>JALIGW010000013.1:17072500-19807500 GCA_023053685.1 Diadophis punctatus similis | reverse complement strand
TGGCTCAAAGAACAGTCAACAAAATTTTACGAGGCAGGGATACATGCTCACATTCAAAGGTGGAACATTACTATTGAGAGAAATGGTGACTATGTTGAAAAGTAGGGATGTGATCCACAGAGGACCAGCTTCATTTTGATGTATGCTACATGTTCCTGTGTCCTAAAGAAAATGGCATTACGTTTTGACTCACCCTCGTATAATAGTTAAACCGCAGAGCACAGTATAGAGAAGGGGTGTCAAACTCGCATTGACATGGCATCGTCACGTGAAGTAGAGTGACTTTTTTCTCTTTCGCTAAACTGAGCGTGGGTGTGGCCAGCACGTGACGCATCTGGCCTGCAGGTCACAAGTTTTACACCCATGTTATAGAGGAAATATTAGTATGAATGGCAGTATAATAGAGTATAGTAATTATTATGATAATAGTAATTAGCATAGTTGTATAAAATAATAGCAACAGCAACAGAATACAGGACAAAGCATTCACATATAGATTTATAAATTTCACATTTCACATTTATATATTGGTTTCTTCAAAATAAAACATCTCCCTGAGATATTAAAAAAACTACCTGTTGAGGATCCAGTGCATTTGTACCTCTTTTGAGTCTGGGTCAATCTAACTGGGTACAGTTCAAAAAAAATAACCAGTGACATGTTCATCTGTAATAAAACATGAAAATGGTGTATAAGATCTAAAAAGTAGCCTGAACAGCACTTTTTTTTTGGACCAGGGTTGGAGAGGTCAACAAGAAAATCTCCTAGCAGATAAGGGATGGGTTCCTAATTTTTTTACTAGCACTCTGTGGGTGTGGCTTATTTTGTGGGTGTGGTTTGCCAGCCATGTGACCAGGTGGGCATGGGCCTCGGGAACTTAGCAGCGGCCAGATAAGCAGGGGGGCATTGCCCACCCACAATGCAGCCCCCCGCAGCGGGAGCAGCAAGACCACGGCAGCGGTTCTTCTAGGAAGCTCCATCCGGCCTGAATGCTTCTCCCCATTCTATGATCCTAGGCTCCTGCTGCCCATTCCCCCTCCCCTCAGCAGCTCGAGAAGCCTCAAATGTGCAAAAAAGCCTGGGATCATCACCGTGCATTCGTGGCTTCTCGGACTGCTGAAGGGAGGGGAACTGAGATAGGTCCTGCCGCCCATTCTTTCAGCATCTCACAGACTCCCTCAGCCATCCTCCCCTGCTTGGACTCACTGTGGGGTAGGAAGGGAGCGCATGCGCAGTGCCGGAAGCTCAGCTTCTGGGCATGCGCAGAAGAAATTTTTTTTAAAATGTTAATTTTTTTTTTAATGACGGCATCCAGGCACCGGCAACCGACCGCACCGGTACTGTGATGTCACCAGCGGGCTGCTACCTGTGCTACAGAGTGGACCGCACCAGTAGGAACCCACCACTGTATAAGCAGATGCTTGAAGTAACCTCGGTAAGAATCAACCAAAGCATGCACTAATCCAGAGTAACTTTGATGGTATTAATAAATCAGCTAACAAATAGTTGTAGATTATAAAAAGAAATGGAGAATAGAGGATAAATTTGCTGACATATAAACTTGGCAAAATATCACTAAAAGGAGAAAGCTTTTGAAAATGAAAAATCTGTGTAATTATAATACATGTTAGATGGGTGTTATATTAGTGTCAAAGGCAGAAAAAAAGAAAAGCAAGGAATCCAAGGAATGGTCTGGTAACTTGGGTGAAACAAATCCAGAGCAGTGGTGGGTTCCTACCAGTGCGGTCCACTCTGTCGTTCTGGTAGTTGCACAATTTGCACGCGATGGCTTCGGTGCCCTCTTCGCCGGTCTGTCGCACGACGCCATCTTTTTTCTGAAATTTTGACCCTTTTTTGCTTCCTGTGCATGCACGGAAGCAAAATCTTGTGAAAGGACATGCGCGCAAGAGAGATTTTGGTGGGGTTTTTTGCTTCTGCGCATGCGCAAAAGCAAAAAAATCACCAAAATCGCACAAGCACGCACGTCCCCTTGCGAGATTTCGGTGGTTTTTTGCTTTCTGCGCATGCACGGAAGCAAATTCGCATGAGGTAATGTGCACACATAGTGAGTGTGCATGCATGGAAAATGTGATGATGCGTGCGCAGCGCACAAGTAGGCAGGTAAGAGGAACCCGCCCCTGGTCCAGAGGCAGTATAAACCATAGAAGGAAGTACTGTGTCTCCCTGATAGTGTGAATGTTAAAGTGAATGACCATTTATTAAAAGACAGAATAAAAATCCTGAGCCTCCAGTGACAAATTTAGATGAATAAAAAAAATTTCCACAAAGCAATAATAATAGTATGGTAAAAGAAATGTACAGAGCCATGTAGAAAATATTTCTAGAAATCATCTTGAAAAAGCCCAGTTAGGATGGTAAATAAGGACTATTTGGAAAGTACTGTATTATTATAAAATTAATTAGTTACCATCTCAAAGGAATCATTATTTCTCAACCACCTGCTGCTCTACCCACGAGAAAACAATGATATTGGATCAGAAAAGTCCACAAGTCTTTAGTTTGTAACTTATTGAGCAATGTAATATTGTTTCACCTATTTGGGATATACTTACATACAGTAAAAGGGTGTATATATTTCAAACCTATTATGTATTTTTTCACATTTTGAAATAGACAGTAAAGCTATTCTTCATAAATAGATGAGGTAGATTTGTGTGTGTGTCTCTTTGTGTGGGATATTTCCACTGTTATATCAGAACCAGGTCAGAAATTTTATCTTGCCTCTTTCACTCAAGAAATTGTGCTTGTAATTACAATATAATTAATTCTGTTAAATCAGAAAAGTCTTGTGGCCCTAGTGTTGGTTATCACCTTTAAAGCCCTACATGGCTCAGGACCAGGTTACCTCTGAGACCGCCTCCTACCGCACAGCTCCCTTCGACCAGTGAGATCCCACAGAGTCAGTCTCCTCCGGCTCCCGTTAGTCAGACAATGTCGGCTGGCGGGTCCACGGGGGAGAGCCTTCTCTGTGACAGCTCTGGAACCTCTGGAACCAGCTACCCCCGGAGATCCGGACCACCTCCACCCTACTGGTCTTCCATAAGGCAGTTAAGACCTGGTTCTTCCATCAGGCATGGGACAGTTGAGCTTGGGAATATCAGGGATATGCTCAGGCCCATGAAAGTAGTATGCATGTGTTTTTTAATGGTTTATTAAATTGTTTTAACGATTTTTTTAGATTTTGTATTTCACATGCTGTTAGCCGCCCAGAGTCCTTCGGGAGTTGGGTGGCATACAAATCTATTAAAATAAATAAACAAACAAACAAACAAACAAATAAATAAATAAATAAATAAATAAATAAATAAATAAATAAATAAATAAATAAATAAATAAATAGTGATTGTCTAGCTGATTGATACAGGTAGTAAAATTGTATTAATCTCCTCTGTTATTGGAAATATATGTCAAATTTTATAGATATTCCCAAATCAGTCAAGGAATCTGCTATGTGTTCTAATTATAGACCTATTTATTTTATAAACCTATTTTATTGATAAATGTGAGTTAAATACTTTAACAACTACTTTGTTTGTTTTTCTAATTATTATGGACCCATCCAGTTTGATACAATTTTAGTTGTTTAATTGATATTCCTGCTTTAATTAGATAGATATAATTTAGCTGCTATTTTTTTGGCATTAAGAAAGATTTTGATATGGAAGTTTGTGGAGTAAGTTTTGACCTAGTTTTGGTTCCCCACACTTTTATACTTTAGATTGATATGGATTATTTAGTTAATAATTATTCATTATTAATTCTTGAATAAACCATTGTGTATAATCTCTTTGCTCAAATGTATTTGAAATACACATCAAAGATGCCTTCTGTCTTCCTTTTTAATTTGTTTCTATACCTCCCAGCTGTGTAATCAGAAATTCTGAAATTATCAAAGAGAGTTCAGAATGGGGCAAGACATGAGATTCTATTATTATTTCATAGCTACTTACTATAAATCTGAAATTTCTATTTCTAATCTCATGTCAGTAAAACATTGATTTAGTACTTAAAAAGTGGTAAGAAATTCAAATAAACTAGATCGGCTACATTGGCTCATAGCAATAATTCTGATATATCAAGATTGGGGTTTGGTCTTTTTCCTATGCCAAATTGATTTTAAGTAACTTTGGGGAAAATGTTCTATGGAAAGATTGGATGGAAGTGGGGATATTGACTTTGAGTCAACTAGTAGGTGATGAAGATGAATTTTTAACATACGCCGTATTAAAAAATAAATATCATCTATCAGATGTAACACAATGGCAATATTTACAATTACAATATTTGTTTAACAATATCTGGACCAGCAGACCAGCTTCAGAGGCACCTGGAAAAACGTATTAAATCTTTTAAAATTAAAAAAAAGTACCATCAGTTTTTATAATTTTCAATAAATCAATTTGATTTTCAAATATCAAGAAATGAGTGGAATAAAGAATTAGAGGTTCCTATATTGTCTAGACCAGTGTTTCCCAACCTTGGCAACTTGAAGATGTCTGGACTTCAACTCCCAGAATTCCCCAGCCAGCATTCGCTGGCCTAGACAATGGGAGAGTGTCTTAACTTCTATAGCAAGAGTGTCAATGGCCCAGAAATTATGACCTATAGAACAAAAAGAATAGTCAGAACTTATTGGAATCCATTACATTAGTATAGAAAAGGATTGCCAAAACCAGCACTTTGTCGGAGATATGATCAGGATAATCATAGGGTTGAGCATCATTATCATCTTTGTGTTTTGCTCTTTTTCTTTCTCTGTTTTTTTTATTAATTAAAAAGCAAAAATGCATTTTAAAAGATTTGGGTTTTAGGTTGTTTGAAAGGAAGCCTTCTCAACTAGTCAAGTTGAAATATCTGTTTTGATACAAATGAAAGATCTAAAATGTTGGTCTAGACTTCCTGTAAAAGTTTGGAACATGATAAATATGATTCAGATGGATTGAACTCAAAGGTGATTATATTTTGGGAAGAATTTTTCAGTCTATTGAATTAAACAGATTTATAGATACTGAATAAATATTATTCTGTGAGGTTTTCCTTATGCAAATTATAGTTAACTGTTGGGAAAGAAGGTTTTACATTTTCAACACTTTCAAATTTATCATAAAGCAGTTTTTTAAGCTTTTGTTTCTGGCTGAAATAAGAAATTTCAGAATTTAGCTATCTTTTCTGCTGAAATATTTTAACTCGACCAAAGGCCTAAAAATTTTGGGATCCTTATCTTTGTATGGATCATCCCTGAACTTAATGCTGCATGATAAATGTAGAAACTATTGTGCTGCAGTATCAATGAAAACTTATGTTAAGGGATAATCTTTAATTTAAAATTAGCAGGTAAATTCATTTTTGGGGTAAATGAAACCTCTCATTATATCCTGATGTGTTTTGAAGAAACTATTGATAAAGCATTTGTAGAAATATGACTAGGGGTGACATGATAGCAGTGTTCCAATATCTCAGGGGTTGCCATAAAGAAGAGGGAGTCAAGCTATACTCCAAAGCACCTGAAGGCAGGACAAGAAGCAATGGATGGAACCTAATCAAGAAGAAAAGCAACCTAGAACTAAGGAGAAATTTCCTGACAGCTAGAACAATTAATCAGTGGAACAGCTTGCCTCCAGAAGTTGTGAATGCTCCAACACCTGAAATTTTTTAAGAAGAGATTGGACAACCATTTGTCTGAAATGGTGTAGGGTATCCTGCCTGAGCAGGGTGTTGGACTAGAAGACCTCCAAGTTCCCTTCCAACTATTCTATTCTATTCTATTCTATTCTATTCTATTCTATTCTATTCTATTCTATTCTATTCTATTCTATTCTATTCTATTCTATGCTATTCTATGCTATTCTATTCTATACACAAACAAACCTCAGACAATCCATCTGGTATTTCATTGTAGCTTGTTGAAGCTGGTACTAACCTCTTTCCTGCTGCCTGAGCTGGGAGTCCCACCCTGATCGAAGGAGAACAGCATTTTGAAGTTAAAGACATTCTTGACTCCCATAAGCACAGAGGAAAAGTCCAATACCTAGTAGCCTGGAAACATTTCCCCCCTTCTTAAACCAAATGGGTGGATGCGCGACAACTGCGCGCTTCCAGACTACTCTAAGAGATTCCATAACCAATATCTGCAAAAACCATTAGACAGCCTCTAATCATTCTCTGTCTCTCTTTGTCTTTCCAGGATTATAGTAGCTTTTCCTATTACTATCATCTTCGGGTGATAGTCGCAGAATTTATTGTGTTTTCAAGATGAAAATGTCTTTAATGAAATAACCTCACTATTTGGATTTTGTTAACAAATTAAGAATGGTGGATTTGGGGGATATGCAGCTTTGCCAAAAGAACTGGACAGAAGTATATTCTTGATGTTCAGCAGTGAACTGAAATTACTGTATTCAACGAAGAGGAAAGAAGAAGAGTTTTGAGCAATCTAACCAATTTTTAATAGAATTTTCCAGACTTTTCATCATATTATTTTATGGTTCGTATCTCAGTCAGCCTGATGTTTAGACCAGATTGGGCATTTTTAGCCACATTCCCAAGGACCTGGGATGGGCAAATGTTCTTTGTTGGTATTAAAGGTATTGTCACAGAATGTAAGCTGTTCCATGTAAAGCTGCCTTTTGCAATTGACTGATGGTGATTTTGACAATGCTGACGATATTCAAATGATATTTCAGTTCTTTTGGGATTGTATCTAAGGTGTCTATTACTCTACCTTTGCTGTCTTTTGCATGGTTGTTCTACTTGTATTTGTAGGTCTTTGTACTTTATGATTTTCTCCAGTTCTTTCTCTTCTATTCTGCTGTGTCCAGGTACTACAATATCCACTAACCAGACATTTCTGTATATCTTATCACAGTAAGTCTCGGGTGTTATATGACAGGTGCTTATCTGTTTGAATTCTAAAGTCCCAGAGCATTTTAGCTTCTTTGTTTTTCTATTTCTTTGCCTATTTTGTGGTCCCACAAAACAGTTCTTGCTTGCAGACAAATGATATTTTTGCAGATATCCAAGGCATCATTAATGCTACTTTGTGATGCTATTGTTTGTACTCAGTCTGTAAATTCCTGTTGCAGTAACTAACTAGGAGGTCCAATGATTCTTCAGCTTCCTTGCACAGGCAGAATTTGCTGTCTTTTCTGTTCTGGCTTTATATAAGTTTGTTTTTAAAGTTATTATTGTCATAATTTTCATGATGATATTCATTTTCTTCTGAAGAATGCTCACTGAATGCTGCTAGCTTAGAGTCAATTCAACATTACAGTTCTGAGAAAAAGTTGTGTTTTGCAAGCTCTATGCTGTGAAGTCAAATAATGGTTCAGTTGTTATTGACAATACTATTGTTACAGTTTCTAATGCTCCAATAATTATGGATAAAATTTTGCTGGTGTCTTCCATAGTATCTGTATTTCAATGTTAGTTTCTAATATTTTATAATCTTTTCATTTCCCTTTGAGGTACCCTGCTGTAACTCAAAATATTGTTACATCTATACATAAGACTTGTAAGTAAAGCTACATACTGATTTTTAAACCAGAGAACTGACAAGATTCTATTCTGAGAATTTTTGGGCTTGATCAGTCTTCGTCAAAATAAATTGGCAAATCTCCAAGATAATAAATTATTACAACAGTTACTTGTATAGTCAAGAGAGAGTTTAAAGTTTCTGTTATCAGTCTGTTTCATGGAACTTTTGTATGGGAAGTACCATTAAAACAAAATAATACATTACTGCTCAAATCAATGTTTGTAGCAAAATCTATAATAGATTTTTGTGAGAAATACAAAAACATAAACTAGGAAATGCACTAGTTTTGTTATGGATGCTTTGGCTTTGGATTTTTCCTCCATTAATACAGAACTAAATTATAAAATCATTAATAATAAGATTCTATTAAATGAAATTTCCATGAAACAAGGTTATATACTGCATCACTATATCCTTATTCCTTGAAGCGAGGAAAAACACAATAATCTTAACATCACAATAAAACCATTTGAATTATGAAATCAGTTTAGGAATTAGAAGCAAATAAAGGTAAGGGCATAATCTAAACAAAATTGACTGTAATTCCTATTCTTACAAAGAATAAAAAATACACGAAACTTGCCCATTGAAATAAGCAGGACTTTAAAAGCTCAGTTATTTGGTTAGTCCCTTTGTGGTAGGCAGCCCCCAATACATGTCAAGCTGCATTCCCTATCAAACCTATATTAGCCCTTGTAAAAAAAAATCACAGACTGAATTGGCCCTGAGTGGCACCCGAAGGAGGAATCAGAAATGACTCAGGGGTCCAGTAAACAAAATTATTTATATTGACTTAGTGGGAAGGGATAAACAATGATCAGGGCAGCTAGATGTGTTTATCAAAATCATTCTGATGTCATGCTGAAATTCATATTGTACTGAAGTTTGTTGCAGAAAAATCAATTTCCAGAAGCACACACAAATGACTGATTCAGCTGGATTCAATAACTTTTTATAAACATATTATATATATATATATATATATATATATATATATATATATATATATATATATATATATATATATATATATATATATATATATATATATATATATATATATATATATATATATATATATATATTTACAATACCATTAGCAGAGTTCTTCAATGTAGCAACAGTTAAAAGTAAAACACAAGCAGCTTCTAGTTCAGAGTTCAGAGAGTTCAGAGAGCACAGAATGGAAGAGTGCAGAGTGGACTGGAGCCACACCCAGCCTTAAGCTTAAGTATTCATTTTTGATTCTCTGCACAGACTCAGAAGTGGTTAGTTCCTATTGGTTGACTTAGTTGATATGCCTATTCATTGGCTAATCTTGTTAACATGGCTCTCCCAGTTCATGAATATCTTAACATATTGTGTCTGCCTTTTTCTTCATCTTCTCTTTGCAATATAGTAGGACAAAGATATACAGGTAGTCCTAGACTTATGACCTCAATTTAGCCCATTGCTAAGCAAGATAGTTGTTGACTGAATTTTGTCCAACTGTGTGATCTTTCTTATCACAGTTCTTAAGTGAGTCACTGCAGCTGTTAAGTTATTAAAACGGTTGTTAAGTGAATCCAGCTTCCCCAATGGCTTTGCTTGTCAGAAGGTTACAAAAAGTGACCACATGACTCTGACACACTGCAACTGTCATAAATACATTCCAGTGGCCAAGCTTTCAAATTTGGATCATGAGACCACAGGGATACTGCAATGATTGTAAATGTGAAAACAGTCATAATGTGAAAACATCACCTTTTTCAGTGGTATTGTAACTTTGAAGGTCATTAAACAAATGGCTATAAGTCAAAGACTACCTGTATAAGCTCCAATTCTGCTTTTATTCAAGGCTGCTCAGCAAGCTAATGCTTTGTTGGGAGCTCAGTGTGCACTGCTTTATTGTTTTCATGCTAATAACATTCTATTGCATTTTCAAGGTGATTTGGTTGTTTTAGATGAACCAAGTTTGGGTTACAACCAATTATTAAAGGGAATTTCTTTTCTTTAGGGTTCTGTAATTAAAAAATGAATGACCAGGATTGGAATGGCAAGGTGCGAGGGTCGCCTGTCCCGCTCCAGTCAGGTTTATTGTTTTATATGTCTTGGTAGCGTAAAATAGTGCTCAGAATAGATTTATGTTTAATTTTCTTTTTTTATATCTCCCTGATCAAAGGTAACACCCTCTGTTTCACTTCTCTCTCTCCTTAGAGGTTTGATTTTACTGTTACAATATCCCTATGCTCTGCAGAATTGCTTAAGATATACTTTATGTGAGAAATAGAAAGATTTTGACATGTTTCTTGAACAAACAAGAAAACAGTTTATTAGAATAAAAACTTCTCAGTAAATGTCAAGTAAATTTCTTACAGCCCCAACCAGCTATTCAATTCCTTTACACCTTTTCTTCCTCTCAGAGAACTTTCCTAGCTTTCCTGACTAAATATAAGAAAACCCAGTTCTTCTTTGGATTAAGGCCTATAGATTAGAGCACGTTTCACCATTTATCTCTATCTACAAATAACACAATATATCAATCAATAAAGTCCCCTGACCCTGGCACCTGCTTCCCATAGAACTGCCTAGAGCCTATTTTCTCTCCTGTTAACTTCCCTCTTGGACAGTTAAACTCAGGCAGAGAATCACTATAAACCTTCCCTCTTGGAAGTTACTACAAACAGTGCCCCCCTCAGCTCTTCCACCTAGGCCTTTTATAGTTCCTGGCCCTGCTATCTATGATCCGATTGGCTGGCTCTTTATGATGTAATCTATCCCCCCTCCCTTCTGGAGAACTGGGATAAACACCTCCCCCTTTCTACTTACCATACATTTAAAAGCTGTTTGGCTCCATACTTACTTGTGTATATAATTCCCTTTAACCACACTTTAACTTTATACAACAACTTAACTCTTTTACATTCAGTACCTGTATGTGGGCACCACACAAGGATAGGGAAATGTGATAGTTGTCAGGTCATTTAAGTCTGAAGTTACAAAGAGGATATGCATAGATGTATTTGCCCACAACCAAGGTTTTTTTTTACCCTATACTGCTGTTTTAGTTTTGTAAGACTGTAGGCTAAAACATAAAGAATGGTTGCGGAAGTGGGTATGCCTAGTTTAATGAAAAGAAGGACTAGACCCCGAGAAGTTGCGATATAATACCCACTAATACAATGTTAATAACTAAGATACTAGACTGCGCAGAAATGTGTAGACTAACAATGAAATTACAGGATAAAGAAGACTCAGAATACTACAAAATTTGGGATAATTGGTATAAATGGATGGAAAATAAACAAACAAAATAAACAAATCAAATACTCTAAGGGTGATAATAATCAAATCGAGAAAGACTGATGATAAGCTAGGAATATAACAAATCAGATACTGAAATGACACGATACGCAAAAGCTGTAATAAACATATATAATTTTTTATTGTATTTATATATATGTATATATACATTTTGTGTGTGTGTGTGTGTGTGTGTATGTTGATATATGGTTTTTTTTCTGTGTATATATATTCAGATTATTATTAACTATGAAAGTATATAGTAACATATAAGCCTGATTTGTATATAGATACTTATACATGTATATATATATATATGTACACGCTTTCTTCTTACATGTTGTTTTCTGTATGTTCTTTTTATTTTTTCTTCTTTCTGTATTATGTCTTTTTGTACATTTTAAAACAATTTAATAAAATTATTTTTTTAAAAAAGAAAAAGAAAAGAAGGACTAGAGGTGATATGATAGCAGTGTTCCAATATCTAAGGGGCTGTCACAAAGAAGAGGGAGTTAACCTATTTTCAAAGCACATGAAAGCAGGAACAAAAGTAATGGATCGAAACTAATCAAGGAGAGAAGAAACCTAGAATAAGGAGAAATTTGCTGACAGTTAGAATAATGGAATGACTTGCCCCCAGTGTTGGAGCATCCAGTGTGGATGCTCCAACACTGGAAGTTTTTAAGAAGAGACTGGACAACCACTTGTCTGTAATGGTATAGGGTTTCCTGCCTGAGCAAGGGGTTGGGCTTTGGACTAAAAGACCTCAAAGGTCCCTTCCAACTCTGTTGTTCTATTTTTGTATTTTCATTTTTCATCAGGCATGTATTAGATAACAGACATAAGTATAAAAATAATTATGAATACATGAAATGGATACAAATAAAAGGGAACATTAGGACAGAGACGGTAGGCACGCTGGTGCGCTTATGCACACCCCTTAAAGACCTCTTAGGAATGGGGTGAGGTCGACAGTAGACAGTCTAAGGGTAAAGTTTTGGGGGCTTGGGGAAGAAACCACAGTCAGGTAGTACATTCCAGGCATTAACAACTCTGTTACTGAAGTCATATTTTCTGCAATCAAGTTTGGTGCAATTTTACCATAATTTTGTATCTATTATGTGCTTGTGTATTGTTCTGGTTGACGATGAAGTAGTCATTGATAGGTAGGACATTGTAGCAGATAATTTTATGTACTATGCTTAGGTTGGACCGAAGATGGCGAAGTTCTAAGCTGTCTAATCCCAAAATTTAAAGTCTTGTGGCATAAGGTATTATGTTGCAAGCAGAGGAGTGGAGGACTTTTGTCGTGAAATATCTCTGGACTCGTTCAATTGTATTAATGTCCAATATGCAGTGCAGGTTCCAGACAGATGAGCTGTATTCAAGGATTGGTCTAGCAAAAGTTTTGTATGCCCTAGTTTATAGTTCAATATTATTGGAGAAGAAGCTATGGAAGCTTAGGTTAACAACTTTTAATGCCTTTTTGGCAATGCTGTTACAGTGAGCTCTGGCACTTAGATCATTTGAGATGAGTACTCCAAGGTCCAAGGTCCTTGACTTATTATTTTAATTTAATTTTAATTTTATTCTGTTAAGGATAAAGAAGTGGTTCAGATTGACTTATTTATTTGACCCTATAAGTCAATGAAGAGATTTTTGAAAGCAAAGTTCTGCTTTCGATTGGGATGTCATCTCCAAAGTAGTCTGAGTCTTGAATCTTGTCTTGTAAAATATTGCCAGATACAGTAGTTGCTTTTTATTTCTTTAACGGAATGCACTGATCTAGATATGTGTATATTTCTGTGAAATTTGAAATTTACATGAAAAAATGCTGCACTATTAAAAGTAAGTAGTAGTAATTAAAAGTAAGCGTTTTTTTTCTGATATTTTAGTTCTTTTTATAGCTACAAACAAGCATCATGCGTTCTTTGATCTTATATTACTTATTGCTGGAAAAGCCCAGCTCTTCAAAACAAAAAGGCAAAGAACAGCTGGAGCATTTGATCTTTCTTATTGAAATTCTGTATGCCAGCTCAAATGCAATCTATTTTCCACACGAATCTCTTTTTCAGGCAGAGGATTGCACCAGTGAATATTTACTACAAGTGCCCTAGATGTGTAAGTGGTTATTTATTTAGAGCTGAGAGGATCCCTCAAATATACATTCATAAATTAAACCTGACTTTATCAGCCCAAATGAATTGGATGCAGTTACCTTAATTCCGAATCAGGAATGGTCTTGTGGTAATCTCACATACCATGAGAGGGTTCAAGTCCAGAAACAATGAGCAATTTGTTTAGATTCTCATTAAAAACACAGATCAAAGTAAACCCTGAAACTTTCTTCAACAGTTCTTCACATCAAATGCTACAATGGTAAAATAATGTTATCACTTCGATGTGTCAAGATTGTTCTAAACCTATAGTAATGAATTGTAATCTTTCTGAGATCAATTTTTTCATTTTTCAGTGGCAGAGGACTTGGTCCAATGGAAGGAACCATATCTTCCCTTCCAAGTTTGGCCAGATAAAAAGAAGTCCAGCTGGACTACAGCAGGCGAAAGCACCATTCCACATAATAGGGTAGAACAGGAAGCAAAAGAAAATGAGGTCAAAAGAAATTTAAAAAGGGGGAAAACAGTTCCAGAACTTATTATTTTATGATTAGCTATGGAAGGTCACATTATAATCAACCTACAGAAAAATGATTTTGTCCTCTGTGGAATGATTATATCATAAATATTGCTTATGTAACTTTCTTGGAATTATATTTCTGAACAATGCTTCAAATAAAAGCCTTGACCTGCCATTTGCCCTATTGTTATATTGCATAAAACTTATTTTGCTGAAGTGGAAGACCCCACATTATTTTATGAAAATAGAACATTGCCTAGAAGGTATTTTTATGGAATATGTGCTTTGTATTCTCTTCCAGTGGTTTAGTCATTCTTACAATTGTTCTGCAAAAGCATTATAACTAGGTATACCAGCTTTATGTTTTCATTCCCAATTCATCAGCATGATTGAGAGAGAGGGAAGGATGTTCAAAAACAATGAACATACCGATAACCTAATGAAGTATATTGAAATCTTACTGAATTCCACTGAGAATGGAGGATGAATTTAGTACTTATCATTTTAATCTCCAGGCAAACTGAAATGCAGTTGCACACTAAAATCAGCACTTTTCAGAATTTTGTAAGATGGGATGGTTCTTTTCTGCACACATAAAAATTGATATTAGGAGAAATTAGCAAGCATATTAAGCAAAAATGCATTTTTGCAATGATGGTTCAATTTGTTTTTGCTGACTTTGCAAACTGATATGGAAACTTTGGAGTGAGGATAAATGCAAAATTATGGCTGAAAAATTAAAAATCTAAGGGAAATAATACAGATATACATTTATAATTAAAAATAATCACATGGATGAATATCTCCTAAACTAAAAGGTGATTTGTTTTAGCTCAGTTGCCTACGATCAGTACTGGCATAATGGGCTACTCCTCAGTAGGAGGAGCAGTAGGGAGAGCCCCAACCAAAACAACAGCTAGATAAAAGTCCCAAAGGTGCTTTTTTCAAGAGGCAGCTGGACCTTCTGAAAGTCCAGTTGCCTCTTGAAAAAAGCAGCTTTGGGACAACACTGACCTGGATGACTGAGAATCTCCATAGACAGTTAGATAAAAGACATCTGAAGTTGAGGCAGAAAAGGAATTTGAGAAAATATTGCAGGTTGACCCTCTCTACCTTTATTGAGGAAAGAGGGAGGCATAGTCAGACTTCCAAGATTCTGTTACTTTATAATAATTAGTATAATTAGCATTCATAACTTCAGTTTCTTAGTCTGCTCTCCTGCAAAGGGCTGACAGCTTAGAAAATGACAGATTAGAAAAAAGTTTTAAGAATTGTAGTGGACAGCTCAATGGGAATGGGTTTTTTTTACTTTATGAAAACAGGGGAAAACGAAAATTGAATATTCAGCATAATTCATAGAACTGAAATGAAAGAAGCTAAACACATGGTGAAAACCTTGCATCGGTTCCAAGGCACTACTTCAACCCTTCCATGATGCCAGCTGTAAGCTGTATACAGATAGAGCACAAAATAAAATACAAAAACTGCCAGCCAGTAAGAGAATTCAGATTTTATAAGCAAGGAAGAAACAAATGGTTCTCCTTTGGGGACAATGAACCAGCTGCGACCAAAACAATTTGAGCAATCAATGCAAAATTCTTTGTAGAGCAATGGAAAGGATGACCAGGGTGATCCTACTTCCAAAGCTGTTTCCTTTTTTTCCTTTCTTTTTTCTCCTTAAAACAATGTGACTCTAAGTGGGACTGACCAATGACAAACACGGCTTGGATCTGTAGTGCTTTGGGTATCTTCTTCCAATCCAGTGGGTTGTAGTTTGGCTAGATTCATTTTAGTAATATCTTTGTGTTACATACATCTATCAGGGAGCCATATTTGGAATATTGTTTTTAGATCTGGCTGCTAGATCTTAGAAATAAATGGATATATTCGTTTGCTCGCAGAGAAAGAAACTTAAATTTGTACACCATTTCTACCTTGCTTTTGAAGACGAAGAGATTGAATTCTTACAAAACACTGAATTGAATGAAATGTTCATCCCACCAAACTGCATACCTTCAGTTATTCTCTGCATAGAGAAGTAGTGGGCCTGCCTTCTGTGTTGTTCCATATGAGATATATGCTTTTTTTTAAAGGTAGTAACAATCCAACTGTACAAGATGACTAAATCTGTAGTTTTTTAAGCTCTGACATGAACTTGTGAGTTTCCTACACCAAATTATATTATATTAGGTTTTTTAAGAAATCTATATACTAAAAGTCTTGTGTCTGTACCTTTAACTGGATAAAATGGTGCATCATAAGGAAAAACTTTTACAACCAAAGTACTTCAAATGGGCTAACTTACAGAATACATTCAAAACCCAGAACCTATGACTCCCATGGAACTGCAATTTGGCAAATTTTATAAAAAAAATTATGACAAAAGTTATCATAAAGCATTTTATGGTATAACACAAAATTTCCTGTACTCAATATTTGTGCTATATAGTTCAACATGGACTACTTTCAAGAATTGTTTTAAGGCATTGAGCAATCTAGTAAGGAAATATCTCTAATTTGAAGATCAAACAGGTTATGGGCTGTCTAGTAAATGGGTTGTCTAGTTTCTCATGTATGGTTTGTCTAAGATTAGATGCACACATTCTCTGAATCAGTGATGGAAAACAACAGGAAGATAATGAAGCTGTTACAATCTTAAGGGAACTATATATTGTAGTCTCTAAAGACAAGCAATCATGAAATAAACTACATCCCCTGACACAAATATAATGGATTTAATTAGCTTGGTTATATACAAACCAAAATAGCAAAGGAAGTTTTATATACCATAAAGCATAAAAGTGCAAAACTAAAGATTATACAATAGTGTGAAAACAATTTCTACCTAGTTAGAGCAGAGGAAATTGTACAGTCTTTGGCATATTCCTGAATTAAAGTAAAAACTTCCAAACACAACATTATGTTCTCTGGATGGGATGTGGATGAGGTGAAATTTATGACAGGGAAGTGTTCCACATGCTGGGGGAACTTTTGGACAAAAAATGCCTCCATCCATCCATCCATCCATCCATCCATCCATCCATCCATCCATCCATCCATCCATCCATCCATCCATCCATCCATCCATCCATCCATCCATCCATCCATCCATCCATCTATCTATCTATCTATCTATCTATCTATCTATCTATCTATCTATCTGTCAGATAGGAATTTTCCTATCAAGAGGCGATTTAGAATCTTGCTTCCCTAAAGTCATTCGTACTTAGAAAATAAAACCGAGATTCAATTCTAATTAACAAAATATTTATTTCAGTACAAAAATAACAAAAGAATAAACCTTTAATAAGCTACATCTTCTCAGCTAAGTATTTCACGTCTGCCTCAGGTGAGGTTTCGAAGAAGAAGAGAAGTAGGAGGAGATATAACTCCTGGAATGTACGCATGCGTAGTAAAACATATCACATGTCTGCTTGATTAGAAATACAATAAACTAGAAATAGTAGAGATGCACAACTGGCAATTATTCACATCGTGACACTATCTATCCATCTATCTATCTATAATGTTTGCCTCTCAAACCCTCTTTCATGGGGCCGAAGAGATGATAGTCTGAAGGCGCTAAATCTGGTGTGTATGGAGGATTATTATTCCAGTGACGAGGAAGTGAAAACTGCAGTGAAGAAGTGGCTCAAAGAACAGTCAACAAAATTTTACGAGGCAGGGATACATGGTCTCATTCGAAGGTGGAACATTGCTATTGAGAGAAACGGTGACTATGTTGAGAAGTAGGGATGTGATCCACAGAGGACCAGCTTCATTTTGATGTATGCTACATGTTCCTGTGTTGGTAATTATACCTGTCCTAAAGAAAATGGCATTGCGTTTTGACTCACCCTCATATCTATCTATCTATCCTATCATCTATTTATGCATACTGCTTAGTGATGGCCATTTTTCTTCTCTCTCAAAGCATCCTTCTATGAAGACAGATCAGGGATATCTGAATTATAGATATAAATTATTCCTGCAAAGAGTGCTGTAGCTCCTATTTTCTTAAAGAAACTTTTTAGACTGTGGATTCAAGATGCAGAAAGCTCCCGTTTTGATATTGAACTGTCTGTCTGTCAATCTATCTATTTACAGTATCATCTATCTGTTGTACTGCCACATCTTCATGGCTAGTAGTGATAAAGTAAATTACTTGAAATATTGACAGTACAGGTAGTCCTTGACTTACAACCACAATTGAACCCAAAATTTCTGTTGCTAAATGAGACATTTAACTGAGTTTTGCCCCATTTTACAACCTTTCTTGCCAAAGTTGTTAAGTGAATCACTTGTTGTTAAGTGAATATGGCTACCCTATTGACATTGCCAGAAGTTCACAAAATGTGATCACATGAACCCGGGACACTGCAACCATCATAAATATGAGTCAGTTGCCAAGCATTTGAATTTTGATCATGTGACTATAGGGATGCTACAATGATCATTTGAAAAATGATCATAAGTTCCTTTTTTCAGTGTTGTTGTAACTTTGAATGAACTAAACTAACTGCTGTAAATCAAGGACTACCTGTACAATATAAGTAAAGCTGTCAAGTAATTAAATCATCTAACAGCACAACCTTGTTAAAATTCTAAAGACCTCTAGAACATTTAAGGAAACCAATCTCACACCCAGGGGAAGACCATTCCAGAAGGTTGGGACCATCATGGAAACAATAAACACTGACTGCCTAGAGAACATAAGATAACTAAACTGATAGCCAAATGAAATAATGTTCACCTGAGAATCAGAGAACTTGTAGACTGATTATTCATGGTTAACGATTTGTCCTGAGTCTAATAATCCAAACATTCTTGCTGATGATACTAAATGGGCCTCTAAGAAGTGAACTTTAAAAATTCTGTAGTTTCTAGATTTGAATACGGTTTGTTTCACCTTCCTCTTCCTTGACTTTGCATAAATGGTTGCCTATTCCTCTGTCAGATTATGTTCGATTTATGACTTCGTTTCTAATACTTGGTTGGTATTGGCAGCAAAATTTTGATCTGTTTTGCAACTTAGTCAATCAGAAGATTTCATTATATTTGCATCGTCACAACCAATTTGTAAATAATATGCTATCTATCAGGAGCCCAAATGAAAATATACAATAGAACAGAACTTAATTATGACCAGTGATACTGCAAAATTAAAGTAGAACAAAATAATTTCTAATATTTATCAAGGCTATTGATAATTAGATCTGTCTGCTAATTAGTGTAGGAATAAATTATATTACAAAATGGTTCCAGCTTTATTCTCATGAACTTGGAAGATGTGGAAAGGAATTCAACAAATAAGGTGATATTATAATCCATACTTCCACTTCATGGAAGGAGACTGGGAAGAGAAATAAATACTCTATAGCTCAGTGACTACGGTAATCTTGGAAGTGGTATCTATGGAAAGAATTAGTTTTTAGAACCATGGTCCAAATTATCTGGATTGTGGTTTTGGGATGATCTGAGCAAAAATGTGATTGGCTGAAACTTGGTGAACTTGATCAGAAGAGCTTTAAATTGAGTCCTATGAATGTAACAGTTAAAATCCCTGTAGTATATTACAGAAAGATCTGGAAATACTATAATGGGTTCAAGTGAACCATTAAATGAAAAATCAGAAAGAACATTGGCTTATAAAGGTCATGGCCATTGTGCCTCAGAACATAGGAAATAAACAAGATGAGCTCAAACTCTTATTACAAGAAGACAAATATAATTTAATAGGTATAACTGAGACCTGGTGGATTGACCCCTATGACTTAAATATAACATTGAATGAAATAAAAGAAATAGAAACAGTAGAAGAGGAGAAAGAAGAATTGATACTAAAAATATCCAGGTGAAATTATATTGAAATCAAAATGATTTAACTACTTGATATTGCAGAGAACATTTGAGTTAAAAGAAGTGTGGGAACCAACACAACTAATACTGTTGTTCCAACTGTTGCCCAGGCAACTGGTTAGAATGTTAAGGTGCATTTCTAGAAACAAGTTGCAAATCTTTCAAGGAAACATGAAGCAGCTGTGTGGGGGAGTTTAATTAGACTGAATCCATTGTAAACAAATTTGGTCAAGCAGACTACCACCAGGAAATTCCAATAGGAAATATTTAGTCAAGAAATTTAAAATTCTACAGGAAATGATGACATTTGCATATCAGACATAAATACATTAGAAAGTGTCCAGAGATACTTTACAAGAAGAGTCCTCCACTCCTCTACTCGCAACAGAATACCTTACGCAACCAGACTTGAAATCCTGGGCTTAGAAAGCTTAGAACTACGTCGCCTTCGGCACGACCTAAGCATAACTCATAAAATTATCTTCTACAACGTCCTTCCTGTCAATGACTACTTCAGCTTCAACCACAACAATACCCGAGCACATAACAGATACAAACTCAAAGTGAACCGCTCCAAACTTGACTGTAGAAAATATGACTTTAGCAACAGAGTGGTAAATGCCTGGAACTCACTACCTGACTCTGTGGTTTCGTCACCAAACCCCCAAAACTTTACCCTTAGACTGTCTACTGTTGACCTCACCCAATTCCTAAGAGGTCAGTAAGGGGCGTGCATAAGTGCACCAGCGTGCCTACCGTCCCTGTCCTAATGTTCCCGCTTATCAGTACCCATCTTATGTATACAAATAATGTTTTATCTATGTATATTACCAACATGTACTTGACAAAAATAAACAAACAAACAAACAAATTTGGATATTGATATTGAAGAAAGCTGGCACTGAGCCTACTCAGATGTGTATCTGGAAGCTAAATGCATAGGAGAAAGGAGCTAATGTCAGATTTGAGTTTATACAAAAAAGGTACTAAATTACAAACAATTACATGAGAAGAAAAACTGAATATTAGAAGTGGGTTGTCAGGTATTGACTTCTGGAAAAGATGTTGGAATAACTGTACTTTAGGAACTGCTAAAAATATGTGGTATGATGCTTCATTTTAGGCAAGTGAAATGTAATTCATTTTATTTATTTATTTATTTTTATTTGTCAAACATGTACAAGATAGCAGGTATTGGTATAAATATAAACAATAGCAAAGTAGGTACAGGTAAATTAGGCAATAGGACAGTAGGAGAGGGACGGTAGGCACAATGGTGAGCTTATGCACACCCCTTACAGACCTCTTAAGGGTGAGGTCGACTGTAGACAGTCTAAGGTTAAAGTTTTTGGGGTTTGGGGAAGAAACCACAGAGTCAGGTAGTGCATTCCAGGCATTGATCACTCTGTTGCTGAAGTCATATTTTCTGCAGTCGAGTTTGGAGCGGTTTACATTAAGTTTGAATCTATTGTGTGCTCGTGTATTGTTGTGGTTGAAGTTGAAGTAATCACTGATAGGACATTGTGGTAGATGATTTTATGAACTACATTTAGGTCAGATCGAAGGCGACGAAGTTCTAAACTATCTAGGCCCAAAATTTCAAGTCTGGTGGAATAAGGTATTCTGTTGCGAGCAGAGGAGTGGAGGACTCTTCTTGTGAAATATTTTTGGACTCTCTCAATTGTATTGATGTCCGATATGGAGGGTTCCAGACAGGTGACCTGTATTCAAGAATTGGTCTAGCAAATGTTTTGTATGCTCTGGTTAGCAGTGTAAAGTTGCCAGAGAAGAAGCTACACAAGATTAGATTAATAACTCTTAGTGCCTTTTTGGCAATGTTGTTACAGTGGGCTCTGGCACTTAGGTAATTAGATATGAGTACTCCAAGGTCCTTGACAGAGTGAGGGTCATCTACAAGGTCGTGTCCTCTAAGCTTGTATTTTATGTTCTGATTCTTTTTGCCAATGTGTAGGACAGAGCATTTATTGGTTGAGATTTGAAATTGCCAGTTGTCTGACCATTCTGATACATGGTCAAGGTCTTTTTGAAGGGTAGCAGTATTGTCGGTGGTGTTAAATAGTTTAACATTGTCAGCAAAGAGAACGCAGTTGCTTATAATATGATCACAAAGGTTGTTTATGTAAAGTATGAATAGTGTTGGTCCTAGAACGCTGCCTTGAGGGACACCACTGTTGACAGGTGCAGGATTTGATAAGGCATTCCCTATTTTAACCACTTGTTGTCTGTTTGACAGGAACACAGTTATCCAATCATGAAGGGGACCAGAGATGCCATAAGATTTTAGTTTCAGAAGTAGTTTGTCATGTACCTCTGAATCAAAGGCTTTACAATTTACAAAAATTGTGTCTATTGTTTCTATATAATTCTATATGGCATTGTCAGAAATAAAATTTCATTACGAGATTTCTACTTTATTCTGCATTGATCGCTTCTTTCTATTGTACTCTGTCCAGGAATAGGTAGCATGCTTTAAGAAATACACAGACCCAAAAGATCTGATACAGAGAAGAGCAATAATCGTGATCAGGGGACTGGACAGTACATCTTATTGAAAGGTGATCTAGAAATGTTTAGCCTTAAAAAGGGAAGACTGGGGGAATATATAATAATATTCTTCAATTACATGACAGAATGCTACCCAGAAGAAAGTGAATACTTGTTTCCTATCATTCTAGAAAAGAGGATTTGAACAATGCATTTAATTTAAAGGAAGGCAGAAGGATAGGGAGAGTAAGAGCAATTAGGGGAACCAAATGACTCAGAACAGTGGCAGGGTCCCCCTTACTTGAGTAGAGGGTGGACAGCAATATTTATGGGATGCTTTAATTTGGATTCTAGTATAAGACTGGATTTTGTAACCTAAATGTCCCCTTTCAATTCTTTAATTCCATAGATAATAGATTCTGGTGTTAGAGATGCAATGTCCTATTTTAATCTGAAGATATTTTTTAATAGTGGCAGTTTCTTTAGATACATTTTCCCCAGCTTTCACAGGATTCAATCATACATCATCACTCCTTATTCAAAATCCAATTACTTGAATTTTCAGTGGTGGATCAATGAACTGGACAGCTGATAACGGAGCAGTTTAGCTGGCAACAAGTGTGTAAATACAGCAATGTAAAATGGTATCCTATATTTTCCCATTTGTTATGCTAACTTCTTATGGAGAAAGAAATTGTGGACAGTTCTGCAAAAAATGGAACTGATGACCATGGTGAAGAACCTAGAGCTGGTGAGATAAGATAAGAGCAAGAGTGGCAGATTACCCTCAATGCTCCAACAATTGATCCCTCTGTGGAGACCACAAGACAGCTATCTCTGGAGGGTTTGAGCCCTGGGAGATGAGGAAATAGTCATCCTGTTATAACCGCAGTCAGGACCTAAAAAGAAATTAAGTTTGCATACTTCCTTTTCTAATCACATTCAGAAATGGCTTGTTAACTACTTTTCAGCTATTAGAGACTTTTGGATTGACAAGTCTGGAAACACTGGGTGAGTCTGCTTTCAAACCTTAATAAAAAAATTACTGGCTTAAGGGGAAAAAATGAAATAAATAGCAAAAAGCTAATTAAGACTTTGATTTTAGAAAGTTATAAATGGATTAAGGGTCTAGATAAATTTCAAATAAGATTGTGGAATTAATTATAAAGAATCCTCCCTGTGGGACTTCCAAGGATTTGCCTTGAATTTTTTTCTAAGTCATTATAGCAATTTTAAAAATTGTACACTAGAGGGAACTCAATATTTTAATTAAAGGAGAGAAATGAACAAACTTGATTAAAATTATGGAATGATGCAAATTATCATAACACTGGAAATACTGAAGCACCCTTTTGAAAAATGGAATCAGGGGTTAATATCGACAATGTAAATAGCAATGTTTGCTTCAATGGATAGATTGTTTCCAAAGGATGTTATGGAAGAAATGGCAGAAGAGGAACAGGTTTTTATCTGAAAGTAGGTCTAGAAGCAACAGGTTACAAAAATGACATGAAAAAAGATGTTTTATTGGACATACAAAAAAAATTGGTTGATTAAAATCAAAATTACAAATAAAAATCAGAATTACTGTACAAATAATAAACCAAGAAAGTAACTTGAATAATTCTTTTATGTTGGATTTATTCATGGCTAAATCTTGTGAAAATTGGGAAAAAGGAAATGTTTTTAAAAAACCAAGTTCTACAATATTACTTTAATGGCATAATGATTAAAATTGTTAAAAGTAAAAAAGAAGGTATATAAAGTTAATTTATTTGATCAAGCTTAAAATAGATATGTTGATATTTCTGGCAACTCTTAATGGACTTTTGATGACACAAGGACTGGAATGATGATGTTTTATGGATTTGTTTTCTAGACAAGAAATGGAATACAGGACAAAGAAATCAATGCTCGTAAATTAAGAGGAAGTGAAAAGTTACCAGAATTGTTTATATTTGTCATGATGAAGATTGGAAGTCAATCTTAATATATTCCCTTTAATTATATTCTTACTTTTCTTTTTCTACAGTTTTATCTTTGTAAATTTTACCCTTTTTTACTCTTTTAGTTTGTATTAATTTATACTATTGCAATTATAACATTAATAAAATTATTTTTTAAAAAATATGCTTATGTGCTACATGCCTACTTGTCAGGTTTTAGTATTTACAAAAAGGTAGTTTCTTTAATCATACAGGTGAATTCATACAGGTTCTTTATTGAACATAATGTAGAAATGAATTCTAAAATGAATATATGTATAATTAAACTCTTTAAACATTTATGTGTTGGTAGATGGAATATGGTGTAAGTTTAAATTACTATTTTAAGCAGATTTTTTAAACAAATATATTATAAGTAATAATTTGCAAATACTAATGCATATAGAGAGAAAGCCTTTCCTAACATTTTTTGGGTGTGTGTGTGTGTGTGAACTAGATAAGCGACTTCATTCAATTTATTTTTAAGAGTGTTTTATGAAGCAACATTTCAAAACTACTTTTAAATAAACTGCCTTGCAATATTGTTAACTCTTTTTATTAATTAATGAATTAGTAAAATAAGTCTTAGGAACATCTTGTTTTGTGGACTGCCAATGTTAAAATTAAGTGTCTATGTGGTCTTACAATCAACACATTTTCCTGTTCAATGAGCTATCGCAAGCCACACTGTGAGTACTTAATAAAAGTAAACTACTTGATAAGAAAGTTAACAATCAAAACCATTTCATTTTACACAAAGCGATGTCTGAAAGCTTTTAAACACTTCCTGCATTATCCATACTTAACAGAGAAACACTTACAACCTCTTGTGAATAGTTAATTCATGTGACTGATTTAAAGAATAATGAATCAAGAACAATGTTCCTTTCAGAAAATAGAGTTGTCGGAACTTCAGAATACACTTTAACTCAATTTATTTATTATATGTGTTTAATAAAGGCCATTCCTATGTGTGCATATTCTTTATTATACAGCCTGTAAAATGAATCAAATGTGATTTAATCAAATTAAATCATGTGATTCTCTGCTACTTCACTTCTATCCTTTCTTATGACTGTTAATACTTGAGAAAGTCTCCGTCTCAGTAGAGGAAGCAATGATCTATGCCTCCTATTCAGATCACTGCAATTTGGGTGACATACACAACTGCTTTTAAAGATCACATCAGAAAGTAGCTTGGGCAAAATATGCCAGCTATGCTGATTGGAATATGGATTATTAATTGCATTGAGCTAACGTTTCTCTGTTTGTTTCTAAGCTCACTTCAAAGTGCTGGTAATAACATAGTAAATTCAACATGGCTTAGGGTCAGAGTAGAGGAAACAGAATCTTCTCCCATATGTTAGAATAGAATAGAATAGAATAGAATAGAATAGAATAGAATAGAATAGAATAGAATAGAATAGAATAGAATAGAATAGAATAGAATAGAATAGAATAGAATAACCGAGTTGGAAGGGACCTTGGAGGTCTTCTAGTCCAACCCCCTGCTTAGGCAGGAAACCCTACACCCCTTCAGACAAATGGTTATCCAACATTGTTAAATCCTCAGACTTATGACGACGCCAAAAGCCATGCCAGCTTCAGGATTGGCTAAGATGCGAGCAGCCAGCAGGTGGGAGAATGAAGCCTCACTATTGGTCTACCTGTTTGATAGCTCCGATATAAAGGAGCTGTCAGCCAGCACATGTTATTGTTGCCATTCTGAGTTGCCTTATGTTCCTGTTAGCAGTAAAGGCTGTTTCAACATCTTCATGGTGACCTGTTGGATAGTATTACTTGGTCTGTTGTATGGATGCTTGAGTGGTTCAGGGTGGGGAATTCGTGGCGAGTGGGACATGTTTTTAGGGATTGCTATGTGTGTTGGGACTGGTCTTGAAGCGTTATGTGAATTTCGTTGTATGGGTGTACTGTGTATATACATACAATGACAATAAATTATTATTATTCCTTGGCACAACCTGCCTCTCCTCAGTTATTGCCCACTCCAGTTCTCCATACAGAACAAACATCTTCTTAAAAACTTCCAGTGTTGGAGCATTCACAACTTCTGGAGGCAAGCTGTTCCGCTGATTAATTGTTCTAACTGTCAGGACATTTCTCCTTAGTTCTAAGTTGCTTCTCTCCTTGATTAGTTTCCACCGATTGCTTCTTGTTCTACCCTCAGGTACTTTGGAGAATAGTTTGACTCCCTCTTCTTTGTGGCAACGCCTGAGATATTGGAACACTGCTATCATGTCACCCCTAGTCCTTCTTTTCATTAAACTAGACATACCCAGTTCCTGCAACCGTTCTTCATATGTTTTAGCCTCCAATCCCCTAATCATCTTTGTTGCTCTTCTCTGCACTCTTTCTAGAGTCTCAACATCATTTTTACATTGTTTCAACCAAAACTGAATGCAGTATTCCAAGTGTGGCCTTACCAAGGCATTATAAAGTGGTATTAACACTTCACGTGATCTTGATTCTATCCCTCTGTTAATGCAGCCTAGAATTGTGTTGGCTTTTTTGGCAGCTGCTGCACACTGCTGGCTCATATTTAAATGGTTGTCCACTAGGACTCCAAGATCCCTCTCACAGTTACTACTGTTGAGCAAGGTACCACATATACTGTACCTGTGCATTTTGTTTTTCTTGCCTAAATGTAGAGCTTTACTTTTTTCACCATTGAATTTCATTTTGTTAGATAGCGCCCAATGTTCAAGTCTGTCAAGATCCTTCTGTATCTTGAGCCTATCTTCTGGAGTATTGGTTATTCCTGCCAGCTTGGTGTGATCTGCAAATTTGATGAATTCCCCATCTATCCCCTCGTCCAAGTCATTGATGAAGATGTTGAAGAGTGTTCCTTTCCATGTTTTGGGAATCTCCAAATCCTTGCTTTAAATATAAAACCTTACACCAACAGATAGTTAGGTAATGACCTCTTAAGTCCTTTCTACATAAAACTGGATTTTGCTTATATTGACTGATTTTTGACGTTCAGTGTAAAATATGATAAAGATGCAAGCTTTCCTCTCTCAAGACATGCTAAGCTTTTCAAAATCCTGCATATCTGCACTTGATCTGTCTTTCTCTTTATCAGTCTGACAGTTCTCAAAGGAAGTTAAGTCCTATCTAAGTGCTATCCCTGTCAAATCTAGGAGCCTGTGCGGTTTCCAGGAGATAGGAGCATCTCATTTCTGATTTCTCAATTTTGCACAGGACATTTTTCCCCAAACATCCTAATTCTTTATTGAATAGACATTCACAATGCCAAGACTAAATATATTATTGTTACATGAGGAGAAAGGGAATAATTTTCTTCCAATTTGAAGAATGAGAAAAGAGGGGGGAAAAGATATTTCATGGTAATATTGGAATACATTTTCATAATATGCCAAATCTTAATGTTCAGATCTTTAGCATATAGCAATTGCCACCTTAATCTGAAAAACAAAAACAAGAACAAAACTGTACTCATTTGAAATGTTAGTTTATTCAAATGCACACACTTTTTGCATTGCTTAGAGCACTCACCCATTCCAATTAAATGGTGAATGAACTTGGAAGAATAGTTTACCCATATTTAAATCCCATATTTACCCACAAATCATAGCAAAACATAAAAAAATAGAACATAGCATATAATAAATTGTTCCATATGTTCCAGTTCTCACTTATTCCAACACTGAGATGTTTTCACAATCTACTGTGGTAATTGTCATCGGTTTCCTGCCTATTCTAGTCATGAAGGAGATGGTTTCACAGCCAGTGATACTAGGAAGTTCCTGGAGCTGTAGTGTTCCAATACAGGTATGTTCTTGCAAAGCTCTGTTTGAAACGCTACAACTCCTAGAATATTCCATACTTTCATATCCTGCTTGAAGAGACTTTTTTTTTAAAGTTGATACCTGTTTCAGGAAAAAAATGTGGGCAATTATAAAGGGTTAGCAGAATTCTGTCAATACAGAAAAGCTCTTTTGAAAATCACATTCCAGAATCCATGCGTAGAAGAAAAATACAAAGTTCATACAGAAAAGGGTCTTCCTGTCATGTTTTGTGAATTTATAAATACAGTATAGTACAGTATATCAGTATAAATATTGATAAATAAGTTATCAGTGATTGCTTGAGGCTTTTACTGAGATTAAATGATAGAAATCTGAGTTGCCTGGATGACACAGACAGACAGGTTGTGGCTGTCTATTACATTCCAGACAAATGAATTGGTTGGAAATGAAATCAGATTTTGTATGCAAATAAACATTGACTATATCCAGAGTAATCAGTGGAAAAATATTTCCTATTCTGAAAAAAAAAGATTAATGCCACTAAGCTTATAATTTCCTTTTCTTTTATATGGTCATATAAATGATAAAGTTCTAATTTTTCTTTCTAAAACCAGGTGAATACTATCAAGCAAAACTAAACGTACAAATTCAGAAAAATGAGATCAACATGTACAAGACCAAAATTTAGCCAAGATTCATCATACAAAAATACAAAAGCAATCATTGTTTTTCAAAACAAAAAGCTTATTTCAGTCAGCATTATTTTGTTTATTAATTCTTAATAATTCTTAATAATATGGTAAGAATTATTATTTGACATAATACTTCTATCATTATTTTGATAGAAACTACCAGATGCTAGTTTGGTTAGCCAGATGCCAACCAAAAGCCCCCAAGCAGGATGTTTTCACTTTCCCAGGAACTATCAATAACTGTCTTTTGCTTATGATAAGGATAAATGTAAAGGTTCCCTCTGTCCAATCAGGTGCAATACTAAGGGGCGGTGCTAATCTCTGCTCTCTTAGCCAAAGAAGCCAGAGTTGTCTAAAGACGTTTCCCTGGACATGTGGCCAACATGACTATAAACAAAACTTCATGAAATATTGTTACTTTCCTACTGGAGTGGTACCTATTTATCTGCTTGCATTTGCATGCTTACAGACGTCTAGGTTGGCAGAAGCTGGGGCAAGTAATGGGAGCTCACTCTGTCATGTGGACTGTGAGCTTTCCAGCTGACAAGCTCAGTGGCTTTAACTGCTGAGTCATCGCGCCCCCATTGTTTATGACAGTGAAAGTAAAAATAGCCATTAAATCTGGTAATTTTATCCTTCATTCATTTGTAGCCATTGCAATCAGTGGTCATCGTATCGGTCAACTCTGCTTTTCAAAGAAGTATTTTTTTACCTATCATAAATTTTATAATTTGGGCTGCTTTAAATGAGCTTAAGTTCTAATACTCTCTAATATTTTGAGAAAAGTATTATAAAAGTATTAAAATAGGAGCCCGGCAAATCCTGACTGTGTCATGAACAACATCCAGAATGAGCAACATAGATATCTCCTTAATTTACTTACTTATAAAAGGGAGATCAGACTTGCAAGATTATGTTACTATAACCAATCTCATTAAAAATCATGTTTAGTCTTCTACAGAGTTTATAACAGAATAACAGAGTTGGAAAGGAGCTTGGGAAAGGAACCCTTTGCTCAGGCAGAAAACCTTATACCATTTCAGTCAAATGATTGTCCAATCTTAAAAACCTTTTGGAACACCCTCAACTTCTGGAGGCAAGTCATTCCACTGGTTAATTGTTCACACTCCTTAGTTCTAGATTGCTTCTTTCCTCGATTAGTTACATCAATGTTTCCTGTCTTGCCTTTTGGTGCTTTAGAGAATAGGTTGATTCCCTCTTCTTTGGGGCAACCCCTCAAATATTGGAACATTGCTATCATATCACCCCAGTCTTTCTTTTCACTAGACTAGACAAACCGAATTCCTACAGCTGGTCTTCATATGTTTTAGCTTCCAGCTCCCTAATCATCCTTATTGCTCTTTTCTGGGCTCTTTCCAGAATCTCTACATCTTTTTTATAATATGGTGATCAAAACTGGATGCAGTATTCCAAGTCTTACTAAGACTTTATAAATGTTACTAAGATTTTATAAAGCAGTACTAATACTTCACGTGATATTGATTCTATTGATTTATTACTTGGTCTGGTCTGCCTCGTACTGACTGATGGGTATGTGTGTGTGACTAAAGTCAGTGGTATGTAATTATTAACATAGTTAATAATGCATCTTTCTGCTGTAATAAACAGGAAATGAGATGAGTCTATAGTCTTCCAAATGTGGTGAAAATAGAATTTCACTAAAGGATTATACTGGCAATTTTATTTTTCATTCTTTTCCTGATGATTTCTAGTACTGAATCTACTTATTTTACAGAGCTGTAAACTGCTGCTGTTAATGTATGATGGCAAGAAATTTGAAAAGAGGAAATTGGAGAAGTGTATGGGGAAGTAACAGAGCAACAAAAGGAAGTCAATTTTTAAAACAAAGTGGCTTCTACAATTTGTTATTAGGTCACAGTCATCTTTGAAACTCAGAACAAATGTACAGAATACAGAATAACAGAGTTAGAAGGGAACTTGTAGATGTAATCATCTCAGACTTTTTACCTAAAAGCCTTATCAAGTTCAATGCATTTATAGATAGATAGATTTTCAGATAATAGCTGCAGATAGAGGTGTTTCTCAACACATTAATCTGAAATGCATTTAAATTGCACAGAGTGTGGGGTGAGAAAGACTTAGCCAGATTTCATTCCGCTCTTGGATCATCATATTTTTTTCTAGCTTTTATGTTAGAAAGAGAATCCCTACAACCTTTCTCCAAATCACTCTCTGAGTAAAAATTATTCCAGTTCATTCACAATTTCCACAATTTTGCTTTCTTTTCATATTTAGTCCCACAGTATGCTACTCTGGTTGGTAGTGATGCCCTAGTGGTATAACTCAAACTTTTAAACCACCAGTTCCCCCACTTTTTTTCTGATGTCTTTTACCTCACAGTTAGTTCCCATTCAGTGGAGCACAGTGATAAGTGGAAAAGAATGAAGGTTGGGGGAATGACAGTTGAGTGAATATAAAGGTATTTTCTGGTTCTGAATTGTGCGGAAAAGAAGATAACTTTATCTGATATTTGAGAAAATACATCATAAACTGAATTTAATTTAATATCTTTGTCTATTGATTTTCAGTGTGCTTCATATATTTACGGTAGATACAAGTGAAATTGTTCAAGGGTCAAATTATTTCCGATTTAAGCCAAATAATGCCAATAAGTCAGAGGATTGAGAAATTAACCACGTTCACATTAAAATCACAGAAGAGGAAGCAAAAGAAGCAATACAGAAATTAAAACTGAATAAATCTCCAGGCTCAGATTTTTTTTCTTTCCAATATACCTATCAGTCTTTCAAAGGAATTCTGAAGTAACTGTTAGCTTAAGTAATGATGAGACTGAACAGCATCAAATACTTCCTCCTTCATGACAACAGACATTTATTTATTTACGAAAAGGTTGATGATCCAACTTGTCCAAAGTTGTAGAGGCAAATCTCTTTATTACCTGTAGATTTCTTTGTAGAGGAGTAATGCAATGCCTTCAAGAAGAAATTCAGTAGCTGTTACCTAAAGAGCAGCTTAGTGCTGAAAGGAAGAAGGCACTGAAAATAAATTTAAGTTTGTTGTGTCTTGATTTTCTTTGGTATAGGAGTTGATAGTGAGAGAAAGAATCTCTCAGACTTTCAAGCTTCTATTACATTCTGCAACAATAATGCAGAATATCAGTAGTTCTTGCAGTGTCTGTTTCCTGACTTGGACTACTTTAAGACCTAATACTTGCAAAGAAATTAAATAGACTTCTTCATGATTTTCTTTATTCTGATCAGACTGGGGTTGTTCCAAAGATGTATATGAAAGATCATATTAGATACAGTATGCATTAAATGCCATTGATGATATGATTTGTTCTTGATGAGGAAAAAATAAGTTCTTAAGATTATCTCGAATATCCCAGCCTCCAATAGATCTGAGGTGCTTGAATGGGACTGCATACAACAACAACAACAACAACAACAACAACAACAACAACAACAATGAACTGTCAAATCTCTCAGCCTCCATCTAACCAAGTGCACAGATTCCTTCTCAGTCTCTCCACCTACCCCTTTCTTTCTTTTCTTTTCTTTTCTTTTCTTTTCTTTTCTTTTCTTTTCTTTTCTTTTCTTTTTTAATTTTAATTTTAATTTTAATTTTAATTTTAATTTTTAATTTTTCAATATAAATATCAATAAACATTTTTAACTTTTTTACCCCTCTTTCTAATTGATCTTGTGTACTCATGGAGGACCAGGAAACCTGAGGCACGACTGGGAGAAGATGCTTTCAAAGGAAAGCTTAGAGTTTATGGCTAAGCAATGCCTTTTCATAGGCTAAACAATTATTTCAGTAAAAATCTAGACTCATTGAATAGTGAAGCTTTCATTTTGAAGCTTTTGTTCATAGGTATACTGAAAGATCTTTTGCCTTTATTGAACCTTATATGCTAGATTTGGATAAACAACACTTTGTGGGAAAGAGACCTTAGACTAATTAAATACTAATAGCAGTGTCAAAGCTGAAACTTCTAGCACAATAGAGATAAATGCCCCCTGCCATTAAAATCTAAAGGGTATTTGCTCCATGCAACCAAATTCACCTGTGTTACGCATATTAATGAACAATCTAAATTCAGCTACTGGTTCACAAGAATAGCAATTTTCATTTCAATTTTGTTTTACATAGATACAAAGTATTTATGATTAACAAAAAGCCAAGATAATGGCAAATTGTTTTTTATTACAAAAAATATATTACAACAAAAGAGACAAACAAGGTTCCATCTGTCTTCTGCATTGTCATTATTGACATGAACACCATTGGCATGGAAGTGGTGGCAGGAGCCAAAATTTCAAGAATTAAACTGGTAAATGAAGAATATAATCTCAAATTATATGCCGATGCTATTCACAGATAACCATCCAAAAGACCTTTTGAATCAACAATAGAACATATATAGCAATTTGGTTCAATTTCAGGATATTGGATGAATAAATTATATCAACATCAAATCAATATGTATACATCCCAGTTCTCCTGCAGTTATCTATATGGTTCTCTTAGTGATACAATTTTATCCATTTTGATAGAGTATATGTATTATATATTCATCAGAGAACCTGTGTTAAAAGCTCATATTTTTGGAGGAAACGACTAGATTTATCTTCTTGGAATAATGGCAACAAACTAGGATAACAAATCATGATGATAGAAAATACCAAATGGTAATCTGCTGAATAAGGGACAAATATTCTACCCCAATAACAAAGATACTTTCATTTCCCCCCCCCCTAAAAAGACTGAATTCTGCCATTCTTAGATAAGAGCTGAAAATCAATGCATGAATGAAGTTCAGGCTATTTTCAATTTAATTTAACATTTAAATTTCTTTCTTAACTCCCCCCTCCCAACTAATTTACTAATAATGGGAAATGTTATTTTCAGTGGGAAAACGTTGCAATTTCTCACAGATAGTCATATAAACCAAACCTTTTTGTAACTCTGTTTTTCCTTTCGCAAAAGAAATATATATTTTGTTGGGATGAAAATAGCCCAACTGTGTCCTTAACCTTATTTACAAAATTTTATTTTCCCAATTTGCCTGCTTCTGAGAAAAGGAATGCAAGGATAAAATGGTGTTCTGCTTTTTAAGATGAGTAATCAGCTCATTTTGTGGACCAAGGACTCTTCAGTTTGTTGGCCCTGAATGTCATTCAGCCTCAGACTGGATTATGATCACATAGGACAGCAAAACAACTCATAGTTGGAAATATTTTAATTTCCCTTTCCCCCTCCCAAGTCCCATCATATTTCAACACTAAGAATTAAAGTTCTTAAATAATGTATTTTTCATTTTAATGTTAAATGTAATTGCATCACCTGAATAGATAAATAATTGTCATATTTCTGTTACTTCCATTTCTTTATACAAATAAAACTTTATGGTCTGTCAGAGTCAAATAGCTGATGTTTCCATGTAAAAATATAACAAAGCAGGATGTTTAATTCATAATTAAATATGGATTAAATAACTTCTTCATTCTAAACCAGCGTTTCTCAACAGCTGCACCTTTAAGAAATATGGACTTCAACTCCCAGAATTCCCCAGCCAGCATGGCTAGCTCGAGAATTCTGGGAGTTGAAGTCTAAGCATCTTAAAAGTTGGCGGCTCTGAGAAACACTGTTCTAAACAAATACTTAAATAAAAATAAATTCAGGTATATTTTGATATATCTGAATAGATTTTGAATTTTTAAATGGAAGTATCCTGTAATGGAAAAATTTACTAAGCTCATAATATAATCACAAAAAATCATATACAATACAAATGTGTATGTTAGAAAATAATGCCTACCATGTATATTTTAAGAGAAATGTACATGGAAATGCATACTAAGAATATACTGATATTAAAAGAGAAAGAAACTAAGGGAAAAATAAGTGGAGCAGATTTAAGGTTGAAAAAAATGAGGAAATGGGATAATGAAATAAAATTTAATTACATTTTTGTTCTTAGATGTCACATAACAGTGATTCACTAGTCATGAAAAATGTACTGATATTGGGAGCATTTTGCTTCACATATAGAACAGAAAGAAGAAAAGAAGGAAGGGATCTAAAAAATTCCAAATGAGATTAGAGTTAGATTTTTTCTTCTTAACCAGTTACATTGAAAATAAACATTTTTATTTTCTTTTAATAGATGCCCATAATACTGTTTACTTCATCTTCATTCACTAAACCTGTATCTTGTCCTTTTAAGTATAAACTAAAATAACTGCTTTTTGTCTACTTGAAACATAAGTGTTTACTTGCAATGTAAAAGCTCTTGTCAACAGTGATGTTAACCTTTTCAGTGCTGGATGTCTTTGCATGTCTGGCATGATTAGTGAAGATGCCAAAAAAGAGAGGATAGTATTTAAAAGCTGAAATTTCATGTTGGTACTATCTTGCTGAAAGGAAATTGCTTATGTAAACTGTGGTGATGGATTAATTAGATTGATAAAATCGAACCCAGATGAATCTAAGCATTGACGTCTGTAATCAAAGCAAAGCAATAAACAAATTGTCCCAAACTCATGATGAAAACCCCATAACTTACGTACATGATTAATTTTAGAATCAAGTGCAAAAGGATGGGCATAATGTCACAGTGTCACTCTACATATATGCTGTCACACATGCTCATCATTATACAGGAGATTACAAGGGAGCCCAAAGTTTCTATCACTAAACAAGGCACTTGTTAAGTGAGTTTTGTCCATTTCACAACATTTTTTGTCACAGTTATTAAGCAAATTTTTGCAGTTGTTAAGTGAATCTGGTTTCCCCCTTTGACTTTGTTTGTCGGAAGCCATCTGGGAAGGCTACACAAGGTGATCACATCAGCCCGAGACAATGCAACTGTAATTAAATACATGCCACTTGTCAAGCACTCGAATCATGATCACATGACCATGGGAATGCTGCAACAGTTGTAAGTATGAAAAATGGTCATAAATCAATTTTTAGTGCCATTGTAACTTTGAACAGTCACTAAACGAATGATTGTAACTTCATCTGCATCTGCACCTCTATAACTGCACCTCTATAACTGTCTGGTTCGGTTCTGCAACCCAACAAGACAGACACGGACTTCAGAGGATAATCAGAACTGCAAAAAAAAAGCAACCCAATTACTGCCAACCTGCCTTCCATTGAGGACCTTTTTGACTGCACGAGTCAAAAAGACGGCCGTGAAAATATTTACTGACCCCTCGCATCCTGGACATAAATTATTTCAACTCCTACCCTCAAAATGACGCTATAGAGCACTGCACACCAAGACAACTAGACACAAGAACAGTTTTTCCCCAAACACCATCACTCTGCTAAACAAATAATTCCCTCACCACTGTCAAACTATTCACTAAGGCTGCATTACTATTACTATTAGTCTTCTCATCATTCCTATCACCCATCTCCTCCCTCTTATGACTCTATTACTGTAACTTGTTGCTTGTATCCTTACCATTTATATTAATATTGTTTCCTGATTGCTTATTTGTACCCTATGACAATCATTAAGTGTTGTACCTCATGATTCTTGACAAATGTATCTTTTCATTTATGTACACTGAAAGCATATGCACCAAAGACAAATTCCTTGTTTGTCCAATTACACTTGGCCAATAAAGAATTCTATTCTATTCTATTCTATTCTATTCTATTCTATTCTATTCTATTCTATTCTATTCTATTCTATTCTATTCTATTCTATTCTGGACTATCTGCAATTAGTATTGAATATCTATTATAGAATCCAGCTATTCTGCAATTCAGTTAATACAGCTGAGTGGCTTACAACAAAAGTGAAAATGTATGTAAAATTTTAACAGAATATTACATGTGGAGCACTCCCATACCCATCCTGTCTCAAGAGGTTCTGCAGGTTACATTTCAAGCATTCATTAAATATGTCAAGGCAGGAATCTCTTCTTTGAGAATCTCTTTCTAAGACTTACTTTTACATAAGGGTTGTACAATTGCAACATAGCCTAACTGGTCTGCCACTATCTGGCTTTTATGTCCTGTGTTCTTTATGAAACCAGAAATTCAGTCATTGCCAAAATATTGAATGAAACATAGGAAAACCTTGGTCCATAATGGACTAAGTTACATACAGCACATACAGTAATAATAAGTTAAATTCTTCCCAACACAAACACATTTACAATGTGTTAGTCTAACTACTTTGCCTATGCATATAAACTATTGCATAGGCAACAGTTAAGATAGCTGTTTAAGATAAATAGGGAGGAGCTGCATGGGCAAGTGTGCTAATGCCTTTAAGGTACATTTGCAGCCAGATCTGCTCAATGGAAATAATGGGAGATGCTCTTCTACCCAGCTGGAGGATTACAGAGCACCTTCTGTGTCATCACTTGAAGGAACAGAATTAATACAGGTAGTCCTCGACTTATGACCACAATTGAGCCCAAAATTTCTGTTGTTAGGTGAGACATTGATTAAGTGATTTTTTGCTCCATTTTATGACCCTTCTTGCCCCAGTTGTTAAGTGAATCACTGCAGTTGTTAAGTTAGTGGCACAGTTGTTAAGTGAATCACTGCAGTTGTTAAGTTAGTGGCACAGTTGTTAAGCGAATCTGGCTTTCCCACTGACTTTGCTTCTCAGAAGGTTGCAAAAAGTGATCACATGAATGCAGGACACTGCAACTATCATAAATATGAACCAGTTGCTAAATGCCTGAATTTTGATCATATGACCTCAGGGCAGCGGTGAAATGCTCCCAGTTCGCTTTTACCTGTCAGTCGTCGGAGAGCCGATCGCGAAGGCAGCACGACGCTCCGCCCACCTGCCTGGACACCGCCATTTGAGTTCTTTTACCCTCTGGACATGCACAAAGTGTTCTGTTCATGTGCAGAGGGCAAAAGAACTCAAATGGCGGTGTCCCGGCGGGTGGGCGGAGCGTTGCGCTGCCTTCGTGATCGGCTCTCCGACGACCGACAGGTAAAAGCGAACCGGGAGCATTTCACCCCTGCCTCAGGGATGTTAAATGGACATAAGTGTGAAAGCGGTCATAAGTCACTTTTTCAATGCTATTGTAACTTTGAATGGTCATTAAATGAACTGTAGTAAGTCGAGGTCTACCTGTACTTTTCCAGACTTCTTTGGGTCATTTTGGTGTCTTTTAAGGATGGGGATGGCACTGGGAAATAAATCTCTTCCTGAATCTAAACGTTTTTTAAAAGGGCCCCCAAATTACACTGCTGAAGGATACTCATTTCACAGCTTAATTCTGGTGGCTTTTTTTCCAGACATCTTTGAAGGGTATTAAATAGGAGTGATTTATCTCCCAAGATCTCCCATTCTTATTTCCACTCTTATTTCTTATACAAAGAAACAGAAAATGAACTTGCTCCAAATTGCAATGTAGAGATGGCAGAAAATCTGCAGGGAGCAGGTTTATAATTCTTATAAACCCGCCCACCCAAATCTTAGGAAAAAAGTTTAAACACAGTAATAATAGAGAAACAATTTTATTGTATCATGAAGAACCAGCTCAACTTGTATTTTGCTTCTGGAAAAATTAATTGATGGCTATGACTTATTGACTTATGACCACCTGACTAATAGCAAATTTGAAAAATGACATTCTTTGAAATCATTTTAATTTCACAGAGATCTTTGCTGCAGGCATAATAATGATAATTAAAAATATGAAGTGTTGGGAGAATGCCAATCTCTCCAGTCTGATCCCCAGAAACCTCATATTATGTTTTATGTGGGTCACAGATAGCATTCCTTTCAAAATGAAAATGGAGTTGCTTCCTTCAATTGCCCTTAATTTTCAAGAAAATTATGGCTTATATTTATTGCTTATCTCCCCATTGCAATATATGCTTTGCTAGCTATATATTTCATTTCCCCCCTCATAAACAAGCAAAATGAGCAATGTAGAATATTATCCTTGACAGGTTGAACAATAGAATATTAGCCCCCTGATCAGACCAGAATAGAGTTGCCTGGGGATAATTTTGCAATATATAAAATCAGATGATGTTGCAGAACTGGCTGTATTGTATAGAAAGCAGTACATTTCTCTAGTTACTCTACTCACCAGGCTGCCCAATGTTGCTTTTCAGCTGTGTGTTTGTGTATGTGTGCAAATAAAGTTTGATACTAACTTTAATTTAACTTGAACACAATTTATGGAGTGATCTACCGAGTGCGCTTCAAGGTGCTTGTTACTATCTTTAAAGCGCTCCATGGCATTGGACCTAGGTATCTCCGAGACCGCCTGCTGCCACAAACTGCCTCCCATCGACCAGTGCGCTCCCACAGAGAGGGCCTCCTCGGGGTGCCATCAGCCAAGCAGTGTAGGCTGGTGACGCCCAGGGGGAGGGCCTTCTCTGTGGGAGCACCCACCCTCTGGAATCAGCTCCCTCCAGACTTAAGAACCATTCACGACCTGTCCATCTTCCGCCGTGCCCTCAAGACGTATTATTTTTATCAAGCCGGGCTGGCGTGAAAAAGTTTTTGGGGGTTTTAAAATTTTAAGATTTTACTAAATTTTAATTGTATTAAATTAGGGCCACATTGAATATTTTCTTTTAAATGTATTTTAATGTTTATATTGTGTTTTTTACTTGGCTGTTCACCGCCCTGAGTCCCCTGGAGAAGGGCGGTATATAAATTTAATTAAACTAAACTAAACTAAACTAAACATTGAGTTCTGCCAGATCAAAAATTTGTGTTTCTCTGAACACAAAACCATAAAACATTATATTCTCTTTGGTCACAAAGTCAAGGATATGCTGTTTCAAATTAGCTAGAAGTTCTTGTCAATAACTATTAGTTTGTCTGCTTATTCTTATTACTTTGGTTGATTTTGTTAATCTTTGTATTGACTCTAAAATGGTTGTGAAAAGCCAAATTGATAAATGATTATATATTATTATTATATATTAATAATTAGTACAATAGAATAACACGTATTTTATTTTTCTTAATATTTTGTAAATTCTTATCTCATTTTTATGAAATTATGAAATCTGTATTTGTGGGGGGTTTTATGCCTCTAGTCTAATTCTTATGTATCTTTTTGTTGCAATTGTTTTTTATATTTATTTTTGTGATTTTTATCTCAGATAATCCTGTGGAGTTAGCTATATGTTGTTAAAAAAACTTCACTGTTAATGACATTCACTTGAAATATATTTTTGTTTTACTTTGTATATTATATTCCGATAGTCTCTCCGGAAATCCACTATGACTTCATCTTCATGTACTATACTCAGTATTTCCTTTTCATGTTTTCCCTCCACTCTAATAATGTCATTTTGATTCCTAGATACTTTTCTGTTTCTTTTAAATTCTCAGATATTTTATGTTATTTGTTTTTATTGGTTTTCTTCCGAGCCAAATTAAGTCACGTCACAAAATCAATCATGTTACAAATGCTTTCAAGCAATTGTCTGCTTGTGAAATACAGCTAATACCAGGGTTATGAGCATTCCGTTGGCAAACATTCAAACTTATGCTATAAGCACCCCAGGGGCGGATTCCTATTTTTTTTACTACCACTCTGTGGGCGTGGCTTATTTTGTGGGTGTGGCTTGCCAGCCATGTGACCGGGTGGGCGTGGCTTCTCTGACTGCTGAAGGGAGGGGAACTGAGATAGGTCCTGCTGCCCATTCCCCCTCCCCTCAGCAGCTCGAGAAGCCTCGAACGTGCAAAAATGCCTAGGATCATCACCGTGCGTTCATGGCTTCTCGGACTGCCTAAGGGAGGGGAATCTGGATAGCTCCTGCCACCCGTTCTTTCAGCGTCTCACACGCTCCCTCAGCCATCCTCCCCTGCTTGGACTCACTGTGGGGTAGGAAGGCAGTGCATGAGCAGTGCCGGAAACTCGGCTTCTGGGCATGCGCAGAAGAAATTTTTTTAAAAAATTATTTTTTAAAAAAAAATGGCGGCGCCCAGGCACCGGCAACTGACCGCACCGGTACTGTGACGTCACCAGCGGGCCGCTACCGGTGCTATAGAGTGGACCTCACTGGTAGGAACCCACCACTGAAGCATCCCCTAGTGTTTGTGAACAAGTCCCGAAACTATGAATCTTGCAGCACCATGTGTGCGCTCACATTTGCGAACCGGTAGGGAAAGTGTATTCAAAATGTAGGTTGGAATATTCAGAGTTTACACTAACATTTAAGAATAGCTCGTATTAGCTGACTGATACAAAAGGCAACTTTTTAGTGTTTCTAGCCTAACATTGCACAGCTGTGTCTTCTACTGAACAATAAAGTAGAGGGAGCATTGTTTCGGTGATGCTATTTAATGACCATTTAATTAAGAAAGAAAAGCTTGGTTTTCTGGGTTCCTTACCACCATATTATATACAATTATGTAGACTATCCAATGTATAAACCCTATACCTATACTTCTGGCATAGAACCATTTCCGGTGGAGTTTTAACTGAAGAATGCTGAAATGGCACCTTTCAAATTTCCAAACCCAGTAAAAATTCCCAAACAAATAGGCTGAGTTTCCACGTACCAATGCTGTTAACCTCTGATTAACTTGGCTGGGTCTGTGATTATCAAAGAAGTAGCTAACTGGTGTTTGTAAAATATGTACCTACCATTGGTGCTTGAATATGTCTATAGAAGGCTGCAGTGGCAGGTGTATATTCTCCCAAAATCTCTGCATAGTATAGTGATCAAAATGTATTAGTAATCACCTGCTTTATGTCACCTTCAAATAAGACAATATTGGGTCATTCTCTTTTCAGCTGGGAAATGCAATACTCAAAAGCAGAATATGTGAGAAAATTATGGTATAGGTTTTGTGTAACAGAGCAAGAGATGCTTGCGTATACTTATTCTGTTTCTCTTGTTAACAGAATTTTGAATGGAAGGTTATATAATTTTAGGCAATTTTCAGCACTTCTAAATTTTGTCACACTTTTTTCCCATCCTCCATCCTATGAGGGAGAAGGAACTGTTCAGATCTGGTGAATGGAATGCTAACATTTTATTAGCAGTTTTCACTGTGAGTGCATTCAAGCTTTTAAAACTACTTTATATAAAAACACAATATGTATAATATTTGTCATACATCCAGAAGAGAATGTTTAAATATAACTGAGGCATATTACTAAGACAAAATTTGTTAATATGGAGGGTTGCCCCAAAGTTCCGCTTGTGAGATTCATTTTGTCTCACAAGTGCTAAATCAGGCTTTCTCCCAGTGCCCCATACTCACTGCTTATGTCCACAACATACTAGAAAGATCACAACAGGAAAGCTAGGTATCTTCTACAGCTGAGCCATCATAGACATATTTATTTATTTATTTATTTATTTATTTATTTATTTATTTATTTATTTATTTATTTATTTATTTATTTATTTATTTATTTATTTATTTATTTATTTATTTGTCAAACATGTATAGGATAGTAGTAGTTTGTATAAACATAAGTAAAAAGTAATGATAAAAGAGGACAATAGGACAGTAGGACAGGGATGGTAGGCACAGTGGTGCGCTTATGCAAGCCCCTTACAGACCTCTTAGAAACGGGGAGAGGTTGACTGTAGACAGTCTAAGGTTAAAGTTTTTGGGGTTTGGGGAAGAAACCACAGAGTCAGGTAGTGCATTCCAGGCATTGATCACTCTGTTGCTGAAGTAGTATTTTCTGCAGTCGAGTTTGGAGCGGTTAACATTTAGTTTGAATCTGTTAAGTGCTCGTGTATTGCTGCGGTTGAAGCTGAAGTAGTCATTAATAGGAAGGACATTTTGGTATATGATTTTATGAACTACATTTAGATCAGATTGGAGGCGACGTAGTTGTAAATTGTCTAATCCCAGTATTTCAAGTCTGGTGGAATAAGATATTTTGTTGTGAGCGGAGGAGTGAAGGACTCTTCTTGTGAAATATTTCTGGACTCTCTCGATTGTATTTATGAATGATATGCAGTGCGGGTTCCAGACAGGTGAGCTGTATTCCAGAATTGGTCTAACAAATGTTTTGTATGCTCTGCTAGCAATGTAATGTTGCCAGAGAAGAAGCTACGCAAGATTAGATTAACAACTCTTAGTGCCTTTTTGGCAATGTTGTTACAGTGGGCTCTAGCACTTAGGTCGTTGGATATGAGTACTCCAAGATCTTTGACAGAGTGAGGGTCATCTACAAGTTCAGTTCCTCCAAGTTTGTATTTTGTATTCTGATTTTTTTTGCCAATGTGTAAGACAGAGCATTTCTATGAAGGCTGAAGATCTACAAAATATATCATGGCCAATTGCTACAGGCAAACTGGATGGTTACCAAGGATGTTGAGTTAAATGCAGTATTAAATTTCAAGAGAAAACTCCCCACTTATTTGTGGAAGGAGACAGTTTTAAGAGCCTCAGTAACTGGCAGATATTTAACAGCCATGAGTAGGAGCCTGAGAAGAATATGTTGAATCAAACTAAAGGTCTGGCTAGTCCAGTCTTTTGTTTTCATTTACAGGATCTTTAGTCCCTTAAATGACTTTGCCATCATCATGAAAATGTTGATTTAAACGTAATAATATAATGGATGTTTTTCCTTTTCATAGGAATTCAGATGCATCTATCCCCTGGTGAGTTGGCATTCCATATGAACATTCTGCAGATTTGGTACAGCTGAGTAATCTCTCCCCAATTCCATTGAAAACAGAACATTAAAATTAACCTTTTATACCTTTAAGTTGTGATCATTACCAAGGGAAATAATTAAGAAGAAAAATGAAAACCTATCGATACTATATAATGATATTGTTCTAATTGACTGCAGCAGTTCAGAAAAAAATAGTGGTAAATAAAATTAGAAATGAAGACAAATCTTCATTTTCGTTTCTTATAGGGAGACTACAATCCTAATAAGAAGTTATGAACAAAGTTAAATGTTAAACTTCTGAAAAGGTATTGTGAAATTACTACTTTACCATCCATTTTCTCTAAGTCCCATTTTCCACATTTAGATCAATGTGTTGTTTTAGAGTTTGTTACAAAGCAAAAACATATCTTTCTCACTACAATATATACTTTTTTTGATCTGAGAACTCATCAGGTTCCTTTCAATCACCCAGAGAGAATAAGATGGTCTATAAAGTTCTTTTAATATCCAAGAAACAGAAACAAGAAGTGTTGAAAGAGGATTGGAGGAGATTAATTGCAGTAGCTAAATTTAAGACTCCTGCCTGGTATTGGCACCTGGTTAACTGCTTTCCTATGGTGGATATTCAGGTCCAATCTGTCAAATACCTTCAGATATTTGGAAGGACTACTATCTGAGCACTACTTAGAACTACCAAATAACCCAGTGGTGGTCCCTCATTGTAATGTACCTCCCAAATGGTTACCAGGATTAAGCACATCATCATACAATTAAAATCTAAGAAAACTCCTGGTGTTGATTTCATCCCTCCAGAAATGCTAAGATAAAATAAAGATTGGTGGGTCCCAGTGCTGGCTTCTTTATGTACTTATAAGAGCACAGAGCACAGCACATTTCCCATCTTAGTGTAATTGGGCTATTGTCATCCTTTTCTATAAGACTAAAGGATGTGACCCTGTCAAATCTATTAGCTTGCTCAATACAATAAGCAAAATATATCCAAAATACCTTTATTTAAAACTGTTGGATAGTGTCCAAATTGTTACTGGGGAGCAGGTGAAATTCAGAGGAGAATATTCAGCCATGGATCATTGACTGGTCCTGCACACTTTAGTCAAAAAATATACCTCATCACCCAAAGACTCCTTTTTCACAGCCTTTGTGGATCTCAAATCAGCTTTGAATTGCTTTCCAAGGAGATGCTGGGGAAAAACGAAGGGGATCTTCAATAGGTAAAAGATTGTTCCCACTTATTGAGGCTCCTTATTCTAACATCCTATGTTCCCCTATGGGCATTTCTGCAACTGTTACTACAGAAAGGGATAAGGCAAGGCTGTATAACAGCAACCATACTTTTTAACTTATACGGTAATTCAATAATTCAAGCTCTTACATCTTCTGCTTATCATATTCCAGGATTATTAGATCATATAATTCCAGCTTTTGTTATAGATGATGTAGTAATTTTGTCTGACCGAGGTGGGACTGAGAAGGGCATTGTTGGTATTGGCTTCTTTTTTGCCTAGAAAAGCAGCTTGATATAAATTATCAAAAAATGAATGTGATAGTTTTTACACATTACTATAAGATGCATAAATGGCAAATTAATGGTATTCCAATAGAGCAGGTACATACTTATCAGTATCTTGGGGTGCAATTCCAGGCTTCCTTATCTTGAGACACACATTTCTCTTATCGGGCCGGTGTTGTTCAATGTAGCTATCTTGATATTTTTCCATTCAAAGGGAACACATTTATTCTTGTAGCCTGCAAGGTTTTTTTGGGGGGGGCCCAAAGCTATTTCTCAGCTTCTTTATGGAGTTCACATTTGTACTTTTAAACAAAGTTTAATATCCTGGAACCTGTCCAGTCCAAGTTTATAAGAGAATAGTTGCAGTTTCAAGATGACCCAAAATGCTGCTTTTACAGTTAGAGAGAGGTTTGATTTTCATGGATGCCCAGAACTTGGTACTATGTCATTCATTTCCAGTTAAAATTATTTTTCCCCACCCATTCTCAGAAAACATTTAAAATCAATTTGGCTAAAAAGAGTTAACAGCAGACTCCAGTCTATAGGTCTCTATTGGAAAACTCCCTGCCATTGAGGCTTGGAAACTCTGGGAATTTTCTAAAGTAGAGTATTTTGGATATTGACTACAATCCAATTTAAAATCCTGATATCCAGTCTCACAGTCTCCGGATTATTATTTTTTAAATGAGCATACACAGTAATCTTCCTTTCCTTCACTCCAGACCTTGACCATGACTAGTGTGGATGCAGTACCCACTGCAGTTCTTTAGACATTATAAAGGTATCCCTCCATATCAGCAATTATGTCCATGTGGGTATGGCTCTGTATAATGTGCCATATGTACATCGGTTATTTTTATAGGGAATCTTGGATGATATTTGTCTACCCATTCTGATGAAATACCCTGGCAGAGAGCAGGGAGCTCATTTATTACTTCTTTTATCTAACCAAAACTTTCCCCATGTTGCTCAATTCTGTGCCTGTATGTATGTATATACTAAAACTTTTACTTCTATAATCTTTAACTAGGTGAAACAGCGCAACATAGGGCAACAATTTTTGAATCAAGCTACCTCAAATGGGCAAATCTAATACCAGCATCTACGATGCAGCAACTTCCTTATCCAAACTTGCAACAAAGTTGTGATTTGTTGAATAGACTTTGCTATACGAGCTCCATTACAGCAACCTCCTAGTCCAGTGTTTTTCAAATTAGGCAACTTTAAGACCTGTGGACTTCAATTCCCAGAATTCTCTAGTCATCATGCTAGCTGGGGATTTCTGGGAGCTGAAGTCCACAAGTCTTAAAATTGCCAAGTTTGAGAAACACCACCCTAGACCCTAGAAATACTTTCATAGGACATTGACCACTGGAAAAGCTGCAAACATCTTGAAAAGGGCAGTTATTGTCAATGATTCTTGGAAGGACAAAGGAACCTGCAACTTTTCACATGAAAAGAACTCCAAAATGTTCTTCAATTAAGAACAACAATAGGAAAAAGGTGGCATATGAGCCAATTCTAGTGTCCTTCCAGCATCCACTGCAATATTACTTATCTCCATTATGACAAACACCATTATTTGACAACTGCTGCCACTGATTGACACACAGGTTATCAACTCCTTCAGCCCATTTTTAGCACCTATGAGACAACAACTTCAAATGAATTGCTCATATGATTGAAGCAACTCGGGACAAGAACAATAATTACCAGGTATAAAAAAGCTGAAGAGGAAAGGAGTCCTCTGTGAATTAAGAACAAAAACTAATTATACTGTATATCCAGCCTGTCACCACTTTCAAACTTACTTTATACCAAGGAAATCATATAAATATCACTGAAAGGTCAAATCACATTAGCTTATTAAATGTATATGCCACGGAGCTGACTAAGGTGACCCTCAATTTATCCAACTGCCACTACAATCTCAGGGTCGATGAGAGAGAGAGAGAGAGAGAGAGAGAGAGAGAGAGAGAGAGAGAGAGAGAGGGGGGGGGGAAGGGAGGGAGGGAGGGAGGGAGGGAGGGAGGGAGAGGGGATTTGCAGATGTAGTTTGCAATGATGTAGAATTGTAGTTGGACTCAGAACATTAATCTTAGTTTAAGTTTGGGATTAAACTAATCTTAGTTTAATCCCAAGTGATTAGAGTCCTAGGCCTTAGAGACAGTGATTGCCAGTGAAGGTCACTATTCCATGATACTAACATATAAAAATAATATATTAGGTGACCAACGATCTGAATAACGTATAATTACTAAAATTAAGTGATTGGAATCCTTTCTTAAGTTAAAACTGAATTTAAAGTAGATACCTCATTCTGTTGAAAGAAGAAGGAGAGTGAGCGGAGGAGGAGAGTGAGGAGGAGGAGGTGATGGTGGTAATGGTGGTAGTGATAATAGTAGTGGTGATGATAGTAATTAATCATCATTAATAACATCCAAAAACAAGTGACAACAATCATAAGACTCCTTCCCATGGAAAAATGTTTTGAATTCTTGAAAAAAAATGATAGGATGGAACTTTGAAGACTTAGAGAGAAGTAGAAGGAAGTAAAGTTTACAATTATTGAAGGATTGTAATTATTGCAATGTACTGAAGGATATTTGTAAATAATGGACACAGAAAGTTAATTTTTAAGAGCATCCACTATTATAGATAGATTGTGTTTAAAAGTTGTATTGGAAGAGGAATAATGTTTACCACTCAAGAACAAGACTCATCTGAAAGTAGATTTAAAAATGACAGGGTATAAGAATGATATAGAAAAAGATGCCTCGCTGGATAAACAAATGAAATCAGCTGATGTCTTCTCATTAATAAAACATCAGCTGCCCAGAATCACTTTTCAGGATGGGTAACTATAGAAATCAAATAAATAAATAAATAAAATTAAAAGGGATATACAAATAACAACAAAATAGAGGATAACTTTCTTATCCTTAGGGCGGCATATAAGAGCACTTAAATAAATAAATAAATAAATAAATAAATAAATAAATAAATAAATAAATAATAAACAAACAAACAAATAAATAAATAAATAAATAAATAAATAAATAAATAAATAAATAAATAAATAAATAAATAAATAAATAAATAAATAAATAAATAAATAAATATTGGATTTACAAAAATAAAAAAAAGCCCAAAGTTCAAGGTCAAAGTTTTGAAAATTTTGTGAGAAGGGATAAAGAAAAAAGAAAAGACATAAAGTTCTAGGATATTATTTGAAGGGATTAATGATCGATATTATTAAAAATAAAAGGAAGGAATATAAAGTTGCTGTCAAGGTTCTGACCAATGTCCTAATTAAAACATGAATCTCAAGCCGAGGTTCAAAAGAAATCCAGTTATTTGTTAGGAGCGTTATGTCGGCACGTACCAAGTGAAGCCAACTCTGACCTCACTTAATTAGCGCCTTGGCTCTGTCCTTGTTTCCCCCCCTCGCCCCAAGGTGTGTCATCAGTCACATTCCCCAACGAAGCAATTTCGCGGGTTGTAGAAGTCACTCCCTCTGGCCACAGTGGATCACCATGGAGATGGTCTTGACATTTGCCAACTGGAAGGTGCTTTGTTTTGACTGAGGTGCAAACTCCTCAATACAGCTGCGAGGCTCAATTCTCCATCTCCCTGTCTATGGCAACTCAAGAGCAGGTCAGGAAGGCTTAGTGAGTTGACAGTTGGTTTATTTGAATAAATATGTTATTATCTCTGGTAACCCTTAATGGACTTTTGCTGACCAGAACTGAAATGTCAAGAGTTGCAGATTTGTTTCTATCCCATCCCATATAAATGAGATGGGATAGAAAAAAAGGATAATTTGATGTATTTTAATAGGTGATATACTACTAAAATTGTTTATACTTGTGATGAAGGTGGGAAGTAATTTCTTTATATATTTTTTTCTTTTTCTATACTACTTTCTTATTTTTTGTTTTTTCTATTTTTTTCTTTTTTAGGTTGTATTAGTTTGAATCTTTTAATTGTAATATTTAATAAAACAAAATCCTAACATGTGCCAAAATTGAATGTGCCATTTATGGATTATAAATGACCACAACATTGAACAAGTGTTCTGCTTCAAATATTTGGGAATAATCCTTCCTTCTATTGGCAGTAGGAAAGTTCATAGGAACTACAGTCCTCGACTTATAACAGCTTGTTTAGTGACTGTTCAATGGCAACATCCCCATGGTCACATGATCAAAATTCAGAGACTTGGCAACTGACTCATATTTATGAAGCTTTCAGTGTCCCTGGGTCATGCAATCACCTTTTGCAATGTTCTGACAAGCAAAGTCAATAAGGAAGCCAGATTCACTTAACAACTGTGTTACTAACTTAACAACTGAAGTGATTCATTTAACAACCGTGGCAAGAAAGGTTGTAAAATGGGACAAAACTCACTTAAACGAATGTCTCCTGTATTCCTGCATTCAAAGCACATACAGAAGTTCATCTGGAATACCCTATCTTACAACAAGAGACAGCCAAAATATATGCACAGGTCAGTGGTGGGTTCCTACTGGTGCTGTGTGGGACGCCGCACCGGTAGGAGCCCGGCAATGATGTCATTTTAGGTGCTTATTTCCGGCTTCTCTGCGTCATGAGCTGTCGGAAAATAGCCCTCCCACCTGCCCTTGTTTCAATACCGACCTTTATTCTTCCTCCGAAGCACAGCTGAGAAGCTCCTCAGCTGTGTTTCGGCTTGTAATGTCATCCTAAGCATGCGCGGAAGTGAAATCGCCCGATGGAATGCGAGTTACTTCTGCGCATGCTCGCGATGCGCACCAGTAGTGAAAATAACCAGAACTCTCCGCTGCCACAGCTATTATATGAAGTCAAACCACTAACCCAGCCTCTCTAGGGTACTCAAATGGGTTCCTTTCCAATTTTACTCCACTGAAGTTTGTGTAGTGAAAATTCTTAAAAGCTGTTGTTCAAATCCCCAACTGTGTCTCCAGTTCCACCCTGTTTTTGGAGAGAGGCCTCATGAAAGTGGAGGTGAGAGCATAACTGGCCATGTTTGGTTTAGACTCTCTCTTTTACTCCCCTGGAATTACTCTTCCCTGCCAATAACGATTTCAAATACAATTGGAAACATGCCGTTGTGACTAAAATCTCCATCTCCCCTACATGATACAGGTTATAGATCAAGAAAAGGCTCTAATTAAATGATGCTTAATTGTTCTATAAAATATGAATCTAACTCAGCTAGGGTCCTTGAACTTCTTCTTCAATGAATGTCTCAGGAATTCTACCTGTCTCGTACCTAATACAACCGGAAGTTATAAAGCACAGAAAAGGCTTTACTTTGGCACAATCTCCCTTCACCCATTTTTGAGGAATGACAGCCTTCTTGGAACAGTAACACTTTTTGACATCTAGAGACAACACCACATGTTCTTCTCTGCTTTTATTTCAGAAATATTTGCACCAATCTATCCTACAATTTCTATAAAAATATCCAGAACACATGGTTCAATTTTTACATTTCCTTACCCCTTTCAGACATTAACACTGTCACAACATACAGTGTTGTCAGTACTCAAAATTCACTAGATAATGACTTCTAGCTCATAGTAAGTATTAACTCTGTAGTTTATAGCTAAATGAGTCATCAATCTACCATCACTGAACTTTCATTCCCCCTACACTTTTTACATCTTTTATGTGTCTATGTCTTCTTTTATTAACAACATGCCTTGCTTGTGCCTTATGCTAATCTATGACTATAGTTAAGACTGATTTGATATGAAATTTCAGTAGTAACTTCTACAGCTGCCCTTGATTATGCTTTTTTATTTTCCCAAGAATCTAAGGAATTTACTTGTACTGTTTTCTTGCTGTTTATCGATGATGCACTATCCAGAGTTATAATTGCTTGAGCTGTATGATCATATAGTCTCCTTAATCAAATAAATAAGTAAAAATTGACTTCACTCTTTGGAGTCCATGTCCTCCATCAGAGAAATCCTTGTTCCAATACTCTGAAATAATCCAATATTAATGGCATTTTGCAGAAAAAAAATGGCACCCTGTATGCGGTAACAGATGCTGCCAAGCTCATCTCTCTTATTGTTACAAAAAGTTATATTTCTCATGTAGCTTTTGTTAGTGAGCATGTATAGTACAAATTACATACCTAAAAACCACATATTTGAAGCCATTTATTCTCACTGAATGTGAGCACAGGAATGTCAATGTGAATGAAAATCCTCCATCACTACAAAGCGAATACATTCTTATATTTATTAATATAACTTTGACAATAGATAAATTGAGAGCTATCATATATGGACAGAAAACTCTGGATGGCATGAATGTAAAAAGATGCAGAAAACTTTTTCCCCTGGGATCTAGTTCAGATTTTTCTAATTCACATGTGGTACATTACTGCTGCCACCACAACTACTACAGTTATTACAAGGTGAACCTGGAATTAATTTTTCACCTTCAGGTTCAAATAATAGAAATTTTTCACAACTGCTTGCAGTGTGAAATGACGTCCACACAGAAAGAAGCAGGAAGGACTATGGGTGGGAGTGGGGGTGTTGTATCAGAACCTAACCAATGATCTTTCTCTACTCAGAATGGTGAAAAATCTTCCATTCATCCCACACTTTTCACTGCTTAAATCTACTTCAAATTTCTCCAATATTCTTGGAAGGACAGTGTATTAGTCTCTTATGACAACTTATTTCCTGACTCAGCAAGAGCCCTCTTAAACTAATAAATAATGCAATAAGGAAGAAGACACCCTGAGCTGAAAAATAACTGCATCTAAAACATTATGTGAAGAAGCAATAGGAAATAAATGAGACAGCAAGATTCCTGGTTGAAATAAATTAGACCATAATTCTTATATTATGGGGGGAAATGATAGAAAACAGAAGAAAGAGAAAAGAAGAAAAATCTAAGCAGTTTAAGAACCATCAATCTCATATGGTGCAAACCTGTAGAAAAGGAAAACAAACAAACAACGCCCTTTTTTTAGTTCAAATAGGTTAATGACAAAGGTATATTTTCACACAAAGTGAAATTCTGCAAATTCGACATTTATAGAATCTAAGAATAGCCTTCCCATTTTATTTTCTTTCCATTTTGTTTCTCAGAGTTACCTTCAAGTTGTTTATGGGATGCTCTAAAGCAGGAGATGGGGATAACTGTTCGCTCAAATGGTATTTGAAACATGGGATGCTCTAAAGCAGGAGATGGGGATAACTGTTCGCTCAAATGGTATTTGAAACAATATTGTCTCAGCCCAGATAGAACACAGAGTCTTCATGGTTGATAGCCCCTGATGAAGTTGTCTTCCTTGAATTTATCCAAACTTCTTTTAAAGCCATCCAGATCAGTAGGGATCACCAACTCTTGCAATAATGATTTACCCTTCTTATTTATTTATTTTATTTATTTATTTTGTCAAGCGTGTATATGATTACAGATAAAGTATAAACATGATTGTGAATATATAAGATGTACAAGCATGGTTATGAGTACATGATATTTTACGAAAATATGGGGATATTACGACAGGGACGGTAGACACGCTGGTGCGCTTATGCACGCCCCTTACAGACCTCTTAGGAATGGGGTGAGGTCAATGGTACACAGTCTAAGGTTAAAGTTTTGGGGGTTTGGGGAAGAAACTTCAGAGTCAGGTAATGTATTCCAGGCATTGACCACTCTGTTGCTGAAGTTGAATTTTTTGTAATCAAGTTTGGAGCAGTTTACATTAAGTTTGTTTCTATTGTGAGCTCGTGTATTGTTGCGGTTGAAGCTGAAGTAGTCATTGACAGGAAGGACATTGTAGCAGATAATTTTGTGTGCTACACTTAGGTCAGATCGAAGGCGGCATAGTTCTAAATTTTCTAGGCCCAAAATTTCAAGTCTGGTGGCATAAGATATTCTGTTGCGCACAGAGGAGTGGAGGACTCTTCTCGTGAAATATCTCTGGACATTCTCAATTGTATTAATGTCCGATATGTAGTGTGGGTTCCAGACAGATGAGCTGTATTCAATAATTGATCTAGCAAATGTTTTATATGCTCTGGCTAAAAGTACAATATTACCAGAGAAGAAGCTAAGCAAGATTAGGTTAACCACTATTAATGCCTTCTTAGCAATCTTATAAACATGGATGTCCAATTACCCTAAATATCCCCTACTGTATCAGTATCCCTACTGTTTTCATACAGGAGGTTTAAATGAAGTAATCAATTATATTTCAATAGCACATTTAGAACAATACTGGTTTGGAGTCTGAAAATGCAGATCAAAGTCTCTTCTCTGTCCACTTCCTCCCTGCCTATCATTATCACATGTCCTTCTTTGACATATTTTTTCTTAAGTTAAAAGTTCCCAAAGATTCCCAATTTTTTTCTTTAAAAGGGGCTTTGAGTGCTTCCCCAATCATTTTGGTTGTCCTCTAATCTCCCCCCCCTCCTGTAATCAAATACTTCTTTTTCAATTATTGGGAAAAGGTTGGATCACATTTAATACTGAATGCCTTCAAATTTCAAGAGTTCAGAAATATTTAAAATTGACCCTTTTCGCTGTTATTAGTAGATAATGAATTATATTTCAATAGCGCATTTAGAACAACTGGTTTGGAGCCTGAAAATACAGACCAAATTCTATGTGCATAATAAAGGTTTTTACATCCACTTGTTGTGCCTGTCAGCCACCGGCCTCTCCAGCAGCCAAATCAGAGGAGGAGGCGGCGTGGGAGTCAGGGTCAGCATCAAGGCAACCTGAGATTTCCGAGGGGAAAGAGGGAGTGGAGCTGGCACAGAGAGAGAGAGACAGAGGCAGAGCTCGGGCCGTCCATCAGCCCTCAGATGGAGAGTCAACAGCCTCCAGGTCTGGAGGTGGCTGATGAGGAAGAGGAGGAATAACTGGGTCCAGTGCCTGACGCGCGGATGCGCAGAAGGAAGGGGAGAGGAGAGCAGTGGAAATCTGTGGGCTGATCCTTTGGAAGGGAGAGCCACCGCTGCTAGCAAAGCCCCACCCTAGCTCTGGGCATAAAAGGCAGGGGATAGAGATGAATAGATGTAGCAGACAATATTCATTTTCTGGCCGGACGGACTTGTTAGCCTGCGGTAAGAGAAGAACTTTTTGCTGGGGCACTCCTAATAAAGGAATCTTTGAGTTAACTTCAGAGGATTTGTCATGTTTGGGGACAAACTGGGTCAGAACATCACTACCAGACAGGGGTGGGTTCTGGTTTTCTTTGCTGCCGGTTCGCTCCTTTACGTACCGTGCGGGTGCGCTGCGCACATGCGCAGTGCTAAAAACCAGCTTCTGCACATGCAGAAGCAAAAAACAAGATGGCGGCACCTACAGTGCCGCCGAGAGAGCCGGTTCAGAGGCGTGGCAGGCCTGGGTCACTGCCAGTTCTAGCGACCCAGGCCGCCAAGTTATTTCCGGTTCCATAGAACTGATACGAATTGGGAGGAACCCACCTCTGCTACCAGACCATTGTACACCCATAAGCCATTTGTGATGGTCAAAGAATCCATTGAGACAATGTGAAATGTTATATGGAGGCTGCACCCACGTGTAGGGTAATACTGAGAAAGAAAGTGATAGAAATTAATGGTTGACAAGTGGAAGTACCCTTCCTTGGGTAAAGACACTCTGGACTGTAACCACTGTTTGAAGCAGAAACTCTTGGTTACACTAGTATGTAACAGCTGCAGGTTTTGGTGCATGGAAATATAAAATGAGATTTATGGCAATGCAGTTTTACAGAATAAAGCTTTTTATGTTGCTGAGGATTAAGATAATCCTTACCACCTGCCAAGAATTGCTGGATACTCTTCAGAAAAAGACTTTCATTTGTCAATAGAGAGAAAGGCTTATTTGCAAAAGGTCTTACAACTTTCCACTTCAAGTCCGTTCTGCTAGGAGGAATGCTAATCTTACAATTTTCAATTTTAACCAGTAAAATTTTCTGTGGAAGCAGTGACTAACATCTATCATTAACTGTATATAACGTACTGTAGGAATATGCACAATAATTTAAAATATCCAGAGCTGGAAGACTTTCAATTGAAAAATGCTAGATTCTTAATACATTTAGTACATTATTTTTAGTATTTTTGTATTGTGTTCCTCTTTAAATGTAACATTCTTTCTTAAGAAACAGGACTAAAATTTTAACAATATTATAAAATTACACAGAACAAAATAATTATGATGTTTTGTCCATAAATACAAATAGAATTATTGTTATAAATTCTTAGGGACAATTACAAAGCACTTTCCATATAATCTGTAGATTTTACAAACCTACTTTCCAAATCTATTTCTATAATAGTTTTTGTTTTATATGCAAAACTATAACTTGCCTTATTTGATATTTAATTTATTAAAAGGAAGGAACTTGCTAAGAAGTCACTGTGAAATTACAGCTTCTATTTTTTTAAAGTGAGACCTTACCCAACTCTTACTGAATAAATATTTTGCTCACATTGCAAATTGAATCTAGCTTATTCTTTTTATTAGTTGGACATATTTTCAATTACTCAGTAATTATTTCCTGACATATTCATTTTTATAAAATAAAAATAGTTTAGATGTAATTGCTGTGTGCCTAAAGGAAAAAAAAATAATTGATCTAGAATGCAAACAATGAGAAAAAATTTACCAAGAGATAATTTCACCAACAGTTTTGTTAATTTTAGAAGATATGACATAAAAGCTATCAATTAAATTCTTAGAACTAAAAGGGATTAAAGGAAAAATATCGGAATCTAGAATGTATGTTAATGAGTCATCCATCCACATGTCTTTTGGTTGGAATGTTGACAGAAGTATGTTAGCTTGCAAAATCACTTCTAGAATAGAGATCCTAGCTTATAGAGAATAGCATGAGTATACTGATAGTAAAAAGCCCTTACTTGTGACATGCTTCCAGGGACAATTTCTGAGAGATGTGAAAAATGAGAAAGCCAGAGTTTATAGGAGTCTTTGAGTCTTAAATCTCATAGTTATCCTCTTTTGGAGCACAATCTTTACTTGGGACAAGCTGGGCAAAATAACCCATAAGTGACCAATATACCAGTAGTCCCTACCATTAGCAGGGAATGCTATATGTGACACAGGTGTGATTTTGGCTGTGATACCAAGCATTATGTGAAAGTCTAAATCTATAAAGGTCATGAGAGGTCAGTGATTGTGAACCTTTTTTGGCTTGGGTGCCAAAAGGGTGTGTGCGCGCGCAATAGCGTGTGTGCGTGTGCCCACACCCCTAATGCAATGCCCTACGCATGCACACAACTCCCCGCGCTGCCCCCCTGCGCATGCGCATAGGCCTCACTGAAGCCTCCGGATTTCCAGTAGGCCCATTGGGCTGTTTTTCGCTCTCCCCAGGGTTCAGGAAAGCCTGAAGGACAACGAAAAATGTGTGCGTGTGCCAATTGGAAGTTCAGAAACGAAAGGAAGTGGAGCTGCCCTACTACTTACCTTCAGATAGTTGCAACCAGGCCTCACACACCTCGGCCCATTTCTTCTGCAGTGGGGAAGGCTTTCCTGAAGGCCTGGGTAGCCGATAAAAGAGCTCTGGGTTGATCTGGAGCTCTATTATCGGCTGCAGAGGCCTTCAGGAAAGGCCTCTGCAGTTGATAACAGAGCTCCAGATCGATCCGTAGCTCTGTTATCAGCTACACAGGCTTTCAGGAAAGTCTTCCTGGCTGCAGAAGAAATGGGCCAAGATGTGAGAGGCCTGGCTGCAACTGTCCAAAGCCAAAGAAGTTCCTGAAGATCTCTGACAGAGAAAAGGAGGCTGAGGGTGAGCACAGAAGTGAACTTCCAGTTGGCCCGTTTATGCCTTGGAGAGAATGAAAATGGCCGAAAAGAAGGCTGAAAATCAGCTGGCCAGCGCACGCATGCATGCTGGAGCTGACATAGGGTATCACCTTGTGTGCCCTCAGATATGGCTCCGTGTGCCACCTATGGCACGCGTGCCATAGGTTCGCCATCACTGTGATAGGTGATGAAGGTAAAAAAAAGATGCTGTAAGAATGCTGAATAATGAAATTGGTAGCAGAATATGTACTATCCCTTGGTTTAATGTATTTCTTGACAAATGTAATGAATGCCTGCAAGACTATAAGAGTTTGGTTGGTTCAGGATGGGAATGTATATACACTTTGTAAGAAAATGATGTTGACTTATTTATTGATTTTCATGAAATGTTTTATGGAGATGAATGTTAAATATGATAATAGAAACATAAAAGTAAGTTCAACATGGGTCCAGAGCCCTGGTGGTGCAGTGGTCAGAATGCAGTATTGCATGCTGACTCTGCTCACTGCCAGGAGTTCGGTCCTGACCAGCTCAAGGTTGACTCAGCTTTCCATCTTTCTGAGGTCGATAAAATGAGGATCCAGATTGTTGGTTGCAATATGCTGACTCTATAAACAGCTTAGAGAGGGCTGTAAAGCATTATGGAGCAGTATATAAGCTAAGTACTATTGCTATCCTTAAGAAGAGTGCGTATAGAAAATAAAAAGGGCTAAAATGAATGAAAGAAAGCAGAATGAATGTCCACTAAGGTGAATTAATCATATAAAATAAGTATACATGAATTAGAGATAATGAATTACTATTCAATGTCAAAACAAGAATATTAAATTTGATATAAAGTAAGAACATTACTTACCCAAGAGAATAGTGTGATGAGTATGCAAGCATGCACTCATGTTGAATTATAATACTGATGTATCTCAAGGAAGGGAAATCTGTGGCATTCCAGATGTTCTTGAAATGCAATTATACACCAACCCAGGCAGTATGATTTGTATTTGTTAATGTAACCACAACAAGTAGTAATTTTATAAATAAAGTGACTCTTTCAAATGACTGGATCCTCCTTCAAATAACAGTCAGAATATTATCTTTTTACCTAGTTTTTCTTTCTCTCTGTCAGTACTGTAGTTGCCTAATTTATTCATTTAAATGCAGTGGTCTTATTCTCCCTTCCTTTCTTTTTGTTTCCACTCTTCCATTTGCTTGCTATCAATTTTTATTCTATTACCTCCCTGATATAGGACTCTTTCTCCATTTTATCAAATACATAGTTTAAATATTGCTCACTTTTATTTATTTATTTGTGAGATTTATATACCACCTCACAGTGCAAGCACTCTCTAAGCGGTTTACACCAGTAAGCAATGTATATTTATATTGCCCCCAACAATCTGGGTCCTCGTTTTACCTACCTCGGAAGGATGGAAGGCTGAGTCAACCTTGAGCCAGTGAGATTTGAACCACTGACCTGTGGATCACAGTCAGCTAAAGTGGCCTGCAGTACTGCCTCTAACTGCTGCGACACCTTGGCTCATTTCATTTCATTTCACTTTTCATCTGATGGATTTCTTAGAGAATACTGAAATCCTCTTTCTGCCTTAAGTTTCTGCCTAATCTTTTTTTCTTTAGCACTTCCATGTTACATGAAAATATTATTAATAATAATAATCAAAACAAAAAGCCTTTGAATGTTATTTCGATTGATACTAAGCTTTTGTTTAAAAAAACTCTTTGCAAAACTTGGATAAGCTTTATTGGTGTGCCAATATCCAGTGTTGGAACACATATTCTCCTGCATCTTTAAATAGAAAAAAATCCTATCTGAAATCCTGGAAAGTCTTGATCTTTTGTTTCAAGTGTGTTGAACTCAATCAGCTATCTTACCCAGTATGTCTATGAGAATATAATCAAGCTGGGGAAAAAATAGCCAGTTCATAAGTTAATAAGTCCCACCAACTAGAGGAAACCATACTATCTTAAGCCTTTGTAGCAGGCAAATTCTGGCAAGGCTTCAATAGTCCATTTTTAATTGACAAGCAAGCACCATGAGCAGGGAAGGTAAAATGAAATAAAATAATAAACAAAGAAAGGGGGAAGAGCCTGGAGATGGCAGATCGCAAAACATCAATCCAGACCTATGACTGCTACTCACTCTCTCAGTCCCTCTAGATGATCTCTCATTGAGCAGACACCTCTCTTGTTCAATTTGAATATTTGTTCCCTGACCAGCACAACTTCCCACTTCACATCTGACTATAAACAAGAGATGTGATGGCTCAGCAGCTTAAAGACGCTAGATTTGCCAGCCAGAAAAGGTCAGTTCTCTGTATTTCAGCAGTTCGAGCCCTTGCACCATGCGATAGAGTGAGCTCCCATCACTCACCTCAGTTTCTGCCAACCTAGAAGAAAGCATGTAAAATACAAGTAGATAAATAGGTACCACTCTGGTAGGAAGATGAACCAGCCTGAATGTAAGGCAAAATCAGTAGAGAAAACCTCCAGAGGACGCTGACACTTCTGCAGAATGTCATTAGCCACTCTATGTGTGGAGCTGGTTTGCCTCCTAGATAGCATGCAAGTGTGAACCAAACAAAGTAGCAATTTAGGCAGACAAAATCTACACTCTAACAACATTGTAGATTCTCTGTGTACAGATGCCCATAAATAAATAAATATAAAGCAAGTACCGCAAAACAGCCATGGGAAATACAGAAATGCATCACATAAAGAAAAAGCAGTTAACAAGGGAAAACATTAACAGAAGAATCAGCCATCCCAAAACTACAGTAATCTCAACAGATGTCATAAGGCAACCCAGGAATGGAGAGGAGGGGGAGGAGAAAATGGGAATAAAACATCTATATGAAAGTAACTTGGGGCACATTAATTCCTTGTTCTGCCTTCTGAAATCATCTCTTTCACCTTGGATAGCATTTCTGAATCCTTTGCTTACAACAATACCTCCTGAGGCATATCTGAAATAGACTGCCCACAAACTATGCCTACACATAGACTATGAAGAGTGGGCACCTGTTGTGTCACAGGATCTGTGGATGGGGATTGAGGAGTGAGATCAGCTGCTCTGTGGCCTTCTCCAGATGCGACTGGGGACTTTCAGCCTCTTCATCCTTCTATGAGTTTCTGGAGATTTCTGTTGTTCTCATCCAGATGCCTAGGGGGCAATTGCGTGGAGCTATGTAGCATCTGGGTCAGCGGTGAAATCTACTTACCTTTCCTACTGATTCGGAAGTGCACTGCACTTTTACACCCGCGCTCCACTTGCACGTACGTTTTTTCACCATCTGCACATGCGCAGAACACTTTGTGCATGCGCAGAGGGTTAAAAAAAGAAAATGGCGGCATCTGGGCAGGTGGGCAGAGCCTTGCACTGCCGCCGCTACTGGTTCTCCAAACCACCGGCAGCCACCGCTACCAGTATGCCCGAACCAGGCCAAACCGGTAGCATTTCACCTCTGATCTGGGTGTCAACTTGGCTGGATGGAACCAGAAGAGCTTTTCCTAGCCAAGGATTACGTACTTGTAGGGATTTAGATTCCCTATGAAAAAAGTTGGCAGGATGTCTTGTTATCTTGCCCTTGGTACCCATGAGTGGAAGTACAGAGACTGTAACTATTATGGGATGAAAGAATATTCTGAGTAGAATCTGGTAGTGTTGAGAAAGTAAGTGAGGGATATTTTGATTCTACAGAGTCATTGCTGAATCTCTTTGCTGTTTGTTTCTCTTTGAGAATGTGTGAAATAATTCCAGCTGCTTAGCCTTCAGAGGTTTACTGAAAGTTACATACACACACATGCACATCTTATCTGTTTCCATTGCTGACTGTTACAGCTTACAGGAAGTCTGGCCACAGATTTTCCTGCAACAAATAGAATTTGAGAGGCGGGGGGCTTTGTTTTGATATTAAAAATGACAAGTAGGTTTTTTTCAGCTCCCCCTCCCCCAGTAACTTATAGCATCATATAGCATCGCCTAGACAAGTGTTAAAAAGCTGTCCTTGTCATTAATTAGCCTGCCATAGCCCTGGTTTAAGAATTCTAGAATAGAGGTGTCAAACTCACGTCGTCATGGCAGCGTCACGTGCAGTGGTGGGTTCCTTCCGGCACGGTCCACTCTATAGCACCGGTAGTGGCCCGCTGGTGACGTCACAGTACCAGTGCAATCGGTTGCCGGTGCCTGGGCGCCACCATTTTTTAAAAAAAAAATTAATTTTTTTTTAAAAATTTCTTCTGCGCATGCCCAGAAGCCGAGCTTCTGGCACTGCGCATGTGCTGCCTTCCTACCTCACAGTGAGTCCAAGCAGGGGAGGATGGCTGAGGGAGCGCATGAGATGCTGAAAGAACGGGCGGCAGGACCTATCTCAGTTCCCCTCCCTTCAGCAGTTCGAGAAGCCACGAACGCGCGGTGATGATCCTAGGCATTTTTGCATGTTCGAGGCTTCTCGAGCTGCTGAGGGGAGGGGGAATGGGTGGCTGGATCTATCTCAGTTCCCCTCCCTTCAGCAGTCCAAGAAGCCATGAACGCGCGGTGATGATCCCAGGCATTTTTGCACATTTGAGGCTTCTCGAGCTGCTGAGGGGAGGGGGAATGAGCAGCAGGAGACTAGGATCATCGAATGGGAAGAAGCATTCAGGCCGGATGGAGCCTCCTAGAAGAACCGCTGCCGCGGTCTTGCTGCTCCTGCTGTGGGGGGCTGCGTTGCGGGTAGGCAATGCCCCCCCCACTTCTCCGGCCGCTTCCAAGTTCCCGAGGCCCACGCCCACCCAATCACATGGCTGGCAAGCCACACCCACAAAATAAGCCACGCCCATAGAGTGATAGTAAAAAAATTAGGAACCTGCCCCTGGTCACGTGACGTATCAAGACTTTTTTCCCCTTCACTAAACGCGGCATGGGCATGGCCAGCATGTGACACATCCAGCCCGCGGCCCAGGAGTTTGACAGCCCTATTCTAGAAGATGCTGTTAGTTGCAGGGAAGTTAGCTAAATATGCAAGCTGGGTCATTAAAACAAGTCTAGTTATTCTAAAGGCATGAGTAATTGGGTAATCAGTTTTATCCCATGCATAGCTGGATCTGTTTAGGTTAAATCTAACTGCATGGAAGATGTTGATTAGATCCATTAACCCCTTTTCAGCATTACTACAATATGATTAACCTCTCATTAACCTAGGTAAGCATGCTGTCAGAACAGGACTAGTAAGGCAGCTTCCCTTGTGGAATTTCCTGTTCCCAAACATCCAGATTCTCCAGCACTTTGCTCAATCCTTGATCATTTTTAAGATGCCTTGTTAAGAAGTGGCATTTCCAAAAAGCTTTGTGTCAGGATAGATTTTGCATATTAGAACATGTATTATTAATTTATGCACATCTTAGATTTTCTTTTGGAATTTTATATTAGATCATGGTGAGAGGAAATAGGAGATTTTCTCAGTGCTTTATAATATTATAAAGAACAAACTAGCTATGTTTATTGTTGTTGTTTATTTAAGTAGCAGTCTGTGGGTCACAGATGGAATGCAAAGAATAGGTAAAAACATTATAAGCAAACCAAAAGATCCAGCAACCCCAGAAGAAAAAACAGAAGTCATATACAACATACAGTATGAAACAACCACTATGTAGGACAAACAGGCAGAAGACTGGCAGAACACATCCATGAACACCAACTGGCAGTCAGAAGACATGATGAAAATTCTTTAATTTCACAGCCTATAGACAGATTTAACCATAGTTTCAGTTGGGGAAATGTGACAATCTAAGACCAGGCCAAGGAATTTCTAGAAGCCTGGGACTCTGACAAATCAGCCATCAATAGACACATAGACATCAACAACATCTATAACCTACACAAAAGAGACAATCAACCAGCCCAAAAGAGAGCAAAAAGACTCCAGCATCTCTCCACCAGTATTCAGCAATCAGGTCAGCATAGGAATATATCCAGGGTTAACTTCAGACCAACAATCAAATAAATAATACCCCAATCAAGGAACTTCCAAAGAGCCATCAGTAAACAACCCAACCAAAGAAACTGTAAGACCACCCACCCACACAGACAAACAAGTCACCAGAATATAAACTGACAACCCAACAGCACTCCTTACTAGCACTGTTGATGTTACCTATTTCGGGTAATGGAACGTCTACAAGAAAACAAGCTCAGAGAGCACCAAGGACCCCTCATTTCAATCCTGAGCTACAAATATTCTCCTTTATTGGAAAGAGTAGGTAAGTTTACCTTTTGTCCTATTATGTTTTTGTCCAAAATGACATCTTTTGAGCTGTTATTAGCATTTTAAAGGAAGTTATTACTAGTACTCTTTATAAAATAATAATAATAATAATAATAATAATAATAATAATAATAATAATAATAATAATAATAATAATAATAATAATAATAATAATAATAATAATAATAATAATTATTATTATTATTATTATTATTATTATTATTATTATTATTATTATTATTATTATTATTATTATTATTATTATTATTATTATTATTATTATTATTGGTTAATGGTTAATGGTTAATGCAGTACTTTCAACAATTGAATCGGCATCCATCTTAGAAACAAATCAGTTAATGTACAGTGCAGCTGCAATAGTCACTAATGAACTAGGTTTTAAAAACAAAGCACCTAGTCGCAAGGCAGAAAAGGCATCAAAACCAAAATGGAAAATTCGACTGGAACAAAAAATAAAAAAACTCAGAACAGATGCTAGCAATTTAAAAAATATGAATGAACAACCGCTAAAAAATAGCAAGATCATGGATCAATTAGCCAGAAGATACAGGCTTGATACAAGGAAAATTGAAGAAGCACTTGAAATTGTAAAACAGCAAATAACAGCAATAGCCAGAAAAATTGAAAGATATGATGCAAGAATCATTCAGTACAAGCAAAATCAGCAATTTCGATCAGATGAAAGACGTTTCTACCAAAGCCTTAATGCAAATGACAATTTCAAAAGTGAAAAACCAGAAAAGCAAGCCACAGTTGAATTCTGGAAAGAACTGTGGGAAAATGCAAAGGATTAGAATAAGGAAGCAAAGTGGATACAAGACTTTGAGAAAAGTGTTGGCAAGAAGCAAATGCAAGTATTAGAAATAACAACTGAGATGGTCAAAAATCGAGTAAAAAAAGTAAAGAACTGGACATCACCTGGAAAGGACGAATTACATGGTTTCTGGCTCAAATATCTGACCAGTTTGCATGCAATATTGGCCAAGCAACTGAACGAAATGCTACAAAATGGTCAAATTGATGAATGGTTGACAACTGGAAAAACATACTTGATTCAGAAAGATGCAACTAAAGGAACAACACCTGGAAACTACAGACCAATAACATGCTTGCCAACAACCTTCAAATTACTCACCGGGATAATTGCAGATAACATAATGGATTATTTGGAAACAAATAACATCTTGCCAGTAGAGCAAAAAGGCAACAAAAGAAGGAGCAGGGGCACAAAAGATCAGCTCCTAATTGACAAAATGATACTAGAAAACTGTAAGAACAGAAAAACGAACTTGAATATGGTCTGGATTGATTACAAAAAGGCGTACGACTCACTGCCACACAGCTGGATCATCAAATGCTTAGAAACTATTGGCATCAGCAAAAATATTACATCATTCACTGAAAAAGCGATGAAACAATGGAGAACTGAGTTGGCAGTAGGGAATGAGAACTATGGAATGGTTAATATCAAGAGAGGAATTTTTCAGGGAGATTCACTTTCACCCCTCCTCTTCATCATCGCAATGATCCCACTATCAGTAATCTTAAAAAAAATGAAACTTGGATACCAAATAGCCAAAGATGCCGAAAAAATTTCACATTTATTGTATATGGATGATTTGAAACTGTATGGAAAGTCAGAAATAGAAATCCAATCACTGACCAACACAGTCCTAATATTCAGCACAGATATCTCAATGCAGTTTGGCATTGAAAAATGTGCCACTGTATCTATGAAAAGGGGCAAAATCACTACATGTGACGGAATTGAAATGCCCAATGGCCAATTAATTAAATGCAATCAAAATGAAGCCTATAAATATCTGGGCATTCTGCAGTTGGATAACATCAGACATGGAGAAGTGAAAACTATCATCAGAAGAGAGTACACCAACAGAGTTAGGAAAATTTTGAAATCTAAATTAAATGGTGGAAACACCATCAAGGCCATGAATACCTGGGCAATACCAGTCATAAGATACACGGCTGGTATAATTAACTGGACACAAGCTGATTTGGACCGAAACACCAGAAAACTAATGACAATGCACTACGTTTACATCCACGTAGTGACACTGATAGACTTTACCTGCCCAGAAAATCAGGTGGCAAAGGACTACTACAAGTAAAGCAAACAGTTGAAGAAGAAAAGCATGCATTGGCGGATTATTTAAAAGAAAGTCAAGAACATCTATTAATTGAAGTAAAGAACAAAAATCTACTGAAGGTCCAACAGACGAAACAAGAATACAGAAAAAATGTGATAAAATCAAGAATGGAGAGTTGGCAAAATAAAGCATTACATGGCCAATTTCTGGAAAAAATAAAAGACAAAGTGGACAGTGAAAAAACTTGGTTATGGTTAACATCTGGTACTTTAAAGAAAGAAACAGAATCATTGATCCTGGCCGCACAAGAACAGGCAATTCGTACAAATGCCATAAAGGCCGAAATTGATAAATCTTCAAATGATGCTAAATGCAGATTATGCAAGGAAGCTGATGAAACTGTAGCCCATGTGCTCAGCTGCTGCAAGAAAATCGGGCAGACTGATTACAAATTACGGCACAACTCTGTTGCACAAATGATCCACTGGAATTTATGCAAAAATTATAACATCCATACTGCTACAAACTGGTGGGAACACAAGCCTGAAAAAGTCACTGAAAATCAGATGGTCAAGATCTTGTGGGATTTTCGTATGCAAACAGACAAGGTACTGGCGCATAATACACCAGACATCACGCTGGTCGAGAAAAACAAGGTGACTATCATTGACATTGCAATACCAGGGGATAGCAAGGTCGATGAAAAGGAACACGAAAAAATCGCAAAATACCAGGACTTAAAAATCGAAATCCAACGATTATGGCACAAACCAGCAGTGGTAATTCCAGTAGTGATTGGAACACTGGGTGCTATCCCAAAAGCACTGGACTTACATTTAAAACAGCTCAAAATTGACAAAATCACCATCAGTCAAATGCAGAAAGCCGCACTGCTCGGTTCCGCACATATACTTCGAAAATACATTACGACGTCCTAGGCCCCTGGGTGGGGCTCGACTAGTAATCAATGCCAAATCCAGCGAAACAACTGGCCGCTGTGATACAATTGTATAACAACAACAACAACAACAACAACAACAACAACAACAACAACAACAACAACAACAACAACAGAGTTGGAAGGGACCTTGGAGGTCTTCTAGTCCAACCCCCTGCTTAGGCACCAAACCTACATCACTTCAGACAAATGTCTTCTTAAAAACTTCCAGTGTTGGAGCATTCACAACTTCTGGAGGCAAGCTATTCCACTGATTAATTGTTCTAACTGTCAGAAAATTTCTGCTTAGTTCTAAGTTGCTTCTCTCCTTGTTTAGTTTCCACCCATTGCTTCTTGTTCTACCCTCAGGTGCTTTAGAGAATAGTTTGACTCCCTCTTCTTTGTGGCAACCCCTGAGATATTGGAACACTGCTATCATGTCTCCCCTAGTCCTTCTTTTCATTAAACTACCAGTTCCTGCAACCGTTCTTCATATGTAGAACATATAAATATAAATAATGTTATATAAATATATAAAACACATATAAATATAAATACTATACACCTTCACAATCTTTAGAAAGAAAGTCAAAATTAAAAAAAAAAACAATTTACAGATAGTCTTTGATTTATGACTGTTCATTTAACAATAGTTAAATGTTACAATGGCTTCAGAAAAACCTAACCTTAAAGTTACAATTGTTGTACCAGCCCTCAATCAGATGATCACAATTTGGGTGCTTGGAAACTGGCTCACATTATGACATTTGCAACATCTTGCAGTAACAAGATCGCCCCTCACAGCCTTCCCAGCCGGCTTCCAACAAACAAAGTCAGTCGGGGAAGCTGGATTTGCTTAACAATCACATAATTAACCTGACCATCATGTGATTTGCTTAATTGCTATGGTAAAAATTATAAAAATCAGATCCATTCATATGATGGTTTCATTAATCACTGCATCACTTAGCAACCAAAATTCTGATGCCAATTATGGTTGTAGGTTAAAGACTAGCTATACTTCTAGAAGTAAAACATGGGAAATTTGATTCTACACCCACTCATCATTCAATGACTACCTCAGTGGGTGATCATTCACAAATACAATCGTAAGAAATGGTAAAAAAAATAATAATTTTGAAACCAATGTGCATATTTATGACCAGACTAGCTGATACCCGTGCTTTGCTACGAAACGATGTGATGGGGCTTGATAAATTGACACATAAAGCTTGGAAATTAATGAGTAGTTAAAAAAGGGACTGTATTATTTCGTTAGAGATGGTAAGCTAAGTTTCTGTTACAGATGAAGACATTATTTGCATAGCAAAGACTTTCAATTCGTCCCTCAGATGAATTGCTCAGTACCTCCCTGTAAACAACATTCCTGGTTTTGCTGTCTGGCTGGAGGATGACCAGGCTGTCAGGTGAACTGACTCTGGAGCATGCCACATAGAACTGGCCATTTTTAAAATAAGCATTTAAAGAAGACAATCGATTTGGTCACAGTGCTGATTTCTGTCTAAAGTAAGTAAAGCAGTAAAGTATGTCTTTTAAACCAAATTGGTACAAAAGCAATTTTGATGATGTTAAACTATTTAACACCACTAAATTGATGATGTTAAACTATTTAACACCACCGACAATGTTGCTACCCTTCAAAAAGACCTTGATCATGTAGCAGAATGGTCAAACAACTGGCAACTTCAAATCTCAATCAACAAATGCTCTGTCTTACACATTGGCAAAAAAAATCAGAATACAAAATACGACCTTGGAGGAAACGAACTTGTAGATGACCCTCACTCCGTCAAAGACCTTGGAGTACTCATATCCAACGACCTAAGTGCTAGAGCCCACTGTAACAACATTGCCAAAAAGACACTAAGAGTTGTTAATCTAATCTTGCGTAGCTTCTTCTCTGGCAACATCACATTACTAACGAGAGCATACAAAACATTTGTTAGACCAATTCTGGAATATAGCTCACCTGTCTGGAACCCGCACTGCATATCAGACATAAATACAATCGAGAGAGTCCAGAAATATTTCACAAGAAGAGTCCTTCACTCCTCCGCTCACAACAAAATACCTTATTCCACCAGACTTGAAATACTGGGATTAGACAATTTACAACTACGTCACCTCCGATCTGATCTAAATGTAGTTCATAAAATCATATACTAAAATGTCCTTCCTGTTAATGACTACTTCAGCTTCAACCGCAACAATACACGAGCACGTAATAGATTCAAACTAAATGTAAAGCGCTCCAAACTCGATTGCAGAAAATACGACTTCAGCAACAGAGTGATCAATGCCTGGAATGCACTACCTGACTCTGTGGTTTCTTCCCCAAACCCCAAAAACTTTAACCTTAGACTGTCTACAGTCGACCTCTCCTCGTTTCTAAGAGGTCTGTAAGGGGCGTACATAAGCGCACCACTGTGCCTACCGTCCCTGTCCTAGTGTCCTATTGTCCTCTTTTATCGTTACTTTTTACTTATGTTTATACAAATTACTACTATACATGTTTGACAAATAAATAAATAAAATAAATAAATAAATAAAAGAAAATTAACAAACAACAGCACAACTTTCCTTGTAATCCTTCTGGGAAATCTGAGGGAATTTCAAAAGGAGAAAACCTTTTCTGCCATATATTATTCAATAAGCAGCAAAAACTTTATACTTTGCAAAGACAGTTTTGTTCTGGTTCATGTGAAAAAGAGATCATGTCAGGAATAGGATATATCTGTCTGTCTGTCTGTCTGTCTGTCTGTCTGTCTGTCTGTCTGTCTGTCTGTCTGTCTCTCTCTCTCTCTCTCTCTCTCTGTATGTGTGTGTGTGCCTTTTATGTAAGAATGAAAAAATGTTTTTTCCATTCTTATATATTCATACATCATAAAGGTTTATACATTTATTTTTTTATGTTTTAAACCAGGCCTATCAAACTAGTGGCCTGCAGGCCGGATGTGTCATGTGCAGGCCACGCCCTCCCCGGCTCCGGAAAGGCAAAAAACATCACAATATGTCACAATACATCACGTGACGCGATCGAGTTTGACACCCATGTTTTAAACCAATATTATAAAGCCATTATGCTTAGCATATCTTTTGATAGAAACAGTTTTAGCAGAACATTTTGCCAAAAAAAAAAAATTCAGGATGGCTTTATTTAGGTAAACATACAACATATGTAACAATATCTAATTACAGATAACCCTTAACCTACTACAATTCATTTAATGACTGTTCGAAGTTATGATGGTGCTGGAAAAAAAAGGGACTTACAACCAGTCCTCGCACTCAGAACAGCTGCAATAAAATTGGTCACATGATCAGAATTTGACTGCTTTGCAGTTGGCATGTATTTATAAGCATTGCAGCATCCCATGATCACTATCTGAGAGCTCTTATGGGGTTTCTGATAAGCAAAATCAATAGGGCTGCTGGATTTGTTTATGAGATTTATTTAATGACCATGAAAAAAAAAAGATTGTAAAGTCAGGCATGACTCTCTTAATGACTTTATTGCTTAGCAACGGAAGTTCCAATCCCAATTGTGGTGGTAAGTCAACGACAACCTGCAAATCCAAAAAGCTGTTTTCCACATTTTAGAGCACTGAACAGTTTGCAGGTCGAGCTGAAACAATTCAGTTGCAGGTTTTATATTTAACCTCCTTAGAATAACGTTTTCCTTCCAACTCGTCTCTACTAATTAATATTAATTAATCAGCTACAATCTCAAAAAGCAATTAAGGAGAAATGCTGGCACTAGGGAGTGTTTGTCTACAGTGTGTCATCCTGTTAAATTAGTACACTGTCAACTTTGGAACAAGATTGTGATTTTTGGAATTATGATGAGGTGGGGGGATTAGAAAAGCAATTTTGACTCCAAAAAGACTAAGGAGCCTCCAACAAAAAAGCAAATATATTTTAAAAGCTTTCAGTATGCAATATAATTAAAAATAGCTCAGTCTTATGCCTTGAGACACGCACACAAATCCAGATACAGTCAAACAATAGTGTATCAGCTGCCAATATGTTCCTGCATGCATATGCATAATGTAGGCAGTGCCCTGTGCAAGTAGAGATTCCAAAATATTTCATCGTGTTTCAGTAAAGTTAATGAGCTGGCAGAATTATCGACTATCTTTAAAAACAATATAATAACATGAAAGCAACTTATTTACATTGTTGTTACTGCATTCCTAACACTGCATTCTCTCTATCATATACTACAGGTAGTCCTTGACTTACAACAGTTCATTTAGTGACTGTTCAAAGTTACAATGGCACTGAAAAAAGGGACATGACCATTTTTCACACTTATGACCATTGCAGCGCGTCCCCATGGTCATGTGATCAAAATTCAGATACTTGGCAACTAACTCATATTTATGACTGTTGCAGTGTCCCAGGGTCATGTGATCACCTTGTGACCTTATAACAAAGTTAAAACCAGATTCACTTAACAACCATGTTACTAATTTAACAAGTGCAGTGATTCACTTAGCAACTGTGGCAAGAAAGGTTGTAAAATGGGGCAAAATTTACTTAACAAATGTTTCGCTAGTAACATAAATTTTAGGCTCAATTATGGTCGTAAGTTGAGGACTTCTTGTGGTCATCACTGTCCAACTCCCAACCCCTTGAGTGCAGGTTCCCCACAGGGCTGTGTTTTGAGTCCTTTACTGTTCACCTTGATGACCCACGACTGCTGTGCCAAATCTGCTACGAATCATATTGTGATGTATGTGGATGACACGGCAGTGGTGGGTCTTCTCCAGGATTACAGTAAAGATGCTTATAGGGAAGAGGTGAAGGCTCTGGTGGACTGATGCAATAAAAGTAACCTGGTTCTAAATGTTAATAAAACAAAAGAGGTCATCGTAGATTTTAGAAAGAGCCAGCATGGTCATACTCCACTCAGTACCAAAGATGCAGCTGTAGAGGTGGTCAACAGTATTAAGTATCTGGGGGTGCATATACAGTAACTAACAATCTGAACTGGTCTCTCCACACGTCATCCTTAGTGAAGCATGCAAACCAGCGTCTGCATTTCCTGCGTCAGCACATCTTTCTCCTTCTGTCCTGGCCAATTTTTACAGAGGCACAATTGACAGTGTTTTAACAAATTGCATCACTGTTTGGTTTGGTGGCAGCAGTGCCTCAGAGAGAAAGTCCATTCAGAGAGTGGTAAGGACAGCCGAGAAGATTATAGGAAGCTCACTTCCTGTTATTCAGGATATTGCTTATAAGCGCTATGTGCTTAGAGCTCAAAGCATTGTTAAAGACTCCACACACCCACTTCACGGTCTGTTTCGGTTGCTCCTTCTGGGAGGAGGTTTTGAACTATTTCTAGCAGGACTACCAGATGCTGTAACAACTTTGGTCCCTATGCCATCCATCTGGTAAACTCGAAATTTTATTTTTTCTCCATCTACATGTATACATCCAAACTAGACTGTGTTGTTTCTCTATGTCACATAATATACCCATATTTTTCGGAGTATAAGATTTACCGGAGTATAAGACGCACCTTAGTTTTTGGGGAAGAAAATGGGGGGGGGGGAAATCTACCTACCAGGTATTCATCTGGCTAGCGTCCTTAGTCTGGTCAGCTTCAGCACATTATTTTATCCCCCGGTTAGGGCTGAAAAAAACATTTTTCGGAGGGAATAGCAATGAAAACAAGCCTGCAAAGACTTAGGGATGGAAAAACACTTCTTCGGAGGAAGTAGGAATGAAAAAATCCTGCAAGTTGGGAAGATCGTTATTTATTTTTATTTTATTTATTTATTTGTGAGATTTATATACCGCCTGACAGTGCAAGCACTCTCTAAGCGGTTTACACCATTAAGCAATGTATATATTTACATTGCCCCCAACAATCTGGGTCTTCATTTTACCTACCTCGGAAGGATGGAAGGCTGAGTCAACCTTGAGCCGGTGAGATTTGAACCGCTGACCTGCAGATCACAGTCAGCTAAAGTGGCTTGCAGTACCCCACTCTAACCACTGCAGCACCTCGTCAGGGCTGAAAAAACCTTTTTCGGAGGGAATAGCAATGAAAACAAGCCTGCAAAGATTTACGGCTGGAGGGAGTAGGAATGAAAAAATCCTGCAAGCTGGGAAGATCGTTAGCACCTTGTTAGGGCTGAAAAAACCTTTTTTTGGGAGAGAATACCAATGAAAACAAGCCGGAAAGAGCCGGGAAGATCATTTGCACCTCATTAGGGCTGGAAAAAAAGCTTCAAAAAAGCTACATTCGGAGTATAAGACGCACCCAAATTTTCAGCCTCTTTTAGGGGGAAAAGGTGTGTCTTATACTCCGAAAAATACGGTATGTAACTATATGCATAATTTTGTACTTATTTATTTATTTATTTATTTATTTATTTATTTATTTTGTCATATTTATGTAGTGTACATTGGAGGTGGAGGCCCTTTGAGAGCTGTATGCAAAAAAAATTTCATTTTAATGTATGCCAATTAGTGTACATTCAAAGTGACAAGTTGTTCTAAGTTCCTTTTAAATTTATTGAATTTATATTGCCCTTTAAGAAAGTATTGCCATCATTTTCCTTAGAGAATCAGTCAGTTCACAAACTTTCTGCCACCACAGTTCTTATGCAAGCCACAGGTACAAGTGCCTCTTATGCTATTCATAATGTAACATGCAACAAGAATAAGAGTCAGCTAATGCACAACCTTCATATCTCTATGTCAAATTCCTCTTCACAGAAATTGAGTTGCAGATAAAAGCACATCAAGGAAATTAGCCGACTACTTTGAGACATGTCACATCACACATGTTCATTTAAAAAAATCATGACTGTATGCTAAAATTTGTTTTTTTTAAGAAGCTGCTCAGTCACACACCATTAAACAATAGCCCAGAAACAGTTATAGAGATAGTTGGATCTAGAAAAGCATGGAAATCTCATGGCCCAGATTACATCCCAAGGTCATTTTGTGTGTTTCGTTTCTACTGTAGGAAGTTAGCACCTACCCCCCTCCTAGGGGAATGAAATATTTTAGGAAATATTAAAAAGGCAGAATATTATATTTCCCTGGATGAGAAAATGGAGAAACATGTTTTTAGGCAGGAAAAAGACTCACTCCTAGTAGCCCCCACCTTTGTCAATGGGCCATTAAGGAATGGGCCCATCTCACTCATTCCCCCACCTTTGTCAATGGGCAGTCTATTCTACATAACAAGCATCTACAGGAAGAACCATAATATGAATCCCAAAGCCATCTCACCTGAGAAGATTACATCAGGCAAGCCTGGTGGGACACAGACAAAAGCCTACAAAGTTAGCTAAGGCCCCCTGCCCCCTGGGAGTCTGACAGCCAATGGGATACATTTCTTACACAGGAACAGGAAACACTTTAGGTGTGGCCCAACAGAGGGTATAAAACTCAGGCACTCTCAGCATCTCACCCCTTCTCTTCTTCTTCAACATCTCCGAGGCATGTGATCCCCCTTTCCCCAGGACCTCAAACCATGTGGTCCTGCTGTCCACCATTAAACCATTAAACCATCTTTCCAAACAGACTCCATGCTTCCAGTGTCTTTTTTGGAACCGAACCCAGAAAGGATATTTCTTACAACACTACTAAGATTTTTTTCCCCACAAGATATGTGCTATTTAGCTATTGGGAACATTTAAAAAGTCTTTTAAAAGGATGCTTCTAGATCACAGTATTTTCAGGTTGAAATATTTAATTTAATTTATATAGCTGCCTATATTACAGGAAAGAGACTCTGGGGTGGTGTACAACAAAGCTAAAACAACAATAACTAAAATCATTATTGTTTAACTATTATTAAAAACATTAAAAATTATAATAACAGCTAAAACAAGAATAATTTCTGCCCATCCATAGCATTTCTTCCTCTCATAAGGGGTTAATTTATGTCAAACATGGAATGCATAGATAAACACACACATACATAGTGTATATACACAGACGCAGACATATACAGAGACACACACATTTATTGTTTGATGAGAAATCAATCAGCGATAATGGCAGTCTGGATTCCTGAATCAATCTGAGACTACTTTGAGCTTATAAATTTGTGTGGGTATTCACTGAATCTACAAATCAGGATTGGAACCAATGCACAGAATGTTCAAGGCACAGTGATCAAAATCTTAATTCTCTTTGAAATGAGGAAAAAAGTCATGTTAATAGAATAATGGAATAACAGAGTTGGAAGGGACTTTGAACTTTCTAGTCCCTAGTCCCCTGATCAAGCAGGAGACCTTATAACATTTTAGGCAAATGGTTGTTCAGTCTCTTCTTAAAGACCTCCGATGATGGAGCATTCACAACTTTTGAAGGAAGCTGTTCCACTGATTAATTGTTCTAGCTGTCAATGAATTTTTCCTTATTTCTAAGCTGATTCTCTTTTTGATTAGTTTCCATCTATTGCTTCTTGTTGGTATTGTACAATCCATCTACGAACTACCCAATTATACACTATGGGGATTTTGAGGCCAAGATGATTGGGGTTCCTATGTAGAGGGAGATATACGTAAATGTGACTTTCTGATCATCTGTTGATGTCTGCTGGATTTTAATTGAAATTGTTTTATTTCATTTCCATTTGGGAATCCTGTTGTGTACTACCCAGAGTTGCAGTGTGCAAGTTATATAAATTCTTTACATGAATGAATGAATGAATGAATGAATGAATGAATGAATGAATGAATGAATGAATGAATGAATGAATGAATGAAAGAATGAATGAATGAATGAATGAATCAGTAAAGAAACATATCAATCAGGAATGGGCATATCAAGTGGCTTTCAAACAATTGCCTTTCTTAAGAATTACCGGTTATCAGTAGCACTGGGACTGACTTTGTATTTTAAACTTTACCTAGATGTTGAGCTTTGATCACATCTGGTAATTCCTTCTGAACCACATATTTCTTATTCCCCAGATGGGCAGACTATTTCAATTTAGTTTGCTTTTGAAATATTTTTGCTCATTCAAAATCATATTTTATTTGATCTTAGCTTCAATCCTGCCCCTGTCATGTTCTGTTTCACTACTTTTGCCTAAATGACTCTTTGGGTTTCCTATTCTGATATTTTTTTCTCTTTTATTTACTTTCTGCAGCACTAACTCACCCATCTGAGTTCTGCTTCAGATCTTTAAAAGATCCCAGCATAGCTTTCCAGATTTCAAGCCCTGGCCTTGCTTATGGGAACAGGGCACTTATTGCTGAAGGGCATATTTTTAAGGGTCACCATTGAGCTTTGGAGTGGGGAGATCTGTGAAATGTTAGATGGCAGCTGTTCAAACTCCCTGCCAGAATGTAGCACCAATGTTGCTATAATTGGCAAGGAGAGAAATTCCCATTAACATTCCAGAAGTCTGGGTTCACCCCAATATCTGTAGTAATTGATGGATAGTCTAGCCATATAAAAAATAAAAGAAAACTCTCAATCATAGATTATATCTTTTAGAATGTTATTTTAAAAAGTGATTTTAAATTAGTCATTTAATAATATGGCATAATATTTTCGAACTTGGGACTTGTTTTATCAATGGTTGGACAACAGGGGTAAAAATTAGGAATTTAAGAAGTATTACTATATAAAAGAAAGCAGAATAGTAAGCTGTTCATTAAGCACATATTGTATGTAAAGAGAAAACCAATTTAAAAATATGGCATCATTTTGTGCTAAAAATTTAAAAAAACTGCAATAAAAATATAATTTTACTTTTAGTCAGGAAAAACAAAAAGGTTAGTGGTAAAGCAGATATTTTGCTGAAGTTCCCCCTATTTCAGTCAGAATAGACAAGACTGTCTAGCTTAAGTCAGTTTCCTATATAAAGATTTATTCTTGATAGGGCTAGCCTTACAGTTAGGCAAAGTGGAGTAGCAGTCAAAAACAGAGGTCTTTTGGTAGGATGAGAAATCATCAATATTATGTATTCAGACTACACTGTTTACTCCAAGGTCCGCTATTCTGAGGGGGAAAATGGAGACCGCTGATTGGTTGAACCAGCTGACAGCCCTGTATAAAAAGGAGAGCTGTCAGCCTGGTTCCTTTGCTGGATCTAACTGTTATACAATAAAGAGCTGTTAGTTACACTACTGTCTCCAGCCTCTTCAGTACCAGGACTTAACAATCAGCATGTTCATTTCTTTATCATCATTGTGAATTTTACTGCTAAAAGGGGTTGATCCATAGTTTTTCCACTTTAGGTGCCAATTTGACTTCAGTTATTATATTCTTGTTTATGTCTATGTGAATGTTGTTTGGTGCTCTGCCTCAGGGAACATAATGACATGCGCCAGTCTTGACTACAGAGGCTTTCCAAGGCAGTACTTTTTCTCCACATGATGGTAGTTCTAACAAAGAATGTAACAAAATAATATATTATTGACTATGGCCCTTCAAACTTTTTAAACCAAGTGGCAATTAAATTGACTTCTATTTTAAATATATATATATTAAAATACCCGAGATGCACTTTAAGGCTAATAATGAAGATAATTTTCATGAAGTATAAAGTTGACATTGAAAAGTGAGAGTCATGGCTTATATAAAAAGCATTCCCAACAGAAACTCAACATGTTGAAGCTGAAATGTTTCTGAAGTATTGGAACGTTTATACTATCCTACTAAAACGTAATAATGCAGAAATGATTCTGTCAAATGTGTGGCAGAATATGGTTATGATCTCACTTGCATGGTAAACTTAACAAAGAAAGATAATTACTGATTTATTGTACTCTCTCTCCATCATGCTTGTATCAAATAGCCACTAATATCAACTAATATTTTTGGGACATTTTGAGAAATTTCTGATAACATTGTATTTCAAATTTAACATTGTAATTTTGAAGGCAGAGTTTCTTCGTGAATAGTTGATAATTTTGGTGTGATATCTTCCTTCATAGAAGCTACTTTTTCTGTTGTTTCTGGGTATTGTTTCACATTTGTAGCTAAATAATGTCTCTAAATTTACACAATGTGTCCTCCTAATGCTTTGACTTGCTATGCTGAATTTAGTGAAAGACGGGCAGAACTAGACAGCCAACATAAATCACCCAATAGCAGCAGTCAATCAATAGCAAACCAGAGGTCCTCTCTTCCCTTTCCACCTGTTTATCCCCTGTTGTAATCTGTTACTTATTTAACAACTGCATGATTCACAGATATCCTTTCCAGAGGTAGGTTCCTCCCGGTTCGGACCGGTTCGCCCGAACCGGTAGCAAACCACTGGTGATGTCACGGAGCCGGTTCGGTCGGCGCCGCCATCTTTTTTTGTAATTTTTTTCTGATTTTTTTCTTCTGCGCATGTGCAGAAGCTGAGTTTCCGGCACTGCGCATGTGCCACCATCTTGTTTTGGGCTTTTTTGGGGTGGGGAATTTTTTGGGGATTTTCAGCACTGCACATGCGCGCGCCCATGAGGCATGGCCATGCGGCACGTGAGAAAGTGAACCGGCAGCGAGGTAAGTTAGAACCCACCCCTGATCCTTTCTCTGGGTCTTCACTTTCCTTCTTCCAGAGCAGAGACACTCTTGGCTCCATCTTCTCCCTTTCTAGGCAGGAACTGAAACATGATATACTTACATAAATCCACTCTTCAACTTTTCTCTCCAGTCAGTTTCTTTTGTTCTCCTTTTGTTCTCTCCTTTTTCTCCTCTCCAATTTTAGTTAGATTGGCAGCATGTTGTCCCCCCCGGCAACTGAGGACGTGATGTCACCCCAGAGCTCTAGACTGGACCAATGGAACTCCTACTCTACAGCTCCACACCGTAGCCCAATCGGCTCATCAGGCTTCATAACATCATAGTTGCCTTTTGAAGCCAGAAGTGCGTTTCTTCTCTCTTTGGCTCTCTCCTTATACCAACTCCTGCCAGCTGAGCAACATCCATGCCAGGCCATTAGAACTTCATATGCCGCAAGTACCCTCAAATGCAATTCCCAAATTCACATGCAGATTTATTTATTATCCTGCTAGCATCCTTTGTAGATCACAGCCAATGCAATTTATTTTTCAGCTCAAACATTATCTCATCATACATTTTAAAATATGTGCTAAGAGTTGGGAAAGGAAAAAAAGAATAAAACTACTTAACACTGAGTGAAAATTTGCTTAAATGGCATTTATAACTGATTTAAATTGGAACAGAAGCATCAGACTCATGGATGAACAGCTGGAGAAGTGACATAGTCCATAAATGAACACATCTTCCTATGCCACTTCCAGATTCACCTACCCATCCGTGCCAACTACATACAAAGGAAGAGAGAAAGGGAGGGAGTGAGTTCCAATATTTCCTAGATAATTATTTCTCAATATTAAATATTGCTAAAGCATTTAGAAGAATAACTGAAGACCAGGAAATGAGTGGCAGAGTGAAGCAAGATTACTTTTCACAGAGAATTAAACCCCCAATTCATTCTGCAGGGCTTCACTTTTGCAAAAGAGAATGGAGGTGATATTTATGGGCCTGGTTGCTTTTTGTTTTTCTTTTTGTTTAATTCAGGTTACACCCTAGCTGATCCAAAATGAATTGGAATAGCTGCCAAGCTCAGCTAACATAATGGGATCACAAAGGTCCAGAGCATCTTTTGAACTGGGATCATTTTGGGGCAGAAATGCCTTCAATATTCTTGCATTTCCTCTCTTAAGCACAGATACCACTTTGGACTTCTGACAGCTGAATGCACCTGTCGTTTTTGCTTTCTCTGAGGCCTTTCCACTGATTAATGAATAAAATTGCATTCCCACCTACACATACATCTTTTATACATACTATCTAAATACATACAAATATACTATATACATAAAATCAAACAATTTTTGCCCATCTATCGTAATAGTGTAAAGGTATCCTTTTTCCTAGCATGAAAGAAATGAGTCTGCCTACCATGATAAAGCTGAAAGGTTTTTCAAAATGGAGGTGACAAACTCCAGTACAGCCCACAAACAGCTGAATTTAGGGAGATCCAAATAATGACTTTTAAAAAGCTCTCTGCCTGAATAGAGGAATGGAACCACTTTGCTTTCTCCCAGGTAGCAATCTTTTACTTTACACCTTCTTTCAGTCCTTGTTTAGAATGAAAGCAAACCGTGTCAAATAAGCACATCACTCCTACTTGTTTCCACCAATGGATCTCTTTCAACTCCTTTTCTCTAGGGCCCTCTTTGAGGCCATGCAGCCCCATGGCCTCAAAGCTATTCCTTTTTCCTTTCCCCAACCAAGAGTTTTCATTATATATTTATGACGACATATAAGAAATGTTTTCCCATATGGAAGGAAGAGCTGATTTGTGCCACTTGGCTATAAAAAACCTTGGTAAATAGGTTTTTATTCAATATAATACAGTATGCTAGAATGGGAAAGTTATACTGTCCCTCTTGACTGGCCATATGAAGTTACACTGCCCCTCTTGGCAATGGCCATTTTCTTTTGCAACTGCAATAAAGTCGTGCTTGTAGTTGCAATAAAAGCTAGTAAAAATAACCTCTCCTCCTATCCCCTGGTTTCCCTTTTTTGTACAAACAATAACAGCATTTTGATATTGTGACTCAAATGTTTGTTTCCCATTCTAGGATCCCCTTGTTTTCAGCCCCATTTTGATTCGGCTTTGCCTCCATTCTTATATTACTAAAGTTTATTTGCTAAGCTGTCAGGGAAACAAAATCCAGCACTTCATTAAATAAGAAAGCAGTAATCTAGCTCATCTGTCTTTTGAAGCCCCTGAAAAATGACTGGAAGCAGGCCAAGATGCCATTTGGGCAGGCAGGCGAAATGCTCTCCTGTAGCTAGAGGGGTTTCCAAAGTTTATTTGCTGTTCCTGGTGACCTCTATGAGTAGGCAGGGCTGTTTGAAACAGAAAAGAAATGCTTGCTTGTTCCAGTGGTTGACCAGCTGCAGTTAAAAAATAAAAGCCTCCAGCTCCACAGGAGAGCCCCTTCCACCCACGCAAAAACTGCCCAGAATTGCATCCCTCTCCAATAATTTATTAAGAAATGGCCTGGAAGACTTTTTACGGGTTCTTGTTTTTATTTTCACTAAAGGCACATCATAATGCGTCTACCAGAGTACTCATGCGAAGAAACAATTGTACTAAGCACTTTTTAACACTGTGATGAGCTTTTGCTTTGTTATCTTAGCACAGGCGGAGTGGTTTTTTTACAGATTAGTTCTTTGTTGTTAATTTGAAATCACAATTAGAGTTGCAAAACACTGCAACACAGACCATCCCTGTTCGTGATGGCTGCTATCCTGTCATGCCCTCCTCCAGGGTGCTTCGCTCCATTCCCATCCATTCTCTCTCGGACTTCTGGTTTTTCATTTTGATAATACAGGCAGTCCTCGCTTCATGACTGCCCTTTTTAGCAACTGCTACGACACCATGGGAAAAGTAACTTTACAACCAATCCTCACATTTACGATAACAACATCCCACTATCATGTGATCATTATTTGTGATCTTCACAGCCACCTTCTGATAAGCAGTGTCAATGGAGAAGCTGGCAGTGAAATCACAAGTCCCACCTGGCATGAGTTGGACAAGACAGTCCCATTGGGGCGAGACGGTTGCTCAGATTCAAAGGTGGTAACCAGCATCTTGACTTTGGGCCCGGAAGCCACCGGAAACCAGTGCAGCTTGCAGAACTGTGGTGTATTCATGAGCCATTCTAGGTGCCTCAGGAACTGCCCTCCCAGCTGTGTTCTGTATCAGCTGAAGCTTCTGGATACTCATAAATTGAGAATGAGTATTCCTCTCCACATAAAGTGCATTGCAGTAGTCCAGATGTGAGATGATCAGGGCTTGAGTGATTGAGGTTTAATTCAGGAGAACTCTGAAATTGCTCACTGGGTATGTCTGGGGTAGTGCAGCCTTAAATCCTACAGCCGGCCCAAAATAACACCATAGTTAATAGCATTGAAGACCACTGCATGGTCAAGGAGGGCAAGAATGGATGCATTATTCCCATCCCACTCTTGCTGGAGATCATCAACAAGGCCGACCATTGCTATTTCTATTCCATTACGGGCCTAAAATCTTAATGAAAGGGGTCTAGATCAGCGGTTCTCAACCTGGGGGGGTCAAACGACCCTTTCACAGGGTTTGGGAGACTTTGCCCAGACGCCGCCATTTGGGTTCTTTTACCCTCTGCGCATGCGCAGAACGCTTTGCTTATGCGCAGAGGGTAAAAGAACCCAAATGGCGGTGGTAGGGCGGGGGTCGCGATGGCAGGCGCGACGGTGGGATGGGGCACGGTGGGGGCACGGGGCAGGGCACAGGGTGCGGCATTAGGAAGGTTGAGAACCACTGGTCTAGATAATCTGTTTCATCCAGGGCTGCCATACAACCACCTTCTCTATTATCTTATCTAAAAAAGGGAAGGTGAGAGACTAGATGGAAATCTAGTCAGGTGGGATCAAGAGATTTTTTTTGAGGATGGGCCTTCTTAAAGGGCCCCCAAAACATCCCATTCAGCAGCGAATAATTTATCACTGTCTGAACCACCTGGCTGTCACCATCCTGGAGGCTTACATCAACCAGGAGGGACGGGGATCTAATTGACAGATGATTGCACTGACAACATCAAGGAACCCTGTCCACTTCATCATCTTCATTGTACTTGAACATTTATAAAAATAATACTTCAGGAAATATTTTGCTCAGTTTATCCTCATTGTATGAGTTACTAAGCATATGATCGAAAGAGACCTGTGGTTTTTTTGTGTTATCAGCTGGATAAATCATCAAATATCCTTGCGTACTGAAAACCTACAATTTATTTTTCTATAAAAATAGGTTTTGTACAGTTTGTTCTGTCCAGGGCTACCAAGACATAATTTATTAGTTGTTTCCTTGGTTTGACAAGGTTTTAGTCACAAAGAGATTAAGGAATAGATTTACTTTTATTGTTCTTTACTCTCATATATTGGTTTCTTTTATTTTCAAACATAAATTGAGTTCAAGAAAAACACACTTGCAATGCTTTTGTCCAATATTTACATTTCAGGATATTTACAGTGAATACTGTATTCTCTAGGGTGGTATTCCAAACTATACATAACAAATTATTTATATCTCTACAAACTTGAAGGTTGCTTAAAGGTTTTGTTTCCCTCCTTGTTGCATCTCTATGGACCACAACCTACATAAAATTAGTTTATGAGCCCACCACATTGAGCTCATTTATCTTGAGAATCCGTTGAAATTAATTGTCTGCTGAACTTCTAACTCAACTTAGTAAACTGAAAACTTTACCAAATCTCGCAATTCCATCCTTCCGAGGTAGGTAAAATGAGGACCCAGATTGTTGGGGGCAATATAGATATACATTGCTTAATGGTGTAAACCGCTTAGAGAGTGCTTGCACTGTGAGGCGGTATATAAATCTCACAAATAAATAAATAAATAAATAAATAAATAAATTGATTTCGAACTTGGCAAGATCTAAAATAACCAACTGGCACCATCCTTGAGAATTCATCCTATTTATTCTTGGCCAAAATACAAGGGAAAAGTCATCTTGGGGTTTGAGCAGACATGCCTGAAGGAGAGGTACAAGTAGCAACATGTTTAAAACATCTGAACCAAAAGAAAATGGAGTGGGCAAAGATAGCTAAGCAGATATTGAAGGATGCAATAACAATTTTCTAAAGAGCTTGATCATTTATCATGCTATCCATATGAAATGTTACCTGAAGTCTCTTTTCCTCATGTTCAAAGATTAATTTTTGAGGAAATATTGGCTTGATGTTTTTTGGTGGTTTTTTAAATAATTTCAGCTAATTTAATTTAACTTAATTTAAAAAATAATTTTCTTTACCTTATTTAAACCCTAACCTTAAACCTTGGAAAGGGGCATGGGCAGGCATGCAGCGTTCTCACTTCCCCTCCTATGATACACAGAATGCAATTAGAATTGTCACTTGCCTGCAAAGGAAAAGCTTTGGATGCTGTCCTATATTGAAGGATCAATGTTCCTTCAATGCCTTCATTGAAGAATGCACCCATTTTAAACATGGGAGATATCAAGGTTGAGGCCCTGCTGTTGGGAAATGCACCACAGTTGTAGGAGAAAGCAGATCACAGGTATCACCCTGCCAAGGGCTCAAGAAGATTTCCCTGTCAAACATACAAATCTGGGATCACCTGGTGGTCTCCCATCCAAGTACTCCTTTTAGGAATACTTGTTCAGGATGACCTATAAAGACAATAGGATGGATTAAGACTCGGGACAGGGGCACTCACAGAGCCAGGCAGGCCTGCCTTATCTCCCTTTCAGACGTACAAGTCTGGAATCACTTGGTAGGATTTTATCCCTTTGCCATTTCTAAAAAGCAATACTGTGAGGTAGGCCTGACTGTGTGAGTGCCCATGTCCTGAGGCTTAATCCACCCTATTGCCTTTACAGGTAACTCTGAAAAAGTATCCTCAGAAAGAGTAATTGGATGGGAAATTACCAAGCGATCCAGACTTGTACGCCTGACAAAGAGGTGAGGCCTGACTCTGCCTGATTCTGTGAGTGCCCCTGTCCCAAGTCTTAAACCACCCTATTAAATCCTCCCAGAACCCTCACGATCTTCACAGTCAGCAGCCCGTTGAGCAAGTCACACACCAGTAACTCCATTGTATGAACCACATCCCCAGATCCCTGTGGGATAGGAATGTGCTTTGTTGAATTGCTGGGGTATGAATGTGCTTCGGGAAAACAACTGGCACGATGGGCTGGAGCAGAGGTGGGTTCCTACCGGTTCGGACTGGTTCTATAGAACCGTTAGTAACTTGGCGGCCTGGGTCACTGGAACCGGCAGCGACCCAGGTCTGCCATGCCTCCGAGCCGGTTCTCTTGGCGATGCCATAGGCACCACCATCTTGTTTTTTGTTTCTGTGCATGCACAGCTTTTTTTAGTACTGCGCATGCGCAGGGCGCGCAACATGCACCCACCAGCGAGCCGCATCCCTGAGCGAACCAGCAGTAGCAGAATCTGGAACCCACCCCTGGGCTGGGGGGGGGGAGAGGGCTGGGAAAACAGTGGTGGTGGTGAATTGCCAGCAGAGGGCTAGCAGAAGAGGAAAGTCAGACTGGTAGCGTCTGGGGCAGGTGGCAGGGAGTGAAATGGGCATGACCAAGGGTCCATGCCAAAACTTCCCATTCTGTCATAAGAACGTTTGAAAAACTCAGACTGTGCCTGAGTGTAAATAAAATTACCAGATTCATATCGTATGGCCTCCTCTGTCTCTGTCTCCCTCTTACTAAGAGATTTTGCAGTTTTCCAAATATTACTGTAAAAATTCTCAGGAGCTAAATGTATCAAACCATGGATTTAAACATTAAATATAGCTTTTTATAAACACACATACTTGATGTATGCATATACACAATCACATAATTTGAACTCTATCTGTTGGATTCCTGTATGTTTATGCTTCTTGTTGTCAGTTATGAAGTCATGTCCGACCCATTGTGACACGCTGGACAATGTTACTCCAGGCCTTCCTGTCCTCTACCATCCTCTGGAGTCCATTTAAGCTCATTCCTACTGCTTCAGTGACTCCATTCAGCCATCTCATTCTCTGTCGTCCCCGTCTTCTTTAGCCCTCAATCTTTCCCAGCATTAAGCTCTCCTCCAGTGAGTCCTTCCTTCTCATTAGGTGGCCAAAGTATTTGAGTTTCATCTTCAGAATCTGGCCTTCTAAATACAGTCAGTGTTGATCTCCTCTAGGACTGACCAATTTGATCGCCTTGCAGTCCAATGGACTCACAGGAATCTTCTCCAGCACCATAGTTCAAAGGCCTCAATTCTTTGGCGCTCAGCCTTGATTATGGTCCAACTTTCACAGCCATATATTGCAACTGGGAAAACCATAGCATTGACTATACGCACTTTTGTTGGCAGGGTGATGTTTCTGCTTTTTAGTATGCTGTCTAGATTTGCCATAGCTTTCCTCCCCAGGAGCAAGCATCTTTTCATTTCTTGGCTGCAATCCCCATCTGCGGTGATCTTGGAGCCCAGGAAAATAAAATCTGTCACTACCTCCATTTCTTCCCCATCTATTAGCCAGGAATTGAGAGGGCCAGATGCCATGATCTTAGTTTTCTTAATGTTGAGTTTCAAGCCAACTTTTGCACTTTCCTTCTTCACCTGCATCAAGAGGCTCTTTAGTTCCTCTTCACTTACTGCCATTAGAGTGGTATATCTGCATATCTGAGGTTATTGATATTTCTCCCGGCAATCTTAATTCCAACTTTTGATTATCTAGCCCCACCTTTCTCATGATGTGCTCTGCATATAAGTTAAGTAGGCAGGGCGACAGCATATAGCCTTGCTGGACTCCTTTCCCAATTTTGAACCAATCAGTGGTTCCGTGTCCAGTTCTCACTGTTGCTTCTTGACCCGCATATACTGTAGATTTCTCAAGAGACAAATAAGATGGTCTGGTACTCCCTTCTCTTTAAGAACTTGCCACAATTTGTTGTGATCCACACAATCAAAGGCTTTAGCATAGTCAATGAAGCAGAAGTAGATGTTTTTCTGGAACTCCCTAGCTTTCTCCATGATCCATGGAGAATGTTGTATGTTGGCAATTTGATCCCTAGTTCCTCTGCCTCTTCGAAATCCTGCCTGTAGTTCTCAGTCCACATACTGCTGGAGCCTAGCTTGTAGGATTTTGAGCATAACTTTACTAGCATATGAAATGAGTAAAATGGTGCGGTACTTTGAACATTCTTTGAACATTCTTTGGCATTGCCCTTCTTTGGAATTGGAATGTAAACTGACCTTTTCCAATCCTGTGGCCACTGTTGAGTTTTCCAGATTTGCTGGCAAATTGAGTGTAGCACTTTTGCTGCATCGTCTTTTAAGGTTTTGAATAGCTCAGCTGGAATACTGTCACCTCCACTAGCTTTGTTGTTGCTCAGATTTCCTAAGGCCCATTTGACTTCACATTCTAGGATGTCTGGCTCAAGGTCAGTGACTACCCCATCGTGGTTATCAGGGAGATTAAGTTCATTCTTGTACAGTTCTTCTGTGTAATTTTGCCACCTCTTCTTAATCTCTTCTGCATCTGTTAGGTCCCTGCCATTTTGGTCCTTTATCATGCCCATCTTTGCATTAAATGTTCCCTTCATATCTCCAATTTTTTTGAAGAGATCTCTGGTCTTCCCTATTCTATTGTTTTCTTCTATTTCTTTGCACTGTTCATTTAAGAAGGCATTCTTATCTCTTCTAGCTATTCTCTGGAATTCTGCATTCAATTGGGTGTATATTTCTCTTTTTCCCTTGCCTTTTGCTTCCCTTCTTTCCACAGCTATTTGCAAAGCTTCATCAGACAGCCATTTTGCTTTCTTGCGTTTCTTTTTCTTTGGGATGGTTTTAGTTGCTACCTCTTGTACAATGTTACAAGCCTCCGTCCGTAGTTCTTCAGGTACTCTGTCTATCAGATCTAATTCCTTAAATCTATTTGTCACTTCTTCTGTATATTCATCAGAGATATGATTTAGCTCATACCTGAGTGGCCTAATGCTTTCCCCTACTTTCTTCAATTTAAGGAATGGGTGAATTTAATTCAGATGATCATCTGAATTACTTTCAGATGACCATACTTTTAATCTCTGCTTAAAATGCATTTATCTTTATACAATAGATCTTCTGAGTAATTTTTCAAGATGAGTTTTTGATGAAGGATTTATTGGCCTTCCTCGTAACTATGACTTTATGTACTCCAGCTTTTCTCCGGTTTAATTTCTATCAGGTGGAAATGTTTGTTTGTTTTTCTCTTCAATTTAATTTCCATTAATGGAAAAGTTATTTTGTGTTAAGCTATCTTACTTACAGTGTCTTTGGATATACAATATTATATTAAGAAAGCAAAGAAAACAACAAATTGTCTCCATAACTGGGAGTTGCCAAACAATACTTTGAGCTTTTGAAAAATGACAAATCAGACTTCTGTCAGGGGTGGGTTCCTGTCGGTTCGGACCGGATCGCCTGAACCGGTAGCGACCCGCTGGTGACATCACAATGGCGTCACAGATCCGGTTCGGTCGGTGCCGGTCTGTGGGTGCCACGATCTTTTTTTCGGATTTTTTTCGGAATTTGTTACTGTTTTGAAGTTTTTTCCTCTGCTGCTGTTTGAAAAAGGGCTCTGCAGCCTTCCCCCGGGTTTATACTTACCTTTATTCCTTTGCCTGAAGCACAGCTGATCAGCTCCTCAGCTGTTTTTCGGGCTGATTATAGCTACTGAGCATGCGTGGAAGCAAAATTGCACGAGGGGATGTGCGCATGCGTATCAAGCGTGCATGCGCAAAACATCGCGATGCAAACCGGTGGCGAAGGTAAGTGGAACCCAAAAAGAGACTTCTGTCTCTTTTTGACTATATGCAATCCAAAAAGAAAATGACATTCAATGCCTGGAGCAATTGCTCAGTAGTTCTGGAGATATAAAGAAATGGCCAATGATATACTTTGCTATTTTAGAAAGAGTTGTAAAAAAACACATTAGGATATTGCAATGCTAGCTTTTTAATCTGACATTCTTTCAATTTCATTATATCTTTTTTGGTCTTTAAATTGACTTGATAGAGAACAATTTGATCCCCTACCAATAAAATAAAATAATAAAATAATAAAATGTAGAGGCCAACAAGTTTTTCAGTATTAGCTTGAAACTGAGAAGCACATTCAATCATGATGATTATTTAAACTTTTGTCTATTACTGGATCTTAATAGCTCAAAGAAATTGCACTGATTTTACTGATGAGGTTCACATTTTGTATTTTCTTTTATGGTGAGCTGCATTGACCACTTATATAATCAGAAAAGCAGAGTGTGCCTTTTGTAATGAGCAAATAATATTATTCAGTAATTCCCGTTTACTTCCAAGGACATGGATGAACTCCAACTCTCCAGAGCCGATTTTGGAAATGAGCAATAGATAACCAGCTATTTCACTGACAATAATTGTTCTGTTAGTGGAGAAGCTCAGTTGTTTATCAGAAACTCAGTATGGATCTCAAAATGGAAGTTTTGTCATTTGGCACTTGCAGCACAATGTATAGAAGTGGCAGAATTTGTATTACAATGTGTTTTGTCACTTGCCATCCCCTGTTTATTGTGGAAAACCACTCTGAATTCTGTAAGGCAATAGAGCAAACCATAATATAAATATTTCCATATTTATATTTATCTCCATTCACACTCAGTTTTCCTACCTGAGCAGTGATTGAACTCACCCACTCATTTTTCCATAGAGCAACATTTCCGAATGAATGGAATGCATTATTCAACTTTCTTTCTAACACACACACACACACACACACACACACACACACACACACACACACACACACACACACTATATTATTGTTGAGTAGAAACAACACTCTGTTATTCTTTTCTGCATTATGATTCAGAAATTACAAATCTGTTTTGTTCATTTGCAAATGTGGATAAAACAAAACGTCCTGTTCTCTTTACACTCACTTCCACATGCTAAAAATGTTATTAATTATTGAAATGGGAAAAACCTTTTTCAGTTTTGGGGAAAAAAATGATCTCAAATCATTTCAGATCTATGACTAGGCTACTTGTACTAGTGAAAATGCAAATAGATATTTGTTTCTAATGAAACCCTTAAACATACAAGGATAAAAAAATCATTAATTCTTGTTTATTTTAATTTATTTTAATTAAGATTTTTCAGCACTTTTCCATTTTTGCAAAGCATGCATGGAAATGAAAACAGTGATGAATGCATAGCAGCTATTTTGAAATATTCTTGAGAAAAGGATTATATTTTGTGATAAATATAGAACCAGTCACTAAATGAAACTAATAAATATTTCTACTATATTTATTTTACCCAAATAAAACAGATATAATATCCTTCAACATGATTATGTAATTCTATTGGTCATTAATTTAATCTATAGATCTGGGCAGGAAACCTACTACATATAGGAATTTCCAATCTAAGCTGTCCTCTGTTTTTCCTTGATGACATAAACAAAACAGTCATACAGTATTTAGCCATTAAAGCAGAAATTTTCAGGAGACTATTATTGACAGCACACAGGCAGGATTTTTGCTTTCTTTAGAGCAAGGAATTATTAAATCTTAGTCCAATGTCTGTCTCAGAAATTGCATTGAAGCCTTGAAGCAAAAACAATGATAGAATAAGTAAGACTCCATAGTCTTAAAAGAAGAATTGCCATAATGTATGGAATTTTCAGATATTCTCAAAGTTTTGGCCCAATTTAGGGAGTAGATTTATAATATGGCACACTCATACTATTTATGTTACACCAAAGTTTTGCCAATATTTGGACTGGGTAGAAGACTTGGACATCAAGTAAAGTGACTAGCAGCTTAGTCCAAGGTCTATGTTATAAAATTCTGTACGCTTCAAACAATAAAAGTGATTATTTTTAAACTAGTTAGATATACATAGAGATTACCCCCTCCTTCCCATTTTCTCTCTGATCCCAGAGGCAAATTCCAGTTTTTTAACCTCTTCTAGAAGTAACTTTAAGTGGTAATATTTGTTCCAGGTGATCAGATAACTATAACCTGCCCGGAGTCCTCAGGGAGTAGGGCGGCATAGAAGAACCTCCAAATAAATAAATAAATAAATAAATAAATAAATAAATAAATAAATAAATAAATAAATAAATAAATAAATAAATAAATAAATAAATAAATAAATAAATAAATAAATAAATAAATAAATAAATAAATAAAATGTAGCAATAAAGATTTATGTTTATTAAAGGAATATGAACAATTCTCTCATATTTTGTTTGTCTTACAATGTTTACGCAGGAAATATGAGGGATAACAAAGAGAAATCAACCCTTGTTTATTGTTTTAATTGATGTTTTATTTCAATTTTTATATTGTTTTTGCTTTAAAATTTTGATTGGGTAACCATCTTGAGTGTTTATCAGGACATAAATTATATAAAATAATAAATTAAATTAAAAAAGCCCAGTGGCACAATTTTATATAGCGGTACATACATTTTATGGTGTCTCTAAACATAAAGCATTGGTAACTGAAGATGCACATTTCAAATCATGTAATGGCACATAAGTTATTTAGCTAGTGTTGGTATTGAGTTTCCCCCAAGGATCTAGGGTGTCATAATGTATTCGGGTAGTATATGTACAGTTCCAAGCTGTATGGTCTTTTGTAATTGGCAGATGGAAATTTTGTCAATGTGCAGATATTCTAAGTGTCATCCAAGATTTTCTGACATGGTACCCAGTGTGCCGATAATCACTGGGACCACCATGGCTGATTTATTACCTAATCTTTGAATTTCAATTTTCAGATCTTGATTCTTTGTGATCTTCTCCAATTCTTTGTCTTCTATTCATTACATCAGTTATCCACACTTTTTTCTTTTTAAACGCAGTTAAATCTGGTGTGTTATGAGTCAAGACTATCAGTTTGTATCACACAGTATTTTAAACTGCTCATTCTCAAGTACTTTTTCAGTTCTATGTTCCCGCCAATTTTTCATTACTGGCACATGATAACAGATTACAGATGTTCCAGTGAATCATTTTGGAGACTGATGTAATGGAATGGCATGGATAACCTTGAGGGGAGAAAAGATGCTGCCTAGGAAACCATCAGATCTGCAAGATTGATGTTGGCCTTCCCTGATAAAGCAGACAGAAAACAAAACTAGATGATCGAAATCTACTTTATTGCAAGGCTATATTGACAACTTTCCTGCTCTTAGCCATTGCCAGGTCTTGTTGCTAGCTGCTTCTTTGCCTGATATGTATGTATGTATGTATGTATGTATGTATGTATGTATGTATACACACACACACACACACACACACACACACACACACACACACACACACTGGTCATGTCATTAATACTTTGCCTTGCCATTTTTCTTTTCTATTCTTCATTTGCTCTTTCTTGTAAGCCATCTAATCTCTCCAGTAGACATAAACCTTCATGTTATACTAGCTTCAGTGCGAGCAGTGAGTGAATTTTTTTCCTCACGCGGCCATCCAATGGTAATCGGCAAATTGCTTGCCAGCCTCGTGCAGAGCCCAATTATGAACGGTGAAGAGGTCATCGTTGTCCCAGGTGGTCAAATTAGGGACCGTTCCCACTCCCTCCACAGCCGGCCTATACAATATCAATTGGTATAAATAGATGGAATTTAGAATCTCTCAATTGGGCCTTCAGCTGGAGGGGCAAGCAGCAGCCAGCCCAAGAGCCTGGCTGCCGACTCCCAAGTTAGAGATTGATGGTACTTGGGGGGCTCGTTCAGGGAGCTTACAATTTTAGAATTCTAGATTAAATCAATAGGTAGAGTTCAGATGTTTTGAAGTGAAAGGCACTAGTCCTTGGCTTGGACTGAGTCAAAAGAGGGGGAACTAGGCCCTAGAGCCACTATTTATACTTTTTTCAGACTTAGTCCTGATTGGCTCGAAGGCAGTGTCAAACCCAATTCTTGGCAGCTAGCTCCACCCTCCGAGAATGGATGTCTCAGGTAAGTACAACGTCTCATTTTCTCCACTGTTTTTCAGATATTCGTCCAATGCCTTATTATTAATTTTATGTGTGGACATTCTTCAGATAGATACATATTCCAAGACTGGTAAAATACTTAATAATTTAAGTCATAACCATAAACCTAAGAATGATTAAATTAGCATCTAAAAATATAGGCAGTTCCAAGCAGAGAGGGGTTTTTTTAAAAAATAAATTTAGGAAGTCTTCTAGGTTTTGCTCTGAGGGATGCAATCATTACTGATATAACAATGGATTCCTTTTTCTATAAGTGTTCAACTTCAATATGCAAATCCCAGGATGTTATATTTTCCACCCAAATGCTTTTCCTCAATTCTAGCATCACCCAGTATAGCAACATCAATGAAGCAAATTTCTCTTTTCAATAACTGCTATATCAGGCATGTTATGAACAAAATGTTTGTGTCCCATATGATATTAACCTGTCATTTTCCAAGGCCTTCACAACCTGATGGTCCCAGTAGCTTTTACTAAACTCAAATCCTAACCTCTGGCAAAGTTTCTAATGAATAACTCTGGCAACTGTGTGATGAGGCTACCTGTAGCCAGCTTGTGAAATTTTGAGGCAGCCACTGCTTGTTGTTTCAATTCTATTCCTTTACAAAGGCAACATTTGCTGTTTGTTATATGTAGAATGTTTGACTTCATGCAATTGGTTGGCAAAGCTTGTTTTTGAGCCACTAAAATAAAGCCTTCAGTTGCTTCCTTTAACACTCCTGATCTTAAATAACTCCATCTTGGTGTTTTATCAGCTTTTCCTTCTATATTCTTCAAGTATTAACCATGCATTTGCTTGTTCTTCCAAGTAACAAATCAGTTTTCAGTTGTTTCTTTTCTGTATTCAGCTTTCACTTTTTTTGTTTTTGAGAGGTTTCCTTGATTGATTTCTTTCAGCAAGGGTTCTTGGCTTTTTTAAAAAAAATAAATTTTTTATTTTATTTTATAATATAAAAATTCCATTTTCAATTTAAACAATGTGTTGTCAGAGTGCATATACATACATACATCAATATCTACTTTCAAATCTAATTCTATTCATTTAATAATATTTTTAACCTTTTTAACATCTTCCATTATAATATTAATTATACAACCGTCAAATCAACCAAAACATTTATTCTTCTGTTTACTTTCTCATATTTATCATATTCCCCCCAGTTCTGCAATAAAAACCATCTTTCCCTTCTTTCCTCTTTCCTCTCCTCTCCTCCCCTCCCCTCCTTACTTCCTTCCTCTTCTCCTCTCCTTCTCCTTTCTCTCCTTCGCCATTTCCATTCCTTCCCTCTCTTTCCCTCTCTTCTTTCCCCTCTCTACCTCTTTCTTCCTTCATCCTCTTTTTTTTCGACCTTTCTCTTCACCTCTCCCCTACTTCCCTCCAATCCCCTCCACTCCTCCATCTTCCAACTTTCCTTCCCAAGTTGCATTCAATTATTTACCACCTATACTTTATTTCTCAATATGCTACTAAAAAAACCCCCACCAGATTTAATATTATAAATTATATTGACGATATTAATCATCCTCATTTCTTTCAATTTTATTGCATTTTATATTACTTCTTTTTTCCAAAATTCCATATTTGATTTTGTTTTCTCCTAACTTTTCACCAATAAGCATCAGCTTCCTTCCCAAAACTTCATTATTATTATTATTAGAAAAACTTCATGGTCCAGAGCCTGGACAGGCCGATTCATTTGCCTCCTGGGGAAGGATGAGAAAATTCATCAAGCATTACATTTAACTCTGTTACACTTCTAAACACAAGCCCATTACAGATAAATGTCTACCAAAATCCTAGCCTTGGATTGCTTTTTCAGTTGGTTATTTATACTGTGGAATTAATATTCCACTGTACTGTTAAAATAAATGTATATTCTCCCTTTTGTTCTATCTGTTACATTTTATCTTCTAAACAATGTTGCATTCCAAATCTTAAAAATATATAATTAACATTAGCAAAATTGTAAGGCATTCTAAGCCCATGGGTCAAAGTGCAATAAAGGAATATAAAATCGCCTTAAAGGCACTGAGAAAACATTCTGGAAATATCCATCCCAGATGAATTAAAAGTGAATAGAAAGTTTCAAACCGATTTTTTTTATACAATGGTTCCCTAAAGCTCAGACTATAAAATTGTATCATTTAACCGATTTGTCTCACTAGAGAAACCCACAATTAAACAATATGCTGATGTGAAGAATGGATACTTTAGAAATGTTCTATAGTTCAAATATTAGTTTTCTCTCCTCCCTCCCAAGGTATGCAAGCCGCTCATGTGTTTTTGTTCTATCTTACATTGTATCCAAAATATTTCAGTAAAATTTAATCAAGCTTTTCAGTCCAGCAGTTTGGATTCTTTTGAAGTGAGACTCGTAAAGATTTTAGTATTATCCATTTTTTACAAACAGATGAAAGAAAACTGATAAAGTTTAATTTAAGACTACCCGGATTATTCTGCAATGAGCAACTGGACTCCGTCTGTATCTTTCTGTCATATCATTACTATCATCAAATGAGATCTGTTTTTGAACTGTTTTACAAATAGAATGTAAGACTACTAGTTTCTGATCAATGGCTCATTCCATCTAAACTACAATGATATTAATTGAAACCAACTTTTTTTAAAAAACCTAAAAATAAATAGTTTTGTCTCATCTTACTGAAATGTTTAGCAGCTTTGTGCTAAATGCTTGTACTTTTACTGATCATTTCTCATCCTACTTGATGAAAGAGAAATTTGCTCTCTTTCAAAGCAGAAGAAAATTTGGCTGATATTCTCACAGGTGAAGTGAGCCATTCTTTTACTCTTTAATTTATGAGATAAGAAGAAAGTCAAGTTTTCCAATTTGACTTAAAGAGTTCCCCCCAGCATTTACATGAAAAAGCTTTTATTGTAAACCACAAACATTTGGCAGGGCACTTAAGGAAAATAAAGCAATGCCCACCATCCTGGTATCCCAACTACAGCAATTTATGCTTGCATTATAGGCACTTAGTAAACATGTTGTTGGCGTGGGGATGCCAGATTTCAGTACAGATGTCTCATAAGTCTGTACAGCTGCAAGAGAGCTCCAGGTCTGAGAAATACATCATAAGATGTCCTCCCCCCATAACACAATGGGCCCAATTAGTTCATTCTCATTACTAAGTCTTCCCCAGTTCCCCAAAGCTTTTTCTTTATTCAGAATTTTTCCTTTTTGCTTTTTCCTTTCAACAAACAAATCTTTCATCATGTTCCCACCTTGGTTGCTTTCTTTTTTTTTCTTTTTTTTTTTTAAGAATAAGTGGTTGTATGTACATTCTGACTTGGGCACAGCCAGAAGAAAACAGCCTGATGAAAACTAGCATGTTTCATCATTTGAGAAGAAAAAGGAGGCAGAACGATTTTTCGTCCACAAGTTTCCAAACAAAGGCAACACAGTACAGGTAGTCCTTGACTTACAACAGTTCATTTAGTGACCGTTCAGGTGGCATGTGGAGCCATATCTGAGGGCACGCTAGTCATTGCCCTATGTCAGCTCCAGTGCGCATGCGCGCCAGACAGCTGATTTTCGGCCTTCTTTTCGGCCATTTTCGCTCTCCCCAGGCTTCAGGAAAGCCTCCTGAACCCTGGGGATGGCAAAAAATGGCCCAACGGGCCAACCGGAAGTTCGGAAATGAACTTTGGGTTGGCCTGTTGGGCCATTTTTCATCATCCCCAGGGTTCAAGAAAGCACCCTATACCAGTGGGGCTGTTTTTCGTCGTCCCCAGGGTTCAGGAAAGCACCCTATACCAGTGATGGCGAACCTATGGCACGCGTGCCACAGGTGGCACGCGAAGCCATATCTGAGGACACGCAAGGCATTGCCCTATGTCAGCTCCAGTGCACATGCATGCTGGCTAGCTGATTTTCAACCTTCTTTTCGGCCAGTTTTGCTCTCCCCAGGCTTCAGGAGGCTTTCCTGAACCCTGGAGAAGTGAAAAATGGGCCTACCAGAAGTTCAGAGGCTTCAGTGAGGCCTGTGCGCATGCGGAGGAGGCGGGGGTTATGCACATGCACAGGGAGGGCAGCGCGGGGATTGTGGGCATGCACATGGGAGGGAGAGCATTGTATTATGAGTATGGGCACGTGCACACCCTTTTGCCACCGATACCATTTCACTGCCCTATACCATTTCAGATAAATGGTTCTCCAATCTCTTCTTAAAAATTTCCAGTGTTGGAGCATCCACAGCTTCTGGAGGCAAGTTGTTCCACTGATTAATTGTTCTAACTGTCAGGAAATTTCTTCTTAGTTCTAGGTTGCTTCTCTTCTTGATTAATTCCCACCCATTGCTTCTTGTCCTGCCCTCAGGTGCTGAACAAGAAGCAATGGATGGAAACCAATCAAGGAGAGAATAACCATCAGGCCCTATGAAGGACTGTGTAGGTGACAACCAGCACCCTGAATTGCACCTAAAAGGAAACTAGTAGCCAATGCAGGTCTCAGGACAGCAAGGACACATGGACATAGTGAGATGTGCCTGTTGCTGCTCACACCACCACATTTTCAACCAGGGTTAGCGTCCTGACTTAAACCAGTTTAATCACTCAGCATTCCAGAAACATGCACATTAGAAAGATTCTGCTAATTTAGCCAATTTCAGTCAAAATACTTTTAGCCTACTTAGTTGTTAGTTCCTTTCTCTCCATGCAATGGGATAGCATCCAATTTTTACTTGCTTCCTTTAACTTTAACTTTCTTTAACCAAGTATCTTATTTATTCTAACACTTGCTTTACTTTTTTCACATTCCATTCTTACCACTTTCATCAACCTACTTTCAATTCTATATTTGTACAATATAGTTCATAATTAAAGTCCATTGATTTTATAATATACTTTATCTAGATCAAGAGACATAAAATATTCGTACGGACACATTTCTCTAAGATCCGCTAAAAAGCAAATATCTGAACCCTTCTTGCCTAGCACAAAACTGTATCACACTTCTGAAATGTTGCTAATTGTCACCTCTCAAAAACTTTCAATCAGAATTCTGTGAAACATCTTGTCAGACATACTTTATAAAATTATCCCCTTGTCATTTGTTTTTTCTATTCTTGCCTTCATATAGGGAAGAATAACAGCACTTGTCTGATCATCAAGCATAGATTCATACTATGTGCATATATTAAACAAAACACACAGTTATTCCACAAGTTATCAATATTCATATTTTAAGATTTCTCAGTAATACTGTCTACACCTGCAGTGTTACCATTTTTCATTATTTTCATTGCATTTGTCACTCTTTTCATCATATATAGCATGTTTACATTCCATTCTGATATGATGCTGTAAGCTGCCTAGAGTTGCTTGACAATGAGATAGACGGTGTATAAATGTAATAAATAAATACAATATTTCTATAAAAATTGTGAAAGTACCCCTTCCAGTATTCCCTCTGTTCAGTTCCACTCCAAATTGTTTTATCTCTTTCACTTTGAATTCTATTCAGCCTTCTGAAGGTTCCTTTTTAATCATTTTTCCATCCCGTTCAAAAAAAACCAATTTCTATTAAACTTACTATGTACTTTCTCTGCTGATAGTAATCTTAACCATTCCTTACTCTTTTTCAGTGTATTATCTGCAACTACCTTATTTTTTCTATTCATGTTATACTGCACCTTTCTTTGATCCTCATTTTTTTTGTAGCAGTCACTCTTTTATATGTTTCCATCAACAGGCTCATTTACCTCATCATTCCATCAAACATCACTTTTCATAAAACTAAAGGTAAGTGTATCTGACTCTAGGAAGCATTGCTCATCTCGTTTCTTAGCCGAGGTAGTCAGCATTATCCAAAGACTTTTTCATGGTCATATGGCCAGCACAGAACCAAAGTGGTACTTATTTATCTACTTGCATTTGCATGCTTTCTGACTACTAGGAGGGGAGGGGCTGGGGCAACTAATGCATTGCACAGCACTTGGGTCTCGAACCTGGGATGTCAGCTTTCCACCAGACAAGCTCAGCAACTTTAACCACTGAGCCATGTCGCCCCTTATTATTCATACTTGCCATTAATATACCGTATTTTTTGGAGTATAAGACGCACCGGAGTATAAGACGCACCTCAGTTTTTGGGGAGGAAAATAGGGGAAAACAATCTGCCTACCAGGTATTCATCTGGCTAGCGTCCTTAGCCTGGTCAGCTTCAGCACATTATTTTATCCCCTGGTTAGGACTTAAAAAAACCTTCTTTGGAGAGAGTAACAATGAAAGAGCCTGCAAGCCGGTAAGAGCTGGGAAGATAGTTAGCACCTGGTTAGGGCTAGAAAAAAACTTATTCGGAGCAGCTTCAGCACATTATTTTATCTCCTGGTTAGGACTTAAAAAAACCTTCTTCTGAGAGAATAACAATGAAAGAACCTGCAAGCCAGTAAGAGCTGGGAAGATCGTTAGCACCTGGTTAGGGCTAAAAAAAAAACTTATTCAGAGCAGCTTCAGCACATTATTTTATCCCCTGGTTAGGACTTAAAAAAACCTTCTTTGGAGAGAATAACAATGAAAGAGCCTGCAAGCCAGTAAGAGCTGGGAAGATAGTTAGCACCTGGTTAGGGCTAGAAAAAAACTTATTCGGAGCAAGTAGAGCAATGAAAAAAAATTCTGCAAAGACTTAGGGCTGGAAAAACATTCTTTGGAGAGAGTAACAATGAAAAAGCCTGCAAGGTAAGAGCTGGGAAGATCTGTTAGCACCTAGTTAGGGCTGGAAAAAAAAGCTACATTCGAAGTATAAGACGCACCCAAATTTTCAGCCACTTTTAGGGAGGAAAAAGGTGCGTCTTATACTCTGAAAAATACGGTAATTCTACAGAATTCTGTGGAACCCTATAAGATTAATCTATCTCCCAAGCACTTTTTCATTCAGGGCTTCTACATTTTTTCTCCTGAAGTTATTCTAATTTTACTCTCATTTATCTCACTTTTTCTTTTTTGTTTATCTTCATTCATTCTCATTCTTTTGCAAGATCCATTTTAACTCTATGAAGTAATGCTCTGCCCACAGTAGAAATAACTCTCTGGAACTTATATGATTCATTAATTCTCTCAAATCTGCATTGTAATCAAATCAATCATGATTTTTTATTCATTTTCCATGCATTACATGAATAGACTGAGATTTAAATCATGTATTTAAAATAAACAGGTCTTTGAAATTGATGCTCACCAATTACCACACTCACTCTTTCTTAGTTTCTGAATGGTCTAATCACTTCTTCATCTTCATCTCTTGTTCTCATCTATCAATTCATGTCAACCAACAGAATCATTTTCTTCCTTTGTTTGCATTGATTCTACATGATGGATAATTTCCTCACAAAACCATTCCTTTCTTTTACCATTATTACCATTATTGGACTGTAACATCTCCTAACATCAACTAATTAATGAATTTCTGGTTTCCTACATATTCACCTTAATCTAGATAACCCAGATTTATACTTTCTGAAATATACTTTACTCTTTTCCTTCATAATTAAACCCACACCTTCATTTTCCTTGTGCGTTTTTCAATTCCACTTCATAAGTTCAGATCATTGTCCGATTTGATTCATATGGATTGGAATGAATCTATTACATCCTTCCCTTTCTCTTAGTTTCATAGAGAGACCACTGTGTCTATTTTTAGTTTCTTTCATGTAATTTGTTAATTTATGCTCTTTACTGATTATCCTTCTTGTAGTCCAAGTAGACCATATATGATGGTCATCACCAGACTGAGTCATAGATATTGCCTTCTGCCATCCTTCGTGGCTTTGATCAATTGACATTTTCACTTAACTTAGAAAGTGTATATTGGTTGACATATCTATGCCACGTGAAGCATTTGCTACTAACATTAAGAACATGTGCTTTGTTATATTTTGATAGAAACACAATCAAATTTCAATTTTGTCCCAACATACTTGTGCTATTCTGTGGAGGCTTAGCAGAAAAACACTCAAACTTCAGAGAGCTTAAAATATTTATGGAAATTATTTAATAATATCCGATTGGATTTCATTTTCTTCCTTTCTTTCTCTTTTTCATTTAAATGATAGAAAATTGGCATCTCAAAGACAGTATTCCATTGTTGGCACCAATGCGACACCATTTGGAGAAAGATATTGGCAAGATCTTAATGTGTGAGCAAATAGCTATGAATAGTGGTATTCCTTCTAATAACTGGGCTCAAGGCCCTGGAAAGAATGCTTACTTATTTCTATGCCAGAGATGAACAGCAGGAGATGAAAGAATAATCCAGATTTTGGCAATATTGTTGCTCCATCTTTTCCCACTTTCACCTTGTTCTTAAAAAGTCTAAATTTGAATCCTTAAACATCAACCAGGGGTTTCCCCCCTTTCTTTATACAAGATTAAGAACAGTTTATTAATGGGAGCAGAGAAAAGGAAACAAACATTGGTAGTGAAATCAAAGAATTTCTGAGGCTTTAAATGTATGAACATTTGCTTTCCAACTGCCTGTTTTTATTTGGATTGCTCATTCTGAAGGTAGTTTCTCTCATCTTGCTAAACCTAGGTTTTCTTTAATTTTCTTTTTCTACTTCATTTTTAATAAGCCTTAAATGAGGACTACATTGCAGAGGTGAATTCCTACTGGTTCTAACAGGTTCTTTAGAACCGTTAGTAATCTGGTGATGATGTCATGGAACCAGTTCTGTCAGTGCCTCCGTGGGTGCCACCATCTTGGATTTTACTTCTGTGCATGCACAGAAGCTAATTTTTTCTTCTGTGCACGCGCAGAAGCTAATTTTTTTATTGTTGTGCGCATGCGTGCACAGCGCAACCCTGAGCAAACCGGCTAGCAAAAGGATCCAGAACCCACCCCTGCTACATTGGCACATCTTTTTTTAACAAAGCTATCTGCAAAAATCACCTAAAATGTTCCTTTTCCCCACTTTCAAAATTAGCACATTGTCCTGGAAGTTGGGACACATGTCTGTTTATCAGGATACCAAAATATACTGCATATGACAAATATGGAAAATTTTAGTTTAAAATGTCAGAATGAAAAAGGTGAAAATTAAAAAGTATTTTAAAATCTTTCAGCCTCATTCACAGTTAGTTTGATAGTTTGATGCAGGACTCCAGCAGGTACATGGAAAAAGACACAGAACAGTGAAGGAGACCATAACTTTATATCCTTGTTCATTTTCTTTTCAACTTTATGCATCAATGCAATTTTCAGTCCTAATCTAACGACTTCTGTGGAGCCATAGCCTGGAGCAAAAATCCCAGGAAATTCTATGGCATCTAATGCCAAGGAGCAAAATTCTTGATCTGGAACACATGGCACCAATAGTTGACATGAAAAAAAGAAAATGAATACATACACAAAATGTCAAACTAGAAAGAAAGTTTATAAAATATAATAATAATAATAATAATAATAATAATAATAATAATAATAATAATAATAATAATAATAATAATAATAATAATAATAATAATAATAATAATAATAATAACAACAACAACAACAACAACAACAACAACAGAGTTGGAAGGGACGTTGGAGGTCTTCTAGTCCAACCCCTGCTTATGCAGGAAACCCTACACTACTTCAGACAGATGGTCATCCAACATCTTCTTAAAAATGTCTAGTGTTGGAGCATTCACAACTTCTGGAGGTAAGCTGTTCCACTGATTAATTGTTCTAACTGTCAGGAAATTTCTCCTTAGTTCTAAGCTGCTTCTCTCCTTGATTAGTTTCCACCCATTGCTTCTTGTTCTACCCCCAGGTGCCTTGGAGAAGAGTTTGACTCCCTCTTCTTTGTGGCGACCCCTGAGATATTGGAACACTGCTATCATGTCACCCCTGGTCCTTCTTTTCATTAAACTAGACATACCCAGTTCCTGCAACCGTTCTTCATATGTTTTAGTCTCCAGTCCCCTAATCATTTTTGTTGCTCTTCTCTGCATTCTTTCTAGAGTCTCAACATCCTTTTTACATCGTGGCGACCAAAACTGTATGCAGTATTCCAAGTGTGGCCTTACCAAGGCATTATAAAGTGGTATTAACACTTCGCGTGATCTTGATTCTATCCCTCTGTTAATGCAGCCTAGAACTGTGTTGGCTTTTTTAGCAGCTGCTGCACACTGCTGGCTCATATTTAAATGGTTGTCCACTAGGACTCCAAGATCCCTCTCACAGTTACTACTGTTGAGCAAGGTACCACATATACTGTACCTGTGCATTTTGTTTTTCTTGCCTAAATGTAGAACCTTACTTTTATCACCATTGAATTTCATTTTGTTTGATAGCGCCCAATGTTCAAGTCTGTCAAGATCCTTCTGTATCTTGAGCTTATCTTCTGGAGATTTGGCTATTCCTGCCAGTTTTGTGTCATCTGCAAATTTGATGAGTTCCCCGTCTATCCCCTCGTCCAAGTCATTGATGAAGATGTTGAAGAGTACTGGGCCTAAAACAGAGCCTTGGGGTATATATTAGTTGTGTAACAAAATTTCCTGTATAATTAAAATATTAAAAATATTTTATTATATTTGTCCAACTGATAAAACAATGTTTCCTTTAACTGTTATATTTAAGACTCTCAATACATCAAAAATTCAGTATATTGAAGAATAGAATGTAGGCTGTTAATTTGTCTGTTATCGTATTGATGGATTTTTTCCCTTTTTGAAAACTGTTATTTGATAGTCATCTCTTTTGAATTATGATGGACATTGCGGCACAGGTAATCCTTGACTTATTACCGCAACTGAGACCAGAATTTCTGTTGCTAAGCAGTTAAGTCAGTTGTACCCAGTTTTATGACTTTTTGCCATGTTTGTTAATCACTGCAGTTGAGTGAATCATGTGGTCGTTAAGCAAATCTGGCTTTCTTCCTTGCTTGTTGGAAGCTGGCTGGGAGGATCACAAATGGTGATCACATGACCCTGGGATGCTGCAAACTTTGCAAATACATGCCAGTTGTCGAGCAACTGAATTTTGATAATGTGACTTTGAGGATTCTGTGATGATCATAAGTGTACACAGAGGTGGGTTTCTACCAGTGCGGTCCAGTGCTGGCGCTCTGGTAAAAGCCTTCTGATGACATAATTTAGGCGTGATGGCTCCGGTGCTGTCTGTGTTAGTCCGTGCATGCCGCCATATTTTTTTCCTAATTTTTGGTGATTTTTCGGCTCTCTGCGCATGCACGGAACTAAAATTGCATGCCAGGACATGCGCATGTGCATGAACATAGCAAGCACACACGTGCGAAATGTCACAATGTGCAACGGTAGGAAAAGGTAAAAGGAACCCACCCCTGAGTGTACGGATAGTTGTAAGTCACTTTTTCTCACAACCAAAATCTATAGCAAAATGTAGGTTTAACAAACCTTGGAAAAATGCTTTACACCACTGTCTATGCAAATAATTTAACTGTATAGTTGTTGTGGCCAGGTCGAGTCCAGGGCAATTAGCAGCCGATCCCGAGAATTCAGAGGTAGTGAGGGTGCAGTACAGAAGACCGCTGTTCCTGGCACCAGAGACGGAGAGTGAAGAGGACGTGGGGTCAGAGGCTGGCGAACAATTAGAACCTGATGCATCTCCTGAGATTAGTGACTCAGGAAAAGAGGAGGAGGCTCTTCTGGATGCCAGAGCACGCAGGTTCTCAAAGAGACATGAGTGGCTAATCAGGAGGAGGCTTCCTTGTGAGTAGTAATGCAGGGCTTGACCACGCCCTGAGAGTATTTAAGGGTCTGTCACAAGGGGCTTCATTGCAGAGAACAACTCCATTCTGTGGTTTCAGCATTCTGTTCTTGTATCTGCATCTCGGATTATTAACAGTTAACATTTTTCCTGTGATTAATGAGAGCTTGGATTTCCGCCAAAACCTCCATGAGGTGAGATAAGGCTCTTTAATTGCTCTCTCAGACTCTAGCCAAATACTGAAAAGACTTTGTGAATGAATGATATTATTTTCAAAAAAACTCAACTCTGGCTAAGAATTTATTTGCAGTAAAACAATATTATTTCCAATTCCTTCTTGTGCATCTTATTTTGGGGGCATACCCGTGGGGACAGAACAATAGTAGGCAGCCATAGGCATCATTTACATTTGCTTTCTTTTCCCCATCTCTTCTGATAATTCCCCAAAATATGTTCTACTTTTGCCTGTCCCTTCAGGAGGAATATCTTCTTCTCACATTGATTGTTCTCCAAATACAATAGTACTTTCAGATTAAACTTTTTAAGGCTATTTGACAATAAAATGATCAGCATGGAATAAAGGTCAATTTGCTCAATGTATATAATATAAAACCAATCCCTCAGGGAAATAAAACTGTCAGATCCATTTGGGCTCAAACTGTGTATGTTATACTAAAAATAAACTTGAGGTTCCTTCTGAATGTTCCTAGAGTACTTGCAACTCCTCCGGCTCATTCAAAAATTAGGATTACACATAGCATGGCTTTAATTCTATAAACCTATAAAGAGTTCTGTTGCTATAGACCAATGATGATCAACTTCTTTGTCAATCAGTCTTCGCATTTATTGTTGCAGTTGTGTGTGTTAGAGTATGTAGGGCAGTTGCAAAAGCAAAGCAATGATGCAAAGTACGACCATGCAATACACTGGTATAGCACACACAAACACACCGAACTCCTGCAAAACTGTGGGTTTTATTTGCCTTTTAATATTTTTAAAAACCATTTAAAGGCTCCTATTGTATGTTTTGTGTTCATTCTATATAAAAATAGCAAAAGGACCCTCAGATTACCCAACTCTGCTGTCGTCCTCTCAAAACATCTTTTTGCAACATCATCACAGTCCTTTTTGAGGTCCATCATTTTGATTCAAGAAATTCATCCAAGCTGGAGCAGAAGTACCTAAACCCTCATAAAATAGTTAAAACAACAACAGCAACAACAGAAACCCCTCCTCTACCTCATTCATGGATTTATTGCAATGTCACCACTAGCTATGAAGCAACCTGACCACCTCTGGTCAGTAAAGCAGTATGTGTGGACTCCAGCCACCAGATGTTTCCTCTCTATACAAGTGATTATGAACATGAGTCTATTTGAAATATTTGAAATAGTGTATGAAATCTGTGAACCAGGGGCCCAACAATCTTGTAGTTTTTGCAACATGAAATTCACAGGAAAAAGTAGCCCATCATCTAAAGCAGTGTTTATCAACCTTGGCAATTTTAAGATGTTTGGATTTCAACTCACAGAATTTCCAACCAAGATGAACTGGTCCACACATTTTAAAGTTGCCAAAGTTGAGAAACCCGGATTAAAAAATTAAGTATCTACCAGTACTAGTTGGAAATGTATTTCTGTTCTCCACAAGGACAAGTATTTTTATTGCCTGAAAATTTATTATCCATGAGGATAACAATGTGAAATTAAAATATGTTTAAATGCATGTGAAATATAATTCTTTTTAAAAAGCAATGCAAACTAGTATTGGAATAAATGCTTAGACTCACTATAAATTGCCCTTTATCTAATTAGATATTTGTTTTACACTTTTCTAACTACGTGTTAAATATATCCATCTGCATTTTGCAACAAGCAAAAGTGCCATCGTTCTTTCAAAAACCATAAATAGTGACTATAATAATATCATTCAAAAATAACTTTAACCATCTGTTCCCAGACCTCTAAATTCACGTAATGACAACAGTTCCAGATTTGAGGATATGGAGAAAGAAATCCTGAGAGAATGAAGGCAAGAGAAAAAGAATGCATAGATAGAAAATAAGCCATGATACCTCATAGTTTCAGTGTGGAGAATAATCATGCATAAACTGTTATGCAACCTAATAGATAAGAACATAGTGTTCTCATAATGCAAGTATAAGGACTGTAACAGCCACTGTGTTGAACAGAAAGGCAGGAGATTAGCAGAGTGCATCAAGGAACACCATCTAGTAGTTAGAAGACATCATGAAACCTCCTTAATCTCACGACACATAGACAACCACAGTTTCAAATGAGAAATTGTTAGCACCTTAGACCAGCTAAATCCAAAAAGCTAGGGAATTTCTGGAAGCTTAGCATTCAGACAAAACAGCTGTTAATAAACACATAAAGATAAACCATATTCACAACTTTCAAAAGACACAATAAAAAACTAAGAAGGAAATAAAAAAGACCAGACCACATTCTCTCCAACAGCCAATACCGAGAAAAGCAGGGATTAACACCAGGCAAACAAGGCAGACAATAATACCCTAATCAAGGAGAAAACCACAAGCCCATCAGCACTATAAGGGGAAGCTACTATATATAAACAGAGAGCAAAATCTATACTCACTAGTACTGATGTTTTTGCTATAACACACTGTTGTGCTTTGTTTCACTCTGAGAAGGCAACCTACCTTATTACTGTATTCTTTATTGAACAATTTGTCCCAGAAAGAACTCTAAAAACTATAATTTTGTAAACACAAAACTTAAAGACTCGAGAACCATCCTACCCCTAAAAGGGCCTAACGGGAAAGACTGTAATGATGAAGCCATTAAGGCCAACCTCTTCAACACGTTCTTCAGTTCAGTCTTTGTAAACAGCAATGGCTCATGCCCCACATTCCCTAGACGTACCACAACTAATTGCAACGATCTGCTACATATCAATTTTACTGATGATAACGTTGAAAAGGCACTATGCAACCTAAAACCATCTCTATCTATTGGCCCTGATGAATTATGTGCCTACTTCTTAAAAAAGATTTCCACTGCCATAGCAGAACCTCTAAGCATAATCTATGAAATATCCTTCAGAACCAGCTCCTTGCCCAACCTATGATCATTAGCCACAGTCATCCCTATCTTCAAAAAGGGAGACCCCAGCCTAGTTGAAAATTACAGACCAATCTCACTGTGTTGCATCACCTGCAAAGTCTTGGAATCAATCATAAACCAATCCATTACCCTTCCATTTAGAGACAAACAACCTACTCTCTAACAAACAGTTAGGTTTCAGGAAAATTTGTCCTGTAATCTGCAACTCATACACTGCAAAAACATATGGACTACACAACTCAACCAGGGTAAAGAAATAGACGCAATTTACATAGATTTCTGCAAAGCCTTTGATTCAGTGGTACATGACAAACTACTGTTAAAAGCTAAACTCTTATGGCATTTCCGGATCCCTACATAAGTGGATAGCTGCGTTCCTGTTAAACAGGCATCAAGTAGTCAGAATAGGGAGCGCCCTATCAAACCCTGCACCAGTTATCAGCAGTGTCACCCAAGGCAGTGTTTTAGGACCCAGACTCTTTATACTTTACATAAATGACCTTTGTGATCATATTCTAAGCAACTGCATCCTCTTTGCTGATGACGTAAAACTATTCAACACCACTGACAATGCTGCTGCCCTACAAAGTGACCTTGACCATGTGTCAGAATGGTCAAACAATTGGCAACTCCAAATCTCAACCAATAAATGCTCTGTCTTACACATTGGCAAAAAAAAATCAGAACACCAAATACAAGCTGGGCGGATACGACCTCGTAGACGACCCTCACTCTGTCAAGGACCTTGGAGTACTCATCTCAAACGATCTAAGTGCCAGAGCTCACTGTAACAGCATTACCAAAAAGGCATTAAAAGTTGTTAACCTAATCTTGTGATCCTTCTTCTCTGGTAATATTGTACTGCAAACTAGGGCATACAAAACCTTTGCTAGACCAATTCTCGAATATAGATCATCTGCCTGGAATCCGCACTGTATATTGGACATTAATACAATTGAATGAGTCCAGAGATATTTCACGAGAAGAGTACTCCACTCCTCTGCTCACAATACAATACCTTATGCCACCAGGTTTGAAATCTTAGGCTTGGACAACCTACAACTACACCGCCTACAGTTTGACCTAAGTGTAGTACACAAAATTATCTGCTACAACATCCTACCTGCCAATGACTACTTCAGCTTCAACCACAATAATACACGAGCACACAATAGATACAAACTCAAGATAAACCACTCCAAACTCAATTGCAGAAAATATGACTTCAGCGATAGAGTTGTCAATGCCTGGAATGCTCTACCTGACTCTGTTGTTACTTCATCAAATCCCCGTAGCTTCAACCTTAAACTGTCTACCATGGACCTCACTGCATTCCTAAGAGGTCTGTAAGGGTCGTGCATAAGTGCACCAGTGTGCCTACCATCCCTATCCTACTGTCCCCATTTATTCGTACCCATTTCCTGTGTTCATATTCATGTTTATACTTATACCTGTTATCTTGTACATGTTTGACTAACTAACTAACTAACTAACTAACTAACTAACTAACTAAATAAATAAATAAATAATAAAATAATAAAATAATAAAATAAAATAAAATAATAAAATATAAAATAAAATAAATAAATAAAATAAAATAAAATAAAAAATAAAAAAATAAAAAATAAAATAAAATAAAATAAAATAAATAAAATAAAATAAAATAAAATAAAATAATAAAATAATAAAATAAAATAAAATAATAAAATAAAATAAAGTAATAATAAAATAAAAACTTGCAGTGTGTAGTGGAATGGTGCCAAAGGAGTTCTGCCACTAAGACTGCAGCAAACAACCTAGGAAAAGCTTCCAACTCAAAGTCACAAGTGAGCAAATTTAGCAGTAGTCTCATTATATATGGAAGCTGCAAACCTTGAAGGAACTGCCTGACAGGCAAGATTTGCTGAGACAGAGCCGAGGGGGGAGGGGTGTGCGGAGACACAGGAGGAGTCCAACCAGCATCTGCAAAACACCTGAAGTAAGCCAACTCCTTGCATTAGTCCAGACAGAATTTTATCAAGCAATTCCAGGAAGAGAGGATTGTGAGTACTAGGGGCAGAAAGAGGAAAAGCTCTTATGCTACAAATCTTTAGAGAGTGAATAAAAAGGACTTTCAGATGTAAATGGACCGTGTTTGGCTTCAAGAGCTGAAAACATGGAGAAATAAGGGAAAATATATAGAGAAATAGGAAATAAGAGAGATAGGAAGATATAGAACCAGGACATAGCCATGGAGATGGAAATTGGTAGAGTCAATAAAGTCAAGTAGTTTTAGTAAATGTACATCAATACAGTAAGATAACTTTGGATTGAGATAGGCAGTGGGGAAATAAATATACAAAAAGTTAGCATTAGCATTAAATACCCTCGAGGGTGAGTCAAAAGGTAATGCCATTTTCTTTACGACAGGTATAATTACCAACACAGGAACATGTAGCATACATCAAAATGAAGCTGGTCCTCTGTGGATCACATCCCTACTTCTCAACATAGTCACCATTTCTCTCAATAGCAATGTTCCACCTTCGAATGAGAGCATGTATCCCTGTCTTGTAAAATTTTGTTGACTGTTCTTTGAGCCACTTCTTCACTGCAGTTTTCACTTCCTGGTCACTGGAATAATGTTTGCCTCTCAAACCCTCTTTCATGGGGCCGAAGAGATGATAGTCTGAAGGCGCTAAATCTGGTGAGTATGGAGGATTATTATTCCAGTGACGAGGAAGTGAAAACTGCAGTGCAGAATAGCAATAGCAATAGCACTTAGACTTATATACCGCTTCATAGTGCTTTACAGCCCTCTCTAAGTGGTTTACAGAGTTCAGCATATTGCCCCCAACAATCTGGGTCCTCATTTTACCCACCTCGGAAGGATGGAAGGCTGAGTCAACCTTGAGCCTGGTGAGATTTGAACAGCTGAACTGCTGAACTAGCAGTAGCCTGCAGTGTTGCTTTTAACCACTGCACCATCTCTGCTCAAAGTGGCTCAAAGTGGCTCAAAGAACAGTCAACAAAATTTTACAAGGCAGGGATACATGCTCTCATTCGAAGGTGGAACGTTGCTATTGAGAAAAACAGTGACTATGTTGAAAAGTAGGGATGTGATCCACAGAGGACCAGCTTCATTTTGATGTCTGCTGTGTTGGTAATTATACCTGTCCTAAAGAAAATGGTATTACGTTTTGACTCACCCTATAAGAAGATACTTGCAAACCTTTAATTCTTTCATAATAAAATTATTTGCGGGGCAAAAACAAACCTAAATCTTGTGTATGTGATCTCCATGAGATTAAGAAAATCCTAGGCTCATCTTTTTGCATGCTAATTGTGTGCAGGAATTAAGAGTTTTGCAGTGAAATTTAGAATGTTCATTTTTATTCAGAAATATACACAATTTCTAGAAAGAGAAGCTTTCACTACTGTGGAACAGACAGTGTTCCCTGACAGTAGGTGCAAGATGGATTCAGTTATAGCAATAGCACTTAGACTTATATACCACTTTACAGTGCTTTACAGCCCTCTCTAAGTAGTTTACAGAGTCAGCATATTGCTCCCAGAAATCTGGGTCCTTATTTTATCCACCTCGAAGGATCGAAGGCTGAGTCAACTTTAAGCCTGGTGAGATTTGAACTGCCAAATTGCAGGCAGCAGAAGTAATGCAATACTGCACTCTAACCGTTGCACCATCACGGCTCATGATAAGTGTAATATGGCTAGACTTGAAAAAACGGGTTAGGAAGAGACTGGAGAAAATCTATGTATTCATTGCAAGTTTTTTTAAAAAATGATGGTATATAATTTTAAAAAATGGCACAAGTTTAGATCCCTTTACACAGAACTTAACAGAAATAAAAGTGAAAGCTCTCCATAAAAAATGGAAATCCTTAAAAGGCACATTTATACTTTGAAAGGAAACTCATCTTTATGGGTGTTATAGCTTTTCTTTCATACTAGAATAGATGGAAATTCATGAAATCAATAGTACTTACCTCTCAGACATTGCATTTGCAACCAAAATGGTAAGATACTGTGGTTTATGACACCTAAATCTCTTGACATCGATCAGTCTAAAATCATTTGACTAGGCCCAAAGATTATTAGCAGTTAATTTGTATGTATTTCTTCTCCATTCTTTATTCTGTTTCTAAGATCCATATTTTCAAATGGTCATGAAAATTAACTTGAGATTATCAAGTAAGCAAGAATTCTAAGTTATTTGGATTGAAAATCTTGTTTAGTTTCTATACACTATTTGGCTCTTGTGAGTGGGTTCTTTTGGGAAATGGTACAGACCAGCAATCAACAGACTTCCTTACATTTCCACAGAGACTTTTATTTAAAAAAGCTTATCTTCCTAACTTCTACATTAAAACTTATTACTAGGCCTATGCTATTTTATACTATACCATATGTCTATGGTTATATCTCAGTCCTAAACAATACTGTTCTCTTTTGTGGCTTGAGTTTATACCAAAGTCTTTAGCTACCATTTAGCCACCTTCCAGTTGGCTTCTGTTGCTATCAGCTGTTGTTCTAAACTACTGCTGAAACATGGGTTTGAGTTCCTCAGTCTATACCAGTGATGGCGAACCTTTTTTCCCTCGGGTGCCGAAAGCACTTGCGTGCATGCTATCACACACATGCGAGTGCCCACACCCATAATTCAATGCCTGGGAAGGGTGAAAACGGCCTCCCCCGCCCCCACAGAGGTCCTCTGGAGGCCAGAAACAGCCCATTTCCTGACTTCTGGTGGGCCCGGTAGGCCCATTTTTTGCCCTCCCCAGGCTCCAGAGGCTTCCCTGGAGCCTGGGGAGGGCAAAAATGCCCTCCGCCCCCCGGAGGCCCTCCAGAAGCCTAAAATGCCCTCCCAGAGCCTCCGCATGAGCCAAAAATCAGCTGGCCGGCGCACACATGCAAGCTGGAGCTGAGCTAGGGCAACAGCTCGCGTGCCGGCAGATATGGCTCTGCGTGCCACCTGTGGCACGCGTGCCATAGGTTCGCCATCACTGGTCTATACTGAGGTGAGAAAAGGAAAGTGTTTTACTTTTGGAATGGTGAAACTTCTGGGCTCTTCTTTAACTTGTTTGCTGAAGTCCAACCCGGCTCTTCTTTTACCATCAGTTGTCTGTTGAGCTGACAGCTGTTTCACACCCTCGGCTGCAAATTCTTCCTTTCTGATATGACACAAATCTTCTGGAAAACACACCCACACTCTGGTGCTCTCAGCATTTTCCTTTTATGATTGCAAACCAGGTGTAATGCAATGGTCTTCGGGCTGACTTAACGTCCCAAGGGAGTAAACCAAGGAAAGGAAAAGCTTATGCTGGTACCTGCAAGGCTTTCCTTCCATGGTTGTAAATGTCTATATTGCTCACATATTGGTGTTGATGATTGAATTACCTGTCTGTTTATTTATCCTCTTTATATTCCAGCAGGTTGCGAAAATCACCAAGAGGATTAGAGTCTTTGATGTTGCTTACTTCTCAAAGTACCATAAGTTTCATAAGTGTACTAAAACTTAGTAAATGAAAAGAGAGTTGTGGTCTTTTGGAAATTTTTGTTGTATGGTCTGTAAAGCATGTTTTATTTTAAGATAAGATAAAAATACAGCTGAGCTCTCTGGATGTTTTATTCATCATTCAGTTTTGGTATTTGCATCACTGTGTATATTTTTAGAAAGTGAAAAATCTAGACTCTGCTATTAAAACAGGACCTAACAAAGAACATCACTGTTTCAAACAGTTGCTATGGTCAATAGGAACATTGTTACCTGCTGAACAAAATTACTGAATTTAAGAAATGATAGCATGAACAAGCATGTACCTTAGTTAAACCTCAGCTTTATAATGTAATTGTAGCAAAAATTAGACTGTGATTTGCACAATATACCAGCTTCTTTTGAAATGGTAATAGGTTTGCTGCTGGGTACCAGACAATACATTAAAAATAGAGAGTGAAAATAAATCTCAGTGCTGTATGGTCTGTATGCTCCTTAGAAAGTGCACTGATGCTTGTTCTGCTGAGCTTGTGAAATCTGATTTGGCCATTGGACACGTTCCCCTTGCTGCAATTTATGTGAAAGCCCAGTAAAAATAACTGCTGTGTTTTGTTTCTGAATCAAAACCAAAACATGTACAAATCCTCAAATTTGACCTGAGTTTCCAAAGCAGATGACACAAGCTAATAATTGTATAATCGAGCAGAGAAGGATAGGAAGGGAAAAAGACAACTCTAGTGAAAGCAGTATTTGTTTTAGGATTTATCTTTATCTTTTCAGATCTTTTTACAACAGATCTGCTGTGGTAACCTATATAATCTGGTGAAGTTTTCTGAGTCCTAAACAATAGTACATATATCCTAACAAGCAATCTATCACCAGGGCCTCTGAGAGGATTATTAAGTACTGGAACAAGACTAATATGGCCCCCCTCACCTATATATGGACACATCAGACACACTTGTTTTATCATAGGCAACGACTTCAGTCTCCTTTTCACTCGCATTTTTAGAACAATCCTTTATATATATATATATATATATATATATATATATATATATATATATATATATATATATATATATATATATATATATATATATATATACACACACACACACACACACACACACACACACACACACACACACACACACCGTATTTTTCAGAGTATAAGACGCACCTTTTTACCACCAAAAAGAGAGTGAAAACTTGGGTGCATCTTATACACTGAATGTAGCCCCACCCACCCAGCCACCCCCACCCTTTGGCCTCTGTTTTCCAGCAATTTACCTGTTTGCAGCAAACAGGGAAGAGCCTGTTAAGACAAGCAAGTCCTTAGCCGCTTCCCAATCCCCAGCTGATTTGCCACGTGCTAAAATGAAACTGAAACTGAAACTGCAAAGAGGCAAATAGCTGGGAGAAACACTCAGATTTTTTTTTCTGCTGAACTGGATGAAAGGAGGTAAGTGAATAACTATAAATGTCTGTAGAATGTTCAAATTATTAGACTTATTTTTTAAAGACTGCTTTATTATTTTTCTAGCCAGGTGTAGCTTTGTTAGCTTTGCTGGCTGTGGAATTCTGGGAGTTGAAGTCCACAAGTCTTAAAGTTGCCAAGGTTGGAGACCTCTAGACAACTTAACAAAATAAAGAAGCTTTTTAAAATAAATGCTTGCTCTGAAGAGGTCCAGTGCTATTGTATCTTCTTTTAAATAATAGAGAATAATATATACTTCCAGAAATTTTAATTAATTTTAACAGCTCTGTACAAGTATAGTCTGAAATGTAACAAGTGTCCTGTTTAGTATTAGAGTTAAATCCTGATTTACCTTGGAGTAGATCTATTTAAATAATTGGGAGGAGTTAGTATGACTACATTTAAGAAAACTTTCTGGCATAATGTACATTTCTCCAATTCTTTGCTATTTCTATGGGTCAGGCACACATGCACAGAAATACACAGCAAACAGTGTATATCATCTGTGCTGTTTGCTGTTTGGCAAATTGCTTGGAGGCAGAGGCCTTTTTCCCTTGTTTTCCTCCCCCAAAACTAAGGTGCGTCTTATACTCGTGCGTCTTATACTCCAAAAAATACGGTATACAGATCAGTGAATCTAAGCCACGCCCAGGCTCCAAGCCATCTGGGTCACCAAACAGTCCCCATTGGCTGACCTGTTACCATGTCTATTCCAATTCATGAAGCTTTATATACTGACAGTGTCATTGGAAAACTACTTCTTCTTCCTAGCATATTCCCGAAGGTGCAGGGTCTGCTTTTCAGATCATTGAACACTACTTTGCTTGGTCAGCTGCATCTCCAGGGTGCAGGCCCATAGCTTGCATATCTTTATTGATGGTGTCTTGCCATCTCTGTTTTGGCTGCTCACAAGGTCACCAGCAATTGACTTCTAGTTGATAGGCAGTCTTGGCAATGGTGAAAGGTGCTACTCTCTGGACATGTCCATACTAGCAGAGCCGGCCTTCTCTCATCTTCAAACATTTCCAGTTGATTATTTTTTGCTTTTAATTATATATTTTTTCCTTCAAAATAAAGATGGAAATAGGATAAGGTGACCAGACGTCCTCCCCCCCGTCCCGCTTAAAAAAAAAAAATCTGGTCACTTTAAAATAGGAGTGGTGCCTTAAGAAGATAAACTGCTTCAATTTTAGTTGTTACATATCTAATTCTTCAATTGGCCAAAAGTCACAGCATCAAAATTTGGACAAATAGTATTGGAATGATTTGGGGCCACTGACTAGGAACATTAAGGGTGGACTTAGTGGAAATTTGCTTTCCAAAACCTTTCTGCTCCTATTTTTATCATTATCCTTATATTCCCCCTCCAAAAGCAAAACAAACAAACAACTTTGCTCCATCCTATAATGTCATCCAATTCCTGGTAATATCACATAGTAAAGGCAAATTCCTTGTAAGAGGGAGCAAGGCAGGAAACAGATACCATGAGAAATACTAAAATGACTGTATTGATATAGACTATAATAACAGAACCTTGAAAGCCTAACATGGTCTCTTTTTCTGCCTCTTATGTCAAAGAGAGTAGAGGCAGAACCATTTATTTCTTACACTTTCCTGCTTCCCCCTGCTGAGCTCATTTTCTTACTGATGGTTGCCACATATTTCCCTTAAAGTTCTCTACAAAATCTTCTATAAGTAATCAGCAGCAGTCTCCAACCCACATAAAAATATCCACCCTTAAAGTAAACAAAGTATGGAAAGCATGCAGGCAGGGGGTTAGAAATTCTTGAGCCATATGCTCAAGAGGGAAAGAAAAGGTGGGTTCCTACCGGTTCGGACCGGTTCTATAGAACCAATAGTAACTTGGCGGCCTGGGTCACTGGAACTGGCAGTGACCCCAGCTTGGCACCCCCACCCCCCGAGCTGGTTCTCTTGGCAGTGCCATAGGCGCCACCATCTTATTTTTTGCTTCGCAAAAGTTTTTTTTAGTACTGCGCATGCATGTGTGCAATGCGTGCACGCCCGTGTGGTGCATCCCTGAGCAAACCGGCAGTAACAGAATCCGGAACCCACCCCTGAGAAAGAGGGGGGTTTAGAATGTAAAGGTCAGCAGCATCTTGAGTCACTGTCCTATAACAATGTATTCAATTTTTTTCTGGATTTTTTCCCCCTCTGTAGCTTCCAATCATTTTTTTTTGTTGGCTTAACTTTATATTGTGTACTGAGAGAATTCATGATTGCATTAGTTTATAAGAAGAAACACAATTCAGTTTTATAGTCCAAGTAGCTTATTTTCAGGATCCCAAGTGCTTGATAATTAATTTTTCACCTCCATCATCAACTATCTTCAAAGGAAATATAATGAACTGATAGGCTGTGCCAGGATGAATCATGCTAGACATTGGATTTGGCAGATGTTCTTACTAGTTGCTATCCTTACTCACAACTAGCAAATGCCAAGTTTTCTAATTCAGTGATGACATACTTTTAGTAATTGTTTACTCACAGAAAAGACATCTGCCAATAATTACATATGATGTCATCATTGTGCTTATTGATTATTTATGAAAAAGACTCTACTTCACAAGAGTGTTCCAGAAAATCAAATTTGTTTGGTTTTGGATGTATGAATATGACCCTATTAAAATTATTTTATAGGCCTGAGAGACTAATTTTCAAAATGCTTTATGCTGCTTATTCTCTTTTTCTGCAAATTCACCAACATGAGTGATCGAGGAACTTATTCATTTCAGCAGATGAGACTACAGGGACATTTTGTCCTTTCTTGATCTATAGTTTGCAGCAATTGAGTTCCCAAAGCATACTTTACAGTGCTCAGGAGAAAAGGCTCAGTTGGATGAGGAAAAAAGAGGAATGAAATGCTGATTGAGTAGTTTTTGAATTAGTTTTGGTCCCTACATTAAAGAAGAGAAAAAGAAAGAAGCTCTTATTCCTGCTTTTCTCCTAATGAGTTATGTAATTCCAGGGGACTGATGTTCTAGAACAGTGTTTCTCAACCTTGGCAGTTTGAAGATGTGTGGACTTCAACTCCCAGAATTCCCCAGCCAGCAGCGCTGGCTGGGGAATTCTGGGAGTTGAAGTCCACACATCTTCAAACTGCCAAGGTTGAGAAACACTGTTCTAGAAGATTTTTCTATGACATATAAGAAATAGCAAGGGGAAAGGAACTGTAATTTAGTTGGAGCATCTTTTGTCAGTGCTATATGAACAGAGCTTAATATGTGCACAAACAACTAATAATCTAACTCCTGCCCTAAATTACCAGAAGGATCCTAAAGGAAAGTATAATTAATTAGCACATTCTCGTTTCCAACTATTACCATATGGTGTAAAGGTTATAACTAGATAACAGAGCAATATAATGAAAGAATAAATGAGTAGATTTTTAGACTTCTTTTTATATAGTTTATTTATACATTTTCAATTAACATACATATGTGCTTTGTGAACAGTGTAATGTCCGGGTCAATTGCTTACATAATTATATAACATATATTAAAAATAATATTGATGATGATGATGATGATGATGATGATGATGATGATGATGATGATGATAATAATAATAATAATAATAATAATAATAATAATAATAATAATAATAATAATAATAATAAATATTTTCCCAGCACCTAATTTCTACTTCTATTATCCAACCAGTTATAAAAAATATCCCATATTTGAAAATATTCTATATCTTCCTTCTCTTTTATTTTTAATGTCAGTCTATCCATTTCTGCGCAATCTAATTTTTTTTTCATTACATCTTCTTCTCTCGGAGTTTTATCATTTTTCCAATACTGTACAAATGCAATTCTTGCTGCTGTCAAGACATGCAATATTAAATACAAATTCCCTTTATTATATTTTTCTGGTACTATCCCTAACAAAAATATTTCTGGTTTATAATCTATATGTAGCTTTAACATTTTTTCTAACCATGTATGTATTTTTATCTAATAATTATTTGCTTTCACACCAGTCCACCACATATGATAGTACATGCCTGGTGTCTAATTACATTTCCAGCATTTGGCGGACAATTTTTTAAACATCTTTGCTAATCTTGCCGGTGGTAAGTGCCACCTATAAAACATTTTATAAAGGTTTTCCTTATAAGTAGTTGCCATTGTCAACTTATAGTTTCTCTACCAGAGTTTTTGCCAATTGTCTATTGTATATCCAATTTTTTTTGCCCATGCTATCATTGTCTCTTTACCTTCGTCTTCCATTTTTAAACTTAATAAATAGTTCTATATTTTCTTTATTAGCTTTTCATCTGTTCCTAACATTATTTGATCTAATGTTGTTTGCTCTTTGTAAAAACCATGTGCCTTAACATCTTTCTCATATCTCAATTGTATTTGCATGTGTGGCCACCAAGCTATGACAACTCCTTGATTTTGTAACTCTTGTTTAGTTTTAAGTTCCCCTTCTATATTCAAAATGTCTTTATATGTTAAAAGTTTTTCCCAAGTTCACTACGTTTGGATGAGTAAATGCTTCCATAGTTGAGAGCCAAACTGGTAATTTTATATAGGTTTTTGTTTTCACCTTTTCCCATACTAAAAGTATAATGTCTTAGGAAGTATTTGTGTGTTTTATTTTTATCGTACCATAAAAAGCATGTCAACCTAATTGGAGATCATGTCCTTCCATCCACAATAATCTTCTGTGTCTGAGAGTTATCCATTCTCTCACCCATGTTAAAATGGAAGCTTGATATTAAAGCTCCCAATCTGGTAAACCAAAGCCCCCATTGTTCTATGATTCTTGCAACATTTTCAATCTTGTTCTTGTTTTTTCCCCTTGCCAAACAAATTTTAAAATTATTGTACTTAGCTATTTTGGGACTTTTAAAATCTATTATCAGAAAGAAGACCAAGGAATCCTGTTAAAATTAAAAATCATAGCAATTAAAAGAGATAAGAAGATATCTGTTCCAGGTAAAATGAATTTGTTAATTTAACTGATAGTCAATAAAAGTTAAATTTATAATGACACATTATTTTAAACAATTATAATAAGGAAATATAGCTTTATTTTAATTATATTAAACTCTTCTAAATCATAGCACACAATCATTCATAAAACTTGGAAGCATTTCAGGAACTTACACTAATAACTCAATCCTATGTATTTTTCATAAAGTAAATCCCATTTTATTAAATGAAATTTGGTCCAGGTAAATGTTGCATGCACATCGAGTTCTCCATTAGAATAATCTAGGAGTTGAGTTGAGTGGAATGGAACAGAACAGAACAGAAGACTTTATTTGGCCATATGTGATTAGACACACAAGACATTTGTCTCCAGTGCATCAACTCTCAGTGTACATGCAAAGCAACTGAAATAATAATAATAATAATAATAATAATAATAATAATAATAATAATAATAATAATAATAATAATAATAATAATAATAATAATAATAATAATAATAATAATAATAATAATAATAATAATAATAATAATAATCATATCCTCAGCGGCTGCAAGAAAATTGCACAGACGGACTACAAACAGAGGCACAACTACGTGGCCCAGATGCTTCATTGGAACCTGTGCCACAACTACCACCTACCAGTGGTAAAGAACTGGTGGGATCATAAACCTGAGAAAGTAGTTGAAAACAAACATGCCAAAATACTTTGGGACTTTCAAATTCAGACTGACAAGGTTTTGGAACATAATACGCCAGACCTCACAATTGTGGGAAATAAAAAAGTGTGGATCATTGATGTTGCCATACCAGGTGACAGTCGAATTGATGAAAAACAACAAGAAAAACTTAACCGATATCAGGACCTTAAAATCGAATTACAACGACTCTGGCATAAACCAGTACAGGTGGTCCCAGTGGTAATCGGCACACTGGGTGCTGTGCCAAAAGACCTTAACCGGCATTTGAAAACAATAAACATTGACAAAATCACGATCTGTCAGTTGCAAAAGGCCACCGTACTTGGATCTGCACGCATCATACGAAAATACATCACACAGTCCTAGACGCTTGGAAAGTGTTCGACTTGTGATATAGTGATACGAAATCCAGCATATAAATCTTGTTTGCTGTGTATTACATTTTTTGTGAATAAATAATAATAATAATAATAATAATAATAATAATAATAATAATAATAATAATAATAATAATAATAATAATAATAATAATAATAATGGTAAAGAAGATAGGAAGGATAATAGTAATTCTACAGCTATACAACATAGGTAAATATACATAGACATTAGACAATACTGTGAGAGTTAGGTGTTCAACAGAATGATAGCGCAAGGGAAAAACTGTTCCTGTGTCTAGTTGTTTTGACATGCAATGTCCTATAGCAGCATACTGAGGGGAGGAATTGAAACAGTTAATGCTCATAATGTGAGGGGTCTGTAAATATTTCCTCAGACCTTCCAGCTATTATACATTATGTTTTTCTGGGGATTATGGAGATACCAAATTGTATTTATCCACTCTGCAAAGTTGTGATGCAAACAACCGCCACATATATTTTCAGCAAATCTGAAAATTCCAAAACTATGATGGAATGTAGCCCAGATTTCCAGGTCTGAGGGCAACATTCCACCACAAAAACATGGGGATGGTCTTCCTAAATTCTTTTCAGCTAATTGCTGTTATTTTCCATTTGTTGTTTTGAAAATTATTAAAGGTATTCAAAAACCAACTGATCCAATTTGCAGGTTAAATACACAAGTCTGGAAATAGCCCAGTTATTTGCCTTGAATTACTTTAGAGTAGTGCAATCTTAATAGAGTCCAAAGTAAATTGTGGAAAAAGGAGCTATCTTCTTCCCTAATGCGTGAATATTTGAATATAAGGAATTATATTAGGAATTAATTCACTAGTGTTTTCCTTAAAATAAGTCAAGCTCTGTATTAGGTAGTAATGCTTTGCATTTGCTTTTACTTCAAAGTGCATGAGATAAGCACACCTCCAGTTTACAACTCTTTAAGACTTGCATATTGGGGAAAATGCATGGGATCATTATTTTTTTATTATTCAAATTTTATAGCCACACATCTAAAGCTAATGACTCTAAGAGTACTAACAATAATAAAAAAAACAACAATCCAGAGGAACAGCAACACACATATAATCCATTGTTGCAGTGGAAACAAACTCACCAATAACAATTCAACACAACTATTGCACAGACTCAAGGCTTTAAAGGCCAGTAGGGTTGGGGTCAGTCTAATGTTTGGAAATGCTATTCCAAAGGGCAGGTGGTATGACGGAACAGGCATTCTTCATCTGGCTGCCATCCATATCTAACTATAAAGTTCTGGGGGAAGATTCAGCTTTTTTATAGAATTGTAGACTGGTGCTATATTTGCAGCTCTGTGTGCCCACAAATGCTGTCTTAGAACTGAAGCAAACCATTGCATAGTCATACTAGACAGGTTGGATACTAGATAGCTCAGAATAAGAAGCTTTGCAATAGTGAAGGAACAAAGGAAATTCCCCCCACCCAATTCTTCAAGATGCTGTGAATTCTTTAAAATTCATTCTAATGTAAAGAAAAGATGGTTTATTATTAAATACAATACTTGTCCTCACTGTTGGCTTTCCCTACTCTCATTTGGGCACAAGAACTTTATTACAATGAACCAAACAAAACAAACCAGGACTGGATTTTCATGAAGACCCCAAAGGGACATAGTTTATCTACTTTGTCCAAGATAAGAAATATGTCTTCTGAGTATTCCACTTAGCCTCTGAATCTGATCTTCAGCCAAATCCATTGCACATTCAGAAACAATTGAGGGGACAAGCATTTCCAAAATATTCTTTAAACATAAGAGAAAGTTCCTTTGTACATGAGAAAATCAGAGATGAAGTACTTATAAACTCTCCCCTTCTTTCAAATGATGGTAAATTATTTATTGGAGATTGAAGCCCCATGCTAACTTTCTCTACAGGTTTGAAGATCTGACTAGAAAATGGTCTTTGGAAAGCTCACCGCATGTCCTTTGTATTGTGATATTTTACAATAGGATGTTTTCTTTCATAACCCTTCAATGTGTTTTCACCAAGAACATGCTGTCTTTCTCTCTTTTTGACTCCCTCCAGCCATTCCCACTTTGTCTGTAGGATAAGGGCATTCAGTAGCTGAGGTCAGTATAGTTTCAACCCTCTTTTGCAGTAAAGCTGTGGTCGGATGCTGGTTATTACCATTTAAAATATAAACTGAACTATCATCTGTCTAGTATCTCTCAAGTCACTAAATAGATTCCCACTTACAAATAATTATTGGCATGTCTTACAATAATTTCATAGTAGCACAGGTTATTTTCATTCTTTTTGAATAACCACAAGACAGATCTGTCAATATGTTACAGAAGCAGTTGCATTCGCAGAAACAATTTCACGCCACTGTCCAGTCTGTTTCTTCTTGCCCCAAGACATTTTTTACTGTTAAACACGAGAAAAGCTGAAAAGCAGCGCTTCTGTTTATGTCTGTTCAACACATTTTCATCCTATGTTCATAGCACTTCAGAGAAAATCTAAAACTACAGTATAGAACTAAATGCTTGTTAAGACTTTCTGTGCACATTCACAGTCCACAGTCTTCTCCATGTATAAAAATGGAAAAGAATCCTAGGAAAGGTTTTTTATTTTTGCAAGATCCATTGAAATTAATGGGAGCTTGATATTTTCCCAATGAATGGCACTCGTTCTTTATAACTGGGAATTATAACAGCATACTAGAAGCACAATGTGAATTGATGCAAACACCCAAGAGAATGAATGCATTAGCAAATCAAACGTTTTCTAGTAGAAACTCAGCTATATAACTTGCATAACCCAATATGTATCCACAGACATCCATGTGACTTTTTTTCTAACCCAGTAATTCACAGAAGGGTGGAATCTGACATTTCCAGATTCATTTTATTTGGATTTTGGTGGTTTGCTGAAGGTTTTAAGAGGCAAGATCAATTTCTTAAGCGTTTCATTCATACCGTAAAAGTTGGTTCCCATATTGAGAAGGTTCTGAAAGACTGCTGTGTAAATCATCAGATACAAACAGCCCATTATCAGTGAAGAATGCTACTTATTTGCCAGTTCATTAGAAGTTCATTAGAACATGAATCAGAGGTTTTCACCTTAATGTGTATGAAAGTATACTGGTTCTAAACTGAAAATAATTTAGTTTCTGGAGTTCTTATAATTCTATCAATTGCAATAGGGAACTAGTGTTTGGAAAAGAATAACTTTGGGTTTAGGCCAAAGAATCAGACTGATAGAGGGAGACAGGGACAGAGAGAAAGTGACAGAGAAAGAGACATTGGGTAGACCGGGCTGAAGCCACACTGGCCCAATGTTTTCTCTTCGCATTGGTTAGACTGGGCCGAAGCGATGTGGGTAGACCGGGCCGAATCCATGCTGGCCCGATGTTTCCTCTTCGCATTGGGTAGACCAGGCCGAAGTGACACGGGCCGGCCTCTTACATTTTCCAGGATGGCCCCTTGAGTTTGACACCCCTGATCTAAAATAACATACACACACAAGAAAAAGTATCCTCTGTGTGCGTGTGTGTCTGTCTGTCTCTTTCTCTGTCTCTCTTTCTGTTTTTCTCTCTGTGCTGGTCCAAACATTGTTGTTAACATTGTTGTAGCTGTAAATATTGCCACTGAGTTGCATCAGATGCTATTGATAGATGATATTTCTCTCTGAGCACACAGTAAGTTAAAATTTCATCTGCATCCACTATCAATTCATCCAAAATCAATATCGCTGCTGTTATCCAATTTTCTATACTACCATCATTTTCCCAATTTTTACTGTTGATTTTCCCCATAAAGTCATTTTAGAATAGGAGAAAAGATCACATCTTTTTTTTATTATTCATTACATTCCATAGCTTTGTAACTGACATAATTGTTTCCAGAGTTCTATTATATTTAGATCCTAATGTTGTCCATCCAACCATGTATATTTCAAAGTGCTCAAATGGAAAACAAATCTTCCCACATTAATCAATGATTGCATTTTCTATAAAAAATATTCTTAGAACCAAAGACCGTCATAGAAAATGTGTGTGTAAATCCACACACATACACCAAAGCATCATGGCAGCATGGCAAATATTCTTAACCAGATTTTGATACTGTTTGTGTTTGCAATTTAAGGCAAGAACTAACATATTTCATCCTTTTGCTGTAAGAGATTCTGACTGGCAGCAGGGTTACCAACAAGGATGGCAGGTTCTCTCAACAATGCCGAGATGTATTGGCACATGGGCATACAACCACATATAATGATTACCCAATTAGAGCTGGCAAGCTTATGAAATAAGAAAAGGAAAACATCATTTGTCCAATCCTAACAGATAGATGGGAGCTGCTTTTAAGCTATTTGTTATGTACCTTTAACACATTTCAAGATAAATGGGTCTTTATTTGTAACACCTGCCACATTCTGGACTATGGATTCATGTTTTTCTTTATGCTTGTTGCATCCTGAGCATCATTTTTCAGCCTACTCATAATTGAGACCACAAATTAATAGTTCTTGTCATTTGTGATAATGCTGCAGGGTGAAAAACGTCCTGCTGTAAGTGCAGATGGAGAAAGTCACATGCCTAGCAAATATGAAAATAAGCACCTTAATCTAATGCCACTGTAAGAGCCACCTGTCAAACTGAGAAGCAAATGCAGGTTTTTATGCAAAGTTTTAGCAGATAGTAGATATGCACCATGGCTATTACTTACAGCTGGAGAATATCAGCGGGCATGAATGTTTATCCATGGGGAAATTATGTAGCTGCAGCTGGCATTCGGCATTGATGGTGAGCCTAGAAAAAACCAGGTACCTATTACTGTCTTGGTATGACAGCAGGCTATAAAAAATTTTAGTAATTTGGTTATTTCAAAGGCTGAATTGGAATAATATGAGAAAGTGCTTCTTTAGGATTCTCTTTGATGCAACTACTAGGCAGAAACCATCATGGAAGAAGGCAATGGCAATCGCTTTCATATTGTTGCTAAGAAAGCCACACAGTCATATGGGAATTAGAGTGGGGGGGGGGGATAAACTACCATTTTATAACTATTATGCAGATGACATGAATTATGATATTTACAGAGTGATGTCTTTGGATTTGAAAACTGATTGGACTCAGGCCTGTTCACTAGTATTGTCCAGTACTTTGGATTCAAAGAGAAAGGGGATCATACATTTAGCACCTACCTGCATGTCTTAAATCTAGTATGACTTTTCCCAGGATTGTGCTACAGATGTCAAAAGGAGCTGCTCTCAATCCCAGAGAAGATGCAGCCTCTTCATGGACTTCTATATAGGGCTGGTTAAATGTCACAGCATGGATCAGAGCACCTTTTTTTACTTGGAATCTAGAGCCATAGATTTTAATATTTCAATGGATGACTGCCATAGCCATACAGCTAAATTTGACACTATCTTTACCTATATTTCTGGGAAAAATACATTAACGTGTGTTTATAGTTGTAGGTATATAGTGCAGGTAATCCTCGATTTACAGTCTTTAAATTTTAGTGGTTTAGTGACGGTTTGAAGTTACAACAGCACTGGAGAAGTGACTTATGATTGTTTTTTTTTTTACAGTTGCAGCTGTTGCAGCATCCCCATGGTCATGTGATCAAAATTTGGATGCTTGGCAAACTGGCACGACCACGTCCTTATGATGGTTGCAGTGTCCTGAGGTCATGTGATCACCTTTTGCGACTTTCTGACAAGCAAGGCCAATGGGGAAGCCAGATTCATTTAACAACCATGTTACTGATTTAACAACTGCAGTGAATCACTTAACAACTATGGCAAGGAAGGTCGTAAAATGGGCAAAACTCACTTAACTGTCTTGATTAGCAATGGTAATTTTGGACTCAATTGTGGTCATAGGCTGAGGACTCCTCGTAATTCTGGCTAAGAAAATACCTTACATTTTTTTGTCCTATTTGACAGTTTTAATGGAATAACAGGAATAATTCAGCACAATCCATTCTTCAGGTCACTAAAATACATCAGAACTAAAGGAACAAGTTGCCTGAACAGTCTAATTTAATTCCAAGCTGATTATGTTTCTTATCTTTGGGACAAGGCCCTCCGCCAGCTAAGATTTTTGCGTTTCTGTTATAAAATTCAAATTACATTAATCTCTATAAAAGGGTGAGCGATTATTTAAACTAGCCCTTATAGAAAGACACAAATGCTTCTTACCTTAAAGTATACAAGATTTTCCCATCATTCCATATTCTTAGGAGCTGATTGGGTGTAGTAATCCAGTGAGCTTCTGCAGTTTTAGAATTCCTAAAAATAGTATCTGGGATCCAAATTAACCCAACCATATTGCTGTTGAGAGTGAGGCTTCTTTTCATGGTGCTGTTGAAACGAAGACGGCTGTCAGTCCATGTCTGAGCAAAAAAAATATCAATTTGGTATTCCTGCAAAGAAGATTATATACATATATTAGAATAAATTTAGAAGAGCCAGATCATCTATTTATTAAAATCTTCACATTTCTCTTAAAATGTTATCTTTCTTTTTTAACTCAGGCTCAAAAATCAAGAAGCAAGTCATGTGTTGCATTAGCCATTTGAATTGGATTAGTCACTGTCTTACTTCCAAATAATAGATGAAGTTTTCAACTATGATAATAATAAGTCGCATGGCAGCCCTGCCTAAATTTCTGATTAAAGGCAAGACTGATTCTGATCCATTCATCTGCATCTCATCATATGTTTTTAATGCTGAATGAGGCATTACTAAGCCACTAACTAGCTAAAAAGGTAAAGAATCTCCCACATTGAGCATTTGGTGATTGTCAGTGACACATCAAAGTAACTTGGATATTTTTGACTTTCTAGTCTCCCAATGAAATACAGGTAGTCTTCGACTGTTTGGCACTGGAAAAAGCGACTTATGACCATTTTTCACATGATCATTGCAGCATCCTCATGATCACGTGATCTAAATTCAGACGCTTGGCAACTGACTCATATTTTGGATGGTTGCAGTGTCCTGGGGTCATGTGATCACCTTTTGCAACGTTCTGACAAGCAAAACCAATAGGGAAGCCAGATTCACTTAACCACTGCAGTGATTCTCTTAACAACCTTGGTAAGAAAGGACATAAAATGGGGCAAAATTCACTTCACAAATTTCTCACTTAGCAGCATACCTTTTTGGGCTCAATTATGGCCGTAAGTCGAGGACTACCTGTACTAAGGATATTTAGAGCCAAGGTGGCACAGTGGTTAGAATGCAGCACTGCAGGCCACTTCAGCTGACTACTAGCTGCAGTTCAGCTGTTCAAATCTCATCGGCTCAAGGTTGACTCAACCTTCCATCCTTCTGAGGTTGGTAAACTGAGGACCCAGATTGATGGGGGCAATATGCTGACTCTGTAAACCCCTTAGAGAGGGCTGTAAAGCACTATGAAGTGGTATATAAGTCTAAGTGCTATTGCTATTGCTAACCAAGGAGAGCCCTAGTTAGCTTTCAAAATCAGCTAGGTTTTGTAGTTGTTGTCGCTGATCAGAGTTGTTGTCGCTGATCAATTAATTATCCCCACAGCAATCATTCAGTGCATTTATCCATATCTCTGTCTACAACCATGGATACAATACACTGAACTGTATCCCTTCCATTTATCCCTTTATCATCAATTGCCCAGAGGGTGGAAACCAGAGATGCAATAGCTAAGAAGAGACAGAGCTAGCTAAGCTACTTTTCTCCATCACTGATCACCAAATGCCTATGAGGGGAAAAAAACAAAAACAAAGAAGAGAAGTCGTATTTGGTAGATGAAGATAGTACTAGTAAAATTAACTGAATCTGAAGATTACAAGGGACCTCAATAATTATCCAATTATCCATCCATCTACTCAGGAAATCTTCTACAGCATTCATAGTAAATTGTCACCCTGTTTTTGTTTTAAAACGTTTAATGAAAGAAAATTCAATACACTCCAAGGCTATTTTGCAGTCAAAACCTGGCTTTCTATATTCTGAGACTACTGATTCCTTGGAAAAACAGATAACATGTACTGTAATTTATGTAGTAGCCCTTCAAACATTTGAAAAGTATCACAATATCAACACGTCAGCATCTCTTCTCGGGGAGATGATAGATAGATAGATAGATAGATAGATAGATAGATAGATAGATAGATAGATAGATAGATAGATAGATAGATAGATAGATAGATAGATAGATAGATAGATAGATAGATGAAAAAAGAAAGAAGGAAGGAAGGAAGGAAGGAAGGAAGGAAGGAAGGGAGAAAAAGAAAGAAAGAAAGAAAGAAAGAAAGAAAGAAAGAAAGAAAGAAAGAAAGAAAGAAGGAAGGAAGGAAGGAAGGAAGGAAGAAAAAGAAAGAAAGAAAGAAAGAAAGAAAGAAAGAAAGAAAGAAAGAAAGAAAGAAAGAAAGAAAGAAAGAAAGAAAGAAAACTGGAACTTACTCAGAGGGCAATGAAGATTGTGAAGTAATTGGTAACCTATCAGGAGATGCCTAATAAATTACGTTTGTGTGTGTGTGTGTTCCAGTTTCTTATTTTTACATAACTCCAGATAAAACCTGACTAAAGCAAAATAGGGTACTACCATTGTGTTAGGCGTTGCATTTGTGCAGCTGCATTATAACAATATTTGCCTTCATTAATCCCTGTGGCTGGTTTTATTGATAGAACCCATCTCTACTTTATTAGTATAACGACAACTAATATCAACTCCCTTAAGAAAAGAAACCTTACAATTCAATATTCTGATAATATTGGCAAGCATCTTAGGAGATTTATTAAAACACAGCATATCTGTCAGTCTATCTAACTTCTAAACATTTAGTTTGCTCTCCACTGGTTTGGAATTGTTAATGTATTTCAGTACTGCTCTTCATCTTGATAAGATGTAGATTATGTCAGAACCATTCACCTTTTATTTTGTTTTCCTTATGCTATTTTTTTAATCTGAAAACTAAAATAATAAATCAGAAACACTTCAAGATTCACCAGTAAAAGCCAATGCATTATGACATTTATTGGAGTCCTGATGATATTTTTTTAAAAAATACTGACATTTACTGACAATATGAATTATGGTCCAGCTTGATAAAGCAGAATGGTTTTAAATAAGAAATTAAATTATGATTGCAGTGATTTTAATATACTGTATATCTTCAGGTATTTTAAGAACTCTGAAAGCAAAAGGAAATAGCTTTAAGTTAAGTTAAATGAGGTCATCTGCTGGTTCAGAGTTCCCTATCAGCAGTTTTCTGATGAGACCCAATTGTAAATAATGTAATCTTGACCCCAGGCCACCAAGTGATGCTATTGATGCCCAATGCCAACATCTGCGGGCTTTGCCAGTCTCAGGCTAATAAGACCAAGGCTCTATTGATAATTGAGCCCACTATCTGGGAGATTTTCACTTGTAGTATTGGATAGGGTAGAACTTCCCTAATTAAGATTGGTCCTCAATCTGAGGGAGGTGGGTTTTTTGACTCACAATTCTTGTTTGAAGAGCAGGTGGCGGCTGTGGCCAAGACAGCTTTTGTACAAATTTATGTAGCATGCCAGATACACTCATTATTGAATTGGGAGGCCTTCCAGATGGTCTTTCACACTCTAGCTACTTCATAAATGAATGATTGCAATGCATTGAAATTCAGACTGCCATTGTAGACCACTCACAAACTACAGCTGGTCCAGAATACAACAGTGAGAGCAGTAATGGGCATACCATTGTATGTCCATATGATACCAAGCTACACAAGCTGCATTGGTTACCTATTGGCTTTCAAGTACAGTTCAAGATGCTGGTTACAATCTATAAACCCCTCCCTAGCAAGGGACCAGGTTACCTACCGTATGCAACTGTCTTTATTTGATTGTTTCTGCCTTTTCAGTAAAATTGGGTAGAATTAGTATGCTTCAGGTTTTTTTGGTTAAACAATGTCATCTAGAGGGACCTAGGAAGCTACAAACCTTCTATGTTGCAGCACCTGTACTCTGAAACAGCTTCTACGAGAAATCTGTAAAAAGGCCTTGGGTTAGGATGGGGCTCAAGCTCTTGTTGTATTTTTAATATAAGAAAATAGTATTTTCTTATGGGTTATCCATTTCTAGGTGGCTATGATCTTTGCTAATTAATGCTGTACTTGCTTTTAAATTTGTTAGCCACCGAGTTTGACAGTTGGGCAGTCTGTAATTGGAAAATTAAATGAAAATTAAACCAAGGAAGTTAAAGAGAATAATTCATCCATATGTTAGTTATGAAATGACCAGTTATTGCTCGATTTGGCTTTTAGAACTGTTTTCTTTAGTACTGAATATTACAGCTTATTAGTCCAGTTGATACATTTTAATTTTTCTCTGAAGGATTGAGGTTTTTTTTTACTTTTGCTTTTGTTTTTGGTGCATACTTCTGCAGTCCTAAAAATTAGAAGTGAGCAATTTTATACCTCATGCATTATTTCAAATTATTATTTTAATGAATCTAGTTTGGCCACACTATATATTTTAATGTATATCTTTAAACATTTGAGAAATTGCTTTAAATAAGACCTGTACAAAATTAATTCAGATTTTATCCATATTGGAGATTCAATATTCAAGCAGAACTTGATTCAGCTCAACTCTGTGATTTGAGATTCTATGGCACTCTTATTTGATTGAATGTGTTTCAAGTTTGATTGAAGGAAAGATTTGTCAATAGACAATAATGAGAAAACTTCAAAATGCCAGGAACATGAGAATGAAACAGCAGGGATGATAGACCTTTTAGAGAACTTTGTCTGAAGGGTTTTACCACAGTGTAATTTTGAAATATTTCCTCAATACTTTTTTTAGGAGAAAGAGAGTTCAGATAAAGAAAGGACAGTGTGACAGTCTTCAAATTATCTAGTAGAATCTTTAGAGGTTGACTGAATCAATGCAGTAATATTCAATTAGATTTTAAGAATACAAATGTTCAAGGATATTATTAACCTCTTACCAGAGGTGGGTTTCAGCAGGTTCTGACCAGTTCTGGAGAACCGGTAGTGGAAATTTTGAGTAGTTTGGAGAATTGGTAAATACCACCTCTGACTGGCCCTGCCCTCATCTATTCTCTACCTCCCGAGTCCCAGCTGATTGGGAGGAAATGGGGATATTGCAGTAACCTTCCCCTGGAGTGGGGTGGGAATGGGGATTTTGCAGTATCCTTTCCCTGCCACGCCCCCAAGCCACACTACACCACGCCCACCAAGCCATGCCCACAGAACCGGTAGTAAAAAAATTTGAATCCCACCACTGCCTCTTACATTAGCTTTTCTAAGATGCAAAGATTCCCCTTTACTGGGCAGAACTCAAAAGAATAAAACTCATCAATCCTGTTTTTGCCTCTGAACTTTAGGTTTTGTTGGGTGCCAGAAGGATTGGCAATGCTAGTTCATTGCCAATGCTTCTGGCACCCAAAAAAGGAGTCTCTTATTATTAATTGTGATATGAAAGTGGACCTTGTAATCTTGCTTGTCTTATCCACCCCACTTAGATATAGGGAAGTAAAAGCTTGAATGGTGCCCATAGGTAAGAACATGAGTCCGTGTATTCTTTGTGAAGGAATGCAATTTTATGTCAGTCATTCATGGCAGCTTTGATTTCATATTCAAAATATTGAAAGAGAGTTTTGTTCCCAGTTGTGCCAACAGGACCAGCACAGAAATGTGAATATCATTAGTTGGCCACATTAAGAGAAAGCAAAGGTAAAATGTAACATAGCTGGTCACATTAAATAATTTGAAAAAAATGAGGAAAGCTGAAAGTAATATTAGCTTTGCCACCCCCCAAAATTTCTGATCTATAGAGTGTTTAATGAGGTGAATTTATGTGTCTGTTTTAATTGGTGAATTTACTGAAACTTTATTGACCCACATTATCCATTCAAGTTTTGCACTCTTTTATTTTAAATGTCAACCTTTAAAATTATTTAACTGATCATATTTTTAAACCTGTGAGATATGCATAGAGGTACTGACATAATAATAAGGAAATTTAACTGCTAAGAGTATCACCAAGGACTCCACAGTACACTTCACCATGGTTTTACTTTATATGTACTTTAAAGAGTTATAGAAAGAGGAAAAACATATTTTTAGATCACAGAAACTGATAAGATTTGGTTGCTGCAAGAAAAAGATAAGATCCCATATCTGTTTTCTATTAATAGAATTACTTTCCATAGTGGAAACAGGAGGGAGAAATCTGTCAGCAACTTTTCCTAAAATCTGTTGTAGACCTTTGGGACGAAACATATGGATTAGATCTGTGAGATATTGAGGAGAAAAGGTAGAATACTGAAAAATAAAAACATAAAAAGTCAACTTTATAAGGGAAGACTAATTTTGAACAACTTGTCCTGTAAATGTTGTCATGTCAATTATTTTCTAAAAGAAGGCAGAATGGTAATATTGAGAATCTCGTAGAAGAACATTCCATAATAGGTTCACTGCCATTGAGAAGGTATTAATCCAGCCTACTCTATAGGACTATCAGCCAAACCCAGCTGTGAAACCCACAAGCCAGACTTTTCCAACTGATCTTAATGCACACACTAGATCAGTGATGGCGAACCTTTTTTGGTTTGCGTGCCAAAGGGGGGGTGTCATGTGGTGGAGTCGCGCATATGCATGCCCACATCCATAATTCCATGTGGCCCCACATGCAATCTCGCATGACCCCTCCCCCCGCTCCTGGCACACGATGGCACGCCCATTTTTCGCTCCCCCCAGGCTTCAGAGCCTTTCTAGGAGCCCGGGGAGGGCGAAAACGGCCTTCCCACCCACCCACCCCCCGGAGGCAGAAAATGGCCCACTTTCCAACTTACGGTTGGACCGGAAGTCCTGTTTTTTTGCTCTCCCCAGGCTTCAGAGCCTTTCTAGGAGCCTGGGGAGGGTGAAAACGGCCTTCCTCATCCCCCCCGGAGGCCCTCTGGAGGCCAGAAATGGCCCATTTCCCAACCGGACCTGAACTCGTGTGCCCACCGATATGGCTCCGCGTGCCACTTGTGGCACGCGCGCCATAGGTCCGCCATCACGGCACTAGATGGCATTGGAGGAAAACAAATTGTAGGATAAGGTACTGTACAGATTTAGTCTGATCCAGCAGAGTTTTTGTTTTTATATTTTAGGTCATAATTCATATTTGTTAGTGCCATGTGTTGAATTATCAGAAAGGAAAAGAAAGTTCTAATATACTGGCTGCACTTATGGCTATATCCATGTTGCTTGTATCTTTACAACTTATACTGTTTTTATTGTTTCCTAGTATGAGTTGATTGCTTATTAGTATCCTATGACTATCACTAAGTGTTGTATCTTATGATTCTTGACAAATATATTTTATTTTTTCTTTATGTACACTGAGAGCATATGCACTAAAGACAAATTCCTTGTGTGTCCAATCACACTTGGCTAATAAAGAATTCTATTCTATTCTATTCTATTCTATTCTATTCTATTCTATTCTATTCTATTCTATTCTATTCTATTCTATTCTATTCATAGTCTGAGTTTTTTTTAAATGACACTGATCAAAGGATCAAACCATTGTTAGATAATTTATCATTGTTCTAAGGCTATCCAGTCTTATAGCACATCTATTCCAGAAATATTGTTATTTAAAATGAAACATGTTTAAATATTTTTATTTGCCATGCAGATTTTCTGTCACTAAGTTATTCAGCTTTAAGTTTCCAACCTTCTGTTGTGTATAGGTATCTGGCTGGCTGATTGACTACTGGCAGGGTGGATGGATAACAGAAAGGAAGAAGTAGAAATATCATGATATTAAGCAATTTTAATTATGTTCCCAGTGCTTTCATTTGAACATGTTGAATTTACTTGTAAGAGAAAAAAGAACTCTGGTATTACTAATGGAAATTGAATACATTAATATCAAATACAAGCCCCACCAAAAGATATCCAGACTATGATTTGGGGGAAAATATATACTGGTAGTTCTGTACCTAATTTCTTTGTTTCTAAAAATATAGTTAGCAATAAAGCACATCTGGCAAATTTGGCACTATAGACATGCTCTTGTATTGTACTAATTACCTGGTTGACATTAGAGGTAATAGCAATGTTCTTTCCTACTTCCTCAAATTACAAAAGTTGCCTTCTGTTGCCATAGTAACCTTCTGCTATCACAGTAACGGTTTTCCCAGTTGTTATAGTAACATCACAACAGGTTCCTCTCCAGAATTCAGCTATGTTCTCTCTCTGTATTAGAGAATTTGCTTTTTGCTAATGAAAATTACCTGTAGACAGCATGGAGTCGCCTAGAAATACACATGGATTGCTTGATCAGCATGTAATTCTTCGGTCTCTGGTATTCTGATTAACCAAATCTTCTAAAAATGCAGACAGTTTGCCCCCATGTCTTTTGTTTTAATCAGTAGATTTGTTTGGCCAAATTACTTCCTGCCCTCATTTGGCAGGAAGTCTTTCAACCATATTTTTATCTGAATCATGCCAATGCCATAGGACAGATCTTTTCTTTTTTTCCCCTTTCTTTTCTTCCTTTTCTTTTCCTGTCTTTTCTTTTTTCGTTTTATACCTTCAACTCAGTATTGACTTCTGGTGACTGCCTGAACAAGTTCCTGGAGTTTTCTTGACAAGATTTTCAGAAGTGACTTGCCACTAGCGCCTTCTTCCTAAGGTTGAAAGAGAGGGGACTGGCCCAATGTCACCCAGCTGGCTTTGTGCCTAAGGCAGGACTAGAAAACATGGTCTCTCCATTTCTAGCCCAGTACCTTAACTACTACCGTGTTTCCCCGAAAATAAGCCATTCCCCGAAAATAAGCCCTCCCACGAAAATAAGCCCTCCCCCTGAAAATAAACTCTCCTTCGAAAATAAGCCCTCCCCCCAATATAAGCCCTCTCCCGAAAATACCATTTCTTCTGGTTGAGGTTAGGGAGACAGAGCCTGAAATCAGGTAAGACGACAAGAGGAGCCCCGTCTTGCTCCACGTGCCCCAAAATAATAAGACATCCCCGAAAATAAGGCCAAGCGTTTATTTCGGGGTTCAAAAAAATATAAGACAGGGTCTTATTTTCAGGGAAACACGGTACCGTACTTCAAACTCTCTCTCTATATATAACAAACTGGCGCTTTGTTTTTTAGCTATCGGTCAAATATTACTCTGCAATGCCAAAAAAAATTTTTTTCAGGTGTGTAGTACAAGAAGATGACAATATCCCTGAGTGGTGTCAAAAAAGTAATCTTTGTAATTTGCTGAGTGCTACAGCTAAAGAATTTCAAACAGTAAAAGCAGCATTTTGTGAGTGAGGAAACTTAAATTTCCATAAAGTGGAATATTTTTGTCCCTTTCATGGCTCTTTAATCTGTTAAACTATTGATCACAAATAAATCCTCAAGGCAGAATACAGTTAAAAAGGCATCTGCTTGTTTTATTCCCTCCTTTATTTTCACTAGTTTAAGGACAATTTATGCTTGTTATGTAATCATAGGATTCTGGGTTTTCGTTCTCTCAAATAATTGGCTGCTGACTTGCACAACACTTTGATAACAAGGCAAATTACCTTTGGGATTACTGATCTATTAGATTTTCTGAGTGTTAAAATTCAGAAACTTGATTTATTATAACAGGAGAGAGCTTTTGCAATTTTATTTGATTCCCATAACACCATTATATTTGGCTAACATGCTTCCTCAAGTTAACTATTTAATCAAAATACTCTTTCTGTAAAAGTGGTTCATGTTGTATGAAAATGCATATTCGGGTTTTATGTTTTGCTAAACTCACTTTATTACTTTTAGACTACACCCACAACAGGGATAGATGGTAGACTTAGTCAAATCTCTTTAGCTCATAGGCTGAATATCTGCAGACTCCTGAACCCAGAAAAGCATCTTCATTATCTTTTACTTTATCACAGTGTTTCTTGACTTTAGGAACTTTATGATGGGTTAAAGTTCCTGAAGTCAAGAAAAACTGCTTTATCCTACACAGAATATCTAACCATGGTGGTCTTTTTCATTGTGCCTGGTCAAAGTAAGGACAGATATCACGATGGGATTTTTTTCAAGTTCCTTCAATAACTTTCATAACTAAGAATTTGAGAAATGTGGCTTCATAAGAAAAACTAGTGCCTTCTAGGTCTTTTAGACAACTATAATCCTTTGCTATCCTGGGGCTGATAGAAGCTTAAATCCAAAATCATCTGGACAACATCTTCAATACTGATGATGGAAGACAAAGATTATGAATAAATCTAGAATGGAATGATGTAGTGTGCTATATAATTTATCAGTGTTTATCTCTTTAGATAAATACAGATTATAGAAAACATTTTATGATATTTCTTGTATATATATTCAAAAAGGATTAATTCAGAATGCATGTTCAATAAAAATTGATTTTTTACTACTTCAATGCAGAAATAAATGTTTATTTTTCAATATACTTACTTTGGAGTAAATCAATGGGATTTTTATCCAAGTGAATATGGTAAGGATCAAGAATACGTCATCAAGTGAACATATGATTAGTGGAAATAGTTTAGGTGATTTATGATTAAAAACTAAATTCTGCTGGTTTGCAAACTGTTCTATATAACTGACATGTTAATCACAACTGGAGCTTATCTGAATGTTGAAAGTGGTTACTTATATATGTCCATCTTTTCGTTTACTTGAATACATACTTATAACTGTCCACCTCCTAGAGCTGACCTTAGCAATAATACAAATTGTACAATCAAAATTAATAGTAGTTTTCCTGATGCACCAATTCATATAATCTAATTATTTCCATTTTACTCTGTTTCTCTTTTAAATTTCCAGCTATCTATAATCAAATAAAAATATCAGTTTGAATTTAATCAGTAGCTAGGAATTGTCATTCTATCTGTTATTTAACTTCTTGAAAAATCTTACAATCAACACTCTTTTATTTTCATACTTTTTTGTTTCCTTATAATTCAGTAGCTGCTCCTTTATCCATTCAAGATTCTTTTACGGCAGGTGCCATCTCTCTTTTTTGACTATAATTCCAAACTGGGCTCTTTAAGATGATTCAAATCCTAGTGATAGAATGTTAATTTTTTAAAATGATGGTTTAACTGATTAGTTTCACTTCCTCAGTTAAATGCTCCAGCAATACTTTTTTGTTTTAATGTTTTATTTTATTGTTGATATATTGTTTTTATTTTTGGGGGTTGGGAACTGCCCAGAGTTTGGGTTAAGATGGGTGGGCATAAATATATATGCCCAAATACCCAAATACCCAAAGACCTACATACAAACACACGCGAAAACCTCAGAAAACATATATATATATATATATATATATATATATATATATATATATATATATATATATATATATATATATATATATATATATATATATATATATATATATATGTTTTCTGAGGTTTTCGCGGGTGTTTGTATGTAGGTCTTTGGGTATTTGGGTTTTCTCCTAGAAGCAGGAAGCAGAAGACACCAGCCTGAAGATGATGAATGAGACTTCATCGAAACATCGCCAAGACACTTCCAATTTCACGCGGGAGAAAACCCGAATACCCAAAGACCTACATATATATATATATATATATATATATATATATATATATATATATATATATATATATATATATATATATATATATATATATATATATATATATATATATATATATATATATATATATATATATATATATATATATATAAACAAATAAATAAACAAACAAACAAACAAACAAACAAACAAACAAATGGACGGACGGACGGACAGACAGACAAACAGACAAACAAAATGTCAAATCCTGAACCATACAAGTGTGAACCCTAGATTAATTGTGCCATTATCTAGCCTTAAAAAAGGACCTGATTTCTGATAAAGGGGTGGGGGCAGGGAGAAAGATAACTAGTACTTGCAAAGTGAAATAGAAATTATTTGAAGGTTCTTTGTTACCAACTTTTCTTTCAAACAAAGAAATTGGGCTTGTAAAAATTGGGATTTTCCAGAACATCTTTGCATTCTTCCTATTATTATTCAGTTGTATTACTGACTGAGGTGACTGATAAATCTTTTAAAAACTAACAAGATTACATAATCAATTCCTGATTTAGCGCTAGCAAGTCAGGAAATCCAAGGGTAAGATTGAAAGACAACTCACCATCCAATTTATAGAAAAACATTGTGTGTTTGTGGGAAGGAGAGGGGATGATGCAGTTATTTGACTTCCATTTTGGAACTTAATGATTTTATTCCTCAATAAGCAGGATGTTGCCTGACATTTGCAACAAAGGGAAAGGCCTTACTTTTAAAAAATCATGCATTTCTTTCCAGTTTTTCTGATCAATTTTAAAAAAAAGTTAATTACAAGCAACAGGTTGTTCAATAGTTTGGACTCGGATTTATACATCTACATCTGAGCATCCCTTAAAAAGTGGGGGGCAGTTCAGGGCCTTATCATGTGTGTTAATGTGTGAAAATTACACAATCAAAGCCTGTTTAGGTACACTGCCATGTTGACTGTTGGTTTGAGGTTTTTTTTTTTGCCTTCCTCAGGATGCCCCAAACGATGTCCCAAAGATGTGCCAATCGAATTATTCTAGAAGAGGCAAATCTCATATATTTTTTAAAATATATGTTTTAGGTAAGAACACATAAAAATTTGTGTACAAAAAGCCAGAGATAACTGAGTTTTTTTTTCCTCTGAGAAAATTAGGAGAAAAACAACAATCTATTTCCCTCTAGTTTCTCTCAGATGATAATCCAAACCATTCATTTGTATGCTTGGAGATACAGTATTCCTTCACTTTTTTAAAAATCCATTCTCCATTGCCTTCACAGTGACATTACTGATAATCCATTTCATGAGGTACATTTCATACTCAGGAAAGTCTGAAACTATTCATGGTAAGAATTTATATTATATCATCTTATTTTCCCAATGAATTATTTGAAGATTTTCCACATAACATTGTACACCAATGGTTTTCTACAAACTGAGTCATTCAAAATCTTATCATCTGATATTTCATAAATGAAAAAAGGAGAAGGGACATGTGTGAAGCAATTATTATAAAACTATTTATATTCTACTATTTCCCTAAGTTTGTTAGAGAGCAATATGTTTCTCTTCCTCTGTGTTCAGCATTTTGACATGATAATCTCTTAATTTAGGTTAAGGTGAAAAGCATTAATTGACTGAAGGCCAAACAATAAACTTCATGGCTGAATGGGGATTTGATTGCTTGTCGCCCAGGAATTTATTCACCTTTATGACAGTTCAACTAAAGAACAAAAGGCAATGTACAAAGCTGTATAGGGACATGGTAGAAGGTAGGATGGTTTCTAAAGACATTAAGATTTGAAGACTCAGAGTAAACATTGTTACTAATATTTTATTTTTCTTATCTCATGCTTTAAATGTCTCATTATTTCTTTTGGCACTGTCATTAATGTTCCATATACCAAAAGGCAATTATGCAATGAGTACAGGTAGTCCTTGACTTATATCAGTTCGGTTAGTGACCGTTCAAAGTTACAACAGCACTGAAAAAAGTGACATGACCATTTTTCACAGGTACGACCTTTACACCATCCACATGATCATGTCATCAAAATTCAGGCGTTTGGCACCTTAAGCCAGATTCACTTAACAACCGGGTTACTAACTTATCAACTGCAGTGATTCACTTAACAAGTAAGAAAGGTTGTAAAATGGGGCAACATTCACTTAACAAAGGTCTCGCTTAACAACATTAAATCACCATTGAAGAGATGCTTGCTTTTTATGTGTTGCTAATCAATTTAGTCATTGCGTGCATGATGGGCCCACACTCTTGCCTCCCCCCAGTAATTAGCTTTGTTGTTTTTGCCTTAGTCATGCTGACCGATGGAGGTGATGCCGAGCTGTCAGGTATTACTTTGAAGGCATTTCCCCCGGCTCCCTCCCCCTCATCACTACTTCTCTCTCTCCCAGGCACACTCCTTGCATTCCCCAAGCTCATTTGTTTAGCCCATGATCTTGTAACAGGTGTGTGTCGTTCCTCACCCCCCTGTCCATCCCATTGTGATGCTGCTCTGCTGGGCTCTCCTGCACTCAGTCCAGGTTTGCCATGCCTTCGCTGGGCCAATCTCTATGCCTAAAGGGGGGGAGGGTGCCCCCGATCTCCATTCCTCGATAGCCATCGGTCTCCACTAAATCCTTCCTGGTGCCTTAATGCCTGGTAAGCCGGTGGTAAATCAATGTGTCTATTGATATGTTGTTAGAGAACCAGGCTTCTTTCAAGAGGTGTCCTCCTTTTGTTGTGTCATAGGCAACAACCTCGGTCTCCTGGAAGTTGAACTCGTGACTATGCTCCTCCATGTGCATTCAGATCTGGGAGCGTTGTTTCTTGCGTTGGACCGCCAGCTTGTGTTCATGCACCCTAGTTCGTAGTCGTTTGGCTGTTTCTCCTACGTAGTGGCCTGCACAGTTGCTGCAGTTAATACGGTAGATTACTGAGGATGTCTCCTCCTTCAGTAGTGCTTCTTTTGGGTGTATCACTGTCATCCTCAATGTTTGGTCTGGTTTGTGCACCACTTTAACCCCATGTGATGCAAAAATGCATGCAGCAGTTTCGGATACCCCCTGTATGTATGGGAGCACCCTCCACGTTGATGTTCCACTTGCGCCCTCAATGGGCTACTGGGCCCTAGATGTGATACATCGTTGGATAAAATCTGTTGAATAGCCATTGAGCATGCAGATTTGGTAGAGATGTGCCCGCTCTTTTGCTTTGACCGTCAGTGTGCTGCAATGGGTGTCTATCCTATTAAACAGTGTCCGAATGCAGCTGACTTTATGACTATATATAACATGACAGAAAAACATATATAACCCTTTCCTGGTGAAAGAGCTGATAGGGAATAAAGCCTGTGGCCTAGTGGTTAAGTTGCTGCCTTACAAGGCTGGCGGCCCAGGTTCAAATCCCAGTAAGGGTATGGCTATCTGATGAGAGCAAAATAAGCTTGAAATAGATCTATAATAGTCTCCCTTTATTTTCAGTATCAGCAAAAAAATCCTACACACACACACACACACACACACACACACACACACACACACACACACGTGTGTGTGTGTGTGTGTGTGTGTGTGTGTGTGTGTGCGCGCGTGTTTTCTGTCGAATCATCTGGTATACCCAAATACGGGAGGGAGCATACTGCTTCCTTTCGCCTTTCGACCCCAATCCAGGGGCCATGCAGGCAGTCGCTTTCACGAAATTGGATTGGGGCCGAAAGGTGAAAGGAAGCAATATGCTCCCTCCCATATTTGGGTATACCAGGTGATTCGACAGAAAAAACATATAATCCCTCCCCTGGTTCAGCTGATACAGGGAGGGGAACAGCTGATACAGGGAGATTAAAGCAACTGCCTGACAAGACAAGCAGCCCAAGTTCGAATCCCAGAAGGGTATGGCTAGCTGATGAGAGCTAAATAGCTTGAAATAGATCTATACTAGTCTCCCTTTATTTCTTTATCAGTAAAAATGTTATATATATAGGAGGGGGCCGAAAGACAAAAGGAAGCTGTGATGTTTCCTTCCATACACCAGGATGACTCGACAGAAAAAAACACACACATATATATATACACACACACACTCCTCCACTCCTCTGCTCGCAACAGAATACCTTATTCCACCAGACTTGAAATTTTGGGCTTAGACAACTTAGAGCTATGTCGCCTTCGATCTGAGCTAAATGTAGTTCATAAAATCATCTGCCACAATGTCCTACCTGTCAATGAATACTTCAGCTTCAACCACAATAATACACGAGCACACAATAGATTCAAACTGAATGTTAACCGCTCGAAACTCAACTGCAGAAAATACGACTTCAGCAACAGAGTAATCAATGCCTGGAATGCACTACCTGACTCTGTGGTTTCTTCCCCAAACCCCAAAAACTTTAATCTTAGACTGTCTACAGTTGACCTCACCCCATTCCTAAGAGGTCTGTAAGGGGCGTGCATAAGAGCACCATCATGCCTACCGTCCCTGTCCTTCTGTCCTATTGTCCAAATTTACCTATACATACTTTGCTTTTATTTATGTTTACATCATACCTGGTATCTTGTACACGTGTTGACAAATAATAAATAAATAAATAAATAGATAAATAAATAAATAAATAAATAAATAAAATAAAAACATTGCACACTGACTTTGCTTCTTCTAAGGATTACCATTAGTGTCATAGTTCCAAATTTGTCCTCCCGTTATATATTAATGAATGCCATGTTAATAGTAATTTGAAATGATAGTGACAAAGGAATTTCCTCTAACTACAATACAGGTTGAAGTGTGCAAGTTTCATTGAACCATGCTATTGGGGAGCAGTAAGAGTCTCTTTTATTCATTTGATCCTGCTGCTATTTATTTCCCACACAACTGATGTTCTACATTACAAAAAGAAGAACCTGCATGCAACATAATCACCATAATATTTTACTTCAATTAAAAACAGACATACTAGATGAAATTTTATTTTTATGTTATTTTTAATGCTGTAGGAAACTTTTCATAGTATTGTGACTCCTGGCACACAGAACTATGAAGATAAAGGAATAGATCCCTAATTTTTTAACCTAAAAAATAAGATAAAATAATTATGTTTTAAAATTGGCTCCCATCCATCTGACTTTCCGTAAGAGCCTTAAGACCTTGTTCTGCCAGATGGCTTTGGGCCCCAATTTGGGGGGGGGGCTTCAAATGGGATCTGATTGATTAAGAGCTAATCCCCCTCCCCCCTCCTGTGCATCTGGATATATATATGTTGTAAGCTACCCAGAGTCACTTTGAAACAAGATGGGTGGCAAATAAATTTAATAAATAATAATAATAAAATCAGTATTTGGTAAGCAACAGCATATTTCAAAACTTCAGGACTTGTATCTTACAACTTTTTACATTTGTAAAAATGTTGTCTTTAACATTTGTAAGGTAGCCATAGTTTTCTTCCACCATTCTTGCTACCACCAGTTACCCTAGACGAGGGAAAAGAAAAAAATAACATTTTTCAGGCTCTTACATTATATTTTCAGAAATAAAATGCCAAAGTATCAATATCCCCAATGGCTACACAGTGGGAAATAAACTATTATCATTCTTTTTGGCCCAATATTGAGCAGTGACAATGATTATTTTTTCATTTTCCATATGTTGACCATATGTTTAAAAGATCGCTGTGACTACACATATAATATGTATACTCTTTGAAATATCATTTATATACTTAGATCTCAAGGAAAAGATCAGCTGACAGTATTTGAATCTTTAAGTGACCCACAGTTGGTGGCATTTAAATTGTCATTTGAGAGGAATTAATAGTAATAAAACCTGATGTTCTAAATAGATCCAATGTATAATCTATATTTGATTATAGATATACATCTTCAGTTATACACCTCAAGTCTTCTGACTTCCTAAATGGATATGGAGTAATGCTTAAAATCTAGATAAAATGAACAATTTAATCCACACTACTTTTTTGGAAATAATATTCAGTTACAGAAAGAAAGGCTATATAAAATATTGCACTAAATATTTAATGCACTGAATGTATTAAAAGAAAAGTTGCATTTCTGTGTGGCTTTTATTTTGGCATGTATTAGAAGTCATTATATTTAGTCTTGCAACAGGTTTTATCTCTGGAATTACAAAGAGCCAGACTCTTGCTTTCAAAATGCAATTTAATCTTTCTACCATTCCCTTAATTGTTTTTCTATCTAATATTTAATTGCATTTATGTGTAAGTATTCATTTTATGATAACATTTTAATCAGTTTGGCAGCAACATTTCCGTCACAAGAACAATTACCATTTCTGTTTATCTGAATTGTGTTGGTTGTTCACGTCTTTTATTCAAATAGCTGCAGGTTCAATTTGCACGCTGTGATATTTTTTGTCTTTTGTGGGTGTTGTTGTCAGGGTTATCAGATTCAGTATCTAATTTGCGGGGGGGGGGGATCACTCTGCCATCCCAAAATTTTCCTTGCAAAGAATGAGATTTGAGGTTTGTATTACAGTGTATTATTAAAGACTGCCATTATGTTCGACTCCTTAAACCAGTTTAAAGATTTTTAAAGCAATGCGGCAAAAAATATTGTGAACTGCTTGTGTATCTTTCTTGGTTATATTATCTGATGCATTATTTGAGAATTAGTAATTGAGTTTTAACAACACTGCAGTATATACACACACAGTATCAGAGTTAATGGTGTGGGTCCAGCCTTAACTTTGTCATTTTCTTATTTGATTGCTTATTCATGCACCCTTCACATTCCATTTGTGTACTTGCTTGACTACATAACACACGAATGTAGAAAAGAAGGATGCCGGCTGATGAAGATTTTTATCTGCTTTCTGAAGTACAGACATGGATGACTATATTACATTCACAATAACACACTTCAAATATTCAAAAGTGGGAGGGTGCTAATTTTTGCCCTACAACTGAAGTCATCTAACATTATAGGAGTATTTGCAATTCCTTAGAAATTAATAGAAGAATCTAAGCATCATTATGTCAATGAAACTGAGAGTATCTACATTTGTCCATTTTGATGAACCGCTTCATTAAATGAATCAATAAAACAGTTTGAGCAGGGACCATGTCAAATCTGAGCATTTAATTTTTCCTTGTAGTTTAACCTTCAGGGTTGTTTGGTAATCAGACAACCAATAACAACTTGAAAATATTTGAGTTCATTCCATCAAGAACATTGTCTGTGCAAATTCTATTAGCAAGCATGAATTAGTGCAGATGTATGTTTCAATTAGATTTTTCCATTACCATGACTTGAAATACCTGAGCTTTATATAGCTCTTCTCAGAAGTCAGAAGTCAGAAGTCAGAAACCTATCTGTCCTTTTTAGGTACTTTTCAATCTATGAGAACTTTCATAGATGCAGAATTCCTCACTCCATTTTCACAGATGAAAACTTGTGAGAAATTGTAAAACGAATATTGACTCAGAATTTGTCGAAGCAAAACTAAGATACCGTACCAGTTTCAGCTTTAAGAAAGTGGGGTATCCCAGGGCTCTGTCTTTGGTCTAGTACTCTTCAATTTCTTCATCAATGATTTAGATGAGGAGTTAGATGGGGAATTTTGCAGATGACACCAAGCTGGCAGGAATAGCCAACTCTCCAGAAGATAGGCTTAAGATACAGAAGGATCTTGACAGACTTTAACATTGGCCCCTATCTAACAAAATGAAATTCAATGGTGAAAAAAGTAAGGTTCTACATTTAGGCAAGAAAAGTCAAATGCACAGGTATAGTATAAATGGTACCTGGTCCAATAGTAGTAATTGTGAGAGGGATCTTGGAGTTCTAGTTGACAATTACTTAAATATGAGCCAGCATTGTGCTACATCCGCCAAAAAAGCCAACACAATCCTAGGCTGCATTAACAGAGGGATAGAATCAAGTTCAAATGAAGTGCTGATACCACTTTTTAATGCCTTAGTAAGATCACACTTGGAATATTGCATCCAGTTTTGGTTGTCATCGCCTAGAGGTGGTTTGCTGCCGCTTCGGACCGGTTTTTTAGAACCGGTAGCTCTGACTCCAAGCTGAGAGTGAACCGGTTCTCTGTATCTGTGAAAGCCCACCCGCCCCTGGGTTATACTGACCTTTATCTCTGCTTCCAAAGCCCAGCTGATCAGGGGAGGCAGATTTAATTGCTGCTCAGCAGCTGTTTTCTGTACTCCTTATCTAGTTTGCAATGCAGAAGATTTTTTTTTGAAGCACTGAGCATGCCCAGACGATCACTTCCTGGAAGGGATGCACGCACGTGCGCGAGCAAAGCAAGCATACGCCCACAAAATGTCACGATAACCGGTGGGGAAGGTAAGTAGAACCCACCCCTGCCATCACCACAATGTAAAAAAAAAATGTTGAGACTCTACTGTAGAAAGAGTACAGAGAAGATCAACAAAGATGATTAGGGGACTGGAGGCTACATAAAGAATGGTTGCTGGAATTGGGTATGTCTAGTTTAATGAAAATAAGGACTAGGGGGGTAACATGATAGCAGTGTTCCAATAACTAAGAGGTTACTACAAAGAAGACAGAGTCAACCTAATCTCCATTGCACCTGAAGGCAGGACAAGAAGCAATGGGTGGAAATTAATCAAGGAGAGAAGCAACTTAGAACTAAGGGGAATTTCCTGACAGAACAATTAATCAGTGGAACAACTTGCCTCCATAAGTTGTGAATGCTCCAACACTGGAAGTTTTTAAGAAGAGATTGGACAACCGTTCGTCTGAAATGCTATAGGGCTTCCTGCCTGAGCAGGACTAGAAAACCTCCAAGGTCTCTTCCAACTCTGTTAGTTTGTTAAAGTACTTCAAATATTATTATTTTTATATATTTCTTCTCAGTAGAAAATATAATAAACAATAAGCCAGGAAAGACCAAAAATATTTTTTCTGTCTTGTATCTACTTGCATTGGACTCAAAGTTTGCTTATATCTTCTCTACAGATAAATCTTCCCAACAAGAAAAGAATTAAGATTCAAAATATTTTTGTCCTGAATTTTGAATTAACATGTTTTGGGCTCCCTGGGAAGTAGGATGACAGAAATAAGGGAATGGAAATCAAACTATTAGTTTGTTGTTATTGGGGGTTTTTTTAACTACCTGCTTCAAAATGGCAGTGGCTATGTTCTTTCTAGAAGCTACAGCAGTATAAATGAAAACCATGACTTTTTATTTGTTAAAAAAAACATTTTTACTTACAACAGCAAAAGTCCTTGAATATAGGGCATGTCTTTAAAAAAATAGCTGTCTGAAACTTGTAGATCTTGGGGAAATTCTGACAGTTGCCTCATCACCAGCTTTTGCAAACATTTTTTTCTTTCCCTTTCCCTTTCTCCTCACTGTCCTCAAAACAAGTGGTTGCTGTGTGTCTTCTCTTCACACTCAAAAAAGGTCCCATTAAGTTTCAAAATATCCAATCACTCACTGCCTCCCAGCAATCACCTTTCATTTACAGATAACATTAAACTTTTAATAAAGGCATATCTTAGATATTCCTCCTTTAAGATCTAGTTCTCATAATAAACACCTTGACATCATCTTTCTGCATTATCACATCAAGGTGAAAACTGCCCTCCCACCCAAACAGAGTATGTCATACTGCATGTATGAAGAAAAAAGTGTAAGCAAGAAATTCACTAAAAATAGAGCTTGCATTTGATACAAAGAGGTTGCTGAACTTCATTTGTAATAGTTCATTCTTTTTTTAACAAGATACCAATGCATTTGTATTCTTTCAAGTACCTTTTTCCAGTTTCTGGTTTAGTCAGACAAGAGTAGTCCAATACTTCCTATTTTTTGACTAGTTTATCATTTTACTACCATCACTTTATACATGTGCAGAAAGAATCATAATTAAGTACAAAATCTACTAGTTTTCTAGGAAGGCTCTCTTGGGCCATGAAACAAGGGCAACTATTTTTCTCTGTTTCTTCATCACTGGCACTTGCCTACACTTCTGTACTTTAATAAACTCCAAAATTGATTCTGTAGAAAAAATATTGTCCAAATCCCTGTCTTGTTCATTTAAAAATAATAATGGTATTGATAGCAAGGTTAACTTGGTTGACTGCTGAATGACACTTTTTTCCCCCCATGTGGGAGGGTACTTCAATGTTTCAAGAATAAGCAAGGTATCAAAACTGAATCTCTCTCCTTGAAGCTTTCATGTTACTTAACAGGTTCATCTTCATATCTGAGGAATGAGTGTTTTTGGTGTGACTTAATATGAACTTCACTTGTTTACATAATTTAGAACTAAACAAAAAAAGTGGGGAAGGGGAGTTGTGATTGATATGTTCACCACCTTGAATTATTTGCAAAAATAATAAGATGGGATATAAATAAACATACAATTGAAGCCAGTTTTTTTTCTTTTAGGATAAATGGATAAGCAGGAAAAAAAATTATTTCAATATATGATATTGTGGTAAGATTATATGCCCAGAGATGGAAAGATTTGACACTGCCTCCTAGAGAGGAATGGTTGATGTTACTGACAGATCTTGCTGAGATGGATAACCTAAATTATTTGATTAGACAAAAGACATTCTCTACATTTATTGATGATTGCAAACTTCTATGAGCCAGTTTAGGCATTGCGACTTATTAAAATATGCATTGGGATGGATAGGTACCAAAAAGCTAAATAATGAAACCAAACAGAATGCTGTATTGGTTAATGGAGAACCATACAACCAAAGAATTGATTTGAGCATTCTATCAGATGAATGGCTTGCCAATCAACTTTTAATAATAACTACCTTCTTCACCATATTCATAGGCTGCCCAGAAACAATTTATATAAACATGCAAATAATATTACAATTATCCTGGTCTGGTGATGGCTTGAGTTTTCATTTTGAGCATGTCTTCATCATTATATAAAGATATGGCTGTCCAGTCTTCATTTGTGTTTAGTTGGCACATGTATATTATTCCAATGTATCCACTTTAATTATTTGCAACTACACTTTCAATTATTATGAATTTATTGATCAATTGAATATCAATAAAACTATCAATAAAATCACAAATACAAACCTACATTATAGTAAATAATAGTTCTTGCTTATGACAATTTTTGAACCTCTTCTTTCATTCACTATTTTATTGAATTTTTTATGGGTAGGTTTCCTTTGTTCAAGCGATTCCACAAAACATCGAAGCAATCATCAAGTTGAAGAAGTAAAATCTTGTTTATACAAGAATTAACCATCTACACCTATTTAATTAGTTCGGAAGACAAGAAAAATTGTACCTCTTTGATTGCAATTTAGCTAATGCTTAATCAAGGATCAACATATAGATATCAAGTACCCACCGTTTTCTCAGAAGCATCACGGACAATAAAATTTAAAATCAATACAAAATCATCTCTTGTACAAATTCAATTTTCTGCATAACATATTTTATAATGTTCCAGCCCTATGGAAAAAGGTCTATAACTGTTTTCAAATACAATTGCACTTCTGATGTTGCAGAAGCAGAGCATATTTCACATTTGAGGGACACTAGAGCAGGAATAGGCAGCATTTTGGACACCAAAGGCCATACTGCATATTTAGAAGAAGAACTATGGGCTGCAAGCAGTAGGCGACATGAAACTCTGTATGTCATTTTAGATTTTTTGCAGGGACTTTTGGAGGGTTTCTTTGATTTTAATTTTGACATATAGTGTGTGTGTGTCTCTGTGTGTTATACTATGCTTGCTATGTTAAAAAGATGGGAAATAATGCTAATAGTCTTCAATTTCAATGTTCAGGGCTCCTTCTTCTTATACATACTCATTTATTCTACAGTAGCAACACTAGAGTAATGACATTTTAAATTGAATTGATCCCGAAATTTAACATACATTTTATGGATGTTTTATATGCCAAATATTCTACATTTAGCTAACATGCTATAAGACAGTTGTCACCAGACTTAATGTCCTTTAGGTATGTGGTTTTCAACTCACTATATTTCCATTAAAATCACTCTGGAGGGTATCAAAAGCAAAGAAGGCCATGGTACATTTATATGGTATTCAAGTAGCAACATTAATTATGGATGTAGATGAAGTTGTTTATCAGGGTATTTATAGCAATGAGTCTTATCAATTAAATATCCAGAAGAGTAATACCATCATCATCTGTTTGCATGAAACAGATGAATAGTATTATTATTAGTTTTAGAAAGGCATGCATTTTTTATAACTGTTCGTATTAATAAATCACCTTTCATATAATATTTGTGCCTTCAATAGAACCCCTTTTGTTAAAGCATCTTATTTATTATCAGGAATTAAAAAGGAAAAAAGATTTAATGCAGTATATAATTTAGTCCCTTATTTTGAAGTGTATAATTTATTTTACATAGGGATGGAAGCTAAAGTTGAAGTCCATTGCAACAAGATAATCTTGTCAGCTCCTGTCTCTATGGAAACTATACTAACAGAGGGGTTTTTTTGTTCTTTCTTTCTCTTAAAGCAGCTAGAAAGGTAGTGCTGTGCAGAAGTCCAGTAGAAGACAGTGGGAGGTATTTTTAGATAAGCATGGCCAAAATTGCAGCAGTCCCGAAGTCAGTCTTGCTTCTTAATCTGAAACTTCAGAATGTTTTTTTTTTCACATTAAAGTTCTTGAACAGCAATATACACCATCCTTGTAGACCTCTTCCTCATACATGTTTTGTCTTCTCAGATTTGATAATGACAGTCCTCTATGGGCACTGAAACATGGCCAGCAAGGTGATTAGGTAGCACCCACACACTCATATTCATGTATAGAATGTCAACTAGGGCAATTGTGTTTCAAGACAAAGCCACACTTTGTCCATATTGTGCTTCTCTGTTTTGAATGAAAAATTATATTTGATTACTTATAGTTCAACTTTAAGAAGGACTACAAATATTCATCATACTACATTTTGTTTTCAAGAGAAAACAAAAAGAGAAAAGTCCAGTTTAGAGAAAAATATTCTGGGGAAGTCTTTGTATTTTATATTTCAGCAATCATATGCAGTTCATGAACTGAATTTCTGATGCACAATAATGTGGAAGTGCTCTGCCCTTGCCTTTCTTTCAATATATGTGCTTGTGTTTGTGTGTGCTTAATTTTTCAGTCTGGTCTACAGTAATTGATTTTGCTGATAATCTCCCATATACTATTAACCAGATCCAACCTTACTTCATTTACTACTGAGATTAGGCTGGTTCGTTAATTAACCATATAGTGCCACCCCAAGAATTATTGACATGAATTCAAAATAAATGCAGGGAAGAGATTATCAGTGCTATACTCCGATTTACAATCCACTATCAGCAGCTTCATAGATATTTAGGCAATATTTACATAATGCTGGATTATTTTAATGAAAAAAACAAATGACCAAACAGACTAGAATCAGGTTGGCAATATGCAACTTTTCACATATTGTTGCACTGCATCTTCCGGGGCTCATGAGCCATAGTGATGTTAGGCAAAGATGAGGTTCAATACTGTAAGCCACACATTGTCCATATCTATCATAATGTGTTTTTCAGAACCTCCGTCTTTGTTTCCTTTCTTTAGTCCCTGATTATTATAATATCACTACATCAGTGTCATAAACAAAGCTGTTTTCTTCCTAACAACAGTGAACTACCAGTAGCAAGGAACTACAGTCAGGCCTCTATGCTTAGTAGCCAGGCTTAATCAGATATATTTTTACCTGAAATTCCATTTCAACATGAGGTATTTAAACATGACACAAAACGTCTAAGCCATCATCAATCTAAACACCTGTCTTTTCAGATTAAACAATAATAACTAAATATTTCTTCCCAAAGCCAGATCAAAAACTACAGAAGCACATCAGTAATAAGGATGAATGGACATCTCAGGCTGTAATAAATGGCTTATTAGCCAATGGAAATTGCATAACTGAATGAGTTTCTCCCCTTCATAAACTTTTGTGGAGGTTTTGTGCTGAAATCATTACAATTAGAACAGTGATGGCAAACCTTTTTTGGTTCACGTGCCAAAAGGGTGTGTGTGCGTGCGCTAGCATGCACGCATGTGCCCACACCCATTCCCTCCCCCCACGCATGCGCACAACCCCCACCCCCGCCCATGCGCATGCGCAAAGGCCTCACTGAAGCCTGGGATGGTGAAAAACGGCAAAACGGGCAAATCGGAAGTTTGGAAAAACGCACTTCCGATTTGCCGATTGGGCTGTTTTTCACACTCTGTGGCTTCAGGAAGCTTCCCTGAAGCCTCTGGATTGCGAAAAACAGCCCAACGGCAAACCAGAATTGCATTTTTCCGAACTTCCAGTTTGCCCGTTGGGCCGGTTTTCGCACTCCGGGGCTTCAGGAAGCTTCCCTAAACCCTCCGGAGTGCGAAAAACAGCCCAATGACAAACTGGAAGTGCATTTTTCCAAACTTCCGGTTTGCCCATTGGGCCGTTTTTCGCACTCTGGGGCTTTAGGAAGCTTCCCTGAAGCCTCCGGAGGGCGAAACGGCCTTCCCCAAGGCCAAAAATCAGCTGGCCAGCACGCGCATGTGCGCTGGAGCTTACATAGGACAACGCCTCATGTGCCCTCCAATATGGCTCCGCGTGCCACCTGTGACACGCGTGCCATAGGTTTGCCATCACAGAATTAGAGCTACTTTTCAGAAAATTTCTGGGTACGCAGGTACTCTTTCAGTCTTACCAATCACCGAAAGTACCTCATAGGCAAAAAATAGAAACATGGTACCACTAAATGCAGAGGTGACTTTTTAAAAAAATCTCTAATGTGCAAGATTCATTTTGCTCTTTATCCTTTGACTTCTGCTTTCTGCTGATTTGTTCCCTTCCTGAATGATCCTGATAATATATTACAGTGACCTGGATGTGTAGACTTGGTGGAGTTGATCTCCTCCTGCACAGTCACATGAGGATTTAGAGGATTAGCAAATGTATATAGCCACCCATCTCATACATGTGACTCTGAGCAGGATATGCAATCATCATAAGGAAATCCTTCTGCTCTAATTTTGGGTACAAGTACTTGGTGTTGAGCCAAGGAAACAGAACAGCAGTTTCTGGTATATCGTTTACCCTGTTCCACAGTGATCTCCTTGACTGAACCTGACTGAATGATCTTAGAGGTGATTTTGGGGAGTTCCAGACTGATGATTGTGGAAGACTCCAGCCTCCACTCTGAGGTATTTATGATGGGGTAACCATGTGACTTCTCGGCCACTGTTACCATGACAACGATGTACAGCATATAGAAAAATGACAAGCATGTATATAGAAAAATGCAAAAAAAGCATTTTATATCTTCAGTGACAAACATGATTTATACTTAAATTAATAGCGGCATAAATTGATTTAAGGAGTAATTTTTCTTCATGTTTTACCTCCTTTTTATACTTGCAGCCTTCTTGTACAAATAATTTTCATGAAAAAATTAGATGTTTTTGTAACGTCCTCACGGTGCCTCAGAGACAGCAGTTAGCGTCTCTGATTGGTTGAGCGTCGGCCGGTTGCCGCGCGGGAGTCTTCCAGGGCTCCTATTGGTTAATGCGCTTGACAGCTGCATATAAATGAGCTGTCAAGTCGCGGCTGAGGAGAACTTCTTCTGCCGAGTTGTTTTTCCTGTTGACTGTTGCCGTTCCTTAATAAAGAGTTTCTTCGCAAGCCTGCCTCGTTCCTGTTTGCCGGCTCCGGACTTAATAGTTGGCGACGAAAGGTGGGATACTTCCCCAGAAAATCACAGCCGGTTCCTTCTTAATGAGAGCGCTGCCATTCCCTCACTGACATAGCCCAAAATGGCAAAAACACAGCTATTTTCGAGGCGTTCAGCCCAGCATCCGAGACGTGGGATGCTTATATGCAAAGGTTTGACTGCTTCCTGCAGGCAAACGACTTAGAGGAAATCTCGAGTGCTAGGAAACGGGCTTGTTTCCTAAACACGTGTGGCCATCAAATGTTTTCCATGGCCAGGGCGCTGGTGGCCCCGCAAATTGTAAATAATGTGCCATGGGAGGACCTCATAAGCAAACTCAAAAATCATTACTCCCCTGCGCCCTCATGGATCGCCCGCAGGTTCGCTTTCAGGCAAAGGGTCCAGAAGGAAGGGGAGCCCATAAATCATTACATGGCCTCCCTCCGCAATGCGGCTTTAGAATGCAAATTCTCAAACCTGGACAATTCCCTACTGGAGCAACTCGTATGCGGCGTCAGGGATCTGCGCCTGCAAAGACGCCTCCTAGCCTGTACCAAGTTAACCTTAATCGTGGCACTAGATGAGGCGCGAGCATGTGAAATGTCCACAAATTCTACAGCTGAAATACAGCGGCTGCAGCCCTCTGCAAGCCAAAACCAACGTTTTGCAGCCATCCATTATGAAACTGAGGATCCAGTCGACGAAAGTGAGGGAAACTCCGTTGTCAACCGCCTTAAAACTGCACCGCGAAACAGATGGCCACCACCATCGCAAACGGCATCACCACAGCCGCCGCCACCTCCACCACGAAGGGCTGGCTGGCCTCCTTGTCTCAGCTGTGGAGACAATCACCCTCGAAGCTCCTGCCGCTTTAAGTCAGCCACCTGCAACCGGTGTGGCCGATATGGCCACCTTGCCAGAGTTTGCCGCTCCCGTCCAGTAAGCGCTGTCCCGTCAGCACCACCTCACCGCCCACCTGAGAGACCTGCAAGACCTGCACGCGACTGCTTCGCTGTGAGACGACCGGATGAGCTGCCAGAGGAGGAAGTCTACTTAACCACTGAGGGGAGGCGAAAGAAGATCCACCTCACTGTCAGATAGAGGGGTCCCCCTGCACTATGGAGGTGGACACTGGGTCTTCCAGGACCATTGTGTCCTGGCAAACTTTAAAAACCTTAATCCCCTCCTACTCTGAAGCTCATCTCTGCCCTTGCAATGTGAGGCTGAGGGATTACCTGGGTTATGAAATTCCAATAATGGGCCAAGCCACCCTCCTAGTGGAGAAAGGGTCTTTCACAGGCCCTCTGCCCCTTGTGGTAGTCTCTGGGCCTCTTCCCTCTTTGTTAGGCCTCGACTGGTTCTCTTCCTTAGGGCTAGCTATTACCGGTGTCCATTCCACTTCCTGTGAGGACTACGACAGCTTGTTCTCCAAGTTTGCTGACGTCTTCGAGGGCAAACTTGGTAAATATGTGGGCACCCCAATAATGCTAAATCTTGACCCCAAGGTTACACCTATCTGCCTGAAGCCAAGGCGTGTTCCCTTGGCCTTGAAGCCAAGGGTGGATGCGGAGCTAGACAAGCTCATAGCTCAGGGCATTTTAGAACCTACAGACCATGCAAAGTGGGAGACACCCATTGTTGTCCCCTTGAGGTCTGATGGCTCCCTTCGTATCTGTGGGGACTATAAATGTTCTATCAACAAGGCCTTACAATCACACCCCTATCCTGTTCCTGTTGTACAACATGTGCTCCACTCCCTGGGCCGGGGCACACTCTTTGCCAAGCTGGACATGGCTCAAGCTTATCAACAGCTCCCGGTGGACGAAGCCACGGCTGAGGCTCAAACCATCGTAACCCACCGGGGAGCTTTCAAATGCCGCCGCCTCCAGTTTGGTGTGAGTGTGGCCCTGGGCCTATTCCAGAACATCATGGAGCGCTTGCTTTATGGCCTGCCTGGAGTCATCCCGTACTTCGATGACATCCTCATTTCAGCCACCAGTCAGCAGGACCTTATCGCCAAGGTCAGGAGTGTCCTTCTCCAGTTTAGGCAGGCAGGCCTTAAGCTTAAGAAAAGCAAATGCAGGATAGGAGTCCCCAGAGTGGAGTTCCTGGGCTATCTGATTGATGCCACAGGTATTCACCCCACTCCATCCAAAGTTGCAGCAATCAAACTAGCCCCTTCCCCTGCCAACAAGGCTGAGTTGCAGGCCTTCCTAGGCCTGCTTAACTTTTACAGTGTGTTCCTACTGCACAAGGCCAGCATAGCCGAGCCCTTGCACCGCCTCCTTGATGCTAAGAAAGCTTGGGAATGGGGCCCAGAGGCCCAGGCTGCCTTCCAGGAAGTTAAGAAACTCCTTACATCCGATGCAGTCCTGGTCCAATATGACCAAGCCCTACCCATCTCCCTAGTTGCAGATGCCTCTCCTTATGGCATTGGGGCCGTATTGAGCCATGTCTTGCCCAATGGGTCAGAGGCCCCAATCGCCTATTTTTCCAGGACCCTCTCTTCCACAGAACGTAACTACAGTCAGACCGACAAAGAGGCCCTGGCTTTAGTAACTTCTGTCAAGAAGTTCCATGATTACTTATATGGCAGGCCATTCACATTATTCACTGACCATAAACCCCTCTTAGGCATACTTGCTGGAGATCACCAGACACCTCAATACGTCTCTCCTCGGGTGTCGAGGTGGGCCGAATTTTTGGCCGGATACTCCTATTCCCTAGTTTATCGCCCTGGCAAGGCTTTGTCCAACGCGGATGGCCTGAGCCGCTGCCCACTGCCCCTTTCTATTCAGGATCCTGCACCCACATCTGACGTCCTCTTAGTGGAGGAGCTGGGGGTCCCACTAATTGCTGCTGACTTGGCTGCCCACTCTGCACGAGACCCCGTCCTGAGACAGGTGCTAGACTGGGTGAGGAGGGGGTGGCCCTTGGGAAGACTTGACCCCGTCTTCACGCCTTACAAGGCCAGACAGTCAGAACTGTCCACACACAAAGGTTGCCTGCTATGGGGAAGTAGGGTGATAGCTCCCCCTCCCTCCAGGAACCAATCCTCCGTTTGCTTCACGACAGCCATCCAGGCATTGTCAGGATGAAGGCATTGGGACAAAGCTACGTTTGGTGGCCTGGCATGGACCAGGCCATCGAACGTTGGGTCTCCCAATGGCAACTGTGCCAAGCCAACAGACCTGTACCCCCCGCCGCTGCCCCAAGAGCATGGGAAAATCCCAGGGGGCCCTGGACCAGGCTGCACCTGGATTTTGCTGGCCCCTACCTGGGCCATCAGTTTTTGGTCCTTGTTGACGCATACTCAGGGTGGGTCGAAATAGAGCTTATGACCAGCACCACAGCGGACAACCTGGTTCGCACCCTGATGAGGGTGTTCACCACCCACGGCCTGCCAGATGTGGTGGTCTCTGATAACGGACCACAATTCACGTCTACCAGGTTCCAATTATTCCTGGCCTCCCTGGGCATCCGCCAGGCCCTGATCGCCCCATGGCACCCAGCCAGCAATGGCCGGGCTGAAAGCGCCGTCCGCTCGGCCAAGGAGGCCCTCAGTTGCATGGGCGCCACAAATTGGCAGGACAGGGTGGCCCAATACCTCCTGGCACAGCACTCCATCCCCTGCCCGGTCACCAACCGCAGCCCGGCTGAAGTTCTAATGGGCCGCCGCCTGTGCACTGTTCTGGACAGATTGCACCCATCGTACGCCCCGGAGTGTCCTAATGTGTTGAATGACCACCCCCGGGGGTCCTTGAGGGGGACTTGGTGTTCGCGCAGAACTTTGGGGGGGAACCTAAGTGGCTGCCAGCCAGAGTCCTCGAAATAAATGGCCCCTGTTCCTACAGGGTCGAGTTAACCGACGCAAGGACATGGAGGCGCCACATCGACCAGTTGAGGGGTCGCACCCCCCCAGCCGACATGCCAATTCCAAGGACCATTGTGGCGCAAACTCCACCCAGGCCGATGCTGCCGCCGGTGACCGCCGCTGCCCCCGAGCCTGTTCCGCCGCTCTGCCTACCTGCCAATCCATTGTGCATCGCTGGGTCGCCTGTGGCACCATCCAGTCCGACTCTTCAAGCCGCGAGCCCTACAGCGCAGCCCGCCGTGCTCCAGGAACTTTCAAACACTCCTGTGGAAGCGCGCCGCTCCGACTGGCTGCGCAGGCGCCCAGCCTATTTAAACAACTATGTTTGCGCATGTCAGGTGGGGAGGGGTGTAACGTTCTCACGGTGCCTCAGAGACAGCAGTTAGCGTCTCTGATTGGTTGTGCGTCGGCCGGTTGCCGCGCGGGAGTCTTCCAGGGCTCCTATTGGTTAATGCGCTTGACAGCTGCATATAAATGAGCTGTCAAGTTGCGGCTGAGGAGAACTTCTTCTGCCGAGTTGTTTTTCCTGTTGACTGTTGCCGTTCCTTAATAAAGAGTTTCTTCGCAAGCCTGCCTCGTTCCTGTTTGCCGGCTCCGGACTTAATAGTTTTAATCACAAATGATACATTCTAAAAAAAAATGCAGCTCAGCTCAGACCCCTCTATGATAAATAGCTGGGCCACACATCGCTGGGTTTCAGTGCTTAAAGAGTCCATCCATTGTGATATGGGGTTCTTAACAACTAAAGAATAAAAATAATTACTATAAAATTGTTAGACTACAGGTAGTACTCTCGATGTATGACCACAATTCAGCCCAGCATTTTGGTTATAAGTTGTTGGAATTTTAAGTTGTGTCATCACATGACCAGATTCAATTTTACAACCAGTAAACCAACCAAATTCATTTAAGCAACAATGGATGAACATTTCCACCAATTCAACCCAGCTTCATTCAGTTGTCAGAGTGTGTTAGAACATAGACAAAACAATTGACATCTAAATCAATGAAAACAATGTCATAAAATAAAACTACATTAGTAGAATACTCTATATATGTGTGTGAAGGAGGAGGACAGAAAAGTTGAGAAGATACATTATTTTTGCCACTGAATCCTAGATGTCACAGTTGTGATTCTAGCCCCCTTTAATGACACTTTAGCACATAGCCAGTGTATGTTATCACAGCTTTTGCTTATGCCACAGTTCTTTCAAAGTGTTGATGTAGCTGGAGTGCTGCATATTCATTCATTTGCCCAATAATTCATTTGTACTGTATAAAATACGTATAGCTCACTCATCAATCCATTAATATCTAGCACAATAAATAAGAAATTAATTTAAAACATACAATAACACAGAAGGGACATCACTATCAGGACCCTTAAAAGACAAAAGGAATGGTTAAGCTATTGAATGATTCCTAAAGATTAAAAGGCCTGGTATTAAGTATGATTTGAAAGGAGGACAATAGCCTCGCCTTCTGGAAAATGAATTTAAAAAACGGAGGTTCTAGATAACAAAATATTTTTACTGTATAGTTGCTTAAATGAATAGGTATAAAAATGAATGTATGAAAAAGATGAATCTAATTGATTCTTTTGATTTTAGTTACCTACTTCTTTTTTAATCCAAATGGCTAGTTCTTTATGTCAACACTATCATTGTCATATAACTCATTTATTAATTATATTTTGGAGCATAAAACCGAGGAAACAAATTTCAACTATATTTGATGGTTTAATTTCCTAGAAAAAATATTTTTAATTTTTTTCCATTTACTAACTTTTCCCCCCAAACCATCTATTTGTGCTTAAACCAAATTTTGTGTTCATTGAAGACATATATATATATATATATATATATATATATATATATATATATATATATATATATATATATATATATATATATATATTAATTGAAGACATATATATATAGTAATATATAATATAACTAATACATTAAAAAAGAGTTGATAAATAGGTTGAAAGAATATCCACATCCAATTTGAAATCTCCTTCTAGAAGAATGGCATACTTATTGAAGTTAATATGTTAAATAGAGATATTCTTAAATATAAATACAAATAAGATATAAGGAAAAAATCCATGATTTTAAAATGAATATTATTGCATCTTTTTAAAAAATGAATATTGCCAAGGCTATAAAGAAATACATTAGCTGGCCTCTCCAAACAAACTATGCGTAACTTTTCATTTGAAAAAAAAATGCAAACAATGACCTCTTTGCAGTTTTTAGTCTGCCCTAAATAGGATGTTTGACTTCAGAATAACTGGCTTCTAGATATATTTTGGCTATGCATTTTGTTTGTTTATTTGTTGCTGAGACAGGGATAAAGATAGCAATACAGAAGATCATCACCAGAAAGTTCAGTTAGTGTATCAAAAGTATGGTACTTCTTTTCCCTTCTACCCTCAATAGCAAATAACGTAGTTATGTAAAATACACAGAAAGAGAATTAGATATGCTTTCAATTTTAGAAATAGAAATACTTGATAGATCAGGTTATTTATGATTATACTGTATATGACAGTGAAATTATCATGAGTGGGATCAGAACTTTTACATTTAAAAATGATTTGTTCAATTAAAAGACTGCTATCTCTTATTAAGTAGATTTAGAGAATTAGGGAATTCAGTAAATTGGAGACTCAAGTGAAAGAAGCAGACAGAATCTTTTGATACTAGACACAATGGAAATATTTTTAAAGATAACATTTTATAAAAAGATCAAAGTGGGAACTCTAAGCCTGCTCAGAGGAAATAAGGAGAGGTTTACAAATGATGTAATAGCACAAGGAACCTAGTTTCCACTGAAATCCGGTTCTCGACACTGTGTAACAACACAATTTTGACCATAATTAAAGTGTCAACAAAACCAGACTAAATCAGTGTTGCAGTTCTATAGATGTGCATTGATATTTTATTAGTTTGGCCACACCACTCTATAACCATATAATATCACTGTTCTATAAATTTCATTGGCTCCCAGTATGTTTTTGGTATAGTTCAAGGTATTGGATATCATCTATAATACTCTTCATGGCACAAGGCCAGGTTACCTGCAGAACCAAGTATCTCCAACTGACTCTTCCCATCCTTACTAGATCAACAAGGTCTCCTCCATATAATAATGTATCTGATGGGACCCAGAAGGCATCTTTTCTCTGTTCTGGCATTTCCGTTTGAAACAGCTAACCTTCTCAGATTTAGATGGCCCTGATACTGTTGGCCTCCTGCCACAAGCCTTGAAGACCTAGCTTTTCCCCTGAGCTTTAGGTCAGAATGGTAGATGAACCTGTCATGTGAATGTAGCTCATATGAAATTACTGTGACCTTGTCTCAATTGGATTGTGCTTTTTTTAGTTGGTGTTAATGTTGGCTTTAATCTTATGTGGACCACTCACAGTTGCAGTTTACAAATTGGGCAGCTATATAAATTGATTAAATAAGTAAACAAGCAAGCTATCCAGTTTCAGGATGGATGATCTTTTACTCTTAGTTTATTTAATATTGTTTGTGATCTCCAATATTTTGATCTATTTTAAAACATTTGATTATATGCATGGCTTGCTCCATTTTTGCAAAAACAAGGGTGATAGGAATAATAATAATAATAATCCACTGTGTATGAAATTATATTTCCAAATTACATATTCCATATGAATCCTTGTGTGGCAGGGTAGGAAAAATGGCATAATAATAAACGGACGTGTCTCATACTTGTTAAATGAGCAAGGAGTTGAATTCACTCAGAAAACAGCATGTTAGAAATGCCAGAGATATCATTTCAAATATTCCAATCTGCTTATCACTTCTGTCTCCATATAATATGGCTTCCTGCAGAACCCTATTAAGCAAATCAGTATGAATCTTGAAATGATTCTGCACGGAAAAGGGCAAATAAAAGTGGATTGAGCAAATTCTTAGCAAGACTCCTAAATTAACCCGAGAAAGATCCTTGAGCTTGGAGGATATTATTCAGACTAGGTATAGTTCATTCTTTTAAATGAACCTAAAGTCCTGGTTATTTGCTGCCTTGGGAGGCATTCATCCTCACACGATGAAGAACACCCTTCAACTATTATCATGTCGATGGTATATCATAGAAGCTTGGTGATCTATAGTCATGGTAAACTACCACTCTTCCAACATGATAGCCTTGAAGAAATGAGTAGGGGGAACAATAACAGCTGTGTTACCTGCTACTTCACGCAAGCAATTGTTCATCATATGTCTATGCAAAGAACAAGCTACCCAACCAAAACAAGAACTAAAGTTAAGAACAACATAGGGTTATTTTCAAAATATGAACAAAAGCATATGTCTGCAAGATGTCTGGCAGCTTGAATAGGTTTCTTATTTAAATATACTTTCTGAGGATGGTTCTTCAGGATAAACTCTGAGACAGCAAGGCAGCCTGCGCTTAGTCCTTCATAATAATGTGTCTCAATAATGTTTCTAGAACTGGCAATTAGCAAGACAGGCTCCTGAATCATGAATACTGAAGGCGCATATACAGTATATGCAAAAGAATATACAGTAATTAGGATGAATTATACAAATCTATATAATCTATATTCTATCTATACATCTGAAACAATTTCTCACCTTTGTAAGAAGGCAGACCTCTCTCTCTCTCTCTCTCTATCCCCCTACCTACCTACCTACCTATATCTCAGTTGTAACATTATTTTTCATTTTTAAAAATGCACATTTCTCTAATCTTCCTTTTTGATGTGCATTTTCTATATACATTGTTACATTTTTACATCATTTTTACATCAATTGTCACCATGTGACCTCTTTTAAAATGTACTTAGACTTTGTGTGTGTGCGGTGTTTGTGTGTGTGTGTTTTTTTCTATGTGTTTGCTTTTTCCCCCTATGTAATTTCTGATAATATTTTTGTTGGATGCAACTTCTGCAAATACATGTTTTCCACCCCTACAGGTTTGGACCAGAGAAGGATGGTCACTGTTGCTTTGCTATGGTAGAAACCTGGATCTTATAAATTCATTTGTATAGTAATTGTTAGCAGAATGCTTTAACATTCTTAGTTGGCTATTAAAGTATTTTAGTATGAATATCTGGACATTTAATTGTGATAAAGTTAAATATTTCCTTTTTGATGCACTTTTAATTTCCTTTAGAATCACTGAATAAGTCTCTGTCTGGATAACATTCCATAATCACAAAAAACATGACACCACCGGAATGCTGGCTAGATGTACTGTATATTTTAAACCTCCTAAGTATTCTTAATAATCCTTTAAGTTTAATAACAATACACTTGATTTTTATCAATCAGAAGTGTATCAGTAATCAAGATGCAAGGATATTTATGAAATGACAACAAAAGCTGCATGAAGTTCTGATTGTTATTTTATATACCGTCTATTTGTCCTTTATAAAATGCTTTCTGAGAAAAATAAGAATTCTTGTTCAGCAATAGTGCGTTTTGGTTTAGAGTAGAAAATGTGATATTGCTCTTTGCTTTTTCAGCTGGCAGACCATGTTATAGTATTTCTTTATTTCTTTATTTCTTAAACTTATCACACTGTCAACTACCAAGGTTATCAGTGATTTACAATAAGTTTTAAAGTGATAAAAATAATACAATAATAATAAAATTGGAACACCGTGTGCTTTTATTTTACCTCCTCTGTCTTCCAAATACTATGGTCAAATAGACTGACAGTTCCCCTGCAACATCAGATTTAAACTTTCTGAAAGAAGACCAGGAAGGTATTTGAGAGACATTTGGCACATAATACAAAAATCAGCTGGTGAAGAACAAATAAGAGGAACATTTCTATTTCAAAACACTGTTGTTTACTTAGCTGTTCTTGCTGATAGGAAATAGGAAATTATTTACGAACACTTTGCTAGAAACAATATTGTTGAGATGTCAGGTGTATGATTGATTGATTGATTGATTGATTATATGTCAAGTCATTTTTGACTCCTAGTTCCAATCCTTTTACATACATGACTACATACTCACTGTGTCTATGTTTCCCTCCAAAATTATTGAAGTAGTTACATGAATTAGAGCTATCAATGTTATACCTAACATTGGATAGATTAAAACAATTTATATCTTGATAACCAGTGGTGGGTGGCTGCCGGTTCTCCTGTACCGGTGGCGGGAATTTGCCCCCGCTTGCTGAACTGGCAGCGATGGTCGGCTGGCCATGCCCCTGAACCGGTTCTCCAGTCACTGCTCCGTGAAATCGGCTTGCAAAGAACCCTCTGCGCATGCAAAACGCGCACTTTCAACGCAATGGGAACTGGTAGGGAAGGTAAGTAGAACCCACCCCTGTTGATAACCTCACTTTCTTAAAACATGAAAGCTAATTTGAAGTACTAGTAGCATTTCAAGATTAGACTACTCTTGTCTATAAAGAACATTTATTTTAAATTATTTCATTATTATTTATTATTGTTTCTTAGCTTCAAGCAATATGCTGTGGGTTTTTTTCCCCATTCCCTGTTATGTCCACCACATCTTCATCTTTAAAACCACTATTTGTGGCTTTAAAGCATTGCTTTTTGTGTGTTTTTAATTCTTGTCTACTACCCAGAGTTTGCTGGTAAATGAGCAGTCCTAGAACTTTAAATTATAAATGATAATAATACTTTAAAATTATTTTAAAAACTATTAAAATATCTGAACATTTTACTGTTGGGTAAAATCAGTATGGACAAGTTGAAAACATGATTAATAAATAATAGATCCAAAGAGTGGGAAAAGTGCTAAAGACAAAATTGAATGATGGAAACGCCATCAACCCCATCAGTATCTGTGCTATACCTTTGATTCAACACACTGCTGGAATTATAAACTGGACAGAAGCTGAATTTGACTGAAAAACAAGAAAGCTAATGAATATTACATCCTCATAGTGATATTGATAGATTATACCTGGCCCAAAGAAATGGAGGCTGAGGTTTACTTCAAGTCAATCAAACTATCAAAAAAGAAAAGCATGCATAAGCAGATTACATAGAAGACAGCCAAGAACAAGCACTGATGCAAGTTAAAAATGGAAACTTACTGAATGTCCAGGAAAAAAACACATGAATAGCAAAATAATGTAATAAACACAAGAACAGAATGCTGGCAAGTAAAAGCATTATATAGTCAAGTCTACAAAAGATTAAGAGGAAAGTGGATAAAAATAAAACCTGACAATGGCTAACAACTGGAACATTAAAAAAAGAAACTGAGGAGTTGATTTTGGCTGCTCAAAAGCAAACTATTTGAATTAAGGCAATCAAGCTCAGAACTGAAAAAAATTGTCAAATGATTCAAAAGGCAGATAGTGCAAAGAACCAAAACAAACAGTAGACCGTATACTGAGCACATGCAAAAAGAACACACAAATTGATTATAAACAATGATATTACACAACATGACAAAATGATTTACTAGAACTTCTGTAAATTATCATGTGTCGGTAATGAAAAATTGGTGAAACAAAATTGAAAAGTCAAAAATGAACAGATTAAATTACTGTGGGATTTCTGAATACAAATTGATAAAGTCTTAGCCCATTAAACATCAGATTTAAAAGAAGAAAGTATGGATAATTAATGTGCCAAGGAGATAATGAAACAGAAGACAAAGAGTTGGAGAAGATCACATATTAAATCAAAATTGAAAGATTATGACATAAACCAGCCATGGTGGTCCCAGGGATTATTGCCATTCTGGCTACCATACATTGACAAAAGTTTCATCTTTTACCAAAGACCACATTGCTTGGATCCACACATATTCTATTCCATTACAATTCTAGATTTTGGGGAAGTACTCAATGTGAATGAAAGCCAATCCCAGGTAAAGAAGAGGCACCTGAGGTTTCACATTTTTGTGTATGTAATAATTTGCTCATTTGTATCCCTGATTGCAGCAGTTTATAAGTAATGAGTAAAACCCAGTTTTCAGTCAAATAAGCAAAGTGACAAATGTCATGCTTCTATTATTTGTTTCTGTTACATAAAGCAGTGTATATAATGAAAAAATGGTCTCTTTCTAATTAACACTGCATTGAATATGTGATATAAAACTTCCTGCTTTGGGAATGCAGACTTAAAACGAACAAAGCCATCTCTAAATATAGTGCTAATCTGGGACCTTTCTTTTACTTTTGTTCTTAAAAAAGAAGATCCTTTGAATAGTTCTTGAGATGTTTGCCTCCTGACCTCACCAACCACTTGTCTTGACTTCTGATAATAGGTACTGGTAATTGGGAAATATAATTATAGAATACATTTATTCAGAACAAAAGCCATTGTGCTTCCTGAAATGAAGAATTTAATAGGTTTTCTCAACAGTTATTTCCCTCCTCTTCTATTTAAAGCAGGCTTTATTTATTTATTTATAGCGTAGATTAATACAATCAATTTCAGACTTGTTGAAATTAATAGGTTAGCCATGCCTCATTTAAGTTCCATTAATTCCAGTTACTTTAATATGACAGACAACCCATTGAAGTTGTGCTGAATCCAAACTCTTACAGTATAAAATTACATTGGAATATTTGTTTTCAAATTCCCATTGGCTTCAAAGGATTGTAAATCATTTTAAATGTTCTCAGCTGGGTATCCTTTATGCAGGTATTGTGATCATGTGTCTTGAAGAACTTGGTCCCTCCAGCTTTTTTTTAATGTTCTGTGTTGGCATCTAGACATCTTTGTTAGCCAATTTTGAATTGTAGCAGGTGCTTTCAGCTGAGAGAAGCTAACTTCTGTCAGATATAGCTTGTTCCTGATTGTAACAACTTCTATTGACTTCTTTAAATTTAGGATTCTCCTAAATCTAAAACTAACTCAACATTTTTGTACTGGACTCTTCACTAAACTGACACCAATAAACCAACAATTTCTAGCCCAATCCAATGCTTTTTTTTCTCCACAAAGTATTTCCATTCTTTTTCTGTACCTTGTGTCCAACTACGAATAGCCCTTGATTTATGACCATAATGGAATCTGCCTGTTACAGTTGCAAGTCGTGTCAGTTATTAAATGAGGTGCCATTGTGATTGTCTCGCTTAATGACTTCTGTCTCTGCTATCCATGATGGGGTCGTTAAGTGAACATGCAGGTGGTTAATTAGAGTATGGGGTGCTTCAGGGATTGGGAAGGACATGGGAGGCTTTAGTGAAGGCTCAGGTCTGCATTTCAGTACTCCCCAGCTCATACATGGCATGCTCCAGGCCTCCCAATGACCCCCCCCCACCTGCAGCATCTTGTGTTCCACTTCCCATTCCACCTCTTGGAGTTCCCACAGGCCTTCGTCCTCCCAATTGCAGCTCCTCCCAAAATGGAACTCACTTCCAGGATGGCAGGCCTTGCAGGCCTAAGGAAGGTGAGGAATGATGGGCCTCATAAGGAATTTCAAAGCACCCAAATTTTATTTATGTGACTGTGGGGGTGCTTCAGCAGCTGTAACTTCATGCAGGGGTTGTAAGCCTCTTTGTTCAGCACTATTGAAATTTCAAATAGTCACTAAAAACAATCATAAATTTAGGACTACCTATATGGGGGGCACGGTGGCTCAGTGGCTAAGACGCTGAGCTTGTAGAATAGAAAAGTTGGCAGTTCGGCGGTTCGAATCCCTAGCGCACGTAATGGAGTGAGCTCCCATTACTTGCCCCAGCTTCTGCCAACCTAGCAGTTCGAAAGCATGAAAAAATGCAAGAAAAATAGGGACCACTTTGGACTATCTATGGTGTAATGAATATGTATGTTTATATAAACATATGCATGCAAACATATATAAAACCTATCCAGAGGAAGGAAAATAATTGACTACCTCTTTCCAGAAATAGAAAGGTAGCAGGGTACAGCAGCTGGGAAATTATCCAGTAGAAGAATGTGGTAGCTTAAGATACAGGCTGAATATCATCTAAGTTGTTACAAGAAACTAAACAGAATGTTCATAAACCTCTATTGCAAAATAGGCAATATACAATCTTTAATCATAACTTTTTTCCAGTCCAGATGTCAGCAAATCCATAAAGAACCACCCTAAATAACATGTCCCATTTTAACCCTGTTCAAATCAACTGACTTGGTGTTCCCTCTTTTTATGTACAACAATCTTGCTCTTTAATACATTCTGATGATTGTTGATCCTTATTCCAAATATCTTCACTACTTCAAATAGCCTACTTTGTAAATCCAGCAAAAATAAATTATTCCAATTGCTCTCTGGGATTGACATTTTTTTATTTCTTTCTTAATTTTTAACACCCCATCCAATTTTTTTTATATCTAATGACAAATCTTGTTCAAAATCTTGTTTGTGTTTTTGTATAAATTTTGTTGCATATCTTTTCCTGTAACATTTCTTCTGGAAACAGACTGTATAACATGGAGCACAGCTTGGGTGATCTCATGTCCTGCCTTTGTCCAGAGATGCTTGAAGGAGCTGATCTATTCATTGACTCCTTTGCCACAAGTGTTGGTTCCATTTTTGGCGGAACAATCTTCAGTCTACCACTTTTCTCCACAAGCAATGTAAAGTGTCTTGGAAAAATTTATTCTAGGTTCACAAGTTGTCTCATTAATTTGCAAAATGTAAGTACAAATGTTTCCAGTTTGTTCCAATTTGCACAAGATGTTAGCAAAGAGGTGGAATAAATATTTCACAAAAGGATAAGGTGCAAATATATTTAAACATTAACACATTGCTTGACATTAAACTATAAAGCACACTGCATATAGATTCAATACAAGCACACTCCTATGCTGAACTCCTGAAGCTGAGTTAATTAGAAATTCCATAACTTTGGCATGAGGATTTGTACATTGCCTATAAATGTTCTGCAGTAAAGAATATTTATCTTGCAGCAATAAAGATTATTTTGTGATCAGCAGCAATGATGTCACATGATTTTGCCACAATAAAGACACCATATTTTCAGTTACTACTTTCTGATAACTTATTATTTTACCCCCTTATCCAATTTTTGCCAGACATTATCAGCCTCCATTATTAACCTCTTCTCCAGGCTGGTTACACTTTTGATGGAATGAAATGAAGGAATAAAACAATTCATGTATCTGAACAGCTAGCTTGGTTTTTTGGTTGCATAAGGATGTCCCAAGGTTCAATGTCACTGTTTGACCCTCTGGTAATTCAGATATTCTTGTATTATGAATAATTTCAATTTACTATAATTACAGGCACATTTTTGCTAAAGTGTTCACAACTCTTTGTCCCTAACGTATCCTTTAAAAATGAATTGTACTGCACACTTTAAAATAATGATTACTTGTTTGATATCTTCTCTTTACAAAAAGCAATACCAGTGTGAACTAAATATAATGTCCTTCCTTCTTCTTTATATAGCTCACCCAGTATAACATAGGAAACTTCTCAATAAGTTAAATAGCTGGATGACTTTTACCACCCAGGAGGTAGTTATAAATGTCAGTGCTTCCCACTTCAGCAACTGAAAATTATTTTATTATTCCCTTGACCTGAATAAAATATGCACATAGGACTGAAAAAAATTCCCAGTTCTCAATATTATTTAAACATACTAAGAGAAAAAATATCAATACATATTTTATACAAATACTTAAAAAATGACTGCATAGTAATGATAAGGAAACACACATAAGCCTCACTAGCATTCAAAGAAGTCATTCCCAATTGGATTTAGGGAGTTTTCATTTTTTCTGTGGGATCAATCCTCATCCTATGAAAGAATAGTATAGAAATAAAGAGGAAAATCTGAAAAAAGTTATAGGGTAAAAGGGGATAATGTCCCTAACCCAGTGGTGGGTTCCTACTGGTGCGGTCCACTCTATAGCACCGGTAGGAGCCCGCTGGTGACGTCACAGTACCAGTGCAGTCGGTTGCCAGTGCCTGGGCGCTGCCATTTTTTTTTAAAAATTTTTTTTTAATTAAAAAAAATTTCTTCTGCACATGCCCAGAAGCCGAGCTTCCGGCACTGCACAAGCGCTGCCTTCCTACCCCACAGTGAGTCCAAGCAGGGAAGGATGGCTGAGGGAGCGCATGAGATGCTGAAAGAATGGGCAGCAGGAGCTATCTCCATTCCCCTCCCTTCAGCAGTCCGAGAAGCCACGAACGTGCGGTGATGATCCTAGGCATTTTCGCATGTTTGAGGCTTCTCGAGCTGCTGAGGGGAGGGGGAATGGGCAGCAGGACCTATCTCAGTTCCCCTCCCTTCAGCAGTTCGAGAAGCCACGAACGCGCGGTGATGATCCTAGGCTTCTCAAGCTGCTGAGGGGAGGGGGAACAGGCAGCAGGAGCCTAGGGAGAAGCATTCAGGCCGGACGGAGCCTCCTAGAAGAACCACTGCCGCAGTCTTGCTCCCGCTGCGGGGGGCTGCGTTGTGGGTGGGCAATGCCCCCCCCACTTCTCCGGCCGCTGCCAAGCTCCCGAGGCCCATGCCCACCCGGTCATATGGCTGGCAAGCCACACCCACAAAATAAGCCACGCACACAGAGTGGCAGTAAAAAAATTAGGAACCTGCCCCTGCCCTAACCCTAACCCTAACCCTAACCCCAAAAGCAATTAATGAAGGCCTTTGCTTCTTATAACTACTGTATCAATTGAACTTCCATTTGTTAAATGAAGCAGTGAGGGAAGACTACCCAGCTGACTTTTCTCACTGAGTAAGACCAATACTCTCCTATCGATTATACTGTCATATCATGATCCTTAATGCCATATTTAAAAGTAAAGGTAAATGCTCATATTCAAAATTGTAATTAGTCCAGTTCTATCTTGCATCTACTATATTACCGTGTTTTCCCGAAAATAAGACCCTGTCTTATATTTTTTTGAACCCTGAAATAAGCGCTTGGGCTGATTGCCATGCACTCAAAAGCCCGATTGGGATTATTATCAGGGGATGTTTTATTTTGGGGGAAACAGGGTACATTCTGAACCCCAATAAATGTAGATGAAAAAGGGAATTGTCTCACTCAGTCAAGATGGCCAGCTAAATAGCAGAAATAAGTTGCGGCAATTCTTACTTCAGAACCAGTACTTCAAATCTACTCCCAACTGGTTAACAATCAGGATGGAAATTATTTCCTAGCCCCTTCTGCTAAGATCATGCAATTACTTGAATCAGTGATAACCAGCATCTGCTTGGCACCTGCCTATCAACATGGATCACATACCACTTCTGATTGGAGAGTGAATACAAAGAAGCAAAGGATAAGTTACTGAACATTGGTAATAATGATACAAACAGACTTCTACAGAACCTATTGTATGTGAGATAATTAAAACAAACAAACAAAAAAGTATACAAACAACTGTTGCTATAGGGGGAAAAAGCTGCCACTATGACCCTATGTAATTTTTTGATCTAAGTATGTTACTTTGGGCATTTGGCCTCCAAGCAATGCTCTCAATGTGAGAATCCTGCAATTTTATCACCATAGAAATAATACAAAGCAATATAGAATGATGGACACCTTGCTTCATTTTTTTTTTCATTTTACAAATAGATTTGTACGAATTCTTGAGATATGGTGAGCAACAATCATTGTGTCTCTTTACCAAAAAAAATGGAGAAGAGAGAAATCCAACAAATTATTGCCCAATCAGCTTGTTGAGTGTAATTAATAAAAGTTTATGTAAGGTATTTAAATGATAAACTAGATACTGCCTGGTTTCAGAACAGATTGTCCAGAAGGGGCATGCATAAGTGCACCATTGTGCCTACCGTCCCTGTCCTACTGTCATATTGCCTAATTTACTTGTACCTACTTTGCTAATGTTTATGTTTATACCAATACCTACTATGTTGTACATGTTTGATAAACAAATAAATAAATAAAAATAAATGATGAACAGGCCAGCTTTAAACCAGGAAGATCCCATTTAGAGTATATCTTTGTTTTATAGCAGTTAGCCAAGAAATACTCATCTTGTCCCAGTCAAGCCCTGTTTCCAACCTCTGTTGATCTTAAATCTGCTTTTGATTCAATTTGTAGATCCAGATTATGGGAAAAGTTGTGTTCATTCACAACAGATAAAGTGTTCACACCAGCAAAGCTATACCTATTTCTAACAAGGGTGCATCTTAGCACCTCAACTGTTTAATTTCTACATAAACTCAATTTTTTTTGTTTCCATAACAATTTCAGAGAACAAACATATTATTTTTATTATGGGCAGTCCTCACTGATTTTGTGATTGTTTGTAGTTACAATGGTGCTGAAAAAAATAACTTTACAGTTAATTTCCAATGATTTTCAACCTTTGTATCATCCCCCAGTCAAGCAATCACTATTTACAGTCAGTATTCATTGTCCTGTATCTGACTTGTGGGTTATTTTCTTTTTTTCCCCTTTCAGAGATGAGAGATTAGAGCAAAAGGGATTACAAGAGAGTAAGATGTTTGCTCTTTTACACATTGAAAGCAATGTTTACTCTCTTAAAATCCCTTCTCCAATCTCTCTGCTTTGTGGTGTGGCGAGGGGAGGGGGAAGGAAAGATTGCCTGCAGAAATCATTTGCTTTTTTGTCCCCTATCCTCACAGAATAGAGATATTAGATAGGAAGAGATTTTAAGAGAGTATCGTAAACATTTCTGCCAGTCACTCCCAACCCTAGGCTCTGGTGTAATCACATTGCTTTTGATATGTACAAGACAGTAAGCAGGCACTTGAGCATTCCAAAGAGAGGGGAGTGCCTAGAAGGCAAACAGAAGCCAAAGGTGTGAAACTGAATACTCTTATTTCTTTCCAGCTAGTAACCGTAGTCTTTTTCACCTGATTTCCCATTTAAAAACTGCTTTGGTTAACAGCAGAGTTTCCGGTCCCAATTATAATTTGTTAAGTATATGCCAATGATGTAGCTATACTGCAACAACATAGCTAAGAAGGCATTAAGAGTGGTTAACCTAATCTTGTGCAGCTTCTTCTCTGGCAACATTGTACTCTTAACCAGAGCATACAAAACATTTGCTAGACCGATTCTTGAATACAGCTCATCTGTCTGGAACCCACACTACATATCAGACATTAACACAATTGAGAATGTCCAGAGATACTTCACAAGAAGAGTATTATATTCCTCTGTTCACAACAGAATACCTTATGAAACCAGACTTGAAATTCTGCGACTTGAAAATTTAGAACTATGCCGCCTTCGATCTGACCTAAGTGTAGCTCACAAAATTATCCGCCACAATGTCCTACCTGTTAACGACTACTTCAGCTTCAACCGCAATAATACACGAGCTCACAATAGATACAAACTTAATGTAAACCGCTCCAAACTTGATTGCAAAAAATTTGACTTCAACAACAGAGTGGTCAAAGCCTGGAACACTTTACCTGACTCAATTGTTTCTTTCCTAAATCCCAAAAACTTCAACCTTAGACTATCTACCATCAACCTCACCCCATTCCTAAGAGGTCAGTAAGGGGCGTGCATAAGCGCACAATTGTGCCTACTGTTCCTGTCCAAATGTACCCATATATTCATATCTCTTTTACTCTTATTCATGCTTGTACTATTACATATATATTCAGTCATGTTTTTACTATTTATACTTTGCTTGTAATCATATATGCTTGACAAATAAACAAATACAAAATACAAATACAAATATATCATAGAACCCATCATTTATTTATTTATTTATTTATTTATTAGACGCTCTTATATGCCGCCCAATCCCGTGGGACTCAGGGCGGCGTACAGCATGAGTAAGAAGCGTACATTTAAAAACAATAATCATAATTTAAGTAAAAATATAGTTAAAAAGAAAACATTATAAACACAACATTCAGGGGGAATTTGATTATCCTATTCACCCCATCTGCCGGAAGAGCCATGTTTTTAAGGCTTTACGGAAGGCCAGAAGGGTGGGGATAGTCCGAATCTCTGGTGGAAGTTGGTTCCAGAGGGACGGGGCTCCCACAGAGAAGGCCCTCCCCCGTGGCCCCGCCAGTCGGCATTGTTTGGCCGACGGGACCCGGAGGAGGCCCTCTCTGTGGGACCTAACCGGTCTTAGGGAGGTATGTGGTAGGATGCGGTCCCGCAGGTAACCTGGCCCTGAGCCATGTAGGGCTTTAAAGGTAACGACCAACACCTTAAATTGCAACCGGAGACTAATTGGTAGCCAATGCAGCTGGCGAAGGAGAGGTGTTACGTGGGTGTATCTTGGTACACCCACTACAGCTCGCGCAGCTGCATTCTGTACCAACTGGAGTCTCCGGATGCTCTTCGAGGGTAGCCCCATGTAGAGCGCGTTACAGTAGTCTAGCCGTGAGGTGACAAGGGCATGAGTGACTGTGAGCAAGGCCTCCCTCTCCAAGTAAGGTCGCAATTGGTGCACAAGACGGATCTGTGCAAAGGTCCCCCTAGCCACAGCTGAAAGATGTTGATCCAATTTTAGCTGTGGGTCTAGGAGGACACCCAAATTGCGAACCTGTTCTGAGGGAGCCAGTTTTTCTCCCCCAAGAACCAAGGAGGGACAGTCGACATAGTCCTTGGGAGGCAATATCCAGAGCCACTCAGTCTTGTCTGGGTTGAGCCTGAGTCTGTTCACTCCCATCCAGACCCTCACATCGTCCAGGCAGCGGCACATTACATCAACTGCTTCACTGAATTGACACGGGGTGGAGATGTACAACTGGGTATCATCAGCATACTGCTGATACCTCACCCCATGTCGTCGGATGATCTCACCCAGCGGTTTCATGTAAATGTTAAACAGGATGGGCGAGAGGACCGAGCCCTGTGGCACCCCGCAAACCAGGGGCCTAGGGGCCGACCTCTGTCCTCCTGTCAACACCGACTGCGTCCTGTCAGAGAGGTAGGAGGAGAACCACCGTAAAACAGTGCCTCCCACTCCCACCTCCCCAAGACGACGCAGAAGGATACCATGGTCAATGGTATCGAAAGCCGCTGAGAGGTCAAGTAACACCAGGATGGAGGAATAACCCCCATCCCGTGCACGCCAGAGATCATCCATCAGCGCGACCAAAGCAGTCTCCGTACTGTAGCCGCGCCTGAAACCCGATTGAAAGGAATCCAGATAATCAGTATCCTCCAAAAGCCGCAGGAGTTGGAGTGACACCACCTTCTCAACAACTTTACCCAAAAAGGGTAAGTTGGAGACTGGACGGAAGTTTTTTAAATCCGCTGGGTCCAGGGAAGGCTTCTTGAGGAGGGGCCTCACCACCGCAGCTTTTAAGGGCTGTGGGATGGATCCCTCTCTCAAAGAAGCGATCACAACCGCCTGGAGCCAGCCGCGTGACACCTCCCTGCTGGCTGAGACCAGCCAGGAGGGGCACGGGTCCAATAAACAGGTGGAGGTGCTCATCGCTCCTATGGCCTTGTCCACATCCTCAGGAGTGACAGGCTCAAACTCATCCCATATAACAGGACTAAGACTCGCCCCTGTCATTTCGGCTTGCCCTGTCCAAATGGAGTCCAGGTCTGTCCGAATCTGAACATGTAAAACATGCACTATAATCTCTAGCCAAATTCTGTGAAGAGGAAATGTTACTGATAAACCATTCTAAAACTAAAGTTTTAGTTTTCTCCAAAATAGCTTCAAATCCAAAGGGATAAAATAATGAACAAGTTAAAACATTCAAATATTTAGGAGCCACCCTCCAGGCTTCTGGGAGATGCACCACTCACTCAGATTTCATTGCACAAAACATATTAAAATCTGCCATTGCTATTCCATTGAACTAATGGTGCTTTTTTCACCCTGAAAATCCATAAAAATCTTGGCCAAATCAATTCCCCAATTACAATATGGTACCCTGGTATGCTTGTCCTTTAATTGTTCCCCTTTAAAGACAGATCAATCTAAATTATTCCGCATAAAATATTGCAGGTCCCTCAAGTGTTATGAGTGTATGATGGAGAAGGGAAGCAAAGTAACTGAAAATAAAGATAATTACCAGCTCAGTCTGTCCGATTTTGGTATAAACAAAATGTTTTATCCAGTTGGCTTGATTCCACATATACTAGGTGATAACTTCATCATATACTGGAGAGTAATGATGTAAAACAAAATTCATTAGGATTATGGGATGCCTGGAGGGTGATTCCTAGATATTTAAATGTTTTAATTTGTTCACTAAACAAACAAGATTAACCTAAGACACAGGAATAACAGAAAAAATATATTTCTTCAGACAATACAATAAAGTTTTATCGAAATTGCTGCAAGAAAATAGGTTGATGATCTGTACTTCAGATACCTTTTTATTATGTCATTGATATATAATACAATTTAAGGGCATGGAACTATTTTTCTTAAAAACTCAATTTCAAAAAATGTTCTCATGAAAAAGAATTCTATACTGTGTAGTAGTAAAGAACTTCTATACTATGCAAATGATTGTTAGTCAAACCACGTGCTAATTTCACTTAACAAAAGATCCCCCTGAAACTGCTCCAAACTGGATTGCAGAAAATACGACTTCAGCAACAGAGTGGTCAATACCAGGAATGCTCTACCTGATTCCATTGTTACATCCTCTAACCCCCACAGCTTCAACCTTAAACTGTCTACTGTGGACCTCACCCCATTCCTAAGAGGTCCGTAAAGGGGGCGTGCATAAGCGCACCAGCGTGCCTACCATCCCTGTCCTACTGTCCCCATTTATTTGTACTCATTCTTTGTTCATGTCCATGTTTATACTTATACCTGTTGTCTAATACATGATCGACAAACTAAATAAAATACAGATAGATAAATAAATAAATAAATAAATAAATAAATAAATAAATAAAAATTCCCTAAACTCTCAATCTTGTTTTCTCTCATAGAGAATTCCTAATCCTTAAATTAAAGAGTTTCAATAGGCTATTCTCTTTTAATGTCCCACAATGAATATTTATCTTAGCTTTCATGCTTGATCCATTTGTTAAAATGCTTTATATATGTAATTGCATTTGTTCTTATAAGAAACAAGGTTGCTAACAGGAATCTGTAAGAACCTGGTGAGGAGTAGCTGAATGTGTAAACAGCTTTGTGAGATCCATGGATTGTATCTTCCCTTAATTTTTTTTCACTGTGTATGTGTATATGTCTGTATGTGTGTGTATGTGTATGTATATGCATAGGTGTAGGTGTATGCTGGTGGAAATTTGAAGAGAGGTTAGTCAGCTGAGGGAACTACAGAAAGGTGTGAAGATTAGGGATAAAACTCAACTATTGAAAAAAGTACAAGGGCAGATAGATGATAGATAGATAGATAGATAGATAGATAGATAGATAGATAGATAGATAGATAGATAGATAGATAGATAGATAGATAGATAGATAGACAGACAGACAGACAGACAGACAGACAGACAGACAGACAGACAGACAGTACATACATAGATAGATAGATAGATAGATAGATAGATAGATAGATAGATACATACATACATACATACATACATACATACATACATACATACATACATACATACATACATAAATACCAGCGATGGGTTGCTCCCAGTTCGGCCCGGTTCTAAGAACCGGTAGCGCCAGAAGTGGGAGGCTCCGCTCACCTACCCAGGATGCTTCTGCACATGCACAGAAATTTTCTGTGCATGCCCTGAAGTGTTGCGCATGAGCGCGAGCGCAAACCGGTAGTAAAGAGTTTTAGAACCCACTAATTGCTTACATGTATGAAACCGCATACAGACGGGAGGTTGAACAACTAGCCTCGTGGTGTGACCGGAACAATCTGGAACGGAACACATTCAAAACCGTAGAAATGGTGGTAGACTTTAGGAGAAACCCTCCCATCCTACCACCTCTTACAATACTAGACAACATAGTATCAATAGTAGAGACCTTCAAATTTCTAGGTTCCATCATATCTCAAGACCTAAAATGGTCATCTAACATCAAAAACGTCATCAAAAAAGCACAACAAAGAATGTTCTTTCTGCGCCAACTCAGGAAGCTCAAACTTCCCAAGGAGCTGCTGATACAGTTCTACAGAGGAATTATTGAGTCTGTCATCTGCACCTCTATAACTGTCTGGTTTGGTTCTGCAATCCAACAAGACAGACACAGACTTCAGAAGATAATCAGAACTGCAGAAAAAACAATTGCTGCCAACCTGCCTTCCATTGAGGACCTGTATACTGCACGAGTCAAAAAGAGGGCCGTGAAAATATTTACTGACCCCTCGCATCCTGAACATAAATTGCTTCAACTCCTACCCTCAAAACCTCGCTATAGAGCACTGCACACCAAGACAACTAGTTACAAGAACAGTTTTTTCCCGAACGCCATCACTCTGCTAAACAAATAATTCCCTCACCACTGTCAAACTATTCACTAGGCTGCATTACTATTACTATTAGTTTTTCTCATCGTTCCTATCACCCATCTCCTCCCACTTATGACTGTATGACTAACTTGTTGCTTGTATCCTTACAATTTATATTAATATTGATTGTTTCCTGATTGCTTACTTGAACCCTATGACAACCATTCTTGACAAATGTATCTTTTCTTTTATGTACACTGAGAGCATATGCACCAAAGACAAATTCCTTGTGTGTCCAATCACACTTGGCCAATAAAGAATTCTATTCTATTCTATTCTATTCTATTCTATTCTATTCTATTCTATTCTATTCTATTCTATTCTATTCTATTCTACTGATACATACATATGCACATATGATATATGTGCATATGCACATATATGCACCAGGGGTGGGTACTAACTTACCTCACTGCTGGTTCACTTCCTCCTGCGCCTCGTGGGTGCGCCTTGTGGGTGTGCGCACACTTTGTGTGTGTGCGCATACGCATGCGCAGGGCCAAAAAATAAATAAAAAGCCAAAAACAAGATGGCGACCACATGCACAGTGCCAGAAACTTGGCTTCTGTGCATGCTCAGAAGAAAATAAAAATTCAAAAAAATTCAAAAAAAAATTCAACTTAAAAAAATAAAATAAAAAAAAAGACCGGCATTCCCATGGACTGGCACTGACCGAACCAGTTCTGTGACATCATCATGATGTCACCAGTGGGTCACTATCGGTTTGGGCCAACCGGTCTGAACCGGGAGGAACCCACCTCTGATTTGCACACATATTCACAGATAGATACAGTAGCTTGCCTGCCTGCCTGCTTGGATTTGGTTGAAACTTAATAACAATAGCATTTAGACTTATATATCAGTCCATAGTGCTTTACTGCATTCTCTGAGTGGTTTACAAAGTCAGCATATTGCTTCCAAAAATCTGGGTCCACAATTTATTAACCTCAGAAGGATAGAAGGCTGAGTCAACCTCGAGCCCTATTAGGATCGAACTCCAGACTATGGGCAGAGTTTAGTCTGCAATACTGCATTCTAACCACTGTGCTATCAGGGCTCCTTAATGATATCATTTGGTCGGCCAGAGTCAAAAATGATTGATTGAGTATCATCACATACTGATGAAACCTTGACCTGTGATGATGGTTGACATCACCCGGCAACTTCATGCAGATGTTAAATAAGAGTGGAAAGAGATTAGACCTCTGAAAATCACTTCAAAGTAAGGTTTCTCTGCACCTACCAACACTGACTAGAACTGGCCCTAGTATCATCACAACCCCATGCTTCCCCTCCAAATCTCCAGAGCTTGTCCAAAAGAATAACATAACAAAAGGCATCAAAAGCTACTGAAAGATCAAGGATACACTACCACCATCCTGTACCCACTAGAGCAGGGGTCCCAAACCCTGGGCCATGACTGAGCTGTGCAAATGGTGGGTGAGTGTGTGAGCTCGCACAGATCCACTTGTGCAAGCAACAGGTATGCAGACTTACATGCAAAATTCTGCACACACAAGCACGCGCATCTGATGCTTGCATGGAACCATCCCCTCCCCCCATGCTGACAGTGCCAGGCTTAAAGCCAGAAAGGTTGGGAACCACTGCACTAGAGGTTGTTCTCAAGGTCCAGCAATGCAGTCTCAGAGCTTTAACCAGGTCTAAATATTGACTGAAAAGAATCCAAATAACCCATTTCTTCCAGGAGTTGCAAACTATCAATCTTCTCAACATTCTTCTCTAAAATGGAAACAATGAACACGGGCAAAGTTTGTCCAATGTGGTGGGTCAAGAAATGATCTGTTGTGGAGATGGCAGATCATCACCTCTTTCAAGGCAGGTAGAACCACCCTTCTTACAAAGTGGCATTAACCATTGCATGGACCGCCTGGGAAGCCATGACCCAAAACCCACAGCTCCAAAGACCTTGTCCACATCATTAGGATTTAAACTCTTCCCAGATAACTGGGCAAGACCATGCTTGAGATACCTCCATAGAACTTATGCCACAAGAGTCAAACCTTGAGTAAATCCAGTTTATTCTGACAGTCAGATAGGACAATGCTCATAGTAGTCCTGTAAGTGTTTCCCAAACCTTTACCCAGGATGCAGTGTATCATCTTAAAGAGAGCCATTGGCTAGCCACTGATGCAATAAGAGCAGGAAAAATAAGAATGTTTTGTTGCGCCTATCACCACAATGTAATGCAAAAAAAAATGGCTCTTACCACACTTGATCAAGTTCACTTTTCATTTCGCTCCAGTGACAGTCTAGGCATCTCTTGTGTCACTTCATCACCTAGAATTCCTGAAACCAGATGCTGCAACTGAGAACTCCAAGGCCAAAAAAGGAGTGATTTGTACATGATAAGAGATTGATAGTGGTCCATTGTAGTGAACAAATTCCAGTTAATGTCTCCACAGCCTCAGAATGAAAACAAGATCCATTGTGCAACTTTCACTGTAATTCAGACCACAGGTAACATGGACTAGATCTCTCGTTGCCATGAACTTGCAAGCAGTGTCTAAGTGAGGCAGAATTAAGGTCTCATCATTAACTGTGAGGAGTAAGGAAGGTGGCCTTGACAGATATGCCCAGGCAAAAGGTTCCCAAAGCATTTTGAAGTTCATAATAAGATAATAATCAGAAGCAGGTCAGACAGATGTGCCCTAATTCACTGAATTTGCATGTCAGGTTCCAGGAAGTTGTTGGAATAAAAAGGCTCGAACACACTCATCCTGCACACAAAATCCTTTAATTCACCAACTCCTGGCACTCACCAACCATCATTACATGAATGAGAACCTTGTCAGCAGCAACTTCCCAGTACTCCCTCCACCTGTTTAGCATGTAGCACACCCCACCCAGTGACTCCATCCTCTCCCGGCATTCTGTGCCTCAAGCCATGATCGCACAGCTGCTTGGCATGTGCCCGATGACTCCTGCTAGCCAGTTGGGCGTCGTGAAGAGAAATGGCAGCTTTTTGGCATCTCCAGACTTTGTGGGGGCGATCATCGGCTTGTGATGATTCCCCAACAGAGCGAGGTTTCCTCCGCCTGAATGGCAGCCCAAAAGGTGGGGCTGACATCACAATCAGAATTAGAAGATTCTGTTACTATTCCCAAACTCAATAAATGTAGCTTTAGACCAGCAGTGAAATCTATTTACCTTCCCTACCGGTTCAGAAGCGCACACTTTGCCATATTCGTGCCATATTGTCATCTACCCATTTGCCCAGTTTCCCCCAAACATCCTAATCTTGCTTGGTCCTCATCTGTTTTCCCTTCTGGAATAAGGACCTATCATTCTTTGAGGTAGTCCAGAAAAGAAGCATAAACCATGAGAACAAACACTAGCTTTATTATAAAGTTACAGTAAGAGAATTTTGCAAGTCTCAAATCATTTCTCCTTTTGTTTACTTTTACTTTCTCAAAAACTAGGAAAGGCCCCTTCTGAGTCTCTTCCTATGTTCCTTTTGCTTTTGTGGGCTGCGATACATACATGAATACCCTCTTTGCATGGTGGTTGTCTAGTCTGCAGCCCTTCCTATTGTCTCCCAAGGTCATTCCACATACTATTAGAGGATCCCATTCAGTCATCCAAACCTCCAATTATACCATCCATCACCAACAACAGCAATGTGCAGCAGCTACCAAAAAAGCCAACACAGTTCTAGGCTGCATTCTAGAGGGATAGAATCAAGATCACGTGAAGTGTTAATACCACTTTATAATGCCTTGGTAAGGCCACACTTGGAATACTGCATTCAGTTTTGGTCTCCATGATGTAAAAAGGATCTTGAGACTCTGGAAAGAGTGCAGAGAAGAGCAACAAAGATGATTAGGGGACTGGAGGCTAAAACATATGAAGAACGGTTGCAGGGACTGGGTATGTCTAGTTTAATGAAAAGAAGGACCAGGGGAGACATGATAGCAGTGTTCCAATATCTCAGGGGTTGCCACAAAGATGAGGGAGTCAAACTATTCTCCAAAGCACCTGAGGGTAAAACAAGAAGCAATGGGTGAGATCATCCGCAGGCATGGGGTGTGTTTCCATCAGTACGCTGACGACACCCAGCTGTACATTACCACCCCGTCTGACTTCAGGGAGGCAGTTGATGTAATGTGCCAATGCCTGGATGACGTTAAGATCTGGATGGGGAGGAACAGACTCAGACTTAATCCCGACAAGACCGAGTGGCTGTGGATAATGCCTCCTAAGGACCATGATAACTGTCCCTCCTTGGTCTTTGAGGGTGCGAAACTGACTCCCTCAGACCAGGTCCGCAACTTGGGGGTCCTCCTAGATCCACAGCTAAAATTAGATCTTCACCTTTCTGCTGTGGCTAGGGGGGCCTTTGCACAGGTTCGCCTGGTGCACCAGCTGCGGCCATATCTGGAGAAGGAGGCGTTACTCACGGTCACTCATGCCCTTGTCACCTCGCGTTTGGACTACTGCAATGCGCTCTACATGGGGCTACCCTTGAAGAGTATCCGGAGACTTCAGTTGGTGCAAAATGCGGCTGCGCGTGCTGTGGTGGGTGTGCCGAGGTACACCCACGTGACACCGATTCTCCGCCAGCTGCATTGGTTGCCCATCGGTCTCCGGGTCCAATTCAAGGTGTTGATCACCATCTTTAAAGCCCTTCATGGCTTAGGACCAGGATATCTCCGGGACCGCATTCTGCCTCACACTTCCCTCCGACCGGTTAGGGCCCACAGAGTTGGCCTCCTCCGGGTCCCGTCGGCCAAGCAATGCCGGCTGGCGGGCCCCAGGGGGAGGGCCTTCTCTGTGGCTGGCCCCGTGCTCTGGAACCAACTCCCCCCAGAGACCCGAACCATCCCCACTCTGCTGGCCTTCCGAAAGGCCGTTAAGACATGGCTCTTCCTGCAGGTGGGGGGGACAGCTTAACCCATCTGAGCTTACCCCCCAAGTATGTATGTGGTTGAATGGATGGATGTTGTTGCTGCTTTTATACTGTTTTTTTTTTAAATTTTGTACTGTTTTTAAATTGTTTGAAATTTTGTCTATTCTTGTATTTCTTATGTTGTACGCCGCCCTGAGTCCTTCGGGAGTTGGGCGGCATATAAGAATAACAAAATAAATAAATAAATAAACAAGGAGAGAAGCAACTTAGAACTAAGGAGAAATTTCCTGACAGTTAGAACAATTAATCCGTGGAACAGCTTGCCTCCAGAAGTTGTGAATGCTCCAACACTGAACGTTTTTAAGAAGATATTGGATAACCATTTGTCTGAAGTGATGTAGGGTTTCCTGCCTAAGCAGGGGGTTGGACTAGAAGACCTCCAAGGTCCCTTCCAACTCTGTTGTTGTTATTGTTTATTATTATTATTATTATTATTATTATTATTATTATTATTATTATTATTATTATTATTATTATTATTATTATTATTATTATTATTATTATTTTTATTTTTATTATTTTTATTTTTATTATTTGTACTAGCTTTACAAATGCTTCTGACACCTCAGGACTACCAACTATCCATGTGTTTTGCCAATATTTTTGCCTCTCTGTCTCTTCATATCACACAAATGTATGTTATATTTACCCTAAGGAAACAGAGCATTAGGTGAAAGTATTCTATGTCAATTCTAAATCTATTAAACTCATAACTCTAGCTATTTCACAAATGGAATTAAGGTCAATTCAGGGCATCAATAATATAGTAAGAGGGTTTTCCTTCTTTTTCTGTTTTGTGTAGTCTACCACTTACTTAATTCTTAATAAATAATACAGTCATATTTTATCATTGCTTCTGCATTTTCCTGGCCCTGAAAAGCAAACAAAATCAGATACATGTTTTGTTTTTTTGTGGCTATACACTACTTGGATGATAGATGATGGAAAAATCACGTTTGCCTTCTTTAATGCTAGAAGTAAAAAAAGAAAAGTACCCGGTGAGAATATCTTGTATCATCTCAATTAGTTTACCCTTTCAGTATCACTTTGGGAGAGAGCTATGATGATGAATTAGTTTGTATGAAGAACAGGAAAAAGTAATAGCAATGTTGTTTCTAAGAACAAGTATCCCACTCAAGATAAATGTGCACATTGAGGCGATCTTCTGAAAGAGAATCTAGTATCAGCAAATAAAATGAGAGCCAGTACTGCTTTGAAATACTGGTTGCTGCATTTGGTCACGACTGTTCTAAATATCAAAACATTTTAGCAAATTAAAAAAAAAACAAATTAAAAATATGTATTTTATTAGACGTTGATGTCCAATGGAAAGGATGAAATCGAGCCCATTTACAGCAGTTACCTATGCATGGATTAGGAGGGACATGGGAAGGGGAAGGGGAAGAGGAGACTCCTGCAGAATAACAGTTTGTAAAAAAAAATTGTGATTCTATATTTAGAAGATTGACTAAGCCATCCATGACGTGAGATAAATGTCTAAAAAATTACATATCACAAATCAAGGCAGTTTGGCAATGAACCTCTAGTTTTACCATCTATGAAATGTGGCTTGATGTTCCATTTTTCAATCTCTGATATTAAGAACTAAATGACACACTCCTTTTCTCAAATTCTGTCATATTAAGGAACTGAGAACTGTAGTGTAACATCCAAAATTGATTTAATAAAACAAACAAGGACAGAAAACGGATTCTTTTTATATAGAACTACCTGTATATTCTCTATTTGCCGTGTACATGGCCTACAAAACCATGAATTATAGATCAGATTAAATAGATTTGGAATTGAGAAATATGCAATATTGTAAAGCATCTTGTTCTTTAAAGCAAATTACAATTATGGTACTGTGCTAGCTGTACATTAATTCCAAAAACAAACTTTCCCATCATTAGGCAAAAACATCCTGCAAACAATCCACCAGCTCTATAAAGTAGCATAGGTAAATAATCCAAAAAATGTTTATAATATATTATGTAGCAAACAGCTGTCAGCAAATCTAATTGAACAAACTGACATATTAATTATAGATTAGTCATATCTACATATGAAGTTAGGAGCAAATTATGCCTAAAGATTGAGCAGTACGCATATTAAAAGCAACCCCTCCCTTGCCTCACATATCTATTTCAGATCATGAAAGCAATTTATCTACATGGATAATGTCTTCATCAGTGACTTATGGCATATTCTAAAACCATCCGATCATAATTATACCAACATAAGAACAATGAGGAGAGACTTTATATCACTTCAGTGATGGTTCAGTTATGTTATGAAAATGTTATAAATCATTAATAAGGAAATGAGCTTTAACTTATTTTCACAGATTGTATCCCCATTTCCCGGCCTTGCCCCATTAACTATGATTTCCAATCCACATGGAAACAGGCAGTGGCAACTAAAATCTGATCCTTGGGCTTCTCTCCAGGTCTCCTACTCTGCATGGGATATGATCATGGCAAAGCAGATTAAACAGCATGTAGCAGACACAGAATGCTAATTGGATCTAGCCAGGACCCCAACTTTTATTGCCAGTGAATCCAACAGGTATTCTGCCTCCCCTATTGCATCTCTAATGAACTGGAAATGTCTAAGCAAAAGGGCCTTTACTCTGGCCCAATGTCATGTCCTCATCTCAGCTGTCTTTGAAGGCTGATACAGGAAGATTCCTTACCAGTGACTCTGGACACAAATAAATGGGCTTCTCCAATGCCTGTCCTACAGAGACATTTGTATTAAGCTCATGTCACCATATACTGCATAAACACTCGGGACATATAGGACAACTTTACACCACCCAGTTGTTTCCAGATAGGCAACCCTATTACAAGTTACAATGTTGTCAAATTCTTGCAGCAGGGCTCAAAAGTCATTGGATGATAACCCTCCCCATGCTATACGCTAGTTTTATTAAGCACCTAATTTGCCATATCAAAGTGCTTAGTAACTTGGCACAGTCTTCCACATTCAAATCTTTTATGTTTTCCTATCCCAATCTAATGCTCCTACACATTCAGTTAGATTTTTTTTTTAGATTTTCTCTCTTTATACATACTTTTTATTTCTTATATCTTGTATATCTTCTGGTTTTTCATACCTTTTTTAGATTTAGATTTTAATTTTTACTCTTGAATTCTTTAATGACTATATCTCACTTTTCTTATGCTGATTTATGAGGGTAATAAACATTTGATTTGACTTATTTTCACAATGGACATATTCATCATGGGAATAGTAAACAAAGACAAATAATTGAAGTGGCATCCTGTAACAAATTATCATTATACAGTAAATTCAGAAAATAAAGTCAGGTAAAGTTTTAGACTAATATCACTTCTCTAAGAATAATAGGCTTGTTTTTCCAACACTTTATATTTGAAGCATGCACATGAAATGTTGGAAATATAGGGATGGGATTCTAAGTCTGCTCACGGTGAACTTCGTAAATAATTATGAATTGTTTGATGGCTCTTATTCATTAAAGTCCTTGATGTAACAGTTTCAAAACATTAGTGCTGGATGATTTGCATTTAACATTTACTGTACAACCAAATAACTATTATTATATTAAAGGCATGGTGATTTATCACAACATAATTAGTAGAAAAGTCATGCATATAAATTAGCCCTATTTCCAGATGCCAAGAGTATCTCGGCTCCTGCTGTGTTAAGGAATGTGAATTCTTTTGCAAGATAATTTCAGAAGTAATAATAAAAACGGTATAATCTACTTAGAAGATAACAGTAATAAAAACAATATTTCTAAAAGTTCAGTTCTTATCACGTTCCACACCCATCTTGGAGATGGATAGGAAATAATGAAACAACATTTTACAAGCCATTATATGATGTCATATTATGATGTTATGAAATAATATCTCAAGTATTCCTTTGCTATCAGTAAGTAGAAACCTCTTGGGTCATTGTTTGACAGACATTTCCTTAACGGAGTCCCCAATGCCTTCAACAATGGCAGAGTTTCTAATGTACCAGTATTTGAAAAGTTTTGCCAAATTTCAATTCCATGAGAGTCATGCATCCCGAATTTTGGATACATTCTGTAAGTTATACTTTGGTTCAAAAATTGTTGCCTGATGCCCAATTTCACCCAGTTAAAGGTTATAGGAGCAATCGTTTTAATAGAATATAGATGAAATAAGTGTATGGTGAAGTGTTTCAATATATTAATTAAGTCATATTAATGTTTGGCAATTGCATGGAAGCAGAGTGCATGTACTGACTGCATCTCTTATTTGTATGTTTTAAGCATGTTCACATATTGCAGAGTATAAAAATGCTGACTGTGTAATATAATCCTAAATAATAATAATGAGCCGAGATGGCGCAGTGGTTAAATGCAGCACTGCAGGCTACTGCTAGTTCAGCAGTTCAGCTGTTCAAATCTCACCAGACTCAAGGTTGACTCAGCCTTCCATCCTTCTGAGGTCAGTAAAATGAGGACCCAGATTGTTGGGGGCAATATGCTGAACTCTGTAAACCGCTTAGAGAGGGCTGTAAAGCACTATGAAGCGGTATATAAGTCTAAGTGCTATAGTGCTATAATAAACTATGGGAATCAAGTATACATTCTTGGGCTATTCAGGTATGTTTACAAAATACGAAATAAGTCCTGAATTTTATATGGCCATAACAAATAAAAGGTGGAAATATCAGTTTTCCTATATGTTTCCATGCTTAAAACATGGTGAGAATCTACAATCTGATCCCATAATTAATTTATTTTGAGAATGTACAATTTTGTTTTTAAATTAAATTATTCTTTGTTCATTTCAAATAAGTAGTTAGCAGGACTCCTGTGATTAATGTGTCAGAATATTTAGCTAAAACCAATTTGCAGCAGCACTCAAAACTTGTTGATGATGACACATGTTATAAACTAGATTTATTGAGAACCTAGTTTGCTATATCAGAATGTTTTGTAACTTGATAGTTTTCCACAAACTAACCTTTTATATCCCCTAATCCATCTGCTCCTACCCCCTTTAGATTCTTGTATTGCTGCTACAATAAAAAGATGGCTCTCAATTAATTGGGCAGAATCTCCCCCCCCCCCAAAAAAAAACACAGTGGCTAAAGATATCACACAAACTATGCATAGCAGACACCCTCCTGTCCTAAATTTTTTTTTACAAATGCCTTTGTATATTGCATCTCTGACAACACATCTAATAAAGCCCATGAAGATTGTTCTTTGCTTTGCGGGGGCCTAGAAGCTATTATTAGATGTACAGATATGTACAGTAGGCAGCTGATTTTCAAAATGCGATAACTTGCAATTAATACTGTTTTCTTTAGAGATACATCTTTGAGGCTTCTCAGTAATTTTTCTTATATTTTGCCCATCTAGAAAAATTTGGAAAAAGCAGTTCTTTTTAAAAATGGTAAGCTCTGTCCTCAGTATCAGCTATCTATAAAATATTTAATAGTAACCATAAAAGTGGAACGATATAAACATGTAAATAACCTTCAGCTTTTTTAATTACACAGTAGATACTGACTTTGCCAGATTATAGTATAAATACAATGTACTTTAGATACAATTGACAAAAACTATTTGCTACTTGATGTATGCATAACATTCTGTTTGATCTAATAGAAATTAAAGTCTGACACCCCTTCTTCCCAATTAATGCAGTAAATGAAGTGTTTACTTGTATTAATAATCTTGTAATTATGGAAGACACATAACTTATGCTTTGTGATTTATCCCAATGGCCAATTTACCCAATTTCTAATTGTCAGATTTAGCCTTCACATAGACACACTCAAAGAAACAACATACTTGCAACTCATCATGACATCTATCTTAATGAATTTGAAGTTTATTTGGAAAATTGAAAAAAATATTATTGAAATGATTGTCATTTTAGTTTAGAAACTGTTTCTATTCATAACATTTGTACAGATATTTGTCATTTGCCTCAGGGCATAATATGGATGACATTGTCATGATTCCTGCCACAAAAGTTCTGAATATCTTGGTAATATTTGAGTTCAGTATATGCAAGTTAATTTTCATCACTCTGCAGTTTCAACTGCAAGATTCTCACATGTTAAATTGTGTCCTCCACCTTTTGCTATGAATAAAGCTTGATATTTTTAATGATGGTGAACATTCTGAATGTACAATAAAATAGCCTGAGTCCACATATTGTGCTAATCTATAGTAGTTTAACCTTGACTTGCTTAATGAATCTTGGCATGATGGCTCACGCAAATGAAGCCATAAACCATGCTTTGCAAATGATAATGACTGAATTCACCTACTGAAGTAGGTCAAACAAAGCAAACTACATTACATGGGATGGAACAGATGTAGGCAAGACTAAGTGGCTATGGATACTTTGGCCTTCCAGTTTTGGACTGGTTCCATCTTTGGTCATGTATGGCATTATACTGGCCTCTTCAGGACTTCTGCACAACTTAGGGTCCTTTGTACTTTCAACTCTTACATGAGTGGCAGCTGTGGCTAAGAAGGTCTTTGCACAAATTTATTTAGTCATTTAGTTTAATCACCTCATGACTTTCTTGAAGTTCACTTAAAAGCTAAAGTAGTCCAGAAGGTGGGGGCACTGGCAGTTGTAGGTATGCTTCAGCAGACCCATGTGACACCTGTTCCATTAGACTTCCAGGTGCAATTCAACCTATCAAACCCTTCAAAGCATAGAGCCTGGTTATCTGAGGGACTCCCTGTTTCTCATCCTGTCTTCTCATCTCACATGATCTGACAGAGTTGGCATGCTCTGAGCCTCATATAGTAAACAATATCAACTGGTGGGACCCAGGAAGCAGGTCTTCTCTATTTTTGAGGAGAGTAAGGACGATGATCTTGATGGAGATATGCAGGATCTGTTGCCTAGAGCTGAAACATGTTTAAGTTCAAAATGGGAGATACCTACCTTTGGCAGATACCTTCCCAATTCATTGAAATATAAGAGGGAGAAGGAGATTTATTCTTATAACCCACCCAGAGTCACTGAGAGTGAGTTGGGCAGCCATATAAAGTTTCATAAATTAAATAAATAAACAAATTACAATCAGACTTGTAAGATTCTGATATTGAGCCAAACACAATGAAAGCAGTTTTACCTTTCTGGTGGAATTAATTTTAAGGTCTGGTCAACCTAGTGGAGTGGACAATCATGGTGCCTGCCCACTGGTGCACAATTCCCCCAGAAATTTGTATCCTGGCCATGGTTAAATGAGAACTTAAAATTTGGTTCTGTCTTCAGACCTTGCAACAGAGTGAGTAGTTGAGTTATTGTGTAATATTTTTTCAAATGTAGGCATTTCCCACAGATTTTTTTTAAAATACCGGTAATATAATTATATGTTTTTATTTATTTTTACTGGTTTTATTTTGTAAGTAGCATTCTTACAAAACAAGTAGCAAAACATTCTGTTTTGTGTGGAATCCTTTCATTACTAATTATTGGGATCTTATAGAGCTTTCAACAACAATATGTTTGAAACAATCATACTGAACAAAACTTTAAAAGTTCTGAATCTGTGAGCTGTACAACTATTATTTGCTGCTCTTCTTTCCACTGGGAAACTTTTAAGTGACAAAGTGTATATTTTTCTTTTCCCTCCCTGGCAAATAAAACTCAAGAGAACAACAGGAGAAGATAAACAGCACAGAGGTTATTTTCTTCAGTTTTTTTATGCTTATAAATATGCATATCCTTAGATCTGTGAGAAGACAGTGTGAGATAAGCAGAGAATAATATTCAGACTTGATTTTTGTCTTCAGCTTTTTTTTTAACCAAACCAATGCCTTCCTTACTTTCTTCCTCCATTGATAAAGCTTGTCCTAACTGGATAATCTCAGAAAACATTTTTTAAAAAATGTAATAAAGCTACTTCAACTTTTGCTCATTAGCTTTTTTCTACTGTGTAGTTGTTCAAAATGGAAATACATTCTTAAAAATAAACTACACCTTATATGTATGACCTGTGTTTGTAGTAACAGTTATATCTTCATTTTTCATCTTGTAAGAGCAGAGGGATTGGAACTAAAAACAAATCAATGCACAGAGTTAGGTTCATTGAGCCAAGCAGCAGAAAACATGTAGCACAAAAGCAGTAGCAACACGGCTCAGAAAGAATTAAGATTTGACTTGGGCATCTACACGCAAAACTCATTTACCAAAAATAAATACCCCGGTTAGGCAAAATAGTGTTTTAGATGAAAGTCTGGAATTCTTGCAATGTTTTTTCTTGACTCATCACCAGTGTCACTTCTTTCTGCTTTTCCAAAGTTTGATCTGAAGTGTGAATTGTTTTCATGTCAGCAATGTCTGTTTTGCAACATGTTATGAGTAGGTGGATCATGAATGAGCATGGCAACCTATTGACTCTTACAAAAGTCCCTATATCAAGAACAGGTAATGCTCCTAAGAAGTAGACTGCAGGGGTGTCAAACTGGCGGCCCGTGGGCCAGATGCGTCATGTGCAGGCCTCGCCTACCCCAGCTCCATGAAGGGGAAAAAGTCACAAAACATCACATGACGGCAACATGACGTGGTAAGTTTCACACCCATGAAGTAGAGGGTCAAATACAGTACATTTATTGAATAGCCCAAAGGCCTTTTCAAAAAAAGAAAAACAGAACAAACAGGTACAGAAACAACCGTACAAAAATATATATGGTACATGACATCAAAATTCAACGATATTAAAATTCAATAACTAAATTTCTAAAACTAGATAACCCAAATAAAATATCTCGTCTCTAACTCAGCTCATCTTTCTTACAATCAATGAAATTCTTTTCAATGTAGCTGGCTCATATTGCTGTCATCCTATTAAGATAGCGAGTGATAGCCCTTACTAGGGGAGGAGAGTCTGCCTTCAATAGAAATGTTAATTTATGCCTTACATTCCAGTGGGAAAATTTATTTATAATTGGGGACAGATATTGTTCTCTTACTTCCTCATACATCCTACATTCAAATATTATATGCGCCGTATCCTCGACAACATTTGCCCCACATATACATGTTCTTTCATCATACCGGATTTTCCGATACCGGCTGAATTTAACATTAGTATCTAAAAGTTCAAATCTAAACTTGACAAATAATTCTCTCTCCACTGATGGCATCAAATACCTTCTTATCATCTGTTAATCTTGGTCCAAGCAGTTATACCTGTTTTATTTTTATCTTGCAGAGTATCAAAATCCTTTTTACCTTTTCATGAAACATGTGCATACTCAGAATCTTGACTATTTTTCCCTGTTTTGGGTTTTGGGTGGGTGGGTTGCTGTCAAATACATCTCTTCCCAATCTACAGCTATTTTTCTCAGCCTGGAGCTGCAGCTGAGTTCTGTTTAGTATCGTACTTTGCATATAATGTACTCCCTAAAAGCCTATACTGGGGAATAAAACTGATAATAAAACCTCTTCTTCTTTTCCAGAATGAAAAGAGGAAAAATGCAGAGTAGTTGCTGAGCAAACACTCCCTCTACAGGCCTATTCTGAGAGCCCTTTTAGACTGATTTCAACAGTACAAAACAGCAATAGAAATGAGAAATTTTATTGTTTTGTAATCAGAGAACCGATATAAATGACAGGAGAAAAATTCCCTGCTTTAGTTAACATCATGAACATTTATATTTCTCTATTCTTACTAAAGCATCTTAAAGCACTATACATGAAACACAACAAATGCTACAATTATTAAAATATAATAAAATTAAAACATATTAACATATATAGTACACATAAACACATGCACACACAGAGAAGTTAGTCATACAGAACATTCAAATCCAGAAATCATGGGAAACAGATGAATTTTCAACAAGCGCTTGATTATGACTAAAATAAATGTTAACAGTACCATCACACCATTCTTAATTTACCATTACGGTATAGAATCTGCCTCATATTTTAAAACTTCCAAAACATTGTGTGGCCCAGATATTCAACAGCTGAAAGGAAACACTGAATTCTATTTTTCACAATATTAGCATAAAGAAAATTTAATTTCAGTCGGTAAATGAAGAAAAATGTATTCACAGGCGTGGGAATACACCAAGCTCTAGGGCACTTTAGAAATCATGAAATGTTTGTGACAAATAATTACTGCTATTAACCTAGCTAACTCCAACATATATAATTATGTGTTGTAACACAACACAGTTGGTCTTAAACTAAGTTTATTTCTTGATGCTACAGAAAAACAATAGTTTCTCTGTTGCTAAGTGCGCAGCAGAAACATTGTGCAGCTTTTATGTTAACCTTCTACAAATGCACAGACGCCAAAAGCCAGGCGAACAATTAGAAAAAATAAAATAATTAAACACGGCATAGTAAGACTCCTTGTCTATCTCGTCAAGCATTTAAAGAACCTTTTGACAACTTTAAGACTCCTTATACTATGATATGGAGGGGGCGTGAGTGACCAATGCCGTGGCAACACGACGGATTCTTTGGAGCTCCCGAAGAAACATCGAATCCCAGCTGATTTGGGATCTTTATTGACCTAAACTGTTCTGGAGGAACAGTGGATAAAGAGACATGAGCCGACATGAACAGGGAAAAGGTAATTTCCCTGGAGAGTCGACTGAAGCCTCAGAATCCGGCAGCTGAGGAAAGCAGTCATTGCGAGCTGCTACGAAGCCAGGGCGGCCACACTGAAAAAAGCAGGAAGAAGAAAACGTGGGTTGTCAGTGTGTGAAAATTGCTTTGATCTAAGTACTGTGCAGGAGTAGCGAGTGAACAAGGTGATGACACCAGGTGAGTGATTGACCAATTTACAGATAAAAGGAAACTTTAAAATGAGACTGTAAGAGAGCCCAGAGCGGAAATTAGCAGCTAATTGGCAACCGGGAGTACTACAAAGAAGGGGCGGGGGGGGGGGGGAATGGAGATTATAACATTTAAAGCCCAAAACTATTGTGATTATTACAATTGGATTTGGTGAAAATAAAGAGAATAATTAAAAAAGAGAATAAAGAGTAAGAAGATAACATTTTATATTTGGATTTAAAGTATTTTGAGAAGTTTTAACAGAAAGCTGATCTATGTCTATGGGAAATTTGAGGATGCCATCTGCTGGTGGAAAGAGAACATTATAATAATTTGGTGGAAGACAAAGGAAGAGGAAAAAAGGAAAATGATGTGCATTGTGGATTGACCTTGCTTACAGAAAAATATTTTGGAAACTGTGAAAATCTTCAAGGAGTGATTGCTTTGAACTATAGAATTTGGTCTTGACTTTAACATTAGTGGAAGATAACAAAGCTATGACTTGGAAAGGAGCAGACTAAAACTGGATATTTGGATACTAGAAAATGAAAATTTAAAGAGACTATATGGACATTAAGTTTGAATCAAGAAAGTTATAATAGTAAAACCCTAAAGAGAGTAAGATGGATAAAATGGAACTGTGGATATATGAAGAATTGATGGAGATCTCAAAAACTATACATGAAGTTTTAAAACTGGTAAAAGGTGATGAGAAACTAGAAGTGATGTTGGATGATACAAAATATGTAGAAAATAAGATTACATAAATGTTAGATGTGGGCGCGAAAGAAGGAGTAAGATACAGGAACAGTTCAGCACCTTTTATTCTCCTGGCTGATTGCAATGCGAACTGCCAGCAGGCTGCAGGGAAGCCGCTTTTATGGGCTTCCCTGTAACCTAGCCGGCCACTGACAGCAGTTTATTTCTCCCGCTGCTCGATTAGCCAATCAGCGGCAGCTATGCAAATTCTTCCTACGTACGGCCATACGTAACAATAAACATGTTCAATGAAGATTACATATGTATTCTAAACAAAAAGGAATGAAGCAAGGATGTGGTGCGAGATTGTGAGGATGTTGAAAATATAATGGGAGGAGTGTTAGACTTTAGCAACCAATTGTTGGCAAAAGAATTATTTTAGTGTCTGATCTCATAAATGGCAGCTCAATCCAAGATGCAAAACACATCCAAAAACATTAAAAGCAACTCTCCCTTAATGAACTTATTAATAAAAGATGGGTGGAGATTCCTATTGCAGTTTTCATGATTCTATTCTTCTCCTCTCATTCTTTCATGAAAACTTCCTATGAGATTTTTGCTTCTTTGAATATTTGAAAGCTTAGCCTGCTTTCTTTTCAACATTTAAATCAATCCTATAGCCAGAACTTGACAAAAATCAAGTTCCACTTGATTTTGCAAGTTCCACTTTGATTTTTATTTCCATTGCAAATAAATCTGGATCAGTCCTTCTCAATACTATTAATTTAACTATCTTATATAACACAGAGACTTCAAGCCATAGTCTCACATTGTAGAAGGAAAAGACTCATTATCACTTATTGCAAAACAAAAGTAATGGCCTTTACTAAGTGGCTTGCAAGCCATAGACATTGCTGTGAGAATAATGGTATCTGCATAGAGTAAAACAAAGTCTTTAAACAATTGGCAGCTTCTTTTCAATCTTCTGCTGTTAAGGAGAACAAATAAAAGAAGTATTAATTGGGACCTCAAGAGCAGTGATGCTTTCTGCATTTTGCCAGCAGTGAAAATGGTAATTATGTTCTTGCTACTTATAAATATTTTTAAGATGATCAGCTGTCTGTTATGTGGCTGACAGATTGGCAAATATAAAGATCCAAGGCCTCTAGAAGCAATATGGTCTCAATTCCTAAAAACCATGCTCAAGGTTTTTCTAAGTGTCTCTAGTTCTATATTGTTTCTAAAATTTGGACTAGTGTATTTGGCTAGATTGTTTAACATTTTGGCTAAATTTAATTTTGATTGAGGACTCTCTTGTTTACTTAATCCTTTGTGGTAGCTTCTGTCATCCTAGAAGTAAAATGTTAACTAGATCTAAAATATTGTGGATTCTGTTAGATAGCGTGAATGGAAGAGGCAGAGAGAAGTGGCTTCAAAACAACAGCTCTTTATTTGGCAACTATTTACAATCCAGCAAAGGCTCTGTCTGACAGCCAGCCCTTTTATAGGGAGCTGCCAGACAGTCTCTAGCCAATCAGCAGTCAGTATTTTCCCTCCAGAATGGAGGTCCTGACTGAAGCCTATGTGCTTCAGTCTGAGAATGTAACAGATTCTCAATCCAATATTTGATCTGACATAATTTTGAGAAAGTGAAAAGGGAATCAAAGAAATACGGTATTCCAAACTAAGCACCAGAAGGAATTGAATAGAACCTTACTTATCATGAATGTGATCTATCCAGAAGACCTTTTATTCAAACCAAATTACAACAAATATCTGCCTATATCTTCAGAGGCCTTTTCTGTGGCCAGATATAAAACTCTGCCGTTCGTGTTAATTGAAAGGAGATTAAAAAAATCACTTGCAGTATAAGAATGTTTATGTTCAAGCTTGATGGGAGTAATTAATACAGTTATATGTGTATTAATATATTTCCTGCTTGATATGACCCGGAATATAAATTTAATAATGTCTTTTTATTCAATTTCCTCAGCAGACAAGATGAAACTTACACTTTTCTCTTTACAAAGTGAATTGCCTCCAGAAATCTCTAGAAAGGGGTACTAAGATTTACTAAATAGCTATTGTTGTTCTAGGGTATTGTTACAGAATTTTCACTCCTTTCTTTCTCTCTGACTTTCATGCACATACTTTTAAGCTGTATTAAAAGGTAATTTAATTTCATTTAATTTTTTGAGAATTTTGTTTCTCCTACTTTCTCTTGATTTTCATTTTTGATTATGTCTAATGTGTCATAGACAGAGTCAAGCACAAAGCCAAGAATAACATGTGGCAATTTTTCCAAGTTGAGTTCTTTATTGTTTCATGCCTATATTGCCAGACTGAAGATTCTACTATCTGCATCTACAATATGCTCTGTAAACTATTAGGCAGAAACTGTCTTCATCCTCTTTCTCTCACACATAATATCTTGGCTAAATTGCCTCTTACTCTTCTGGAATGCGTCACTGGGGATCCACCTCCTCATAGAGAGCAAACTTATATTTAGAAATAATTGCTTAAACTAAAAACTGAAAACTTTTTATTCCAATGCATTGAGAAGAACTTTCTAGTAATATGCAGGTCACACATTTCTATTATAAATATTTGTTTACATTAGTTAAGCAGTACTTAATCATAAACTATTCAAATGTCCTTTAATGACCCTGTCACTACATTTTTTTCAGTTCTCAAACAGGTTCAACTTAGTCATATTTTATACTTTCTTCCTTTCAAGTTATATTTCCTAAGATGTCTCCAAGATGAACTAAAAAAATGAAGTCACAGAGTGTTAACTAGCAGTGATGCCTTAACATATCACACTTTATAACATTAGCATTTGATTGTAACATACCAAAAACATTCATATTGATTATGGTTATGCTATGTTTATACTTATGCTATGTTTTATACTTTATATTTAATTCTGTAATTCCCTAATGCAATACAAAAAAAGAAAGAAAAAAAGAATAGGAATCCAATAATCTCCTTATTCACAATAAACCATTAAGGAATATTTTAGATCTGCATGTGATTAAAACTCCAGGATTGTAAAATCAACTTCAAATCCTTTCATTCCCTGGCTGTGGATATTTATATGAATGAAAGGTCTGTGAAATGGAAAGTTTTGGAATTTTTGTAAGCTAGTGTTAGAAGGAAAAATGAAAAACTGAAATTTGAATTCACATTTACATAAAGTCCAAAAGCATGGTGTATATAGCTATGAATTTCATTAATGGAAGAGTGGGTGCTTTCTATTATAATCTCCCTTCAAGCTAAGAAAGTTACTTTCAATTACATCATTCATTAAAACCTTGAACTGAAAATTACTTCAGTAAAAGTAGAGAAGATCCTTCTAGATTTGAATTCCAATAAAATGGTATGGTAACCAGTGAGCCTGATCTAATCACTAAAAAAGGCCAGATGCAACTCTAATTCCTGTCGAGGGCCATTAAATAAACAATTGTGCTTTCTCTGTGTGTGTATGTGTGTGTGTTTGTGTGTATACTTGTATTTCTGATAATTGTGTTAAATTGAATATCTAAATTAATGCACTAGTCCAATAGTTAATATGAAAGTAGTATTAATACTGATATCAATACAGCTACTTTAAGTGGCTTTATATTTATTTATTTATTTATTTATTTGGTCGCTTTTATATGCCGTCCAACTCCCGTGGGACTCAGCTATAGTTCTTGATGGGAGAGAGAGTTTTATATTTTATAGTTCTTGGAAATATTAAATTAATATTTAATATGATAAGGTGGAAAATGTTTAAAAATATAAATACAGGTAGCCCTCAACTTATAACAGTTTGTTTAGTGACCGTTCAAAGTTACAACGGCACTGAAAAAAAGTGACTTATGACCATTTTTCACACTTATGACCATTGCAGGATCCCCATGGTCATGGGATCAAAATTCAGATACTTGGCAACTGGTTCATATTTATGATGATTGCAATGTCCCATGGTCATGTGATCAACTTCTTCAATTTTATGAAAAACAAAGTCAATAGGGAAGCCAGATTCATTTAACAACCCAGTGACTAACTTAACAACTGCAATGATGCACTTAACTGTGGAAAGAAATGTCATAAAATGAGGCAAAACTCAACAAATGCCTCATTTAGCAACATAAATTTTGGTCTCAATTGTGGTAGTAAGCTGAGACTACCTGTTGTAGGTTATTGTCAATTATTGCCAATGATACGGAAAGTCTATCTTGTCATTATATTGACCAAACATCCTATTCCTCAGTTCTATTTAAGTTTAAAGGTTACTTGCTCTTCTCTCTGTGTACCTAGGGTAAAGGTTACTTACTTATTCAGCTCTTCTATTGTTCTAGCTAAGAGCAAAAGGTTAAACTAGCAACCATGCACTCGCTTGCTTGATATGATCTATCTGTATGCTCTATTTTAACCTGTTACTAGTTAGCTATCTTTGGGATAAGTCAATCATTGTAATTGTATACAAAAGAAATTTGTTATATAAAATAAACGCAAGTCCGAGAGAGGCAGAGCTTCTGACTGTTCAGCTCAGAGAGATTTCTTCCTAACTCGGACAAGCTTTGCTCAAGAAATCATGTCTCTGTGTCTATGATTCCTACAACCTGTATAGTAAAATTTAGCTTGCTTCATTAGTTTAGTATGATTATTTACTTCTAAAACTTTCATGCTATTCATCTCGCCAAAGAAACTCTGGGAAGTCCTTGGTATTCTCTGAGCTTGGTTGTTTGCTTGCAGATGTTTTATTACCCAACTAGGTAACATCATCAGTCTTAGTGAGGGTGGGGTTTTCTCCCTGTTTATATACAATAGCATGCCCTGCCAGTATTGATATGTGTGTGGGTGTGTTTGCTTCTGCTTGATAATTACTTATTGTTTTTTGCTTAATTGTTTGTCTGCTTTTAATTTCTGTTTATTTAGGTGTAGCCTGGTGGACAGGATGTTTTCTGGTCTTTTTTGCTTCCTCCTTGGCTTTTTGAATGGTGGTTTATATGATGGTAATTTATGTGGCTTATTTCTGTGTGTATATTGATGGGTAAATGATGATTATCTCTAACAGATGCAATAAGAGTGACTTTAAAGAACCTCAGGTTGGGTGCTGCTTCTTACACCCTGGGTCTTATATTGTGTTCCCATTTGCTGTTGGCCTTCTGGCCCCAAGTTTCGATGCATTACAACCAAACATTGACCCTCTAGCTTTGTCATCAGCATTCAGCTTGAATAGGGAGAATGGCATACAAGAGAAATATAGGCTACATGTGCAGAAAAGGTACTTGAGGAAAAAAAGGCTCAACATGAATTTTAAAATCTTTTTTCAATAGTCTGGATATTATTAAAATGAATTAATCTTTCACAAGGTGATCAAGTCTGCATGTCTGATATTTTGATCAGCTGAAATACCTTTGCCTCTTTCACTTTTGATTTGAAACAAACAAGAGCCTGCTTGGTGGCTTATAATAGGCTTAAGCTATGTAAGAAGCTGCTTATTAGAATTAAAAGTTTGATTTAATATTGACATTTGCTTAAGCATTCCCAAACCTTCAGAAAAAGCACAGTGGAAATATCAAAGAAAATTTTCATACCTGAAAGCTGACTTGTAATAAGCAAGCATTATTATGTGAGTTAACATTTACCACCGCCCCTTTAACTCACAATTCCTACATTTGTGAGAATTAATGTATAAATAATTCTTTTAAACTGAATGTGTAAATGCCCCCTATTCCTGCCCCACTTTAAATTATCTCATTATTTAAATAATGAGGACCCAGATTGTTAGGGGCAATATGCTGACTCTGTAAACCACTTAGAGAGGGCTGTAAATCACTGTAAAGCGGTATATAAGTCTAAGTGCTATTTGCTAATAGCAGATACAGTAGCTAAGTGCTACTGTATCTGTTGATACAAGGAAATAGATTGGGAAGTATAAAAATCCTAAATGATTTAACACATGTTTAAATGATTTATCATCTTGTTATTTCTGGAATTCACAAACTTTTCAACACAGAAACTTGCTGTAATCACACTCCATCATTCTTGTTATTCTTCCTATAAAGGTAGCCCCCTTGCTTACGAGCACAATTGAGTCCAATGTTTCTATTCTTAGCAAGACCGTTGTTAAGTGAGCTCTGGCCCATTTCTTGTCACAGTTGTTAAGTGAATCACTGCTGTTGTTAAGGTAATAACATGGTTGTTAAATGACTTCACTGACTTTGCTTATCAGAAGGTCGCAAAATCTGATTGCATAACACCCCAGGACCAGGGGTGGGTTCTACTTACCTTCGCCATCGGTTCATATCATGATGGTTCATGTGCGTGCAATCATTCTGCTCGCGTGCACGCGCGTGTCCCCCCCCCATGCAATTTTACTTTTGTGCATGCTCAGTAGCAGGATTCAGCCCGAAACACAGCTGAGGAGCTGATCAGCTGTGCTTCGGGCGAAGAAATAAAGGTCAATATTAACCTGGGGGTGGGCGGGAGGGCTCTTTTTCAAGCCACGGAAGAGGAGAAGCCATCCAAACACAGAAAAATTCACAAAAAATTCCCCAAAAAAGATGGCGGTGCCCAAGGGCCAGCACCGACCGAACCGGATCCATGACGCCATTGTTGCATCACCAGGGGGTTGCTAACGGTTCAGGCGATTTGGTCCGAACCGGGAGGAACCCACCCATGCCCAGGATACTGCAACCATGATAAATACATGCCAGTTGCCAAGCATCTGAATTTTGATCACATGACCAAGGGAATGCTGTAATGGTTGTAAGTATGAAAATAGTCATAAGTCACTTTTTCAGTGCCATTGTAACTTTGAATGGTCACTAAATGAATGTTGAGGACTGCCTGTACAGAAAATCACATGGAGGGATCACATGGAGACACAAGGCTGTCTTCTCTGCTTTTTAGAGATATCATCAGGAATGTGGTAATTGTATGGCTCACATGCAGTCCTAGGGCTCATTTCTGTGGGGCTGAGCATCAGCCAGTCATGGTTGCAGTGGTGCATTTATTCATGTGTCTTTGCCAAACTTAGATCAAGGTTCCCCTCTTTCAGATGTCATGTACTTGTTTGACCTTTAAACTAAGGCAACCTTCCTCCAAAACAAAATTATTAACTTTGAAAAATTACACTTATGCAATGATTTATTTTTTAATGTGCTGGATATTAAATTTTTAACATACAGTATTTTTCAGAGTATAAGACGAACCGGAGTATAAGATGCACCTTAGTTTTGGGGGAGGAAAACAAGGATAAAAGGCCTCTGCCTCCAAGCAATTTGCCAAACAGCAAACAGCAAACAGCACAGATGATATACACTGTTTGCTGTGTATTTCTGTGCATGTGTGCCTGACCCATAGAAATAGCAAAGAATTGGAGAAATGTACATTATGTCAGAAAGTTTTCTTAAATGTAGTCACACTAACTCCTCCCAATTATTTAAATAGATATACTCCAAGGTAAGTCAGGATTTAACTCTAATACTAAACAGGACACTGTTACATTTCAGACTATACTTGTACAGAGCTGTTAAAATTAATTAAAATTTCTGGAAGTATACATTATTCTCTATTATTTAAAAGAAGATACAATAGCACTGGGCCTCTTCAGAGCAAGCATTTATTTTAAAAAGCTTCTTTATTTTGTTAAGTTGTCTAGAACAGGGGCCTCCAACCTTGGCAACTTTAAGACTTGTGAACTTCAACTCCCAGAATTCCACAGCCAGCAAAGCAAATAATAAAGCAGTCTATAAAAAATAAGTCTAATAATTTGAACATTCTACAGACATTTATAGTTATTCACTTACCCCCTTGCATCCAGTTCAGCAGAAAATAAAAATCTGCCTGTCTCTCCCAGCTATTTGCCTCTTTGCAGCTAGTTTCAGTTTCATTTTAGCACGTGGCAAATCAGCTGGGGGTTGGGAAGCTGCTAATGACTTGCTTGTCTTAACAGGCTCTTCCCTGTTTGCTGCAAGCAGGTAAATTGCTGGAAGACAGAGGCCAAAGGGTGGGGGTGGCTGGGTGGCTGGGGCTACATTCGGTGTATAAGACGCACCCAAGTTTTCACCCTCTTTTGGGGGGTAAAAAGGTGCGTCTTATACTCCGAAAAATACGGTGCATATTTGTTTATTTTTTCTTTCTTTCTCTTCTTTTCTATATCCACAGAAGAACTGAATTGATGACGTATTCCCTGGCATTATTTTCTGCATTATACTGAATTTTCGTATATATTATTTAGGAATTGCAAAACATTATTTGGTCATAACTGGTGTAGTTTCTTCAATTTCTTCTGGGACTAATTGAATATCTTCAATATAGATTAAAGGGTAGGCCATGTATGTGGACTTCATCATTGATTCTGATTCAAGGGTAAACTCAGTTCACCCATAAGATCATTATGTAGACATCTTCCCTTTAGTGCTGATTTACCACCAGCTTATCAGGTACTTAGAAGCTGACCACAGTGACACAAGGAAACAACAAATATTTTAATAGCCAGCCATCAACATCCTAATTAACAATTGACATAGCTTACACACCATATTACAAACCATATAAATACAATGCGTAGAACAGTGCACATATATTTCCAGTGCACATATTGGGCTCCAGAATGAGCCCAAAAGCTTGGAAGAAGAAACCTGAGTCGGTGACCGACTCAGACTGCAACATTATTCTGGGACACGTATACTTTTCTTTATTCACAATTTCCCTTTCGTTATTACTTATTCATAGCATCTAAATGTGATACATAGAACTAAAGTTATTTCATTTTGTATTTAATTCTTTGGTCCAGAAGGCCATTCACAAGAACGTCATTTTCTTTTCATAAAATCCCATTCAGTTATATAGCACAATGGTTAGAGACATGTAATAAAACAGTTCTATTGATTTGGCTTTGTGACCTATCCAAAAGAGTGATTTTGAATACACTTGCAAATGATGGACCATAACACTGCAAGAAAAAAAGACCTATAATTTGTGGCATTTATTTTTAGGTTTGTATTTTGAAGAATGATATGGGTTTGATAGCTATGAAACAGGGGTGGGTTTCTCTTACCTTCCCTACCAGTTCGGAAGTGCATGCATCGCATCATTACATCCGGGTTATATCCAGAAGCCTGTGCGCATGCACAGAGGGTTCATTGCCAGCCGCTTTCAAGCAGCGGCGACTGAAAAACCGGTTCGGGGGTGTGGCAAGCCGGCCATTGCTACCAGTTCAGCGCGCGGGGCCAAATTTCCACCACCGGTTCCCGCGAACCGGTCCAAACCGGTAGCAACCCACCAGTGCTATGAGAATGGAAACAGAGCAAAGTAAAAAAAGAAAACGAAAAGCTTTCCAGGTTTTTTAACAGGGTTTTTTACAAATAGTTTGAAGTCTTTTTTTCCTCCTTTCCTTTTAAAGGGAAAAGGCTCAAGAAACTGGGAAACAGCCAAAGCACCTATGGAAAATGTTTTTGCATTGATTATATACTGTAAAGAGATTATTTTGTTAATGAATTACTTTTTTATTATTTTGAAGCGCAGTTATGTTGTGAAAGGAAATGGATGTAGAAAGTGTTCTCTACCAAAGGAGCCACATTTCAGTTCCTATTTTAGACTTGCTAAATTCAGAGAGTATGTACAATTCTCACTGGGCAATAAAACCCAAATGTTTTACTTCAAGAGAGAAATCTTGTTAATTCTCATTAATTACCAAGACACTAGTACTAACACTTCTTTGTAAATCAAGCTGACCTTGAATTTAAGATTTCTTGCAAACCAATTTCCAGGAAGAAATTCATATACTAATAAAAGAACATCTTGCTTGACCCCACCCCAAATTCACAAAAATGAAACTATAAATGCATAAAAGAGAGGCTAGAATCTGAATAGCCGTTATAATGTTTTACTATTTTTCCCTTGAATAGCTTGTTCTATGCTTCATCACATGCCATCGCATATGATTTCAAAGCGCCAATCCATGACCAAAATGAATTGCGAAGATGCCCACATCAAAAGGCCCCATAAAATCATTCAACCGGTTCTTTGGGTTTGGGAAACCTGGATTATGTGAAGACTATATGGCACCCCCCACCCCATTTTATGTTTCCTTGATGGACAGACAGTATAGGGATCTCTATTAATCTTGACTTTTGAAAAGAAATTGTCCAATAATCATTCTGCATTTGCTAATTAGTACAGCTCTTTTGCTACAACAGGAAGGGAGGGAGGAAGGGAGGGAGGGAGGCTAATAGATGTCAATAGTAGTTTAGAGTAGAGTTCTAAAGGGTAGGGATAGCACACAGAAGAAGCCTGGTAAAATGGAGATATGCTTCAGAATATTCATAACAAAACTGAGAAAAAACACAGAGCGCTAGATTCCACGGTGATTCCACGGTGATTATCATAAGTAAGATTCCTGTGAGTGATTCCCATGAGCATTCCACCGAAAGAGATCTCACAGCAGAGCCCTACGGTGCCCGGTGTGCATTCCCCCGGCAGAGTGACTAATTCCTGATGCCCAGCTGGTCCCCTGGCGGAGCGACTTATTCCCGACGCCCAGCTAAGTTCTGCCCCAGAAAGAGAATATCCTGACGCCCAGCTGAGTTGTGCCCCAGCGAGAGAATCTCCCCCGGAGCCCAGCGTGTGAATTCCCAATCCCCAGCTGAGTTCTGCCCCAACGAGAGACTCTCCCCCGGGGCCCAGCATGTGCCAACAGCCCTGCAGAGCCTGGAGAGTGATCCCCTGAGTGATCCCCTGAGGAGCCCAGCTAAGATCTGCCCCCCAGCGTGGAAATCTCCGCCGGAGCTCTGAAGAACCCAGAGAGTGACCCCTTGAAAGATTAACCACCTAAGATCTGCCCCCAGCATGAAAATCTCCCCCGGAGCTCTGAGGAACCCGGAGAGTGACCCCCTGAAAGATTAACCAGGAGGAGGAGAGTCACCACGTGGAAGGACCGGCAGGAGCAAAGGAAGGCTGCATTGTTCCAGCTACTGGAGGCTCAGAAAGGAGCTTCCAGACACCGCGTGGAAGGACCGACAATAGCAATGTTGCTCTGGCGATTGATTAATTACAGTACAGTTTATTGACAGAAGTACAGAGATTAATCAAATAATGTCTATCATAGTAATTAATTGATAATTTATTGGTAACTAATTACTAACACAGTAATTGATTGGTAACTGATTAACAAATTATTGTTATTGATTAGTGTGTCATACATTAAGACATAAATAAGTGATCAAATAATATCTGTCATAGTGACCTATAATTGTTAGTGATTAGTTAGTTGATTAAACAATTGCTTTATTTATTGGTTGGTTGATTAAACAATTGATTGATTGTCTAACTAATCAATTTGTCTAACTAATCAATTTAATTAATTGACTGTCTATCACTGTCTATCATAGTGAATAATTATTGTTAATGTTTATTATCTAACTAATTAATGTTAATGATTAGTGTGGCATACATTAAGAGATAAATAATAAGTGATCAAATAACACATACCAACAAATAAGAAATATATACATCCTCACAAAAACTCTACCATGCCAGGCAAAAAATCCAAACAATCACCAAAGAAAGATATCCCTACTAATAATGACAACAACGAATCAGGCATATGCTTTAAATGTTCTGAAACTATCAAGAAAAATGAAGTTTTCATTAAATGCCACCTATGTGACAATCATGTCCAACTTTCCTGCTTAAAATTAAGCAAGCACATAGTCAGCCTACTACAAACAGCAGCTACATTTCCTTGTCTCTGTCCATCATACTTACCTAAGCTAGACAATTTAAAAGTCCTCTCAGGTAGAGTTGAAACCATAGAAACATCCATTATATCCTTAGAAACACGCTTAGTAGCACACGTAGAAGCAAGTCTACAAGCAAGTCTAACAACACAGAAAAATGAACACCTAAGAACACAACATCCAGCTCAACTCAACAACCACTACCAAAACCACAACTACAAATACCCACAAACCTGCAACCTCAAGGCACCAAACCAACTAATAATATCAACCAAGAAAACAACATCTCCCTACTGATCAAAGATGCTGTCAAATATGAACAGAAACGTCCAAATGCAATTTTATTTGGTCAGTGAGACTGACAACATCACTACAGTTCGTGAAATTATCATTAAATTTCAGACAACAACCTTCTCCCCTAATGAAATCATTGAAATCTCAAGAGATGGCCCAGAGTTCAAATACAGAGATGGCTCAGTGACCCCATGATTCTGCAGAGTCATTTGCAAAAATGAAACCAGCAAACGCAAATTTATTCACACAATAAATTCCATTGCCAAAACCGACACTAACTACAGCAAACTACGCTCAAGACCAGACCTATCCATCCTACAAAGAATCCGCTCCCGTGAACTCCGCCAAGATCTAAAAAGACGTCAAGACAATGGTGAGACTGACTTATATATAGACTACCGTGTAGACTGTATCAAAAGGAAATCTCACAACCCACATCCTAACATCCAACCTTCCATCATTCAAAACTAGGCACGCACGCCCCAAACTACCTCATTACCTGCCACTACTACTGCCACAAACGACCTTAACTTCCTCACTACTGCTACTGACCAAACTACTTCACTATCTGCCACTCCTACTGCCACTCCTACTATTACCGACCTTAGATGCAAGCTACTTAATGCAAGAAGTCTTGTAAATAAAATGCCTGAAATCCTCCTCCTATTAAATACGTCCATTTTCGACATCATATTTGTCTGCGAAACGTGGCTGAATGCATCCCTCCCAGACTCCATTATCATAGAACGAAACTATCATGTTTACCGGTCTGATAGTGAACTCCGAAGAGGAGGTGGTGTTGCTATCTTTTACAAAAAAAAACCCCAAACTTGTTGCCTGTCAAACAGGCAACAAGTGGTCAAAATAGGAAACGCTTTATCAAACCCTGTACCTGTTAACAGCGGAGTTCCCCAAGGCAGCATTTTAGGACCAACTCTCTTTATTCTTTACATAAATTACCTTTGTGACAATGTAAACAGCAACTGTGTCTTCTTTGCAGATGATGTAAAACTATTCAACACCACCGACAATACTACTACCCTTCAAAAAGACCTTGACTATCTTTCAGAATGGTCAATCAAGTGGCAACTTCAAATCTCAATCAACAAATGCTCAATTTTACACATTGGCAAAAATAATCAGAAAACAAAATACAAATTAAATGATCACAACCTTGTTGATGATCCTCACTCAGTAAAGGACCTAGGAGTACATATCTTTAATTATCTAAGTGCCAGAGCCCACTGCACAGCATTGCTAAGAAGGCATTAAAAGTGGTTAACCTAATTTTGCGTAGCTTCTTCTCTGGTAATATTGTACTTCTAATTAGAGCATATAAAACATTTGCTAGACCAATTCTCAAATACAGCTCATCTGTCTGGAATCCACACTACATATCGGACATTAATACAATTGAGAATGTCCAGAGATATTTCATGAGACAAGTACTACACTCCTCCGTTCGCAACAGAATACTTTATTCCACGAGACTCGAAATTTTAGGCCTAGAAAATTTAGAACTACGCCGCCTTCAATCTGACCTGTGTATTACACAAAATTATATGTTACAATGTCCTACCTGTCAATGACTACTGCAGCTTCAACCGAAACAATACATGAGTTCACAATAGATACAAACTTAATGTAAACCGCTCCAAACTTGATTGCAAAAAATTCGACTTCAGCAACAGAGTGATCAATGCCTGGAATACATTACCCGACTCTGTAGTTTCTATCCCAAACCCCCAAATATTTCACCTTAAACTGTCTACCATTGACCTCACCCCATTCCTAAGAGGTCTGTGCATAAGTGCACCAGCATGCCTACCATCCCTGTCCTAAAAACCCCATGTATTTGAAAAATATCATGTACTCAAAACCATGTTTGTACTTATTATATATTCATATTAATGTTTATACCTTATACAAGCTTGACAAAATAAATAAATAAATAAATAAATAAATAAATAAATAAATAAATAAATAAATAAATAAATAAATAAATAAATAAATAAATAAATAAATAAATCCTTTTAGAAATTCTGAGAAATGGACTTTAGAATCTTTAGTTGTTGATCAGCCAATGAGTCTGGGAGGATAGTGTTTGAGTTGGAATCCAATGCATCTTTTGCAGAGTCAAACATAAGAGCTTATCAATAGCAATGGGAAGAATGTGTGGTAGAAAGATCAGTCAATTTTTCAGATGCAGAAGGTTGTTTCAGTAAGTAGCAATCATAGCTTATCTTGATGTTCCAGCACCATCGTGCCTACCGTCCCTGTCCTTCTGTCCTATTGTCTAAATTTACCTATACATATTTTGCTTTTGTTTTTGTTTAGATCATTCCTGTTATCTTGTACACATGTTGACAAAATTAATTAATTAATTAATTAATTAATTAATTAATTAATTAATTAATTAATTAATTAATTAATTAATTAATTAATTAATTAATTAATTAATTAATTAATTAATTAATTAATTAAGCAGGTTAGTATTTGGATGGAGAAACATTAGAGAATTCCACAGCCTTTGAGTAGACTGTGGGTTAAAAAAATAATCCTCCCAGAAGGTGGCAATGACTACTCTCATCCATAAAGCTGCCAACAAAATTGCATGAATTTTATCACCCTATCCTGTTATCCTTTTTCCTCTCTTTGATCTATTCATAAAGGCCCTTAAGTGAGTGGACTGCTTGTCAACTGATTAATATTTTATTGCAGTGCAGTGCAATTTTTAAAGATAAGCAGTTTTCCTCACTCCTTCCAACCTTAATTGTTTTCTGACTCAATATAAAACAATAGTAATGGGATTTTGTGATTTTTGTATTATATAACTTTTATTTATGTTGTCTGTTTATTATGTTACAAATATAATACAAGAATTCTTGGACTTCTGCTATTAGATGGAATAAAATGTTATTAAATTGATATGACATCGTCCAGTAGTGGGTTCTAAAACCCGTTACTACCAGTTTGTGTGCACGCTCACGCATGTGCGTGACACTTCTGCGCATGCGCAGAAGTGGCCCGGGTGGGTGGGCAGAGCCTCCTGCCACCAGCACTACCGGTTTGCAGAACCGGGCTGAATCGGGAGCAACCCACCGCTGGATATGTCATTAATTTCAGGTAGTATTAATTTATAAATTACTAGACACTCATTTTTTTTTGATATTGTTGTTGGAAAGTCTATACCAAGCTAAAAGAACATGGTAAATGTAAGTAAATACAAATAGTTCCAGAATTCCATACCTTCATTTCTGTTGTATAATAACATTTATCATATTAGTTTAGTAAACTTCTCTCTGTCCTTTATTTAAAAAAAAAAACCTTGAGAAATAAGCATAACATTTACTGGTGTACTTGACTATCTGAAAGAAAGGATGACATTTAACATGGAGCACAGTGATTGCTTTCCCATTTATCTCTTGTTCATTGGAATCTTTTTCAGTAAAATCTTAGTCATCTCAGATACAAATACTTAGAGTATTGCTGTAGAGATATTTTCAGACGCAATAATATCCTCGAGATACAGATTGATTGGTACGCATATAGCCTTGCATTTATTTCACACTGAAAAACAACTTCTGTTTTATTAGCATTGCCTAAGTCAGGATTTTTCAGACTCTGCACTGCTTTGACACCCTAAAATAATAAATTAATTTTGGATAAGCACACAAGCACACAAATACACGCACAGAGAGAGAGAGAGGGTGAATAAAAACTAATGAGTTTGGTCCAAGCTTTCCTTTTTGCTTTGCTTGGACAAGCCAACAGCTGGCATAATCATACAGAGCAAGAGAAAATTCTGACAATGATCCATCTTTCAATGTACAAGCCATCTGGGCTAGCTTCTTGCTGTATCCTTTCTCCAAATATCTTCTCATACATTCAGTGGAGAACTAGAAGTATTTTGCAAAAGATCTGAAAGTACCATTTGGATGTGGATTACAAATGATGGATTTCCCTAAACCTAAATAGCTATGATTGCTTTTTGGAGCCTTTGAACTTGTAATCATTTGAAAACTGCTTTCCATTATTCATTAGATTAATTTTGGATAAGCAGACATGTACACAAATACAGAGAGAGAGAGAGAGTGAATAAAAATTAGCGAGTTTGGTCCAAGCTTTCTTTTCTGATTTGCTTGGACAAGCCATATTAATAAACAGATATTAGATTTTTGCTCTAATTCATACAGCCAGAAAATATGAATGTACAAATATGAGACTATCACTAAAGAAAAGTCTTACGGAGAGTCCTGGCTGATAGTTATGGGCTATTAACATAGCTTCTGAAGTTATTTTTTCTTGTAGGATGTTCTTGATCCTAGAGCCGTGGTGGCGAACCTATGGCACGCATGCCAGAGGTGGCACACAGAGCCATAGAAGCCGGCATGCGAGGGTTCCCACCGGCAAACCGGAAGTGCGAAAAAACGCACTTCCGGTTTGCCGGTGTGCTGTTTTTTGCACTCCGGAGGGTTCAGGGAAGCTCCCTGTAGCTCCGGAATGCAAAAAACTACAAAATGGACAAACCGGAAGTGCACTTTTCCGCACTTCCGGTTTGTCCGTTTTGTAGTTTTTTGCATTCTGGAGCTTCAGGGAGCTTCCCTGAACCCTCCGGAGTGCAAAAAACAGCATACCGGCAAACCGGAAGTGCGTTTTTTCGCACTTCCGGTTTGCCAGTTTCGTCGTTCCAGGCTCCGGTAAGCCTTTGTGCGGGGGTGGGGTGTGTGTGCGCATGAGCAGGGGGCAGCATGGAGGGGTGTTGTGCGCATGCGTGGGGGGGGAGGGAATGGGTGTGGGCACGCGAGCGCGCGCGAGCGCCCCCCCCTTTTTTTGGCACGCAAGCCGAAAAAGGTTCGCCACCACTGTCCTAGAGGATCCCTGAAATCAAGAATTGCTGGTGATCTATTAGCAAATAATCCCTACTCTTTTTAACCTTTATACAGCCCCCAAATAGGAGCTAGATTTTTTTTTAAAGGCCTTCGGACTATTCAATAAATGTACTACATGTATTAGCAAATAATCACAGCCAAGTCTGTAGCATAAAGGTGGCATGTTTCTGAAGAAAAGGGGGAAAAACCTATTTCTTGCTGTATGGCCACAATAACTTCCTTCTGTGAGCTAAATTTAAACCTTTAAACCTTCCCAGATGCTGAAGCAGGAGGCACATACACTGTACAGCTGTCCACTGTCACCTTGAAGCATTTGCAATGAGTTGGCAAGCTGCTTCACCTACTTCACTTGGTGCATAAGGTCATCAGAGGTGGCATGGGGAACTGTTTCCCACTCATTTAAAATGAAAATGGTACAGTAGAAGCACTAACTACCTTGCTTGAATAATGGTGGGGAAGAAAAGTGACCAAGGCTTGTATTCTCTATGTGTATACACAATCTAAGCAGAACAGAAGGTACAAAAAGACAGGAAAAATGGGAATGAGGGAACCAAAGTCAGGCCTGGCGCAACTGAATGATGAGTTGAGGTCTTGTTCCAGAGGTTTACAACCATTTCTCCCTCTAACCTTGTGTTTACAATTGGTAGAAGGAAATTATGCAAATGAGGCGCTGGAAAGCATGGAAGCATTTCAGCTTTTGAAAATAGCCAGAAGCATAGCCAGAATCCTGTCAAACCAAACTGTTCCTCTGCCTAGACCAGCACTTGTCCAGACATAATGGGAACAAATAATAAAATCAAGCTTATTTGAGCAATCTCTTTCTCCAAAGTGTGACCCCTCCCCTCAAATTTGTCCCCTGGTTTAAGAACCACTGGTATGCCTCTAAGGTAAGGTGACCAGACGTCCCGCTTTTGGAGGGACAGACACGCTTTTCAAGCGTGTGTCCCGCGTCCCGCATTCTTTCCAAAAAGTCACGCTTTTTGGAAAGAATGCCCGGACGTCTGGTCACCTTAGAAGGGGAAGCACCGAAATAAAAACCGGAAGCATGTTGGGCTCTTTGAAAACAGGGGACAGCATCAGGGAAGGTTTCCCTGACGGAGGTGCCAGCTGGGGGGAGGGGGAAGGGGGGCTGCTCCTCCTCTCCTTCCCCCGCCCCATCCCTAGCCCCACCCTCGGAGGCGCCGCTACTGTTGGGATACGGGTGGAGGGGTGAGGGACGAGGAGCCGGGCGGGCAGAAGAAGGGGGTTGAGGCGCCGCTGCGGACTCGAGCGGCCCCTCCGGCGGCGCAAACAGCCCTTCCTCATCCCCCTCCCCTTCCTTCCCCCAGTCGCCTCGCTGCCGCCGTTGCCCTGGGGCCGGGCGGGCGACCGGGAGACCACGGCGCTTGGATGCCTGGAGCTCATGACAGAGACCTAGCCCCCGAGCGCCGCCTCGCAGGTAAGCTGCCGGCTGCCTCCTTTCCCCGCCTCCCGCCTGTCGCTTGCCAGCCCAAGCCACTGCCGGCTCCCGAAGGGGAGGCGGGAGGCGAGGAAAGGCCTCCCACCTCCCCCCCCAGATGCCAACATTTGCGTTGTTTTGCCCTCTGCGCATGCGCAGCGTTGTGCACATGCACAGAGGGCAAAATTCAAATGGCGGCGCCCAGGCGGGCCCGCCCCCCGTCCCGCTTAAAAAAATAAATCTGGTCACTTTACTCTAAGGCTGTAAAATTAAGCAAAGACTTTTTAACCATTCCTCCTAGGAAGGTAAAACTGACCGTACTATAATTCCTAGCTTTGCTACAAGATGATACAGAATAATGTATTTCCTTTACCTTATCAAAGGCATTCAGTCTACAAGGCCTATTTAGAGCTGTTCAAACCCTTCTTTCCTCCTCCTTTTTATTTATTTTTATTTTTTTTAAATAGTTTTTATTAGGTTATTTACATTTAAAAAACAGAAACATACAAAAGAAAAACATTTACGACATTGACAAGTACAATATAAACATATACAAAACATAAAAAGCGCATACAGCTATAAAGCTGTCTATTTCTATCGTTTGTTCTACGGCAAATATATATTTAACATTTAATTTAACATGGTTTTCGAATTTTGTCTCATATTTTGCATTGTATTTTATAAATCAAACGTAGTGGTAGTAAAGTTTAACCATAATATTTATAATGATATAACAATAGTAATATTTGTAGTAGTATAGATAATAATAGTAATAATAGTACAGAAAAAAATAAGGCATTGTTGGTTTAGTAATATCTTAGTATACATATATAGTAATACAATATAACTGTTTTCTCTATAAATTCTCTAGTTCAATTTCTATATGCCTTATTTGGCTTATATTTCTATTTATTACATTGATGTTATTTGTTTTCGTTTTTCGTACCAATTGTAAAATAAATTCCAGATTTCATAGTAGTCGGAGTCTTCCTTTCCTTTCAGTTCCATGGTTAGTTTATCTGCTTCGGCACAGTCCAGGATTTTACTAATTACACTGCTTTCCTCGGGAATATCGTTTAATTTCCAATTTTGTGCTATCGTTATTCTCGCCGCTGTTAGTATATGTAGAATAATATAATAGTATTTCTTTTGCATTTTTTGATTTATGTTTCCCAATAGGAAAATTTCCGGTGTGATATCTATATCTTGTTGTGTGATTTCTTTTAACCAGTTTTTGATTGTATTCCAGAAGGCTTTTATTTTTGGACAGGTCCACCACATATGATAGTAAGATCCAATTTTGTGTTGGCATCTCCAACAATTTGGTGATAAGTTTTTATACATTTTTGCCAATCTCGCTGGAGGGAGGTGCCATCTATAGAATACTTTATAATAATTTTCTTTATATGAAACTGATTTTGTCATTTTGTAGTTTTGGTTCCAAATTTTTTCCCATTCATTAATTTGCATCTCATGTCCGAAATTTTTCGTCCAGCTTATCATATTTCCTTTTATTATGTCTTTTTGTGTTTTGTTTTTTAGGAGAAATTTGTATATTTTAGTTATTGCTTTTGGTTCTTGATCTAGTAAAATTTTATCTAATTCTGATTTGAGTTTTTGTATTCCATATTTTCTCTTGTCGTTTTCTAATCTGTTCCTAATTTGGAAATATGGCCACCAATCAATCTTGATTCCTTCTTGTTCCAGTTTTGCTATAGATTTTATGGCACCTCCTTCTTCCAGTATTTCTTCATATGTGACCATTTTTTCCAGATTCGTTGTGTTTGGGTGTGTAATGGCTTCCATACCAGAGAACCAGGGTGGTATTTTAGTGTAGTATTGTTTTTTGATCTTAACCCAAGTTCCTAAGAGAGAGTCTCTAATTTTATGTCTTTTGAAGTATGAGTGTGTTTTATGTTTATCATCCCAGAGGAATCCATGCCACCCTAAATGTAAGTCATAACCTTCTAGTACCAGTAAACGTCTATTTTTAATTTGAATCCAATCCTTTATCCATGTTAAGGCGGATGCTTGATAATATAATTCAAAGTCCGGTAGTCCGAATCCTCCCTGATTCCTATTTTGTTGTAAATATTTTAATTTAATTCTTGGTTTTTTTCCGGCCCATATAAATTTGGTTAGTATTTTATTTAGTTGTTCAAAATATTTTTTCTCTAATTTGATTGGAATGGTTTGGAATAGGTACAAAATTTGAGGTAATATTGACATTTTAATCGCTGCGATTCTACCAATTAGAGAGATTTGTAATTTATTCCATTTATCTAATTTTTTTTCAATTTGTTTTAAAATTTCCATATAATTTGCTTCTTTTATTGTGGTGCATTTTGCTGACAGATTGATTCCTAGATATTTTATTTTCTTAACAATTTGTAGTTCTAATTTCTTTTCTAGTTCCTTATTTTGTATGTCTGTCAGGTTTTTGATTATTATTTTAGTTTTTTGTTTATTGATTTTCAGACCTGCTACTTTCCCGAATTCATTTATTTCTTTTAGTAAAATTGGTCCTGTCTCTAATGGTTCTCTATGTTGAAAACCAAGTCGTCAGCAAATGCTTGTAATTTATATTCCTGCTCTTTTATCTTAAGTCCTTTTATTTCTTTATTTTCTCTTACTTTTTGTAATAATGATTCCAATGATAGTATAAATAATAATGGGGAGAGGGGACAGCCTTGTCGAACTCCCTTTTCTATATTGAAATTTTTTGAAGTTTCTCCATTTATAAGAATTTTAGCAGTTTGTTTTGAATATATTGATTTGATTGTCCTTATGTAATTCTCTCCAAAATTCATTTTATTCAATTGATTTATTATAAAGTCCCAGTTTAGGTTATCAAATGCCTTTTGGGCATCTAAAAATATGAGTGCCATGGATTCCCCTGGGTGTGTCTCATAGTATTCTAAAATATTTGTAATTGTTCTTATATTGTTTTTAATATGTCTATTTGGTAGGAAGCCATTTTGATCTGAATGTATAATTTTGGTAAGTGTTTTTTTTAGTCTTTCCGCCATTATAGACGCAAAGATTTTGTAGTCTGAATTTAAGAGCGAGATTGGCCTGTAACTCTGGATCTTATGTTTCATATTGATGTCTTTTGGAATGATTGTTATTAGTGCCTCTGTCCATGAATCTGGGATTGCTCCTTTTGTTAGTACTTCATTGTATGTAATTAGTTGTATATTTTTTAAAATCGTTTGTAATTCTTTGTAGTACTCTGCTGGAATACCATCCGGTCCTGGGGTTTTATTGTTTTTCTGATTTCTAATAGCTTTTTCTAATTCAATCAATGTTATTTCTTCATCCATCTTATCTTTAATATCGTCTGGTAGTTGCACTATATTAGAATTTTTTAAATACTCTTGTATGCTCTGGAGTTGTATAGTATCCTTACTGTATAGCTCTCTATAATATTCTCGTGCTATGTCTTTTTTTCCCTCTATTTCAAACTGCATTTTCCCTAGCGAATCTTCTAATTGTTGTATTGTTTTTTTTTCCTTTTCTTTTCTTAATCTGTAGGCCAACCATCTGCCTGGTTTGTTAGCATGTTCAAAATAATTCTGTTTGGATGTCTTAATTTTTAATGTGATTTCTTCTTGTAGTATTAGATTTATTTTGTGTTTAGTTAATTCTTTTTCTTCTTTTATTTCTTTATTTTGTGGCATCTCTTGTAATTTATGTTCCAATTCCCCTATCTTGTTTTGTAAGTCCTTAATTTGCTTATTTTTATCTTTATTTCTTTTAATAGAGTATGCAATAGTTAATCCTCTTATATATGCTTTCATAGTGTCCCAAATATTTTGTATAGATGTGTCCTCGTTCCAATTCTCCTGTAGAAAGAAAGTTAATTCTTTCTCCATATATTGTTTAAATTCTTTTTCTTTTATTGTTTTCTGGTTCATCATCCATCTCCTTCTTAGCTTACTCGTTCCTCTTATTGTAATTATTATAGGGTTATGGTCCGCCCACGTATTAGGTTCTATTTCTACACTCTCTATTTTAATAATTGGTTCTATATTTGACCAGACCATGTCGAGTCTAGACCAGGATTGATGTGGGTTTGAAAAATATGTATATTGATTCTGTTTCTGGTGTCTTTCTCTCCATATATCTTTTATTTTAAATTCATTCACCATTTCAAAAAAAATTTTAGGTAGAGTTTTCCTTTCCATATTTTTTTTTGGTCCCGTTTTATAATCTTCTTTAACATCTACCACTGCATTAAAATCTCCGATTATACAAATGTTTTCTCTGTCTAATTTAATGATTTGTTGGTATAGTTTTTTATAAAATTCTTTTTGTCCATTGTTAGGGGCGTAGATAACTATTAGTAATATTTTAGTTTTGTCTATTGTAATTTCCACTATGAGTATTCTTCCTTCTGTATCTCTATATATTTGTTTAGGGGTTAACCAATTTTTGATATATAATGCTATTCCTCTTTTCCTTGAGTCGGCCAGGGATGTAAAGAGATTACCTATCTTGGGATATTGTAATAACTTATATTCTTCTTTTTTAATATGAACTTCCTGTAAACATGTAATGTCTGAACCTTGTTTCTGTAGTCTGTTGAGTATTTGTCTTCTTTTTATTGGTGAATTGATTCCATTTATGTTAACTCCTCCTCCTTTTTAAAATAATATGGCCCTTTCCTTTCTGTTTTCCTTGCTGAGGATGTTTCTAGCCATGCCTAGCTTCTAGGAAAGAAACCCAGGAAAATTAAATCTGAGCTTATGTTTGGGACACGACATATCAGCTGGAAGGGCTTTGGGTAAGTGGTGATCTTACTGCTGGGTTGGATGCAGACCCCCTACTCACAGCAGTCTATATTTTTTTCTATTTTTTTCTTAGCTGCGTTTGTGTGTATGGAGAGAATGGAAACTGGTGCTGGACCTTGCCAAATGCGAGGCAATGCAACACGAGGCAGGGCGAGGCAAGACTGATGGAAAAGCCTGGAAGAATCAGCAACCTGAGCACTGCTAGTTAGCTGGTGTAAGCTGTTGCCCCCTTAGGATAGGCATGCAAGCACCAAACAGAATTAACTAGAAGTTTAGGCCATCAGGACTGCAATCTCACCGGCTCAAGGTTGACTCAGCCTTCCATCCTTCCGAGATAGGTAAAATGAGGACCCATATTGTTGGGGGCAATATAAATATACATTGCTTACTTGTGTAAACCGCTTGAGAGTGCTTGCACTGTGAGGCGGTATATAAATCTCACAAATAAATAAATAAATAAATTGTGTCTAGCATTGTATATTTCCCTGACATTCTATGCTATAAGCTAAATAAATATTTTTTTTCTAAGGTCCAGTAATTAATAGTTGGGAGATATGAGTTATTTGATTAGAGTCTGTATCCAGAATATGGATTATTTTGCCATCCTTTGATAGCAGATCATTTTCTATTAGTTAGTAAACATATTTAGCTATATTTGAACCACAACTATACTTGTATATCTAAGTCTGTCCCTGTGCCATGCCTCCCATTTTAACAAGTTTTTGTTTGAGCTGTGTAAATAAAATAAATACTTAAACAAAAATACAGGTTAATAAGTTAGTTGTTATTAACAAATCAGACAATTGTCTCATTGAAAGCAACACGAATAATGAAAATAAATTCAAGAGTAAACAACTAGTAGAAAAAATTGCTTCTTTGATTTTATTTTATTTCTTTATTTGTGAGATTTATATGCCGCCTCACAGTGCAAGCACTCTCTAAGCGGTTTACACCAGTAAGCAATGTATATTTATATTGCCCCCAACAATCTGGGTCCTCATTTTAACTACCTCGGAAGGATGGAAGGCTGAGTCAACCTTGAGCCGGTGAGATTTGAACCGCTGACCTGCGGATCACAGTCAGCTAAAGTGGCCTGCAGTACTGCCTCTAACCGTTGCACCACCTCAGCTCTCTATTGAATGAATGAATGAATGAATTGATTGAATGAATGAATTAATGTAAATAATATTCAAATTGTCAAAGTCTTCCCCACCCCCACACACAGCCTTAGCCTTGAATGGGGTCATTGCGATGGAGAGAGGAGAACATTCCTCTGTCTGATCCGACATTTCTGGACTGTAAGATTCAGGATCATGAAAATTGCTCCATTGGAAGAAAAGGAGAATCATCATCAAAAGCTGGAATGTTTTTTAGCTGACAAAAATAATCAGGTGTCACATTTTCTGACTAACAAATTGTATTAAAAGGAATTTGTAAAAGGATCTTAAGATTATTTTCAGTGTAAGACTGAACAAGAGGTATGAGTTTTTATTTCCCTGACTAAAAAATGATTGTCTTCAGTGATCAGATAAGTTAGCCAGAACTTCCCCAATCACAAAAAATGTCATTATTTCCCTGAAAGGAGTTTAAAACTCATACATCTTTGGAGGCACTGCAAAAATTTCTTAAGGCAATTACAACATTCAAGAGATTGACTTCACATAATAGACTGTAATCTTCTGGGTTTTTCCTTTTAAAAACTGAATTCATTCTGTATCACATACATTATAGAAACATACAGCCTACAATTCAGTTAATTACGTTTGTTTTGTGCTATTCTAAGCCTTCCAATACTTTCTTCCTTATGCTATTTATGTTGCCATTTTTTTTCAATCAGTATATATAAAAAGAATTCCTTCTCATGTAGAAGTAATTATTAGCATGCTAAAAAGGGGCTCCCTGAGTGAAATGTTTATAGCATCAAGGTGGCAGTTGTAGGTGTGTTGAATTCAAAATGCCTCATCAAGGTGTATAGTTATTATAGCTTGATTAAATGGATGTTTATGTTCCAGCCTAAAAGCCTTATAGGTTAACCAAGTTCAGAAGTGTTCTTTGAAGCGTGGGATATCTTTTTTTCAAGTTATCTCAGCATATTTAGGTGTAAGTCAGGTGAAAATAAAAAGACAAGAGCAAAGAGTAAGTTTTCAAAATGAACGATGCTTTCACAAACTGATTTTAATATTCTGCCCTCCTTTTACTTCATTACACAACATATTTCTATTAGTTTTAATCAAAGAAATGGAGACTTCCATCCATTTCATCATGAAAGGTTTCCCCCCCCCCCAGAAAGTATGTCTTCAAATAATGCATAGAGGAGAGTTCTGTAATATTTCCATTTCAAACATCACAACAAGTTCACCTTCCTCTCCTAGATATAATTTATATAATTAAATAAATTAACACAAATTGTTCCAGTCTGGTTTATCAAACAACAGTTTTGCAGTGAAGTCTAAATACTCCTTTGTCCATTGTATCCAAAAATCTGCTGAAACGAGAATGTATAAACTCAAGAGCTGCCCAGAGTCACCCGGGAGTTGGGCGGCATAGAAATTTTAATAAATAAATAAATGAAATAAATAAGATTTTATCTAAGGCTGATTTTTGAAGGATAAATGTACTTCTCTTAGTTCTCCTAAATTTACACCACACATTAGTGTGAAAATCATGCCTACCAACACAGCAGATTTGGTGCTATATTTTTCTGCTGCACTTTCTGAACAGAAGTTGTATCTGGAGCAATTACTGTCCATAAAAGTGTCTCACACCCAGCACTGACTATTTAGAAATACTGCGAGTTATACAAGCCACTATACAATAACAGTTAAAATGCAAAGAGCAGTCTTTAGATAAGTCTTTAAAAGGGATAGTAGAAAATGGAAAAAAACAATCATGTTTGCATTCTCTATAGGCCCTGATAACACCAGTTCCAAAGTGATATATTTAAGAAGTATCTTTTTTTTCCTCATCAAAACTTCATTAGATTTAGAAAATACAAAAAAAGCAAAGAAAGAGGGAGAGGTATAGAAAAAGCAAAAGTGTGGTGTGCAGACAAAAAGCAATAGAAAAACAACTTATTACTGTCTTCGATACAGATTAAAACCTAAAAATCAATGACCCCTTGAACTAAAATAAACCATAACAGTTCTATCATCATAAACAAATCTAATCATCAAAACTCAAGATTAAAATTTCATTTCTTTCATTTTTAAAACAATTTCCTTATCTCTGCCAATTTCTTTTAATTTTACCATTCATTCTTTCATTATGGATATATGTGAGTCCTTCCACCTCTGTGCATAGCAAAGTCTTGCTGTTATTATATACAAGAACAAAGTTCCATGCCTTTTTTTTCTGATCCGTTTGTCCCTCAAACTTAAAAGAAAAGCCTCTGGCTTCAGTTGTACATTTAGTTTAAGAGTTGTCTGAGTTAAAATACTGTACATATTTGATTCCAATAGGTCTTAGCTTTCTTACATGTCCACTAAAGGTTGCATAAGAAGTAGCCTACTAAAGCTGTTCAGAATATAATCTAATCTTGATTGCAGAAAATACGACTTCTGCAATAGAGTAGTAAATGTCTGGAACACTTTACCTGATCCTGTTGTTAGTTTCTCTAACCCCCATACCTTTTATCTTAAACTGTCTACCGTGGACCTTACATGTTTCTTAAGAGGTCCCTAAGGGGGCGTGCATAAGCGCACCAGTGTGGTTAAGATACAGAGCTAAGGTAGTACATGAAGTTTATGAATACAATAGATCATTTTGTCTACAAAACCAGAGCAATCAGCAATGCAATGTATTATTTCTCCCTCAGGCACAATTAGGCTAGGAATCAAATTAATCTCAGCATTGAAATGTGTCTGGCAAAAACTGATTTCACTGTAAGAAAGAACAAATTGGAGATAAAAATATTCATTAGCTCATTTTAAACTGAAATCTAAAAATGGAAGACTGATGAATTACAAACTAATTTAACTTCTTCGGAGATCTATCTAGCTGTAAGTGCCACAACTTTTCTAAAGTCTTATAGGGATGCGCACTTATGAGCAATTAATTAAATTTATCTTAAAATCAAGACATTTTATAATCTGAGTTTGCTTATACCACATCTTTTAATTTGAGCAAGAAAATAAGTAAGTCTATATCCAGTAGAAATATATATGGTCCCACTCAGCAGGAGAATGAGCATTAAGCATCAGCAGAACTTGCTTAGAATATTTTAAAGTAAATTAAAGCAATACATAAATTAAAGCAATACATACCATTATATCATTATTTCCTATTACCACTGTTTTTATTCACTAGAACTGAGCTCCAATTTTTCTGAAAATACCTTTTGGAGAAAGATTCTAGCATTTTTTCATTTTTTTATCCAACAGAAGTCCTTTTTACCAAATATGATATACAGAATGTATTTCTTAACTTTCTCAGAATGCACAAAAATGTTATTTGTAAATGACCAACTGCATCTTTTCTTCGTTTTCATGGGAATGCTTCCAATTTATGGAGCAACCATGAATGTTCCATCACTTAAAGTTTTCATGCAACCATTTTCTGAAATGGAAGCGTGCATAAGTGCACCAGCGTGCCTACCGTCCCTGCCCTGATGTTCCCTCTTATCAGTACTCATCTTATGTATATAAACAATGTTATATCTATGTATATTACCAACACGTACTTGACAAAAATAAATAAATAAAATAAAAATAAAATAAATAATCTCCAAGGTACATCCCAACCTTTTCAGTCTATAATTCTATTATTTATTAAACGTTTATGCCACTCACCTCATCTGGAGGTGAATCTAGGCGGCTTATAATCAAGAAACACAACAAGATGCAACATTAAAACAATAGATATTAACACTAATTGATTTTAAAATTAACAAATTTTAAAGGAAGGGAGCAAGATGCACATGGGGAAGAGGTGGGGGTCTTATCTTAATCCATTAACCACCTCCAGAATGACACCCCCCCCCATTGGGGCCATAGGCCAACTGGCAAAGCTGGCACCCTTTTGTAAGGCAGATCTCACCTCTGGGCCCTATGTTCCAAAGGGCACAAGCCACAGCAGAAAAGCCTTTTCTCCTGGACCCTCCAGCCAGGCTTCCTTGAACAACAGGGTCTAAAGCATTTCTCTTTAACTAGTGTGGGTGGTGTGAGCCAATCCCATTGGGTAAGGTAGTTCCTCAGAATGATGCTCCACTCTATTACATTCCCTTTATCTACTATTTCTGGAGGACCAGCAGAATCAACTTCCATTGGCAACATTAAAGGATGTTGAGAAGCATGCAAACTAAGAATATTTCCCTCCGCCCCCTAAAAAAATAATTTACTGAGACCTTCATGAGAAGTTTTGCTCAGAAGAGCATGTCCCAAGCTGAACTAAGCCTGGAGAAAGTTTCTCTTTTGCTTCTTACTTGAATATCGATGAACACATTATCTCTGCTTTGTTCCACTTATCAGTAGCATAAGAACATTTAAAAATATTGCTTTTCTAATTCAAATGCACGGAAAAAGTGACAGGAAAAGTCCATGGCTCAACTTTGTAATTTACAGAGAAAGGCAATGAAAGCTTATTCACCATGGCAAATTAATCAAGTGAATTTAGTCCTGATTACTTTTTTATATGAAAAGGAATATTAAAAAAGAAATAGGTGAATAGGATCTCAGCTAGTGCTCAAGAATGCTATAGGGCCAACAAATCTTTGTTGCACTAGCAGCTTCACTATGGCCTTATTTCAAAATATTCAACTCTTTTTTTCCTTAAATGATCTACTGTATAGGCCTTATGTTAGAGTGATGTAAGACTGCAGTGCATTTATGTTGTAAGAACTGCTACAGAGCAGTAGGATTATTATCAATAGCAATAGCACTTTTCTTATATACCGCTTCATAGTGCTTTACAGCCCTCTCTAAGCGGTTTACAGAGTTCAGCATATTGCCCCCAACAATCTGGGTCCTCATTTTACCCACCTCGGAAGGATGGAAGGCTGAGTCAACCTTGAGCCTAGTGAGATTTGAACAGCTGAACTGTTGAACTAGCAGTCAGCCTGCAATGGCTGCATTTAACCACTGCACCACTTCAGCTCCTAATTATCACCCAATTCATTATTCCCTTTTGCTTGTTAAATGAGACATGGTGCAAAATTCTATATATTTTGCATTTATGGAATGCCTAATCTTGAGAGATAATGCAGTTTATTAAAGGAAATCAAAATTATTCTCTCCCCACAAATGTCACATTCAAATAAAAACTAAAAATATCTGCCATGGACCAGATGGCTATTTTACTAGCTACAGGGTCTATATCTACAGTATATCTCTAAAAAGAAGAGAGACATTTGAGGTTAGAGATAACTGCAAACTATATGTTATACCCTAAACATAAATGAAAAAAAAATCATTGTTCTCTATATTTTAGAAGAAATTCTCCAGAGCATGGGGTGGGTTCCTCCCGGTTCAGACCGGTTTGCCCGAACTAGTAGCAGCCCGCTGGTGATGTCATGATGACGTCACCGAACTGGATCTGTCAGTGCTGGTCCATGGGCGCCGCCATCTTTTTTTGAATTTTTTTTTATTTTTTTTCAAAAAAAATTTCTGAAATGTTTTTTATTTTATTTTTCTTCTGAGCATGTGCAGAAGCCAAGTTCTGGCACTGTGCATGCAGTTGCCATCTTTTTTTGGCTTTATATATATTTTTAATTTTTTTTGTATTTTTTGTTACTATGCATGCTCATGCCGCAAAGCGCGCCCACGCCCACGAGGGGCACCCATGCTGCGCAGGAGGGAGTGAACCGGCAGCGAGGTAAGTTGGAACCCACCTCTGCTCCAGAGCATGTGACAACTCTGCCTAATTTACATCTTTGACTTGTACCCTGAAGTACATTACTATCCATAAAAAATTTAGGTCTTGCTCATGGCTAACAAACAGCTCCTGGCCTGGGGTAAAAAGAACACTTCATATGGAGCCATCACAGTGAAAGTCATCCTTGGGGAATCACAAAATGTATCTGCCAGATGCCCCACTTCTAGAAGAACCTCCTTCAACAGCTTCCTTGAAAAGCTTTATTTACCTAGTCTACTTAAATGTTTCTTAAATTTCCCAATTCGATGCAAAAAAAATTCAGTTATTTCAGTTAAATCATGTTAACAATAACAATAACAACAACAAAGTTGGAAGGGACCTTGGAGGTCTTCTAGTCCAACCCCCTGCCTAGGCAGGAAACCCTACACTACTTCAGACAAATGGTTATCCAACATCTTCTTAAAAACTTCCAGTGTTGGAGCATTCACAACTTCTGGAGGCAAGCTGTTCCACTGATTAATTGTCCTAACTGTCAGGAAATTTCTCCTTAGTTCTAAGTTACTTCTCTCCTTGTTTAGTTTCCACCCATTACTTCTTGTTCTACCTTCAGGTGCTTTGGAGAATAGTTTGACTCCCTCTTCTTTGTGGCAACCCCTGAGATATTGGAACACTGCTATCATGTCTCCCCTGATCCTTCTTTTCATTAAACTAGACATACCCAGTTCCTGCAACCGTTCTTCATATGTTTTAGCCTCCAGTCCCCTAATCATCTTTGTTGCTCTTCTCTGCACTCTTTCTAGAGTCTCAACATCCTTTTTACATTGTGGCGACCAAAACTGAATGCAGTATTCCACGTGTGGCCTTACCAAGGCATTATAAAGTGGTATTAACACTTCGCGTGATCTTGATTCTATCCCTCTGTTAATGCAGCCTAGAACTGTGTTGGCTTTTTTGGCAGCTGCTGCACACTGCTGGCTCATATTTAAATGGTTGTCCACTAGGACTCCAAGATCCCTCTCACAGTTACTACTGTTGAGCAAGGTACCACATATACTGTACCTGTGCATTTTGTTTTTCTTGCCTAAATGTAGAACCTTACTTTTTTCACCATTGAATTTCATTTTGTTTGATAGCGCCCAATGCTCAAGTCTGTCAAGATCCTTCTGTATCTTGAGCCTATCTTCTGGAGAGTTGGCTATTCCTGCCAGTTTGGTGTCATCTGCAAATTTGATGAGTTCCCCATCTATCCCCTCGTCCAAGTCATTGATAAAGATGTTGAAGAGTACTGGGCCTAAAACAGAGCCTTGGGGTACTCCACTGCATACTTCCCTCCATGTAGAATGTTATGTTATGCAAGAGGATCTTTGTTATGCAAGAGGATCTTTAGTATTTTCACAGGAGAGATAGCTTACCAGAACATCCACCACTCCTGATGCCATTTCTTGAAAGAAGGTCCTTCCTCACTGTTAAATTGAAGTGCTTCTTATCCCAACCTTGAAACATCTGAAAACTCTTCCAACAGTCGACTTGCTGTTCTACTGTCAATCATTAACCTGCCTCAGTGGTCTCTAGTTCAAGTCATTACATTTCCACCAAGGTAATGGATGACCAAGCCTATTAGAGAAGGATTTAGAAATAAACTTGAAGCTGCATTTAAAGGGGGGGAGGACGGAGAATATTGTTTTATTATTAGTTAAGAATGAATTAAGGCTTTCTCAAGGCTGGAGATGAGACAAAGGCATCTTGTATGGATATGGTGAAAAATGTGTTGCTAGGAAAAACTACAAAAATTAAGGTGCATGTGGGAGAAGTCTCTGATCATTCAAAGGTTTTTAAACAGAGATAAGCATTCTATTATTCAAAGAATATGTTTGGACTTCACCCCATTACAATCCTGACACATACAATTTAATGCTGCTGCTACTTTTCCCATCAGTGTATTTTCTATTGTCTGAAATAATTTTCAACATTGTCATACTGCACATGCCTCTTAACGCTAGAAAATGCATTCATCTTAAAATCTGAATTTATCATAAAATTCAAGGTCTTTTCCTTCTAGGCAAGACAGAACATCTGCCACATATACCCTTTTACATTTTAAACCTAACAAAAATATTGACTTAGCCTTCCCAGGTAAATGGTTTTTAAATATAGCTGTATGAAAACATTAAAGTTATAAAAATATCTCTGAGCTGGCAGTTGGCATATCCCCAGTCTATATTTCTGCATTCACGCATGGCATCCTAATATGTTGGATGTCCTCAGTGTATTTTTATATGCACCTTTAGCTTTGTATGTGGGAATAATATAAAATATTCCAGAAAATAATGTGATAGATCCTATTTTGGTCAAATGCTATAGCTTAGAGCCTGAAAGTTAAGCATTCTTTATTTTTAAACTTCCAATTAGTACATTTATATAACTTGTAATTATTCTCTTTCTATACAGCATTTTTTCTCCCATTCTGACAGTCGATTTTCACCAGATGAGAATATTTATTCTGACCCCTTTTACTATTCAATGTACCCATTCAGCTACCAATATTCAAGCATATAGGAAATCAAGTGCAGAGAAAAGAATATATATGTAGAGCTATGGACTAAGCAGTAAATGCATGTGCATCCAGATTAATAATTAGTATTTCATACTGAACATGAAAGGTGAGGATAATTTTAAAAAGCTACACAGACAATAGTTAATATCTTTCCCTATTAGCATTAGCTCAATACACCTCAGGACTCTTTTATAATTTAAATTTCTCGTCATAGAATTGTCATAATTGCTAGGTAAAGTTCTGAAAAAATACAATGTTAGGATGATTTAGTAGAGGTGTATCTATTTCAATAAGGACTTTAGTAGTCATAATACAATAAATGTGAAAAACAAGTGGGGAGAGAAAATGTATAAGCTGCATCACCAAAAATTTGCTGTTGAATATCCAGTGCTCCCATTGGGAATTTTATATTGGGAATTGGGATGCTGCATGTAGATAAAAATTGCTACATCCTTCTCAATTCACTTTCCCTCCTCTACTTTGCACCCATAGCAAATAGTCCTAAACATTTCTCAGACAGGAAAACTGCTTGGAAGTTTTTCTAAGCATCAGAATTACTGACTAAGAATTTCCAACTATATCACTAATTCCATATGATTTCCTTATTTATCAATTAGTAGAGTGATATGAGATCCATCACTATGAAATTTCCAGCCTTCCAACCTCAGTGGTATATATAATTCTGTCACATCCTGAAGTTTTTAAAAAAGGATTTTTAAAGACTTTTTAAACACAAGGATATTTTTTCTTCCAGACGAGGCCTACATATTTTTTTTAAAATAAATTCAAACTCCGGGCTAGTTCCATGTGTACCTTAAATATAACAATTTCGGGTCCAAATCCAAAACTAATTTTAATACTGAAAATCTTGTTCAACTTAAATTACTAATGTATTTTTTCAGGCATAATTCCTAGCTGTAAGTAATCCAAGAACAGTAGTTCTTAGAAACAATTAATGTCTTAAATGCTCGTTTGGACATGTTATTGAGCATGGCTATAGGCCCTGAATTGTGGATATAGTCCTTGGGACAACCAACATCCTTATAGAGAACTTCCTTGGCCCTTCTTCAATAATCTGGCCCATGGGTTATTTCCCTTTGTAATTAAAATATTTAATTAAGCTAGAATTAAGGGACTAGTTTCAAGCATAGTCTATTTCCAAAGATTCTTCTGAACCCAGCATGTATTCTAGACCAGAGTTTCTCAACCTTGACCAATCTTTCTCAACTTCAACTCCCAGAATTCCCCAGCCAGCTATATAGGGAGTTTAAGTCCACACCTCTTAAAGTGGCCAAAGTTGAGAAATACTGGTCTAGACAGTCTTAGAAAATAACGCTAAGGTGGTTTGCTCTATTTGAACTTCCCCCAACTGCCTAGCCCTAGATAAAGTAAGTTCAAAGCATGCTGGGAATTTAAAGGGGATGGTGGCAATCCACTTCTGCCTTTGGATGATGATGATGATGATTATGATGCTTAGTGATTGACCAAGCCCACCATGGCAGCCATTTTGTGGGCTTCTTCAGATCTTCAAATAGGCCATCAAAAATTTTAGAAATTCCTTCTATAAGTTGTTGTCTTCCATGCTCCTTAATGAAAGTAACTCAGAATTCATTACTCATGTCCACCACACCCCCAATTTATCCATGGTAAATTATTAGAAAGCTTATTATTAGGTTACCTGGCTCATGCTCATGCAGTTGCAGGACATGCAGGACTGCCATGTTTGGGTTTTTCAAAAAAAAGGTGTTTACTGCATACCTTAAAAGAAAGTCAGTTATTTTCTTTTAATTGTAATTGTTACTATTTTTACTTTATCTTACATACACAGATAGGTGGTTGCATATATAAAGGAAAATAACATTCAGTTTTTTGAAATGAGAAAATTGAAGTCTTCCTCCCCCTCATAGACACATTTTCTTTTTTATTTTCACATCTCTTTGCTTGATGGGGTTTGTGAAATTTTTAAGTATTTAATTAGCTTTCCATGAAAGTGTATCATTAAAAGAAAGAAAAAGGTGCTTTTTAGAAAGTCAGTTACAGGGAGGCAAGAACATTTTTTTTTAAAAAATATCCTCTGATAAAGTGATTGGCAAATTATTTTTGTCAGCTCGTAATGTTTAAAACAATATCTTACTTTCTCAACACAAATAAGCTATAGTCATAGCAACATCTAGTAGAATACCATTGTGATTATCGTCAAATTCCTATAGAGCAAATCTGTAGAATAAATTAAAAAAACTGAAAAGAAATGAAGAGCTGAAGAAGCTTCTTGGATGAGAAGCGAAACATCATCAAAGAAAAACCAGAAAGTCCAGCTGTCTCTTGAAAAAGCACCTTTGGGACAACCATGACCTGGATGACTGAGAATATCCAAAGAGATTTAGCTATCTAAAAAGAAACTGAACTGCCAAAGTAGGTTGTGCTACAATATACACGGTAATTGAAAAAATCTGGGACTTCCGGTTTGACGTCGCGGTAAGATCGGACGCAAGGGGCGGGGCTCTACGAACTCACGCCAAATCCTCCTCGTTGGAGGTGCCCCCCAAGGGGCTAAAGTCACCCTGTAGGGGTGATGAAGAAAGGAGGGGCACCCTGCAGGTTGTGGAGGGCTCTCTAGCTGGACCCAGGGATTTCCTCCCATCCAACAATGAAGAGGAGAGGCAGCCATTATGACTGCCGTGAAGCTGGGGAAGCCAAAGAAACAAAGAATGTGCTGGAGCGGTGTAGATGAACAATGATTGGAACTGGGTGAGGTGATTTTCTTTTTACCTAGAACCTAACCCCAAATAAAATAAACCCTGAAAAAGAGACTCTTTTAAATGCTTGTTTAAGCAGCGAATAATTACAGAGAGAAAAATTACAGACCCGAAAGAAAAGGAATTAAAGGGAGAGCGCAAAATCTTTAAAATATAGAAAGATTGGGTTTTCAAACTTTATTGGCAATATTTTGGTAAGGCATTTTAAAATGCTGGAATTATTTGTCTGAATATTGACTATTTGCAAAAACTGAAATAAATATTTGCTAGATTTTGTGCAACATTTAAATTTAAGCTGAAGGCACTATCTACTGGTTTTTAATGGAATATATACTAAACTCCTAAAACCTTGGAAAGTACTGATAAGACAAAAGAAAAAAAGTGGAAATAAATAACATCTGGAGGATTGCTGTGCTATCTACTGTTCTATATTTCTCTACTTCATAGTTACTGAAGGTTTAACTGTTTAACTATGAGATTATGGAAGACATCTAAAGAAAGTGACTTTTAAATGCCAGAATCTATGACTGAACCTACAGAGTGGATTTAAAGAGACATTTGGAAATCTTCCTGGATTACCTAAATGGAACTAATTGGCTAACTGTGAGACACAAAGAACTATAATTATTGCATTCCCCTGAGGAGCAACACTAGGATTGAGCAAATGGTTTCTAAGCTGGCTTTCTGAGGTCATAGACAATTGAGACTTTGGGGCGGTGACAGACTACTGACAGGCTATTGAGCAATATTTGAACCTATCAAAATAAGACAAGATGTTGCATCAGGGGGAGATGAGTGGATTTCAAAAAGAAATGGTGCTGATGCTTCAAAGTACTTATGATATGTTGATAAATATAATCACAGGGAGATAAAAGACTTAATGCATGACATTGTGGGGAAATCAGAAAATGTTCAATAAGGGACAATGAATAAAGATAATAAAACATAGGAAATAGAGGAGATAATAGAAAGATCAGAGGAAAAGACAGAACAGATAAATCAACGAATAAAACAAGAAGAGAAGAAGGAGAAGACAATAAAGACTTATGAATCAAATAAGGGACAATATATATTAAGAGATCAAAAAATGGGATTGGATAAAAAGAAAGATAGTTTTGAAGAGAAGATAGGGGCTTGGGCAGAACCTCCGGAGGCACAGCAACAAGATATAGTAGAGATGGAAGAAATATTTGGGCTAAATAGGAAAGATGTAGACAGAGACAAAGACCCAAGGGAGGAGTTTGGGAGGCAAGTAAAAAAACGAATAAGAATTGAAATACTAAAGCAGACAAGATATGATGGTTAGAAAGGGAATGCTGTTTAATATAAGACTGGCTTTATTGGGAGCTAGAATAAAGGTAGAAACAAGGTCAAGGGGGAATATTGTTATACATATTTTTATATAATATACTAAAAGTAATAGCTAGATGTAAAGATTAGATGTTGAAAGATGGTATCACTATGTACGTTTAAATAATATTGTGATTGTTATTAGAATGGCACAAAAAACACTGAACAACTAAACAATGAAGGAACACTATAATACAAATATGTATAATAATAATAATACCACAATTAAAGAAGCATGATTAATGTAACAAATATTATTAATATTACTATTATTTGTATTTAAGTGAATGATATCCAAAACTCTCACTGTTCATATAATGATATTTATGTATATCCAAAAATAAAAAATAAAATAAAAAGAAATATCTGCAGAGAGAAAGGGGGGAGGGAGGGGGAGGGAGAGAGAGAGAGAGAGGGAGGAAGGGAGAGAGAGAGAGAGAGAAAGAGAGAGAGAGAGAGAGAGAGAGAGAGAGAGAGAGAGAGAGAGAGAGAGAGAGAGAGAGAGAGAGAGAGAGAGAGAGAGAGAGAGAGAGAATGAATAATGTTTGCACCTGAAGAAAAATATGCTGTATCCTAAATCTGCATAATAATAGCCAGTGTCTTTTTTCCCCTTTTATTTACTAGAAAAATTAATGGAAGAATGATATGAATATCTGTGCTACAGTGTAGAGAAGCAGAGGTAACCTTGAAGAAGATATGCAACAATTGTTGGGAAATTATGACATTAGCCTAAGAAAATAGGAAGGCATGAGAAAAAAAAAACTTACCGCAATCCCACCTTGACTCTCTTTTGTATAAGAAGAAAAGATAAAACATCGTCAGGATTTCAAGAGTCATTTCTTATAGCTTCTATCAATAAAGTACAGTTCTAGTATTTCTTGTGTTGTCTGCCTTGAAGGGCTAATAAACTGCACAGATTGAATTCATAGGGATTCCTATATGTGAGAGATGTTAAATATCCGTATGTTTAACGTCAATGGAGTTGAATTTCAATATTATTTTACTTTTGTTTATTCAGCGGCCAGAGAGCCTGGTCTTAATTTCAGACAAGTCAACCATATCCCTCAACACTCAACAATCACTGCAACTGTTGAGTGACTCACACAGTCGTTAAGTGAATCTGGCTTCCCCGTTGACTCTCCTTGTTGAAAGCTGGCTGGGAAGGTCCCAAATGATGATCACATGACCCTGGGATGCTGCAACCATAGTAAGTGGAGGCTGGTTGCCAAGCACCTGACTTTTGACCCTGTCACCATAAGGGTGTTGCAACGGTTGTAAGTGCGAATAAGTACTTTTATCAGTGCTGTTGTAACTTCAAACAGTTGCTAAATGAATGATTGAAAGCTGAGGACTACCGTATTTTTCGGAGTATAAGACGCACCGGAGTATAAGACGCACCTTAGTTTTTGGGGAGGAAAATAAGGGAAAACAATCTGCCTACCAGGTATTCATCTGGCTAGCATCCTTAGTCTGGTCAACTTCAGCACATTATTTTATCCCCTGGTTAGGACTTTAAAAAACCTTCTTCTGAGAGAGTAACAATGAAAGAGCCTGTAAGCCAGTAAGAGCTGGGAAGATCGTTAGCACCTGGTTAGGGCTAGAAAAAAACTTATTCAGAGCAAGTAGAGCAATGAAAAAAAATTCTGCAAAGACTTAGGGCTGGAAAAACATTCTTCGGAGAGAGTAACAATGAAAGAGCCTGCAAGGGAAGAGCTGGGAAGATCGTTAGCACCTAGTTAGGGCTGGAAAAAAAGCTTTGAAAAAGCTACATTCAGAGTATAAGACGCACCCAAATTTTCAGCCACTTTTAGGGAGGTAAAAGGTACGTCTTATACTCTGAAAAATACAGTATTTGTACTTGAAATTCTGATGTCCAGCTCACTCTTTAGCTAACTTGTAATTCTTTCCCCCCTTGCTGTTCAATTGACTTGCGGGTGGTTAATTGTTATTATGTTTTTTTTCTTTCTCAGCTTTATAGCAGTGGGAGCATTTGATCTGCTTTCCTTCATTACATCCCTTATTCCGGCCAGCCTATTCAGCCTGTCCTGCCCACAGAGCCATTTGTTTATTCTGTTGTGCTGCTGAATAAGCTGAGCCACAAAAAAAAAAAAAAAAAAAAACAGGGCAGTCGGTTCACCCAAGCTGAGACTCAACGTCAGTGCTTAAGATTCTTTAACTGTAAATAATTCAGTAGTAGATGGCAGCCCTGCCAGCTATTAATTTGCAACCTATTACTTTTCAACATTTGGATTTAGCTTCTGGCATCCCACAGTTACCTCAACAAAGAGGAAATGGTCACAATGGGAGTTGCTATAATAAAAGCGCAAGAGCCAAATGTAAGGGGTGGATGATGAAACATTGGATAAATATATGCATATTATATGCCTTGGTGGAACATTAAAGTTTTGTTCGGCTAAGAATTATTAAACTTGTGTAGCTTTTTGGATGAGAAATGGGACATTTAATTTTTTTTAGAAAGAGTCAAATTAGGAATTTAAGACAAATTAAAGTGTTGGTCTCTTGATTCTGTTATGTTTTTAAAATTGTTCACTGCAAAAATGATTTTTTTTAAAAAAGGACAAAAACAAGTGGACAACATGGCCTGTAAGTGTGACAGATTGACCAGACTATGTCCTCTCCTTTACTGCCTATGGGAGCTTTTCCATCATTTTAAAACGACTTGAAACCTGTTCATGCATTCATAAAAAGAATATATTCAGAGCAATGAGCAACTTCATCCGATTCCCTCCTAGGACCTTCTGTGTTGATTAGGATGAATCTGCTATGAAAATTAACTATGTTCATATCAATGAGCTTCACATCAATGAGCCTCCCACAAAACTGAGACTGCAGGATTGAGGTTCCTAACTCTGTGGAGTATTATGACTCATGATATTGCAAAGGTGAACACTGGGTTGAGAATTCATTTGATTAAATTGTTTTATAAAAACTTAACAACACCTGATTTTTCTTTTCTTCCTTTTTTTTTTTTGCTTAAACAAAATGGAAGAATTTGAGAGTTCCAAAAATAATCTCCAAGTAAGAGGAAGCGAAAGAACTCCGTTTATCTAGGTACATCCCTATCATCTATCAGCCTTTCTATTTACAAATTACAGATCTAGTCAGCATGCCAGATCAAGAGCAGTGATCAGTGATAGACCAACAATGGTCTTCCTGAGGTTTCACATATAGGTGGCTGGACACTTTAGGGATTCTATCTTCTCTGCTTCAAATGTCAGACATGTTGGCAGGGCCAGCAACAAACTAGCCAGCTTTAGCTAGGTTACTTTTCTCACTATATACTTTGTCTACTTCTCTTGTTGTAATAGAGTGGCCTGCTAAATAAGATTTCTGCTGTTCAAGAATTGTTAGCTACAAATGGTCAAAGCAAACTGTACTTTAAAACTCTTCCTGGATTCTACCATTTCAGAATAAAGGTTGGAGTTGACATAATTTAATTTTCCAATGGAAAAATGTATCTGAAAGAACATCAATATCATCCCAAGTGTCAGGGAGTTAAGTTCTTTCCTCACGTTGTCCTTGGCATGCATTTTATTTCATGAGGGTGATATCAACCATGTATTTTCCTTCCTATAGTTTGAAGTATTGCCATTCAGAAATAGTAGGCTGGCAAATAAATCCTCACAACTGTACAAGTAAAAAAAATCACCTGCTGGTGATTTCTCTCATTTTTCCCCACTGCTAATGCTATTTAAATTAGATTGTGGAGGCCAGTTGGTTATGTTAACAGTATGGTTAATAGTATGAGTTAATGTAAAAGCTACCACAAGGTCAAAGCTGATTATCTTCCTAACAGTGAGGACAATTAACCAGTGGAACAACTTGCCTTCAGAAGTCGTGGGTGCTTCATCACTGCAGGAGGTTTTTTTTTTAAAAAAAGACACTGATAGTCACTTGTTTGAAATGGTATAGAGTCTCCTGCTTGAGCAGGGGGTTGGACTAGAAGACCTCCAAGGTCCCTTCCAGCTCTATTCTGATTGATTGATCTGGAACTGAGACAAATCTAACATTGAATCAGGTTAATGGTACTTGTTGTTTATCACTCTGATTTTCACAAAGGACAGGCAAAATTTCAATCATACTTATGAAGCCTATGAGCCACAATAAAGTTTATACGGCTGCCCATCCCATAAAAAGTGACTGGGCAGCCTGCAGCAAAGGTTATGTTTTAAAGTTATGTTATTCAAGCCTTAAAGAGGTTGCCACAACAATAACATAAAATTAAGTAAATAAAATAAAATAAAGACACTTTAGATATATAAAAGAGGTTTAGCAGCTGTGACCTTGTATTTATAAAATGTGGTATGAAAATAATGTAGAAATATGTACATTATTATATAATGCATTGATATTATATTTGGTTTTCAACAAGCTGTGATTTACTGAATGAAGATCAATGGTTAACATTAAGCAGCTAAATTGGCTATACAATCTACTCCTAATTCATGATACCTTTTCCAAACAGGCAACTCAGCTTTATTTCGATTTAAATTCCTATTTCAAAGATTAGGGAAATATGCCACATGCTCAATAAATATCATTCTGTGTACAATTATATCTGGTTAATAAGTCCCATAGACACTATTGAAGTACCTAACTGTATTATGTACAATGACCTTCAATACTGAGTAGATATTCAACCTGATCAGATTTCATAATCAACTGAGAGAAGTGGAAAGTAAGGATGGCTATAATCAATTGTTCTACACAGATATCCAACCATAAATAATCAATGACAGTAAAACAGATACTTGCAGTAGTGAGTCATTTGTTAGTGTGCAACAAAGGACTGTCTAGGTTTGAGTTTTCTATTAATATTAGAGTAGGATTATTATTGCTGCTATACATCACCCTTCTGCATTTTGACTGAGCCAGAAAACAGGTTCAGATATCAAAATCTGCTTGTGTGTAAGTGGCTGCAGCTGGTTGGGATGTTTAAATATACATGTTGCTTTGTACTTTAGAAATTCAAGATTAAATGTAGTCACTTGAACCACATTTGATAGAATAATACTATAAATCTGCACTCAAATAAGAGTAGAATCCTGTAGGCAACGTAAGAAAATTTGCTAAAATATCAGTCATAGGATACTTGATATTACTTTTCCCTTTGATGTGGAAATCGTTTATTGGAAGCATTGGTCATGTGCAAATCTTCAAATCTTGCTTAATAACTTTTAGATTTCATATCCCATTCAACTTATGGTTGTAGAAAATCAAAAGCAATATATTCCCTTTTGTTTATAATTTTCTTTTTCTTTTATTCTTTCCTAGATTATTCAAGCATTAGAAATCCAGAGTAGTTATCATGTCCATGTGTTTTAGACATCCTCTATCAATATCACTTCACTGTAGAATGTCTGTATAGGAGACAAGTCAAGTTGGCTTTCATGTGTTCAAGGACCCTGACAATGTGGTGTAGCAATATGAATGAAAGCAGTATGTGTGCTGCATCTTTTCTTGCCAACAGCTGACTGCAGAAAACTAATGTCACTGGAATGACATTAGATGTGGAAGGTGGAGATTATTCAGATAACCCTAGAGTGCTCTAGATTCATCTAATCAAATGAATCTTTATTATGATCATAAACCAGCATAAGGCATGGGGAAGGAATAAAGACATTAAAATAAGTCATGGGAGCATAAAATGTATAAAAGGACATGGGGGACATAGGAGTCTAAAAGATGTAAAAAGCTATAAGGGAATATCAAAAACATAAAATATGTGACATTGAGGGTAAATAAGATAAAATATGAGATTATAACCTCATACGCTATAAATGCTCTTTGATGGCTGACCAGGGACATGCTGAAACTAACCTATTAGTTTGGGTAGTAAGCATGAGTTAGCACTTATTTTATGGCAAATGTTGAGCACTGCCACATGGTACCTGTGAAAGCTGTATTTTGTGGCAGGGTGAAAGATGTAGCACAGGGAGCTGTAAAACTGTTCTGTGTATCCTGGATATTTCTGTAGTAACTGTTGAATAAAGTTGCAGGAAACATCTGTGTTAATACAAGCAATGGAAGAAGACATACTTTACTGTCTGCATACTAAGAGTAAGAAAAGGCATTACTGAAATCAAGCCAAAGTAAAGGTCCTCTTATATCATGCATTTCCAGTTGTGTTAAGTATGCCAGGTGAGAGATAGTATATCTAAGATCTTCAGAGAAAGAGATCTTAAGACTGGTGATCAGTATCAGTAAAGATGTTTAATAAGGCTTTGTCCTGATTCTAACCCATACCCTGTGGGAAAGAGGAAGATTTTCACAACTGTTTCTAACTTGATTGGAAATCATTGTTTGTGGTTAGAGGAGCAAGACTAAAGGGATGAACATCTAAGCCAGGGGTGTCAAACTCATGTCATCACGGCGGCATCACATGACATATCAGGATTTTTTCCCCCTTCGCTAAACCGCGCGTGGGCAGTGAGTGACGCATCTGGCCCACGGGCCAGGAGTTTGATAGCCCTGGTCTAAGCCAATAGCTAAGTATGAACAACCACGCTCTTCTAATGAGGTCTGTCTTCAGTTACAGCAATGGAGACATAGTTGGGGCTTTAAGGGCTGCCCCAAGCATTTAAATTATATAAATTCCAATGGGGAAAATTGGAAAAGGGACTCAGCTGAGATCATAGAGTACCTATGCTGATAGGTTAGCTTCAAAGAGTTTAACAACTATGCATATTTATGGTCCACATCTTGTCCTAAGAATTTTAAGGATTGCAGATAAGTCCTCTGTATACATTGAAAAATGTGGCCCCCACGAGCTTTCCTATTGCTCACAGAGTAACAAATCATCCACAAGTATTTGAAGAAGGCAATCTGCTCAATTTTGTGGTGATTTATAGTTCATAACTGGGTTTGGGGCCTTTTGACAAAGGCCATAACTTTGGTTTTCTGATAATTGAGTTGTAGCACATCTTCCTGCAATACTGCACTAAATCCTCAATGTTCTTTAAAGGTTAGTAGGACTCCTTGAGAGTGTCCCAGGTGTGTGTGTGTGTGTGTGTACACATGCAAGTCTGAGTTGTTAAACTGGCCAACCATGGAATCAAAATTTGAATTTCTGAACACCCTTCTGTATTTCTGTAGCACTAGTGATGTAAACTTGGAGTTGAACCTTACTTTGAGCAATGTGTTTTCATGAAATATGAGCATTATGTATGGTATATAATAGGCACTGGTTAACCAATTAATTTCCCACAATTAGAATCAAACACTGCTTTAACATCTAGGAAGAGGATATAGAAAGAGGTTACATTGCGGATATTTGTGGACAAGAAACACTTACTCTAGTTTTGGTAAGCATTCACAATTAGATTCTGAAATTTTATCTCCATTCAGGGAATGCAGCAATACTGGCCCACTATGCTGCAAATACCATTTTTTTTAACTGCAATGAAATATTATCATTCCATTTGTTTGGTGTTATGAAGCCAACTATTCTATAAATTGCTCTAATGGACTGCACATCCGATAAAGAGAAATGGGTGAAAAAGAATTTTTTCTTTTTTCTTTTTGCTGGAAGGTGCTTCACAAGTGTGGTTTTGATGGTAAAACTGTATTTGGAAACAGGATGATGCTACAGCAGATCAAGCATCAGGATACAGAAAAGTGCTACTATTTATTTATTTATTTATTTATTTTGTTATTCTTATATGCCGCCCAACTCCCGAGGGACTCGGGACGGCTTACAACAAGGAGAAATACAAGAATAAACAAAGAAATTGCATAAAATTTAAAAACAAGTACAAAAATTTAAAACAATTATTTAAAACAGCAACATCCATTCGACACATACATACTTGGGGGGTAGGCTCAGGTGGAATTAAGTTGTCCCCCCCACCTGCAGGAAAAGCCATGTCTTAATGGCTTTACGGAAAGCCAGCAGAGTGGGGATAGTCCGGGTCTCTGGGGGTAGTTGGTTCCAGAGCACGGGGCCAGCCACAGAGAAGGCTCTCCCCCTGGGGCCCGCCAGCCGACATTGTTTGGCCGACGGGACCTGGAGGAGGCCAACTCTGTGGGCCCTAACCGGTCGGAGGGAAGTATGAGGCAGAATGCGGTCCCGAAGATATCCTGGTCCTAAGCCATGAAGGGCTTTAAAGATGGTGATCAACACCTTGAATTGGACCCGGAGACCGATGGGCAGCCAATGCAGCTGGCGGAGTATCGGTGTCACGTGGGTGTACCTTGGCACACCCACCACAGCACGCGCAGCCGCATTTTGCACCAACTGAAGTCTCCGGATACTCTTCAAGGGTAGCCCCATGTAGAGCGCATTGCAGTAGTCCAACCGCGAGGTGACAAGGGCATGAGTGACCGTGAGTAGCGCCTCCTTCTCCAAATATGGCCGCAACTGGTGCACCAGGCGAACCTGTGCAAAGGCCCCCCTAGCCACAGCAGAAAGATGGTGGTCCAATTTTAGCTGTGGATCTAGGAGGACCCCCAAGTTGCGGACCTGGTCTGAGGGGGTCAGTTTCGCACCCTCAAAGACCAAGGAGGGGTAATTGTCATGAACCTTAGGAGGCAATATCCTATACTATGCAGGCTTAAAGACTCAAGCTGCCATCATCTCTGTGTCACATATATTTTACTGTTTTCTGGCAATATAGAAAGGGAGCCTCATGCTGCTTGGAGTAATGAGAAAACTAAAACAATTCACTGAATTTCTATGTATGTGTCAAGTAAGAATATGAAAAGACTGATGGTAGAATTTTCTTAAATATGTGTTATAATAAAAGTGGGGTGATCATTGTCTCAGTTGATTGGGCAAGCAAATTAAAAGTTATATTTCTCAGCTTATGCAAAGTACATTATTGCATCAGCTGCTGTGGCTTGAGTCTGAATAGCTTCCTTAATATCATTCTTAAACGTCCTATCATTAATTTTAATAAAAGTGCCACTGATGGGACATAATGTAGTTTTCTTTCTCTTCCCTAAAATGTTCAGACATAATTAAAAATGGGGAACTTGTAATAAATAATATTAATAACAACGATAACAACATCAGCAACAATAATTCAATGAATGGATGAATTTTCACTCATGAATTTTCCACTGTATTGTATTAGAGATAATTACAAATATATCTACAAATACTCACTACCTTATACACTTGTATTTTAACCCATAGTCTAATGAATTATTTGCATATAGAATTATTTGTACATATGTCCCCAATCAGCTTACATTATGTGGGATACAGACTTAGTCATACTAAAGGAAAGCTGTAGCAGAAAGAAGTTGTAGAAAAAATTAATAAGTCTCACTGAAAGCAATGGAAATCTGAAAGAAATCTGAAAGAAATAATTCACAAATTATGACTAAGTATGGATCTAACCTCTTAATTAAAATGAACAAAAATACAGCATAATAAACAAACCCTTCTTTCAATATTAACTGCATGAGACAAAGAGTATTTAGCTTTAAAATATTGCAATGCAGGGGAAACTGCATTGTTTAAAAGCCCAGCAAGTAAAAAGATTTAAACTAACAGTTTTTAAAAAGTACAAAAAGCACAAAAATAAGTCAGGACAGTACAATCCATCCTAATAGGCATTCATCCCTTTTGATTCATGGGGCACATGGTTAAAGTGCTGTTTGCTTAGGAGGTGTTTTATTTAAGATGAGAAAAAAGAGAGATGGAAAGAGAGGAAATGTGGCACAAATATGAGGCAAATAATTTCTCTCTGAAAAGTAATCTTTCCAAGCTGTTTTGCACATAAATCCCACTTACCTATCTCCCTGCCACCCCATTCACCTCACATCTGGTTTCTCATGTTCTTTGTCTGCATTGCAAAGCACCAATATGTTGTCTTTTTTTGTTACCAAATATTTCACAGTGCATGGTAAAACCACCAGGTAATAGCTGTTTACTTGCTTTTTGCTTGGCACCCAAAAATGACCCTCAAAATGAACATAACAGTAAATAATCCTTGACTATATAATTTTCATTACATTGTCTCAGGAATTATCTAGAAGGTTCATTTCATCCTAAGGCACTCTGAAGAACCTATACAACAGTGGCCTTCACTTGCTAGTTTTTCAGTTAATATATCTCTGTTAATTAAATGTTACATTTACCTAGCACAATTTTCACTGCTAATGAGTCAAATTCTTATGGCAAAATCTAAAACAATTTTCAAATAATTAGTCAGGCCTCATGGCTCACTTAATTATTACAGACCATTAGTCCAATTATTCCAAAATCTAAAATAAGCAGAATGACCTCTGCAAGGTCAACTACTGAGGAATAAAGGCACACAAAATGTTTTTTAGAAAGCTATGCAACCACAGAAGCTTATATAGTCCCAATGACAAAGTAGCAAAAAGGCAAATATCAACATCTACTACATGTTCAAATTATATTAAATAGAAGTTTGTAAAATTTATTTGCTTCCCTTCTCTTCCAGCCTACACCAGTACAATAAATCAACAATATCATTTCACTGAAGAGAAATCAAAATAGAGTGCCAGTCTACTTCTTGTGCCAGAAATAGACATGCAATTGATATTGTCTAGTGTGAATGATAGGCCAAAATAATTTGCACATGACTCCGAGGCCAAGTTTCAGGCTCTTTCTGAAGTAGATACAAGAACAAAAAATTATTTTTAGAACTAAGATCCTGTTATATTCCAACTTTTTTAAAAAACAAACAAACCATGATATTATAATTTATACTTTCTTTCATAGACCACTACATAGATAGATATCAGTATAAATAGTTTATCATAACAGACACTAAACTGAAGATGTCTTCATTTTGGGTGGCCTAACCTCTCTTTCTTTAAAAAACAAAGCATATTAATTATTCTGTGAGCTTTTTAGTGTGACTTACTTCACCCTTTGGGAGAAAAGGAGAAAGAAGCAAAGATGAAGGAAGAATGTAATTGCTTTAACCCTTAAAGGAATAACAATCCTTTAAGGGTTAAAGCAATTACATTCTTAATTTAACTCTTAAATTTAACTTTAAGGGTTAAATTATTTAAGTGAATAAATTGGTTTGGTGCTAGTAATTTGGAAGGCATAAGTAGATCATTCTCTGTTTGTCACAAACCATTTTAAAATAGCATCAACAAGAAATAAACACAACTTCCAAGATCTGCTAGTAGGCATCACCCATCGCCCAGAGGCTACCATATGAAGACAAATCATCCACCATAAAGATCATTTGAAGGTGGGAGAAACTTCTAATGTAATTTACTGATTTCCCTGCATGGATTGCCATGTGATTATGTAGGGCAGGGGTCCCCAAACTTGGCAACTTTAAGATTTCTGGACTTCAACTCCCAGAATTCGCCAGCCAGCTATGCTGGCTGGATAATTCTGGGAGTTGAAGTCCATAAGTCTTAAAGTTGCCAAGTTTGAAGACCTCCAATGTAGGGCATACAGGAAGGAGCGAACCACCAGACTGCAAGAACATGAGCAAACAGATGAGGAAACCAAACTCATTGGTAGCCTTACATTGCAATGAACAAGGACACGCATTCAGTTTTGCAGCTACTACGTTTGTTGGCCAAGCAAGGACAAAAATAGCAGAGAAATGACTGCATCCTAGGAAACAGCCCTTTGTTATGAGTGCTGATTTACCACCTGCTTACCATGTCCTTAGGACTTAATAGCTGGCCATCAACACCCTAATTAACAACTAAAAGCCACACACAAACAGGCACCATATAAATACAACACATAGAACAGCCCAGTGTACACATGCTGGAGAGAGAGAAGTTCCCTGAGGATGGACCTAAAAGCTTGGAAGAATAAATCTTTGGTCCCAGTGACTAACTTAGATTGGATCCTGCAATAAATGAGCAATGGAAATAAACAGTGGAAAGCATGCTACTATGCCTCTAATCTTGTTTCGACCCACACATGTATCAATGAACATGGCTGGCATTGTTAAGCTTTTATGTTTTCTTCAATTATCTATGTCATACTAGTATATGCATATATGTATATTCCAAGAGCAAACCTATATTTCTCACTGATATTAGAAATCCTTTTTTTTTCCAAACTAAGGTATTTGTGTGTGGGATCTGGGTGTTTTCCCAACTGACATTGTGTCACTGTCCTCCTTGGCCAGCTGAGTCTATTTTCTTCTGACTTGGCCATTGTGGAAATCTTCCATTTTGTGCTTTCCACTACTGGAGCTCTGCAGAATTTGGGAAAGCATCATTTCCCTACATAGTTGCTTGAACATCTGTATTTCCACTCTTCCTACCTCCCTCTAGTAAATTTCACTGGTGACTTTATGATCAAACCTGAGTTTAATCCTTCTCATCAGTTTCTAATCATTTCCATGGTAGCTGTTTTGCTTCATTTTAACATGAATGCCTTGCTTTTTCAATATGAGGAACATATTGTAACTCTTGTCATATCCTGTCTCCCAGCTATTGGGGTCAAGTAAGCTATTAATTTGCTAATTATATTTTTTTGTTAGCAGATATTCCTCCCCAGATGCCCCAGTTTCCAACTAAATTTCTTTGAATGGTTTCATTTTTCTTTTCACTGCTATTGACTTTGCCCTTTAGATTGAAATAGGAGGGGCATAACAATGTCAAAGCATGAATCTATCAACCCTGAGGCAAAGATGTCTGAGATTTTAGATCTTCCACTGAATTGGTTTGTTGCTTGACAAAATATTTTATTAGGTCTGGATCATTGCCCAGCCTGTTCCAGCCATACATCTAATTTCCAAAATTATATTTAGAGATTAGACCTGGCCCCTAGACAAAAGCTTGATTTACAATCAGTAAACCCCAAGTGATAGTTTCTAAATTGGCACACTTAACATAATGTTGCATATAGCACACAAAAAAGAGCATATTTTCGTTGGAGATGGGGGCTTCTTTCAGCTAACTAGAATTTTCAGCTTCTGGTTATTCTGCTTTGACTAAATAAAGAATAAATGGAAATGTAATGTTCAAATAGTACTTTATTATATAGATGCTATGCTAAGAGATAACCTTGAAACGAAATAAGAAAAAACGCACATAGAGTATAGAAATTGACTTTTATATTTTTAGGAACTTAGGGGATGGAGGATGGGAAGAAAGAAAGAGAAAAAAGAAAACCAGTAATTCATTTTTTCAGTTATTAAAAGTTTGTGAGAAGTTGGAGCTATGCATTTTTGTTTCACACCTGAGCCATCTTTCCTGGTTGCCACTGTAGATTTAGTTTTTACTCTTGATGCCTAGAATAGTCTTTAAAAATATTTCATAAACAAGTGAACTAAAAACTGTACATTCCCTACAGGTCATGAATATGAGTGTGATCCATTGTAAGAGTAGCCTTAATGTGAGACCATAAAATAAAGAAAATAATAGAAGCTGAAGAAGCTAAAGTGCTCTGGGACTTAGAAATCAAATAGACAGGCACCTGCCACATAACATCCCAGACGTAACAACTGTCAATAAGGAAAACAAAAAAGTATGAATGGTGGACATGACAGTACCTGGAGATAGCAGAATAAAAGAGAAAGAACTGGAGAAGATAACTAATGTTGTGGCCCGCGCGCAGCTGGTGCAGCCTGGGCCTTTGGAACCTTCAGTGCCTCTTGGCAGTGCTGAGAAAGGAGGGGCTACTTCTTTCATGAATGCAAGAGCACACAGGGCTGCCAAGAGGCAGGAAGGTTTACTCCAGAGGAGGTCTACTCGAGAGTAGAGCTGCAGGCTAATTGGCCACGCTGAGACTACTTAAGTCCTAACCAGGCTGAGCCTCCTTGCAGAGAACAACAATTGAAAAAGAGACCTCTCTGATCCTAGCTTGCTCCACGACTCTGGTTTTGGCATTCTCTGCGTTGATTCCAGCTCTTGAATTCTGTGAATCCAGTTTGCCTTTCCTAGCTCTGGGACTCATGCCAAGCACAGTAAGCTTTGCCAATTACCTCTTGGACTTTGCCCAGCTGTTAAGATAAGATATTAACAGCTGGGTTTATGAACTAAAGAAGTGCTGCCTTTAATTTGCTTTGGACGCTTCTAAGAATGTATTAGAAGACTTTGCTTTCATTAGTAAAACGAACTGTGTTTAGATGGTTGTGTGTGAGTAATTATTGGTGGGCTCGATGCCGGAGCATAACAACTAAATACAAAGACCGGCAAATAGAAAAAGAACTACTGGCAGAAGAAAGCAAATAGTAATAGGCACCTTGGGTGAAATCCCAAAACAACAGGAGCACCACTTGAACACCAGCGGCATTGACAAATTCACCATCAGTCAATTGCAAAAAGCTTGGAACAGCATACATCCTGTGGATGATATCTGTAACACCATCAAACATCCACCTCTACATATCCCAGGTCCTTGAGAAGGATTTAATAGGCGGACAAAATGCCAAATCCAGTCTGAACATCTGGCTGACTGTGTGACAAACCAAAATAATGGTCGTCTTCAACTTATGACCGCAATTGAGCCCAAAATTTATGTTGCTAAGTGAGACATTTGTTAAGTGAGTTTTGCCCCATTTTATGACTTTCCTCACCACATTTGTTAAATAAATAACTGCAGTTGTTAAGTTAGTAACACGGTTGTTAAATGAATCTAGCTTCCCCATTGACTTTGTTGATCAGAAGGCCGCAAAAGGGGATCACATGATCCCGGGACACTGCAACTTTCATAAAATATGAGTCAGTTGCCAAGCATCACGTGACCATGGGGATGCTGCAACGGTCCTAAGTATGAAAAATGGTCATAAGTCACTTTTTTAGTGCCGTTGTAACTTTGAATGGTCACTAAACGAACTGTTATAAGTTGAGGACTACCCTGTAATAACCTCATAAGGCTCACTTTTCAGCAAACATAATTGACTACATTGCACTGAAAATAACTTCAGTACAACTAATCTGCTTAAAATGATCTATTGCTAGTATCTAAGTAAATAATATACCCCATACTAAAGGAGTTATGTTCAGCTTAATAATATCCTTACCACATTTATTTTCCGACTGTTTAACCCCTTTTTTTAGTTAAAAGGAGATAGTTATTAAAAAGGAAAAAACATGGCAAATAAGTTTGAAAGGGCAATTTTGAGGGAAGAATGAACTACCTTCTCTTCACTTGCCACACTGTAAGAATTATCCATAGCGGGAAGAGGAAGTAAAACATAAAGTCAAGATATAGTTTTAATCACATAACCCTCTTCTCCATATTTCACTTCAGTGTTATTTCATTAATATCTTATATCAGCAGCTAACATAATTTCCTCACTCCCTCAAATTCCATTCCAGTTCTTCTGGGTGGAAAAGTACTTTTCAATTTGCTTTAAGAACAGGAACAAATTTAACTCAAGGGGTTTTATGCCCTACCATGATTTTTTCTTTTCTTATACTCATCACATGACTTCATATTAGCAATGGGTATGCAGAGCCACAGGTTAAACATAGTCTGCCAGAGTTCCATTCGTTTTCCACAGGCTTGTAAAAATACAAAGCTCATTCTTTTTTCATATCTACTTGGGCAATAAGAAGGCTTGCTTGTTTTCTTCCCCCCTCCAAGATTTGTATCCCACTTTTTCCCCCATATGCAACTCAAGGTGACAAACACACCAGTACAACTGCTTCCTTCTTTTTTTCCCTTAACAACAAACTTATGACATGAATTGACATGAAACTGACCTGAATTGAAAATCACACACACACACACACACACACCATCCACAAATATGGCAATTGCAACAAAATCTCCATAGATTTTTTTTTTAATGATTTTTGTGGCGAATAAGCTGATAGCCCAAATTTTAAAAATTGGCTTTTTAAATATTGCTGCAGACTCTTAATTGTTTTGTCAACCTCTCTAAACAACTTAATCCACTCCAGGTGTTTATATCCCAAGGCATCATTATTCTTATATCTGGCGGCCATGTGAGCTGCAGTCTGACAAGATTGTTGTGGTGATATTGTGTGACGAAGACATGAGTATGAGAGGCATAATTGAATTTCTTTCTGAAGCTGGGTTAGATTCAAATTGTGGAACGATCAATTTGCCATATCCAGTGCCAATGTGTTGATGATTGCAATGCCTATGCATCTTCCTTCATCATGAAACATGCTGAATATTTATATTCTAAACTTGGAAAATGTCCCATCTCATTATCCCATGGACCAAATGTCAAACACAGCTGTTAGCCTAAGAATCCTATGCAATGTGAGCTGTTTAATTCCTAATTGAGAGAATCCATGGCCAAAGCAGGTACCTATGCTAGTCAATGATTTATATTTCCTCCAATGAGTAAGAAGTCCAAGTTGTATGTTATTAGCAGGGGATTAAGGCAACCCTGCAGAGCAAATGTGTTGTAGTGTACTATTTCAGGATATATTGTCTATAATCAAAAGTGTATCCCAGAGTAATGTAGTTGGCACTGCACGGAGGCTACAGGGACACTGTGCCATCAACAGAAAAGGCAAGGAAATCAACAATTAGTTTAAAGCAAGAGAGAGAAAAGCTGACACAAGCACTTTCATTTCCCCCAAAATGTTAACAAAGCTTTCAGGAGTTATTTGATTTTTTCAAAGCTTTGATTGGATCACCCCAAAGTTGGCATTTGCTTCAAAGCAGAGAATCAAAATACACAGCTTTGAACCACTTTGTATTACAGATAGGAAAGGTTCTGCGCTTGTCACATACAGTATACTACATTACAACTTCATTTCCTTATATACTGAATGCTGAGGAAGGTATTAAGTGAAATAATGGACTATCTAAAACTGACATGAATCACCAGTTATCAGTTATCTCATTAAATTCTTTGCCTATCAAATCTCTTTGGGGCCAATAAAGCTAATGTTATTTGGGGTTTTATTCATCTTCTCAGTTCTCAGCTATTAAGCTAGGTTTCTCTAAAATGGTCAGCACTGATTGAACCCAAAGTCAATAGGACTTGATATTATTTATATAACAACACGGAATCACAGCTGCCAATTCTTCAGCTAGTGTTGGCTTTCGTTTGCATTGTGTTCCCCTCCAATGTCATAATGTATCAATGTAGTATATGTGCAGAAACAAGCAGATTATAATTGACAGATAGATACCCAGTATGCCAGTAACCACTGGGACTAAGATTTTCAGACTGTGACACTTTGTGACCTTCTCCAATTCTGTATCTTCTATTCTTCTATCCCCTGATATTGCCACATCAATTATCTACACTTTTTTCAACCACAATTAAATCTGAGATATTATGTGCTAAGACGTTATCAATTCATATTCAGAATATCCACAATATTTTAACCTTTTGATTTTTGACTACTTTTTCAACTCTATGTTCCTAACATTTTTTTATTACTGGCACATGGTAAGTTTTACAGATGTTTCAATGAATCATTTTGCCAACTGTGAGTAATAAACCAGTGCAGTGTTTTGCCTTCAGAAGTTGTGGGTGCTCCATCACTGGAGGTTTTTTTTTTAAAAAAAGACTGGACAGCCATTTGTCTGAAATGATATAGAGCAGTGGTGGCGAACCTTTTTCGGCTCGCGTGCCAAAAAGGGGGGGGCGCGCTCGCGCACGCTCGCATGCCCACACCCATTCCCTCCCCCCCCACGCATGCGCACAACCCCCCCCATGCTGCCCCCTGCGCATGCGCACACCCCCCCCACCCCCGCACAAAGGCTTACCGGAGCCTGGAACGACGAAACCGGCAAACCGGAAGTGCACTTCCGGTTTGTCCGTTTTGTAGTTTTTTGCATTCCGGAGCTTCAGGGAGCTTCCCTGAACCCTCCGGAGTGCAAAAAACAGCACACCGGCAAACCGGAAGTGCGTTTTTTCGCACTTCCGGTTTGCCGGTGGGAACCCTCACGTGCCGGCTTCTATGGCTCCACGTGCCACCTCTGGCACGCGTGCCATAGGTTCGCCACCACGGATATAGAGTCTTCTGCTTGAACAGGGAGTTGGACTGACCTCCAAGGTCATTCATTATATTCAGGCATGTAATGCAAGCCTGTCAAACTGACAGGCCACAGGCCAGATACGTCACACGCAGGCCACGCCCACCCTGGCTCTGCAAAGACATAAAACATCGCAATACATCACAATCCGGCCCATGACGCAGTTTGACACCCGTGATGTAATGCAATGATTTTTCTGTCAGGTGGGGCTGTTCAGGTTGAAAGCTCAACCACATCCGACTTTAAAAATACATACCAATTTTACAATTTGCAAACTCATAAATGGAAAATTGAAAATGAAGTATCAATGACTTGAAATGATCTTAACTATTCACCCTTGGTTGATCATCATAAGATATGTTTTAAGGGAAAGAAAGTCAACACTGAGGCATAGCACAATACAAGAACAGCACAGGAAACAAGGGATGGAAACTAATCAAAGAGAGATCCAACCTAGAACTAAGGAGAAATTTTCTGACAGAACAATTAATCAGCGGCACAATTTACCTCCAGAAGTTGTGGGTGCTCCATCACTGTAGGTTTTTAAGAAATTGGACAGCCATTTGTCTGAAATTGTATAGGGTCTTCTGCTTGAGCAGGAAGTTGAACTAAAATATCTCCAAGATCCCTTCCAACTCTGTTATTTTGTTGTTTATAATCAGTTTGTGTAATCTTCTTGCATGATCTACTATTTCTTCTGCTTGTTTGCACAATCTGCACTTTGAATCATTTGCCTTTTTTTTCAGTTCTGGCCTTTATTGCATTAGTTCAAATTGTTTGCTCTTGAGCAAGCAATCAACTCTTTAATTTCTTTTTTTTAATGTTCTAGTTTTAAGTTATTGCCAGGTTTTATCTTTATTTACTTACCCCATAATCTTTGGTAGAAATTGACCTTGTAATGCTTTTCCTTGCCAGCAATTGGTTCATGTTTTTATTACATTATATTAGTAGTGGTACTAGTCCTAGTACTGTAGTACTATTAATTAAAGTAGAATTCATTACATTATTTTCATATAATAAATATTTGGGGGTGAGTGAACATGATGAGGCGAAGGGTTTGGGGATTCCTGTTCTAAACTATGGCCAACCATAAAACTTACCTTTACTCTTTCTTATACTCATGAAATATTACACTTTTGTGCTGATCCTGCCTACCAACGTGGAACCTGAATATCAAATTCAAGTTGAATATACCCTTAACATCACATTTTCCAAGGATAAGGGGCCGAGGTAGTGCAGTGGTTAAAGTGCAGCACTACAGTTCAGCAGTTCAGCTGTTCAAATCTCACCGGCTCAAGGTTGACTCAGCCTTCCATCCTTCTGAGGTCGGTTAAATGAGGACCCAGATTGTTGGGGGCAATATGCTGAACTCTGTAAACCACTTAGAGAGGGCTGTAAAGCACTATGAAGTGGTATATAAGTCTAAGTAATATTGCTATTGCTATAAGGGCCAATTCACACAGCCTTCATTTGTATAGCACAACAGAAAGAATATTCTAAAACTTTGTGCTCCTTGAATTAGCCTGCTATCTACTTTAATAAGGATGCTTATATAAGTATCCAGAAGGAAAACTGATTGAGTTCAAGGGGCTTTGCTGATCTTATCAAACTCGTTGGATTGCTCATGTCATGTTGCATACCTCTTGCTCAAAAGGAGCCTTCAAATGTACATTAAATTTAAACGCTAATTCTATTTAATGAAGCTTAGCATAGTCTTTCTTCTTCCATTCATGCTAAGCTAAAACTTATAACAATTGGTGGTTGGGTACCCAATTATCTTTATTGCAAATGTCAGTATTATAAAGCCAATTGTGATATATTGACAGAAGTTAAAAAGCAAACAAGAATATTATTTTTGATTAATTAATGATTATCTGATGGAGGAGGAAGCATAATAAGCAAAGAAACAGTCGTTTATATTTGCTATGTTTGGCATTTATGAATATGGCATTGAAACTTTTATTGTTCAAATTTTGGAAGGTACTTCAATAGACTGATTTCTTTACCACCTTACCAGCCCATATGAAATAATTCCCTTTTGTAACTTCAATCTCCTATGACATATTTGTTCAATAAAAAATAAATATTGGTCTTTGCCCAGATGTGCCATTAAGGTACAAAATAATTCACATTCTAGATATTGATATAGAGAATGAAAGAAAATTTATTACTTTATCTGGATGTTTCATTATAGTGCAATGTCCCTAGGCAGTTTCCCTAATCAGAAATATTAGTTTGAAATGTTTTAGAATTGCAGTTCACAGTGTCTCATAAATAACAGTATCAATTTAAATTGCAGTACATCTTTTCTCAAGCTGTACAGTGATGTAATGTAATTATCAGACAATTGCTTATGTTCTTTTGCATATGTCACTGCCACACAATTTCTTTACTTGCTACCCTTATCAAATTTAAGTCCTAACTTGAAATGTTCACCAACACCAGGAATCTCTGCTTTTAGGATCATCTGTAAACTTTACACCACACTAATAACTAAACAGTGAAGCTTCCCTTAAAGCAATGGGAGTAATGATACCGTATTTTTTGGAGTATAAGATGCACCTTTTTTCCCCCCTAAAAAGGGTGAAAATCTGGATGCGTCTTATACAACAAATGTAGCCCCACCCAGCCTCTGAAACGGACCTTTGCAAGGCTAAAACAACCTCTCAAACTGAGCTTTGCAAGGCTGAAAAAGCAGCCTTTAAAACGGACCTTTGCAAGGCTAATATACCTGTTCCAGGCTGTTTGCTAAGGATGCTAGCCAGATGGATGCTGGTAGGCAGAATTTTTTTTCTTATTTCCCTCCCCAAAAACTAAGGTGAGTCTTATACTCCTGTGCGTCTTATACTCCGAAAAATATGGTACACACAAATCATTAAGACTGATCAAGTATTATTGGATTTTCCCTTGCTCTTATTATGAGCTGAAGTTGTGATTCATTACTTTGCTCAACTGTAATATAAATTGGAAAAGCATCTATTAAAGTTTGTTGCAAAAATCAAAACCAGAAGCACACACAGGTAACTGATTCAGCTGGATTCATTAACTTCTTTATAAACATAGTAACAGATGAATTTACAATACCATTAGCAGAGTTCTTCTTCAATGTAGTTACAAGTAAACACAAGCAGGAGAGTTAGTTTCATTTCAGCAGAGCAGACAAGCACAGAGAGGACAAGAGAGCAGAGCCATGCCCAGCCTTAAGCTTAAGTTTCCAGTTTCGATTCTCTGCACAGACTCAGATGTGTTTAGCTCCCATTGGCTGACTTAGTTGCTATGCCTGTTCATTGACTGACCTTAACATGGGCTCTCCCAGTTCATGAATATCTTAACAGCATCAAATGCCAAGAGAAGTTAGGGATGCAAACTTTATTGATTTGATTTGATAGAACTGATTCATATGTATTGTATACGGTATAACCCTATATAAAAGTAATTTCTTAACTCAGTAAGACTAAGAAATATTTCAATTGTCATCTGCAGAAGATTGGAGACCAATCACGAAATGGTAATTTTAGATTCTTTTCTTAATCATCTAAGCTGCTCTTTAGAAGGACGTGTGAAAATTATCTTCCACTTTTTTTCTCTGGGAAATTATATTGAGTGGCTTATTGCCCCCAATCTTGATGGTAAAGTATTATAAGCATGGCTAACAACCAAAAAGAGCCTTATCTTCCATGAATTTTTCAGATCATCTTTTCAATATGTAAGTAATACTCCCATAAGTATTTTTCAGAAAGGAAAAAGAAAAAAAATGTATTTTGCACCTTGAAGAAACAATGCTCAACTTTTCAGGAATTGCCCGAAAATATACAGCATTTCTGTATGATGTTGGAATAGCCTGCTTCAATTGTGATTTTACTTGTGGCTATACAGTTACAGTATATTATACAAACACCAGACAATAAAAGAATCACATCATAATATACTTTCAGTAGAAGTATGCAGTATTTTATGTACCGGTAACTTGCACATTTAAATCAATGAAAAAGTATACGGCATTGTTACTGTCACCAAGACAACAAATTGAATTCTAACCTGACCACACTAACAGAAATGTAAGAAAGGGTGCTTATATGAGGTGTAAGCTTTAACTGTTTTAAAAACAAACTCACCAAATGCTGAACCAATGGCAACATTCTATTCCATTGTTTTATTTTTTTTAAAAAAATATTTTCATATCCAATCTTATACTGATGGAGGAGAATTTTTTCTTCTTTATTTTCAAGGGGAAAGAATAGATTACAGTTAGAGTGGCCTATGGACATGGATTACATGGCACATGGATTACATGGATTACTGACTACCTGTCAATGAATATTTCAGCTTCAACTGCAACAATACACAAGCACACAATAGATTCAAACTCAATGTTAACCGCTCAAAACTCGACTGCAGAAAATACGACTTCAGCAACAGAGTGATCAATGCCTGGAATGCACTACCTGACTCTGTGGTTTCTTCCCCACACCCCAAAACTTTAACCTTAGATTGTCTACAGTCGACCTCACCCCATTCCTAAGAGGTCTGTAAGGGGCGTGCATAAGCGCACCATTGTGCCTACCGTCCCTGTCCTTCTGTCCTATTGTCCAAATTTACCTGTACCTACTTCGCTTTTGTTTATGTTTATACCAATACCTGCTATCTTGTGCATGTTTTGACAAAATAAATAAATAAAATAAATTAATTAATGTCCGGCCCCACTTCCTGCTTCTCCTGGCATGTGGATAGGCCATGAATCATTGTGGGAAAGCAGGAATAGATGACATTGGGAAGAGGAACTCCCCCCAAATGTTCTGACTCTGCATGAAAAGCTATACTTTCACCTCCATGCTGGGCAAACAAGACAATTCCCTCAACCTGGTGAGCTTTGTTATGCCCTAGACATTTGCCTCCAGTCCATTTTACCCACCACTGCACACACCTCAACCCTGATCCTCTTTGTCTTTGCAGACCATCTACACTAATGTGCCTGCCATGAAAGTTCGTACCTTGATAGTCTTAGTAGTGAATGATGGAATAGTGTAAGAATTGACCAGGCTGAGCCTGAAGGAGAGATCAAGTGCATCATTAGCTGGAGTCCCTTCTCACCAACCAAAGATCTAAGTTCGTCCCCCTTTAATTTCATTGACCCTTATCTATCGCCAATTTGTCTCAACCATTAGATAGTTAAAAATAGATAGTTCAGATTCTTATTTGGGGTAGCATGGAATACACTTGTACTCATTTTGGACCTAACCCTGGCTCCCAATTTCTTGCACCTGACAAATGCTATGTTTCAATCACATTATGGACAGAATAGCTGGCCATTACTGTGGCCAAAGTAGAGGAAAAGTTGGAAATCTGGAAACACCTCAATTGACATGAAGGGATGAAATAGATAAAGGCATAAGTATGGACATGCCCTTTTATATAATCCTTTCTCCAGTAGCCTATATTCTCCCTAGTTTCCCCTGCTCCAATTAAACACCCACAGAAAAAGTTGCCAGGAAATCATTTTGCAGAGCTTTTTCATCGCATAACAGAAAATATAACTGGAGTTAGACACCTCAGCCCTCTTCATCTCAAATCACCCCTAAATAATTGCAAGATATTCTCAAGTACATCTGAATTATGAAAAAAAAGGAACAGTTTTTTTCACAAGGAAAAAAATATTTTTAGAAATTGCAAGGCTAATTTGGGCACAGGAGAAGGAATAGGAAGCTTTTGATTATTGACAGTGCATTACACAAATAAATATTTATGCAGTAAGTTCTACTGTAAAATGTCTCTACATCTAGTTTGTGCCACTATATTATTGATCAGTTGTTTCTAGGTGATTAATTAAACATATTTTAATGACAAGCTATCAATAAGTGAACATTTCAATTAAGCAGAACTCTCCTATTTTTTCCAATTTTATAAAATAAATTTACATGATGTTGATAGAGTTTAACTTTCATTACTTTCTGCTACAGATAATTACACTAAGCTTAACTCTTGTGTAATAGTAAAATCTCATTATTCCACAAAGCATAAAATTGCATAGTTAGTACTTTGCAATTTCAAGCAGTTCATTTTATTAAAAAGGCTTTCAAGCAATGCTGTAGATCAAAAGTTATGCCATTTATGCATTGAAATGTTATCTAGATATTTAGCAATGGCTGCCATAGAGAATGACATAGCCTAATTTAGACCTCAAATTACTTTTAATCCTTTGGTAGATTAATTAAAATCTGTTACTTGGCATAGCTTTGAAACTGTACCTTTAGATTCTATGAAGAAGTTTAGCAATCCGTTATTTTTTTAATTACATAATATTGAGTTGATCTGACATTACAAAACCCATAGTACTTTAGGTACTTTGATTCTTCAAAGTATCCTAAACTACAAGTATTGTAAAGTTACTCTGTAAATGCCTTGTTTCCCATACTTTCAATGCTATAGCTCTGTCCTGATTGAAGCTTGGACATAATTTAGGAAAAGATGCCTGGAATAACTTCAAAAACTTTTCTCCACATTTGGCAGATTACAGATAATTTCCATAATACCTTTATCCCCACTTCAAGGATATAATGGGGAACTATATCACTTCAGTGACAAAATGGTACAGGTGTTATCAATGAGCTTCTTTTTGTCCATCCCTATTCCACAATCTTTTTATGAATCCCTTGAAAAGGAAAAGGGGGATGAATTACATTAATGATTTCAAATCCTTTTTTTTTGGCTGATGAAAGAAGAAATTGCTTATGGGGAAAAATACTTTATTTTGCACCTTACAATGGTAAACTACTTGAAATACCTCAAATAGATTTTGTGCATAAGGAAGGGAATTTTACTGAAAGATAATTGTTCTGCATAAAAGCAAGAATGTTATGAATTAGAAAGTAGAATCAGTATTATTTAGCTTGGATTTAACCTACTGATTTGCTTTTGCTGATAGACTGTATGATTCCCATTGAAAATGATATTTTGATATGATGAAGAGATTTTTTTAAGCTGCCTATTAATTCATATTTGTCCTTCAAACAGATTTTCTCTGTAAGGTAAGGCTACAGACTTGGCATGCAAAATCAAAACCAGCACTAAAGGCAGCAAAGAGACTCAATAACACTATTAACTATTTGTTGCCATCTAGTGGTATTGTCAAACTTTTCAGCCCAGATCTGGTGGCCCTACTACTTCCAGGTATGATGAACTACTACAGCTTCTATCATCCCCAATCAACAAAGAGAGCAGCAGCTTGCAGAACATTGGTTTTGTTCTATATATTTTTTTGCTCGTATTGCTTATGTAACCATTTCAGTTACATTTTTACACATATTCTTTCTAATAAAACCTTATTGCTGTTGTAAATCATTAGCACTTCATGGCCTATAACAGGGATGGCAAACCTTTTTGGTGCCGAGTGTCTTCTGTCTCCAGTCTCTTCACTCACCCGACTTAACAGTGGGCAAGTATTTATATCTTACTTGATTGTTTTCTGAGAGGAGTGGGTCAGGATGGAGAACAAGCTTTGTAGGAAATGAAAGGGCTTCTGAAGGAGAATTCTCTGTGAAAGTGAGAAGCCTTCTGGTGGAAGAGAACACAGTGAGGGAGAAATCTCACAAAGAAATATTGCTGCTGCCTCAAGCAGGGTCAGAGAAGCATTCAGAATAAGCCAAAGGGAAATATGTGACATCATGAAACATACAGTACTGGTCTCAGAAACATTATTAGAAAATAGAGGGCTACCCCAGTCATGACATATCAACCTTCCCATTATACTGTGTTTCCCCGAAAATAAGACCCTGTCTTATATTTTTTTGAACCCTGAAATAAGTGCTTGGCCTTATTGCCATGCACTCAAAAGCCCGATTGGGCTTATTATCAGGGGATGTCTTATTTTGGGGGGAAACAGGGTACAATGTTTTAAGATTGGACAAAGGATTGTGTGGTGAGCTCCTAGCAAAATTGTCCAGACTAACCATCTAGCAGGTGCTCCTTTGGCAAAAGAGGAGTGCTGCCAACATGCTGTGTCCAGCTCTCCATTGCCCGAAGAAGCAGCCACAGGTCCTTCTTCATTGAAAATATCTTTGAGTGAATGTGGCAACAGAGGTGGCCAAAGGGAAAGAAGCTAACAGCTTTCTTACATTTCTCCAAAGTGAGCTAGAAACAGTTGGTAGCCTTGTGAGAGTATCTGAGGGCTACTGGCAGATGATTAACAAAAGAAGATCGGTGTGGGGGAGCAATCTTTCACCCACTCTTAGCTCTGAAACAAAGAGCTCCAGGTGTTTTTCTTCTTGGTGTTCTCCAAATTCCCTCACTACATTTTAGTACATTGCTGTGCATGTAGATCAGCTGCAAGTTAATGGGCCAGGAAATGATAGCCACATGTGCAACTAGAATCAGCACATGAGAGATAGCCTTATCCAAAGAACAGCAGGAGGTGTACCGTGGTTAGTGTTACGTATTGAATATATATAGTTGTATTAAGCCCTGCTAAAGTGAAACTAACTGCAGGAGTTGTACCGTGGTTAGTGTTATGTATTGAATATATATATAGTTGTGTTAAGCCCTGCTAAAGTGAAACTAACCTTTAGATGACCCTAACTATTAACTTCACCCTGCTAAAGTGAAACTAACCTTTAGACGACCCTAACTGTTAACTTCAACTGTTTTGGAGGGAAACTTAGAACATTCATATTTGGGCGGGCTCTTTCTAGTATTATGATTGGTTAAGGCCCTGTGGGTCCAGAGTATAAATTGCATGGATTTGCCCGTTGTTCCTCAGTTCAATTTGAGTCAATAAATGCTGTTGTATCTATGCTGGTCTGTTCTTGTCTATTGCAGCCCACTACACAATAGTTAGTTTATATCCTGAGTTAGCATTTCTTAAAAGCATGTTGATAAAGCATTCTGAAAGATAGGAGGGCAGGAGACATCCTTTGTGTAGGAAATGGATTCTCATAGGTGAACATAGGATGATGCCTCAACCATCCAGTTCAGCTTACGAGATCTACACACTCAGTGATCATATAGTCAAGCAGCAGGAATAAAGGCAAAAGAAGTAGGTGGAAAAAAGGAAGTGTTCTTATTCCATGGAGGTATTATAAGCAGGGGTGAGTTCTAACTTACTTTGCTGCCGGTTTGCTTCCTCCCACACTGCGTGACTGCGCCACGCAGGTGCGTGGGCGCTTTGCACATGCGGCAATGCGCAGTGCCAAAAATTTGCAATTTTTTTTAAAGCTGAAAAGAATATGGTGGTGCATGCGCAGTGCCGGAAACTCGGCTTCTGCGCATGCGCAGAAGAAAAAAATCAGCAAAAAAATAAAAAAATTTTTTTTAAAAAAAATATATATATCCAAAAACCGGCACTGACAGAACTGGCTCTGTGACATCACCAGTAGTTTGCTACCAGTTCTATAGAACTGGTGTGAACCTTGAGGAACCCACCTCTGATTATAGGGGATCAGAGAACTGTAGAGGAAAAGAAGTCGCTTGTAAATGTCTGTTTACCAGCCTGCACAGTAAGCTGCCATGTAATCCCCACAGGGCAGACACAGTTGAGCCCCATTTGCAGACTGGAGCGAAGCACTTTTTGAAACATAGCTAGAAGGCATCTATCTGGAAGGCCACCGCGCAGAGTTTTTTTCCCACCTGTGTCAAAAACATGGATTAAACGCTACAGGACCTAATCTGGAGGGATCAGCTTTTAATAGGAGAAAGAAAAAAATAAAAAGTGTGTCATCTACTGTCATATCTCTGACCACTTAGTCAACTGCTGACAGTTCTCCAATCTTTATGGAAGATCACTGGTCATGTGTGAAAAATACTACCCTCTTGTAAATGATGTGCTCTGTAGAGTAACCTTATTGTGACACGTTCTAGCCAGGGGTGGGTTTCACTTACCTTCGCCACCGGTTCGCATCACAACATTTTGTGCACTTCCCCTCATGCGATTTCACTTCTGCGCATGCTCAGAAGGTGGATTCAGCCCGAAACACAGCTGAGGAGCTCATCAGCTGTGCTTCAGGTGAAGAAATAAAGGTCAGTATTTGTCAGAGATGAAAATTAATCTCACAAAGGAGAAATAGATCTTTTCCCGGACATCAGACATTAGAAAAGAAACCACAGTTTAAAAGTCTAAGTAAAAATGTTTATTTCGGCATAAAACAATAAATCCTCATTATTCTACATCTCTGATATAAAAGTTAGGTCTTGCCTCAATGGAAGCCAGGAACAGAAAGAGAGATTGGAGAAAGGAATGCATACAAGAACATATCAATCACGTGCTCAGGAATAAACCATTATATTAGATAGGGATGCTTCTCCCTGCATATACATATAACAGGCAATTAAAAAAATCACTGTGTGACAGTATTAACCCGGGGGCGGGTGGGAGAGAGGGCTTTTTTCAAAGCACAGAATGCTGTGAAGCCATCCAAACACAGGAAAATCGACCGAAAATTCAGAAAAAAAGATGGCGGCGAGCACGGACTGGCACAGACAGAACCGGATCCGTGATGCCAAAATTACTTCACCAGCGGGTCGCTAATGGTTCGGGCGATCTGGTCTGAACTGGGAGGAACCCACCCCTGGTTCTAGCTAAAGAGAGTTCCCACCTCTCCCTATTCTCCATAGGAAAGGAAGTAACTGTCCACCCATCATTCCCCTCATTTAAAAAATGTGAAAACTTTTTTTTTTTTTGCAACCTGAGATCCACTTATCCTGGGTGTCAGAAGTAAGGGGGAGAGAAGCAAAGGATAACAACTCCTTTGGAGTAAAAGAGCTCCTTTGAAGACTGGAAGCCGGCAGCAAGGGATCCACAGGCACCAATGGTGGTTTTTCCCACCCCTCCTCTGTCCTCTGATTCTCTTGCAAAATGACAGTTGGAAATGTGGGTAAAAAGTAAGCTAGCATACTTGCAAGCTGTTTCACTGACCATATTGAACCAATTTAAATCTCCATTCCAAATGTAGTCATACAGTATCTATCAAGTTTGCAACAGATTTGAAAAGGGGTAATGGCTCTGCCCTTAACAAGCTCTCAGAATTTTTAAAGAAAAGAAGTAGAGCTACAATAGATATCAGACAGGAATAGATTAGAAATATCCATCATTGACTTTTAAATAAGAGCCTTGAGAACTGACTGGTTGAAGTATCTATTTCCTTTTTCTAAAATGGCTGGGAAATTGGGACACTTAGGCAGGAGTTGAAAGGCCATCAAAAAGGATTTGTAATGCCCATCAGGTTTTCCTGTATGCAATTATAAAACTAAATTTACAACATTATTGTGTTACCTACTGCAATAAAAATATCTTAGCTATTTATATCATCCAGTGTTTTAAAATAAAGATATAACTTCAAAAATATGCATTTAATAAAACACGAAACACACACACACACACACACACACACACACACACACACACACACCTCCCTATAATAATTAAATGACAATCAACATTTAAATGCTGTTCTAAATAACTCTGTTTTGAGCAGTTTCCAAAATATGCAAAGTGTAGACTGTATTCTGACCAGCGGTGGGTTCCACTTACCTTCGCCACCAGTTTGCATCACAATGTTTCGCACTCACACACATCCCTCGCGCGATTTGGCTTGCGCACATGCTCAGAAGCAGGAAATAGCCCGAAACACAGCTGAGGAGCTCATCAGCTGTGCTTCGGGTGAAGAAATAAAGGTCAGTATTCACCCATGGGTGGGTGGGAAGGCTCTTTTTCAAGCCGAGGAAGGGGAAAAAAGAAGATAGTGGCATGCACGGAACGGCACCAACAGTGACGTCACCAGAGGGTCGCTGCCGGTTTGGGCAATCCGGTCCGAACCGGGAGGAACCCACCCCTGATTCTGACCGAAAGGGGTCAAGATAATCTGCTTCCTGTAAAACACTAAAAACAGATTACCAATACCAATGATTACCATATACAGGCGCTGAGGAAATATAAGGAAGAACATTATCAACTACAAATAGAGCAAAGGAAAGCCATTTAAAAATGGGGAATGCCACAGCCTTTTTCACGACTACTAACATCACCCTTTTCTATTATGAAGTGTTGTCTATCAAGCTAGTACAGCACCTCCAAATCCTCCAAGACAACTTGAAGAGCAGAGATCATGCTCATTAGTGGACAGACAATTGAAAGAGCACTCCGTCCATATTATTAGAGTTCAAAGGGCAGAAGCAGTTCCAGATAATGTGGTCAGACCTTCCTCCAGTCTCCATAATGGACTCCACCCCTGAAGAATCAAGACTTTGGCAACTTTATTGATACAGTGCTATGCTAAATAGCCAGATGGAATCTACCTATTTCCCCTTTCCTGAAAAGTAAGACAATTCTCTAGTGATGGCGAACCTTTTTTCCCTCGGGTGCCGAAAGTGTGCGTGGGTGCACTGTCACATGTGCATGAGTGCCCACACCCATAATGCAATGCCCCTCCCGCACATCCCGTCCCCTGCACATGTACACGCAACCCACTGTGTATGCATGTGCGACCCCCCTGTTTTGGCCTCACATCCCAAAACAGCAGTGGGAGAGGGGGAAAGCCTCCCATCCCCAAACAGAGCTGGGAGGGGGGAAAGCCTGCTTTCCCCAAATTGAGCTGGGAGGTAGGAAAAGCCTTGCGTGCCCAAACAGCACTGGGGTGGAATCTCCAGAGATCTGAGAAGGCACGAGCCATAGAAAGTGAGGAGAAAGCATGTCACGATGTGAATATTGTCAGTTGTGAGTCTATGCAGGGTGATGCACCCCTATCCTAAATATGATGGTACTTTCCAATACAAGCAGAACATGTGATATGATGTCTACACATGTCTACATTCCTAATCCACCATTAATCTCTTCTGCCTTGGCTCCTGACCTGAACGGTCGTGTTAATTAGCAAAGATGTAGATTTCTTGTTTTACATTGCTTTGTACTGAAATAAATATTTTCTATTAGACATTTAATCTCAGTTTTATTTCTAAATAATTTAATTCCAAGTGAAAGATCCAAATCTCGCCTCTATGAGATATTCTTCCCTTAACATGGTAGCAATCGGATGGCTCGAAGTTTATCTCAACTTAACAAAGCATGAGCTTGTCTGACCCAAAAATCAGCTGGCGGGAGGCAGGCACACATGCCCAGTGGAGCTGAGCTGGCCAACGGCTTGCATGCCTGCAGAGAGGGCTCTGCATGCCACTTGTGGCATGTGTGCCATAGGTTCGCCATCACGGCTCTAGACAATATAAGGTCCACTCAATTTCTCCTTATTTTCTGGAAGTCTCTCAAGACACAGAAGTCTCAGAGTGATGCTGAGGGGATTCCATTGCTCATCAAATTTCTTGTCCAGGCTTTATTTTAAAAATATAAGTATTTGACATGTTTATTGTTTTATACTTTTTCTTTTTTGCTGTATGCTGCCCAGAGTCGCTTTTTTAAAAAATGAGCAGCCATATAAATCTGATAGATGATAGACAGATGATACAGATAATGTAACTATAAGAAATACATATGCCAGATTAAAAATGAACAGACTTTAGCTGAACATTAATGATATATTCAAAGCAACCAATAATAAATTAATAATAGGGGCATCCAAAATACTGTAAAACAGGGTCTTTTATCTGGATGGCGTCCACATCTATATAGAGATTCTAATTTTATCTTCATTTTTATCAGCATCAAGTTATCAGTGTATGTGCAAAATGGCCCTGCACTGATATGATACAATAACATTTAATTCTAGGCTGTATATGTATTCCACTTATACATTTAGAGAAATAGTTAAAATAGTGACAGCTTAAATTCCACTTTGGGAGCACATTCCATGGGGAAAAGAGGAAAGAAAGAAACCGAAGTTACAAAATTGCCGGAACTTTTCTGAACACCAACTAGTATGGCTAAATCTCAGCCACTTCATAAATACATTAGAAAGTGTCCAGAGATACTTTACAAGAAGAGTCCTCCACTCCTCTACTCGCAACAGAATACCTTACGCAACCAGACTTGAAATCCTGGGCTTAGAAAGCTTAGAACTATGTCACCTTCGGCACGACCTAAGCATAACTCATAAAATTATCTGCTACAACATCCTTCCTGTCAATGACTATTTCAGCTTCAACCACAACAATATACGAACACACAACAAACTCAAAGTGAACTGCTCCAAACTTGACTGTAGAAAATACGACTTTAGCAACAGAGTGGTAAATGCCTGGAACTCACTACCTGACATTGTGGTTTCATCACCAAACCCCCAAAACTTTACCCTTAGACTGTCCACTGTTGACCTCATCTAATTCCAAGAGGTCAGTAAGGGGCGTGCATAAGTGCACCAACGTGCCTACCGTCCCTGTCCTAATATTCCCTCTTATCAGTACCCATCTTATGTATATAAACAATGTTATATCTATGTATATTACCAACACGTACTTGACAAAAATAAATAAATAAAATAAAATAAATGTACATATATGTAAATAAATGTACATTTATTTGTACATTTATACATGTAAAATAAATAAATGTTAATAAAATTCTCCATACTTTCTACAAAGGCGCACACCCTTGGCTATAACCACATATGCAATATGTTTCTGGACAGGACATGCAGGGAACACAGAAAGCAGTGTCCTTATTGAAGGAGGGTGATAGTGGAATAGATGGAACACAGTAGATTTTAGAATTTCTTCTTCATTTCATCCATCATACACCAAGCTTTCTAAAGTAGAAATTTCTTCAGAAGTGTCTCAGATGAGGATACTAATACTTTGTAATCACTAAGAGTCAACACTGGCTTGATGGAAAATAATCAGATAGCAGTATATATTTTATACTTCTGATACTTTGAACAAAAATTCTAAAGCAAACAGGCTTCAACATATGTCAAAAGCTACCCTTTTGGCTAATGCAGGGCAGCTGGAGTTTATTGCCAAATAAACATACACATGTATTTTCTACAATCTCCACAATAGGGGTGCAACAGGGGTGGGTTCCACTTACCTTTGCCACCGGTTCACATCGCGACATTTTGTGCGTGCGTACTCGTGCAATTTGGCTTCCGTGCATGCTCAGAAGCAGGAATGAGCCCGAAACACAGCTGAGGAGCTGATCAGCTGTGCTTCGGGCGAAGAAATAAAGGTCAGAATTCACCCGCGGGCGGGTAGGAGGGCCCTTTTTCAAGCCGCGAAAGGGGAAAAATTCGCACAAAATCCAAAACAAAAGATGGTGGCGCGCACGAACAGGCACCGGCAGTGATGTCACCAGCAGGTCGCTACCAGTTCGGACGATCCGGTCCGAAGCGGGAGCAACCCACCCCTGGGGTGCAAAGTGGGCTCACATGAAGTAGAAGTGATAAGCTTCATTACACTCTATTTTCTATGCTTACGATGTACCATATATATGTTGGGGGCCTTTATATAACCGGAATTCTACAGCTGGTGGCAGCTATTAACTTTCTTAATATGAAAATGCCATTAGCCTCCAAGCGTTTCCTAGTTTTATAGATACCAAATCAATTTCTGAGATCCTGAACTGACAACTCATTTGATGTTTGTCAAGCTGCGGTTAGCATTAGGGATGGGAGGGGGAAAATATCCTGAATTGCCTAATTAGAAAAATAATGCATTGCACATTATCAGTTTGCTCAAGTATAATGACAACAAAGAGCCTGTTGTTATGAAAACTCAAATGACTGTATAATTAATACAGCCTAGAGAAATAGATCTGAGTCTTACAACAGCAAGGATTTTTCGAAAGAAATTGAAAAAATCTCTTTTAAGGACTGCTTCTAATCCTAATAGAATTTTGTAGCATTCAAAATCCCCAGAAGCATTAATCTTATTGAGCAGAAGTTCTCAAGCTGTGGGTTGGAACCCCCTGGGTGGCTGCAAGCAATCTACATGAGAATTTTTTGGCTGGAGGTATGTATGTGTGTTTATTGATCAAGTTTGTATGGGCAAAGTGGAATAATTTGGCAAAACACAGCCTGGGATTTGCTTCCTATTTTGCTCATTCAAGCCAGACAAAATGGGATCCAGTTTTTATACCATTCCTGCTTTGCATATAGCCGCAAAATAGGAGCAGTGTTCAATTAATCACTCAATTAGTTTAGTGCTGTCTTAGACCACTACACAATAGGAACAGTGTGAAAACTCACTCTGGGTATTGCTCTTCACTTTGAAGCAGAATAGAATAGAGCTGGAAGGGACTTTGGAGGTCTTCTAGTCCAACCCCATGCACAAGCAGGAGACCCTATACCATTTCAGACAAGTGGCTGTCCAGTTTCTTCTTAAAAATCTCCAGTGATGATGCACCCACAACTTCTGAAGGAAGCCAATTCACTGGTTTATTGTTGTCACTGTTAGGAAGTTTCTCCTTAATTCCAGGTTGCTTCTCTCCTTGATTAGTTTCCATCCATTGTTTCTTGCCTTGCCTACTGGTGCTTTGGAAAGTAAGTTGACCCCCTCTTCTTTGTGGCAGCCCCTAAAATACTGGCATACTGCTATCGTGTTACGTCTAGTCCTTTTTTCCCTTCTAGACTGGCCATACCCAAATCCTGCAACTGTTCCCACTATGTCTTTAATCATCATAGTTGCTCTTCTCTGAGCTTTTTCTCAGCATCTTTTTTTAATGTAATATTTTTTGTCAACTGTCCTTTGCTTGCAATGGGCAGTTGAGAATCGCCATCATATATATAGTTTAATAATTAAAAGTGATATATTTATTTTTTTGTCCAAACCTAACCCTAGTAAAATACTTAATTTTATTCATGAGAGGGGAATTACACAAATTCATTTATCCCTTTGGGGATTGGATTAGCAGAAAGTTTGATAAGCCATGGCATACACCTAATATCCTACTTCTACAGACATAGCTTCCTATGGATTGTTGATCCTATTATTGATAATATTTATCACATTGTTCAAGATTACAGCACATTATTTTACTGTGGCATCGACTTCTATCACATACAATCTACCCCAAAAAAATTCCATTTGTGTGGAAAGATCCACCAGAGCACTACTAGAAAGCTCTAAAATAGTTTGTGGGTGGCACAAGGATCCATTTGGATCCAACAACTTTGCCAAAAGAACAAATAAAAAGCAGTCTTTTGTCTAAGTAGCACATGTTAACAAAAATTTGGGGCCCAATGTTGGATCTTCTGCCTCTCATTCTTGGCCATTCTTTTGACTCCTCCATCAATGGCATAGTTTCTTATATTGTAGGTGGATTGGTAATCTGAATACCACTTTAATGCTTTTTAAAGATGAAACAGATTTCTGCTTTTAAAAAAGGAAATGTGAACCATATTAAGGAGGCACTTTTTTTTGCTTTCAAATGTTTTATGCAAATATAATACTGAACAAACAAATAAATATAAGCTGTCACTTGCAAATTTGTGAGATCTAGTCTGTCTCAGAGCAATTGTCCAGGGACTCAAGAGTGTCCCCTACCCTTTAAACCCAGGAATTTCAGTTAATTGTCCCACCCAGGGATTGGCAACTTTAAGACCTGTGGATTTCAACTCCCAGAACTCCCCAGCCATCAATTAAGTCAAGTTAGGGTTAAACATCAAGATTTCACAGTTTTGAAATGAGTTGACTTGCAAAATCATTCTTTAAGTCATTTTATGGCAAAAATATGCTATATAGAAAGTAATTATATTTATCATTGCTTGCAAATAAGTATGGCTGAAAGTGGTGAACATGAATTGAAATACTTAAATCAATATTAAGTATTTATCAGGATGCTTCAAATAAAGCATATTGTATTTCCTTTGCTTTTTAAGCTTATCTTAAATTTAATTATTTAATTCTCCAATGTTTTGACAACACAGTTTCCCAAATTAAACTTTAAAGAAAATTTCTCAAAAGGAATTACATTAATATTTCTTTTCCTTGCTATGAAACACCTATAGGCAACTAACAATGCTTTATGAAGATAAAACACGTGCCTTATCTGATAAAAGAGTAAAATATAGGTATGAGAATATATACTTCCACCATATCTCGGGGTTGTGGCAATTTGTGAACTTATGATTCCCAAAATAAATTTCATATAATTCACTCCACTCACAAAACTAAGCTCTGGAGAAGAGGAAGCGGTTAAATAGATCACCCCCAACATATTTATTGGCTCAACAACTTGGACTCCTGGTGAAGGGGGGGTGTATCTTGCAAATAAAGACCCTATCCCTGCAAGGTCCAGAAAGTTGGGGTGTGTTTTTTTGGGGAGGGAGACAGGACTTTGATAAAACAATTAGTTTTATATCTGAGATTTCAGATATGCTCCAGCTGAGTTAGAAATAAATTGGCTCAGCACTATTGAACATAGCTGACGTTGTTGGATCCCAAAGGCCCTCAGAACTGCTTGTAGACAGAAGTCTGTCTGTGGAGGACTTCAGATCACTCCTGATCCAAAAATAGCTCTTGACTTACACTCCTTCTTAATCCCACTCCACCACATCAGTTATTGTCTGTGCTTTTTAATTGAACAGTTAGAAACTCATCTTGTCACAGACTTGCTCTTGCTTTGCTCCCAGGATAATTTCATCCTTAAAATTTTGGGTTTGACTGATACTCTGGAATCATTATCAGCTCTCCCACCACATCAAATGTTTAAAAGCTGCAAAGCATTTGGGGTGGGGTGGGGGAGATGGGATTCTGTTTGGACTGTAAGACCAGAAAAAAAAGTGCACCAAATAGATAAGTAGCAATTTTGGAGTGATTTATTATTCATGTATTTAAAACATCTGCAGTTTGCCCCTGATTAAAAAAATTAAGATGTTTACAGCAAATGTGTTGATGATTCATACTGCAAAATGGGTGTAAGATAGATCATAAACATCTTTGTGGTTTTCATCTTTCCAAAATAGTGTCTACAAAAAAATAGCAAGTGATCTGATATCTGATTAACAAATATTCCACATTTTGTCTACTTGTGTGCAAAACACTCAAAAGTGAAAGTATACTTAATTATGTGGATTATTTATTGCTTCTCAAACTATGGCAACGGCTGCAGATGAAATAGCTTTGGAGTAGGGCTTGGATTGCACTGTGAAAATGTGCATTTTTGACCTCTGTGAAAATGTGCATTTTTGACGACTCCTGCAGAAACCACTCCACCCTGAGAATACAGGTAGTTCTTGTTTACCAGCCACAACTGGCACCTCCAACTTAGTCATTAAGTGAAGTGAAGTGATCAAGTGAAACCAGGGGTGGGTTCCTCCCGGTTCGGACCAGATCGCCTGAACCATTAGCGACTGCTGGTGACACGACAATGGCATCACAGATCCTGTTCGGTCGGTGCCGGTCCGTGGGCACCACTATCTTTTGGGGGGAATTTTTGGTGAATGTTTCCGTGTTTGGATGGCTTCTCCTCTTCCGCGGCTTGAAAAAGAGCCCTCCCACCCGCCCCTGGGTTAATACTCACCTTTATTTCTTTGCCCGAAGCACAGCTGATCAGCTCCTCAGCTGTGTTTCAGGCTGAATCCTGCTACTGAGCATGTGCGGAAGTGAAATTGCACGGGGTGGAATGTGCGATGCGAACCAGTGGCGAAGGTAAGTGGAACCCACCCCTGAGTGAAACCACAAAGATGTTTATGATCTTACTTCAGATTTCCTTTGCTCTACAGTCCTGTGAAGGTTGTAAACATGAGAATTGGTTGCAAAGTTACTTTTTCATCACCAACATAACTGTGAATGGTCACTAAATGAGGCCATTGCTAAATGAGGAACACTTGCCTATTCAGGTCAATTGTTCAAGACGGTCATTTGTTTTATAACAGTACATATTCCATGTGAACCTGAGAGTTACAATTAAACATACTAGGCTTTTTCTGTAATGAATTGTTTTGTTTTGTTTTATTTTTAAAAATGAGCAGATGTCTTAGTAATCAAGTCCAGTTTCTTTTACCTCTTTTGCAGCTTCCCTGCACAATTTTTTACACTGCATTACAATAAACATGAGTGTCCTTTTAACAGAAAGATGCATTTAAATTGCTAGTACATTTATTATTTTGAAAGATGACGGAGTCCTTGAGTCCATGGAAACTGCTGATTATTACAGCTACACTTTCTTGCCGATTTGACATTGCTAATAAAACAGAATACTTATAGTTTGCCTGCAATTGGTTCTTGTGCACTGTCCTTGTCTTACAAAAGATTATTCCTAAACAAAGCTTGCTTGAGTACATAAGGCTGGTTGCTCTTGAGATAGTACTAAATCTTATTATTTTTGTAGAACTGAAGCTAAAAACCAGGTGGGGAATATCTTGCCTAGGCTTTCTGTATATTAAATTCAAGGCTTTTCCACACTTATCATTTAAACTGAAAACTGACTTATGAAAATCCTTTTGGAACAGGATTGGCATTTCGCTATAGATTGCAAACTACTGTATTTTTCGGATTATAAAACGCACCGAAGTATAAGACCCACCTTAGTTTTGGGGGAGGAAAACAAGGAAAAAAGGCCTCTGCCTCCCAGCAATTTTCCAAACAGCAAACAGCAAACAGCACAGATGATATACACTGTTTGCTGTGTATTTCTGTGCATGTGTGCCTGACCCATAGAAATAGCAAAGAATTGGAGAAATGTACATTTAAGAAAGTTTTCTTAAATGTAGTCACACTTAACTCCTCCCAATTATTTAAATAGATCTACTCCAAGGTAAGTCAGGATTTAACTCTAATACTAAACAGGACACTGTTACATTTCAGACTATACTTGTACAGAGCTGTTAAAATTAATTAAAATTTCTGGAAGTATACATTATTCTCTATTATTTAAAAGAAGATACAATAGCACTGGACCTCTTCAGAGCAAGCATTTATTTTAAAATGCTTCTTTATTTTGTTAAGTTGTCTAGAGGTCTCCAACCTTGGCAACTTTAAGACTTGTGGACTTCAACTCCTCAGTGTCCTCAGTGGTTTGCATGCTATCCATCCTCCCATTTTTTAACATCTCCTGGTGCTAGGTTCTCCAGCCTTTCTGTCCCAGGAAGGCAACAGTCAATTACTGGGCATATAAAATTAAATTTATATATATTTACAGTATATGTCAATAGTTCTCCACTCTTATGGCATTAACAGAAAGTTGCCTAGCAGCCCTGCTTTGGGTCACTCAGACGCTACTTGGGAAGGGAAGCCCAGAGGCCCACCTGCAGGGTTGTGCAGAGGAATTCTTCATACATCTGGGGCTAAAATTGCTTGGATTCATTCCCATTTGGATGCCAAGCATGATGCTAGTCCTGTGGAGATGTCTGGGAAGCAGATTTACCTGGTTATGTGGTAACATTTTGATTTTGTTGGACCTAAGGACGTGGAGAGTGTAATTTAGAAGGCAAATGCAATCACATGTGTTACGTACTGAGGTACGTAGTAAATTTGCATAGCCGCCGCTGATTAGATCCATGGTCTACCTGGCTAATTAAGACTACCTGGGATATGTCATGAGGGTGAATTCATCCTTGTTGGAGGGGGTGTTTCTGGCTCTTTTTAAAGAAACACTAGGTTGTGCCTTTGTTCATTGATGGACCCCACCATTCTCAACAATTTTTGTCCAGTCTCCAGTTTTCCCTAAAAAGGGAAGGTGGTTGAGAAGATGGTGGCCTTACAACTCCAGAGGATCTTGAGGAAACAGATGATCTGGATTCTTTTTCTGTCAGGTTTCAGGCCAGGATATGTGGCTGAAACAGCATTGGTTGGATTCATAAATGGTCTCTGACAGAAGCAAGAGAGAAGTGGTGCATCCATCCTCGCTCTTCTTGATGTCTCAGTGGCTTTCAATACCATAGATCTTTGGAGCTGGTTTAGGGAGTTGGAGTTCTGTGTTGGTTCACCTCCTTCCTCTGATGTCAGTCCCAATCACTGTTTATAGGGATAAGTCCAGCTCTTGGCCTCTGTCTTGCAGGGTGCCTCATGGCTCAGTGCTTTCTCCACTCCTGTTTAACATCTACATGAAACTGCTGGATGAGATCATCCATCACCATGGGATAAGGTATTACCAGTATGCTATTGATACCCAGCTATACATCTCCATCCTGGGTAAAGTAAGTGATGCTATAGATGTTCTTTTGTGGTGTCTGGAGGCTATAGGGACCTGAATGGGGACAACAGATGCCTACTGAACCCTAGTAATATGGAATGACAGCGGGGGGGGGGGCTCTGTATCCAGGAATGTATTGTGTTTGGCCTTGGATAGGGATGCACTACACAGACCGACCCAGTACATCATCTGGGGGTCCTCCTAGACTTGTGACTCCTGCTCAACTTCATATTGTGCATCAGTTATGCCCTTTTCTGGATAAGGAAGCTCTCAGACTCTCATGCCTTGGTCATCTCCCATTTGGCCTATTGCAAATACACTCTACGTGGTACTACTCTTGAAAAAGAATCCAGAAGCTTCAGCAGGTACAAAATGTGGCTGCACATGACGCCACCTGTGCAGCATACATAACACTTCTGCTGCATAGCCTGCATTGGGTGCCGATTTGCTTCCAAGTCCAATTCAAGCTGTTGGTTATGACCATTAAAGTTCCACATGGCATGGGGCCAAATTACTTATGCAGCCATTTTCATCCCACTACATCAACCTGTCCCACCTGGTCAGGCAGGGAGGTATGTTGCGGACCCCCATCAACAAAAATAATTCAGACTAGTAGGGTCCAGGAAGATGGCCTTCTCTGCCATTGCCCCCACTCTGTGGAACACTCTCTCCCCAGAGGTGAGACAAGCCCCCACTTTCTTGGCCTTCTGTAAAAGTGTAAATACACTTTGTGGCTGTACGTTTTTGCATGTAATAAGCATGTAATGTGGGGTTGGTTGGTGCTCTGAAAGCCTTCCCACCACCTTTTAATCATCATCCCTTGACCTTTTTAAATTTTATATACTGTTTTTATGCTTTTAATATTTTACACTGCTCAGAGTCTCACTCTGAGGGAGATGAGCAGTTCTTAAATATGACAAATAAATAAAATAAAATATATACAGCATTGAAGTATCAGACTGGAGACACATTCAGGCTAAGCAATAAAAACACGCTTTTAAAACATGCTATTCTTTTCAGCATGCAGTGCAATATTTATATACCACTCTTTATTAGCATAGGTTGCTAATCAAAAGCCAGAATACCCTCCAAGGTTTTATTATTTTTCCAATCCCCTGAGTAAAAGGGTTTTAGTACCAAATATTTATTTATTTATTTATTTTGTGAGATTTATATACCACCTCACAGTGCAAGCACTCTCTAAGCGGTTTACACCAGTAAGCAATGTATATTTATACTGCCCCCAACAATCTGGGTCCTCATTTTACCTACCTCGGAAGGATGGAAGGCTGAGTCAACCTTGAGCCGGTGAGATTTGAACCGCTGACCTGCGGATCAGTGTCAGCTAAAGTGGCCTGCAGTACTGTACTCTAACCGCTGCGCCACCTCGGCTCTGTTCAAACAAATAACTCAAACAAACCTACTGTATGTGCTATCTGGGATTAGTGATGAAATCCTTCTACCTTAGATGATTTGAACAACTACAAACTGTAAACCCTTCATTTAATTAGCTAGTCTGGTCTAGCAGTTAAGACAACAGACTAGAAAATAGGAGACCATGAGTTCAAGTCCCATTTTAGGCATGAAAGCCAGCTGGGTGACTTTGGGCCAATAATTTTCTCACAGCCTAATCCACCTCATCAGATTGTTGTTGTGGGGAAAATAAGAGGAAGGGCATGTGTTAGATACATTCACCATCTTGAGTTATTTGTAAAAATAATAAAGGTGGATACAAAATAAATATTTTTTTTTTAAAGCAATGGCGAAAATTACCTACTCATGGAAAGGAAAACGGTTATTTGAAAAAGTTTCTGCTTGGTTTCAAAGTGGAAACTTTCTCTCTGCTGCACAAAGATCTCAACCCCTATGCTATTTTAGCAGTGTTGGTAAAATGAAATACAGCAAGATTAGAGTGTGTGAACAGAGCACAGGTAATGTTTTTGTCTTTATGCTAAACCATACATGTAATATTTTAAATGCAAGCATTTCACCAACATAATGCAGTAATATCTGCAGCCATTCTCACTGCACATTAACATAAAAATAAAGAGATGTAGTTTGCAATTAAGGTTTTTAGTTTGCCAAACCTGTTGGTGAGGAAATGGGTCTTGGTTTTTGACTAATCTAATGTGAAGAATGAAGAACTTCCAGCAGAACCTGGTTTCTCCAGTGGAATTCATTTTTGACAAGTTGCTTGAAGGGTTGGGTAAATTATAAAACTTACTAAAGCTATTTGAAACTATCTGAAAACTTAACTAGCTGAAAATTTAAAACAGGGGTCAAAGGAGGCCTTCTTCAATCATTTTAGTAAATCCCAGAAATCAGGAAAATTAAGGCCTTATGCTGGAAAGAGTGTGTTTGGTATTTGAAACTATGGTCTCCCAAATCATACACAGTGTTTAACAAGGATGAAAAATATAGCTCTTTGATATATAATTTATAATCTGGATAAACTAGAGAGAAGATTCTATATTTTAGGTAGTCCTTAATTTTTGGTAGTCCTTAGGTGGTCCTTAATTTACGACTGATCAGAGTTACAACGGCTTTAGAAAGGACACTTTATGACCCATAAAGCATTTCTGACTGTCATAAAATGATGTACCACTCCCCCCCTTCTGTAAATGGCCACATTTTGGGTGCTTGGCAATTGGCTCATTTTTACAACTGAATTCATCACCCATGTTAGCAATGTGGTCTACTCTTGGTTTACACATCTTCTGTTATATTCTCAAAACTGTCCTTCCTATTCTCCCCAAAGAGTAGTTGATTAGTGCAGCCATTATAGATAGAAAATACATAAAGATACAGATATATCTTGGACCCTTGAAAGAGGCAAATACAGAGTGTTGATTTCATTCATTAAAAACTATATATCAATATGCACCAAAAGGCATGTTTTTCTCATAAATACAGTATTATAAAGCACATTCGTTGGCCTGCTCACTAATGAATGATTGTGCTTATAGGGATACAAGTCATTTCATTGAGAAGGTAGACTGGACTTTAATCCTTATCTAAATTGTGCTTCTATAGCATTTAATCATTTTAATGCTGGGGGTGGCAAATATTAAGGAGACTGTAAAAAATTCTGCATGTCATTATAAAAATACAAAATATGTTTTGATCCAACTGCAATCTCTCATTTCTATTTCTTTCTTTTAAAACTAAGTACAATGAGAAATGTTGGTTAGTTTCAAAGAACATTAAAGACAGATGCCCCACCAAATGTTTATTTACCGGTAATAACAGTGACAAGTGAAATTTGGGAGAAACCCCAACCCTCTTGAATGTAATCACCCAAAGTATTACTCATTATGACCAACTTCTCTTTTCGGTTAAATAGCAGAACTACCAAGAACTATTGGTCCTGAAACCACTGTACTTCGGTTGGAAGCTTTATGCCTCCAAATGTCATTTGTAGGGAAACAGTGGTAGGATTTCATCTCTTCTTTGAGGTATCTGTTTGGCCACTGTGATGAGCAAAATGTTGAACTATAACAAATCTTGGCAAGGTTCAATATACTATTCCTATGCTCTTATATTCTTGACTGGAAGTATTCCTTCACAACAGGTAGTTGAGTTACCTGACCCCAAATTCCCCCCAAATTTGAACACACTTAAATTATATAGGATCAACCAGTAGAAAAATGTTATCAGAAAATCATGCTATTACTTTTTAAATGACAAATTTGCATATTCAAAATGTATTCTACTGACATGGAAGACTATTTTGAAGTAACCCATATTTGGGTAGTGATATTTGGTTTAGGATTCAGTCTACAACTGTGATGATCATTTGCTACCTTCTGATATTAGGAAGATTGTCTCTTTAAACTGAAATATATGACAAAATATATTTAATATATAAAGAGGATAATCAGAACTGCAGAAAAAACAATTACTGCCAACCTGCCTTTCATTGAGGACCTGTATACTGCATGAGTCAAAAGGAGGGCCGTGAAAATATTTACTGACCCCTCGCATCCTGGACATAAATTGTTTCAACTCCTACCCTCAAAACAACGCTATAGAGCACTGCACACCAAGACAACTAGACACAAGAACAGTTTTTCCCCAAACGCCATCACTCTGCTAAACAAATAATTCCCTCACCACTGTCAAACTATTCACCAAGGCTGCATTACTATTACTATTAGTCTTTTCATCGTTCCTATCACCCATCTCCTCCCACTTATGACCGTATGACTGTAACTTGTTGCTTGTATCCTTACGATTTATATTAATATTGATTGTTTCCTGATTGCTTATTTGTACCCTATGACAATCATTAAGTGTTGTACCTCATGATTCTTGACAAATGTATCTTTTCTTTTATGTACACTGAGAGCATATGTACCGAAAATGAATTCCTTGTGTGTCCAATCACACTTGGCCAATAAAGAATTCTCTCTCTCTCTCTCTCTCTCTAAATATATATAAAACTTCATATTTATATAACTGCCCTCTTATTCTCATCAGCAAGGCATTTAGAATACTTCCAACCATTCTTCCACAATATGATTTTCTAGCAAAAATTAACAATTTTGATAACGTTGGATTTTCCAGTTTAGCCACCTAAAATGTGGAAGGATGCACTCTTTCAGTTTTCCACTGGCTTATTTCATACATTTTTGTACAATAGTCTTGCTACATTTTGGGGAGCAGAGGAAGAGCATTCGAAAAAATAATTCCAAAATATTAAATGTTCTGACCTTCAGATAGATAGATGTTCCTTACAGTTCCATGAACTACAATAATAGCTCTGTGTAATGCTTTACCTCTAGCAGAAGATGAAAAAAAGTGAATGAAAAAATGTCCCTGAAGATTGCAAGCCAACCGAGGGAGAAAGGGGAAAAGAGAGAGAAGCTTAGAGCATTTTTGCCAACAATATAATTTTGATAGCTCTTTGGATGATCTAGTCTTTGCATAATGCATTGAATCCAATTTAAATATTTTCAATCCATTTCATCCTAGCTGACCAGATATTTGGAGAGCCTGTATGAAGTGATAGTTTCATTTAGTCATTTAAAAAGGATAAAACCTTTCAAGATTGTTTGCTGCTTGGCACTTTTTATTTTATATCAGGAGAGTCCAACATTGGCAACTTTAATGTTTACATGCTGGCTGGGGAATTCTGGGAGTTGAAGTCCATAGGTCTTAAAGATGCCAAGGTTGGACAACCCTGCTTTACATAAAGGTTGAACTCATACTGCTCTGATCCTAGGAAAGCCCCAAAAGTGAAATTGGCAAGCCACAGGAAGGACTATTAACGATCTACACCCCAAAGAGGTAAAACTGAAAGGAAAAAGTAACAAAGAAATGTTCACTATATATGTCATGTGCCATTCTATGAGCTTATGTTTTACAATCCATCTACAATCCATCTATAAATTAACTAAACTGCAATCCGTGTATTTATTTTTGGTTAAAGATTTGCGTATTGTCATGCCACCGTCCCCTGAAATGTCTATAGAAGGATGGCAAGTGTATTAAAAAAAATCAAGATGTCAGGATTGGTCTATTATAATAGATCAAGCTTTCTTCTAATCCAGCATCTTCTTTACAACAGTAGCTAATCAGATGCATTCGGGAAAATCACAAGCAGGTTTTTAAAATAGTTTGCTTCCTGGCTCTTGTTATTCAAAAACATTTAGCTTTTGAGCATAATCTGGTTCTGAATGCTAGACTAAGTCTGGGGAGGTTTTCACTACCCTGAGACTTTCTGGACTTGGGCCAAACATATTTGTTTAGCCTGATAATGTTGCATGAGGTTGTTATGGAGAAAAAGTGGGGGCAGCAGAATGGATGATCATGAAAATTATATTGAGTTGTCCAGAACAATATTTCTCAACCTTAGCAATTTGAAGATATGTGGACTTCAGCTCCCAGAATTCCTGGGAATTCCTGGGAATTCTGGGACTTGAAGCCAAACATTTTAAAGTCTCCGAGGTGGAGAAACATTGCTCTAGAGCAGTGGTTCCCAACCTTTTTGTGATCGAGTACCACTTGGAGGTCCCGTACAGTCGCCGCGTACCACCTGGTTCCTTTTTTGGCCCTGCGCATCCAGCAACTGGATTCTCGGGCCGCTGGGACCAGGTGGGTGGCGTGTGGCAACAGTTGCAAATCATTGCCAGATTATCTTGTGTTAGGCAGTAAACATTTTTGTGAAGTAAAAAATAACTAACTAAAAATCGTTCATGACCCCGAAAGTGTTCGCGTACCACCTGAAAGGCCCTCGCGTACCACTAGTGGTACACGTACCACAGGTTGGGAAACACTGCTCTAGAGTAAATACAGGATACATTTTTAAAACTACTTAATTTAAAGATAGACATACTAATAATGAATTAGCATATTTTTTAAACATATATTGCAGTGACTTACTTTTCCTATCAATCTGCGATACAATCATGTGCACATGCTGAAGTTAATGAGATTTAAGAAGCCTATTATTACACATTCTATGTGCTTAAGGAGGACTTCCACGTTAGCAATTTATAGTGTCATCTTACCATCACTATGGTGATAAATCATTACTGCAGGCTTTATATCACCATTGAGATTATGGAGTGATGCTATAAATCACTAGTGTGGAAATTTTCATTAATAGTAAGCCAGGATGCAATGCTGGAGAGTTTGACTTAACGGGAGAAGTAAAGGGCCACAGAAAAGTAAGAAGGAACAGATTAGTAATATACTTAGTCCAAATAGGGATTATTATCACACCATAATAGAGAGGCTGTACTGTATTCAATTAAACACTAAGTAGCAGCAGTTACTTTGCCGTCTGAATGAATGTGTAGTTCACCAAGGTGGCTAGACACAATGATGATCACAATTCTATTTGGCATTACCAGTTTGATCATCTTAAGTAGTCTTGTGGACATGCCCCATACAGAGTTGCCTATTCTCAAAATGATTAGCTTCCCTGAGCCTAGTGTGAGACCATAGGTCAGAGGTCTTCAAACTTGGCAACTTTAAGACTTGTGGACTTCAACTCCCAGAATTCTCCAGCCAGCATAGCTGACTGGAGAATTTTGGGAGTTGAAGTCCACAAGTCTTAAAGTTGCCAAGTTTGGGGACCCCTACAGGGATGGGTTCTAACTTACCTCGCCGCCGGTTCACTTCCTCCCGCGCCGCGTGGGCACGTGGCTGTGCAAAACCCAGAAAAAAATAGCATCCATGGACCAGCATTGACAGAACCAGCTTTGTGACATCACCACTGGTTTACTACCGGTTCTATAGAACCGGTGCGAACCCTATGAAAAGTATTTGGAATTGAATCAAAGATTTCAGGGTCTTTTGGGACAGCTAACACATCTTGAGTTTATCTTCATCACCAACATTCCTGTTGCTATATTTATTTATTTTTATAAATAATACTTTTATCTTGCTCCCATTATGATACATGGGTTAGAATTGGAGGATCGGAGAACCGCCAACTCAGTCATAAGGAGTACTAACTGAACTCTCCTACTTATAAATTTGTCACCTTAAACAAAAAATGGAAGAGCAAGGCAATTTTCATTTGTAAATTATTATACCTAATCTAATGGTTTAAAAATAAGAAAATGTTCATAAGCATTTGCTATATAAATATGATTCTATGATATATGGAATATTTGGATTTGTAAATAGCAAAATTATTCAGTCTCATTTTTAAATTTATAACTAGAGCCAGTGTATGGAATCATTACATTTCTTAGACTTCAATTATTCTCATGACAGCGAAATGTTATTTTTCTTGAAAAATAATGGAGACATTACTAATATGGAATTTGTAGAGGAAAGTATATTTATTCTAGTTGCATGTTACATTTATTCCAGTCCTCTAACTTAAAATGCAATCTTTATAGGTATGTAGAGTTAAGTGAGCATATACATTACATCTCTCGGTGTTAATGTCTTTGGTTTGAGCCTATAGCAATAGCACTTTTCTTATATACCGCTTCATAGTGCTTTACAGCACTCTCTAAGCGGTTTACAGAGTTCAGCATATTGCCCCCAACAATCTGGGTCCTCATTTTACCGACCTCGGAAGGATGGAAGGCTGAGTCAACCTTGAGCCTAGTGAGATTTGAACAGCTGAACTGTTGAACTAGCAGTCAGCCTGCAATGGCTGCATTTAACCACTGCACCACTTCAGCTCCTATAGATTGTTTGGGGCTTGAAATTAAATTTTAAAAAAGGAGAATTCTTAATATTTGTACTACTTTGTAAAAAAGGAAATGTCACTATGTCACCTACATATGCTAGAGGATTTTTCTTGACTAAGAATGATTACTTATAAATAATAACTCTCATTATATGAGCTTCACTATAGATATTTACAACCCTGAATACTTCACACTATACATTTGTTCAACTAGTTACATGGAAATACTTTAAAGTATTTTATTTTAAATTCAACAAAGGAATACTTAGTAAGGGTATTCTTGTAAAAGCCATGCTTTATTAATAACTATTTAATTTTGAAGGGTTTTGTTTTGTGGCTTCAAGTCAAACTTGACTCGTGGTAACTTTGAACTGTGGTGATGCAGTGGTTAGAGTGCAGTACTGCAAGCTACTTCTGCTGATTGCCGGTTGCCTGCAATTTGGCAGTTCAAATCTCACCAGGCTCAAGGTTGAACCAGTCTTCCATCCTTCCGAGGTGAGTAAAATGAGGACCTAGATTGTGGAGGGCAATATGCTGACTCTGTAAACCACTTACAGAGGGCTGTAAAGCACTGTAAATTGATATATAAGTCTGTGCTATTGCTATACAGACAAGTCCATGCAGTTTCCTAGCAGCAGTTTTAGAAGTATATGGCATTGCCTTCTTCCTAAGGCTGAGAGAGAATGACTGGCCCAAAGTTACTTAGTTGGCTTAAGTTTAGCAAACTTATTAGCCAACAAATCCACATCATTTAGGGCAACTAACAAAAATATCAACAGAAGATGCAATATTTTAAAATACATAAAATATGATTAAAGTTCTATCTGAAAAGTTTGATTTGAGCCCCCTCTTAAACTATAATGAGGAGGTTTGCCTCTGGTTCATAAATACCGTGTTTCCCCGAAAATAAGACATGTCCCGAAAATAAGCCCCACAGGGCTTTTCGGGACATGTGTTGAAATAAGCTCCACCCTGAAAATAAGCCACCCTGACTACTTCCGGGGAAAGGTGGGGACATGCCGAGAACTGCTCTTTTTGTGGCTGCCACTCTTTTGGCGGGTGGGGGGGAGAAAGAGAGCAAGTGAGAGGCAGGTGTGTGCACACCCTGCGGGACTAGCTCGGCTCCTCTGGGCTCTGCCTACAGCAATTTAAAATGCACTTCTGCCCGCGAGGAAGAGGGGACGAGCATCGAGCCTCTCGTTTGCGCTCTCTCTCTCTCTCTCTCTCTCTCTCTCTCTCTCTCTCTCTCTCTCTCTCTCTCTCTCTCTCTCTCTCTCTCTCCCTCCCTCCCTCCCTCCCTCCCTCCCTCCCTCCCTCCCTCCCAGCCAAAAGAGTGGCATGGGAATCCCCTGCAGAAACAGCCACCCATCACCGCCCCTTCAGCTCTGCCTTCCGCCGCCGCCTCGCTCGCTCGCCACCCCGCCCCGCCCCATCCCCCGCCTGAAACCCCCAAACTCCTTTGGCAGCATTTTGAAACATGCTCCTGCCTGCGATGAATGGATCGATGTTTATGTTTAAATCGCCACCCGCAGTAAAAGCCAGGCAGTGCCCTTATCCCTCAAAACGTGTTCTCCGGAGGTGGAGCCCAGCACCCATCATATGCAGCTCATTTGAGAGAGCAAGAGAGTAACAGGAGGCATGTGAAGGTGGATTGGGGGGGAGAGAAACTAATGCTGACAACAGAAGCCACAATTGGTGGGGGATCGTAACCACCCCCACTAATGACTTGGTTGATTTGAGGTTAGGATGCCAACCAAGAGAGGTTTTCTTCGTCCCCCCACTGCTGCCTTACAAGCAACCCAGATCGACTCCTGAGTAAACAAGCACTGTTAAAGTTCCCCTAGCCAAGGTTAACCACAATTGCCAAGCTGTTTGACAAAAGCCATGCACCCAGAGGAAAGCAACGTAGGTCTGGAGCGAAAGATTTCTACAGCTCGCTGAACATTGGAAGGCGGAACTGGGGGGAAAGCAGCATCCCAAGCCAAATCTTGAAGGAGAGGATCTGTCCATCCCCCCATCACCCTACCCACCCCTCTCCTTCCAGCAGACTTGTCCTAAGCCAAGGATAACAATGGTTTTTTAAAAAGCTACTTTTCCCTACCAGTATATTCTCACCTTTTTAAGGTCCCCTCCCACTTAGGAATTCACGGAGAAGGGAGGAAAGGGGAGGGGCAGCTCTCCCAAACTTAACTTGAGGCTAATAAGGCCACGGGTGAAAAACGAGGGTTTTGGTGGGTTTTCCCCCCTCCCCGCCCGGGAAAAAGGCGCGTGCGATCTTGTGCGTCATTGGATGCAGGAGCCAAGCTCCCACGGTTGCCCGGCGCTGATTCCCATTGGGCACATGTAGACGTGCCCCAAGGCCGATCAGTGTTCTTCGAAATGGGGGTCCCGAAGGATGGATGCCTCGGCATCCCATGCAAGGAGGGAAAAAGGGGCTCCCTCCGCATCTTTTCCTCCCCCTTCCTTCATCCAGGAACAGCTCCATCCCTTCCTGGTTTGATCTTTTTTTCCCTTAACCTCCTTTGCTTTCGCCTCCCATTCAGGCGCGCATCCTAGCCCTGCTCCTTCCCTGCCTGTAGATGCAAAGGCTGCGACTCCCGGAGGTCACAAAGGCGACGAGCATCAGAGGTGCAACAACCACTAGGAAAAAGAGCCGGCCCCACCAGCTCTGCAAAATCCACTCCCTGTGTGGTGGGAAAGTCCATGCTCCTGCCCCGTGACGTTCACAGGGGTCTCTCCGTCTCATTCACACATACCCACACAAAAAAACCCCAGACAAGCAAGGGCATGTGTAAGTCAAGACACAGCAACACGTGGCTCTGTTGTTGTTGTCATCGCTGGAGCGTGCCCCTGACAATGCCATCCACCTCCCCTTCCCATGCCAAGACCCCGCTCGGGACACCACCAACACCACCATCCCGCGCACGTCTCTTCAGTGCCTGGCACGGGGTAATGCCAGAGGAGCATTTGCTGCCGCTGCTGCTGGTGCTGTTGGCACTGAGTGGCCTGTTGTGCCCGCCGGGAGCGCTCCTCCAGCCCGCATTCGGTGCCCCCGCCGCCGGTGCCACCTCCGTTGCCGCCGGTGCCATCGCTGGCGTGTGCTGCTGCCCCTGCCGCTGCTGTCACTGCGCACACAACCGTGAGAGGCAGGAGGAGCAGGAGAGCCCAGCGCCGCATCACCGTGCAAACTTTCGCCCGCGGCTGCCCTGGCAAGCCCCAAATTGAGCCCCAGCATGAGACTCACATCCTACCAGACACTTGTCCCGGTACCGCCGTCGCATTCCTTGGTGTTGTCTCCAGGGTAGCCCGTTCTAAAAGAGAAGGTCTCGAGAGTTCAATCTAACTTTTCGAACTTGCGAGACCTTCTCTTTTTGAATGGGCTGCCTTGGAGACAACACCGAGGAATGTGACGGTGGTACCGAGACAAGTGTCTGGTAGGACATGCACCCCGCCTCACCCCGCCCACCCTCCCAAGAGAGACGCACCACTTACTGGAGGTTTGGCAGCTCCGTGGTGTCTCGGCTTGTCTGTCTGCAAGGTTTTTTTCCCTAAACAGACTAGCCAAGAGACCACGGAGCTGCCAAACCTCCAGTAAGTGGTGTGTCTCGCGTCCCGCCCCACCTGCACCCCGAAAATAATAAGCCACCCCCCAAAAAAATAAGGCCAGGGACATTTTTGGGGGTCAAAAAAATATAAGCCCCTGTCTTATTTTTGGAGAAACACGGTAGTTGTTTAATAAAGCCTACATAAGAAAAAGAAGAATTGATTATCAAATATAGAGTTCTTGGTGTCTGTGGGTTAGTTGTTTTCTTGCAGACATTTCAATAGTCAACTACATAATAGTAGCACCGGTGATGGCACTGGTGATGTTATCCAGTTGGGTAATAAAACATCTACAAGAAAACAACCAAACTTTTTAATATTAAATATGTTCTGCTTTTCTGAGGCAGGTACTATGGTATCTATGGCAAAACATAACCAACTTAGATCTAATAACTTAATGGCATAAGATTCAGAGAATATTCTATACATAAGTATGTGTTTGAGTGGCAGACTGAGCAGACATACGTCAGATTCCAAATATTCTGTGTTCTGGTATAATGTGATATGTCTTGTTACCATCATTCCCTTTTATTTTAGATGTATGCACACTCTCGCATATAAATAATGAATCTGTGTCCTTTTAGGATGATGCATTTGGTGAATTTTGCTTCTTTTGTTTCATAATGCATAACCTGGTCATCTTACTCTCTTGGCTAAATCTCTGCTTCCACAACTGTAATGAAACTCTGAAATCAACAGGAATTTAGGCAAAAGTATTGTTGGAAAGAGATATTAGAAAGAACGACTGAACGACTCAGCATGACTGTCATAAATTGAATATGGCTTTCTTTTTTCTGAAGAGGTATATTTTGCTTCTAATGAGTACAGTTAAAGTGGACCATAATTTGTTCAAGGAAGCCAGCTGATTTTATAGGTTCAGAAATAAGACACTGTGTAAATGAGCTCATGCAGTTGAGGGCATTCACAGAATGCTGAATGAGAATAAAAGTGACTGCAAAAAGATTTGCCAGACGTAGGAGGGAGTACCCATGGACTTAAAGGAGAAGCAAGCATGACAGAAGATGGACAATACAACAGAAAGCCTGTATTAATGTGATGTCTGAGAAGAATCTAATAATAGAAATCCAAATGAAATGCTGCAAAACAGTTAAAAATATTTTAGCAGAAATTCTGCTGGATTATTGAGATTAGGGAGGATAAAGAACAATGTTATATCTAACAGAGATTTTAAGAGCTATATTGCCATAAATCCTTACAATATGCTGAAAAAAAGTCAAGGGGTCAAACCCTCTTTTATGATTCTTTGCATGGTACTTACTCCTATTTTTTTTTATCTGGGCACCAATAAAGATCTTAATATTTCTGAATGCCATAAAATACTAGTAGTCCTTTGCAGTCCACCAGTCCTTTCTTTGAAACCTAAAATTAGAGTTTTTGATTCAGTTTCTGGATTTGACCAACGAACTGGCATGAAACATTTATATGTTTATTTATTCTATTTTATGCAATCTTCAGAACAGAAAAATTCTTTCAAAACAGTTCACAAAGATAACATAAAATGGTGTGTAAATATATAAACTGACATATAAAATAGTGAAATTAAATAAACATGATTCAGATTAAAGACCAGGATCCCAGAAATCGTTAATATATAATAAGTAGTAATCCTAGTTTAAAAAATATAAATCGGGATGACTAAAGGTGAATTTAAACAAAAAGATAGCCACTAAAAACAACTACAGAGGAGATAACAAAACTGAGTATCACAAAAATGGTGTCCCACCCTAACTCCCTTTCCCCCATCTCTCTCTTTTTTTTAGTTACTCTATTAGCATAAAAGATGGACTTGTGCAAATGGCCTTTGTGGCCAATTATCTGTCTGTATAGATTTATCTGAGTAGAAAAAAGGTTTTAACATTATCTGCCCTTATATAAATTAAAGATTTAATGTTAAATTTTAATTTAGACCAGAAACATGCTGGCAGCCTGTGTAGACGATATGAAACTGTTGTTATGTGATCTAATCCTTTTTCCCTACAGACCACTGAGCAACTACATTATATATTAGCTCTCAGAAAACCCAAGAATGTCATAACACAATTCAGCCAAAGTTCAATTCTTTATTTGCTTACCTCTTATAAACAGAATCTTGCTAGACTACAGTAAACCTATATTACCCTAATGTAGAGACATCACCCTGTCAACAAAAGTGCATATAGTCAAGGCTATGGTTTTCCCAGTTGCAATGTATGGCTGTGAAAGTTGGACCATAAGAAAGGCTGAACGCCAAAGAATTGAGGCCTTTGAACTATGGTGCTGGAGAAGACTCCTGCGAGTCCCTTGGACTGCAAGGCAATCAAACCGATCAGTCCTAGAGGAGATCAACCCTGACTGCTCTTTAGAAGGCCAGATCCTGAAGATGAAACTCAAATATAATGAGAAGGAAGGACTCACTGGAGAAGAGCCTAATGCTGGGAAAGATTGAGGGCAAAAGAAGACGGGGACGATAAAGAATGAGGTGGCTGGATGGAGTCACTGAAGCAGTAGGCATGAGCTTAAATGGACTCCAGAGGATGGTAGAGGACAGGAACGCCTTGAGGAACGTTGTCCATGGGGTCGCAATGGGTTGGACATGACTTTGCAACTAACAACAACAACCCTAATGTAACAAATATATCCTAGGAGATTCTAGGGAGTGGCTACCATAAATCTCTTCCTATGGTCCAACTCTGGACTGTGCTGACTTGCTCCCCTCCCATGAATGTGCTCCCTTCTTACTAGGACAATTCTTAGATCAATCGAATCTGTATTTAACCTGAGCATGAATGTCTACTGAAGAATCAGTCAACTCTTGAGCTACATGCATTTTCAGTACTTAATGCTGAATCCAAGAACATCCACAAATTGCATACCAAATCTGCCAGAGAATGAAACTTCCTCTAGCATCCCCACCAAGGTCAGTATATTTCCCTAGTCAGAAAACCTCTTGCATACTTCTCTTATCTGGATTAAACTTGGTTTTCTTTCATCTATCCAACAGTAGTCACCAATCCCTTTTTCCACAGATGTCCAAATATGACACATACAAAAAGCAAAAATAGCCCTTAGTTATCATCATAATAAAAAAATCTAAAATCCATTTGAGGAAATAACTGTATAAGGACAACTTGAGGTTACAAATTAGGATTTAAAAAAACACTGAAAAAGTGGACAGCATTTACCTATATTTTCTCCCTTTTTCCTTTATAGGATCTTTTTTTTTACAATAAACCGGTTACTTGGGGAAGTTCAAGGAGAAAACTTGGAAGAAATAATAATTAAAAAAACATTTTGCTGAATTTCAAATCAGTAGCTTTCAATATGCTATGGAAAGCGTGTAACAACTGTGCTATTTCAGCCTTGCACTTAAAATGAAACTCCAGAAAGTGTGAGGAAATATAAATCTGCCATTGAGAATGGCAAAGCTATGATCAAATGTTAAGTGTGAAATTGCAGAAGAAACTGCTTGGTACTGGGAAAGAAGAAAGCATGAGAAAGCAGCTCAAAACAGATCTGCCTTGCTATTTGTTTGGCATAAATTGTGGTAGAAAGATACTCTGGCTTTCAAGATTCTGTTACAATGAAAGTGTTTCAACATAAAGAGCATTTGCTGAAATACCTTCTATTCCTGTTTCATGACTTTGTCTATCTTGAAGGGCTGACAAGCAATATTAGAGATTCAGTTGAGTAAAGGTTTATTCCTCTGATCAGGAGCCAATGAACTGCTTGAGTTACCGTAGCTTGTAAGAATATAAACCACACCAGCCAAAGCAGAGAGGAATAGTCAAGGCATCGTAAGGGGCAAACAATAATACTTTAGTACTCTATACTAAATACAGAAGATATTTCATATTGTCTGCAAACTGAAACTTGTCAGTGTTCTGCAGGTGTCTTTATTTACCTCAGGGATTTTTGTGTAGTCCAAATTGCAACATGATTATTTATGCACTTTTCACAAGCAATATGATTAGATTCTGTATTTTCACACAAATTAAAATGGATTTAATTTTACAAGCATGAAATTTTGGTGAACAAAGTGGCCTAATAGAAGAAGAACAACCCAGCAGAGAAAGTAGGGAAAGCAGTGAAGATTTAGAAGATAGAAGCCAAGAAGAAGAAGATCTAGTAGAAGAAAGGAAGAAACAAAAGGAGGTCATTAAGAAACAAAGACAGCAAGAGAAAACGCAAGGCAGAGTGCTAAGAGAGACGAAGCGTACTAAAAGATATTATAAATAATAATGTCCGAAGAAATAAAAAAAATAACATTTAGCAGAATAAATGGACTTAATAACCGGAAGTAAAGAACTCAAACATTTTCTAAACAAAAACAAACAAAAAAAGGAAAAACTTAACATCAGTGTAACTGCTCTCCAAGAAGTATATATCAAAAAAGAGAATTTAAGACTATTTGCTATACCCACAACAAATTATGCCTCAAATGATAAACAATTTGAATCTTATAAAAAAACTACACAATAAATTTATAGAACTAGGAGTAGAGAATTTAATTACTATTGGGGATGCTAATGCCTTAGTTAACAGTAAGATAGAGTAAAAGAAAAGTATAAAGGGGTATTTTCAAGTAAGCTTGTTAAAGTTCTAGAAGGTATATTGTACAATAGGATAGGTAATGTGAGAGCAATATGAATATTAAATGAAATACTGTATAAAATGTAATAATCCGACAACAGCTTTTGATGGATAGGGGGCTACAAATGCCCCACCTGTTTGTTATATGTTTTGTTTTGTCTTGTTTTGTGTGTTCAATAAAAAAATAAAAAATATATTTAAAAAAAAATAAAAATAAAATGGATTTGAAACAATGGGAGCATTTTATGGCCATGACAGATTAAGAAGACATTGCTTTTCAGAGAAATAACCCCCTATTTTAAGGTATATGAAAATCAGTGGTCCTTGATGCTCTCTCAGCTTGGTTGTTTTGTTGCAGACATTTCATTACCCAAACTAGGTAACATCATCAGTGCTAGTTAGATGTTACCTAGCATGGGTAATGGAATGTTTGCAAGAAAACAACCAAGCTCAGAGAGCATCAAGCACCCTCATTTCAACACTGTGCTACAAACATTCTCCTTTATTGCTATATGAAAATCAATTGAAATTGTATCGAACCACAGCAATCTATTTACCATACCCATTTCATTATTAGCAAAGTGTCTAATCATTAACCATAAGTGTTCTGAAACATTTTGGCTAGTTTCTGAAATAACATACTGTACCTTGGTATCAGCAAAGCAAGAGAAAGCTTGAGTAGCAAGATAATTCAATAACCAACCTAAAACTAGTATCCTCCGTGCTGATTTTTTTTGTAAATTATTGAAAATGGCACTGTTTCAGAGTGCTTTCTTGTGAACTAATGTATGATGCCATCCTTTAATTATATTGTTTTATTTACCTTATTTTTCTTAAAATATAAATATGTTTTTTCATTTGTTCTTTTTGTCATTGTTATTTATTTATGTTCCTATGTAATTTCAAATGTCACTATGGATGTTTTAAATTGTTCATATTCACATAAGCTGCTGAGAACCATTTTGATTGCAGAAGGATAGAAATGGGTCTAATAATAAATAAATTAAAGTTTATTTCAGTTTAATGTGATGGGAATTATATTCTGATAACCAGCTGAAGCATCACCTACTGAGTAGAAGCATGGATAGATGTTTTTATGTTTTGTGTTCAGCTCTCAGTGTCACATCTCATCGGCCAGATTATTGGGTTGCAGTTCAATAATATCTGAAGACGCTTGGGCTCCCACCTCTAATTTACATCAAATGCAATACTGCAAGCTAACATCATTTCTCAAAGAAATATACTTGATTACTGTTTCACCAAACTGAAGGAATTTCAAACACTGTTTCAACAAAAGCCAATGTTAGCAGAGTCCCTTCATCCCACATTCATTCCTGATCAAAGCATTTCACTGGCTACTGATTCAGTCTGCTAAGTTTGACAAGTCAGCTACTGCAGGGGCAGGTTGCTCACTTACCTCGCTGCCAGAGCCATGCGCGCGCATCTCCCTCTCGTGTGATTTTGCTTCTGTGCAAACACGGAAGCAAAATCTCGCCAAAATCTCATGAGGGGACGCACACACATGCGAGTTTTTGGTGCGATTTTGCTTCCGCGCATGTGTGGAGGCAAAATCTCGCCAAAATCTCTCTCGTGCGCGTGTCCCCTCACGAGATTTTGGCATGATTTTGCTTCCGTGCAGGCGTGGAGGCAAAATCTCACCGAAATCTCTCTCGTGCGCGCATCCCCTCGCAAGATTTCAGCGCGATTTTGCTTCCGCGCATGCGCAGAAGCAAAATTGCTTGAAAATCACCAAAAATCACCAAAAAAATGGTGACGCGCCGGGTGGACCGGCAGAGAGGGCTCCGGAGCGGTTGGGCAATCCACCGCTCCCTACCAGAGCTGTGCAATGGGCAGCTCCGGCAGGAACCCACCTCTGAGCTACTGGCTCATTATATCTGGATCTCTCGGGTTGGACCTACTGTATTTTTCAGAGTATAAGACGCACCTTTCCCCCCTAAAAGAGGCTGAAAATTTGGGTGCGTCTTATACTCTGAATGTAGCTTTTTCAAAGCTTTTTTACCCAGCCCTAACAAGGCGCTAATGATCTTCCCAGCTCTTACCTGCTTGGAGGCTTTTTTTCATTGCTAATCGCTCCAAAGAATATTTTCCAGCCCTAGCGAGGTGCTAACGATCTTCCCAGCTTGCAGGCTTTTTCATTGCTACTCTCTCCGAAGGAGGTTTTTTCCACCCTAAGTCTTTGCAGGCTTTTTTTCATTACTACTCGCTCCAAATAAGGCTTTTTAAAGCCCTAACCAGGGGATAAAATAATGTGCTGAAGCTGACCAGACTAAGGACACTAGCCAGATGAATACTAACCAGATGAATACCAGATTTTTCCCCTATTTTCCTCCCTAAAAACTAAGGTGCGTCTTATACTCTGGTGCGTCTTATACTCCAAAAAATACGGTACTTTTCAGTTTGGGAATTAATAAAAGGCATCAGTAGCAATTAAAATCCATTTGCTTGGATATGCAGATTAACAAAGTATTTCTGAAATACATAGTAATAAACTTGCTCTGTTACTAACTTTTATTCCATGTGGACAAAACTGTTCCTGACAAAAATCATTAGCATCTTTCTGATTATGTCATCATTAATTACATATGTTGAGATAGTTTGGGGCAGTGGTTAAATCATTAGGCTAAAAACTGGGAGACAATGAATTCTAGTCTCTTCTTAGGCACAAATATAGTTAGATGGCCTTGGGCCAGTCACCCTCTCAGGAAAGAAGCAAATGGCAAAACTACTTCTGAAATCTTGCCAGGAAAACTGCAAAGACTATCCAGGTAGTTGCCAACCTGACTTGAAGGCACAATTATTATCATCATCAATATCATCATCATCATCATTCTAAACATCTGGATGACTGTGCAACCAACTATAATAATAACATATGTCTTTTCTGTAGGAAAACTATATGAAAGCAGTGAGAAACAAAATTCCCAAGGCAATATTTATATGAGCACACCTGGGCAGCTTGCAGTTCACTAAGCCAAAGGTGAATTGCCCATCCACTGGCATCCACAGGATCAAGGGTAGCAAACTGACAAAAATAGCAGCATGCCACTCCAATGCAAGCACTAGGCCTTTTGTATGTGCATCATGATGATGGCCACATGCTCAAAAAAGGGGCAGAGATTGCAATATGACTATACAATGCTGTTCTGGACATTTTGAAAAAGCTGAAAGTTTCTGCAGACATTTTTGTAACCATCTTATGTAATGACTTCCATGCAAAGTTCTTGACCTATCACAAATAGAGAAGTCTACCAAGACTGTGTGTGGTGACCATATAAACGTGTTGAATCATGCTTTTGGGGCACTGCAGGTTAATATCCAAAGATCATAATAATAACTTAGTTACCTCCCATTTTGACCATTGCAACACGCTCTACATGGGACTGCCCTTGAAAGGCATTCTGAACCTCAGTTGGTTCAAAATGCAATGACCTGCATGGTTTTGTGGAGATCTAGGTGTGCCCTGCGGGAGCTGCATTGGTTACTGATCTGCTTCCAGGTATAATTCAAGGTGCTGGTTGTCATCTTTAAAAGACTTCATGGCTTGGAACCAGGTTATCTGAGGGACCGTCTCTTGCAGGTCACATCCACCCGATCCACTACAGTGGGGAGGCAAGAAATGTTGCAGGTCCAGTCCCTAAGAAGGTACATCTGGCAGGATCCAGAAGAAGGACTTTCTCCATGGTGGTTCCCTTCCTTTGAAATATCATCCCTTTAGAAATTAGACTAGTCCCCATTTTAACATGCTTTCGTAAGGCCTAAAGTCTTGGTTTTGCCAGTGGGCCTGGGGAACCCAGAGTGGGATAAAGCCCATCAAATGATTAATTTGGCTGTGTATCGTCGCACACAGTGGGGGTGGGGGAGGTTATTGGGGTTTTTTCTATATTGTGTTTCTACTGTTTTTAAGCTCCCTTTTAAGCTCCCTAGAATTGCTCTGAGTGAGTAGGTGGCCATATAAACTTCCCAAGTAAATAAACAAATAAACTTGTACTCCCAGATTATTTTGTTCTTTTAATGGTTTAGTACAGTGATGGCGAACCTATGGCACGCGTGCCACAGGTGGCACGTGGAGCCATATCTGCCGGCACGCAAGCCGTTGCCCTAGCTCAGCTCCAGCGTGCATGTGCACTCCAGCCATCTGATTTTCGGCTCGCACAGAGGCTCTGGGAGGGTGTTTTCGGCTTCCGGAGGACCTCCGGTGGGCGGGGGAGGGCGTTTTCACCATCCCCAAGCTCCACGGAAGCCTCTGGAGCCTGGGGAGGATGAAAAACGGGCCTACTAGGCCCACCAGAAGTTGGGAAATGGGCCGTTTCTGGCCTCCAGAGGGCCTCCAGGGTGGTGGGGGAGGCCATTTTCGCCCTCCCCCAGGATTGAATTATGGGTGTGGGCACTCGTGCATACGCGATAGCACGTGCGCACACGCTTTCGGCACCCGAGGAAAAAAAGGTTCGCCATCACTGGTTTAGTACATTGTGTACAATCACAATTTTATTTTTTAAAAACAATGTTCTACATATTTTTGCCTGCAATATACTTAACTGCCTGTTATTTACACTTTCCTATGCAATAATCCTTAACATATGCTTTGTCTTTGCGATTTTTCATAATATGCTCCTTAATTTTAATAAAAACTCTTAAAAATATCACCGGTAACAACAAACCTCCTTCCCATGCTGAAGGAAATAAACAACTGGCAGATGACCTGAATGTATTTTACTGTAGGTTTGAGAGAAAATTACTGCCACCCATCTCCACAATCCCCATCTCAGACATACCAATAACAGCTAAGCCTCCTACAACCTACCCCATCCCATTGGGCCCACCACCATTGGTGATTACAGAGAATGAGGTGCAAGGTCTATTTCACAGACAAAAGCCAGGAAAAGAACCAGGCCCAGACAAGATAACTCCTTCTTGCTTAAAAGTTTGTGCTGACCAACTGGCTCCCATCTCCACCTGCATCTTTAATAAATCACTAGAGATGTGCTATTTTCCTTCTTGCTTCAAATGCTCTAAGTGCCAAAGAAATCCTCCATCAAGGAACTGAATAACTTCAGACCGGTTGCTCTAACATCTGTTGTTATGAAGACCTTTGAAAAATACAGTATTTTATTTTTTCTTTAGGTACACTGAGAGCATATGCACCAAAGACAAATTCCTTGTGTGTCCAATCACTGTTGGCCAATAAATAATTCTATTCTATTCTATTCTATTCTATTCTATTCTATTCTATTCTATTCTATTCTATTCTATTCTATTCTATTCTATTCTACTCTACTCTACTCTACTCTACTCTACTCTATTCTATTCTGAAAACTATCACTATCACTTCACTAAATTTTCTAGCAAAGAGTCAGAGATACAGCTGATTCCATTTGCACTAACATCTATACACTTCAATAAACCACAGTTTTGTGTAAGAAAAAAAATCTGTGGAGATTTTTTTTTCTTGCAACCTTGTTTGCAAGTCCCTCAAAGCACTAAATAGTAAAGGAGTGACTGCCCTGCTGGACATCAGTTCCAGAACTAAAATGCTATTTCTAGTATAGCTATGAAAAGCTTGGGTATCCATGTGAGTGTACACACAGATATATAAGAATGATTTATTTACTGTCTAAACAATAATTGGGAAATATAGTAGCAATTTCATTTAAAGAGCTTTGCCAAAGAGCATTAGTTTGTTGTGTTTCTACAGCTGCAGATCCTTCCTGTGGTATATTTGGGGCCTTTGTTAGGCTAAAGGAAGAGGGGGGGAATGCAGATTTTATTATGAGAATAGAATAATATTTAACCAGAAAGCATTCATTTTCAGACATCTGTTTTTAAAAGTATCTGTCATGTTATGCAGAGAAATAAAATGAGCATGCGGGAATGCTAAAACCAAGATTGAAACCAGAGGTGGGTTCCCCCCGGTTCGGACTGGTTTGCCCGAACTGGTAGCAAACCGCTAGTGATGTCACAGAACTGTTTCAGTCGGCGCTGGTAAATGCAAAAATATCACTCAAACAACTAGCTTTTTTAATACAATAATTTAATGAAAGTCCTTAAAATCAAGACATGGTTACTCCTTTATAAGTGAAAATAAGAAAAATGTTCAAAGCAATACTTTATAAAACAAAAATGGGAAGATATTCCCTAATGAGAACCTGTTCTTTTTTTCATTTAGAAGCTGGGTCAATCATCCTTGACATCATTCTCATTCTTTCTTTCTGCCAAGCTTTATATCACACTGAAATAGCAAATTATCTACCCCATTCTCTGAGACTCTTCATTGCTCATCACTGGGATGGGCACAAATATACTAGTAGCTGGATACCCGTGCTTCAATATGAAACTATGTGATCGGGCTTGATAAATTGACTGATAAAGCTTGAAAATTAATGAGTAGTTACGATTGGGCTTGATACATTTACACTTAAAGCTTGAAAATTTATGTAGAATGTGTAACTCCTTAGCATCAGAGTGTGTTAATATAAGGTAACTGGCAGTTGGAACAGAGTTCTTTTCAGGTGGGGAGGAGGAGTAGAAAGTCTAAACTCCCAGCCCGCAGGCTGGATGAGTCATGCACTGGCCATGCCCAGGCCCGGTTTAGCGAAGGGGTAGCATCAGAGCGTGTTAATATAAGGCAACTGGCAGTTGGAACAGAGTCCTTTTCAGGTGGGGAGGGGGAGTAGAACATCTAACTCCTTAGCATCAGAATGTGTTAATAATAATATAAGAAATAACTAATGGTCTGATGGTCATTTCTCTCATATATATATGAGAGAAGAGAATAGCATTGCTCTGTCAGATGGACCATCAATCAATAGAGTAATACTGACATTCTGCTTTTCTTCTGCAAAACAGCTGCAAGCATTACAAGGAAAACCATCCACACCTATTCTAGAATTAAGATACAGATCATAATTAATCAACTAACACAGAAGTACAAAATGGGCAACTTCTAAGCTATATGCTGAATGGAAATGTAGTTCCAAGGCTCCGCCCCAAAATTTTAACCTATTTATTTTTTGGAAATAAATAAGTAAAATATTTATTTAGATATAATAAGTTATCTAAACCTTGTGATTCTGGTATAATATATTTCATATAATATATTGTATTTATATAACAATATACCGTATAAAACATAAAGTGGAGCAAATAAAGAAATAAGGAAAACTATAAGACATAATAAAACATAGATACCAGGCCTAGCTAATATCCTCACCGCAGTCCCTGATGGAAAAGCCAGGTCTTCGAGGCCTTCTGGAAGGCTAGCAGGGTTGGGATCGTGCAAATATCTGGGGGAAAGCTATTCTATAAGGCTTCAAATAACCCATTGTCCCATTTAACCTCTCTAACTCTCCTTCTTCTCCCCCAAAATTTTTTTTGTGAAGGTTTGCAAAATGGGTATTATAAGCCTCTGTAAATCTTAATATACTCATTTTCCATTTACAAGCTTATCAAAGACGTAAATATGCAACAAAAGCTTTATCTGCCCTGGTGGTTTCTTATTCTACTTGCTCTTCAGTAAAGGGGAAGCGAAACCCACAGAAAACAGGAAGTGTTTTTACTTTATCTATAGTAAGTCCTATAACACTGAAAAAAGGCATCTCATTGTTCTAAGAAGAAGAAAAGTTTCACTCTATGTTGGGGAAGGTATTTTGCTTCAGACAAACCCTCCTCCCCCCTTTTCCTATCATTATTGCAAAAATCTCCAAACACAGAAGAATTGTTGCCTAGTGTAGCCTACAACTGAACTCTCGTTTCCTCAGAATCCATTTCTTTGTTTTAATGAAGTAAGAGCACCAACATTTTGAGCAATTCAACAATGGTAGAGATTACAAATAGCTTCTAGCTTCTGCAATTTAAAAATAATCTCTCCTGATTCTTCTGGGAGAAAGCTTTATAGGAACCTAAGACTTTTCGTTTTCTCTCTCATCCATCATCTCATTTTCTGCCATATTTGATTACAAAAGGGGAAACTTCTAAAAAATGAAGGACTGGTAAAAAAAAATGAATGGAAAATAACAGGACAACATTTCTTCACTGTGCTTCAAGAGATTTAAAGCTACAATAATGGAAGCTCAGCAGGAATGCATTGTACAGTGAATAAAAGGGTCAACCAAGTCCAGGATAACAGCCCTTTCTAATAGTGTCCACAAAGCTACAACAGTTAGAAAATCAAAATGGAAAGCTTCTTCTAATCAGAGGAACAAAAATCAGCACAAAAGATGTTAGGTGATAACAAGTAGTTTTTGCCTGTCTGATCCAGTCCAGCAGGGGAGACGCTAGATGTTAGTGCCAGAGGAGTGGAAGATAGGTAATGTGATTCTAATGTGCAAAGAGTCCCAGGACAATTCCAGAAAATAGTAATTCAGTCACCTTAATATCTGTTCTAGGCAAATGGATAAAAACCATAATCAAAGAAAAATGTCTTAGAAGAACAAGCCTTGTTGAAAAAAGTCAGTGAAAACTCCACAAATGTAAATCTTTCACCAGAGTATTTTAAGAGTATCCATAGCAATGTAGAGGAAATAACATTGTCTAGTGGCTAAGGCACCAGATTAGGCACCAAGAGACTGTGAATTTTAGTCTTGCTTTAGGCATGAAACCTGACTGTATGAATTTGGGTTGATCTGATGAAATTAATTCTAGAATCTCAGGAGGGAGGGTGTACATTCTAGAGGAGAAATTTTTATGAGAGAAGGAGGGTAAAGATAGCTCCTCAGTTATAGTTCTCGGACTATATGCTTGTTGTAGATAGTAGGGCACTTCGGTTTGGCAAGATTCTGTCTATAGATATGGAAAAATAAAGAAATCTGTTTGGAAGAATCACCGTGTGTTTTTCTTAGTTTTTAGAGCCTGACAGCAAGTCATTCTCTCTCAGTCCAACTCATCCCACAAGGTTGTCTTTGTGGTGAAAATAGGAAGAGAAAAGAATAAGGTATTGACCATGAGTTATTTATCAAAATAATAAAGGTGGGATAAAAAAAAGTCTTTAAAAAGTCTTGGGAAAAAATCTTTAAAGACTATTTATTAAAATTACAATAATTGAGTAATAGGATGTCATTTTATGAACTGGTTAAACAACCAGTTTAAAAAAAGAGAGAAAGCAAAGAATAGGAATAAATGGACAATTTTCTCATGGAGAAAGTAAAAAATGGAATCAATGATCCATGTAAACAATGTTAACTCAGGGAAAGCTGTGAGATGGATGCCACTATATTATTTGGATGTTGAATCTAAAAGTCATTGTGAAGATCTACTGCATAGAAAACACTGTATGCTGGGTGAATGGTCAACCAAATTACAAATATGATTCAATTTAGAATAAAGAGATATCTATGCGAACAAAAATCCTAACTTTTGTAAGTTTACTGATGGTATGAGATAACTTTAGTTAAACAGGAAAAAGATCATGGATCAATAGTGAGTAGTCCAATTTTTGTAAAAAAGTAAACTCAGTGTGTGGTAGCTGTGAAAAAGCCAACATTCATGCAGGGATGATTAGAAAAATGACTGTCAATATTGCATTTTTTTTAAAAAAATGTGATGTTTTGATAAGGAATACTATATACAGTACAGTTCTGATAATTATATCTGAAAGATAAAATGTTTGGGGCTCTAATTTGAAACAAGGTGACTTTCATAGCATGGAGAAAATGTAGAACACAAAGTTTTGCTCTATCTCTCCAAACACTAAGTTCAAATGTCATTCAGTTAAACTGATTGGTAGAGATTTAGAACAGATGAAAGAAAATGTTTCTTCACATAGCACAGTATTATGTGAATTACTATTTGCAGTATATTTCGCATGTTAATTTCACAGCAGTGGAAGCACAACAATCTGTTTTATATGCTTTGTATGCCATTTTTGTGGGACCTCCCCCTCCCCAAAAATTAAATGTGTGACACCCACCATTGTGAAAAACAAAGTGCTGGTATAAAATAGACTTTGGTCTAATCCAGCAAAGCTCTTCTTATGTTCTTAGATTCTAATGATTAAGTCAAGTTTAGAAACACAGAATTGACAAAATGAAATGGACACATGTGTGTTTGCCAGTAATGTAATATGCAAGGAACCTTTATTACAGTCATTAACCAGCACATATCAAATCATGACATAAATATACCTATATAGATCTTTAGATTAGACCTGTAGGGTTAAGATAAATAAATGGGAAATACAAGGAATTTTGACTGAAAAGATTATTAGCAATATAGAACATTAAGACTAATAAGTCAGAAAAATATAACAAATATAAGAGTAGGCTTAGAAATCAAATTAACATATTAAAGTGCCACTGATTAAACAATAAAATTAACTAATATATAATACTGTACATGCTGTTTCTAGTCAAATCAATCTAATAAAAACAAGTAAGATTATCATGGATAACATCCACATAGATAGTGATGACACATAAAGATCAGTGCAAATATTATCAGAAATTGTGCAGTCCTCACCTCCTCTATAGTACTATAGATGAATGTCAGCAAAGCCTGAGTATTCTTCAAGTTTCTTCCTGCCCTAGTAACATGTCTTATCTTGCTTTCATATTTCCTTTCTTAAGAAAAATGTGACCAAAATATTAGTGATTCCTGATAGGATCCCAGAAGTGACATTGTTAAGAAAATAAAAGTTATACTATAAATCACATTTTTATGTAAATAGCTTACAGACATGATGGATTAAATGTGGAGGCAGGCAATCTGATAGTTCACTAGATGTTTGAACTCTAACTTCACATCTTTCATTATTATCCATACTCAAACTGGCAATGGCTAATGAAGGTAGATCTCTAAACCATCTGAGTTGCACAAGATTAGCTACATCTCAATTAAAGCATTTCTGGAATATAATGGTATCCACAATTTCTTGGATAGAAAAATAATATATGTAGACAGAGAGAAGGGTTGGGGGAACAGAATAGGAAATCTGCTCACATATGTCCACTTAAACAATCATAGTCTATCACAGATTCATCTTACAAAAATGAGTTGTATCTTTAACTCAATACCCATCCTTACTCCCAGAAGACCCCACATGGTCTTCATTTCAATTAGTTATCATGAACAATTGAGGGAACTGGGTAGTCTAATGAAAATTAGGGATGACATGATAACATCCTCCAATATTTGAGGGCTCTCACAGGGAAAAGGCAGTCAACCTATTCTCCAAAGCACCTGAAAGCAGGACAAGAAGTAACAGGTGGAAAATTATCAAAGAGAGATCTGAACTAGAAGTAAGGAGAAATTTCCTGACAATGAGAACAATTAATCAGTGGAATGGCTTTCCTCCAGAATGTTTGGGTGCTCTATCACTGGTGGTTCTTAAGAAGAGATTAGAGAGCCATTTGTCCAAGATGGTATAGGGTTTCCTGTTTGAGCAAAGGTTGGACTAGAAGACCTCCAAAGTTTCTTTTAACCCTATTATTCTATGTTCTAAAGCATAAATAGTAAATCAATAATCATGCACATGTTCACACACAGTGAAATATGTGTCCATCTCTAATAATGTATATGATGGCCTGACAAAATATAGTTTGGATTTGTTACAGAGCAAGATAGAATCTGCCTGCTGTTTGATATGTGAAAAACAATGGTGCTGATTTAAAATTCACATAAAGGACAAGCAGCTTTAATGATCACTGAATTAAACCGGTGCTTTATCTTTTCAGGTTCACATAGAAGCTTAATAAATAGCAGAGAAGTACAACTGCTGTGCTTATGTTATGAAATAAATCTTTTAAGTATGGACAGCTTTAATAAAAGGTTACTTGGAACTATTCTGAACTTCTTAGAAAGTGACTCTCCACTGGGCAACTCAATATGGACAAAAAAAAACCCCACCAAGATATTTAATTTTGAAAAATGTATTATTATAGATAACAATATAACATAATATAGAAGAGATAAAAAAGAGAAAATACTGGAATAGTTAATAACACCTCTAGGTCAAAGTAAAGTATATAATTCATCAAGAAAGCTAAGAGAAAGAGAAATCTGTCAAAGATTTAGGTTTGACAAACAGCTCATTTTTACTCTCCCCCCTCCCAATTACAAACCAACAGGTTGATTAGTGAAAACTGGATACAGCATGGAAAATTGTTCCTTTTGGTGAATCTTAAGCTTGTATTTAGTTTAAAGATAATAAGGGAGGATTTGATGATCATAGTCAGTGCCGGGAGAAATGTTAGGTGACTCTCGATGACTCTAAGCTTGTACTTCGTAAACACTGTGACAGTCACATTCGTTTCCATGACATGTGGAACATAATTTTATCCTGACAGTGTTATTACCAGTTTCCAAATAAAAATGGACAGGAATGGCAACACTGTTGTTTTTAACACTGTACTACATTTACTGGAATTTAGTGGTTAGGGCATCAAGCTAGAAACCGGGAAACTATGAGTTCTAGTCCAGCCTTAGGCACAAAACCAGCTGCGTGACCTTGGACAATTTTCTGAGCCCCAAGAAAGAGGCAATGGCAAACCATCTCTAAAATATCTTGCCAAAAAAACCTGTAAGGACTTGTCCAAGTGGACTCTGAGAATTGAATATGATTGAAGAAAAAAAAAAAGAGGATCCTTGTACAATTGGACAACTGGACTATTGGATTCACATTCTGTGCCACTCAGTAAGTAATGAGCCAAGGTGGCGCAGCGGTTAGAGTGCAGTACTGCAGGCCACTTTAGCTGACTGTGATCCACAGGTCAGCGGTTCAAATCTCACCGGCTCAAGGTTGACTCAGCCTTCCATCCTTCCGAGGCAGGTAAAATGAGGACCCAGATTGTTGGGGGCAATATAAATATACATTGCTTACTGGTGTAAACTGCTTAGAGAGTGCTTGCACTGTGAGCTGGTATATAAATCTCACAAATAAATAAATAAATAAATAAATAAATAAATAAATAAATAAATAAATAAATAAATAAATAAATAAATAAATAAATAAATAAATAAAGCAACCAGGTGCTTTTAGAAAGCTTTCAAAATTGGGTAGAAGGGTGGTGACAATCTGCCATTGTTGTTCTTTAGCAACTGATATTCAAGACAAACTATGTGTATAAACTAACATTTTGATTGATGGCCCTCATAGTTTTGTCCAATTTTCTCTTAAAACTGACTAAATCAATAGCTATCACCATCTTGATGGTTATAAATCCATAATTCATAGCTAAAATCCATAATTTAGCTATTAATCTGGATGTTTTCATGTTTTTATTGTTTTAAAATGTTTTAGCATTTTTAATGATAATTTATTTTCTGAATTGCAAGCTGCCCAGCCATTGACTATGATGGGTGGCTATAGAAATTGAATAAATAAATAAATAAATATACAGAAATATTTCCTTTAATCAGTCTTAATCTTCCTGACTTTGTTTTAATATATGAGTCCATTTTTTTCCTGTGATGGGTAATTTCAAAGACTCCATGAGTATGTTATAGATTCCTCTATAGCCAAAAGGAAATATTGGAGCCTGATTCTTGAAACTCCCCAGTTGCCTTAGCAACCCTAAAGCAATCTCAAAGCAAAATGTGATTCTATAAATCATCCCTCTCTAAATTTAGTCTTATGTAATTTCAACTTTTAATAAATATATTCATTAACTTTTTATCTTATACTCCTCAAGTAGAAAGATGCACAAGAAATGGAATTTACTTTGTAAAACACCTGCGTGATATGTTTAACAAGGGCAACAATACATTATCAGTGAGTTTAATAGCTGAATTTAATTAACACACTCTAATACTGATAGTGTTTAATACTACAAGGATTATACTGTAATATGGATAGACTATAAGGAAATACTCTAGGCCACAGGTGTCAAACTCACCGTGTCACATCGCCATCACGTGACGTTTCATGACGTTTTTCCTATTTGCGGAGCTGGAGTGGGCGTGACCTGTGCGTGATGCATCCGGCCCGTGGGCTGCCAGTTTGACACCCCTGCTCTAGGCAGACAATTCACAACAGACCCTTTCTTTAGTTGTTGCCAGTTATGCCCATTAAAATTAATCTAAAAATTGAAGAGTTGTGGTTTCTGTTTGCAACAATTTCAGTTCAATGTAAAATTAAGAAAATGTGGTTTTGCAGCTCCTAAAGATTTTGAAATTATTCATTTACTTATTTTATTAATGAAATTTATATAGCCACCCATTTCCCAAGATTAATTCTGGGTGGCATATGATATTCGGTAAAAAAGAATGTGCAGATAAAAACAGACATTAAAAATAGAAAAATCAGCACTAAAATGGCGATGCATTAAAACTGAAAATATATGTACCCCAAAGCAGAGAGAGAATGAGTACATCCATCTCAACAAAGCTCCTCCTCCTTGGGATCTCCAGATCTGAGGGCACAACCAGGTCTTAGGTGACTCTGGATCATCAAAAGGCATGGAGTTAACCTAATGTGCAGGGGCAGGACTCTGCAGGTCCCATAGCAGAGAAGGCCTGCCACTCTAGATCTGCCTAATGTAGGTCCCTGACGATGGCATCTCTGCTGGATCTAATGGGCTGAGCTGATATAATTGGAGTTATGCCTCAGATAACCATGAATGGCGTTAAAACCAACATCTTAAATTTCTGTTGCCAAATAAGACATTTGTTAAATGGGTTTTGCCCCATTTTACAACCTTGGTTGCCACAGTTTTTTAAGGGAATCACTGCAGTCGTTAAGTTAGTAACATGTTGTTAAGTGAATGTGGCTTTCCCATTGACTTTGCTTCTCAGAAAATTGCAAAAGTGATCACATGAACTCAGGATCCTGCAACCATCATGAATGTGAGTCAGTTGCCAAGTGTCTGAATTTTGATCACATGACCATGTGGATGCTGCAATGGTCCTAAGTGTGAAAAATGATCACAAGTCAGGTTTTTCAATGCAGTTGTAACTTTCAACAGTCACTAAGTGAACTGTTGTAAGTCAAGGACTACCTGTATAACAATCCCAACTGACCTCTAGAGCCCAACTTAGTGAACAGGATCTTACATTGAGAAACCTATGGAAAAGCATCCCTGGAGGTCATAAGGGCTTCCCAAATGACAATTGCCACACCCTCAATTTAAATCTCAAATCAGGATATATCTGGTTTTACTGTGACAACAGTATATTGTGTTTGCTTTAGAGTACTTTATTTACTATTTCTCTTTCTCTAGTTTTATATTCTCATTCACACATAAGCAAGATAAGAAATGTATCAAGAAAGATTGTATGTGCATGTAACACATCAATGGTGCTGTGTGTGTTTCCAAAATGCAGTCTGTTGCTATTATTTAAATCAATCTCTCTCTTTTATTTTATTTATTTATTTTATTTGGAGGTTCTTCTATGCTGCCCTACTCCCTGAGGACTCAGGGCGGCGTACAACATCTTAATAAAACAACCAACCAAATCATTAAAAAACAATTAAAAAACAATTTAAAACACCTATAACACCCAAACATACATGGGGGAGACATCCGATGTAATGTTGTCTCAAAATTACCCCGCCTGCAGGAAGAGCCATGTCTTAATGGCTTTTCGGAAGGTCAGCAAGGTGGGGATAATCCAGATCTCTGGGGGGAGTTGGTTCCAGAGAACAGGGGGCCCTACAGAGAAGGCCCTCCCCCTAGGCCCCACCAGTCAGCATTGTTTGGCTGACGGGACCTGGAGGAGGCCCACTCTGTGGGACCTCACCGGTCGAAGGGAAGTGTGAGGGAGGATGCGGTCCCGGAGGTAACCTGGTTCAGGTTTCTGGAGAACTTGAGAAGAAGGTGCTTTAGGAGTCATAATAAATTGCTTTAAGAATCATAATAAATTTAATGAGCAGATTCCTTAAAACAGCTGCTTCCTTTTTTCTTCAAGTTTGTGTGAAAGACTGAATAGAGTTGCGTTGCTTTAACAAATTGCAGAAAAATGTTACAATACATGTTATGTATTTACTGTAGACATGGTTTCATCCAGGTCCAGCGTTTGAGCGGGAGAATGCTCAAACGCTATTGGTTGAGGCATCTGACAGCTCCCTATAAAAGGGCTAGCTGTCAGACTGCAAGTTGCTGGTTGTACAGAGAAGTTGCCTAGTAAAGAAGTTCCTTTAGAAGTCTGTCTCCTGTCGTTATTCCCACAACTCAACAGTACACCTCACAGGTTCCATGGAACTTCCCCAAAGAAAATTTAAAAGAAACACAGCCTCACAGGCTAATGCTTTCAAAAGAAATCTTTTCCTCAATAATAGATAATTATTGATTTCCAAGAATTCTTAGATGCATTTACATCTTATGGAAATCAATGAAACAAATTAGTGCTAACGGAACAATTTGATTTCCAAAGCAATTAAGTGTCAACAACTCTGAAGAACGGCCACTAGTTAGTGTTTATAGAGAGCTAGTAGTGTAAAAGCTTTTAGATGTACATAGATATATGAACCATTAATATAAATCCATAAATGACAAAAATAATGCAATGCATACATTGCTTATTGTATCTTATCATTCATTAGAAAATAAAGCAATTTTTTTATTAGAGTTTGTAGCCATTTTGGACCAGCTTCAGAGTGAAAGGTGTTAAGGAGTGTGCAGAGCGACCCCTGAGTTATCAGGGACATGCACATAGAAACGGGGTATTTCAGTTTGGTAACCAGTGGATAGGAGTAATGATCCAGGTCACAAACAGATTCGTTAAAGTGTATAAAATAGTTTACTTTTAGATAAATAGCACAGTCCAATTAAACAGTCCAGGTCATACACATTCAGTCAGTCAATATCAAGAAGTACAATAATCTTCTTACCAGCCTGTCTTTGTCTTAAACATCAAACAAAGATATTACAGCTTACAAACACTTCGATATTGTCAAAGAGTAACAGAGCTTCACACAGAGCTTACTATCAGACACAAAGTCAATCACGAATGAATCAGCAAAGAGAATTCCAGAGCACTTCCAAACTATGATCTCTAGCTCCCTCTTATGGCAATCTTGAAACACCACATCCAATCAGAGTACAGCAATACATTTAAAGTTATAGTACTTGAATATATACAAACATAGATTGGTGGCTTGTTTATATATTAACAACCCAACCGTTTGGACATAGTCCTAACATTCTCCCCTTTGGGTGGTTAATTTATAACCCTTTACATTCTCAAGTTGTAGCTTTCACAACTCTCTTTATGCTTTATAGCACCTTGAGCCTTAGTAAAATGATCTGCCATATTATTTTCACTTGTACAATATTCTAATTTAATCATTTTACTTTGCACATATTGTCTCACATTTAGATACCTTATGTCAGTAGGTTTTGATCTTGTTTTTACACCCAAATTAGTTGACATACTAATTGCTGCTTGGTTATCTTCATATACAGTGAACGTAGTCCTAACAAAAGGTTCCATCTCAGATCTGAACTATCTCCAAAGTAAAACAGTTTTGATTGAGAGTGTTCCAAAAAGAAAAAAAATCCTGTTTAAAAGTTATGGAATGGCTTTCAAGCTTCAGCAGGTAGAATAGTTTTTGACTGACCATTTTATCATCCAACCAGGGAATAACTTCACTAGTACACACAGATAGAAATGTTTGTTTAAAATTTTGCAGGCATCTCACTTTAAAATGATTTGCTGATTATTTCATCAGTTTCTGTACCATGCTCCCGAAAGAAAGGAAAAATAAGTATTCCCTTTAAAAAAAGCACACAAACATATTATGAAGACTTATTGTACTATTCCCTACACATAGAAACCAACACACATTATACCTATTCATATCACACTTACTGGATTTTATACGGTTAGAAGAATTGCAATTCATCATTATGGCAATATATTTCAAAAGTTCTAAGCATTTTTTAAAGTTTTACTTTGGAAGAAGCCTTCTATTTTAAATTTAGTTTCCTCTGCCTATGCTCTTTTCCCTTCATGTGGGGCTCCTATTTTCACAACTTTGACTCAGTTCTGATAACACATAGAACATCTTAGGCATCTGTTGATTATCCCTTGGTGGCAAACCTATGGAACGCGTGCCGGAAGTGGCACACAGAGCCATCCCGCACGGGACACATGGATGACAGCCCAGGGGTGGGTTCCTCCCGGTTCGGACCGGTTTGCCCAAACCGGTAGCAACCCGCTGGTGATGTCACGATGATGTCACTGAACCGAATCAATTGGTGCCGGTCTGTGGGCGCCGCCATCTTTTTTTTTGAAGCCAAGTTTTGGGCACCCTAAGCCAGCGGCTGGGTGGAAAAGAAGCCTCTAAGCTTCCAAGTTCAGCAGCAGGTTTCAATGGCCATGGCTACGTGCGGGGTCATGTGACTGAGTGTGCATGAGTGATGTCAAGTTGATCACACCAACTCAGTCACATGACCACTCAGTCACATGATCACCAAGCCACTCCCCACCCAGTCACATGACCACAAAGCCACTCCCACCCAGTCACATGACTGCCAAACCACTCCCATCCAGTCACATGACTGTCAAGCCACTCCCACCCAGTCACATGACCATCAAGCAACTCCTACAAAATTATGCCACACTCACAAAATTAAGCCACACCCACAGAGTCGCAGTAAAAAATTTGGAACCCACCCCTGCGGCAGCTAGCTGTTTGTCCGGTGCGCATCCACACTGGAAACCGGAACTTTGGGTGCCGGCGCACACATGCGCGCTGGAATGCTGCTCTTCTGGGTTTCAGCGCTCCCACACATGTGAAGTCCAGCAAGGCGCAATGGTTTGCGTGCCATTTCCAACAATCAGGTCGGCACGCGGTGATGTAAAAGGTTAGCCATCACTGCCTTATTGTCAATCTGGCGATACCCAAAGCTTTAGAAAATGTTAATTGTTAACACTTGTTGGTTCTTTGAGGTACACAATTTTTTTAAAAAACAGACAAAACTACAGGTAGTCCTCCACTTATGAGCACAACTGAGCCAGGGGCAGGTTGCTTACTTACCAGTGCCAGTGCGCTGCGCGCGCATCTCCACATTTTGGGCACACGCACGCTCACTACGCACGCTTGCCCCCTCGTGCGATTTTGCTCCTGGGCATGCACGGAAGCAAAATCTTGATGAAATCTCACGAGGGGACGTGCACGCAAGAGAGATTTCGGCGAGATTTTGCTTCTGCGCATGCCAAAAATTCACCGAAAAAGATGGCGACGCACACAACAGACTGGCGGAGAGGGCTCCGGAGTGGTCGTGCGCAAATTGCGCAATTGGCCGCTCCCTACCGGAGCTCTGCACTGGACAGCTCCACCTCTGAACTGAGCCCAAAGTTTATGTTGCTAAGTGAGACATTTGTTAAGAGAATTTTGCCCCATTTTACAACCTTTCTCGCCACAGTTGTTAAGTGAATCACTTGAGGTTTTAACTTAGTAATATGGTTGTTAAATGAATCTGGCTTCCCCATTTGCTTGTCAGAGGGTCACAAAAAGCAGTCACATGACCCCGGGACATAGGGGTCATGTGACTGCTCATCACATAAATATGAATCAGCTGCCAAATTTCTACTAAATTTTGATCATGGGGCCACATGATCATAAGTGTGAAAAACAGTCATTGGTCACTTTTTTCATTGTCATTGTAACTTCAGACCGTCACTAAACAAACAGTTGTAAGTCGAGGGCTACCTTTATAGGGATTCTAGAAATAAGGCCACACTTGGAATACTGCATTCAGTTTTGGTCACCGCGATGTAAAAAAGATGTTGAAACTCTAGAAAGAGTGCAGAGAAGAGCAACAAAGATAATTAGGGGACTGGAGGCTAAAACATATGAAGAACGGTTGCAGGAACTGGGTATGTCTAGTTTAATGAAAAGAAGGACTAGGGGAGACATGATAGCAGTGTTCCAATATCTCAGGGGTTGCCACAAAGAAGAGGGAGTCAAACTATTATCCAAAGCACCTGAGGATAGGACAAGAAGCAATGGGTGGAAACTTATCAAGGAGAGAAGCAACTTAGAACTAAGGAGAAATTTCCTGACAGTTAGAACAATTAATCAGTGGAACAGCTTGCCTCCAGAAGTTGTGAATGCTGCAACACTGGAAGTTTTTAAGAAGATATTGGATAACCATTTGTCTGAAGTGATGTAGGGTTTCCTGCCTAAGCAGGGGGTTGGACCTCCAAGGTCCCTTCCAACTTTGTTGTTGTTGTTGTTGTTGTTGTTGTTGTTGTTGTTATTAATAGTTCTTTATTGTGCTATGGTAAGATAGCAGAATGTAGAATACTTTCCACTCTATCTTACCCAAAACAAAATCAAGGTGGAGTTATTTTGAATTTATTATACTATCCACTTTCTTCGGATGGAATAAGCTTTTTTGAAAGTCCTCCGTTAATGGTTCAATCACTCCTCCTCCTCCTTTCAAGGATAGGCCTCTATTCTTTTCATCGACATTCACAAATATATAGATATTATGAAAGCAGCATGCACAATTAATCAACAATAAATGTACTATATTTGGTAGGGGCTTATTTACTCCCAGGAAAAGGGGGGGATAGAATTGCAAGTCTCATCGTGCAATTTCATCTTGGTTCTTGAAAGTTTCTTCTACTGGTGTTTGTGAAATGTACTCTCAAGTAAGCCTTAATACTTGAACAGCTTAGCTTGTCACAGGAATTACACAAAGAAAGGATTTTCTCAAATTGGGTTCAACAACCAGGTGAGGGTTTGGGGCAACAATACAGAAGTGATTGTTCATTGTTTACTTTCAGGATATTTTCTTTTTCATCACTTCATAGTTTTACAACCCTGGAATTTCTTAGAAGTGTCCCATCCAAATACTAACCAAATCTGACCTTGATTAGCTTTCTTGTATCTGTTACGGTAATCGGTTGATTGTTTCCTTATAGACCAGCAAGTATGATCATATATGGTCAATCCTCATTATTCACAATACAGGTAGTCCTTGCTTAATGACCCAGATTGGGATCAATATCTCTGTCACTATCAAAGCTGTCAGGGGCGGGTTGCTAACTTACCGATATTGGTGCGGTGCGCGTGCATCTCTATGTTTTAAGCGTGTGCACGCTTGCTACACACGTGTGCCCCCTCATGCGATTTTGCTTCTGCGCATGCGCGGAAGCAAAATCTCGCCAAAATCTCACACACATGAGCGTCCCCTCGTGAGATTTTGGCGAGAAAGCCCAAAAATTCTTTTAAAAAGATGGCGATGCGCGTGACAGATCGGCGAAGACGGCACCAGAGCGGTTGCGTGCAAATTGCGCAATCGGCCTCTCCCTACCTGAGCTATGCAGCAGACCATACTGGTAGGAACCCACCACTGAAAGCGGTCACTAATTGGGATATCAAGTGAGCATGACTGTATTTTCCAATTGTAACGACAAGCATTCAGCTTTTGTTTGCCTCCCAAATACCCCCCTTCCTGAGTGCCTGTTCACATTCTTGTACACATTGAAAGCTAGGCAATCATGCTGCACCCTGGGAGTGGACGCTGCAGGTGTGCTAAACAAACAGCTTACTCTCTTGAAATCCTTTTGTCTCCAATCTCTCCCTGGTGGAGGGGGAAAGGGGGGAAAAAACAAGTGATTTCTATAGACAATCTTTCCTTTGCCTGATCCTTTCCCACTGCTGGCATACTCAAATTGCTCTCACTGTGTAGAAGAGCAAACAGCTTGCTCTCATAAAATATCTCTCTCTACAATCTCTGTGCTTTGGGGAGTGGGGGAGAATCAGGCAAAGGAGAATTTGCCTACAGAAATTGCTCGGTTTTTCCCCCAACCCCTCCTCGCAGAGCAGAGAGACGGGAGATTACGGAGGTTGTTGTGAGGACAAATGAGATGCTGGAGTGCTACATACATCATACTGAATGCCTGAGCACAAGGCAAGCTATAAATCTAACAAATAAATAAATACATAAGCTAACAAAAGGCAGATTTATTTTTTTTAAAAAAGCGAAGGTTTGCAGAATGCATTTTAAAGAAAGACCTGGCGACACCAATGAGAAATAGGAGTAATCAGTAGCCATGAACATCTAAGCTGAGATAAAATACATTAAGAACTCCCTTCAAAAAACAAAAGACAGAAGAGGTACCATCAATTAAAGCACCTGTGTTCAGTCTGTTGCCAGTCAATGTAGGTCCATCGCTCACGTTCTCTCGCCAGTTTGCCTGCCTATTCACTTGCTTTCACCAGCTGGTGACCACTTTCTTCCCCACAGTCTCCTCATCAGCATCCACCTGTTCGCTGTCTTCTTGCCAACCGATGTCTTTCTTTCCCTACCCAGAAGCCACAGGCAGGCCTATTTATTTCTGCCAACACTTATTTGTTCATTTGCTGTCCTGTCACAAGCACTTGTCAGAGAAAGGAGAGTTTCAAAAATCTTCCCATCCGCTCCCCAAGGCAGAAATACCCTGAGAGAAAGCAGATGTGAGCTAGAGGTTCATATTAGGAACAGACAGGTTTGAGTCTGCCCTCAGCAATGGTGACTTTGGGTCAGTCAAGCTCTGATTGGGCAGCTGACTTTGTTGGATTGTTATGGGGAAATTCTGCAGAAGGATGTGAATGTAGGCTGTCTTGAGCTCCTGGAGGATAGTTGGGAGGAGGGAGGGAGGGAGGGAGGGAGGGAGGGAGGGAGAGAAGAAAGAAGGAAGGAAGGAAGGAAGGAAGGAAGGAAGGAAGGAAGGAAGGAAGGAAGAAAGGAAGGAAGGAAGGGAGGAAGAAAGGAAGGAAGGAAGGGAAGGAAGGAAGGAAGAAAGAGAGAGAGAGAGAGAGAGAGAGAAAGAAAGAAAGAAAGAGAAAGAAAGAAAGAAAGAAAGAAAGAAAGAAAGAAAGAAAGAAAGAAAGAAAGAAAGAAAGAAAGAAAGAAAGAAAGAAAGAAAGAAAACTGTACTTATATGTTTATCCTTCTACCACTAAATGTGCATACTCTAGTTAGGCTGCCAATATTATTGGTACACAAAGCTCTGAAAGCACAAATGTGTGTATGTTTCCAGTTCAGTAAAATATATTCAAATGTTATTCAGTTGGCAATTCTTTAATGCTTTATTCGTGGATGAGCATCCCACAGGGGAGAAAAAAGTGAATCAGTTTCTGAGTAGATCACTACTCAGGGACAAAATGCACTTACTATGTTTCTGGGTGAGAGAATTTTTTTTTAAAGCTTCAAAGTGGTTTAATATAATTTAAATTAAAACCATTTATAAAACAACCTATAAAACAAAATTAAAAATCCAGGGAAATTAATACATAAATGAAAACAAAACTAAAGGATATCTTTTACTAGTTTTCTCAAATGCCTCAAATAATTAACAAGTCTTTCCAATCCTCTAACAGACAGGCATATTTCAAAGGGCTTTAGAAGTTTGAAATATCTAGGAAGAAAAGGAATCATTTTTTTATCCATCAGCCTGATTTCAGTAAGAACATTCAGTCAGAGGCAGAGCCTTTGCATTTGGGAATATATGAAAGCAGAAGTTCTTTTATCTTAGATCATGAATGTACCCTTTTTCTGGTCTTTGGAACACAAGTCAGAGGTTTCCCTTTAAAAATAATGAATAGGACCATGACAATAAAGACAATTATTTCCTTTTATTTACATATAATTAATATTAAAATAGATAACAATGCATTAACTCTAGCATATACATAAAAGTCTCCTAATTGGGTCCAATCAATTTCCTACAAAAAGTATGAATATGAAAAATTGTAACCTGGATCATTTACAATAGGAAAATACTTGAATATTGATACATTAAAGCCTGAAAGTGGAAATTACAAGAGGCTGAAATTTAATTTAATTTAATGCATACTCATGGATTCATAGATATATGGACTATTGTGAACCCTGCAACAAAAGCACATATGTAGTATTTTATTCAGGTAGACATAAATATCATACTACCACTTCATTTGGATATTTAAAACTTTCTCAAATTTCCCGCAACAAATTAAAATTGCACCAATTCTTGTATCAGGCCACACTCCAGTGATTATCACACTTAAATTAGAAGAGATTATTCCATTTACTCAATCCCATAGTACTGTACTATGAAGCAGGAAAGCAACAACGTATCCAAACTTTGAGAATTTGTTTTCAAGAAAATAAAACAAATAAAACATGACTAAGAACATGATGATTGGTTATCTCAAAAGTGCTTTTCAAAAAACAACTGGACTTTCTTGTTATTTTAAGGCGGGGGGGGGAATCAAGAAAACCCAGTTGCTTTTTGGAAAAGCACCTTTGGGATAGCAAGATGGGATGCTATAAAAACAATATTAAGAGGTGGGTAGATACATTAGATCAGCATGATTAAAAGACAAACACAAAAGGCAAGTACATTTTATTTGGAAATTAACAATTTATTAGCAAACTATAATAGAACTAGATCAGATAGTATTTACAAAGAGTTGGATGATTTGGAGACAGAAAAAAATCTGTCTGATTATCCATGCTAAGTAAATATATTATGAATATGTAAATAAAAATTCTAAAATATTGGCAAATAAAGTGAAAAAAGCTAAGGAAAATATGTATTAGTGCAATTAAAAAAGCAATATCAAATTTTGACCAAATCCAAAGGTATAAGTGAACAATTTAAACGTTTTTCAACAATTATATTATTCAAATAATCCATCACCAATAAAAATTAACCAATTCTTAAATAGATTAACATTCCCAGAACTGAATCAATATATGAACTCTCTTTTTTACATTTCAGAAATTTCTGAAGTATATTATTCAAAATAGAAAATCTTTCAGCCCTAAAATATTGTCAGGGGGATTTTATAAAGAATTTTAAAGTGGTTTTAATATCTGAAATGTTATTTTTATGCAATACTTTGTATCAAGGGGATCCTTTAACAGAGTTTTGGAAACAGTCTAAAATATTTTTTATTCTTAAATTGAGTAAAGTCTTGAACATTAAATTATGAAGTCTGACCTCATCCCTCAGAGAAAACTGGTGGTGAGAGATTGAATTATGAGGATAGATAGCCATCCTATCTACTATAGAAGAGCCGAGGTAGCGCAGTGGTTAAAGTGCAGCACTGCAGGCTACTTCAGCTGACTGCTAGTTCAGCAGTTCAGCTGTTCAAATCTCACCGGCTCAAGTTGACTCAGCCTTCCATCCTTCTGAGGTTGGTAAAATGAGGACCCAGATTGTTGGGGGCAATATGCTGAACTCTGTAAACCGCTTAGAGAGGGCTGTAAAGCACTATGAAGCGGTATATAAGTCTAAGTGCTATTGCTATTGCTATATATGACAGCCTTTCAAATAATTGAAAATAGTTATGTTTCCCACACAGTCTTTCTTTCTCCAGGCTAAAAGTACCCAACATGTCCAACTGTTCCTTGTGAGTTTTTTCTTCCAGATTTTTTGTCATATTAATTGCCCTCCTCTGCCTTCTCCATCTACACCATCAAATAGACTGCCAATGAATAGCAACCAAGATTTTCAGAAGCGAAACATCTTAAAACTTCACATAAAAAACTTCACAAGCGTAGCACAATTACTCAGAAGTATATATCTCTGAACCTACTTTTGAGTAAATATACAGACTGAGGGTTGTTTTTAATTAGCTTTTATTGTCATTTTTCTTGACAACAGCATTATTTCCCAGAGTTTGCTGCATTGGGGGACGACAGACTCCTGTAGTCCGCCCATAGTTTATTTCAATTCTGTATTTTTGAAGATACACTGAATATTCATAATTTTGTGATAGACAGATCACAGCATGCTATTTGCTGAGCGTTATTTTTGCCCTTTGGGAAAAGGACAAAGACTTGTCAGGCACACAGAACAAGAACAGAAAATAGAATGACATCTGCAGCCATAACATTTCACCTCACATTTAGGAAAAATTAAAGAACTTGGCTATTGATACAAGAAGCAGCCCTGTCAATAAAATAATTGTTTGTGTGACACTTACCATATTTATTGATGACACGGGGCCAATGCTATTAACATAGATGTCAACATCAATGACTGTGGGTTTTGCTGTGAAAGGAAAACCAAAAAGGTGGCATTTAATATTGTCTTGAATACAATACCACGGTATCATGTTAAACATTTTCATAACTATGTCACTCTGAACTTAAATCTGCTGGGGAATCACAAGACTTAATAGGTTTTTGTTTGGTTAGTTTGCAAGAACCTTTTCAAACTGTCATTCTTATAAGACCCACAGTTTGAAGATTAGAGTTTATATTTGGTTAAGGTGACCAGATTTTAATATTTGTAAAGCGGGACACCATTGATGGGGGGGTTCTAGGGGAGCAAGACGGGAGGGGTCCGTCTCTCTTATCCTGCAGCTTTGTGCACCCCCCCAAACACCCCCCCTTCATCGCAGCCAGGGGTGGGTTCCTACCGGTGAGGGCTTGCCTGTTTGTCACCGCAGAAGCTGGTGGCATTCGCGGCGCGAGGCTTCCCCCGCCCGCTTTCCCTGGCCGCAGGGAGGCCACCATTTGCATTCTTTTGCCCTCTGTGCATGTGCAAAGCATGTGCAAAGCATTCTTTGCAGCCAGGGAAAGCGGGCGGGGAAGCCCCGCACCGTGAACGCCACCAGCTTCTTTGGCTCTGCGGCGATGAACAGGCAAGACCGCTGCTGCCCCTCTCACTGCCCTCCCTCCCTGCCTGGCAGGAGGAGGCAGGTGAGGCAGGAGGCAGAGGGGTGTGCAGGGCAAATTCAAATTCAAAAAGTGGGACTTTTTTGAAACGCCGCGGGACAAATTATTAAAAAGTGGGACTGTCCCGCCAAAAGCGGGATGTCTGGTCACCTTATATTTGGTACACCATACTCTATTTTTTTCTTCATTTTCTTCACTGCTACTTTGGTTCCTGCCTCTGTAGTGGTTAAGGCACCAGGCAAGAAACCAGGGGACAAGGATTGCTAGTCCTGCCTTAGGCATTATGCCAACTGATTGACTGGTCATTCTCTCTCAGGCTGAAAAAGCAGACAATGATAAATCACTTCTGAGATCTTGTCATGAAAACTTGTTTGGCTTGCCCATATAGTCATCAGGAATCAAAATTTGTTTTTCTTCTAGGATCCCTAGAAATGAAAGGTCAATTTCTCTTAAGCACACCTCTTAAACTGCGTAAGAACTTTATTAAGCCTTTCTAACAAAAGAAGATAAAAGACAATCAGTGATCTCCAGCTAAATAGAAGTTCATTCACACCTTATTTATTTATTTATTTATTTGTTTGTTTGTTTGTTTGTTTGTTTGTTTGTTTGTTTGTTTGTTTGTTTGTTTGTTTGTTCTTCTATGCCGCCCTACTCCCGAGGGACTCAGGGCGGCATACAGCAATGTATAAGAACACCAGATAATAAATGGCAATTAAAACCAAGTAAAAAAGTTAAAAACATTAAATATTAAACAGTTAAAAATATTCACCATCAAACATACTGGGGGAGAGCTCAGATTGAACTAGTTTCAACCTCCTACCTGCAGGAAGAGCCATGTCTTGACAGCTTTTCGGAAGGCCAGCAGGGTGGGGATGGTTCGGGTCTCCGGGGGAAGTTGGTTCCAGAGCACGGGCCACCCCACAGAGAAGGCCCTCCCCCTAGAGCCCGTCAGCCGACATTGTTTGGCTGACGGGACCTGGAGGAGACCCACTCTGTGGGCCCTAACCGGTCGAAGGGAAGTCCTTCGATCGGTTAGGGTCATAACCTCATGATGACATTGTCTAATGAGATGGCACTATCAACATACAGGGCCATGCTATGTGTCAGAATCTAAGGTGAAATGGTTTTTGGAATATATGTGAATATCCAGTTACACACCTACGTGCAAAGCTTGAAACCAAACACGATTTTTTCCCAGCAGCCTTGCAGTCTCATGAAAAGATACAAATACATAGACGCAGGCAGATGCTTTCTAAGTGTACCCGTGAACTCCAAAGCACTTTTTTTTTGCCTTCAGATCTAATGTACACATGCCTTTCCTAATCAAGATTTCTGATTGAGAGTAAAGCCATTGTCCTGCCCTGCTCTGGGAAGAGAGGAAGAAAAGGGAAGACTCTTTGACAATTTTTCAGAAAGGAATTATTTCGCAACATTATGGGGATTATTTCCTTCTTTTCCTTAGAGCTGAAAGAACAAAACCACCTTGTCTGCCCAATAAAAGAGAATGAGGTCCTTAAAGGCTGATCCCCCTTTTGCTCCCCCAAAATGTGAGGATGGTGTTATGTTTTGACACAGGAAATCAAACACTGGTTCATTTCAGGATATCAGCTATTCCTGCATGCAATTCATAGTAAACAGTAATAAAATAAGCAGGCAAACAAATTTAAAAAGTGACATTGTGGGTATATTATCCAACAGCTTGGAGGTCTTTCATACTCCATTTCATACATTTCAATATTCCAGTGTCATACTGATGGCTGATGCTGCCTACAAGCTTCAAATTTCCCTGCAAACCTTATCCTCTGCCCCACAAATAACAATAACAATATCACTGAAGTGAAGGTTGGGGTCAAGAAATAAATAATAACATTTGATATCTAGAACAGAATGAAACAATCCATTTAAAACTATGGGTTTATGTAAGGAGGAGGAGCTTCTTTCCTCAAATTTATTTAACCTGCTTTTTAAATTCTGCAACTCTCAAACCCTAGTAGGCCATCGGTTGCTTCTGGTGCTCCCTCCTAGCACAGCCACATGTGTAATGTCATGGCCCTCTTTTTCCTTTCCAGAGTTGAATTTAGTGTTTAAACTTCCCTTCTTCCACCTCTTGCAATTCCATTACTGCTCCAGGCTCACAGCCCTCCTTCCTTTTCCTCCACTGTAATGCTTGCTACAGAGTGAACATGCATCAGAGATTTTCACAGAAGCCTCATGGCTCCAAGCACAATTATTCCTTCTTTGAAAAGCAAACAATGTTTAAAAAGTATAAAAAGAATATTCAGGCTTCAGGTCCAGGTTGGGAAATCTCTTGTGACATTTGTCTTGTGACTCCCCACCCTCATCCCTCAGAAACAATCTGATTGAGTCTACTTGCTTAAGGCAAAATCAGATCAACGCAGGAAACACTTACATTCCACTAATCTAAATACACTGTGACTTCTAGATAGATTCTTTTGCTTATCTTCTCAAAAGGAAGTTTTGTTGAACAAGGCGAGATATTCCCTGGTATCAAATCTCTAGTGGACACATCCTTTGGAGAGCCAACAGGTAAAGAGCAAATAAATATACAGAATTATAAATCCTAAATAAATATGGCCCATGAGTGTGTTAATAGCATAAATAATTACAGTTGACCAAATAGAGTAACTTTTGATCCATCAAACTAAATATATCCTCTCAAGATTCAATATATGTTGTTTTATGTACAGTATGTCTATTCTATTCTATTCTATTCTATTCTATTCTATTCTATTCTATTCTATTCTATTCTATTCTATTCTATTCTATTCTATTCTATTCTATTCTATTCTATTCTGTCTCCAGGCACTGCCACATATCCAAACTTTTTTATCTTTCTTATTGACAACTGTTAAGTCCGGGATGTTATGTGGCAGGTGTCTCTCTGTCTGGATTCTGAAGTCCCAGAGCAATTTAACTTCTTCATTTTCTATGATCATCTTCTTCTTCTTCTTCTTCTTCTTCTTCTTCTTCTTCTTCTTCTTCTTCTTCTTCTTCTTCTTCTTCTTCTTCTTCTTCTTCTTCTTCTTCTTCTTCTTCTTCTTCTTCTTCTTCTTCCCCTTCCCCTTCCCCTTCCCCTTCTCCTTCTCCTTCTCCTTCTCCTCCTCCTCCTCCTTCTTCTCCTTCTCCTTCTCCTTCTCCTCCTCCTCCTTCTTCTTCTTCTTCTTCTTCTTCATCATCATCATCATCATCATCATCATCATCATCATCATCATCATCATCATCATTATCCTATTGCTCTGAGTGTTGAGAATGTATATGCTCTCCAACAGAGTTTATGATAAGGAAATACACTAAGTACAGGACATGAACAGGAACAGGAATAGGTTTATTTTTCCTGCAGGGAAGTTGAGAGTCAGAAGAGGAAGGATGGAAGGTCACAGCTACACAACACAAAGAGTACTGCTAATGAGTCCAGTAACAACAAATGGCTGATAGAAACAATTCAAAGCTGCTCTCACTGGCAATTGATCATCCAAACCCTGAGAACATTGTCTTGCTGCTAGCTACATTTTTTTTCAGGACTAGAGATTGGAATAGAGTTGTACAGAGACTCCTAAAGATTAATTGACCCCAATTGACCTTTAATTTTTATTGATCACTTATTGACCTCAACCATCTATTGACATCGTGGATAGCCTAATTGAAGCTTGGAGGTGGAATATTCACCTCTTTGGGGATCTTTGATACAGAGGCTCTGGGTTTTCATCTTCAATGGATGAACTCTCTTCTTGCACTTCAAGATAAGGAAATGCACTTCCTGGTATACACATTTTCCACCTGATACATCATTTTAGATATCTATCTCATGTGTCCCTTTAATACACCTTCTCTCTATGTGGAAAAAAAAGTCTATTCAGTGTGGTATTTCTTTGTATAGGACTTACTAGTGATTCCAAGCATGACATTTGTATTTGTTTATAATTCTTGAGGGGGGAAATGCAATGGGTCGATATTTTTTACTGAGTTACCCCTTGTGACTCCAAAAGCTATTTTCATGCTTGATTACTCCAGTTCAAATCTCATTAATATATATATGAAACTGAAGTTTTATAGTCAATGTACATTACTTTGCACTTGCTTAGACTGAATAACAATTGTTATTTTAAAGTATTTACTAACTTTACAGTGATCCTTTAGGAGCTTTTTGCAAATCCTGTTTGGATTCTATTACTTTGATATTTTATTTATTTTGCTATTCTTATATGCCGCCCTACTCCCTGGGGACTCAGGGCGGCATATTATTTGTGTAATAGACTTTTTCAGGGGTATATTTGAACTGGAGACTAGGACCCATTACACTGAAGCACAAACTGGTTTATTGGTAATGCTTGAGGCAAAGATGGGCTATGCACTTATGTAATAAGAATATACACTGGATTGAATTTAGCAGCCAGGTATTTAACTGGATATCACACATCATATGTCTTGTTAGGTCAGTGAGGCCATTAAGGTGTTATTATGAGGACTACAAAGAGAATGAGGTTTTGAAGAAACATAGTGCACTATTCCAACCTCAACAATTTTAAAATGTGTGGACTTCAACTCTCAGGATTCCTCAGCCAGCATTCTTGATGGGAATTCTGGGAGTTGAAGTCTATATTTCTAAAAGTTGCCAAGGTTGAAAAACAATGCACTATTCCATGAGACTAAGTTCTTTTTTAGACAATTAACTAATCACCAATTATTTAACTGACAGGATATGTAATATACCTTTTCTGCCTGACTGGTAGGATGGGCCGATGTATTGGGGTTAAAACAGTTTGTCATTGCAATAGTCTATTGGGAGATGACCAGGGCAAGAGTGACCAAGAGAAAGCCCTCCAAATCCAGGAAAGAACATAACTGGCACACAACACAAAGGCCCTCCTAATCATGACTGCCAACTGCTCTTCTAGCAGGATCCATGAGTCAAGTGGACCCTCAGATTATGCATAGGATCTGCCTGGGGCAGTGCAACCCCTTCCAAGGATAAAGATGATAAACCTCCAGCGATAGAAGAACACCTCCCCACCCATGGTTGATGCCTGTTATTCCCTATCTAGGCCAACACAGCCACTAGGCATTGTGAAAGAATGACCCACAGCATCATTTAATTCACCCAGGATGGAAATGAATACTGGGTCTCAACAACATACTTATACCTAATCCCATGGTGCTAGATGATCTCAACTAATGTTTCAAATAGATTTAAAAGGATTGGAGAGAGCATGAAGCCCTGTGGCACCCTGCAAAAAAAAGGGGCATGAAGTAGACCTCTCACTTCCTGTGAATGATTGGGTCTGGCCTCGGAGAAAGAAATTGTACTCCCACCAGGGGTGAAATCCAGCAGATTCTGACAGGTTCTGGAGAACCAGTAGCGGAAATTTTGAGTAGTTTGGAAAACCGGTAGCAGAAATTTTGAGTAGTTCGGAGAACCGGCAAATACCACCGGTCTACCCACATGTCTCCTCTTGAGTGGCCTTGACCAACCAGGAGGGGCATAGATCTAATTCACAGTACAACTTGTTTGTTTGTTTGTTTATTATTTTATTTTATCTTTATTATTTTTACAAATAACGCAAGGCAGTGAACATATTCAGCATCCCTTTCTCCTACTTTTCTGTCAAGAATAACTGTGTGGTAGGTTGGACTGAGAAAGAGTGACTGATCCAAAGTCACCCAGCTGGCTTTTCATGGCTAAGGCAGGACTTGAACTCATGATCTCCCTCTTTCTAGCTTTTACTTTAACCACTAGCCCAAACAGGATGGTATAATACTGTCTGAAGGACCCTGTTGACTGTTTCAAACCAGATCAAACTTCTCCCAAAAAACTGGATAAGTTTACTCCCTGAGCATCTCCACAGGACCTATCCTAAGCTTGGCATACAACTGAGAATGGGTCTAGTAATTTTACCCACCAGATTCAAGAAAAATTCCTCTGCATGGTCTAAGGCTAAACCTCCAGGCCTCCCTTTACCAGGAGGGCCACTCTTATTGCCACAAGGTAAGTCTTAATAGCAGCCACCACCCACACCCCAGAAAAAACAACTGAGCCACAGGCATCTGCCCAACATAGCCAAGAATGAATATAGAGCAGAGAATTAAATACGGTATGCTTCTCAGCAATTTCTCTGCCCTTCTTTACTGTACCATTAATACTTCAGTCACCCAACTCCCAAACGGCCTTCCTAGCATATTTCCTGTTGGAAAAATATTTAAAAGGGATTGGGGGTATGTGTTCTACATGCATTTTCTTTGCCAAGCTTTATTTATTTTTATTGTCTTCATTGGCACAGGACTTATTCTGCCGGCTTCCACTAGCTTTACTGAACTTCCCGATCAATCTATTTAGTGTTATCTTGGACTTCAAGCCCCATTTCCTAATCTAAAATAAAACTGACTTTCTATTATTAGAAATTTCAATAATCATCCACTATTCTGAAGACCCTCAACCTCTCAACTGACTTTCTGCAACCCCTACATTAACCCTAACCTTTTCTTATTAATCAACACTTCGTGAGTAGAATTTTTATTATGGTCACTGACCAAAGTTCAACACTGGCATTATTTACAGAGTTCCTCCTATGAAGTCTAATATGACTCTCTTGGACTTTTTTTTTTGAATGAACTACTAACTAACAGTTGCTGGAATTTGATATGTATAGTTTAATTAAAAAGGACTAGGAAGTAGTGTTTTAAGCTTTCTAAGCCCAGGATTTCAAGTCTGGTTGTGTAAGGTATTCTGTTACGAGTAGAGGAGTGGAGGACTCTTCTTGTAAAGTATCTCTGGACACTTTCTAATGTATTTATGTCCGATATGCGGTGTGGGTTCCAGACAGATGAGCTGTATTCAAGGATTGGTCTGGCGAATGTTTTGTATGCTCTGGTTGGTTGTGTGATATTACCGGAGAAGAAGCTACGTAAGATTAGGTTAACAGTTCTTGAGGCCTTTTTGGCGATGTTGTTGCAGTGGGCTTTGGCACTTAGGTCATTTGATATGAGTATTCCAAGGTCTTTGACAGGGTGAGGGTCGTCTGCAAGGTCTTGTCTGTTCAGCTTGTATTTGGTGTTCTGATTTTTTTTGCCAATGTGTAGGATATCCAAGAGTGACTGAAATAATTAATAATAGTAGTAATTGGAGGGGCAACAACAAGACCATATTGTTACATTTCTTTTAAGGCACCCTCCCAAAAGCTTTGGGGAAAAACCCACAGTGCTTTCACAAAATAATTCGTCCATCTGTAAAGTCTGAGGTATAGACCTTTATGTCCTTTTGAAAAATACATCTTCCTACACAGTTTGCATTTGTTATCTTCATTCTATTAGGTTTTTTAAATACTTGTTATAATATATTTAAGTTCTAGATTCTTCTTTTATTTTATTTCTATCTCACACAATCTTTTACCTTTACCTTTCTTGATCAATTGTACTTATTTTTAGAACTCCACAATCACAATAACTTCTACCTCCATCGTCAGATTTAATAGCCTTTCTAAACAAGGTAATTTATGCTCATGTCCTTTGGAGGAAATTGAATAAATCAAACATGTCCTTCTTCACTGCCCCTTTTATTAAATTGGCATAAAGATTTAATTATATATTTGTTATCAACCAAGCACAGCAAAATAAATGCCGATCTTATTAATGTCCTGTTAGCACACTTCTCAGAGATGACATCTAAGAGAGTAGCTAAAATTGCCATTGCTATTTGTCACTAGATAGTTTGGTCTCCATTGTATAGAATTTTATGGACTTCCAAGGCAGAATTTTAAAATAACTTTTAAGAGTTTACTAAGTTAAGCAATAGTCAGTGTGGGGTAGCCCATTTATATTCATTTATTCATACCCATAGAGCATAAAATTTAACATTTTAGTCACTATTGGTTTTTTTAAAACTTTACTGGTTTTACTTAACTGATAACTTTTATAGCTCACTAAATTTGATGTTGTTCTAGATTTTTTTTAGATTTTACTTTTTCAATGCTTAATTCTATTTAACTATCTTTATATCATACTCAACTTTGGTCTTTGTCAGTAATAAAGTGTAACCAAGCATTCAATTATTTTTACTTGTCACTAGGCCCTCTGAATCAAAATAAACCTTATTTAATAGGAACATCAAAAGCATCTCCAAAGAATGTCAAAAAGTCAAGATAATGAAAGCACCTGCATGATCAAAAATCCCTACCCCTTTTTGTGTGTATTAATTCATGTTAAGAAGGGGGTAAGACTTCAATTGTATGATTTTTATGATAGTCAGCTGCATTGATGTTCCTGAGTAACATGTGTAGGATAAATCAATCAAACAAAATCTCATCTCCAAAGACTGCATTTTCTTGAATGAGATGCTTCTGAAATCCTCTTGTCCTTTAGAGTTAAATCTGTTTAAAAGCCATTCTGTGATCTTCTTGATAGTGAGCTACTTTTCATTCAAGTGGAGCACATCCTTTTAGATAAACCTGACTTGTTACAAATGTCTTACACCTCCACATCTCTCTCAACATCCCATCATCTTATGTATTGCTTATCTCTGCTTGTCTAGCTTCTTTTAGAACCACTAGCATTTTAGGGGAAGGCATGTTGGTAGTCCTAATTTCAAAATTTGGCTTCCAAGATCATGTGACCATCATCAATACTGAAAGCATCAGGATCATTTGCTCTTTTCAGATAGATTTTAAGACTATTTTTATGGTGATTATTCTGAGATGCTGTTGTACTATGATGTGCTACTATTTAATATATGAGGGTATCTTTTAGCATCTGTCTCTCTCTCATCTTCTCCCCATGATCTATTTTGGCCTCAGGGGATCAAACGTATTCCTTAGTATCCAAGAAATTGATAATAGAATAGAATAGAATAGAATGGAATGGAATGGAATGGAATGGAATGGAATGGAATGGAATGGAACGGAACGGAACATGGAACATGGAACATGGAACATGGAACATGGAACATAGAATAGAATAGAATAGAATAGAATAGAATAGAATAGAATAGAATAGAATAGAATAGAATAGAATAGAATAGAGAGTTGGAAGGGACCTTGGAGGTCTTCTAGTTCAACCCCCTGGTTAGGTAGGAAACCCTACACCACTTCAGATTAATTGTTCTTGTAATTTCTCCTTAGTTCTAAGTTGCTTCTCTCCTTGTTTAGTTTCCATCCATTGCTTCTTGTACTACTTTGGAGAATAGCTTGACTCCCTCTTCTTTGTGGCAACCCCTGAGATATCAGAACACTGCTATCATGTCACCCCTAGACCTCATTTTAATTAAACTAGACATACCCAGTTCCAGCAACGGTTCTTTATATGTTTTAGCCTCCAGTCTCCTAATCATCTTTGTTGCTCTTCTCTGCACTCTTTCTAGAGTCTCAACATCTTTTTTACATCGTGGAGACCAAAATTGAATGCAGTATTCCAAGTGTGGCCTTACCAAGGCATTATAAAGTGGTATTAACACTTCGTGTGATCTTGATTCTATCCCTCTGTTTATGCAGCCTAGAATTGTGTTGGCTTTTTTGGCAGCTGCTGCACACTGATTGTCCACTAGGACTCCAAGATCCCTCTCACACTTATTACTAATGAGCAAGGTACTACATATACTGTACCTGTGCATTTTGTTTTTCTTGCCTAAATGTAAAATCTTATTTACTAATTGTGATGATTGCACACAAGAAATCTCTGCCTTGGGAGATAGCCATATGATACAAGGCACCATAGACTGTAGAGCTTCCAGCATTGATAAATGCTGGCTATTTATCAACATCCCAATTATTGCTACCTGGATTTGGGAGGCTAATTTACCTGAAGAACTAAGTTACTCAGTGGGTCAGGAGATGGCATGATCATTATCAAGAGTTTAACTATCTGCCACAAAAATCATCAGTGAAGTATAGATGATAGCAGTGCATAAATATCTATATCTATATCTATATCTATATCTATATCTATATCTATATCTATATCTATATCTATATCTATATCTATATCTATCTATCTATCTATCTATCTATCTATCTATCTATCTATCTATCTATCTATCTATCTATATCTATATCTATCTATCTATCTATCTATCTATCTATCTATCTATCTATCTATCTATCTATCTATCTATCTATCTATCTATCTATCTCTATATCTATCTATCTATCTATCTATCTATCTATCTATCTATCTCTATCTATCTATCTATCTATCTATCTATCTATCTATCTATCTCTATCTCTATCTCTATCTCTATCTCTATCTCGATCGATCGATCGATCGATAGATAGATAGATAGATAGATAGATAGATAGATAGATATAGATATAGATATATAGATATATAGATATAGATATATAGATATATAGATATATAGATATATAGATATATATATAATTTTCTTTGCACATGTAATTGGGAGATGATCTAGCACTGGAAAGAATTTATCTCTATATGTTACTGGTTGCACAGGCTTTGTAGAACAAACTGAAGGATAGTTTGGGATTAGGTTCATACAAATCACTAACTCATGATTGCTTAATTATATCACAATTGGCCAGGTTTACTGAGCCATGTGTTATGCTTATGGGTTATAGTTATGGGAAGAACATTAGCAGACCATGCCAAAAGAATTATTTTATGAAGTATCTGTGAGCCCAACCTATGATAGCCCCCAATGAAGCTTCCATACTCAGAATTAGATACTGCTGAAAAGCAGCTACAGATAAAAATAACACTATAGGTTTTTTTCTAGCTGCCTGTGTGTGATGATATTAGACTCAACTCAAGAATGTAATTCTACATGGCTTTGACTCTGAAACACAACAACACTTCCTACATTCTTATCTGTACCTAAACACTATATCCATCACAGAATTATTGAATAAAATATTTTAAGTGATTGTCAATGCTTCTAAGCCAGCAATCACACTAAATATAAATAAGGAAATGCTTAACAAATTTTGGTTATAAATCCTGCCAAATATTTTTGCATGGATCATACTGATTTCAGTAGTAAATAAATGTATGGTGGAGTGGCTTTGAACTGGGAAAATAAGGGTTCAAATTCCTGCTCATTTCAGGGCATCAATGGAAAGTCTTAGGCACTTTGTAATCTCCTACCTTGCCCTCCTTCACAAGATAGTTGTACATTAAACGAGAGAAATGAATTGCTGAACTGTTTGAGTTCATTTTATTACAAATTTGGTGTGAATTTTCTCCTCCACCTTACATCACTCTTATTTGAATGTATACCTTAAACATTAGTGATCAAATTAAAAAAAATGAGTCAAGAACTAGAAATAGGCTGGTTTTATTTTTATTTTTTTCATTTATACTGCTTCAGGACAGTAAAATGTTCGCTGTACAACTATTTTGACCATTTAATTGAAGTTAGGTATTCAATATTAATATGAGAAAATCATTAGAAATATCAATCTGCATTTCTAAAGCTTAGTATTTTTGGCTAGCTATGAAAATGAATGAGAAGAAACCATCCAATGTTTTTGTTAAATAAAATTCAGTATGATTTTTAAGTTGCTTTATCTTCTCTTCATGACAATCTGGGAAGTTAAAAGAACCAGAAATTCAAATCCTAGCTGCATCAATCAAAAAGGAATTTGAACTCATTGCAACAAATACTGCTAATTAACGTAGCCCTGGCTATTATGCAACTGAAAGAAAAACAGCAATTTTAGTACAGTTCCTGCTCTTGAGAAAAGAAAAAGAATGAAATAATAAAGGCAATTCTAATAGTATACAGTATAATAGGCATAATTTAAGACACATTATGTGGACCAAAAAAGGCACAGGGCAGCACAGTTAAGGATCCCTTGAATTTTCAAACTATTCTTCTTGTAGGAGTAATTGAACTTGTTGGCTCATCCCATCTTGAAAAGAATTCAAGTGCCTTGTCAGCTTGCCTCAAATAGTAGCCATTTTACTCAAGTGTAAGAAAGAAGGCCTTTAGAGCTGATTACATTTCTCTTTCATTTACTCCTGCCAAGAGAATGTTTAACTTCTGGGCCAGCCCTACCATTTGGGAGAGAGAACAGCTGCCTGGCATTGCAACAGGTACTATGTAACATGCCCAGTACTTCTAAAATAGCTCCGTCCTTTCAGATGCTGTAAAGGATATTATCCCATTCCACAATAAAGGAGTTTTCCACTACCATTCACTTAACTATTCTGAATGGGATGGAGGAATCATCTTATCCCTTGCCTCCAACAGTAATATATTTAAATCTGTCTTACTGATAGACATCTGCATCATCTTCTTTAATTTGTTTCAAATTTTATTTTATTAAATGTGAAAGACCACTCGAAGCTACAGTGACTATATCATATATGGCATATAGTAAAGAACCCTAAAATGAAATCAAAAACTCAGACCTCACCCCATTAACCACAAAAGATTTTGTTTCCGATACCTGAATAAGACTTGCCCAGAATCCAAACCTGAGCAACATTATCCCCTAGATACCTAGAATAATTCTCACAGTGGCCTTGTAGATTTTATTTTATTTATTTTTATTTATTTATTTTTGTCAAGTACATGTTGGTAATATACATAGATATAACATTGTTTATATACATAAGATGGGTACTGATAAGCAGGAACATTAGGACAGGGACGGTAGGCACGCTGGTGCACTTATGCACGCCCCTTACTGACCTCTTAGGAATCGGGTGAGGTCAACAGTGGACAGTCTAAGGGTAAAGTTTTGGGGGTTTGGTGACGAAACCACAGAGTCAGGTAGTGAGTTCCAGGCATTTACCACTCTGTTGCTAAAGTCATATTTTCTACAGTCAAGTTTGGAGCGGTTCACTTTGAGTTTGTATCTGTTATGTGCTCGTGTATTGTTGTGGTTGAAGCTGAAGTAGTCATTGACAGGAAGGACATTGTAGCAGATAATTTTATGAGTTATGCTTAGGTCGTGCCAAAGGCGACGTAGTTCTAAGCTTTCTAAGCCCAGGATTTCAAGTCTGGTTGATGATTTGGTAGATGATCTGGTGATTCACCCATCTCCAGCAGAGAACAAGTTACTTTAAAAAGAACCCCAGGATGGCTATTTGTTGACATGATAAAAGCAGGGGTGGGGAACCATTTTGCGGCTGTTATCATCATATTGTAATTCCTAACATTTGACTTCAGTTGGATGCATTTTTTGTTTCCTTCAATGATGCTTTAGGTTTCTTTCTGGGTTTCATCTCTCAGAATTCCTTGGAAAACCAAGTTGCATCCCAGGATTAAAGAAAGTGGAAAGCTGCATAGGAGCATCCAATCGAAAACTCTGGTCACTATGACCATTCCAAGCTGCAACCAGGGACTTGGCCAAATCACTCAACAGATGGAAGGGGAGAAGTAGGAACCCATAGCTTTCCCCTCGACCTCTTCTTGTTGAAGTAAGCATTGTAGGAAAAATGCTACACTCTTTTGCTTATTTATGGGGGGGCGGGGACTGGTCTCTCTTTAATATACAATGCATTTTATTATCAAAAACAAAGGACCATCTATTGAGGCCTTCATCTTATACATTATTGGCACAATCAGAAATAAAAGAGTTGTCACTAAAGGCAAGGTAATAAATCAACTCTCCCAGCTTAGCAAAGGAGTGCTGAAAGTTGCCATCTGCCTCATCTACACTGAGGATGAGCTGAAAAAAAACCAGTGTTAAATCTGACTAAGGCTTCTATCCTAATCTCACTTGCTAGGGAATACTCCATTTAATGGATTCTGTGGGAACTTGGGTTTTTTTTAAATGCATTTGAATGTAGTGTAATTGTCAAACAACATTGCAGAAAAGATAGGACAGGGAAAAAAGTCTTCCACTGAGTGAAGTCTAACTATTCATCCCATTTTATTGTTTCTAAGGAAATAATCTAACCAAATCAGGGGCAGGTTCCTAATATTTTTACTACCACTCTGTGGGCTTGGCTTATTTTGTGGGTGTGGCTTGCCAGCCATGTGACTGGGTGGGTGTGGCTTCTCGGACTGCTGAAGGGAGGGGAACTGAGATAGGTCCTGCCACCCATTATCCCTCCCCTCAGCAGCTCGAGAAGCCTCAAACGTGTGAAAATGCCTAGGATCATCACCGCGCGTTCGTGGCTTCTCGGATTGCTGAAGGGAGGGGAATGGAGATAGCTCCTGCCGCCTGTTCTTTCAGCGTCTCACGCACTCCCTCAACCATCCTCCCCTGCTTGGACTCACTGTGGGGTAGGAAGGCAGTGCATGAGCAGTGCCGGAAACTCGGCTTCTGGGCATGCGCAGAAGAAATATTTTTTAAAAAAAGTAAAAAGAAATTTCAAAAAAATGGCGGTGCCCAGGCACTGGCAACCGACCACACCGGTACTGTGACGTCACCAGCGAGCCGCTACCAGTGCTATAGAGTGGACCGCACTGGTAGGAACCCACCACTGAACCAAATGTTTGTGTGTGTGTGTGTGTGTGTGTGTGTGTGTGTGTGTGTGTGTGTGTGTGTCCTTTAAGAAGATTTGATCAAATTTTGGCCAGATGCTGGAGATATATCTTTGCAGAACAATGATTACAACATTTCTTCTTGACCGTAGGTTAACATTATTTCAATGTTTCCCTTGACCTTACTTTTTTATGGAAGAATGGCTATCCAATGCACAAAGTTACAAGAATAAAAATTCTATTGTGGATCACTATTTAATGATACCAATATAAGAGTTATCTTGCTGGAAAAGACCCAAGGTTAATCTTAGGCTTGTGGAAACTGTGGTCCTCCAAGTATTGCTGGGTTATCCTTCTGAGAAGCACAAGCCTTTATTGTCTTAAGCCCCATCCTGTTTTCCACAGTAGATAACCAAATGCTTACTAAAATACAAGCAGGATATTAAAAGTAACAAATATAGAACAAAGCACAGTAGGAAAGAATGGAAGGATTGAAAGCTCTAGATCAGTGTTTCCCAACCTTGGCAACTTGGAATTCTGGGAGTTGAAGTCCAGACATCTTCAAGTTGCCAAGGTTGGGAAACACTGCTCTAGGTGTTACTAGTTGTACAGGCTTTGATAAAACAAACTAAAAGACAGTTTGTGACTAAGCTGACATATCTAACCTATGATTGCTTAATTGTAGTTTGGTGAATAAGTTGTACAATTGGCTGGGTTTATTTACCTAGATGTTATGGCTTATAGGCTACAGTTGCAGGATCTGCATGGCACACAATGGCAAAGACAAAGAGATCATGTTATGATTTATAGTGATATCTGTGATTCCAGTTATGGTGGTCACCACAGTAAGGAAAGATGATCTAGAAGTTTATTCCCATGCTAAAGTTGAAAACTGAGGTATACAGAAAACAGCAGATATGTAGATTCCCCCCCCCCATAGATATAATCTACAGGACATTCATTTAGCCATATCTAGAGCCCTCTGCAATATAATCAACATCATTTCTATAGTCATAGACCCTGACAGGAAAAAAAATGATCTTGCTAGTTCTCTCAAATCTGTCAGTCATAGTACAAATGGATCTCCTCCATTTTGTGCTGCTTGTCAGATGGATCAATCCAAAAAAATCATTTCAAAGTGCTGTCAGCAATCATAGAATTATGTGTGCTGCATATCATAGGTGGAAAACTGATTAAAGGTTGTCACAGCTGCTATCAGTCTTCACAAATCAACTTCTTTGAAACAGTTCTTGGTACAGGGTAGTTATTTTCTATAAAGGGCAAAAAAAGTGTCCAAATTTCAACACTTCCAGACTAACATTTGATAGAACGATCTATAAATATTTAGAGTTATTATATAACTGTTTGCTAGATATATCTGTAATATCCAAACAGCATAGTGTGAATTAAATAGGCTTCTGATGAAACTAATGAAAACATGAATGAGAGTACCCTGATTTAATGATACACATCTTGTAAAAGCAACTCAGAAGAAAAAAAATTCTGCGTTAATTTGTGCCTTTGAAGATCTACAGCAGATTCAACACTGCTACACCTTTTTTATTTCAATTTTTATGTAACATTTCAAAGATTACACATAAAGGATGACCATAACGTTGATATATCTATTTTGTTACCTGAATGCCAGGAGAAACGAAGAAAATTGCCTCTCGAATATATTTCTCAAAATAATTACTCCTTCTAAAATGCGAGATTGTGAACATACTTGGAAAGGACCATTCATGTAAAATAATGTGCACAACTTCTTGCCCCTAGTGTGTGTGCTGATTGTAGCAGGAATTCCTTCTTATCTTCTCAGGACTGGGGGAGGGATTCTAAGACCTCATCATCAGTCGATGAGTGACATAAAAAGCAGAAAGAATTAAAACAGTGATGGGAAACTGTTTTTACTATTAAGTCTTGTTAATCCACTAGAACATAAAAATTGGAGTGTGTGCAGCTAAAGATGGCTCAGCAAGCCAGATCAAAAAGTGAATGGGGTTTTCAAACACTGCAGGATTATATAGCTGTTTTTCAGAGTGGCCTGAGAATAGGATAATGCTGAGAATGGCAAATCACTAGTCCAAGACTCCCATGCTTTTGCTCTGAGACAGAAGGAAAATGTGAATCCAGCATATGCAGATTAAGCAGCTATTGAGTAGTACTTCTTGAAATCACTGCATGAAATTGACATGTAATCCTCAATTTCTGTTGCTAAGCAAGAGAGTTGTTCTGAGTTTTGCCCCAATTTATGACCTTTCTTGCCACAGTTGTTAAGGGAATCACTGCAATTGTTAAGCTAGTAACACAGTTGTAAAGTGAATCTTGCTTCCCCATTGATTTTGCTTGTCAGAAGGTCACAAAAGGTCACAAAAGGTGATCACATGACTCTGGGACACTGCAACGGTCAAGCATCCAAATTTTGATCATATGACCATGGGGATGCTGCAATGGTCGTAAGTGTAAAAAACAGTCATAAATCACTTTTTTTAATTTTGAACAGCCACTAAACAAATGGTTGTAAGTTAAGGACTACCTGTAACAAAAATACTTGATTTGCTAATCACCACTAGAACTCTCCTCTCATGTAGACACACAGCTACATCTTACTTTGACTCCCACTTAATATAAATTAGTGTTTGTTCAATACTAAATTATTCCTCCCTCCATTTTCTCCTCCTCCCTTACACTCCCTTGCAGTGATTTTATTTATTACTCCATTTCTCCCATTCTTATTTTTTCTACAGAACAGTTTTGAAACCAACATCAATTTGTGAGTATAAATAAGAAAATAAATAATATTTTCATTTGCTGGTTAATTTGTTTTTTTTTTTTAAGGAAGTGATTTGGGTGGAGGATAAGAGTCACGGCAGAAGGAAGGTGGAGAAAGTAGGGAAAGCAGCTTGGAACAAAACTGATGCAGAAAGAATCATCCATGAGTAATAGAAGCAATGCAGAAATAAGATGTAAGGGACATGGGTGGGATGTTGGATTTGTTTGCATGGTAAAGAAACAATGATATGAGGACTGATATGTGTGAAACTCAGATGTGGCAGTGAGGGATATAATTGTGTTCCTGCTCTATTTTGATTTGTGTTAGCACATTCCTCAGGGGCATTATAGTGCCAGTGGTGGAATTCAACCGGTTCACAACTATTTGCTAGAACTGGTTGTTAACTTTCTAAGCAGTTCAGAGAACCGGTTGTTAGAAGAAATGTCCTTCTCCCCCCCTCCCACTTTACAGGGCTAATCCTGTAAGGAAGGCAGGAAGGAAACATTCTGGTGGTGTTTCTAGCCTAATCTTCTGCTTACAGAAACTGCCTCTCAGTTAACCCTTATAACAGCTAAAGATTCTTGACAGTACACCCAGACTTACTGTCGCCTGAGCGCCAGAGTTTTTTTTTTCTTTGCTGGTACTTTGCTGGGGCTTGACTTTCTTAAAGGGGAAGGGTTGTTTTAAGCTTTTTACACTGCTGTTGGGGGGAAATACTCCCCTGTTGGAGTTCTTCCAGCTGGGATGCAACGACCAGCACTTTGAAAAAAATAATTGAATAATGAAGTAAAGATGCTGGAAAGAAGCTTTTAATGACAAGGAACCAAGATGAGTGACATTCAGCAAGGCTTCTTGGCTAGCTAGAAAGATTGACATTCAAATGTGAGTTTGCATACCCTTTCTGAGTTTTGGTTTAAAACTGGTTTTGGTGATGTTTACTTCTGTGCTTGGTGATGTTTAATCCTATGTTTATTGATGGGTTTAATTCCTCAAGGTGCTCTGGCACCCTGCCTGATTTGTAACTCTGGCTTGCAGGTATTTCTAATCTAATGATTGGTATTTAAGGCAGCTTTTTGCAAACAAGGAAGCTTTTTGTATTTTTGTACAGGTAATCCTTGACTTACAACAGTTCATTTAGTGACCATTCAAAGTTACAATGGCACTGAAAAAAGTGACATGACTGTTTTTCACACTTACGACCGTTGCAGCATCCCCATGGTCACGAGAGGCCGGGAGAGGTGAAGTGCCCCTCGACGTGAGTGACGTTGAGTTGGCCACACCCAGCCAGTCACATGATCACCCAGCCACGCCTACCCAGCTGATCATTAGGGCAGAGAACCAGTTGTTAAATTATTTGAATCCCACCAGTGATTATACCTCTGCATAAAGGATTAATGGCAAGCAGATCTGCTGCAGCTTTGTAAAAATATAAATATTTCAAAATAAACAAATAATGTGACTGTTAACCTACAGTCATCTATGTTGAGGTTATGTATTTTATGAAATTGAGTATTCGATACTATAGAGCAGTGGTTCCCAACCTGGGGGTCGGGACCCCTTTGGGGGTCGAATGACCATTTCCCAGGGGTCGTCCTGGCATCCTCAGCTCCCCCCACACTGCCACAAGCCTGGCCATATCGGCTCAACTTGCCCGAGCCCTCTGATTGGTCTGGAGAGGTGCCATTCGGTGAGAGGCATTTGTGATGCCTGGCGGCTGAGCTAAGGGGTGGGGCATCGCAATATTGCGCACTGGAGAGTACAAGGCAGTGCTTAAGACATCTGTGGCCGCCCCTGTCTCCTGCTCACAGCGGCAGTTTCTTCCCGCTGGTGTCGAAGGGAAAGGGAGTCACGGGAGGGAATGGCCAGCCAATGACCACTTAAGTTTCACAGCGCACGATGGCAAGAAGGAGGACAGCTGGGTTGGATCCAGTGGAAGATGATATTCCTTGTGCTCTTGCAAAGACTGGCCCGAGAATTTCTGATCTGGCATAATTACATATTGTTTTTGTGATTAATCGCTATGCTTTAATTATGTTCAATTTGTAACAATAAAAATACATCCTGCATATTATTTACATTACGATTCATAACAGTAGCAAAATTACAGTTATGAAGTAGCAACGAAAATAATTTTATGGTTGGGGGTCACGACAACATGAGGAACTATATTAAGGGGTCGCGGCATTAGAAAGGTTGGGAACCACTGCTATAGAGTCAATAAACAGAAGTCTTCAAAGTGTTAAATATAATTTATTTAAATAAACTAGCAAAACTTCAAAACAAACAGTCCACGAAGAATCTTTCTTTAACTTATCTTCTTTTTGCAATATACAGACACAAAGTCTAACTCTTAGCACTTAGCAATTAATCAACTCTTAGCACTTAGCTATTAATCTTTTGTAGATAAAGTCTTTAGCAAACAATACAGTAGAAACCTTGAACTTCTTTTGATAGCGTCCAGACACAAAGTCAAACACAGAGTCTTCAATCTTCAGTCTTCAGTAACCAGATAAAGGAGCATGAGTAGAAGCAATCAATCAATCACTAAGCACACAGCACATGGCACACAGCCCGCTGACGCCCACACTACTCAAGCTAACCTGTTCTCTTTTATAATAATCAGCAAGCCTACAATTTAAAGCAATACCACTTTTTAACACAAACATAGATTAGTGGTTTATTTATATATTAGTAACCCAATCAGTTTTAAACATAGTACTGACAATCTACTTGGCTGCCATGTGAAATAAGATGTTATATTTACTTGATTCCGATTCTATCCATCCATCTGTTTCCTTATTATAATTTCTCCATATTCTTTTGAGCCTGGTGTTTTACTTCATTTTGTTGTTCCTTTAAGTTCCACATTCTTTTCTTTCCATTGTGGGCAAAACAGAGTTTAAGAGACAGTGTGTCATGGCTGCCATTCTGCTAAGCTAGGCATCTCAAGCTAACAGCCTGACATCAGTAATGGAGGGAGTGAGCATGGGGGGGGGGTAGGGATGTTGGGAGGGAACTCCAAACCAATGGGAAACACCAGCCATCTCAAGGTCATGCTAAAAGAATGCAGAGCTGGCGAGTGCACGAAGACAGGAACCATTTCCTAAACAATTTGTTAACACCCAGTTGGACATTGACTGATACCCAGGGGGTTGGCTGGGAACAAGGGAAGTTAACTATATCTTTTATGCACAAAAATCTCAGATCCAGCTTTGACTCTTCTGTAACCACTTTGGCTTTAGTAAAGTATACTTTTGGCTACTCATGGACTGGGAGTCTTTCTTTTCTAATTTACCAAATTGGGACGGTTGACACTGTGCAGCAGATATTGTTCAGCAATCTATTTTGTGCATTTGTATGTGCTCTTAATAATTTATTTATTTATTTATTATTTGGTTCTTCTATGCTGCCCTACTCCCGAGGGATTCAGGGCGGCGTACAATGTTGAGCAAGAACACTGAACAATAAACAATGATTAAAAACAATGTTAAAAGAATTAAAAAAGTTTTAAAAAGTTGCGTGTAGGGATAGATTAAGGCTTCAACATCAAATTAAGACTTTTGTAAGTGTACTTTCCAGATTATACTAGCAGCACTGCAGTCTGTTTGACACATTTAAAAGGGAAGTGCAATGTTATAAAAAATTCTTCTCTCTTTTGGCATTTTAATGACTATAGTATGAACAAAAATGCCAGGTAAAGAAAAATCATTTAGGAACAGTATAATCATGCTCCTCAAAAATGAAAATACATGTATAACGTGACCTATCATTCTTGTTGGTCCTGAAATAATATCATTAGACTTTGCCATGATTGAAAACACTGAAAAACAATCTTCAATTGTGTTAAGGATATGACTCATCCAGACATACCAAAGTCATCCTACTATGATATTGGAAAGAATTTCAGAAAGTGAATTGCAAATTAATATTGAGTCAAGTAATAGGAGCTATAAAGACTGTGACTTCCAACTTGAAAATTAACACTATTAAGTTTATTGCCATTCAGATGTTGCTGAGCTTTTACCCCTAACAGATAAAACTAGGATAACCAATCATGAGTGATATAGTAATAATTTACCAACATCCGAAACATCAGATACCTGGAGATACTGCAAAAGGATGAACCTACTATCTTTGCATGGCAATTCTAAAAAAATGTATACCAGGTCAAATCAAAATTCTGAAAGACCAATTGAAACCAGTAACTAGTTTAAGTCCAAAGAATGACTAAATCTCAATCCAATTTAGTGAAAATCAGAAACAAAAAGAGAAGCTGGTATTTTGTTCCAAACTTTCTTATGTGCAATTTAGTTATTTAATGCAATTTTTCTATTTTATGTCATATAAAACAATATTACTTTTATCTAGGATATGTTAAATAATTTAAAATATGTGCTGTTAAATGTATTCTAGCTAAAAACTAAAGATTAATAATTAATAAACCACATCAATAATATAGTGAAAATTTTAAACAATACTTATACAGATATTCATGAAGTTCCATCATATAATTTTTTAAAAAAAATCAATTTGTTTAGTGATATTTTGGATTTAGATTTAGTTTCCAAGAATTGCTTCATTCTCATATCATTGACTATAGCCATAATCTGCAGTTGAATGTTGATTCATACTGCTAAATAATATACAATATTTTATTAATGTGAACAACTTTGTTCTGAATCTTCAAGACTGAAGACAAGATCCAAAAATAGCTAACGGGAGTATTACTTTTATTTTTTTCAATTTGGAAACTGGAAGTTGAAATTTTAGGTTAAAAGATTATTACAAAAATAACCACTGGCTCGACCCCTTTTTGGTCTCTCAGGATCTCAAGCAACCATCTCCAGAAAACCAATGTCACAAAATGGATAATATGAATTGACTGGAACAAAGAATTCTCATTCACTCATGTACATGATTGGGCTTGTATGTGAAACGACAAGAAAACAACAGAGTTATAGGCTGGACTGGGATGAAGACAATGACAAGCCTATTTGACATTGAGAGTAAGAACTGTGTAGCTTTGTCCCTGCTATTAAATTGTAGTATAGTAATAGCTTGTGATTGTAATCAATCTTCCCAGAAGTCAAGACTTGCTGGAGATGCACAGAAAAAGTAAAAAAGTGGTATCTCTTATATAGCAATAGCAATAGCACTTAGACTTATATACCGCTTCACAGTGTATTTTACAGCCCTCTCTAAGCAGTTTACAGAATCAGCATATTGCCCCCAACAATCTGGGTCCTCATTTTACCAACCTCAGAAGGATGGTAACCTTAAATTGATCAGGATTGAACTCCTGGCTGTGGGCAGAGTCAGCCTGCAATACTGCATTCCACATGCATTAAATGCAGTGTTTTCAACTTCCTTCCTACTTTAAGCCCAATTCCACTCCAAAATAACCCTTGAAACATCTTTCAGTTTCCAAACTAATTTGCTGAGAAAAAGCTTGAGCCTCAGTATACTGCTGTAATTCCTTCTTGCAAGATGCAGACATTTGGTTTAATACAAAATCCAAAGTAGTTGGTTTAATACAAAATCCAAAGTAGTTCTTTTGATTAGAGATATACTAATTTGCATGAGAAAGCAACAACATTATTGTTGGTAAAATTGGGCTTTGTTGCATTTGTGGCATAGTGACCAAAATTGCCTATGCCAACCAATATTTGACCATACCTATAATAGGAAAAACTGAATGTGGTATAAGTGTTACCAAGGCTGATATCCTAGACTTTCCATATCTTCTTAAAACATACTGTTTAAAGGCTTTGGTTGATCATTCTGAATGAAGGCAACCTGGGCTAAAATGTTATTATCTTAGGTAACATGAATTGATGGGTGGAAACAAAAAGAGAATATTGAAAAAGCAACCAATCCAAAAGAATGAATATTAATTGTGATCGTTTGCTGAGCAACTGCTTAGAAAGAGAAGCATTCTATTTGAATATGTGATTGAAGTCTAAGTCTCTTCATGTGTACACATGCCAAAGGAATTAATATAAAGCATGTTTAATTTGATTATGTTGAAAGAGTAAAAGCATTAGTGAAGCATACAGGGGTGATGAGAGACTCTGAGAGTGAGTCAGAAGATTTTTTTCATAGGGTCAGAAATAGAACTTGGGAAAAGAGTTTGGGAGAAAATGAAAGAAATGAAAGAAACTTGGGAAAGGATAATGATTGTAGGAAAAGAAAAGACAAATAGCAATAGCAATAGCAATAGCACTTAGACTTATATACCGCTTCATAGTGCTTTACAGCACTCTCTAAGCGGTTTACAGAGTTCAGCATATTGCCCCCAACAATCTGGGTCCTCATTTTACCGACCTCAGAAGGATGGAAGGCTGAGTCAACCTTGAGCCGGTGAGATTTGAACAGCTGAACTGCTTAACTAGCAGTCAGCTGAAGTAGGTTGCAGTGCTGCCTTTAACCATTGCACCACCTCGGAATATAAATCCTACATGCAAAAGTATTCGTAGATTTATCTTTTAGGCACAATGAATGGTGAAGTAAGGTGAGGTGAGGTGAGGAAAAACTATGGGGATTCTATTCAGAACAGAGTGAAAAGAATTAGGTTGAAAGTGCAGAAGTATTCAAGTTATTCTGAGCAGGGTATGAAAAAATAGGTTTGGTGGAAAGATGAAGTAAAAGAGGCTGTGGATTAGAAAACGTGCATATAGGAAATGGTTATTGCGAAAAAAGATATAATGTGCATAGGGCTAAGATAGCTGCAAAATTGTGATAAAAAAGGAATAGTTAAGATTACATTGTGATTTTGATAGAAAAATGTTTTAGCTGTAGATAAAGAGGCTGAGGTGGCGCAGTGATTAGAGTGCAGCACTGCAGGCTACTTCAGTGACTGCTAGCTGCAGTTCAGCTGTTCAAATCTCACCGGCTCAAGGTTGACTCAGCCTTCCATCCTTCTGAGGTCAGTAAAATGAGGACCCAGATTGTTGGGGTCAATATGCTGAACTCTGTAAATCTCTTAGAGAGGGCTGTAAAGCACTATGAAGTGGTATATAAGTCTAAGTGCTATTGCTATTGCTATTGCTAAACAAAAGGCATTTATTTTACTTATTTATTAGATTTTTATTCCTCCTTTATTACTTTATAAATAACTCAAGGCAGCAAACATACATAATAGTCGTTCCTTCTCCTGTTTTGTACACAATTCTGGGAAATGGGTTTGGCTGAGAGAGACTGATGGCCTCTCTATCAGTTGGCTTTCATGCCTAAGGCAGGACTGGAACTCACAGTCGCCTGGTTTCTAAACCAGCACCTTAACTACTACACCAAACTTTAGTAGAATCAATGAAATTAAGAATAAAAATGATCAGGTGATTAGGATGAAGTGAGAGAATGTAATAACTCGAAAAATAATAAAACACAGATGTGGTTTGCTTATGGAATTACTGAACAACATGTTTGAATTGTTCTCCTTATTGTTCCCATACATAAAAGGAAAGGTAGCAAGGATGAATACCAAACTATAAAGGGATTAGTTTGTTAAGTGTGCCTGAAAAGATGCTTGGCAGAATTCTGACTGAAAGGGTACACAAAGAATCAGTAAAATTTGGAAAATACAGTGCAATTTTATGCTTGGTGAGGGATGCATAAATCAGATTTTTTCCTGTTCAGCAGATAATTAAGAAATGAATGAATGAGAGGTGGAGAAAGGGTCATTGTATGTTTCTTGACTTAGATTATGTTCACGATAAATGAAAATAGTTTGAATCATGGAAAATTTCTAGAAATGTGAAGTTAAAGGTTGGTTGCTGAATGTCATAAAAGTAGCATATAATGGAAGAAAACATGCATAAAAATCAATAGACTTCTTAGAAAATGATTCAACATTGAACAGGGAGTGGATAAAAATGTGAGTTTCTGGCTACTTCATATAAATATGGGATAATGTATAAGGGATACTTGTAGTTACACAGATGTGCTGACTGAGGACAACTATAGGTATGAGTGTTACATACAATGAAGAACATTGAAGTGGTTTGGACATAAAGAGTAAGTAGAATGAAGAATGAATGGTTGAATGGAGTTGATGAGATCCTAAATAAAGGAGAGTGAGAAATGTAAAATGTAATATACTGTATAAATTGATAAAAACAAGAGGGGTTTGCAGGCTAGAATGATATGGAAACAATATTGAATGTTGTTGATATAAACTGGATTTAATTAGAATTTCTTTTATCTCCTGCATTTAATTTCTTTAACTTAACACTTCTTGTTTTTTTCCTGCACTCAGCATCAGCACTTAACTGAATGGAAATAGTTTGATAGGCATTTACATATAAGTGTATATTTAACTGTGTGATTATTGCTTTACAATCTATAAGCAAAAATATTTTGAGGTCTAGTTTTGTGACTCAGACCTTGTTTCAAACACTGCAAAAAATTGAGGAAAATTTTAAAAAAAATTGACATGGGAAGCAGTATAGCAACAGCAATAATAATAGCACTTTAGAGCCCTCTCTAAGCAGTTTACAGAGTCAGCATAATGCCCTCAACAATCTGGGTCCTCATTTTACCCGTCTCAGAAGGATGGAAAGCTGAATCAACCTTGAGGCGGTGAGAATAGAACTGCTGGCATTTGGTGGTCAGCAGAATTAGCCTGCAGTACTACCTTCTAACCACTGCGCCACCACAGTTCTTAGTATAATAACTGTTTAAATAAATACTCCAATACTCCAGTAAAACGTTGTTTGAAAGAATATATGGTGGACTACTTCTGTATACACTTATTTGCTCATATTTCAACAAATCTCTTAGACTTTTCAAATTAATTGGCATAATTAGATGCATATAGAAACTTTAATTATTCCAATCGAAGCCTTAATTATATGAATCTGCAAAATTATTTGACTTCATATCTATTCACTTTAAAATCTCATGATTTTACAGATAATATTTTAATATATGTATAACTTCTTTTTCTCATCAAGTATCCAAGTTAGTGTTTTCTAACACGGTATATTATTCTTATAATAATCTTTAAACTAGAATATTTTTAAAATAAAATAAAAATTTAAGAATTACACAAAAGCAGTCCAAAACTAAGACATCATTTTTCTGCTTTAACTGAATATTCATGTCACCCTTGTACCAGAGTGATAAATAAAATAACATCTGACACAAAACACTCTGTGGAGAAGAACTTCCAAATATTGAATGAGACCAGTCTTCAGTTCTAATTCATTTAACTACTGATGGCATGAAGAGCTTTAAGCAAGATTTCCATTAATAACTAGAACTTAGAAGCAAAGTAATATGGCAAAAGGAGACCCTTCGATGGCCTGGAGTATTTTAAAGCTTAATAAGTCAGCAAAACATTTTGAAGTGAGTTCACACTAAGCCTAGATGCCCATTCTCTTTAAGCACTTGTAATAATGCACTAAGAGCAGCAAGTCCAGCTAATAAATTGTCTATTAAAACCGAACCAACTTTTCCCCATTTCTTTAAACACAATTCTTTGTAAAAAATATAACTGTAGGGTACCTTGGAAATAATTAAAGAATGGCCCATATGATCATATTGCTGTTTTAAAAGGACTTCTAGCTTATTTTCAGCCAGGTTCCTTTGACATTTTCCACCCAGCGGTGTCAAACTGGTCGCCCACAGGCCAGATGCATCATGCCTAGGACATGCCTACCCCACCTCCGCAAAGGCAAAAAACGTTGCACAAGACACAAGAACAGTTTTTTCCCGAACGCCATCACTCTGCTAAACAAATAATTCCCTCACCACTGTCAAACTATTCACTAAGGCTGCATTACTATTACTATTAGTCTTCTCATCGTTCCTATCACCCATCTCCTCCCACTTATGACTGTATGACTGTAACTTGTTGCTTGTGTCCTTACGATTTATATTAATATTGATTGTTTCCTGATTGCTTATTTGAACCCTATGACAATCATTAAGTGTTGTACCTCATGATTCTTGACAAATGTATCTTTTCTTTTATATACACTGAGAGCAAATGCACCAAAGACAAATTCCTTGTGTGTCCAATCACACTTGGCCAGTAAAGAATTCTATTCTATTCTATTCTATTCTATTCTATTCTATTCTATTCTATTCTATTCTAATATGTCACGTGATGTCACATGACGCGATCGAGTTTGACACCCGTGCTCTAGACATTATCTCTGTTGTTTCATATGTTTAAGGTTTGAGGTACAGATAGTCCTCAACGTACATCCATTTATTTAATAACTGTTCAAAGTTACAATGGCACTGAAAAAGTTGACTTAAGACCATTTTTCACACTCATGAACATTGCAGCATTCCTGGTAAAAATTCAGATGCTTGGCAACTGGTTCATATTTATGATGGTTGCAGTGTCTTGGGGGTCATGTGATCACCTTTTGTAACCTTCTGACAAGAAAATTCAATGAGGAAGCCAGATTGATTTAATGATCATGTTACTAATTGAACAACTGCAGTGATTCACTTAACAATTGGCAAGAAAGGTTGCAAAATGGGACAAAACTGCATAATACAACTGTCTCCCTTAGCATTGGAAATTTTGGACTCAGCTGTGGTTTTGTTTTGAGGTAAACAAAATTAGATTTAATCAGTAGACGAGAGAGGTTAGGAATTATGATATCAACATCATAAGTCATTTATCCACCCTACGCGTTGTTGTGAAAGGCAGGTTTCAAACTTGACATCACAATGGATTATTCTAACTGATAGACACAACATATTGTTGTGACCCGCCAGCAGCCCGTGCAGCTGGTAGTGGATCCCGTCCGAGACGAGGCTGATGAGGTGATGCGCAAGCGGCCTGTGCAGCTGGCGCCCGAGTCGGACGGTGAGGAGGCTGGTGACGACTCTGTGCCAGAGGCAGAGGTTCAGCCAGGGCCTTCGGAACCTCCAGCACCTCACATCAGTGATGAGGAAGAAGAGGAGGAGCCTCTTCTTAATGCACGGGCACACAGAGCTGCCAAAAAGCAGGAATGGCTACTCAGGAGGAGGTTTCCTCGGGAGTAGGCTTGTGGCTAATTGGCCACTCCCCAAGCCTACTTAAGGAATGACGAAGATGGAAAAAGCTCTGCAGGAAACAACTCGTTTGATAGTTTGTTCGTTCATGTGCCTCTTGTTTGGAAAACCTCTGCTAGGCATATTTGTTTTGGCTTACTTCTGGTGGACTGATTTCAGGCATCTTGCCAACCTGTGTAAGCTTCCTAAGATATCCAGGACTAATTAATTATCTTTGCTTTATGACTTTATGGACTTAGGCCAGTTGTTAATGGTGCTTAATTAACAGCTGTTTTTTTTCACGAAAAGACTGCTTTAAGATTTGTTTGTGTGTGAACACTACTAAGCCAGTTTATTAGTAGTTGTTAATCAATTACCGTATTTTTCGGAGTATAAGACGCACCTTAGTTTTGGGGGAGGAAAACAAGGGAAAAAGGCCTCTGCCTCCAAGCAATTTGCCAAACAGCAAACAGCAAACAGCACAGATGATATACACTGTTTGCTGTGTATTTCTGTGCATGTGTGCCTGACCCATAGAAATAGCAAAGAATTGGAGAAATGTACATTATGCCAGAAAGTTTTCTTAAATGTAGTCTCACTAACTCTTCCCAATTATTTAAATAGATCTACTCCAAGGTAAGTCAGGATTTAACTCTAATATTAAACAGGACACTGTTACATTTCATACTATACTTGTACAGAGCTGTTAAAATTAATTAAAATTTCTGGAAGTATACATTATTCTCTATTATTTAAAAGAAGATACAATAGCACTGGGCCTCTTCAGAGCAAGCATTTATTTTAAAAAGCTTCTTTATTTTGTTAAGTTGTCTAGATTTACAGGGATCTCCAACCTTGGCAACTTTAAGACTTGTGGACTTCAACTCCCAGAATTCCACAGCCAGCAAAGCTAACAAAGCTGGCTGTTGAATTCTGGGAGTTGAAGTCCACAAGTCTTAAAATTGCCAAGGTTGGAGACCCCTGGCTCTAGAACAATAATAAAGCAGTCTTTAAAAAATAAGTCTAATAATTTGAACATTCTACAGACATTTATAGTTATTCACTTATCCCTTTGCAGCCAGTTCAGCAAAAATAAAAACCTGCGTGTCTCTCCCAGCTATTTGCCTCTTTGCAGTTAGTTTCACTTTCATTTTCCCACATGGCAAACCTAATCAGCTGTTCGTCGGGAAACTGCTACTGACTTGCTTGGCTTTACAAGCTCTTCCCTCTTTCCTGCAAGCAGGTAAATTGCTGGAAGACAGAGGCCAAAGGGTGGGGGTGGGTGGGTGGGTGGGGCTACATTCGGTGTATAAGACGCATCCAAGTTTTCACCCTCTTTTGGGGGGTAAAAAGGTGCATCTTATACTCCGAAAAATATGGTAAATATAGGTTTGAACAAACTGCGTGTGTGCTACGTTTTCTCTGGTCCGTAGCTGGGGCAGAACACATATGAGTTTCAGTTAACACAGAGTATGAGAGGACATGGACTCTTATGAAATCCTTCCATCTTCCTAGATAGGAAGAGCTTTATTAATTTGGGAAAATGTAGACAAATCTCTGAGGGAATGGAAAAAAGCATTACTAGTGAAGAAAGAAAGCTGACTATTCTCAACCAGCCTCAGAAATTCCAGGAAGAATGGATTTTCAGGTGACTGAAACTGAGGTAGCTTCTATTTTCATGTAAAAATCTAAGAAAAAGTCAACAGAGCACTTTGTTGTACCGTATGTGCTACTGAGTGATTCTATTTCTTTCTATTCCAAATTGCATAGGATATTTAATGTCAGTTTCTTTCATCCATGCATGAATACAAGAATTTGACCTTGAAGTGGCGCTTTGTTGCTATTGTTTCTGTGTAACCTGAATTACTAAACTGGGCCATCTTCTATTTTCCAAAGCGGGCATAGCAGAACACTCTCCTATTGTCTGCCAGAATTCTTCTACTTACTTTTATATATTCTTATATACTCTTTTGACTGTTGCTTTCTATTTATTTGCAGTTGCTGCAGAGGTGGGTTCCTCCCGGTTCTCACCAGATCTATAGAACCGGTAGCAAATCTCTGGTGATGTCATGGTGACATCACGGAACTGGTTCTGTCAGTGCTGGTCCGTGGACGGCGCCATCTTTTTTTTTGGATTTTTTTTTTTGGATTTAAAAAATAATTTTTTAAAAAAATTCTTCTGCGCATGCGCAGAAGCCGAGTTTCCAGCACTGCGGATATGTCACCATCTTGTTTTCGGCTCCTTTTTTAAAAAATGTTTTGGAATTTTTGGTACTGCGCATGCACGCATGTGAAGTCTGTGCGCGGCCACGCAGTGCGGGAGGAACGAACTGCCGGCGAGGTAAGTTAGAACCCACCTCTGAAGTGGTGGCAGCACTCCTGGCTGGCAAGTGGGTGGATGTCCTGGGGAATGCATGCGCACCGGCCAGCTAGTCTTCTGGTTACTGGCACGCATGCATACACGACGGTTTCTGGCACTGCCGCACATGTGGCACGCATGCGTACACTTCCAGTTTCTGGCACTGCCACACATGTGAAGGCCAGTTGATCATTTCATGTGCATGTGCACCAGTAACCAGAAGACTAACTGGCCCATGTGCATGTGTGCACCGGAAACCCAGAAGAGGAATGGGCGACACCGTGCATGCCAGGCGACATGGCTCCGCGTGCCACTTTGGGCACGCATGCCATAGGTTTGCCATCACGGGTATAGGGCCATGATTGCGAACCTATGGGACGCGTGCCTGAAGTGACATGCAGAGCCATGTTGACTGGCACGCGCAGCATCGCCTGTTCCTCTTCCGGATTTCTGGAGTGCATGCGTGCGCAACGGTCAGCTGTTTTTTGTGCGTGCGGCAGTGCTGGCAACCGGAAACCGGAAGAGCTGGTCTGCTGGTTTCTGTTGTGCGTATGCGTGCCAGCCATCTGTTTGTCATGGGTCAGCATTCAGTAACTGGAAGACAAGCTGGCCAGTACACCTGCACATGCTGGAAACCAGAATTTCATTTCCCAGCGTGTGCATGCCTACTTTGCAGCTTCTCTTCCGAGGCATGTCCCCGCTCTCCTTTTTCAGCACTCGGTGCCGAAAAGGTTGGCCATCACCAGTATAGGGTGTCCGCGTTCCAAATAGGCTTCGGCCCGACATAGGGTATCCTGCTTTAGTGGGGAGTTGGACTAGAAAACTTCCACAGTCTCTTCTGACTCTATGAATCTATGTTTTATGTTCCAAGCGTAATGTATAATATTCCATAAATCTCTAAGAAAGATACAATAAATATTTACTGTCAGACTCTATCCTTCAAAACAAAATAGAAGAAGAAGGATGCCAAATTCCTCAAGGGCAAATTTTGCTTCTATGAATTCAACAAAACTGCCAGGATAAATATTCTTGTAGAATTGTTGTAGGAATTTAGAACAAGTAAAGTAGGTTCATGGGTGCACTGCTAAGACTTGAAGGGTGAGAGATTGGTGAGAGATCATTCTGGAGATCTATTTGTATGTTTATTAAGAGTCAGTACTGATTTGATTGCATATACTCAATCAGCAGAAAAACCTGGTTGCAGTTTAGTAGAACTATTTAAGAATCTTAATGCTGCCTGGAACAATATTAGAATAGACAAGAGGCCAATTATCTTTTCAATCTAAGCCCAGATTTATGAATCCATGCTATGATATAGTAAGAATTACTATGTTGCCAACAAATGATCTTTAAATATTAGGAAAAATATGTGACTGTTAAGTCACCTTACTGTCATTCACTGTGACTTGATTATTTGCTGTAACATCAGAACTGAACAGTTTAGCTGCTCATTTGAGGTTCATATGCAGGAAATAATCTATTTTCAAGTTAGTGGCCTGAAAGGCAGGATATATATATATATAATAAACCAAGATAACACTCTTAAAATTTTGTTGCAAGTCTTCCTACTGGTTGTGAACTGTGTTATTGTTAAAGCTTCGAAAGCTGGTGTTAAAAAGCTTCTGAGTCTGGCACTGCATATTGTGACATAGAATATTAACTGTTGTGTAGCCAGTTCACTCATAAATATAATACTAAAATAGTTATTCCTTGGCATTAAAAACACTACATTTTTGTAATCCAAATAAAATTGCCATTTGATAGAAGAGATAGAGTTTAATAACAAATTAGCAACGACATTATACTGTATATCTAACATCCAATTCTTTCTCATACACATATAAAAAAATCTAAAAACCTTCCTGATCATAGTTTCAGACACAAACACATGCAAATACAAATATCACTGATTGCTCTTTAGCAATAAATAGCTCGTTTCACATTGAGCTAATAAATTAAAGCCCAAAAAAATCACATTATGCTTAAGAATTACTGAATTTGTTGCAGTTTTCTGTGTTCTTGAGAAATAATAGCTTCCCTGGACTCTGATTGAACATTGTCATTTGGCCCCATTAATTTGGTTATCTGAGAAAAATGTCAGCTTGCTTCATATCTAATTGCTAAGCTGTTAGAAGATCATTCGCAATCTGACTACACCGCTGTTGCTAGAATTCTAGTTTTCATTCTCACTGGACATTTTTCTCTTTAATTCTTTATTGGTTTTATTTATTAATAATGGTTCTATGCTATCTTTTCTCCAAAGCTGTGAATAGTAAGCTGGGCAAAGCCCTGGAAAACAATAATAAAAGCCTTTAAAAATGTGAGAACAATCTAAGGCAACTTAAAAGGTCAAGCTCAATAAATTGATTCCGGGTTCCTTTTTTGAAAGCCTAGAGAATGGGGACAAGTATTACTCTGATGGGAGAACATCATAGTCTAAGAGCATTACTAAATATATCCATTCCTCATGAGCCAATTCATGTTTGGTTTTCTTTCCTATTTTTAAAACTTGTTTACACCATCCCATTTTCTCTAGAAGAAAGCTTTGGTTTTTGCCTTAAGTTTATTCACAAAGTTATCAATTGCATGACATGCATAAAGTGTTAACAGAATTATGAATATATATTAACACAGCAAACACACATGCACACACACAGACATTGCTTACACACAATTTGGAGATTTTAAACAATGCAAAATGCAGAATTTTTATTGTTGGTGGTCATTTCACAAACCAAAGGCTAGGTGATAGCACCAACTTTTTCCCTAGGAGAAGTTGATTTTTTTTTGTGTTCTTTTCAAGTCATATGGAATCAAATATTTAAGTTCAACCACAATTATCAATAGCTGAAGTGTACTTCCACTGGATAATATAGTTACCTTTAAAATGATATTCCAATGCCTGTATCTGTGTGTATGTCCATTTGTGCATCCATCTAACCATCCATCTATCCTCCCTCTGTCCACTGGCCTGCTTGCCAGAATGGAAAATAAAGAGTATTACTGGCCATATTATGTGAAAAATGCCGGAGTTTCTTCTTCTACTAAATACGGCTCAATTTGACCTAATATTTGTCTGTGAAACGTGGTTAAACAAATCATTTCCTGACTCCATTATCACTACAAGTGACTACCATTTCCACCAATCTGACCGTGAAATACGAAGAGGAGGTGTTGCTATCTTCTACAAAAAGTCCCTAGATCTGAAAAATATTCAAGTAACACAAGAGCTTGTTCTTCCTGAGACCATTATCTGTGATCTATCTCTAAATACCACAATTCGCTTCCTATTATGTTACAGAGCTCCTGATTATGACCTTGATCATGCAAGCAAACTAACTACATTACTAACATGGGCAGCCTCATGCCCATATACCATTATCTTTCTTGGTGACCTCAATTTACCTCTTATTAATTGGACTCTAAATGAGTGCTCAACTGAAACAATACATACAATCCTGTATAATGCCATCACTAGTTTAGGACTCGATCAATTGGTAACTGTCAACACTAGATTAAACAACTGCCTCGATTTAATCTTCTGCAAAAGTTTAAACACAATTTATAACCTTCATATCAAAGAACCTTTTTCCAACAGTGACCACAGCATGATTGACTTTTGTCTAAATTTACATCCATACAAAGAATCTCATAATAGGACTCTTAAATACAACTTCAAAAAAGCAAACTATGATCTCATAGCTGCTGACCTCTCCTCTCTAGATAAGTTTTCTCTCTGGTAAAGTTTTACGTCTAACTAGGGCATACAAAACCTTTGCCAGACCTATCCTTGAATACTGCTCACCTGCCTGGAACCCACACTGTATTTTGGACATTAATACGTTAGAGAGGGTCCAGAGGTATTTTACAAGAAGAGTACTCAACTCCTCTGCTCACAATAAAATTCCTTATTCCAGTAGACTTGAAATTTTAGGGCTGGATAACCTTGAATGACCCCGTCTATGTTCCGACCTAAGCTTAGTACACAAGATCATCTACCTTAACATCCTACCTGTTAACGACTACTTTAATTTCAACTGCAATAATACTAGGGCTATCAATAGATAAAAACTAAATGTAATCCGCTCTAATCTTGATTACAGAAAATACGACTTCTGCAATAGAGTAGTAAATGTCTGGAACACTTTACCTGATCCTGTTGTTAGTTTCTCTAACCCCCATACCTTTTACTTAAATTGTCTACTGTGAACCTTACACGTTTCTTAAGAGGTCCCTAAGGGGGCGTGCATAAGTGCACCAGCGTGCCTACTGTCCCTGTCCTACTGTACCCATTTGTATGTACTCATTTTATGTGTTTATGGCTATGTTTTGCTTCTTTATATCCATTTATTTGTGCCATTTTTTCATGTGTCCTGTTTCCTTGCACTTGTCAATAATAAATAAATAAATAAATAAATAAATAAATAAATAAATAAATAATAAATAAATAAATAAATAAATAAATAAATAAATAAACAAATAAACAAATAATAAATAAATAAATAAATAAATAAATAAATAAATAAATAAATAAATAAATAAATAAATAAATAAATAAATAAATAAATAATGGAAGGCTAAGTCAACCTTGAGCCAGTCAGGATCAAACTGCTGGCAGTCGGCAGAATAGGCCTGCAATATTGCATTCTAACCACTGCACCAGCACAGCTCTTACTGGCTCTACATTTCAACTAACCAGAGACTGTAAGAGAAAGACAGTTCAATGGAAAGCTGTGTTAATCTATCCTTTTTTTCCCATTAGTGGAAAAGATTTTAAAGCTATTCTTTCTTGGGCCCAATAAACTTCTTTAGCCAAAGCGTTTCATGAACAACATTGTTGATATCCTTGCTAGGCTTTCCAAATCACGATCAAAATGGGTTTGCAAAGAGATAACTCGCCAAAATGAAAAGCTTGATCTTTATAATCAACTAATCAGAGCAAATTATGCATCAGAATATGATTTGGACAGGGAGGGACTTTACTAGTAGGAAAAAATAGTGAAGAACAAATAATTCAATACTCCAATCAACCCTTTTTCAAAAAGTGTTTGCAATAGCTGTCTTGCATATCTTCAGCTTTTCATATATAATCATAACATATTTCTCTCTGTGAGTGTGTGTGTGTGTGTGTGTGTGTGTGTATACATACTGTATATATAAAATCTATGCAAATACTTCTGTCAATAGAGGGTAACACGTCCTGCATTTCATCCAATGCAGGATGAAATAAATGTTATCAGCCCATAAATGCTTATATTATAATAACCCTGAATTTTTAACCTGTCACAAGCCTGTTATTTTGTTGTTGTTGTTGCTTATGATTAATATAGCTACCTCCCAAGTGGCAGAGAATGAAAAGAAGCTGTGCTTCAGCATACGTTGTTATACAGATATATTACTTCTAAAACCAAGTGCCATTCTTCATTATCATGGTTAATATTTGCAGAGAAAACTCTTAGCTTCTGCAAATTTGCCTAACAGTTTTTAAAGGGGCTTTACACTAATTCCCATTTCTATATCCTGATAATAAATATTGTGGGTAAATTGCACATCAATGTTTAACTTCTGCCAGTTTAATTTAATTAATAGCATTTTTAAAAACGATCTGTATCAATAGTATACTCACAGTATCTATTTTATTCTTGTCTACCAGTTATGGGCTACCTCTGGCCTTTCAAATATTATTAGCATCAGCTGTAGTATGAACAGGTAATATGCAGGATGATAGAAAATGTATTCTGTCAACTTCCAGAGAACTACCAGATGCTCATTCTTGAGAGTTTTTATCACATTTATCTTATGTTCAAGAAATGATGCTAAATTCAATGTCCGTTTCATGATCTTTTTTTTAACATACTTTCAATCATAACAGCATAATTTTGGAGTATCCTGGAGATGAAATTATTGTAATTAAAATGTACAATATTCATAATCTAAATGTAGATGAATAAATAATTATACTATTATATAATGAGTTACTTACCGTATTTTTCGGAGTATAAGACGCACCGTAGTATAAGGCGCACCTTAGTTTTGGGGGAGGAAAACAAAGAAAAAAGGCTTCTGCCTCCCAGCAATTTGCCAAACAGCAAACAGCACAGATGATATACACTGTTTGCTGTGTATTTCTGTGCATGTGTGCTTGACCCATAGAAATAGCAAAGAATTGGAGAAATGTACATTATGGCAGTATATTAATCCCAGAAAGTTTTCTTAAATGTAATCACACTAACTCCTCCCAATTATTTAAATAGATCTACTCCAAACATGACTAAGTCAGGGTTTAATTCAGCTGCCTTATTTTAATACTAATACTTAATACTAAAACAGGACATTTCAGATTATACTTTTACAGATCTTTAAAATTGATGTGGCTTTCTGGAAGGCTTTCTGCTATTTAAAAGAAGATACAATAGCACTGGGCCTCTTCAGAGCAAGAATTTATTTTAAAAAGCTTCTTCATTTTGTTAAGTTGTCTAGAACAATAATAAAGCAGTCTTTAAAAAATAAGTCTTATAATTTGAACACTCTACAAACATTTAACAAAATAACATATTAACTGCCTCTACCTAGGATAGAACTCACAGCCTCCTGACTGTGAGGCAAGAGCTCTACCTCTAGGCTACAGCTTACTTTCTTGCAATATCAGCAGTGTAACATTGCCAGCAGTTTATCTCCCAGCATTTTGTTTCATTACAGCCACCGTAGTTAGTTTCATTTTACCATGTGGCTTGCAAGCCTGTCAGCTGTAGGTCGGGAGGCAAGTAATCTCTTAGTATGCTAATAAGGCTTTGCCCTGTTTGCTGCAAAGAGGTAAATTGCTGGCAGGCAGAGACCAAAGGGTGGGGGTGGCTGGGTGGGGCTGCATTCAGTGTATAAGACGCACCCAAATTTTTACCCTCTTTTTGAGGGTAAAAAGGTGCGTCTTATACTCCAAAAAATACGGTAATTTATGTTTAAATGCACAGTATATCCCCTTATTGTGATACTTGAAGCTTGTGCTTTATAGTACCATACTAGATCTAATCAGATTGAAGGAAAGCTCCACCAATAAGTATACCTTTCAGATCATGGTGATTGATCATTATAATGAGAATAACCATCTGCAATTAGATTTGTAAGTATTCATAGTCTTCTTCTTAGAAATTGGAAAGAAAAACACTTACTTCCAATATCGGGTCGCAGCTTTTTATCATATTCTCTCAGTAACTTGTTTAACAGCAGTGTCACATCAGTATCATGAGCTTTTGGAGACATTACCCATTTTTGGTTTGTTGTAAAATCATCAAAGTCATCATCTTCCACCTTTCTTGAACTGCGATTTAAAACAATTTAAAATCACGTAAATTACATGCAATAGAAGAATAAAAGTTGAGAAAGCTGAGAAAATCCTTCATGTGAGTGTGTTTTTATTATTAGATTAAAAACAAATTACGGTAGTTTGTCAAACCTACAGTATGTCTGTTCTGGAAGGATAAAAGCTAAAAGAGCACTAATAAAAATAATTGCATACTTTTACATCAGTATTTGTCCACCAGATCACAAATTTAGGAATAAATAAATGTCTTTTTAAAAAAATATATGTGATGCCTCCACTTACATTTTTTTCTAAATCGTAGCAACCAGGAATAATAGAGCAGTCTAGAAAACTTCAAATGCAGCATTAATTACTTTTATCTGCAAATATTATAATATAAAACATTCAAATGCAAAATCTCATCATTTACCCCATTTTAAATTATGTTATATCTTCTATGCAAAGAAGCCTTGGCAAGAAATTTGGGGGCAAAGCTCTTGAATCATGTAACTGACTAAAACCCCCAACTTTGTTAACTTAGCAAATTCAACTTTCTTCCAGAATCATGAAGTGTAGGCCTACAGTGTATGCACTCAAGTTAGATTGGCTTTTTTCAAAACTTTTTTTAGCAATATAATTTTTTGACTGGAGCACTACGCACTGCAAAACTGAACTGACACCAGAAATTTTAAAGTGCCAAGTTTGACTCTACCACTTCCACTGCTTTCAGAAAGCAGGAAGACATAAAGAACATTTTGATACAAAACCATTCCATTACACAGCTGGGGAGGGATCATATGCATTAATGTGGATGTTTGTAAGTCGGTATTTTAGTTCAAAGAATCTGGTAGTTGAATATGGGAGGAAATTCTCACTTTGATTAAAATCCTAGAAGGGAAACTTGTAGGTCTTGCATTGTTGTTGGACTGGAACTACTTATTCTTGACTACGCCATGGTATTCAAGTTTAAAGTATTACATGTTCCTCTGGGAGTTGGGTGGCATAGAAATTCCAGTAAACTAAACTAAAACTAATAAACTACATGTCACCCATCTCTGAACCAGTTCAGTCAGAATAGATGATGTTCGTCCATTGTGTTCGAAGAGGACCTTGACATCTATCGGGAGGGGGGGATGTCAAGACTTGCATGTGAATTGGATTAAAGTGAGGGAGAGGTACGCATACTCAGCCTCACTCTCTCTTCCCAGATTCCATCTTGTTCCAATAGCAGGACAAGAGTCAAGACAGTTGGAGATGGGCTGGGTGCAGTGGTTGACTAGGGCGTCTTTCGAGCATGTGAGTTCAGATTCCAACGGATTGAGCGGATGAAATCTACTAGAATAGAACAATGGTCATGAAGGCAGTCTCTGCAAGCGATGTAGTCAGAATAGACCATAGACACAATAGACAATAATTGGAATAGAAAGGATGGTTTGGAATAAGGTAGCTTCCCATGCTCTTTTGAAAGCACGAGCAATCTGATTTGTATTTCAAGTGTAAAAGATGGGTTATATTTTATAAAAAGGAGAAATAAAGCCAAACATTCCCAGATTGGCTACTCATGAGTAGCATGAACAGCTTCTGGGTTCATTTATGCACACCACCATAAAAGGGTGGTCTTCTTAATGTGATTTTTTCCCCTTTAATTTCATCCTTTTTGCTTACCTCTCCACAAGTTAACTTTTTTTCATATTTTGCCACCTCTCATTACATCTTAGAGTTTACTACAGCTTAATTTAATTTATATAAGCACCAGCAAGCAACCAAATGCGAGTGCTGCCTAAGTTAAATTACTTATTCCGAGTGCTGTATTAAGTACTAAGTTAAATTAGTACATCTTCAATATTTCAGCTAAAAAAAAACCTCAAAGGAAACTGTACTTTGTTTCTCATGGCACTTAGTGGTTCACTCCTAAGTCTTCCTATGCCTGTTTCATTTCAAATGCTGACATCCCTGATTTGTCAAGACACATTAGCTGAATTATTTTTCTTGCTGGAATGACCTATTAGAGGATACAAGGTAAATTCAATTTGTATTCAGATGGAGCCATTCCAATTCTACTTAAATAAGCAGGCTTGGGTGCTGAGCAGTTCTGGCAAAGCAGTATTTTGAGCCTATGTTGGCCCAGAAAATCCTTACTTGCATCCAATATCAAACTTTGAGGCATTCAAAATAAGTCAGGGGTTGAGCCACAGCAGCAGCTGCAATATCTTTGTGCTTTCAACAGAATGATGAAAACAAAATTATGACATCCTACCACACTCTCTGATTCTTAAGTTCTCATACTGAAGAGGCAGGAGGCGAGTGAGTGGCTTCAGCTCTTTATAGGTCATGGTGGGAAACAACAGCCAAGACCCCAGTGTGGCTGGGGTTTAAATAGGATAGCCCTGGCTTGAACCAGGACCAATCAGGAGATACCTGTTGGAGACAATCAGCTGGACCAGAGTGGCAACTTCCAGCCTAGTATGTAGATGTAGGGACATAACACTGATCATTTTGGATGTGGATGCAACACCAATTTGATTCTTCTTATCTGCACTGCAGATGCCAAAGCGGTTGGTTCCTAATAGAATAGATATAGGTGACAATATCACATGCTATTTAAAGGGGGGGAACCCACCAAGTTCAAGTAAGATTATGAAGTCCAAAATCTAACATTTCTTAAGTATAGGTAGTCCTCAACTTATGACCACAATTGGGCCCAAAATTTATGCTGCTAAGTTGAAAAATGTGCTAAGTGAGTGGCTTTTCTTGCCACATTTGTTAAGTGGATCACTGCAGTCATGAAATTAGTTGTTAAGTGAATCTAGCTTTCCTATCAACTTTACTTGCCAGAAGTTCACCAAAGGTGATCACACAACACTGCAACAGTCGTAAATACGAACCGGTTGCCGAGCATCCCGAATGTAAATCACATGACCATGGGGATGCTGCAACGGTGGTAAGTGTGAAAACTAGTCATAAGTCACTTTTTCCAGTGCCATTGTAACTTTGAACGGTCACTAAATGAACTGTTGTTAAGTCGAGGACTATCTGTACTAGATTCCTGAAGTTTAAGTTCCATCCTGGTTTTCTTGTGATTTCTTCTCTTCAAGAAGTCAAGGGTCAATCCGCAACCAAATATTGTATTTATTCTATGCTGTAGAAATAACAATTCTGAAAGGGTTTTTTTTTTATTTGGGTCATTTGAAGCGATGGTTTTGATTAAAAAAGAGGAGATAATGTATTTAGAAGCTACTGAGCAGCCAGCTAGCCCTACACTTTCTATTACTTTATGAAATTTTAGTGAAGTTCAAAACTGGGGGAAAAAGATCCATGTAAAATTAACTTTTTTGAACTTTTAACAAGCCCGGCAACAAAGAGGAAGAGCAACTAAGGAAATGGGGTTAGCAGAAATTCCTTGCATATAAAACCAACAATGTATGCTGCTGAGCCTTAAATTCTGTAATTGCTGCGTATTATTCATGCAAGTTTATTCAAACTTTACCCTTAGACTGTCCACTGTTGACCTCACCCAATTCCTTAGAGGTCAGTAAGGGCCGTGCATAAGTGCACCAGCGTGCCTACCGTCCCTGTCCTAATGTTCCCTCTTATCAGTTCCCATCTTATGTATATAAACAATGTTATACCTATGTATATTACCAATACGTACTTGACAAAATAAATAAATAAAATAAAATAAATAAAGTGTTCAGTGAGTCCAGACATCATTCTCTGACTGGACTATGGGAGCTTCCTTTGAAGATGGCTCAGATGCTCAAGTAGAATAGAATGTGGCACTCAGATGATCAGTTAGGGTAACTGTTTTTTCAGAATTATACCCGCTCTGAAATCAGTGTATTGGCTAATAGTGTGATTGTAGACTGAGTGTAAAGTTGTTTTATAGGGTTGATCACTAGATTGTTGTTTTTCCCTATTGTACACTAGCCAGAGTCTTTTTGATTGAGGCTGTCTAAATATTGAAAACAACTAACTAACCAATCAATAAAAATGAAGGAGCTATGCATGCAGTATCTTTTATGAGGAGATATTATAATATAACCAAAACAAAAGACACTGTGCTGCGTTTTGTCTTTTCTATTTGATAGGTTGTGATAAGGGGGAAAAAAGCAATATGTGAAAGTACATCATGTATTATAACTGGAGGAGAGGGGGGTATGAAAAAAAGGCTACAATGTCTGGATTCTCTGTAAAATTGAAAAAAGTAGGGTAACTGCAGAGTAATACCCTCATCCAGAACAGCCCAAATAATTAAAAATAAACGCACATTCTTCACCCTTTCTATTTTTATTTTTCTGTTCTTATCCACTCAGGGTCAAATGCTGGATATGTTCCTTCGGCTCTTTCTGCACTGTGAATATTAAGTCTTTAAAATCATCACAATGCACCGAAATTGGCAGTTGAAATGACTGCTGTAAATTATGCATGGGGGAGGGGAATATAGCAGAAGTATCTGCATTCATGACAAATCTTTCAGGTTTTCTTTAATGGCTATGAACTGTTGCCAGATTATATATGTGGGTGGGTGGGTGGGGAAGAGAATGAATTAACTCAACTTTCATCTTCATCATTGGTTTTAGGAGGAAAGAAAAATATTTTAATTTATATCTTGAGCTGTAATCAAGACACCCTCTGTTTGAATTGAGATTACTTTAAGATCCACAACTCCCATCACACCCCCACTCCCTAATTATTCTATCTGGGGCCCATGGGAATTGGAATCCAAAGCATTTGGAAGACCGTTGACTCTTCACCCAGGCTTAAAGTAGGTTAATTTAATTTAATTAATAGGAAAATTAAGAGTTGCTCTAGAATTTTAAAGATCAAAACATATGCAGACTGCATTATTTTCACTTTCTTTGAGCACTGTTATGATTTACAGGTTTTTCTATGGTGTGAAATCACTTTTATGTGGCTTATCATTTGGCTAAGAATTTCCTTTCTGTGGGGAAAAAAATTGCTATTATGCAAATTATGGAGTCACGGTTAATTTGCACCAGAGATCCAGAAACATACTAAAATTTCTTCCCACCAAAACCACCTAAGATTTTCCCAACAAAACCCATTTCTGCTCTTGCTCACAACATTTACCATAATGCTGTGCTATGGTTCTACTTGTGTGTGCTGTCTCCATTTACTTTTCAGCATTTTTTGGGATTTTGGGGAAAATATTCAGGTGGTTTTGATATGTTTCCAGATCTCTGGTGTTAATGAACCATGCTTCCATTATTTTTTTTCACAGAAACCAAATTCTTAGCCAAACGATAAACCACATAAAAGTGAATTCACACCACAGGAAAACCTGTAAACCACAATAGTACTCTGTTTTATTAGCTTTTGCCTTACCCCAAAGCTGGAGGATTCTCAGCCTTAGGATGAGTTTTTAATCTGGGCAAATCTACTATGCACAACACAAGAAAGAATGCTAATAAAACGTGTCATACAGTTCTACCTCTTGTCTATTATACCCGCATGCAATAGAACAAGTGGAGAAATGTTTTTACCATCCATAGAACATGAGAGAAGAAATGAAACATGTTTGAACAATGTAGCACAAGGGTTTTAAAATTATGAACACATTTTTAATGTGTCTGGATTAAAAATTTTGATACCGTACCCTACCACCCTGATTTTCCATGAGTTCAGTGTTTCATTTTATGCAAGATTTTCAGTGAAAGTAATCCTCGTATAAACCAAGGAAACCTTGTACTTATTTCAAGAAATGGACATAATTATATGATTCATAGAGATCCCTAATCAAACTGCAGACTTTAGACACAACTAATACATTGTTGCTTGCAAGAGGCTGACTCAAAAGGCTGATCATTAACTATCACCACTATCACTCATTAGCAATTAATTCCTCATCAGGATCCCAAAGCCATCAGATAAGAGAATCGGTCTTCCATGGTCCGGTAACTAATTAATGAAGAGAAACCAAGCAACCAATTGAATGGTGTGAAGAATCTCTCTAATCATCTGCATTATGAGGGAACCAATTATTATTTCATTTATAACAAAATCAGAAGACAGTGATATAAAGGACATCTATAGTCATGTATTCTACCAAGCCTTAATATGGCTTGCTGGAAACTAACCAAGCAGAGAAGGAATCTAGAGTTCAGGAGAAACTTCCTAACAGAGCAATCAACCAATGGAGTAGTTTGCCTTCAGAAGTTGTGGGTGTTCCATTATAGGAGGCTTCCAAAAAGAGACTGGACAACCATTTGTCTGAAAGGTATAGGGTCTCCTACCTGAGAAGTTAGTTGGACTAGAATATCTCCAAGGTCCCTTCCAACTCTATTATTCTATGTTATATCTTCTATGAGTATGTTGGCAAATCAAGTCTAGATTGTGACAAATCAGTATTTATGTTCTAGACGGTCATTTGAACCTAGTCAACCCAAGCTTAGCCCATTTAGCAGGATATCTGAACCAGATCTAAAGGACTTGTCTGGGCCAACAAAAATGAGATTTGATGTAATGCAAAGTGCTGTAAATTTTGGGAAGAAACCCCTGTGGTGATAATCAGACAGGACTGCAACATAAAAAAGATCATGGAGCTAGGATAGTGAGCTGCAAATCTCAATTCAGTGTGCAGTGGGGATACAAAAGAAACATTTGTCTCCAAAATTATTGGGAAGGAGTTGGAAATACAAAGGTTAGTCACTTCCTCTGTTCATACAAATACGTGGTTTCACTGCATCTGGATGATCATGTAAAGCTCTAATCATCCCATCACATGGGACAGAGTAGAAAAGGTGTAGAAAAGAGCAAATTGAACAGAAGGTGGATATTGTGGAAGATGTTTTTAAGGGCTTTTCAGTCAAGAAGAGGATGGCGGTATAAACATAAACAGAATATGTGGCAAGTCCATATAAAGGACAATTTGTGTTTATTTCTACTACTCAGGAACATTCATTATTGTTCCATTGTGTTGATTCCATTGCCAGAGAATGTGGGGATGGTGTCCACTGTCTTAGATGACTTGGATGTTAAGTCATCTAAGACAGACATAAACCTGGTCAAGCACTTTGCCATACTCTAAAAAGGAAAGGCCAATTTTGTTTTGATTGCCACGATGTAGAAAAGATGTTGAGAGTACAGGAGTACAGCGAAAACCAACAAAGATGATTAGGGGACTGGAGACTAAAACATATAAAGAACGGTTGCAGGAACTGGGTATGTCTAGTTTAATGAAAAGAAGGACCAGGTGTGATGTGATAGCAGTGTTCCAAGATCTCAGAGCCTGCCACAAAGAAGGGGGTGGGGGTCAAGCTATTCTCCAAAGTACTTGAAGGCAGAACAAGAAGCAATGGATGGAAACTAATCAAAGAGAGAAGCAACCTAGAACTAAGGAGAAATTGTTCTGACAGTTAGAACAATTAATCAGTGGAACGACCTGCCTCCAGAAGTTGTGGGTGCTCCAACACCCAGTGGGATTTTAAGAAGAGATTGGACAACAATTTGTCTGAAATGTGTTTATAGTGTTTCCTGCCTGAGCAGGGGATTGGACTGGAAAATCTCCTAGTCTGTTATTCTGTTATCTGATGTCATTTTCACAGAAATCATCAACAATAATTCAGTCCTGAAGTTACAAACATGCCCCCCAAATTTTGAATGAATATGTATACATATGCATACTTTTCTCTAATGTTTGCATTTTCTTCATCGTTTTCCCTAATATATGATTTTTTGCATGTTTGCTGTTTCTCCTAATGTATTTAATCTGGAGGGTTGCTGTTATAATTCATACTGTACTTTTGGAAAATTGCAGATTTCTTAGTATACTTGTGTTCCAAATTCCCCCACAGACGTACCAGGTGATTTTATTTTGAAACTCAAATGGATCAAATTTCACACCCATCTCTGTTTTGTAATGAAAACTTCGTGCTTGGCAAAAACTGAATTTCCAACTGATAGGAAGATTTAAAAAATAAGAATAATAAAATAAAGAGTCTTGTCTGTAAACAAACAAACAAACAAACAGGGTATTTGATAGACAAAAGTGTTATTTGTCTGGTCCATCAGAGCCCTTGTATAAGAGGGCTGGGAACATTTAAACTTCAGGTGTTAATTCATTGCAGTTGGGTTTGGTTCATGTATGTATTTATCATACAAACATGATTCACATTTTCCAGACCTGTAAGGAACTAGAAAAGTGGGAACAGGAGAGAAGATGGATTCTTGAATGCACTAGCAAGCTGAAGCATCCTGAAAACTCTTTTCTAGATGCAACAATCAGGATAAACTAAGTTTTAAAGCTAGCATCAATAGTCCAGGATTTGAACATTGCCACATCTTAGCCATGGAAACACCTACAGAAAGCACAGCATCACTTCTTATCTCCAAGGACCTATTATGAATATGGAGTTAGAGGTTAGGCAAGGAACATAGCTATTTGTGCAGCCTCAAAAAGCAGCCCACACAATCTGCAATAAGAGGTCTTCTGGTGAACTTCTCCATGATTTCTCCACTTTGCGCTTTACTGGCTTGCAAAAAATCAATTAAGAAATGCATCTTGAACCAGATTATTCTCCTCTTAGGAATGCACAACTCTTCCTCCTATAGAAAATACCAAAATCTGGAGATGTGCTAAATTATCATGCATCCTTTTTTTAGTTGCTACATTTGCTTCCTGTGGAAAGTTGGTAAATTTGGGTACATGGAACACACATCAATAACTACAGAGAAGAAAAAAAGAATTAAAAGAATAGCTCTGGCCATATCTTGGTAAACTGCTGCCCAAAATGATGATTGAATAGGCTGCTTGTCACTTTGGTCCAATACCTGCCACAGAATATTACGAAAGAACTTATAGATGGAAAATCTGCTGTAATGGTTTCCAGAGGAATAAACTGTGATAATCATTTGCAGCAATCAATCCTCCTGCCATTTTTATTTCAGGAATTAGATCTGCCAATCGCTTCTGTGATCATAGTTTTTAGTGTTTCCTGATCTTGGAATGTCCATATGATGGCTCTACCTCATTTGATGTTCACCTGAAGTCTCAAACATATGCCTACAAAATAAACAAGGCAGACAGAAGTAGCCTAATGTTTTGCTTCAGTGTGTCCTCAGGCGTCTCTCACCCATAACACACACACAAACACCGATGAACTACTGTATTATGTGGGAACACATAGTGGGATTTGCTTTTGTCCTCAGGAACAATGCCCTAAATCATTCTTACCTCCCACTCCCACTGATAACATTGGAGCAATAGGGGAAATTAAGGACTAAGCTACATCTCACAGGATCTCCCTTGAGATCCTTTTATGAATTGTGCATTAAATACTAAACCTTCTAGATATTAGCAGGGGCTTAGAATGTACCCAAGAAATAATGCTTGGGTCAAGGATGTGTACCTCTTTCCTTCTTGTTATCCTAACTCCACCTCCTCTCCATTATCATTCATCATTCATGGGGGAGGGACAGAGAAGGAAAACATAGCTTATTCCTAATAATAACTTTGGAGTAAGGAAAAATGTCCATACTTTATTTTTATACTTTTCAAAAACATGTCATTTGAAGGAATGCCTCTTGTAAGATGAAGCCTGCCATCTGCCTTTCAAAAGAAAGAAAAGAAAGTCTATGTTCCAATAATTGTGATGTGTTGCACAGTAACCAGGAAGATCTTTTTAGTTGATTAAGGCATGGTTTTAAAATGGGATTCAAGAAGATCCTACTTGGATCTCTCTAGTTCAAGGACCTATTCCAGAGTGACAGACTCCAGGAAGCCTCCAAGCAAGACTCAAGTCCGAACCACCTTCTAACTAGCATTCCCCAACAGATTAATGAAAGAAAACATCTGGCACTCAGCAAAAGCAGCCACTTGTAATCCTATCCTTCAAGCCTCCCTTTAAAGCCATACAGGTGATTCAGAATCCTGGGGTTGCACCTACGTGTACATATATTTGGTGACTTGCAAATTAGAAGGGGAAAAGATGCTGTACCATCTTAGAATGGTTTAGAAATCTGTGTGTGCCACTCCACTGGTAACTTGAACAGTTCAAATGAATAGAACCAAAGTATTAACCATTGTTCAGTCCATGAGTTGCCATTTCATGAAGGGTTGCTCCTGAGAATGGAAAGGGAGGCAGAGGCAGGGAGAGAAAACTGGGCAGTGGAATGCCAAAAAAAAACCCTGAACATCAGCAAAGTCGCCAACAGATCTGAATCACCATCACTTTCACGATTGACATGGCGATTGTAGATGTTGGGTTCAGGGTGGCATTATGTTGTAAATTCTGAAAGGAAGCTATCTGGTTGGATAATCTCCTTTTACAGAATACCATTCAAGGCAATCGCTTTGAGCCATCGAAGGAGATGAGCCTCTGGAGACATTCCAAAATCAGTTGTGGAGACACAAACACGGTTAATAAAAGCTCACTGCTTTCACCACGTTCCCACTTCGTCTGGCTTCTTGGGGGAGGATTTCTTTCGTTTAATTTAGGGAAAGTGTTGCTGTATTTGTAGGTCTACCGAGTAACCGCCCTCCTCGCTTCTCTTTCCTAGCCTTTCCCAAATTCTGACCGGTCAAAAAGACAGAAGGGCGCTCGCTTCAAATGAATGTCACCATTGAATCGGAGCCCACAGGAAAAGGCAACCAGACGGCCTGGAATCCTTACCAACGCGTCCGGATCCAGCATTTCCTCTCTCGATGCCCCGTTTCCGACCACACAGACCCACCGCAGGAGCTTCAAAACGGCGCGAGAGATGGAGGGAATGAAACCTCACTTCGGGTTCTTTAGCAAATGAAGAAAACTTTCCGCAGAAGAGGGACAGGAATTCAAGCGGTGGGTAGGGAGACAAGGGTTCGAAGCGGTCGCGGTTCTCAATCAGGACCTCGGTCGATTTGGGGTTGTTGTTGTTTTTTGGGGAGTGGGTTGCGTTGCCTCCCCAAACCTGGGTAACAAGACGGGAGGCGAAGAGCAGGGGGCGCAGCTGTACTCAGTGGCGGTGCGGTTACTGGTGTCAAAATCCAAATCAATTTCACTGCGCTTCTACTGCGCGCCTAATCAATTTCAGTGCGCGCCTACCCACGCACCTGCTCTATTTCACCGAGCTTTCACCAAAGTACCAAGTTATTTTCGTTGTCCTGTAAAAGCCCCAAGTGAAATGGAGAGAGGGGTGCGGGGTAGATGAATCGGTTGCCTGTAAAATTAGCTTTGTTTTAGGGCAGGGGAACCTTTTAATGTTTTTTTAAACCCCAAGAAAGAGAGGGGGGGAGATATTAAGCAGGTGACAAATGCGCTAGTGGGCACTTACCAGGCTTGGAAAACGGAGAGGAGGAAGAAGACCACTAGAAGCTTAGCGGACATGATCCGAGCAGCCGAGTGAAGCCGGAGGAAAGTGCAAGCGACTCTTGCAGGAAACGTTGCTGGAGGTTTCAGAAACGAGTGGGTGGAGAACGGATTTGTACACCTCGCTTTTCTTTGCCCCCCTCTTGTTCTGTGCCAGAAAGATCCCGCTTTTTTTTTTAGTCCGCGCCTCCAAAACGGGTAGCGCCCATCCAAAGCGAGATGCTCCGATCCAAAGGGGCGCCAGGATCTTCCGCAGGTTCTGACAGGTGGTGGGTCAGAGGCTCTCCAGTCCGTCCTTCTCTCTTCCCTGCGCACTCCCCCCTCCCTGCCCGCAACAGTCACTTGCCTGAAGGAATCACGCCGCCCTTCGCGGGTCCCGGGAGTTGCCTTAGCCGGGACCCTCGGGTGGTGGGCTCGTCCCAGAAGGAGAAGGAGGAACCTGCAGAAAACACATCAGGCGGCGCGGGGCAAAACGGGAAAAGTCCCGAAGCCCGGAGCGGGACGCCTCCTCCGGACCTCGCCGGGCCCCAGGCCGAGCACTGGGTCTGCCAGGGAGGCGGGTTGCGCGGGGTCGCGCACCATCGGAGAGATGCCCGCGGGATCCCCGCCGGCCAGCCAACAGGTAACGCGGGTGGTCGCCTTAAAGATCCGGTCCACCTGAGGAAAAGGGCGGGAGGGGTGGAAGTTGGGAACGGGGACTGGGGAGCCCCGGCTCGGCTTCCCTCGGCGGCGGGCAGCGGCCCCTCCCGGTGTCAGCGCCGCCTGCGCTTCGCGGCGAGGCTGCTGGGCTCGGCGGGCTCCGCGACGACAGTTCTGGAGGAGGCAGCCAGCCCCTGCCTCGTCAACATCGCCTCGGCTGTCCTTGCCTACGTAGGGAGGTCCCTGCCAAGCGCAGGATTGGCGAGGCAAGTGGCGGTCGGCGGGACCAGGGGCCAGAGAGCGGGCGGCGAGTCTTCATTCGGGTGGGCGCAACGGGAGCGTCCCTCGATCTTAAGAGATCCGGGGCGGGTGCCGTTGCCACCCGCCCACCGATCGAGCCAAGATAGGCTCGAGGAGTTCATTCATATTCAGGGCTGCGTCTGACCGTCTAGCGGTTTAGGCAATCGCTGAGAGAAGTCTTTAGGGTTTCTAGTCCCTAAGGATATGGGATTTCCCTCCTCCTGAAATATTGAGCAATTAGCTGGTCTTAATGTTTGAAACAACTGAGGAAAGAAAGAAAGAAAGAAAGAAAGGAAGGAAGGAAGGAAGGAAGGAAGGAAGGAAGGAAGGAAGGAAGGAAGGAAGGAAGGAAGGAAGGAAGACAGGGAGGGAGGGAGGGAAGGAAGGAAGGAAGGAAGGAAGGAAGGAAGGAAGGAAGGAAGGAAGGAAGGAAGGAAGGAAGGAAGGAAGGAAGGAAGGAAACAGTCAAGGAGGATTTTTTCTAAATCTTTGAAGCATTTCTGGAGCAATTGTGATACTTCTTAGGAATATTTCTCCATGCCACCCAACAAATATATTATTTAAAAAGATGGAAGATTCACATTTATCTTTTTTTTTAGAAGGTAACATAGTCTTAAGGGAGCTACTCAGGAGTAAGTTGACCTTAGTTAATTTAAATATATTAACGGAATCCATTTTAAGTGTCTACATTTAACTTTGGCATTATATCAATTTAGCATGACCCAATTTTCTGCACATTCAAGAGCATTCTTTGCAATTCTATACAACTCTTTCACATCACAATAGAGAAATGGATAAATTAATTCATACTCCTTCCTACTCCATACATTAAATAAATTCTGCTTTGGAGAAAAATAATACTATAGGCTATAAATTCTATGGCATAGACGTTCTTGGTTACATTACCTCACTATATTTCATGCAAATTAGTAAATGCATGTTGTAAAAGGTGAATTTTTTCCTGTTAAAAGAAAAGTTATTCAGATTAAGACAAAATATATTGGTTTTTGAGGATACTTATTCTTGATTTATATTTCATTCAGTATACTTCCTGTTAATTTTCTACTTCAGATATTATTTAAGTGAAGCATGACTTCTATACAGGCTAGATAAGGCCAATGGAGAACAGTAGTCTTGCTTGACAGCAATAACTGTATGACAAGTGTGATAGCTAAACTGTGTGATTCATCTTTGTAAATGGAAGGCATTTTAGAGGTCCTTGGTGCTCTCTGAGCTTGGTTGTTTTTTTGCAGATGTTTCATTACACAAACTAGGTAACATCATCAGTGTAGTAAGAGAATGGGATTTGCTCTCAATGTATACAGTATTCTAGTGGCTTGCCCTGTCAGTGTTGGTGGGAGTGGTCTTGAGGTTCTTTGGTTGGGCTGTTAATTGTTAGCTTGTTTGGCAGTTCCTTGATTGGGGTATTGCTTACTTCTCGATTGTTGGTCTGATGTTAATCTTGGACTTCATCTATGCTCATTTGGATGTTGATTGCTTGTGGGAAGACATTTTGGTCTTTTTCTTCACTTTTTGGCTTGTTGATGGTCTCTTTTGCACAGTGTGTAGATGTTGTTTATGTCTATGTGTCTATTGATGGCCAATTTGCCAGCAGGCCAGGCTTCCAGGAATTCTCTAGCATTTTTGGACTTGGCTTGGTCTAGGACAGCGTTGGCAAACCTTTTTGGCATTGAGTGCCAAAATGGGAGCGCGCGCACGCACACATGTGCGCGCGTGCCAGAAACCAGAAGAACAGCCGCCTGGTGCACATGTGCGCACTGGGCGGCTGCTCTTCCAGTTTCCAGCACGTGCATGCGCGCTGGCCACCTGGTCTTCTGGTTTCTGGCACACATGCATGCGCAAAGATCAGCTGGCTGGTGCGCATGCACGCACTGGGAAGATGATCTTCTAGTTTCTGGTGCGTGCATGCACACCGGCCAGCTGGTCTTCACACACGCATGTGTGCCAGAAACCGGAAAACCAGGTGGCCGGTGCACATGCATGTCCTGGAAACCGGAAGAGCAGCCATCTGGCATGCGCAGCATGAGTTTTGTGCTACAGCTCCAATTCAAACCTCTTTAAAACTACCACCAAACACTGCAAATCGGCAATATTAGTAATGAGTCTGGTATCCCAGGCTGCAACCTTACGGGTGGGAAATTGAACCTTTATTCAACCATCATGTATATGCTATATATACATCTTTGTAATTATAAATGATATGTGTGGGTGTGCATGTATGATAGTGCTGGGTGCCAGTTGTGAAGTTCACAAGTGTTCTTTGAGAACTAATACACCACTTCAATCCCAAAAGTTACTCTTGTCATGGTCAGGTTCTCCTTCCCATTGAACCACTAAAACAATTTCAATTTGAGGTACTATTAGCATTAAAAACTTCTGATCCCCCCCCCCCAATTTACTCGAAAGCTGCTCAGCCCCCATTTTGGTATTACATTCTGGTTTAATCAAAGTTTGTCCCTTTCATATAGCAAGTTTCATAATATTCCCAAAATTAAACTCTTTCTCCCTTTGTCACTATTTCACCCACACACTGAAACCACCCTCTCCTATGCACACATGCCAATTCTGAATGCAAAATAAATGCTAAACCCAAATCTGTATTCCTTATTTGAATTGCCTGATGTGCTCCATGACCACTGATTATGCCTTCATAGTATCTGTCAACTAAAAACCCATCATATCTGCAAAATGACAACAGGCATCTTCGTCCTTCATAATTCTTATTTGACTGCAGGATTCTTTTGCAGCTAATCCAAGAAGAGAGAAAGCCTTTGTTACTATGGCTTAGTTGCCAGCTGAGCCTATTTCTTCCTTCCCATAGATTTAGCTCGAAGCAAGCTATGGGAAGTTCTATTTACAAGAAACTAGCCATCAATTTTAGGCTGGCAGCTTCAAATTGTTCTTGGATCATTGTGCTTTAATAGAAAATCTTCAGTGCCCATCAGGTACATTTAGAAAGGAGATTCCTTTCTCTTTTTTAAATATCCCATTAAGGGAGGCAGACAGAAGACTGGCAGCCACAGAACATGTACACTCTATTCAGGACCATCTCGAGATTAGTTGCTATTGCACAACTCCATTGAAAAGCATGGTTTGAAATGACATTCAAGATAGGAAATCTGCATGACACATGATATTTGGAGCTATGAGAGTTGTTTCACAGATGTAAGATCATGTTTTTGTGGTTACAAGTGATGAACATTCATGAAGAAACTCACTGATGGCACTAACATTCCAGTATTAAAGTATAATGTAAAATCACAGTGCTATCCTAAGTAAAAGGAGGAGGAGGAGGAAAAAGAAGAAAGGAGGAGAGGAGGAGGAGGAGGAGGAGGAGGAGGAGGACGAGGACGAGGACGAGGACGAGGAGGAGGAGCAAAGAGAAGAAATCACTAATGAAAAGACTAGTTGTACTTTACATATCTGAAAATCTTTGGAGGAATAGCCAAAGTAGATAGTCTCATTCAATGGATAATCTCCTGCCTTACAAATATTGTTGAACAGCAATTTCTATCATCCATGATCACCGGGCTTGACAAAGTTGGAATTCAAAGGCATGCAAAATATAGCATTGGGTGCTACAGGCAAAATGTTTCTGCCCATCTCCATATGTTTTCAAAGAAAGGGAGGCAAACCAAAGAGTGTGATTCATAAACAAGAGAACTTATATAAAGGTATTATTCTGAATAGAATTTATAAAGCTACTAGGCAGCCCATGACCTGTTGGGTCAATTCAGAGGTATTTCCTTACGAGAAACAGAGAAACAGAATGAACATGGGTGGGCCAAAAACCAGTGGCAGCAGTTCCATCTTTTGCCTTCATGTAAACTTTCCCATAGAATTTTCTTGCAAGAAAGTTGCAGGGAACAATCAGAATCATTCCCTTCCCTTCCTAGCAGGCAGGTAAGTAGCTGTTGCCTGGTGGGAGATGGAGTGAGAGGTTGTGTGAGTTTTTATTTATTTATTTATTTATTTATTTATTTATTTATTTATTTATTTATTTATTTATTTATTTATTTATTTATTTATTTATTTATTTATTTATTTATTATTTGCACTTGTATGCACTTGTATTGTATCACAACAATAAATCTACATGCAAACAATAAATATAGGAAAAGACATTAAAAACAATAATCATTAAAAACATATTAGAAATGTTAAAAAACAACAATTTAAAAACCCCATACAATTAATTCATTCATGGGGCCAAGAGTACTCAATGTTATATTGAAATCATTGGCCCCAGGCCTGTCGACAAAGCCAGGTTTTTAGTGCTTTTCTGAAGGCTGGCAGGGTGGGAATAATGCGGATCTCCGGGGGGGGGGGGAGTGTATTCCAGAGAGCCGGTGCTGCCACAGAGTTGCCTGCAGAGTACAAGCGCAGAGGGGTTAGGGAAGGTTGCATGGGTGGGGAAGACTTACCCGAGCGACCTTTCCTGCCAGCTTCTCCATTGACTTTCTCCCTGCAAATTTGTCACAAACAAAATTTTTACTATTGGGAAGGTTGCAGGCGTCATTGGCAATCACAATCAGTTTTACAGTTCCTGCTTGCTTCCCCACTGGTTTCTGGGAAGCAGTCAGGAAGTGTGGGAAATAAGGATCGTGAGACCTTCTGATCCTGACTGCGGCAGTGGAGACACAATGCTGAAGAAGAAGCAGTGCAGTAGCACAGAAGTAGCCACAACTTTTCCAATTGGATTCCCACAGCAGTCCTGGGCCCTGGCATTCCGTAAGCTAGTCCATTTGAATTACCTTGGTTCAATAATTGTTGTCTTACACCTTCCAATTATACCCAACTGAAAGTTGCAAACAGACATGAGACTTTTACTGGTATATAGATTAGTAACTGGCATTGCCCATAGACTGCATAAGAGAAGCAACAATGTTGGAATTCTGATTCAAGAAGAAATTAAGCTCCAATGTGAGGCAGCCAACACATTACATTAAGTTCTGTGCTTCAGTCAATATTGAGCAGTCAGTTGAGAGGTACATGTACCACACTAAAACAATCAAGTATTCAAAGTCTCTTGTGCATTAATCCTCTCCTTTAAAAACCTCTCTCTATATACCATTGTTTAATTAAAATAACTCTTTTAAAAGTGGATGGTTATATTGGCAAAATACTTCTCTGTTTACCATTTTGCAGTGTTCTTTTTGTGAAGTTCAAATAATCTCCAAAAAAAATCCTGATTATGGTGTTGCGAATGAATATCCCAGGATAATATTGCAGGATTTAACCTGGGTCAGACACTGGGACCAGGGGTTTACTCTTCTGAGCTTTCAGATTCATGCTGGAGCCCATCCACAGGGAACTTCTCTCTAGCAGAGTATGTGCTTTGGCCTATACCAATGATGGTGAACCTATGGCATGCATGCCATATCTGCCGGCACGCGAGCCATTGCTCTAGCTCAGCTCCAGTGCGCGGAGGCTCTGGGAGGGTGTTTTCAGCCTCAAGAGAGCCTCTGGGGCATTTTCACCCTCCCCAGACTCCAGGGAAGCCTCTGGAGCCTGGGGAGGGTGAAAACCAGGCCTACAGGGCCCACTGGAAGTTGAAAAATGGGGGAGGGGGGTCATGCATGTGTGGGGGGTGGGGCAGCATGGGGGGGTCACACACACTCATGCACAGGGGGGCGGGGCACAGGGGGCATTAAATTATGGGTGTGGACACACACGCACGCGATATCGCACCCGAGGGGGAAAAGGTTCGCCATCACTGGCCTATACTCTGTATGGTATTGTATACCCCCCAATAGCTCAGAAGATTAAAACTCTGGTCCCAGTGACTGACCCAGATTGGATCCTTATTATGGTGCTGGTTGTTGTGATGGAGATAGTGAATGTCCCAATTTGAGTTACTGCTATTAGAAAGATCATCATCAGTATATCTATACTCAGGGAACTATGAAACTATCAGGGTTCATCATTGGCCAAAAGCCATCTCTGCTCTATTTGTCATCTACATGAATCACTCTGTGTGAGGGACAGGACTACTTTCTGAGCAAAAGTTTCTGTTTACTGTACAATTCCCTCTTCCCAAGATCTTTCTTAGAAAACTCATTTTCTGAAAGATGATATTTGACCGCAGTGAATCATTTGACTACAAACAGTGGTATCATTTGAAAGTTACTTTTTTTTTCTGGTCACAGCCATTAATTAGTCTGAAACCTGAAATGGGAAAATTGATTTATCCAGCAAGTATTGCAGAGTTCCAAAATCTGATAACACAATCTTCTAGCTTTAAAGATTTCTCCTGTGGTGTTTTAACTAAATCTCCATTTGGCTAGGATAAAACGATATAATGAACAAGCTTGTCCAATGTTATTACAAACACAATGGAAATCAGTTATAATTTACAAGCAGCCACAACGTAAAAACAGATAATATATAACCATACTGAAACCCAAAGATTTTTTCTCTTACAATGGTTTTATAACAAGCTGGGAACTTATTTGCAAAAGAAATGATTACAAATAATATAAGAAGATCATTTCAGATCAAAACATACCATTTAGAACAGTGATGGGTTGCTGCTGGTTCGGACCGGTTCTTTAGAACCGGTAACGGAAATTTGGTGCTGCTCGCCGAACCGGGAACGATGACCGGCGGTCCACGCTCCCGAACTGGTCCTCCGGTCACCACAGATTGCAAAAAAATCTTCTGCTCATGCGCAAAGGCTTCTGCGTATGTGCAGAAGGTCATTTCTAGGAAGTGATGCATGCATGCTTGCTTCGCTCATGCACGCACGCACACAAAACATGCACTTCCGTCGTGATGCGAACCGGTGGGGAAAGTAAGTAGAACTCACCCCTAATTTAGAATAAGGAATTGCTGGTTCCTAGAAACAGTAAGAAGTGTACTAAAGGTAATGCATGATACACTGACCGCATAAAGTTCCTTTCTGTCAATTTCAGATCCCATTATTTATTATTTTCATCATTTGTAAGACTAAATTGTGAATAACTGCACAAAACACATAGGAGATGTCAAGGATAATGTTGGATAATCAAATCAACTAACATGGCTTTCCTAATAACATTTTTATATTCAGGTTGGATCCAAATTCAAACTGAGAGAGATGAAATCAAAAGAAAAGTGCATTACAACATATTAGTTTGCAAAAACATGAATTTCAGAAAGTCTGTACAAAGCCGTCACACTGCAACACAGAGATATTAAAACCATGTGACATGTTAGTACACTTAAAAAAAAAACCGGGATAAATTTGAAATATAAGCAATGTAACATTACACAGCATTCTTTAACTAGTGTAATTTTAGTCTGATACTTTAGGAACGTAACATCTGCTAGCCAGACATTTAATTTACTGATAACATTATCAGCTTAGTATTTTAGTACCTACTGTATTTACGATATACAGAAAAATGCATTTACTATACAAGCAGCATGGTGGCCAAGTGGTGAAGACACTTGCCTTGTATTTGGAAGGTCAAGAGTTTAATCCTAGGTAGTGGCAGATGCTTCTCCCCTTAGGGTGCAAAAGAAAAATATCTGCTACAAACTCCGCATGGTGTCAGGAAGGGCATCCACCAGTAAACACCCAGCTCCATCAAGTTGCCCCGGCTCTATCCCGAATTAAGGGATTACAGGGTCAAAAAAATAATAGAATAGAATAGAATAGAATAGAATAGAATAGAATAGAATAGAATAGAATAGAATAGAATAGAATAGAATAGAATTCTTAATTGGCCAAGTGTGATTGGACACACAAGGAATTCATTTTCGGTACATATGCTCTCAGTGTACATAAAAGAAAAGATACATTTGTCAAGAATCATGAGGTACAACACTTAATGATTGTCATAGGGTACAAATAAGCAATCAGGAAACAATCAATATTAATATAAATCGTAAGGATACAAGCAACAAGTTACAGTCATACGGTCATAAGTGGGAGGAGATGGGTGATAGGAATTATGAGAAGATTAATAGTAATAGTAATGCAGCCTTAGTGAATAGTTTGACAGTGGTGAGGGAATTATTTGTTTAGCAGAGTGATGGCTTTCGGGGGGGGCTGTTCTTGTGTCTAGTTGTCTTGGTGTGCAGTGCTCTATAACGTCGTTTTGAGGATAGGAGTTGAAATAATTTATGTCCAGGATGTGAGGGGTCTGTAAAAAGGAGTTACTGTAATTATGTATGAAATTACATTAAAATGTTTCTTTCTTTCTTTCTTTTTACAGGAGGGAAGCTACCAATTGCTGAACTCAAGCATCTATTGATATTGACAGTTTGAAAAGTTGGCAAAAATGTAGTTGAATCTTGGTACAATAGTGAAAGGAAGTTAATTATTGTCATCTTAGACTCTTACACATATTCAATTTTTGAAAACAAGGAAAAATAGCAACATAAACATTTGTCCTGTAGACACAGTATCTACTTAGTCTGAGTTACCAATATTGTAACGGAAGAGTCTTGTAAAATAAGATTTCATTTTTATTCTCTGGATAGATTTCCGATTCTAAAACGGGAAGATTTCCTTAGAGTGAAACAAGATGTTTTTCAAGCCTTACACATTAGTTCTCTGGATAAAGGATCTCTTGCCATTTCTAGAATCTTAGACAGAAACATTGATTATGACATTTAAACCTGTAGTTCATGGCTCTCAAGACTGCCAGAGGGGTTTTCCCCCCTAGACTTACATGATAGCTATGGAGAAAAGCTGCATCATTTCAGGAACCTGACTGTTTAAAAGGAATTTTAGCCAGTGCTGTTTATATCCCATTTTGCTTTTGAAACTGAAACTCTGCATAGCCTTTTCTCTTTATGGAAATCTTGCATGCAAATCTTTGGATAGCGGTGGGGGTAAACCTAATGGGATAGGGCTAATTTACTGAAAAGCATACTTTCTTGTGTTGGGCTTCATACTTTGACTTGGCTATAAATTTCATTTCTCAAAATACTGTCCTTCTTATTTTATTTATTTACTTTATTTATTAATGAGATTTATCTACCGCCTCATAGTGCAAGCACTCTCTAAGCGGTTTACACCATTAAGCAATGTATATATTTTACATTGGCCCCAACAATCTGGGTCCTCATTTTACCTAGCTCAGAAGGATGGAAGGCTGAGTCAACCCTGAGCCGGTGAGATTTGAACAGCTGAACTGCTGATCACAGTCAGCTAAAGTAGCCTGCAGTACTGCTCTCTAACCGCTGCGCCACCTTGGCTCTAATTATTTGGTAATTGGCTTTCTAAACAGAAGATTCTCAAGCGTGATTCAACTAGGTTACAATTTATGGAGATGGGCGGCCTATAAGATCGAATAAATAAATAAATAAACAAACAAACAAACAAACAAACAAACAAATATTGTGTCAAGAATTGACACCCGATCTGCTTCAAGCCTATGTTTCCATCTTTAGTCTTCTTTTGAAGGCCTTGAGAGAAAACTGAAGCTATGTTTATATAGGGAGTCTCTAAAGCCTGGGGACTGCTGAGTTCTTCTTTGCAAGATTATTGTAAGGCCAAGTAATCACAGACTTTGCTGATTGCATATTGAGGGCTCTTCCATATTTGCAGCCTTAAACTGCTTGTCATACATGTATTTTTCTTTTCTTTTTACAACCCTGCAATCCCATTATTCGGGGTGGAGTCGAGGCGACTGAATGGAGCTAAGCGTTTACTGGCCGGATGCTCTTCCGGATGCCTATGTGGAGCTCGCAGCAGATATTTTGTCTTTGCATTCTGATAGAGAAACATCTGCCACTGCCTTGGATTGAATCCTCTGAACCCTCTGAGTGGGAGGCGAGTGTCTTCATCTCTAGGCCACCATGCCGCTCTGCTTGCATTACATGTATAAACCAGCAAAAATGAAAGTAACTTAATGATTTTCTTTTTGGGATTTCAGCTCATTCTTACATTTTGGCTGCGGTAGTGGCATGGTGTTCTATTCACATTGTACTTGCTACAGCCCTGATTTATGGATTCTCCTTCCTTTTATTCATGCTGGGGGAGCAAATATCCAAGATATTACTAATTTTAAGGGAAATTCTTAAAATTTCCCCTGGTTTTTAAAAATAATAGAACCACCATTTTATCATGGCATTGGTGAATCTGTAAATGAAAAAGGAAAGATGTATTGGTTTTCCAGCCCATCATTCTCCCTTTCAGTTTTGGTTTCATTTCTATTCAAACTTACAATTAATTCCTGGAGGATGAGATTAAAAGTTCAAGAGAATATAGGTTTCAGTGCATACAGTTAGAACAGCACAAGAACAGTGGTATACTGAGTTGATAATTCCTTTGACTTCTTAATCTCATGTAAAATGGTTCAGAATGTTAACTAATTATACTAGAAATTATTCTCAAATAAGTATGAAAAGTATAATTTAAATATTTATTATGGTGGTGAAAATCAATGAACAGTGAAAAATATATTTCTACATAAATATTATAGAATTGATTGGCCCTACAATTTTCCTCATTTATTTGAAAATATGGTGTATTGAACTCTATTCTATTGAATATTAAATGAAATCAATACGGATAGGATTGAACTGCATGTCAGACAGCCCAATTATTTTGCACTATGATGTCATCATTATATGCTAAAGCTGTGATATTACTAATGTTTGAAAAGTTGCATGGTACTACTTAACCTTCTTAAAAGCTGACACCAAAAATTAAATGCCTAGCAATCATAATAGTCTTCTTCCAGTATCATTCATAAAGTGCCTCTAGAACAATGCTTTTCAAATTTGGCAACTTTAAGATATGTGGAATTCAATTCCCAGGATTCCCAGTCATGAGGAAATCTGGGAGTTTTAAAGTCTGAAAAAATACTGCTCTAGAGATAATGCCCCACAATACGTATGGCAATTTAAGTACAGTGAACTTCAACTTCATGGATTCCAGTTTGTGGATTGTTGATGCAACATGTCAGATTTTCATCCAGACATCTTTCCAAAATAATAAAAGAGTCCTTTCCATCCATGTAATGTGGAGGAAATAAGTTAAACTTTATGTTAATGTTACCTTAACATTAGCATATCCACAATAATGATGCAGACTGTTATTTACATTCATGTATGTCATTTGTGTAATGAACTAATTGTAACAGATAAAATGAATTGCTACAATCCATTAACCCTTAATGGATATTTGAGACCATTAAGTATGTCCCTTCTTCTACATCCCCAGGTCCATTAAAAGGAAATTTCATAGTTTTGTTGTTGATGGTCATCAGATCTTGGAATTGCATGCAGTTTTATAATCCTTCTGCTTGGTTACTTATATCAGTGAGAGATCTACTGAAGGGACCTTCAATATGAGAACGTCAACTATCAGGTATGTAAGAAAGAACTACCTCCTGTGGAATGCACTTTCTGAGAAGGTGCATTTAATTCCTACTTTCTCAAAATTTAGGAAAATGGCACAAAATTCATATCATTTGCCAAGCTTTAGTAGTTTACTTGTTATAAGGATGGCTTTTAATTATAATTTTAATTCCATTAATTTTTGTATTTTTGGGATGCTGCTCTAAGTGCTGTAACAATTAAAGCTAGGTATACTGTACAACAAACAACAAAGAAAGTAAGATAAGGTCTAACATAAAATGAGATAAGATAATAGAAACAATGCTTTCTTGATTTCAATTTAAAATAGTCATGCTTTACTGAGTGCATTATTTTCAGAATAATGGTGTCCATGGAAAGATAATTGCTATGATTCTTGGTAGATGGATATTGAATCCTTGCTCTTTTTTACATGCATCACAACACAATAAAAATGAGACAGGTCTTCAATTATGCAATTATAGCCACCATCTTGACTTTTTTGACCCCTTCACCTAAATAAGCTTTTCTTACTTATAGATAAGAATTATTATGTGAATGAAAATGTATTCATAGAAAACCATAACATTCTAAGCAATATGCTGCTGCTGCTGCTGCTGCTGCTGATGATGATTGGATTACATTTGATTACAGATTAAATAGTATAGAATGGCCAGAAGAGAAGATTATATTGCATATATTATGAGAATAATGGCTATAATTAAGGTGTATAATATTATGTGTATTCAAAAGAAATTTGATACGGACAATACACTGTTGTTGCAGAAATGGAAACGTGATGTATAATAAAAGAAAATGTATAATAAAATATATATATGAATATGTATTCATAGAAAAGAAAACAATCTTTCTCTGTCACAGTCTTCAGGGGAATAGAATATTAAGATGCCAAGGTTGAGAAACACTGATCTAGACCATTATAGTCACGGAAGGGAAAAATGCAATGTTACATTTTTGCTATAACCATACATAGAAAACTGAAGGAAGGGTTTGCTAATACAGATAGCCCTCGACTTAAAACAGCTCATTTAGCGACTGATCGAAGTTACAATGGCACTGAAAAAAAGTGACTTATGATCATTTTTCACACTTATGATCGGGGTGAAATTCGAAATGTTTCCCCACCGGTTCTGTGGGCGTGGCTTGGTGGGCGTGGCAGGGAAAGGATACTGCAAAATCCCCATTCCTTCCCTACTCCTAGGGGAAGGATACTGCAAAATCCCCATTCCCTCCCCACTCTGGGGCCAGTCAGAGGTGGTATTTGCCGGTTCTCCAAACTACTCAAAATTTCCACTACCGGTTTTCCAAAACCTGTTAGAACCTGCTGGATTTCACCCCTGCTTATGACTATTGCAGCATCCCCAAGGTCATGTGATTTACATTCGGATGCTTGACAACTGACTCACATTTATGACCGTTGCAGTGTCCCGAGGTCATGTGATCATCTTTTGCAAACGTCTGACAAGCAAAGTCAATGGGGAAACCAGATTCACTTAACAACCATGTTACTAATTTAAGAAGTGCAGTGATTCACTTAACAAATGTGGCAAGAAAAGTCGTAAAATGGGGCAAAACTCACTTAAATTTCTCACTTAGCAATAGAAATTTTGGGCTCAATTGTGGTCGTAAAAACTACCTGTAATAGCCAAAAGGAATATTACAAGGGGCACCAATGGCAGATTCTTTCTTGTGACAATGTCAACCCAATCTCTCCCAGAATTTGCCTACCTATATACCAGGAAACCTGACCTAGCAATTGTCATAAATTTGTCATGCATGCAGAATAGTCCAGTTCTTACTTGCCATAGCCTAACTGAAATGTAAGCTTTGCCTTTAAGAATTGACCTACTGGTTGGCTTCCATGAATGTAGCACTCAACTGCACTGGACTATGATCCAATATTAAGTATTTTCAAAAGGAGAAACCAATGATGGAATATTATTATCTACTATTAAAGTTACTATATGCCTGCAATAACAACTAATATTTCATAGTGTTATTTCTGCCCTACAGGGACAATCTCTGTGATGTGAAAGAAATCAGTGGTACTACTGCAGTGGTTGTGTCAGAGGTGGGATTCAGCAGGTTCTGACCAGTTCTGGAGAACCGGTAGTGGAAATTTTGAGTAGTTCAGAGAACCGGTATATACCACATCTGACTGGCCCCGCCCCATCTATTCTCTGCCTCCCGAGTCCCAGCTGATCGGGAGGAAATGGGGATTTTGCAGTAAACTTCCCCTGGAGTGGGAAGGGAATGGAGATTTTACAGTATCCTTCCCCTGCCACAGCCACCAAGCCATGCCCACCAAGCCACGCCACGCTGACCAAGCCACGGCCACAGAACCGGTAGTAAAAAAATTTGAATCCCACCATTGGGTTGTGTGCTTATTCCCCCCCCCCCATCTTAAGATAAAGATTTTAAAACTGTGCTTGAAAGTTAGCAAGTGAAGGATGTCAGAGATGCAAGATAAACCACAGGCTTGATATTTTAAAAATCTTTTCTTATTACTTGTCTTACTTTTTTTTCCTCAAAAAAAAAACGACAATGCAAAGACTTCCTAACACAATATGTATCTAATCTAGAGACCTAAGGGAAAACTATAAACAGGTCATAAATGTAACAGCATCTTTTTACGTTGCCTGGCAATCTGGCACCTCTGCCTTTCTCCTAGGAACAAAACATAGCCATTATAACTAGAAGCTATGCATATCATTCTCTATTAGTTTATACCGTCAGGTATATTTTGAGAAAATACATTCCATAGTTCTATATAAAATATTCCAATCATTCCTTATCCTTAAATGACACTGCATTATAGGACAGTAAGGAAAAAAAAGGCAAGTGCTTCAAAATGAAATTTGTCTTCTTGTAGCAGTTTACGCTTGTTAGTATTTTCATCAATGAATGCACAGCACTTTTAAAACAAAAATAACTACCACCTTATGAATCAAGTAAGGTCTAGCAGGGGCCAAGCAGGGGCCAAACTATGGTTCTTTGAGGACCTGTGGACTTCAACTCCCAGAATTCCTGAGCCAGCCATGCATGCATGGCTAGCTCAGGAATTCTGGGAGTTGAAGTCCACAGGTCCTCAAAGAGCCGTAGTTTGGCCACCCCTGGTACTAAGGCCATAGTGACCTTCATGCTTATATGGAAAATCTAAAACTTAGTCTTTCTCCACTGTATCATTCATTAAACCGAAATGTTATTCCATTTATAGCTGACAGTCTTTTCTTACCAAGTTTTTTACATTCCAGCAGCTCTTTCTGATAACAGAGAACATACCAGAACTGGGATGCCTGTATATAAAAAAAAGAAAAAAGGAAGGCAAAATGAAATGTGAGCCAGGATCCATATTCTGCAACTTTCAGAATTGGTCTCTGTAGGACAAATGGGATGAATATATTGCCTGGGGTGATAGATAGAATTGGACCCTGTGCCCCACACAGACGGCAATAAGAGTGTCAGCTGAATATTCTTTCAACCTTGAGGATGGTGGGGTATTTCTATCAAGTGGCATGCACAACTTAGCTTTATTTATTACAAATAAATACATGATCCTATGCCACACCAGAGGCTAATTTACAGGCCACAGAACCTACAAAACAATGTCCTTCAGTAATTTGCAGTGGCTGCTGTCTGTATGTTATCATGCACCGTGTGGGCTATATTAGTTCATTCCAGCTAAGGAGAGGACTCCCCTGCTGTAAGGGAAAATTGTGGTAATCCATTCCACCTTATTTATTCTCCACTTTTTATTGCATAGCATAGGACCAATTTATGTACAAGTCTGCTTAGTTCTTTATGGTCTACCCTGAACCAGCATGGAATAATTGTTTGCAGGTCCTGCTGCAGGTCCATTACTTTCTCTGGCAGAGTTTATCCCATATTGTAAATTGAAGCATTATTATTATTTTGAAGGGATTGAAAACTTACTTGCTTATTCAAGCTGTTTTAAATTTTTTAAAAACTATGTTCACATTTTTATAATTGTGTGCAGTATTGTTTCAATAATATTTAAGGCCTGTTTTCTTTAGATGTTTTAATTATATTTTTGTAAGTCTCCTGGAGCTCTTGAGAGTATGTGGATAAATAAGTAAGAGAAAATTGTGGGCTACTCCTTAAGGCCTTTATATAAAAGAATGAAGTTTGGGAAGTGAGTGTTTGGGCTATGAGTCAAACTTAGTAAATACCCATGACTGCTTTAATTAAGCCTCAGATTGACTGAAACAATATTTGAAGTCCTGAGGTCACTTATGAGAATGCTACTAGTTTTTCAACAGCAATGAAAACTTTGTATCAAGACCATGAGAAAGTCAGCTTCAATATTCTTTCATTCTTGCTAATGAATGGTTTTTAAAATGGCCATATGGTTGTGTGAGTACTAATAAGTGGATTTGATTTCTTGCTTGTTAATTTGACATTTGCTTTCCTTAACAAAATCCCTCCAAAAACCCAAACATGTTTGATCACTTTGATCCAGTCATTGATTTTCATTGATGGACAAAATGCTGAAGAATTAAGTTATTTCTCTGTTCCTGACATCTGAAGGATGTGGATTAACTAAATTTATTCAGGTCTAGCTATCATTCAGTCAGATTTTATCCCCTTAGTAGGCATTTTATGCTGGAAACTAGATGGGAAGGGGTGAGAACCTCCATGCCAGAGTGAGATAGGACCTAGTGGCATTATTTGGTCCTTCTTGAAAGGAAGATTTTGGCACTTAGTTCTGGGAGGCTCCTATTCTGCGCAAATACCATTAGCCTATGGCAGTGATGGCGAACCTTTTTTTCCTCGGGTGCCGAAAGCTCATGCGCTCGCACTATCGCTCATGTGCGAGTGCCCACACCCATAATTCAATCCCTGGGGAGGGCGAAAACGGGCCCCCCCGCCCCCCCGGAGGCCCTCTGGAGGCCGGAAATGGCACATTTCCCAACTGCTGGTGGGCCTGGTAGGCCCGTTTTTCGCCCTCCCCAGGCTCCAGAGGCTTCCCTGGAGCCTGGCGAGGGCAAAAATGGCCTCCCCCGCCCTCCAGAGGCTCTCTGGAAGCCGAAAACACCCTCCCAGAGCCTCCGTGCGAGCCGAAAATCAGCTGGCTGGTGTGCACATGCACACTGGAGTTGAGCTAGGGCAACGGCTCGCGTGGCGGCAGATATGGCTCCGCGTGCCACCTGTGGCACCCGTGCCATAGGTTCGCCATCACTGGCCTATGGCGACCCTCAGAGGGATTGATAACACTTCTCATGTTATTTAAATATGTATGAAGCTGTTGGTGAATCTGTTCAACATTTTGGCATTGAGTGTTGTAAGATCCAAAGCAAGTATTCTAATTCTAAATCAATGTCTGATGCTGATGAGGACAAAATGTAGATGCGGGGAATAAGGATTTCATCTGTATTGGAAGGCACTAAAGTCAGGTACACAGCTAAGGTAACTCTTGTTTAGCCCTTAATTCAGTCGTCCAGATTTTAGTGGATGAATATAATTTACACAACTAAGAATATAATTTACACAACTAAGAATGATATGTTACTAACCCAACTTTATTTTACTGACTGGAATAAATTGCCAATTTGCACCTATAACATCTTAGCTAGCTGGAGGCCAGGATAATTCAAAGGCTGTATTCTCTATTTAAGTTAACTGATACTTTTAAGATCTTAAGATTTTTTGGTCTCATCTTCTGCACTCTCAGGGAACTGTTTAATGGGAATTTATGCTAGTTTCCCTAGAAGTTGCTTCCAGTCTTTGGAAATGTTTAGTCTGGAGGTCTTAAGTCTTTCTTTTTTCCTTTTGCTGGCAGGTTGACCTTTGGGGTGTAAATAGGCTACTGCTGAGTTGATAGGTGCTACTTCTTTTCTTTTTCTTTTCTTTTAATGACCCTGTAATCCCTTGCATCTACTGTAGGTGGAGTCAGCGTGACAGAATAGAACTGAACGTTTATTGGCCGGACCCCCTTCCCGACTCCTATGCAGAGTTCGCTTTGCACCAAGAAATATCTGCTGTCACCTAGGATCGAACTCACAGCCTCCTGATTGTGAGGTGAGAGCACCACCTCTAGGCCACCATGATGCTGTTTTGTGCTACTTCTTTTATAATTAATAAAAATTAATAATTTGTATTAATTATTATTTTATATTTTTATTAAGGGGATATGGTGGCCAAGCGGTTAAGATGCTGGGCTGTCGACCGGAAGGTGGGCAGTTCAAGGCCGAAATACTGCATGATGGGATGAGCTTCCATTCTTTTTCCAGTTGCTATCATCTAAGCAGTTTGAAAGCAGGCAAATGCAAGTAGATAAATAGGTACCACTTTGGTGGGAAGGGTTAGGATTAGGTGTACAGCATTCTGTACACCTCAGTGTATAGTCATGCTGGCCACATGACCACAGAAGCGTCTTTGGACAATGCTGGCTCCCTCAGCTAGGAAATGGAGATGAGCAATGCGCCCTAGAATCGGACATGATTAGATAGTGAAAACCTTTACCTTTTTTTTAAACCTTTGACTTATTTTATTAGGTAGAATTGCAATGAAATTTCAAACAGACTACTTTGTTTTCGATTTTTACCTATATTGTGTTTGGCTATCTCAAGGAAGTTAATAAGTGAATAAATCTAGAAGACTGCTCTCTTCCTATCCTTTTATTGGCCAGATAATTCAGCTATTGCACTAGGATATTAGGGGTATCAAATGATACATGTAAGTGATCATCATCTTTTAACGACCCCTATAATCCAGGGGTGAAATCCTCCTGGTTCGCTCTTACCTGTCGGTCGCCGCAGAGCCGATGGAGCTGGTGGTGTTCGCGGCACGGGGCTGCCCCCACCCGCTTCCCCCGCCCGCCTGAACCCCACCATTTGAGTTCTTTTGCCCTCTGCGCATGCGCAAAGCATTCTGCATGCGCAGAGGGCAAAAGAACTCAAATGGCGGTGTCCAGGTGAAAAGGGTAGGGGCAGCCCCGCGCTGCGACCGCCACCAGCTCCATCGGTTCTGCAGCGACCGACAGGTAAGAGCGAACTGGGAGGATTTCACCCCTGCTATAATCCCTTGCGGGGTGGAGTCTGGGCAACTGAATGGAGCAAGCAGAGTGTTTAATGGCCAGATGCCCTTCCTGTCATCAGTGCATACATGTAAGTGATCAACTGAATCATAATCCAATGTACAAAAGAACAAGTGGGACCTGTTTGCTTGTGATAACCAAAGCATCACTATCTAGCACAAGGTGATATCAACAGGCCAATATAGTGAAATACACTACCAGAACTTCCTGAAGTACAATAAATTTGGGGTAGGGAATGACAAGACCTCCAAAACTGCACAGGGAGTGAAAACACCTCCAAACTGAATTAAGAGTATTCAGTTCCCATGAATGGACTACTGAAAAGAGATGGAAAACCGGACCTGAATATTTTGCTTTACAACATTTGTGGTAGGTCCTACTTGTTCCCCTGACAAACAAACTTGTGAAAAGATGACATTAAACAGTCTTTTTCTTTCTTTTCTTTTTTTTAATTTAAACAGTAAGATAAAATTACAAAAGCTTCTGAAGCAATGTCTCTATGCAGGGGGAAAAAAACAACCCATTGAAGTAAACTCAAATTACATACGCAGCCTGGTACTAGGCATAGTTACACAAAAATACATGTTGTGTTGTGTTCTCTTCCAACTCAGTGTACATAGGACTACAGCTTTCCAAAGTAATCTCCACATTTTCTCAGAAGTCCTATGGATCTCAGTGGGAATTAATCCCAGGTATACATGCATAGGACTGCATGTTAATCATTCACAAACAAAGCAAACAACATTGGAAATATAAGTTATCCAAAACGCATGGTACCAAACCAAATACTGGTGAAGTTGATTGAAACAGTTTTGAAACGGAACTTCATTTCTTTGTCTTTATTATAGTAGAAATATTGTAGAAGGATTTTGTCTGAACACTAGAGGGAAAAGTTCTAAAAATGTTTATGTTTTTCTTATAAAAATGAAGACTTAAACTGGGTATTGTTCTAGTCTACTTTTAAAATGTAATTTCATGCAATATATGACTGTTTAGGAGCAGTGACGATTAAGAAGCCAGGAAGCAGCTTAAATTTGAATCAAAGTTTGTATTTCCCTGAAAGGTAAAATTCCTCATTTTCCTAATGGGTATGTAGGTAATGGCCTTAAAATTCAAGTAATCAGTGAACAGAGTCTTAGCAAGTGCATTTTAAAACAGCTCCATGGATATCAAAATGCTTGTTCTCACAGTGACTGAGAGCCCAGGACAATGGCATCAATGAAAGATGTCACACCCTGCCAAGTGTCACTGAAATATTGTAAAAGGCAAAAAAAAAATGTGGTTCATGCACATTTTGTTATGATGATCTATGTAAAGAAGTCTATTTTCTGTGTGTGTCTGTGTGTGTCTGTGCGCGTATGCGCGCGTGCAAACACACACACATGTGCCTTTGAATCCAAAATTGATTCCTGGTAACTGCCTGGACAAATCCCTGCAGAAAGCCTTTGGAAGTGATTTGTCATTGCCGCCTTCTTAGGGCTGAGAGAGAGAGGGACTGTCTCAAAGTCACCAACCAGCTTCTTGCCTAAGACAAGACTAAACTCACAGCCTCTTGGTTTCCAGTGTCTTAAACTGTACACCAAATTGTCCCCCCTCTGTCATTAAAGGTGGCAATATATTTGCTCTCTGCATGATTTATTTCCAACACACTATCCGGGTAAAACAATTTTAATGTTTTGCTTTACATTTTAGTGTACCTCTATGCAGAGATCCATCAATTTAGTCAATCCTAACTGATATATAGTTTGTATAGCACATATTTTTTTATCCTTCATGCAGGAAAATCAAACTTTTGGAAACTGTCAAGGTTTTAATGAGCTATGCTTTTGTTCTTATGCGCTAGAAAGGTTCAGACTTTGTGGGTAATTTTGGTAGATTGGTAAATTGGTAAACTGGTTCAACATTGTTCTTATTCATGCTGTTTTGTATTCATTTTTAAAACTGCTTTATAATTTGGGATGAGGAAAATTATATCAAGTTAAATAAATAAATCTTCCATTGTGTGCCAAACTTTGAAAGCATAGTACATCTGTAAGTTTCAATTCAACTCAGAATAGAATTGGGAGGGACCTTGGAGGTCTTCTCATCCAACCCCTTGCTCAAGCAGCAGACCCTATACCGAGCAGATCATATACCATTTCAGACAAGTGGCTGTCCAGGCTCTTCTTAAAAACCTCCAGTGATGAACCACCCACAACATCTGAAGGCAAGCCATTCCTCTGGTTAATTGTTCTCACCGTTAGGAGATTTCTCCTTAATTCCAGTTGCTTCTCTCTTTGATTAGCTTCCATCCATTGCTTCTTGTCCTGCCCTCTGGTGCTTCGGAAAGTAAGTTGACCCTCTCTTCTTTGTGGCAGCTCCTCAAATACTGGAATATGGCAGCCCCTCAATTCCAGTATTCTTTCAATCCTTCTTTTCTCTAGACTAGCCATACTCAAAGTTCTAGGTAGTCAACTGAGATTCTGCAGTTGCTTTTCTTGTGGCCTGCTACAATGCAAGCAATATCATTGCAGTAACCTTTTATTGTCATGGGACTGATTAATAGTTTTATATTAATTTTTCATACCGACCGTGACACGCTGCACTTTTGGAAGGGTGCTATAGTTTGACTATTAATAGAAATAAGAGAAGCAATTTGTAGGTAGGGCAATAAATAATACCGTAAATATATTGGAAATAATACCATTTCATTGCAAGCATTTCACAGTCAAATGATGCAGCTAAATCTGCTACATTACATATGACTAACCTCTGTTATGGTGACTGTTGTGGCTTATTGTAAAACCTGAGATGGCCTAGAATGGGTAGCCATGGGGCAGTTGTTAAGATTCTCAGAATGGCAAAGAAAGAATTGTGGAAATGGGTGAATCGAGAGTGGTGTCTGGAGAAGGCAACCACAGTGTTATTGCCAGGACTGGCCTTATCATAGAAGTGAAGAAGTCTGCTTGAACTAACCGGTCCAGGTGGGCAGATGGGAGAGTAGCTTTCAGTGTCTTTACCTTGCATTTCAGGCACAACAGTGCATTTAGGCCATTACTGTTTCAAAGTCCTAGGTTCTGAAGTTACCTGAGCCTTCTGGGACTATGAAGCCACTAAGGAGGGAGCCACTCGATTTGCAGAAAGTCACTCAGTTCAAATGCCAAGTCATGGACCAGAATCAAGAGAATGTGGCTGATATACCGATACAAAGCGCTACACCTGGTTCAACAAAACCTGCACAAGTTTTACAATGCAAAGAAAGGAAGGAAGGGCCAGTTCCTGTACACTGCTGAATATTATGCATTCTATGACATTATCTAGAAAAGTCTTACCCATGGCAGTCATCACAGGGTTCAGGTCCCCTATGGTATGTATGTCACGGGCACCAGTAATATTTAGCAGTTCTCATCAGTATTAAGTGTTAGACAGTTTTACACACCAAGCACTGCTACCACATATCAAAGCTGAGGACAGATAATAGGTTGGAAAATTAGTCCAGTTTTCAGAGATTTGTATTTCAAAGTGTAGATGACCTTCATAAAAAAGTGCTGCATTCAGAGGCAAAAATAAATAAATCTGTGCCTGTGACACTAGAGCGGTAATGTTTGTTCCACACATCCAAGTTATCAGGGGAGGAGTGTAGACTTCAGTGGTCTGCCAAAAGTTGCTTGTGGGCATGTGCTCTTAAGAGGTGCTGTTAATCCACTTCATGTGCATTCACCATGACTATGAGCTAGAGTGTTCCAGCATGGACAAACTCTGGAACAGCTTGTAAGAATACCTCTGCAGGTTGCAAAGTTCACAGTCCCCACGATGTGCATGAATGTACATTCGAAATATAAAAAAATGGCAGATATGCTATATGCCCAAACAGTTTAAAAAATATACCCTATTTCATTTGTAAACTATCAATGCAGGATACCCAGCAGCATAGAAACTATGTTCCAAGTCTTCTGTTGTCCTAAAAAGATTAGTGTCTGCTGCCATTTATGCAATTGTCACAAACATCTGAGGTTACATGTAGAAATAATCAAGGCAAGAATAATTTTGTACATATTGTTAAACATGCAAAAACTTCCTGAAGAATATTGCCCAAAGGTCAAAAATCTTTTGGAACCTCAAATTCTCCTTGGTAGCATTTGTTTTTGCAAGTATGGCTAACACTTGATCTGGAAGTCCTTCCGTTTATTTTGAAGAAGCAGCACCTTTAATAACAGGTTCCCTGTTCAAATATGTGGCCCAATAAACTAAATTGAATGTTCCAAACAAGACGGGGAAAACTATTCGGGACATTTTGTCAATCTTACTGATGCTGTTATATGTCTTTTTGTTTTCAGCTGGTTTCTCAATGGGTATGGCTGGAGAAGAAACAGAGTTGGAGATGACTGAAGGGGTGGAGTCCTTTGGTATGTTTAATGTGGGCGTCATCTTTCCAGCAGCATAGCTGTTTATGCCTTTATTTGCCATTAATTCACGTTCTTTTTTCTGAAACACACACACAACAACAACATTGGAAAACTGTAATTTTTTTAAAAAAGAAATGTTTGGGTCATTAAAAATGACATTTTATACAGAGTCCCTACAATCTCTGGTTATGCTATGTATAATAGAATATTCATTGGATTCTTATCATTGTCATTTACAGCATGCTAGTTTATTAAACGGGTAAGTGTTTCCCCATTCTGCAAGCATGATGTGGCACAGCCTTTAAGAATGGTTTCATAAAGACATCATTTTTACATGGAGGAGTAGTAACGGAAGCATCACCATTCTAGTTACATCTAAAGGAGGTTCTTAATACACCATTAAATTCTTTTTGAGAATGGTTTATCAGGTGGGGGGGGGTTGAATGATTTACCTTAACTTTTAAATCCAGAAAGAATAAAGAAAGTTATTTCTTATCATCCATTAAGCGTGGAACCTTCTTTCGGAGCATCTGTTATGCTACCTCAGCTTCCATTGCTCTTATTAAACATTTGGGTTGAGTCTCTTAGTTCTCAACTCAATATGAAACAAAGTCTAAGAACAGATGAATGCTTTTATTTATATTATTCCCCTAACTTCACTTTTCCTTTTCTTTTGTCTTCCTGTTCTTTCTTTCCCCAGGATTGTTTGTGCCTACCATAAAATCCTTTATGGACTTTTCTTGCAACTGTATGGCCTGTTTCGTTTTGACTCTTTACTTCTCATGGTTTATGGTATATACTGTAAGAGCCGAGGTGGCGCAGCGGTTAGAGTGGGGTACTGCAGGCCACTTTAGCTGACAGTGATCTGCAGGTCAGCGGTTCAAATCTCACCGGCACAAAGTTGACTCAGCCTTCCATCCTTCCGAGGTAGGTAAAATGAGGACCCAGATTGTTGGGGGCAATATAAATATACATTGTTTACTGGTGTAAACCGCTTAGAGAGTGCTTGCACTGTGAGGCGGTATATTTATTTATTTTATTTATTTATTAGTGACATTTATATACCGCCTCACAATGCAAGCACTCTCTAAGCGGTTTACACCATTAAGCAATGTATATTTATATTGCTCCCAACAATCTGGGTCCTCATTTTACCTACCTCGGAAGGATGGAAGGCTGAGTCAACCTTGAGCCGGTGAGATTTGAACCGCTGACCTGCGGATCATAGTCAGCTAAAGTGGCCTGCAGTACCCCACTCTAACCGCTGTGCCACCTTGGTATATAAATGTGACTAATAAATAATAAAATAAATATGCAAATATACATCTGTCACTAGTGGCCAAAGAATTATGGAAGCACTAAGTGTAGCAGATATGTTCAGTCAATTAATTGTATTATATAATAATGAGGACAACTCATAATCGAGAAAGGGGCAGTAGAAGAATGTTAATATCCAAACAGGTTATGGAGATAAAAAAAACCCTACAGGAAATCTAGAAAATTTGTGACATTCGCCCCCCATGATATTTATTAATTTACTTCTTCAAGAAGTTGTAATAGTCACCTTCTTTTTTGCAGCCTCCAAAGCTTTTTTGCCATCCCAGGCCCAGCTTCTTTTGGTAAAATAGTTGACCGTAGCAAATTCAATCAGGGCAGAAAAGACAAAGGCGTAGCATACAGCGATAAACCAATCCATCGCAGTAGCATAAGCCACTTTGGGTAGAGAGTTACGGGCACTGATGCTTAAGGTCGTCATTGTAAGAACTGTAGTCACGCCTTTAAAAAAAAGAGAGAGAAAAATAAATAAAAAGATATAAGTTACCTAAAATGTATTTATTTATTATTTATTTAGCATATGGCAATGTTACATTAGTCAGGAGACTATAATGCTAATACAGAGTAGTAGTTTGGCTGCCTAACTACCAGCTAGCCCTGTCTGGTTCACACTCACATGCTTTCTCTGCGCACTTTCTTGTGCAGCACACTCTGCACAAGAAAGAAAGACAAGCAGCTTTCCTGCAGTGTTATCCAGGAGCTTCTCCCTCCACCGAAGCCACCTTCACAAACGGCCATCACAACTGGGAAGACCCAGAGCCGGTAGGATTCTAACTGTCTGCATGGAGCGCCGGCTTGTCCTCCCACTGAAGTGGTAACCTATTTATCTCCTCACATAGAACATTCTTTCAAATTGCTAGGTGGGCAGAAGCTGGGGTGAGTAATGGGAGCTCACCCCATCATGAGCGCTAGGACTTGAACCACTGGAGTAAAGACCATCTCCAGTGCTATTAAGCCACTAAACCACCATGCCTCACTCTTACTAAAATATGTAATATGTAAAACTTTTTCAGATGGGTCTCTTTCAAAGTGAATTTGTAGATGGCATAGGGAATAACCCTGAAGGACAGTGGAAAGATCCACTATCGAGACAACAAACATGGTTTAAGTCAATTCCAAGAAACTAATTTGAGAAACCCCCTCAGACAGACCCCTCTCTAATAAACATGAAGATAAAGCAAAGGAGGAGAGAAGCATACTCAGACCTGCAAGATTTTGTTACTGTACTATTACTATACTGTAATAAAATAGCTTTAGGTGTGCACACTGTCTGTTTCTTAGTCTGTTCTGTTGTAGCCTGTAGGGTAGACAGAATGCTTGCTATTCCATACTAACCTATCCCCAGGAAGGGTTAGATGGCTTGCCTAAAGTATCCAAGCAGGGGCATTGTACTGTATCTAAATAGGTGCAGTCACATGGGAAAAAGAAGCTGGAAATTCTGCTATATGCTGGATATATAACTGGAGGGCACTTACTTGTACCCAGGTGATCTGTAGATAGTTAACTGGACAAAAGAGACTACAGAGGGGAGGAGGTTACCTTGCATAATTGAATGTTGCATTATTACTTCTGTAATGGTATGTGGGAATGACCTTGGGAGAGTGGGCCCAGAGGCACACATAGGGAACAGTCAAATAAGAGACAACATAGACTTCAGGTGGATAGTGTGTGTGTGTGGGAGACTCAGAAGAGACCCTCACTAATTTCTCGGGTGTAAGGAAATGGGAGAGGAATTGTACTTTCAGACTTACAAGGTTCTGTTAAGGTAGCCTTACAATAAAGTAGAATTAGCTCATCCGGTTGTGTTTCCTATCTACCATCTGGCTGACAGTTCTGGTTGTTAAATTGTATACCTGGAATTTGGTCTTACTGGTAGCTAGGTTTCTCAAGTAACCATCAGACCACAAACTAATTGATATACATTATCCTTCTACTGGCTCTCTGGTAACACTCAATTCTATTCTATTCTGCAACACCTACGTTGTTCTAGGCTTCAACTTTTTTATGGAGAAAAAGAAAAGCGGGTAAAGTACCAGACATGAATTGATTCACAGTATCTAGAGTTACTTTTCATTTTGTATCTCCCTTGGAGGGGGAAGAAGAAAGGAGTGATAAAGTGCTTGGATTGGGTACAGGTGCAGGGGGAATTTACTGTCAGGAAGAATTAAGCATTGCCACTTTCTTGAGAGATTCCCCCTGCGTTCTGTTGCAAAGGAAATTAGATTTGGAAATCCCAGAATAAAGGATCTTTTAAGGATGAAGGAGAGTACTTACCAAAGACTGTTCGAGCAGGGACAGATTCTCTGTTTAACCAAAATGATACTTGTGATAAGATTACTGTCATAATGCAGGGAAGGTAAGTCTGGATGACAAAATAACCAATCTTCCTTTTCAGATGAAAATGCGCCCTCATTATAGTGTATTCCCCTAGGTAGGAGAAAATAAAGATGTATCTTAGCAAAAAACAACAACAGAATTATTAACTCCTTCCATTTAAGTAGCTATTCCACAAGCCACTTCAGCAGTCCTAGAATACCCAAACAGAATGTTGATTTGAGGATGCTAATCATCAGCCACTAAGCTGCATGCTAGCAAATGGCTGGGGACTGGAGATTGATTCACAAGATCCCTTTTTCTTCTCCCAAAAGGTAAACCTTCATACCTGATCTTATTGCTAAGCCTTGAGATCACAGACCTTGTATCCGAGCTTCATAAATAATCCAGAGCAGAGACTCTGACTTGCTTCTTGCACATTTGTCAAGGGGAACACTGAACTTCTGTAGCCTTTGCCAGCCTGCATGTTACAGTCCACTGCTGAGACTGCGGGAAAGGCTTTCACGAAAGAGCTTCTTCATTAAATGAAGATGCCATACGGATTCTTTATGATGGAAGACAACACAGCTCTTGGAGAGTCTTTACACCACTGTAGCACATTCCTAGCAGCAAGCCAATCAGCGCTGCCAGGGTCTCTCTGCATGGGGCAGAAGATCATTGTGTTAGTGACACTACATGTTGAGACTCCCTGTAGAGGTACTGCCCCAAGAAATCTTTTCAAGGGCACCCATTTGAGAAACATGACAATTCCAAGGAAAGGCTCTTTCTCTTATAATTGTATAGCCGCATGGAATGGAAGCGGCTATTGTGAACCGGTGCTAAAGGAAGCTAACTATTTAGAAACTTGTTCTCTTACGCAAGTTCTAGAAGACCAGATTAATCCCATTTTTTTTTAAATCTACATCCAACAGAGGCAAGGAAATGCAATGATTTACTAAAACTGGGCAAATATTTTAAAAGAATGCCATGCCATGCAGGAGGGAAGAAAATGAGAAAAAAAAATCTCTTGTGTAAATATTCTTTTGCACACAAGAGAAATCTTTGGTGGATTAACAATCTCTTGGGCTACAACCACACCTTCCCAGCCAGCTGTGAGATTCTGTTCCTCCATGGCCGCTATTGCTTTGGCTGCTGGAGAAAGTGGAACCTTGCCTGATAAGTTTTTCCCCCAAAAAACTATTGTGCCTCTCCATGTATTCACTGTATAAATAAGGCAACGGGCTTCAGATTTGGCTTCTGCCTTTGGGTAAGGTTTCCTTGCCTTAGTTGTATCCATCAAAACTAGCCGTGTTATAATAGGCTGGGAGAATAACCTTGGGAGACAGGTTGAAGAGGTGCTGCCAAGACAACAGTCTGATAAAAAAGACCAGAGTCCAAAGGATGGAGAAAGTGGAGAAAGTATTTCAGGGGCTTCCCTAGTTCTCTGGAGAGTAAAGGTAGGAGAGGAGAGGAGTGCTTTCAAGCTTTCAAGATAGCAATAGCACTTAGTCTTACATACTGCTTCACAGTGCTTTACAACCCTCTTTAAGCAGTTTACAAAGTCAGCATGTTGCCCTCAACAATCTGGGTTCTCGGATTCTGATACTGTAACCTTATAATAAATGTATTAGTATTAGTTACTTATGGTTTTGGATCCTGTCTGTATTACTGCATCACAAAGAGCTGACATAATGGAAAGGAAGGATGAGCAGGGTCATAGTGGTTGTAGTACGAGAGTTGGTTGCAGTCATTCAACATGTTGCAGTCTGATGATGGACATCAAGTCTGTTTTTCTACACAGTCTGTTTTTGTACAACTGAGGTACAAAAGCACTTTCACAACCCCGAACAGCAGCATCAGTAACTACCGCATTAGATGATGGCAGCTTATACTTGACATGGTAAGAGCAATTCTATGAAGACCACACTTTACATACTAACATACTTTCAACCTGCCTTGAGGATGGGAGAAAGCAAATTTTCACATCTGCCCAAATGAACCCTTTCTTAAAAGGATTAAATCATTAAAGCAGCTCCTTTGCTTTGCATGTAGAGACAGCTGGAAGCAGCAACATGCAAGTTTGGAGCAAAGATGCAGTTGCTTTAATGATCTTTAAAGTGCTTTTGTGTTTTGTGAAGCATTTCTTTAAAAGCACTTGCACAGCCCTACAATTTACTGTATAGAACAGACATCATATTCCCAAGCACACAATGATTGTTTAAACTCAGGTGACACTCTTTCTTCCCAGATTGAGCTTCAACAACAAACACGTGGAAAGAGAATTCAAGACCATTGTCCTTCACATATGACCAGCCATGGCTGGGTGGAAGTGGAACCTAAAATGAACGATATGACACAAATAATGAATTCTGGATATTATGATGGAAAACTGTGTAATATCTCCACAACAGCATTAGAAACCTACATTTTAAGAACAGGTGGATAAAAGCTGCCTATTTAACAAAACTGAAATGTTTTGGTGAAAAGAACTATGTATATCTATACAAAAATGTAAAAATATAAAAATGTAAAAAAGAAAAAAACTGATGACAAACACACATTCAAATTTTAGTAAGATAAAAAAGTATCTCACAGAACATGTGCCTTAGCAGGGATTGGCACCTTAAAAAAATCAGGAGGTGGAGCTGATGACACAGTGATACGATGACTCTTCTATAGGGCTCTATGGAAGTTTGCTGAATTCCCCTTGCCAGAGGGTCCTAACAGATCTAAGCCACATTGGAGGGGTGGTGAAGAAGAGAGGAGACCTCTGTGGATCACAAGGAGATCACTAACCACTTGTTTGTTCCAGGGGAAGCTCTGAATCCGGCAAGGAGGAAAAGACGGCCATTGCGAGCCATCCAAGGCTGTGACAGCCTGAACAGAGAAGAATGAGGAAAGATTGAAGAACAGTGTGGTGGCTGGATGAGAATTTTCTAACTTCTGTCAAAATTGCCCTTTTTAAAACTGGCTGAGTGATAGTGGGGCTGAAAAAGAAGGAGGTGGTTTTGTTGATCTCCCACCCCTTGAAATAGTGGCGAATAAGCACAAAGCTGAAATAGATCCAAACATGAACTTTGAACTATTTGGATAATTTGAAGATATAATGTTAAAAGATGAAAATGGGATTGGTTAACCTAAGGATTATATTAATTGGATATTACTGAACTAAAACTTTATTTGGGGTATAAAACTTGGGCTCCGGAACTTTTAAAGGCTGTATGTGAAAGAAAGTTAAAGGAGAGGAGCAGAAGATAAATAGAGCAACAGCGACATCTACTGGCCAGAAAAACCCATAGGGAAAGTGGAGAAAGTGAAGAAAAGGAAGTGTGAACAATAATTGACCTTGGGCAGCTTATTGGAAAACATTATTACAAGACTGTCACAAGACTTAGATAAGCTGCCTGCACCTGGGAATTGTTCATAGAGAGAACTACAGAGAAAGAGAATGGAAACAGTGTAAGTTGTAAACACTGTAGCTCCTTGATTGAATATAGATTTTAGTAACTGAGCAATTGAGCAACTGGAACTCGGAAATAATAGAGGTTGCTTATAAGATAAATGAAGATTTGTATACTTCAGCCTTTAACTCTTCTCCTTGGGGATTTATAATTTGTTGGATATAATTTTGGGGTCTTGGTGGGCCTTTGTGGATTACAATTTGGTGCCTCTTCATGGATTATGTGACTCTTTGTGGATTATAATTCATAACTTTGTGGATTATAACATATACATTATTAAAAAAGAAGAAAGAAAACAACCCTTGTTGAAGAGAACTTGGATTATGGATATTTTGGACTTGTGAAATACAGCACCTAAAAGCAAGAAGTGATTTGAGGCTTGAAAATAAGAACTGGGATAAAGAAAGGAAATTGTTGGACTATATCAGGTATATCTTATAAGTTGGATATTGTGGAGTATCATTGTCTTTGATTTACAGTATTATTGATTGTTGGGTTACTGATTGGTTGTTTTTGTTAAATAATAACTATTTAAAATATTTGATTATTTCAAATGATCAAAATGACAAGCAATATAAATTCAAGTAAAACAGGGAGGAAAACCCCATCATCTGCGCCATCAGCATCAGCATCAGCATCAGCAGTGAGTCCAGCGAGTCAGCGCTCTATAGACACCATGTTGCAGAATGAAAAATTAAATGCCTTTCAGTCAGAGATTAAAAATATGATTCAATCTTTACAGGAATCACTGCAAGGAGCTATGGCTAAGAATCATTAGGATATGGCAGATAGAATGCAGAAGATGGAACAAAAAATGGAAGATAAAATAGACAATATCCAGCAAATTATTACTAAAAATGAACAACGGATCCAGAAAGTGGAAGAAAAGACAGAGCAAACAGATAAGAAAGTAGAAGAGATGGAGAATAGATTAACTAAGGTAGATAATGACCTTGAACAATCCATAATTATGTTGGAGATGGATAAGGCAGAATATTACCTAAGATTTCAACATGCTGAGGAGGAAAAAGGGAAAGATCTCACAGAGAAAATGGCAGAAATACTGGCAGACACATTGGAAACAGACAAACAGGAAGCTCTCTATGGGATGGAAGAAATATTTAGAGTATATACAAGTTACGCGAGAAGAAACAAGCTTCCCAGAGAGGTACACGTGAGATTTTCAAAGAAGGCAATGAGAGCAGAAATACTCCAAAGAGCAAGAGATGCACCATTGAAATACAAAGGAAGAGAAATAGTAGTTTTGAAGCAAGTGCCCAGGGGGGTAAGAGACACAAGAAAACAGTATCAATTTTTGACAAGACAATTGATAAAATATGAGGTATACTTGATGAGGAATCTTCAATAAATTAGAAAAATTAAAATTAAATTTAAGCTGCCTTCAAGAAGTCCACATTAAAAAACAAGACAGTAATCTATTAGAGTACCCCCAAATTGGGAAACTATATTTTTCATTAGCACAGCAAAAGAAAATGGGGTGGCTCCATATATTAAAGAAGCAAAACACTTCCAAAAACCTTTTTTAAAATGATGGAAGAAATAGGAACTCTAGATGCATGGAGAGAAACACACCTTAAGAAAAATCAATATTTGTTCTATTCAAATAGGCATAAATCCTGGTCCAGAATAGATATGGTATCGATGACACCAGAACTGAAAACATGTGTGCAAGAGATAGAAATAGAACCTAATGTTTGGGCAGATCACAATGGGATGAATGTTGTATGGAAAGGACAAAAAAGAAAATGGAGATAGACATTAGATCAAGCAATACTGCAAGAAAGGGAATTTATACAGAAGATGGAAAAAGAATTGGAGTTCTTTTTCAAAGAGAATAGGAAGGAAGAGACCTCCCTGCAAATTGTATGGGATACCGTTAAAGCATATACCCGGGGATTAGCTATAACATATATGGGAAAGAAAAATAATAAGAAGAAGCAAAATAAGAAAATATTAGAAGAAGAATATAAAAGATTGGAATCAGAACTACAGAGAGAACCACAAAAAAAAAAGGAATTGAAAAATCAAATAGACTTATCAAAACATAAAATGAACCTATTGGAAAAAGAAGAGTTGGCACAAAAAATTAAAAGTACAAAACAAAACTTTGAAAATGGGAACAAGCCTGGAAGATGGTTGGCATACAAACTGAAAAAAGAGATGGGAAAAAAATTGATACATCGACTGATCACTGATCACTACCAGAACAAGGAGAAAAAACCCATCATAAAGAGTACTATGAGAAATTGTATGATAAGGAGGAAATTTTGTAAAATAAAATACAACAATATTTGGAACAATCTGAACTTCCTAAGGTACCTGATACAGTTAAAAATATGTTGAATGAAAGGATTACCATAATGGAATTGACAGAGTGATTAAGAGACAAAAAATAATAAAACACCAGGGTCTGATGGCCTACCAGCAGAATTTTATAAACAACTAGAAGAGGTATTAAGCCCAGTGATGTTGGAAGTTTATAATGAAGTATTACTAGAAGCAAAAATACTCAATTCATGGATGGAAACAAATATTACTCTTATACCGAAAGATGATTCAGATTTAACACAGATAAAGAATTTTAGGCCAATATCTAAGAACAAGATAAGAACAAGATACATAGTTATTTTCAGAGACACTACCTTAGGAATGTATTGTTATTGGTCTGGTTTAAAATAAAAGAACAACACTATTTTAAAATACCAATCTGGCTTTCTACTATGGAGGCATTGGTACATCCTAATGTTATTAACAAGGAAAAAATTGCAAGATATAAAAATATTTTGAATGAAAAAGAGGAACTACAAACTAAACAGGAACTTAGTAGCGAAGGGATAGACATTGCATGGTGGCCACATATGCAGATACAATCTTGTTACGAGAAAGATGCTAAAATGTATGGTTTTAATAAAGAGTTAACAGAATTAGACCAGATATTAACCGGAACAGATGAAAAACTGATAAAGAAATTATATTGTTATTTATTAAGTATTAAACTGGAAAGCGAGCAGGTAAAGGAGACAATGATTGCTTGGGATAAAAATGTTGGATATGCCATAGAATTAGACAAATGGCAGAAATCATGGGATAGAAATATTAAATTGACTATGTCAACTGGGTATAAATAAAATGTGTATAAAATGTTTTATAGATGGCATTTTGCACCGGCAAGGCTAGCAAAAATATATAAAGATAGATCTGCTAAATGCTGGAAGTGTAACCAATCATCTGGATCATATTACCATATGCGGTGGACATTCTCAAAAGCTGAAAAATATTGGATGAAAATACATACATGGTTGGAAAAAAATGATAAAGCAACACATAGACTTGAAACCAGAGACATTCTTGGGCATTCTACCAGAAAAATATGACAAAAGGACTATATATCTGGTTTTACATATACTAACCGCAGCTAGAATTGTATTTGCAAAGAAATGGAAAAATGATGAGATTCTGTCAAATGATAAACTAATTAAGAAAATATTAGAATGTGCAGAAATTGATAGATTAACGCTCACTATTAAGGATAAAGAAGAAATTGAATATTTTTGATATGGGATGTATTTTATCAATGGCTAGACAACAGAAACAGAAGTTAGAAAGGAGGAGATATAAAGATAACGTCATTGTTATTATATTATTATATTATTATATTATCAATATTATTGTGATGAATGCTAACACAAATATGTGGATTATGACTGTTTAAAAACAACTGTACCCAAAGCACACACTGTTTGATGGAAATTGAATGTTATATAAATAAAATAAATAAAACATGGGGAAAAAATTCACAAAGAAATATATATTTAAGAAAGACATACATTAAAAATGGGGAAAAATCGTACAAAAACATGCTTAACGCAAATTAAAATGAAGAATTGCATGGAGTAGTTCTGTTTTTAAAAAGTGTAGTTTATGGAAAGTCACTTATAGGAAAATGATTAGGAAAAGTTAAGTAGTATAATGTGGATTTTTCTGTTTCTGTATCAATACTTCTGTGATACAAAGCAACTAAATCTAAAAACTTATGATCCTCATATTTTATACTACAAATATTTGCCCCAGCCAACCTGATCTAATTATTACAGAAATAATAATCTAAAACTCCTCTATAACTCAGCATTTTGCAAAATCACATCTGTTATAACAACATGGTTCAAAAATAAGCAAGAAGGACCAGGAACGTTCATCCATTCCTAGATAGGCTGAATCACTTTTGTTTTTGTATCTTAAAGCATCTTAAAGCAAACAAAAAGGGTCCAGACATAGGACGGTATCTTTCTCAGCTGGACCAGTGGATACTGCATTAAAAGCTTCATGGTGCAAACTGATTTGTCTTTAATTCATAGCCTCAAGCAAGGGGAAGCCTGCATCCAGAGATGGTTCTCTCTAGTTGGACCAAGGTGAAGATGTAGGAGTTGAATGTAGGAAGCAAAGTGAAAATAAAATGAGAAATTTATCTTTGCCTTTTCTCTTTTTCCTTTTTAGGATTTTGTACAGGTCTGTGACTACAATAAAATTGATTTGATTCAATTTTAATATATAACACACACATACACACACATATATGGTTTTGTCTAACTAAGAAATTGTAACAAAAATAATACATAAACTGTGTGTGTTATTTTTATATTCTCAGCTTCAGAAAAGGAAATAACATCTTAGAAATCCTGATTACAGGCATCCCAAAAGCTTGCTAAAGACCAGAAAATCCTTAGCTGACTAATGCTTTCCCTGTGTGAAATCGGATTTCTGTATTTTGTTAATCCTCGGTTACAATCTGTGTCCTACTATTTCTGACCCATGCTGTATTGAGAGCTCAACCTGATCAGAGGTAACCTGGGACAATTGCAAAGTGAAATAGGAAGGGGGGGGAGAGAAAGCTATTAAAAATATTTGATGTTCAGCACTCGCCATTCTTAAGGAAATTTCTGTGAAAGGTAATTCCTGGATAAAGCTCTGATTGTGTCCTCAGAATCTCTTTTGGTCCTTAGTGTCGCGTGAGCCAGAAGCTTTGGTAAGCACTGCTAAGAACTGGATGAGTGCCTGGCAGCCTGGCACATTCCCTGTGGACATCTTGCTCTTAGAAAGCTTTTCCACACAGATCTAGGAGATGCTTCAGGAAACCTTCTGGACTTTTTTCTTGGTGACTGTGAAAGTGAAAGGGGAATTGCCATTCATTGCAGAGAATAACGCTGCTATAATGGTGAACTGGTAAGAAATCTTTTATGATGAACTTATTTTACTGGTCAATGTTTCCTCCCCCTCTCCCCCTTGTGAGATCTTGTGGTCTTCGAGTGATCTAGAATTGTGTCTTTCTCTCCTTCTCATTACCATTCCTAAAAGAAAATTAGTGCTACAGCTTTCTCGATTTCAGGGTGCTCTGTGGAATACAGTAGAAGGGAGATATTGTGCTCCTTACTCTGATTGTGTTAAGGTCAATGTGATGTTTGCACCGTCTCTCGCAATGCTGCTCCTTTCTCTTTATTTTTGAGATTGCACTTTTGAGATTGTGTGGACTTTCTGAAAAAAACGGCTGAGTTCTCAGGAGGCTGTCATTTTGGGAACAGTTTGTTCGTTTACTGATTGAGCAGGCAAGACTTTAAGCACTGCCATTCTTTAATCTTTTCAGACTCTAGGGGATGTGTGTCTGTATGTGTGTGTACATGCATGCCTCTGGGTCTATTACAAATCACTTAAATATCTATTCTCCCTACAAAGTAACAGGCAACTGACCTCTTTTTTCCCTAAGTCTCAAATTAGCAGAGAACCCTGCTGGCATGCTATGGGAGCCTGGGCCACGAAGAGCAAATAAGTCCAGTGTTTTCTTGGGTTGCTCCATCAATTTATTGGCATTCCTTCAAAACCTACAGAGGAAAACACAGCATGGAGCCACCTGATTCCAAGCTCTCAGGCAAGGTCCTTTGTCTCTAATTACTAGGATCCTCAATTTCTACTTCATTCTCAGAAGCAAGGGGAGCATAAATCAGGCCCTACACCTCTTTATCACCTGTCCTTTTTCATGCACGCTTCTCCAGAGACAAGAAGAAACAATTGCCTTGAAATCCTCATGTGGATGGCTGGGCTGACATGAAAGCTCTTTAGGCTTGTAGTGCTGCCATGTTCAGCACATTTTCTTCCAGGTACAGAAATGTGAATCCTAGCATCCCTTTCCCCACACATGGTATCTAGACATACTATTGGAGGAGGGCCACAGCTGCCACGTTTCCCTTCTCCTTTGCCCCAAAGTTTTTATTGAACATACTGCTGAGATGGGGGAAGAAATCAATCTATAGATGCTTGCTTGGCTCCTGTGGGAAAATAAGCTAGCAAAAGACATAGCAGTTTAAGTAACTGCAAAGGAGCTCTCCATTCCGAGTGCTTCTTTCAAGCTTGGATAGTTTGTCTGCTACGTCTGTTTTATCCAGGAGAAAGAAATGTTCTTTAGCAGAATGTAAGAGGCAGAGCTTTTTGGAAGCAAGGAATACTGCATCTGATGAATGTGTTTTTAACCAACAATCCATTCATAAAATTGTGGCAAGTTGAATAGGTATCTGAGAATTGTTCATTGTACTTTTATACTAAATGGCCTTATTTTTTCTTACATCTGAGCATAATTCTATTGATTAAGTATAATAAAACCTTTTTTACTTCCAATTAACCATCCTATCTATAGCTACCTTTGGGTACATTGTCAAGCATAAATCATTTTAGCATGTACTAATTAAATGTCAAAATTAAATGAAGGGCTTCAGATCCAATTCCCAAAACACACCAAGGAGCTTGTGGTGATATACCCATCCTCATCCCTTTAAAACCATCCCGATTTTTCTCTCTAGCATCACACAGCAATTCTCAAGGGAAACCATATATCCTAGACAAGATTAAACTGCTTTAAAGAGTCATTTTCATGATTCATTCAAATTTTGAATTGCATCCAAAGTACTGCACGCCCTAATATTGTGCATCTCAAAACATGCAATCAGCATGAAGCGTCTCCTTTTCTGTTGATTTCAGTACAATAATAAGTTGAAAATCAGACCATAATGATGAGGGAATGTCACATGGTGCAACATTATTACAGAGAAAACATCCAACCTACCGTATATTATGTGAATTTTATCATGGTTTTATTGAAATTTGAATCACAATCTGATTTTACACTGAATGGGCAAAAGATATACATGATTATCACCTGAACAGCATCCCATAGTAACTTGTACAGAAGAATGAGCCATTCTAAGTCAAATACCACAAATAGTTCTTCTATATTACCCTTCCTGTCACAATACTGTTCAGCAATTCAATTATGACTGATAAAGTGTGAACGGTGAAGTATTGCTTCTGTTGCTTATCTAGAGAGTCCTAAACAATAAAAACTGGCTGCCTGAAAAAATGCTTCTCCCTATATTAATCTGCTGTAATCTGAGGATGGAACGGAATGGAAAGGAAATTGCATTAAGTGATGATGTAAGATGGGTTCTTTGTATCTAATACCAAATTGACTTGCATGATGAAGTTTTACGAGTAGTAAAATATCTATTTCATTTATATGTACTTGCATTCTACTTTGTCTAAAGATTCCAGGCAACTCAATGCCTTTTCATTTGGTATTTATGAATGGATGACTATGGTAGAATATGTGGTTTTGTTTTATTTATAGTTTATTGATTTGACTGAGATAAGGTTTTTTAAAAATTGTTGTCTGTTTTATTATTTCCTTACCAGCTTGAGATAGTTTTATCAATGGGGTAAAAGAGATACACAAATGTGGTGTGTTCAGGAATGAATGGAACAAGCCACGCACAAGTAACAATCAAACATGTGTGAAAATACTGAGGAAGATTCATATTGGGCATAGAGAAAGATACACCACAGGGCAAACCAACCAATATGACTTATTTTGAAAAAGCACCATCCCATTAGCATGAACCTTAGATCTTTCCTTACTGAATACTGCAATTCAAAGGACAATTTTATTACCTGTACTGGTACTGATGTTTTCAGAATCTACACTTTGTCCCATCAGGTGATATTGGTTAAGCCTAGAACCATCTTCTGCTACTACCACCGAATTTGCTGAGGTGTTAGTCCACACGTAGATCACTTCTGAATTGGGATAAGCGTCTGGGTTAAAATAAAGAAAGAAAAAGTAGACAAGTGATGTTTGAACATTAATATTCATATACTGGACTTTTACCTGAAAAGTCAAGTTTAATTTCTGCCAAGGTTCAGTTTCAAATTCTTATATCGTTATTAAGATTCAGTTCCTGGGTATGTGAATTTAAATAAAATAATAGAAAGTTCACTTCAACTAAAAATAGTTCTCGTTTAACAAGAAACACAAAGAAGAGCTTTCAAAGTACTTGGCCTATGTTCACTTCCTTTTCCTGGAAATGAAGCTTTGATCATTAACAAAAGCACAGAAAAGCATTTGTGTCTTACAAATTTATAACCTGCCTTAGGTCTCAATATCCACAAGAATTCTATTTCCCCATTTGTTATGTGAGATTCAATTACTATGATATTTTATAGATGGAAATCAGGAACTGAGAAATAGTATGTCCATAGATTCATTCATTAACCCAAAGTCAACGGACAGCCTCTGTATATTACAAAAAGCAGATGCATTTCCATTTTTGTGTTATCCCACTCTGCATGTACAGAACAGGCTGGAATAATGATCTATGCACACACACATAAAGGGGGGATTATTTCAGAGCAAAAGTAGAAATAATTAATATGTAATTAAATGAACAGATATTGTGTCCGCATAGATTGTGACCAGAGTTGGTGCAGGTTGGGGTGGCTTCCCTCTCTGCCCTGTTACACATATATACAAACCATCTGAAGAGATTTTCTCACTATTGGAGCATTATGTGCACATCAAAGCATGAATACAAGATGGTAAACAAAAATAGTCCTATGGTTGATGCTTGCCTCTTTTACCAGCAACTACCACAATCTTGCCTGCAGCATCACCAATTCAGTTTGCTTAGCCCATTAGCCCTCTGAATGTCTTGGGTTGGCACCTGCCTGGTATTACCAAATGAGAAGCATTATCAAGCATCATAAAATCCAGATTGTGGACTGGATTTGTCTAAATGTGGCTGATCACAAATTATGCAATGTAAATGACAGGAAAAAGCAAAAGATTAGTATTAGCACAGGCTTACATTACTAACTGTGGAAACAGAGCTTTGTAGTGATCTGCCAGAGCCTTTCCTCCTTTCTTTTCACCTGGATTTTGAGGCTGAATTGTTGGAGCACTCTTGTGCTCCTGCTATAAGGGAAAGGTACTTTCTGCACCTAGATGCAGTCTGTGTATTGTCCACAACACACAATTTATTTTATTTATTTTATTTATTTGTCAAACATGTACAGGTTAGCAGATATAGGTATAAACATAAACAAAGTAAATACAGATAAATGAGGACAGTAAGACAGTAAGACAGGGATGGTAGGCACGATGGTGCGCTTATGCACGCCCCTTACAGACATCTTAGGAAGGGGGTGAGGTCGACAGTAGACAGTCTAAGGTTAAAGTGTTGGGGTTTTGGGAAGAAACCACAGAGTCAGGTAGTGCATTCCAGGCATTGACCACTCTGTTACCGAAATCGTATTTTCTGCAATCAAGTTTGGAACGGTTTACATTAAGTTTGTATCTATTGTGTGCTCGTGTATTGTTGCTGTTGAAGCTGAAGTAGTCATTGACAGGTAGGACATTGTGGCAGATAATTTTATGAATTACATTTAGATCAGATCGAAGTTCTAAGTTGTCTAAGCCCAAAATTTCAAGTCTGGTGGAATAAGGTATTCTGTTGCGAGCAGAGGAGTGGAGGACTCTTCTCGTGAAATATTTCTGGACTCTCAATTGTATTAATGTCCGATATGCAGTGCGGGTTCCAGACAGGTGAGCTGTATTCGAGAAATGATATAGTGAATGTTCTGAATGCTCTGGTTAGCAGTGTAATATTGCCAGAGAAGAAGCTACACAAGATTAAATTAACAACTCTTAGTGCCTTTTTGGAAATGTTGTTACAGTGGGCTTTGGCACTTAGATCATTAGATATGGGTACTCCAAGTTCCTTGACAGAGTGAGGGTCGTCTACAAGGTCGTGTCCTCCAAGCTTGTATTTTGTGTTCTGATTCTTTTTCCCAATGTGTAAGACAGAGCATTTGTTGTTTGAGATTTGAATATACATTCATGGGTTGGACAAAAGGAAAAGAGAAAGTTGCAGGTGTGAGAAGAGGCAATGGGAAAGGCCAACACAAAATAAACTTGCTGCCGGGTCAGGGAGCTGGGGTGTCTGGAAGTCTGGAAAAAGTAGGGGCAGTTTCAGATGCTCAAAAGAGGAAAGCTGAAAGGAGTGGCAGAGCTTGGAAACCATGCCATCTTCTCCAGAAGAGCCAACAATGAACAGCTGGGAGATGCTAAATTCCCTCCAGCTGTTCAGGATAGCAGCACCCAGTGTTTGGCTGTAAAGCCTAAAAACTCCAGCCAGCCTGACACAAAGTCAGCCAAATACATGGTGGGTTGAACTCAGGCTGCAGAGTTGGGAAAGTAGCTGGTAATTTACGGAAGGCTAGACAATGCAAGAAAGGGGAGGGAAGGGAAAGGAGTTAATACAAAGTCATACAAATTGTGGCTAAGAATCCTTAAAGTTAAATACATAACATACAGTATCCTATGAGATTCATAGGTAGGAATGTATTCAAGTTTGTTTTAAAAGGCAGGCAGCGATTTGGTGAAGGGAAGGCAGAATGCCGTTGAATATCCTGCTTCTCTGGCAGAAACCAAATCTGAGCTGTCCAAACCTACAGCCAAGATGATCTTCCCTGTAATAATGATGATACTTACCATTTGTGGAATACATTTCAAGTATTCAATTATTTCAGAATATTATCTCAACAATCCTTATAACACCAAAGGATATAGATTTTTATTTTCCATACTATGTAGGGATATGCAACAAGAGTTTCCTTTTTGAAAAGCTATTCATTTTTCTTGTTTAAAATCTTGTTTCTCTCTTTAAAAAAAAGTTCTTAAGAAATACATTCCATTTAATTATTGGTACTTGTTGAAGAGACCATGTTCTTATTTCAAATGTTGCTTTTGGTGTGCATAATTATTTTCCAAGAAAGATCTTGACATTGGTTTGTTCAGGGACATCATATTAACCACCAATGCATTCAAAATGATGTTCCCTTTTAATAGGCAACTGTTCTCTTGGATCATGTATTGTCCCAGACATTGGGTGAAAAAGTAAAGCTGAGCAAATAAAAAGAGTTTGGATTGTGGCAATAATTTTGGGATAAATTGTTCCTGTGTGATGTAATTTGCTCTGCTTTCCACAGGGGGCGCTATTAGCCCATCCAGTGAGTCTTTTAACAAAGCATTTGCTTGGAAGTTGGGTCTGACTTTTACCTGGTCTGCAACAATTTCCTATTTTTTACCATTTAATTGTCCCTGCTCAGTTATGTTAATATTTATAGTGGATATTTATTCTGGGATGCAACATTTGATCTGGAATTAGCCTGAAAGTTTATTTTGAACTGCGCTTTGCTGTTGCTGCATAATTATCCTTCAAAAGAAAGCTGCCAGAATTGGCTATTTCAGCAACTTTAAAAACTGAAAATAATTAGGAAGTACTGTATAGACTGGAGTTCTTGTATGGAAGACAAATAAAGCCAAAACCCTGGGCCAATCTGATGCAGCCAAGGATTCAAAATCATTTTATATTGTTGTAATGTCTCCTGCCACTGCTGACTACAGCTTTATTGACTACAAACTGCAAAGGCATCAGGAGGAATTACATCCAACTTGAGCTTGGATATAATTTTTAACATGTTCGAGTGCAATTTATCAAACATCCTGGAAGAAAGAGGGGAGAAATGGAAGAAGACAAACTTAGAGAATTAGAATGTTGCTAGGAGCCAGGATACTGTCTTATGCAGTTTTAATTTTTTTATCTCAAAAGTGCTTGACAGAATATGGTTTTCGTAGAGATTCTATAATGTATGCAGAGCAGGTAAACATCTTAGAATTTATATTTCTGGCTGTAGAAGACCCAATTCCTTGAATAACTCATAACACCACCTCTAATTTGAAAGCAGAACTGGTTATTAGTCAGCCTCCAGATACAATTCAGCAGGCTCATTGTCACCTTTAAAGCCCTTCATGGCTCAGGACATGGATATCTATGGAACTGCCCATTCTAAAAAGTTTTTGCCCACCCATTTACATCATGAATAGTAATGCTCCCTCCAGATTCCCTGTGGCTTCTTCAGAGGTAGGCTTCTCAATACATATCCCTCTTCTCTGGAACAGCATCCCCATGAAGAGATATGACTTGCCCCAACTCTATTGGGTTTCAGAATTACAACAGGTAGTCGAGGGGAGCAAATGAAGTATATTGATACTACTTGACATGGCTCTTCTGCATAAGAATATTATGAATGTATTAATGTGAGCCTCTGTTTTTGATTTCAGATGTATTTTGGTGTTTTTAATGCTGTTGAAATATGGCAGGATTTTAAACCACTCAGAAGCAGTCAACAAGCATGGCAAGGCATATTCGCTTACAGAGCTTTATCAGAGTGAAATAAATAAATAAATAATATCGAAGGACATTAGGTTGGAATGACAATGATGGTACTGTCTGAGCGATCATCTAATTCTGATACTTTCTGTCCATCCAGTATGATTGGACAGAGCTAGCACACTTCAGGTTTCACCAATTAAACGGAATCATCTGATTTAACCCAAGAAAAGGGCCCTGACACCTATAGCATCTGTTCTCTAGAATAGTATCCTCCTACCCTCCTGCCAAGATTGGTATGGTCCAGCGGTGGGTTCCACTTACCTTCGCCACCGATTTGCATCGCGACGTTTCGCATGCGCGCATCTCCTCGTGCAATTTGGCTTCCGCGCATGCTCAGTAGCAGGAATCAGCCCGAAACACAGCTGAGGAGCTGATCAGCTGTGCTTTGGGTGAAGAAATGAAGGTCAGTATTAACCCGGGGGCGGGCGGGAGGGCCCTTTTTCAAGCAGCGGAAGAGTAGAAGCCATCCAAACACGGAAAGATTTGCAAAAAATTTCAAAAAAAAGATGGCGGCGGCCAAGGACCGGCACCAACCAAATCAGATCCGTGACATCACCAGCTACCAGTTTGGGTGATCCGGTCCAAACAGGGAGGAACCCACCCCTGGTATGGTCATTACCCTAACCATATTTTAAAGATATTTTTTTTTAAAAAGCTAGTATTTTATCCAGGCCTTGGGCTAGTGTAGGTGGTAAAACCTTTAGTAAACTTTTAGCACAGGTTAGTATTAATGCTTTTTTCTCTTCTGGACATCATCCTTTTCTTTGTTATATTTTTATTTTTAACATTCTACGCAACCCAAAATCTTTATGGAGTTGGGTGACATTTTCAACACGGTCAACACACCCAGTAAAATTAGAAAGAATGTAATAAAACCAAGAAGAAATTTCAAATTGTGATGTCAATAACGGAATTAATTCAGGAAGAACAAAGACTTGAGTATAGGAGCCAGGAAAGATAGTAAAACAAAACTTTGCACCAACTGAAAAACAGCCCAACCAGAAGCTCTGCAATACTGCAGTGTTATAGAGGTAAACTCAATTTTCTAATAGTTTCTAATAAACCAAGTGAAAAAATCAGCTCTCCAAAGCCAGCAGTATTGTGAGAACTGCTTCGGAACTGCTGCAAATCTCTCGCAGCTGTCTTTAAAACCAAGCCATCCACAAAAAGTCATCAATATTTCATTGCAGAGAAATCTACCCACTTCTGAGCCCTGTGACTCCTGTATCATACACTAACTCATACACTAACATTTATGCTTTTTATTCTTTCAGATGTTTTATTACAATTCCCATTAGCTTTGACCCAGTATGGCCAATGGTGAGGAATCCTGAACCTGTCCACAAAAAATATTAGATCCAAGTTGAAAAAAGCTGCCCTAATTTAACAAGTCAAACTAGAAAGCAGACAAAATTTTAGCTCCCAGATTTTGCATTGAAAAATCTGTTGCAAGAAATAAAGAAAATCTTGGAATTGTTAAATCTACATGCACCCTGCATGTAGCCCCAAGAGGGAACAGAACTAAGGGACTTAAGATTTATTTATTTATTTATTTATTTATTTATTTATTTATTTATTTATTTATTTATTTATTTATTTATTTATTTATTTATTTTTTATTTATTTATTTATTTATTTATTTATTTATTTATTTATTTATTTATTTATTTATTTATTTATTTATTTATTATTTGCTGTTCTTATATGCCACCCTACTCCCTGGGGACTCAGGGTGGCTTACAACAGAATATAAGAACAATATAAAAAACAGTAACAGAAAAATAATAAATGATTTAAAACATTAATTAATTAAAAAAATTAAAAAGCCAAACAACACATTCATACCTGGGGGAGACCTAAGATATTCAGCGGTCACATCATCCCGCCTGTAGGAAGAGCCATGTCTTAATAGCTTTCCGGAAGGCCAGCAAGGTGGGAATAGTCCGGATCTCTGAGGGGAGTTGGTTCCAGAGAACCGGAGTCCCCATAGAGAAGGTTCTCCCCCTTGGTCCCGCCAACCAACATTGTTTGGTTGAAGGGACCTGGAGGAGAACGACTCTGTGGGACCTAACTGGCCATAGGGATGTATAAGGTAGGATGCGGTCCCGGAGACAACCTGGTCCTAAGCCATGTAGGGCTTTAAAGATGATAATCAACACCTTGAATTGCACCCGGAGACCAATGGGTAACCAATGCAGCTGGCGGAGAATGGGTGTTACGTGGGTGTATCTGGAGACACCCACCACAACTCGCGCAGCCGCATTTTGCACCAATTGCAGTTTCCAAATACTTTTCAAGGGTAGCCCCATGTAGAGCGCAAATGTTTTAATGTTATGAGCATTTGTTCCAATAAGACAGATGAGCAAATACTATGTAATGGGCCAAAATCCTGGAGACAAAATGAAAGCATTTATCAATATCAGGAGGAAGTTAAAATAATATTCATAATCATAAAAGAACAAAGAGTTTATTACATTCAGGATCAATAGACTAGTGACGGGTATTCTGTAATTTCCTAGTGATGAAAAATGAATACTCCAAAGGGCAACAGTCCATGTGAGAAGTAGTTTGTGAGGCTTGAGGACAGTGTTGATGAATTCTTAAGTGTATATTATATTTTAAGCTTAGAAACAAATAGAACAGAATAGAATCAATGCTGCTTGACCAAGTTGAACACTTCTGTTTAGGCTGCCTTTTTAGTTTTATTGTGGAATTTGCATAAAGTGAGCAGCAGTCCTGGAATGTGGTTTTGTTTTCAGACAAAATAAAACCAGAACAAAATCTAAATGTCCATAATTACCACACAGAATGGCTATATATTTCTTCGTATGTGATACGATGATGAGACGTCCAAGCACTGGAGATTTATAGTATCTATGCAATGTCTACAATGACAGGCAATTCTTAATCGAATAACAACAGACAACAAAATTCCAAACAGAATAGTTTTAGACATCCTTCTATCCTCTTAATCCCAATTACAAATTGTTACCAATCTTTTCTTCTAGTTATCCTCAACCCCACCATACAAATGTACTATCAGAGAACACAAATCCCAATACATGCATGGATGATGAAAGTGTGCTCTGTGTGCCTATTAACAAGCAATAATCATAACATGTAATGGTCACCCAGCAGCCGTCATTCTTTAAGAGATTCTAAAGGGATTTTTTCCCCCAATGCAATTCACGGACCTGATTTACACTTATAAAAACTCTATCCAGCTTTGGAGTAATGTATTTAAATATGTTCCCAAATGAACTTAATTTTTAAGAACCCTGTCAGAGATCCTTCTCTAGGATGTTCATTATTTATTTATTCAGGTTTTTTGCCCATAGCAATTGAGGGCTCTGAACTTCAATTTGTGAGATCTTGCAATTGTTCTTTTATGTAGGTGGGAGCCAGTTGTGGGACACACTCTGGCAGTGTCATTTGGTTAGCTACCCTGAAAAGCTAATGCTTTTTAAAAAGCTTTCTCAGGCTTTTAGTGGAACACACAGCTGCTTTTGCATCAGTTGTTTTTGTCCTTATTGCTATTTTTACTTTTATTGATAGCACTATTTCTATTCTTGCTTCTGCTTTTACTAGTGTCATCATCAATTCAGTCTAGGGATTCTACATAGTACTGTATTTTTCGGAGTATAAGACGCACCGGAGTATAAGACGCACCTTAGTTTTGGGGGAGGAAAATAGGGGAAAACAATCTGCCTACCAGGTATTCATCTGGCTAGCATCCTTAGTCTGGTCAGTTTCAGCACATTATTTTATCCCCTGGTTAGGACTTAAAAAAACCTTCTTCTGAGAGAGTAACAATGAAAGAGCATGCAAGCCAGTAAGAGCTGGGAAGATCGTTAGCACCTGGTTAGGGCTAGAAAAAAACTTCTTTGGAGCAAGTAGAGCAATGAAAAAAAAACCCTGCAAAGACTTAGGGCTGGAAAAACATTCTTCTGAGAGAGTAACAATGAAAAAGCCTGCAAGGTAAGAGCTGGGAAGATCTGTTAGCACCTAGTTAGGTCTGGGAAAAAAGCTACATTCGAAGTATAAGACGCACCCAAATTTTCAGCCACTTTTAGGGAGGAAAAAGGTGCGTCTTATACTCCAAAAAATATGGTAATTCTGTGCAGACTGACTAGAAGTAGAACTAGAAGTAGAACTAGAACTCACCCCATTCCTAAGAGGTCTGTAAGGGGCGTGCATAAGCACACCATTGTGCCTACTGTCCCTCTCCTACTGTCCTATTGCCTAATTTACCTGTACCTACGTTGCTAATGTTTATGTTTATACCAATACCTACTATCTTGTACATGTTTGACAAACAAACAAACAAACAAACAAATAAAGTAACTGAGATGTAAACATGTTCAGGATTGTATTATAAGAGTTTTATGGTTTAATCATAATTCTTCTCCATTAAGACTTTGGGAAGTCTTCTGGTAAAACTTTTAAAAAAGGATGACTTAAAAAAAAAGTAACAGAAATTACTCCTTAGTATTTTCTAAGCATGCACAGACAATCTGGGAAACCCATTTAAGCAGCTACACTGAGTGTTCTAGATCTAGAACATATAGTCTAATGAATACTTGATTTGTACTAACATGCCTCATGAAGCATCCTTTTAAAGCTTTCCCCAGTCATAATTAAAATAAAATACATTAAATAATTAATGATTTGGGTGCCCATTATTACAATCCAAGTCTTCTGCTTGGGATGCTGGCTTGATTCTCTGTCTCAGCAGAGCCATCTCTGTCTTCTTCCCTTTTCCGCTGCATTAAAAAAAAATACAGTACTGACTTCAAGTGTTCTCATGATCATGCAGCTAAATCTGATTGTTTATATGATGCCATTGCACTATTTAAAGCAGAATCAAGAGAAATCTAGTATCTTTGAAAAGCAAGCAACAGTGCAGTTATTGTTTGAAGATGTCTTCTGTTTCCTTAATTTTGTTGACAAAAGCTGAACATAAGTCTAATTTTATGTGCTATTATTGCTAAAGATTGTCCGGGAGACGTGATAGCTATGGAAATCTTCCTATTGTTCCTGCACAGCATTTGTTCCTGTTTGTTCTCAATTATTTCGGATACTGCAGCATGAAATTAAAATGTGATGCTAACATCTTTATATTAGTCTCTTACTTGATTTCAAAACTTTATTTTTTCCCCAAGGCTGAGCATTAATTTTTCTTCTCCATATGACTATTATTCTACAGTGATATAAAAGCAAAATTGTAGACATTAAATAGCCTGGCCATTTGCCTCAATGGAAGCAAATATTTTTTTACTGTAGGAGATGACCAGCTGAGCTCAAGAGAGAGTTCAAATGTGTCATCAGTTATGAGTCCCTTTGCACCCACAAGAGATCTAAATCCAGCTCACTTTGAATTCCTTCTATGTTTATCTACCGCCAATTTCCTTTGGCCGTTAGTAGTTCAGATTCTTGTAGACAGCTTAAGCTTGCAATAAATCTTTATACCAATTTGAACTGGATTTCCTGATATCTCCAGCGTTTGACACGCATTATTGAAAGTATACCACTTCTTACCAGGAATGCAATAGATTTTCCACATGTATTGGACGAGGTGGAGAAAGAAATTATCTCAAATGCTTGAATAGAAAGAGTTGGGATTGCTTTCTAACACAGTAGGGATTATGTAGAATATATTTTAGCATAAATGGCATTTTTGTGTGAGCAGGCAATCTAACGTTCATAGTCACAAATGCTAAATTGTTTGCATCCAACTATTTAGATATTTTAATGCATCAACGTTATACTTTTTGAAAGAGGAATAAAAGGTGGAAAGTTTATAAAGCAATAATGCATTCTGTAAACAGTTCAGAGATTTGTTGGAATTTGCAGTTTTTAAATTTTATTTAATGACAGTGAGCATAGTTAGTAGCAACCAATGCTTTACTTCCAGCCTTACTTATATTAACCAATGTAAACCCAAAAAAATCCTTTGCTATGTTTACAGTTCTCCATCCATTCCCAATGGTTTCCTAAGGAATCTTCCATTTGGTTTTCCTCATTGGAATGATGTGTAATACTGTAACACTTCCAGTATCCTGCCTGGTACTTCTTTAAACTTGCTGAAAATAGCTTTCCGAAATCTGGACATGCAGCTATAGTCCATTCTGTCTTTCTATGGGATCTTACACTCTAGGATGACATAGCTTGTTTCTCCCAAAATTCCCACTGTTTATTAATCTTCAACCAGGAATTATTTATTGGTAGCATCAGATCAGGAAGAACTGATCCTGTTTTCTTCAACTTTCAGGAAAATGAAGCAGTCAATAGGATCAATGTGTAATATTGAGAACCCTGCAGTCTTGGCTGAGTTAGCTTTGTAGATTATGTAGATGTCTACATAATTGAATTCCCACATTATTATTATTATGTCTCTTGATGAATTTATTTAGTAAGGTCCAAGAAGTGATTATCCAAATCTTCAATTCATCTTATTATAATACAGCATATCCTCACGATAATGTATTGTTTCCTCTTCCTTATATTCTTAACTAAATGCTCTTAGTTGGAACCTTGTCCTCAAATTTCTGACTCTAAATACAAATACAGTATGTAACTCCTTCACATACAATGATGTTCCTTCTCACCTTTCATCTTATCTGTTCCTTCTGCCTAATTTATACCCTTCAGCAGGGGTGGATTCCACTTACCTTCACCACCGGTTCGCATTTGCTCCGCTCGCGCGCATGCACGCATTCCCTCATGCGATTTCACTTTCACGCATGCTCAGAAGCAGGAATTAGCCCGAAACATAGCTGAGGAGCTCATCAGCTGTGCTTCGGGCGAAGAAATAAAGGTCAGAATTCACCCGCGGGCGGGCGGGCGAGCCATTTTTCAAGCCACGGAGGGGGAAAAATTCGCAAAAAATCACCCCAAAAAGATGGTGGCGTTTATGGAACGGCACCGACAGTGACATCACCAGTGGTCGCTACCGGTTCGGATGATCCGGTCCAAACCGGGAGGATCCCACCCCTGCCCTTCAGTCTTTGAATTCCATTCATGAGTTTTATTCCAACAGGAATTTCAGGAGTGTCTCCTAAATGATATTCCATTTCTTACTATTCCCTTATTAAACTTCTAGTTCTACTATTTCCTATAGTCCATAATTCTTATGTCATACAATGTTCTTCATACCATTTCCAGTCTTGATATTCCTTTGATTGCTGGGCATTTTTCTCCTAATACAGTATTCTTGTAAAAAGCAAAGTTATGTTGTAAATAACAAATGATTAAATGCTTTTTTGGAATGACTTCAGTGAACTGCTTTATCAGAGAGGATTTCAAATGTCATATGCTATAAGAAAATGCAAAATACGGATTTTATCAGAAAGATTTGAAAGCAAGAAGCAACACTTTTATTTAAGCTATTTTCTTTCAATATCAACTATTATTGAGAAACACTTTGTTTTTAGTAAAAAGAAATTGCTATGTCAATATTCTTCTCTGGATCAGATTATTTTATTTTATTTTCACATGCCATATTTTTGATTAAATTATTATACCCAGGTTTTTATATTCATGGTTTCTGAGATTAGGCTTTATAGAAATATGTGCATTTTCCCCATATGGGGCCATCCTCTCCCCTAAGAACACAAATATTTGTTGTGTCAGCTATAAGGAATAAGTATAACACTTTATTTTATATATATATATATATATATATATATATATATATATATATATATATATATATATATATATATATATATATATATATATATATATATATATATATATGTAGGTCTTTGGTTATTCGGGTTTTCTCCCGCGTGAAATTGGAAGTATCTTCCAATTTCACGCGGGAGAAAACCCGAATAACCAAAGACCTACATACAAACACCCGCGAAAACCTCAGAAAACAAATATATATATATATATATATATATATATATATATATATATATATATATATATATATATATATATATATATATATATATATATATATATATATATATATATATATATATATATATATATATATATATATATATATATATATATATATATATACCATAATTGAGCCACTATTTCTGGAATACCTATTTGGCTCAGGAACCACTACATTTTACTCCTGATGCAACAGCTGATGTCTGACCTTCTGCCAAGGTAAAATCTTTTATCTGACATTCATGTGTGGTTTAGGCTGCAGTTTGTCAAAGTTCTTCTAGATAGCTCATCTGCTAACTATAATGGATATCTTTCAACATAGGAAGACCTTACCTTAGTTTATTTCCCTGTTTGTATCTCACTTGTTTTCCTACTAGCCAAACTTGTAATAAAAATGCACTGCTTGAGACACATAATTAAACAGAAAATACTACAGAAGCATCTGCACTGAATCTCAGCCAACTTGGATAGTGTGAAACTTCCCTCAATTTCCTTCTTTTAGTGACACGATGAAGCCTAAAGCAATTTTCCTCAGGGAGTAGGGCGGTATATAAGAACACTAAATAAAATAAATAAATAAATTTTGAAGCTATAAACTGATCTGCTACTTGGCCTTGACATGTCAAAAGAAGCTTTATGAAACTCTTACAAAATCAGAAATTCTAGTAAATTCTGATATTATTTTGCCTACAATGATGAAAGCTCCTGATCAATGTTTCTCAACCTCAGCAACTTGAAGTTAGGTAAAGGTTGACAAACACTTCAGCTGATCCTCGTGAAACTTCATTTGATGTATTGAAGCACGGGTGTCAAACTTGATCGCATCACATGATGTATCGTGACATATTGCGATGTTTTTTGCCTTTGCAGAGCTGGTGTGGGCGTGGCCTGCACGTGACGCATCTGGCCCATGGGCCGCCAGTTGACAGGCCTGTACTGAAGGGTTCTTGACTGAGCCCTGATAAGATACAAATTAACACCTGAAACTTGCTGAAATGTACATGTGATATTTTTTATTTTGATCTTGAAAACTTTTCTTTCTCATTAGTAACATTTCAGGCACACTTCTTAGCATTTAAACCCTTATTTTCTTCTGCATTTCCTGTTAAAAGAAATGGTGCGTATCTTTATGAAATTTTCCTCCTTAAATTGTAACTCGATTGGTACTTATTCTAACACAAATTTGACTGACTATTGATTAACAGGAGACTATGATCATGGACAATGAATTTAAACTGAAACCAATCCAAATAATGTTGCCACTGTCTTCAGTGATATGAGATTAAAGAAGAAGTCTATTTTTCTAAACTCAATAATGAAAACAGGCAAGAGAATTGTACACAGAACTTTACTTCTTTAATAAACACACCACAGAAGTTAATGCAATAAAAGAGATGCATTATTCAATTTAGAGGTGAACACAGGCCTAAGAATGACAACTTTTGGATGGCCAACAGAATTCAGACTGTAATTCTGAAGCAGCATCTGTAACGTAGTCTCTCAGGAATGGCAGTGGAACAAAACAGCTCATTAAGGTTGAAACATAATATGTTCCTATACAATGAGCTCTAATGTTTCTCTAATGTGGTCCTGGTGTTAGAAAATGGCTAACATACACATAAGTGGTGCAGTGGTTAAAATGCAGTACTGCAGGATACTTCTGCTGACTGCCAGCTGACTGCAATTTGGCAGATCGAATCTCACCAGGCCCAAGGTTGACTCAGCCTTCCATCCTTCCGAGGTGGGTAAAATGAGGACCCAGATTGTTGGGGGCAATATAATTGGAGAACAACGGAATGGCTATCTTCTGAAGTCTAGCAAACGGCCACAGCAGATGATGTGATATGACACTGAAATAACCATTTTAATATGAATAATTTATACAGTTCAGACCAAGAAAACTTCTCTGATAGAAGGGAAAACAATACATCTCAGACTTTCCCAACCTACCACAGCCTACCCACATTTGCCATGTTTAGATTCCACATATGTTGAAGATGTAAGATTGAAGAAGTGTGGTCTAGCATTTACAATTTAGAAGACGTTATGTGCTTAGCAGTTCAGTATGAATGATGATGGTAGTTGTGATAAGGAAAACTACAGCCACTGAAAAGGTGCCCCCAGAGTAAAGACATCAAAGTCCTCCTCAGAGGATTACTGTACATATTATGAAATCTGGAAACTGAATCACAAATTAGAAAGAACTATGTGCATCCCCTTTCAAAATTCTATTGGAATACTACATGAACATTCACTTGATTTGACTATTATTCTGGACCCTTTATGCTGGGACAATAGAGAGATTTTGATATTCTTCTATGTGGGATTTGAAAAAATACTATTATGTTCCCCCTGAGTTTTATTACCAGTTCTCTCCTTGCCTTTCATCAAATCCTTTGATCCAATTCATGAATTGTTGAATCAGGCCCAAGACAGAGCTCTATTTAATATCTCCAGTGTAATAATAAATAATATTTAATGAGCATAACTTCAGTACAATATTAAGCCAATTGTGTGGATCTACCTAATAAACATGCCATCCGGCTTGTAACTAGCTTGCTTATAAAAATGGTATTAGATATGAATCATTTCCACAATCTAACAAGCAAGATACCAGATTCAAACATGGAATAAGTTTAGTTTAAAAGACTTTTTCCTCTACAAATTCCACTGAAGTCTCATTATTACTGCATTATTTTTAAGTCAAGGTAGTCCTTGACTTACAATAGTTCGTTTAGAGGTTGTTTGAAGTTACAATGGAACCGGAAAAGTGATTTATGACCGTTTTTCACATTATGACCATTGACGCATCCTCATGGTCCCGTGATCAAAATTCAGGCACTTAGTGACTAGTTTCATATTTATGACATCGGTAGTGTTCTGGGATCATGTGATCACCTTTTGCAAATGTCTGACAAGCAAAGACAATAGGAAGCAAGATTAATTTAACAACCATGTTACTAACTTAACAACTGCAATGATTCAATTAACCACTGTGCCAAGAAAGGTTGTTAAATGGGCCAAAACTCACTTAACAAATATCTCACTTAACAACAGAAATTTTGGGCTCAATTGTGATTGAAAGTCAAGGACTATCTGCATATGATACAGGACTTTATGATCCACTCTAAAATCTTCCCAACTATCAGGCTATGCATATTATTTGGGTTCTCCTTTTCTACCTTTTGGAAGACAGGGATGACCTGCTGCAGTTATGTAATACAGTATTTTAATCATTTGAATATTTCTCAAAGGCAATGCATTTCTATTTAGAAGGATAAATAAGGAAGTAAAGAAAATTCAGTAAGTTCCTTCAATATCCTACAATGCAGTTCACTTGACCCAAGAGAGCTGAACTCATTCAAGATAAGTAGCTATTCCATGTCTAGGTTTCTATTAAGCATGAGTAGGAATCCTTTTGCTTCAACTAACTCTTCACAATTAGCCTGGCTAATCACATAAACTATGTCTCTTCTCTTTCTTTAAATCTATACAAAGAAACCTTTGGATTATTCTTATTATACTTCATCATTCTCAGCTCATTCTGAACTTCAACTTTCCTGACCAGCTGTACGATTTCAGACTGTGTGTACACTTCCTCAGTGACCTTCATCTTGTAAATGTGTGCATATATATATATATATATATATATATATATATATATATATATATATATATATATATATATATATATATATATATATATATATATATATATATATATATATATATATATATACACACGCACATCATGTGTATAGTACATGCACAATTGCACATCCTTTTGTTTCAGATTTTCACTACATCTGTGTAGTCACATCAGCATATCCTTTTCCCTGTGCTGAAATAAATTGCAGTTATGCTTTCAGGGAATATAAATTTTATTCTTGGAAATATTTCCCATTATTTGAATGAGCAATAACTTCCTTTAATGCTCTGGGTATGCTGTTTTAGGCAACTAAGTGCCTCCAGGAGTTTCATCATTCTAGTCAATGGTTTCAATTAAGTGATAGAATAGAATAGAATAGAATAGAATAGAATAGAATAGAATAGAATAGAATAGAATAGAATAGAATAGAATAGAATAGAATAGAACAGAATAGAACAGAATTGGAAGGGACCTTGGAGGTCTTCTAGTCCAACTCCCTGCTTAGGCAGGAAACCCTACACCATTTCAGACAAATGGTTATCCAACATCTTCTTAAAAACTTCCAGTGTTGGAGCATTCACAACTTCTGGAGGCAAGCTGTTCCACTGATTAATTGTTCTAACTGTCAGGAAATTTCTCCTTAGTTCTAAGTTGCTTCTCTCCTTGATTAGTTTCCACCCATTGCTTCTTGTTCTACCCTCAGGTGCTTTGGAGAATAGCTTGACTCCCTCTTCTTTGTGGCAACCCCTGAGATACTGGAATACTGCTATCATGTCTCCCCTAGTCTTTCTTTTCATTAAACTAGACATACCCAGTTCCTGCAATCGTTCTTCATATGTTTTAGCCTCCAGTCCCCTAATCGTCTTTGTTGCTCTTCTCTGTACTCTTTCTAGACTCTAGACTGACCATTTTTATTCTTTCCGTTTAAGATTCATATTTTGATTTTAATATCTTTCCTTTTTATTCTCCAAACAGAAGGAAAAGTCTTATGGCAAATGGGTTGACCAACTTCTAATCACGTTTTTTTTCAACCTTTTTCAATTAACTCATGATAAAAGCACAGAACATTGCTCATTAACCTGTATTAGGCCTGAAACATTTACCAATTGCATCTTTCCAATGCAATAATTTATGTTGATTACCAGAGTCTGAATAACTCCTTGCAAGTCACAATTTTTAAGGTCTTTGAAGAGACAAGAAACAATTCTCTTTACAACATCATCACTTATAACCTAAATGTCATAAAAACAGAAAGGGCAGGAATATCTTGAAATGTCACAAATTAATTTAAAACTGAAATGGATTTTATAACAAAATGTAAAAAAAAAAGGAGCTGCCCACTGCAGGAGGTAATTCTGGGGGTTAATATGTGGTCTATGAAGCACGTTGTCACACCTATTTAAACCATTTTTTGAAGTCTGTTAAAGCTACGGTTATGTCAGACGTTTCTTTGAACCTTTTGACATCCTTTTGAACCATTCCCATCCAAAGATAATTGTTTTCTAAAGTTTTACAACCGTCCAAATACTTATCTCTGTTTCAAAAAATCATTATTACCAACCCAAAAATGGTTAAGCATGTGTGGATTTTTTTAAAAAATAATGTTAAAGCACATTTGGCGACTTCAAACTTTAACAAAAACTATTTCAATGCACTTGTCTAAGCTGCAAGGATGAATTTTAGTGCACAAGTAATGGATCAGTTAAGATTAAGTAGTATACATACTTACAGTATATACTGCATATAATCTACTTTGAGGTGTCTGCCTATAGTTAGGGTATCAGAACAAGTGCAGGAGTTTGACAGACTATTTAGAGTAGCTATTATCTAGTAGTATTTATGAAAACACGCTTCAAGTATAGATTTAAAAAGATCTAATCAAAATAATCATCTTTTCTAGGCATTCAATAGGAAGGATGCAAATTGTTAGCTAAAATGTCATGCTTCAATGGGCATAAAAACTGCATAAACAGAGGATAATAGCCTCTAATAATAAAGCATTATACTTATTCCTTATAGCTGACACAACAAATATTTGTGTTCTTAGGGGAGAGGATGGCCACAAAATAAATGCAGGTTATATATTCCAGAAAGTCAATATTACAACATTTTCTCTCTCTCTCTCTCTCTCACACACACACACACACACAGACACACACACACACACACCTTGTTTAGAAAATTTATAAAAATCTCAATCAAGAACGAGAAGAATGTAAAAGTTTCAATCACAGCAAGATTACAATAATAGCAATCACTGTCAAAACAATGGCAAGCATTAACAAATTCATCTTCAATGCAACATCCTTAATACTCCATATACTGTACAATGTAATTTAGAAAGTGCACCAATTGCCTGAGCAAGGGGTCTCGTTTATCTAGATATCTATTTGTTCAGACAAAGAAAGCGGGGTAAAATTTTCCTTCATAGCTTTGCTTGAATGCCCTTAAAAAGAAGTCAATTAACCTTTTTTTCTTTAAATATATTCTCTCTCACACACACACCCTTTTATTCAGCAGCTGTAAATTCTTTTTCAATACCACAGAATAACTTTGGAGCAGGAAGAAAGATCAATCACTGATCAGAGGAGAATATATTTTCCTGAGTTTTAAGTCTAGCAAAAGTATTTTTTTAAAAAAATAATTCATGGAGGTGGGGTACTGTTACCAGATGGAGAGTGATATTATTGGTGCTGCTTTCTTGCACTAGTTTGATCATCTACTAGTGCAAGTGTCGAGGTTTGAATTACGGCTTGAGGTGATAAGATCTTTTTCCCTTGAATCTAATCCCTATCAAATAAAACCCGATAATAAAGTCTAATTAATAAAATATTTATTTCAGTAGAAAAGAACATAAAAACCATAATCTTAATTTCTGCAAACTAAATCATGTCCTCTCTCAGCAGAGGACTACAGCAGAGGGAAGAGAAAATGTAATGGAATGTTAGACATGCGCAGATCACCTATCATGTGTCTGCTTTGCTAGGAACGTCTGAGTACCATAGAGTGTAGCATATGATCACAGCTGACAATCAAAATTCACATCGTGACAGCAAGAAAGGGCCATTTCTACTACTAGGGCTATTTCTGGCAAAGTGTCCTAAGAGAAATTTACTTGATATCTCTTTGGGGATTAAGTGGACCACAAGGAACCTTAGAGGTACAGCCATTTGGATAGAAGGATTGTACAACGAAAAGCAAGGTCCTTCCTATTGGAGATCTTAATTTAATGGGAGCCCTTTTTAGAGGATGTGGGTCCTTAGCATGTCCAGAACACTTGAAACGATATCAAATACTTTCAGAACTTCAAAAAAAATTTTTTTATAGTTCATTTATTTTGGAAATAGGATGACTGATATGGGCTTAGCTCAGGTATCAATAAATGCTGCTAAAAGACATTCATTATATTTAAAATAAAAATATTCAAATACACGTAACCTACTTCTACCTAAACTACATTTTGAACTGAAGGGAAGCACAAGAAAGATACAAACAGAAGATATCTTTGTCTCTTAAATGCAGGGACCAATTTTACTCACAATTAAAGCAGATGAAAGAACTGTGTGTGAAGTTCCCCTCATTCATCACTTGCCATTTGTCTAACAGTCAAAGTAGACTCGCAGATGTGAAGAGATTATATAGCTTCCCACCCCTTCACATACTCTTTGGTCAGTTCAAAACTAAAGTATCTGTAAGCATTCAGAACTCTAGGTATGAGAACTTTATCCAAGCTTTGGGAAAATGAAGGGTTAGAAAGCAATCCATTTTCAATTAAATGAAATGAAAAAAACATGTGAACTTTTTTAACATATAGCACTAATTTCTCAACCTCAGAAGAGACGTTTTATGATAGGACTCTCCCCACAGCTATTTGCAACTCTGTGTAATATTTCCCCTCTTAGTTATTTGCATTTAATTGTGTATAAATTAATCAGAAAATAAATTAGTTTCAGATCATTTCCATTTAAAAAGATCTCAGAAGCATTAAGATGAATCGGTTTTGAGAAGAGTATTTTTTTATAAAAAAACACACAATTAGAGACTGCTTTTTCACAGCAGGTTTTTTTTTCATCTCTACATTCTTCCAGTGCCTGCTGATCCTCATCTGATCACTCTCCTCCCTACAAGTCCAGCCAACCAACCAGCCAGCTCCATAACCATTAATTAACAGGCCAGATGAAAGGAGGAGAATATTGTGGACCTGGTGGGCAGGAGACAAAAAAAAAAGAAAGAAAAATAACTAACACCACCACTCGTTTCTTTTCATTTACTTCCCTTTCCCAACTTCCCAGCCATTTTCTTTTTCTTGACTTCAGCTGGAGAATACTTAGGCATTAACTGGCAAAGATCAGGAAGTAGAAAATGGCTGCAGCAGAAATTAGAAAGGAAAAAGGGAACAGTTATTCGCCTTCCCTCTCTGATTCTCTTGCTCCTTCCTCTCCTATCTGCCCAAGCCTCATATTTTCCTATTTCTTCTAACTGAGCCATAAATTTTATATCTGCATAAGCATGTATTACTCCACTGTTACGACTGTAATCCTAAGGTTGGGTATGGTTTGTATAAAATTAGCATGGCCAGGTTTTTTTTTAAGGTCTAGTAAGATGGTTATATTTAAATTGGAACCACTGAGGATATAAAACATTTAGAAAACTACTAGCATGAACTTGCTTTCTGAATTACACAGCACCGACACATTTCTGTTTTGATTACTGGAGGCTAAAACATGAAGAACGGTTGCAGGAACTGGGTATGTCTAGTTTAATGAAAAGAAGGACTAGGGAAGACATGATAGCAGTGTTCCAATATCTCAGGGGTTGCCACAAAGAAGAGGGAGTCAAACTATTCTCCAAAGCATCTGAGGGTAGAACAAGAAGCAATGGGTGGAAACTAAACAAGGAGAGAAGCAACTTAGAACGAAGGAGAAATTTCCTGACAGAACAATTAATCCATGGAACAGCTTGCCTCCAGAAGTTGTGAATGCTCCAACACTGGAAGTTTTTAAGAAGATGTTTAAGATGTTTAAGAAGATAACCATTTGTCTGAAGTGGTGTAGGGTTTTCTGCCTAAGCAGAGGGTTGGACTAGAAGACTTCCAAGGTCCCTCCCAACTCTGTTATTCTATTCTAAATAGACTTGACTCTGATTACATAGCTACTGGTAAAAGGAACCAGTCTAGTGCAGGGCTGTGAAACTCACGGCCCGTGGGCAGGATGCGTCACTCGCTGCCCACGCCCAGTTTAGCAAAGGGGAAAACAGTTGTGATACATTACATGATGCTGCCGTGACGATGTGAGTTTGACACCCCTGGTCTAGTGAGTACTTTAATTAAAGGCTTTGTATTCAAACTTTTCTCCCTCCTCATGATCCTGTTTATTTATGAAGTAAATTGCTGGCAAATTGTTATATGATGGATAACTGTGGCTGTTATGTTATGACAAGAAAAATACCTCTGTATATTCAGAATACCAAGCACAAGGTAAAAACTTAAAATAAACAGCATTTTCCTACCTAGATATAGCTGAATGGGTGCATGTGAAGACTGGATTAACCAACATGCCAACAAATCAGAAAGGACTTCTGTGGCTCTGTAGGTGGGCCAGGTCTTCAAAGAGTTGATGCAGTATGGTATTATAGAATTCTAATCAATTAGATATTCTGGGGAGAGAGAGGGAGGGAGGGAGGGAGGGAGGGAGGGAGAGAGAGAGAGAGAGAGAGAGAGAAAGGAAAGAAAGAAAGAAAGAGAGAGAAAGGAAAGAAAGAAAGAAAAAAGAGAAAGAGAGAGAAAGAGAAAGAGAAAGAGAGAGAGGGAGAGGGAAGAAGAAAATAGAAGAGAAGAAAATAGAAGAAAAGAAAAGAGAAGAGAAGAGAAGAAAATAGAAGAGAAGAAGAGAAGAGAAGAAAAGAAAAGAAGAAAAAGAAGAATAAAATAAAATAAAAAAGAAAATAAAAAAGAAAAGAAAAGAGAAAAAGAAAAAGAAAAGAGAAAAAGAAAAGAAGAGAAAAGAAAAGAGAGAAGAGAAGAGAAGAGAAGAGAAGAGAAGAGAGAAAAGAGAAAAGTAAAGAGAAAAGAGAAAAGAGAAAAGAAAAGAAAGAAAGAAAAGCAATAGCTATCTTGCTATTTCCAACTCCACTCGGTGCTTTTCAATGTTGGTCTTCTGACAGTAACAGAATAAAATAAAATAAATAAATGGATTGAGTTGTCTGTTACTTGTGCACTGTCAAGGCCTTGACAAGAATGTTGCACAGGTAAAGTTCTAGTTCACAGAGGCAGAAATGTATGATTAACGCCCCCTACCTCCGTACATAGGCAGCTGAGGGTCACAGTAAAGGCACGCCCAGCACATGCAACACATTCACTTGTTGCAAACTTCCACACCATGCCACTAAAACACAAAAGCAAAAAACCCCCCACTGATTTTCAGTGAAAAATTATAGCTGAAAATTGAGCATTATTTTTCCCTACTGTGGTCTCCCAAAAGATCCACATTAACTATTTTAAGCTTATTAATGCACAAACACTTAGCTGCCTCTTTAATCCTACTCTCAAAGTTGAAAAGGGAAGGAAGAGTGTTTATGTATTAAAGCAATATTAAATCCAAACCGAAAAGCCACCACCTCTTTTCACCACCCCATCTGTGATATTCTCTGCTCCAATCACCTTCTCTTATACTCACTCCATTCCTTGCTGTTAAAGCAGGAAACCAGATTGTTGGGGGCAATATGCTGACTCTGTAAACCGCTTAGAGAGGGCTGTAAAGCACTATGAAGCGGTATATAAGTCTAAGTGCTATTGCTATTAGGATGAGAGGGTGTAATTGTCACCACATGTAGTTGCTGCTATATATTTTTCAAGAATGATACATTTTCTCCACATTGGGTCCAGCGTGGCATGTTTTACCTGTGTTGCGCTATTTGCATATATTCATCAGTATCAGGATGACTGCTATACAAGTGAGAACCAATGATATCTCTCCTATACTGAACCTCAGATTATGGCATGCCAAAATGTAATATATCTGCATCTGTACAAAGAACAATAAATCCTGCCCTGTATTACCTGAGGGAAGACTAAAAGCACACTGACCCCAAAAAATTCTACTATGTCTCTACTATGCGGTGCAGAGAACATTTGACAACATCATAAAACAAAAATTTGTGCTAATGTTTCTTGAGAATGAATGGGATTATAAAAACCCTAAACCCCAGTACCTCTGCTTTCAAATTCTGATGAATAAGTGGGTCATGTAGTTTTTCTTTCATGTACACTGAAAAGTTTCAAAATACACTTTCCTCCATTGACAAGGTTCATAAGAAAGCTTGACCATACATACAGTAGGTTATTAGCCTCTTTTTATTTGCTCTATCTGAAATATTCCAAATAGTACCGCCTATAACCTTCAAGTATCCTTACTTGTGGCTCACAGCAAAACTACGGATAAGTCAATTCATTTCTGATAAGAGCCGTTCACCCTTCTGGCTGCTGGCTACAAAGTCATCCCAGTGCAAAGAATGAATGTCTATTTGTCACTAAGATGATCAGAAATCAACTACCAACATTTCAGGACTAAATGGTCTTTTTTGGTTATGTTCTATCTAAGTTCTAATATTAACCTGTGACTATTAAAAACATCTGCTGTTAAAGAAAACTGCATTTAAAAATAATTTAAGTTTAATCTGCATGTAAATGCATATTTGAAGAGATACAATTAATCTTTTTGTTCAAAAATATATTTGGAGGTATATTTTCCCCAATATGATTGCTTGGTATATTATGTATCTATCATCAAGTCATGTTGAGTCTTAGCAATTTCCCCAGTCTTATCTTACAGGCCTTTCAATATTCACCTCTCACTGCTGTATTTCATTCCATGTACCTTGTTGCTTCCATCTTCTTTTTCTCTTTCCTTTTATGTTTCCTAGTGTGATAGACTTGTAAAAAGAGCTAAATCTTATCCTGTATGTGTTAAGTATGATAATTTGAACCTAGTCATTTGTACTTTGAGTGAAAATTGTTCAATTATCCATTTGTTTGTTTTCTTAGCTATCCTTGCTATTCTGAGGAGTCTTCTCCAACACTAGAATTCAAAATCCTCAAAAATTCTCTTTATCCTGCTTTTTCAAAGGTCAACTTTTGCTTCCACAAAGTGTCACAGGAAAAAACCATTTCTTGCATTATTCTGGTCACTGTACAGATTGACATCCTAGCATCTGGGATTTCACTGCTACTCTATCAAGTGTTACAACAATACACGAGCACACAACAGATACAAACTCAAAGTGAACCGCTCCAAACTTGACTGTAGAAGATACGACTTTAGCAACAGAGTGGTAAATGCCTGGAACTCACTACCTGACTGTGGTTTTGTCACCAAACCCCCAAAACTTTACCCTTAGACTGTCCACTGTTGACCTCACCCGATTCCTAAGAGGTCAGTAAGGGGCGTGCATAAGTGCACCTGCGTGCTTACCGTCCCTGTCCTAATGTTCCCTCTTATCAGTATCCATCTTATGTATATAAACAATGTTATATCTATGTATATTACCAACACATACTTGACATAAATAAATAAATAAATAAATAAATAAATAAATAAATAAATAAATAAATAAATAAATAAAATATGGATGAACCCCTTTATAAGTATAGAAATTCCTCAAGCATGTTGCTAGGAATAAGCCTGAAAACATAGAGTAGTGTCAAATTCTTGTCTGAGTTATGCTGCCCTTACTAAACACAGCAGTTCTATAAAAACATTATTTAAAAATTGTATTAAAGAGAATAAAGCACTTACAGCTTCCAAATTTTAACGGACAAGCATGGGCATCCATGGGAAAGTCTTCAAGTTGCATGGGGCATTCCGCAGATATGGTTAATCTAACAGGAAGAGAGACAGAATTCAAGTTTTTCCTCCGATCCAGAAATCAAAATCTTTGTTTCAAGTGAACAGTGTCAGGCTGTTTTGAATTTTCATTTTGACAGTTACATGACTTCTAGGCTACAGAAGCACTGAACATTTATTGATAACATCTTCTCAGACTTAAAATTAATAGTTTTCTTGCTGTAGCAAAACCGTGATTCAGTTGATATCAATGAAATGGATTTTGGACTCAACAGACAAAAAATTCTGATGTATTTGTACTAAGATGAAAGGTAAAGATTCCCCTGTCCAGTCATGTCCAACTCTAAGGTGAAGTGCTCATCTCTGTTTCTTGGCCAAGAAAGCCAGTGCTGTCTGAAGACATTTTACGTGGTCATGTGTCCAGCATGGCTATACACCAAAGGTGCACAGAATGCTGTTACCTCCCCACCTAAATGGTACCTATTAATCTACTTGCATTTTTATGGTTTTGAACTGTTAGAAGGGTAGGAATTGGTGCAAGGAATGGGAGCTCACCCCATTGCGTGGTGCTCAAGGCTTGAACCAGACCTGTCAGCTTTGTCCAGTATTTATCATATTTTATATAATTTGTATAATGGCAGTGCCATGGATGATATTCTCTCCAACTTCATGGATAATTGGGAATAATAGCAATAGCACTTAGACTTATATACAGCTTCACAGTGCTTTACAGCCCTCTCTAAGTAGTTTACAGAGTCAGCATATTGCCCCCAACAATCTGGGTCCTCTCATTTTACCGATCTCGGAAGGATGGAAGGCTGAGTCAACCTTGAGCCTGGTGAGATTCGAACTGCCAAACTGCTGGCAGCCAGCAGTCAGCAGAAGTAGTCTGCAGTACTGCCTTCTAACCACTGCACCACCATGGCTCTAATGCAGAGGTCTTCAAACTTGGCAAGACTTGGGGACTTCAACTCCCAGAATTCTGGGAATTGAAGTCCCCAAGTCTTAAAGTTGCCAAGTTTGGGGACCCCTGCTCCAATGGATAACTTCTCATCCCAAGTGATCTATTAAATTGAGGTTTCACTGAACTTTAATGTTTAGTGCTAACAGCTTAGGCAGATAAAGAAGGAACTATATTTTTAAATCTCAGTAAATGCTTGGTAATCTTATGTTAAGTCCTGGCAATCTTCCTTATCCATCTCACTTCAGAGGTAGGCCCACACCAAATGAGGTGTAGGAAATGTCAAATGGAATTCAAAGACCACAGAGACTCCTTTAAGACTTCCATACTACATCAAGCACATCAAACACAAGCAAACAATCAAGCAATGTGACCAGGATCTTTATCATTGGAGGCCAGCATCAGGTAGATAATTACGTCTTTGATAATTATTTCTGAATTTAAAATAGAATTCAATACAGTCACTAGTAGTAAAAGTCCAGGTACTGGCAATATTTGCCCTCAAGATTCTGTTGGGTTGTAACTCCCATATATCCTAATTTCCAAAACTGCTATAGCTTCAGGGAGTTAATTTAAAAACACCTGGTGAGACAGATGTTCTCCATTCCTGTGGTTGTCAACACAAAAATGCCTCCAGTACTGTAAGATGTCAGTTTCTGAGAAGCTTATATTACTATTTAAGTTCTGCTATAACTTGTATATGCAGGTCAACATTTTATTATCAATAGTAAATAATAATGGATGCCTACATGTGGTCACTAATATGGGGTAGAACATTTTTACACTGCTATCATTTTCCAAGGGAAAATCAATATCAAAAAATTTCACAGGCTCATAAAATTAGTTACTGACATCTCACCATATAGGTTTATTGTTTAAAATAACTTTTTCTAGGTGGCTGTTCTGAGGAAACTTGTATATATATTTAATACAACACAAACTGAATCTCCGGGTAGTTCCCAAAAGAAATATATCCACCTAGCCTGCAAGTTGTCCCCAAAAAGAATTCAGATCTTTCTCAGGCCTGATACAGAACCACATGATTTTAATAAACTGTAACAATTTGGATAGTATTATGAATCTATATATAAATATACTTTAACATTTATTTCCCAACCACATGATGGGTCGTGAGATCTATGGAGCACACCCCTGTTTTCCTGGCTGCTAATCTCTGCCAGATGATCAAAGTCAGATGATCGAACTGTCTGTGTGTGTGTGTGTGTGTGTGTGTGTGTGTGTGTGTGTGTGTGTGTGTGTGTGATCTATCTATCTATCTATCTATCTATCTATCTATCTATCTATCTATCTATCTATCTATCTATCTACCTACCTACCTACCTACCTACCTACCTACCTACCTACCTATCTATCTATCTAATCTATCATACTCTTGGAAGAGGTGCGACTGTACAATATGAGCATTTTTCTGGTTCTGCTGGAAGGTCAGTATTATAGCATCAAAGGAAACTTAAGGACATCTCAGCAGCTATGACTTCAAAAATCTAAAGGCTTTCTGTTTCTAAGACAAAATCACCAGCTAAATCTAAAAGTATACTAGTTCTGGTTCTCCTATTGTGAGTGATGAAGGACATTGTTTTCATTTTTTTCTGCTTACTGTAATGAAATCAAAGGCAGCTTATTGATTTCAGCTTCTTCTCCTTGATAGGACTTTGTAGCTTCAAGAGCATTCTGAAATTAATGTTCAAAGTTTCATCTGCCCTGGGTTTTTTCTATTTTTAGAAATTAAGCCAATGCATTGAAGGCTTCAAAATGCTTTAAAATGTTTACAGCTATTCCAAGAAAATTAATTTCCAACTAAAACTGTGAGGTGATTGTAAGATAACTTTGCAGAGAAGTTATGGCTGACAGTGGAAGTGATTTATGAATAGATACACCAGAGGTGGGTTCCTGCCAGTTTGGACCGGTTCTATAGAACTGTAGCGGGAATTTTCCATCACTTGCCAAACCAGCAGTGATGGCCGGCTGGACACCCCCCCAAACCGGCTCTCTCGGCAGCGCCATAGGTGGCACCATCTTGTTTTTCGCTTCTGCGCACGCACAGAAGCTGTTTTTTGCTTCTGCACATGCGCAGAAGCTGAGTTTTTAGCACTGCCCCTGCACGCCTGCACCCATGCAGCACCTGAGGAAGTGAACCGGCAGTGAAGTAAGTCAGAACCCATCCCTGAGATACGTGTGTGTGTGTGTGTGTGTGTGTGTGTGTGTGTGTGTGTGTGTTGGGGGGGTTTCCTAAGAGGCATCTATGAGAGAGGTCAGAGGGTCTTATGACAAAAGTTGGATTGTGCAGTCATGATATACATGTTGACCCATTTGTATGCGTGTTGTGACAGTTTGTGCATATACCAAAGGGGCAGACACAATACTATTTCTGTCATTGGGACAAAAGTACTGGATTACCAGACAAACTGGCAACCAGATACTTATTCCAGATTCTTGGGGCTTCTTGTCACTGAAAGCTTTATACTTAGGGCATAAAAACACTGCTGCACTGTATTTTTACATAACATTTTGGACCATGTTTTCCATGGAAGTAAATGATAATCTTCAAAATACAAATACTTTATCAAAAGAGATCAACAACTTTCTTCTATCATGTCTTATAATTTCTGGTATGATAAAATTTGCCTTCTTCTAAAGTCTTAACCATCATCTTCAAGATGGATCTGGAATATAATTTAGGTTAACATTACTTCCTTATCTCATACTTTTTTTATGGTATCTTGAGCTTTCTTGTTATCTTTCTCAGTAATTATATCAGGTACAGTCAAAAGACTAATATTAAAGCTAAAGCAAAACAAAATCCTGCTAATTAAATAAACGGGCTTTTGTAGAAGGTGTTAGGGTTTTTTCAGGTGCAGCTTAGCAAGTCACTTTTATACCTTAGATGACATTACACACAGCTGTGCAGACATTACACAACATCTGGCACACTAGCTTCTCTCTGCAGGAATCTGCTAGATTTAAAATTAAGGCAAGCTTTTTCTGCTTCTTCTACAGGGATAATCAAAAAGAACTCGTTTGATTTTATACTAATTTTAATTTTAATACTTAATGCAATTATAGTGCCTTTTTTATTAAGTATATTATGGGACACAAAATCACTGTATGGATTTATATTCATGATCAAAGCAAAGGAAGCGTTAAATGTTTTTCTCTATTAATAAGCACAGTTCTTCAGTTCAGTTATTGTAACTAAAGGTGAGGATATGCCGCCACTACGTGGAAGTTCCAGGTACTGCATGTTATTTTTAACACAAATAAATTGAACCTGTCAGAACCTTCACACTAGTACATGATATGGTGTTACATGATTACTTGCAATATCAAGGTTAATGATACAGGTGCACTATGCTTCTATATATGGAAAAATAAAGATAAGATAATTTTATTCCATTTTGTAAAAGATCACTACTGTAAAAAAATATTCTGTTTCTTCAGCATTTTGTAAATGTGTCCCTTATTCTCCACACTACAATTGTTGAATAGTTCCTTATTAAATGTAGGATGTGCAAGATATTTTTTAGCATGCTTTTAAACTTTTTGTGCCATAAAGATTTCAACATATTGTGGCAATAAGACAGTCATTTGCCTTACTGAGAGAGCCAAAAAGCTGGTCGCTTTTTAATGTTTAGATACTGAAAGGAGAATCTGCAGAAAACGAATGCAGATGCTTCAAGCATAACGTTTAAAACAGGGATGGAGTAATCACACTGATAAAAATTGATTTTGATAATGTAATTCTGGCGGTAAGTTGGAGGTACCTGCTGTTTATAGATTATAAATTCAAAAACTTTTTAGATAGATAGATAAATAGAGAGACAGCCAGACAGAGACAAAGAAAGAGAGAGACAGAGAAAGACAGAGACAGAGAGACACACAGACAGAGACAGAGACAGTGAGACACAGAGAGAGAGACAGAGACACACACAGAGAGAGAGAGAGAGAGACAGACAGACACACACACACACACACACACACACACACACACAGAGAGAGAGAGAGAGAGACAGACAGACAGACAGAGACACAGAGAGACAGAGACAGAGAGAGACAGAGACAGAGAGAGAGAGACTTTTGCCTTTAAGCAATCTGAGGAATTTATAATATCTAGTTTTTGAAAATCTAATGCAACAAAACAATCCCATACACATACATACATGCAATCATTAAACACAGATAAAAACAGATTTTTTAAATTATCTGGGCATATAATATTTTAACCTGTAGGAAAGAATAGTGCAATTATTTTATATCTTATGCAAGTCTACACAACTGGCCAAAAAGCAAGCAAGGCATGACTTGTTTTTTTCCTCATATACAAATCTATACAATTTATGATTTTACACTGCTCAGATATGGATTTTATCCCTTGTGAAAATTGCTTTTTTTTTTCAAATTTAGACAAGGTTCCCTTCTGGCAAGAGCAAAGAAACCATGTTAAATTCATACTGCAATCAATTATAATCGCTATTGCTCTATAATTAATAATAATGTAATTGTGTCATTACTTACAGTATGATTTAGCTTATCATTTTTATTCTATATAAGTACTAGGTCATTTATGCAACTAATTAGGTTCGTACCATAATTCACAGAAATATTTCCCCATATAGAAAAGCAGTATTTACAATCTCAGAATTGAAGTTCACTGTAGCAATGATGTTGTTCACCAAAGCTCGCTTTTTATGCACTACGTCATATGTTGAACTGTCCTGTCCTTTCAACAATGATGCTTTCTTAAGGATTTAATTCTTGTGATTTATTGCTCAGTCCTACAGCAACCTTGGATGTGAAGGACTATGGGAATGGGCACTGATTCAACATCTGAAGTTTGTGTTTCCTATCTACATTCAAAAAACAAAAGCAAATAAAAGTCTCTTGTTACATTCTCAGACTGAAGCACATAGGCTTCAGTCAGGTCCTCCATTCTGGAGGGAAAATACTGACTGCTGATTGGCTAGACTGTCTGGCAGCTCCCTATAAAAGGGCTGTCTGTCAGACAGAGCCTTTGCTGGGTTGTAAATACTGTAGTTGCCAAATAAAGAGCTGTTGTTTTGAAGTCACTTCTGTCTGCCTCTTCCATTCACCCTATCTAACATCTCTCTTGAGTATACAATGCATATTAGAATCTACTATGGCAAGAAGTGAGCAGGATTGGTACAGAAGGCAGCACATTTGCAAATTGAGGCTCTAATCTACAGTAGGGGGGAAAGCTTCCAGTGGTGTAATGCAGGTGATCCTTGACTTATAACAGTTCCTTTAGTGACTGTTCAAGGTTACAATGGCAATAAAAAATAACTTATGACCATTTTCACACTTACAACTGTTGCAGCATCTCCATGGTCACGTGATCAAAATTCAGACCTTTGACATCTGACTCATATTTATGACAGTTGCCGTGTCCCGGTGTCATTTTTGCGACCGCTGACAAGCAAAGTCAATGAGGAAGCCAGATTTACTTAACAACCATGTTACTAACTTAATAATTGCAGTGATTCACTTAAACAATTGGCATTTAACAGTTCCTTCCTATGGCAAGGAAGCTCGTAAGATGAGGCAAAACTCACTTAACAACTGTGTCGCTTAGCAACATAAATTTTGGGCTCAATTAAGATCATAAATCAAGGATTACCTGTAACATAGGTAATGGCATAGTAGTGGTAGTGGACAGTGGGACATATGATATATCATGAACATTTAAACTAATGGCCCCCACTCCCTTTTTTTAAAAAGATTTTTTTATTTTTTCACCTTTACATAAACATCCATACCTATACCATAATATCAAAACATGCATAATTATACATTTCTGTCCAGAATGCCATAAACAAATATCCTAAATTTGAACCTTTTGTACTTTTATCTCCCGTCTGTTTTCCTTCTATATTTCATACTACTCCCCTCCCTCTATCTCCCTCTCTTCCCTCTACCTTCTTTCTCCCACTCTCCCACTTTCCTACTCTCTTCCTCCCTCTCTCCCCTTCCTTTCTACTTCCTCTTCCTCCCTCTTGTCCTTCCCTGAGTACATCTAATCATAATCCATTTTATAGTTAACAGACAAGCAATTCAAAACCCTGACTTCATTCCCGCATCGGTGCTACTCCTAAACTTATATCTTTTCCTTTACACACACACACACACACACACACACACACACACACACACACACACACACACACACACACACACACACACACACACACTGTTCTAGGTATATCTACTATTATTCTAATGCTGCCTCCTTGCCTCCTATTTTTGTCGCCTGAGTCTATTTATTCATTATTTATTTATTATTTATTAATAAAAGTTCTATGCAGCCCAACTCCCAGGGGGCTCTGGGCGGCTCATAGAAATACATATTCAAATTTTAAAAAAAACAATTTAAAACATATTTAAAATACAATCCATTCACACATACATACATGGGCCAATCATTGGCCCCAGGCCTGCCGGAAAAGCCAGGTCTTAACGGATTTCCGGAAGGCCAGTAAGGTGGGGGTAATACGGATCTCGGGAGGTAGTTGGTCCCAAAGAGTTGGAGCAGCTACAGAGAAGGCCCTCCCCCGCGGGCCCACCAGCCGACATTGTCTGGCGGACAGGAGCTGAAGAAGGCCAACCCTGTGCGATCGTACTGGTCGTTGGAAGGAATGCTGTCTACCACTTTTAATTTTCAATTTTCTTCCAAATTAATCGCTATAGCTTATCTTCCAGACATATTCATTGTCTCTTGTACCTCTTAATTTTAGGCTGTACTCCTCCCTTTCCTCAATTTATATCTTTCCTCAATTTTTTTATTCTGTCATTTCTAAATGCCTTAAATTTCTGATCTCTTTTCCCATTTCATATCTCCCTTTCAACTTTATTACTCAATTTTTTATTTTAACTCATTCTCCATATTTAAACAAATTCTAATCTTATCACTACACTTCCATCCATTGGTTAATAATATTACCAACTTCCCAATATACAATAATAAAGAAAAAAAGAACCCCCAATTATCTAAAATCTCTACAACAAAAAATCCAATTTATAAATTATATAATCTTATATAAAGACCTTTAAAATGATAATTATACAGCATATAATATTCCAACAATTTCAGTAATTATCTAAATCTTTTTCAACATTAAATCAAATTTATAAGTTATACAAATCTTATATAAAAACAAATCTTATAAAGAAAACTAGTAATTATTCAAATTTTATAACCTTCCAACAATTGATCTACTATAGTCTAATTTATTTCCCTTCTTTTCTTTATTCTTTTTTCCCTTTCACCATCAAAATTTAATTCAAACCATCATGTACCAATCTAATATAGAATTATTAACTTATAAAAAACCTTTCAACAAGATAATTATGCTGATTAATTATACACACTTATACACAAATAGTGTTGACACGATTGAATGTAAAATAATAATTCTAAATTTTTTATAGCATTCCACTATTAATCTTATATTAAGATTATATTAACCTCTTTTCCGGGGTGGGGCTAAGGAGAGGCAGCAGGAGCACAGAACTCCGCTCCGGTTGCTGAATTTCTTAGCGAGATAACGCCCCCCCCGACCTGAATTCTCCGTTCTTTTGGGTCGGGAGATAGCCGAAGATCTCAGGACCCCCCTCCTAGTTCTTAGGAGGAAGGAGACTGCCGATAGAGAGGCAAGAGAACCCGAGAGGATCCAGGAGCGTAGGACGCCGATTCTAACATGGCGACCGCGACCGCGAGACCGTAGATCTTCTCGGAAGGAGGAAACGAAACGAACGAAAGAACAACTAAGAACACCAAAAAAAAAACATCGAAGAACGCTTAACAGCTTAACAGCTGAGACAAAGTGACGAGCTACAATCTAAAGGAACCTGGGAAGAGGGTTACCGACTGAGGCAAGGTACGTGCCATCTGAGGACGGACGCTGAGGACGGACGCTGCCATCTGAGGGCGGACGCTGCCGTTGGAAGGATCCTGGGCCGTTGGAAGATCGTGGCCTGATCCCTCAGCAGTCGGTGTTGCAGCTGGAGGTGTGGCTGCTTCAGGGCCGTGGTCTTTTTTTGCCACGGTTTAACAGCTTTGATACCTTGCTCCATTTGGGCCCTCTGGAGATCATCTTACCCAGAGTCTGGTTTGGTTCTGGGGTGAATGCCCAGTTTTGCCGGCCAATAGAAGTCCTGGCTATGCTTTTTACTGCCGGGATTATTGTTATTACCACCCTCTTCTATGGCGACGGCTGTTTTGACTTTGACTTTAGCTGGTTTTGGCAACAGGAGCGGCCTGACCAGTTGAGAAGGTGCTTGCCTCTCCTCCAACATTGCAGTGAGCTGTCCTGGGCAGCAGTATTCCCATTGCGGCGGAAATTAAGCCTGGGGAGGCCTTTTAAAACTTTTTGCCGGACAGTCTTCCTTCTTCAAGAATGGCGGCACTCTTATTTAAAACCTATTATTAACGCTGCAGCTGTTGTGGCCGTGAGGCCTCTTTTGACTGACGCAGCCTTGGCCTTTTGCCTGTCTTTTCGGATGAACTTCTACTTAGACAGGCTGTTCTTCTATTACCATCGAAGTGCCAAGGGAGAAGAAGAATTTATCATCAAGACTGTTATGTTTATATGTGTTGGGAATACTGCTAGGGGGCTGAAGAAGAAGAAAGTGAAGAAGTGTATTTTGGGGGGACTTATTAGATCTGAGCCCCATTAGTATTAACTTAAGAAGGGACCCGACCCCGGGAGAGAGTATCGGTGAGCATGTGTATGTATGGATAATATGAATAAATGCTTTGTGGTCTGACTGTAAGAATACATGAGTGAGCTGGGTGGTTGGACCTGGCCCCGCTCTGCTGAGTGTGGAAACAGAAGCGGAGGGGGGTTTTGGCCCACCCCCAGGCTCAGTATGAATGGTGTGTATGGCCTGCCGGGAGAGTGGGGGACCAGCGGGGTGGGGGAGGGGATCTCTGGGGGGGCGGGGAGTAAGAGCATTACGGTCGTAACGGGGAGAGGCAGGTATGGCGGGAGCAGAGGGGTAGGCCGCTCTCGGGGAACGAGAATTCGCTGTTTGCAAGCGATTCCTTGTTCTGGCCCCTCTGGTTTGGTTCCATCTAGCTCAACCCGAGTGCCTGGTAACCAGGGATGTCAGGGCCCTGGGCTCAAGCTGCTGCTGTTAAATGCCAGGTCGATTACCAACAAGGCCCCCCTTATTCGGGATTTAATCCTAGAAGAGGGGGTGGACCTGGCGTGTATCACCGAGACCTGGCTGGGCCAGGAAGGGGGAGTGCCCCTTTCGGAAATATGCCCGGACGGGTTCTTGGTTCAGCATCAGCCGCGACCCCAGGGAAGGGGTGGAGGAGTGGCTATTATAGCTCGCCAGAATCTGTGTCCTCGAAGGAGCCCTGCCCCAGAGATTGTTGGGTGTGAGACGCTCCTTCTGAAGTTGGACTTAGGGGTCCAGGTGGGCCTTTTGCTAACGTACCTGCCTCCTAGCTGCGTTGCAAAGGCCCTGCCTGTTCTGCTCGAGGCGGTTGCAGGGCTGGCGGTTGAGTTCCCCAGGTTGATGGTGCTGGGGGACTTTAATCTGCCATCACCCGGCGAAGCCTCAGGGGCAGTCCAGGAGTTCATGGCTTCCATGACAACTATGGACCTGACCCAAGTAGTTCAGGGTCCGACTCATGAGGGTGGTCACACACTTGACCTTGTGTTTCTCTCGGGACAGTGGAGAGATGATCTGAGGCTGAGGGGTTTAATCACAGTACCCTTGTCGTGGTCAGATCATTTCCTTCTGAGGTTGGATTTCATGGCACCACTCCTCCACCGCAAGGAGGCGGGACCGACTAAATGGTTCCGCCCCAGGCGCCTAATGGAACCGGACGGATTCCAGAGGGAACTTGGGGAAATACCTGAATCCCTGGTACACAGTTCATCTGAGTCTCTGGTCGCAGCCTGGAATCAGGCAGCAACGGGGGCTCTGGATCGGATTGCGCCTTTGCGACCTCTCCGTGGAAGTGGATCCAGGAGGGCTCCTTGGTTTACCGAGGAACTCCGGGAGATGAAACGCCACAAGAGACGTCTAGAGCGACGATGGAGGTCTAGTAAAGCTGAATCTGACCGGACACTTTTAAGAACTTTCATTAAGTCTTACTTAGTGGCGATACGGGCGGCAAAATGTTCGCATTTTTCCGCTCTCTTTGCGTTCGCTGACTCCCGCCCAGCCGCCCTGTTTAGGGTGACCCGCACCCTTCTGGCTAAGGAGGAAGGCGGAGATCCCTTGCAGGGTAGAGCTGAGGAATTTTCTCGGTTTCTGGCGGATAAAGTCATTCAGATTCGGACAGACCTGGACTCCGATTGGGCAGTACAGGCCGAGACGACTGGGGCAGGTCTTAGTCCGGTTATCTGGGATAGGTTTGAACCGGTGACTCCTGAGGATGTAGACAAGGCCATAGGAGCGATGAGCTCCGCCACTTGTTTATTGGACCCGTGCCCCTCCTGGCTGGTTTCGGCCACCAGGGAGGTGTCACGCGGCTGGCTCCAGGCGTTGGTCAACGCTTCCTTGAGAGAGGGGTCCGTCCCGCAGCCCTTAAAAGCTGCGGTGGTGAGACCCCTCCTCAAGAAGCCTTCCCTGGACCCGGCGGATTTAAAGAACTTCCGTCCAGTCTCCAACCTTCCCTTCGCGGGGAAGGTTGTTGAGAAAGTGGTGGCGCTCCAGCTCCTACGGTTGTTGGATGACACAGATTTTCTGGATCCCTTTCAATCAGGTTTCAGGCGCGGCTACAGTACGGAAACGGCTTTGGTCACCCTGATGGATGATCTCTGGCGAGCCCGGGATGGAGGTTATTCCTCTATCCTGGTGCTACTTGACCTCTCAGCGGCCTTCGATACCATTGACCATGGTATCCTTCTGCGTCGTCTCGGAGAGGTGGGGGTGGGCGGCACTGTTTTGCAGTGGTTCTCCTCCTTCCTCTCTGACAGGACGCAGTCGGTGTTGACAGGGGGGCAGAGGTCGAGCCCTAGGCCCCTACTATGTGGGGTGCCTCAGGGCTCGGTCCTCTCGCCCATCCTGTTTAATATCTACATGAAGCCACTGGGTGAGATCATCCGACGACACGGGGTGAGGTATCAGCAATATGCTGATGATACCCAGTTGTACATCTCCACCCCGTCTCAATTCGGGGAAGCCGCTGCCTGGATGATGTTAGGGTCTGGATGGGGAAGAACCGGCTAAAACTTAACCCTGACAAGACAGAGTGGTTATGGATATTGCCTCCTAAGGATGTGACCAACTGTCCCTCCTTGGTTCTTGGGGGAGAGAAATTAGCTCCCTCAGAACGGGTCCGCAATTTGGGTGTCCTCCTAGATCCACAGCTTAAATTGGAACAACATCTTTCAGCTGTGGCTAGGGGGACCTTTGCACAAGTACGTCTTGTGCACCAATTGCGACCCTACTTGGAGAGGGAGGCACTTCTCACAGTCACTCATGCCCTCATCACCTCACGGCTGGATTACTGCAATGCGCTGTACATGGGGCTACCCTTGAAGAGTGTCCGGCGACTGCAACTGGTGCAAAATGCAGCTGCGCGAGCTGTGGTGGGTGCTCCTAGATGCACCCACGTAACACCAATTCTCCGCCAGCTGCATTGGTTGCCCATTAGTCTCTGGATCCAATTCAAGGTGTTGGTCGTTACCTTTAAAGCCCTACATGGCTCAGGGCCAGGTTATCTTCGGGACCGCATCCTGCCGCATACCTCCCTACGACCGGTCAGGGCCCACAGAGTCGGCCTCCTCCAGGTCCCGTCGACCAAACAATGTCGGTTGGCGGGGCCGAGGGGGAGGGCCTTCTCTGTGGGAGCTCCCTCCCTGTGGAACCAGCTCCCCCCGGAGATCAGGACTATCCCCACCCTGCTGGCCTTCCGGAAAGCAATAAAAACTTGGCTCTTCCGGCAGGCGGGGTGAAAGCGTGACGATACTCTTTTAATTTTTATATGTTATATGTTTTTTAACTATTTTATTTATTGCATTGTATTGTCGAAATGGATCCAAATATGTTGTGAGCCGCCCAGAGTCCCTAGGGAGTTGGGCGGCATACAAATCCATTTAATTAAATTAAATTAAATTAAATATAAGAACTTTATACCCTACTTAATTATACACAATTATGTAACCCCTCTTCCTTTCTATTGACCTTCCCCTTTTCATCCATTCTCTTTTGGTCTCTCAAAAAATTCACTTCTTGTAGGTTTTTCCCCTTCCAACCCCTTCTCTTAACTTTTTCTTATTCTTTCTTTTATTTTTATGCCAATAACTTCTTTTTTTCCAAATTCCTTTTCTTTCTTTTGAGTATATTATTTGTAAGTCTGCTCTCAAATCCTCCTAGTCTCTTCTCCCTATTACCCCCCTTATTTTTAATTGCTTCTTCTGATACCAATGCTCCCCTTTTACTCTTTTCTTATCACTGTAAATCCCAGTGTAATCATCAATCTGTTTTTTATTTTCAGTCCCTTTTTCATCTGTGTAATCTCCTTGTTCTTCATTTTCTTCATTTTCATTTTCCATCATTGTAAATTCTAAGTGTTCTTTATGATCCAGCTTCATTTCTATTTTCTTTTCACCTCTGATTTCCAAAAGATAAATTTTTATATCTTCATAGATGTATTTTAACATCTCAGTCAATTCTTCAGATACACGCTTCCATATTGTCAAGTTCACAATTCACAAAGTTCACAGATTTTTTTTACTTGCAGCTTAAGTCCATATAATTTCTTTGTATTTCAGTCCAATCCAATTCAAAATCCCCTTATCTTCTATCACCAAAACAGTGCACCATCAAACACAATAGCACAACACACACTGCTTTCAAGTCCTTTCAAGCTCCTAGTTATCTTCTTATGAGCAAGGTCTGCCTCCAGCTGTCAGAAAATTCAAGCTTTCCATAGTCTGTTGCAATATTTTCTTTTAACCAGCAGATGGCGTTGCCAGTTTCCCAATGTAATAAAACAACTCTTTTACAAAAGTCTCCAAAGTATTTTAAATCCACTTAGCACTTATAAGATATTTTCTTCAAATTCTTTATTCTTTTTCAGTCTCTTTAACTTCCACCAAGTCCAATTATAAAGATATCCTCAAATTTCGGCTTTTAAACTTGTTCCTTTAACTCTCTCTATGGTATTTCCAATTGCTAGATAGCCGCTCACTCCATTTTAGAGTCTCTTTTGTCTCCTTTTAAATTTTAAACTTCTTCTTTTTATCATTAAATTGGCCAAACACTCACCCAGCTTCAGCACTTCTTCACCTCTCTCCAGCACAAACGCTTAGATCTTGTCACCCAGGCAATCCACGATCTCTCCATTTCAACTGTTCCGATCGTGGCCGTCCCAGCTAATGGCGACAGAGTCGTCTTCTAGAACTGCTGGCCGAGAGGCTGGTGCTGGCTCCCTGGGGGGTTTGCAAGCCCCCCCCAGACCACCAACTGGTTTCTCTCTTCTTCACTGCCCCTCCAGGGTGGATCTGACCTGGTTCCAATCCGGTTCCAGGTCTCCAAACAGCTGGGATTTGGGGTTTCCCGTGGAACACGGGAGACACCCGTAGAGCTGCAACGTTGGCCACGCCCCTTCATCCTGCCCCCCACTTCCAAAGGAGTGTGGATCACTTAGCTACAGCAGTGTGCTGCTTCTTCTTTTTTGCTTACCACCTGGTTAGTGTGATCAGGCAGTTGGCTCTCTTGCTGTTAATGGCATAAATCCAAACCATTTCATCAACTTTTTTTAAAAAAAGTTCAGCTTAATTAACAATCATAGACCAATGGTCAAAAGGATACTTAATCCAAAAAAAATAAGAACACAAAGAGTAACAACAATAGAAAAATTGTGAACACACTAGGATTTAGAAATAAAAATCCAAAAAGGATCTAAGAAAACAGGATGATCTAAGGCATAATATAAATAAATTAGCATGTGAGGCTGTTCAATATTTAATAACTTGGAAGGGATAACAGTTGCCCACTTGATGGCAAAATCAACAGCATAAAACTTAATTATCGTTCTAGATATTTCTGCAGACACATGGGCTAATAGGAGACAAATTTTCTCCACAATGGGCCAGCCACAACAGTTTAACAGCAGGAGGATAATTAAGACTCACTGCCAAGCTGTATAAAATGGGCAGGACAATCAGAACAAACAAACTCAATATTTTCCAGTTTAGCAGTACTGGAAGACTGTGCAGTAAATCTCACTTCTGCTAACATAGAGTCGCTCTGTGAAGTCTCTAATTGTGATACATACATACATACATACATACATACATACATACATACATACATACATACATAACCAGTGGTGGGTTGTAAAATATTTTGCCACCGGTTCGCGTGCACACATGCGCAGAAGCGTCCGGGGTGGGTGGGCGGAGCCTCCCACCACCGGCGCTACCAGTTCTAAAAACCGGTCCGAACCAGGAACAACCCACGGCTGATACATACATACATACATACATACATACATACATACATACATACATACATACATACCAAAAAAGAAAGAAAGAAAGAAAGAAAGAAAGAAAGAAAGAAAGAAAGAAAGAAAGAAAGAAAGAAAGAAAGAAAGAAAGAAAGAAATTAAATCTTGCTAACAAAAGTATTTCCGGTACATCAGACATGTTGGTTAAATAATTATCTGGAATAACTATTCAGACTACCTATTTTAATAAGAGAAAATCGCTGGTAGAGATACCGTGTTTCCCCGAAAATAAGACCCTGTCTTATATTTTTCTGAACCCTGAAATAAGCGCTTGGCCTTATTGCCATGCACTCAAAAGCCCGATTGGGCTTATTATCCCTCCTTTGTTTTCGGGGGAGACAAATTATCTCCCTCGGACGGGCTTCACAATTTGGGGGTGCTCCTGGATCCACAGCTAAAATTACACCAACATCTTACGGCTGTGGCTAGGGGTACCTTTGCACAGGTTCGCCTGGTGTACCAATTGCGACCATATTTGGAGAAGGAGGCCTTACTCACGGTCACTCATGCCCATTGGTCTCCGGGTGCAATTCAAGTTGTTGATTATCATCTTTAAAGCCCTACATGGCTTAGGACCAGGTTATCTTCGGGACCGCATCCTACCTCATACATCCCTACGACCAGTTAGGTCCCACAAAGTCGGTCTCCTCCAGATCCCTTCAACCAATGTCGGTTGGCGGGACCAAGGGGGAGAGCCTTCTCTGTGGGGGCTCCGGCTCTCTGGAACCAACTACCCCCAGAGATCCGAACTATTCCCACCTTGCTGGCCTTCCGGAAAGCCATTAAGACATGGCTCTTCCTGCAGGCGGGGTGATTCAGAGACCGCTGAACATCTTGGTCTCCCCCATGTATGTATTGCTTGTGCTGTTTTTATTGTTTTAAATTGCTATTTTATTATTGTATTTTTATTGTATTATAGCTGTTCTTGCACATGTTGTACACCACCCTGAGTCCCCAGGGTGTAGGGCGGCATATAAGAATCGCTAAATAAATAAATAAATAAATTATCAGGGGATGTCTTATTTTGGGGGAAACAGGGTAGAAGATATGCTAATCCGCAGTTCAAAGGTAGCTCTTCCAAATCTTAATAGAACAAACTACTAGGTTGAAAGCCCATAATATCAAACAATAAATTTGATTCCTTTTTTTCTCTTGCAAAGTCAAGCAAGTCAAATACTGCATTCATGTAAGCCTCTAGAACCGTGATGGCAAACCTATGGCATGCATGCCAGATGTGGCACGCAGAGCCTTTTCTGTGGGCACACGCACAGTCACTTCGTCTCCGCTCGGCAAAAAAAAGCAGTTTCTTTTCCTGCAGAGATGCCTGTGCTGGGATGCCCCACCTCCCTGCCAGCCAGCTGGGCACTTAGCTTGGAACCTATTAGCTCCACCCCACCCTTCGCCTCAGTGAGAGGTGCACAAAAGTTCGGCCGGGCTCCTCCAGAGACGGAGTTTTCAGGGGGCCAATCCAACACCCAGGCTAGCTTCAGCACAAACATTCATTCTTGGCTTTGAGATTCCTAGCTGCAATGGGCAGCAAAGTTAGGTTTGTCCCCCTGTGCCGATCCGGCAGACAAAATAGGAAAAGGGAACAGAGAGAAACAGTCCCGTTGCAAAGCTGTGCGCGGGTTGGAGGGGGGCAAAAATTCCAACTCCAGCCTCCTGCTGTGGCGTGGGGCTTTGGGAGAAGGCTGGAAGGAAGCACCACTGGCTCGCTCACGTTCTCAGTCACCAGTCTAGCTTGACACAGGAGGCAACACAGCTCACATTGCCCTTTCCAAGCCGCTGTCGGTGAAGCCGGGAGCCGGTGAGGACTGGCTTTTTGCCTAGCTTTGTCCAGGTGCCTAGCTTTGTCCAGGTGTTGGGGGGGGAACAGATGGGGTTCTGGGGCAAACTAGACTGGGAAAGCTGGCTGTGAGAGGAAGAAAAGCCGAGTGAGCTGGACCCAGAAGCTTCCCGAGTCCCCGAAGCAGCAACATGAGGGAGAAGGGAGTGGCGTTCCTGCGTGCTGCCGTTTCTGTGTGCTAACGCTGCTGTTCCCTTCTTTGCATGGGATCCCCCAGCAGGGAACAGCAGTGTTAGCACACAGAAATGGCATCAAGCAGGAACACCACCCCCTTCTCCGTTTCTATTCCCATTGCTGGGGGATCCCATGCAAAGAAGGGAACAGCAGAATTAGCACACACAGAGAGAGATATCCAATCCAATCTTGGAGAGTTATATCAGGGCTGGCGGGGGTGTGCGCTCTCTCTCTCTCTGTCTCTCTCTCTGTCTCTCTCTCTGTCTCTCTCTGTCTCTCTCTCTCTCTCTCTCTCACACACACACACAGAGAGAGAGAGAGAGAGAGAGAGAGAGAGAGACAGAGAGAGAGAGAGAGAGGTTGGATCTTTCTTTCCTCCCACCCCCCCTTCTGCCCCACCCACCCGAGACCCCAGGATTCCCTCCCCAACCCTGCCTGTCTCATACAAGCACCACCCCCATGACTGATGTAGAGTTGACCACGCCCACTCAGTCACATGACCACCCCCGTGCCACACCCACCAGGTCATTAGAAAGAACAGGTTGGCACTTTGTAATAAATAAGTGGGTTTTGAGTTGCAGTTTGGGCACTCGGTCCCTAAAAGGTTCGCCATCACTGCTCTAGAACCATGTTTCTCAACCTTGGAAACTTTAAGATGTGTGGACTTCAACTCCTAGTGTTCCTCAGCAAGTCAGCTAAGGTTAAAAAACATCAATTTACTCACACTAGTCCTAATTCTAAGAATAATAAATAAGTGGGTACCTTCCAAGAAACTCAGAATATAAATTTTAAAATGTTTGATTAAGATTCTTCCAAAGGGGAAAGTTTTACAGCACTGGGTAAGTTTCCTTCAATCCATAGCAAAATAAGTTTTAACTACATGTTTAAGAACTTTAAAAAAAATTAATACACAGGAGAAATAGTAATTAAAACTTTGATTTTAGAAAGCTATAAATGGAGTAAGAGTACAGGTAAATTTGTAATAAGAATTTGGATTTAATTATAAAGAATCCTTCAAATGGAAAAATGTGATTGTTTTTATTTACTTTTTTAAAAAATAATACGATAAGACTTTAAAAATTGGACACTAGAGGGAACTGAAGAGAACTAAAGATTACAATTAAAGGGGGTATCACTCAAACTAGACTTACAAATACAGAATGAAATAAAATATTTTCACATTGGGTATATTGAATGTTATTTTTGAACAATGAACCCAGAAATTAATTTTAATAGTGTCTGCCTTTATAGATCTAAATCTTAGTGTCTGCCTTTATAGATCTGATCTTACTACATCTAAAATATGTTATGGAAGAGGAACTCATTCTACCTGTTGACAAAATCAAGTTTGACTTTATTTAAATGTGTATCTGTGTTATTACTGAATTATAAATTAATTAAAGTAATCTTACATTATAAATTTATTATATTATTTTAATACAAATTATAAAGACTGAATTTAAAAATGGTAGGCTTCAAGAATAATGAAATAAAAGGTGTTAGATTGGACACACAAAACACTAACTGATTTTTGTTGCTTGCATATCCTTTTTAATTATTAAGACTTTCTGTAATTATTATGACAATGACTGGGATAATTTTCCTATATTGGATTTACTAAAGAATCTTGTTAAGATGCTTGGGAAGAATTTTGTAAGAAGGGACAGGAATATATGAAAAGAAATTAAGTTCTAGGATATTATTTGGAGAGACTAAAGATCAAGATGGTCAGAAGTAAAATCAAGTCGGTTTATTTGATCAAGGTTGAAATAGATATGGTGTGATCACTAGTAATGGACTTTTGCTGACACTAGTACAGAAATGAGGAGGTTTTACGGATCTGTTTATAGATAAGAGATGAGATATGGGAAGAAGTCTTTTGTTGTATTTTAAAAGAACGTAATACATTACTAAAATTATTCTTATGTGTGATAAAAATGGGAAGTCCTTTTTTATATATTTTTCTTTTTTAAACTATATTTGTATGTTTTCTTTCTTTTCCGTTTCTCTAATTTTTCTCCCTTTTTCCCTTTCTTTTCTGTACCTACTTTTTTCATTTTATATTTTTTCCAGTTTTACTTCTTTTTACTAATAGTATTAAATTACTATTATGTCCAGGTTCGAGTCCTGAAGCCATGCAATGGGGGTGAGTTCCTATTACTTGCCCCAGCTCCTGCCCACCTAGCAGTTCAAAAGCATGCAAATGTGAGTAGATTAATAGGTACCACTTCAGTGGGAAGGTAACAGTGTACTGTGAGCCTTTGGCATATAGCCGTGCTGGTCACATGACCATGGAAATTGTCTTCGGACAACACTGGCTCCCTCGGCCAAGAAACGGAGATGAGCACTATGCCCTATAGTCGGACATGACTGACTTACCTTTTACTATTAAAAAAATAGAACTTTTGACAGTTTTTAATATTTAATATTTAAAATCCCGAACCATCAGGATCTGAAAAATATATCTGCTCAAACACCTACCGTGTTCATCCACATCTTCAACTTCATGTGTTTTAATTCATTAAATTTAATTAAAGTTATTTGACTCATCCTAAACTTTGATCGTTTCAACTAACAAAAATGTACAAAAGCAGGAGCAAATTAAACTCTCTAGTTTAAGCCGTAAACCCATGGTGAATATTGTGGGGGAAGGGAAGGGTTTCATTAAAAAGTTTTGTTCAACATTGTACATCAGTTGCTAACCGAAAAGTGTGATGGTGATTTCCACTGATTTTGGACATTCTCCTATGTAGGTGTGAGGCAGGGATGAAATGCTCCCGGTTTGCTCGTGCCTGTCGGTCGTCGGAGAGCCGATCGCGAAGGCAGCGCGAGGCTCCACCCACCCGCCCGGACGCCTCCATTTGAGTTCTTTTACCTTCTGCGCATACACAGAACGCTTTGCGCATGCGCAGAGGGTAAAAGAACCCAAATGGTGGTGTCCCGGCGGGTGGGCGGAGCCTCATGCTGCCTTCGCGACCGGCTCTCCAATGACCGACAGGCACAAGCGAACCGGGAGCATTTCACCCCTGGTGTGAGGGGTTTTCCCGCTTTTATGAAGAATGTAGAATGAGATTCAAAGTACAGCAGCTGTCATAAGGCTCACCTCATTGTGTACAGCAAAGTTCCATCATCCTCAAGACGCAGCAGCTTGTTGGGAGTGGTCATGTTGTGAGCGATAGATTTTTTGCCGTTGTGGAAAAAGGTATCTGGGGTCCAAATCTTACTGGCCAGGAGATTGTTAAGAGGGAGACGTTGCATTGGGCCTTTAAATCGAAGCCTTTCATCTTTCCAGCTTTGTCGGAAAAAAACATCAATAGTATACTCCTGGTATAAAAAAAGAGAGAATTGCATAAGGATCCACTTGTTAAATTATCCAAGCAACAATAACAGGAGAAGCTTAGAATCTGTGCAGTCCAACCTACCATTTCAGTGTCAGAAACTGGACCGAAACTGGTGACATAGATGTCTGTTTTCACCTCCGTTATTCTCTCTATTGGAAAAGAAAAGCATGCAGTAAATCAACAGCTGCTGTATTAGCGGGTGAGTGAGAGAGCTGTCTTTAGCTTTGTTCTTGATAACAGAACTTATGCAGCACTAAGAGTATCCCCTGGGACTCAAATAGGAAAGAGCTTTCATTTCCCTGACTTCCACATCAAACCATTTGACGGTAATATGGGTGCAAAATCAAACCCTGGGCTGAAAAGTGGCAATATGCCTGCTACATCTCTAAAAAGCATCTCTAACCTCCCCAAAATAATTTAAAACGTTTAAAATAAATAGCAAATGAAAACACCAACATCTCAATCTCACGTGGGAAAATTGTATTTCAACAATCTCACTCAAAACACCAAGAGATTTTAGCAACTTTAATTCTGGTAGACATATTGGCCAAAAAACTTTGCCTATCTCAGTTCTGAGAAATACAATAACTCATCATTTCTATATAAAGTATACCACAAAATCTTTGTCAGTGCTACGTATATTGCAGTAGATGAACCCAAGGGAAAAAGTTCTGACCATAAGTAGAAATACGTATATAAAATAGGTGCAAGATTGGATCCAAGCAAAAGTTACTTCTAAGAGTCTAAATTATTTCAATTAATAAAGCAATGTGCTGCCTGTTGGGATTTAACATACAACGTTATATAACAATAGTACTTAAGCTTATATCCTGCTCCATAGTGCTTTATAGCACTCTCTGAGTGGTTTACGGAGTCAGCATATTTCCAACAACAATCTGGGTTCTCATTTTACCAACCTTCGAAGGATGGAAGGCTGAGTCAACCTTAAGCTGGTCAGGATCGAACTCCTGGCTGTGGGCAGAGCCTGCAATACTGCATTTTAACCACTTAACTACCACAGTTCCTGGATACATATAACATTATGGTAAACATACAATAATATATGTAAACATACAAAGAAAAATAAGACAAAGGGGGAAATTTCCAGGGGAAGACATTAGATGCCTCAACTTCATAACTTATCACTGGGGATAAGTAATATAGCTTACATCTGTTACAATTCTTAGCTTGGCCTTCAAGATATGAATGCTAAATATCTGTAACTGTACAAGGTAGTTGCTTTTGCCACAGCATATATGGTTTTGCCAAAAATTAATCGTGGACTGTATTTTTCACTACAACTTAAAGTCAATCTCCTTTATTCTTCTTTCAGAAAACATCAGCTTCAGTAGTGGGTTCCTACCGGTGCGCTCTCCGCCTTTCTTCGCTGCCGAGCCGAAGAAGCTGGCGGCGTTTGCGGCGCGGGGCTTCCCCCACCCGCTTTCCCGGGACGCCGGGATGCCGCCATTTGCGTTCTTCTGCACTCTGCGTAAGCGCTGCTTGCGCAGAGTGCAGAAGAACGCAAATGGCGGCATCCCGGCGTCCCGGGAAAGCGGGCGGGGGAAGCCCCGCGCCGCAAACGCTGCCAGCTTCTTCGGCTCGGCAGCGAAGAAAGGCGGAGAGCGCACCGGTAGGAACCCACTACTGATCAGCTTGATAATATGAGCTGATTAATAGGACTACTGCAGAGTGGGGATCAAAAATAGTCAAGATGGTTGACACAAATAGGTAACCATGGCCACATTCCTTTTCAAGTGCATCGTGCATATGATACAAATAGTCTTCAATAGTACGTACCAGAGGTTGGTTCCTCCCAGTTCGCACCGGTTCTATAGAACCGGTAGCAAACCACTGGTGACGTCACAATGACATCATGGAACTGGTTCTGTCGGTGCCGGTCTGTGGACGCCGCCATCTTTTTTTTGGATTTTTGGGGGGGGATTTTTTGGGGGGAGGGGATTTTTTCTGGGGTTTTTTCTTCTGCGCATGCGCAGAAACCGAGTTTCCAGCACTGTGCATGCATCGCCATCTTGTTTTTGGCTTTTGGGGGGGGGTTTGGATTTTTCAGCACTGCGCATGTGCGCGCACAAAGCACACGCACGTCCACGAGGCATGGGAGGAAGCGAACCGGCAGCGAAATAAATTAGAACCCACCCCTGGTACATTAAAAAAGGGCAACAGAGCTTCAACTGTGGGGTTGCCATTTTGCCTTTTTTGGACCCCTCCCAATCCCCAAATGCCCCATTATTTAAGAATGTACTTACCATTCAAATATGGCTTAGGAGACTTGACTGATTGATTTTGTACTATCAAGTCAATTTTTCATTCCTGACAAATACTTACATATTTTACCCCATAATTTTCATAAGATGAAAGAAAACCCATTACAACTTTTGAAACTTTGAAAATATTTATATTATTTTTAATGTTGAAAGATTTATAGTATTTTACCACAATCTTTTTTTAAAAAAAATACCTAGTATTTTTGATAGTTGCCACTATCATATATTATAGTTATTTTTTCAATTTTGGAGACTCCTAATGTTAAATAAAAATATTTTAATTAATTAATTAGCACCCAGTTTATTGCAGTGGTTAAGGATTCAGGCTAGAAACCAGGAGATGGTGAGTTCTCATTTTGCCTTAGCCATGAAGCCAGCTGATTAACCTTGGAGCAGTCACACTCTCTCAGCCCTAGGAAGAAGCAGGCAATGGCAAACCACTTCCAAAATCTTGCCTAGAAAACTGCAGGGAACTGCAGTCACCAGGAGTCAAATAATGACTGAAAGGCACACACACACACACACACAACAACGTTAACTATAAACAGACTGATGTGTTCTATTTTCCCCCTGCCCCTAAAAGGAAAATTCCTAATATTTTTATTTCTGGATTAGAAACACACCTAATTCTGAAGAAAACTATAATTTTAAATGTACATTTTCAAAGGAATCTGCTACAAGTCGTGACAAAAGCACACACGTCATGATAGGTAAGTGATATAATTTGGGTGCATCTCATGACCAATGACTGCAATTCAGCAAATTAACAGCAGAGGAAACAAAATAAAACAACAGTTTATGGCAGGATTGTCCATGCAATCAAAATATGCCTGTTTTATAAACAAGATAGCAAAATTTAGCCATGTTCATAGAAACTGCCATTGGTTTTATAATAGAAGCAAACATAGAGCAAACAGAACTGCATGGATACTTTTGAAATAGAGTTATAAGGCGAACACTTGCATTCTTATAAAAATGCAATGTAAGAAGACACTGCCGTTTTTGCAGAATTGTCTTGTTCCCTATGGATTTACAATTGCCCCATTAAGCAGAGAACACAGACCTTCTGAAAAGAGCATTAAATTCAAGCAATAAACATCAATGCAAATACATTCAGCTGCCTTAATTTTGATCAAGCCTGCCTCTCTCTTTAATACTTATTGAGGAACATTTAGGGCCACAATAGCTGCATATGTGTTTTGACCAAATGAAGTTTTAATGTTGCTATTATTTGGAGGGGGGAAATACCTGGTGTATAAGCTGGTCTTTTAACCATTAGGCATGTACTTCAGGTTGCTTTTCAAAAATTAAGATCTTGGTTTTAGAGGCGCTGATCTCAAGTACAATCTCAGGGAGATATTGACTAGACCACTAGCTTTAATTAAACCAGGGGTGAAATGCTCCCGGTTTGCTCGTGCCTGTCGGTCATCAGAGAGCCAGTCGCGAAGGCAGCACAAGGCTCCGCCCGGACGCTACCATTTGAGTTCTTTTACTCTCTGCGCATGCACAGAACGCTTTGCGCATGCGCAGAGGGTAAAAGAACCCAAATGGCGGCATCCAGGCGGGTGGGCGGAGCCTCGCACTGCCTTCGCGACTGGGTCTGCGACGACCGACAGGCACGAGCGAACAGGGAGCATTTCACCCCTGAATTAAACCCAATAGATGGTTTGATATGTAAACACTACACTGTGTTCATATAATATGGTTGTGAAATGTCTATTGCCTCATTTTGTGGGTGCTCTAAATTAGTTATTTTGGGCACAAGAAGGTTAATATACAAATTAAGCAACTGGAGGGAAAATATATCCCCATCTCTCTCCTTTTCAAGTTGGAATCTCTTTAGTGCAATGACCTTGCATACAGCAACAGACCTTTTATTCTAGAATTCTCATCAAGTTTATGCATTAGCATTAGTAGCTGCTACCTATAGATTTATGAGTTTATGCCACAACCTTATCCTGGAAGTAAGATGAAGTGCAGCCCTGAACATGATGAATAAATGTGCCTGGCTTTGATTAACATTTTTCAGCCAGATGTTGCTGTATGAGGGCATGGTCAAGGATATAGAATGTCCAGCTCTAAACCATGTTTGCTCATCTGCCAAAATATGCTAGATTAGGTCTAGACTGACCTAATCAGGAAATTTATTATGTAGTAGAGAACTTAATTATTCTGTTTAAAAGGCTGATGGTTAGTAGGCAACTGCTGACCATCGTTTTACAGATAGATGTCACTATAATGCTTTGGTGTTTGCCCACAGTGATAAACATAGGTCAAGAGAAAAGCAAGTACAGGGCTTCACCATTCCAAATTATTGCATAAACTTTTATTACTCTTGAAGTAATTATCTGGGACTATGCCAGCTTTCAGCTGTCTTCTAAGGCCTGTTATTTTAGATCTATAACTGGAGCCAAGTTAGGGAACTGGTTGAGATTTGTGTCAGATTCGTGGAAGTCTTTTTCTACCTATTTCTATTTTTTTTCCTCAAGTCTCTTTCTGTAAGTAATACAATAAAGTGGTCCTCCCACGCTGTTGCCAGTAAAATATAAAAGAAATGCAAGAGTCAGAATGCACATGATGTTGTTTCCTCTAAAATCATGCAACTGACTTTCCAGTTTTATCTTACTCTAGTATAAATGTGTGAAGGTTGGGAGAGAGATTTTGAAGAAAATCACACATATACAAAACAAAAATAAGAAAATTCACACATTCATACTGGTGAGGTTCTTTTTAAAAAGCAAAACAAAACAAAGACCTACACAAAAGAGAGAATCAGGTTCAGTAAATAAAGCTTATATTTGGGTTATATTGCATTTTCCTCTCTTCTGAAGTTGCGATCTCCTTCAAATCACATCTGCACGATTTATTTCACATAGGGATTCACATAATTTCCCTACCGGTTCGCCCAGCACTGAAAATGTGAGAAAATGCTTCGGTCGCGCGCACCCCTTCCGCGCATGCGCTTTGCTCACGCGCGCAACTTGCACGCAGCTTGAAAACGTGGCTAAATAGGACGGCAGGCCGCTGGGGCGGGTGGCCGGGCCCACATGCAGGTCGCTACTACCAGTTCGCCCGAACCGGTCTGAACCGGCTGAATACCACTTCTGATCAAGAAGTTTAGTCTTATTATTCTAGAAAATAGAATAATGATTTCTGCTTAGTTTTCTGACATGTTTTTATGCCATGCATAAATTTATTACATTCTCTCTCTCCCTCTCCCTCTCTCCCTCTCTCTCTCTCTCTCTCTCTCTGCATCTTCAAGTCAGTTTTTTATTCCTGTTGAGTGTTTGAACTAGTCCCTGTTGTTTTCTTGGCAAGGCTTTTCAAAAGTGCTTTGCCATTGCCTCCTCCTTAGGGCTGAGAGAGGATGATTGTCCCAAGTCATCTATCTGGTTTTATGCCTAAGACAGGGCTGGAATATCCAGTTTTAACCACTACACCAAACTGGCTTTCTTGAATTACTCATTAAAAGAGCCATTGATTTATTAACTGTAGTCTAAAAAATTTGGTCATTTGTAGACACTTGTTTACTAGAAATTCAGACGCATTTAAATATGAGAGGACAATCAATTTTATTAGTTAACTTCATGGGATAGATCTTTATCACTGTTTTTTATGAAATGTTGGTTGCTACATCTCCTCAGGACACTGAAGAACACATTTTACACTCCTGATTGGCCGGGACCGGCCCTGCTGCAGAGCGGGAGATTCCTGGCCCCCTATTGGCTGCCGCATCTGACAGCCGCCTATAAAAGAGCTGTCAGATGCGGCTGAGAAGGCTTTTCGTTACAGAACTGTTTGGGTTGTTTGCGCTGCTGTTTCCTCCAGTCAGCCTTAATAAAGGCTTGTTGTTATTACTCCTCGTCTCGCCTCAGTCATTTCCACCTCGCCTCGGACTTAATATTGGTATTAATCTCGGGAGGCCATCCTGTGCACAGAGCATGCAATCAAGAAGGAGTGGAGAGAAAAAGTGATCCGTCCCTAGAAGATCCTTCCAGTACCATTTCCACAAAATGGACTGTCCTCTTACAGCAGGAAAGGCGGAAAGGGGACTATGCTGGGGACATGCTGAAAGAGGTTTATGGCCTCTTAATTCCAAAATTTCCAAAATGGGGGCATTTCTTACAAGTTACTGCATCCCCCATTGCCCTCATATTAAATGCGACTGCAGGTGATATGGCAGCACAGACCCTACAGCTTGCTTTTAAATACAATCTTTCTCCTCTGTATCCCCATGAAAGATGAAAGCGGCAACTGGGCTTCTCTTAGTGATTGTTCTCAAGATGACAAGCATGAATTCTGACTGGAAGACATAAAACAATCTTTAAGATAAAAAAAAGAATAATAAAAGAAAGGAAACCACTCTTTGAGAAGATTGTAATATACTCTCAGCACGTATTTTGACTAATCCCTTGTCTTGCCATGTTGCTCCCTACAGTTATCTATATGTTTAAAATATTGGTATACTCTCCTTTATTCAAAGGACAGTGAATGGTTATAATATCTACATTGAAACATAACAAAAACATACCTTGATTGATAAAATGAACCAACCAAGGGCATAAAGCAAACAACAGCATTTCTGAAATTGTGTTTCGGGGAGGAAACATTGAACTTATGGCAAGAAAGACAGCAGGAAAGTTGCTGTTGTTTAAAATAAATATGTGTCACAACCAAGGAGCCACAGCAAAGCAGTGTTTTCTTTATTATTACATACTGCACTTTCAGTATTTATTTATTTATTTATTTATTTATTTATTTATTTATTTATTTATTTAATTAATTAATTAAATTTATATGCCGCCCAACTCCCAAAGGACTCTGGGCGGCTTAACAACAGAATAAACATTTAAAACATCTTAAACATTAAAACAATTTAAAAAACCCATGCATATAATTTCATGGCCGGATCTCCCGATTACAACCGCAAGTTCCACGGCCCGAGGCCTGTCGGAAAAGCCAGGTCTTTACTGTTTTTTGGAAGGCCAATAGGGTGGGGCAGTCCGGATCTCCGGAGGTAACTGGTTCCAGAGAGCTGGGGCAGCCACAGAGAAGGCCCTCCACCGCGGGCCCGCCAGCTGGCACTGTTTAGCTGTTTAGCTGTTTAGCTGGCACTGTTTAGCTGACGGGACCTGGAGGAGACCAACTCTGTGGGATCTCAACAGTCGCTGGGAGCTGTGTGGCAGAAGGCGGTCTCGAAGATAACCTGGCCCAGTATGGTGTATTGAGAGCCAATTTGGTCTAGTGGTTAAGGCATCGAGCTAGAAAGCACAACGTTCATGAGTTCTGCTCCCATCTAAATCATGAAAGCCAGCTGGATGACATTGGACCGGTCATTCTCTCCCAGCCTAAGTCAAATCACAGTGTTGTTGTGAAATAGGAGGAGAAAGGATATCATTGCTGCCTTAAGTTATCTGTAAAATAATAAAGATGAGACATAAATAAAATAAAAAATAATAAAAAATTATTGTATTATTTATCATACCTCCCAGACCTGGGCGAAGTCTGTTATCGTATCCATCCAATAGGCCATCAAGGATCCGAGTGAATATGGTAATGTTATCATTGGTGTCATGTTTCCCTGAAGCTGTTGGCATCTGTGAGAAGCTGTTAAAAAGGAGAGTATAGGAAGAACGTAAATATAATCAAGCTTGGCTAGAGGTTGCCTTATATTTCAATTTTCATTTAATTATTTAGATTGGTTTATTGCTGGCTATCAACATTTCCTGGTGGTTTACAATAAAGACAGTAAGCATCTAGGACTGGATAATGGAAGACTTCACAGGGGAGATTACAGAAAAATGTGTGGTCTTAACTGTTTTATAGAAAACGTAACCGTTTTATAGAAGCTTTCTGCCATTATATTCCACCATTGTGCATTTGTTCTTCAGTTATATCCTGTAAACAAACACACATACCTCGCATATATTTTCTCTTATCAGCAGAAATTACTGTGCTGGAAAGAGCCTCAGGAATCATCAATCCCTGCAAATTCAGGAAATGTGATGCATGGCTGAGAATCATGAATAACAAGGGCAGTTTGCAAACAACTTTTTGAAACAATCTGTATTTATGTTGAGCAGTTGATACCATTAGAAACTCTACAAAAATCCCAGAAGAGCAGGAGCCTAGACTTGTTAGTTACAGTGTTATATATAGCATCATGTCCCATGCTGACTAGCCATTACCCTAAACAGTCTTGATTTCGTGAAATGAATAAATGCAAAGTGCAGACCAGAGGTGGGTTCCTGTCTCTGATTGCCGGTGCGGTTAATCGCTGAGTTCGGCGCAGAAGCCGAAGAAGCTGCTCCTGTTTGCGGAATGGGAGCTTTCCCCGGGCACTTTCCCCGCCCGCATGGATGCCGCCAATTGCGTTCTTTTGCCCTCTGCGCATGCGGAACGCTTTGGGCATGTGCAGAGGGCAAACGAACGCAATTGGCGGCATCCATGCGGGCGGGGAAAGCGCCCAGGGAAAGCTCCCGTTCCTCGAACGGGAGCAGCTTCTTCGGCTCTGCGCCAAACTCAGCGATTAATCGCACCGGCAATCAGAGGCAGGATCCCACCTCTGGTGCAGACAATAATTGATTGACTTCTCCCTGTAGATCAGTTTCTCAATTTGGATCTACCATCGAGGCTGGACAATCATGGAAAAACAATGGCAAGGAAAACAGTTAACTTCAATTTTTAAAACCGTTAAACCAGCTGCAACCCCGATCAGAGGAGAAACCTAGCTTTGGTGACTCACACGCTGGTAGCCTCCAGTTTGAATTGTTGTATTAGAAATTATGCTCTGTGAATAGCCCGAAAGCCAGTCTAAAGCTTACAGCTGGGCCAGAATACCCAGCAGCATGGGTAGTGTGAGTATCTCTTGAGATTTGACAACATCCATTTGACACAACTTCAATGGTTGCTGGTTGCTTTTTGTGGCTAATTAAAAATGTTTTTAATGATGTATAAAGCCTTACACAGCTTTAGATAAAGGATCTTGCAGGATTGCCTAATCCCACAGAGTCTGTCTTGCATGATTAGATCACTGCAGCTCCAGTAGTAAAATTTGAAACCAGTATTAGCTGTGACTGCAGCAGCATATTCGTCCAGTAAAAATAAAATAATTCTACAGCTATTTATGTTTCTTTTTTTCATGTTCGGATTCAAGTTATGGAACGAAGTGCCATTGGAGTTGAAACAAACCCTTTTCTTATTATACCCCACAAGACTTCAGAAAAGGGACTCAAACAGATAAAAGCTTTTGCCTAGGCTTTAACTGTTTTAACTCTCTTTTGATAGTTTATATTTCTATAATGTAAATATAAAGCTTCTTACTGTTTTAATAATGCATTAACTTTTGTTTTACATTGTGCTTTTGTTTTAATTGTATTTCTGGAAGCCATCCTGGGCCATTGATATGATTTAGCATACAAATCCTCTAAATAAATTTAGAAATATGTAACGCATAAGTGGGAGGACAGACATTTCTGTACAATGGAAGCACCCATTTTTCTATGTCTGTTGTTGTACATGTTTTTTGAAAGATACTTTAAAACTTACATTCAAAAAGTTGTCGATAAGGCCAAACAAAATTCTAATTTGATTAGATAGTTCTACTTAGTTTAAATTAACTCAAGTTAATTGGATTATTCCACAGTTACATAATCAATTATTTCTCACTTTCTAATACATGTAAAAGTACTATTTGGTGGTAGCTGTTAAAAAAAAAACTTCAGAAAATCGTCTCAAGGTTTTAGGGAGTCACATGTAGTTCTGGAGCTTCAGATTCTGTACATCTGCTTTAAAAATATATTCAACAGACCTTCGAATAACCAAAAACTTGATTATTACAGGAGTCTGCAAAAATCACTTCTCAGGTTGGCAATGCTTCTGCAGACCATTGTGTAAAAAGTCAGATGCAAATTTTTTTCTTTTACAGGAAGATTATTAGAAAGAAAATAACAGGTATTGATACATCAGGCCAGATCAATTCTAAATTGAAAGAAGTTCAGCTGCTGGAATTCTAACTACATCCCTCTGAGCTCAATGTATTTTTAAGAATCTTACTTGGTCGATTTTTAGTTTTAGGCAGTTGCTAACCGCCGAACTGCCAACCTTCTGATCGACAATCTCAGTGGCTAAGACACTGAGCTTGTCGATCAGAAGGTCGGCAGTTTGGCAGTTCGAATCCCTAGCACTGCGTAACGGGGTGAGCTCCCGTTACTTGTCCCAGCTTCTGCCAACCTAGCAGTTCGAAAGCATGTAAAAATGCAAGTAAAAAAATACGGACCTCCTACAGCGGTCCGTGTGCCTTTGGCGTTTAGTCATGCTGGCCACATGACTACAGAGACATCTTCGGACAGCGCTGGCTCTTGGGCTTTGAAACAGAGATGAGCACCGCCCCCTAGAGTCGGGAACAACTAGCACATATGTGCGAGAGGAACCTTTACATTTACCTTTAAAGAGACTAACAATTCTGGCCTTGGTTCAAGGTGGATGCTGGAACTAGCAGTCATTAGATTAAAAGAAGGCTGTTTTCTACATATGCCTCAGCTTCCCAAGGCCACCAAGTAACCCACGGAGTAATCACTAATTTCTATAGCATGGGACGAAGCAGACTAGAGTTTAAATTGTGGACTCTTCATACTGCAATTGGCATTCAAATTATTGTGTTTTTATTTCATTCTTATCTGCCATAAAGAATGTGAGAAAAACACTGCCAAATTGTATCCACAACTTAGCCAAGAGCAGTAGTCAAGTAGGACTTTGTCATTTCTGCAACTATTGACCATGTATAAATTTACTTGTTTTCCTTTCTTTTTCTCTGCCCTAAATGAGCATATATGAAAACCATGATTTTATGGTGATTTTAACAATTTAAATGATGAGTACAGGCTAAAAAAATCCCTTTTGATCATTTTATCTGTTTGAAATGGTTAAGCTTGGACATTTCTTTAGAGGTTAAAAATAGCACACTGCCAAATGCAGACCACCATGTATGATAGAAGGTACCTTGCATTTGACCACATTTCCAGCAATTTGGTTCCAAATTTGAGTAAATCTTCGCTAATCTAGTGGGTGCCATATACCATCGATAAAACATTTTGTACTGGTTTCTCTTTATATTTTGCCGATTTAGTTATTTTATAATTTCTATTCCAAATTTTCCCCCAGTCTTCTAATTCTATACTATGTCCAATATTTTTTGCCCATGCTATCATAACTCCCTTCACTCTGCTCTGTCAAATTCTAATAAATATTTGTACATTTTTGTTATTAATTTTTCATCCTGGCCAATCAATACTTTATCTAATTGTTGTGGGACTATCTCAAATCCGGCAATGGTTCCATTTCTACCTGAACTGCTGACACTTTCTGATGAAATCCTTTATTACTTAAACAGCTAATGCTTTGTAGAGTTTCCTTGTAATTTTAATTCTATTTTTGGCTTCGTATAAGAAACAATTAGACAACAAAAAAAGAACAAGAATAAAACAGGAAGAGGAGGTGTGACCTAGAATACTTTCATGATTTCCCATGCTTAATTCAGCTTTTTAGTTTTGATCAATTTAGTGAAATAACACTTAAAGGGAGATACCTTTGTTTGATCTAGCACATATCCATGCAAAATATGTTAACGCTTTTTTAAAAGGTTATTTACCTTAGAAAAAATAACTGAATTCTAATGCAGTATGGTTTTCATCCACCAACTACCATGATTAATTGATGAAAAGGTTTTAGAGTAAATATAACATTGTTCTGAAAAAGCAATACCAATTCACATGGAAGCATTTGGTATACAGTAAATGAATTTTATGCCACCACAGACAACTATTATGTCCCTATAGATGGCATCAGTTATTCACTTATGTGCAGACAAACTTACAAAGAGAAAGCTGTTTCAGATATTGAATTTAGTATGGGAACACATCAATTGAACAGAATTAGTGTGGAATGACACATACAGAATGCACACAAGGGGGCATGCACATAATTCACCAGTTAAAATTTATGCAAAGGCAAAATTTTCAGTATGGCATATTCTTTATATGTTAAGTGAAATGTACACATGTATAGTTGTCAATGAAAGGTGAGACAAACGGAATTCAGACAACCACTGGATGCCTGACTGACTAACCTAATGTTGTTTGATGTTATTAGTCACAGATTCATGTCAGCAGCTAACCCTCACTTCAAAATATAATGAAGTGATAAATCACTCTTTAAATCACTGCTCAAATTTTACCTATGGTGGCTACACCATATTTGGTGTTGTTGTCTCAAGGAGACGCCTAAGCCTTTCACAACTTAACCAACTCAAATAGAGACTACTTGTTTCATTTTAATGAAAAGTAGATGATCAATGTATTCTCCAGCAACTTAGACATAAAATTGAGAATCCTGTAAAATGTTCCTTTGTCAGAACTGTTTCCCTGAGCAAAGACTGTACTGCTCTCAAGTAAATTCTGGATGGAAAACCCAAGGATAAGGTTCAAACGTTATAACAAAGTTTTCCCATAAATTCCATTTTATTGCTATGCTATACCACTTCCCAAATCTCACTTGTCTTTGACCCACTATAGGAATGTTAAACAGTAAGAATATCAAGGAAGAAATGTATCTCTGTTATACCCACAGCAAACCAATGACCGTGATGGGCAATCAATTTTCCCAAAGGGCCACATAAGAAACTGGGAATGCTATGGAGGCCCACCATGCCCAATCCGCAATGCTACCACCACTCTGCTCTTCTCTTCCACTGATGCTGATGCTGCCACACTGATGCCCCATCCCCACCATTGCTGCTACCCCACACTACCCCGTCAATGCTGCCAATGTTGCTGGTCAAATTGGGACTGCCTGAGGGCCGTAAAATGCCCAGGTCTGCTCTCGAGGGTTGAGCAGGCTACCGACAGGGACCAAAAATAATAGATGAGTCTGGAGCCCAAAGAGATTGCATTATTTTTGCCATAATATTTACCTACAATGAGATAAGTGAAATTTGTAAAGTTTTGTTGAATGGGTTGATTGAAAACAGCAAACAGTTTGCTCAGATCATATATCTTGGAGCTTTTAGATGCAGATTTGTCATTTAAATGTTTAAAACGCCACCATGTGTTTTAAATATCTACAGGTAATTCTCAAATTACAACCACAGAATTTCCATTGCTAAGCAAGGTGATTGTTAACTGAGACACATCCAATTTTACAGCCTTTTTTGTGCAGTTGTTAAGTCAATCACATGGTTAAGTAAATCTGGCTTTCCTCCTTGACTTTGTCGGAAGCTGACGCTGAAGATTGCAAATGATGATCATGTGACTTGACAAGGTTGCAAACTTTCATAAATACATGCTGGCTGTTAAGCACCCGAATTTTCATCACATACCCTTGTGGATGCTGCAATGGTCATAAGTGCAAGGAGCAGCTGTAAGTAACATTTTTCAGTGCTGTTGCAACTTTGAACAGTCACTAAACAAATTGTTGTAAATTGAGGACTACCTGAAATTCCTTCAGAGGCCTCTCCTAATGGGCTTCTTTCATAAATGCAACTAAAATTAATCAGTTGCTTTAGACTTCAAGATAAATGTTGGTTCTGAAGCAAATTCTCTTTATTACAGATGCTTTTCCAGCAATATGGAAACAGGGAAAATATTTACCTGGGGTACCACATTTCTGCAATTGCCTCAGGAACCTCTCCTACCAATGAGGAGGCATTGTGAAAATTATTGGAAACGTTTTGCTTTAATAACTTTGTTCCTAACATAAATTTGAACTGAAGTAAAATAAACAGCAGAGGTTACCTTTTAAAACAGGGGTCTCCAACCTTGGCAACTTTAAGCCTGGCGGACTTCAACTTCCAGAATTCCCCAGCCAGCTGGGGAATTCTGGGAGTTGAAGTCCGCCAGGCTTAAAGTTGCCAAGGTTAGAGACCCCTGTTTTAAAATATGTGTTTTAGAGATATTTATATAACCCACAGTAGGTAATGGAGCCAGTATGATTGGCCTTGAAAAAAGCTAAGGCAGGGTTGATCATGGCTGGGCTCCGATCCAGAACTAAAAGCTTACTAGGAAGTGGAAAAAAAACACATATATTCTGAGAAAAAGGCCATGACAAACTACTTCCATGTTGTTGCCAAGAAAATTACATGAAATGTTTGTGTAGTCACAAGGAGTTGACATCACCTAAGATATTGGGTTTTTTTAATAGCCTTTTCAGGTTTTGAAACAATTTTTAAAAATTTGAAACTTTCTAATTCAAAGTCATGTAGGATATAATAATTCTTTATGAAAACTCAAAAACTCCATTCCGGCTTTGAAATTTACTGATTAATCAGTATTTCTCATCTTAACATGCTTTACAGGACTGAAGTAAAGGGGGGGGGAGGAAATTATCCAAGATAAACAAAAGTGTTTGTTTTCTTTTTTAAAAATGAGATATGTGTTCTATATTTCATGGGCTAATGGGTAGCCTGGTTCTACCAGTTACATTTTATCTTTTTCTCTCTTATTCTTCCAGCATCCACAGGCCAGCCTCAAGGTGTATGAAATCAGTTTGGCTTTGTCACCCATTGCTTTGAAGGAAGTTAGATGTTGCCAAAATTGAAGCAAAGGCAATAGAGGCAGAATAGACAGCAGATTTCCTACCAATAGAGATTTATGCCAATTCAAGAGCACTTCATCCCAGCAATGGGTGAAGGACTACTGGGATAAAGAAAGAATGGTGTCTTGCTTTTTGAAGCACTTCTTTCCATTTCTTTCTTTTCCCCTCTATCATGAAAATTAAAATTTAAACTTCCTTGCATGTTTTGTTTTGCTGCAAAGTACTAGCACAGGTAACTGTGCTAGTCCTTTGCAGCAAAAAATACAAAATTGCTAAAACAATAGCAATTCACACATTGCTGTGTATTTTTCCGTTTGTTAATACCATTTCATATCCAATTCATGATTGTCATACTGACTATTTCTCATAAATTAAAAGAAAAGCATCCAAGTGCAAAATGACCTGGATATGCATCAGAATTAAGTCATGGGAGATCTGTCCAAGAAGAAAGGTCTATTTGTATTACATCACTATTTTGATCTCTTCTTTATGACAAAATCTTACACATACAGATCTCAAAAAGCAGATCCATCCTCACAACCTTCATCGGATTCATTTCTCCTCTAAAATCAACAAAATTCTAGGTCACCTTAAGGCAGAAGCTTTAGTTTGCTCTTGCTTCATAAACACCCAGGGAACATCTGTTTTACGCATGAAATATCTCTATGGCGCGGAAAAATGGATGGTTAGATTGGTGAATGTTTATGTTTCTAATTTTTCCACAAAGAGAGAGACAAATTACATAGGAGTAATTGTGTAGGTTGATTATAACAGGGACAACAAAATATATTTGACACATTGAAGGCTAGTCAACAGAGTTTGCAATTATTCGGTTAATCATCAGGATAACAGGGCCAAATAAGTTTGCTCACAACATATCTTAGATATGGACACCAGAGAACCTTCAAAGGTTGCCTTGGGTTGTAATTTTTTATGGGAAATATAATTACAATTTGAAAGGCTTTTTTGTTACATATTCGCACAATGGATTTTTTTATGTCTCTTCTTTTCATATACTCTTTTTCTTCTATGTCATTTTCTCCCCCACTGCTTTTAAGTGAAGCACTCTGGAAATTTGTTTTGTGAGATAGATAGATAGATAGATAGATAGATAGATAGATAGATAGATAGATAGATAGATAGATAGATAGATAGATAGATAGATAGATAGATAGATACCGTATTTTTCGGAGTATAAGACACACATTTTTCGCCCTAAAAGTGGTTGAAAATTTGGGTACATCTTATACTTCGAATGTAGCTTTTTTTTTCAGCCCTAACTAGGTGCTAACAGAACTTCCCAGCTCTTACCTTGCAGGCTTTTTCATTGTTACTGTCTCCAAAGAATGTTTTTCCAGCCCTAAGTCTTTGCAGATTTTTTTTTCATTGCTCTACTTGCTCCGAATAAGTTTTTTTCTAGCCCTAACCAGGTGTTAACTATCTTCCCAGCTCTTACCGACTTGCAGGCTCTTTCATTGTTATTCTCTCAGAAGAAGGTTTTTTTAAGTCCTAACCAGGGGATAAAATAATGTGCTGAAGCTGCTCCGAATAAGTTTTTTTCTAGCCCTAACCAGGTGCTAACGATCTTCCCAGCTCTTACTGGCTTGCATGCTCTTTCATTGTTACTCTCTCAGAAGAAGGTTTTTTTAAGTCCTAACCAGGGGATAAAATAATGTGCTGAAGCTGACCAGACTAAGGATGCTAGCCAGATGAATACCTGGTAGGCAGATTGTTTTCCCCTATTTTCCTCCCCAAAAACTAAGGTGCGTCTTATACTCCGGTGCGTCTTATACTCCGAAAAATACGGTAGATAGATAGATAGATAGATAGATGATAGATAGATGGGTGGGTGCGTGGGTGGGTGGAGGGAGGGAGGGAGGGAGGGAGAGAGGCATTTGAGTGTACTTTGTATATTATTCACTGTCTAACCTCCAACCTTTCTAAGTATGATGAGAAAATATTGCTGGGCATTATTTTGCCTCCTTCCTTAATTGTCAAGAAACTTAGATGCCATTCTTGTTCCAAATGAATTTGTGTGTGGATGCCCACCCCTGAAAACATAATCAAAACCTACCAGTATTGAGTGAGGTAAATTTTCTTGTATGGTGGAAAGGAAAAATAAAAGGGTTAAGTAATTAACTGGAAACTTCAGGGCTAGCAAATTTTATTGATCCTCAAAACTAAGGCCATATAAATGTTCCTAACCTCCAGTTCCAGACATAGGGGTTTGGGATAAGGAGGGATGCTTTTTTAATGTGGAGACATGCCTAACACAAAGTCAACAGGTGTACGTTCACAGATAGTTGCTTAGGTATAGATGTAGGACCCATGCTTAGATATAGCAATAGCAATAGCAATAGCACTTAGACTTATATACCGCTTCATAGTGCTTTACAGCCCTCTCTAAGCGGTTTACAGAGTTCAGCATATTGCCCCCAACAATCTGGGTCCTCATTTTACCGACCTCAGAAGGATGGAAGGCTGAGTCAACCTTGAGCCGATGAGATTTGAACAGCTGAACTGCTGAACTAGCAGTAGCCTGCAGTGCTGCATTTAACCACTGCACCATCTCGGCTCTTATAGGTATATAGGTATAGATATAGACCTAGGAACTCTTTTTCTGCTCATGCTGGTTCCAAATAGGAAATTCTTGGCAGCAAGGAATTCAGCTTTCAATCCAAAGTTCTTTACTTCTTCATCAATATTTCTGTGGCACTGTCAAGTCAATATAGACTTCTATCCACTCACCAAGGGAGGTCTTAGAAAAAGTTACAGATGTGCATGATTATGTCCATAAAGTGTCCAAGAATCAAATTCAACTTGAAGGCTTTACCTTTATAGACATACCACAGATAGTTTTGCTAGTGTTTGTGGTGCCTCCAAAGCAAGGCATTTAGAAAGCAGTAGAGAAGCAGCTTTGAATCTTCTTCAACTATATTTTCAACTACACCAGCCTGAAAATGGTATTTTAATGCCCTCCTGCTTAAGTCAATGCAGGGTTAAGAAAAAAAAAAGAAAACTATTCAAACCACCACAACAACAAAAACCGAAAAGGACTATTTGATTCTTGCTTGCTACTGTTGAGGTGAGTTGGCAGGTTATCAAATATGGCAGCTCAACAGCACTGAACATGGTAATATTCTTATGCCCAAGTCCAGACAAGATTGCTGTTATATATAATTACTGTGCTTTAGTTTTGCATGATAACTAATGTAGAGACACCATAGATACAAGCATACCACATGGAGATTACATCCACACAACTTTTTGGTAGCATTATGAAAATAATTTATCACTGCCTTCTTCCAGTGAACATTGAAACGATCAATAGGTGAACTAACAGACATAAGATTTCCTAAGATTGCCCCATTCAGGTACTAACCAGGATCAAACCTGCTTAGCTTCCAAAATCACCCAATACAAACTAGGTGCTATCTTTTGCTGAGGCCTTCATGATAAATCAAAGTAGATCAATAACTTTTATTTTAATTGCTATAATATTAAACTTAATTAAAATGAATATGGGGATATTTTTTCCTAGTGTTAAGAAATCAGTGTTCATAAAATTAATAGTTAGCATATAGGTTTCAAATCTATAACACACTCTTTCTTTTTCCAAAGCATTTATTTATTTCCAGAACTTGTACTTTACTACTTTTCTATCCTAATTGTTAAAATAGACTATCCTACAGCGTACACATTCACCTATGAAATAAAGGCATTTCCACTTGCTATAAAAGAAAACAAAAACAAAAATCATATATTGCATTGCTTACAATATATTGGTTTTCTGTTTACTACTTTTACAAAATACACCATAAAACAAAAAGTAATTACTGAAATGTCAGGATGTGATAAATGGGCACAATTGGTGTTAACTGGTGTATTGAAAATGCTGCTTCAATTTATTAGAGCAACCCTTATGAAGATCTATATGGCTTTTCTACGGAATCCCCAAATATTTCTCAAGGTAGTTACTAAACTGCAGCTAAAAAGAGAACCAAATTCCTTGGCTCAGTTACGCAAACTTTCACAAACTCCTGCAATGCTCAATTGCGCATCAGAATAGTCTATAGCCAACAATGCAGTGCATGGTGAATTTCACTCCTGGAGTGGATTAAGAGGAACTGTTTGGCAAATGTTATCCATTTAAAAATGATTTTGCTAAAAAAACTTTTAAGGACAAATAACATACACTACAATTGCCTATATCTGCCAAGCTGATAAAATACTGAAAAGCCTCACTTCCTTTTACAGTTCTTTGAAAAAAAGGTTTCTCAAAAATTACGCAAGGACACTTTTAACTCTCTTATTTAGGAATTAGTCTTAATTCCTGGTGATTGCCTGGACAAGGCTCTACAATTTTCTTGCCAAGATTTCAGAAGTGTCATTGCCTGCTTCCTAGTGTAAGATTTAACATATTTAACATATTAACAGAGTTGGAAGGGACCTTGCAGGTTATCTAGTCCAACCCCCTGCCCAAGCAGGAGACCCTACACCTGCCTCTACCTAGGATAGAACTCACAACCTCCTGAAGAGAAAGTGACTACCCCAAGGTCACCTAGTTTGCTTTGTGCCTAAGGCTGAACTAGAATTCACAGTCTCCTAGTTTCTATCCTGCTGCCTTTACCACTATACCAAACTGACTCTAAGTATACTTAGAGGGAATTAGGAATAATCTGTTACATTTCTTATTATGAATAACTATATTTGTTACCATATTAGCAGTGCTACAAAGTCCAGAACAGAACCAGATTTTAACATCACCCAGAAAATGTTTGCTTCTATTAAAAATGGTTTACTGGACTGTTTTGGCAAAAAATATGTAACTATATTTATTGTTCAACCATTTTAAATCAACCGCTCCTTGTCCAGCCTTGAGCGGCTATTGTCAATAACCATTCTTATTCTAGTTTTTAAGATTTCCTCTTGAAATTTGTCAACCATATACAAATGTCCTTTATTTTTAATTCCTTTTGACTAAGTACACTCATAAGAACAAATTGTTCAACACTCCAATTGATTTAAAAGATGGTAAATGTACTCACATTTAAAATAAAAAAAGGTATTCAAATAGTGAAGTGGAAGAAAAATCAAAATCTCCTTTCTGTACTTTTTAATGGTCACAGCAGCTAACAATTAAAATCAGTATAGAACTGAAAGTTATGACTTCTTGTAACGTATCTTAGTAATAGCGGTTTGGTGGGGCTGCAACGAACACTTGATAGACACTTCTAATCTTCAGTTTCAGGTTAGGTAAAATGGCTATTAAATCAACGCATTTTTGTAATCACATAATGCCAGTAGTATGAACTGGATGTGGTTTATTACTCTTTCCCATTTGGGGGACAAACATATTATTGTCTCTGGACCACAGCTCACCTCAGAGCAGTCTTCCTGAACTTCATTCATTTTGCGTTTTCACTGATACATTTTTCTCTTGAGAACCAGTTTCTTGTCCAGTTACTGTATTTCTTTTAAGCCTATGTTTTATTACATGTATCCCTTCCCAGTCCCTGGACAAATGGAAGATGACTCTCCTTGCAAGAATACAACCAAGCAACTAGACCAATAAACTATATTCAACTGGGACCAGTGATGACCAGTTGAATAAGGACGTCGCACCTAGGTGCACTAACGATAGAAACTGCTGCTTGATCTCACGATGGCTCATTTCACTAACTCTCAAACAGGAGCTTTCTAATGGGCTTCCACTGAGACAATAGTGCTCAGCCACTTGACTTTCATTCTATCTACTTTCAAATGAAACATGTCATAACACCAGCTGAAAAGTCACAGGACAAGCCAGGTGCAATGAAAATATGTTTACCTTTTCAAATTATCTAGAACTTATCAAGTGATCTTTATTATACCATTATTCTTTTAAACTATGATTTCCACTAACTAGTGAAAAAAAGATTTATTTCAAAATTAAAAGCTCCTCAATATATTTCTCATTAAAACATAAATTTCTACTAAAATGCTTGAGATTATAAAGCCCACTCAAGATCCTCCTGCTAAAAAAAAACGACGACAGCAAAAGCAGGAACGCTTTCAAGATTGTCATTTTCTTTTCTATCACACAATTAAAGTATTCTCTAAGGGGTTTGTGACAAGTATCTATGTAGAGAAAAATGAACAGTACCTGAAAGGAAAGGAGATGAGGAAGAGGGGAAAGAGGAGATTGTTTAAAGCAATTAGAACAGACTTGGTTATTTCACAGCCCCCAGGCCACATCCAGTTCTGTCCAGCCCACAGGAGGTTAATCAGAGATTAGAAATCAGTATAAATAAGAATACACCATGCACGCGATACAACTGCATTGCTTTTATTTTGAAGGCGACTGCTACTTTTTTTCCAATTTACATATGTGCACACCTACACACCTTCACTGTAATGTATTGGTCCTATTGGTTTGGCCCTCCACGACAATCCCAGTTTCACAAGTGAGCCCTAGGGAAAATTAACTGCCCATCCTTAACTAGGAACATTTTATGTTAACTTATAGAAGAGTCCCATACATATCTAATTAGAACTACATCACAGTATTAGAATCTTTTGCAACATTCCTTTTAGGTAGATCAAAGTGACCTCAGAATTTAAGTGCGTACAGGTAGTCTTACAACCACAATTGAGCCCAAAATTTATGTTGCTAGATGAGAAATTTGTTAAGTGAGTTTTGCCCCCTTTTATGACTTTTTTGTCACATTGATAACTGAATCACTGCAGTTGTTAAATTAGTAACAGGATTGTTAAGTGAATCTGGTTTCCCCATTGACTTTGCTGGTCAGAAGGTTGCAGAGGTTGATCACATGACCCCAGGATACTGCAACCCTCATAAATGTGAGTCAGTTCTCAAGCATCCAAATATAAATCACGTGACCATGGGGATGCTGCAATGGTCATAAGTATGAAAAATGATCAAAAGTCACTTTTTTTTAGTCCTGTTGTAACTTCAAACAGTCACTAAATGAATTGTTGTAAGTTGAGGACAACCTGTATTGAGATCTACTAACATCATTTGCTTAAGGCTTATTTCTTTTAATTATTGAGAAAGGCAATGGCAAATCACTTTTGGAAAACTTTGCCAAGAAAACTGCAGAGACTTATCCAGGCAATCTCTGAGAATCGGAAATGATTGAATAAAAAAAAAAAGAAAAAAAGAAAAATTAGTGCTCGCTGCACGACATCCCAACTTCCTTCCCTCCACCTAAAGCTTGACATTTGGCAAAACTTTTCCATCCAGATGATTTATATGGTAGCACTGACTTTTGTAATCCCAATGCAGTAAAATACTGGAATGCATAACTAAGGTGTCTTAACCAGAAATCAGTGAATATCTATCTTACCATCCCACAAATCATTCATGTTTATACCTGTCCTAGGCAAAACTCAACAAAATCCGCTGTTCTATACATAAAACACTAATTCTCATAGTCATTAAGCCTTTGTCTTCTTACAATTTCCATGCCTTCTAGCCAGTCTTTGTCCGACCCCCAAGGAAATAATCCTGATTCTGGAGAAGTGGATAGAAATGCCCTCAACAGAAGGAATGGACACAAAAGGAAGTTGTTCCATTGGTATTTCTTTGGTATCCTCATTATAGTGATTTATTCCATCTCTGTCCCATACAGTTTCCATAATCATTACAGTAATACATTGCGAGAGAACAGAACAAAGAGAAACTGGGCCAGATGTAACTGCATTGAAAGCTTGGAAACCACCAGAGCTCACCACCAGAAGAACAGAAAGTGCATTTATAAGCAACTGTCACTAGTAGGCAACAAGTGAAGGATAAGCTACTAAAACATCTACTAACAAAACTTGTAGCAATTTGCTGAATAAGTAGAGTGACCATATAAATATTTTAAATGAATAAAAATAAAAAATGTGATACATATATTCAGAGAACATGCATCTTTTGGTAATGTGTCAATTTCCTTTCTGGACAATCTTCCTTTCTGGAAGTTGGAGAGAAAGCAAATGAGCAAGTCATACTATTCTGTTTGCTATAACTTCCAAAATACAGACTACCTACTAATTAACTAGCATTCTGTTTCTAATAGCTACCATGAGCTAGGTACATCAAACAATGTTGGAGTAGCAATACTAATACGCATTTTATTTGATATCACATAGTTATATGAATTACGGTATATCTGACTTGCTTTCAGAATATTCCCATCTTATTGCTGTTTTACAGTTGAAAAAAACAGTAAACAGTTTGTCACAAATATAACACTGTGCCATTGAGGGCCATAAAAGATATTAGGATATTTCCGCTTAGGTTTTTTTTTTTTTTAAAGAAGCCTTGGTTTTTATTTATATTCAAAGAAAAACAAAACTTTGAAATGCTGCAGTTTGGCAAAGATTTACTAAACTATACTTTTAGAAAGTCGTTTAGTGAATACTTACCCAAAATGACTGACTAAATCCAAGGAAATACAAAGAAGAAAGCAGTTTTTGATCATGATAAAATCAGGAAGCATCCCATTGTCCATTCCCAATGAAATTGTTAATAGAATTGGCTGACTTGGTTGGAGTGTGCCTTTATCACCTTTGTTCTGGAACTGCATAAAATAAGAGTGGCACACTGTAAATGCTTAGTTCAATGCAACTAATACGCTAGATTTCAAGCAATACACACTACAGCATTTGTCCAATCAATCAAGTATCTATTCAAGATATCTGGATGACCAAACCAGACCAAGATGATGAAAGTCTCATCCTACTTGAAAGATCCATATATTAATTAAATCACCTGGATCACCTAAATCTGCCTGAATCCCAAGTGCAATTGGATCTTTGGGGCTACAGCTTGTTACTCTACCTAGATGACTATCCAGACATACAATATAAAAGTTATTTCTTATTCACATCAATCAGGTAAATAAGAAATACACCCTTTTCTTATTGGAATGTCTATTTCTACGGAATGGCTGTTCAATCCATCCCATTTCTCTTTCTTTCCGTAGGGATGCTGTGTGTGTGCACACGCTACATAAAAATCATTCTTTTATCTTACTTGTTTTCTCAGTTTTAGAAAGGTGGCTCATCTGTCCTGAAATTCAGGATGCCAACATACAGCGCTGTCTTAAATAAAACAAAGGCCATACTGGTACTTGCTTTAGCAATGTATTACATAGGAAGGGCGGGGAAAGGAGAAAAGGACAATACCTGATCCCAAAATTGAGTGGCATTGCTTCTGTACTTGTTTGATCCATAAGGGACAGACTAATTGTAACTGGGTTGCTCAGAAACATCTTAATGGCTCCAGAATGGTCATAGGTTGCTGGAGATACTATGTACTGAATGCCAGGGATGTGTGCGAGAACGGTTTTGTTTTTTTTAAAGTGATGTGGCAGCCATCAATCTCTGGAAATCGTCAAGTGACAACAGAGATTGATGGAAGGACTCGGCCTCGCTTAAAATTAAAACAAAACGCTTTTCCGAGCAGGTTTATTTGTCGGAGACGTTGCCTCGCTTAGAAACGATCTCCAGTTCTCTGCCACCTTCACACTCTGGAATCGTGGGTAGGCGCCTTCATACACACACCCACACAAACACACCCGCGCTCTGCTTCGCGGGCACCCCCTTTCCCCCTCCCCCCTTCATCCCCCTCCCTCGGCCAGAGGAAGAGGGCTTTGCAGAACCGCAGCCTTCCTAGCCTTCTTTCCTAGCCCTCCCCGCGTCCTAAAATTCACTTACCCGCCTCTTGCCAGAGCCCTGGCTGATCCCCTCCTCGGGTTATGCTGTCGAAATCTCTCCAGCACCCACCCGGAACGCACCTCCTCGGACCGACCGGGAACGGGCTGGGCCCGCGGCCAGATCCAGTCGCACAGACCGGTTGGCGGCTTTTGGGTATCCTGCGGTTGCACCTGCTGTTGCTGCTGCTGCACCCCAGCGCCCAGCGCTGCAATGAAGCCGCTCGGACGGCTCACTCTTCCCGCCCGCCAACCTCCCTCGGCCCCCGCAGGCGCTCCCAACTCCTACAAACTCCTGCAGAAGTGCAACTCCGGGAGGGTCACCGCCATCCCCGAGGGCGGCCCGGCTGCGCTCCCCTTCTGCAAAGCGAAGAAGAGTAGTTCTCCTCACTCGCCCCGACCAACCCCCCCCCCCGACCTTCCTCACCATCCGGAACGTCGAAGAGATTCCCCAGCTGGCGGAAGGAGTGGCCCCAAACGGCCCTTGGAGGAACCGGATTTGCCCCAAATACGCGGAGCTGGTCTCTTTTGGCGCGCGCCCCTTGCCTTCGGGCCGGAGGAGGTCTGCCGGTCGCCGGCTCTGCCCGAGTCCGCACCTCCCTTCCTTTCGTGGCCCGCCGCCATTCCCCCCCCCCCGACAGAATAGCGCAAATGCTCCCGCCAATTCATCACCCGGGGGAAAAAGATGGGTCGGCTTACCAAGGGCCGGGGAGCTCCTCCGCGCCAATTGCGCCTCTCGCCGCAATCGCTTTCCGCTAGGGCTGCCCGCCGGTGAATTCGAAGCTGCTGCTACTACCGGTGACAAAACATCTTCGTTCCCCCCCCCCAGCCCTCCCCCCCCTCGAAGAAATCCCGGGAAGGGCGTTAATTGCTTTGGTGCGAGCGGCCTCCCATTTTCCAGGGCTCCCGGCGATTCCTCAGCTCTTTCCTCTTCGCCTCGGATCTTCCCCGATCCCCGCTAGCCTTTCCCTCGTACTCTCCACATGGCTATTCCTGGACTGGCAGAAGAACGGCTGCCGCGCGGCGCGCCGCCGACAGAGGCCGCTGCGAGAGGAGCAAAAATAGTTCATATTAATTGCTGCGCCCCTATTTTTACATACGTAAAAAGCTGCTTAGCCAAGCGCTCCCGAAGTGCTATTGTTTCCGAGGACGGAGGATTCCGAAGGCGGAGGGCAGTTTGCGCACCCTTTGTTTGGGATTCTTCAGTTAGGGACAGGGCTGAAGTGTGGTTTTTAGGAATCCTGACCGATAGGTACGGATAAGAGAAATACTATAGGAAATCAGAACGCTCCCCCTTTTCCCGCTGGATTTATATCGTTTTCTTACGTCCTCACACGATTTAGGCTGTTCGCTATTTGGGGATGGGTGAGTGTACGTGGCATAACAAGTCTCTGCTGTCAGAGGGATAGTGAACATCCCCAGCAGATTGTTGATCAGATTGGTGGATTGTCCTGGGCAGAAGGAATGGTTAGTGAAATGATAACAGCTTCTCATTCCCAAGAAGTTGAGGGAGAATGAAACTCCATGAATGTATATTTTTTTTGTATTTGTTTTATTTGTCAAGCATATATGATTATAAGCAAAGTATAAACAGTAAAACATGACTGAATATACATGTGATAGTACAAGCATGAATAAGAGTAAATATAAATGAATATATAGGTACATTAGGACAGGAACAGTAGGCACGATTGTGCGCTTTTGCACGCCCCTTATATTTTACATTGGAATTTGCTCTAAATTACTTTGAAATAAATTCTTAGAATTTAGTTCTAAGTCAATATTTGTAGCAGTGTTCTGTCATTCCAGTTGCACTTCAATCAAAATTCTGGATTTTGATTTGATTTCCAAATTCAAACAAATCTGGACACACTTTCTTCAGAAGTGTAGCAGCCATAATTCTCTTTCTTTTAGGTCATAGAGGAGCAAAGGAGATTGTGAGCCACACACCCTACTGCACTAGAATATATAGAATATATATTTTTATTGGCCAAGTGTGATTGGACACACAAGGAATTTGTCTTGGTGCATATGCTCTCAGTGTACATAAAAGGGGTGTACTACATCACCCCTTTAGTACAGGACTTCCTGGGTCACCCTTCCTTTGGGATCATGCATTCTGTTAGCAAGAAGATTCTTGAGTTTCTTAGAATCCCAACTCCTGGTCACTTTGACAGACCTCAATTTGAAGTGTATTTTGCATTGAACAGCAAAGTCTTTTTCTTAAAAAAAATATTGTTGCATTGTCTAATAACCAAACCTGTTTTCAAAGAACGGAATGGGGTAAAGGTGAATGTATTTCCTGCTATGGTTGTATGCTATGATCTCAGCCTTAGAAAGCAAAGTAAGCTGGTTTGGCAGACTTCCTAGAGAAAGCAACAGTAGGATATATAATCCTGGCATAGCTCTTCGTTTGGCCATCTTTGCATCTCCCAACTGTTCATCCTTGTATAATAATCCTTTGTAACTCTCAGTTCACAGGAGGTATAGTAACCTGAGACATATTTTAGTCCCCACTTTTCTTTTTGTCCTGTTTACTTCTGCTAGCAAATTATGGTTTGGTTCACATATTACAAACCTTGTGTGTTTGATGAAGTCAGTTACTGCAGAGTCATATGTTTTGTGATATGTTACTCTGCAATAGCTAATTTGCTCCCTTATTTACTTAAAGCATGTCTTACCGCTTATGGCTTAAATGTCTCTGTGAAACACTAGAAATATATACAAAATGGTCAGTATCTGAATTGACTTCACTGCATGAAAAGACCATTCCTCCCAGGAGCTCTAGCTTAGTGACAGAACACATCCTTAGAACAGAAGGTCCCTGACAAGGCTTGGGGAAGAGCCATCACTGAAATCTCAGAAAACTTACCAGTGAGTAGACAATGTATGTTCAGTTAGAATTGGGGCAACATACAATAAACCTCCAGTTAGATTACAGGGGTCCCCAAACTTGGCAACTTTAAGACTTGTGGACTTCAACGCCCAGAATTGAAGTCCACAAGTCTTAAAGTTGCCAAGTTTGGAGACCTCTGAGTTAGAAGATAGGACAGTGATGGCAAACCTTTTTTTCCTCGGGTGCCAAAAGCATGCATGTGGACGCTATTTCGCACGTGCGAGTGCCCACACCCATAATTCAATCCCCCCTGCCCCCCTGCACATGCGTGTGTGATCCCCCTGTGCTGCCCTGACCCCCATGCACACGTGCACGATCCCCCCGCTCCCCCATTTCCCGACTTTGGGTGGGCCCGATAGGCCCATTTTTTGCAATCCCCAGGCTCCAGAAGTTTTCTTGCAGCCTGGGGAGGGCGAAAATGGCTTCTTCCGCCCCCCGGAGGCCCTCCGGAGGCCTAAATGCCCTCCCAGAACCTCCGCGCAAGCCGAAAATCAGCTGGCCGGCACACACATGCGCACTGGAGCTGAGTTAGGGCAATGGTTCACGTGCCGGCAGATATGGCTTCGCGTGCCACCTGTGGCACACGTGCCATAGGTTCGCCATCACTGAGATAGGAGGTGCTCTGAATTGTTGTAACTGGAAGAAGGGAGAGCAAAACATCATCTCAATTAGCATGGAAGAAGTCACTTCTTTGGGAGGGTGGGAAGGTTCATCATGTCCTCAGGCGTTGAGTGGTTTGACAATTGAGTAACTTTTGTCCAATGAATTAAAAGTATTGTTCTGAGAAGGGATAAATTCCCATGCATGGTGGAAGCATGCACAACTTTAAGCTGGAATTATTTCTGGAAAAAAGTGCTGACAATTGCACTGAAAGTATATATTCTGGAATGAACCCCAAATGTTTATTCTTCTCTAAGGCTGTAGCCCTCTTTATACATGCATCTGGAAATTACTCACTGGACTTGTGAGGGGAACCAGGATTCTGGAGGATGCCACTTGGGTCACCTTTATGACAAATTTGCCCATGAACTATGCCTCATCTACGTAACTCTGACTCCTGTAAGAACCTATCCTCCATTATATCTTTCACCAAGCTTTGGTTGGCTTAACAGGCAGGGGCGAGTTGCTTACTTACGGAGACCGGTGCGTTGCTCCGTGTTTCTCCATGCTTCGTGCGCGCGCACTATGTGCACACGCCCCCTTGTGCAATTTTGCTTCTGCGCATGCGCGTAAGCAAAATCTCGCCGAAATCTCATGAGGGGATGCGTGCGCGAGAGAGATTTCGGTGCGATTTTGCTTCCGCGCATGCACAGAAGCAAAATCGCCCAAAAATTCATTAAAAAAGATGGCGACACGTGCGACTGCCCGGTGGAGACGGTACCGGAGCAGTCGCGCGCAAATTGCGTTATCGGCAGGTCCCTACCAGAGCTACACACTGGACTGCACCGGTAGGAACCCACCCCTGTTAACAGGTACATATACACCTGTCAATACAAAAAATAAATTAACAGTAACTTGCTATCAGACACATTCCGTGACCATTTTTTCATCATGGCATCCCTTAAGTTCAGAATATTCATCTCTTTCTGTAAAACTATCCATTGGCCTCAAGGAGATTTAAGTGATTAACATTAAAACTTCTACTCTTCTTCCAAAGTACAGCATGTATTAATTTCTTTGTGTGACTCCATCGCTTTAATTTAGTTGTCCCTGTATTCTTAGTGTTTCAGTTTGCTCTCCTCTTGCTTATAGATATGATTATTATAAGCTCCATTGTCTAGCATGTATATATAAAATAAAATTCACTAACATTATGATTATATTATTTTTAAAAAATGAAAATCAAGGAAGGCAAGAATCTTTGCTATATTGATGAACAGTTATAAACTAAATTTACAGGTGTGTGAATGAAGCAGTTTCAAACTATTTGTGTTATCAACTCTCTATATTAGCATGTTCAGAACTGAACATATTAAAGTCTATACAATTAAAAATAAAGTCTACACATATATTCCAATTTCATATTCTAGTACCCGTGTTTCCCCGAAAATAAGACCCTATCTTATATATATATTTTAACCCTGAAATAAATGCTTGGCCTTATTGCCATGCACTCAAAAGCCCGATTGGGCTTATTATCAGGGGATGTCTTATTTGGGGGGAAACAGGGTATGAACTTAAATTATTCACATCGAAAGAAAAATACTATGAACTGTTACATAGACATTTATTTTAAAATATGAACTTACTCTCAAGTATGTATCATTTAGAACAACAGTGCAATTATAAAGAAAAAAAGAACATAAGGATACATGATAGCCAGGGGTAAAATTCAAAATTTTTCCCTACCTGTTCTGTGGCCGTGGCTTGGTGGGCGTGGAAGGGGAAGGATACTGCAAAATCCCCATTCCCTCCCCACTCCAGGGGAAGGATTCTGCAAAATCCCCATTCCCACCCAACTCCAGGGGAAGGATACTGCAAAATCTCCATTCCCTCCCCACTCCTGGGGGAAGGATATTGCAAAATCTCCATTCCCTCCCCACTCCAGGGGAAGGATACTGCAAAATCCCCATTCCCACCCAACTCCAGGGGAAGGATACTGCAAAATCCCCATTCCCTCCCCACTCCTGGGGGAAGGATATTGCAAAATCTCCATTCCCACCCCACTCCAGGGGAAGGATATTGCAAAATCCCCATTCCCTCCCCACTCCTGGGGGAAGGATATTGCAAAATCTCCATTCCCACCCCACTCCAGGGGAAGGATATTGCAAAATCCACATTCCTTCCCCACTTCTGGGGAAGGATATTGCAAAATCCACATTCCCTCCCCACTCCTGGGGGAAGGATATTGCAAAATATCCATTCCCACCCCATTCTGGGGCCAGCCAGAGGTGGTATTTGCCGGTTTTCCAAACTACTCAAAATTTCCGCTACCGGTTCTCCAGAACCTGCCAGAACCCTCTGATAGCTCTATGTAAGGTATACTATCAGGAAATCTCCTGAAGGACAGTATGAATTATTGTTAATAGTTTTAACAATAAAAAATATTGTTAAAGTGACAATAGCAATAGCAATAGCACTTTACTTATATACCGCTTCATAGTGCTTTACAGCCCTCTCTAAGCGGTTTACAGAGTTCAGCATATTGCCCCCAACAATCTGGGTCCTCATTTTACCCACCTCGGAAGGATGGAAGGCTGAGTCAACCTTGAGCCTAGTGAGATTTGAACAGCTGAACTACTGAACTAGCAGTCAGCCTGCAGTCCCAGCATTTAACCACTGCACCACTTCAGCTCTAACAAGATCCAGTTTGCATCACAATTATCTTACCTGTTTCTTTACACGCTTACAGAATGTCCTGAAGTGTAAAAACAATTGCTAGCACACATGATAGCTGTAATTATTAGATTACAGGCTTAAATATTGCAACCTAGGTCAGACTTGGGCCTGCTTAAAGAGCCCTTGTTACCAATTGGGCTAAACGAATCTGTATGAGGCATTCATGGCTTTAAATGTTTATAGAGCCTCTGCCACGTAGCAGTTAAGACTGGCAAATGATTATGAATGCATGTGAGTTATAGGTGGTTCAGGATTACATTTGTTAAAACAGCTGTGTTTCTAAGGAGGAAAATCCCTGTTATTCAAACCACCAGGGACAAACAGGAAGATGCATTCTCTCAATTGTGTAACCCTAATAAGAAAAAAAACCCTAGTCTTTTAAACTATTTAAATGAGGTCTTTTCTGTGTCTCGAGCAGGGGATCAAATGAATCTTCAACCAGTTTTGCCCTTCCATGAGATTTCCCCTTCATTTAATAAATGTAAATCAGAGCCTATCCTAGATTTTAAATGTAGGTTAGATGAGATAGTAAGAAAGAAAATGACCTTAATCATTAAATACAAAATGCAAATAAGGGTGCTGGCCTAGAATTTTGTTTTCTGAATCATAAGAGAGTCCCAGTGTCTTGTTTCAACTCTCCTCATCTGTTTCAACTTTGATCTGGTCTCAACATTTCACTTCTTTTAATGTGTCAGATCTCCCCTCCCCTCCCTTTTTTTTCTTAAGCACATAGTTTAGATGAATATTCATGTGACAAATAAGAGAAACCATTAGCAAGAAAGATTCTAGAAACTGGATGACAGCTATAATGTCAAAGCTTGTGGATTTTTTAACTTTTCAAAGAAAATGGAAAAGTTCACCCCACTGCAAAACAGAACATTTGATAAATATCAACTTAATTTTAGGAGCTTGTTCTTGCCATGATTGCTACCATCTTACAGGCACATATTGCTAAATCCCATCTGTTCAGTCCGCATTTTCCTCCTGTTACTTAGCAGGAAATGTGACATATAAATCTATGCAGTTTATACCTGGACCATTAGAGGGTACTATTGTCCTATAGAAACCAATGATGAACAAAGAGAGGGAGGATGTTTTGCTCTTTAGAGATTGCTGCAGATGCCAGTAAGGCTGTTTGGACGGGTGATGGAGCACTTACTCTGCCTATGGTGGCTAATCTATTCTGTGCAGAAGCCTGAAACCTGTGCAGACGTGCATATTACTCTATAATTGCAACAATAAACAAGCAAAAGACAAAAAGCAATTTATCAATGTCAAAGGAATACTACATACATTTCATTGTATATCATCTGATTATTGTTCCCAATCCTAGAGATAAAATACATGTTCCAATTTTTTATTTAGGCATTTATGGCTTGTTATTTATTGCTTAGGAAGAAAAAAAAAGTTTATGGCTTAGATGGAAGCCATTCATACATTAAGCACATACACTCAAATGACAGATTACCATGCCTGAATAGCTTTGGCCTATGGATTCTGAGCAGTATATTTTATATTTCCATTATGTTTCAACCCTTCCATTCTAAAGTAGCTTTTGACAGCTGTTTTATCATGAGATAATTGTATTTCAAACATTTTATTCAGAAGGTGATGTGGATGGATTCCAAGAAAGGGCAATGATGTTAAAAACCATTGAGAAGCAGTTTTCAAGCTATTTACTCTAGAGTAGAGCAGAAGACAAGAACAGTTGGAAAGAGCCTAATAAAAAGACAAAGTGGCTCGATTCTACCCCTGTTGACCTAGGCAGGCATAAGGTTAAAGCAACTCAATGAGAGCAATTACTAGCATATAATCCTGTTGATATGTCCATTGTGCCACCAGGCAGCAGATATGACAGAAAAGCTCCGAAAAAGGGCCATAAAAAAGAGGATAACTTTTTTTTATTATTATTATTCAAAAAAGTTTTATTAGTACAAACTTACATAAGTGGTAACAAAATATTAAATCTAAAGTACAAACATTTTTGTTTCCCCCCCCAAAACCCACCCCCTTCCCTCCCCACCTCCCCCCCGGACTTCCCAGAGATAATACAGGGCATAATAATAAGTTTAAATTGTTAATAAAAAGAAAAAGGAAAAAGGAAAAAAAGAACACTATTTTTAAAAAAAACTTCAACTCCAAATTATACAGTACTAATATATCGCATTTGTATACAATAGTAAAGATACAAAAAAGAGAGAAGAAAAAAAAAAAGAAAGAGAATAAAAAAAAAAGAAAGAAAGAAAGAGAAAACTCTTTAACACTACAAACAAACAAACCTCCTACCTCCTCCCTTCAGTCCTCTATCTTATACAAGGTAAATGTTACATAAGTAATAACTAAATATAAAATACACAAATCTTAAACTAATATTATTGACATTAGAAATAACCTCTAAGATAAAACTTAACTAAATGTTACATAAGTGATCATCAAATATTAAATTTCATCATGATATTAATAAGATAATATTATTCTAAATTAATTCGCTAACTTCAATAAACAAAAAAAGAAAATAAAAGAAGAATAAACAATAAACAAATCTTCAACAAACTATATATATCTAATATTATCAACATTAAAAATAACCTCAAAATTATATAAAACTTAACTAAATATTGCATAAGTAATCATTAGATAGGGAAAAGATAAAATACAATCATATTAGTCTCTATCCATCCAATATATTTCAACATCACATCGTTTTGTATCTTGATAGTTCATCTTTTAATAGTTCAATAGATTCAAATTTGTCGAGTCGTCTCCCGTCTACTCCCAAACCTCCATCTCCTTTTCCCCAGCTATCTGATTCAGGCACTCCTTTTGGATTTTTGAGTCAATTTCTTTTTGATCCATCAAAGGTGGCTTCCCCTCCTCCTCCTCTTTTATTTTCATACATCCTTCCTCTGGAATCTTGGATATATCAGCCTTTAGAACATTGACATAAAATTCAGTAGCTTTTTTTATCGTGTTGAGCCGGTATCTTTTTCCAGAAAATTTCACTGCTACTCCAACTGGCGCTTCCCATTTATATTGTAAATTTAATCTCTTAAATTCATCAATCAAAAAAGTATAGCTTTTCCTGGCTTTAAGCATTTTAGAGGGGATTTCTTTCCAAATCTTTAGTTCCTGACCATTCACCATAAGATTATTGTTAAACGTTGCTTGTATAATTCTGTTCCGTAGAGCTCTTGTGGTAAAATATATGACAATATCCCTTGGTAGATGCTTTTGTTTGGCGTACCACGAGTTGATTCTGTATGTTTTGTCGATTTGTATAGCCAATTCCGCTTTAGAAATTCCAGACACCTGATCCAATATGTCAACCATCCTGCCTTTTAAATTTTCATATAATCCTTCTTTCAAACCTCTAATCCTTATAGCAACTTCCATAGATCTGAACTGAGTCATTAAGACCTCTTTTTCAAAATTTGCAATGTCATTTTGGATTTTATCTATGTAATTCACCGAAGTTGCCAAAGCTTGTTTATTTGTTTCAATACGTTCTGCCAAAACTTCAATATTTGTTGCTAAGCCTTTGCAAACCTCTAACACATCAAATCTTAGTTGTTGATTCATATTCTTCAAAGCAGCCTGCATCTTATGGTCTATCTCACTTATTTTCTGGTTAAATTCCAAAGTAAGTTCATGTTTCATAATCTTTAAATTATTTAATAAATTTTCAGGTGTCAAAAGCTGTGGAGGTGTTAGCTCAGTGTTAAGTTGCATTTTAGAAATATATCCAGATGAATAGTCATTTCTTTTAGTCAAAACAATCTTTCCAAACTTTGAAGCCATTGGTGTTTCAAAAGAGTACAAAAAAGAAAGAAAGCCAGATGCCTGATTAAAGTTCTTTCCAGTTTAAAAATCAGATAGTCTTTTATTATTGAAAATATTTCTATTATAACTTTAATCCAGAGTTAGGAGACAGAGAAAGAAAAAACCATTTTTCCAAGTTAAAAGTTTCCATAAGAGAGAGAGAAAAAGAAAAAAAAAAAAAAGCCTCTGGGGAAACGAAAGTCACTTTCACTTCTCAATCGCCATATTGTTACTCTGTTTCCTTTGTTCCCTTGCCGAAGTGAAAGCTTACCCAGGAGTTGAAAAAAAAAGAAAAAAAGAGGTTTCAGTACTTGCCCATCTCACGCCTGTTTCTCTCTGTCTGCTTCTATAGTTTAAATGTAGTTATAAATCCCATTTTTGAAGCAGCGGCTGGTCACTCCATCTAGCTCTGCAAAGGCAGAGGTTTCCTGATCTTCGGAGCTGGAGACAGGCTGCATGGGGAGCTCTCCCTTCGCGCCCTACCAGATGGCTCCTAAGGCGCTGGGGGGGCTCTACCCCTCCTGTCAGGCTCTCATCTCTCCCCTTTGCCCGGGGAAGAGATTTTAAAGCCGCCAGACAGCTGTTCTGGCGGCTTTTAACAAAGATCGGAAAGGCATCCAACGAGGGATGTCTGCAATGAAGCGCTCCAAAACCGGAAGTCCCAAAAAGAGGATAACTTTTGTGTCTAATAGGGGTCAAATGAAATATGTTCAGAAAGTTTAGCTTAATGTTGTTGTTGTTGAAGAGAGGAGAAAACTTTTGCCCATGATACATTTTTTCTTAACCCATCAGCTGATAATACAACATTTATTTCAGAGATTTGTTAAAGAACACCAAGATGGATAAGGTGTTATTCATTTGCTTCATTATCTCGCTTCCTAGATATGAGTGACATTTCTAAAATGGGATGATATTCCTCTGATGTTTTGATAAGGAAATATGCTCCACCAGAGGCCATGTGGTCCACATGGGCTTCATTTTTGATACCAAAGTAACAACTTACCGTAACTACTGACAGATAATCCTACAAAGTGAAGTCTGATCAAGTGACTGAACAACAACAGAAAGACTTGATTTGCTTCTGTGCCACTAGCCGTATCTGAGTGTTTAAGGAGAAATGAATATGTTTTTTGTGATCATCATGCTCAAGAAAGAAAAGTGCCTTCCCCCAGCTCTTGTAAAAGATACAAGAGCAGGTTAAAAAAAATGATAATATAAACTAAACTGCAAAACTATATTTTGCAGTTTAGTTCAACATCCTAGAAAAATGGTTTTTCTGCCAAAAATACAGCATTACCTCAGTTATGGTTAAATTCCCATCCTATTTAGGCTTAGAAAGCTTAGAACTACGTCGCCTTCAGCACGACCTAAGCATAGCTCATAACATTATCTGCTACAACATCCTCCCTGTCAACCACTACTTCAGTTTCAACCACAATAATACACGAGCACACAACAGATACAAACTCAAAGTGAACCACTCCAAACTTGACTGTAGAAAATACGACTTTAGCAACAGAGTGGTAAATGCCTGGAACTCACTACCTGACATTGTGGTTTCGTCACCAAACCCCCAAAACTTTACCCTTAGACTATCCACTGTTGACCTCACCCGATTCCTAAGAGGTCAGTAAGGGGCGTGCATAAGTGCACTAGTGTGCCTACCGTCCCTGCCCTAATGTTCCCTCTTATCAGTACCCATCTTATGTATATAAACAATGTTATATCTATGTATATTACCAACACGTACTTGACAAAAATAAATAAAATAAAATAAAATAAAAAATAAAAATAAATAAAATGTATGGATTAGTAAAGAGTTGGCTTGTTTTGCTGTTTGTATTAGGCAAAATGCAGCAAAATGTTGCCAGAAAAAAGAAAAAAAACTCTTTTCATTAGCCAATCTTTCTAACACCAACAGCCCATTTACACAGCTTTTCTGATTTATTGATTTTAAGGATACTCTCCTTCCTAAAAGCCTTTTTAATGGTAGTTAGTAGAATTCCAGGGAGGGAGGATTGTTGTGCAAATATTCTCAAGTATTTTTCATTGACGCAAAGGCATGCACCCTTTGACATAAAAAATGTGGCTTGCCAAACTTTAGAAAAGATAAGTCTATGGTTGCAGATACCTATCATTCAGTGGTGGGTTCCTACCAGTGCAGTCCACTCTATAGCACCAGTAGCGGCCCACTGGTGATGTCACAGTACCGGTGCGGTCGGTTGCCGGTGCCTGGGTGCTGCCAATTTTTTTAAAAAAAATTTAATTTTTTAAAAAAATTTCTTCTGCGCATGCCCAGAAGCCGAGTTTCGGGCACTGCTCATGCACTGCCTTCCTACCCCACAGTGAGTCCAAGCAGGGGAGGATGGCTGAGGGAGCGCGTGAGACACTGAAAGAATGGGCGGCAGGAGCTATCTCCATTCCCCTCCCTTCAGCAGTCTGAGAAGCCACGAACGTGCTGTGATGATCCAAGCATTTTCGCACATTCGAGGCTTCTTGAGCTGCTGAGGGGAGGGGGAATGGGCAGCAGGACCTATCTCAGTTCCCCTCACTTCAACAGTCTGAGAAGCCACGCCCGGTGGTCACATGGCTGGCAAGCCACGCCCACAAAATAAGCCACGCCCATAGAGTGGTAGTAAAAAAATTTGGAACCCACCCCTGCTATCATTGCACAAATCCATCTGCAATAGAACCTTGATGTAGACTCTGGAACTTTATAGGAAATTGCATTCGCTTCTTTTACATTATTAATCCTGACTAGTACATTACCGAGATAGTAGATTTCAACAACAATGTGGTCAGATAGGCTTATATGAGCCAAAAGGCTTAAATTGGAAATTTTGGGTGAAAACCATTTTGATATTCAAGCTCTTCCTCCCTGCTGGAGGCCACTATTTTCAAAGTCATAATTCCCATTTTCCCACTTTCAAAGAAGTTTAAGAATGCAGAATCAAGGAAGGGCCTGTTAACAACTCATCTGGGGAAAACTGATGATTAGTTGTGCCAATCATTGGAAACAACTTCCATGTAGCCCCCAAGAAATGAAGATGTGGACTCCAAATCCTGTTCCGATTTCCATGGGTGATGTTATTAGGTCACTGAATTGCTTTCTGTAGCATTCAGCTGCTGAGAAAAAAAAGCTTTAAAAAGTATGGCACAACAAATGCCCACTTCTGTGTAATCATATTTTGGGGTAAAATAGGATGGTCTGATGTAATCAGAGCCTGACCTGACATTCAAGAGCCGAGGTGGCGCAGTGGGTAGAGTGCAGCACTGCAGGCTACTTCAGCTGACTGCTAGCTTCAGTTCAGCTGTTCAAATCTCACCGGCTCAAGGTTGACTCAGCCTTCCATCCTTCTGAGGTGGGTAAAATGAGGACCCAGATTTTTGGGGGCAATATGCTAAACTCTGTAAACCACTTAGAGAGGGCTGTAAAGCACTATGAAGCGGTATATAAGTCTAAGTGCTATTGCTATTGCTATTCTAAGCAGCTTAAATTTATTAACAGAAATGCAAGGGGAAAATGATAAAATTGTTAGAAGTGGTGTTGATAATAAAGCTAAACTCAAAGACCTTCCAGAAGAATCATGTTTTCACCCTGGGCAAATCTACATCCATCTGGGCAATGAAACATGAGCATCTGGATACAGGATACAGCCATGCAGCTGGATGAATGGAGCAACAGCAGCATCTCTAGTTTGTCCTTTGGACCAGTAAGACATCACATCTGACCTGCGAGATAGCATTCCTCAGAACAGGAAGGCTCTTTCCAGTATCTAATTGCCATGTCATATCTTCTGCCCCAAGATTGGGATTAATCCAAGCCATGAAACCCAGCTGGACAGATCTCAGTGAGGGGGGAGCACCTTTTTTTGTCCAGCCAGGTCTCGATATATGCCATTTGATTTCAAGTGATGAGATGTGATTTATAATCACAAAAGCAACTCAGGGATACTTTAAAAAAATTTAATTGCTCATCATAAAACTGAATTGATAAAAACACCCAATCCTAACAATAACAAAACATAGGACACCATGTAAGGGCTGTACAAATATGATTAACGTAGTACGTATCTAATGCAGGTTCACACAACACACTGACCCAAGGCCTGCTGGAAAAACCTTTACCAGAACTTTTTAAAAAACAGCAGGGTCTTCCACTAAGGATCTTAATGCTTCATATAAAGATCTTGTACATAGACTTAGGATGTTCCTTTAGAGAGAAATATTGTTTTATTTGTCAGCACTGTTATTGCCCAATTGTTTGCTGACTTCTGAATCTTCTTAGCCATGGAGGTATTTTTGCCAGGACTGTCTGATAAGTAATTGCTTTCTTGGGACCATGTAGGCTTTTGCTTTGAGAATCAATGACAATATCTTGTCATGATATGGTCTAGCAGTCCAGGGTGGATTCTGACTTACTTCGCTGCCGGTTCACTTCCTCACGCACAGCGTGGGCACGCGCATGCACAGTGCTAAAAACCCAGCTTCTGCGCATGTGCAGAAGCAAAAAACAGCTTCTGCATGTGTGCAGAAGTGCCACCGCCGCGAGAGCCGGTTCGGGGGCGTGTCCAGTCAGCCATCACTGCCGGTTCAGCGAGCGGGGGGAAATTCCCACTACCGGTTCTATAGAACCAGTCCGAACCGTCAGGAACCCACCTCTGTACTCACCTCTTTTTGAATGGCCTTTTATTTTCCAGCCATCAGGGTATTTTCTCATATCTCTTTTGTCTTCACATTATGGGTCTAAAATGTTTAAGTTTAGCTTCATTATTAGTGTTGCCAATAAACAGCCTGGTTTTACTTCAACCAGTATTAAATTATGTAATATTTTTATTTAATATTTGTTTCTGAAGATTTTTGCTTAATTAGTTCTGTTAATGTTTGGAAGGCTATTAGGCTTCAATTAAACTTCTCATGTTGGTTTGATGACATAATTCTTGTATTGCATTACTTGCTAAATTATGACTCAGATGCAGTGTAAAAGGTTTTTTTATTTCTTTTGCTGATTAGTGCTGATCATAATTGGTGACAAAGATTTTCCACAAATAGGATGTTCTGTGTAAACTTTAATGTTGACCTGCCATTCTGCATTTAGCTGCAGCTAGAAAAAAATGTAGAACAAATAACTTGTAAAACTGCAGAGGTATTTATATTAAAGCTCTTTATAGAACTTTCATTTTTCATTTATTGGCATGTGCTCAGTTAAAAATGAATGTATTATGCAGTTTTACATTCCACTGAGGCCATACAGATTGGACTGCTTTAATTAATATAGTTTTAGGGGAAAGAGTTGAAATGAATCAATCCATAATTACAAGTATTGAAATTAGATTTCCTTTCATAAACTTTACTAGCCAAGTTGCAAATTAAGGTATGTTATATTTCGAACTAGTTATAGAAAATGGAAATGTGATGTGGCTCTAAATCAAAACAGAGAGACTAGGTGGCTATATTTAATATGTGATAATAATGATGCTAATGATGTGTGTGTGGGTCTTGTATATATTACAATAATGAAACATTTGCTGATATCTCTTTTTCTGAATGAAATTAGATTCATTAATTCAAGCATCGTATTATATAATGTTTTGCATCCTATCTTATAATAATATCATATAAAAATAATGAGTTTTGAATTCAATTCATACCAGTGTTCCTACCCTTCCCATCAACTATAGCAGGACTTTTAAAAATATTGTTAGTCATTATCCAAAGACTCCAATTTGGATATCCCCAGTTGAAGAAATAAAACACCCAAGTCTGATGTCACCTGATAAAGCAATAAAATATAAACAATTGATAAATGAACAAGGAATACTGAAGAGTAGAGACGAATTATCGGAATGTGGTATAAAATTAGACTGATGGACCTATACTCAAATCCAAATGAAATTCCAAATGAATCCATAAGATGTATGGATTCCAAAAGGACTATAGCAACTTTGATAGGACATTACTGGGTACTGAGGATAAATTGATAGGAAGAATTTATAAGTTTCTAATAAGTTATAAATTAAAAGAGGAGATAGTGAAGGAACCAATGCTTAGATGGGCAAAAAACTTTGGATACCCGATAGAATTAGATAAATGGGAAAATCTATGGATGACAAAATGGCAGATGACAATGATGACCAGTGTAAGATGTTTTACAGGTGACATCTACCACCGATAAGAATCGCGAAAATGTTCCCCAACTCTTCAGCCTTGTGCTAAAAATGTAAAAAAGAAATTGGCACTTATTATCACACCTGGTGGACCTGTACAAAAGCTAAGAAATACTAGAATAATATAACAAATTGGATTAAAGAAATAACACAAGAAGATATTGTTTGCAAACCCGAATTATTTTTATTAGGTATTATTGACTCAAGATTTAGCAAAGATACTCAATACCTTATCATACACATATTGACAGCAGCTAGAATCATCTATGCACAATTCTGGAGAAACACCGATACACCCAAAGAGGACGATATTATTAGAAAAATAATGAACTGTGCAGAGATGGATAAGTTAACAAAGGAACTGAGAGATAAACAAGAAATGGACTATTACAAAATATGGAATAAATTTTATGACTGGTTAAGAGAGAGAAAGAATAAACAAAATAAGACATAGAATCCGCTAACCCTGAAGAATATAAGAAAACAATGCTCAAAGGTTGTATTCGTGAAATTAAATACAACAATGTATATATGTAAAGACTATAGATGTAAAGATTACATAGATATATGTGTATATTAATATATTGATTTATGGAAAAAACCAAACTTCTGATGGTATCCGATGAAAGCTTATCTTAAATAGGGGCTAAATAGAAAAGCCTCAAATGTCTGTTTAATGTTGTTTGTGTTTAATGTTGTATTGTCATATGTATTTAATAATTTTTTTAAAAAAATATTGTTAATGTTGGCCTTCAAGGATCCCCTTTAGTATTATAATAATATTACTATGTCCAGGCTGATATGGGCCAGGATTTCTGCTTCAATTTTATTATTTTATTTTGACTTATTTCCAAAAGCTAATTTGGTTGGACTTCGTTAATAGTTAGATGAGAGAATACCATGGCGTCCAAAAGCTGTAAGTGAGACTGGAAAGTAAGCAACAAAATCCAGTCTCATGTTTGGCTGTGAGTTTTGATTTTTTAAAAATTCTTAGTAAGTAAGTGTAATTTGTTTAAAGATTACATTGTAAAAATAAAATCTGCTACTTTGTCAACCAGGATCTGTAATGTGATCCTCAGGGTTGTGGGAGCTGCAAAAATAGGTTTAATGGGCTCTCAGCTGCCCACCCATTCAAATTACTTGAGGGACAAATGAAAATCTTTTAAAGTAGCAAACTCAGTGGTGGGTTTAAATTTTTTTTTACTACCAGTTCTGTGAGCGTGGCTTGGTGGACATGGCATGGCTTGATGGGCGTAGCTTGGTGGGCGTGGCAGGGGAAGGATACTGCAAAATCCCCATTTCCTCCCTATCAGCTGGGACTTGGGAGGCAGAGAATAGATGGGGGCGGGGCCAGTCAGAGATGGTATTTGCCGGTTCTCTGAACTCAAAATTTCCTCTACCAGTTCTCCGAACTACTCAAAATTTTCGCTACTAGTTCTCCAGAACTGGTCAGAACCTACTGAAACCCACATCTGAGCAAACTCCCATGTGTGACAAAAGTCCATTACAGCAGAGGTACTAATAGTTGTTCCCCAATTTAATGTTAGATATGTTGTAAATCAATTTTCATTATTAACAGAAAGCATGACTATTGGAAAGCATCAAATTTTAAAGACTTGTGAATTTATTTATTTATTCTCAAGTCTTTAACGGATTATTTATGGATGGCCGTTCGGGGGAGTAAAGGTCTCATAACTATAAAGAACCCTCCCCATCCCCATTCACTAGGCTGCATTACTATTACCCCCAGAGATCACCCCCAGAGTTTCTTTTTCCTCTGGGTGAAATGAGAACATAGCAGGTACTTAACGATTGTGGCGGAATAACTGGCCACACGCGGATAGTACCGCAAATTCCCCTTCGTGTTTAACATCCGCGGAGACGGTCATCCATTTTGGAGCGGTTTCTGGAGCGGCCGATTTGAGAGGAGCTTCGGGAGGGACTTCCTTGAAAAAAAAAACTATCGCTAAACTCGTTAAATCGCTAAATCGCTGAATTGCAAAAAATAGGAGGAATTAACGTCTGCTTGAGGGGAGACTGTGAGCTCGGACGGCGTGCCTGTCATCGGCAACGAGGAGCTTTATTGTGCCCTGTCAGAGAGATCAGCTGTGTCGGGTGCCGCTCTCTAGTTTTTGACCAGGAAGATCGATGGTTTTATTGTGAGCGTCTTTGGAGCAGACCGATCTGATGTGAGACGCCGCTGAGAGCAGTGCGGATTATCAGGAGCTGGCTCTGCACTCGGGAGTGAGAACGGCGACTAATTAGACCTTTTGAACGCTGACTTTGGAGACTGCCGCCATTTTTATGGCGGAGGCTTGCTTCTGCAAACTAGTCTCACTCTTTTGATTTCTGTCCCTTGGGACCCCCCCCCCTTGTTGCTATCGAGGGGGCATAGATACATTTTGTGCATTTAACGTCTGTCCTTGGAGGCTTGTAAAAACTCTCTCTCTGGAAAGATCGTGAGAAGCCGCCATTACTGCCTGCTTGTCATCTGGAAGGCAGTTTCTGGAAGGTACAGTGACTATAATTATCCCAGATGCTTCTTCTAATACCATCTTGGCTCCTGTGGACACTTCTAGTCACCCTATCGATCAAAGCAACCAAGGCGAAGATGTGGACCCCCCCCCCTTGGTCAAATTTCGATCAAGCACCGAGGGATGTAGGACTTTGGACTTTCAAAGCCACCATTGTGATTCTGCCGCCATTTTAGAACTTTTTAGAAACCGTTTTAAATTGTATCCTCCCCTCTGAGATGTGATATGGGTGTGGTTGAATGTGGGTAGAATGAGATGAGTGTCTGAGTATTAGAAAGTGTGTGAAAATGGAAACGCTAGGGACTGGGACCTTGCCCCCCCCGCTGAGTGCAAAAACAGAAGTGGGGGGGGACCCGGCTACCCCTTCTTGTGAGAATGGTATGTATGGCCTGCAGGAAGGGAGGGAGACCAGCGGGGGAGGGGAGGGGGTCTCTGGTGTAGGCGAGAGCCGGACCATCTCAGTCATAACAGGAAGAGGCAGATATGGCGGGAGCAGAGGGGTGGGCCGCTCTCGGGGAATAAGACCTCGCTGTTTACAAGCGATCCCTTGTTCCGGCCCCTCCGATCCGGTTCCATCGTGCTCAACCCGGATACCTGGCAACCAGGGTTTTCAGGGCCCTGGGCTCAGGATGCTGCTGCTTAACGCCAGGTCAATCGTCAACAAAGCCCCCTTGATACGTGACTTAATCACAGAGGAGGGGGCTGACCTGGTGTGTGTTACCGAGACCTGGCTGGGGCAGGAGGGGGGAGTAGCTCTCTCCGAGATATGCCCAGCCGGTTTCTCGGTGCAGCACCATTCTCGACCCCAGGGAAGGGGGGGAGGAGTGGCAATAATAACGCGTGGAAATCTGCATCCTCGTAGGATCCCTACCCCGGAGATTGTTGGGTGTGAGACGCTCCTTTTGAAGTTGGACTTAGGGGTACAGGTGGGCCTTTTCTTAACGTACCTGCCTCCCAGCTGCGTAAGCAAGGCCCTGCCTGAGCTGCTCGAGGCAGTAGCCGGCTTGGCAGTTGAGTTCCCCAGGCTTATGGTGCTGGGGGACTTCAACTTGCCATCTGCTGGCGAAACCTCTGGGGCGGCCCAGGAGTTCATGGATTCCATGACAACCATGGACCTGTCCCAAGTAATCCAGGGTCCGACTCATGAGGGTGGTCACACGCTCGACCTAGTGTTTCTTTCGGGGCAGTGGAGAGATGATCTGAAGATAAGGGACTTAGTCATCACCCCACTGTCATGGTCAGATCATTTCCTACTGAGGCTGGATTTCGCAGCCCCATTCCTCCCCCGCAGGGAGGCGGGACCGACTAAGTGGTTCCGCCCCAGGCGCCTAATGGAACCGGAAGGATTCCAGAGGGAACTTGGGGAAATACCTGAAACCCTGGTACACAATTCGGCTGACTCCCTGGTGGCTGCTTGGAACACCGCAGCATCAGGGGCTCTAGACCGAATTGCGCCTAAGCGACCTCTCTATGGCAGTGGATTCCGGAAAGCTCCCTGGTTTACCGAGGAGCTCCGGGAGATGAAACGCCAGAAGAGACGTCTGGAGCGCCGCTGGAGGGCCAGAAAAACCGAGTCTGATCGAACACTATTAAGAATTTACATCAGATCTTATTTAGTGGCGATAAGGGCGGCAAAACGATCCTATTTTTCCGCTCTTATTGCGTCCGCAGATTCTCGCCCAGCCGCCTTGTTTAGGGTGACTCGCTCCCTCCTTGCAAAAGGGGGGAGCGAGGAACACTTACAAGGCAGAGCTGAGGAATTCGCTGAGTTTCTGTCGGATAAAGTCGCTCAGATTCGGTCAAATCTGGACTCCGGCTGGGCAGAGTCCATTGAGTTGACAGGGGCTAGTCTTAGTCCATCATTATGGGAAGAGTTTGGGCCTGTTTCTCCCGAGGATGTGGACAGGGCTGTGGGAGCGATGGGTACCTCCACCTGTTTATTGGACCCGTGCCCCTCCTGGCTGGTTTCGGCTAGCAGAGAGGTAGCACGCGGCTGGATCCAGGCGGTGGTCACTGCTTCTTTGAGAGAGGGATCCGTACCGCAGTCGTTAAAAGCTGCGGTGGTGCGACCCCTCCTGAAGAAGCCTTCCCTGGATCCAGCTGACTTGAAGAACTATCGTCCGGTCTCCAACTTACCTTTTTTAGGGAAAGTTGTGGAGAAGGTGGTGGTTACTCAACTTCTGCAGCTCCTGGATGAAACAGATCATCTAGACCCTTACCAGTCGGGTTTCAGGCGCGGCTACAGTACAGAAACTGCCTTGGTCGCTCTGATGGATGATCTCTGGCGGGCCCAGGATGGGGGAAATTCCTCCATCCTGGTGCTACTTGACCTCTCAGCGGCTTTCGATACCATCGACCATGGTATCCTTCTGCATCGTCTCAGCGAGTTGGGAGTGGGAGGCACCGTTCTGCGGTGGTTCTCCTCTTATCTCGCTGATAGGATGCAGTCGGTGCTGGCAGGGGGGCAGAGATCGTCCCCTAGGCCCCTATTATGTGGGGTGCCTCAGGGGTCGGTTCTCTCGCCCATCCTGTTCAACATCTACATGAAACCGCTGGGGGAGATCATTCGCAGACATGGGGTGTGTTTCCATCAGTACGCTGATGACACCCAGCTGTACATCACCACCCCGTCTGACTTCAGTGAGGCAGTTGATGTAATGTGCCGGTGCCTGGACGACATCAGGATCTGGATGGGGAGGAACAGACTCAGACTTAATCCCGACAAGACTGAGTGGCTGTGGATATTGCCTCCTAAGGACTACGACAACTGTCCCTCCGTGGTCCTTGAGGGAGCGAAACTGACTCCCTCGGACCAGGTCCGCAACTTGGGGGTCCTTCTAGATCCACAGCTAAAATTGGACCATCATCTTTCAGCTGTGGCTAGAGGGGCCTTTGCACAGGTTCGCCTGGTGCACCAGTTGCGGCCATATTTGGAGAAGGAGGCTCTACTCACGGTCACTCATGCCCTTGTCACCTCTCGCTTGGACTACTGCAATGCGCTCTACATGGGGCTACCCTTGAAGAGTATCCGGAGACTTCAGTTGGTGCAAAATGCGGCTGCGCGTGCTGTGGTGGGTGTGCCAAGGTACACCCACGTGACATCGATACTCCGCCAGCTGCATTGGTTGCCCATCGGTCTCCGGGTCCAATTCAAGGTGTTGATCACCATCTTTAAAGCCCTTCATGGCTTGGGACCAGGTTATCTACGGGACCGCATTCTGCCTCATACTTCCCTTCGACCGGTTAGGGCCCACAGAGTGGGCCTCCTCCAGGTCCCGTCGGCCAAACAATGCCGGCTGGCGGGCCCAAGGGGGAGAGCCTTCTCTGTGGCTGGCCCTGTGCTCTGGAACCAACTTCCACCAGAGACCCGAACTATCCCCACTCTGCTGGCCTTCCGGAAAGCTGTTAAGACATGGCTTTTCCTGCAGGCGGGGGGTAGAGCTTAATTCATTCGAGCCCACCCCCCAAGTATGTATGATGTTGAATGGTTGGTGATGATTCTTTTTATAGTGTGTTTTAATTTTTATATTTGCTTTTAATTAACTTTTTAGATTTTGGTTATTCTTGTATTTTCTCACTGTTGTACGCCGCCCTGAGTCCTTAGGGAGTTGGGCGGCATATAAGAATTCCAAAATAAATAAATAAATAAATAAATAAATAAATAAATAAATATTTATTTATTTATTTATTTATTTATTTAGTTAGTTAGTTAGTTAGTTAGTTAGTTAGTTAGTTAGTTAGTTAGTTAGTTAGTTAGTTAGTTAGTGCTCTTATATGCCGCCCTACTCCCTGGGGACTCAGGGCAGAGTACAACATTGAAGAACAGCTAAACAATATAATTTAATATCAATTTAAAATACATTAAAAGAAACATACAACAGCATACCTACTTGGGGGAGACTGAGATGGAAATCGTCTCAAAACCCCGCCTGCAGGAAGAGCCATGTCTTCATGGCTTTTCGGAAGGCCAGCAAGGTGGGGACAATTCGTATCTCTGGGGGGAGTTGGTTCCAGAGAGCAGGGGCCCCTACAGAGAAGGCCCTCCCCCTAGGCCCCGCCAGCCAACATTGTTTGGTTGACGGGACCTGGAGGAGACCCACTCTGTGGGACCTAACCGGTCAAAGGGAAGTATGAGGTAGGATGCGGTCCCGGAGGTAACCTGGTCCTAAGCCATATAGGGCTTTAAAGATGATGATCAACACCTTGAATTGTACCCGGAGACCAATGGGCAGCCAATTCAGCTGGCGGAGTATGGGTGTTACGTGGGTGTATCTTGAAACACCCACCACAGCATGCGCAGCCGCATTTTGCACCAGCTGAAGTCTCCGACTACTCTTCTAGGGTAGCCCCATGTAGAGCACATTACAGTAGTCCAATCGGGAGGTGACAAGGGCCTGAGTGACTGTGAGTAGAGCCTCCTTCTCCAAATATGGTCGCAATTGGTGCACCAGGCGAACCTGTGCAAAAGCTTCCCTAGCCACAGCTGTAAGATGTTGGTCTAATTTTAGCTGTGGGTCTAGGAGAACTCCCAAATTGCGAACCCGTTCCGAGGGAGTTAATTTTTCTCCCTCAAGAACCAAGGAGGGACAGTCGACATAGTCTTTAGGAGGCAATATCCAGAGCCACTCAGTCTTGTTGGGGTTGAGCTTGAGCCTGTTTCTCCCCATCCAGATCCTGACATCGTCCAGGCATTGGCACATTACATCAACTGCCTCCCTGAATTGAGACGGGGTGGTGATGTACAGCTGGGTGTCATCAGCGTACTGTTGAAAACTCACCCCGTGTCTACGGATGATCTCCCCCAGCGGTTTCATGTAAATGTTAAACAGGATGGACAAGAGGACTGAACCCTGAGGCACCCCACAGGTCAGGGGCCTAGGAGATGACCTCTGTCCTCCTGTTAACACCAACTGCATCCTATCGGTGAGGTAAGAGGAGAACCACCATAAAATGGTGCCTCCCATTCCCAACTCGCCGAGACGATGCAGAAGGATACCATGGTCGATGGTATCGAAAGCCGCTGAGAGGTCAAGTAGCACCAGGATGGAAGAATGACCCCTATCCCGGGCTTGCCAGAGATCATCCATCAGGGCGACCAAGGCAGTTTCTGTACTGTAGCCGTGCCTGAAACCCAACTGAAAAGAATCTAGATGATCAGTTTCCTCCAATAACCAAAGAAGCTGAAAAGCTACCACCTTCTCAACAACTTTACCTATAAAAGGTAAGTTGGAGACCGGAGGAAAGTTCTTCAAATCCGCCGGGTCCAGGGAATGCTTCTTAAGAAGGGGTCTCACCACCACAACCTTTAAAGGCTGCGGTATGGATCCCTCCCTAAAAGAAGCATTGACCACCGCCTGGATCCAGCCTCGTGCCACCTCCCTGCTGGCCGAAACCAGCCAGGAGGGGCACGGGTCCAATAAACAGGTGGAAGAGCTCATTGTACCCACGGCCTTGTCCACGTCATCAGGTATGCTGGGCTCAAACTCCTCCCACAACGCTGGACTAAGACTTGCCCCTGTTATCTCAATGGACTCTGTCCAGCCGGAGTCCAGATTCGACCGGATCTGAGCGACTTTATCTGTCAGAAACTGTGCGAATTCCTCAGCTCTACCTTGCAAGTGTTCCTCGCTCCCCCCTTTGGCAAGGAGGGCACGAGTCACCCTAAACAAGGCGTCTGGGCGAGAATCTGCAGATGCAATAAGAGCGGAAAAATGAGATTGTTTTGCCGCCCCTATCACCACTAGATAAGACTTAATAAAAGTTCTTAGAAGTGTTCGGTCGGATTCAGTTTTACTGGCTCTCCAGCGTTGCTCCAGATGTCTCTTGTGGCGTTTCATCTCCCGGAGTGAATGCAGGAGTCTGTCCATCCATTGTCTCATCTAATCTAGTATTACCAACATTTCTTGGCAACAGCTCTGCAGAAGTTAAGTTGTGAATTTACCCTTTCCTACCAAGACATGTGGGCTTTTTTTAAAAAAAATGCAGAATGTGTATTAGTGACCTAAATTTCAAAATAATGCAGTTATATAGATTTATTTGTCCTGTCAGAAATATGTTTATATCATATTTCTGATATAAAAACACCAATACTTCTATCTTACATGAAAATCTGAAGTGAAAACTGATTTTCAGTTTTAGAACATCACAGAGTATCTGTGAACATTATTAATAGACTCTGAGAAGACACACTACTAAGAATGGAATAACTTTAAATATTAATTACACTTAACATAGTGAATTTTTGTTCACTTTTTGAAATGCAGCTTCTGGCACACTGCCCATTATTATTATTATTGTTATTGTTGTCATTGTTGTTGTTGTTGTTGTTATTTTATTTGTCAAACACGTGTAAGATAACAGATATACTGTATGAATAAACATGATTATGAATACAGGATAAGGATACGAATAAATGGGACAGTAGGACTGGGACGGTAGGCACGTTGGTGCACTTATGCACGCCCCTTACAGATCTCTTAGGAATGGGGTGAGGTCGACAGTAGACAGTCTAAGGTTAAAGTTATGGGGGTTTGGGGAAGTAACTACAGAGTCAGGCAGTGCATTCCAGGCATTGACCACTCTGTTGCGGAAGTCGTATTTTCTGCAATCGAGTTTGGAGCGGTTTACCTTAAGTTTGTATCTATTGTGTGCTCGTGTATTATTGCGGTTGAAGCTGAAGTAGTCATTGACAGGTAGGACATTGTAGCAGATAATTTTGTGTACTACACGTATGTCAGACCGAAGGTGGCATAGTTCTAAATTGTCTAATCCCAAAATTTCAAGCCTGGTGGCATAAGGTATTCTGTTTTGAGCAGAGGAGTGGAATACTCCGCCCTGAGTCCTTCGGGAGTTGGGCGGCATATAAGAATAACAAAATAAATAAATAAATAAATAAATAAATAAATAAATAAATAAATAAATAAATAAATAAATAAATAAATAAATAAATAAATAAATAAATAAATAAATAAATAAATAAATAAATAAATAAATAAATAAATAAATAAATAATACTCTTCTCACGAAATACCTCTCGACTCACTCAATTGTATTAATGTCCAATATACAGTGAGGGTTCCAGGCAGAAGAGCTGTACTCGAGAATTGGTCTGGCAAAGGTTTTGTATGCCCTAGTTTGCAGTACAATATTACCGGAGAAGAAGCTTCGCAAGATTAGGTTAACAACTCTTAATGCCTTTTTGGCAATGCTGTTACAGTGAGCTCTGGCGCTTAGATCGTTTGAGATGAGTACTCCAAGGTCCTTGACAGAGTGAGGGTCATCTACGAGGTCATATCCACCCAGCTTGTATTTGATGTTCTGATTTTTTTTGCCAATATGTAAGACAAAGCATTTGTTGGTTGATATTTGGAGTTGCCAATTGTTTGACCATTCTGACAGATAGTCAAGGTCTCTTTGTAGGGCAGCAGCATTGTTAGGTGAGGCCTTTCACATTTCTAATTTAAATCATTTAGACCATTTGCTAATATTCCAAGATGCAAAGTTGGAGCTTGCAGCCAATATGAAAGTAGCTTTCATATAGCCTCATTAAAATAAAATATGCATCTTGAAAGAAATATTTGCCATGCTCTTGAGTTTTTCAGTGCTGTTGTCTCATGTGTGATATAACAAAGAAGTCTGCTTCTCATTTTATGAGAAAAACTGCTTATCATTTTATGAAACAAAACCGGTAGAATCTGGCCTTTCTAAAATCCTCACCTCAGCTAGAATGACACTTATAAATATGTGTATGTGTTATACTTTCTCTGTTCTAAATCAAGAAAAGGCAAAATTGCCTTGGCTATTTTTATTTGTGTCATTGACACCACTGCTTTCTGTCCTGTTTTGAATTTGGATGGGAACTTAAGAAGATGCTAAGTACTGTTCATTTATTAGAAGTGATTGTCATGTTGTGGCTCTTATTGACCTGAATTTTTTTCCCCTCCTTCTTCTCCAGCAGCAAAAGTGATTACTTTGGGGGATGGATTGGATTCAGTGTTAACACTTGCTTCAAATATACCTTCATTTTGGCAGTTGGTTTAATAGGTCAGCAGAATTGCAAAGATATGTAAGGAAGCTGAAAAGAACAAAACTAATGGAAAAGACCATTCCTCAAATAATATGCTGATATTCCCATCAGATGTTATTTTTAAAATAAAATCTCATTTGAAAATGTAAACTAGGCAGGGCCATATCATATTCCCTAATACCAGACTGATTTTTTCTTTCTTAAGATTCTGTTTGTTTTATTGAATTTCCTGAATGGAAATTCTATCAAATTTGATTTTTTTCACTTTTTCATTTTCAAGATACTTATACATTTCTATATAGTGAAGGATCTGCAAAGTGAAAATGAGTTGGTTGCTTGCTTTCTTACTAGACCCAAAGGTAACATTGACTATTGAATGAGATTAAAACTATAGGGCAGAAATAAAGCATTCATGAAAATAAATGGAATGTTTATTGAATGATTCAGAATTGACCAGAGAATAAAGCATACGATGTATCCTTGGTATTTAATGCAGTATATTTATTGATAAATTTATAAGCTTGTGGTGAATTTAAAGGTGATTGCTGGTATGAAACATGAATTTTAAGACTTGCAAATGCTTGTACAAAGACAGTGAGGATAATGTTGTCTTTTGCAAGAAATATAGCAAAAATGTCCCGGTGTAACAACGTGCTTCTGCCCATTGTATAATGCAGCAGTGAAAAAAATACAGTATTGAAGGTAACTAAATGTGTTGTATAATAAAACAAAAAGAGATCAAGACAGCCTTGAAGTCTGATTCTGTATCTGGTTTCTAGGCTAGGATAAAGTACATTTCTGCTGAAGATGATGCTTATGCTACAAATATTTGTTTCTTCCTTGGTATATTTATTTTTATTATTGGTATTTTTCCCCCATAAATTTTATTTGTTTTTGGTCTTTCAACATCTCATGGCATGAGCATTTGCTTTCTGAGTTTCATACATTGTTAAGAATATTCTTAACAATATTTTTTGCTTTTAAAATAATTACAATCCATTATCATCTCATTTTCAATATAACTCTCACATTTCTTTCCCTCTTAATATCTGTCTTTAGTCTTTTTCCCCTATTCTATTTTAATTCCGACAATCAAAGATGTGGTCCTTTCCCAACTTATATATTTCTAATATTAATATATTTTACTTCACTTATTTCCTAAACAATAATCAAAAATCTGCTTATGATTTCTTTATCCTCTTTTCCACATCATTACTTTTTAGTACAAACTAATTTTATCTTCTTCTAACAATCATTCAACACTAACTTTTATCTCTTATATCCCATACAAAATATATTTCAAAATTACATATTTTCAATCTTCATATTTTCTTCTATTTTTCAATCTTCATCTTATGTTATTTTATAACTTCATTTCTATATGTTATTCATACATCTATTTTATCCTTATTACAATGAACAATTTATTCATACTTATATAATACTAGTAAACTAATTAAACATACACATTAACACTACTTTTTATCTCTTATATCCCATACATATAGTTCAAAGTTACATATTTTCAATCTTCATATTTTCTATTATCAGACATATATTCAAAAATATTACTACTAATTAAACATACACATTTTTATTTTTCTATCCCATATTTTCAATCTTCATATTTTCTTATATTATTTTATAACTTCATTTCTACATGTTTCTTCTATCATCAAGCTTATATTAATATTCTTTTTTCCCATACAAAACATATTTAAAAGTTACATATTTTCAATCTTCATATTTTCTATTATCAGACTTATATTCAAAAATATTACTACTAATTAAACATACACATTTTTATTTTTCTATCCCTTCTCTTTTTCCCTGATCCAAAGTTTTAATCCTCGTTTCTTTTTCTTTTTTGGTTGCCTCCCCCGTATTTCTTTTCTTTTAACTCTCTCATTTCTATCTTTAACTCCCTTCTTTTACTATAATCTCTATCTTTCTCTCCTCTCTTTTTCCCTTTTTGTTGTCTAATTTTGCTTTAATTTTTTCTAGTTTTTTCTTTCTTTCCTCTTCTAGCTTTCTTTTCCTTCCTTATCTTTCCCATACCAGAGATCTTACCCTTCTGCTTTGCTATCTTTTTCACCCTCTGTATTTCAATCATCGCTTTGTTATATTTTCTTTCTTGTTGCTTCTTTCTTGGTTCTTCTGTTTCTTTCACTTGGTTCTTGGTTCACTTGGTTCTTCTGTTTCACTTGGTTCTTCTGTTTCTTTCAAGTCCATATTTGCACTTATTGCAATAATGGAAAAGACATTTCAACAATAATGGAAATGATATTTTATTAACTATGTTGGGAAGTTCATGCTAATCTATGCTCATTTATGTTGCTCAATTCCCTTATTTTGGACTTAGAATTGCTAAATAATTCTATCCCTATCCTAGTATCTGTCTGATCCTATGTAGAAATCAACAAGCAATTTGAGACATATAACAATTTAGTTGTTTATAAAACCCTTCCTTCCAGATCACTGTGACATCTTGCTTACTGTGGTCTAGGAAGAAAATTCAAAACACTACCTTTTAAGGATTGATTATGTCTTTGCAGGTCAAAAGTAATGTAATCCTTAGGTTATGTTTTATTATATTGCCTCTTTTATTAGGAATAAGTACACTGTGCCTCTAAAAACAGATTATTTTTAGATTTATTTTACACTTACATTCTTCTACTATTGGCTAATTAGTGAATCTCAGCATCCTTGACAGTAGGGAAATTCTGTGATGCTTCATTCAAGATCAGAAGTCAAATTCTGACCCAGCAACATATACTATCTCTTCCTAGATAAGAATTTTGTTTGATTGATTTTTATACTATACTTCACATACAAGGCACATTTTTGTTTATTTTTGCATTATTTTGTTATTGACCATAAACTGAATTCAAAAAACCCTATCCTAATAATTTTAGATTAGGAAAGGAACAGAGGATCCAGGGTTTCACTGGAAGCAGCAAACACAGGAAAGAAAATGCTTTATTATGCAAGGAGTGTAGAGGAGTAGAATTGCCTTTCCTATTAATTAAGTCCTTTCAATTTCACTTTCAAATAATTTAAATTTCAAATTCCAGTGAATTTAAATGCACTCTCAATTCATTTTCAACTTTAAATCCTGAACACACTGTTCAATTTCAGAACTTTGTTATTTTTCTTCCTCAGAAACTGAACAAACAGTTCTAAAAAGGTGAAAAAGAGGCTGTGGACAAGCACTGCAGAACAAGCAGGAATCCCTGAAAGCCTAATAGGTATGAAGAATCTTATAGGCAGACAATTTCTCCATAACAAATATTAATCTTCTGCCCAGGATGGGAGCAAGCCTAGTGTACACCTCATCCTTCTGGAAGTGAGGCAGTAACTACACTTCTCCCCAAAAATTCAGTCACTTGTTTTCATTATTTCCAGTTTCTCTCAGACTCATAGATCTAAGGCAGTGATGACGAACCTTTTTTTCCTCGGGTGCCGAAATAGCGCGCAAGCGCGCTATCATACGTGCGTGCGTGCCCACACCCATAATTAAAAGTCCCCCACTCGCCCCATCCCCTGCGCGTGCGTGTGCGACCCCCCCCACTCCCCCATTTTCCGACTTCCAGTGGGCCCAGTAGGCCCATTTTTTGCCCTCCCCAGGCTCCAGAGGCTTTCTTGGAGTTTGGGGAGGGCGAAAACGCTCTCCCTGCCACCCCGGAGGCCCTCCAGAGGTCGAAATCGCCCTCCCAGAGCCTCTGCGCGAGCCAAATATCAGCTGGTGGGCACACACATGCACGCTGGAGCTGAGCTGGGACAACGGCTCGCGTGCCGGCAGATATGGCTCCGCGTGCCACCTGTGGCACCCGTGCCATAGGTTCGCCATCACTGATCTAAGGGATTACAGTCATATTAAAATATTGTGGTTAGGTAGTGCTGTGATAAATGACCTTATATAATCCTATACAGAATGGAAATAACAACTCTCATATTGCTGGGGACAGCTTCACCAACGAAGTAGCTTGTCCTTTGCTTTAATATTATGGGATCTCCCTTCTCTATCTTGTTCCCGCCTTAATGCCATTTCTTCTCAGACATAAAAAGGTCACAATCTAATTAAATATAAATAAATGGCATTTATACTGCCCATACTAGTCATTTTTAGTAGTTCACCTAAGAAAGGTCCCCTATGTTCTTTCATAAAATGGGAAGAGAGGGCAAGCACAGAGTATCAGTAAAATATCAGAAAAACATTTTATCCATATTTATGGCCATGCTAAGATGATTCACTTTAATTACTGCTGAAATAGTACATTAAAGCAAGAAAGCCTATTCCATTTGAAATACACTCATATCTTCTGAATCTAGTAGCTACTATATATGCAAGAATTCTGGTATACATATAATGCATACTAGATTTTTCTCACTCATTGCAGTTAAAAGGAAGAAGTCCCTCTAAATTGAATAAAGTTTCTTTTATAGAGAGTTCTTTTCTATGTACATTAAAATATCATATCACATAGTAATGTATCAGCCAGCTGGGACTTATAAAAAGCCATATGGATCTGCAAATGGTACTGAATTTAAGTTGTGATTTCATTTTGCTGCCTGGAACACCTACAAAGCCATGTAAGAAGTTTAGCAGGACCTAGCAGGATTCAACCAAACCTGGGACTCAAGACAACCTACAAAGTTGCCCCTGCATGGCCCCATGGGAGTCTGACAACCAATCAGAATACATTTCTTTCACAGGAACAGGAAGTAAGTTCAAAGCCCAAGAGAGGGTATAAATATATCTCACTCTCCACTCTATGTAGTCAGCTACCCAGGACTTCAAACCATGTGGTCCTGTCCACCATTAAACCATCTTTCCAAACAGTCTCCATGTTTCCAGTGTCTTTCTCCCCACTTGGAACTGAACCCAGATAGACATTTCTTCCAACAGCCAGATGACACTGAGTAGCAAATTATTTTGATTTCTTTTTTAAATCTCACCCATCATCTTGTTGATGTTGAAAAGGAGTTTTAAGAATGTTCTTCTCGTTAATTCCTCTACAAAGGATTCTGAAACACCTGTGGCTGGAAACTTGTCCAAGTCAACTTGGAAAATGAGCAAATCTTCAGCTTCTATCTAGACATGTTCATTTCACTACGGAATGGAGATGTAACTCCTCTCAAATGCTTTTCCGATCTGCTGGACTTGTCTTCTGAGGACATACCAGGCCAGTTTTCCTCAATTTTTGCCATAGCTGATATTAAATGCAGACTATCTTTTAAAATACACATTTTCTGTTGCACATGATGTGGATTCTGAGGAATTTAGTGCATCCTGTAATGTTTTAAAAAGTATTCACTGTACTTAAGTTTAATCTTTGTCTTCTTGCTCTCTTCACCTATCCCTAATAATATCAAAAATTGAATTCAAGGTGGAACAAGTAGTTTTCACAATCTGCAGTGGTACCTTGGTAGTCAACTGCTCTGAAACTCATTGAATTTGATACTCATTTGATATGCATTTTGATCGAAAATCTTGTCTTGATACTAATCGTTTGTTTGCTACTCAATGCACAAAGTAGAACTTGTCGGTGTTGGCTGCATTATGATTCAATACATTATTTCTTATGGGAAAATTTTGTTTGGTACTCATCATTTTTGGTACTCATTATGCCTCTCAGAACCAATTAATGATCACTACCAAGGTACCACTATAATTAGTATTTTCTTGAATGGTTTGAATATTTAAGCTTCTCTTGTAATGGAAGGATCAGATACAGTTCTTGGCATCCCATTTATGTTCCCAAAGCCTCCCAGAACAAATAGAGAAAAGCATTTTGGATTATTTTGCATATGGGGTGGTTTTAAGGATGCTTACGGGCAAAATGGGTTCCTTTAAACTGACCCCAAAATGCCCATTTTAGTTTTTTGATAACATGCATGCAAGGGTTCAGTGAAAAGTAATGACTCCAATGTTGTGTAACCAATACAGATGAACGAAGAGCTCTGACATGTACTATAGTATTTGGTTTTTTTAATTTCAATTGGTAAGAAAAAGTTGTGATGCTGTTTTTCGCAAAATGGAAACCTGCAGTGTAAAGAGTAAGGGTGATAATCTTGACAGAAATATGCAAGACAGTTGAAACATTCTTTAAGTTCTGGGAAACAAAATATTTGTAAACGGATCAAGCAATTCACTGGGGGATTGTAGAGAGTAAACAGGCAATAGCAAATTTGTGCTAACCATCTTATCACATCTGCTTCATAGTCTAGACTTCGTGTCACACATCTTCCATCTTTTTCCCAAATTGAATGAATGTTGTTATGGGCATCTATTTGACTCAAATGAAGAGGTGGGGAAAGCCCAATGCAAAGCAAAATTCGCTAGTACTGAAATAGCAAAATGGTTGTATCTTTCATTTCACAATACATGAAGAGACTCACCACAATTTCATCTGGGAAACCGTTCACATCTTAGGCCAAGCCAAATTCAAAAAATGCTAGGAAATTCCTGGAAGTGGCTGACAAATCAGCCTTTAATAGGCATAGAGATAAACACATTTACACACCATTCAAAAGAGACAAAAAAGCTGAGAAGAAAAGCAAAAAGATAAGAACTCATCCTTTACAGAGACCAACACTCAGATAAGCAGGGATCAACACCAGACAATCAGATAGAAAACAACAATAAAGGAAATACCAAGGAGAAACGGACAACCCTATGAAAACTGACAGGGCAAGCTACTGCAAATAACAGGGAACAAACCCCACACTTCACTGATGATGTTACTTAGTTGGGTAATGAAACATTACCTAACTAAGGTAGTGCAAACAACCAAGCTCAAAGAGCACCAAGGACTCCACAGTTCCACCCTGAGCTACAGATATTAGGTTGTAACTTTAAAATAAAATGGGATGACATTTTTATCTGTGAGGAGTTGTACTGTAAAATGTCCATGTCACAGAAATACTTACAAGGCATTAACAATAGATTTCAAAAACTAAAAAACAAAGTTTGCAATTTTGTATTGTGTGGGCACAATCACTCTGGGATTAGATTCTCTCACCAGGTGCTTCTCTTCACATGAATTGCTGAGAAACTTAAATGGAAAGATAGATTGTGTTAGTGTCCTTGTGGGCTTTCAACTGGCTTCTTGTGTGGGGATAAAATGCAGAATTATAAGCAGCAATGTGATAAGTGGAGTCAGTGCTTGTATAGCAAATGCTGTGTCAACATTTAATATTAGTACATGGACATACAGGATTTATGAAAAGTTAATAAAAGGAAACAATTTAAAAGAGAGTCATTATTTATAAAAAGTATTAGCTTTACGAAAGGATGAATGCAGTATAAAAAATATTTAATATAGTGTTAAACCTGAGCACTTTTCAGAGCAAAATGTACACACTATTTAACTTCTAATTAATTTTTGCATGCAGTTTAATTACAGAGGACTGGTAGTAAGTAAGTGTATGAAACAAAGAAGGTTTTTGAATTCCTCTGTCCTTCCCTTTGAACAAAGCTGTTTGTCCAATAAGAACTACCTTGGAGCATTGGAAATATACCAGAATATTGAAAGGTTTATATTAACATCTATTTCATTAACGTACAAAATTAAGGAACAAATTATTTGTTATCTAATGGCATCTTAAATATGGATTCCCAATCTTTTCTACACTACCCAGTATATAATGTAGCTTTTTTCATGCTTCTGATGAAGTAAACTTTTTCTGTCCCTAAACATTATCAGCAGTTAACCCGTCATAGCACGATTAATATTTTTTGTACTAATAACCTTCAGTCATTTGGACTGCTTGCTTTTTGTTTCCCCATGGAGTAAAAGGATCAGAAATATTACAATATACCATTATACTATTAACCAGAAACAGTATCTACTCCCTTTGTCTCTCTTCAGTTTGCTTGATTCTGTGGGCTATATGAAATAACATTATTAGAACATAGGAGCAAGAATGGTACATTGGCATAAGAGAACACTGTATGTTTTTCTAAGTCATGCATATATCCAAAAATACAATAGATAATAGAAAAAGAATCCATTTTAGGTTTCAAATTCCAAATTCCAAATCAGAATAAATATGTGATATAACCCTAATTGGAACAATCTTAATTTGGCTAGGAATCATTTCTTTAAATGCATGTAGTCATTTCGCTACTATACTATGTATATTCAAGTTACATTTCTCAGGCAGGATCATTTCCAGGTTCTCAGATAAGGTTGGGAAAGTTGCCCATACAAAAGTTACTAATTATTAGAGTTAACAACATGAAACAGTTGAATATTTGGAAAATTAGTGTAAAATAGCCTCTTGTTAGCATATAGATAAGGTCTAAAGTGCTGGAAAACCTTGATCGTGCAAAAGCAGATGGCCGGATGTTATAAAGTCTATTTAAACCACAGAGGAGTGATTAGGGGTGGGACATGGCAACACAGGTGTTCATTATTACTACTTTGGAAAGCTCAGGCTATTAGACAGCTACTTTCATTTTTAGGGTTGTTCTTAGTTTAGAGAAGAGAATGAAAAGGAGGCAAAATAACTCTTGCCCGAACCATCTGGAATTCCAGCACTTCAGTCAAACTTTTCTGGCTGGATTTTAGTCTGTTTTTTCCAAGTACTGTAGCCAGTCCATTCTACCAATATCTCTATCTGATCCCATTTGCACCTGCTGCATCTTAGGTTGCTTATTCCCCCTTTCTCTACTAATCCTCTCTCTGGGAAAAGAAGGGGCATGGTTTAAAGACAGACATTATAGGCTTGGTGTGGATCATAGATATGAAAGCTGATTGGGTGACTTTGGGCCAGTCACTATCCCTCAGCCCAACCCAACTCAAAGGGCTGTTGTGAAGAAAATAGGAGGAAGAATCACTATTAAGTATGTTCATTACCTTGAGTTATTTATAAAAATAATAGAGATTAAACAAATAAACAAACAACAAACAAATAACAATAGCAATAGCACTTTACAGCTCTTTCAAAGCGCAGGGGCGGGTTGCTTGTTCTTTGCGCTACCAGTGCGCTGCATGTGCATCACCATGTTTTGGCACGTGCGCCCCATTGCTATGTGCGTGCGCCCCATTGCACGATTTTGCTTCCTGCGCATGTGCGGAAGCAAAATCTCACAGGGGACGTGCATGTACGTGATTTTGGTGCTTTTTTTGCTTCCACGCATGTGTGGAAGCAAAAAATCGCCCAAATCTCACACACACATGCATCCCCTTGTGAGATTTTGCTTCCACGCATGCGCAGGAAGCAAAATCAGCCCAAAAATTCCCGAAAAAAAGATGGTGCTGCGCAACAGACTGGTGAAGACGGCACCAGAGCTGTCATGCACAAATAATGCCATCTGCTGGCAGCTACCGGTGCGGTAGAGTCGAACACACCAGTAGGAACCCACCACTGTCTAAGCAGTTTACAGAGTCAGCATATTGCCCCCAACAATCTGGGTCCTCATTTTACCAACCTCGGAAGGATGGAAGGCTGAGTCAACCTTGAGCCTGGTGAGATTTGAACTGCCAAATTGCAGGTAGTCGGCAGTCAAGAGATGTAGCCTGCAGTACTGCACTCTAACCACTGTGCCATCATGGCTCATATATAATAAATAAATAAATAATAGATAGGGAAATGGGGAAATGAGACAAAGACAACCAATGGCAACTACAGCATAACATTTATGATTCTTCTGCTAAATAAGCATAATCTCTAAATGTGCTCAGGAAAAATGCAATGGCTAATTTGCATAGAATAACTTTGTGTCATTTGTTTTATTTGCATGAATGTCTCAGAAGATGAGATTGTATGCAAGCTGTTTCAGGGCTCTTCTTCACTTCTTAAGCTAGCTTTTATCCTTTGTTTCTGTAAAAAGCATTTTTGGAATCCCGAGGGATTTATCCATCTATTCATAAATCTTGTCTATGAGATGAATACTATATGCTATTGTCTTGCTAATGGTATTTTCCCCAGTTCTGGGAATAAGTTCAGTTCTGGAAACTGGCATATATTGAGAAATCAGGTGTCATCTTCAGGTGTCCTTGCTAAGAGTAATAATTATCTCTGCTGTTTTTTCTTCTTGAAGTTTCTTGTACTATAATTGGTTCCCAATATAATCAGGATTATCCTTATCTCTTTAGCAGTTCTGTTTGGTCTTTTTCTATTCTGGCCAAAACAGTGCTAATTTCCTTCACACAGGCTCACTAATCTTTATGTCATAGAAATGTTATGTTATAATATATCCTTCTATGGCAGGGGTGGGAACAATGGCCATTTTATGACTTGTGGACTTCAACTTCCTGCTGGCTCAGAAATTCTGGGAGTTGTAGTCCACAAGTCATAAAGGGACCATGGTTTCCCACCTCTGTTCTATGGTAACAGAGGTGTGGGCCTTCTGAAGGAGTCTGAAAGGAGAAACTCTAAGCATGTGGGCCAAAGCTGGTTGTCTGTGCTGTAAGCCATCTACCTCTGACTATAAAGAATGATTTCCAGAAAGAAGTGTCAGTCTTCTTTCATTCATTTTCTCTTAAATAATTTTCTCCAAAGTCTTGTACTATTAGTTACAGAAGATGGAAGGGCACAATGTCGATTCTGAATACCCATATGCATCAATTTTTGTTTTATTTACTATATATTACCGTAGATTTATATCCTGCCTTTCCTCTAGGAGTACATAGTAGGTCATCCATTTTTTTCTCCCAAACAACAACCCTGTAAGTTAGTTGGGCTGAAAAATAGTGACTGGCCCATTTATCCAATGAGTTTCCATGCTTGAAGGTAGACATCAATTTGGGTCTGCTTCATTGTAGGCCCACTATATTTACTGCTCCATAATGCTGGTTGTGTTATATTTCTGCCATTTAAATACTCTTGTTCAATCATTCATTCATGGCAAGAACTGATTCATAAATCCAACCCATGAGTATTGTACAACAACTCATAAATCCCCACTAGCATGTATTAGAAACTATAAAATATAAAACCCTTTAGATTTTACCAAATGGCTTTTTCAACAATATTTTCTTATTTGCTTCCACAGTGCCAAAAGCACTTAGGTTCACTCTGCTATTTTTCTCTGTTCCAATATTTAGTCTTAACTAGTTGGAATGAGGAAATAAATAATGTTATTATTGACACAGTATTAAGCTGAAGAATCTCAAGAGTCAAACTTTTTAATGTTTAAATAAGTGCTACACACACAAAGCATACGCCCTGCAGCTATGGTCTGAGACTTTTAGAAGTTCCCAGAAGAAATACATTCTAAAGAGCTGAAGTCCACTTAGCCATGAAAAAGTACCTCAAGCTACACTCATTTATGAATACATAACCAAACATCCTTATTGAACTTAGAATTCAGCAACATGTCATATTCTTTTGCTCCTGGTTCAACATTTGAGCCCATTAGATTGTGGGGGAAATGTTCTAATACAGTTTTCTAGTACAGTCTTTGTGTTGCTGTGTGCAGTTCATATTGGTTTATGCTCTCTGGCTTCCATTCAGACACATAGCAATACCAGTTATCAATCATCTTCCATCTGGTGCTGTTAATAATGCTATAGTAGCAATTTTTAAAGAACAAGCAGTCATAATGACAGTTACAATACTTTTGCCTTCCAAAAATGCACATCTACTTACATCGCAGTCAAAAACCCGAGCTTACTTCTATATCTTCTATGCTTATATATTTTAAATTTTCTAATGCGCAGTGATGATCTGGAATGTATAGTTTGTGAACAAAAGTCTTATATTTTGTGTCTGATTCTATCTTCATTATTCTTATTACTACTTAAATTAAACTTGCCAATACGATGAAAATATCTGAGGCTGATTTAGGGAATATTTAGTATAGAGTAAAGTTGCGAACTATGTTTATTTCCTATATTTCAAAAATAATTCTATGGATTCTTTTGCTAATGATTTTTTTTAAAAATGCCTCTTACATTTTAGAGGGCCAGACAACACAAATGAAAGGAAGTATTTGAACCTGAAAAATCATCTGCACTGTGATGTCAGTGCAGATGATAACTGTCAACAATTATCCCTATTCTAATTTTGGGAATCCAGATTAAAATGTTTGCACATTGGAAAGATTTGGCCATAACAAAGTAAAACATACCGGTACTTAAATTTTAAAGCCATAGTTTTCCTTTCTTTTAACATGACTGTGCTTTCATCCAAACAATGTTTTCAGTCAGTTATGATTATGTAATCTTTTTTTATTCCATTTCTAAACAAAAGTGGATGTAGAAGATGACCAAGCTGAGTCCAAGGAAGGGATCAAATGCATCATCAGTCGTGACTCCCTTTGCACCCACAAGAGATCTAATTCCAGCCTATCTTGAATTCCTTCTTAACTCCCGCTAATTTCCCTTAACTGTTAATACTTCAGATTCTTGTAGAGAGGTTAAGCTTGCAATAAATCTTTATACTCATTTAAAATGCCTAAGTCTCCTGAATTCCTCATGGAGTGTTTTAACTTATTGGAAACTAAGAATTTTTTAAAATTTGCTTCCAAGCATATCATACCAATAGTTTGGCGATAATGTGTCAGACAGTTTTACTGCCATGTTTATGAGAGTAGAAAATGTGAAATGCAATAAAACAACAATGAATCTTACAATATTATAATCATATCTAAGCTAGACATCAGAATTACTTAACATTGAATGCTTTCTGAATAACAAATAAAAGTATTTCAGGACTTTCTCTTAATAGTACTTAGACTTATATACTGCTTCACAGTGCTTTACAGTCCTCTCTAAGTGGTTTACAGAGTCAGCATATTGCCCCCAACAATCTGGCTCCTCATTTTACTGACCTCGGAAGGATGAAAGGCTGAGTCAACCTTGAGCCAGTGAGAATTGAAGAGACAAACTTCTGGCAGCCGGCAGTCAGCAGAAGTAGCCTGCAGTACTGCATTCTAACCACTGCGCCACCACGGCTCATTAAACATATTTTGTCTATAGAGAGGGAAATCTGTAAGTTCGTATTAAAGCAAAACCATTTTATGATTTAAGCTTGTTTAGGAAGAATGGAAACAGTGCCAGTGATATTTTTAATATGTTGCAAGGGTTACATGTTATCTTTTTGTTTTCACTATTATATGAGCTGATCCTCTTGAAAAGTCTTAAGATTTTAATATCAGTTTAAAAAAACTAAGGTATTTGCCAGAAACAGTACATTATGGACAACAGTACATTATATCATATGAAACTATGAAATAATATTATGTGCATGTAGGGAGTCTGTGTATTTTTAATTTTCTCCAGATGGTAAAGCTTAGATTAGTGATGATGATTTAAGGAATCACCTGTGTAGATTAAAAAAAGCTGAAGCTATTTATAAAGCTGTTTTGCAGTATAAACAGAACTATACTTCTCATTTTATTTTTTGCTTTCAATGTAACTATGCAGGCTGTAATACAGACTGTATGAAAAGTCAGGCCTTATTGGCCAATAACAACATTTTATTAAATGTATTAATATTTTTTCAGAGAAATATGTTTAGAAGAAAATGGCAACCAATCTGAACAATGTATTTATATAATAAATTGTCTATGGGGTCTAACCTTTTGTATACCCTATCTCTATGTGTATATTTACAGACACACACAAATATGTCACTGATGGAGCAGACTCAGGTTCTAGTCCCCTCTTAGGCATAGAAGGCTAACAACTGGATCACTTTGGGCCAATCATTTTACTCCAGTCATTCTGGCTCAAAGTTGAAAACATTTACAGCTTGCTAGATTATGGTCCATAACCTTCATTGAAGAGGGTTTCATCTTACTGTGGATCAATTTGGTTGAACAATAATAATAATACATTCATTCATTCATAGAACTATTTTTCTATAACTCTAACCCAATGGTGTAGCCAAGTAACAAAGAATACAGTGTAAACTAGTTAATAAACTATCATTTGTTTAATAATTATGGAAGTCTTGCCTGAAACCAACATCACCCAGTTTCTAATACAATTGTTTCAGGATCAGACACTGTTGGATGCAGAAACATTTCTTCAGTTTTCTTCCCTTACTCTACTGGGGAAAAGAAGTGACAAGTGAAACAAGGAGTCTTGAAAAAGTAATATACAATATGTGGATAATATGGATTAAATATATACTTTTTCTTATTTTTAGGAATGCTGCTGAAGAGAACAAAAAGTTATATGCAATCTATGGTGCAAGGTGAGTATTAAAAATTGTTTCCTATCTGTAGTGATCTCTATAAGGCCTTTCAAATTTATGTTGCTACCTGCATAATCTTAGATGACTCCATAAACATGAGCTGCTCTGTATATACAATGTAATAGCAAACTTGAATGATCATGTCTTAGCCAATTTGGAAGAAAAATAAGCCACCATAAAAGAGGAATTGTCAGGTGAAAGAATAAGGACCACAAATTAACTTTCAGTTAAAAAGATGTATTGCTCATGTCTATACACAAGAATCTAGTTAACTAATGCTCAGCAGTATATTGGTGCTAGATAAGAGTCAATGGAATTCAAGGGAAGGAGCTGGACTTGGATTGTTTATGGGAACATAATTACTCCAGACTGATTCCTCCCTTGTCTCCAGCCTTAGGCGCTTCTTCTTCTTCTCCTACAGGAATATATTTTACATCCTATAGGATTTCTCTATCTCTGCAAATATTTCCATATTTCATTTACAATTATTATTATTATTATTATTATTATTATTATTATTATTATTATTATTATTATTATTATTATTATTATTAGTAGTAGTAGTAGTAGTAGTAGTAGTAGTAGTAGTAGTAGTAGAAGTAGTAAACAAAGGAAACACTCCTTTAATAACTCAAAAAATATTTGTGAACAATTATTGGGACTCAACTCACAGTACTCATGTTTGTCTTAATCAAAGTATTAGGTTCCACAAAAACTACTTTGACTTGTTTTTGTTTTATGGAAGTGGTATGACAGATGCCAATTCATAGCTAACTAAAATCCTGAATTACTCTATTAAAGATTTCTATGTGTAACTTAGGCTAAGTCTTGCTTTAATTATGTCTTGTGGCTGGGTTCATTTGACTTTCTTCTGCAGTTGAGACATAAAGAGAGTGATGTGTAAAGATCTATCCATTTTTAAAATAACATTACATATTTATTTACAACATTTATATATATGATGATAATGTGTAATTATAAAAGTAACATCTTTTTATCTAACTTTCATTCAAAAAAGATTTCCAGACCGGTTTACATTAATAAATTCTGCCTGTCTCTTTTGATAAGTTTACAATCTAGGAAGTACCATACAAAAAGAAAAAGAGATGTATAGAGGAACTGGAAATCAGTTCTTAAAATAATACAATGGCTTTATGTGATGAATAGCTCTGTACAGTTTGAAGATAGAAGGAGCCTAATGCAGATGTCCTTAGAGCAGAGCTGGAAAAAGCTGTATTTTCCATTTCATCTTCCTCTTCATTTCCAGCAGCTTTTTGCTTAAAGTATCAGCTGTTTATTCTCCATGAGCAAACATATTGTTTTGCCCCATAAAAGAAAACCCTGATAATAGCTCTGGATAGATCATAGAGAAAAGGGGGTTAAGCCTATCCTTTTCTCCACCCACCTTTCTGCCACTCTTTTTCACTTCAAACTAAAAATGTGTTTAATATATCAAGGAACGAAAAAGCATACCAGTACATATTGTTCCTTGCTTAGTACTGAAAATGATGCATTAAAAAAAAAGTAATCCATATGTATGGCTATTCATAGAAGATGACATTTCCTTTTCTGAAGGTTCCTCCCTGACTATTAAGGACAAATGGGGTTTTGGCTATTTATCCAGTTGCTGTTTATTACATATACGGTAGCTTGTAGGACACCACTGCAGAGGTCTCCAACCTTGGCAACTTTATGAGGTGTGGACTTCAAATCCCAGAATTCCTCAGCCAGCCATGCTGGCTGAGGAATTCTGGGAATTGAAGCCCACACCTCATAAAGTTGTCAAGGTTGGAGACCTCTGACCTAAAGAATTAAAACCAATCTCTCTCTCTCTCTCTCTCTCTCTCTCTCTCTCTCTCTCTCTCTCTCTCTCTCTCTCTCTCTCTCTCTCTCTCTCTCTCTCTCTTATATAACAAGAGAAAGTGTGGGTTCTAATTACATATGTCTTTTATTTGTGCCACAAACTGCATATTCAGGCACTGTTCTGCAGCAATATTCCATGTAGTGTTCTATGCATTTATGCCACATTGTTTGACCTTCTTATCATGCATTCAATAGATAGTCTGCAGTGGAAAATTTCATGTGCATAATCAGTGACAATTATGTAACTGATTAATTTTAAAGATCTGAGAAGCAAACACAATGCTCATCAATAAGCATAAACAAGTAGAATCAAGTAAATATTCAAAGATGTGAAATAATGAAATACAGATTTAATCCTGGTGAACAGTACTGTAAAATAGAGCTGATAAAGTTGGGGCAACTTGTCAACTGCAGTACGGACTCTCTCTCACGCATACATAATTTTGCTTTGAAAGTTTTATTGTATATCAGATTTACCATAAGTTAAAAAAAATACATTGTGATCTGTAGTACTTTTTAAAGTGGTCTACCGAAAGTTCTCTTAACACGTTAGATTTATATTCCATCTTTTTAGCCTCTACATCAGTACTAAAAAGTAATCTGAATTCGTAGGAATTCAGTGTAGAGGAATGAATGGGTATCAGATTTGTCTAAGTCCCTTCCAGTTTAACCATAATTCAAAAACTAGCATTCACAAGGCAATTTCTGATAAATTCAGATTGATCTAAAAATAAATGGAATCACAGGTCTTAAAGGAAATGACAAACGTGTGGAAATGATTCTCACTTAAGGGGATTGCATGTGGCTTTCATCTCTTACAATATCAATTCCTGCCATCGTGATAACTAAATTGTACAAATGCATGCCATGCTGGCAATTACTTATCTCATTATGGCAGACTTGAAGAATTATCTGGACCATATGCTTAGCCAGCCTGCAGAGCTTTTAGAACTGTTCTTTGCATATACTCTAACAGTTACCTTTCTTCTAAAGCCATATATCTGTCTCGCCCCCCCCCCCTTTTAACAGTCCTGAGCCTTTCCCCCTTCCCCAAATTAGACGTCCAACTCTGTATCCTGGGGTGGGGGGGGAGGGAAAAGCTTTCATCACACATCAGCAGAGATCAGAATTGTCTCCAACCCACAAGGCTTTAAAATAGGCTTTGACAACAAGGTTTTGCTAACAGTGGATGCTATTTTAGTTCTTCCTTGTCATTCTTGGAGAATTTTTAAGGTCTTGTTGCTAGAGAATGAAGAATTAAGCTTTGCCTCTCAACAGAATAATTCCTCTTGTTGTCTTCACTGATTTCAGTGGAAATTTTAAAGCCTCATTGCTATGCATTTCTATGCAGTGATCGTCATTTGATTTTTTCTTCTTCTTCTATTCAATCCTGTCTGATTCTCAGAGACTGCCTGGATAAGTTCCTGCAGTTTTCTTGGCAACTTTTATCAGAAGTAGGTTGCCATTGCCTTCTTCCTAGGGCTGAGAGAAAGTAACTGGCACAAGGTCACCTAGCTGGCTTTGTGCCCAAGGTGGGACTAGAATTCTTGGTTTCCAGAGCACTAATTGTCAATACGCAACCACAATACCTTAAGGCAGGGGTGTCAAACTCAAGGCCTGCGGGACGAATCCGGCCTGTGGGGTGCTGAGATCTGGCCATGGGGCCACCCTGCAGATAGTGAAGGACCAGCCCGCGGTGCTTCTGCCAGTGAAAACAGAGCTCGGGAGGTTGTCCCAGCCAAAAATGGAGCTCAGGAGCCCATTTTTGCTGGCAGAGCACTTGGGCCACCATAGGCGCTCCAACATGAGTGACATCAAGCTGGCCGTGCCCGCTGGACACACCCACCTGCCTCCCCCCCAAAGTAAAATACAACCCTAATGCAGCCCTCAATGAAATAGAGTTTGACACCCCTGCCCTAAGGTTTAATAGATAAACCGATACATAAGGATCACCAGATATTTACTTAAAATATTTTGTCTTGTTTTTTAAAGACATTTTGTGCAATGAATCTCTTCCAAGTATAGACATTTCTATACATTTCTTTCCCCCTCCCTCCTATGTTCAAACCCTACTACTCACCTTATTGCTATTAGAATTTAATAGCAGCATTGTTATCAATGGAAAATATTTAAAAGTCTAGTTGTAGTATGTTTGGGTGTGAGAGTAAATTAATGAAGAAATACTGATAAATGTCTCTGCATGGAAAATATTGAGGTAGGACATACCGGTATATTCACAGTCACTTATCCCCATCTGCCTTGGTCACTTCTACTGCATCATGAGGCAGAATCAACCTGATATCAATTTGCCCTTGATTTAAATAATTCCTTGTAAGTACAGTAGACATTGATTCTTCCTAGTATGGTTTCCTCTCCTATGTCTTGTTCTACAATTGTAATCATCTTTAGCCAGCACTGTCATTGTCCATATTGTCTAGAAATTATGAGAAGAATAGTCAAACACAGTTGAGGTAGCATGATTATATATTCTAGTTAAATTTGCAGGCATTATGAGAAATTTGTATGCAAGAATCACTAAATTATAGAACTCTGGAATAATCTTACCAACAGGGTATTAGTCTTACTTGTGTTGATTTGACTGAAAGTGAGATGCTCAGTGACATCTTTTATTTACTTTTAAACTTCATAAAAAATTTTCCGTAAATTCAGTGGGGAGCAAAATTCTAAAGTGATGCATTTCTGAAAGGATAAATTCTAAAGGAAACAGACTTTTGTTTTAGTCCTTCTTTAACAGAAGTACATTCATTCACTATAATAGTTTGTAATTGAACCATAGTGTTATTTTCTTCAAAATTCTCGATGCAGTTAAATTAGATTATTACATGGCTATTAAAGAAAAAAAACTGATCTATATATAAATAGAGGTTATCAACTCTGGGTTTTTATATTATTTCAACCATGAAGAGTATAAGATTTTTATTATATATATATATATATATATATATATATATATATATATATATATATATATATATATATATATATATATATATATATATGTGTGTGTGTGTGTGTGTGTGTGTGTGTGTGTGTGTGTGTATGTATGTATGTATGTTTGTATGTATATAAAAGCGAAAACCACTCATGCATTAATCACAAAATCTCCAGAATCGTAAAGCTTACAAACTTGAAATTTGCCATGTTCCTCTTGGCTTCTAGATGCTCACTAAGAAAGGATTTTCTGAAATGACCATAGTAACATGAGTATTTCTTATTTTATTATTAACAAGCACTGATGCTAAGGAGTTCTACTTGCCCTCCCAACCTGAAAAGAAATCTGATCCAAATGCAAAACACAAGCAGAGGAGTTTCAGTTTCACTTTTGCTTTCACAGCAGCAAGCAGCTTTACTACAGACCAGTTGAGCTAAGCCACGCTAGCCCAGTGAATACTGATGGATGCTGGTAGGCAGAGACAGATCCCCCCCTTATATTCCTCCTCAGTTCAGACAAATCTGTTCCTTCTACTGTAACACCAGTTAAAGGGAAAAGAGGCAAAAAATGCAGGAAAAGATTTCCAGATGTGATTAGGAAAACACAAGAAAGGGTAGTTGCCTGTTTCTCCCATGGCCACTTCTATGTGGCATGCTCCAGAGTCAGTTCACCTGACAGCCTGGTCATCCTTCAGCCAGAGAGCAAAACCAGGAATGTTGTTTACAGGGAGGTCCTGAGCAATTCATCTGAGGGACGAATTGATAGTCTATGCTATTGTAGGAAGTTAGCACCTACCCCCCTCCTAGAGGAATAAAATATTTTAGGAAATATTAAAAAGGAAGAATATTATATAGAATATCCCTGGCTGAGAAATGGAGAAACATGTTTTAGGCCGAAAAAGACTCCCTCCTAGTAGCCCCCACCTTTGTCAATGTCCCATCCAGGAATGGGCCCAGATCACTCATCCCCCCACCTTTGTTAATAGCCTGGAACAATCTATTCTACATAACAAAGTTCTACCCCCTTCAGGCAGACCCATCTAGAAGATTGCATCAGCCAGCAAGGGTCAAGCAAACTTGGACTCAGGACAGCCTACAGAGTTGCCCCTGCATGGCCCCATGGGAGTCTGACAGTTAATCAGAGTGCATTTCTTGCACAGGAGCAGGAGGCCCTAGGGCGGGGCCCAAGAGAGGGCATAAAACCAAGGGATTCTCAGCATCTCACCCCTTTTCTTCTCTTCTTCAACATCTTTGAGGCATGTGATCCCCCTTTTCCCCAGGACCTCAGACCATGTGGTCCTGCTGTTCACCATTAAACCATCTTTCCAAGCAGTCCCATGCTTCCAGTGTCTTTTTCCCCACTTGCAACCGAACCCAGAAGGATATTCCTTATAACAATTTGCAAATAATGTCTTCATCTGTAACAGAAACTTAGCTTACCATCTCTAATGAAATAATACAGTCCCTTTTCTAATACTCATTAATTTTCAAGCTTTAAGTGTCAATTTATCAAGCCCCATCACATAGTTTCATAGTGAAGCACAGGTATCAGCTAGTATTAAAATAAAAATATATTAAAATGTACCAAAGACATTATCTTAGTAGTAAAAAGATTGTGATATTTCTATAGTCCTTGATTTAAAATATGAGGGAAAACTACAAGCTTTATATAAAATATAAAGCTTGTTAATAATAAAATAAGAAATACTCATGCTATGATAGTCATTTTGAACAATCCTTTCTTAGTGAACATCTAGAAGCCAAGAGGAACATACGTGGCAAATTTCAAGTTTGTAGGCTTTACGGTTCTGGAGATTTCATGATTAATGTGTGAGTGGTTTTTGCTTTTATATATATAGATGTTATTGTAATACATGAACTGATATTGTAGTATTGCAAGCAGAGGTGGTGTTCAGCCAGTTTTGACAGGTTCTGGAGAACCGGTAGCGGAAATTTTGAGTAGTTTGGAGAACTGGCAAATACCACCTCTGGCTGACCCCGCCTCCAATCTATTCACTGCCTCCCAAGTCCCAGCTGATCGGCTGGGTCTTCTTTTGTTGCCCTACACAGGAGAACAGAGCTGGAAAGCAAGTTGATGGGGTGGGGAGGGAATGGGGATTTTGCAGTATCCTTCCCCTGGAGTGGGGTGGAAATGGAGATTTTACAGGATCCTTCCCCTGGAGTGGGGTGGAAATGGAGATATTACAGGATCCTTCCCCTGGAGTGGGGTGGAAATGGAGATTTTGCAGTATCCTTCCCCCAGCAGTGGGGAGGGAATGGGGATTTTGCAGTATCCTTCCCCTGCCACGCCCACCAAGGCATGCCCACCAAGCCATGTCATGTCCACCAAGCCACGCCCACAGAACCGGTAGTAAAAAAAATTGAATCCCACTGATTGCAAGCCACAATGACTAGGCATTAGAAGGGTGGACTAACATTTTAATGTAGTATATTTACAAATTTAATTACCATTTAAAATTTTCTATCTCATTCACTGAAACCACAGTTATTCATCCCCTCCATTGAAACAGAAGGATTTTAGCTAAAACCTTAATAACAACAACAATCAAATATGAAGGACAGAGGCAGCAACATCACTGATTTCCAAGCTCTTTAGAAAACTACCAGTAGTTAAACAATCTTGCTATAGTTCAGCCTTACTAAAGAAAAAACATCTATGCAGGATAGCTATATTGGCCACCGCCATCACTAATGTACCTTACCTGCATTTGTAAATGATTTATAAGTATAAATTCAGAGTATTTTTAATTTTGGGATAAAGTTATGCAAAAATGAAGTTTTTTAACATTAGATTATTTCCTGGGGTATAAAAGAAAGGGAAGTCAAAGACTTAAGACAGAATGTAACTTTGAAATTCTAGGAAGAGTTATGGGGGTTTCATCTAGCTTAACTTGTACCATGATAAAAATATGACCAGTCTTACATTATTTTATACAGAGTAATTCCATTGTATTCAGTTGGGTTTGATTTCAGATAAGTGTTTATAGGATCTGATTTATTGCTGACAATGTTTATCAGGACAAGTTAATGTGTATTTGAAAGTAAGATTCCATGTCATGGTTGGTTTCTAACATTTCACTTGTTTTCAACATAATTGAAACATACCATCTTCTGCCCAAATACTTTTTAATACATAGAATAGAATAGAACTCTTTTTTGGCCAAGTGTGATTGGACACACAAGGAATTTGTCATTGGTGCATATGCTCTCAGTGTACATAAAAGAAGAGATACATTTGTTAAGAATCATGAGGTACAACACTTAATGATTGTCATAGGGTACAAATAAGCAATCAGGAAACAACATTAATATAAATCGTAAGGATACAAGCAACAAATTACAGTCATACAGTCGTAAGTGGGAGAAGATGGGTGATAGGAACGATGAGAAGACTAATAGTAATAGTAATGCAGCCTTAGTGAATAGTTTGACAATGGTGAGGGAATTATTTATTTAGCAGAGTGATGGTGTTTGGGGAAAAACTGTCCTTGTGTCTAGTTGTCTTGGTGTGCAGTGCTCTATAGTGTCATTTTGAGGGTAGGAGTTGAAACAGTTCATGTCCAGGATGCAAGGGGTCAGTAAATATTTTCACGGCCCTCTTTTTGACTCGTGCAGTATACAGGTCCTCAATGGAAGGCAGGTTGGCCGTAATTGTTTTTTCTGCAGTTCTGATTATCCTCTGAAGTCTGTGTCCGTCTTGTTGGGTTGCAGAACCGAACCAGATAGTTATAGAGGTGCAGATGACAGACTCAATAATTTCTCTGTAGAACTGTATCATTTCTAAAGTGTTAACAAGGAAATAAAAATCTAAAGAAAGAAGCAAATATCCAATATCCATAATCAATTATTTTTCCCCTCACACAGATTTCCAGCAAACAGACATCTTGTAAGAATGCTAAATGAGAAAATAATTTTAATTAGATAAATATAACAGATTTTACACATTTAACCTAAGTGTTGATTTGCTCACACCTTACACTTCCTTCCAATTTGCCTATATAGGGCATTAGTCAAAAACACAGTGCTTGATTATGTGCATCTCTTTAACATGATCTCATACTTTCTTTTAAAAATACTTCACTTAAGAAAACATGTATTATAAATTTCGAAAACAATTTGAATATACATAAACATAAAGGCAAAAGGAGACCTGGGCTGCATCTTACATTTAGTGCAGCTTTTTGTTCCTTTAAAAAAGAAATATGACTAACATATTGATAACTTTGCCTTCCATAAACACTCCACCCGACCCTTCCATACACATATACACACTGACACACACACACACACACACACAGAGAGAGAGAGAGAGAGAGAGAGAGACAGAGACAGAGACAGAGACAGACAGAGACAGAGACAGAGACAGAGACAGAGACAGAGACAGAGACAGAGACAGAGAGAAAGTATGAAATGGTAGTTTTTCACTGCAATGTGTGATAGTACAAGAAGTGCTTATGCAGCATGTATAAAAATATACCCTACTGTTTCCTGAATCTTCTACCTTTTAGCTTTTATTGTATGATCCTATTTCTACTAAAAGATGGAAAACATTCTTTTTCCATTTCTCTGCATTACATTTTATATATTTCCATTCCTGTTTTCATTATTTACCCTTTTTTGCCTATCTTTTTATGCCCTGGCCCAGGGGTGGGTTCGGACCGGTTTGGACCGGTTTGCCCGAACCAGTACTGGCCCGCTGGTGATGTCACGATGACATCACCAAACCGGATGGGTCAGTGCCGGTCCATGGGCGCTGCCATCTTTTTTTGAATTTTTTTTTCTTCTGAGCATGCGCAGAAGCCGAGTTCCGGCACTGTGCATGTGGTCGCCATCTTTTTTTCAGCTTTTTTGGGGAATTTTTTGTTACTGCACATGCGCACGCCCATGAGGTGTGCCCACGCGGCGCGGGAGGGAGCAAACCGGCAGCGAGGTAAGTTGGAACCCACCCCTGTCCTGGCCTCATTTCTAATACTTTTCTAGATGTACAATATATGGATGATTGCATCAGTGAAGCCAGGAGAGTCAATTCTGAACTGAGCCTAAAGCCATACACATAAGCTCTTTGTCTGGGCTGTCACTGAGAAAGAAATGCTTGGGTATTTTGTATTTGAGAGTCCAAATACTGTATCTTAGGTTATCTTTGAATTGATGAATATTCCATGAATTATCCAGTGGGATATTCATTTTCTCTCTGTCTCTTAGCCCTGAACATACTCATGATTCTAATGTTTAGACTAAGGTGTAAATCTACCTTCCTAGGCTCCCCTTTCTGAAAAGCACTTGAGACTTATATTTTCCCTCACGCACTGCAATAGGGTGAGATTGACAGAGGACTTACTGATGGCTGCATATGTGAAAGTTTAATTTTGGTGCCAGGTTTTAATGTTTGTGGTTTTAATAGATATACTGTATGTATGTATTAATGGTATATCGATATTCCTTTAACTGCTCTTTGGGAGCTGCCCAGAGTTCAATATAAGATGTGTAGCTACATAAATATTTTAAATAAATAAATAAATATAGAATGCTGCCAATGATAATTTTTGTTCTGATACATGATTTTCCAACCATATTTATTTGTAGACAAAGTTATGTGTCCAGATCTGCATTTCTAATCATGATTGCCCATCACTCAGAATGTTCCTCCATTTCAAAAAATCTCCTTCATGAACTATATCGCTTAAAAAACCGTCATATGAATAAATAGGCCATAAGGCATTACTCCAAAATCATGTGTCTTTCCATTTCTACCACTTAGACACAGAGCATGGAGATCTCTGGAGAAAGCCTGCATAGAGACATTAATAGACTTCCTATGGATAGCGTCCTTCCACTCATAATTCATGAAAGAGACTTCTCTAGCAATTCATTTTAATTTACCTCTGAAAATTAGATATTGTGCCAAAAGAAAAGTTAAGTTCAAAACTTTCCAGGAGACTCAGAAAAGATAGCTTCCTAAATAATTAGGTGGTTAATGAAAGATAAGGGCATGGAGGAGCAGAGTTTTTGTCAGAGACGATAAGCAATAAGAAACTGTAAGAAATATTCATTTAAAGTTTAATAAGGCAGAAGAAAGAGTAGAGTTTAATCAGGAAGTACATAAGTGTTTGTATATATGTGCAGGGTTTTACCTAGAATTTGGGTGCTGCTGCTAGGTTGATATGACATTTCTGTGCTTCTAGCTATTTCTTTTCCCCAAATCCAAAAAGAAGTTGGAAAATAATTTGTGATTACATTCAAAGTAATACAAGGACAAAATGCAAAGAATAATTGGCCTGCTCTCAGCTACCTCAACTCTTAGAGAAACAAAAAAATCTCATCTCTTCTTCATTTAGCACCAAAAGGATATAAAATAGTTTATATTTTCCAGTCCCTCCTGTACATATATTGCTATTCAAGTATATTTCATTTGACTTCTAATAATAATTCAGAGCCATTCCTATAAAGAGGAGCTGCAAAGTCACCAAGTTACATTTTCCCTACCTGCCAGCTCCTGAACTAGTGCAGAGTGCTCCAGTGAGTTTACCCTTAGGCAGCAGTCAAAGTGCTGCAATTCAATAGTATTCAAAGTCATCTTTAAGAGAATCAGCTCCATAAGGTCCCCAGATGTTGACCTGGTGCTGTCAACATCATTCCTAGAAGGTGGAGGAAAGAAAAAAAAAACACTTGGATTTAGAAACCAAGAGTGATTGCTGATCTATGGTGGATAATTTTCTGAAGTGGTTGAGCTGCAAAAAGTAAGATAAGCACATACATGTTAGGAATGAAGAATTCTCAACCAGATATTAAGACCCAATTTATTAGGGGCACGGAAAGAAATCACAGATGATAAAGTTTATTAGAAAGAGCAAGTTTATAATTATTTGCAGATCCATTATGTAAGTGGAGGAGAATTTATCGATATTTTTTTTTAAATTTCAGCATCCAGCCAGGTTGGATTTTTTCTATGTTTTTTGTTGTACTTATTTGATGTTTGGGTCATTTCCCCCCCCTTTTTTCCTTTTTTGTACACATTTTTGTTGTTGTTACTGTTGGATGTATGCTTTTTCTGTTTTTTTCTCTTTTCTCTTTTATTCCATTGATAAAACATTATATATATATATATATATATATATATATATATATATATATATATATATATATATATATATATATATATATATATATATATATATATATATATGTATGTATATATATATATATATATATATATATATATATATATATATGTATATATATATATATATATATATATATATATATATATATATATATATATATATATATATATATATATATATATATATATATAAAGAGCAAGAGCAGGTACCCCAGTCCCTGAACTAAGAACTTCGGCGGGACTTACAAGCTGCATTGCTCAGAGTCAGCACAGCCGGCCAGGGTTAGCCAGGCCGCGAGGTGAGAGCCACAGGAGCAACTCCTCCCGAAGTTCCAGGTCTCTTGTGCCCCACACTCTCAACACCTCAGGAACAGTTTCACCTGTGGCTTCTGCTTTCCACGGCCGCGGCTCCCTTAACGCCGGCGTCGCGCTCCAGCGTGAGCCCACAGTTTGGTCTCGTCGCCAGCTGCCGCCTCAGTGGAAACAGCAGAGCAGTGGCGGCGAGGGGCCGTGGGGGCGGGGAAGGCTGGCGGTGATTCCCGCTGGAGAGGAAAGAGAGGCGGAGGTGGGACAAAGCGTCCGGGCGAAACGGCTCGTGGGTGCCTCCGCGGCACTCCATGGACGCCGTCCCCTGCCGGCAGAACTCTCTTCGGGGTAAAAGGAGGAGGAGGAGGAGGAGAAGGAACCGCTAGGAGCCCTGCGGCCGCATCTCGCCGGTGCCTTGACCAGCAAATCTGAGGCGAGGCAGGCGGCCGGGTGGGGTCCTGTCCGAGCGGGCGGGCGCGCGCGCGCGGGGAGAGGGGGTGGGGGAGGAGAAGCCCTCCTCCGCCTCTCCTCAGGAGCTTCGCGGCGCTACCGGCAGGGGGGACGCTTGCCTCCGCCTCCGCCTCTTCCTCAGCGGCTCTCGGGCAGCCGGAACCGCACGCGGCGGCGGCGGCGGCAGCGGCGGCGGCAAGGGAGCCGGGAGCGGAGGGATGTGGGGCTTTGGGGGAGGCAGGCTCTTCGGCTTCTTCTCCGCTCCCGTCCTGGTGGCCGTGGTCTGTTGCGCCCAGAGGTAGGAGCAGCGGCTGGCGGGGAGGAGGGGGGGGGGAAGCAAGGAAGGCTGCGCCTCGATGAGGAAAAGAACTGACCAGAGCTTTCCTACAACCTCTGTCCCTTCCTTCCTCACTCCTCCTGCTTCGCTGTCTCTGCCTCCTTTCGACTTCTTTTTTCCTCGCCTTCTCTTGTCCCGGCCTCTCTCTTTGGCCCATCCCGTTACTTCACTTTCCTTAAACCTCTGCCATCTCTTCCGACTTCTCTGATCTCCTGGCTCATGTCCGCCTCTCCTGCCTTCCCTGCCCGTTTCCCCCTCAAACTCCTTCTTCCACAGTGTGAACGATCCGGGGAACATGTCCTTCGTGAAAGAAACTGTGGATAAATTGTTGAAAGGCTACGACATTCGCCTCAGACCGGATTTTGGAGGTGAGAGGCCCTGGGGAGGCTCCCCCAACCCTCCCTTAGGTATTATGGGGTGCGAATTAAATGAGTTGTGGGGTGGGGGTTCTGCCGTGGAAAACGAAAGCCCCCCAACCTCTGGGCGCCAGGCAACCGTATGTCAAAATGACGCCACCGTCTGTTTCTTCATTAAGGGCCCCCAGTGAATGTCGGGATGAACATAGATATTGCCAGTATCGACATGGTCTCTGAAGTCAACATGGTGAGTAGACCTCTAGTTATTTCCACCAGGAAATGAGAAAGTGTTGCCTTCAAATGGATGGATTTTTACCCGATTCTGAATTTTGTCTTGGTAGCCCAAGTGCAGAATGCTTTTTTTTCAATTTGAGGGGGATGAAAGAGGTTGAAGAAGGTGCCCTTTAGATAAAGAGCCCCAGATAAAGAGCTTTTGGCAAAACACCTCCATTGTATCTCCTTCAGTGACTGGAAAGTTTGTGCATGAGTCTAAAGCAAACCAGGTCAGTAGATAACCTGAGGTTTACTGGTGGTCCCTTGACTGCAATCTAGTGTACTACCTCCATGATGGTTTTAGATGCTGTATTTCCTCTGCTGAGACAGACCATTTCTTGATTTGGGAAGTTATAATGCAGCAAAATCAAGTGTAATGGCTGGCTTGGGTGTGCCATATGCAGTTAGCTTTTGGATGGCAGCAGAGTGGACTGCATGCTGAAGCTACTGGAGGGAATATAGCCAGATTTTAGAGTGCTGTCTCAGGTGCTGAAAAGGAACTTCAGTTGCTTAGATGCATCTTCTCACTGTTTGTTGGGCTTGCAGATGTCATTACAGATAGAGCTCCACTGCTTGTATTGATGTGAAATCTTTGCATAAAAAGCCAGTCTTCCCTCCAATGAAGATTGCTAGCATATAGTTAACCAGGTTAGCAATTTAAGTGTACTTCACTTTCATTTTGTCATGTACAGTACATAAGCATATACACAGCTACTCCAAAGCAAGTTGCAGTGATTTCAATAGGTCCTTAGTGTTGGATAAGTTTTAATCACTTATTTGAAACAAGAAATGTATTAGAAGATTTATTTTACTAACAACAAGGAACATTTTTCCAAGTGTGTGTGTGTGTGTGGGGGGGAAATGGTATATGCATAAAAAAGTCTATTAACTGCACTCTACACTTTTAAGGTACAACTTTAAATTGTTAATAGTGAGTCTAAACTGGTTTAGAAAATAGAATATTTATATTAAAAATCACAAGGTTTAACTATATAAAACAATGCATTTTATTTTGTTTACTTTACTTTTGTTTAATTCTTGTTTAATAGTTATTTTTAATAGCAGGGATACTACCTATTTCCTTGTGCTTGAAATAATATAAGCAGAAATAACATAGATAAATGTTTTCTCTTTCACATGCATAATTTTCAAAAATAAATGAAACAAATATTTAGACATTTGTCAATTTAAAATTCTTCAAGAAACATAATGCACAGTCTGCTATAAAACTGGATTAAATTAACATTTTTTCTATTACTTAACATTTATATAAATCATATTTATAGTATTTGTTGTGGTTGATTGATTCTCTGCTCCAAAAGTATACATTATATTTTAGAATTTGTCTGAAAACTTAAAGGTATATTTTGTGGAAAGAAAACATGCTAAACAATGTCAGCCCATTAATAGAATAGAATAGAGAATAGAATTCTTTATTGGCCAAGTGTGATTGGACACACAAGTAACCACAATGGTTACTAAGTAAAGAAAGGCAGATGATTGATGTATTATATGTACTTTTTAAGACCTTAAATGATTTGTGACCTTAAGAGTCTGAAGTTTAATAACAAAGTTTAAATTTCTGTGTCTCCATGATTCTTAATGACACATTACACGTGAATTAAAAAAGAAGGCATTTAACTGACAGTGACTTTTAATAGGAGATCAAGACATAGTTTTTTTCTGGCTGAAAAAGAAAACTACTTAACCAAATTTATTTTAAAATACGGGCTGTTTTAAACGGGATGGGATAAACACTAGGAGCCAAAATCACTCAATTGTTCTTCCTGTGTCTCTACTCATTATTCCTCTGCAAGAACTGCCTATTCCACTAATTTTAATGGAGTTATTTCTACTTAAATATGTATAAACAACAACCTAAAGTTCTAATAACATGCCTGTTTATTCTTCACAAAAAGTTAGTGTATATTTTAAGTTATATTTCTTTAAAATATTGGGAAAGCACATATTGAAATATCCATTTCAGTGATATTGGAGTATATAAAACATTGTGCTACAATTCAAATTTTAAAAAAGATTTTATACTTTTATCCGCTTTCATAGCAGAGAATAACACTATCTTAGCACACATTTTACTACATTTATTATGATAATGCAACTCAGAAGTAAAAAAGCAATTAAGGGAACGAAAATAATTAACAGTTAACAAATCTAATGTTAGATTTTCCTAACAACAACAAACCTTACATGAAAAAGCTTTCCCAAAAAAATTTCTCCCCCCCCCCCAGGTTCTGGAGACAGCTAGATAAAGAATTAAAGCCTGCTGAATTAGGCAAAAATTGATGGGTAGCAAAGTTAAATGTTTTCTTCTGCTACTGACTCTTGTATAAGTGCCACCAACCCTCTGATTAACTGTAGGACATTCTGTGTCTACTTTTCCTAGTTCCATTAGCAAATTTAAAAGACTTTTTTTTAAAAAAATCTAAATATAATAGTTCCATGAAACAGAAGATGCAAATATTGTACATTGTCACTTTATGGCTAAATATACAGCTTTCATTAGATTGAGTTTCATTTTCTCTTAAGATATTTGATCCTTGATTCAAAGTTCTTTGCAAATTTACTGGCAATGGAAAGACTAAGAATACATTATAATAAGCTCTGGCTAATACATCATCTGTGTTCCCTTTTAAAATTTATTCTTTTGATTGGCTGTGATCAGTTATGTATGAGCAATAGCCAGATTCAGCATGGAGGGACTGACCCTGTAATGATAGCCTGACCTGAAATGTTAGTGAATCAAAAATAATATAGCTTGAGTATCCTCTGAGGACAGCTGATAAAAAACATGTATTGCATGCTACATAATCACTTACAGTATATATATATATGTCCTTTAGAATATTGGTTTTTACTTTAAAACACTAAGCTTCTGGAAACTTATATGGCTTAAAGACTGTCATCTCTTTTAAGTTTCCTATCAGAGATCCTAATTCAGTCTTGTCCATTGTGGGTTGCCAGGATAAGTCGAATGGATAGAAGCTTTTCAACTGATATGCCAGTATTATGGAATATCTTCTTTTTAAAACGTGTCTGTTCCCTTATGTACCAGGATATGGTAATCCATCTGTGATTATGGGTATAATTATATTTAGGTCACTCTGTTACTAAGAGATTTTTTTCTTCTTCCACATTCCCAGGCTCGTTTTTGCAGTGGTCCATCCAATATGTATTTTTAACAAAACCTAATATCTGGGTCCCTTTCAATATATCAGCTTTTTACTCCACCTAGGGCCATGATTCTCATATTTCTACTGACAAACTAAATAAGACGACTAATCAAAGAGTGCTCAATACATTGGAAAATACTATATGAAAGATAAAGATATACAAATATGTTTTCAAGGCTTCTGGTTCAATTCTACTTTGACCCATAGTTTGTTGATATAATCTCTATAATGCTATCATTATGTTGGTTATCTGTTAGCTTTCTTTTCTTTTCTTTTTATTTTTTTCAGCACCTAGATTTGTGCCTCTGATACTGTTACTTTATTATAATTCCTAGCATTCTTGATAATTAAATACTGATTGGGGCTCCTGGGAATTGCAGTGGAAGACCATACTTTGTTTATTCTTGGTCTACAAAGTTACACAATAAGAGCATTAAAAAAAACTATGCTGAATCAGATCAAAGACCCTGGTATGTTTCTGTTCCCATCATGACCAACAAAATACCAATATATCAACAGAACCTGAGTAAAAATAGCACATTTCCACTCAGGTTCTCCTGAAAGTGATATCAAAATATCTGGGGCCTGTTTCTGGAGGCAATATGTAAGTGTTCTGAATAGCAGCTATTCATAGCCTTATCTTTTTAAAACCCAAATATGCCTATGCTGGTTTATATGAAAGATTCTTCAAACTAAAGCCAACATGCTGTTGCTGTCATTCCACCATCTGGGAGGATACATATGGTGTACTGACATATATTGTTGCCTGCCATACTTTCTTAACTTGTCCCTAGAATCTTTTCCTATTGTATCATGCAATTTATACTGTAACTTAGAATAAGTATTTATTATATTGCCATTTTACCCTTTTTCAGGAGATCAAGGTAACATACAGTATATGGGCATCTGTCTTAAGTTTAGCCCTACAATGTCAGCATGTGAGGTAGGATGTGCTATGAGTCACCAAAGAGTTTACATAGCTGAGGTCTTCTCAAGCCTAGTCTTTGTCAGATAACTGCTGTTTAATCACATACGTTCATCAGATGTGCCTGGCATTTTGTAGGCACCTAATTCATTAAACTAGGCCACATAATAAATGGAAAGTTTAAAATAACTATCTAAAATAATGAATACAAACATACAAACAGAGCATATACTCTAACTAGTCTTCCATCAACTTAATTGATCTCTTGACAGCCAAAAATACTGATTGAAATTTCCAGTGCAAATAGATGCCTGCTTTATGTTAGGTAATCAAATTCATTGGCTCAGCCCCAAATGATTGTCATATGACAGCAAAAACACAAAATTTGCCATTTAATATCTAGGCAGAGGATAGAATAGGCAGGTACTATCTGGTCTGACACCCTGACAACATTCAGAGCTTTTGAAATTGTCAATTTAATATAGATCTGGAGAAGTATTTGGAAAAATGGAGCAACATTCTTTTAAAATCTAGCCAAGGAAACACTAGCATAATTTTTAGCCTTTGAGCACAATTTGTAAGCAAGCTACAGAGCTATGATGAGTGAAGTATGTGCCATTTGTCAGAAATTGATGCCAGTTTTCAAAGAATGCCCTTTTAAAATCTGATTTTCCAAAAGTGCCAGTAATACTATTGCTTTGCTACAAAATATAGTAAAATTTGCAAAGAAAAAATTGTCCTTGCTAAATTTATATAAAACGTTGAGTGGGAAAAAAGCAGTATTTGTAAAGAGTAATTATGTTCTTTATATATGCAGTGTAGCTGAAGATTGGCATCATACATCTTTTTTTTTTGTAAAATAAACTAAAGTAGCTAATATAGCTCACAAAAGATCCTCATGTAGCTGCTGCAAACTAGAGATGGTTTTCATGGCTAAAGCTTTGATCCTGATCACAAGTTTCACTCTGATTTGAAATCAGACCGGTAGATACCAAATCCAGTATTCTTTCTTGTTCTTCCCTTCCTCATTATTTTGCACACAGCAAAAGTGGAAAGATTTATATTCTTTTTGATGTAACTGCTGCAACATTATCATTCACAGCATACAAGTATAAATAAATAGATCAGGGACAGAGATTCAAGGAAACTCGCAGTTGGAAAGCAGTTTGTTCATATGTATTTCCCTCTGCTTGAGTAAATGAAAATCTGTTCCAAATTACTCTGTTCAATGCCACGGATCGTGATTTTAGTTGAAATGTTATGTATACTACAGTAAAAATTTCTGTGATTGTACAGTCTACTGAATGCCAAAATGAGACTAGTGAGTTCAGGTTTATTTTGGAACTAGTAAAATACATTTTGCACTAATGGCTGGGGAAGGGCAATTTTTGAAATGGCTCCCTTGATTCAGATTTGGAACTGAGGATAATCTGGCTGTGATATTTGTCATCCTTTTTTTTTTCAAAAAGTTTTTTTATTTTTTCCTCCACCACTTTTACATTTCAATGAACATATACCTTAAATCATTACAATAAAATACACAATTTTACATTTATACTCCATCATTCAAAAATCAATATCTTGTCCATACGCTTATATCATCAATCATCAGTCTATTCTGCTTTTCTTTCCATTGCACTCCCACTCTCTACCTCCATCATCTCCTCCTACTTTCTTACTCCTTCACTCCTCCTCTATTCTTTCTGCTCCTTCTCTTCCTCCCCTTCTACTTCCTCTTATACCCTCTTAGCCTTCCCTTGAGTACTCTTTTATCCTCTTATGTTTAACAGACTGATGATACAATCTCAAATTTAAACTCTTCATTTCCCTTCTAAGAAAAACATTTTTGTTGTTGTTGTTATATCATTTCTTTATATGTAATAGTTTATTTCTAGGTATATACTGCTAACTTCATTTTACCTCCACAAAAAAAAGAAAAAAGAAAGAAAAAAAAGAAATCTAGTTTTGTCATCTGGGATATTTGTCATCTTATTGATCACCACAGCCTGATCTGGCTAGCTAAGAGAACGTTCTCTTCCTCTTATATCATTTTTTTTCATTCCTCCTAAAACTATGTGAAAGAGGACCACCATTTCAGAGAAAAAGACTGCACTGATCTTCAGACAAGAGTATACAACTTGGATTTGATTTCTTGTAACTCTATGCATACCTATGAATTTCTTGGCAACAATATGGAACTGATTTATCATAGTCTTTTCCAGTTCCCACACACTTCCCTCCAAGGTACAAGTTGTATTTGAAGTTATGGCAGACATGAAAAAAGGACTTATGACCCAGATCCAAAGTTCCAATGGTTGCCCTGCCCCCCTGTGGTGACATACTTCACTTTGGCTGCTCAGCAACAGGGCACATTCACATGACCATGCTTCACAATGGTGTTGCTGAAGCCTGGCAGTTTTCTGGTTGTTGAAAAACCATGCCCTTAGTGAACCATTGGTTTGCTCAATTACTTTGGCGTTTGCTTAATGACCACCTCAAAAAATGTAAAATCAGGGTGGTCATAACTATAGCTAGGATTATGGTAAATGTTTGTCAAAAGTATTCTTTAAAATAAAACCCTGAAGTCACATACTCCTCTGGAGGTTTCTTATGCATTGATAATACATTAACCAATTGGCTGATGGTAATGATGCATATTTGGTTGGAAGCCCTGCTTAGTCCATATGTATGTTACTCTTCTAGCTGTTTTTTTTTTTTTTAGGAATTCAGTTGCTTCCAACTCTTTGTGACCTGATGGATGTCATTTTGCAAAGACTGTATTAGTAATTCCTTATTTATGTTCTTCTAAGATCATACTTGTATCATTAGTGACAGTCCCTATTCATCTTGTCATTCTTTTTTGATTGTCTTTCATTTTTCCAAGTATCATGTTTTTCTTCAGGAACTCTTAATTTTGCACTATGAATCCAAAAGATTTAAGTTTTAGTTTCATTATTAGCACTTCCAATGGGCATTGTATTCCATTATTTCATTTGTGGCCTAACATATTTTCAACAAGTTTATCTAGCACCAGCCTTTTCCCACTTATCACAATTTATTTATTATTTTCACAATTGGAAACTTGTGGTCTGTATAAATTTGTTATCAGTTGCCTTTGACTCTCAATGTTTTGTTTAGACCTGCCATAATCTTTGTCCCTGAGAGGATTTTTTTTTTAATTTCATGGTTATAGTCATAATCCCTGTGAATCAGTAAACTTGTGATTGTAGTTTGATCATGCTAATACATCCTTCCTGAATTTTTTATTCCCTTCTTTTCAATCATATTGTATCTGATTCTCCCTGCTTTTGTTGGCAAGGTTTTTCAGAAGTGCTTTGCCATTCTTTCCTTCCCAAGGCTGAGAGAGAATGACTGGCCCAAGGTCACCCAACTGGCTGTGTGTGTGTGTGTGTGTGTGTGTGTGTGTGTGTGTGTGTGTGTGTGTGTGTGTGAGTGACTAAGGCAGGACTAAAATTCACAGTCTCCTGCTTTCTACCCTTGATGCCTTAACCACTATATCAGACTGACTCCCTTTTTTCTGGATATTGGAATATAAATTCATCAACTCCTTGGCCACCCTCTATTTAAAAAACAAGGGTAGCACTTTAATTGTATCTTCTTGTAAAATTTTAAATAGTTCTACAGGGTTAACATTTATTTATTTATTTGGCAGTTTTTCTATGCCGCCCTATTCCCTCAGGACTCAGGGCGGCGTACAACATTTTATGGAAACTCCAAACAAATCATTAAAAAGGCAATTTTAAAAAACAATTTAAAACCATATAAACAACATACATACATGGGGGAGATGTCTCAAACTCACCCCGCCTGCAGAAAGAGCCATGTCTTAATGGCTTTTCGGAAGGCCAGCAAGGTGGGGATAATTCGGATCTCTGGGGGACGTTGGTTCAAGAGAGCAGGGGACCCTACAGAGAAGGCCCTCCCCCTAGGCCCCGCCAGTCGGCACTGTTTGGCTGACGGGACCTGGAGGAGACCCACTCTGTGGGACCTGACTGGTCGAAGGGAAGAATGAGGTAGAATGCGGTCCCGGAGATAGCCTGGTCCTAAGCCATGTAGGGCTTTAAAGATGATGATCAGCACCTTGAATTGTACCCGGAGACCAATGGGCAGCCAATGCAGCTGGCGGAGTATAGGTGTTACGTGGGTGTACCTTGAAACACCCACATCATCAACATCAACTCTTGAAGGTTTGTTATCAGTATTTTTAGGTCTTTGCAACTCAAAATGTAAGTCTCTAGAGTTCATTTATCAAATCTTAATATATATTATCTTTAATATGCCTTCCATTAAAGTTTTCTTTAATTTCTCTGATTTTTATAATTATTTTGCTTTGCCATTTACTTATTATCCTCAGTTTCTTTTCAGTGTTGATTTAGATATAACTGCTTGTCACTTCTTCCTGTTCTCTCATACTCAGTGCATAGTTGGGCAGTTTTTCCTTTGTCTCTGTTTCTTTTTATTTTTGCCTTTGTTTTGCTGTTTTGTACATGTCAGCAGATAATGATTTTGCTGTCTTTTGCATTTCAAGGTATTTTTATTTGCTTCTTCTTTAATGATGTCACAAATTTCAGTGCAATATGCTGTAGGTATTCTATCCAATCTAATGCAATAAATCTATACTTTCACTGCATAATCATATGAAATATTGCTGAGATCATACCCTGTTGGTCTGATTATTTTATTTACTTTTTTTTAGATAAAGTTGTAATTTTTCAAGCAGGGATTTGATATATGAGACAGTCTTGTTGCTGGCTCAATAGAGCATTCCATATTTGTGTACAGTGTATAAATAATCAATTTTATTTCAGTATTGTCCATCCTGTATTGTCCATGCATTGAGTTGTGTTTCTGACTGTTGGAATAAAATATTTGCTATAAACACCTAATTTTCCTGGCATACTCTATTAGTCTATCACATGATTCATTAGGTACACTGAAACTAGTCTACTTTATGCTATTTTGCTTATAACTTTAGTTTTTCAGCTTCCTCTGTTTTGTAAGACTTTTTGGGGTGGGGAGGGAAGATATTGTGTCAGTGAGTTGTTGCCATAGAAATGTGCACCTTCTGTTTCCTTTGTATTATTGATTGGAGCATAGGGTACGATTAATATAATACAGGTAGTTCTTGACTTAACAACTGTTACTAAACCCAGAATTATGGTTGTAAGACATTGCAGTCATAAGTCAAGACTTCCACATGACCTAATTTTCCAGATGTTTTCATGGCAGATATTAACTGAATGCTGCAGTTAAGCAAATGCTGTGTTGATTAAGCAAACACCTTGCTTGTCAAGCAAACCTGTTCATTTGAAAGAAAAATGTTATATGCCTTTGAAACTAAAAAAAAGGGGAGAGAGGATATAACAGACCTGAATAAAAGTTATTGAACTTTTGGGCTAGTTTATGAATGTATGCCAGGAAATGAAAACTTAGCTTAAATGTGAATGAAGGGAATAAAACATTTATCAGAAGTGGGTCAATTGGACCTGCTATACTTCAGAAGATAATGAAAGACTCAGTGATGAATTTGGGTGGGGGGAGAATCTCTGTAACATTCTGAACAAAGGCCGGGGAAAACATTTTTCAGTCAGATGACAAAAATGGAGGGGCAGAGGAAAGACACAACAAGATATTTAAAAAGTGACTGGACTATTCATAGATTCTCAAATGAATGACAGTGGTGATTATTTTTTAAATACCGTATTTTTCGGAGTATAAGACGCACCGAAGTATAAGATGCACCTTAGTTTTGGGGGAGGAAAGCAAGGAAAAAAGGCCTCTGCCTCCCAGCAATTTGCCAAACAGCAAACAGCACAGATGATATACACTGTTTGCTGTGTATTTCTGTGCATGTGTGCTTGACCCATAGAAATAGCAAAGAATTGGAGAAATGTACATTATGGCAGTATATTAATCCCAGAAAGTTTTCTTAAATGTAATCACACTAACTCCTCCCAATTATTTAAATAGATCTACTCCAAACATGACTAAGTCAGGGTTTAATTCAGCTGCCTTATTTTAATACTAATACTTAATACTAAAACAGGACATTTCAGATTATACTTTTACAGATCTTTAAAATTGATGTGGCTTTCTGGAAGGCTTTCTGCTATTTAAAAGAAGATACAATAGCACTGGGGCTCTTCAGAGCAAGAATTTATTTTAAAAAGCTTCTTCATTTTGTTAAGTTGTCTAGAACAATAATAAAGCAGTCTTTAAAAAATAAGTCTTATAATTTGAATACTCTACAAACATTTAACAAAACAACATATTAACAGAATCTGCCTGTACCTAGGATAGAACTCACAACCTCCTGACTGTGAGGCAAGAGCTCTACCTCTATGCTATAGCATAGCTTACCTCCTTGCAATTCCAGCAGTGTAACATTGCCAGCAGTTTATCTCCCAGCATTTTGTCTCATTACAGCCACCATAGTTAGTTTCATTTTACCACGTGGATTGCAAGCCTGTCAGCTGTAGGTCGAGAGGCAAGTAATCTCTTAGTGTGCTAATAAGGCTTTGCCCTGTTTGCTGCAAAGAGGTAAATTGCTGGCAGGCAGAGGCCAAAGGGTGGGGGTGGCTGGGGCTACATTCGGTGTATAAGACGCACCCAAATTTTCACCCTCTTTTTGAGGATAAAAAGGTGTGTCTTATACTCCGAAAAATACGGTATATGCTTGGCGAGTTTTGGTTTTTTAAAATATCTGTTCATGCATATGCACAGAAAAGGAATGAAGGCTAAAGCATGATTGATCAGATTTTTTTTTAAATGAAAGTTAGATAGAATTAGTGAAGGGTACAAGAATGATGAGAAGTTTTGAATGTGAGACTATTTGGTAGTGTCAAGAGTAGAAAGCAAAAACTCAAATTCTGTATGAAAAGTATTCAAAAATAATTTGGGCAATGCATGGAAGAGAGTGAAAATAATATTATAGGGTGTCACAGAAGTGTATGGGATTGCTTTAATGGGAAACATTAAAAAAAGATTCTTCATGGCATAGTGAAATGCAGAAAGCTGTGGATGAGAAAAATATATATAGGGGAAAAATTATTGCAAAAAATGAGGCCAAGACACAGATACTGTGTAACTTGTACAATGATATGGTAGTTACAAGCAATGTGATGAAAGAAAACAAAGTACATTTAATATTACAAGATAGGGGAAAATTCAACATGATTTTATAGGAAGCAAACATTGTTTTGGAAGTGAATGAAGAGAGTTAGACAAGAAAATTTCACCAGAATGAATAAAATTAAAAATAAATCTGATGAAATAATCTTTGATGTACCCCATTAGTTTGCTAAGTATGCCTTGGAAAGTATTTGGCAGAATTCTGAATAAAAGTGTAAAGGGATTATGTGAATAAATTTAGGGGAGGTGAAAGAGCAATTATTTTGGGCAAGAATATGCAACCCAGATTTCTGCTTTTTAAAATACTGTTAAGAAATGTCAAATGTGCTAACATTTATTCTACATTTGTTGATTTTAGATAAAGTGTAGAATAAAATGAATACAGGTTGTCCTTGATTAATGACCGTTCATTCAGCAATTGTTCAAACCTATGACAGCAGTGAACAATTGAATTTATGGTCAGCCAGAATACAGAATATAGAATAACAGTGTTGGAAGAGAGCTTGTAAGTTATCTAGTCTAACTCCCTGCTCACGCAGGAGACCCTATACCATTTCTGACAAGCGGCTGTCCACACTCTTCTTGAAAGCCTCCAGTGATGAAGCACCCACAACATCTGAAGGCAAGCTGTTCCATTGGTTTATTGTCCTCACTGTCAGAAAATTTCTCCTTATTTCTAGGTTGAATCTCTCCTTGATCAATTTCCATCTATCTATTGTTCCTTGTCTGGCCATTGGGTGATTTGGAAAACAGGTTGTCCTCCTCCTCTCTGTGACAGACCCTCAAATATTGGAATACTGTGAAATATTCCTTGAGTATAAGTCCTTGAAGTTGTGGCAGTTGAAGCATCTCTGTATCACATGATCACATTTCAGGCACTTTGCAACCAGCTTGCAATTATGGTCACAGTATCCTGCAGTCATGTGATTGCCATTTGCAGTCTTCACTGCTGACTTTTGATGAATGAAGTCAATGGGGAAGCTGGCAGGACATATCTCAAATGATGGTCACATGACATCGTGACCACACAGGATTCACCTAACAACCACAACTGGAACTATCAGCACTGCTGTCATAAGTCAGCATGGTTATGTGACATCAGATTTTATGACTGTGTCACTTAGCGATGGAGTACCTGGTCCCTATTACTGTGATTAACTGAGGACTTGCTGTATGTTTGAATTATGGAAAGTTTTGAACAAATTGGTTGCTAGGTGTATTTTATGCATGAAAATTATGCAATGATTAGCAAATGTTTTGTTGTTGAGCAGGAATAAAACTCTTGTATTGCTTTGATTATGTAATGCATTTAGTAATGTATTATTGATAAATGTATAACAAATTATTGTAGAAATGTGTTAATTAGCAATATTAATTTATGCATACTTTTAGTATGCATACAATGCCATGTTGTTGCCTGAGAACCTGAATAATCTGCAGCAAATATTAGCTAGATTATACGTTGCAACAAAGAGTAAGGATAATAAAATAATGTTATTGAAGACCAGAAAAGTTTTGTTTGACAGGAAAGTGGATATAGAGTAAATCATTTAAAAAGAGCATATACACATATTTCATGCCACAGTGGAATGTTTACTGAAGATGGTGAAATGGATGATCAAACATTAAGATACAAATAGGTGAATAATAAGATAATGAGTATAGTCAACTGCAAGAATAATGCTTTTTGAAGCAGAAAAAATGACTGTGTTTAAGAATATGCTTTGTTACAGTATATGAAGTGAAGAGTTGAGTAAGTCTGTAATGTAAAAGTCAGTTGAATGCAATGTATGAGGTAAAATAGTAAAAGTCAGGGTCAAGAATTAATGGGTATTAAATTAATGTGGATTTAATATCAAAGAAGTGTGATGAGTGGTTTGGCCATATAGAAAGAATGAATAAGTAATGAATTATAAAGCAGTACATGGAGGGAAGGAAATACTAAACAAGTCATGCTTTGACTAAGATAAGATTCTCAAAAAGAAAGAATTGAAGAGTTTAAAAAAGAAAAAAGACAAGATATATGCAGTGGGCTATGATCGTGTGATGCACATGTATGCACAGGTTTCATTTTTATTTTTTAAAACTCAGAATGATGAAGAATTTTAATAGTGACATCATACATAAAATTTAAAACATTAATATATATGTAGAATGATCTTTTCATTATTCATTCTAATGTGGATTTTGCATTTTGATCATATAAATATAATGCAATACCGAGAACTCATTTTATGTATACAAATGTATTCCAGTGAAGTAAAAAAAGAAAAATCTGTATTTTTTAAGCGTGGTCTGATCTCTCAAAGAAAACATTTTTAAAATCTGCCTCATTTCCTGATCTAGTCTTCTTATTCTAATTTGAAATCAGCCAGGTTCACAACAGTAGGGGAAAAAATAAGACTAGAACAGAAAAAATATTAAAAAGTCACATTATGCTTATCTGTGTTTATAGCAAAACATGACTTAATCCAGGGATTAAGTCTCCTGATTAGTAAGTAACTGTGTTAGGAAACACATTAAGCTAAACTAATCAGCAAAGGCTGTTTGTTAGTTAGGCACAGAGGTAGGAAAATGCAAGCAGGCACATTCTGTGCTTAACTTTAAGTATGTGCTACTGCTATTTATTTATTTATTACGTTACTGTTTATATACAAGGTTTAAACTATGCATTTTATAGTCTTAAACTAGAATCGGATTATTTTTTTTACTAAAATGGTCTTTTCATCAATTAAATGTTAAATTATAAAATTTTAATTTAAATTAAAATGTTATATATGGATTCTGAGTACAGTGTTTAAATTCACCAGATAAAATGGTGTTCAATTTATTCTATTAAACACTTTATGTATCTCCTTTACATGGACAACTATATGTTGGCCCAAAGAAATGGAATTTTATCCACATTCATAGACATTTCTCAAGCAAATATCATCAGGATTTATTTCAGTCTTATTATTGTTGCTCTGATCTTGTCATTTATATGGGATGGTATTTTCTAAAATTCTATATAAGAGATGCCATTAGTTTTTTTTTTTCAATGTCATTACTTGCTAAGTTAATAAACTATTTTATAGTTACCACTTTTTAAAATATGGGGTTTGATTTCAGAGCTGTGAAGAAGTGATAAGATTTGGATAATGAAGAAATACATGGACTTGTCAGTCAAAGGCTAAAGTTAAATATTTTCTTACCTGAGATTGCTTAAATTGTTTTATTTATTTTAAAGATAAGAGATTTATTTTAAATATAAATTCTGTATCATTAACCTACTTCAATTCCTCTACACACCCTCCCTATTTTTACAATCCAAATATTTGAAAGGGATGGGACAAAGCTTTATCTTCTACTTTTAAAGTGAGCTCACAAATTATATGCTTGATAAATCAAAACATATAAATCAAAATGCAGTGGTATTTATAAACTTGTCGTTTTTTACTTTTCCAGTTTAAAAAGTGTACAAAGTTATATTGTTGTGGGCATATAGTTATAAAGTGTAAAATTTTATATTAAAGAAATCTGTTTGCAGAAGTGCATATTTTAGATAACAATAGGAAAATACATGTATTAAGAAAATACTAATTTTAGCAAGTTTTCCTAATACAAAAGTTTCTTTTGTCCAGTTTCTCACCACATTTTCTTGTGGTAGAGTGGTAGAAAAGGTGCTTGTGCAACAGTTTCAGAGGGCCTTGGAGGAAGTGGATTATCTAGGCTTTTTCAGTGAGGTTTCAAACCTGGGAACGAGACAGAAACAGCATTGGTCATGCTTATGTATAGCCTCTGTCATGAATAGAATGGGGCTAGGGCAGGGGTGAAATTCAGCAGATTCTGACAGGTTCTGGAGAACCGGTAGTGGAATTTTTGAGTAGTTCGGAGATTTATAAGAGGTGGCACAGCAGTTAGAGTGCAGTACTGCAGGCCACTTTAGCTGACTGTGATCAGCAGTTCAGCTGTTCAAATCTCATCGGCTCAAGGTTGACTCAGCCTTCCATCCTTCCGAGGTAGGTAAAATGAGGACCCACATTGTTGGGGGCAATATAGATATACATTGCTTAATGGTGTAAACCGCTTAGAGCAGTGGTTCTCAACCTACCTAATGCCGTGACCCGTGACCCGCTCCTGCGCCCCCACCGCAACCCACCCCACTGCCGTGACTGCTGCTGTGACCCCCGCCCCGCTGCCGCCATTTGGGTTCTTTTACCCTCTGTGTATGCGCAAAGCGTTCTGTGCACGCGCAGAGGGTAAAAGAACCCAAATGGCGGCATTCGGGCAAAGTCTCCCGACCCCTGTGAAAGGATCGTTCAACCCCCAAAGGGGTCGCGACCCCCAGGTTGAGAACTGCTGGCTTAGAGAGTGCTTGCACTTTGAGGCGGTATATAAGTCTCACTAATAAATAAATAATAAATAAATAAATAAATAAATAAATAAATAAATAAATAAATAAATAAATAAATAAATAAATAAATAAATAAATAAATAAATAAATAAATAAATAAATAAAACTGGCAAATACCACCTCTGGCTGGCCCCAGAGTAGGGTGGGAATGGAGATTTTGCAATATCCTTCCCCCAGGAGTGAGGAGGGAATGGGGATTTTGCAGTATCCTTCCCCCAGGAGTGGGGAGGGAATGGAGATTTTGCAGTATCCTTCCCCTGCCATGCTAACCAAGCCATGCCCACAGAACCGGTAGGGAAAATTTTTGAATTTCACCCCTGGGCTAGGACATTTATGCCTTACTTGACCTCTCAGTGGCTTTCAGTGCCAGTGACTATGGTATCCTTCTCAATTAGCTCAGATGATTGGATGTGGGTGGCACAGCATTGTGCTAGTTTGACTCTTTTCTTCAGGACCAATTCCAGTCAGTGATGATTGAGGAAGAAAGGTAAACACCTACTATGTAAAATGCTTTTTTCCCCTCATGAAACTGCTGGTGAGCTCATCCATCACCATGGATCACCATGGATTATATATCTCCATCCCTAGTAAATTCAATGTCACTATGAGCATCTTATCCTGATATTTTGAGGCTATGGGGGGTCTGGATGGGGAGCAATAGGTTTCAGCTGGGTGGTTTTGGAGCAGGTGACAAATTTGGCTAGGAAGGCCTTTTTACAGCTTTATCTTGTGGGCCAGTTCAGCCCATTACTGGATCAGTAGTTACCTCCATTGGTTGAATGGACTACTGCAGTGTTTTCTATAAGGGAAGAGTATCCAGAAGCCTTAGCAGGTACAGAATGTAGCAGCATGGACAGTTATGTGTGCTTCTAGAATAGTGCATGTTTACACATCTGCTCCATGAGCCAATTTGTTTCTGGTCCAATTTAAGATGCCAGTTTAAACTTCATGGCATGAGACTGGGCTATTTGAGGGACTCCTCAATTATATCAGCCATTAGATCTGGCAGAGAGTGCATGTTGTAGGTCCCATTGGATATGGACTTACAGTATATTTGGTGGGTCCCAGGAGATGTGCTAGATTAGCTCCATCACTTTTGATATTCAAAAGAGGCCCTCAAGACTTGGTTATCAGGGCTGAAGCTCCCAGGGTACTGGAGACTTGCTGAGAGGGCTCTATTGTTGAGGTGGTCATTTTTATCAACTTTGTATCTTTGGTTTTTATGTTATTTATTAACATGGATTTTTACACTTTATATCTGTAGGGGTTTTCATTTTATTGTTTTATCTCATTTTTATGTGTGCCCAGAATCACTTTTGTTTAATAGGTGGTTATATAAATTAGATAGATAGATAGATGATTGATAGATCGATCAATCGATCGATAGATGATGATGATAGATAGATAGATAGATAGATAGATAGATAGATAGATAGATAGATAGATGATAGATATAGATGATAGATAGATGATAGATGATAGATAGATAGATAGATAGATAGATAGATAGATAGATAGATAGATAGATAGATAGATAGATAGATAGATAGATGAGAGAGAGAGAGAGAGAGAGAGAGAGAGAGAGAGAGAGAGAGAGAGAGAGAGAGAGAGAGAGAGAGAGAGAGAGATAAGTGTGGTAGTGTAAGTATGATTCATTACATATGCAACACTGTGATGCTTGTTTCATCATTTGCCTCCTTCCTTCAGATATTTCTGGAAATTATGTCTTGCTACTAGGTTTTCTTCTTTCAGAAAATTATTTTGAAGCAACATGTTCATAGTTTAAGTGTAAACAATTTATAGATACAAGTATTTAAAGTGTTTTTTATGTCCATCATGTTTATGTGACTGTTTAACTTAAGAATAATGGCTCCATATAGGGATATTTTCTAATAATGCTGACTTACATTTCTCTATAACATTCCCATATTTTTTAAAAAGACTAGAACCATTAATAATTTGACTGGCATGGTTAAATTTTAAAGGGGGTTAAATTGTGTTATATTTTGCATGTCTGATTTAAATGATCTAATGCAGGGGTGTCAAACTCAAAGCCCGGGGGCTGGATCCAGCCCACAGGGGGCTTAGATGTGGCCCGCAGGGCTGCTCTGGAAACAGCGAAGAACCGGCCTTGTGGTGCCTCTACCAGCAAAAATAAAGTGCAGCCATCCCGAGCTCTGTTTTCGTTGGCAGAAGGTTGCATGAGGCCATTGCAGCTGAAAATGGAGCTTGCGAGGGCCACGAACAGCACTCCCAAGCTCCGTTTTCACTGGTAGAGGGTTGCAGGAGGCCATTGCAGCTGAAAACAGCTCTGGAGCCCGTTTTCACTGGCAGAGTGCTCGGGCCACCAGACACCCCAGACACGAGTGACATCGAGCTGGCTACGCCTACCCAGCCCCCCAAGTTCAAACACAACTCTGATGCAGCCCTCAGTGAAATCGAGTTTGACATCCCTGATCTAATGGCTTTGCAAAAAAGTACACATAAAGTTTAATGCTAAAGAAATGCAAAGTAAGACAAATAGAACTACGACTTCGTAAAAAAAAATTCTAAATATAGGTTGAGAAATAAAGAAAGTAACTAATTACCAGAATGATGAAACTGGAAGTAACAAATTAAATCTGTTGGTGGATAAAATCAAGGTTGTGCTCTATATTTCCATGGACATTAATCCATACACAAGAAGATGAATGTATGAGTTTGCAACCTCTCTTGATCAGCTAAAAATAAATCTAAGATTGATTATCTACTACAGCATGCTGTATTTGCTCAATTTCCTTTTGAATAATAGTTAGATTTTTATTAATGGCAGTTAAACGTTTGTGGAGTATTAATGAGGGAATAATATAACAAAATGTTCAGGTATCATAAAAACTTCTTAGTAAACTTTTTAGTATAGTTATTCCACATAGCCAAAAACTCTTATTATTTATTATTTATACCGATTATTTCAACCTTGGGAAATCCATACTAAATAATAATAAGCTATCTGAAATATTGTTAGTAGAGCTTGAACATGGCTTGATATATTATTACATGCTTCTTTATTAGTATGAACTGGAGGTCTGAAGAAAGTGATATATCTGCATTCAGTAGCATGCCCTTTAGATAACGCCATTCCCCATTATTTGACAATAGTTAAAATGTGTGACTCTCAAAGCATCAGCAAACATCTTTTACTGCTATTTGATCTAAAGTCGTGTGGTTTTAACTCTCATTTGTCATACAGATTGTCAGCACATAGAACAAGTGTCATAATACTGAAGAATAATAGGAAATTATAGCCACCTTAATAGTGCTTGTGTAGAAATAAACTCTTGAAATACTGCAGATTGCAAAGAGCTAAATATACAAAATGATATGAGAGTCAATGAAGAAAATAGGACTTTGAATGAACTGGGTGAAAGTTTATTTGGACAAGGCAGATTGTAAACTAAATTAGCAAGCAGAAAATTTAGAACATTAGAAATAATTCATGATATTCACCAATTTGCCCATTTATATTTTAAGAAAAGTTAGAGAAAATGCTGTCATAATAAAACAAAATAATATAACTTATTATTCATGTTTCAAGGACAAATTTTACTTACAATGTAAGGTCTTTGATATGTGTAAAAAGGAAGTCTTTTGAAAAATATTGAAATAGACATCTAGAATATAAAAATAAAGGCAATTCATAAATAAGATTTAGAATGTTTTCGTATCTGTGAGCAAGGAATGCATTAAAAATTATAATACAAGAAAAGACAACAATAATACCATATATAGCACGGGTATCAAACTCGTGGCGTCACGTCATCACATGATGTTTTGTGACATTTTTCCCTTTGCAGAGCTGGGGTGGGTGTGGCCTGCATGTGACGCATCCGGCCTGTGGGCCGCCAGTTTGACACCCCTGATATATAACATCAAAAGACCACAACCAGATCAAATGCATGCATGTTAACATAAAAGTTATTTGACTGCAGGAGAAAAAATAAACTTTGAATTAGGTTTGTGTGTTAACCTAGGAATTGTTCTTAATAAGTGACAATTCAGAAACAATTTTTATAATCATCATCCTCACCACCATTACTAGCACCATTTCTGTGCACTGTTTCACTTCTCTGTTTATTGAAAAAGGCACTGATTTATCTCAGAAAGTGAAAAGGATAAAGGCTGGAAGTTATTTAAAGCTTTCTTTTCCAGACCAATGCCAATCAGATCAAACACTTCATAGCCAACATTTAATTTGCATTTTAAAATATATGACACATTTATTTTTGGGGAATCTGTTAAGACTCCTCACCTGAAATTCCTGTTGATTAAAACTTTCACTTTACTAATCAGAAAAAAAAATTAGTTATGTGCTTAGTTTTAATTTAATTTTTAATTCTTTAGATTATCATTGATGTCTCAGACCTTTCAGTTTTAATTTGTGCATATTTTGGAATGGCATGGCATGGCATGGCATGGCATGGCATGGCATGGCATGGCATGGCATGGCATGGCATGGCATGGCATAGCATAGCATAGCATAGCATAGAATAGAATAGAATAGAATAGAATAGAATAGAATAGAATTCTTTATTGGCCAAGTGTGATTGGACACACAAGGAATTTGTCTTTGGTGCATATGCTCTCAGTGTACATAAAGAAAAAAATAAAATATATTCATCAAGAATCATAAGATACAACACTTAGTGATAGTCATAGCAGAGGTGGATTTCAGCAGGTTCTGACCAGTTCTGGAGAACCGGTAGCGGGAATTTTGAGTAGTTCGGAGAACTGGTAGCAGAAATTTTGAGTAGTTCAGAGAACCGGTAAATGCCACTTCTGACTGGCCCATCTATTCTCTGCCTCCTGAGTCCCAGCTGATCAGGAGGAAATGGGGATTTTGCAGTAACCTTCCCCTGGAGTGGGGAGGGAATGGAGATTTCACAGTATCTGTCCCCTGCCATGCCCACCAAGCCACGCCTACCAAGCCAAGCCAAGCCCATCAAGCCATGCCCACAGAACCCGTAGTAAAAAAATTGAATCCCACCATTGAAACTGTCATAGGATACTAATAAGCAATCAAATCATACTAGGAAACAATAAAACAATATTAATTATAAAGATACAAGCAACATGGTTATAGTCATAAGTGGGAAGAGATAGGTACTAGCAAGGATGAGAATAATAATAGTAATACAGTCTTAGTAAATAATTTGACAGTGTTGTGGGAATTAGTTGTTTAGCAGAGTGATGGCATTTGGGAAAAACTGTCCTTGTGTTTAGTTGTTCTGGTGTACAATGCACTATAATGTCATTTTGAGGGTAGAAGATGAAACAATATATGTCCAGGATGTGAGGGGTCAGTAGATATTTTCACAGCCCTCTTTTTGACTCGTGCAAAAAGAGAGATTTTAAAAAAATACTTTTTTTTAAAAAAAGAGACATTTTTAGACATTTTGTTGTACCTGCTAAATGTTTTATTGGAGGCATTACCTAATCATGCCATGTAAAACATCTTCAAAACAAATAAATCTTCTTTCATACATGTCATATTGAGCATCTATGGCTATTGACAAAATGGAGATACTTTGCTCCATCAATACCCTATTCTCATTTCCCTCAAATATACTCTTCTCCAATCTCACTTCTAACTCTAAACTATTGTGGAAAAATTGATTTCTTTACTTGGTTAAAGAAAGCTTTATTAGATCTTTCTTTAACAATGATCACTGGGTCTTTTCCATAGAATCAGATGCCAATGCGTGATTGAATAATCATTTATTAATTTTTTTACACATATGCAATACCAGCAAACTAATGTCTACAAGACTAATTTATGTATCTATAATGGCACTGGGCCTATTTCCTAATAGTGCCAACTTTTTATTTTTATACCACATGAGTAAATACCAGAGTGCTGGTATTAAACTGATTAGTTTTCCTAATCAGTTATATTCTTTAAAAATTTGTGCGATTTCATGTGAAGTTTTATGGCTTTATGTTAAACTACAGTATTTGAAGCGATCATTTCTCCATAGCTATAGGACAGTGATAGCTAACCTTTTTCTCATCTAGTGCAGAAAGTGCAAGCGCATGTGATGGCGTGTGCGCACACGCAGGCACCCATAATGCAATGCGTGCATGACACCCCCTGCGTGTCCTGTGCATGCGTGCGTGACCCTCCGTGCTCCCCCCACCCTTCCCATGCATGTGCCTGCGACTCCCTGCCCCATTTTGAGCCTAGCAGGCCTCCCTGCAGCCTCCTGAGACCAAAAATGGGCTGGGGGGGGGGCGCCGCATTTACTCAAGTCCCATAGCAGGCCTCCCTGCAGCCTCCTGTGACAAAAAACGGACTGTGCGGGTTCCAACACCCTTTACTACTGGTTTGCACCACATGCGCAGAAGCGTTCCGGGCAGGTGGACAGAGCCTCCTGCCACCGGTGCTACCAGTTCTTAAAACTGGGATGAACTGGGAGCAACCCACTCCTGCCCCTCATGCCCTGTTTTGGGCCTAGCAGGCCTCCCTGCAGCCTCCTGAGACCAAAAATGAGCCGTGGGAGGGGGGCGCCGCATTACTCGTGTCCCATTTTGGGCCTAGCAGGCCTCCCTGCAGCCTCCTGTGACAAAAAATGGACCGTGCGGGGTGGCGCTGCACCCCCCTCACCAGTAGTGGGTTCCAAAACCCTTTACTACTGGTTTGCGCCACATGTGCAGAAGCGTTCCAGACAGGTGGGCGTAGCCTCCTGCCACCGGTGCTACTGGTTCTTAGAACTGGGCAGAACCGGGAGCAACCTACCGCTGCCCCTCATGCCCCGCTTTGGGCCTAGCAGGTCTCCCTGCAGCCTCCTGGAACCAAAAATGGGCCACAGGGGGCGCCACCCACCCGTGCTCCCCAACCCCCCGTGCATGTGCACACACACACCCCACCCCCACGCATGCACGCCCATCTCCTGCATGCACCCTGCCCTCCACGCATGCATGGCAGATACCCAGAAATCAGCTGGCTGACGGGAGGCACGCACGGTGGAGCTGAGCTGGGCGACGACTTGCATGCCTGCAGAGAGGGCTCTGTGTGCCACCTGTGGCACGCTTGCCATAGGTTCACCATCAGGGCTACAGGAGATACATTGTTAGGATTATATTCATCTGACTTAAAGAGAATAAATCTACGTGTAGATTTTTTTTCTTTTTAACAAAAAAAGTTTATTTTCATTCATGTTCTAAATCAGGGACTCAGTTTTTATCTATCCAATAGCACTCAGTATTTTCTATGTCCCTCTTTCTCTTATCATACATGCATTCATATTTGCTGTCCATATTTGTGTTCATCTCCCTCCTGCTGCTCTTTTTCCTAGTTTGCTTCTTAAAATTGCTATGTCAGCTATAAACATGCACTGAAAAGAATCTAATCCATTGTGATATGTATACACTGACCAAAGCACTGAGGAAGGTTTTTTTTTAAGAGACAAATGCTCAGCATAGGAAAACAAATTGAAAACAAGTGCCAATACCCTTTGTAGTAGAAATAAAATTGGGGAGGGTGAATGTCAATACAATAGCAGCATGAGAAAGTAGAATAAGGTGAAGAATTTAAAAAAAACATATCTTGTCTATATTAATCCCATGTAATTGAGATGCTTAGCTTGTGTTGGGGAAGGGGTCGTATTTTTGTCCCAGTTCTGTTGTTCAAACCACTGTCAATCAATAATATTATTCAGCTGAATAATATTCTAGAAAGCAGTTTAGCTTAAGGTATTGAAAGCCACAGCTTTTCATTACTCATTTCCATTCCCATCTGCAATTGCTAGAGCCATGTGAAGAAGGTATAGGAAAAGGCAGTTAAGATTGAATGTAGGCAAACTTGCACCTACTACTTCTTAAGTTATTTTTAAAAGTTCTAATATCTTCCAGCTTAAAAAAAAACATTTCTAAAAGCCAAAAGCAAAAAATAATTTTTGTTCTGAAAAATATCCTCAGCAATTTTTTTTAAAAAACTCCTTTTATGATGAAGTTGCTTCAAAATATATCTACTTGTGGTTAACTTGGTAACCAAATGTATGATATTTCTAAAAAGTAGATATTGAGGTTTTTGATGCATTGTAAGTGGCTCCTTCTGTATCCTCTTTTCCTGGCACATCTTCTAGTAGGCATTGCAAATTGCTTTCAGAATTACATAAAGAAGCTTAGGCTTCAAAATAGAAGTCAAGAGCTTACATAAATAATGTTCTTATCCATTAACAAGATATTTGTTTTTCATCTTTACATTTTAAAAAAGGCTATAGTGCTTCATCTTGAAATTAGAAGACCCATTTTCACTCACTTGATTATCTTCCCTCTGACAATAAAAGAAGGATAAGTCATGCTGTAGCATAGATAGATGCCTGGCTTGACCAGAGTCCATGTCAAAAGAACATTGACCACAAGCTAAAAATGAAATGGCAGTGTAATATACTAAAAAGGTTAGTGCAGTTACTGCATGAATACCATATAATACCTTAATCAGACCTTAAACTTCTATTTAGATTTAAATCAGACATTAAACCTCTATTTAGATTTAAGCAGATCTGGCTACTCTGTTCTATTCTAAGCAGTGTAATGATAGAAGAATTTTGACAAACTTGGAGAGTGGGGACCTAGATACTAGGTTCTGGAAAGAAAGGTTATATATTTTGATATGATTATTCTGGAGAAGAGATAAACAGAAGGTAATTCTATTTTCAAATATCTTCCAAAAAAGTTAAATTAGTGTTTCAGAAAACATATTTCTATTATTTCTTAGCATATTTCAATTACAAGAAATGAAATTTAATTAAATCTTAGCAAGGATTTTTGATGGCATAAATTCCATGGTGTCTGCCCTTTTTAAATCAACTTGATGCATCTGCATTTTTAAAATGAACAGATCATCAGGCAGGCTGTAGGAGCATAATTTTTGCATCTGCAAGAAACTGGAGAATGGACTCCAGCTCCATTTAATCTGCATTTTGCATCTGCAAGAAACTGGAGAATGGATTACTAGGCCATTTAATTTAAAATCATTCCATTTTAGTTAAAACCATTCTCCCAATATCTTGGGTACTGAAGGGTTTAGTAAAGAATTAAAATACATTGCACTTGAATACATGAAGATATATGCTATGGATTACAGTGGTTACAAATGGAATTATTTCCTTGATGCAGTGTCCATGAAGAATCACTTGCAGAGGCTGCAAATGAAAGTGAAGTCATCTAAAATTTAAGTTTCTCTTGCATGAATGCAGTCATTTGCATTATTGTATGCAGGCTTTTATCTATCAAAAAGCAATTCTGTTTTTTCTCTCTCCACCCCCCAAGGTGACGAAAGAAAACAAGATGATAAAGTGTAGGGAGAATCAAAGGGAAAGGGAAAGCTTGAATCAAGTGGAATAAAAAAGAAACTTAGGAGAAAAGTAACAATGGGCTGGAAGGATTATGCTTTCATCCTTGTCAGAACCATGAGATGGAAATATTGCAGGTAGGGGGAGTAGATTGAAAAAAGAGGTGAAAAGATACAATCAGAAATTACACTGGGGAAGACTGTGGAATGGAATTAAAACAAAAAGGGATAAAATAACCGTCTCTATCAATTTTCCTCTCATGCACCCCATATATCATTCCTGACCTACTTTCCCTGTACTGCCATGCTCCCTCCCACACCAGGTAGCAGCCACTTACCTGCCTCCTGGCCTTGAACTTGCAACTTCCTGATGACTTGCTCCCACTGTTTTTTTGCCCACTCTGGGTCATTCTGCTTCTTCGTTTAGGCAATAATTCCTGGTAAAATAGTTAAATTTCAAACACTTGAAATATAATTATCATTATGTTAACATCTTTTAACATGTAAAGATATTTCCATAAATCTATTGATAGAACAGGGTAGGGTAGGGTAGGGTAGGGTAGGCTAGGCTAGGCTAGGCTAGGCTAGGCTAGGCTAGGCTAGGCTAGGATAGGATAGGATAGGATCAGCAGTGGTTTGGACCAGTTCTATAGAACCGTTAGTAACTTGGTGGCCTAGGTCACTGCAACCGGCAGCGACCCAGGCCTGCCACGCCCCCGATCTGGTTCTCTCAGCGGTGCCATAGGTGCCATCATCTTGTTTTTTGCGTCTATGCATGTGCAGAAGCTTTTTTTAAGTACTGTGTATGCGCGCCCATGCGGCGCGACCCTGAGCGAACCAGCAGTAAAGGAATCCAGAACCCACCCCAGGATAGGATAGGGTAGGGTAGGGTAGGATAGGATAGGATAGGATAGGATACATAGGATAGGATAGGATAACATTTATTGTCATTTTTTTTACTGTGAGCACGCTGACCCACAATAAAAATGAAATTCTATTGTCTGCTCTCAAAAGAATATACAGAAATACACTATCTCTCCCTCCCAATACTAAAAGTTCACATGTCCATTCTTTCAAGTGCATTCTTTGATGAGTCCCTTACCTATGGAATAAATGTTCATAATGGAAAGAATACATAATATAGTATTCTGACTATATTAGGCTAATAAATATGCACTAGAATATATTATTTTTTACTTTATGGAATGTGTCCTAGACTCCTTTACTCATTCTATTCTCATTTCAGATCACATTCCCATTACTTTAACCTTTCCCTTTAAAAACTTTAAGGTAGTTTGTGGAATATTTTAATACTTCTTTGTTACAGGAGGAGAGTTTTTTAAGTTATTTTAGACAATTAACTTCCCAATTTTTAAAAAATAAATCATAACTCATATTCTGTTCAGAATGTATGGAATTTTATAAGATCGTATGTAAGGTTATGTTATTACTTATGCCTCTAACAGAAAACCAGAAAAAAAAATCTTAGGCATCAACAGCTTAAAAATTTTGGTTAAAAAAAGACTCTTAGATTATGTAAATCTAAGAGCAGGTTTACAGTATAAAGAATTTGTGTTTGCTAGTTAAGGAGATTTCCATGCTGAGAAGGTAGAATTTTCATTGAGCAGATTAAAATTAAAGTATTGGGTGTCTGGTGAAAGACCTAGAAAGTTGCTGACACATTGTTTGTAGCAACAAAATCAGCAGAGCTTAATTTCTTAAATAGTTACTGAAGATGGCCAAACTATGTTTGATTCTTTATCCTTTGCTATTTAATTTAATTATTGAATCTTTGGTCACCATGGCAAGGCAAACCTTAGATATTAAGGGTAATCCATTAGCAGAGCATAGCTAAAAATTATTTCTATTATATTTTGAGAATTTGGGACCAATGCTACACTTCTTTGTCTAATTTTATAAAGATTGTCCAGTATTTTTGAAAGTATTTTGGGTACAAGATAAATCGGGATTAAGCTTGCTTGCTTCTCTTAGGCCCTAATATATCAATATCTGTGATTTCTTCTGATCATTATTCAATATTTGGGATTATTTCCAAAATATTTCTGAATATCAGAAAAATAAATGAAACTTTTAGAAAGGATTGAACAATGACTTAGAATACAAGCCTTTGAGGCAAAATTAATGTTATTAAAATTAATGTTGTCTCCCATTTGATTTGTGTTCTTAGAGCTATTCCTATGTTAAGATTGAATAAAGTCTCCTTTGGATTGATAAATTATTTAGGAAAATTATCCCAAAGTTTTCCTTGGCTAAATTGAGATTACTATTTGAGGTAGGTGGTTTTAATTTATCTGGTATTAAAAAATATAATTGGACTGATATTTTATCAGCCACCAAATATAATGAATATTATCCCCTATTATTTTGCCTTTGAAATCATGGAAAGTGCTTGGAACAACATATAGCAGAGAAGGTATCTTATTTCTTGGAGTACAGGGTAGCATGTTGGAATAATTAAGAAATAACTCATGATGAATATAAAAATATAGACTATAGAAATACTATTAGTTGCACTCATGAATGATCTTTGGTGGGTGATGCATCCATCTTTGCTCTTCATCATCTCTCAGTGGTTTTCAATACCATCAACCATATTAACCTTTTGGATAACTTAGGGAATTAGGAGTGGGTCACACAGTTCTCTGCTGGTTCACCCCCTTCATTTAAGACTGGTCCAAATCAATGTTGGTAAGGAGCAAGAGTTCCAGCACACAGACTCTGATTTGTAGGGTGCCGCACAGCACTATGCTTCTCCTTTTTAACATGTACATGAAACCACTGGGTGAGATTATCTGTCACTATGGAGGATGTATCATCAGTATGCTGTTAATACCCAGTTACATATCTCTGTCCTGGATGAAATGAGTGATATTTGTGGAGGTTCTCTTGTGGTGCCTGCAGGCTGTGGGAATGTAGATGGGGAACAACAGACTTCATTGAACCCTGGCAAAATGGAGTTGTTGTGGGTGGGCCCCTCTGTGTCATGGAATTTATCATTTTTGGTTGTGTATGAAGACAAACCCAATGTGTAATCGGGATGGTGGTGGTCCTCCTGGAGTCAGGGCTCATGCTCAAACAGCGGATGGCAGCTGTGGTTGGGAGGACCTTTGCTCAACTTTGTATTGTCTGCCAGTTATGCCCTTTCCTGGATAGGGAGCCTCTCCCCTTGGTTACTCATAGCAATAGCATTTAGCAATAGCACTTAGACTTATATACTGCTTCATAGTGCTTTACAGCCCTCTTTAAGCGGTTTACAGAGTTCAGCGTATTGCCCCCAACAATCTGGGTCCTCATTTTACCGACCTCAGAAGGATGGAAGGCTGAGTAAACCTTGAGCCGGTGAGATTTGAACAGCTGAACTGCTGAACTAGCAGTCAGCTAAAGTAGCCTGCAGTGCTGCATTTAACCACCGCGCCACCTCATGCCCTGGTTATCTTCTGTTTGGACATTGCAATGAGCTTTACATAGGGCTTCCCTCAAAAAGAATCTGGAAACTTCAGCTGATACAAAATGCAGACACACAGGCAATCTTAAGCATCCAAAGAATGGCACACATAACACTATTGTTGTGTGGGCTGCATTGGGTGCCAGTCTGCTTCTGGGTCCATTTCAAGGTGTTGGTTATGACTTTTAAAACCCTACATGACATAGGACCAGGCTACCTACAGAACCATCTTTATCTCATTACATCAGCCTGTCCCACCTGGTCAAGAAGGAAAGGTATGTTGAGGATTCCATCAACTGAAAACTTCTGAGTGGTTGACTCCGGGAAGAGAGGCTTCTTTGCCATTGTCCCTGTGGAATATTCTGAAACAGGTGTTGCAGGCCCTCACTTCCAGAAAGTTCTGGAAAAAAACACAACTATGGAGCTGCTTAGTGTCCTGAATGCCTTAACCCCACCTTTTAATTTACTTTTAACATTGATTTTTAACCATCCTTTTGCCTCTTTTAAATTTTAATTTTTATAAACTGTTCTCATGTTTTAATATTTTATTTGTACACCACCCAGAATCCTTCTGTAAGGGAAATGAGTAGTTTCAGAATGTAATTAAATAAATAAATGAAGAAGCTCGTAAAATTGCTTAAGAGTTTTCTTAGACGGTCTCAAGTATGGAAAGTTGGCTGCTGTGCTGTGATAATAGATTCTTGAATACGAATGTTGGAGGTTTTCTTTTTTAACTTTTGTAGTTTTTAATTGTTATATTTTATACTTATAAATGGATTTGACATGTTGTTAGCCACCCAGAGTCCCCCGGGAGTTGGGCGGCATACAAATCTATTTAAATAAATAAATAAATAAATAAATAAATAAATAAATAAATAAATAAATAAATAAATAAATAAATAAATAAATAAATAAATAAATAAATAAATAAATAAATAAAATATACTATTGCACTAGTAATTGTGCAGAATTTTTCAAGGCTGGAGCAATTGTTTAAAATTTCAGGACTATTTTGTGAGCAATATCTATATCAAAAATCACATGGAATAAAAAACTTGTCCAAAGCTAGATTTTCTGTAAAGTGAAAAGAAATTTCAATATAAACAGCTAAACCAGTTGAACATTGTTATATACATTAACCAGTTAAAGAAGACAGGTGTGATTAGTATTTGTATTTCCCAAGTTACCACCAGTGACACTTTCCCAAACAAGATCATTCATTCATTCATTCATTCATTCATTCATTCATTCATTCATTCATTCATTCATTTGAATTTATTATAACTACCCAAAAGCAATGGACTGACAGTGGTTAATCTATGGCCTACTGCTAAATTCATTGCATATTCCTGTTTGTGGGGATATATATTCACAAAATATAAATTGCAGTTGCACTTGCCTGCCACCTGTGCTCCACTATCATAGCTGACTTTCACTGTCTTCTTGCTGCCATGCTAATGAGGTGTGCCTGCTTTACAAGGCAGCTGCTGGCCATCTTCCACAGGTCTCACAACATGCACCACCTTGGGAAGAAAGTTTTATGTGGCCAGCAGCTGCCTCATGGAGAGTTGGGCCCTGCATTCTTGGTCAGCAACAAAAAGACAACAAAAATCATCTGGGATACCAGATCCCATGGAGTGCAGGGAGCCAAAATATCATAGATGAGGGAAGGGGAAATAGCAGGAGGAGAGGTGAAGAACCTCTATGGTTGTTAGTGCAAGCAGGCTACCAAGTGCCTGAATTTTGATCACATGGCCATGGGGGCACTGCTACTGCCATAACTTTGGGGATCAGTTGTAAGTCCATTCAGCAGTACCGTAACTTCGAATGGTGGTTGAATGAATGGTCAAAAGCTGAGGTCTACCTGTTGTATCTTTTACTTGTTAAGGAGAAAAACACAAGTTGGACATCAGGGAAAAGTCTGTTTTAAGCTGTTCAGCTGTTCAACAATTGAATAGACTTGGGAAATTGTGATCTGTTCTTTGCCAGATTGCTGTTTGTCAATGATTCTGTAGTAGTGGATTCTTGCAACGGGCAGGAGGTTTACCAAGATCCCTTCCAGGCTTTACACTGTGTGATTCCTACATGTTATATTAATGGAAATTGAGTTTCTTCCCAAAATTGTCATATACTGTATTGCAAATTATATATTAATATATTAGTTGATAATCCTATGGCTTTGGTTTACTTAGTAGTGCTTGTCTGATTGTTTGGGTGCTTCATTTTTGTTTTTATGACATGCATAACTTTATTTTCCTCCCTACTCTCTTTGCCAATAATCTTAGAACTGTCTGCAATAGCATAACATATGCTCTCTAACTGAAGTAATTTCTGTACAGTGTATAGCATCACTATTAACAGCACAGTAAGTTTAGATACTGGTGGCTTCCATATAGGGCATATGTATGCCCCTATGTATATTTGACTTTTTGGTACATAGCTAACAAAATCGCTGTATGTCACCTGTTTCAAAGATAAAGTCTCTGCACAGAGATAAATCTACTAAATCATAGGTTGTTTAAAGCTTTGAAGAATGTTAAATGGTGAAAGTTCAAGAGACTTTTCTGTTTAATGTTATTTTTTGAAACACATTAACATTAAAATGTTAATGCCTCTCAGGGAATAGAAAAAAATATTGAAAAAATGTTGAAACATGCTAAAACAAAATATCTTTCTCTCTCCCCCCCCCCAATGTAGCAATAAGAACAAAAAATGATACTATTACATTTATATTCTTTTCACGTGGTTTATTTCATCATCTGACTCAACTGAATTTGAAGTCATGGATCTGTGTATATTCCCAGAATTGAGTCAAAACAGATTGGGGTATCCTGTCTCATAAATAAATAGCTAACAATAAAATGTAAATATTATTTTAAAATTATCTGGCCTCTCTTTTCTGTTAGAATAAAAAGGGGAAATAATAAGAATAAGACTTTAACAAAGACCAAGTACATTTTTAAAAAATAATGAATCGATAGCTGTAGAGCGAAATAATACTGTGGACTTCCCTTTAGCTGAGAATGGTTTTTTTCATGGAAGGTGAGGTTTTGACAGGCAAAACTTCTTGTAGGAGGTAATATTTGCATTGCTCAGTGCAGTGGGTGATCTTATATGTTCATACTTCATCTGTGTATTGGAAATACATAAATGAATTCCTGATGCTTATTAAACATTCTGTATTTGAACACAAACACACATACACCCACACATTTTCATACTTGAATATCTCAGGTTTCCTTCCTTGCTTTATTATTTGTTCCATAAACTATAAACTTTCCTGTGTTGTAAGCAAACTACATTAATCTTGATTTTTTTTCTTTTAAAATTAACTAATTATTTCACTAAGGAAATTGTTGATTATTCAGTAATGAAAGACTTGATTATGTTGCTTATATTAATCTCCAGGATGCTAGAGAAAAGTGAGAAGTACAAGCTCAATTCCTTTTTCCATCAGTCCTGGTGGCATTAATGTACTACAGTTTGGGAAATATGCCATCATTCCTGTTTTCTACTTTGAAGTTTATGAGGAAGCAGGAGGCTATAATTCCTAAGTGATGAGATAAAAGCATTTTGCAAATGCTTATAACAGTCTTCTATTATTTCATGACCATTACTGCTTTAGAATCCTGGATAATCTCACATGAATGTATTGAGTTAACTAGAGCAAGTCAATCAAAAATCCATAAAATCAATAATGGGCTCCATGGATACTCTGCATGTGCTTTTCATAGATTTTATCTTCCTATATAATGTGTCTTGCTGTATCAAAATTGTATATGAAGGCATAATTGTGCAAGTATGTTAACTTCTTGTTTTAAGTTTGTGCCATATTTATTTAGTTATCAACTTTATATGGCTGTCCTTCTCACAAAAAGTGACTCTGGGTGGTGCACAGTGAACACAATGCAGCATTCAATTTGTGTATTATACTGATCAAATTACTGCCCAGCCTGTGGCCAAACTGATGGCATTCGTCATAAAGCAGTGTTGTTGTATGTATTCAAAATACAGTTTACTTAATATAGGAGACAGCATGCTGAATGTAAGCATTCCTAACATTTTAATTTCACTTATATTTTCTATATGCTACATAATTGAAATCTGTTAAAAGCAAATAAGCACATTTTTTTCTCATTTGTCTTCATCTCACGTATGCTCTCCCTGTATTCCAACCTCTTCTTTAACTATTCAGCAGCAGGGAGAAAGGGAGTTGGCTTCCGATTAATAATAATTTCAACACTTTTTAAAGTTTAAATTTATTCTGTCAAAAGAAGATGTTAAACTCTGTTTTGACCTCTACAGTTTATATAAAGATTAAAAATGAATTATAAGAATATACCCATTCTTCATCCAAAACCATTACCCTTCTATATTATTTTTTAACCAGTCTCTTTTAACAGCTATATGTTGAATCTTAAAGGCATGTTTTTGTCTAATTCTGATTTTTATTTGAAGTTTCAAATTAGTATTAATTATTAATACTCTGAGTATTAACCTGTCCATCTGGTTCAAGATAGAAACATTTTTCCATAAAAAAACTTCTCAGTACGATCATATCTTTAAGGAATGATATCCTACAAAGATAATTAATCCTGAAATAAAATCCATGGGAATGAAATATGAGGATACTTAGAGAAGGGCTTTCTTTACCATGATCCCAGCTATGGAATATGTTTAACTATCAACTGTATTCCAAAATTTGATGTGATCCAGCTATGTTCAATTTTTGCAGTGACTGGCCTTTCACCTAATGTTGGTTATGTTGGCTGGGACATACTGGTCCTGCAATACATTTAGAGACCACAAGGTTGGAGTAACTGCACTAGAGGCTACCTGACCATTCTGCTTTGTAGCACAGTCTTTTTCAATCTGCTGTAAAGTGGCTGTGTATATTCTAAAATTTCTTGGTAACTTTTCCTCAGCATTTCCCTATACTCCAGCCTTTCCGACTTTGTGGACTGGTGGGAAGAGGGAGGGAGAAGAAATGGTTCTCTGTGAGCGGCAGGCGGGCACGCTTGTGCATGCAGCTCCATTTGCACGATCAGCAGGCACTTGCACACTCACACAAAGCTCCACCTCCAAGTGGCAGGTGTGCCCGCTGCTCGCACAAATGGAGCTTCATACTTGTGCACAACTGCGCACAGGTGCTTGTGCAAATGGAGCTGCCTGCCGCTTATGTGGCCCACACAAACAGGCCACAGCTCAGTACAGGACCGCAGCCTGGGGGTTGGGGACCCCTGCTATACCCTTTACTATATAGATGGAATAACCATTGCTTTTGTTGAAACCAAACATCTTAAGAGCTCTCTGGTAGATCAGCTTTAAACTAGAAAAGTCATGGGCATAAAAAAATGTGAGCTATAGAAACAACGTGAGAGGTAACTTAATATGCTTTCTGTTTCTGGCATGAGAGTTTGTATCTGATTGACCACTGAATCAGCATCAAATGGTAAATTTTATTACAGGCATTCCTCAACTTACAACTGTTCATTTAGTGACCATTTGAAGTTACAGCGGTACTAAAAAAAAGTAATTTATGACTGTTTTTCACACTTACAAACATTGGCGCACCTCTATGGTCTCATGATGAAAATTTGAATGCTTGGCAACCAGTATGTATTTATGACAGTTGCAATGTCCCAGGGTCATGTGGGTCACTTCCTGAAGACCAAACTCAGTGAAGAAGCCAGATTCACTTAACAACCATGTTAGTAACTTAACAATTGCAGTGATTCACTTAACAGCTGTGGCAAAAAGGTTCGGAAAATGGGACAAAACATGTTTAACAACTGTCTCCTTAACAATGGAAATTTGGGGCTCAATTGTGGTCGTAAGTCAAGAACTACCTGTATTGATTATAATGTCAGGAAAGACTCCATTTTCAAAAGGTATTAATTCCCTTTTGTCAAACCAGCTGACCATTTATTTTTAAATACAGAAAATTGAGAAATAAAGTAATGTTTTGAAAATTTAGTATCATAGAGTTATAAGCCTTCTGATATTCTAAATTTCTGAAACCCCCCCCCCCCCAATAAAAAATCCTGGGTATTTCTGCAGCTTTTTGCCAATGCCACAGAGAATAGCATGCAATTCTTCATTTCCTTTTGTGCCATTAAAGCAGCAATATCTTTTATTATGCACAGAAGAAAAAGAGTGAAGATACTCCAGTAAAGATTAGCTGCAATAAAATATGGGTTCATAAAATATATAGTGACATAGATTTATTAGTTGAGATTTAAAACTATGTTTAAACTGCAGTGCAGTGCTATAGTTTAAAAAAAGGGGGGTAGTGATCTGGATTACTTGGATAATGGGTTGAAAAGAGGCCAATATGTTCCAATTATTTGTTTCTTTATATTTATTAGTTAATAAATATACCTAGTATTAATCAGCAGATGTGCAAACTGGTTTAAAAGAAACCACAATTATAGTACTATAGACTGTAAGGTTTGAACCCAAATGAACCCATAATTTGATGGAAGACTACAGCACTTACTTCTGAGAAAATATACATAGAATTTTACTGAGTGGAGTGTATTTGAACATCAAGACCTGCATGAATACACTGATGCCGTACTCTCTTACATCAAAGTGTGCACTAACAGTGTAACAGTGGACAAGTGCATCAGAGTCTACAGGAATTGACATCTACAGTGGATGACTGCTGAGGTACGGATGCTTCTGAGAGCCCGGGATTCTGCCTTTAAGGCAGGGGACAGTGACATATATAGAGAAGCCAGGGCAAACCTTAGAAGAGGCATTAAGATGGCGAAACAACAATACAAACATAAGGTGGAGAACCATCTAGCAGACAACAATCCGAAGCAAGTGTGGCAGGGACCGCAGCACCTAACTAATTATAAGGGCAACATAAGGAACACAGTCAACGCTGATGCCTCATTGGTAGAGGAGTGAACACCTTTGCCCACTACGAGGTGAAAAGACCAGACCCCATAGCCTCTGTCCGCCAGCCTTCTGATTCCCAGCCTCTCACCCTATACGAACACCAAGTGAGAGCTGTATTGAAGGCTGTGAATCCCAGCAAACCTGCAGGTCCAGATGGGGTGCTGGGGATAGTGGTAAAGACCGGTGCCGACCAACTAACAGGGGTCCTGACAAGGATCTTTAACATCTCCCTGCAAATAGCCAATATTCCATCATGCTTAAAAGCAGCCACTATTGTCCCAATCCCAAAGAAAACAGCAATTAACTGCCTAAATGACTACAGACCTATTGCAATAACCTCTGTAGTGATGAAATGCTTCAAAAGATTGGTCTCCAACAGCTTAGGACATGCCTCCCACCGGACTTTGACAAACATCTGTTTGCCTACAGAGGGAATAGGTTGACAGACAACGCCATAGCTACTGCTTTACATTCTGTAGTGAGCCATCTGGAGAAACCCGGAAACTATGTCAGGATGCTTTTCATAGATTATAGCTCGGTCTTCAACACTATTCTGCCGAGCATCCTTATTTATTTATTTGCGATTCTTATAGGCCGCCCTACTCCCTGGGGACTCAGGGCGGCATACAACATATATAAAAACAGCAGTATACTATAAAAATACAAATAAAAACAACAATAATAATAAAATAGTGATTAAAAGGATAAAAACAACACAAGCAACAGTCACAATCACCCGCCTGCAGGAAGAGCCATGTCTTAATGGCTTTCCAGAAGACCAGCAAGGTGGGAATGGTTCGGATCTCTGGGGGGAGTTGGTTCCAGAGAGCCGGAGCTCCCCAGAGAAGGCTCTCCCCCTAGGGCCCGCCAACCGACATTGTTTATTGAAAAGCTGACTGACTTGGATTTTCCCTCTTCCATCTGCGACTGGATCAAAGACTTTCTGAGGGACCGGCCACAAACAGTGAGGGTTGGGTCTGTCATAACCACCTCCCTGAAGCTTAGCACTGGCTCCCCACAGGGCTGTGTGCTCAGTCCTTACCTGTATTCACTGTACACACATGATTGTGTATCGTCTGACCCATCCACTGTGATAATTAAGTTTGCAGATGATACCACTGTACTGGGTCTTATTACAGGTGGAGATGAAACAACGTACAGGGGGGAGGTTCAAAAACTATCCACATGGTGCTTAGAAAACAACCTGCACCTGAACAGCAGCAAGACAAAGGAGATGGTGTTAGACTTCTGGAAGAAGAGAGAGGAACCTGCCCCGCTTTACTTCGAGGGGGGCTGTGTGGAGAGAGTTTCCTCCTTTAAATTCCTGGGAGTCTATCTCAGGGAAGATCTCACCTGGAAAATCAACACAACCCAGGTAGCCAGAAAGGCCCAACAGAGACTCCACTTCCTTAGGGTCTGGTGAAAAAATGAAGTAGAACAACAACTGATGACCTCCTTTTACTGGTCCACAATAGAAAGTGTCCTCACTAATTGCATTACAGTGTGGTATGCTGGCTTGACAGCCGTGGATAGAAAGACATTACAGAGGGTTGTGAGTACAGCACAAAACATTGTGGGCTGTCCCCTGATACCACTAGACATCGCTAGGGCTCGCTGCCTTAGAAGACTGAGGAAAATCCTCAGGGATGACTCACATCCTAGTCAGCCCTTCTTTATTCTTCTACCATCCGGAAGGAGATATAGAAGCATAGGCAGCCGTACAAACAGGCTGAAGAACAGTTTTTATCCGTGGGCTGTCAGACTCCTGAATGAAAAATAACTTTACAACAACATAGCACAATTGACTTGCAGGACCGGCGCAACGTGCAATACGTTCACATGGTGAAATAGGACTGGGTGTTTGTTTGTTAGTAGGATTCACTGGGTCAGGGATTTTCTGTCTTTCACTGTGAATTGTATTGTGTTGGGGGGCGTGCACGAAGGGAGGCTCAGCCAATCTCATAGTACACATGTTGTACTCTGACAATAAAGGTTTGAATCTGAATCTTACTGTTAGCCAGGCTTAATCTTATGCTTGAATATTGGGGGTTTAAATTATCAAATGGCAAGTGGTTTAAGTGGATGCTAATATTTAGTTTTAATATTTTAAAGTTTAAAAAAATAAGTAGCATTAATAGCAATATTATCTAAGCTGATGAAACAACTGTATAAGTGACTCTTATTGAACTGTATTTAAACTATTTGTTTACAACAGAAGTCAGTACATGTAGTTATATCAAAAGCATAATTGTATGCCTGAAACATAAGTGTTTGGAACAAATACACAGCACTTTCTTCTATAGATGGTATTTCTGCTTAAACTTTTCTGTGACAATCTTTTTCGTGGGGATGCATGCCTGTAGAAAATGTAAAATTAAAAAACGTATGCTTGAATTGGTATGTCCAGTAACTCTGAGCTGCACAATTTGGATTTTCTTCAACAAAAATTTCACACCATCAGGAAACATAATTATCCTCATTTAGGGGATGACATGGTTTCTTTTGTCTTGTTGTTCAGACTCAATTTGCAATAGCTTGGAAGAGGCAATCTAAACAGGCATGGTAGATGTAGCTTTATTTCACTTTTCATAAAGCAGATTTAATGGGGTGGTCTGTTCTTATCATGAAAGCAAACACCTTGATATAGCAATGCAGCATAAATGCATAGTTCAGAAAGAGCTTTACTACTGGGTGCAGCTGAATGTATGAAGTAGTTTCAGGTGGTTGATATCTTTTGTGGGTGGGGGCAATATCCATATCTGAGATCTGAGAGTCTCAATATATAAATTATCTATAGATACATAAACTAGATGAATCTGACCAGGAAATCAACTCACAGGGAGATTAAAACTATTGTTATTGAGTGTGGCTCAGAGGTAAGTTCTTCCCGGTTCGGACTGGTTCTATAGAACTGGTAGTAACTTGGAGGCCTGGGTCACTGGAACCAGCAGTGACCCAGACCTGCCACGCTCCTGAGCCGGTTCTCTCGGTGGCGCCATAGGCACTCCCATCTTGTTTTTAGCACTGCGCCTGCGCACACGCCTGTGGAGCGCGTCCCTGAGCGAACCGGCAGTGAAGAAAACCGGAACCCACCCCTGGCTATAACAACATAATCTTACAAGTCTGTTATGCTGTACTTACTTCTCATACACCAGTGAATTCTGAACATTATCTCTTTATTCTGGACATAAAAACATTAAAGCTAGTTTTGCATAGGTAACAACTTTTGTCATATTTCTATCAAGATTATCTTCCTTATTCTATAAAGAACATGTTATGGTGCCATAACTAACATTCATTTCCCAGAAAACAAAACCAACGATGTTGCTCTCCAAATTTTTCTAACTTTCTAATATAGCTTACAAACCCATAGCATTTCTTGTCTCTAGATAGGAAACACATTTCCAAATAAAGTATCATTGCAGGTCCTTTTTTTTTAATTTTAGAAGAATTTTTGGAAATGCTGACACTTTGCTTTGACATACATCAGTTTCGCGTTACAGTATATTAATTGAGGGAAACTTGGAAAAAGAATGAAATCAGGGGGGTCATACACCATGGCATCACCAAGGGAAATATCTGCAGGTACACTTGTGCCCTTAATAATTTTTAATTGTTATTAGAGTGGACTGGATTTTATGCTTGTAAATCCTTGTAGGAGAACACAGAAATAATAGCCTTTGAAGAAAGGGAATGATGGCCATCTTATGTTTTTCTGAAACTTTTTTCTCTTATTGAATTATTGCAGCAATTAGAAATCATATAATGTATGGGATACTACTATCTTATTTGATTCAACTAAGTTGCATCATCAGTAATGGCATTGCCCTCAGTCAGTGAGATGGCAATATTTATCTGCATTGCAGAGGAAATGAAGTGACACTCTTCCTGGACTATGCTGAATTATTTTATTACCTGACAAAACACATTGATAAGTTGGGCTGTCTTGCCACAATGCACAAGGTAGAAAGATAGGGAACGTTACTGATTGCTTCAGCCTCACAGGATCATATTACCTTCTCAGCCACCTCTGAACAAACAACCATAAGATCACCGACTTATCTAACCATTTTCTCTCCCAAATCAGCTTCTAAATGATTATTCACCAAAATGTGTCCTGTCATGGTAATGTTCATACCTATTTTCCAAAGTATAAAATCTAGCAAATCATGAGATTGCCTCTTCCAGCTTTCCAACTAATTTCCATGCTATGACAGAACTACTCTAAGACCCATGTCTCTCCAGTTTCCACTTTTGGCTATTATTTTGACAAAGTGGCAGGGGTTGGTCTATTATGGTAATAGCATCCATAAGGACCTAGAGTGGAAATAATCCACAAAACAGGGAAGGATTACTCTGAAGTGTTATAAAAACAGATTGGTCATCATCTGGGTCTCAGAAAGGCAGTAACAACGAATGAATTGCAATGAACTTTATTACAAATTTAGTGCATTGGCCATAATACATGTTGTTTTTCTTGTAGTTTCATAGATTCTTAATATTAGGTTTAGAGTCTGTTTATGATATAAAATGGTTCTAGGCAAAATGGCACTTCTAACAGTAGGCTGGTTAAAAAAAAAGACATTTCATTACAAAAAGCATATATAGATTGTTTTTTATTTCTTAGTTTGCTTCCTTTTTTGCTTATACGTGAAAGATTACATTGCTAGTATAACATTCCAGCTTTTTGTAAATATCCCAGTATACTTTTTATCTTTGGATATCTTCTTTTTATTTTCAAAGAAAGGAGTAAATTTGCAAATCAATATGTGAGTATATCTCCATGTTGTAATCTGGGCTTTTGAATAGAATTGTGTTGCATTTATTTTTTATATTCTGAAAATATCTGTTGAGATACCCTTTTATGCTGTAAAGATTTTCTATTACTGCAGTGCACAGTTTTTCTTTGGCATATATGAATAACATTTTACTATCACTAAGAACAGTAAGACACATTATTTTTTGTAGAACAAAGACCATTGAGCAATGAAAGGAATCCTAAAAAGCCAAATCTTCACTCTCCATGATAAGCTTCAAAAATCTTTATATTTTAAAGGAACCAGATTGTATTACTAGGTATAAATTATGAGGATCAATCATATGATTAACAAATGCCCAGGATTATCTGAAAGTGTGAACTTTCATATACTGTTAAAGACTTTGGTAGAATTCAAATAATTAAGGTAAACAAATTTTCCTGCTTTAAAGCATTTCCCTTTATTTACTTAAAGTATTAATGTCACTTTCTTTTTTTAATAGGACCATTGTTTATTGAGATTATATCCTCTTGATGGATGAGGCTTGTCCTCATCTTCATATTAATAACTGCTCTCATGTAAATCCCTTAACGGTATAAAAGAATAAGGATGGAGTTAATTTTCTGGCTCTTCATAAAAATGTGCTTATGTGGGAAAGAGAAAATTTATTTATGTATTTAAGTACTTTTTATTTATTGAAGTTGATATGCACCTCTAGTTTAATCCATTGGCAGAGAAAAGTTGAGGAGGGGATTTGTTTCAAATTCCATTGCTTCAGTGTGGAAGCTTGTGCTTTACTTGTTTGCTTATTCCACATTATCCTTATTTTCATATGATTTGGTTCTAAAGGGAATGTATAATAATAAAACTGCTTCTTATATTTCAGACTCTTTCAGTTCCCAGTCTTGAGATACTTTTACTCTAATAGTAGATTCCATTAAAACAGTTTTATATGTGAGTTATAAAAACTTCAATATAGAAGTGGGGGCAAATCTGAAATATATGGTTTATTTATTAATTAAATGTAGATGCCGCCTATCTCACTATCCAGAGCAGATTAGTTGATTAATCTCAATGTAAAGTGTTACATCATGCACTCATATACCAAAAAGAATTGAGATTAAATATATATAAATAATGAATTGCTTTAAATAGGATTTAAGTCAAGTGCATTTTTAGTTATATCTATGAGATCATAATGGACACAATAACATTCTTATCTTAAAACTTAAATAACATATTTTTGTGGCATCTAGGCACTAACATAAAATTCCCCAGCCAGCACTAAAATAGTGGAAAACAGGAGCCAGTCTATTATCCTCTTAGAGCTGTGTTTTGATTAAAAATTATTATTTACATCTTTGGCACTTACCTGTATGAGACTTGACATTGGGCTTGGATTCGGCCTCAGATAGGCTTTTTAATTGTGTTATTTAGCTGTTGGAACGGATAGGACAGACTGTGTTTGCTCTTAGCCAGTCTGGCTATAGCTGCTACATTGCCATGCCCATGCCTATGCCTGTACCTGCGTCTGTGCCTGTCCATGTCAGAATTGTCAGGAGTTGGACACAGTGGAAAGTTCTGCAGCTGGAGGAGTGAGCCTGAGCAAGCCTGGGATTGCACAGGAGGCTGGAGTCAGTTGGAGCAGACACTATTATGATTTTTAAGGTATGTTATGAGGTTTGGAGGCTGGGACTGTAATCTGACCATATTGGGAAACTTGGTGGATAGAGCTGGCTCAGCAGAACAGTCCATTCGATGGACTCAAGGTTGGGTCACACCCCTGGGTTGATTTGTTGTGTTTGTTGTGCTTCTGGACCTCAAAGCCAAACAAGTTGAGGATGGACTGGAACTGTATCGGGCTTGTTGCCACACTGGCTGTTTTTGTGGATCTAGTGCTGGTTGTCCCTGTTGCAGTAGTGGGTTCTACTTACCTTTGCTACCGGTTCGGGAATGGGAGTGTGCGGGTGCGTGCACGCTTCTGCACATGCACAGAGCATTTTTTGATGATGTCCAGGTGGGTGGGCGGAGCCTCCCACCACTGCCGCTACTGGTTCACCATAGTGGGTCGAACTGGTAGCAACCCACCACTGCCCTGTTGAGCTGTATTGTATTTTCATCTCTTTGCTGCCAGTGTCTCTCATCACACAGACCATGAAATTGCATGGGACTTTGCATCTGCAGAGGTCAACCAGGACTTTGGGGCTTGGAGTATTGGCAGTGCATGGGAGACTTGGGGGTACTGAGAGCCAGTAGAGCTGAAGTACCTCAGGGTACTTAGTTTCTCCTTCTCTGAATTTAATTTAATTAGTCATTATGGGAGGTCCTGGGCCTTTGGAATTGGGGGAGACTAGAGAAGATGAGGAGAATACTGGGGGGATATGGGTGGGCCATATTGTGATAGTGACAAGTATGTGGAGATGTGGTGGTAGACAGAGGTGGGTTCCTACCGGTTCTAACTGGTTCTTTAGAACCGTTAGTAGTTCGGCAATGATGTCATGGAGCCAGTTCTGTCAGTGTCTCTGTGGGCGCTGCCATCTTGGATTTTGCTTCTGTGCATGCGCAGAAGCTATTTTTTGATTGCTGCGGGCGCGCACGGGCGCGCACGGCGCAACCCTGAGCAAATAGGCAGCAAAAGGATCCAGAACCACCCCTGGTGGGAGATGAGGAGAGGGCCAGCTCTGGGGAAGACAGGACCAACATTTTATACCTGTTTCATGTTCCAGTTTCTTCATCTCAGCCTATACACCTGGACAACAGACCATCAAAGGCCCTGGCTTCCGGCTGTTGCTCTTAAATGCCAGATTGGTTTGTAATAAGGTTTCTCTCATTTGATTGTGGATGAGAAGACTGATCTGGCTGGTTTCGGGTATATTGCAGTCATGTGATTGCCATTTGTGACCTTCATAGCTGGCTTCTTTCAAGCAAAATCAATGGCAATCTGTCAGGAAGTTGCAGTTGTTCTGCAACTTTATATAGGAACTGTCAAATGGGCGGACCAATGGCAGGGCTTTGTTTTCCCGCTCGTGTCTTAGCAGATCAGCAGAGACCTCCAGACGGCATGGCTTTTGGCGTCATTGTAAGTCCAAGGACTTAACAGTAATGACATTGCATATAACCTGCACTGATTTGCTTAACAGCTGCAACTAGAATTGACAAACTGACATTATAAGTCGGACGTACTCACATTACTTTTCACTCTACAACTACATAGTTTAGCAACAGAGTTGCTGGTTCCAGTTGCAGTAGGTGGAGGACTACCTGTACAAGATAGATTTATGCAAGAAACCAGAGGCAGTCTGCTGCAAAATGGGCTCTCTTAGGGTCATTTAACTGGAATGGAAAAATTTACAGGCGGAAGGAAATAAGGACCTGTAAGAAAAAGCTTCTGTTTTGAGCAGTATTGCAAGAAATATAATATATTGTTAGGATGTGTACCTGGAAATATGAGACTTTATGACTATTCCAGATAATTAGGCCTCATTATAATTTGAGTAAATCTGTATAATTTTCTCCTTTTAAGAAATCTGACTTTTCATAGGATTCATTAAATTTGCTATAATATGAGGTCACGAAGCAAAATATATAGTTAAGTGACATGATAATTTGCCACATTATAAAGTTTCTTATAAAAAATAGAAAATAATACACATTTAAAGAGGAGGAGAATGATGATTATTTTATATTGTTTTCTCATGCAACAGAAGGGACCTTGACTTTATGCAATGTATTTTTTTTTGTTTAAATAAGGTTAACATTAATGAGATTATTGTATAAATTCTCTCATTGACTCTAAGGTACACTGATCGCAATTTTTTGCACCTTTTCTTATGGAATAATAAAGAAAATTCACTTTTAAAGTGCCTTGCCTGACATGTGCCCTGATTTTGGTGGTTTGGTTTATTCATTTCCTGACTTAAGGCAGAGCCTAACAGACAGTGCTGAAATTGTTCCAATTAAGAGCGCCACTTTCATTCAGGTATGGGAAATTAAACAAAGTGAAATAAATATTAGATGGTTGTTATTTTTCTTTAAAGCAAATACATAACAGTTCCTGTACCTTAAACAGAGACAGTATTAGAAACCTTGGGAGTAATGTCAGACAGGAAACATGACTAAATTAATTCTACTTGATTTTAAGGCTATATTAACAGAATCTTGCAAATCTGAAAAGAAAATATATATCTCCCCTGTCTCCTTTCCAGCCCAAGAAACTAGGGAGGGTCTTTTCTGAGTGCCTTTCTCCCCCGACATTCTTGCTGTGGACTCAGCTGCCATCTGTCTTTGCCCTGCCTCCCAAGGTGATTCCCACATACCATTATAGGTAAACTTTGCAATAGAACTAAAAATCATGGATGTGTTATAAGCCTTGCATATAATTTATGTTTTACTGAACAAGGCAGTTTTGCTTATTTTTTGCTGCCTCAACCCTTCTCTGACTAAAACTTCTATACTGGACATAAATTTACATTTTATAGATTAAACAATATACTAGGTACTGATTAGTTAAATGTATTGCCCCCAGAATTGTCCTTTCATAAAACTTTATTTACTACTCCATTATAGCTTTAGCATGAATTAACAGACTGCCTTATTTCTAGGCCACTGTGTAGTACATGTGTTGTCATTTCACTCTAGTTCATGAACAGTATTAATGGAAATAAAATAGCTTACCCAAACCAATACTACAAATGTGGCAGTGCAGTAATTATATCAGCTGTTCTGCTGGTTCAGCAACTTTCATGGAAAATGTAGGTTATAAAGCAACTTACCAACATTGCAATATTGTCTCAGTTAATTTCTATTAATCATTCTAGTCTACCTTTCCCCCCCAAAATGGTTAACACTGAAATATATTTCTGTCAAATTGTTGCTACTCTTTTTATTCCTCTTTTTAAATCTCAAAGTTGTACACATAACTGATACAAAATTATATGGAACAGTTTACAAGCATCTTACAAAAGTGGTATGATTCCTTTTAACTTCAGCAAATCTAAGCATCACAATGTGTATTAAGGTTTTTTTTTCATTTAACCAGATACGCCTTATCCTTTCCATTTTGAAATTCCATTTCTAGTCTGAAACTTCAGTTTGCTGCAAAAGTGATGCCATTTCACAGTTTGCTTCAATCTCTTATCTTGAGCAGTTGGTGATCATATTTTATAAGTTGCAATGAAATGTCTGATTTAGCATAGTGATAAACTCATTCCATAGAAATACATTCATTACGCTTCCCTTTCAGCTCCAGTATTCATTTCTGTTACATTCATATGTGACATCATTATTTTTTCTAAGTATATTTCTATATATGCTGCCTTCTAAAATTTGCCAAACATATTCCCCGCTGTAGAAAGTTACAAGTACAAATTACATACATTTTGTCATAATAAAACTACAGATGATTATAAGTTAAGTAATAATGAAGGAATATAGAATTGATTTATCTGAAATGTAATACACTACCTTTTTCATAATAATCAAACGTGAAATTTCAATTTTTCATTAAAAAAAGAAAAGTTGCAGACACTTGTGTTCTAAGACTATGAGAAAATTATGTTCTATTTTCAAAATGTAACTCTAAATTTAGTGATTCAGTTAGATCTGACTATTTATGAGGTAATTAGATCAAATGGAGTTTTTTTCTTAAACACGACTAAATTCTTGAATGAGACCAGGTTTTACCAACCCAATAGATACTACAACTGTGCAACAACCACATTAACTGCTTCATATCCAAAATGAAAGCTCAACAAGTAGAGGAATTGACTATAGGTAGTCCTTGACTTACAAAAGTTCATTTAATGACCATTCAAAGTTACAATGGCACTGAAAAAAGTGACTTATAGTTGTTTTTCACACTTACAACCATTGCAGCATCCCCATGGTCACATGATCAAAATTCAGGTGATTAGCAACGATATTTATGACGCCTGCAGTGTCCCAGGGTCATATGATGACCTTTTGTGACCTTCTGACAAGCAAAGTCAGTGGGGAAGCCAGATTCATTTAACAACCGGTTACTAACTTAACAAATGCAATGATTCACTTAACATCTGTGGTAAGAAAGATCGTAAAATGGGGCAAAATTCACTTAACTGTCTCGCTTAGCAACAAAAATTTTGCTCTCAATTATGGTTGTAAGTCAAGGACTGTCTGTACTACCTGTGGTGAAGGGAAAACACTAGCAGTCTCGTAAGTAAGCTATGGTAGCACAATATGAGTGTCTGCAGACTCAGTGCCTGATGAAAGACTACTGTGAAGAAAGTTCAGGTAAAAGAGGATGAGGAAGATGCCATATGATGTCAAAGACAAGCCTACAGAAAAAAAAGTACTGGCACAGGTTCTAACAGGTTCTGGAGAACCGGTAGCAGAAATTTTGAGTAGTTCGGAGAACTAGCAAATACCACCTCTGGCTGGCCCCAGAGTGGGGAGGGAATGGGGATTTTGCAGTATCCATCCCCTACCACGCCCACCAAGCCACTCCCACAAAGTCACACCCACAGAACCGGTAGTAAAAAAATTGGATTTCACCACTGCCGTGCAACCAAACTCTCCCATCCTACTATGCTGCCTGGCTGGAACTCAGCTTATTCCCAGCAGAGAAGGGAGCTGGTTTCTCACAGTGGAAAGCCTTCCTCAGGGAACAGGAGGGTCCAGAGACCACTCAAGTAAAAAGTTGCTTATATGCTCACAGCTAAGGACAGACGGCTTATGGAGATTGTTGGTGTGAGAGCAAGAAAGCAAACCTGAAACTGCTGTTGCCAGATCCTTTAATTTATTTCGTTAGATACCGTATTTTTTGGAGTATAGGATGCACCGGAATATAGGACGCACCTTAATTTGGGGGGAGCAAAACAAGAAAAAAATAATTCTGCCATACCTAGCATTCAATACTTTAGCAAGTGACTGTGGTATGCCCCCCTCCTCTCTCTCTCTCTCCCCCTTCCCCTCCCTCTCCCTCTCCCTCCCCCCTCTCTTCCTCCCTCCCTCTCTTTGAAATAAATCTGCTGGCTTTGGTGGGGTTTCTATGGACACCCCACCGTTTGCCCTGTTTTTGGAATGGGGAGAAAAGTGATTGCAGAAGCAAAAAAAGAGCATTGCGTTTCAGGCTGCAGCCCGAAAACACTTCCCTCCCCGATTCCAAAATTGGAGGAAGGCTTTTTGCATGCCGCTCAGAGCATTGCATTGCAGCCCCTGCTGCCGCGGGGGGCTCTGCCTGAGAAGGACCCTCAATCAGCTACCTCTAGGGAGCCACCCCTGTCCTCAGGGGTGCCCCTTTAAGATGCCCCTTTAAGAGTGAAGGAGCTTTTTTATTTTTTATTTCCCTCCTTCCAGCCTGAGCCGGCCAATCGCGAGCCCGCCGGCAGTGACAGCACGCCACAGACGTTCGTGGAGGGGATGGGATCGCTTGCCACCACCGCCACCATGCAGGTATGTGAGTCGCCCGGGGGTCAGCCGCACCTCGGGTTGGAGGGTCCTTGTCCTGCTGCTGCCCCAAGGAAGCTGCGGAGCTGAAGAAGCCTCCACCCACCTGCCAGCTCGCCACTCAGCCTGGGGAGGAAAGCGTTTTCAGGCGGCAGCGCTGCGATCCCCTTCCCGATTCCAAAAGGCTGAGTGGCAAGCTGGCAGATGGGTGGAGGCTTCTTCAGCTCCGCAGCTTCCTTGGGGCAGCAGCAGGACAAGGACCCTCCAACCCGAGGTGCGGCTGACCCCTGGGTGGCTCACCTGCGTGGCGGTGGCAAACGATCACCTCCCCCCTCCCCTCCGCGAACGTCTGCGGCGCGCTATCACTGCCGGCGGGCTCGCGATCGGCCGGCTCAGGCTAGAAGGAGGGAAATAAAAAATAAAAAAGCTCCCTCACTCTTAAAGGGGCTGCTGCCTCCTGAGGACGGGGGTGGCTCCCTGGAGATGGCTGATTGAGGGTCCTTCTTGGCAAAGAAGAGCATCGCGTTTCCGGTGGCGGGCAGCGCCGGTTGCACGCCCCATTTTGGGAATCGGGGAGGGGATCGCAGTGCTGCCGCCTGAAAGCGCTTTCCTCCCCTGGCTAAGTGGCGGGCTGGCCGGTGGGGGTGGGGGCTACATTCAGAGTATAAGACGCACCCAGTTTTTGACCCTCTTTTGGGGAGTAAAAAGGTGCATCTTATACTCCAAAAAATACGGTATTTAATTTTGAATGTTATTTTGATTTCTTGATTTGGATTGCTGGACTCCAAGAGATTAGGAAGAATAAATTTCAAAAGAGTTTGCTTTTTGTTACTTACTAGTCACCCCCAACCTCTCTGTCTACAGAGATCTTTGCCAGTCAATCTTTGGGGGGGGGACCAGTCAAAGGGATTATTTATAAAACATTTGGGGGGGTTTAAATCCCCACAGGAAATAGTGACAATGCAGCCCAATTTACAACTATTATGAGATACACTCATACATACTGTATGAATATTCAGACTCTTTATTCATAAATCTTTTAATTTCTTTAAATAAACCTTAGACCTAATCAGCATATTATTAGCACAAAACACCTTTATCATTAACATTTCTTTCATTTACTTTTCCTTTAAGTCTTAAGTTTATCCAGGCAGGGAGCAAAAAGCAAAACTATATTCTTCTATGAAGGTTTTTAATGGTTTCACTTAAGAATAAAAGATCATCCCCTTGGCTATTTTATTTGTAGGCATTGCCATTCTATTGTTCAAACTTAGAAACATAGCAAAAGCTTTCCACTAAGTTTTTATGCACTGTTGGCTGCATGCATTACATTATTACAAACAAGAAGACTGTCATGGCCATCATTCTGCTAGCATCGCTTTGCATCCCGCCAGCCTAACATTTTTTGCAATGGGGGGGTGAGGGAGGAGAATGGAATGCGGGAGGGCATGGGGGGGTGTTGGGAGCCAAGCAGTGCCGGCAGGGGCGGGTTCCTAATTTTTTTACTACCACTATATGGGCATGGCTTATTTTGTGGGTGTGGCTTGCCAGCCATGTGACTGGGTGGGCATGGCTTCTCGGACTGCTGAAGGGAGGGGAACTGAGATAGGTCCTGCCGCCCATTCCCTCTCCCCTCAGCAGCTCGAGAAAGTGCGAAAATGCCTAGGATCATCACCGCACGTTCGTGGCTTCTCGGACTGCTGAAGGGAGGGGAATGGAGATAGCTCCTGCCACCCGTTCTTTCAGCGTCTCACGCGCTCCCTCAGCCATCCTCCCCTGCTTGGACTCACTGTGGGATAGGAAGGCAGCACATGCGCAGTGCCGGAAGCTCGGCTTCTGGGCATGCACAGAAGAAAATTTTTTAAAAATTAATTTTTTAAAAAAAAAACAATGGCGGCGCCCAGGCACCGGCAACCGACCACACCGGTACTGTGATGTCACCAGTGGGCCGCTACCGGTGCTATAGAGTGGACCGCACCGGTAGGAACCCACCACTGAGTGCCGGCCCAGTGAGTGACATGCGTCTATCAGACCAAGGTCACCTAAATGAACATGGAGATGAAGCAGGTGCGTCTGTTACCCAAACAACCTGCAACTTTTCAATTGGTCAAGGACTGATAACAGGGGGAAGTCCTCAGGGGAAAGAAAGTTAAGTATATCAATTTGGCAGATTCTGTTTTGCTACTTCTATAACCACTTTTGATTCAGTAGAGTATACTTTTGGTCAAAACAATGGCCCAGGGGTCTTTCTTTATTAACTTGAGTGGGACGGATGACAAAGACACAATTATGCACAGAGTGAACACATAACAAAACTTAACAAATCAGACCTAAACAACATTGGCTTTGCATATTTAAATAAGTTCTGAAGTTCAACATCAAATATAATGAGATCTACAGAGTATTCACTTATAGTACATTGAAATTCAATTAGCAATCAAACCATGAACACCATTCAGGATAAGTAACACATTTCTGTGAAGTACAATACATTTATAACCATTCCACCTGAACTGTATCTGTAGCATATTTGCTATATGAATTCCAATTTCCCCATAGCAAAAGCTTTTTTATAGTAATTTAGAAAACTGATTTTCTTTGGGAAAGCAGATTTTCTTTATCATATGGTTTCTTCTTATTTAGTTTGAAGTTCAAAAATTTAAAATGAACATTTGAAGTTAGGATATTTTATGTATTATTAGTATCTATTACGATGCTAGGCAAGTAGATTAGAATACCAAACTTAATATTTATGATAGGAAACATCTATATTTAGATGTGACTGGTAGTTCTTGTTATGGGAAGGTGGCTGGTTTTGCGAAATCCTCAGCAAAGAACAATTACTGATATTATAGGTATTTGTTAGGCATAAAAGACCAGGTCCACACATGAACGTCCAATTAAACTGATTTATTACTGCTTGGAGTTAGATAAGAGTCCACAGAATTCAAAGGGGTGGTAGTGGTGGACTTAGTGGCTACAAAGGGATTCTAGGCAGATCCCTGTTTTAATTCCTCTCCCAGATTCACTCCTTCTCCTACAATACTCTTATGGAAGAAGAATTTATATTCATTTATTCAAGGTTCAATAAAGATAGTAAGTAGTAAGCTTAATTTTTTAATAACTGTATTATATCTCGTAATGTGCTATACTGATGGACCCTCTCTATTGCTTTGGCATATGTTGGTATAAATAAGTCTAAAAGGAATTGCAACCTAGCCTCGGCAAAACTAGTATTTGCTCTAGTGACTTCATCGAAGGTTTCCTGGTGTATGTCAGAAAGGAGATTCAGGATCGATGCCTGAAGGCTGCAAAAGAAAACTTGCGATCGAAAGGAAAGTCTAAGAATAAATAGGTATGCATTCTGAAGAGAAAGATGATTGTACGTTTTAAAATAAATATTGCAGAATGGGGTAATAAGTGATATGTGAATCTTCATGATAGCTGAAATATGTTGAAAGAAAGGATATAAAATGATTGTATTTTTCATTCTTCTGTCCAACCAGTTTTGTTTTGTAATTTCTATGATTTTTTAAAAGAAAATAGACCTGTGGTTTATTTTTTTAAAAAAAGAATTTTCTTCAAAACAGTTACTGTTTATTTCTAAGAAATCATATTTCTAGGAGATATGTTCCTTGTAATTAAAGTTCTTATGCACTTTTGACTTTCCCAGTGGTAACTGTTTTGTATGCTATTGAGAAAGTTATAGGTAGTCCTCAATTTACAATCACAATTCGGACTGGAATTTCTGTTGTAAGTCATTGTGATTGTAAGTTGAGTAAGATCTGATTTCAGACATTAATACAATCAAGAGAGTCCAGAAATATTTCACAAGAAGAGTCCTCCACTTCTCTGCTCGCAATAAAATACCTTATTCCACCAGACTTGAAATATTGGGATTAGACAATTTACAACTATGTCACCTCCGATCTGATCTAAATGTAATTCATAAAATCATCTACCACAATGTCCTACCTGTCAATGATTACTTCAGCTTCAACCGCAACAATACACGAGCACATAATAGATTCAAACGTAATGTAAACCGCTCCAAACTCAACTGCAGAAAATACAACTTCAGCAACAGAGTGATCAATGTCTGGAATGCACTACCTGACTCTGTGGTTTCTTCCCCAAACCCCCAAAACTTTAACCTTAGACTGTCTACAGTCAACCTCTCCCCATTTCTAAGAGGTCTGTAAGGGGTGGGCATAAGAGCACCACTGTGCCTACCGTCCCTGTCCTTCTGTCCTCTTGTCCTCTTGTCCTCTTTTATCGGTACTTTTTACTTATGTTATGTTTATACAAACAATTACTATCCTGTACATGTTTGATAAACAAATAAATAAAAATAAAAAATTAATAAAATGACAATTTTTACAGTGAATCACTGTGGTCATCAAGCTAATCATACAGTTGAGCAAATCACATGATCATTGACCAAATCCAGCTTTCACAATTGGTGATTTTTGCCAGGAATCAGCAAAAAAGTAGCAAATTATGATCATGTGACCACATGATGTTGCACCTGGTCATAAATGTGAATCAGATTGGCAAGAGCCCAATTGCAATAACGTGACTGTAAGATTAGTGTGACAGTCATAAATGTGAGTACAAATCATAAGTCACTCTTTCTGAGGCCATTGTAACCTTGAACTATCATTAATGAACAGTTGGAAAGTATTTGTGGAAAAAGTGGTCTTATGTTGCTATTCCCACAGTTACATGATCTTTTGTCTGCTGGCATCCTTAATATTACAATTGAAGGTGGACCTTAGAGACGATGGAGGATCTTAGATAACTTAATATTAACATTAGTGAGGAGGGATTTCTGTGACTGTACATAAATCCCTTTTCCAAAACACACTGCTGAAAGACTGCTTTCCACATTTGTAAGCATGATGGAAATCCCCATGAATATTTAAAAGTGATCAGTGCTCCTCTAAAGCCTTCCTCAGTTTTTCACAGCTCTTAAAAATAATTTATCAGCACTATCTAATGCGCAATAGAAATAAAACAAATAGTTTTCACAAGAAGATCTTGCAGGATGCAATCCTTCTCTTATACTGAATGCCAGCCAGCATATTTCATGTTACCACATCCAGTAACTGAGCCGTAGTCCAAAAGAAATATCCATATATCCTTCATTATGTGAGACTAGGATGGGGGAAGGAGGAAGGTGGCCATCGAATGACAAAATGTAGGGATCTCCACCTAGAAAGGTATAGAATAATATCCATCTCAAGAATCAGCAGATGTTATTATTGTTAGTTGGATTCTATCTTGTTGAAGGTGCCAGAACCAGCAGGCTTCTTTGCATTTTATAGCCAGTTGGAATTTAACCCAGTTCTTTAATGCATAATTTTGTTTCTTCTCTTTGATAATCCTCTTGCAACTCTATAAAAAGCTTTCCTGAAAATTACCGTATTTTTCGGAGTATAAGACGCACCGGAGTATAAGACGCACCTTAGTTTTTGGGGAGGAAAATAGGGGAAAACAATCTGCCTACCAGGTATTCATCTGGCTAGCATCCTTAGTCTGGTCAGCTTCAGCACATTATTTTATCTCCTGGTTAGGACTTAAAAAAACCTTCTTCTGAGAGTAACAATGAAAGAGCCTGCAAGCCAGTAAGAGCTGGGAAGATCGTTAGCACCTGGTTAGGGCTAAAAAAAAAACTTATTCGGAGCAGCTGCAGCACATTATTTTATCTCCTGGTTAGGACTTAAAAAAACCTTCTTCTGGGAGTAACAATGAAAGAGCCTGCAAGCCAGTAAGAGCTGGGAAGATCGTTAGCACCTGGTTAGGGCTAAAAAAAAAACTTATTCGGAGCAGCTGCAGCACATTATTTTATCTCCTGGTTAGGACTTAAAAAAACCTTCTGAGAGAATAACAATGAAAGAGCCTGCAAGCCAGTAAGAGCTGGGAAGATCGTTTGCACCTGGTTAGGGCTAGAAAACAACTTCTTTGGAGCAAGTAGAGCAATGAAAAAAAAACCTGCAAAGACTTAGGGCTGGAAAAACATTCTTTGGAGAGAGTAACAATGAAAAAGCCTGCAAGGTAAGAGCTGGGAAGATCTGTTAGCACCTAGTTAGGGCTGGAAAAAAAGCTACATTCGAAGTATAAGAAGCACCTGAATTTTCAGCCACTTTTAGGGAGGAAAAAGGTGCGTCTTATACTCCAAAAAATACGGTATGTATTTGGGCATTCCTATTAGTAATTGTTATGATGCCCTTCTCAAAGATGGTTTTGATGCTGGTCACATGAAAGTTTCTTATGAAAACTAGCAACAATACTGATTGAATCATCACTTTCCTGAATTGGTAGTATCACTGCATTCAGATCCCACCATGGAAATTAAGGTGATTTGCAAATAAGAGCTAATTGAACCTATCCCTATCATAAAAGGAATAAAACAAAGTTGTATTCTAGGCAGTGGTGAAATCTAAAAATTTTCCCTACCGGTTCTGTGGGTGTGGCTTGGTGGTCATGTGACTGAGTGGGCATGGCTTGGTGGTCATGGTCATGTGACCAGGTGAGCTCAAAAACCAACTTTCACACTTCACACACAAACAACACAAAAGCCACACAACTGACTCACACACAATGCAAAAGCACACAAAAGAACACGCCCTGAGTCCCCAGGGAGTAGGGCGGCATATAAGAACACTAAAATAAATGAATGAATGAATGAATGAATGAATGAATGAATAAAAAATAAATTAATTAAATAAATTAAATTAAATAAATAAATAAATAAATAAATAAATAAATAAATAAATAAATAAATAAATAAATAAATAAATAAATAAATAAATAAATAGCCCCTGCAACAACAAGTAGGAACCTCACGGAGCCACAAAGAGCTCAAAAACCAACTATCACACTTTGCACAAAAATAACACAAAAGCCATTCAACTGACTCACACACAATGCAAAAGCACAAAAAATGGCCCCTGCAACAACAAGCAGGAAACTCACAGAGCCACAAAGAGCTCAAAAACCAACTATCACACTTTGCACAAAAATAACACAAAAGCCACACAACTGACTCACACACAATGCAAAAGCACACAAAATGGCCCCTGTAACAACAAGCAGGAACCTCACAGAGCCACAAAGAGCTCAAAAACCAACTATCACACTTTACACAAAAATAACACAAAAGCTACACAACTGACTCCTACACAACTGACTCACATACAATGCAGAAGCAGCTGGACATCACACAAAATGGCCCCTGCAACAAAGCAGGAACCTCACAGAGTCACAGTTACAGCGAATAGGTAGTTTTGCTCTAAAAAAGAAAAAGAAGGTCCCCCCTCTCAGGTGATTGTCAAACATCTGAGAGTCCCGACTTTTTATTTTTATTTTTTAAAAGCATTTTTACTACCAGTTGAGAGAACCGGAAGTATTTGTTACTAAGGGTTCCAGCCAATGGTAGCATTTCACCCCTGATTCTAGGTCATTATTGTTTAATTTATATATTAATAATATGATTGAAATATTTGCTAATTTTACTCTCTATCTCTTTGCCTATTGCCTTGTTCCCAATTTTCCCTGCACTATGATATGGCTATTCTATATCCCAGGTGGACATGCATAGTGCTTTAAAGTGTTAGTTTACTATGGGGAACACCTTGATATCAGTTAGTCTAAAACAAAGGTCTTAATATTCACCAGAAAACATCTTACATCATGATTAGGTGGGATATGAAAGGCTAAACTTATTGAGCAAGTTTCCACCTTTAAGTACTTAGATATCCACTCTCAAACAGCAGATCAATCAATCAAAGAAAGGACCTTCTTATAAGAGACCTCAAAACGTCTTTTGCAATTATTAAAAATGCATGTCAACATAGAAACAACTATCTAATGATCTCATACTAGCACCATTTATGCATTTAGAAGGATGCTTCTAAATTATTAGCTATTCAACCCAAAGTTCAAAGGCTATAATCCAGCATTCTTATCCCACTTTAACTCACTTATCCAGCTGGAATTAGAATGCATCTTCTTAGAGACCTTTCTGGAGGTCTATCACTACAGTTAATGATTGAAACAAATTATTTCAGATATATGTTCAATTAACCTCACTTTATTAGATAGGTTTTAACTTTTCCTTAAAAGATAAACCATTCTATTATACCATTTTATATATCAAATTTATATATTCTCCTATTTCACCAAAAGCAATTTAGGGCTAGTTAGTTCAATGGAGGGACATAGATCTCCAAAGGTAAGATAAAACCAGAGTTTCCCATTATAGTTCAGTAAATTCCCCTGTATCATCCTAGATTTTTTAATAATATTTTATATATTTCACATAGATCTTCATCTTGCTCTGAATTCGGCAAATTATAAGGGCAATAAATCATGTATGCTCCAATATTCCTTAGAAAACCATATGTTTTGATGTAAAAGTTTAATGTGCTTCATATGTATTGCTAAAGTAGTTTCTATATAATAAATCAAAGACAAAAGTCACGAGTTATATTTTCAACAGTAGCTGTGCTTGCAGTCATAATTTGGTGCCTCCTTTACATTATTAATTGCTTCACGCTTTTCTGTATAATATATACATGTATAGTTTTATATTTGACATTTTGTAATATCTCCTTTTATATCATCATCATTCTAGCCATTTTCTATCCACTGCAGGATGAAGGCCTCTTGTGCATGTTTCCAACCAAATCGGTCTTGAGCTTTATTTTGCCAATTGGGTCCGCAATACTTGCTGATCTTTCTCTCCATCTTGTTTTAGGTCTCTCTTGTGGATGCTTTTTATCAAGTGGGATCCATTCTATGACTGTCTTAGTGTACCTGCCATCAGTTCTTCTGGCTATGTGACCAGCCCAATTCCATTTCAATTATTTTACTCTTTTAGATTTAGATTTATTATTAGAGTTGGAAGGGACCTTGTAGGTCATCTAGTCCAACCCCCTGCTCAAGCAGGAGTTCCTACACCATTTGAGATAGATGGCAGTCCAGTCTCCTCTTGAAGATTGCAAGTGTTGGGGCTCTCACAACCTCCGCTGGCAAGCTGTTCCACTGGTTGATCGCTCTCACCGTCAGAAAGTTTCTCCTCACTTCCAGGTTGAATCTCTCCTTGGTCAGCTTCCATCCGTTATTCCTTGTTTGGCTTTCTGGTGCTATAGAGAACAGCTGCTCCCCTCCTCTCTGTGGCATCCCTTCAAGTATTGGAACACTGCTATCATGTCACCCCTGGTCCTTCTCTTCGCCAGACTGGCCAAGCTCAGTTCCTGCAACCGCTCTTTGTATGTTTTATTTTCCAGACCCTTTATCATCCTGGTTGCTCTCTTCTGCACTTTCTCTAGGGTTTCAATGTCTTTTTTGTAGTGTGGTGACCAAAACTGGATGCAGTACTCTAGGTGTGGTCTGACCAAGGCTTTATAGAGTGGTACTAGTACCTCTCTGGTCCTTGATTGTATCCCTCTATTTATGCAGCTCAGGATTGCGTTGGCCTTTTTGGCTGCTGCTGCACACTGCTGGCTCATATTTAGTTGGCTGTCTACCAAGACTCCAAGATCCCTCTCGCAATCGCTGCTATTGAGTGTGGTTTCACCCAGTTTGTATGTGTATTTTTGATTCTTCTTACCTAGGTGTAGAATTTTACTTTTCTCCGTGTTAAATTTCATTTTATTGGTTTGGGCCCAGTGTTCGAGTCTGTCAAGGTCCCTCTGGATTTTGAGTCCGTCCTCTGGGGTGTTTGCTACTCCCGCCAGCTTGGTATCGTCTGCAAATTTGGTTAATTCTCCTGCTATTCCCTCATCTAGGTCATTTATGAAGATATTAAAGAGTACTGGGCCTAGGACGGAACCTTGTGGTACGCCACTGCTTACTTCTCTCCATGTGGACTTAGAGCCATTGAGGACTACTCGTTGGGTACGGTTGGTCAGCCAGTTGTTAATCCATCTGGTTGTGTAGCTGTCTATCCCGCTTTTTTCTAGCTTATGAAGAAGTAGGTTGTGGTCTACTTTGTCAAATGCTTTGCTGAAGTCCAGGTATATGATGTCTACTGCATTTCGCTGGTCTACTAATTTGGTCACAGTGTTGAAAAATGAAATGAGGTTGGTTTGGCATGACTTGTTCTTAACAAATCCGTGTTGGCTGTTGGTTATTACTTGGTTTGTTTCTAGATGATGTGAGATCTGGTTTTTAATTATTTTTTCCAGTATTTTCCCAGGTATTGATGTTAGGCTGATTGGTCTGTAGTTTCCTGGGTCTGTTTTTTTACCTTTTTTGTAGATGGGGACCACATCAGCTCTTTTACAGTCCTCGGGGAGTTCCCCTGTGTTCCAGGATTTGTGGAAGATGTGGTGCAGTGGTTCCGAAATGACTTCTGCTAGTTCTTTTAGGACTCTGGGGTGTAATCCATCAGGTCCTGGTGCTTTGTATTCATTAAGTTCAGATAGGTGATCTCTTACTGTATTTTTGATGACATCATATGTTTTCATTTGTTCTCTAATGCATGTGCAGATCTTTCTATCTTGTCTTGTGATGCTGAGCATGTATCTTTCAATGACTCTTTATGCCACTCATAGCTTTTGTATTGATTGTGAGGTTCACGTCCATGTTTCGCTGGCATATGTTAGAACATGTAACACACACTGATCGAAAACTTTTCCCTTCAGGCATTGGGGGGGGTTGTTCTTGAAAATTATGCTTAACTTGTCAAATGCCTACCAACTACATTTAGCACACCATTCAATTTCCTTTTTTGTATCACCTTCCATTGAGATCCATTGGCCAAGGTATATGTAGTGGTTTACTACATATACTGTAGTTCTTCTCCAGATTAAAAAAAAAACTTTCTTTGGTGAATTTGTTAAACATAACCTGGCTCTTTTTCAGTTTTATTTTTAAGCCAAATGGTTCTCCTGCTTTGTGCAGCTCTTGTATGTATCTTTGTAACTCTTCTGGGTCTTGAACAACATCATCTGCAAATCTTAAGTGATTTAAATATGTGCCATTGATTTTTATTCCATCTTTTTCTCAGTCTAGTTTGCAAAATAATTCTTCATTTGTTGATTTCCACTTTAAGGTCATTAAGGCAAATTGTCTGAATTGTTTTTTATGTTGATTGCAGTAAGTTTATGTAAGCAGTGTCTACTCCTTGCCTGAGCAATGCATTGATTATTGCTTGCTGGAATACTGAGTCAAATGCCTTTTCATAGTCAATGAAAGCCATGCACAAAGGCATGGTGTACTCATTGTTGCCTTTCAATGACTTGTTGAACAACCTGGATGTGATCCATTGTGCTGTAGCCTCTTCTGAACCCTGCCTGCTCTTTTGGCTGTGCATCATTTAATATTCTCAATATTCTTTTCGCTATTATCTTGGTGAAACCTTGTAGATGACTGAAAGGAGGCTTATTGGGCAATAGTTCTTTAAATCATCTTGGGTCTCTTTCTTGTGCATAAGAATCACTTCTGCATTTTTCCATGCCTTGGGTATTTTTTCTTCTTTGAGGCATCTTGAGTATAGTTTTGCTAGTATCTTGTGATGGCCACTTTTCAGCATTTTAACTGTAACACAGTCATTTCCTGAAGCTTTGCCATTTTTCATTTATTTTTATGGTACTTTATACTTCCTCTACTAGGATATTTGGCATTTCCTCTTTCATGGGTGTTACTTTTGAGTGATCTTGATCTTTGTATAGCTCTGAGTAGAAATTTTCAATTATTTTTATCATTTCCTGTCTTATTCTATGTGAAGAACCATCTTTACATTTAATGCAAAAACCTTATTTTTTGTATTTATATGTTTGCATTTTGCTCTATTAATCCCTTTGTTTTCTTCAATTGCCTTTTTCACAAGCTTCCTGTTAAACTGATGTGTTTCTTCTTGGATATTTTTTTATGGTCTTGCAAAGTTCAACGTACTCTAGTTTATTAGTGAAACTTGCAATATTTTTCATTGTCCATTGTTTTTTCATTAAATCAATAGTTTCATCAGAGATTTTTGACTGAACCAAGTGTTTTTCCGGTAGTGCAGTACATATAGCAGATTCAAGGACATTTTTGACCATTTGTTCATTTTGGTCCGTAATCTTCATCTCTTCCAATCTTGCAATAGAGTGAAGCAATTTGATAAATTAATCTCAAAATCGCTGATCTTCTATAATAGCTTTTCACTCTTCATTTTCATTTTTTGTGATGTCTTTATCTCTTCCGTGTCCATTTTCTGCTAGCCTTTTTCTTGTAAAGTGAGCTCATTTTATAAAGTTTACTGTCCTTCAGCAAAATCTACTAATCTATTGCTTCAATTATCTTATTCACCACTTCCATACAGGCCAGTCATTTTTTTCTCCAGTTATTGTTCTTCCTATTCTTGCATTAAAGTCACCCATTAATATTTTGTCTCAGCATTTATCTTTGCCTTGATGCCAGGCCACATCATTGTGAAACTCTTCAACCTCATCATCATCACTATAGCTTACTGTTAGTGCATAACTTGGATGATTTGAAGTTTGTATTGTTTGTTCAATTGATAGATACATTGGGCCACTCTGTCTAATATACTTTCAAATTTTACTACAGAGTCTTTCAGCTTTTGCTGGTGAGAAAATGAATTCTGCCACATTGTCCATCCTCGGTACCCCCAGTGTAAGTACATGCCCAATCCTCTCAAGTTGAACTAAATGTTCACCTTTTCGTCATGTTGCACATAATCCAGTGATATCCCAGTGCACATTGTTGAGTTCAGTAAGCAGTTCTTCTAGTCGAGCATCCCTTTTCATTGCTCAAATGTTGAGCATTCCTGTGTCCAAAGTTGAAAGGCAGCTTGATTTATCCTGGTAATTATCCTCTGCCTTCAGGCAGGTCTTCCCACTGCCATGGGTAGATGCCCTAGGGCAGTGATGGCTAATCTTTTTGTCATGGTGTGTCCCTGCGCATGTGTGCATGACTCCTGCTCTCCCCCTATCCCCACACATGTGCACATGCTCCCGCTCTCCCCTGCCCCTGCACATGAATGTGTGACCCCCCCTGCATGTGCCCCGCTTCCCGCACATGCACTGTAGAGACCCAAAAACCAGCTGGCCAGCGGGAGGTGCATGCGCGGTGCTGACCTGGGGCGACAGCTCGCGTGCCTGCAGAGAGGGCTCTGCGTGCCACCTGTGGCACTCGTGCCATAGGTTCGCCATCACAGCCCTAGGGCCTCTGGGGAATGAGGGCCATTTTTGAAGTTGTATTGACATGTTGAAGGAATAGATTTTAATCTGCCATGTGAGTCCAATGCAGGTTGGCAGATGTGATTGTTGTTAGACTTGGGTATCCATCATGGCCTGTTCACCTTGGGTGACCCTTCTGGACATATATATGTCAGATGACATAGCTCATAATTTCATTTACCCACACAAGCCCCTTTGCCTCATCAAGGCCCCGATCCTAGAAGGAGTATAAATAGTAAATAAATATGGCCACTGAGTAAACCTATACTTGAAAGGAAACATTTATGGTCCACTTCTCCCACTTAAAATTGGAGATTTGGAAAAGGTAAAGCCTTGTAATATTTCTCTCATGTATAAGTATGATTTTGGTTACATAATTATTTTTGGTGAATACCTTTGTAAGTGATAGAAGTAGGATTGGGAATAAAATTGAGAAACAAAGAGTAAGAATGAGGAGTATTTTGCATATCCTGAAAAAAAGGTCAGCTAATAAACATATCTGCTCTCCAATTCATTAAAATTCATTCTAGATCAAGTTTTCTTGATTTCTTTTGCTCATGACTCCCTTCTAAGCCTCATTTACTTCTGTTATGCCCTCATAGTTGCTGTTAGCTGCAAAAAAGGCATTTGACCATCTGCAAAGTTTATCAAGCTAAACCTTGTGTTCCCATAGAAATATGACATGGTTTACTGAAGCCAAATGGCCCATGTTAAGAATTACTGCTATAGATGTCAAATTAAATTATTAAATGTCGCAGATATCAATATCAGGAACTTAGTGCTTAGCATAATTATAATGTGAATTTTGGGGAAGAGGATGAATGCCACCTTGGAATTTTTTGCCAATACATTTCTGTTAAGGAGCAAACAATAACCTCAGTTGATACAGTGATAATGATGTTTTCACAAATATCCTGTCCTTTACTTACAGCAGTTCATTTAGTGACTGTTCAAAGTTATATCACTGAAAAAAGTGACTTATCACCATTTTTCACAGCTGTTGCAGCATCTCCATGATCGCATGATCAAAATTCAGATAGTTGGTAACCGACTCATATTTATGATGGCTGCAGTTTCCTGGGGTCATGTGATTCCCTTTTGCAGTCTTCTGACAAGCACATGGGGAAGTCAATTTGTTTAACAACCATCTTACTAACTTAACAACTGCAATTATTCTTTGTGGCAAGAAAGGTTGTAAAATGGGGCAAGGCTCACTTAACAAATGTCTCACTAGCAACATAAATTTTGGGCTCAATTGTGGTTGTAAGTTGAGGACTACCTGTACTGAAAGAAAGTGGTTGGGTCTGTGCCAAGGTCATGGATTTTATTTTAGGAAATGTAGATGACTCACTATGGTACATGACCAAGACCACATAGACAGAAAAGAGGAAAATGCTGGAATGCATTTGTAAAGTGGCACATACATGCCTTAGATGTAGACTATTTCAACACATGTAGAAAATGGGCATATCTTGTGTTACATCAGTATAGGCTGCTATCATAATTTTCCTCCTTGCATAGACACTGTTGATAAGAACAAAGTGACAACTAATGAATTAAAAGTCAATTCAGGCAAGATGAAAATGGCACTGCCTTTAAAATAACAGCATTGTAGCATCTTGAAATTACTAATTGAGACACACCTAGATGCCAAAATATTTGTGTGGCATGCAGTGTTCCAGTAGTGAAGGGTGCTGTACTATGTTCTTTCTTTACTAGGCAATTAATCCTTGCTATCATGTGTTGAATGCTTTATCTTAATATACAGTATCTTAATATTTTTTTTTTTTGGCCTTCCTCTAAAGAGTTGATTCAGAATTAAGTTGCTAGATTGTATATATATAGAATTGTTGGACATGTATCTCACCGGTTTGTATACAACTGCATTAATGCCCCAAAAGTTACCAAATTCTTTGGGTTTTAAAGCTTTACATAGCTTGAAAACTGAGACTCAGTTTCTCTTCTAGCCTAATAATATCCTGGAATTGACTTACAGATGACTCTTCTAAAATATATAACGTAGTAATGTGGGACTTTCTTTTAATCATCCAGTTAAATTTGCATTTGTTTACTTAATTGAATAGAAGAAAATAATAGAAGAAAATAGCAACAAAAATTGTATACATAAGGGCTTTTTATATATGTATATGTACAAAACTTCCTAAAATTTTACACAATTTATTTTCACTCAGGAATGAAAGCAAGCCAGTTGGGTGACTTTGACTTCAGTTTCTCAGCCTTAAAATTGCTTTATTTTGTTTATGAAAGACACCCAAAGGGCATTATACTTTCTACTTGTTGTGAGCCGCCCAGAGTCCCCTGGGAGTTGGGTGGCATAGAAATTTTATTAATAAATAAATAAAATAAATTATGAAGTGGCCTCAAAATTGAAATAATAAATAAATATACTGTAGCCATAATATTGTTTAACTATGTCTAGTATGATATGAACCCAAATGGAATGGTTTATAAATCTTGGCTTATGACCTTGCATTATGTGTAAGCCAGGTCATATGGTATATTCAAGAAACCACATTCTAAAAATATGGCTTGCTGTAATGTATGAATCATTCCATGCCTGTCCATCATGTTATAATATCCTCATACAAAATATTTTACTAGATTATAAAAATAATGATGTCAGAAGTAGATGTTTCTATATTTTTCTGCCTATTACCAAAAGAAGATAAAACATGTGTCATAAAAAATAAAATGCTAAGACTGTGAATCAGTGGTAAAATCCTTTTTTTTTTACTACCGGTTCTGTGGGTGTGGCTCGGTGGGCATGGCCAGGGGAAGATACTGCAAAATCTCCATTCACTCCCCACTCCAGGGGAAGGATACTGCAAAATCCCCATTCCCTCCCCACTCTTGGGGGAAGATATTGCAAAATCTCCATTCCCACCCCACTCGGGGGCCAGCCAGAGGTGGTATTTGCCGGTTCTCTGAACTATTCAAAATTTCCGCTCCCGGTTCTCCAGAACCTGTCAGAACCTGCTGGATTTCACCCCTGCTGTGAATGCATAGGATAGGCAGACAAAAGACTAGTAGAACATATCCACAAACACTAAGTAGCAGTCAAAATATACAGTGCTATATCTATACACACAGACTGACAAGTATATAAAGTCAACTATAGAAATTTTAGAGTACTGGTAGGTCAGATTAAAAAATGTAAGAGTTCTTAGAAGTATGTAACTTAAACCAAAATAATCTCAATATACACATAACCTATGAACCAATCAAAATGCAGTGTATAACCAAAGACTTCATTCACATGCAAATTAACTGTCACTTATAGTAGTCACTTACCCCCCCCCCCAAGTATGTCTTATTGCTGTGAAAGAAAGATATAGATAACCTTTGTCAACAAATAAATTCTACCACCCTTCGTCACATGTACTGATGATATTACCTGGTATGGTAATAAAATGCTTGCGGTTACAGTTCATGCTAGAACTCTACCAACATGACACAGCAACTTTGAACCATACATATTATCTATTATCATAAAAGTTAGGTTTAGATGTATGTCACTGATATCAAAGTGACTTGATTATGTGAAAAAAAAACACATTCTTTGCTATGAGAATAAAAAGCCCACCATATCTGTCTGAGATTTGTAATATGAAATGTAATTATTTTACCACCATGACTCTGTAAAATATGATATAACATACAGTAAATAAATACATAAATAATATATTCTAATTCATAATCATGAAAAATGATTATTGCCATAAATGAAACAAGAAATGCTTCCTGTGATAGCACTGATACTTTTTTCATCATAGCAAGTGCTGGTGGCCTTTTAATGATTGATTGGCCAGTTCTTCATTCTACATAAGTTGTATGTTTGCCTTCTGGATGTGTCAACACAGCTCAAGTATAAATATATTCATACCTGTCATAATGAGCATAATAAAAATTGATTCCAAAAAGGTTGTTGTATTTTCATAACCTTTAAAAAATAAGAACAAGTTAAATATTGTTACTTATATAAAAGGCTATAGGAAAAATTTGCTATGGTATATAAAAATTTAAATAGCCTTTAAATATAACTGAGGAATGGTAATGAACCGGCTAATAGCTGTTTCTGTAGCTAAATCTGCTATAATGCTGCTGAATTTTCTGTTCACCTATTAAGGCACACAAAACAATATTTTTGTATAGTACTATTAAATTTAATTATAATAGCATTACTTTGTATTTTATAATGGAAAGTGTTCAATGTTAAATATAGACCATTTCTTTTATATAATCACATCTATGAGGACTTAACAATGTATACATAACAGTTACTTATTTATAAATATACTGATCAATTCACTTCCCAGTTAGCACAATGGTTGATCTTCAAACTGCCTTTATAGATTTGTGTTGTAATTGTAAGTGACAAACAGAATTTGAGGGACAACATTGCAAGATATGCTTTATTACTTATGCCAAACCCCCTTGCCTCCACACCACTTCCCCTGAGAGATGCCTGTGCCTTTAGTTCTTGATAAGACAATTGCTGGGTTCCACTATGGGAGTCATGATTTTTTGCTTTTGTAACAGTTGTGCTGGTAACAATATGATTAGAAGTATAGCTTCATAATATACATGAAGAAGGACAAAAGAATAATATGTGAATCATGCTTAATTATAATATAAATGTTATGTTCTAACTAAGCTACATGGTTTCAACAAGGTCCAGCAATTGAGCGGGAGAATACTCAAATGCCATTGGCTGTTACATCTGACAGCCCTCTGTAAAAGAGCAAACTGTCAGACTGTCTTTTGCTGGTTGTCTTGAGTTGAGCTAAATAAAAGAACTGTTCTGAAGTCTGTCTCCTGTGATCTCTAACCACTATCTAACAATACACATTTATCTGTTTGCAAAGTGCCTAGGATAGAAAAAATATAAGCATATAAAAAGTTGTTAAAGTATTTACATTAAGCAAAAATGCAGTTCAGTAAAATTCATTCCAGCAATGGAGAAAAATCGACTCCAATCCATCCATGGAACAAGATTCATGGTTACAAATAATGTCAAACAGATGCACAGCATGTGCTGTACATACAGTGTAATTGTTGGTAGAGTGCACTAAATCTAATTTATTTCTGGAGTGATTTAAATTTTCTATGCAAAAACCATAGGTAGCATTTGTTATCATACCTAAATACCGAAAACGGCCTTCCCCACCACCCCGGAAGTCCTCCGGAGGCTGGAAACTGCCCACTTGCCGACTTCCGGTTAGACCGGAAGTCCCATTTTTTTTTTGCTCTTCCCAGTCTTCAGAGCCTTTCTAGGAGTCTGGAGACAGTGAAAACAGCCTTCCCCACCCCCCGAAAGCCCTCCGGAGGCCAGAAATGACCTGTTTCCCAACTTGAAATGGGTCATTTCTGGCTTCTGGGGTGGGGTGGGGTGGGGTGGGGTAGGCTGTTTTCACCCTCCCCAGCTCCTAGAAAGACTCTGAAGACTGGGACAGCAAAAAAAGCGACCGGTCCAACTGGAAGTCCACCGGAAGTCAACAAATAGGCTGTTTCCAGCCTCTGGAGGACTTCCGGGGTGGTGGGGAAGGCCGTTTTCGTCCTCCCCAGGCTCCTAGAAAGGCTCTGGAGCTTGGGGAGAGCAAATAACGGGCCTTTCCCACTCCCTCCGGAGACTGGAAACAGCCTGTTTCCTGACTTCCAGTGGGCCCAGTAGGCCCAAAAATCAGCTGGCTGGCATACGTATGCAAGCCAGACCTGAGCTCACATGCCCACTGATATGGCTCCGCGTGCCACTTGTGGCACGCTTGCCATAGGTTCGCCATCACTGTATTAGAGCAATATCTAGCCATTTTTCTAAGGTAGCAAAACTCCCTAGTCTGATTTTTTCCACAATAACAATTCTGTGAGGTACAGGACAGACACAAACAGATAGTTAGGACTGCAGAAAAAACAATTGCTACCTGCCTGCCTTCCATTGACCTGTATACTGCACGAGCCAGAAAGACGGCTGTGAAAATATCTACAGACCCCTCATATCCTGGACATAAATTGTTTCAACTTCTTTCCTCAAGACGATGCTATAGGAAGTAGCATGCCATAAAAACTAGACACAAGAACAGTGTTTTCCACCATGCCATCACTCTATTAAGCAACTAATTCCCACAATACTATCTTATGCCCTGGAATGTCAAACCATGTGGTAGGGCTGTATTACTATGTTGACTATTATATAATCAACATCTTTGCTATCACCTATTCCTTTAGCATCTTATTTGTTTGTATCTTATGATTTATGTTTATTGCTTTTATTTAGTATCCTATGACTGAATGTTGCATTTTATTATTTATGATGATTGTATTTTATGATCATGATTTATCACTTATTGCTTGTATGTACACTGAGAGCTTATGCACCAGACACAAATCCCTTGTGTGTCCAATCATACTTGGCCAATAAAGAATTCTATTAATAAAATAGATCCTAAATTTAAATTTCCTTAATATTTGCTTTTAAAAAGTCCCCATCAGACAATTAAGTGCCTTAAACATACTCAAACATTTAAACTCTAAGAAGTTATATGGATTCCTTGAAAGAATACAAGAGCTATGACAAGCATCTTGGAGAATTGCATGGGTTTATAATGTAATTTAGCTGTATTAAAATTCATATGTTTAGGCATACACAACAAGGAGAGCCAGGCTAGAAAACAGGAGACTATGATTTCTAGTCCTACCCTAAGCATGAAAGTCAGCTGGGTGACTTTGGGTCAATCATTTCTCTCAACCCAACCACCTTACAGAGTTATTGTGGAGGTAATAGGAGGAGGGAGGAGTTTTAGGTATGTTTACTGACTTGAGATATTGTAAAAACAATAAAGGTGAAAAATAAATAAATAAATAAATAAATAAATAAATAAATAAATAAATAAATAAATAAATAAATAAATAAATAAATAATAAATAATAAATAAATAAATAAATAAATAAATACTTGGGGAGGGGGAATAGAGCTGAAGTGAAGTAGCAAACTGTACTGATTATGAGTCCGTTGATCTCTTGCTATTAATGCACTGTTAATATGGGACCTCTTAGTATTATAGTTCCAATCTAGCTTTAGGTCAATATCATCCTGGTGTTAGTTACACTGTTTGTATAGTTTTTAAAATAACATGCACGGATTAATAAGTTTGTTTTATAATCTTATATTATCATTTCTATGATTCTTCATAGAAATATTTAATAGAAAGCTTTCGTATGATTCTTATTCATCCTCAGAATTTCAGAATTCACATGCTTCTATCTGGAATGATTCTCAAGACCACTTTCTGACTTCAAAGTACTGCCTAATTTTGTGTATATACTAGAAACTTTTCTTTTATGTACACTGAGAGCATATGCACTAAGACAAATTCCTTGTGTGTCCAATCACACTTGACCAATAAAATTCTATTCTGTTCTGTTCTGTTCTGTTCGTTCTGTTCTATTCTATTCTATTCTATTCTATTCTATTCTATTCTATTCTATTCTATTCTATTCTATTCTAAACCACACTAAATTCAGTAATGCTGGTATTTAAGCCTCGTTATATAATCAACATATTTCATTTTGGAATATACTGAATAACTTTAATGACCCTGAAGAATCAGACTTCTTAGCCTTTAAAAAGTAGCCAGTTAATTAGATCATTTTAATTATGAGGCACACTCCTAAAAATTCTGTACTTCTAATTAACTTCTCCTGGCTAAAACTTTTAAAATATATTATTCAGTTTTAATTAGATTTTTTTCTTTTTTTTTCATAAATTAGACTTTGATTTGCTGCTTCCTAGGATGGTTAAAATCATCCTGTACTTAATATTGCTTGTTAGTCATATAATTTCAGCTTGTCAGTTTTATACTATTGTGTTTTATCAGTGTAATCTGTTTTGAATCCTGAAGCTGTAGCTAAACTCAAAATATATATAGTGCATTGAAATTAAAGCTTACTATACTACTCAATAATTATAATTTAAATTTAGAAATGACATGCCAAAGAGTAAATATTTCAGTATGTTTTTGGCTACTGTTATTGAAATTCAACTACGGTCAGGAAAAAGTTGCATTAATGGAGAGATAGGAAGGTGTTAACGTTATTGTAAATTTGGTGAATATTTGGTTGCTCCTTGTATTTTGATCTCTGACTGTAACAATGTTCTATCTATTCAGATGTTCATTTTTTTCCATCACTTCTTGACCTTTTCACTAACAAGAGTAGATACTATTTTCATAGGTAGAAGTCAGAGATAATTTCTGTATTAACATATGCATATCCAAAGATGGAAATGTCTATTGTGCATTATATAATAAACTCCTGTACAATAATGTAGCCTTTCAAGGGTGTTTATACCAACTGTATTCACATCTATTGTAACTAACTGTAATTTGTTGCCTGACAAAAAACATGTGATGTCATACCAGTAGTTAGTTAAGAGTATTGCAACAATATTTTGTGATAAAGGGATGAATTGAAAAGTTTTCTAAACATTTTAACTATCACAAATTACACTGGGGATAGTCCCTATAAATTTGATAGAATATGAAAACATCTGTCTTGTTTTGCATTTAAAGTGGCAGCATTTGTTGTGACTAATTTTCTAGCTTCTACATGAAAGCATACTATCTTAATCAGCCACATACTGTTTGTTTTTGTATTGCCTATTTTACCTTCATTTCAGGCAAGTGTAATTTATCATGTATGTGGTCATATTATGGAAACACTGGCTTTGAAAGATAATAATTAGAAACAGCTGTTAACATTTTTCAGATTATATGGTTTATATACAATCCCCCATGTAATTTCAAAATGCTCAAAGAATTAAACGTTACTTCTAGTACATTTGGTATATGCATATATGTGTCCGTTTGTGTCTGTGTCCATGTGTGTAGACACACACACACACACACACCCTAGAGGTGGTATTCAGCCGGTTTGGACCGGTTTGGATGAACCGGTAGTGGCCATTTTGACCATTTTGGACCAGGTGATCCCACCCTCCCGCCCCCGCCGTTCCCTGTCCTATATTCCCATTTTTTAGCTAAGCTGATTTGCGCAGCAGAGCGGATTGCTGCACCTCAGCTGAGCTAAACAACAGCTCAACTCACCAGCGCTGACACCGAGGGCGGAATTTGAGTGCTGCCACATTTTCAAGCAGTGCTTGTGAGGTTTTGGGCATGCACGGATGCGCACGCTCACATTTTTGGTGGTACTGGGCAAACTGTTAGGTAAATTGTGTGAATCCCAACACACACACACCCCACACCCACACACACACCCCACACATATATACACACACACACACACACACACACACACACACATACACATACACATACACATACACATACATACATACATACCAGGGGTGAAATGCTACCTGTTCGGACCAGTTTGGGAGAACCGTTAGTGGACATGTGGCCTGGTTTGCTGAACTGGTAACGATGGCTGGCTGGCCATGCCCCTGAACCAGTCCCCCGGTTGCTGCTCACTCGCCCCACCCCACCCAGTCTCTGCTCTGCAGCTTGCCTGCCTGAAGTGCTGCGCCCCTGATCTGCCTGCCAGGTAAGCCTGCAAAGTCACGGCCTACCTAGCTGCCCCTGCCCCTCCCACCATCCCAGCCTGCCTTCCCTACTCCTTTCCTCATGGCCCGCAGCCCCGACATACTTGCCTGCCTTCCATGCGGCCTTCCCAGTGTCTCCGTGGCAAGCTTGCGAAGGCAGGCAAGTGTAAGGCCATGTGGAAGGCAGGCAAGCATGTTGGGGCCGGCTAGCCATGGGGAAGGGAGCTAGCAGCCCGCTTGCCTTCCAAGGTTGGCTTCCAGCCCGGCCTAGACAGTGGGTGGGCGGGCGGCCCTTGGTGGAGACACAGTTGTGCTGCTATGGGGCTGAGAGGCACGGCGGTGTTCCGGGATGGCAAGCAGATGTCCCAGGGCTGCACATGTAGTGCACATGTGCAGCAGCCCCGGGACATCTGTCTGCCATCCCAGAGTGCTGCCGCCGCCCCTCTCAATCCCAGATCAGCAGTGGGTGGCCCTTGGTAGAGATGCAGCTGATGCTATGGGGCTGAGAGGGGCAACGGTGCTCCAGGATGGCAGGCAGTTGTCCCAGGGCTGCTGCACATGCGCACCGCATGTGCAGCCCTAGGACATCTGCTTGCCATCCCGGAGCATCGCTGCCGCCCCTCTCAGCCCCATAGCAGCAGCTGCATCTCCACCAAGGGTCACCCGCTGCTGCTCTGAGGCTTCCACGGGGCCTTTGGCCGCCTGCTGCCTGCTTGCCTTCCCCTCCGCCTCGGGTCCTGCTCCCCGCATCCAGCCCATGACAGGGGATGTGCCGCTGCTGGGCCAGGCCGCCCACCCTCCCAGAGCACTTACTTCCTTCTCATGCCACTGAGAGAAAGAGAGAAAGAGAGAGAGAGAGAGAGGGAGGGAGGGAGGGAGGGAGGGAGGAAGGAAGGAAGGAAGGAAGGAAGGAAGGAAGGAAGGAAGGAAGGGAAAAGAGAGAGAGAGAGACAAGAAAAAAGAAAAAGAAAGAGAAAGAAAGAGAAAGAGAAAGAAAGAAAGAAAGAGAAAGAAAGAAAGAAAGAGGAAGGGAGAGAGAGAGAAAAAAAAGAAAGAAAGAAAGAAAGAGAAAGAGAGAAAGAGAAAGAAAAAGAAAGAGGAAAGGAGAGAGACAGAAAGAAAGAAAGAAAGAAAGAAAGAAAGAAAGAAAGAAAGAAAGAAAGAAAGAAAGAAAGAAAGAAAGAAAGAACCTATGACCACAACTGAGCCCAAAATTTTGGTTGCTAAGCAAGAGCATTGTTAAGTGAGTTTCACCACATTTTACAAGTTGGCCACACCCACCCAGTCACATGACCACCAAGCCATGACCACCAAGCCACGCCCACAGAACGGCAGGGAAAATTTTTAGATTTCACTACTGATACATACATACTATTTCTTGTGGAACAATTGTACTTTTTTTCCTAAATAGTCTGCACAGCAGAGGATGCACTAGTAATATAAATTGGGAGTACAGAATTCTGCTTGGCTTTTATGACAATCAATTTTTAACCCAATTTATATTATGTCTCCCAGCATGTTTACAGTGAGACGAGAAAAACCATTGTACCATTATCATGACAAAAATGATAACTGATAAACATGACAATTTTGATATATTGATCATATGTATATATCATATTTGATATATATCAAAAATTGATACAATTTTTGAATAAAATTACCTGAGAATTTTGGAAGTTGTATACCAAAATATTTTAAGTTGAGTAAAGTTGTTGTAGGATATAGTACTTGGCATATTATGAGAAAAATCCAGTAATATAGTGGATAAGGTGTTGGACAAAGGGCTGAGAACCAAGTCCTCATTTAACCAAAGTGTTTACTAGATTATATGAAATGCAAGCTCCTGCTGTAGATAGAAAAATTAGTAGATTTCAAAGGACCATTTGAAAATCAAAAAAAATATTTACCATCTGTGAAAAGATGGGCAGAGATTGTATCAAGCAGAATGTACAAGCCAGCATTGCACTGTCCTGATTTTTTAAGGCTAATTCATACTCATCTGCTTTACCTCTGAATCTTACATCTTCAGATTTTAATCTGGGAATAGAGGGATTCAAATGTGGAATGAGTTAATACTTTTTTCAGTTTCAACCTTATGGAAATGGCAAGGCTAAGACTGCCTATTGCGGACTCAAAAACTTCAGGCAGGGATTTAAGTTAAACAAACTTTTTCTTTTAAATGCATTTTTTTCTTTTACAATGCAATTGTTTCAGTTCATCATTCATCACATACACATAAACTAACTTCTGTTAATAAATTGGATTTAATCCAAATGGTCAAATTTAATTTAATATTATTAATCCAATGAATAGTAATCATTATAGTAGTATAGTGTGATGTAATTAATATAATGTAATATAAACCGCAACAGTCAATTAAAGCTATGGAGTGCTTCAAGCTATTAAGTTAATTAATCAGCCCTTCCTGGCTGTTCTAACAAGTGATAGAGTGGGAAAATGTTACCAATCATATTATGGGAATGGACAAACATCCGATTCCTTTTTTTCCCATCTGTCCATATCTAGAACATTAGAGACTACAGCAGCGGAGGGTTCCGGTTATTTTCACTACCGGTGTGCATCGCGAGCATGCACAGAAGTGAACTCGCGTTCCATCGGGCGATTTCACTTCCGTGCATGCTTAGGACAACATTACAAGCCGAAACACAGCTGAGAAGCTTCTCAGCTGTGCTTCGGAGGAAGAATAAAGGTCGATATTGAAACAAGGGCGGGTGGAAGGGCTTTTTTCCGACAGCTCAGGATGCGGAGAAGTCGGAAAAAAGCACTTAAAATAACGTCATCGCCGGGCTCCTACCGGTGCGGCGTCCCTCACAGCACTGGTAGGAACCCACCACTGGTCTACAGTGAACAGTCTCTGGTTAGCATGTCAACTGAACTGGATTAGAAGTCTGCAATATATTTATCTGGAAATAAAAACTACTGCAGGATAAGCATACATTCATTTTCTTGTGATTGCATCTTAGTATAGAGGTTTCTATTAAGTAGAAGAAAAAAATAGTCCAGTATCCTCAGGGTTTCTTCCCAGTTAGTGGACCATAATGGTAAAAAGATCAATCCATAACAAAGCAATAGTCCCTGTGTACTTAACTGATAAGGGGACGTGGTGGCTCAGTGGCTAAGATGCTGAGCTTATCGATCAGAAAGATCAGCATTTCGGTGGTTCGAATCTGTAGCACCGCATAACGGAATGAGCTCCAGTTACTTGCTCCAGCTTCTGCCAACCTAGCAGTTCGAAAGCATGTAAAAATGCAAGTAGAAAAATAGGGACCACCTTGGTGGGAAGGTAACAGTGTTCCGTGCACCAGTAGGGGGAATTTTCACATTTCACCCCTGATTTACTTCATGAGTTCAAAGATATTGGATTATATTCTGAGACTAGGGAGAGTTCAAACCTTCTAGCACAATCAAGAGGTTCACTAGATAAGCCTGAATCAAATTAGCCTAACCTATCTTATAGCAATAGCACTTTTCACTTATATACCGCTTTACAGTGCTTTACAGCCCTCTCTAAGCAGTTTACAGAGTCAGCACATTACCCCCAACAATCTGGGTCCTCATTTTACCGACCTTGGAAGGATGGAAGGCTGAGTCAACCTTGAGCCTGGTGAGATTTGAACTGCTGAACTGCAGGCAGCCGGCAGGCAGCAGAAGTAGCCTGCATTACTCCACTCTAACCACTGCACCACCGTGGCTCATTATAAGAAATTTACAAGGTTAAAATGGGAATCCAGACCATAAACTATGCTTACTTCTGCTTAGTTGGTATATGAGTTTCAAGATATAATGGGTATTCTGCTCACAGTTAAATATCAGTTTTAAACCTATGTTTTATGCTATAAATAATTGATATATTGTACCTTATTTAATGAATTTGTATTGTGTCTCTCTGCCAAAGCCATTAAAAATCACCACCCTGCTTTACTAATCATTACACATTCTTTACTAATGAATAGATATTAATAATATTGTCCTATAGGAGCAACATTGTTACATGCCTTTGATGGAATGAGATCTTTTAATATCTTTCAATATTATTGGCAGTTTCTTCATTTAAATTATTTCTAAATTTGAATTTGAAGCCTTGGTTTCTTAAGATAATAGTAACTACAATTAATGATTACCTAATCTTTCATTTCTGTCTGTTCCTATGAATGGAAATTAGTTTTCTGTGTTATTATGGTCAGTTTGTCTTCAAATGTCAAAATGAAGTTGTTTTGCCTTTAGCTTCTATGTCATTTAGTTTCCTTTTATTTGCAATGGCTCTACTTGCTTGACATAATAATCTATTACTTTCTGCTTATACTCACCAAATAGATTTTCAGTAATATATTTATATACACCAAAAAGAAATATAACAGCTTTTATTGTGTAGTGGCAGATAATTTATGATAACATGCAAAGTTTTTCAAAGTTAGCCAAGCATGCATTCTGATGCAAATAAACCTAGTCAATAATTTGTGTAGAATTTATGAAGGTTACAATAAGGCAGAGCTTATATAGATGAGAATGTGTGCATTCTTTATTTTCCCATTTGGTTTATAGAATAGCATGTGTCCAAAAACCTGTTTTTCTACTAGCTCTAATTCTGTAGTGCAGCATTTGAGCTTTGTTTTCAGTTGTTGAGTGGGAAAGGTAATTTTTTTTAACTTCCAACTCAGACTTCTCTAAAGGGGAAATCTGATATAACTCAAGGAGAGTGCAATATAGCTAGGGTGTGCTTCTCTAAATATATATATTTTCTTTTACAACAGCAACAGGTTTTGGTTTAACCAAATTTATTTATTTATTTATTAGTTGCATTTGTATGCCGCCCACTCCACAGAGACTCTGGGCGGCATACAAATGCAACTAATATTACTAATTACAATTACTGATATTGCACTATAATTTCTTATCTGGTATTATACATTTATACCTGTGGGTTTTAGTAATTTAGTTTTTTAAGTCACTTATTACAAGTCAATAAAAATACTTTCCAGTTTTATTACTACTAAAACCAAGCTTTAATTAAGACATCACTAGTAAAGAGTGCATTTATTCCTAACTTCCACATCAGAAAATTGCAAAAAACACCAGGGGGCATATTGTCCTTTTGATGATGCGCCTAATAGAAACTGTTCATGAGCACTGAAACTAAAATATAACTGCTGTAGCTCTGAACGGTAATGACATTTACTTCCCATGAAAGATAGCTTTTCTTCTAAAGTATTGAGCATATTTTTGTGAAGTTGTTTCTTCTTTTGGTTATGAAAAATCTAAAAACACAAACAAAAATGCTGCAGCAACATTAGTACAGCTCTTGCTAGTGTGTTATTTCAATCCAGAGTTGTTTCATTAAAGCTTATACAATATTAGGCAAAGAGGCCTTTAGGAAGAAAAATGATATGCATTTTGAAATACAGTACATATCTTTTTATTTGGAACAACCTAACTAAATCTAAGATTATATTAAAGTTGATTCTGAAAGTTCAATACATAACCCAGACTTAACTTCAGTTTTTCTTCTTCTCTCCACCAGGATTACACATTAACAATGTATTTTCAACAATACTGGCGAGATAAAAGACTAGCCTATGCTGGGATTCCTCTCAACCTTACACTCGATAACAGAGTAGCAGATCAACTATGGGTGCCTGATACTTACTTTCTGAATGACAAGAAATCGTTTGTGCACGGTGTTACTGTTAAGAATCGAATGATTCGCCTTCATCCAGATGGCACAGTATTATATGGCCTCAGGTTTGTAGCTATGTAATCAAGAATTATTCACTCTAGTATGTTATATTGATCATCACTGGGGAGTGTGGGCTTTGGTACAAGGTTGTTACATTAAATACTAGATTAGATCATAATATGCATAACATATTATGCATTTCATTGCTTTTTTTAAAAAGAGACTAAGAGACTAAGCATTGTCAATGTTTTATTTTTCAATTGTCAATGAATTTATTCACAATAGAAGTTGTACAGGAGCTGAAAATTTTAAATCAAGAATGAAAAGTGGATTTATTTGGTGTAAGCTTTGCCATTGAGTTCTAATTTCCTGATTTGTGGACAGTAAAGCAAAGGCTCTGTCCATGTTTCAAACCATGTTTCCCAGATTTTATATTGAAAGAAATGATTAGACATAGAGAACTACACAAAAAAAATTGTATCTTTCCTTTTCTAAGCATAGAGAGAAAAACTGTGCCCCTATACAGTATGTGCTTATGTGAAAAAGAGACTTGGTATGAGCCGAGTGGTCCAAGTGGCGCAGTGGTTAGAGTGCAGCACTGCAGGCTACTTCAGCTGACTGCTAGTTCAGCAGTTCAGCTGTTCAAATCTCACCGGCTCAAGGTTGACTCAGCCTTCCATCCTTCTGAGGTCGGTAAAATGAGGACCCAGGTTGTTGGGGGCAATATGCTGACTCTGTAAACCGCTTAGAGAGGGCTTTAAAGCACTACAAAGTGGTATATAAGTCTAAGTGCTATTGCTATTGCTATTTGTGTGAGACAGCAGGCAATCTTGTCTATTTTTAACTCTGATCCTGTTTGTTGGTAATACAAATCCTGGAAAATGGCCTGGATATTGACAGAAAAAAAAGGGTTTTCTCTCCTGGTTTACATAGCAAGGCCTGCATTAATTAGAGCTTCCATATCTATCCTGCAAATGTGGATAACCAAATAGATGGCAGCTAGGAGATAGAATTTTTTGTAACTATAGTAATTGTCTGGATGTTTCAAGCCTAAAATATTGTGATTATTCTCAGTAAAGATTTTTGTTTTATTATTATTTATTAAATATTCTGTATAAGCTTTCTAACTCTGCAAAGCAACTCTGGTTGGCTTACAATTAAAACCATAATTAATATGGTTTAATATTTAATATTAAAATATTAAAATGTGTACAGAGATCAGCAAAAAAACAAGATTGGTATGGTCTTATTACACTTGAGATGGACCATTCTGAATATTATCTACAATTTCAAAATGTGGTAGAGCAGCGGTTCCCAACCATCCTAATGCCGCGACCCCTGCCCCGCCACCGTGACCCACTGCAACCCACCCCGCCGCCGCCATTTGAGTTCTTTTACCTTCTGCGCATGCGCAAAGCATTCTGCTCATGCGCAGAGGGTAAAAGAACCCAAATGGCGGCATCCGGGTAAAGTCTCCAGATCCGGGCGAGGTCTCCGCTCGCTTCGTGTGTTGCCTCTGGGAGCTTTTTGATCCTCATTGTGAAAGGTGTGCGCGACTTCGGTGGGGCCGGGACAGGTGGCTACCCGAAGAGAGCCATCCCCTTCGCAGAGTCTCTCCCATCTACCTGTAGCATTTGGGGCAAAGGCGATGGCTCTCTCCGGGCAGCCGCCTATCCTAGCCTCACCGAAGTCACACACGCCTTTCGCGATGGGGCTCGACAAGCTCCCAGAGGCAACATGTGAAGCGAGTGGAGACCTCGCCTGGATCTGGAGACTTCGCCCAGACGCCGCCATTTGGGTTCTTTTACCCTCTGCACATGCGCAGAACACTTTGCGCATGCGCAGAAGGTAAAAGAACCCAAATGGCGGTGGTGGGGTGGGTCGTGGTGGGGGCGCAGCTTGTGGGACACTATATGGCCAGGTTTGTGGCAGTGGGGGGGAGCTGAGGATGCTGGGGCGACCCCTGGGAAATGGTCATTCGACTCCCAAAGGGACCGCAACCCCAAGGTTGGGAACTGCTGTGGTAGAGGAAAAGGGAGAAAACATGGCAGAGATAATGGCAGAGATCTTGGCAGAAGCGATAGAGGAAAGCAAAGAAAAGATACTTAATGACATTGATGAAATATATAGAGTCCATACTAGATATGCGATGAAAAATAAGCTTCCTAGAAAAGTTCATATAAGATTCACACAAAAATCGCTCAGAACAGAAATTTTACAAAACTTTACAAAAACTTTACAAAAATTTTACAAAAGTGGAAGAGCCGAGGTGGTGCAGCAGTTAAAGTGCAGTACTGCAGGCTACTTTAGCTGACTGTGATCAGCAGTTCAGCTGTTCAAATCTCACCAGCTCAGGGTTGACTCAGCCTTCCATCCTTCCGAGGTAGGCAAAATGAGGACCCAGATTGTTGGGGGCAATGTAAATATACATTGCTTAATGGTGTAAACCGCTTAGAGAGTGTTTGCACTATGAGGTGCTATATAAGTCTCACAAATAAATAAATAAATAAATAATAAATATAAATAAATAAATAAATAAATAAATAAATAAATAAATAAATAAATAAATAAATAAATAAATAAATAAATAAATAAATAAATAAATAAATAAATAAATAAATTTAAGAAATTCTACTATTAAATATAAGGAAAAGGAGATAGTGACATTAAAACAAGTTCCAAGAAGAGTTAGAGATCTGAGAAGAGAGTATCAATTTTTGACAAAGAGATTGATTGAGAGAGGAACAAATTTCAGATGGCTGATTCCAGAGGGGATAATGTTGGTTTGGCACAAACAGAGATATAGACTGGATACAGTGGAAAAAGCTGAAATATTCTATAGACAACACTTCGAACAAAGTGAGGAAGAGTTGAGAAGACAAAGAGAGGTTAGATTCCAAGAAGATACTAGGGATGAGACAAAGCAACAAGCAAGTCAACGTGTTAAAGAGATGGAAGAGAAAGAACTAGAAGGAGCAACGGCTATGGAGGTAAAGGAGCAAAGAGATATGAGGCTGACGAGATTGGCTAAGGCATTAAATAAATGAAAATGGAAGAGGAGGTTAAGATGATATCGATAAATATAAATGGACTGAATTTGGCTATAAAAAGCAAAAGAACACTTAATAAATTGGGCAATACTCCTTATTGGACATTTGACAACTTCACTTTCATCAGTGACCTCAGGCCTCAGGCTATCTGGGAGCTACAGCTTGCCTTTTGCAATGGCTGGCAAATTGGACAAGCATAGGGGAGAAGAGGCCTCCTCCTCAGCTAGCTCCAAGAAATCTATATCTAAGAGTAGTGTGACCAGACATCCCGCTTTTGGCGGGACAGTCCCGCTTTTTAAACATTTGTCCTGTGTCCCGCGGCATTTCTAAAAAGTCCCGATTTTTGGAGAGAATGCACAACAAGCTAGGGCATTCTTTCCAAAAATCGGCCTGAAAGGGGGGCGTGCGAGATTGGGGGGGAGTTAAAACTCAGGGAGTTTTAAGCCAGCCATGTCAGGTCGGGCTCCGTCTAATCAGCCCCCGCTTCTTCCTCCAGCCAGACGCGCGCCCAAGCGACAAGCTTCTGATTCAGCACCCTGCATTCACAGGCCAGCGCGGGGCGGGGCAGAGCGAACACTGGGGCAGGGGAGCGTTTTGCACTTGTCTTTCAGAGCGGTTGAAAACCTTTCTAGCAAAACTAGGAAGATGGAGGTGGGGGAGGAGGAGGAGAGTGCCCGAGGTCCCCTCCTCCACCCCCCCTCCCACACTGACATGGAAAGCAGGCACCTGCCAGACAGACAGCCCGGGCAGGAGAAAGGCGCGATTTCAAGTAACAGGTTAATAGAGGGGGAAAAACTTGCTTTCTGGGGAGAAAACGAAGCAAAAATAAACTCGGGCTGGCATCTTCCAACTGGGTGGTGGGACAAGTTTGATTTCGAAGAGGGGAGCCTGGGGAGGGGGCAAGTGGGGGGGGAGAGAGATGTTGTGACTCCAGGTGTCCCCAACTAGCCTTCCTGATTGCTACTAATTAGAACAGAGGCAGGAGGTGAATTTAAATCTTGGAGAAGCTTGAAAATTCCAAAGCACTTTTTGAAAGGCTAAGTAAAATGAGAAAGAGGATTAAGATGATATGATAATTTTGGATCACTGATTTACTACCTTGTTGTTATTGTTTTTTAAAAAATAAGTGACTCTGCCTTCAGAGTCATTTAGCATGAGAAAGAGTGGGTTAAGAAAATGTTTTTCATATTTTAATTTTTTAAAATATACTGTCTTATATATTTGGATGTTTTATTGTACACTGCCCAGAGCAGGAATAGCCAACACCCCAGTAGACAAGCTCAGGATCTAAAAAGATCGTGACAGACTTGAACAATGGGCTCTATCCAACAAAATGAAATTTATTGTGGAGAAAAGCAAAGTTTTACACCTGGGCAGGAAACACCAAAGGTACAAGTGCAGATTAGGCAAAACCTGGCTCAAAAACTAACTGTGAGAGGGTCCTTTGAGTCCTAGTGGACGATCACTTAAACATGAGCCAGCAGTGTGTAGCAGCAGCCAAAAAAGCTAATACAATATTTGGTTGTATAAACAGAGACATAGAATCAAACTCACATGAAGTATTAGTACCACTTTATAAATCCTTAGTAAGGCCACACCTGGAATATTGCATCCAGTTTGGGTCACCACATTATAAAAACGTTGTTGATATTTTGGGGGAAAGTGCAAAGAAGAGCAAATAAGGTGATTAAAGGCCTAGAGACTAAAACATATGAAGAACGGTGGCAGGATTTGGGTTTGACTAGTCTAGAGAAAAGAAGGACTAGGGGGGACATGATTTTCTATGAAAATTTTTGTTGCTCCATATAGACCAAATTTTAAATCAGGAACCCACCCACCCCCGGTCAATGGTGTCCCTCTTTACCAATGTTAAAATCTGGTCACCTTATCTAAGAGCCATGCTTCAACTAAAGGGGATACTAAACAGTCCAGGGCCTCTAAGGCCTCTTTGGAGCAAACATCTGCAGCGGCCATCAAGGACGCAGAGAGGCAGCTTTGGGCCTTGGAGAAGCAATTCACTAAGGCCCAAAAGCAGGCCGAGGGGACCCCTTATCAGGCAGTTCCCATTCCTCAACAGATGCCTCAGATGCCTCTGCAGGTCCACATGTCTCCTCAGATTCAGCTGCCTCCTCAATCTCAAGTGACTCCTCAGATTCAGATGGCCCCTCAGCCTGTGGCCACAGGAACTGTGACTGAACAAGATTGGTCACCTGACCATCATCAGGTATCCCAGGTCATTGAACTAGGGGAGACACCTTTGCCAGAGGTGCCTGCACCAGGGTCCAGCCTTGCTACGGGTCCGCTCACCTCTTCAACTAAGGCGCTTCCCACTGCTACCTTTACCCCTATGGCTGCGGGCCTCCGCCCTGGGGATGATCACTGACAATAGCTCCCGCAAGACCTGCAAGACACGATAGCCAATGCCTACTCCCAGAGCATTGCTACAGACCTTCAACAGAGGTCGGCTTATTCTGCCAATCCTGCTCAAATGCAAGAGGTTTGGTCCAACCTTGGTGTTGCATATTCTCACCATTCTTCAGGGCTGAGTGACTCATCCCTTAGGGGTGAGGGAAGCATTATTGATGAAGAGTTGTCTGACGATGAAGGTCTGGTTCCGGACCAGCCGGCATTTTCAAACCAGCTTTGTTTAAGACACTTCTTCACAAAGCCAAAGCCACTGCAAATATTTGTGTTTCCTCAACATCTTCTGTGGGCTTTGACCCAGCAGCTGGCTTGTTCTCGGAACCTGAACGAGAAAAGGACTCTATTCCATCTTCAAAGATATTTCTCAACACCATAAAAAGACCATGGGATCATCCTTCCGCCACCCCTGGCCCGTCTTCATCTGAACGCAAGTTTTATGGGTTTGGGCCGGAGATAGAGCTATTGCAACTCCCGGCTGTAGACACTCCAGTAGCCAGCTTGGTGTCATTGGCAGTTTTTCCATCTGATGTGTCAGAAGGGCTTAAACCTGATGACCGTAAAGCCGAATCCATGTTGCGTAAGGCCCACCAAGTGACTGCTTGGTCTATATGGGCAGCTACTGCTGCATCATTCTTTAATAGAACTTCCATTATGTGGATCAGGGAGATGCAGTGTAGAGTAGGTCCGGATGACGCCCGCCTGTGGCAGGACTTAAATAAATTGTTGGCTGCGGTGGAGTTCTCCGCGGATGCGACTGTCAACTCTTCTAAATTTGCGTCCCGCAGCATGGCAGCTAGTATCACCTCTCGCCGCTTCCTTTGGCTTCGCCATTAGCAGGCAGATATGCACTCAAAATTGCACCTAGCAGCCGCTCCCTTTACAGGACACAGATTATTCAGTGAATCCCTGGACTTGATCCTAGTAGAGGACAGGGACAAGAGAAATGTGTTGCCCCAAGTACATGGGCGGGCAGACAATCATTCTGCTCTATATTTTCGCCGGTTAGCCCTTTCAGCCCAACTCTTCCTTTGGCAGCCCCCAGTTCCAAAGGTCATATTTTCAGTGGACAGACAGACCACAAGACAGGTCCGCTGCCAGGAACAGGAGCAGGCAGTTCGCCCAGTTGAGGCATTCCTTCCAGGGATCCGGGACTAGGGTCTTTCGTAGGTCCAAATGACTCCATGGAGGCAGGGGCCATTGGGGGCATACTACAATATTTCACTGCCAATGGGAGCTCATGTCCTCAGGCTCCTGGGCCCTCAGAACTATTAAATTCAGCCTCACCATAGAGTTTATATCCTGGCCCCCCAGCCAGTTCATCCGGTGTCCCATTCCATCCAGTGCCATCAAACGGGCACTGACGGATGCCGATATCCGCCACCTCCTTGAAATTTTGGCCATAGAGAGGGTGCCCCCGGGGCAGGAGAGACTAGGATTCTATTCCATCCTTTTCCTAGTCCTCAAGAACTTGGGGGGGTGGAGAGCCATCCTAAATTTGAAGCAGCTCAACGTGTATGTAGCGTACAAGCGTTTCAAAATGCAATCCCTCTGGTCCATCTTGGGATACATCAGACAACAGGATTGGCTCACATCTATCAACCTCAAGGAGGCCTACCTCCATTTGCTAATACGTCCATCACACAGAAGGTTCCTGAGGTTCTGCTTTGCAGGGACTCACTTTCAATATCGAGCCCTACTGTTTGACCTATCATCGGCACCCAGGACCTTCACCAAGCTCCTAGATGTTGTGGCAGCGTATCTCAGGGCATATCCATTATGTCTTCAATGTTATTTGGATGATATCATCCTCATACTCCCTCGCCCCAACGTGGACACGAGGACCTCCAATTCACAATTCGGACTTTACAAGCACATGGCTTTTCGGTAAACTTTCCGAAGAATCACCTGACTCCAACCACCTCGCTCATTCATCTCGGGATGGTCATCAATACCGAGACTTGCAAAGTCTTCCTGTCACCGGAGCATCATGACAGCATTGCTTCTCTGGTGGTGTTAGTCAGTCAGCAATGGTGTGTGCCCCTATGTCTACTTTCCCAGCTGCTGGGGAAGTTCATCTCATGTATAGACATGGTACCGTGGGCAAAACTTCACACTCGAGCTCTTCAATGGAGCCTGCTTCCACATCAACGAGCGAGAACCAGTCATTCCAACACAGTGGTGTGGGTGCCGGCAGCGGTCCTTCATTTGCTGCACTGGTGGTCATCCCTGGCCACTCAGAAGGGCTGCCTCTTCAAAGAGCCCACCCGAGTGACTATAACCACATAAGCCAGTCTGTTTGGGTGGGGAGCTCACGCCCACTCACTCAGCATTCAGCAAGGGAAGAATTCTATTCTGTTTAAAATATGTTTCCCAATATAGTCTTGTTTTCTTTCTATCCAAACCACTTTAACAGAATGGAACTCTGTGACACACTTATCGCACCTGAAGTTTCAGACATTTTATTGTCTTTCATGCCCATGCTGTTTTACCCACTAAGATGCTTTTGTTCTCCCTCAAATTCACATTCTTCTTCCTCAATTAAAGTGTAATCTGTTATTCTTTTTGTCATCGAAATTGGTTCTGCAAAGTACAAGTCAGGCCTGCTTAGCTTATTTTGTTTATCTTATCTTAGTTTATCTTATCTTATCTTAGTTTATCTTATCTTATCTTAGTTTATCTTATCTTATCTTAGTTTTGTGGGGGGGGGAATCAATTAACTTACCTCCACTCTCTGCTCATAACTGGCAGTTACAGAGATTTGATGGCTGTCCAGTAAATTAGCAAAATAAAAAGTAAACCAGTTATCTTGGCCACTTTAAGGATACCCAAGAGACTTTCTTATTTGATGGAGTCCATGACTAAACTTAGTCTGCAACATTTCTTTACTAATACTTTTGAAAGTTGACACCTCTGGGATTTAAGAACTAAAAAATTGGAATATCTGATAATGTCACATCAAGAGTTGCAAGTTCTTCAAAAATCTTAAACTGGTTTCAATAGATTTGAGATTACAATTGATTAAAACTTTATTTCAAGTTTATAGAAGTCCACAAAGAACATATAATTTCCTTTGTTGGAGATGTAAAAAAAATACGGATACATTGACTCATACGATGTGGTCTTGTGAATCACTTGTATTTTTTGGAATATTACTCTCTCTCACACACACACACACACGTGTGTGTGTGTGTGCTTGTATGTGTGTATGTTTGTGTATGTGTTTAATATAATATTTATATGGAAATCCCACAGTGATAAAGATATTATTTATTGATTGATTTTATTTATTTATATTTCATGTTTCTAGACTGCCTCTTTCCCTCAAAGAAGGGGTCTGGGCAATGAGTTAATATTTTATTAATATTAATATTTTAATATTAATATTAATATTAATATTTTATTGAACTCCAGATTTTAAAATCTGGAGCCTGACTACCTTTGAAGAATCATTGTTATACCAAAGGCAGGGGTGGGTTCCTCCCAGTTCGGACCAGTTTGCCGGAACCAGTAGCGACCCACTGGTGATGTCACGATGACGTCACGGATCCGGTTCAGTCGGTGCCAGTCCGTGGGCGCCACCATCTTTTTTATTTTTATTTACTTTTTATTTTTTAAAAAAAAATTTCTTCTGAGCATGCTCAGAAGCCTAGTTTCTGGCACTGTGCATGTGGTCGCCATCTTGTTTTTGGCTCTTTTTTTGAATTTTTTTGAATTTTTGAATTTTATTTATTTATTTATTTATTTTCTTCTGAGCATGCACAGAAGCTGAGTTTCCGGCACTGTGCATGTGGTCACCATGTTGTTTTCTGCTTAAAAAAATTTTTTTTTCGGATTTTGCACCCTCGCGGCGTGGGAGGAAACAAACCAGTAGCGAGGTAAGTTAGAACCCATCCCTGACCAAAAGGTTGTCAAAAATTATTTGGAGAAATTGAAAAACTGACATTATTCCAGATACTAATGATTGGATTATGAAAATAAGCAATTTATCTATTTTTAAAAGGATGTTTTCTCAAGTAATTAGAAAATGAAACATTATGTTTATCTTTGGCGTGGATTTAATGATATCTTAAAACAATTGGATAGTATTAGGTTGGTTTTTTTCCTGTTTAATAACAAGAGAGTATTATAAGGTATTTTTTATAAACCAGAATGATGCATTTTTAAAATTACATTGTCCATTGGTTTAATGTGTTGTGATTTGGAGCATGGTTATTGTTTGATTATTTAATGTCTCTTCTAAGTTACAGTTGTTGCTGCTATACTGAAAACATGCATTCTCCTTATGCTAAATATGCCTGAGCACCTTGCCTAGAGAATTATTCAGGGATTGACAGATGTTTACTAAATAAAAATATCCTGAAGCCGTAGACCAGCTGTGAAGCTATTCCAGTTTTTTTTATAAATTTATCCATTCATCCATATTCTGTAATGTAAATTCTTCAGAAATATTTTAACTCTTCCTTGTGTCAATCCAATTCATCTTCCATTTAGCTTATGCTTTGTTGATATTTATCAGTCTCTTTATACACATTCACTAAAACTGTTTACCCTGAAATTAGTTATTAAAATTGTCAATAAAATCTATTATCTATCTTATGATCCACATGTAGATTAACAAATTTCTCAGCCTATACACACAATTGCTAGATATGTAATTATGTAGCTTTAAAGCAGCCAATCTCAACTTTCTCAGCCTAGACCTCTAAGTCTCATGAGAGCTCATTAGGGACTCAGCAAGAGATAACGATTTTTAAAAATAAATAAATAAAATAAAACAGCTAGCGCTTATAATACTAATACATTTTACATGCCAGGATTCACTTTACTGATCACACTAATGTACCGTAAGTTGTATGTATTATAATTTTTACGCAGAAGTTGCCCAAAACCTTCAAAATTATTTCAAGGAATCCTCCAGAGGCAAAAGAAAAAAAAATTGAAAAAGGTTGCTTTATTCAAAGGCCCAAATATAGGTTTATTTTTTTGCATATGCAGGTTTAGGGACATTTATTATAATTTAAATGTCATAGAAATCAAGATATACTTATCCACATTATTCTAAAATTAGAGTAAATGAATTTATAAACCACCCAGAGTTGCTTGACAGTGAGATGGATGTCATATACATGTAATAAATAAATAAAATAAAATAAATGTAAGCTACTTCTAAATCAACCAGAATCAATTTGCCTTCAGTTTATCTCTAGTTAACAGAGGGAAACATACCTTACCTGAAGAAAATTATCTTACCTGAAGGACTATAAATATGTTGTTATACACATGATTTTAAACTCAAAAGTTAAGTCTTTGGTATTTTCAATTAAAAGAGAGAAAGATCTGAGCTGAGCTACTGCTGTGTAAATAGCTTTGATTAACAGATGAACTAGTAAATGAGGCATGTTGCTATGTTAATTATCAATATTTCCTCTTTGCCACTTTCTATAACTGAGTAATTGTATTTTCCAAATATTTCCTAAAAGTTGCATCTCCCTTAAAACCACCTGCTTAAAATTTAAAATATATGTTGTGGCCCACCAGCGGCCAGCAGAGCTGGCAGCAGATTTGGACATTGAGGAGGTTGGGGAGGAACATGAGCCAGTCCTGGAGTCTGGGGAAGGCTCTGACGAGTGCTCTGCATGGGAGGCAGAGACGGGGCCAGGGCAATCTGACAGTTATCAGTTGCCTTTGGAGTCAGACATCAGTGAGTCAGACGAACAGCTGGAACCTGTTCCCAGTGTGTGCATGCACAGAGTTGCCAGACGAAGGGAACAGCTGAGGAAGAAGGGTTGACTTGGGAGTAAAGTCACAGGTGGACGATGAATGGCCCCTCCCATAGGGAATAAAAGAGGAGCGAAAGGGGATGGGAGTTTGCAGGAGACAATTAGTTCGCTTAATTGGTCGGTGACTCTTAGAGACTTCTTGCCAAGTTTTGAAGATATTGGCCTGGCCGCTCTCCAAGCCAGATAAGGTCTGTGACTGTAAATTTACCCTTGAAAGACTTTGCTGGATGTGAATGAGAAAAATTCACAGTAACTTAATAAAAAGGGTTTTTTGTTGGGACAAGAAGTCTGCTTCATGGTTTGTGGAATCCTAGGTCAGAACAATATAATGTCAAAATCACAGCTTATTAAAGGAAACTTCCAAACAGCACATTGATTCTGGTGCTCAATCCTCTGGCCATGACACTGTCAGAACTTGTGCAGAGACTTAGAAGAAATCAACAATAACAATTTCATGCCAAAATGTTGTAGTCCAGGGGTAAGTAGTACTAATGGAATGGTTATAGCTTTTAAATGCCTTTATTGTGTGTAACACCAACACAATAAAGTACTTCTGTAGCCTCCTTGCACCAGCAGCCCTAAGTAAAATTGGCAGTGTTTCATATATTATTTTCTCCATAAGGAATAATGAATGCAAAGTTCTTTCTATAGTATTTCTGGCATTAATACCTTGCTCTTCAATGCAAAGAGAGCTTACAAGTAGCCTCTTCAATGTTGTTTACAGTTGATAACTCAACAAAGGTGTTGTAGCACTTCAGTTCTCTAAAGACTCCTTCAAAGTAGGCAGGTGTGCAAACATCGCACCTCTCTGCAACACTTATAAAAAGATGTACCCGATTTGAAATGTTTCATTTCTATGCTCTCCAAGGACTTTTCAGAGACTGATCCACTGCACAGGTCTAATATATATATATATATATATATATATATATTATATATATATATATATATATATATATATATATATATATATATATATATATATATATATATATATATATATATATATATATATATATATATATATATATATATATATATATATATATATATATGCAAGTAATGCTGTTCGATACTTTTATCCTAATTCATCTTCCAGACCTTTTCACTTTTGAAATTAACCATGAAAGTATAATCTTAAGAAGGCTGCTCATGTATGTAGAATTTGATATTGAGATGACAATTTTTGAAATCAGCTCAACAATATTTATATTTCATACTACATTATCAGGTTCATGATGTACAAAAATATTCAAATGATAGTGAATAGCATGAAAGAGGAAGGGGATTATTCTCCCCACTCTACATTTTTGTAATGTTATTACAATCCAAATTAGACTAGTGTGTTTATTACTTATTTTGTGGTGAAAAAAATCACACCATCAGTGAAAATAGGACACACTTATGTCTTAATATGGATGACAAGTAAAGAAAGTTAAAATATACCTATTTTACATTATGACTCCAGGCATACAAGAGCACTCCATAGCTCCAATTGACTGTTGTGGCTTATATTATATTATATTAATTACACCACACTATACTAGTGTAGGGATTACTATTCATTGGATTAATAATATTACATTAAATTTGACCATTTGGACTAAATCCCAATTTTTTCTTTTGTTAGTTCCATGACAATGACCCATAATCATCCATTATGTCCAAATATTTTGTTTCTTTATCATTACCTACATAAACATAATTTCTATCCAGTATTTGGAAGATGTTGTAATTATTTGTTTTTAAAATATTTTCTGTTTTAACTAGCCTATGTTTTTAGTCTCAAAATAATTAAAAGTTTAGTCTCAGAATTTAGATGGGCACAAGGAAAAGTATGCATCCCCACTATCAAATGACCTTCTATTTAGTTTTGTGAAAATAGGCCCAAAGTCACCCAGCCAGGTTTCATGCCGAAAGTGGAACTAGAACTCCCAGTTTCCGAGTTTCTAGCCTTAATCAACAGACCGTTTTTTCCAATGAAGGACAGCATTTCATTATGATTTGGAATCTTTTTTTGATCATGTGGTAAATTACTTACAGAACCTAATCATGCAATTTGTTGTCACATATCTGGTTATTTGTTTAATATGTTGTGAGTTGTGGGTTGTGGTATAAAGGTGTGCATTATGGTTGAAAAATAAAACTGTAAATTGCCAAATTACAGTACCTCATCTACTTAACCCTTTTCCTACCTTAGAGTCCTTATATGTCAAAATGGGGAAGATTCAGATGAGTGCTGATTGTAAGAAGTCAATTCCAATGTTGACATCACCTGTTTCTTCCAAATGAGCCAGATTTAGTATATAAGTCTAAGTACTATTCCTATTGCTATTACTACTTAACCTCTGTAATACTAGTCATATTTTATCATGTGTATTTAACCCTACGTGCCTGAAGAACTATGGATGGAGGTTCGCAACATAGCAACTAAAGCCATCCCAAAGATAAAGAAATGCAAGAAAGCAAAATGGCTGTCTGAGGAAGCTTTACAAATAGTTGAGGAAAGAAGGGAAGCAAAAGGCAAAGGAAAAAGAGAAAGATACACCCAATTGAATGCAGAATTCCAGAGAATAGCTAAAAGAGATAAGAATGCCTTCTTAAATGAACAGTGCAAAGAAATAGAAAACAATAGAATAGGGAGGACCAGAGATCTCTTCAAGAAAATTGGAGATATGAAGGGAACATTTAATGCAAAGATGGGCATGATAAAGGACCAAAATGGCAGGGACCTAACAGAGGCAGAAGAGATTAAGAAGAGATGGCAAAATTACACAGAAGAACTATACAAGAACAAGCTTAATATCCCTGATAACCATGATGGGGTGGGTCACTGACCTCGAGCCAGACATCCTGGAATATGAAGTCAAATGGGCCTTAGAAAATCTGAGCAACAACAAAGCTAGTGGAGGTGACAGTATTCCAGCTGAGCTGTTCAAAATTTAAAAGATGATACAATAAAAGTGCTACACTCAACTTGCCAGCAAATCTGGAAAACTCAACAGTGGCCACAGGATTGGAAAAGGTCCATTTACAATCCAATTCCAAAGAAGGGCAATGTCAAAGAATGTTCAAACTGCCGCACCATTGCACTCATTTCACATGCTAGTAAAGTTATGCTCAAAATTCTACAAGCTAGACTCCAGCAGTATGTGGATCGAGAACTACCAGAAGTACAGGCAGGATTTTGAAGAGGCAGAAGAACTAGAGATCAAATTGCCAACTTATGCTAGATCATGGAGAAAGCTAGGGAGTTCTGCTTCATTGACTATGCTAAAGCCTTTGATTGTGTGGATTACAACAAATTGTGGCAAGTTCTTAAAGAGATGGGAGTACCAGACCATCTTATTTGTCTCTTGAGAAACCTATATGTGGGTCAAGAAGCAACAGTGAGAACTGGACACAGAACAGAGGCTGGTTGCTCACTTACCTCGCTGCCAGAGCCATGTGCGTGCATCTCCACACTTCGGGGGCGCATGCGCTCACTACATGTGCACGCCCCCTCAAGCAATTTTGCTTCTGCGCATACTTTTCCTTGTGCCCATCTAAATTCTGAGACTAAACTTTTAATTATTTTGAGACTAAAACATAGGCTAGTTAAAACAGAAAATATTTTAAAAACAAATAATTACAACGTCTTCCAAATACTGGATAGAAATTATGTTTATGTAGGTAATGATAAAGAAACAAAATATTTGGACATAATGGATGATTATGGCTCATTGCATGGGAACTAGCAAAAGAAAAAAAGTCCATTCTTGGGCTTGAAGTTTTCCAATTTGATGTTAAATATTTTCTCTATTTCACTCTTCTGCTTTTTTTCACTTTTCATATTTATTCTCTAACAGAATTGGATAAGATATTAACAGGAACAGATGAGAGGCTGTTTAAAAAATTGCATACGGTAGTTATTTACTGCATATTAAACTAGAAGAAGAACAAGTGAAGGAAACAATGATAGCATGGGCAAAAATCTTTGGTTATATGATAGAGTTAAAAAAATGGCAGCAATTATGGGATAGAAACATTTAGTTTTCTCTGTAGATCAATGAATAGTGATAGATGGTACTGTTGTATACTCAGCCTCATTCATAACCTATTTTTTTAGATGTAGAAAAACTGTCCTTCATTTGTTTTGTCTTTGATGATCCCACGTTTATTTAGAAAACTACTTAATTATGTTGTTTAGCTTGGAAATGTAATCTTGGTGTTTTTAGAATCTTTCGGTGTAATTTTTTTTTCAATTAAAAACCACTTTATTAAAGTGTTTGAAAAAACAGTATGTATGCACTATTTAAAATACTAGCTAAAATGGTTTATTCATACTTTTAATAGTTTATTATTAACTTTTAGATAAAGCAAAGGAAAATATAGATATAATAAAATGCATTTCATACACATTTGTTTTGTACTTGTGCAGAAGGAAAATCATTAAGCTCTAGTAAAGGTATCTGTACATAGCTAGTAGCTCTTACTATTATTGCCTCTTATTTTTATTTCAAAATATTTATTTAAATGTTTTATTTCCTATTCCTTGTTTCTGTAATAATTCGTTTTGTTGTGTTTTGTTTTAGAATCACAACTACTGCAGCTTGCATGATGGACTTGAGAAGATACCCATTAGATGAACAAAATTGTACACTGGAAATAGAAAGCTGTACGTATTTCTATTAATTTCAGGTATATGAAATATGTTGTGCACAATAGTTGTTTTAGTTCTGTTACTAATATTTATTTAATTTCTCATGCCCAGTATATGCATAAGAGTTCTTAATAGTTCAAAATCATTCGTGCTCAATTCAGGTGTCTTTCATATCATCAACTTCTGTTTTTTTATCTTCTGCAGTAGTCTGCAGTTGCAACTTGCAATTGTGAGCAGCACTGTTTCATAATTATTCTTAATTTTTTAAAATACATTTAAAGTAGTCATATGAAATGACATTGACCCACTGGTACTCAACAAAAAAATAAAAATAAAAAAGCAGAAGATGAGGTGATTGAAGCAATGTCTGGCTCTATTGTGAAATAGGTAATGCCTTCAGCAATGATTGTAGTTAACAAACATTCTGAAAAAGAAAAAGTAGCTGGTACATCCAAAGAATTACATTAAAAACAATACAGAAATTCATATGACCCAAGGCTCAAAGGCAACAAGGAATCATTTTCTATAAGTATTGATAGTAGGAAAGAGAAAAAAATGACAGTAAGAAGCAACACCAACAGGGGAAAATGGGAAAAAAATGCAGATGCTAGTGAAGACTAACACTTTTATAAATAAGATAAATATATTTTAATTTATTCTGATATCATTGCTTGACCAATATGGTTTCCAGAACAATTTTCTAGTTAAGCCATTTAAGAAAATGAATCTTTTCAAAATAAGGAAGGATCATAGTCTACAGGTTATTGAGCAGGACAAAAGAGCAAAGGAGGCAGTCAACACTTAACAATGTCATGGTTTTATAAATCTTTACCAAATATCAACAAAGTGTTCAGAAGTAGTTTTATTTTTGCTGCAGACTTATTTGTAAATAATAAGGCAAACACTGGGACATCCATATTTATAACTGGCTGTAAAATCTGGTGGAAATTAAATCCCAAAGTCTCCGAATGTGAGTTATCAGAATCATACCTCTTCTGAATTTTGTTCTGAAGCAGTGAATCAAATAATACCACTGCTCATTATCATCAAGCCATTTCCATCATTTTTGCAAAGAAAAAAATCTTTAGAAGTTTTTACCAAATGTAATAAAAAGGTATGATGACTATTGAAGATTTTTTAATGGAAATTTTTGAAAGTAGCCAGAACTGATATAAAGAAACAAAGATATGAGGGATCCTTGGTACTCCCTGAGCTTGCCTGGCTGTATGGGTGGAAGTGGTCTTAGAGATTCTTTGGTTGGGCTGTTTACTAATGGCTCTTTAGCAGTTTCTTGATTGGGGTATTGTTTACTTGATTGTTGGTCTGATCAATCAATACGCCAATCAAGAAACTGTCAAAGAGCCATCAGTAAACAGCCCAACCAAAGAACCTCTAAGACAGTGTTTCCCAACCTTGGCAACTTGAAGATGTCTGGACTTCAACTCCCAGAATTCCCCAGCCAGCATTTGCTGGCTGGGAAATTCTGGGAGTTGAAGTCCAGACATCTTCAAGTTGCCAAGGTTGGGAAACACTGCTCTAAGTTCACCCACACCCACACAGACAGGCAAGTCATCAGAATATAAACTGACAGCAAACAGTACTCTTTACTAATACTGATAATGTTACCTAGTTAGGGTAATGAAACATCTGCAAGAAAACAGACAAGCTCACAGAGCACCAAGGACCCCTCATTTCAACCCTGAGATACAAATATTCTCCTTTATTGAAACAAAGATATGGACAGTATCTTTGATACGGATTTTTTTTTTGTGGAATGGAATTTTAATGGATCTCTGCATTTATCCTTATGTTTAAGCCTTTTCCTAAGTATTGTACATCTGTTGCCTCATGAAAGAATGTTTTAAATTAAAAAATTAAAATTAATGGAAAGTGTTCTTTTATTAAGTGAAGACATATTAACAAACGTTTATATCCTGCCTATTGAATGTGAATATACAAAGATCAATTTTGATGAAGTCACTGACAAATTTGCAGTTAAAAGCTTGAAAAGAAAAACCAAATTATTATTCCTTGCTGCTAGTGAATTACTAATATGTAGGTATAAGATATTTACTATTTATCTCCAAAATGCATTAATGTAATTAAAAAGTATTGATCCATTTTTTCTGGTTATTTTTTATTATCCATTTCATTACATGGTTTTTACTGTAAATGATTTGCCATATAGAGGGCGTGTATGTAAAAAAATGATCCATCCTAGATGTCACATACACTGAATTTTCCTTGGTTAAATTCAAGTAAAGGTAAACAGGTTATAGAATTTTGGAAACTTGATAACTGTATTATATGTCTTATTGTTAATGAGTATGGCAAGACAGTAATTCTGGGACTAATTTGATCATTTTTCAGATTCCTTAATAGCTAGGCTAATCATTAACTTAAAAGACAGAATTGGAGGACATTTGGTTTTCATCTCCATGTTTTGGAAACATAGTTTTCCTTTTCCAGATTTAAAGAATTCCATTACAATTCTTTTGAGATCTCCAGCCTTCTACACTATAGGCTCAACCATTTTACTAAAGTGTATATAAATGTAACAGAGACTCTATTGAAATATCATTCTTAGCAGAATGGTCTTCAAGTCTATATCTAGAACTGATCTGTAAGTCCCCAAGTATTTTGTTGCAAAAATAGTCACCTGCATTACCCGACAAATGATCCGGATCAAACATCCTTTATTGCCATACATACCTTCAATGCTTCATTGTCAGTATTACTGTCTGTTTTTACAGGTATTACTTCATAATAGATTTCTTACAGATTAATCATCCCAACCAATCATGACCTGTATAGTCGGCAACATATAATTATGATAATATTGTGTATTCAACTGTTTGAATCTGTAAGACAGCATCACAAGCTCATTTGGATAATTGATGTTATGATACATGGTGTAACGGTCAACATTTATCTCATTTTGTGAAATTATCTAGTTTTATCTCATTTTAACTATCAATACCTTTACATTTATTGCATTATACACAGCTTAAATTATTTTTTCAAAATGAATTTTCACATTTTTATAATAATCATATAGTACATATTTATTAGTTTCATGTGAAACAGCATGAGTTGTTGTCATGAAGCAAGGAGAAAAATTGTCTGTGCCTCAAACTGTATCTCAGCCAATAACATGGTTTAGAATGGATATGCACACATATTATTAATAATAATATTGGAGAATATATGCTTGACTCATTGAAAGTTTAGGAGTGGGAAATTTTATTCTCTTCTTTAGGGCAGAATGAAAGTTTTAAGAAAAGTGAGGCTATCGTATATTTTGAGAACAAGATACTAAAACATTTCTGCTTTGTTTCCAGATGGATACACAACGGATGACATAGAATTTTATTGGAGAGGTGGAGATAATGCAGTTACTGGAGTAGAAAGAATTGAGCTTCCGCAATTTTCTATTGTGGAACATAAACTTGTGTCCAAAAATGTTGTCTTTGCCACAGGCATGTATTTCCTAATTGTTGAATTTCCATTATTCCTAGCTCTCTAATGCATGCCTATATTTTGTGTTTATATAAGAGGAAATTAAAATGGGGGTAGTGCTAGTTCATTCTTTCTTTACAGATATTTTGTGTTACTGGGTCTGAAATGTTAAAACTGATTAGTTTGATGATTTTTAAGTAAAGAAAACAATATTTGTATCTGAAACAACGTATAGCTAGTCCTCAACTTACAGCAGTCCATTTAGTGATCGTTCAAAGTTACAACGGCACTGAAAAAAGTGGCTTATGTCTGTTTTTCACAGTTATGACCATTGCAGGATCCCCATAATCAAGTGATCAAAATTCAGATGCTTGGCAACTGGTTCATATTTATGACTGTTGCTATGACCCAGGGTCATGTGATCACCGTTTGAGATCTTCTGAGAAGCAAAATCAATGGGGAAGCTGGATTCACTTAACAACTTTACTAATTTATGAACTGCAGTGATTCACTTAACAACTGAGACAAGAAAGGTTGTAAAATGGGGCAAAACTCACTTAACAAGTGTCTGAACAACAGAAATTTTGGACTAAACTGTGGTCATAAGTTGAGAACTACCTATAGTATGTGACTTAGAAAATTAGTTGGGTCAAGAGACTTCCAGTCTAATAAAATATTTTTAATGGGGAATTCTAAAAAATAAACAAATGAATAGAAATGTGTGCTCTAATTAAGCTGCAGGTAATAGATTATACAAAGCAGTAATTTGGCAGTTTGACTGATAAAATTGAGGATTATAATTTATTTTGAACAGAGAGCAGAAACTCAGAAACAGCTTTCCAGAAGTTATTTGTCCTGAGTCAAGCTATCATTCAAATTATTCATAATTAAAAGCGTTTGAGAAATGCCACTATAGAATTTATTATGCTAATTGAAAACATTAATATTTTATTATACTGTATTAACCTAAGATCAATAATAATGATGCTAATAATAGCCAATGCCACATAATTAATCAAATATTATTTACTGAGTTAAAATATTTAATACTAATATTTGTGTTTTGACAATAGCCTATATTACATTTTTTTTCTGCACAAAATTTCAAATTATGGGCTACCCTGTGCTTGTTTTGGGGAATGATAGGTTCTGCTAATAATTTTGTAACATGCTTAGTATATTTTATTCATTATATTTTAAATATCAGGTGAGTAATTTAAATGTATGATTTTTAGACAGAAGGTAAAAGTATTCCAAATTATTATTATTAAGAAAATATATGCGAACTTAATGCCTATCTATTTTTTATTAGGTGCCTATCCAAGACTATCATTGAGTTTTAAGTTGAAGAGGAATATTGGATACTTTATTCTTCAGACCTACATGCCGACAATATTGATTACCATTTTATCATGGGTATCCTTCTGGATAAATTATGATGCATCAGCAGCAAGAGTGGCTCTTGGTATGAAATGGTGATGAGTAGGACATTACTTTATTTGCAATATCAAATATCAATTACTAGAATTTGCAACATATTAATAGGTCAATATCATTTATATAAATATTGTATTAGTTTGGATTGATTCAGTAATGGTTCAACTTAAATATATAACAATTTTTATAAAACCTGTTAACTGAACTCTCTGAATGGAGCTCAGTTTTCTTATTACTCTAGGAATGGTATGGAAGAACTGACTTTAGAGAAAGGTTGTGATACCCTAAATTTAAATTTAAGGACAATTTAAATTTGAAGAAAGAATGCAAAGATAGAATAAAAAGGGTTATGCCATCTTTTTCTTCCAATTCTATTTAATCTTTCTCTTAGAGGCCTCTGATTTACTTGATGACATAATTGATGAAAGTCTGGTTAAGGCCAAGTCCTTAAAGCCAGCATTGTGTGAGAGAGCAACTCTCCACTTCTAAAAATGCTGGTCAAAGTGCCTTCAGGCATGTAGTTTCTGGATTTACTGCACTATAGCTTCAACTCACCCTGGAGGATACTCAGCATACACCAAGGGGGATTCAAGTTGGACAGCTTTTACACGTACGGAAGTATTGCTCAGAACAACTGCCAGAGACATTAGTTTAAAGATTTCTAGTATTCACTTTCTCAATTTGTGAGATTGCCAGCAGTATTCCAAGCTTCTCATTATTTTTAATAGTAATAATGCATGTACCTAGATCACACTTGAATACTACTTTTTGATTATATATTTCAGGAAAAAATGTTACAGCTATGAAGTCTTTCTGTGAGAATTGTACCAGTACTCCAGACATTTCTGTTATTTTTCCAGGAAATCAGGATTTCCCTAGGCTTCATTAATTTCCAATATTTGGGTCCTTCTCTCTCCCCCCCCCCTCTCTCTCTGCTGGAAGGGAATGTGTCCTGGACTTTTTGATTACTTCTTTGCTTTTTGTTACCTCTTTTGGTTTATAAATATGGTTTATTTCTAAGTGTCTATTAATGGCTAATTTTTCTGAATGTCAAGCTTCCAAGAATTCTCATTTTCTCATTTAGCATTTTTGGATTTGGATTGGTCTAGGACAGTGATGGCGAACCTATGGCACGCGTGCCACAAGTGGCACGCGGAGCCATATCTGCCAGCACGCGAGCCGTTGCCCTAGCTCAACTCCAGCATGCATGTGTGTGCCGGCCAGCTGATTTTTGGCTCGTGTGGAGGCTCTGTGAGGGCATTTTAGGTTTCCAGAGGGCCTCCGAGGGGGTGTTTTCGCCCTCCCCAGGCTCCAGGGAAGCCTCTGGAGCCTGGGGAGGGCGAAAAACGGGCCTACCAGGCCCACTGGAAGTCGGGAAATGGGCCATTTCCGGCCTCCAGAGGGCCTCTGTGGGGGCGGGAGAGGCCGTTTTCACCCTCCCCAGGCATTGAATTATGGGTGTGGGCACTCACACGTGCGTGACAGCGCGCGCGCACGCGTTTTCGGCACCCGAGGGAAAAAAGGTTTGCCATCACTGGTCTAGGATACTCAAAACTTCTCAATTGAAATTTTGATAGATTCTATCCATCTGTTGTACAATTTAAAAGTCATCATGTCTTCTAAGTCCTAGTTAATCTTCATTGGTGAGCTCTACTAATCTTCTGTCCTAAATAGTGGCTGGTATGTAGATGACATCTTCAACATAGTAAAAAAGGAATGAGTAGAGTAGAACAGAACAGAACAGAATAGAATTCTTTATTGGCCAAGTGTGATTGGACACAGAAGAAATTTGTCTCCAGTGCATAAGCTGTCAGTGTACATACAAGCAATATATGATAAATCATGATCATAGTCATCATAAAAATACATTCATCATCAATCATAAGATACAACACTTAGTGATAGTCATAGGATACTAAATAAACAATGAACATAAATCATACTAGGATACTAAATAAACACTATAATCATAAGATATAAGCAACAAAGTTATAGTCAAAAGAAGATAAGGAGATAGGTAATAGGAAATATGAGAATAATAGAATACAGTGTTACTAGATAGTTTGACAGTGTTGTGGGAATTAGTTGTTTAGCAGAGTGATGGCATTGGGGGGGAACTGTCCTTGTGTTTAGTTGTTCTGGCATGCAATGCCCTATAGCGTTTTTTTGAGGGTAGAAGTTGAAACAGAAGTTTATAGTGTCGCTTTGAAGTTTATGTCCAGAATGTGAGGGGTCTGTAGATAATTTCACAGCCCTCTTTCTGGCTCGTGCAGTATACAGGTCCTCAATGGAAGGCAATGGAAGATTGGTAGCAATTGTTTTTTTCTGCAGTTCTAATTATCTGTTGAAATCTGTGTCTGTCTTGTTTGGTTGCAGAACCAAACCAGACAGTTATAAAGGTGTAAATGGCAGACTCAATAATTCCTCTGTAGAACTGTATCAGCAGCTCCTTGGGCAATCTGAGCTTTCTGAGTTGGCACAGGAAGAACATTCTTTGTTGTGCTTTTTAGATGACATTTTTGATGTGTCAAAATTTTGGTGTCCATTTTAAGTCTTGAGATATTATAGAACCTAGAAACTTGAAGGTGTCTACTGTTGATACTGTGTTGTCTAGTATTGTAAGAGGTGGTAGTATAGGAGGGTTTCTCCTAAAATCTACTACCATTTCTACAGTTTTGAGTGTGTTCAGTTCAAGATTGGTCTGGCTGCACCACAAGTCTAATTGTTCAACCTCCAGTCTGTATGCAGATTTGTCATTGTCTCGAATGCGACCAATCACTGTTGTGTCATCTGCAAACTTCAGTACTTTAACAGATGGATCCTTTGAGATGCAGTTATTGGTATAGAGAGAGAAGAGGAGAGGAGAGAGCATACAGCCCTGGGGGAGGGGCTGTGGTAATTGTATAGGTATCTGATGTGATTTTGCCTAGCTTCACTTGCTTCTTCCTGTCTGTTAGAAAGTTTATGATCCACTTATGTGTGGTCAGGCATAGCTGTCTGATTTAGCTTAGTTAGTAGAATATCTGGAATGATGGTATTGAATGCCGAGCTGAAGTCTACAAAAAGGATCCTTGCGTAGGTCCTTGCAGATTCAAGATGTTGTAGGATGTAGTGCAGAGCCATATTAACAACATCATTTGCCGATCTGTTTGCAAGAGGTCTAACAATGAATCCATGATGGTTTTCAGGTGGGCTAGCACTAACCTTTCAAAGATTTTCATAACTACGGATGTCAGAGCACCTGGTCTGTAGTCATTCAGTTCCTTGATGGAGGATTTCTTTGGCACTGGGATGGACTGAGAAGACTCATTAAACAATCAACTTCTTCAAAAGAATAAAATTCATAAGGAAACGAAAACAAAAACACACTACTCTTCCTGGATATCAGCAGAGGAAACGAGGTCAAATTAGAAATACAATTCTATCAAAAGCCACCCACACCAACCAAATGCTCCACTATCCACATCAACCAACTGCTCCACTACTTTCCACAAAAGCAGCTGTGTAAGAACATTATTCAGATGAGCACAAATTATTGCAGCAACCCAGAACACATGAAATAGGAAGCAGACCCCCATGATGGCAAACCTATGGTACGCGTGTCAGAGGTGGCATGCAGAACCCTCTCTGCTGGCACGTGCACCGTCGCCCCAGGTCAGATCTCCGTGGTGTTTCCTTTGTGAGCTTCTGTTTCCCTGCAAACAATGAAACAGAAACTCACAAAAGAAAAAGATCTTACCTCTTGCCACACTGCCAGTGTTCGGATGCCCTGCCTCCCGCTGGCCAGCTGGCCTTTGGGTCTCTGCTGCGCATTCGTGCATGTCTGTGCATGCGTGCGTTTGTGCATGTCCGCACATGCATGCATTCACATGCACATGCACTTTTCAGTTTGGGCATGTGCGTGTGCGGAGTTTGGGCACTCTGTATCTAAAAGTTTAGCCATCACTGACCTATCCAATAACTTCCAACAAAATGGATATTCACTCAATTTTATCAAAAAGTACCTGACCATTCAACCCTACAGCACAACCAACATGAGCTATGAAAAAGATAACACTACCATACATTAAAAACATCTCAGAAACAATCAACAGACTACTAACCACAATACTGCATTACTGTAGCGCACAAATCAACTAAAACCCTCCAAAACATCTTAAGTAAACCAAAAGATCAAGCAGCTCAAGAAGAGGAGTAATCTACAACATACAGTGTAAGGACCGTAATACCCACTATTTATTTATTCATAAAATTTATTGGCCACCTATCTTACCTCAAGGTAACTCTAGGCAGCTTACAATCATAAAAGGTAAAAACTGTATAAGCTGAAAGACTATGTAGGAAAAGACAGGCAGAAGGCTAGCAGAGCATATCCATAAACAGTGACACCAACTAGCAATCAGAACACATAACGAAAGTTCTTAATTTCACAACATAACAGATTCAACCACAGCCCATCTGCAAGCAAGCAACCAAGCTCAGAGAGCACCAAGGGCTCCAACTCAGCTACATATATTTTCTTATATTAGATAGAATGTTCTCTCTCTTGCAATTTTACTTAGTATTTTTATATTACTGGGAAGCTCCTAGAAATTACTACAGAAGAAAGTTAGAAAAATAATGCAAAAAAAAATTACTGATTTTTGTTTTTCTTTCTTTTTAGGTATTACAACTGTGCTTACTATGACAACTATCAACACTCATCTCAGAGAGACTTTGCCTAAGATTCCATATGTCAAAGCCATTGATATGTATCTTATGGGCTGCTTTGTATTTGTCTTCTTGGCCTTACTTGAATATGCCTTTGTCAACTATATCTTCTTTGGAAAGGGCCCTCAAAGGCAGAAGAAACTTGCTGAAAAGACAGCCAAAGCAAACAAAGATCGTTCTAAGTTTGAAAGCAACAGGGTAGGATTTTTCATATTTTCTGCAAGTCTGTCTTATTTTCAGCTTCAAGGGATAGTTCCAATCAATGAAATTAAGTACTATTACCTTTCTAATTGGATTGCATATTATACAGAAAGCATAGCAATTAACACCACTTTATATGCATTACAGTTTATCAGTATAAAACATATAGCATATACCAGAATGCAGTAAGCACAAAAATTCCTAAAAACAGTGTACAAATTTGACAAACTTCAAAATCACAATAGTGAAAAATAGTCACAGGAATTTGTCTTTTCATCATTGGTCTTAGTATAGTCTTCCTTCCTTCCTTCCTTCCTTCCTTCCTTCCTTCCTTCCTTCCTTCCTTCCTTCCTTCCTTCCTTCCTTCCTTCCTTCCTTCCTTCCTACCTACCTACCTACCTACCTATCTACTTTAACCAATTATGTGTTGATCACAGAAAAGAAATAATATGTGCTTAAGCTCTATGTTTTCTGAAACAATTAAAACTTATTTTATCAAAAAGAAGAAAAATGTGTCAGAGAGACTAGTCCTACTTATCTTACATTACTTAGCACAGCAGAATAATAAACAGTAGAATTCCTTGATATTTTGTTTTTGCAATTGCATTTATGAGAGTCCCCTGGGAGTTGGGCGACAATGAAATCCATTTAAATAAATAAATAAATAAGTACTACTATAATAACATTAACAGGAAAGGACAGCTCTAAAAGTAGGAATATTTATTATGCATTTTAATAGTTGACATTAATGCAAACTAAACCTTACATACATTATTAAAAATTAATATTTCTCCAATTAAAACATATTTATTTATTTGCGATTCTTATTTGCGATATCTAAATATAGTACTAAAATTATACTTATTGCATAATTTGCATTATTTTAAGAAAAAAATATTTACAATGTCTATATTAAGAAAAATACATACAAAAATGATTATATTAGGAGATCTGCAACATGATTTTTCTTGGACTTAAAAGGTGCAATTTAATGCAGAGAAAAATGAGCTTGTTTTTTTAAAGTGAGAACATATATGAAATTAAAAGTTTTACATAATATGAATTTTAATTGATTTAGTAATGTTAACTATGTACCTACATTCATTTATTTACTAAATTGGTAAAAAAGATGTAAAGAATTTGAGTATAATAAAATGGGAAATTGGAAGACACTTACATCCAAAACATATGCAGTAAGAAAACATATATTTTGTGTACGAATAAGCTTTACAATTTCCAGAGCTATGAATTTTCTAATTTAAGATTGGTAATGCACTTGTGCATATGCACACATAGGATCACTTATTTGCACACCATATACAGTATGTATGTATATACACCATATACTAAAATCCTCATGTTTGTTTGTAACCTTCAATTAGGCAAATTTGGAAGCTATAGGGCAACAATTATTGAATCAAATGGGCTAACTTACAGAATACGGGAATGATATTTGGGAAAGTTGTAGCCACTTAAGCATCATCAAGTGTTCTGACTACACTTCCCAGAAACCCATAGTTTGTGTGGTACAAGGGAAGATCGGAGGGCCCTTTCCCATCATCTTTCCTGCCTCTCTCTCTGCCTCCCTTACACCACACGGGGCCAACAGATAAGTGAAGATTAGTTGCTTTGGAACCAAGGCTGAAATTTGAAATCTCTTAATCACACTGGGTGGCGAGGGAAGGACAAGGGAGGGACTGGGATGCCTGTCTGTGAAATAGGTTTGGCTGGAAGCAATGATGGTTGACAGGTGAGCCTTCTTTCACCCTGGAGCAGGGGTGGGTTCCTCCTGGTTCAGACCGGATCGCCTGAACCATTAGCGACCCGCTGGTAACGTCACTGTCGGTGTCGGTCCGTGCATGCTGCCATCTTTTTTTTTTCAAAATTTTCCCCTTCTCCTCTTCTGATGGTTGAAAAAGGGCCCTCCTGCCCACCTGCGGGTTAATACTCAGCTTTATTTCTTTGCCCGAAGCACAGCTGATCATCTCCTCAGCTGTGTTCCGGGCCGATTCCTGCTTCTGAGCATGCGTGGAAGGTAAATTGCATGAGGGGACGCGCGCGAAACTGGTGGCAAAGGTAAGTGGAACCCATCCCTGCCCTGGAGAGAGGGGGCCCTTTGGAACATGCCAGGATAAGGAGTGGGGGAGAGGTTATTCTCACAATCCACACAATTCCTTTGTCCCCCCCCCGCCTACACACAGTAAAGTAGAATGAGGAGATCTAGTATTTATATAAACCTTGCTCTCTTTTTCCTAGTGTCTCATTGTAGACACCTTGTTTCGTGGTGACAAACAAAAATTGTGGTTTGCCAGTCAAGTTATTAGCTGGTTGTTTTCCTGCTATTAATGGCAGAAAGAAATAAAAAAATCCATTTTCTGACAATCATCTGCTAGTGAGAACATTATGTGGAGCTCTTTCTTGTTCTAAGGATCACACCTTTTGTGGCTGTTTGCCCTTTGTGACCGGCCATCAGAGACTGACCACTTATGATCTCAAGGCTCAACTGCAAGCCTAGAAATCTTTATGCTGTATAAAGAGATAAGTTTAAATAGGAAATAAATTTCCTATTTTAGGCGATTTAAAGAAGTATTTAAATTAATAGTAAAACTCTTTGCATTATTTGTTTTCTAACTGATTTCTAGTAAATGTTGATTATCTAAAAACAGTTGAAAGAAAGTTGAGGCAAATGTAGGATTATATTATTTTAAGGGCATTTTATTCTCATTTTAATTTTGGAAAAAGTAACCCTGCCATATTTTGAGATAATATAGCAATAGCACTTAGACTTATATACAGCTTCATAGTGCTTTACAGCCTTCTCTAAGCGGTTTACAGGGTCAGCATATTGCCCCCAACAATCTGGGTACTCATTTTACCCACCTCGGAAGGTTGGAAGGCTGAGTCAACCTTGAGCCGGTGAGATTTGAACCGCCGAACTGCAGCTAGCAGTCAGCTGAAGTAGCTTGCAGTGCTGCACTCAAACCACTCATAATTGCCAATTCATGTGAAATCCAGATAGGTACTGCGTCAGTATAGTACTTGATTTCAGTGAAGATGATACTGTATTTACCTTACTTTTTAACATAACATATTCCAGTGTAAGGCATTAAAGACATATCTAATTTCAGACTTTGTATCTAATTTGAATGAATTTGGAACTAGATTCATAATTTGGAACTAGATTGTTAGATCTCTAATATCTTCATATCTTCATAATTTTATGTAATTTTTGAACCCCCAGGTTCTTTAATTAAGAGCTCTGAAATATAAATCAATTCAAATTACTGTTGTGGGATGTATTTGTCAACCAAGATAAATCACTAGATCAAGACTGGCAAATAATATGACTGACCTTAGGGAGTCAACCCATGATAAGTCTTCGGTCCGTGTGTGTGTGTGTGTGTGTGTGTGTGTGTGTGTGTGTGTGTGTGTGTGTGAATAGCTATTAGTCTTGAAAGCCCTATGCCAGTGGTTCCCAACCTTTCTAATGCCGCGACCCCTTAATATAGTTCCTCATGTTGTGGTGACCCCCAACCATAAAATTATTTTCGTTGCTACTTCATAACTGTAATTTTGCTACTGTTATGAATCATAATGTAAATATCTAATATGCAGGATGTATTTTCATTGTTACAAATTGAACATAATTAAAGCATAGCGATTAATCACAAAAACAATATGTAATTATGCCAGATCAGAAATTTTGGGCCAGTCTTTGCAAGAGCACAAGGAATATCATCTTCCACAACAAGTCTACTTCTGTATTTAGACTTGATAACCAACAAGTGTACAGCAATATTTCTCAATCTCAGCAACTTTTAAGGTGCCTGGACTTCAACTCCCAGAATTGAGAGCAAAGCTGGCCCCTTAGCTGATGCTGCCAAAGCTCGGCTGCCAGGCGTCACAAACGCCTCTCACCGAATGGCACCTCTCCCGACCAATCAGAGGGCTCGGGTGAGTTGAGTCGATATGGCCAGGCTTGTGGCAGTGGGGGGGGGGGAGCTGAGGATGCCGGGGCGACCCCTGGGAAATGGTCATTCGACCCCCAAAGGGGTCCCGACCCCCAGGTTGGGAACCACTGCCCTATACTATTTCCAGGATCTGCTAAGAAACAAATGAGAAGGACTTATCTTGTAGCTACTTGGTCATTGTGGAAGATTGATCATTGGACTTATATCCAACAGGATTTATTTTATATTTTACTGTTAACATTTTTTCCCTTTTTATTGTCTCCTGATTGTTTTGGATCTACATGTGTTTCAAGGAAAGTAGCCACATTGGTAAAAGGGAAAGAGATATTACATGAAACAGCTCATGCAAGATGAATTGATAAGAAAGCAATATGAAAATTAAAACTGGGAAAGTGTTTCAATACTTCTTTGTGGAGAGATGTCTTGGCCTACCCTAACAAAAATTAGTTTCTTTGGTTAATTAAGTTATGTTTTATGTTTTAGATTGGAGGCTTTTTTCTTTTTTTCTTTTTCCTACTTTCCATTTTTAATGTGATTTATTTTTCATTTCTAAAGGTCATTTTCAGTTGTGTATTAATATTTCTCAGGATTCAGATAGCCTATGCATTAATCTAAAGAAATTAGAGATGGCAATCATATTCAAAAAACAAGAAATGGAAATTGGTAAACCAGATATATATATAGTATGTTTAAGTGAAATCCTAATAAAAATTGCTGATTTAAAACAATCCATTTATGTAGTTTTAGTAATGCATTAGAAAAAGGTCAATATTTTTAATATTAACAAACTCTGGTAGCAATATTTTCAGCTCTTGATAGTATATTAAATATAGCTTATCAGATAGTTTGCAAATGCATATCAGTAGCACTTCCTGTTATTTATAATGCTTATTTGTATTGAATGTTAGCAACTAATAACACTTATTAAATACTAAACAATGTTCATTAAAATTATTCTGAGTTTTAAAAAACTAATGCAGAGTGCTGGAATTTACAAGTAAGGACATTTCTAAAATATATCAGATTATATATCAGAATTTTCTTAATCAGTGACTTTTGTCTTTTGTATTTGTACATCTTTGGTTGCATTTTTTATTACTCTAAACAGAATTTTTACTATTAAGTGATTGAGGGTAAAGTGAATCATGTTAAAATGTTTGAGTTGAAAATCTACTGGCAAAATCAGAAATAAAACATGACTAGATTACACTGCATGAGGCAAAACTTCCAAAGTATATAATGAAAAAGGTAACAAGTATAAATAGATATACTGCAATGGACTGTAATTAAGTGTGCTTATAAAGCTCTGTTTTGGCAGCAGTCTGAATGAAAAGTACAAGAATTAATATGAACAAAATTTGGGAAATGTAGGGCACCTTTACAGTGGAAAGAAATGTGCAGATCAGATTTTTTCTCTTCAGCATGTCATTGAGAAAAATATGAATATAAGAAAAACACATTTAACATTTATTGATTTAGACAAAATATATAATAAAAGAGACTGGAATCGAAGCTTTCTGGGAGTATGGAGATGGTAACTTGCTGACTCTGGTAAGAGTATATGTAGCATTCAAGAGATTAAAGAGTATTGTGCCCTTGTTGTTCTGTTATAATACAAGAATATTGATGTCTTATGAAGAACAGTAACAGGAATTGTCTAGTCTAGAGAAAAGATGGACTAGGGGTGACATGATAGCAGTGTTTTATTATTTGAGGGGCAGCCACAAAGAAGAGGGGGTCAACCTCTTGGAAGAGCCGAGGTGGCGCAGTGGTTAAATGCAGCACTGCAGGCTACTGCTAGTTCAGCAGTTCAGCTGTTCAAATCTCACCGGCTCAAGTTGACTCAGCCTTCCATCCTTCTGAGGTCGGTAAAATGAGGACCCAGATTGTTGGGGGCAATATGCTGAACTCTGTAAACCGCTTAGAGAGGGCTGTAAAGCACCATGAAGCGGTATATAAGTCTAAGTGCTATTGCTATTGCTAACCTATTTTCCAAAGCACCAGAAGGCAAAACAAGAAGCAATGGATGGAAACTTATCAAGGAGAGTAGCAACCTAGAACTAAGGAGAAATTTCCTGACAGTGAGAACAATTAACCAGTGAAACAGCTTGCCTTCAGAAGTTGTGAATGCTCCAACACTGGAGGCTTTTAGGAAGAGACTAGGACAGCCGTTTTTTTTGAAATGGTACAGGGTCCCCTACTTGAACAGAGGGTTGGACTAGAAGACCTCCAAGGTCCCTTCCAACTCTATTATTCTGTTCTGTCCTGTTCATCCTACAGTATATTGTTGTTTACTGTACTGTATTTAGGGATCATTGTATAAGTTGAGTTCATGAATAATTTGCACCAAATGTTAAACAGATTGTATGATGCAATGAAGAGTATAAGATTAAAATTAAAATTTGGGATTGGCTTTCTAGAAATGAAAGGTTTTTTAAAAACTGGAATGTATTTGGAAATCTCATCAATAAAAACATGGTAGTTTCTTTGCAATGTTTATCTGTGCTCAGATTTTCCTGAGCAGCATCTTTTGTATTGCACTCAGTATCAATCTGTAACAGGAACATCCATTAGAAAGTGTTCATTAACACAAATCTATTAGATAAAAGCCAAATGCTAATCACAAGTGAGCGAAATCTGAAGTGGGTGAAAAGCCAAACTTCTGTAACTTCTAGAATATGTAGATTTTTATGAGATTCATTAAATTAAGATAATTTATCACTGAACAAATTTATATAATGGTGTGTTGTTGAAATTCAGAAACATATTCTAAAACAATCAGTACATCAGTGATTGCTACATTTTAAGTTATTGAAAAGTAACATAGGTTGTGATTCTGTAGTACCTAAGCCATTAATCCTTCACTAATAACATAAATTAGATAATGAACTAAATGCCTTCTAGAAATTCTTTGCCAAAATAGAGTAAGGGGTTGAGAATTCATGAATATTTATTTATTTATTTATTTATTTATTTATTTATTTATTTATTTATTTATTTATTTATTTACTTACTTACTTACTTACTTACTTACTTACTTACTTACTTACTTACTTACTTACTTACTTACTTACTTTACTTACTTACTTACTTTACTTACTTACTTACTTACTTACTTACTTACTTACTTACTTACTTACTTACTTACTTACATGTGGATAAATATAGCTGGTCCAAGATTTTTACCACATTGGCATTTGATAGTAGATTTGTAAATGGTTACACAAATTTGAGCTGCAAATCTTTGCTGTTTCAAGCTATGATGGTGGGAGATGATTAATACTATGGCTTTGCAAGGATTGTCATATTTCATTTGCACCTAGATCCTGGGCTTCAGAATTGGCTAATGTGGCTTAAATTGACTCAGTGAATAGTTAACTATAGCTCATTCAAAAGCATCAATTGGATGAAAAGCCAAGCTCTGTAAAGTAGAAAGTAAAGTCATCTCCATGTTATTGCGTTAGATCTCCTAAATCAATACCAGGTGGATTGATTTTTTTTAAAGAATGCATATAGCATATTATATTTAATATTATGCAAAATATATGCACTATATTTTTAATAGAATAGTTTTAGAATCTTTGAAATGATCCTTAATATTGCTGCCATATTAAATACAGAATAAAAAAGGAATAAAATATTTTAGGCAATATGAATTATCTCCTAGTTTACGAGACCATGAAAGGTATGATATTAAGGCTTGCTAAGAGTGCAAGAAAAGGCTTTCGATTTCTAGCCCTTTTTGGGTGGGGGGAGAACAATGAAAGTTTTGTTATTGTCTTTGGTGAGATAAAGTGATACCTAATGTCTACTTCATTAATACCTCAGTGTTATAATAGCTTTCTAGAACAAACCAAGATCAATATACAGTAAAGCTTCAGCAAGATATAAGAGCTGTTAGTTTTAAATGTCGTTAGTTATCATATTCTTGAGTAACAAAGAGCAAGTCAATTTTTCACTTGAATGGCAATTGAAAGAGTTTTAAGAATTATTTTTTAATTTCCAGTAAAGCTGAACTGTATAGCTGGCAACTTTCAAAATAACTCTGCAAACTTTGCCAAAGATATTGATTCTTTAATAATTAGAAAAAAATGTTTTATATGTACTTGAAGCTTCTCTTTCAAAGGCTATTCTTAATATATGTTCCAAATAAAAGAGAAAAGCAGATATCAGCTGCTCACTGAAGACAAGAGAATGCTGACAGTTGAGGTTGTTCAACTCTTATTATGTCTCAGTCTTTTCCAACTTGAGGGTATACATTCTACAAGGAAATGTGATTAGCATACTTGAGAGAATAATATAGAAAGAAAGTCAGCATCCATTTCCATCATTTCAAAGTTTAGGACTTGAAATAATAGACTTAAGTTACAGTAAAATACAGGTTTCACTTTACTATAATAGGAAAGTTATTCCTATTCCTATATTACTTTCTAATAGTAAAAACATTCAACAATGCAACCAATCTCCTTTGCTGGACATATTCAGACAGAAATTGGAAAGCCATCTCTTAAGAACTCACAAAACAGAAGGTCAGTTTCAAAGGCTTTAATAGATCTGTGGGTTTGTTCTCATGCACCTTCAATTGCAAAATTAGAAAAAATGAAATGTCTTCTCATGGAGACAATTATAGTATACTCTACCATGTTTCCCCGAAAATAAGACAGGGTCTTTTTTTCTTTTGACCCCCGAAATAGGTCCTTGGCCTTATTATCGGGGGGGGTTATTATTTTGGGGATGCAGTAGGCGGCAAGCAAGACCTGACACTTGTAGCTTCGTTGTGAGAGAGAGAGAGAGAGAGAGAGAGAGAGAGAGAGAGAGAGAGAGAGAGAGAGAGAGAGGCTGCTGGAGGCAGAGCCCCAAGGAGCCGAGCCAGTCCCGTGGGGTGTGCGCGCACCTGCCCCTCGCTTGCTTGCTCTCTCACACTCTCTCTCTCTCCTGGCCAAATGAGTGCCTGCTGCAAAAAGAGCGGCTCCTGGCCAGGAGAGAGAGAGTGTGAGAGAGAGCAAGCGAGAGGCGGGGGCGCGCAGGCTCCGACACAAGACGCGCACACCCTGCGGGACTGGCTTGGCTCCTCTGGGCTCTGCCTCTGGCGGCATTTTGAAACACGCTCCTGCCTTGGAGGAGGAGGTGAGGCAGGGATCAAGGCTCTGGAGCTGCCATGGCGGGAGGGTGGAGAGCCCCGGCCCCCCATCCCGCACCCCACAGCAATGTGGAGAGATGCGAAAGTGCCCTTCCACCTGCCTGCCCCGGGATCCGCCTCCCTGCACCTCTGGCTGGGCAGGTGACTCTCTCAGTGGGCTCAGTAGTGGGGCCCACCTGCCACCTTGTGCCGCTGGGCATGAGTTAACACCAAGCATTTCCTCCCACTGGGTGAGTTGCTGCTGCTGCTGCTGCTGCTGCCTTTCCGAGAAAAGGATGGGAGATTTGGAACAAATGGGAGCCACCAGGCGAGGGAGCAGCTGCTTCTGTTGCCCCCGATTGGGCTCAGCTGGGTGAGTGGGGCATGTCCCCCCTTTCCCTGGAAAGAAGTTGGCAGGGCCTTATTTTTGGGGGGCTTATTTCAGTGCATGCACTGAAAAGCCTGATTGGCCTTATTATGGGGACATGTATTATTTTCGGGAAAACATGGTATTATTGAAAGCTGCCAGGAAGCTATTGTACAATTGGTTGAAACACAGTTATAGGACTGGTTTTGAATATTCCCTGATTTGCCTGTGTAACAACTCTGCTCTGTAAACTGCAATGGCTACTAGTGGCTTCCGAGTGCAATTCAAGAGTGTTTAAATCCTTTCATGGCTTGGGATTTGGTTATCTGTGGAACTGTCTTCTTCCTGTCACTTCTGCTCATTAGTAACATCTGATAAAGCAGGCCTGCTTCAGGCCCCAACTGTAAAACAATGTCATCTTGCAGGATCTAGGTCAGTGAACCTTTTTTGGTTTGCGTGCCAAAAGGGGTGGGGACATGGGGGGTGCGCGCGTGCATGCCCATACCCATAATTCCATGCACCCTCACACATGCACGCATGATCCCCCGCTCCCGGCACACAATGGCGCACCCATTTTTCACTCTCCCCAGGCTTCAAAGCCTTTCTAGGAGCCTGGGGAAGGTGAAAATGGCCTTCCACCACACACACCCGGAGGCCCTCTGGAGGCAGAAAATGCCTTATTTGCCAAGTTCCAGTTGAACCGGAAGGCCCGTTTTTTTGCTCTCCCCAAGCTCCAGAGCCTTTCTAGAAGCTTGAAGAGGACAAAAACGGCCTTCCCCACCCCCTCCAGAGCCTGAAAACAGGGTATTTCCCGACTCCCAGTGGGCCCAGAAGGCCCGAAAATCATCTGGCCAGCACGCACATGCGCGCCAGACCTAAGCTCATGTGCCCACCAATATGGTTACACGTGCCATAGGTTCGCCATCACAGATCTAGGTTATATTTATTTATTTATTTATTTATTTATTTATTTATTTATTTATTTATTTATTTATTTATTTATTTATTTATTTATTTATTTATTTATTGGTTCTTATATGCCGCCCTACTCCCGAGGGACTCAGGGCGGCGTACAGCAATATACAAGAACACTGGAAAATAAACAGTATGCCTTCTCTGTTGCTGTACCTGTCCCATAAAGCATATTACAAGTTTCTTGGCTTGTGACTTTGGGCCAGTCACTCTCTCTCAGCCCAACTCGCTCACCGGGTTGTTGATATGGGGAGAATAGACAGCAGGAATATTAGAAATGTGTACCACCTGAGTTCTCGTTCTCCCCCCCCCTCTCTCTAAATAAAAGGATAAAAGTATTATTCCTATTTTGTCATTTGCAATGATAATATGTAAGTTTCTTAGAGTTACTTCAGTGATTGAAGCAGCTGACAAGTTGATAAAACAGTGAACAATGTTACCTTTATGTCATCCCAGAACATAGCATAGAAAATTTAAAGTTGTGTTTAGATGTTCCTGTTTTAAATAGTGTTTTCCCTCTTATGATACAATTTTTGCCATGAGCTTGATTTATCATACTTTCTCAGTAATGAGTTGTTGATGGGGCCAAAGGTGGGAAACACCATTTATTGGCTATATCAGGCTACTGTGGAGATGTTCCTTCCAGTTATTGGATTTTACCATACTTAGCCATTTGCTTTCAGCTGCAGCAGAGACCTGGTCCATTTATTTACTTATTTGTATTTCATGTATTTAGATTTACCATTTCCATCAAGAAGGTGCTGTAAGCTGTGTCCTTTCCTGAGGCATCTGTCCACATAATGCCTGATTTCAAAGTGTAAATCAGTGTCAGCCCTGCCACAACTTAAACCTCTAAATAGAAACAATCCTTGGCTCATTGGTTAAGAAAGGTATAGTTTTATTAGAAGTCAAGTGTATTGCAGTAATGCTAAGTTAGAACTGAGAATCGCATGCCAAAACCCTTCTTCCCTCCCCTAGTTGTCTCTCATTGCCCCCCCCCAACCAATATGATTCAGGCTAAAGGTTTTCATAACGGTCAGTCAAGCTTGGTAGTTTGGTATGTGGCTCCCTCCTTCTTCCAGCTGAGTGACCTTGAGGCAGTGTCTTAAGGAGATACAGCACTTACTTTAATTTCCCTAAGCATTCCCTCCTTCATTCCCCCCTCTCCTCAGTTCATGGCAGCGAAGCACAAGCAAGCCTAAGGGAGCAGTTGATAATCAGCATTATATGGGATCCTACGTATTCAGGCTTTGTGGTTTTTTTGGAGTAGTGCTAGATCTTTCTAACAAAGTGTGTTTTCTGAACACAGAACTAATCTTATATTGTACAAAAGATCTAGGAAAATAGTTTTCTTGCTAGTTGTCCTCAAAATGCGTGAGTCATGGGCTTTCCCCTGCTTTTAGTGTGAAAGAGTTTTGCAAAGTTATACATTTTTTTCTTTTTATTTCTTGTGTGATACCATTTTGCCAATTCATAACCATCTTGGTATACTTTAGTGGATATTTCTGGGTTCTGACAATGACAACAACCATTGCAATACTTACTGATTTGAGATAAATCAGATGCTAAATTTATTATCTTCATATTTCTGGAATCTTAATTAATTCCATATCACTGTCTGTCATATGTCTGTCTCCCCATTCTAATTTTTTTTTTGCCCAGAGTGTGTAGGAGCCCGAATTAAAGGAGTTGGAGGGAAATTGACACAGAATTTGCTTTTCCATTCAGAGGGCTGGCAAAGTTGGCTCTTCTATGACTCATGGACTTCAACTCCCAGAATTCCTAAGCTAGCATGATTGGCTCAGAAATTCTGGGAGTTGAAGTCCATGAGTCATAGAAGAGCCAACTTTGCCTACCCCTGGCCTAGAAGATCTCCAAGGCCCCCTTCCAATCCTATGATTCTATGATTAGTCCAAATGGGAGGTTGGGGGAATGGAGATTCTCTGCTTCTATGACCTATCAGTTAAACTAGTGTATTTTTGGATATGGATCAGGTACTTTCTTGAGGGAAAACCAACACATCTCAGGCCTCAGCTACACCCAAGCCTACATCTCTTGGGTAAAAAGAGAGAGGCTGGTAGTTGTTTTTTCTCAATATTATGAGCTGTTTAATGAAGTTTAAGGTATAACCAGTCGATTTCCTAATTGGTCCTGTGTTAAAAACATTGAAATTCTGAAAAACTTTATGTATTCATTAACCAGCACCAAGGAAATCAATCTGTGTTAGACCCATAAAGACAGTACAATTTGGATTTGTTAATGAGGTTGAATAAAATTTGCCCATTAGTGAAAGTACAATTCACACTTGCATGTTTTTCTCTTGAAAAGAACTGGAGGAACACATTTAATCTAATCACAGCAATGAGGTCACTCTTACTGTAGATATTGGTGATGAGATGGGATAGGAACATTTAAAAAAACCAGATCTCTTTCAAAGATTTTAAAACAGGGGTTCAAACTCAAGGCCCGCAGGCCTCATCCGGCCCACAATGTAGTTGGATCTGGCCTGCGCAACAGTCCTGGAAATTGTAAGGAGCCGGCCCATGATGCTTTGGCCCAGCTCAAGCTATCCCGGCATGCACGTGTGCGCGCAGGAGGCAGCAGGTGAATGCGTATGCACATGTGCACACAGGCCCAGCCCACCCCATCCTGGTGTGCATGCATGCAGACAGGAGGCAGCAGGCCAGCATTACCTCTTCCATCACTCACCCCTCGGCCACCACTCCCTCCTCCTCCTCCTCCTACCTTCCTCACGGATCAGGTGGATGTAGCCGCTGCCACTGCCACTGCTGCTGCCATCAGCAGCCTGCTCCAGAAGGTGGTAGACTCATGCCCCCTCCTCCTCACTGCCCCCACCACAACAGCTGTCCACCTGGGTGGGTGTACCCCCTCTCCAGCCGCTTTCCCATGATTCTTGCCCTCACCCGCCTGTTCTGCACCTGGCAGTGGTGGGAGCCCCCCCACTCAGGGAGAGGACGAGACCATCTGGCACGGCAGCAAGTGCAGCACTCCCAGCTGCTCTGGGAGCTGCAGGTGCTAGTGAAGGAGCTGCACAGGTGGGTGGGGACAAGGAGGGGTGGCAGAGGGCTTCGTGCAGGGCAGGGGGACTGGCCGACGGGTGCTTCGCTCACTTCGCCTTGGGCTCCAGCCCCCTCTGACCACTTGATTTTTCCTTAGAGACCATCTGTGGGAGGTGGGGGAGGCCAAGAGGGAGCCACCTGGAAGCCCCAAGGGGGAGATAGCTTGTGGGGCACAGCAAGTTCATGCCCGTTTGGAAATCAGCCATTCGCATTCAGGCTTCTGAAATGGAGGAGGAAAATTTGAGGAAGAGCAGCTTCTGGAATTCCTAACGTGATCTTTTCCAGAAAAGCATTTTTTAAAAAACCTCTTTGCCCCCCTCCCTTGCCTCCCCTTCCTCATTTTCCTTCCCCCCTTCCCTCCCCTCCCCCTCCCCTTTTTACCCTCTCTTTCTCCCCTCCCCCTTCCTACCCTCTCTCCTGATCCTGACCCTCTCACTCGCCCCTTCAGCCTGTCCCTCAACCTCTCCCCCCACCCCACCTTAAATCTAACTGAAATTTTCACCCTCACACACCCCTCTGAGAGGGGTTATAAAAGGAGGGAAGCTTCCCCAGAGTCCAGGAGCCCCACTGAAGGGCAGCTTATCTCTAGGAAGGCATCTTCCCTCTGATAACAGATAACTGACAGTAACCTACCCTGAAGGGATGAAGGTCTCCCTTCTCCTCCTATCAGAGGGCACCTGCTCCTCCACCATTGTGACCTACACCTGTGCCACACAAAGGTCTCTAGGAAGCTACCAAACCAATCACTAAAGCTAAAAAAGATTGTTATTTTTTGTAAGGTAGCCATAGCACTTTGGATGTGGATCGCCTCTTGCTATAGATCAGGGGTGTCAAACTCAAGGCTCCGGGCCATGCCCAGTCAGCTGCGACCACTACAGCCATGTTCCTCCCCCCTCCGTCCCACGGAGGACCACCACAATGTTAATCCAGCCCTCAATGAAATCGAGTTTGACACCCCTGTTTTAAAATATAGGTAGGTGCTTAAAGTTTTTAAAATATGTAACACCAGTGTCTTGATAACTAAAAGTGAGAAAGAAACACTTTATTTCATTTATAAACTAGAAAAATACAAATCAAAAATACAATTCAATCACAGTCTTCATAACCATATCATTTCACAAAAATGTTGTTAACATAAGAAACAACCCCATCCTCCAGATTTCATTCTCTGTTTTCTCTATTTTCAGACTAATGTAGCTGCACAAGTAATAATTTCTGTGAAATATGTTAGTGAAAGCAATTCGTGAACTTAAGTAAACTCAAGAAATTCAGTTTGCTTTAAACAGTGCTACTGAGCAATAAAAGGCATGAATTCATACCCCTCCCCTAGTATGCAAATGTAAAATTAAAGCAACAAAGATAATAATGACTGAGATCTTTGGTAATCAGGTACCATAGCAAGTTTAGTGGCATGAAGGAGAACAAAAATGGGAGAGGGATGGTTTCTGATATAAGATGGAAAATACTGCATTTGTTTCAATTTGTTTTATTTTTATGCTCTTTTAAAATTGTCCACTTTATTTCTGTGTGTATTTATATGAATATAAGTAATTTCTGAATATGATATATTACTTTTGATTTATTAAATTAATTATTAATTAACTATCAATTTGCTTCTAACTAGGTGGACATGCATGGGAACATATTGTTAACATCCCTTGAAATTCACAATGAAGTTGCAAGCAATGAAGTCACAACAAGTGTCACTGATCCACAGAATTCAGCCGTATCCTTTGATAACTCAGGAATCCAGTACAGAAAGCAGAGTTCCAACCGAGAAACTCTTGGGAGACGTACATTAGACAGAACTGGCACTCACACTAAGAAGAGTCATTTGCGGAGAAGATCTTCTCAACTAAAAATAAAAATTCCTGATCTAACAGATGTGAATGCAATTGACAGATGGTCAAGGATGGTGTTTCCTTTCACATTTTCTCTTTTCAACTTAATCTACTGGCTATACTATGTCAACTAAATTGACTTTTACTTCGGTTTTTTTAAACAAAAAGACTGTAACAAGCAAATACTATTTTGCCTGTTATTTTGTATATGTACAGAAGACCTTTTACACTATATAAAATATATACATACTTACATATACATATAGATATATATATAAATCCTATGTGTACATATATTGTGAAAGAATATGTATTATACTCATTGTGCATAAACATGTATACACACACTATGTAATGGTGTACACAAAATGCCTTTTAAAATAAATTTTTCAAATGAGAGAGGCAGCTTTTTGAAGCAGTATGCTTTGAGAAATGTAGTTCTGTAAGATTACCAAATCTTTATTTAAATCATCAAAATTCTGTCCTATTGTTTGCAAAACCAGTTATATACCTTATTTTAATTACTGTCATTTACACTGTCCATTATATAAGACAGGTTTTACTTTCATTTGTTTAATGCTGACCAATTGAATTGTTTCATATCAACTTGAAAGGCTCTGAGACACTTTTACTGTGTTAATATATTTTGTTCACAATGGAATATTTTATTTTTGCATTTTCTTGATCACTTTTACTTGTCCTCGGAACATTCTTACATATTGCTATAATATGCTATTTAAAATTGAACAACTGCTTACATTTTCAGGATTTTTTAGAATATGGGATTATTACCGTATTTTTCGGAGTATAAGACGCACCTTTTTACCCTCAAAAAGAGGATGAAAATTTGGGTGCGTCTTATACACCGAATGTAGCCCCACCAAGCCACCCACACACTTTGGCCTCTGCCTGCCAATAATTTACCTCTTTGCAGCAAACAGAACAGAAACAGAAGCCATATTAGGATAAGAAGAGATGATCTGCCTCCCGACCTACAGCTGACAGGCTTGCAAGCCACGGTAAAATGAAACTAACTACGGTGGCTGTAATGAGACAAAATGCTGGGAGATAAACTGCTAGCAATGTTACACTGCTGAAATTGCAGGAAAGTAAGCTACAGCTACTATAGCCTAGAGGTAGAGCTCTTTCCTCACAGTCAGGAGGTTGTGAGTTCTGTCCTAGGTAGAGGCAGATTCTGGTAATATGTTATTTTGTTAAATGTTTGTAGAATGTTCAAATTATAAGACTTATTTTTTAAAGACTGCTTTATTATTGTTCTAGACAACTTAACAAAATGAAGAAGCTTTTAAAAATAAATTCTTGCTCTGAAGAGGCCCAGTGCTATTGTATCTTCTTTTAAATAGCAGAAAGCCACATCAGTTTTAAAGATCTGTAAAAGTATAATCTGAAATGTCCTGTTTTAGTATTAAGTATTAGTATTAAAATAAGGCAGCTGAGTTAAACCCTGACTTAATCATGTTTGGAGTAGATCTATTTAAATAATTGGGAGAAGTTAGTGTGATTACATTTAAGAAAAATTTCTGGGATTAATATACTGCCATAATGTACATTTCTCCAATTCTTTGCTATTTCTATGGGTCAAGCACACATGCACAGAAATACACAGCAAAACAGTGTATATCATCTGTGCTGCTTGCTGTTTGCTAAATTGCTGGGAGGCAGAGGCCTGTTTTCCTTGTTTTCCTCCCCCGAAACTAAGGTGCGTCTTATACTTCAGTGCGTCTTATACTCCGAAAAATACAGTAAATCATCTATTCAAAATTAGGAGATACTATCTGTGGAAATTCTTTTTGATTAAACTGCAGTAAATCCTTTATTGGGCAGACTTCAGGCAGTGAAGTTTCAATCAATTCAATTCAATCTCCATTTATGAAACTAAAATAGATAAAATCAAGGAGGATCTGTTCATTACCTCTAGATTTTATACAATATATGTACCTCAATAATGAAAATTGATCCAAATTATAAACATTCAGATTTAATGAGAATAACTTTCCTTCTGCATGATCCATCAAGTCAAAGTTTTATTGTATGGCCAGTTTAACTCTCATGTGCTTTGTGTACTTGTTCACTATTTTCAAATTTCCAGGAGATAGCTAGATTACAGGAGATTTTGAAAGGCAGCAGGTCTATGGATTAGAAAAATTCTATAAGAATGGATGAAATTAGTTCTTTCTAAGCTTCTTGCTACTATGCAGCTTTAAAAAAAATATCCATGATGCCAACCAAGAGATGATCTGGTAATTCTAGCTCAAAGTTTTATTTTTTAAAAAAAGTATTCCAAAGATAATTTAGAAAATAATTTTGTTTTTTAACAGATAGGAAAATACGTTCATATTATCAAAATTATTTAACAAGAACAATGTAAAATATATTTGCACAATATGCATACGTATGTATGTATGTATGTATGTATGTATGTATGTATGTATGTATGTATGTATGTTATTTAATTTTTTAGTGCTTTCTATTGTGATGGCATGCTATATCATTTTGTTTCTGTGAAGTTACAAGATTTTTTTTCTTTAGAATTAAATCAATAGAACATTTCTAATGTATAGATTCAATAACAGATCATTTTCAGATCTGTTTTGTATATACACTGGAACTGATAATATAGCTGGTGTGCTACATTCACAAAATATAAATAATAAGGAACAAACATATTTTTTAAGTTTGATGGATTATTATTTTACTTTGGCAAAACATTGCCATTTTTGGTTTTCTTCTTATTCATATTTTCATCCGTTCCAGACTTTTTCCTACTAACAGTTTCTGGAATTAGAGCACAAATGTTCCAGTGCTGTAAAATTAGCATACAGCTTAGGAGTTCAGGTTTAGAGAAAACTGCAGAGAAATGTGAAGTTTTCGGTTACAGTCCATCAACTCTGTATTCCGTGAATTTTACAACAGCAACTTGGACTGTGAAAATGGTGTGTAAGTTCATCTGGAACTTTCATAGATTTATATGTGTGGACGAGAAGAACCAATTTTTCTATTGCCTACTCTACCATTGGAATAGCATGTACCATGTTACGTAAATGTTTCTGCATGTCACTATCTCATAATAACTTTTAAGAAAGGGAGAAAACCAACATCTAGTGAAGATTGTGTATAGGATACACCACGTGTATAATATACACCATTTCCCTCTTCTTCTCAATACTTTAGAGATTTTGAAAATAGAGCTGCAGGGGTCATTGTCTTGCCATTCCAGTAGTGGGAAACTTATTTGAATATCACCCAAAGGTTATGTTGTGGCTGACTAAGTTATCCACTTTTGGTTTTCATTTTAAATCTTTTTGGTAAACAGTCATCTTTTTAGTAAAAAGCAACACTGAAGAAATAAATATTTTAAGAACTTGTCCACTGATGTACTAGATTTTTTTTTTACTGCGTCAAAAAGAATAAATTTGTGTGTGATTCAAAATCACACAATTTTATTGTTTTCAGATTATATACTTTTGATTTTGACAATAAGATAAGAGATAAGCTAGTATCTAGACTGGGGGGAGATGGTTTTCTTGGATGAATACTGTTTATAAATTAAAACTGTTTCAAAAATATTGTTAATGTTTTTATTCATTTTGCTATTATGCCAATACTGGCATTAAAACATCTTTCAAAAATCTATTAGATTTTCTCAAACTAAGAATATTCAGTGAAGTGTTAGTATTTTAATTTAACAAGCAAGTACTTGTACATTAATACATAGACAATATAAAACTTTGATCATTCAAACTGCAGTCCAAATCAGCCTGCTGAAGAAACAGAACTGTAACCTATAGCACGTATATTGCTCTAATGCTTAAAATTTAAAGTATAATATGTACATTTAAAATGTAATAAAATATTTGAGGATTCTAGAAAAGGCTCACCCCCCCACCTTTAACCCCTCCTCAAGAACTGGAAAAACAGGCTGAAATATGACCTTTCAAGTGGCCTCACCACATTGCCAGAACACCTCCTATGGAAATATTGGAAGACAGATACAGCTGGAGAGCTTGAGCATAAGCTCTCCCCTTCTGCCTTTCCAAGATGGTTTTTCACCACCTTGGTCATCAGTTTCAATTGGGAAATTTATGTGAGTTTATATATGAACTTAGCAGCTATGTTGATCCTCAGTAAAAGACCCTAACAAAGATAAGCAGGCATCAACATCAGAAAAATGTTTTAGACAAAGGTGAAATGCTCCCGGTTCGCTCTTGCCTGTCGGTCGTCGGAGAGCCGATCGTGAAGGCAGCGCGATGCTCCGCCCACCCGCCGGGACACCACCATTTGAGTTCTTTTACCCTCTGCGCATGCACAGAATGCTTTGTGCATGCGCAGAGGGTAAAAGAACTCAAATGGCGGTGTCCCGGCGGGTGGGCGGAGCGTCGCGCTGCCTTCGCGATCGGCTCTCCGACGACCGACAGGCAAGAGCGAACTGGGACCATTTCACTGCTAGTTTTAGAACAAAAACTTCACACTTCCATTTAAAATAACATTCATAAATATTAGCAAGAAGTACCAGGACAACTCAAGGACTTCATTGTGATTTCCTTCATTTTAGACCTATCCTTCCATTCTAATAAATTCACCCAAATTTTAAAGTCTATTCTTTTCTTAAGTCAGTCAATGAATCAGCAGGACTTCATTATATGATATCATTTTGCATAGAAAGCGCAATCCAAAGTTATGGATCTTATGACATATTAATTATTATATTTATTATATTATATTTATTATATATTATACAGTATCATTGGATATAACATGGAACATAGTGAAGACAATCATCAACAAGTGGGGGAAATATGACACAACAGTGACATTAACAAGAATTGGATGTCCCTCCAAAATTGATGAAAAAACAAGAAAACTGGTCCAAAAGGCCTACAGCAACATTAAAGGAGCTGCAGGAATTTCCGGCAAGTACTCTTTGTGTACTACATGTGACAACAATCTCCTATATTCTTCATATACCTGGGGTGTAGCAAAGTGGCAAGTTGGAAGCCTTTTCTTACAAAGAAAAACTGCAACATTTTGCAAAAACCTATATGAAGTCCAACAAAAGCATGTGGAAAATGTGTTAATGGCCTGATGAGAGCAAGGTTGAATGTTCTGGCCATAATCCCAAAAGTATGTTTGGTGCAAAAACAAAACTGCATATCACCAAAATCACACCATATACACCAGTGGTGGGTTCCTACTGGTGCGGTCCACTCTATAGCACCGGTAGCGGCCCGCTGGTAACGTCACAGTACCGGTGCGGTTGGTTGCCGGTGCCTGGGCGCCGCCATTTTTTAAAAAAAAAAGTTTAATTTTTTTTAAAATTTTCTTCTGCGCATGCCCAGAAACCGAGCTTCCAGCACTGCGCATGCGCTGCCTTCCTACCCCACAGTGAGTCCAAGCAGGGGAGGATGGCTGAGGGAGCACGTGAGATGCTGAAAGAACGGGCGGCAGGAGCTATCTCCATTCCCCTCCCTTCAGCAGTCCGAGAAGCCACAAATGCGCGGTGATGATCCTAGGCATTTTTGCACATTCGAGGCTTCTTGAGCTGTGAGGGGAGGGGAAACGGGCGGCAGGAGCCTAGGATCATCGAATGGGGAGAAGCATTCAGGCCGGACGGAGCCTTCTAGAAGAACCGCTGCCGCGGTCTTGCTGCTCCCACTGCGGGGGGCTGCATTGCAGGAGGGCAATGCTACCCTGCTTCTCCGGCCGCTGCCAAGCTCCCGAAGCCCACACCCACCCGGTCACATGCATGGCAAGCCACACCCACAAAATAAGCCACGCCCACAGAGTGGTAGTAAAAAAATTAGGAATCCGCCCCTGATATACACAGTGAAACATGGTGGCGGCAGTATTATGCTTTGGAGCTAAATGATGATCTTTTTGTCTCGAAATTATTATTGCTGGAATAGCTAATTCATTAGAGCTTGCTCATTTGTGTTCAACATAAAAATGGAAGAGCTGGAAATGATATATCATTTACACTATACACTATATTCTTAAGATCTAAAATATATCTTAGTTGTAGTATGTTGGAAGAATTTATGTTGGAAGAATGCACAGGAATTGGAATACATTCTGGTTTTTTTGACATCAGGTAGAACTGATTTTTAAGATAGGAAATAAAATATTACTTCATATTTATATATCACTTGAATGATGAAAGTGATGAAAAGAACTTCAAAAAATTGCTCAGGATTACTTCTAATATTTTGTAAAAAGGACAGTATTACGGATTGCATATAACATGGTCCCATCGACCAAACAATGTCGGTTGGCGGGGCCTAGGGGGAGAGGCTTCTCTGTGGGAGCTGCCTTCCTATGGAACCAACTCCCTCCGGAGATCAGGGCCATCCCCACCCTGCTGGCCTTCCGTAAAGCAATAAAAACTTGGCTCTTTCGGCAGACGGGGTGAAAGTGAGACCGAGTAGATTATCCCGGGGTCTCCCCCCTTTAGTTATGAATGTTGGAGATCTTCTTTTAATTCTTATATTTTTTTAATTGTTATATGTTTTATTGTAATGGATTTGACATGCTGTGAGCCGCCCAGAGTCCCCCGGGAGTTGGGCGGCATACAAATCTATTAAATTAAATTAAATTAAATTAAATTAAATTAAACATCTGTTGTGGGTATTGATCAGGTTACTTCCTGTGTGAAAAAATGACATTTCAAAAAGTGCACATAATATTTCTAAAATCCCTATATTATATATGGAGGGATTTTTGGGAGGGTGTCTTTTACTTTTTATTTAGACAAGCAGAGATTCCATACAACATTTATGCTACCCAATTATAGTCACAAAATATTACTATATATTCATGCACTACTTTTAAGACTTTCTCCTTCATTACATGAATAAAACCACTTAGCAGTGACACACCTAACATGATAACGTCATGTATCCGCAAGGCCAGTTAGATTTAATTACAGCTAGTCCTTATTTAGTGACTGTCTCATTTAGTGACCATTCACAGTTATAACAGTGATTAAAAAGTAACTCTGCAATCAATCCTCACTTGTTATCAAGAACAAGAAAGTCCTTGACAACTTTCTGCTCTACCCTGGCACTGCAATTTTACAAGATAGCACTTCAGTACTAAATCATGTCTACTTGTACTTGTACATAGGATACAAGGATATTGTACATAGGATACAAGGATATTATACATAGGATATAAGGGGGATATTTATCAGTAATATACAGTGGTTCAGTAAAGTTCTCACTGAGAGGGCAGGTGGAAAGAACTACAGTATCTACACTGCATATCCAAGTCAACATGTTCCTTCTACCACATGACTTTACAAACCATGACAAATGTCAGACCTTTCTTCTCCAACACCAGCCCCTCCCAAAAAAACCCCACCCTGTATCAGACTCAATAATCTTTTGATCTAAATCTGTGCTTTGGGGGGTAGAAGAAGGAGAAGGAGAAGAATGTTCCTGAGTTTTAATCTAAGATTTGGAAATATTCTACTTATTGAAAATCATTTAAAAATAAATAATTTGATTCAGCAGTGGATCAATGGTACTGTATGCTAAACAATTTGCATGTCAATTTTCCATGGCCATTACATTAGGAAATAAAAGCTAAATTTCCTATATATGCTTTAGAATGAATGGGTTTTCTAATTAATTCAAAACTCTTTTTATGAATGGAGTTTCTTTACACCTGGCACCAAATATGTTTCCAGGTAACAGAAAACACTATAACTCAAATTCAAGAATGTTCAATAGGATATTATTAAAGAATAAGTTATTTCAATATTGTGCAGCTAGGTAGGCTAAGGCAAAAAGTCCATCCTATGTGTAGATATGTAGCATCATTATATGCTAAAACACATTTAAACTGAGGAAAATCCATACTCTTGTCATTCCAGGGGAATTCAAACAGCTTTTTCAACGTATGGGTACCTTGATGTGCAAGGCTGATGATCCTTATGCTAGATTTTGTTAGGCCCTGTAATCTCTTCCACAGTTTCTCTTGAATAACATGTCCAATAGTAGAAATAGCAGCGGCTAGAGGTGAGTTGTTCAACTGAGTGAGTCTGATGTATTGATGTTTCTTCTGTAGGGTCTCTTTCTAAAACATAAAAATCAATTATCATTAGCCAGCACAGGGGAGACTGCTCCTTCTATTTTTAAAGCTGAAAATTATTTTTAAAATAATGATGTGATACGATGTCACAAATGGTGGTTCCTAATGAAGAGTACTAATAGTACATCCAATGGTCTGTCACTGAAACTGCTAAAAATGAATGAATTCTGAGTGCAGCCAAATTTTAGGTCATTAGTTTTGTTTTATGTACAGAATGCCCCATAAGGATGATGGTTGGTAGTAATCGGCCTCATGACTGCTTCAAGCACATTTTTTAACCAGCTCAGCTAAACAGATGAAATTTGCTCATAAAATTTTAAGTTTATTGTTACCAGAGGGATCTGAAGAGAGAATGGGAATAATGCACTCCATTCTGCTTCTGACAAAATTTGTTGTACTTACATAGCCCTTAGGGTAAAATTGGCAAAAACAAACATCTTAACAGCATTGGTACAAGAGAACGCCACTCTTGTAAGCAGAGAGTGGATGGGAACAAATTGCCCTTAGTTTGTTCTTAGGTTTACTGATCCATGTTTTGAAACAGAGCATATGCCAGCATGATTTTCTTCCCCGAAGCATAAGAACACATTTTTATTACTCATATATACCAAAGCCAAGATTGGCCGCAGCCAAGAAGAAGATGACAAAAAAATTTATTTGTGAGATTTTATTTATTTATTTGTGAGATTTATATACCACCTCACAGTGCAAGCACTCTCTAAGCGGTTTACACCAGTAAGCAATGTATATTTATATTGCCCCCAACAATCTGGGTCCTCATTGGTGACTCCTCCAAACAAAAGCAAGTACAAGTATGTGTCAGGGTTCCAAATAGCATCCAAAATTTTATTTATTTATTTATTTATTTATTTATTTATTTGTTTGTTTGTTTGTTTGTCAACAAGTGCAAGGAAACAGGACACATGAAAAAATGGCACAAATAAATGGATATAAAGAAGCAAAACATAGCCATAAACACATAAAATGAATACATACAAATGGGTACAGTAGGACAGGGACAGTAGGCACGTTGGTTCGCTTATGCACACCCCCTTAGGGACCTCTTAAGAAACGTGTAAGGTCCACAGTAGACAGTTTAAGGTAAAAGGTATGGGGGTTAGAGAAACTAACAACAGGATCAGGTAAAGTGTTCCAGACATTTACTATTCTATTGCAGAAGTCGTATTTTCTGCAATCAAGATTAGAGCGGAATATATTTAGTTTGTATCTATTGATAGCCCTAGTGTTATTGCGGTTGAAATTAAAGTAGTCGTTAACAGGTAGGACATTAAGGTAGATGATCTGATGTACTAAGCTTAGGTCAGAATGTAGACAGTGTAGTTCAAGGTTTTAAATTAAAAATTAAATCAGAGTCCGAGTCAAAGTATTCCTCAAAGTCCCAATTTATTATTAGAGCCATGTTGGTACATCTGGGTGAAACCCGAATCTGAAGTCCTCCGGGTTTCACCACCCAGTTGAAAGTTCAAGTCCTTGCCTCCATACCCACAAATCCATCACGTTGCCCAATCTTCATCTGCCATGTTGGCAGAGTCCACCCATCTCCTTCCGTGCAGGTGCAGAGGTGCAGAGACAAAGGATGACCTTGGCTTTCTAGAAAAAAAATGTTATGGCTACATACTAACAACCTCACACAATCCCCCCTCCCATTTCCCCACAGTAGAAAATGCATAGTAGAATAGTATAAAGTGTGGCAGGCCAAAGATCCCAATTAAAATGGCTTCAGCCTGACAGTATGAGTTGTACAAGGTACCTTTGTAAAAGGGGAGACCTTGCCTGGTCGTCTTTCCTTGTGCTGATAAGCTGGATTTGAACATGTTCCCATGATGTTCCAGAGAGCTCTGATTTTGGCTAGTTTTAATTGTAATTTGAAGTCCTTCTGTTTTCTCCTTTGGCTCAGTGGTGATTAGACCTGTCATATAAACATTAGGTGCTCATTTATATTAGATGAAGTGTCTGTGCCATTTAACTCAGTATTTTTTACACTGACTGACAGCAACTCTCCATGTTTCAGGATTTTCAGCCTGATTAGTTATGCAGGAATTGAATGCAATATATTGTACCACTGAGACGTTTAGCCACAGATTGTTTTTTCCCCCCACAGAGAAGCCATGCCAAGATGTTTGTTTCCCCATTCCACCACACTGGGAGATCATGCCAACTATTTACAAGATGCAAAAGAGCAGATGTGGGGGGGGGGGTAGGAGCTGCAGCCAAGCTGGTGTGAAAGCCCAATTCTGTTTCCACTCAACCAAGAAGTGTGTTCAATATAATGATGCATGCACAAGCCAGTTCCTGGTTTCTATCCTCATTCAGCAGTATAACCACATCCCGTGGGTAAGCCTCTTCTTTGAGATGGAACATTTTAATGTGATTTTTTTTCCACATCCAGGAGCTTCCCTAAAGTACATTTTATAGTCCAGTTCATATTGAATGTCTGAACTTGGTAATAAATAAGCCCAAGCAATAATAAAGAGCCTGTAAGCTGCCTCATTGATGCAGTGTTCTGCTATTTGCCACTTTCTGTTCCAGTTCAGGTATAACACATCTAGTGCTTTAATTTTTTCAAATGTTCAGAAAAAATTAAGAAAAATTCTAATTGTACTATATTGGTCTTTCTGCTGATAACTTAATGAATAGCACTTAGCACTTAGCACTTAGCTTTACAGCCCTCTCTAAGCAGTTTACAGAGTCAGCATATTGCCCCCAACAATCTGGGGTCCTCATTTTACAGACCTCAGAAGGATGGAAGGCTGAGTCAACCTTGAGTTGGTCAGGATCGAACCCTTGGCAGTCAGCAGAATTAGAATGCAGTACTGCAGACTGCGCCACCACAGCTCCTAATGAAAGAATGATCCAGTAAATATTTGCCTAAGCCAGAAGTTTAAATAATTCTTATAAGAAAAACATATCTTACAATGCTAGAACAACCAATGATTCTAAGACCGTTGGCCATGCAGGTACAAAGATAGCCAGGGAAATTACTGAAGCTTTGGAAATGGGCACCTTGTCAATTAACAGGAGTGTTGATTTACCACCAGCTTATAAAGCACTTAGGACCTGTGGGCTTGGCATCACAAGGAAACAACAGTCAATGGCCAGCCATCAACACATCAATCAACCAATAGGAAGGCATCACATAAATACAATTCACAGAATAGCCCAAAGCACATATTCCACATAGAGAGGAGTTCCCCCAAAGTTGGTCTCCAGCATGAGTCCTAAAGCTCAGAAGAGTACATCCTGGTGACCGACCCAGATTCGATCTTGCAACCAATGATGTTGTGCATGTTCATGTGCCTGTTTACTGAACTCATTTATGGGGGGGAAAATACTTAAAATACATATATGGTAATGTTAAGGAAGTATTCAAACTATACTAAGTTTTCTGGGAAACACATGTTAAAAATAATATGACTGAGGCCCACTGGCCTTAGACAGGTCTTCTGAAAAATGTATGGTCAGACAAACAGGATATTGAATTTATTTCTTGGGCAATCTTAGTGTACAATGAGTAAACTAAAGTTGGGCAAAATACTTGTGTAAGTTTCGGCTTTTTGTCTTTGTCTTTCTTTTTAACGTTAAATCTAATTAAGTAGTTTTCCTCATCTCTTTGACTTTGATGTCATAGTGTTGGCTGAAAACCTGAGTCATTAATGACAAATGTGAGAGTGTATGATATAAGAAGGGGAAATCACTGGATGAAAGTTCAAGGTAATCGTATGAGCCTTTTTGATTCTCCATATGACCTATGAAAGGGAGAGTTGGGAATATCACAAGAAAAATAAAAGTAAGCTGAATGCAATGAGAACAGAAAACTTGAGTATTCATGGCAAAACTAGAAAATAGAAGGTAAAGAGTGAATAGGGGTTGAATGAATGAAGGACTTCTACTGGATTTTGAAAATAAAAAGGAAACGAAAACGATGACTACAAAAGAAATACATTGAATTGGTTTGGCTGTAACTGAAAATGGATGAGAACTGAATCAAGGAGATAAATGGATTGAGAAAAAGGAAATGATCAAGAAAGACTTTCCTAGATGGAATTGATAAGATTAAAAAAGAATAGTGTGGAGAGTTATAATTTTCATAAGTTAGATTTGTGTGTTTGTGTATGTGTGTACACACAGACACACACATACATACATGTGTGTGTGTGTGTGTGTGTGTGTGTGTGTGTGTGTGTGTGTGCGTGTGTGTGTATGTATCCCTAGAACCTCATCACTCCCTATTAAACAGCAAAAGTCCAGTATGGGTTATCAGAAATAACAATATACATATTACAAATTATATCTACTATATGCAATCTGAATGTTTCCTTTCCTTTTAAACAAAACACTCCACTCAAATTCAAGAAACAATTAAACATTTACCAGTACAATTAACAATTACCAGAAATAACCGTAGTTCAGTGGTGGGTTCTACTTACCTTCCCCACCGGTTTGCATCGTGACGGAAGTGCACATTTTGTGCATGCATGCGCGTCCCTTCCCAGAAATGACCCTCTGCACATGTGCAATACTTTAAAAAAAGCTTCTGCGCATGCGCAGAAGCAAAAAACAAGAAGGCGGCGCCTATGGCACCGCCGACAGAACCAGCTTGGGGGCGTAGCAGGCATGGGTCGCTGCTGGTTGCAGCGACCCAGGCCGCCAAGTTACTAACGGTTCTATAGAACTGGTCCAAATCGGCAGGAACCCACCTCTGCCATAGTTATCCAATTCCAAACAATAAGCCATTAAACATCCCCCCAAATAATAATCCATTATTGTAACCTTCATTGAATAAAACAATTTTGTATTCTTTCTTCTCTCTGTAAATGGCGGATCTTTAAAATCCTCAAAGTTCTGACATCTGTCTTCTCATGCTCCATTTTTCTCATCTCTCAATTCTTGTCATCTTTACCAAGCCCGGTTTGTACTTCTAACATAGCAACCCCAACAAATTCCTCTTGTAAATTCAGTATAAGGAAATACTCCAGATGGTTCATCTGATTTATTTGTATTTCTTTATCAGTTTTTAAGTCACCATTTTTTATTTGTAAATCCATTATTTTCATCTCCTTCTAAGCTGTAATTTCTAATTTCATCTGTAAATCAGTTTCAGTTTTATTCATGGGGCTTCTGATTGCTCCTCTGCAATAACACCAATAGATTCTATGAAAGAGTTAAATAGTTCAAAAAGCTCCTGTCATCATAAATCAAATGTTTCTTTTAAGTAGCCATCTGGTGCTCTGAAGTGTCTAATCTTCAAAGTCTTATTATGTAAACAAAGGATTTTCCCATGGAGAGGATATTTTCAATCAAGCTGAAAGTCTTAAATCAAGCCCATTTGAGTTCTTAATCCATGAAAAACTTTCCAAACCCAATAAAATAATCGATCTTTTGCTCAATATTCAAAAAATAAAAATCTTTAAACTTATAGTTAAACTGGTTGTTTTAAACAATTCAAGGAAATTTATTCAGTTATTTCAATAAAACTTGCTAGTCTGGATGGTCTGGGTCTCCCTGCCTGAACCATTAGAGGACAGCAATTCTATTACACTGTGAACTTTTGGTAGGAAATCAATAGGGGACAATATATTCATATAAATATATTATATTATCGATATATAATGGGGACAATTTATAAAGAAAATAGTCTTAAACAATGAATGGATCAAAAAGAAGATAAGATAGAAAACACTTGGCTATGTAGAAGAAAGATTAATGCTCTGTTGGCCAGACTCAGCAAAGAACCTAGTTTTGCAAGGTCCAGCATCCATAACTGAATTTAATTGTAAAAGCCAGAGCTTTACTGAAAAGACTACATAGATTTGCCAAAAGAGGGCCAAGATGAGTTTAACAGATTTCAGTCAATGAAAAGGGGATGAAACGACTTATAGGAACTCACGATGAGCTACACCATAGAGAATCAGGGCACATATTGCACACTCTTTGGTTTAGTCTCTCTGTCCCAAATCAAAGATGTCTCCCTTAATGAAGTGGAAGAACAGGAGCTTATTTTATTTTATTATTTTATTTTATTTTATTTTATTTTATTTTATTTTATTTTATTTTATTTTATTTTATTTTATTTTATTTTATTATTTTATTTTATTTTATTTTATTTTATTTTATTTTATTTTATTTATTTTATTTTATTTTATTTTATTTTATTTTATTTTATTTTATTATTTATTTTATTTATTTTATTTTATTTTATTTTATTATTTTATTTTATTTTATTTTATTATTTTATTTTATTATTTTATTATTTTATTTTATTTTATTTTATTTTATTTTATTTTATTTTTTATTATTTTTTATTATTTTATTTATTTTATTTTATTTTATTATTTTATTTTATTATTTTATTTTATTTTATTTTATTATTATTTTATTTATTTATTTATTTATTTTCTATTATATAATAATAATAATAATAATAATAAATAATAATAATAATAATAATAATAATAACATCATCATCATTAAAAAGCAAGTTTAGCCCATGGGCTGCACATCCTATTGCAGTAATATGTGGATACTTCTCCATTATGATTTCCCATGCTGCTTTCATATTGCTGGCATTGTCAGTAAGCAAAGCAAAATACTTTACCACTCCCAATTTTCTGTAGGACATCACAGATTTTACAGCTGATATACTCTGCAGTATGTCTGTTCTCTCCTGTTTCAATGCTTTTGTAAAAAAAACTGGCTGAGGTGTTGTTATAACAAAATTTATAATTCCTTCTCCTCTCACATTTGTCCATCCATCTGTAAGTAGTGCAAGACACAGTGCTTCATTAATTTTTCCTTGCACCGATTCCATTACACGTTCATATTCGTCCAAAAGAGGCTTGCTCAAAGTATGTCTGCTGGGCAATTGGTATGATGGTCTTAATAATTTCAAAGCTTCCTGCCAGTATGTATTTTCAGTTATTGAAAATGGTGTTCCAGAAGAATATATTGCTCTTGCAAGTGCTTGATCAATTTTTTCCTGATCTTCAGGTGTCATCTTGTCTATAAATGAAGTTAGTGAATAATTTTTGGATGCAGCTGTCTTCAGTATCTGTTTACTTGAAGATGCTGCTGATGGGACAACACTTTGTGTTGCTGCTGACGTTATAGATGGAGTAGAATGGAACGTTGTCTTCTTCCTGAACGTCCATTCTCGTAGGGTGGAGCTAGCCTCCAAGATTGGGAATGACACATTCTACAGCCAATTAGGACTGAGTCTGGAAAACTATAAAAGCTGGTTCCCCCTGATACTCCCCCTCTTGAGACGAAGTACCAGACCAGACTCCCGTGTACTCCCTACGGTTATTACCACACCCACAAAAGGGTGGGACTTGGAGGCTAGCTCCACCCTACGAGAATGGACGTTCAGGAAGAAGACAACGTTCCATTCTCCATAGTGGGTGGAGCTAGCCTCCAAGATTGGGACATGCCAAAGCAGTACGTCCCAGGGAGGGTCCCTAAATGACCAACTCAGAAACCCCCGGTTGCGTTGCCGCCAACAAAACGCGACGGCCAAAATCCGCTTCCGCGGAAGCAAACCGGTCCAGTTTATAATGTCTAATAAAGGGTGTCGGGGACGTCCATGTCGCCGCCCGACACACTTCCTCAATCGAAGCAGATGTAGACCACGCTGCTGTGGTTGCTGCGCTTCGAGTGGAGTGGGCCGTTATCTGTCTCGGACATGGAAGGCCCTCCCTCTCGTACGCTGACGCGATCACCGAACGTATCCAGCGACCCACCATGGCCGAGGAAGCCTTCTGATCCATGGATGCCGGCGAGACCCCTATGAACAACGCCTCCGATTGGCGAAAAGATGCTGTGCGCTGAAGGTACGTCTGCAAAGCCCGCTTAACGTCCAAGAAGGAAAAATCGACCTCGGGGTCGGAAGAGACCCCAGGACAGAAGGCGGGAAGGACGATCTCCTGAGCGCGGTGGAAATGGGTGTTAATCTTGGGGATGAACGCCGGGTCCAAACGGAGGACAATCCTGTCCGGGAAACATTTGCACCTGTCGGGGTGAGCCGAGAGCGCCGCTAGTTCGGATATACGCCGCGCCAAAATAATGGCCACAAGAAAAACCACCTTTTCCGTCAAGTGTCGAAGGGTCGTTGTAGACAACGGCTCGTACGGAGCCCCTGTCAGGGAAAGTAGAACCTTTTGAAGGTCCCAGGACGGGTAACGATGAACCACCGGCGGTGAAATATTGGAAGCTGCGCGCAAGAAGCGGCTTATCAGGTTGTGGCGGGACAGCGGTACAGAGCCCCGCGTCGAAAGCACCGTGGACAGAGCGGCCACCTGCCGCCGAAGGGTATTCGGTGCGAGTCCCTTATTCAATCCGGACTGGAGGAACTGCAGAACCTGCATGACGGAGAGGTCGACAGGAGACACCGCCGACGCACCGCACCACTCGCAGAAAGCCCGCCAGGTCGAGTTGTAAATACGTACGGTGGAGGTCCGTCGAGATGAGAGTAGGGTCTGGATGATCACCTCTGGCACTCCGCGATCCGTCAGAGTGCGCCGCTCAAGCGCCAAGCGGTTAGTTGATACCAGTGCGGGTCCGGGTGTCGCACTGATCCCTGCGAGAGCGACGACTCTGTCGGAGGGATCCGCCAAGGCGCTTCGATGGAAAGGGATCGTAGATCCGCGAACCAGGTCCTCCGAGGCCAGTGCGGGGCGAGGAGTATCACCTCCGCGCGCTCCTGCAGTATCTTGCGGATCACCCGTGGAATGACCGACAAAGGCGGAAACGCGTACAACAGGCCCTTCGGCCAGGGGCAACAGAGGGCGTCCACCCCCTCCGCCCCGTACACCTGGTACCGGCAGAAGTAGCGTGGCAGTTTCGTGTTCTGTGGTGACGCGAACAGGTCGACCAGGGGATGTCCGAACCTGGCGGTCACCTCGTGAAAGAGGGCCTGGTCGAGGCTCCATTCCATGGAGTCCACCTCGTGACGGCTGAGCCAATCGGCCGTGCAGTTGGACACTCCCGAAATGTGTTCCGCTCTCAGGGACGCAAGGTGGCGTTCGGCCCAGAGGCCGAGAGCCCTGGCCTCCGACATCAGCTGCTGGGAGACCGTGCCCCCCTGCCGGTTGATGTGCGCCTTCGCCGTTACATTGTCGGTTAGCAGGAGCACATGATGGGCGGACAGGAGGGGCAGGAACTGCTGAAGGGCCAGGAATGTCGCCCGCAATTCCAGGAGGTTGATGCTGAGGCTCGTCTCCGCCGGCGTCCAGGTGCCCTGAGCTACACGTGGCCCGGAGTGAGCCCCCCACCCACGAAGGCTGGCGTCGGTGGTCACCGTAGTTTGACGCGACTCGTTGAATTCGGTCCCCTTGGCCAATGCGGGGGACCGCCACCAATGGAGGGAGTCGCGGACAGACGAGGGAAGCCAAACCCTTGACGAGGAAGCGCTCCGGTTCTGGCGCTGAAAAGGCAAAAGAAACCATTGTAATTCCCTGGAGTGCAGCTGCGCCCATGGTGTGACATGGATAGCCGATATCATTTTGCCCAACAGCGAAGACAAGGTGTTCAGGGGGACCAAATCCATCCTGGACACCTGTCCTGCCAGGTCGCGCAGGCTAGCCTGACGCTCCGGGGAAAGATACACTCTGCCCTCCAGGGAGTCAATGATGGTGCCTAGTTGGGTGAGCCTATGAGTAGGATCGAGGTGGCTTTTCTCCAGGTTTACTGAGAAGCCATGTGAACGGAGCACCTCCAGTGTATGATGGACGTTAAGCGAGGCCTGCTCCAGAGTGGCCGACTGAATGAGTATGTCATCCAAATAGCACTGAATACGTATGGGGATGGCTCTAAGGTGAGCTGCGAGGGCCGCTAGAACCTTGGTAAAAACCCTGGGGGCCGATGAGAGGCCAAAGGGTAGAGCTGGTAGTGCTGGTCGAGATAGCAAAAGCGAAGATATTGTTGATAGGCAGGATTGATGGGTATGTGGAGATATGCCTCCGTTAAATCAATGGATGCCATAAGGTCGCCCTCCCGGATGCTGGTAAGAATAGACTGCAAAGTAGTCATCTTAAACTTTTTGTAAAGCAAGTATTTATTTAGACGCTTAAGATCTGGAACCGCTCTCCACCCTCCCGCGGACTTCTGGACGAGGAATAAGATCGAGTAGAAACCCCGGCCCCTCTGCTCCGCCGGCACACGCTGGATTGCGTCGATCTCGAGGAGATGCTGGATGGCATTCAGCATGAGAGACCTCTTACTAGGATTCGAGGGGCGGGGGCACCTCAGGAAGAACCCCGGGGGAGTGGAGATGAGGTCCAGCTTGAGACCCGATGTCACGGTCTCGCGGACCCAAGCGTTGGTCATGGTGGCCTCCCACCGCCTGGCGAAGAAACGCAGGCGGCCCCCAATGGGAGGACCGATGTCGTCTACTTGTAATGGCAGTAAGGGCGACCGCCGGTGGCCCGAAAAGGGCACTTAGTAGAATTATCTGCTCTGCGCCTATCCTGGCCCTGGTTCTGCCGCCCCCCAGACTGCTGTCTGCCCTGGCCGTAGGAGGGCTGCCTGAAGGGGCGTCTAGGGAAGGTGGAAGAAGTGGAAGGGGCAGACTGGGCAGCCTTGTTCTGCGCCTTACGGGTGGCGTTCGGGAGCACCTTCCTTTTATCCTTGGATTCCACAAGGTAGGGATCCAAGGCCTCCGCAAAAAGGGACTGACCCTTCACCGGAGCTATCGCCAGCCGCCATTTGTGACGTCAGTCAGCAGGCCAATTGCGGAGCCAGTGCATCCGGCGAGCCACAACCGCGGATCCCATCGCCCTGGCCGCGAAGCGGGAGGCCTGGAGGGTGGCGTCTGACGTGAACTGGCTGGCGGCAATCAGCTTGTTTATGTCCTGCCGAGTTCTGGTGTCCGCGTCGGTCAGGCGCTCCTGAAGGCTCTTTAACCAATGGATCGATGTACGGCAGAAAAAAGATGCCATGGACGAGGCCCTGATGGCCCAGGCAGCTGATTGGTGGGCCCGCTGTAACGCTTGCTCCGTGCGGCGATCCTCGGGACGCAGGAGCTCCTCCGAGTCCCCCGGCATTTGCGCAGTCGTGTATAGCGCCTTTATTGGTGGATCGATCGGGGGGATCGGAAGGTGCTGCGCCAAGGCCTGATCCACGTTGTAGTAGCGCTTGTCAACCGTGGATGGGGCAGCCCCGGCCGACGGGGCTTGCCACTGCTTTAGCACGGAATCCACAAACAGGCGCGGAGTTGGAATGACCTCAGCCTGTGAGGTGGTTTCCTCGAACACTTCCACTTCCACTTCCTCCTCATCGGTTTGCTTGGCCGCCGCAGAGGAGACCTTGGCCATTGCCTTGGCCTTGTGGAGCAAGGATTTGAAGAGGCCTGGGTTGAACAGGCCAGTGGTCACCGGTGTTTCTGGTGCCATGTCCTCATCAGCTGAGAGGTCAAGCTCCAGCTCCATGTCTTCTGGGTCCCGGATTGACCCCGGGGTTCCCAGCAAGGCATCTTCCCCCTCACCCATGGGCTCGGACTCGGCTGCAGTGGTAGAAGCAGTAGCCCGGGACTGGACCCTTGGGGTAGTGGAGGTTGGAGTTGTGGCATTGGCCTGCTTCAGGCCTGCCTCAATACCCTTCTGGATGGCAAATTGTATTAAAGCCTGAATCTCGGGGCTTTGAAGTTGAGCAGCAGCTGATGGTGACGGGGTGCCACGCTCGTTGCTCGCCCTGGGTCTGGGGTCTTCCCAGACATCCCCTTCCCCCAGACAGAGGTCGGGGTTATCCAAGGACAATGCTCCTGATGATTGCCTGGAGCGACTGGGGGGCAGGGTCCCTGAAGGTTTGGCAGGTGGGGTCTCCTTGCTGCCAACAGGGGGCGTGGGCACTGGAGCAGGAGCAGGTGTGCGTTCCCTGGGGCCCTCTGGGGTCCTGTGCCGTTCCCCCCCGCCTTGCTGAGAAGAGTGTTTGCCCTTATCCGAGGCAGGCTGATGGGTGGGGGAACGATCCCTGCTAGGCCTCTGCCGGGAGGGAGAGCGGTCCCTGCTAGATGACCCCTTGGCCCACCCCTGCTTATCCCTGCCATCCTTGGACTTAGATGTGCTCTTGCCGGATTTGGCCTTTTTGTCGGCCATCAGGGACAATGAAGCAGATGAGGGCTTGTGCTTGTGGAACGAGCTGCTCAAGTCCTAAGATGCCGGGCTGAGCGTTGGCTGCGGTTGTGCGGTCCCGTGTGCAAGAGGCAGGCAGGCGGGCTTGCTTGAGTGCTTGTGGGATGAGCTACGAAGGCCGGTACGTTGGCCAGAGCTCCAAAAATTATGCAAGGGCGGTCGGCGGCCAGACGCGGCAGCGGCTCGGCTGCAGGGCGGAGGTAACTGCCGGAGGGCCGACTGCAGCTGCGCGGGCGGATTGGCGGCAAAGGACGATCCCTGGCTGACAGAAACCTGGATCAATGACGTGGAGCGCCGACTGCGCCTGCGCCAGTGCTCAAAAGAGGGCGGGGGTGGAGCCGATCCGCTCCTCGACTGCAGGCCCTCGGCGCCAAGTTCGGAGGCCGCGAAGCGTTCTGACAGTTGCCGCCCGCAATTCGCCCAGAAGGCCGGTGGTCGAGCCGGACGTCAGATTCCTCGAGTACGGCCTTGGGGCGACCAGGGAGCCCACTGTGGCCGTGAAGGGGGTGCGAGGCGAGGAGCGCGCAAGCGCTAAGCTTCTGCGCTCTGATCGGAAGCCAAATCCCTCAGGAGACCTCGCACACGCAGCGGATGTGGCACAGGCCACCCTGGCCTAGTCGCCCAAGCGCTAGGCTTCTGCGACAGTTATTTATTCCACCACGATAAGGCCAGGCCGCAGGTAGATAAAGTTGGCCAGTCACACCTCAGTAGCCCTTGGCAGGCGATGGGTTATAATCCCCACGCTAGTTCCCCACACAGCAGATGACAGTGGTGTGGGGCAAGCACTCACGTTTGACAGTTGAAGAAGTTGAAGAGTAGACACAGAATTAGGGAGACACAAGTCCTTGACTAAGACTGAGTCGAAAGAGGGGGAGTATCAGGGGGAACCAGCTTTTATAGTTTTCCAGACTCAGTCCTAATTGGCTGTAGAATGTGTCATTCCCAATCTTGGAGGCTAGCTCCACCCACTATGGAGAAAGAGGGCTTCTTGAACGAGAACGTCGAGAAAAAACTATGTGCATTGTCATCATTGTTGTCCTCTTCACTTCGATCCATGAAGGATTTTTTAATATCTACAGGACACTTGTTACATACAAGAATGTGTTTTGTCATCCTGGTAGCATTTGGAAATGCATATTTCATCTGACAATATTTGCAAATCACATTTTTCTTTTCAGAAGAACTTGTAATGTGAAAATGCCTCCATATGCTAGATCAGCAGTTCCCAACCTGGGGGTCGGGACCCCTTTGGGGGTCGAACGACCATTTCCCAGGGGTCGCCCCGGCATCCTCAGCTCTCCCCCCCACTGCCACAAGCCTGGCCATATCGTTCCCCACAACCCGTGACCCCACCGTGACCCACCCCGCTGCTGCCATTTGGGTTCTCTTACCCTCTGCGCATGCGCAGCATGCTTTGCACATGTGCAGAGGGTAAAAGAACCCAAATGGCGGTGGTGGGGTGGGTCACGGTGGGGGAGAGGAGGCGGGTCGCGGGTCGCGGCATTAGGAAGGTTGGGAACCGCTGTGCTAGATGTTGGTCTCACCATTTTTCTGAGGGGAGTAGGAAATAAAAACAAGAAAAAATGACTACTTTGCAAGAAGACACTAATCTTTGGTTGTGTGTGTGGGTCACTGGGGGAAGAACCAGATTACTGGTAATTAAATTATTGTTTACACAAAAGTTTATAAAGATAAACTAATGTAGCTAAATGATTCAGTTTTCTGGATTCAGATAAATGTAAACTCTTACCTTTTTAAATTAAGTATATACTTTCAGGTCCTTTTTGTTGCTCTGTATTTTCTTCCAATGCTTTTGAGGCCTAGTGAAGAGGACAGAACAAACCAAACACACCCACGAACATGCAAAAGCAAAACTGAAACCTTTTTCTTGTTACAATAGCAGCACCTCCTAAAGGAAGAAATGCATATTGTTCTTGCATTGGAGGGTTCAGTTTGTTACCTAGGACTTGCTTGTCCTCACTCAGTGCACAGAAATTAGAATAATCTGATGTCATACATTTTTTTAGAAATGATTTGGAAAATATTTGAACACCCTGTCTTAAAATATTTTATTCATCATGTTAAAATGGTTTTTTTCTTTTTTCAATTTTTCCAATTTTGGGGGGGGGGAAAACAAAAAAGCCTTCAGAAAAAAAATGGGAAAAAACCATTTTTTTTTCAAAATTTTCCAGTTTTTTCCCAGGCCTTCACATCTCTATGCATGCCCCTTACATACCTCTTAGGAATGGGGTGAGGTCAACAGTATAATTGGTTTCATTCAATGAAATGTCCCAACCTGCATTCACAAGAATGACAGCTAGTTTCCTAGACTAGGAATATGCATTCCCTAACTTTGATCAAAATCAACATTAAGGGAGACAAGTTTTTTGTCTTATCACCTATTGTTAGGAAAATGTTTTGTTCTTTTAAAATGAAAGACAGAAAAAGAAGTTGCTGTGCCTAGTTGAAAGGTACCATCTTCCCAATAGTTTAGATAAAATTTTGAAATTTTTTCAAGAGCTTAGTGAAGTTCAGGAGGAAAAAAGCAAATGATTTTATTTCAAGATGTGAAATAATTTTTATATTTATAAAAAATAATTATAATCTTAATTCTGTACAAACTCAGTGATTGCATACACTTCAGTTTTTATGTATATTTGAAATTTTCATGAAGATAATTGTTTCCTTTCAAATCAATTCAGATTTTTTTTTCTGAAAAATTCTGATGAGTTCTGGAGTCGGGGGGAAATGAAATAGATTAGTGCCATATTATTATCTTTGGATTTCTTTTTTCCATTTAACAAGTTTGTAAATTGAGCAGATCTTTGCTTTATTTCCTACATATTTAGAATTTTAAGATTTTAAACTTAAAAATAAATGACTGTTATATATTTCTTCTCTTTTTTCTTTTGTAAAGTTTGATATTTTTTAAAAAAAATTCTTTGAGATTGTTCTATATTCCATGGAGAAAAGAAAGGCTAAAACCGCTAGTCACTTTCCTCCTTAGATTGTTTGATTAAAGTTCTTGCTCTTTTGTGTAAATCCTAAGCTTTACACAATTATAATTCCCATATTTGTCTTACTCCATAATAAAGCTACAATCTAGAAATCATTCATTGTAATCATACATTTAATTACATTTATGTAGAAAAACTTTTCTCATCTATTCTCTTCTAGGTGATGATTTTCAAAGGGATATTGGTATACATTGAAGGGAAACTTTTTGTTATGATAATATATCAATATACAGAAAATTGGTGGTGGTAGCACCACCAATTTTGCTATTACTTTCAATTTTGAAAGTAATAGCAATTTTGCTATTACTTTCAATATTGGAAATAATAGCTTTCAAAATTGAAAGCTATTACTTTCAATTTAGCTATTGAAAGTGAATAAAATTCAAAGCATTGCAGGACTGATTAGTAAGCCTGGATCTTTCATCCCCCAGATAATCTGCTCAGAAATTAAATGGTCTGGTAAACTACTAGTTCCCCATTCTACATGTAAGTACTTTCATTCGATTATAAATAAATAGCATTATCTAGGGATAAAACCAATGGTAAAAAACCAATATAATTTGAACTCGGTGACCTCCATATGATACCTTTTTTTATACGCCCACATGTTTTCATTCCAGGTTTCAAGGCTTTAGGTTAGTCAGAAAATTCCATCCTGACAAGCAAATTGATTTCTCCACAAATAGTCTTCACCACCTAGTAGGCATGCAAGCTAAGGCTCTTCAGAATGTGTATGTATCGATTCCATCATTCACAGTCAAGAAGTAATTGCTCCCTATGAGCATGTTTATAGATGCATACAAGGTCCTGGTTCCTTGTGAGATGTCACAGTAGTTCAACATCAACAGCAGAGGACAGCATTGTTAGAATGTAGAGGCCAGGACAGTTGAAACTCTTTTTGAATAAATTGAGCCATATTCCAAAATAAGACAAACCAGACACTTATCTGAAAAGCAGTTAGTTTAATGAAGACTTACTGGTGAGAAAACCATTTCATGTTTCAGATAGACCCATGATGGCGAACCTATGGCACGCGTGCCCAAAGTGGCACGCGGAGCCATGCTGCCCGGCATGCGTGGCCTTGCCTGTTTGTTTTCTGGATTTCTGGCACACATGCGTGTGCAATGATCAGTTGTCCTTCACGCACGTGGCAGTGCCAAAAACCGGTATGCGCATGCGCGCCAGCCAGCTGATTGTCAGGTGTGCATGCATGCCAGAACCAGGAAGTTCGGCTTTTCCAGAGCGTGATCCCTTCTCGCTTGCGGCAGTGCCAAAAACCAACCTGTGCATGCGCACTGGCCAGCTGATCATTGGGCGCACATGCACACTAGAACCCGGAAGTTCAGCTTTTCTGGAGCATGGCCCCAACGCGCACGTGTGCGAAGTTTCGGCATGACCTTTTCGGCACTTGGTGCCTAAAAGGTTCGCCATCACTGAGATAGACTATAATTACGAGCCTTCAGCCAGACATTTTTGCAGAAATATGTTCATATTTTGTATATCAGATTCTTTTCACTGAATAAATGATTTCTTATTCCTTGCTGATTCAAAGAGATGGAGCTCCTCCCTCTCTACTTTTTCCAATCTTGCCCATGGAACATAGTTCAAGTTATTGTCTCTTAACCCTAATAAGGCAGCAAAGGGAAACACTTCCAAAAAATGTTACTGGGAAAACAAGTTCATGTACTTGTCAGGCATCAAGACTGACTCAAAGGCACACATGCACACAAAACTGCATAATGCACCACCCAAAAGTAGCAACCTTTTAAAATATGACACCCAGGTTGATTTTATACAGACTGTCATCACTAAACTAGTACTCTCCATAACAAGCTCAAACATACATTAATGTGGTATTTATCTCATTTATAATCTTGTTTAGAACCCAAATAAGTTCCTGGTTTGCTGGGCATTAGCATGGTGGTTACTTGCCTCCAGATATTCATAGAAATCTGTAGCTCACTGAAAGATTATTGCGTCATCCAGCATGCAGGACTTTGTTTCGAGGAATTTTCTAAGGCTCTTCTAGACATACAGATTCTAAGAGTTAGAATCTAAGAGTTAGGGCAGGTTCAGGGCTAATGGTATATGTGGCTCTGAATCACAATCATAGTCATAATTTAAACTTGCATGCCACCAGATTCAAAAGAACTCTGAGTGGCAGAGTTATGTAAGGTCCAATTTAATACTCTTCCAAGGATTTTTTAGGAACAAATATGTCCAAATTGGTCAGATTAGTTCTTTATCTTCTTCTAACCGTGCTTCAGGCATCTCTTTTGGTGCTTCACCTTCTGGAGCAACTTGGAAAACCAAAATACACAAGGAGAGGCCATAAGGAGGCAATGCAGTCCAAGGCCTCTGGCCATTTACCATTCCAAGTTATGATTAAGACCTTGACCAAACTGCCCACCAAGTCCTCAATGAAATCCCCCAGCTTCCTTTTGAACCTCTGGAACTTCTGAGGCCCCAAAAGACAATTCAAAAGGAAACTGAAGCCTTTTGATAAAAAATATGTCCACATCAGGGGTGGGTTCCAAATATTTTTACTACCACTCTGTTGCTGTGGCTTATTTTGTGGGTGTGGCTTGATGGTCATGTGACGGTGGGCATGGCCTCATGTCATGTGACTGGGTGGGAGTGGTTTGGCAGTCATGTGAGTGGGTAGGAGTGGCTTTGCAGTCATGTGACTGGGTGGTCATGTGACTGGGTGGGCGTGGGTTAGGGTGCCTGGCCTCTCCTCGCCTCAAAGGCCTCAACGACATACAATTTCCCTGTTTATTCACTACTACATCCAAAATATACTATTTAATCCTATGTATATATGCCATATGTGTACATACATATTACACACAGTCATCGTGACGTCACCAGCGGGTCACTACCGGTCCGAACCGGGAGGAACCCACCCCTGGTCCACATCCAGGCCCTAGTGTCAACCTTTACTAAGCAGGATGGTACATTTAGAATTCAACACTATACAGGAAATACTTTCCATAGTGAATTTGGCCTAAATAGTCTCAGGTAGAAGTTCTTTCTTCTTTACTTAATACTATTCCATAGAAAACATATAATTACATAAATTGTTGAGTTGGAAGGAACCAAAAGCATAATAAACTTTAAACGTTTGCAAAATGCAGGAAAACCAATTCAACCATCTGTCAGCTTCTTAGAAAGCTTCAGCAATGGAGAACTGACAGCTTTCATAGGTTGATATAGGATCCAGATTGTTGGGGGCAATGTGCTGACTCTGTAAGCTGCTTAGAGAGGACTATAAAGCACTGTGAAGCGGTATATAAGTTTAAATGCTATTGCTATTATTGTTATTGACTGTTTCCCCTAAACAAACTAATGAGCTGTTGCTAATTCTACAAAATTGTGTCATACCAGATTGAAGTATGGAACAAATTTAATTTATATTCAAAGGAGCTGGAAAATATAAATTGGTCTTGCCTAGATTTCCATTCTAATAATGTACCAGGACATTTTCCCTTCTTCTGGATTGATTTCTGGTTTTTGTTCTTACTATTACAGAATTCATACGTTCAAAAAGAGGCTGGCTTCACACTTGCTCATTAATGGACTAAGGCAGATTCAATAAAGTAGTGTTATGCAAATGTCATGCAAATTCTAGTTGTCAAGCACAGAATTGTCTGTCTACAATAAGATGGTAGCTGTCAAGTTAAATCTTTCACAGATGCTCAAAAGCAGTGATGGGGAATCAGAAAATTAAACTGTTTTTCAGAAACTGATTTGATAAAAGACTATTATATTTTATTATTTATTTTATTTTTCCCACATACTCTTGAAGCAAGGACCTGAGAAATAAGATTAACTGACATCCTTTCAAAAAATAAAAGAGTAGAGTTGCATAATAAACAGGTTTGAAGCAATTAAAAGCAAGCTCCCCTACCACATTCAGTTAGTCCATTTTGAAAGAAAAGAACAATTTTAATTTTGATTTGGAAAGGGAGATTGCAAGAGAAGCAAACTATGAAGAGATAGAAGACTTTTTTTTGTAAAAAAAGGCTTTCCCTCCAGAATGACCATGTGACCTACTGTACAGATAACACAATGTAGTCTAATGAAGAGAAGGACTGGGGTGATTTTATAGCAGTCTTCCGGTACTTGAGCAGCTGTCCCAAAGGTGCTTTTCCAAAAAGCAACTAGACTTTCTTGGGGTTTTTTTCCTTGAAAATGTTTTGCTTCTCATCCAAGAAGTTTCTTCAGTTCTTAACTGAAGAAGCTTCTTGGATGAGAAGCGAAATGTTGTCAAAGAAAAAAAACAAGACAGTCCAGTTGCTTTTTGTAAAAGCACCTTTGAGACAATCATGACCTGGATTTTTGAGAATCTCCATAGACATTGAAGGACTGTCATTGACATTGACATTGAAGAGAGGGGGTCGACCTAGTCACCAAACCACTGAGAGCAGGACAAGAAGTAATGGGGGAAGATCATTAAAGAGATTTCCAACCTAGAACTAAGGAGAAATTTCCAGACAGTAAGAACAATTAATCAGTGGAACAGCTTATCTCTAGAAGTTGTGGGTGTTCCATCACTGGTGGTTTTCAAAAAGAGACTGGACAGTCATTTGTCTGGAATTGTATAGACTTCCTGCTTCAGCAGGGGTTTGGATTAGAACAGAGGTCTTCAAACTTGGCAACTTTAAGACTTGTGGACTTCAACTCCCAGAATTCTCCAGCCAGCAGAGCTGGCTGGAGAATTCTGGGAGTTGAAGTCCACAAGTCTTAAAGTTGCCAAGTTTGAGGACCCCTGGATTAGAAGAACTCCAACTCTGTTATTCTATGTTCTATTTCTGCAGATAGACGGCAAGCCTACTGGAGACAACTATAGTGATATAATTGCTAGGGGGATACCTAGAGCTAGTTCCAGGAGACTGTCTTCTTGTTTGGGGAGATGATTGGAGCAGAATCTTTGGTCAGTTGAAGAGGTGGCCAATATTCTGACCAATGCTGCATTATTATAACCTTTAGAAGTGAAAGGGATCCTGGGGCTGTAAATTCATTATTCGTATTTTTAGTTGTCTGTGGGAATGAAGAGATAAGAGTTGTTCCTCATCTATTTTTCTGTCTTGTTAGTTTTATGGGTTCTAGTAACATTGCTGGGTTAGTCCAGGTTCTTTTCTTGCCCTTGGATTGTATTTGGGAGTGTAAAGGCAGAAGTGGTAAGGCCTATTGTAAACTGGGATGCTGCTAGTTTGTTGCCATCTTGGCTCCTCCCACGCCCTCACATTTCCCATCCCCCCCAGTCTTCTGTATCAGATCTTTGTCAATGTCTCTTTTGGAATAGTCATAGTGGACAATCTATTCCTGTTTGGATGTTGTCTTGGAATGATGTTAAGAAACCTCTGAAAATGCAGGGTTTATTTTGTAATTGAAACTGTATCTGTTGGCAATACTTTCAAGCCAAGGTTTAAAGATACAGAGCTTTCTCTTGCACTGAGTTTTTAATACATTATCAGAACCCTGACTAGACGGGATTGCATGTCAATGGTATGTTAGCTTTGGAGCACTGCCAATATACTGCAGGCAATAACACTGAGAATGAAGAGCTACACCTGACAGTGACCTTCGGAAGGAAACTCATCTTTCAAGAAAAAGTATTGAAGCAAAAAGAATAAATGCTTTATTAGGAGTCACCACATTTTCTTGTTCTGATTACAGGAGAACATTACATATTCTACAACATGACATATTTTTTTCCCTTAAAGAACTTGTTTATAGAAGTATTCCATTGACATGTCACTGGATGCAACCTGTCCAATGGATTTATTATTTTTACATGATTAAACATTGGTTTGCTTCTTGTCGTTTTAATCATGGCTCTTTAAACATGTACTGGTCATTTTCCTAGTGATCTTTCATGATTATGCCAAAATCACAACAATGAAGACAGGTTTTATATTATTACATTGAAGGTTCTGGGGACCCTATGAAGATTCTTTAAGACAGTAATGAAAAAATGGCCATTGGTAAATAAATAAGCAATTAAAGGCATGGAACAATATACTGTATTCTCATATTAATGACCTGAAAGAACATATGAAGGTCTTTTGCTACCTCATGGATTAGCTCTGTTTCTCACCAGAAGCCATCTGTACACATGTAGAGATATTTCTCACTAAGAGAAACTCTATTCCTATCAAGTGGAACAGGATTAGGCATACACATCAGTGCACACAGCCCCTTTGGATAAATTCTTAATTTGTAAAAGGAGATTTGATAGATGCTTTCATCAGCCCAACAGCAGCAATTCTGCCTCTTCTTCTTCCAGTGGCAGTTCATAGTGATAGTGTCCTGCCAGTTTATTCCCTATTCTCCACACTACAGAGTATTGGTTAGAAGGATGTCTGATCCCTGTAATGACTTACTATAACTATACTCTGGTTTGAGTGCAATTCCATATCCCTGGAACAATTTAGGACATGCTATAATAGCACAAAGAAATACGCATATCCCTAACATGCCCATCCCCTTTAAAGCAACTCTATAAAGCTCTACATCCTCTCTGTAGCTTGTGAATGTCATCTACAGCACAAGCGAAGTTGCTACAGCAACTGTCTAAAAGAAGCAAAAAAAACCCTCTGACACTTATTCATATAAAATGGCTTGTGGAGAAAGGAAGGGAAGAAAAAGAGAATATTATGCGTAGTGACTGATAGTGCTATCCACAGATAATAGTGACCTTTGCAATCAGGTCATCTTTGGTTGTCCTAGTTACAGACCTTTGAAATTTTGTGAAGTGGAGAGAGAAAGAGATAAATAGCCTCTTTTGCTTACAAGCATGCTTCAGTGTTCTCCAGAGTCTCATCTCAAATGGTTCCGTGTGATGACGTTCTCTCTTGCGAATTGTGATTGAGACCAAGCAAGTTATTTTTCACCATCTTCATAACCAGGTGAACATCCTTCAATTAGGTTTTTTCAAAGTTTTCATTTCCTCCCTCCCTCCTCATAACTTCCTTCCTTCTATTCCATATGCTGAAGAGACTATATGCTGAAGACAATGAATAAGGAAAAAAGTCACATCAGGAGGGAATGGATTTGGAAATTTTATTTTCAAAAATATTTTTTTTAATTTTTAATCCTGCCCTAATTTGTTTCTGCCCTTGGGGATGGGACAGGTTAGAACGATGAATCTCCTGTTAATGTGAAATTAACTGGGACCAGCTTCCAAACCAGCCATAGAAAAATATGTGATGGTTTTTGTGGTTTGCAAAGTGGTGCTTCATAAAATCTCCTGATTCCAAATCTTTTTCCCCTCCAAAGCAGTGGTGGGTTCCTACCGGTGCGGTCCACTCTATAGCACCGGTAGCGGCCCACTGGTGACGTCACAGTACCTGTGCAGTCGATTGCCAGTGCCTGGGCGCCGCCATTTAAAAAAACTTTTTTTAAAATTTTTTTTATTTTCTTCTGCACATGCCCAGAAACCTGACAATTACCGTATTTTTCTGAGTATAAGACGCACCTTTTTCCTCCCTAAAAGTGGCTGAAAATTTGGGTGCGTCTTATACTTCGAATGTAGCTTTTTTTTCCCAGCCCTAACTAGGTGGTAACAGATCTTCCCAGCTCTTACCTTGCAGGCTTTTTCATTGTTACTCTCTCCAAAGAATGTTTTTCCAGCCCTAAGTCTTTGCAGAATTTTTTTTCATTGCTCTACTTGCTCCAAAGAAGGTTTTTTCCAGCCCTAACCAGGTGCTAACAATCTTCCCAGCTCTTACCTGCTTGCAGGCTCTTTCATTGTTATTCTCTCAGAAGAAGGTTTTTTTAAAGTCCTAACCAGGGGATAAAATAATGTGCTGAAGCTGTTCCGAATAAGTTTTTTTCTAGCCCTAACCAGGTGCTAACGATCTTCCCAGCTCTTACTGGCTTGCAGGCTCTTTCATTGTTACTCTCTCAGAAGAAGGTTTTTTTCAGCCCTAACCAGGGGATAAAATAATGTGCTGAAGCTGACCAGACTAAGGATGCTAGCCAGATGAATACCTGGTAGGCAGATTGTTTTCCCCTATTTTCCTCCCAAAAAACTAAGGTGCGTCTTATACTCCGGTGCATCTTATACTCCGAAAAATACGGTAAGTCTTTCCCTGTCCCTTCGCTTGAAAATAATAAGAAGCTCGCATTTGACACTTTTCCTTCGCTTTTGCCTAAAGCTTCCCAAAGTGGGCGTTTTCCAAAAGCTTAACCTTTTATACTGTTAATTTTATACAATTTTATACTGTTATTTTTTAGACGAAAACATTGAGGACTATTGAAAGATACTGTTCTTTTAACAGTCGTCAATATTTTCGTCTAAGGAATCCATGACTGAAACAAAAAATGCTGTATGAGACTTGCTTGTCTTTTAACTATAGCATTTTCTGCATATAAAGGTTGCTGTGTTGCCATGGTGTAACACGCACTTTGTATGCAAAGCTTTTCATGTAAGGTATAAAATAGCAAAAATAGTAGTAACATCTCTCTGAAATAACTAATATATGACCAGCTACCCGGTCACATGGCTGGCAAGCCACACCCACAAAATAAGCCACGCCCACAGAGTGGTAGTAAAAAAATTAGGAACCCGCCCCTGCTCCAAAGTATTTGCCCAACTCTATCAGACAGATCTAGCTCATCTCTATTATTTGCTAAATCAGTTGGTCAACATAAATCAAGGATATATTCTCGGCTTAGGAGCAAAGAACTGATTTTCTGAACATCTATCATTTGAATCACACAGCAGCATTCCTTCATATTCTCCCTTTTCTCTTTGTGCATGCATGCATGCCTTCCCCCCTCCCTCCAAGATCCTAAGAGTTGCTCAGAGGCCCAGCTCATATTTATTTCTAATCCCATATGCTAAAATAGGGGTCCCCAAACTTGGCAACTTTAAGACTTGTGGACTTCAACTCCCAGAATTAGCTGGCTGGAGAATTCTGGGAGTTGAAGTCCACAAGTCTCAAAGTTGCCAAGTTTGAAGACCTCTGGGCTAAAAGGAAGAGAATGAGAACTTAAGATCAATTATGTTTTCTTCTGTGACCTACTTCTCACTTTTTCTCCTAGTACTTCTTCCTCCCATCTCATAATTAAAAACATTTTAAAAGTATTTTAATTCATTCTCTATGATAGCTAAATACAAGCTTTCCTTTGGGTTTTTCTTTATTTCCTCTTCTGTAAGTTTTAGCAGATTGGCAGAGGGCATGACTCTTAAGAATGCTGCTTGAGGGTAACATTTCAGCTTAATTATTTGTTGTCTGTAAGGCAATGCATTCCAATCATTACCATATCATGTTTGGAAATAAAGTCCACAAACCATGAACATTAGCTTCTACATGTAAACAAATATGCCAATAAAAACAATTGAATGATTTGAAGATATTCAATAAGGGGAAAGCATTTAATATTTGGTAAATCCATAGAGAGAAGTTTCCTTGATATTCATATATTAGTATTTAGCATTAAAAAGAAAAAGAAAAAACACATCGGAGAAAGCTTATTGATTTAGTTTCATTGCTAGTTATTTATTGCACTTCAGTGATTAAACCTGCTTTCACCACTGCAGTGTACAAATGATTACCAATAGGAAACAATGTGAAGAGGAGTTGGAGGCAGACAAAGCCCAGCTTACCACAACTGCATTGAGGTGATTTGTCTAAAGCAGTGGTTCCCAAACTTTTTCAGTCCACCGCCCCCTTGGTGCTACAAACTCATCCTCACCGCCCCCACCACCCCCTCAGGTGGGCGTGGCTTAGTGGTCAGGTGACCGGGTGGGTGTGGCCAACTTGTAAAGTGTGGTGAAACTCACTTAACAACACTCTTGCTTAGCAACCAAAACGTTAGGCTCAATTGTGGTCATAAGTCTTTCTTTCGTTCTTTCTTTCTTCTCTACCTTCCCACTTCTTTCTTTCTTTTTCTTTCTGTCTTTCTTCCTACCATCTTTCTTTTCTTTCTTTCCTTTCTTTCTTTCTGTCTGTCTTCCTTCCTACCTACCATCTCGTCTTTCTGTCTGTCTGTCCCTCGTCGCTATGCCGTGCTCACTACCTAACACTTGTAACTCTGTTGCATTCCACGCTCTTGTGTGCAGGGCAGCCCATTCTGAAAGAAAACATCTCGCGTTTTCTTTCAGAATGGGCTGCCCTGCACACAAGAACGAGGAACGCGAGGGAGCTTCAAGTGCAAAAGCATGGCAAACCACCAACCGCCCCCCTGGCCCCTCTCACCGCCCCCTGTTGCCCCCCTTGCCTCTCACCACCCCCCTAAGGGTTCCCACCGCCCCGTGGGGGGCAGTACCGCCCACTTTGGGAACCACTGGTCTAAAGCATAAATAGACATGAATTCTCTTGTGATTGGGAATCATGTTCGTTTTTTGGAGGAGAGGGATTTCCTAGGGGCCACAGGCAATCTGATCAGTGATGTCACTGAAAGATTTCTCAGCTCCTTTGAAGAGTTGGTGGACAGCAACAGGTTATTGTGGAAGTACACAATATTTCTGAAAGCATATTAGGGAACACACACACACACACACACACACACACACACACACACACACACACACACACACACACACTGCTAAGAAGAGAAATCAGGCAGGAACGATGTTGCTACATACTTGGTATTAACTATCTTCCCTACATCCCTGAATAATGGTCAAAGAACAAGATTAGTGGAAAGAAATTCCTTGGCTCTTTTGAGTTGCTCAAAGAAATTTCCACTTCCTAAGGAATTCTAATATGTACCTGCCCCACTCAGAGGTCTGAATTCAACTTTTAGGAAGACAATCTGCTATCTACTCAATCCTCCTAGTCTTTTGCAATTGCCAAGAAAAGAGACTCCCATGGTCCTACTGACATACTTTGTGATGATTAGAGAATGTACACCATTTTAATTATGGTGCTAGCCTATCCTAGTCAAACCTAAGCATTACTTAAGCAAACTCCCCTACACTTGCTGCCTGCTCCCAGAGCTTAAGAAACCAGCACAACATGATATCCATCTACAATACTGCTTTTGTGGATATTTTCAGGCTTTTCTAAAACCAAGATAATCCAGAAGCATAAACATTCAGAGATTACAACATTTTGAAGCCAACAACAGGGCTAAGTTACCATTTGGGAATATACTTGGCATTTAAGGGTATAGAGCAGGCTGCATTCCAACAGTGACAAGGTCAAGACAAAAATTATTATTTTTACTGAGTTTAATGTAATTTAAATTAAGTTAATTAAATAAGTTAATTCCCCATGAATCCAGTAAAGTCCCAGTAATTTTGTCACATCAAAACTTATCTTTTTGTGGCTATATTGTGGAGGGACTCTGAAGGATATATCCAAGGATTTTGAAGATTATGTGCAGCCCTAACATTTTAAGTTGTATATTTTCTATCCCTAGCTATAAAGCCACTCTTTTATTTATAATCCTCAGTACTTTTTATAGCATTTTTTCAATCTTCCACATGTGCTGCAAGTGTTAATTAATGTTTCAGTATTCCAGTGAGCAAGTGCAAAATGTATAACTTGGGGAAAATGAAAAATAGCTGTGTAAAAAGTTAGAATGTATTTTTCCCAAGAGAACATGTTCTAGAAACTCTCCTGCCAAGTGCTGGGAGAGGGAATAAAGCAAAGCTTCTTTATGTTATGTATTTTTGATAATCAAAAGAAAAATTATTCAGCAAAAAGCAAATGCTTCCATATTTACATTTACAAACTTTTAAAAGTATCAATCATATGATCAAATATTACACAAAGGTTTCTTTTCAATCTCCTGTGCTACTTACTCTGTCTTTCTCTATATAAATATGTATAAAAAGTATTAAAGATAAAGCTAATACATAATAAAGAAAATAAAGAAAGAAAAAGAGAGAAAAGAAGTACAGAAAGAAAAAAAGAAAAAATAGAAAGAGGAATTTTCCTTTTTTGTTTTCATAAAATATCAGTATGATTATAGTTATCTTTTACTCTATGATTACACAAATAACCTCACTTTTTGTAATATATAATTTTTTCTAAGCACCAAAATCACCAAGTCATAAGTGCAATTTTTTCTGTTTCATTGAAAAAAAAAAGTTTTCCTGTTAGCCATAAACATAGAAATGGTCTTTAATCTAATAAAGTCTATTTAGCCATCTCTTCCACTCCTATGAGACACAAATCTCAAATTGTGTCATTCTAACTCCAACAGCTCCTTCTATTTTTATTTTCATTTTTTAGCAAGCACCGCTCTTTAATCCCAACTGAACAGCAGACCACAAAGTACAATTTCAAACCTGCTAGACCCAATCATCCTCTTTTCTTTGCATAGAATAGAATAGAATTCTTTATTGGCCAAGTGTGATTGGACACACAAGGAATTTGTCTTTGGTGCATATGCTCTCAGTGTACATAAAAGAAAAGATACATTTTCTTTGCATTGTGTCATCCTTATATTAACCTCAGAGTTCCGCCCCCCCCAAGGAAATAATACAAGTTATTTCCTCCTCACAGTGTTTAAATTGTAAATCAGTTGTCAAAACAGTTATTGTCTGAAACAAAAATTATGTTCTAAGTAAAACATTCACCTTAATCACAGAAATTTTCTTCAGCAGTGTCAATTGTACTTTATCCCATCTTAACATTTTTAACCTCATTTCATGTGTTAACATAGTTATTTTGAAATAATATACAATTCATATTTGTCATATTGATACCTTAGTTTCAATCTTAAAACCCACTTTATTTATCAATTCTGTTTGAACTTCATGTTTTTGATAACATCTTTTTCTTCTGTTTGTTAATCTTGGAACCTGCTAATGCTCCCAATTTTTTAAATTACTCATTAAAAGTAAATTTAATGCCCAAAAACCTTTAACTTATATAATTCTTATTAAATCTGTCACAATCCTTTCATCTTCATTTATGTCTCTATCCAAAGTTTCAAGAACTAAAATAAAGAGAAGAGAGGAAAGTGGACAACCTGATCTTGTTCCTTTTTGTATCCCACATAGTTAAATCTCCATTAATTATTATTTATTCTGTTTGTAAAGTATAAAACAATTTCAAGCATTTTATAAAATTCTCTCCAAGAATTATATCTTCCAGAACGTTTAACAAGAACATCCGGTTCAAACTGTCAAAAACCTACTCTGCATCTACAAAAATCAGTGTGGCTTGTTTTTCATTATGTTGGTCCAAATATTCTAAAATATCAAACACAGATCTAGCATTGTCCTTTAACTGTCTTTTAGGTAAAAACCCACATTGATTCTCATCAACAAATTCTTGCAAAAACATTTTCAGTATTTTAGCTAAAATCATTGTAAACAACTTAACAATCATTATTCAGTAATGATACTGGTCTGCAGTTTCTTGCTAATCTTGTACCACCCTGGGCATTAATGGTATATGAGCATCTTTCCAAATCCTGGTGCCTTTTCTCCCTGTTAAGAAGAATTGATCACCTTCATAGAAGATATAAAGATTTATCCTCAAAACTCTTATAATGCAGACAAATGTGGCATGGGGTGCCACAAGGTTTTGTTCTAGGCCCAGTACTCTTTAATATCTTCATAACCAATTTAGTTGAGGGAATACAAGGAAAACTCATCAAATTTGCAGATGACACCAAACTAGCAGGAATAGTTTACATTCCAGAAGATAAGCTCAAGGTCCAGATGGATCTTGATAGATTTGAACACTGGGCCCTAGCTAACAAAATAAAATTCAATGTATAAAAAGGTAAGGTTTTACCATTAGACAAGAAAAACCAAATGCATAAGTACAGACTAGGTGAATAGCAGTAACTGTGAGAGGAACCTTGGAGTTCTAGTGGACAATCACTTAAATATGAGCCAGCAATGTGCTGCAGCTGCCAAAAAAGCAAATACAATCCTAGGCTATATTAAAAGACCTATAGAATCAAGATCACAAGAAGTGATGCTACCACTTTATAATACCTTGACAAGACCACACTTGGAATACTGCATCCAATTTTTGTCACCACAATATAAAAAAGATTTTGAGACTCTAGAACAGGGGTGTCAAACTGGTGGCCAATGGGCTGGATGAGTCACACACAGGCCATGCCCACCCCAGCTCCGCAAAGGGGGAAAACGTCGCAAAACGTGACCCAAGTTTTACATCTGTGCTATAGAAAGAGTGCAGAGAAGAGTGACAAAAATAATTGGGGGAGGGGGAGTGAAGGCTAAAACATATGAAGAGCATTTGCAGGAATTGGGTATGTCTAGTCTAGTGAAAAGAAAAACTAGGGGTGAAATGATAGTAGTATTCCAATATTTGAGGGACTGCTGCAAAGAAGAGAGGGTACAGTGGTAGGTTGCTACCATTTTGGAACAGGTAGCGCGAGCCGGTGGCGAAAATTTGGCCCCGTTTACCGAACTGGTAGTGATGGCCGGCTTGCCATGCCCCCAAACCGGATCCCCGGTTGCCGCTGCTTGAAAGCGGCTGGCAACGAACCCTCTGCACATGTGCAAAGGCTTCTGCGCATGCGCAGAGGGTCAGTACCCAAATGTAACATGCGCAGTTACAGCCGGTCATTACTGCCGATGTGATGCGCGCACTTCCGAACCGGTAGGGAAGGTAAGAGAAACCCACCCCTGAGAGGGTCATTCTATTTTCCAAAGCACCAGAAAGCAAGACAAGAAGAAATAGATAGAAACTCAACAAAGAAAGGAGCAACCTAAAACTAAGGAGAAATCCTGACAGCATAAGAACAATCAACCAGTGAAACAACTTGCCTTTTGAAGTTGTGGGTACTCCAATACTGGAGACTTTTAAGAAGAGATTGGACAACCATTTGTCGAAAATGGTATCGAATCTCCTACTTGAGCAGGGGATTGGACTAGAAGACTTCCAAGGTCCTTTCCAACCCTGTTATTCTGTTAAATATAACTTATCTGGTCCAAGTATCTTTCTTGATTTACTTTTTTTTAAGAGCTTCTGAAATTTCTTTTATTATTACACATCCATCCATAATTTGCTTTTATTTTTTCTCTATCTTCAACAGATTTTGTTTTCTGAGACATTCCTCTGTTTTCTCCACTGAAATGTCATGTCTTCTACAATTTAGAATAATATTTATATTTTTGGTAGCCACATTATTCATTAATATCATGTCCCTTTTGTAAATTCAGTATCATTTTCTTTTCTCTTTCTCTTCATAATTTATAAGCCTACCATTTCCCTTGTTTATTCACAAATTCAAAATTTCTTTGTTTCACGTAATTCAATTTTATTTTTATTTCTTTTATCATTACTTTGGATAGCTGTTGCTGTAAAATCTTTATTTGTTGAGAAATACTTATATTCCCTTTAGAAATCTTTAATTTTTCTTTTCTTTTTTAATCTATTCAGAAATATTTTATCTTTTCTCTTGCATTTTCCTCTTAAGTTCAGAATTATATTTTATCAAGTAACCTCTAATAAAGGCTTTACTTGCATACCAAACCATTCTCAAATCACTGCCCATATTTACATTACTTTCCAAAAATTGTTCCACAGAGCCACAGAATCTGAGGTACTATCATGGTCCTTCATTAAGGTGCCATGACTAAAATGTGAAAGCTGTCCTGGAAAGAAAATCTTAATATAAATCATAAATCACACTTGAACCCACCTAGTCTTTGGCTGGATCTTTCACCATGCTGCTTAATTCATCTCTAAAGTAACTGTCATTTTATACTAGAAAAAAAATTGTAGATGGGTTAATTAGGATGAGCTATTGTAGGAGGAAATTTGAGATAGCTGGACAATACCTGGTCCTTTCCTTGTTGTTGCTGACATTGTGTTTTCTACATATATTGATTACACTGTCTTTCCTATCAGAAGATGGGAAACTGACAGTCTAAGGATCAGTTTGCTTTATACAATAAAGAAAGGGCAAAAATGTGGTGTCTAGGGCGATATATTGCTTTTTTCAACATATATCTTCATCTTGTCTAAAAGGAATTGCATTTGCATAACTCTGAAACTAGTTTATACTGATTTCTAAAACCCCAAAAGCAAACCAAGCAAAACAACTCATTTGTTTGTATTTTAACAGAAGTTTAGTTGGACTTCCTATGTCTTGCGTTTGTTGTACAAGACATCCAAATTGTAAATCAGCCTCACCCATATTCCTAGATTCCCATAATCCCCCCCCCCAAACCTTTCTTTGCATTTATATCATGTTAAGTCAAGAGTGGCTACAGTTCAGTAATGTTGCACAGGTTTGGTAATGTCACGATGTGAATTTTGATTGTCAGCTGTGCTCATATACTGTACTCTATGATATTTAGAGATTCCTAGCAAAGCAGTCACGTGATGAGTGATCTGCGCATGTATGACATTCCATTCATTCTTTATTTCTCTTCTGCTGCTGTCCTTCGTTGAAGAAGGACGTGTATTTTGGATTGCAGAGATGTAGCTTTTAGTTTTTATATTATATTCTACTGAAATAAATATTTTATTACTTAGACAATATTCTCGGGCTTTATTTTTGACAAGGATTAGATTCAAGGGAAAAAGATCTTATCACCTCTAGCAGTAAATTCTTATTCCGTCAGGTAAGCTACTCTCTGGTTCGTGACAGTTGATGCAATTTGTTCCTGAGGAAACATGAAGACTTGCTCCCAGACACAGTAAACAATTCTGAGATGAACCTAGGATCTAACACGGTCAGAGCAAAATTGTCTTGTTTTAAGATTAAATCTAAATCTTTCTGGCCTTTGAATTCACATCCAAGTGTTTCAGATTTAATATACTGTTAGACAAGAACATTGGATTTTTCTCTTCCTGATTTAACATTTATTCCTTCTTTCTTAGATGCACTCTGAGAAGATTCCCACTGAAACTGCAAGATCCATCTTGAGCTGAAACAGATTTATCTTGACAATTCCAATCAAGTGTTCAATATCAAGTGGATGCCAGTTTTCTTGAATTTGGTAGAGAAGCAAAAGTAAATGATATTTCTACAAGACCACTGACAAGAAGCATAGAGTTAATTAATGGCAAATTATGTCTTAATAACTGAAACGGAATCTCCCAAGATTTGTTTGGAACAGTGGCTAAAGAGGACCTTAGTGATTTACCCTGGAAATTTAAGAAACACAACAAGAATAATAAACGCTTACTCCATGAAGTGATTTGGGAATAATAATTTGTCTTGTTAGTGGCAATAATACTTTATCTTGTCAGAGCTGGAACCTACTACTTGATTCCAGGAATTTCAACTTGAAAATGAGTGACAAATCTCATTAACATGCAAATCTGGACCCTGATCAGGTGTGGATTCTGATTTTCTTCGCTGCCAGTTCGCTCCTTGATGCGCCATGCGGGCATGCTTTGCACACACACACACGTGCATGTGCAGTACTAAAAACCCAGCTTCTGTGCATGCGCAGAAGCAAAAAACAAGATGGCAGTGCCTACATCATCGCCAAGCGAGCTGGTTCGGGGGCGTGGCAGGCAGTGACCCAGGTTGCCAAGTTACTACCGGTTCCATAGAACTGGTCCGAACCGGGAGGAACCCACCTCTGACCCTGATTCAAGTAGTGCATTCAGAAACTTGAGACAAAGGTGCTCTCATGTACAAATATACCAGATCTAAGTTTTCAAATGTGTTGTCCTAACTCCATTGTTTTAAAAAAGCAACGGCATAGTAAAGTACTATGTGCAGCCAGCAATCTTGATGCCAATTTATGAATAGGAGGTTGTGGTTGAGAGGTGTCAAATAGATTCTTTCTTGAGAACAGTAACTGTCCTAAGGCAGGTACGTTGAAGTGTGACATCTGAGCTACTATAAGCTAAGCTTGAACAGAGTCCTAGATTTATTTCTACAAAGTAATTGAAGTGGCAGAAGCAACATGATGGTCAAAGTGTTTTCAGGATGAAGGGACTTTGGAATTTTCAATCTTCCTAGACTGCAAAACCATCACTGTGCAGTGAGATGATACCAAGCCCCATCAAGCATCTCAGTACTCATAGTTTACACTGAAAGGATCAGGCTGATCTTGCCCCAACAGAATCTCCCCTTCCAAGTTCATACAGTCTCCAGATACTGGTGTGAGAAATGGGCAAATAGCCTATTGAACTACCAGAGTCCATAGGTCTCAGAAGGATATTAGGCCCTAAAAAAGTTACATGAATCAAAGTTTTAGACAGAAAGATTGCAAAGTGTATCAGAACTATTTGAAATTTTGCTGAGCTGTTGCTGTGAAATGTGATTTGCAAAGTATGTGGTTTTGAGATATATTTGGAATTAGAACATTGAAACTGTGAGAAATAGGGAACTGAAAGTAACGGAGAATAGGAGGTTTTCACATGTACACGCAAGTATATGCTGAATTGACAGTCTGGGTGCTGAGTTTACGGTCTGAATGAAAAGAACAAGGAAATGAAGTAATTGAAAAATAAAAATATGTATTGCTGAGGACCGTAGGAAAAAGAGTATAAAAGATGAGGACGGATCCCAAATCAGGGCCTCTGGCAGTAGCTAATCCTTGCTGAATTTGGCTAGGTCAGTGGACCTCATTGCAATGAGTTGTTGATGTCAGTTGTATTTTAATGATACAATTTTAATGATTTTCAATTGCTCATGAAATAAACCTCCGAATCTCAAAGTGAGATTTATTGTTTGTGGTTTGTCTGTATTCCTCTTTTTTGCTGGAAAATATTTTTCTCACACTGGGTCCAGTCTTAGACAATGTCACTATGATAATCTGATGTTGAAATATATAATTGAATATCATCCACATATTTCTTTGTGCCTTTGAATTAGTCCCTGTAGTTTCTTTGCAAAGACTTCAGTAGTGGTTTGCCACTACTGCAGCCTTCTTCATAGGGCTGAGACTGAATAACTTGCCCAAAATCACCCAGCTGGCATTGTGCCTAAGGCGGGACTAGAACACATGGTCTCTAGGTTTCTAGCCTGGTAGCCTAAGTACTAATATTTCATTGATGATACCCCAAACTGATAGATGACCTCACCTTACTTCATTCGTCTGTTGCTTGTTACTGGTCTCTTAATACTTTTCTTTAAATCCATATTTCAAATGTCTGAATTTTTCTTGCGGTGTAATCTGTAACTATAAGGCAGCCATTCCTGCTTGAATTTAGGTAGATTTCTATTACAAATATGTACTGTCAGTTTTGTCACTGCTGCATATTCTGTAACGTTGATATCCCAGTCTTGTATTGTCAGCAAAGTTTTATTTTTTCTATCATTGTGTCAGATTTATTCTTGCAGCTGTCAGTATGCATCTTAGTAAATTGTGATAGTTTTCGTTTACATTGCACTTCCTCAGAAATTCAACTAACATTATGATGGATATCTTACTGCTAGGGGTCCCCAATCCCTGGTCCATGAACCGGCACTGGGCTCCAGCATGCCAGAAATCAGGCTGCACAAACAAGCGAAACCCCATCCATGGGATGCAGGCAGCATGCAAAACTATGCCCCCTCTGGTACACGGGAAAACCTCTCTCCATGGAAATGGTCCCTGGTGCCCAAAAAGTTGGGGGCTGCTGTCTTACTGTATTTAGAAGACTGAGTAAAGAAATTACTCTATATGACTGAGTGTCAGGGTTCCAAATAGCATCCAAAACTAAATCAGAGTCTAAGGCAAAGTATTCCTCAAAGTTCCAATTTATTACTAGAGCCATGTTGGCACCTCTGTGAGGAACCCGAATCTGAAGTCCCCGGGGTTTCTCCACCCAGTTGAAAGTTCATTCCCTTGTTCCCACACCCACAAATTTATCATGTTGACCATTCATTTTCTGCCAATGTCTCCGGTACTCCCCTCAGCTTCTGGCCCTGTGCTGAACAAAGGATGACCTTGAGAGCCTAGAAGGAATTTGTTATGGCTACATATCTACATTGCTCCTACATCAGCCCCTCCCAAATTCCCACAGCAAGAATATACTCTAAGCGTCACGTGTGGCAGGCCAAAGTCTTCAATATAATATGGCTTCGGCCTGACACTGAGGTTTCTTTGGATCATTCTATTGTTTCTAAATCAACATTATATAAGCTTTGTCCCATACCTCTGGAATTTTTTTTTGTGGCTTGGATTTTGTTTATCATCCTTAGTAATGGTTCCAACAATTCTTCCTATAATTTTCTGTAGCCCTTAGCTGGGCCTGGACCTTTTCAGTTTAATTTTTTTCATTGCTTCTTTGGTCTCCCTCAACACTGTCAAACTATTCACTAAATCTGCATTACTATTACTATTAACCTTCTCATCATTCCTATCACCCATCTCCTCCAACTTATGTCTGTATGACTGTAACTTGTTGCTTGTATCCTTATGATTTATATTGATTGTTTCCTAGTATGATTTGATTGCTTATTTGTACCCTATGACTATCATTAAGCATTGTTCCTTATTATTCTTGATGAATGTATCTTGTCTTTTTATGAACACTGAGAGCATAAGCACCGAAGACAAATTCCTTGTGTGTCCAATCACACTTGGCCAATAAAGAATTCTATTCTATTCTATTCTATTCTATTCTATTCTATTCTATTCTATTCTATTCTATTCTATTCTATTCTATTCTATTCTATTCTATTCTACTCTACTCTACTCTACTCTACTCTACTCTACTCTACTCTACTCTACTCTACTCTATTCTATTCTCTTGGATTGTTATATGCTTGCTTAATATTTGTATGTATACATGGGTAAATTCTTTAAACTCTGAGTCTCCAAAGTATGTTTTCAAACATTCTTTGTTCATTTTTTGCTTAAAAGATTCTGAGTGTTCTTCTGTGGTTTTCATATACAGCAATTAATCTCCTTTATTGCTGTTATTGTCCTTTTTTCTCTTCTCTTTCCTGAATTGATTCTGAAACTATTGCTGGTTTATTTGCATTTTCAAAATGATGTTGATGTATTTTATGTTCTTTTGGAGTTCTTCCATTTCTAATATAACTATTGTTTAACTTTGTTTAGTTATCTAAATATCTAAATATCAGTTACTTTCTATTAGTTTTGTGAATTTGCTTCATCACCTCTTAATTCCTCATTAAAATAGTTCAGAAACACACTTCACAAAGGTATATATAATAAGTTCATAGAGCATGAAATAATGGCTTATGTGTGGTAATTAGCCACCCACTAATTCATAATCAGTGATGGAACTTTTAGCTCCCTCAATTATCCACCCTTTTGGGCTGAGTGCCACCAGCATCTTAGGGTGATGATCCAAAAATATGCATACATCATTGTAGGAACCAGCTGTGGATTTCTATTAATTGATGTAAGAGCCAATTTTCTTTACAATCCTATAGATCCTCTCTATTTTTGTCTCTACTCCATTATCTATATGAGCTTTAACAGAGAAGGAAGGAAGGAAGAATACTTCGCTTAATTAATGTTAATAGCGCACTAGGGGAACTTGAGCAGTTCTTGAATAGCTTAGTTTTAGAATGAAGCAGCATCTGCAGCTGAATCTACTTAGAATCAGAATGATCTCTGAAAGTAAAGCAACATTTTGCACTTTTTGTTGGTGCATTAGTAGAAATAATACTCTCTCTGCTATTAAATTACACTTATTGAAAAGTAACAATGAAAAATCTGATTTAACTATGATGTTAATAACTTAACTTGATGTTGTTTTCAACATACAGTCTGTTGCTTTTGAGCTACTATAATATTCTTTTCACTGTAGATTGAGTGCAAAATGGCACTGTTGAGTCAAGAACCCTTCTGAGATTTAGAGTTGCTAGCTGTCACAAGTGGCTAGTTTATGATGAAAATGAGCATGTGCAGATTGCCAGTTTGCCAGGAATGTGGCAACGGACGGTGAGCATTGGCAGCACAGGCAGATCTTTCAGTGCCATGGGATGATCCAGTGTGGCAGCCACAACTGAGTTTTTAAATCTTCAGCACAGCAAAAGAGGATGTGTTTTGCACACAGGAAGGTCTTTGGTTTCATCCAGAACAATGTGCTGTCAGTTAAAGTATCTTTAACTGATATGTTTTAAGTATTTTTATTGTTTTAAAATGTTTTTAGTATTTTTAATTGTAAGGTATCTTCTGAACTGTAAGCTCCACAGAGTCATTGACTGAGATGGGTGGCAAAAGAAAGAAAGAAAGAAAGAAAGAAAGAAAGAAAGAAAGAAAGAAAGAAAGAAAGAAAGAAAGAAAGAAAGAAAGAAAGAAAGAAAGAAAGAAAGGGGAAGGGGAAGGGGAAGGGGAAGAAGGGAAAGAAGGGAAAGAAGGGAAAGAAGGGAAAGAAGGGAAAGGGAAAGGGAAAGGGAAAGGGAAGGAAAAAAGAAAAGAAAAGAAAAGAAAAGAAAAGAAAAGAAAAGAAGAGAAAAGAAAAGAAAAGAAAAGAAAAGAAAAGAAAAGAAAAGAAAAGAAAAGAAAAGAAAGCTAGATGAGCATTGGCCTCAATGTGACAGTAGGGTTTCCTATAAGTATGTTTAGATGTCAGAAGGTGAAAACTGAGACAGCCAGCATTATCACCTAAGTAGTGCTGACCTAGTGACAGCCTGCATTCAGCCATATCTGCTTACTGGCTGTTTAAATATACACTCAGTAACAGAAACAAATGCTTTGCACTAGTTTTACTGGTAAGGAGAAGCTGGGGATACAACGTAATTGTTCTCCCCCAGCACTGAGCCCCAATAATTACGCAACACACAACCATTCAAACATAGTTTGTTTTGGTCAGTAAAGCAACATCTCATTAAACACGAACACCGAACAAGATAGGCAGAAGTCCAAGAGATAATTGCAAGTCTTACTGTTCTTGGAACAAGTCCCAAAACTAGCAGATGCCAAACACAAGACCTGTTCCGGAATTGCAAAGTGGAAACGCCAAAGTCCATATTCAGAAGCCACGTTTGCCAGAAACAAGAACTGGAAACTGGAATGCAAACTGGCCACACTGGAGGACTGGATTCAGAAACCACGATGCCAGAAAAAAAGATCTGGGCTGGACTGCAAACTGGAACTGCATAAGCCAAGATTCAGGAACGATGATGCCCCTCTTTTCCTATCACTGCCACAAGGCACTGAAGGCTCCAAAGGCCCTGGCAGCACAGGCTGCTAGGCAGGCCACAACAGTAATTCAATTTCTCATAGAAGTGATTGGCATTACAAACTGGAAACTGGAGACATGATGAAAGATTCAAGAGTCATGATACAAACTGGAAACTGGAGTCAAGATACAAGATTCAAGAGTCACGATACAAACTGGAAACTGGAGTCAAGATGCAAGATTCAAACTATGATTCAGACGATTTTTCCCAAGTTGTTCTCTGTCACTTCCCAGCTGCATCAACTCTTCTTAAATAGACTTAAGGGCGTGGTGGCCAATTAGCCCCAGGTCTTACTCCCAAGTAGACCTCCTCTGGAGTAGACCTTTCAGCCTCTTAGCAGCCCGGTGTGCTCTGGCATTCAGGAAAGGAGGGACTACTCCTTTCCTATCACTGCCACGAGGCACTGAAGGCTCCAAAGACCCTGGCAGCACAGGCTGCTAGGCAGGCCACAACAGTAATTCAATTTCTCATAGAAGTGAGAGGGGAGGCTCACAGAGGCTAGCCTCAGAAGTGGAGTCTTAATTTCATGGGAGGAACTGTCTTGCCCCATAGCCAGGTTTTTAGAGCCTTACAAAAGGCTAACAGAGTTGGAGCCATTCTGATCTCCAAAGGGAGAATGTTCCATAGAGCAGGGGCCTCCATGGAAAAAGCCCATCCTGTAGTCCCCACTAGCCAACACTCTTTGGCTGATGAGATCTGCAGAAAGCCCATTCTGCTACAATGTGTGTGTGTTTGTGGGGGGTGTTATGTCTATTTGTACACAACCTAGAGTCAATATATGGGGGAGATGGGCAGTTTCTAAATATGATATGTAAATAAATAAAAATAAATGCCATTGTTAGACTCTTGTAGAATCAAAATTAGATACGACCCCCAATTTATAAGTATCTTTTCTAATTTTCAAACTCACTATTTTCTCATCCTGTCTGAAATCTCTGTTCAACATTTTTAGAACTAAAATAAAAAACAGTTGGGACATATCTTTGTCTTGTCCACTTGAACTGTATACTTTTGCATGGCTTAGTTAACTCATCATTTACATAATATGTGCCTTCTGGGATGTATATGTTGATTTAATCCCTTGTATAAAATTCACCCTCAAATCCATATTTTTCAAAACTTTAAACATAAAAGACCAATTCAAATTATCAAAAGCTTTCTCTACACCTAAAAGGATCAATGCCTTGTAGATATTCTATCAGATCCAATACAATTCTCATATTATCTCTCAATTGTATTTTGAATAAAAACACACAGTGATCTTCGTGGAAAAAATTGTATAACATCTTCCTTAGTCTGTCAGCCAATATTGCTGCAAATATTTTATAGTCATTAACAAGGAAATTGGTCTATAATTCTTAGCTGAAGGTAGGTCTTATCCTTCCTTTGGCAATAAAGCAATCTTGGCCTCTTTGCCAAGATTGCTTTATTGCCTCTGCTCTGGAATAGCAGAGCATTGCAAAATAGAATTCATCACACTTTTAAGTGGCAACAAAAGCTGATCTTCAAAGCATTTACAGTATAAACTTGGTAATATATCTGGACCCAGTACTTTACCTATTTTAATCTTTTTTCGTGGTGTCTGATATTTCAAAAGTTGTTATAAGGCTGTTCATAATTTGTTTCTGATATCATGAGAGTTTTGATAAATTCTTTTTTTTTCAAATACTAATGATTTTTTCCAAAATAATTTCTTGTCTTACATACATTTGAGTAAAAAATAATGGAAAGATTTCTGAATTTTCAAATTATCTATTAAAACTGCATCACCTCCTGAATCTTTTAAATCATTTTCCTTTCTTTTTCCTTTCTCCGTTTATACACCAACCACTTCCTTGGTTTATTTGCAAATTCAAAATGTTTCAGTTTTGCATATTTTAATTGAGTCTCTATTTCTAACACAGTCAGCATAATTATTTATGTAAAAATTTAACTTGATATAAAATAACAGAATATGTTGGTGCTTTCTTTTCTTTTAAATTCACCTAGTACATTCTGCATATTTTCTTGAGATTTCTTTTTCATTTTATGATTATATTGAATAAAATACCCTCTTACTACAGCCTTACTGGCATCCCATATCATAATTTTGTGCCTTTATCCAATTTATTGTCAAAAAGTTCATGTAACTTCTTTTTATAGTCCTCCACCATCTTTCCTTTTTGTAAATATTGCATCATTTAGTCCCCTTATAAAAGGTGTAATTTTCTTCTTAATTATTAAATTGATTGGATTATTTGCCAAACACTTTGAAATCTATATCGTATCAATTCTTGAAAAAGATTAATATCTTTCTGAGATAAAAGTATAGTCTCCAGAATTTCCATTCTTATGTCTCCTGGAATCTATTAATAATCCATCAACTCGACTTCCGGTGGCACCGCGAGCTTCGCTGGATGCTCTTTATGGGCGCCCGATCCCAGGCTCCGTAAAAGCTGCCAGATAAGCCACATCAGCTGTCTGGTGGCTTGAAAACTCCCGTCCCGGGCAAAGGGAGGGAAGAAGAGCAGATGGGCAGAGTTAGAGCCCCCCTAGCACCCCAGAAGAAGTGCTGGGGTGCGAAGGGTGAGGGCTCCCTAGAAGCCTGTCAACAGCTCCGGACCTGGAATGCCTCCGCTTATTTTTAGCGGAGCAAGAAGCCACAACCATCTCTGCTTGTAACAAATGGATTTTAATATTCTAAACAATGTAGCAGACGGAACATACCAGGAGAATCTAACAGCAAGTATTTTAACTTAACTCCGGTGTTGTTTTTTGGACTTTCTGGAAATAACAAAGTAGCTAAAGATGGTGCTTGGAATTTGAAAGGGTGTGGAGAAAGTGAAAGCTACTGAAAGCTAGTGAGAGTTCTGTTTTCTAACAGACGCTTGTAAGAAATCTCTCTTATTTCTTACTCTTTACCTTGATGAACTTTGTTTTTGGTTTTCTAATAAATATATAAGAATCAATACAAATTGAAGATTTCTTTAAAACTGGCAAAGACTGTTCCTTTTAAAGGAATAGAAAGAGTTGAAAATCTCTCCACTCATATTGTCAATCTGCAAGATTTTGCCCCCCGAACACAGACTTTTACATTTGAAAAGGGGCAGCAAGCCATGAAAGAAACGCAGAAGGAAATTGCTTTAGCAGTTAATAAAAAAATTAAAGAAATCAATGGAAAAATTACTGAAATTAATGGAAAAATACAAGCTGTCTCAGAGGAGTTTTCATCTCAGACTCAACAAACCAGAGATAATGTGGAATCTGCACTTAAAACTGTGGTATCCAACATGGAATTATTGGAACAAGATGTGGCTGAAATTAAACAGACTACGGTGACTTTGGGTGAAAAAGTAGCTGAGATGCAGAAAAAAAATTGAAGGAACTGAGGCAGAACTAACGATGGTTCAATATAAAGATATGCAATTTGCTCTACGCCTAAGCGGGGTAAAAGAAAACGCACAAGAGGATTTAAAGGATAAGATTGTGGATGCACTGGTGCAGATTTTGGGGGAAACAAAAGTGGAATTGGGAGGGCAGATTGAAAAAATATATCGTGTTAATTCTTGGTTTGCAAGACAAAATCATTTGCCAAGAGACATTGTAATATATTTTACTACAAAAACATTGCGAAATCGAATATTACAGGCGACTTATAAAAATAAGCTGAAGCTGGAAGAACATGAGATTTTGATATTTAAGGAAATTCCTCCAAAAATACTGAAAGCACGTAAAGATTATACCTTCCTGGTGGCAGAGTTGAAAAAGCAACAGATAAGATTGGGGTATCCTGACTGGACTATCGGTTATTTACAGGGCAGAAAGATACAGACTTAATACGATTTCTAAAGCAAAGGATTTTTTGCCAACGTGTTAAAGGTGGGGAGACCAAAACCACCAGAAGATAAAGGAAACGAGAATGTTAAAAGAGAGGGAAAGGAAGATTTGTATATTCCACAACAGAAAGGAACTCTGAATAGACAAGAACAAACAAACGATTTAAGACAGATTAGAGAAGTATTTGTTGAAAGTGAAAGTGTTGAAAGTGAAGAAGAATCAAATCATTCATTCCAGTCCTCAACTCCTCGAAGTGAAGCAAGATTAAATCGACATATCTTCAGATGTCAACTTAAAGAAATATTTAATTCCTCTCACAGATTTGAAAATGAGAGGAATTAAAAATTGATGTTTTAGTGATAGTAGGATAAAGAAAAATAAATAAGAATAAAGTTTAAATGTATATATGAGGATGTATAAGGTTAGAGGAATTAAATTACAAGATTATCTATGGGGTTTAACTATAGAAGGCAAAGTGATGTAATAGAGATTAAATTGGTTTTAAATAACAAGATTAAATCAATAATATAGTTTGGGGAATAAGTATAGAAGGTAATGTAACGTAATAGAGACTAAATTGGTAGAGAATAGGATTAAATTATATTATAGGGTGGGAATAAGTATAGAATGCAATCTAAGGTAACTAAATGAATGTGAAGTTGCTAAGTATTTTTTAGATATGGTTTAATCTGCTTTTGAACTTAATAATTGTGGCTAGGTTGCTGGTGGTACAAAATTGGAAGTGGAAATTTTAGAACATTTTAAAGGCTATTTAAATGATATATTTGATAATGGAGAAGATGGAAGGATCATATTTGAATTAAGTATTAGATTAAGAAGATTAAAATAGACTGTGAAGGATATATTTCAATTCAATTTTTTGTTTAATTTATAGTATAAGGAGTTAAGATTTTATGATATTTGGAAGTTAATAATTTGTTAGTATATATTAGTTTTATATTTGTGTAAACTATATTATACCCTGTGTATGTTCTGGGAAGTCTAGGGAGGGGGGAGGGGGAGTTGGGGGGGAGGGGTGGGGGAGGGGGGAGAAAATAATAAAAAATGTTTGTACTTTGTACACATAAAACTTTTTCAATAAAAAAAATAATCCATCAACTCAAAAAAGAACTTTGGTTGGTTAACTCTAATTATTTTAGTGGAGATTCTATCAAGTTGTAGACAGGTAACTCCATTTCAATCCCCTAACTTCATCCAGTTCTTATATGAAAAGCCAATCTGGGTTTTTACAAAAATAGATGTGGGTGAACTTCCCTCTAAAGATGCTCTTCAATCTGCCATTTCCCCACTGAAAGTCCCTGGCTCCTTCTAGTCTTGCTATTCTACTGATCAGGAATTTTATCCAATCTATTAACCGTGAAAAATTTATTGCTCTGTAATAAAGTCTAAGTTTTGGAAGAACCAGAGAACCACTTTTGAGACTTGAAAAAGTTTGAGCTTCACTCTCCCCTCCCCCCCACCTTCCTTATCAATTTGCTAACGATTTTTTGACATTTCTTATAAAGGTTCTGCTGAAAGGTGCCTTTTGAAACAGATAATCTGTCTTGCATAATATATTCATTTTAATTATTATAATTGGTTCTAACTATGAAGGCTTTAAAAATTTTCCACTGTTCAAGATCTCTTTTAATTTCTTGCCATAATTTGACATAATTGTTTTGATATATTTTCTGAATGTTACCTGTCAAATGCAAATGCAAGATATTTCACTGAGTGCATTATCTGGAAGCTATATTTTCTCCTTATGTTAACTGTCTTGTAATTATTTTGTGGTTCTGAATATTGATTATATATCCAGAGAATTGTCCAAAGCTGTGGGTTGTTTTCATCAAAACAAAAGAAAGAAGAAAGTTTTTGATTGTTGCCTCTTCCCAACGGCACCCATATGTTTGAATGGCATTAATTCTGATATTTTATTCCACAATAACTATCACTGCCTGGCACCAAAAAGAACTAGAAAAAAGACCCTTTTTGAGCCCAAAAACTAATCTAAAAAATGACCCAATTGGTTGCATTGCTTCCATTTAGTATAAAGAACATTCAGAAATATAAATAACAGATTGACTTAATCAACATGAACAGCTTAGACATGGTCTGAATTTGTGCAAAGTAAGCAGCTAATGTACTCACCTGGATGAATCTTGTTTTGTTTTTGTTTCTTAAATTAAAGAATTGTTTGAAAAATTCAGAAATGTGTGACAATCAAATATTTCATTTTGTGTATTGAAAACCGAGCATTGTCTCATGAGTGTATGTGTGTGTATCTATGTATGAAAAATAATAATTATTTATGTAATATCTGATTTCTGAATGGAACATGTGTTGATGACTCATAATGCTGTCTTAAAAAATGGGCTATTATGGCAATGTTTGAATAGCGATAAAAAATCCTAGGAAAACTTAACAAATAAACTAGATAAACCCAAGAAAGAAAATATATATATTGTTATTTAACTGAATGTCAGAATTTGAGTTTCAGGGGAAATTTTAAAGCAGAACTAGTAAGGACAATGTCATTAGGAGATCCTGTTAGGTAACTCTGAATTTTGAATATTAGACATTTTAAAGTGGTAGACCTGAACATACAGTAGAAATTAAAAAAAACATAGGAAGAAACATCGGTCAATCCTAAAACACTTTAATCTGGCACTCTGTTCCTATTGTGGTTAACCAGATTCTAAGAAACAGATCTCAACCTAATACTGCATTTACTTCAAAAAGTCCCACTGCATTTGGAGGTAAATGCACTCTATGAATTCTCCAACAAGGCCTTGGATTTCTGCTTTGAACTCCTACTCTGATGGCACCACTACCCTGTTTCCCCCAAAATAAGACATCCCCTGATAATAAGCCCAATCAGGCTTTTGAGTGCATGGCAATAAGGCCAAGTGCTTATTTCAGGGTTCAAAAAAAATATAAGACAGGGTTTTATTTTCGGGGAAACACAGTATTTCTTCCACCACATTTAAGATTACATTGTTCAGGAGTTTAATGAGGTATAGAAATGCACTTTTTAAAAAAAGTTTGTGTGGTGACTGAATTGTTGTTTGCTTTTGACCATAGCCAAGATATGGCCTTTGAATTTATCTGTAAATCATGCTGCCCACGGGGGTCTCGCCTTTGCTTAAAATGATGTTCATGAGTGGGTGACAAATCATGATTGCTTTGACAGAAAATAGTGAAGTTCTTACTTGTAGGGCAGTGTTTCCCAACCTTGGCAACTTGAAGATGTCTGGACTTCAACTCCCAGAATTCCCCAGCCAGCATTCGCTGGCTGGGGAATTCTGGGAGTTGAAGTCCAGACATCTTCAAGTTGCCAAGGTTGGGAAACACTGTTGTAGGGTCTTCCTAGGTTCCCACTCCAAATACAGACATCAGCCCTCTTTGTTTTCCTTTGCCTGAAAGCAACTTTTATTATTTTTTTAAACGAACCAGAACACAGGGAGCATTGAGACTAATTACTCTGACTTGGTACCAATGACTAACAACTGATTTTTGACATCAGCTCAACTTCCTGTCACTCCACTGACAAATTCATTTAATAAGAGAACATGTTGCAGAGCATTTTGCTCCATTGAATGCAACAGCTGGGCAAATAATGACAGGGCCAAGGCTGAGCTGCCATTTGAAGTAGTAGTTGAACAGTAGTTCAGCATTAAATACAAACAGTTGAGATGAACTGCTAGGGAAAAGATCACAAATGCCTTTGTCTTACATGGGCTCTTTCAGACCAGAGTTCCTTATTCCTGCCTATGTGTTGCTTTAAGTTGTGAATGGAATCACAGGGGTGATTTGCAACCTCATCTCAGGCAAAAGTTCAATCGGGAATATTTCAAAACTTTTTAAAAAAACTTTCCCTTTTAAAAGGGAAAGCAGGTTGACAACATGCATGCAATTGTTAGGATGATGTGATCCTTATGCCAGAACAGGTTGATGGTTCATGTGCAAAAATGAAAGGTCTTTTGAATATTTGTCATTCAAATATTGGATTTTGTAAATGAAGAGAGGCACCATGGTAAAATATTGGAGCCTTGGGTAGAGTTCATATGCCTTAATTATCTACCCTCCTTTCTCTTCCAAAACCTGCTCTCAAATTTGAAAGGCAATAGGGCCATACAAAGTTTTCAAAACAGGTTTTGCCTTCAAAACAAAGGGAGCTTTTCAAATCATACAAGTAATTACTGGTAGGTCATTTTCCAAGCTCATGCAGCTGTTTTAGAAGACGCTTCCAGCTGTCTTCACAAGTGTGGGTATGTATAGCCACTTTGCTTTTACTTTCCTAGCATGACAAAACAGCCAATAACAGCTGGACTGTTATAGCAGCAAGGCTTTTAAGATTTTGGGTCTTGGTTACTAATCACCACAGCTATAAATTGCTTCTAGTATCAGAAAATACAACTCAAATCTCAATTACTGCAGAATGTAAAGGCACAGAGAGGCTCTTGTATTCATACCATGCTTGTGGACTTTCCATTAGCATCTACGTGGCCACTAAATAAACAGCAGAATTCTGGACTAGAAAGGACTTTTCTCCATTTTGTTCTATTTGTCTCATGTTCTTATGAGCCTCCAGATGTGATACGACATATTTTCCTCAATAAATGGATTGAAGACATTTCCATGAGAAAAAAAGTGTTCTTTATTAGACATTTTCTGTCATGCATGTCAGCGTTCCTGGTGATTTGCAAAGAATTTCTCATCTTCACCATAATCTTGAAATGGAGCTGGAAGAGAGGGAAAGGAAGCATGTACATTCCTTCTGTAATATTTCCAAGGATCCCGCTGATAGAGAAGATTGCAGCATAATCTGCAAACTTTCCCAATCTAGTGTTTCTGAAATGTTTTGGAACTTCAACTCCATGATCAATGTAGAACTTGAATTCTAATGCATCTAGCCATATCTAGCTGGAGAAGGCCATTGCAGCCTAATACTCTACCAGATTTTAAAACTTGATCCTGTGAATGAAGGTATAAAGGCATAAAAACACCAACATTATCATAACTCTTGCAACCACTCTACATGGGGCTACCCTTGAAGAACGTTCGGAGACTGCAGCTAGTGCAGAATGCGGCGGCACGTGTGGTGATGGGTGTCCCTAGATACACCCATGTGACACCCATCCTTCACGAACTGCACTGGCTGCCTAAAGGTCTCCGAGCGCAATTCAAGGTGTTGGTGATTACCTTTAAAGCCCTACATGGCTTAGGACCAGTTTACCTCCGAGACCGCCTTCTCCAACATACCTCCCTAAGACCGATTAGAGCCCACAGAGTTGGTCTGCTGGTGGGCCCGTCAGCCAAACAATGTCGGCTGGTGGGCCCACGAACGAGGGCCTTCTCTGTGGCAGCACCGGCTCTCTGGAATACACTACCCCCCCGAGATCCGCATTATTCCCACCCTGCCAGCCTTCAGAAAAGCAGTTAAAACATGGCTTTGTCGACAGGCCTGGGGCCAATGATTTTAATACAACACCGATCATTCTTGGCCCCATGAATGATTTATTGTATGGGTTTTTAAATTGTGGTTTTTAATGTTTTTTAATATCTATTGTTTTTAATGCTTCTTATATTTGTTGTTGCATATGAATTTTTACTGTTGTGAGCCGCCCAGAGTCTCTGTGGAGTGGGCGGCATACAAATGCAACTAATAAATAAATAAATAAATAAATAAATAAATAAATAAACTCTGTATACAGTTACAGTGCTCTGATCTTCTTGAGGACAACTTTGATATACCAGTCTTGTTAGTCTTATCCATGCTTTACAATCCCTTGAAAAGTCAGAAAGGTTGCTGCATATACAATAGCTTTTGGGCTTTATGTGACTGCATAAATATTGCACATGGACACAATTTATCATATAGCAAGCTGCTGGAGATTCATGATTCATTAACAAATCTGCTGGAACAAACAAAAATGGTTTCAAACAATAGCAAAATATCACCAATGTGTGATCAAAGAGGTTTACAGCCATATATTACAGTATTATATTTACTATATCTTTCTCTGATCCTCTTTGAAACATTTTGAAGCAGATAATATACCTCAAATCCAAACAATCACAATGATGTCATAATTAAAACATGATTTAAACAAACAGTTTCCCCCCTAAATATCTACTATTGAGATATCTTCTGGATGAGATCATTGCCCAAGGTCAAGACTGCCCTAGAAAAAACATAGCTCTGGGCTCTTCTTCTTCTGACTTGTGTCAGAGAGAGGATTCTGTGGCTGATGACTAAATCAGGATAGGCAGATCTAACTGGCGGATATGGTCTTCAAGATAACCTGGATCCAAGCTAGGTCAGACTATAGGAGAGAAGTTCCTTTTGAGATATATAAAGTACTTCTACAGCTAATATAAATGGATGAACAGATTCAATCAGGAAAAAGTAGATTATAATATAATCTAAAGTTTATTTATTTATTTATTTAATATTGGTTCTTCTATGCCGCCCTACTCCCGAGGGACTCAGGGCGGCGTACAGCAATTATACGAGAACACTAATAATAAACAAGAGTTAAAAACAGCAATTAAAAATTTACAAAAAGTTAAAAAATATTCACCATCAGCCATACCGGGGGAAGCTCAGGTAGAACTAGTCTCACCCCCTGCCTGCAGGAAGAGCCATGACTTGACGGCTTTTCGGAAGACCAGCAGGGTGGGGATGGTTCAGGTCTCTGGGGGAAGTTGGTTCCAGAGCACGGGGCCCCCCACAGAGAAGGCCCTCCCCCTAGGGTCCGCCAGCCGGCATTGTTTAGCTGACGGGACCTGGAGGAGGCCCACTCTGTGGGCCCTAACTGGTCGAAGGGAAGTATGAGGCAGAATGCGGTCCCGAAGGTAACCTGGTCCTAAGCCATGCAGGGCTTTAAAGATGATGATCAACACCTTGAATTGTACCCGGAGACCGATGGGCAACCAATGCAGCTGGCGGAGTATAGGTAACGTGGGTGTACCTTGGCACACCCACCACAACACACGCAGCCGCATTTTGCACCAACTGAAGTCTCCGAATACTCTTCAAGGGTAGCCCCATGTAGAGCACGTTGTAGTAGTCCAGTCGGGAGGTGACAAGGGCATGAGTTGGGAATGCCTCTGAAGTTACCTAATCAATTCCTTGGTTGATGCAGGAAATGTATCACCATAATATCCCTGCTAGCTTGCCATCTAATCGCTGTTAAAATCTTAACAGCCTACTGCCTTCTGAGCCACACTGACCAATTATTGAATGACTAAAGCCATTAGAAGTTCCTTCTAGTGTTTTGTTAAATTCCCACACTTCTGAAATTTGCCAACATTGAGAAACATGCTTTATTCATCAATATCATCTTGTTGGAGCATCTTAGTTTCTCTCTGACAGTGCATGCCCTGTGGAATACCATGCCTCTAGACATCCAGATGTCCCTGATTCTGTTAGCATCCTTGAAAACCAGGAATTTGGACTAGATTATTAGCCAAGTTCTGCTGGTTAATACTGGTGTTTTTTTTAATGAGTGCGGTTGTGTTTGTCGCCTTGAGCATTATGGATGCTGTTCAAGTGTTGTTCTTGTTTTGAAACCTTGTATGCCATCCAGAGTCACTTTTGTGAAATGGATGACTGTATTAATTATTTAAATAAATAAAATAAAATGCAGAGGTGGAGAACCCACAAGATCCATAAGTAGACTGGTCCACTATTATACAAATCTTACCATCACAATTTTTAAAATTATATTTAAATGAAATCTAGGTAGTTCTAACTTGCATACCTCATGCAACTGTTGCCTTAGCACTTTACACATATATATTTCATCCATCATAGAATGGAATAGAATTCTTTATTGGCCAAGTGTGATTGGACACACAAGGAATTTGTCTTTGGTGCATATGCCCTCAGTGTACATAAAAGAAAAGATACATTTGTCAAGAATCATGAGGTACAACACTTAATGATTGTCATAGGGTACAAATAAGCAATCAGGAAACAATCAATATTAATATAAATTGTAAGGATACAAGCAACAAGTTACAGTCATACAGTCATAAGTGGGAGGAGATGGGTGATAGGAACGATGAGAAGACTAATAATAATAGTAATGCAGACTTAGTGAATAGTTTGACAGTGGTGGGGGAATTATTTGTTTAGAAGAGTGATGGCGTTCAGGGAAAAACTGTTCTTGTGTCTAGTTGTCTTGGTGTGCAGTGCTCTATAGCGTCGTTTTGAGGGTAGGAGTTGAAACAATTTATGTTCAGGATGCGAGGGGTCAGTAAATATTTTCACGGCCCTCTTTTTGACTCGTGCAGTATACAGGTCCTCAATGGAAGGCAGGTTGGCAGTAATTATTTTTTCTGCAGTTCTGATTATCCTCTGAAGTCTGTGTCTGTCTTGTTGGGTTGCAGAACCGAACCAGACAGTTATAGAGGTGCAGATGACAGACTCAATAATTCCTCTGTAGAACTGTATCAGTTCTACAGAGGACAGTTTGAGCTTCCTGAGTTGGCGCAGAAAGAACATTCTTTGTTGTGCTTTTTTGATGACGTTTATGATGTTAGGTGACAATTTTAGGTCTTGAGATATGATAGAACCTAGAAATTTGAAGGTCTCTACTGTTGATACTGTGTTGTCTAGTATTGTAAAAGGTGGTAGAATGGGACGGGGTTCTCCTAAAGTATACCACCATTTCTACGGTTTTGAGTGTGTTCAGTTCCAGATTGTTCCGGTCGCACCACGAGGCTACTTGTTCAATCTCCCATCTGTATGCTGTTTCATCATTGTCTCGAATGAGACCAATCACTGTTGTAGCATCTGCAAACTTCAGTAGTTTAACAGATGGATCATTTGAGATGAAGTCATTGGTATATAGAGAGAAGAGAAGTGGTGAGAGTACACAGCCTTGGGGGGTCCCTGTGCTAATTGTACAGGTATCTGATGTGATTTTGCCTAGCTTCACCTGCTGCTTCTGTTAGGAAACTTGTGATCCACTTACAAGTGTGTTCAGGTGCCGCTAGCTGATTTAGTTTAGTTAGTTTAGTTTAGTTGCAACTATATCATTTTTGAAGAGTGTTAAACCTAACTAACTGTTAGTTCTGAGGCAGTGGCAACAGCTGCAATTGCTCCCATTGGCATGCCTATTCCTCATTTCAGAGCCAAAAGGAGTTCTGATGATGGTATCCTCAAATTGTGATGCAATCATTTGGAGAGCCTGTTCCATTCTTGTTCACACAGATGCATTTTGGAGAGCACAAAAAAGCAAGTCTATAAATGCCTTCCGTAAATTAAAACACTTTAGAGACATATTCAAAACCTCCGGCATAGGGAAGCTCTTTTTTAATTTTAACAAACATGGCAAATGATAAAGAGGATGCTTATATCAGGTAAAAGGCTCATTCACATAAACCAAAATGCACATGTGATTTGCAGCAGGTAAAGGAGAAGAGTGCCTTTTTCTTTCCCTAGCTTTCTATTTTCTCCAAAGGGAGAAGCACCATGCTGAGGATACAGTTTGAAACAGACTGAATCTATCAGGCTGATGTAATGATGGCAGTGGCTAGTGCATTTTATTTACTTCTCAGAAGGACCCAAAATGGAACAGGGAACAGAGTGGGCTGTTCTTCTGCTAGCTTCACTTGCTTCAGCAGTTGCCAGCAATTTCTGTGAAATAAAGGCATTTTCTTCTCTCTCAAAGCTTTGGAAGATTTAGCTCCAATCCTCTTAGTTAAAGGGCTGTCAAGCTTTTGATTGCTAACTGTACAAATATCACAAAGCCAGACAAAAAGCCTTGTATTTCTCAAGGGGAAGGGAGCCTTATGGGACAGCTAAAGCATGATAAAATAAGGGATGGTACTCTAGCACTAGAAGAGATATATCCATATGGGGTTTGAAATGCTAAATGCAAGAGTCCCAACTGATAGTGGAATAGTTCCAATTTCCATTGGAAAACACATTGGAAATTAGCAGATCATGTATTCCAAAGGGCAGCACACCTACTCTGCCATCACCATGAACCTTGTGCTCAGCACATTTGTCCATAATGTTGCTCACACAGTCTAAGAATAGACTGGATAGTCAATTGTCTGAAATGGTATAGAGTCTCCTGCTTGTGTAGGGGGTTGGATTAGAAAACCTCCAAAGTCTATCCTATCCTATCCTATCCTATCCTATCCTATCCTATCCTATCCTATCCTATCCTATCCTATCCTATCCTATCCTATCCTATCCTATCCTATCCTATCCTAAAAACATATAGAACAGTGATGGTGAACCTATGGCACGCGTGCCACAGGTGGCACGTGGAGCCATATCTGCCGGCACGGGAGCTGTTACCCTAGCTTAGCTCCAACTCGCATGTGCACGCCAGCCAGTTGGTTTTCGGCTCACGCAGAGGCTCTGGGAGGGCATTTTCGGCTTCCAGAGGGCCTCTGGGGGCGGGGGGCGGCGGGAGAGGGCGTTTTCGCCCTCCCCAGGTTCCAGGGAAGCCTACTGGGCCCACCGGAAGTTGGGAAATGGGCCATTTCTGGCCTCCAGAGGGCTTCCGGGGGGGCGGGGAGGCAATTTTTGCCCTCCCCAGGCATTAAATTATGGGTGTGGGCACTCGCGCATGTGCGATAGCGTGCGCTCATGCACTTTTGGCACCCGAGGAAAAAAAGGTTCGCCATCACTGATATAGAACTTCTGACCTGGTAGAAAAACGTCAAACAGAAAAATGAAGAGTGACTACATTAGAATATTCCCTTTTGCTAGATGAGCAATATAATCCTATACTGGTTTATTCAATCTCCAATCAATGTAAATTGGATTAGTGCCTAAATTGCTTTCAGATTTCTGCTGGCAAGGATTTTGGCTTCATCATTAATGAAAATACTAACAATGCAGTCCTATTCCTATGGAAAAGCAAATCCCATTGAATTTGGTGGTTCCTTTATGAATAAGAGAATGTAAGCGTGCCTGTAGGGCAGAGGTCTTCAAACTTGGCAACTTTAAGACTTGTGGACGTCAATTCCCAGAATTCTCCAGCCAGCTGGAGTCCACAAGTCTTAAAGTTGCCAAGTTTGAGGACCCCTGCTGTAGGGGATCCTTTTAGATATAGATTTCTGCATAAGTAGGTAGGTAGGTTGATGGGTGGGTAGATCTTGTCAACTGCTCCCAGCGTGGACAATAAATGTAGAAATTATCCTCCAGAATTGTTGAGAATACTGTATTGCCTACTCTTGCAGGCATTAATTTGGATTCATTCCATGCTTTTGGAGACTTTGAATAGGTCTGAAAATTATTACCTGGTAGAAATTGTTAGAGAAATTGGGAAGGCTGCAACAAGCCTAATAATGACAAGTGCACGGTGGTACTTAGCTGTTATCATCAAGCCATTTGTCTGTGTCTGCTTCAAAGGACTTGCCAAACAATTGGGGGGGGGGATGACCCTTTAAATAAACCTTTTCCCAAGTTGGGAAAGGCTCTTCTAAATCTTGTGTTCTTATGTTCTTATCAACCAGTGATCTACAGTACAACTAACTAGGCAGTGAAATTAATCTCACAAGGGAACAATAGGCTTTCACTATTGAGCTGTCTGTAGAGGTTATAGAGGTCACTTCTCACAAGTGTCAAGCCACATTTTTTTTTTTGCTCTAAGTCTGAGCTACCTATATTCTTGGGAAGGACTGAGCCAAACAGATGACAAAGATTCATACCTTATGTCTTTATGAGCAGGGTTTTAAGGAAGAGAATAGTAAGAATCAATTCATATAATTTTTGGTTTTCCTATATTGGTTACTATTTATAGGCCAACTGATTAATCAACAAAAAAGATTAGTTGCTTAATGAAAAGGAGATTAATACCCTTTAGTGTTAATTCAGGATGAAATTCATTTGGCCATTACTTCATTGTGCTTCAAGAGGTGATGAAACTTATTCATTGAATTTGAAAGCCTTTCATAGCCATCTAGCTTATTAATCTTCTGCAATATTTCAATAATTTGATTCAAAGCACATTTTAATGGGATTTTTGTGATATGGAACAATCTTCATAGGGCGATCCATGACAAAAAAGATCTGAGAAGTTTGTCAGGGTTCTTTGGAAAAAAAAGCCTTCATAAAATAGAAGCAGAGAACAAAATACTGTATGTCTTGCCAATTTAATGCCTTTTTTATACTATGTAAATCTTTGCATAAACAACTTGATTACAATTTTATGAATAACTTGATATGGAAGCACACCATGAAGAGGCTCTTCCATTTGGTTTTCATATAGCATAGTTCTTTTATAAAAACTTCTCCAAGGGTATACCTTTCATATAGCCACAAATTCTCATCTAAACTTATCTGACAGTTAAACAGAACACAAGTACCAGTAACATACCTTGAACACTTAAAGCAGTGTTTCCCAACCTTGGCAACTTGAAGATGTCTGGACTTCAATTCCCAGAATTCCCCAGCCAGCATTCGCTGGCTGGGGAATTCTGGGAGTTGAAGTCCAGACATCTTCAAGTTGCCAAGGTTGGGAAACACTGACTTAAAGGAAGGAAGGGTAACTTAATGCAGTGAATATATAATAAATGGTTTAATACTGAAGCCTGTTTCATGCCCAAAGCTGATGCTTAGACCCTCTCTTTCAGCCAGCCCCAGATATTTGAATCCTTCATTATGTCCACTCACCATTTTTGCCTCAATGGGCACATTCCTTTTATTCCACAGTTTAGCATTATGCATAAGTCTATACCAGACCAGGGGTATTCAACCTTGGCAACTTGTGGACTTCCCAGAATTTCTTCCCAGAATTTCCCAGACAGCATGAAGTTGAAGTTCTCAGGTATTAAAGTTGCCAAGGTTGGAGACCCCAGTACTAGACTAATAATGCATGGATAAATCCACTTGTGATATCATGCAAGTAGGAATTGCAAAATATATTTTCATGTTTTCTATACTTGCTGGGAGCCTACATTCTGGCTTCCAAGCATCCTAGGCTTTAGAACAAAAATAGTTTATTTATTAGATTTAAGTCCACCTTAATTTTTATACAACTCAGGTATCGAATGTCTTCATCTTCTCTTTTCCCCAAAACAGCCCAGTTATAAATCACAATTGTGATTATTAATCAATTGTGAAATGGGTTGGGCTGATATAGAATGACTGGACCAAAGCCAACAGCTGGTCTTCATGCCTAAGAGAAAACTAGAAATCACAATTTCCTAGTTTCTACTCAGGCCACTACACCCAACTGGCTGTCAATTGACTCCCAATCTTGGCTTTTAAAAATCAAGATCTGGTCAAAGAAGTTCAAGGCTGTTCTGAGGGAAAGATGTAAGTAAACCTCTGCAGCCATTTTTATTGAAGCTATGGTAACCACCCAAGAAACTGAAAGCGAGTGAACTGGTGAAGTTACTCTGTCTTATTCTGTTATTCTTACTATGCCATAACTCAGCTTTTTTTTCTTCGACGTACACAGTAAAGGTTAATAAGTGTTGAATTCAAAATCAATGTAACCAACTGGTTTTAATTTTTTTTAAAAAAAGAGAGATGTGCATGGTCTGTTCCAGTGGTGGGTTCCTACCGGTGTGGTCCACTCTATCGCACTGGTAGCGGCGGGCTGGTGATGTCATCAAGAGGCTACTGACCAAGTGCGGTCGGTTGCTGGTGCCTAGGAGCTGCCATCTTTTTTCACGATTTTTTGGGCGATTTTTTGCTTCTGCGCATGCGTGGAAGCAAAAAATTGCCAAAGTCGTGCGCACACGCGCATCCCCTTGCAAGATTTCGGTGCAATTTTGCTTCTGCACATGCACGGAAGCAAAATTGCGCAAGGGGGCGCACGCGTGTAGCGAGAGCACGCGCACACGAAACATGGAGATGCGCGCACAGTGCACCGGTAGCAAGGTAAGTGAGCAACCTGCCCCTGGTCTGTTCCTGGAACTTTTCAGACTTCCCTAAAATATGTTGCTCTAACTTGAATAACTTGAAGAGTTCACTGGGGTTGAGTGGCCAATACATAATAAATACTTTGTCCCTTTTGTCCTGTCTGATTCTCAGACTGGACTAGTCTCTGCAGTTTTCTCATCAAGGTTTTTCAGAAGTGGTTTGCAATTGCCTCTTTCCTAAGGCTGAGAGAGAGTGATTGGCCCAAGGTCACCCAGCTGGTTATGTGCCTGAAGTGGTACTAGAATTTATAATCTCCAATTTTCTAGCCTGGTGTCTTAATCACCACATCAAACTGGGTCAATTTAAATATGACTCCCAATATTAATCTATTGCAAATATTACTCCTAATATTGCTTCTTCATTAGCTTTCAGTGTACAGTTACTGGTTAGACTCAGACTGCATAAGGCGCAAACCAAACAGAAGAAAACACTAGGCAGAATTCAAATGGATTAAACCACGAGAAAGCTGTAGAAGAAAAAGTTTTCTCTTACAGCGATGAAAAAAGGTTGTAGTTTTTTAATCAACCAATTAAAAACGATAATAGTTAATTACCGCTTTTTCAAAAATAGATATTTCTCTCTTTCTGATAAGTACGCCATATTTGCATATTTTCAGTTGTCTTCTGTGCCTGCCATGGGGAGGATGGAATGGGATTATGAAGGAAAGTTTCAAATTATTTTTCTGGCTTCATGAGTAAATCTTGTATTAGCACCGAGTACAACACTGGGGTGTTTAAAAGAGAAATATTATCAGAAATGAAGGAGTTAAGAATTTAACAGAACCTCAGATACTTGAGCTTCAAGTTCTAATATTCAATGGGAAAAGTGACTATGTTATAAACTGCAGCAAGATCTATTTCTGGTTACCTCCTTATAACAGAATAGCTTATTATTGTTTTGTTAAGCATTCCTTTAAGTATTATATCCAAATGGATCTGAGTTATTAAGGATTTTATATGAAAAATTAATCACATAATGCCAGATTCTATCCATTTCTCAAAGTGGCACTATCAGAAGGATTTCCCACATTATGACTCTACCAATTTAGCTCCCAGTCATTTTAAAACTGCACAAGTACATAGTAGAACCTGGTATTAGAATTATATTTCACCTTTCCCCAACCTTAGGCTTTTAGATTTATTGTATTCCAACTCAAAAAGCTCCTAGCTAGAACCAGTAACAACCAGAGATTAAATGTATCTGGGAGTCATCAGATTAGGGAAGGCTACTGTACCTGCCAATTTCAAGAATACCTGAAGATGTATGTAGTGAAGATGCTTGCCTCCCAATCAGAAGGTTGAGTGTTCAATCCCACTCAGAAGGTTGAGAGATAGTGGCAGATGTTTCTCTCATAAGGCACAAAGAAAAAATATTTGCTGTGAACTCCGCATAGGCATCAGGAAGGGCATCTGGCCAGTAAATGCTCAGCTCCATCCCGCCGACTTGCCTCTACCCTGAATAGGGTCATAAATAGGGAGTATGTCTTAAGGAAAAGGTAAAAGTATGGATTTTCTTTGAATCAGCACCATGACCTTTGCTCTTTCCTAAGACTAATATGGTAAAGAGACATATTTAGAGAGCCACAAGATTAATATTTCATATTTGGAAATGTTAGTACATATAAAAGTGAATAATCTGGATATAATATTCAAACTTGTAATTCATGTTCATTTTTGCTGGGTGTAAAGTATAGTAGCCCCAATTTTTTTTTTTTGCTTGCCATTTAAACTTTTTTTTTACACTTTTTCTGCTCATCTCATATTTTTTTATTATTGCTATACAGTGCTCAGATTTTAACATAAGTGGTTAATAACTATGTTAAATGTAAAAATAAAAATGGGAGGAATGAATGCTTTATTATTCTGTTTGTGTTTGCTTGTTTGGTCAAGAAGAGAACTGTGTGCATGAAATTGCTAAGTAGCAGTGCTTTTAAAATAATAATAATAATAATCATACATTAAAACATTAAATTCCTGAAGTGGGTATCCAATCTAAAGTGATTTCTATGGTCACATATTTCATTGCTAATGCTAGTTCTGTTTCAGTGCAAAGTGCTCAGGTCTGGTTGTGGCTTTCTTTCAAATATTCCAGAGACCCTTCGATCAATCCTTGCCATCCCTTGTAGATTATTTTTCTTCTCTAACAAGGCAAAGAGAAAGGATGATTTTTCTTTCAGAGGTCTCTCTTGCCATGACTCATTCTTCTGAGTCATTGCTATTCTTTCTCATGTACCATTCATTACGGCTTTGAACTGTTTCCCTTTTCATGTTACAGGCTTTAGGATGTTGCCTTCCCATTATCATCTTGCTGCCCTCAGCTTCAAAGAAAAGGCACACCTTCGGTTTGCAAAAGGCACAAATTAAATAGCTTTTTAGTAAATCGGGCTCTTTGTGTTTCAGTTTATAAATCAGTCCCATAATGCAGGAGCCTTTGAACTTCACCTTCCCATTTCCCCAAAATAACCATACACTGTGGGGGGGGGGGAATAGTCTCTGCACTTTCTAGGCAAAGCAAGAGAATTCTGTGCATTAAGGAAAGATGGCTTATGAATCAATATCCCCACAATACAAATGTAGTGTGATGTGCAAGAGTGTTGCTAAAGCTTCTGAACCATCAAATAAGGGATAATATAATATTCATACAAATAAGGCTCATCTGCCTTAAGAAAGGAAACCTTTGATTTGAAGGCTGTCTCCATGATCAAAGAGCCTTCATCCTCTGCTAGGCATACTGGCTACTCCCAACAGTAAGTCATTTTTCACTTTCTATACTATCCCAGAAAAAAAGGCAAGTTATGTGCCTCCACAGAAAGCCAGCTTGGTGTAGTGGCTGAGGTACCAACCTAGAAACTGGGGGACTGTAAGTTTTGGTTCCACCTTAGGCAGAAAGCCAGCTGTGTGACCCTAAGCCAATCTCTCTCTCTCTCTCTCTCTCTCTCTCTCTCTCTCTCTCTCTCTCTCTCTCTCTCTCTCTCTCTCTCTCTCTCTCTCTCTCTCCTCTCCCTCTCCCTCTCCCTCTCCCTCTCCCTCCCCCTGCCTTTGGAAGTAGGCAATGATTAGCTATTTGTAAAAAGAAACCTTGCAAAGAAAACTGCAAAAATACGGTATGTCTAGGCCAGGGGTCTGCAACCTTAAACACTCAAAGAGCCATTTGGACCCATTTCCCACAGAAAAGAAAACACCGGGAGCCACAAAACCTGGGTGGGCGTGGCCAACTCGATGTCACTCACTCCCACCCAGTCACATGACCTGCCTAGCCATGCCTACCCAGCCGCTCATTAGGGCAGAGAACTGGTTGTTAAAAAACACCGGGAACCACAAAAAACACCGGGACCCCTCTCTCCCTCTCTCTCTCTCTCCCTCTCTCCCTGTATCTCTGTGTATCTCTCTCACTCTCCCCACCTCTCTCTCCCCCCCGCTCTGTATGTGTGTGTGTGTGTGTGTGTGTGTGTGTCTCCCTCTCATCCCCCGCCGTTGCCCTTACCTTTTCAGGCTAGGCAAGGAGTGACTGGGAGGGGAAGGCAAGGGGCAGGGCCAGTCAGTGATGGGATCACCCGACAGGGAACCACAGCAGAGGGCCCAAAGAGCCTCATGCGGCTCCGGAGCCGCAGGTTGCAGACCCCTGGTCTAGGCAGTTGCTAGGAATCAACACTGACTCAAAAGCAGCGACAACAAAAACAAGTGTCCATAGTGCCCAGATCACAGAAAAAGGGCCTAGCTAGTATAACATTTGCTCCTTCCATCAATAAGCCCTATCCTTCCACAATAACAAGACCATGAATGGCACTTTTCTGACAGATTTAGTGCAGGACAAGCCAAAGGAAATAATTGGTGGTTTCAAGCCCTGTTTCTTTTCTCACGGCTCTTTCCTCAAGAGCGGCCCTTCACTCGTAGAAGACATGAAATATCAGTTGCTGGTAATTTGCTATCAAAACTTAATGCCTCTTTTACCGGGAAGGTAGTTACTTCAATTTAATTTCATTGCCTCACTTAAGCTGATTCTCACAAAACAGTCGTTTTTCCTTACAAATGAGTATACCATAAGTAAAAAATTAGGATTTGCATCTATGGATATATACAGGTAGTCCTCAATTTATAACGATTTGTTTAGTGACTGTCTGAAGTTACAACAGTATTGGAAAAAAATGACTTTTGAACATTTTTCACACTTATGACCATTCCCATGATCACATGATCAAAATTCAGATGCTTGACAACTGGCATTTATTTATGACGTTTGCAGTGTCCTGGGATCACATGATCACCTTTTGTGATCTTCTGACAAGGAAAGTCAATAGGGAAGGTAGATTCATTTAACAACCTTGTAACTAACTTATTAATTGCAGTGATTCACTTAACAGCTGTGGCAAGAATGGTTGTAAAATGGGGCAAAATTCACTTAACAATTGTCTTACTTAGCAATGGAAATGTTACACTAAGTTGGGATAGTCAGTCAAGGATTACCTGTATACTAATATATCTATAGTAGTGTTTCTGAACCTGAGCAATTTTAAGAAGTGTAGACTTCAACTCCCAGAATTTTCCAGCCAGCACTCTGGTTAGGAAATTCTGGGAATTGAAATCCACAGGTCTTAAAGTTGCTGAGATTGAAAAACACTGATATCTATATAGGCAAAAAGTCTCATGGAAATATGATACATCTTTCCTTACTAGGGACCTCACGCAGGGGAAATATTGATCTTTTGAAACAGTTTTGTTAAAAGTAACCATGACAATGAAGTCTAATAATGGCAGGCAGTATAATTTTCATTTAATCAATCAAATAACGTGTCAGAGGTGGTTTTGTAAATACAATAAAATAGTAAATATGATGCTTCCCTTCCAGTTTATTCCAACAAGCAACAGATGAAAAAAAATTATATAGGAATTCAATAGATGTAAAATGAATACAAAATAGTATATGCAGGGTAGGATGGTGACACCCTAATCAGGTTTCTGATTACAGTTTGCATCAACTTGGGTTTCGATGATTGATTACTAGGAATAATGAGGTTTTGTTATCAAAATGTTTGTAGACGGCAAAGTTTGGAGAAGCCATTTGTAGAACTAGTGATAAAAAAAGAGCTTTCTTCTTCATAACTGCCTGCACAACTGTACTATTAAAAGATCAAATAGTCTGCTGTCAATTTGTAAACCACACAACTCATCTGTCTCTATTATTTGGAGTAAGAAGAGGTGATTTCACATCTGTCAAACAGAACAGCAGGTTCAACGAGCAAGAGAAAGACTCAATTTTTCAATATGTACCTATTTTTCTTTCAAGCACCTCAAGAGCAGAGCCATCAATCAAGATCTTCATGTCCCGTGAAAAGATGGCCAACTAACGACACGCCCGGGAAAGGATCCCTGAAAGGTTTTTCCCTGGAGTAGCTTTTTCAACTTACCAACAGAAGGTACTAGCATTCGTTTAGTTTATATGACTCTCCTGAGTTAGGGAAAGTGCTAGAATAGAATAGAATAACAGAGTTGGAAGGGACCTTGGAGATCTTCTAGTCCAACCCCCTGCTTAGGCAGGAAACCCTACACCACTTCAGATAATGGTTATCCAACATCTTCTTAAAAACTTCCAGTGTTGGAGCATTCACAACTTCTGGAGGCAGGCTGTTCCACGGATTAATTGTTCTAAATGTCAGGAAATTTCTCCTTAGTTCTAAGTTGCTTCTCTCCTTGATTAGTTTCCACCCATTGCTTCTTGTTGTACCCTCAGGTGCTTTGGAGAATAGTTTGACTCCCTCTTCTTTGTGGCAACCCCTGAGATATTGGAACACTGCTATCATGTCTCCCCTAGTCCCTCTTTTCATTAAACTAGACATACCCAGTTCCTGCAACCGTTCTTCATATGTTTTAGCCTCCAGTCCCCTAATCATCTTTGTTGCTCTTCTCTGTACTCTTTCTAGAGTCTGAACATCCTTTTTACATTGTGGCGACCAAAACTGAATGCAGTATTCCAAGTGTGGCCTTACCAAGGCATTATAAAGTGGTATTAACATTTCACGTGATCTTGATTCTATCCCTCTGTTAATGCAGCCTAGAACTGTGTTGGCTTTTTTGGCAGCTCCTGCACACTGCTGGCTCATATTTAAATGGTTGTCCACTAGGACTTCAAGGTCCCTCTCACAGTTACTACTGTTGAGCAAGGTACCACATATACTATACCTGTGCATTTTGTTTTTCTTGCCTAAATGTAGAACCTTACTTTTTCACCATTGAATTTCATTTTGTTAGATAGCGCCCAATGTTCAAGTCTGTCAAGATTCTTCTGTATCTTGAGCCTATCTTCTGGAGTGTTGGCTATTCCTGCCAGTTTGGTGTCATCTGCAAATTTGATGAGTTCCCCATCTATCCCTCGTCCAAATCATTGATCAAGATGTTGAAGAGTACTGGGCCTAAAACAGAGCCTTGGGGTACTCCACTGCATACTTCCCTCCATGTAGATGCAGTTCCATTGAGCACTACACGTTGAGTGAGGTTGGTCAGCCAGTTTCGAATCCATCTGGTGGTGTTGCTGTCTAACCCACATTTTTCTACTTTATCTATTAGTAGGTTATGGTCTACTTTATCAAATGCCTTACTGAAGTCCAAGTAAATTATATCGACAGCATTCCTCTGGTCCACTAATTTTGTCACTTTGTCAAAGTCACTTTGTCAGATCTTTGGCATGATCTGTATTTGACAAACTCATGTTGGCTTTTGGTTATTACTTTGTTTGCTTCTAGGTGTTCGCTGATTCGTTGCTTGATTATCTTTTCCAGAATCTTCCCTGGTATTGAGGTCAGGCTGATAGGTCTGTAGTTTCCTGGATCTATTTTTTTTTCTTTTTTGAAGATGGAAACTACACCAGCTCTTTTCCAGTCCTCTGGCAGTTCCCCGGTGCGCCAGGATCTTTGAAAGATATAGTTCAGTAGTTCTGAGATCTCGTCTGCCAGTTCCTTCAGAACCTTGGGGTGTAATCCATCCGGTCCTGGTGATTTGAACTCATCTAGGGTAGACAGGTGTTCGCTTACCATTTTCTTCCCTATATTAACTTGTGTCCCTAATATGTTTTTGTGGTGCTGTTTTTGATAGGTTGGACTGTTTTTTCCCTTTGTGTAAAGACAGAGGCAAAAAACAAGTTAAGTAGCTCTGCTTTCTTCCTGTTGCTTGTCACCTTCTTGCCACTTTCTCCCAGCAATGGACCAATTGTTTCCTTGACCTTTTTTTGTTTTTAATATGTTGAAAGAAGCTTTTTTTGTTATTTTTTACTTTTGTCGCAAGCCTTTGTTCATTGTGAGCCTTAGCTTTTCTCACTTCATCTTTATAGGCTCGGGCTATTTGCTGATATTCTGCCTTAGTTATTTCCTCTTCTTTCCACTTTTTATACTTGTCCAGAATTATCCCACAAGATCCTCTGATACAGGAAAGATCTCCAAGTAGCTTCAGGGGCTATATTTCAAAGCAGCCTGCATCCCAAAGGCTGGGCGACTGGGCTGCAATCAGTTCATTGTTGAAGAAGCAGCTGTTTTGGAATATATATTTTCAAATGTAGAGTATGTTGTGCCTTTCATTTCTTAATCATTTTTAAGGACTATTAATCTTTATTAAGCTGAAAGAGTCTCTCTTTAGCCACAGCCTGTTATTCCTTTTTGAAGATCTGCATCATTTGGGGGATTTCTACATTGTTAAACAACAAGGAAGAAGAATGCTGAAGGCAAGCTAAAATAAGGAAACGTGGAGTATTTTTTTTAAAAAAAGTTGCTGGAGAAATATAAGGACAGAAAGTCGTGGTCCTAGTTTATTATTTTTAGTAATTTGTAGCTTGGTCTGCTTTGCTGTGGGTGACTAAAACTTTCCAATTTTTATGATTCCTGATTGGCCAGCAATTCTTAAGTGACTTACAAAAAAGCTACTCTTTGATTAAAGAGGGAGTTAAGAAGATGGAGATGCAAATGATTAGAGATGTATTTTAAAAATCTTCAAATAAAATCCATGTTCATAGATCAGCTTTGCTCCAAGGACATTTTAAAAAAAAGCCTTCTCAAACTATTTCAGAGATGCAAATATGTGTAGAAAGTTACCAAACCACCAAGGCAATTGGACAAGTAGCTGACAATGCCAAGGAGTCAATTGCAATTTTGGAATATAATATATCTGACACCAGTTTTTATTATGATGGTTTGAATATAAACCTCCCAACACAATTGAAAAAAGAGCTCCAAGAAAACCTGCAACTTTTAAAAGGAAAAGTTTGGAACTTTTTCTTCATGGACATTAACAAAGTTGAGAAATCCTTGAGAAAAAGAAAAGCTTATAACTACTTGACAAACATCCCAAAGAAGAAAAAGATTTTATTCCATGAAGACAAGCTGGAAGGAGTGACTCAAACTTAATAAGTCATTTGGAATTAGGATGGATTTTTATCAGTCTGATATTTGTAATTGAAATAAAGTCTTAATCTAAAGTTTGAAAATGTATTTTTCCTTTATATACAGTATATAATGTTTAATAAATTCCTAAAGTTTGTAAAATATTATTGAAAGTGTATTTGAAAGTATCTATGTTAACAGAAAATTAAAGAAAAAAATGTGTTATCATATTTTTCGGAGTATAAGACGCACTGAAGTATAAGACGCACCTTAGTTTTTGGGGAGGAAAATAGGGGGGAAAAAATCTACCTGCCAGGTATTCATCTGGCTAGCTTCCTTAATCTGATCAGCTTCAGCATATTATTTTATCCCCTGGTTAGGGCTGAAAAAAAAATCTTCTTCGGAGGGAGTAGCAATGAAAACAAGCCTGCAAACCGGGAAGAGCCGGGAAGATCATTAGCACCTAGTTAGGGCTGGAAAAAAAAGCTTCGAAAAAGCTACATTTGGAGTATAAGACACACCCAAGTTTTCAGCCACTTTTAGGGGGGGGAAGGTGTGTCTTATACTCCAAAAAATATGATAGCTTAAAGAAAAGTGTAGAGTTTTTAAAAGGATGTATACAAGAAGAAAAAAATATTCTATAAGGGTAACTTGGAGGTAATGATCTAATTTAATGAGTTAATTGGAATTAGTTGTAATTTTATTGGTCTGAAACAGGGATGGTTCTACTTACCTTCTCTACCGGTTCGCATCGTGTCAGAAGTGCGCGCGTGCACAAATCACATTGCACAAATGACCCTCTATGCATGCACAGAAGCCTCTGCGCATGTGCAGAGAGTTCTTTGGCTGCTGCTTTCAAGGAGCAGCGACCAGAAAACCGGTTCGGGGTGGTGTCCAGCCGGCCATCGCTGCCGGTTCGGCGAGCGGGGACAAATTTCCACCACTGGTACGAGCGAACCGGTCTGAATCAGCAACAACCCACCACTAGTCTGAAAGTGAATTTTAATGTATGTATGTTGAGAGGAAGTTTTAAAAAGATGTATTAGAATGTTTTGATTTTAGAAATGTCTTTAAAGAAAAGTATAGTGTTTTAAAATGGATTTAAAAAGTATTTTTCCCTTTAAGGTTAAAAAAAATCTGAAAGAATACAATGAATATTGTTGATATAAACGGTGACAGTTTAAAAATATTATTAAGTGCAAATAGAAATACATATTATTTCTACAGCAAGAAAGATAAGGCAGAAATTGTTAAATTGATTTCTTTTATTCAGAGAGGAGAATATATTTAATGATGGTTTTTATTTGGGTATCGCTTCTGGATTTTGTGCTTGTGATGAAAAAAAAATGAAACTTTGACTGGTTTTGCCAGTTAGATAGATTTGTTGTTATAGAAATGGCTACTTATATAGGTCGCCCCATGAATGTATGGAGGGCTGAAATGATTTTAAATTGTAAATGTGATCTTTAATCTGTTTTTAGATGTTTTTATATTGATTTATGTTCGTTTATGTTGTGAGCCGCCCAGAGTCCCTAGGGCAGTGATGGCAAACCTTTTTTGGTTTGCATGCCAAAAAGGGGGGGAATGCGGGGGATCACGTGTGTGCGTGCCCACACCCATAATTCCATGCACCCCCGCACATGCGCGCCTGACTCCCCTGCTCCCAGCATGCAATGGCACGCCCATTTTTCACTCTCCCCAGGCTCCAGAGCCTTCCTAGGAGCCTGGGGAGGGCGAAAACGGCCTTCCCCACCCCCTATGGAGGCTGGAAACAGCCTGTTTCCCGACTCCCAGTGGGCCCAGAAGGCCCGAAAATCAGCCAGCTGGTGCACACATGCACGCCAGACCTGAGCTCGCGTGCCCACCAATATGGCTCCGCGTGCCACTTGTGGCACCCGTGCCATAGGTTCGCCATCACGGCCCTAGGGAGTTGGGCGGCATAGAAATATAAACAAACAAACAAACAAACAAATAAATAAATATACTAATGTGTAAAAGTAGAAAGTCGAGGCTGTAATGTTGTTATCTTGTACTGTGCTAAAAAGAGTCAGAAGTTTTTTTCTTTCTTCCCTTGTACCTCATATTTTCCCCCCTCTCTTTTTCCTTCCCTTAATTTCCTATTTTTATTTTTATTTGTATTTTATACATTGATAAAACAATAAAAGTCATAAGATCTTCATTAAGAATAATCCTTATGCTATCATGGAAGGTAAATGTTTGGCATCAGTACACAAATTGGCCTTCAAATGGCAGCCTAGATGTGGTGGTAAGTACTACCATAGTATGATACTAAGCATTTCAGGAAGCATTCTATGTAATATAATTTACTTCTAGTAAATTATATTACATAAAGTTGCTTCTATTTTATAATTATTACTTCTAGTCAGGGGAAAAATCATATCCTTTGAACAGGACTTAATAAAAGAAACATCATCTTGGTCCTATGGACTTTGTAATTTCAGCCTTGGACTCTTTCATACAAGACATTAAATGAATTATTGTGGCAGGGAGTCTCACAATCAACAGTTTCTGCCAGCCAAGAAATTAGAATAAGAGTTATTCCTGACTTTTAAATCAGGCATCTACTGTCTCTACCAGTCTCTGAAAACAAGATGTAATTTGTTGCTACTTCTGGTCTATCAGACTAAAAGTGAGTGAGCTTTTTGGTGCCTACGCATTGACAAATAATACAGAAAGGAAAGGGTCATTTGGATGGAAAGCCTTACACAAATCCGTTTGAGGGTTTTCTGGCTGCAGAACAGAAAAGACACAACAAAGCTGGCTGAGACAGAAAGATTGACTTCCAGAGACACCAAACTATGACTGTATAGGTTGACTGCAAATACTCATTTGAAACTAAGTCAGATATTTGGCAGTACATTCCTAGTTCGGAAGAGTGTTCTCATTACACCAGAATAATTCTATGTTCTGTCTTTCAATTAACCTAAAACAATGTATACTGGCATAGCTTTTCTTAAATGCTACACTTTCTCTTGGCTATAATGCAGATCTCAGGTTTGCCTATAATACCTTGAAATGTGATTGAATACAGGTGCATTTAACAATCATTTGTGAAGAGACAGAGAGCTAGTTTTTAAAATGAAATATAACTAGCCCCACTCACACACTACCTAAAAATAGATAGAGGAGGGGGTAGGGGGTAGGGGAGGAGAAGGAGAGTTGTTTGTTTGTTTGATGTGGCCTATTCTGGGTAGCTAACATTGGAATTAAAAGCAACACATATAAGTATCAAAAATCTATAAAACACATTGTACCTGAGTCTGTAGCTTTCAACAATACTGTTAAAGTTAGGCTCGCTTAGCATTCTGGCCCAAAATCCAAGGGAACAGCCAGTGTCATTAATGCTTTGCAAAGGCTGGTGAAGTCAAGGCCATCTAGATCTTGCAAAGTACAGAATGTTGTTCTACTGGAAAGGAGAAGTGATAGAGAAGGGATATCTTTTGGGTCCCATCTCATGAGATTGTTTAATAGAGGGGAAGTGGAGCATATTATTTTCAATAATAAACCAAGATCTTGCTTTAGAGCTAGTAAGCACCAATTTTTGTGGATTTAATGGCATACCCCTGAGACGGGTCCAGTAAAATGAAACTCAGCAAGGAGATGAGAATGAGGAAGGATCATAAACTTCCTACCTATTCCATATGTGTCCTTCTGGGACTTCCTTTTTTATGGGCTTCTGACAAGCATTATTTTTTAAAACCCAGCTGCTTTGGCAATCTTGTTTTGAATTATCTGTCTACCAGATGGATTTCCTTCCCGTCTTTCTAGAAGATTGTCTATTTGAAATAAAATGTTCAGGAATGTGAAAATAGAGCTTGGCAAGAAGCAAATAAATATCATTCATAGTAACAATTCCAAATAATGCAGCAGCACATTTTTTCCCCTTTAGTTTAATCTGAGGAGCTAGCAAGAATTCAGTGGCAAAGCACTTCACCTGTTGTCAAATAAGATGCAGTATCAAATACAAAATTACCTTGCAAGCACTCAATCCAATTTCACATCGTACTGAAGACTCTGATAAAACTATTATGGGCTCCACCCCCACCCCCCAAAGTGAAAACATGGCCCGGATCAGAATGGCTTCCAGATATTATATATATTTTGCAGCAAGGTAAACACATACAGAATGTAGTTTCTAAAGTTTATGCCAATAGATATTGCACGTTAGTTGGAGTACAAAGAAGGGGGAAAGTCAGAATTAGATAGTATATTATATTATGGTTGCTTTTCTTTCTTTTTCTTCTTGTTTTAATGTTGAAAAGCATTATTATCATAGAGATTTGGATGTAAAGAAATTATACTTTTATCAAAGTATAATTATACTTTTATCCAGGGGTGAAATCCTCCCGGTTCGCCCGGGCCAGTCCTTCAGCGTATAGCCGATGGAACTGGCGGCGGTCGCGGCGCGGAGCTTCTCCTGGCCACTTTCCCGGCCCGGCTGAACGCCGCCATTCCGGTTATTTTTCCTTCTGTGCATGCACGCGCATGCACAGAGGGAAAAATAACCCAAATGGCGGTGTTCAGCCGGGCCGGGAAAGCGGCCGGGAGAAGCTCCACGCCGCGACCGCCGCCAGTTCCATCGGCTATATGCCAAAGGACTGGCCCGGGCGAACCGGGAGGATTTCACCCCTGCTTTTATCAAAGTATAGCTAAACAAGATGGAGAGGGAGAACACAAGGTGTGCACAGAAAGGAGTGGGTGTTCTCTTCCCCATTAGCCACTTCCAAAATCTCAACCAACATTTATTGTCATTGCACTTCGTACAACAAAATTAAACGCCATCTTCAGTGTACATTATACATAAAAATAAATAAAACAACAACACACATCCTTCACATTCTATGCAATTGTATTGAAAACCCCTGATATTGCATTAATATTGCATTATACAGTAGAATTCAATATAGTTACTGCTCTGGGGTAGAAGCTGCTTTTCAGCCTATTTGTCCTTGTTTTTATTGTCCTGTACCGTCTGCCAGATGGTAAAAGTTCAAAAAAAGGGCGCCCAGGATGAAATGGATCTTTAAGAATGTTTTGAACTTCTTAAAAGGATAATGTGAGGTAACATGAAAGTTATACTGCTGCTATCTGGGTTTAGTCGTGCCATGATCCAGTCAAGTATGGAAGTTCAGCAAAATGCAATTGAAAAAAACACATGAGTGAACTTTAATCACAGCTCAAATAACAGGAATGATCAAACTTGTTTTATTTTGGTTCTGCACCTGAACCAATGAATTAGAAAGGCTCATTTAGATTATCATTCTGCTCATTTAAAAACCCAAACTGAAGCATTAAGAGTAATATTGAGCTAGCCTTAGTGATAAAGCAATGCTGATCCTGGACTAATTTTAATTATTTGCTAATCATATAATAGGAAGCAAATCTCATGGAAGGTATTTTCTAGGGAAATAAGCAAAAAGTTGTGCTCTGATTTCTATTCTAGTGGGATACTTTTCAATAATTAGAATAAGTAATAGATTTTTCAATCAACTTTCTTCTGACTGAACATGAGAAGTTTTGACAAGGAAGTTGGAGAAAGTTTGAGATTTTTATCTTGCCAAGTAGCATAGAAATTTGCATTTTTATTTCATTTTTATTCTATTTATATCTTGCCTTTTCACCAAGAAACTCTCAAAGAAAGATTTCTCCCTTTCTTTTTACCGGTTAATGAAGGATGACTGCTACAGCACTAAATATAATTAAACTTTGTGCCAAGACATAAAATGTCAGAGTTATTTCTACGATGTTGAGGTGTTACTGCTTTAAATGCATGCACAATCTAGGGGAAGGAATATAGGATGACAGAGTACAGCATGTTAGAAAACTTCAAGACAAAGCTAAAATATAACTTAAACCAAAGTAAGCATGAAAAAGCTCCATCTGCCAAAATAACTTAGATGTCACGATGTTTAGCCTTTAACTGTAGATGTCTATGCATGACTTAGATGTGACATTTATACCCCGGCAAGATGGCTTGTGGACAAAATAATTTAAACCACTTTATAACTAATGCTAAAATAGACAATAAAATCATGTTACAATTAAAAGTTTGGTGAAAGAGGGGCATCTCTACAGAGTTTAAATGCTAAGAAAATTGGAAAAGCAGCTCTCACAAAAGTGTCTTAGCCTGGGAACACAAAAACAGAACCTGCCATCTTGCAATCTAGTGAAGGCACCTGAGGCCTCTTCCAAGGGGTTTTCCTGCAGATCTTTAAAAAGCAGTTGGTGGGGAGATGGAGATCTCAACTGAATGACCCTGGGATGTAAAAAAATCAGCATCTGTCCCGTAAATTAACTTAGTTTTCTTGGCAGGTTTTCAGAAGTGTTTGCCATTGCTGGCTTCCCAGGGCTGAGATAGAGTGACTGGCCCAAAGCAACTGATCTGGCTTTGTGCCTAAGATGGGACTAGAACTGCTGGTTCATGCCTCCCAAGCCTCAGCCCTGCACCCTTAGCCCTTACAATTTCAGTTCATTAAAAACCAAAGCAATTTCTTTTTTAAGTTATTGAACTAAGGGTCTTTCACAAAGGAATGGAGAACTTCTGGCTTCACTGAACTGTATAATGAGATGATCACAATTCTAATCACAAGAGAAGGAAGAATGAATTGTACTTATATATCCTATTATGTAAGGTGTTTCATGGCTCATGGGAGCCAGGAGTTCAGTGAAAATGTCTTCTGTCTCCTAAAGTAGTGGTTATTTCTGTGAAAATTGAAGTGCATTTAATGTATTTTGTAAAGCAGGGGACAGGACAATTCACTAGCATATAAAATGAGAGCAAATCCCATTCCTTACTACCGGTAGCACTGATGATGTTACCTAGTTTGGTAATGAAATGTCTGCAAGACAAAAACCAAGTTCAGACAGCACCAACTAAAGTTCTTCAAAACATCCCAAGTAAACCAAATGACCCAGAAGAAAAAAACAGGAGTCATCTACAACATAGAGTGTAACAGCCACTATGTAAGACAAAAAAGCAGAAGATTAAAAGAGTGCATCTATGAACACCAACTACCGTGTTTCCCCAAAAATAAAACCCTGTCTTATATTTTTTTGAACCCTGAAATAAGTGCTTGGCCTTATTGCCATGCACTCAAAAGCCCGATTGGGCTTATTATCAGGGGATGTCTTATTTTGGGGAAAACAGGGTAGCAGTCAGAAGACATGATGGAAGCTCTTTAATTTCATAACACATAACACAGATATACATAACTATAGTCTCAGCTAGGAAACTGAGCATCCTACCAAACCAAGTCCAAAAACACCACAGAATTCCTGGAAGCCTGGCTGATGAATCAGCCATCCACAGGCCATCCACAGGCATATAGAATGACATCTACATGCCATTCTAAAGAGACAATTAAAAAGCCCAAAACTCATTCTTACTAGCAATCAACACCCACTTGAGATTAACACCAAGATTAACATTAACCAACAATCAAGGAGTAAACAATAACCCAATCAAGGAACCACCAACTCAGACAAAGAAAGTCACAGTAAATAGCAGCCTAATCAAGGAACCACCAAGTCCACTCCCATCAATGTTGAAGGACAATTCACTAGCATATAAAATTAGAGCAAATCCCACTCCTTACTAGCACTGATGATGTTACCAAATTTGGTAATGAAATGTCTGCAAGAAAACAACCAAGTTCAGAGAGCACCAAGGACCCTACAGTTCCCAACTCTGAGCTACAAATATTCTCTTCTGTCAAGACACAGTATTACAATGCAAATTCTCCCCTTTTGTACATATGTGTGACATCATTAACAAGCATACACAAAAAGGGATAGCACTTGCATCTCAAGCTCATCTTGGGCGTTGAATCCATCTTCCTCACTGCCAACACCACAGACCGTTATCTTTGATTTTGACCTTCCTGTTATTTCCTAGCTGTTCTTTTCACTCTGGAAGACTGAACTTTCTCACAGGAAAGTTTAGTCAAAGTTTTAGCAACACATAAAGGCATTGAGGTAATGTTCATTAGAGATAGTATATTATATCTAAGGTTTGCAATGGAATAGGCCAGAGACGTACAATGACTGAATTGTTTTACAATGGTTCTAAGAAAATGCTGTTTTGTCAAATTATTTCACTACATTTTTGCAGCAGGAGGAAACAGTCCAACAAGGTGATTAGGCTTGTAGTGACAACGTCAGACTGCTACTAAAAGTTGTTCCTGTTTTGCCTGATAACATTTACAGGCTTGCCCAGGCAAAACGGGGAGTAATCTGGAATAAGTTCTGAGAGTTGGCTAAACCTATGAATCTAAACATCTGTCAAAACTATCAATCAATCAGAGCAGGTCTGCAATTGGCAAATGTTTTCCTGCTCATTTGTAAGTTCTGGCAAGGCATGTAATAAATGTTCTTTTTATGTGTGTTAGTAAAATTGTTTATTTTTATCCTTTACTTTCAATTTGTAACCTTTTAAAATGGAAACAGATTTTGAGGGAGTGAGTGGGTAGGAGATTGCAAGAGAAAAACATATTACCAATACTGATAAAAGTAAACCTAAGTAAACCTAAGATGGCTGGCTAGCTGGCTGGAGAGAGGTGGAGAGGGAGATATGACAAATATATGATAATTTACTATTGAAGTATTTGTTTCTTGCACAGCACTAATCCACTAAAATAAATCACTACTTTTATTCATGGGGGTGTTGATTACAGTATCAAAACTTTGAGAACAACTGGTTTAATGCTTTATCATTGCCATAAAAATGAGGAAGAACAGGCACAAGAAGAGAAAAGGTTATTAGTATTCTGAAAAATAAATCTATAAGGTAGTCTTTTTTTCCAGAAAAATGAAAAAGAAACGTTTCAGACATTTTTCTCAGAAAATTTTCCATCCAATTTCTAAAATTTCTTTTTCATGTGGAAAACATATAGCCAATCCTTGGAAATCTCCAGATTTCAGTACTCTTTCTCAATCCCTATTAAGTACAAATAAATAATAAAAATAAACAAAAACCATTATTATTATTATTATTATTATTATTATTATTATTATTATTATTATTATTATTATTATTATTATTATTATTATTATTATTATTATTATTATTATTATTATTAACAACAACAACAACAACAACAACTTAACCGATATCAGGATCTTAAAATCGAATTATGACGACTCTGTCATAAATCAGTACAAGTGGTCCCAGTGGTAATCGGCACACTGGGTGCTGTGCCAAAAGACCTTAGCCGGCATTTGAAAACAATAAATATTGACAAAATTACGATCTGTCAGTTGCAAAAGGCCACCGTAATTGATCTGCGAAAATACATCACACAGTCCTAGACGCTTGGGAAGTGTTCGACTTGTGATATAGTGATACGAAATCCAGCATATCTCATTTGCTGTGTACTACTGTTTTTGTGTATAATAGTAACAACAACAACAACAACAACAACAACAACAACAACAACAACAACAACCAACAATCACAATCAATGCACTGAAAGCCAAACATCATGCTTGGAAGTTGCTGGATTCTTTTGGATGCTGGGAAATTATTACAATTTATTTAGGAATTTATTTCATTTAATTTATTTCAATTTATTTCATTTTGAGCCTTCCACTTCTATATATAAGTCATATAAAATGCTAATTCATTAATGTGGTAGATACAGTTTCAATTATAATGTTCCATATTCTCCTGTTTTATCAGATATTTAACTGATTCTGCCCAAGAATCGAAGCAAACTGATTTATGTTCTGCACTTAAATGCTCTTAACATGTTTGTTAGTCCTTCGAGTCTGTTTCTCATGACTTCAAAGTGGTTCCCCCGATGGAAATCATATCATCTTCATCTCCCTGGAATTATCTGATTCTTTGTTTGACCTGGCATTTTTAAGTTAAGTCATTTACTTAGTGAGCAAGTTAGTATGGAAGCTATACTAACTATACAGTACTATACTATACAGCTCTTTGTTAGGCTCATTACTATTGTTGTTTCTTACTTCATTAAGCAAGTACTTTTGTCATGAAATATTCAGTGGAAATATAAAGTTAGCCCAGAAATTGCATCAGCTTTATCATGCATGAGGATAAATAAATGTTTTTTTTCTCTTTAGAACTGTTATATTTGCTTTATTAATAATTTCAACAGTGTTTTACTGTATGAATCAGAGATGGGTTCAGACCGGTTCTATAGAACTGGTAGCGGGAATTTTCCCGCGCTCGCCGAACTGGCAGCAATGGAAAGCTGGACACGCCCCCGAACTGGCTCTCTCGGCGGTGCTGTAGCTGCCGCCATCTTGTTTTTTGCTTCTGCGCACGTGCAGAAGCTGGGTTTTTAGCACTGCGCCTGCGTGGCACACCCACGTGGCACGTGAGGAAGCGAACCGGCAGCGAGGTAAGTCAGAACCCACCCCTGGTATGAATTATTAGGATTTGAAGACTTGACAGGGTTTGTGCCTTGTCTTGTTCTACAGGTCAGCACCAAATAGTTGAGGACAGATTCATTTTTGCTATACCATTCTGGGGTCAGTTGTTCTTTTATTAAATGTTCACTGAAACTAAGAGACTTGGAATTGCAAAATAACAACAACAACAACAACAACAACAATGCTTGAGGCTACTGGACAAGTACATACAAGTGAAAATAGCTTTTTGTAATATTTTACTTCGCCATTTTTCCTCTATACTGTGATACATTCTGTTGCTTTTTACTGCCTTATTTTAAGTGTTGTTTGAATGATTTATACCACTTGCCATCAGCCTAAAAACTAATTCATTGTTGGACATATTAAAATACCATCAATAAATAACACACAAAGAGCCTATGGCTGGGAAATACTGAATAGTATATAGCCTGTTAATGAGCAAATAAAAGATATTCAGGAAGGACCACAATTTTTTCTTTGATCTGGAAGATGCAACCTGATGGAAGGATGCTTCAAGGAAGAAATAGGTCCCATTATTCTACCTGAGTTGGTAAGGTTCCCCTAGGATTGCATAGTATGCCTTTTCTCAAATGGGCTCTTTGAGTCATGAATTTATACCGCGCTGAATATTGATTGGAAAAAAATAAAATGAACCAGCCAAAAAAAGGCAAGCTCAACTAGGAGAGACTGTTAGACAAACATTTTGATACCAAGATACAGGGGAGGAGGACTGTCATATTTTCCTGACTTTTTTATCAGCTAGTGAGAGACATGGGATATCAAAGTCAGCAGGATGCAGGATGCACAGATGTTAAGCAGGTGGCTGCTGTGTGATGAGCAGAGTGTGCTGGTGTTACTGGGATCACCATCAATCTAGCTCAGTGATGGCGAACCTATGGCACGGGTGCCACAGGTGGCACGCGGAGCCATATCTGCTGGCACACGAGCCATTGCCCTAGCTCAGCTGCAGCGCGCATGTGCGTGCCAGCCAGCTGATTTTTGGCTTGCGCGGAGGCTCTGGGAGGGCGATTTTGGCCTCCGGATGGCCTCTAGGGTGGCCAGGGGAGCATTTTTGCCCTCCCCAAGCTCCAAGAAAGCCTCTGGAGCCTGCGGAGGGCAAAAAATGGGCCTACAGGGCCCACTGGAAGTCGGGAAATGGGTGAGTGGGGGGGTTATGCACGCATGTGCAGGGAGGTGGGTTGAGTGGGGGGCTTTGAATTATGGGTGTGGGCACGCACGCGCGTGCAATAGCACACACGCGCACTATTTCGGCACCCGAGGAAAAAAAGGTTCGCCATCACTGATCTAGCTGCTATGTGCTTACACAGTCGTAGCTATTGGGCACATCTTGCACGATTGTTTCCTGATGAAGAACAATAAGATAGAGATGATTGATTTGGTAAAAGAAGACCTAACCCTAGTGTCTTCTGTCCCCTTGAATTTAGTTTAGAAATGAGAGAGGGATTGCCTATGAACCCAATGTGTCACACAAGTAGATATTAGTAGATATTATTAGTACTAACAGTGGATCATTTCTTGATTGCATCAGCATTCCAACACTTGTTAGCTTACTTTAGTTAAAGTAAATTTCCCATGATTCCTGATGAGACTTTTGCCAGGCAATGGTATTGAATTTGTAGTCCAGCACCTCTAAGGCAGCTAATTGAGAAAGACTTGATTAAACTCATTGATTAACCCTGATTAACTTTATGTACAGTATATGTTGAAAAGTCTTACTCCTCTATTTTTAATCAAGTGGGTAATTGAAGAGTTCATTCCTAAGCAAAATTACACTGGAGCAATTATGATTAAAATCTGTAAAGATTTTCTTCTAAGTAAATTTTTCATATAATTTAGCTGTGTTCCATCCTTATTTTGGTCTATACCAGTGATGGCGAACCTATGGCACGAGTGCCACAGGTGGCACGCGGAGCCATATCTGCCGGCACGTGAGCCATTGCCCTAACTCAGCTCTAGCGTGCATGTGTGCGCTGGCTGATTTTTGGCCAGCTGATTTTTGGCTTTCACGGAGGCTCTGGGAGGGCGTTTTCGGCCTCTGGAGGGCCTCTGGGGGGGCGGGGGAAGCCGTTTTTGCCCTCCCCAGGCTCCAAGAAAACCTCTGGAACCTGTGGAGGGTGAAAAATGGGCCTACCGGGCCCACCCAAAGTCGGGAAACGGGAGAGCGGGGGGATCGTGCACGCATGCATGGGGGTGGGGCAGCACGGGGGGATCACATGTGCATGCGCAGGGGAGCAGGGGGACATTGAATTATGGGTGTGGGCACTCGCACGTGCACAATAGCGTGCACGCGCGTGCTTTTGGCACCTGAGGAAAAAAAGGTTCGCCATCACTGGTTATACTAACAGTTTTTGAAGCCTATGTATTATTTTAGTCTGCAGAATAAAAAAAATAAAGCTCTGCTAATTCATTAAGGAAGCATAAATAGCTATACCGATATTAGATTTCAGAGCTTTTGAACTCAGGTTTAAAGCATTTTCTCAAATACACTAACAGTTTGGAGAGAAAGAGTGGTATAGATTGCAAGCAAGATTTCATTCTGGCACCTAAATTTACTTTTTTCTGCTATTAGCACTCTGAAAATTGATGACCCTCATCTCCTAGAATTTTCACTTTTTTGATTTACTACTTTTTCATCCCCATCCAGATGGCCAAGCAGGAGGAGGCAAACTCATCTTTCCTTTGTTAATGCCTGTGATCAAGTATCTTAATGATTTCAAGGAATAGTGACAAATCTTTTCTCACCACCCCCCACAACCTCCTACGTGCATTGCTTTGTTAAACTGTTTTCCAGAATCTCTAGATGCTCAAATATCAGTTCAGGTTTTACTATTCAATCCTTTGACTATTTTCTATTTTGGGAAGTCAAATAAATGCTGTTCAATGGGGTTTATTCCCAGCCAGGTGAGCCACATAAAATGTTCTAGGTACAAATAGTTTAATGGTAGGAGAAATAGAAAAGTGTGAAACATTCATGGGCCTAGATCAGTGATGGCGAACCTTTTTTTGCTCGGGTGCCAAAAGGGCATGTGCATGTGCGACAGCGTGCATACGCATGCCCACACCCATAATGCAATGCCCTCCCCCCCTGCACATGTGCGCACAATCCCCCTACACTGCCTCCCCCGCACATGCGCGCAGACCTCACTGAAGCCTTCGGACTTCCTGTAGGCCCGTTGGGTCTGTTTTTCGCCATCCACAGGCTCCGGAGGCTTTCCTGAAGCCTTGGGAGGGTGAAAATGGCCTCCCCCGCCCTCTGGAATGCCAAAAATCAGCTGGCCAGCACGCACATGCATGCTGGAGCTGACATAGGGCAACACCTCGCATGCCCTCAGATATGGCTCCGCGTGCCACCTGTGGCATGCGTGCCATAGGTTCGCCATCACGGGTCTAGATCATTTCTTCTCAGTCACAAAATATGTAGACTTTATTTCCCAGAATTCTCCGGTAAACCATGGAGATTAAGTCCATGCCACTTAAAGTAGCTGAGGTTGAGAAATTCTAATCTAGCTCCTCAGCCCCAAAACCTTTTCAACTCTCAGTGATTCTCCAATACAGAGGAGACTTTAAACAAGCTTTGGTAATGATCAAATACTGTAGTTGAAATTGTTGTTCAAAACAAAATGGCAGGAAGGGCAGATGATGAACTTATCCCTAAATGTACAGTAAATAGGATTGTTATTACAGTTGCATTTTGCTTCAAACTCTTGAGAATATATTCAGTTGGCACTATACGTTTGTAGAAAACAACTTCATTTGACCTTTTTCTAAATGATGAGTGATAGCAAGCAACCAGTCACTACTGATAGTTAAAACTAATAGGCAGGTGGGTTGTGAGAAGAAAACAACTTTAGCAATTGCCTGGAAATGGAAGAATGGTCTCTGCAGCTGAGTAACTGCTGAGATCACGCTTGAGACTGGAAAGCTATTTATTTACATCATATTTATTTAACTATCTAACTCAGTTATGATTCTGGGCAGCATACAATATGACATAATTTAAAATAATGAAATACAAAACAATACCACCACCTTCACCGCCCCCAGAAAACAGATGTCTGGAAAAATAGCACAAATTCTAACAACTACATCATCCCACAAGGAGTATACCACTCACTTTAGCCTAAAGCCTGGGGTAAGAATCAGGTATTAAGTTTTGTTTAAATAACATTAGTGGGAGCCATACTGGAGATATCATTGCTTCTGTCTGATGGTGTGGGAACTGCCAGAAACTATGGATGATTCATCAAGATCAAAGACCAGAGTATAGCAACCACCTATAAATAAGTTAATAACTAACCTCCATTTAGGAAGTCATATTTGACCCAGTAAATAACAGTAACCTAGTGGCTCAACAAAAGATGATGTGGAACGGAATATGCAATAGACACTGCTGACAAAGGCAATATATGTATTGTATGGGGTGTATGGAGTGCTCAGGGAGGGGTAACACCTCTGGTGTAGGGGCATGTTGTGTCCTTTTATGGCAGCTCATTTTAGGGCAGCTTTTAGGGCAGCTCGTCTGCCTTTGGTCCCCACCTGTCACTCAGCTCTCACCTGTGGCTCCTAGCAGCTGTAGCATGCACAGTGGCCACGCCCCGGGCAACAGCTTCGACAGGCTGGCCAAACCAGGTTGAGAGTAGCCGTTGGGTCATCGACCTTCGGTGAGATAGGAACTTGTCTATCCCGAGCATGTGAAGACAGATTCTGGTGGACTGAGCAGATGAAACCTACTAGAATAGGACAACGGTCATGAAAGCAGTCTCTGCAAATGATGTGGTACCCTAAGAGCACGGCAAGACACGAAAGACGCCCTGGTCAACCACTGCACCCAGCCCATCTCCAACTGTCTCGACTCTTGTCCTGCTATTTGGAGCAAGATGGAATCTGAGAAGAGAGAGTGAGGCTGACTATGTGCACCTCTCCCTCACTTTAATCCAATTCACGCGCAAGTCTTGCCATCCCCCCCAATTGATAGATGTCAAGGTCCTCTTCGAATACGATGGACAAACATCAATCATCAATCATATGCACAATGTCTCTTTCGGAAGAGATATTTGTATCCTCGCACAGTTGTCTTCCCTGAATCCAGGCTGAGCTCAACTCTCAGCAGGAAATATGTCAGTGGGTAGGAGTGAGTTAGGTATGTTTTTTTAAAAAAACCCAAAACATTGAAATCAATAAAGCTTTATTGTTGCTGAGTCTCAATTCTTCTGCTGCTCAGATTGCATAAGATTAAGCTATCTTTCCAGAGACTGGTAGTCATGTCCACCCCCATATGGCAAGGTACAAGCTATAATTCTACTAGTAAAGGAAAGCAAAGGCCATGATCTTGAAGCTACATTCCCATGTAATTTTAGGAATTCTCCCAATCTTTATGGTTCAGAAAAAAAACAAAAAACAAAGAACAAGTTAGTAATTAATTCAATTGCTTCTTTTGTGCATGTGGACAGATATTCCCCAAGGGCATAATTCTCCTTGTAGTTATAATACAAGTTAATAAAAGACTCTTAAAATAAGGTGCAACTGTAACACTTTAATCACATCAGATGAGATACTCACTGAATAAAAGATTCAGTAGATAACATCATGATATTCCAATATTTGTGAATATGGAATTGCTCGTTTCTTGAATGGCAGTATTTTCTGATTGTGTTAATCTATTTTCCCCCCCTTGTAGTCAGCATGATGGTTCACCTAGCCAGATGGACACCATTGGCCGAAAGTACTTTTGGGAGTGTAGTTTTTAAGTGCTATATATTATTGTCTTATAATACGGTATGGAAATACCCGATAGTATTGACATTTGCAGAAGCCTATTAAGCATCTAGAGATAAAGAATAAGGCCTCTGATTCATCTGTGGTTATACAGTATTCCGGGAATGTTGCACTCTGCAAAGTTGCTCCAAAGGAATGCAAGCAATCCCTGCATAAAAGCATGGCTTCTAACTGAGTCTACAAATGAAATCCATCATGAATTTATTTTATCTATAAAATATAATTGACCTACAAAATGAGTCTCCACCAACCCCCATTAGGTCCCGCGGCCTTGGCTCTCCCGGCGCCTTGCAAAGTGTGGGATGTGGAGATGGCCGAGCCCCTCCAGAAACGCCATCAATGACCCCCACCCTCCCCCAGTCCAGGCTGGCCTAAAAACACCCACCAACTCCGTTACACATGCCGGGTATCAATTTCCTCAGCAGCCTCTCATCTTGTAGGCAGTGCTTCATGCCGCCAGGCTGGCTGGCAGGCTCACCTTCCCAACCAGAATGGTTCGCGACTGTGCCGCTTCTTTCCCCGGAGCTGGAATAGCTCGTCCACCTCTCAGGCTCTGAGATGGGCAACCCTGCGTCTCCAGCTGAGGCCAGCCCAGTGAAGAAAGTGGGACTGGCCCACCTGAGGAGGGCATGCCTAATCCTAGCCCTAAAGAAATATTACACCCTTAAGAGTGGGGGGTGGCATGTGGGTGGGGTGATTTGGACGGTGCAGCCTTGTGTTCCCCCGCACACACCAGATTAATTGCTCTCAGGGGCCGTAGCTTGAGGATGAGTGCAATATAAAACATGGAAAAATACAAAGATTTATCTGGGGACCATCAAAATTTTCTCATGGACCACCGCATAGAGCTTAAACTACATTAATCTGTATATCTTTTCAGTTTGGTCCAGAAATTCCCTCAACCAATGTCTGAACCAAAGGACATTTTCCCCCAAGATATTTATTGCTTAAAATCTATTTGTACTTTGAAAAAATAATAAAAGTGAATTATAATTCAGTTATTTCCTTAGTGTATATTTAACACAATAAGTAAGCATAATGCAATCAAATTTAAAACACCTAGTCACCCATCTCCAACTTGAAATCAGTAGTGGAATAATAGGTTAATATTATTTGGGGAAGATTATGGTGCCATGGTAATTCATCACTTCATTTTTTAATTAGTTCTGCATAATAAGTATGACACCACCCAGAATGTTTATCTGCATCTAATAGCTGGGCTGCAGCTCACCTAAATGTGCTTTAATCTTGCTAATAATAGAAACAAATGACACTGGTTATGAGAAATGAGTTTCTGATTTGGAGGAAAAAAAGAGGTCAGTTCCATGCAAATTGATTTTTCCTCTGTTTCACAGCAAGTGATATATTCTGCTTTTGCACCTAATGTTTCACACAACTTAAGTATTAATATAAATGACTAACAAGAAAGAATAGAGGAGTGGCTCGCAAGTATGCTGTGACATTTATATTTGCTCATTCTAAATGGGAAAATAGGTTTTCTGCTTTTCACATGCATTTTTAATTGTTTACAGCCATATTTATTCATTGTGTAGTTTCTGGATTTGTATATGAAGCGATCTATTTGCAAAATAATCATATCCTTAATAAAATCTAGGCATAAAACATGTAGGTCAACTTCTCATTGGATTCCATTGTTTTTATGATTGTAACTTGCAGAGAGGCATATGATTTTGGTGGTAGATAGAAAGCACTTTTATCTGTTTTGAACAACTATCCCTTTAACTTTACTCATCCAGAATTGGGACACTGCTGGATTTAAGGGACTGACTTCTAATCCATTTTCTAGTACGGGTATCCAGAAGCAGAAACTGAAAAAGTAGCAGGAAGGGAAAGAAGTGAAGCTCCCAAAGATGGCATCAGTTCTTCAAAGAGATAGCAAGGATGTCAGAAGATCTGAGAAGGTAGTAATCATGTGGCTCAGGAACAAAATAATTTACATATTCATGGGATCTTACTTTGACCTCTGAAACCAAAGGGATCCCCTGAGCCACAAGGAACCACTGAGTATATACTGTAGATACTTGTTGACTAACACAGTATGATTTTAATCAGCAAAGGGAACCAGGACAGCAATTGATAGCAGTTGTTACCTGGCACTCTCAGATGGTTCCCATAGACAGATCTTGTTTTAAGGAACTCAGACTACTCAGTGTTCCATTTTCAGAAAACTATTACAAGATTATGGAGTTCTTGGTGCTTTCTGAGTTTACTTATTTCATTGCCCAAGTAGGTAACATCAAAATGCTAGTACTGATAATGTTACCTAGTTGGATAATAAAATGTGTGCCAGCACCAAAAACTCCATAGTTCAACACTGAGCCACAAATATTATCTTCTATTGGAATTATAAGATTTTATTATACACCTGCAAATAAAGCTGATGTACCATGAGAATGTCTTAGCTATGCTTCTAGCTAAGACCAAGTGTACTGGAAGGCATGTTGGCTTTTTTCAAACCAGAGAAAGAATGAATGATGGGTTAAAAGCACAACTGTGATTCATGGACTCTCAGTAGTCCACCTCCAAGTCCTCCATGTCATATGATTCTTGAGCAGGAACATTTATAGAGCATTTTGACCCCAACCTGGAAGGGTCTGTCCAAAGAAGAAGCAATTTTTGGAGAGATGCTTAATGACACCTTGTTTAAAAAGAGCCTTGGCTCTTTTTTGAGGACCTAATATGCATAATACATTCATAGGAGGAAATGGAGATTTTCTCTCAGTTTCCATCTTTCTTACAGAATATAATCCTATGCTGGTTTTTTGCAACTCTGCCTTCCTGACTCCCAGTTGCGTATGGCAGGATTGATGATGCCAGGACACAGGCACTACTCTGGCTGGGCTGCATGGTGTGCTGGAAGCTACACAACACAACACAGTAGAGAAAGGAGAACAAGGGGCAGACTAACTTCCACTGCCAACAGTGAGTGGCATTTTCCTGATAGAAGGTGAGCTTCTCCTGTTGTTTTAACTTCTAAAATTTGGTTTGATCTCTTGAATTATATATTATGATTATAAACATGTTCATGTATGTGCTGTTGGTCTCCATCTGTATTTAAAAATACAACACACTGTTGTAGTTGGTTGCTGAGGTTGGTATGTTAGTATCTATAGACATGAAATGATAGAACTGAGATGAAGTCTTGCTGGAAATATAAGCCCTAGTCTTGCTTCATCTGGCTGGTTTGGGGTCTAGATTGAAGGACAGCACACATAGTCACAATAGATGTTGTCTGATAATCTTTTGTGACTATAGCAGAAGAATGTAAATATAATTTTGCATGCAAGATAAAAACTTTGCTTAGATTTTATTGTTAATGATCCAGCTTTAATAAACATGATGCATATTGATTATGTAGATCAGCATTCAGCAAATGCATACTGTATTCATATCTACTTACTAGGTTGAAGTTTATGGCCCATAGTTGATGGGCACTTAATAAAATAAAGTGCTCAAATTAATTCCTACACAGGAGTAAGTTCCACTGAATTCATTGGGACTTGATTCTAGGACGACATATCATTATGCACTCATCATTTGAGCTTACTCCTGAGTAAAAATGCATGAGTTTGCTCATTAACAGGGTTTTCTTTTTTAAAACTGTCCTCCAGATTTTAGGATTCAGTCTAAAGGAGTCATCCCAATGCATATTGTTGATAAGATTTATGTCAACATTTGTAGCAGGAGAATAGGGGGTTTATTTATAATACTGAGTGTAAGATCTTGGTATATAGATTGTCAGTCTCTTTATTGTTGATATGGTTAAAATTAGACAGCTTACTGCTCAAGATACATTACACAAAACAAAGGTGCTTAAAAATGTTGGGAGATATAACATATGCCCAGTACATAATAAATGTCATAAAATACAAACACATACAAGAAAAGAAAGGCCATGTAATAATAAAGTTTCTGGTGCATTAACTTTAATCTATCACTGATCTATGACAAACAGAACAGAAGCAAAGGACTGTGTGCATAGTGCAAGTAACTGCATCCAACACAGTACAATAAAATGTTGATTACTCCTAAAATGTGAATAAATCTTGAGATTTACCATCCAAAAATGGTACATTTTTCTAATTAGATCATTAATGAGATTGACTTCAAATTGACTGAAGAGTAAATAAAACCAAGCCCTAAGCTCTGCACACTGTGCTAAACATACTAATAGAATAAACAGGGATAAAGAGGGGAAAAAAGATTTCAGTACTTAGAACTCTGTTCTCTTACATTGTTCCTTGTAAGTCAGTAATATGGTTTTAATTGAATGTTCAGCCACATTATCATGCTTAGGAAACAGCAGGTAGAATGATTCAGCTTACAATGCCAGCATTGCAGCTTCCCAGCAGGGACTTAAAACATCCCTGCCCTTATTTTTTACAGCAAAATCCAAGACTATTCCCACCCCCACTCCCAATCCAATGAAGACAACCAGGGGTACTCGTACTTTGGTGGGTCTTACATGTTACTCAGTTACAAAGACATTTTTGTTACTTTTAGAAGCCTTCTGGATTTGTAGTGGTTAGGGGTTGGTGATTGTTTGGGTTTTTTCCCCCCATTTTGAATGTTGATATTCTTATAGAATACACTTGTACGTGATTCATTGATGCTATACTAGTTACATTTAAAGTAAGAAGCTGTTCAACATTATGTCATCTTATAATAGCTAGCAAAGAGCCTTTCTCTTAGCCATGAAATATAGCCTTCATGAGCATCAGTCAATTTTCTAACTTTTTTGTATCTATGATATTTCACTAGCCATCATAACATTTTTAATTTCAAGCTGTCAATTGTATATTATAACATCTCAGTGTAATGTAATTCATGTGAGGAAAGTTATAGAAAGAAATAACTGTTGAAAGGTGCCAAAATCAGGTCTAAAATTATATCTATATCTATATCTATATCTATATCTATATCTATATCTATATCTATCTATATCTATATCTATATCTATATCTATATCTATCTATCTCTATCTCTATCTCTATCTCTATATCTCTATATCTCTATATCTCTATATCTCTATCTCTATCTCTATCGATCGATCGATCGATCGATCTATTGATCTATCTATCTATCTATCTAAAATATATAAATAATCCCAATTTTGGTTGATTCTTCCTGCCACACCTTGTTTACACCCCATCACATATTCTTTAAGAGGAATTTTGAGCCTCTTTAGAGGATTGGATAGACTTACAAAATTGCTGCCAGAAGGGCAAGGGAAGCTCTCCTAAATTCTTCGTTTCATCTTATGCCAGCTGATAAGTCTTCAAATCTTACTCCTCTTTTTCTTCTTCTTTATCATTCATCACCATTTTACATTTCTGATCCACTCAACAGTTGAAGCTGGAGCAATAACTTTGTAGATGGCTATGCCAATAGAACATGGTCTGTATTGTCATTCTGAGTTTTTGCTTACCACAGCTGGTCATTCCCAAACCTTTAAACTAGCCACAATTCTGTAAGCAACAACTTAATCTGATAATGTCTTAAGCTTGAAGCTAATATCCATACTTCAAAATATGGCTGGAGTTGCCACATGGTACAGAATTGGCCTAGTTGCAAATGAAGAGAATATTCATAATAGAATAGTGCAATAGCAGCCCATTGCAAACCAATTTATAGAACATGTTACGTTCCCCAGTTTTATTTACTGGTCTGGTTAACTTCATGCTTTCCTCCTCCCCCTCTCCCGCCCTCCCCATCGCCTTATTGATGTTGCATTCTCTCTGTCTCTCTCTTCTCTGTTGTTATTAAATAAATGCATGTTAAATATTTATGTGCCTTATGGCTAAAATGGACGTTGAGCATTTCTGGAAAAAAAAAGACACACTAAAGCTAAGTCGTGGGCATGATGCATTTATGGGAAAATTGTAATAGCCTGCTACTGAAGCATGAATATTTATTAAGAAATAGTGAGCCAATAGTTTCAGCTCAATTTCATTCTGAATTTTTAAAAGCCGTCAAGATTTCTCCTGTGTACCTTGTGTTTCATTGCTGCTCCACTGCCCACATTCTGATCTGAGACTAAGGAAGAAGGAACATTGCTAGCATATTCATCAACAGGCAATGAGAATCATTTAGTTCCGTGTGCATTGTTGTATGTTGAAAGCAATAAATAGATTACACTGAACTGCACTTTTCAGTTGTAGCAGAGTTCCTGGGTCTTTCTTTTGTAAGAAAAGAGGAAGTCTTATCTACTTAGCTTGATTTATATGCCCATCTAAAAGGCTCAGGGCAAACAGCAATAACAATAGGAACAAAATTAACTTTCAGCAACAGCACTAAAGAAAGGTATTGAATGCACAGGGAAAAGAGGAAACTAATTCCACTCCGACTCTAGTTGAGATAATACATAATGTTTCTTGATGATACCAAATAGAAAGTTTAGTGTGGCATCTGACATTCTTCCCTTATTTGGGTGTGCCCAGACATGTCCACCTACTCCCAGGATTTTCAACCACTGGATGGGAAATACTGAGATTTAAAGTTCAAGTATCTGGGAAAGGCAAGTATATGATACGAATCCTTCCATCTTGAGATTTACTGTTAACCCATTGCCTAATGTTCCAACATAACTACAGTGAAATAGTGGACCCCACCAGTGGAGGGTTCCAGTTATTTTGGCTACTGGTGCACATCACGAGCATTCACAGAAGTGAACTCGCATTCCATCGGGCGATTTCACTTCCGCACATGCTTAGGACGACATTACAAGCCAAAACACAGCTGAAGAGCTTCTCAGCTGTGCTTCAGAGGAAGAATAAAGGTCGGTATTAAAACAAGGGCGGGTGGGAGGGCTTTTCTCAACAGCTCAGGACGCGGAGAAGCCGGAAAAAAGCGCCTAAAAATGACATCATCGCCGGGCTCCTACCGGTGCGGCATCCCGCACAGCACCGGTAGGAACCCACCACTGGACCCCACCCAGCATAATGGACCCAATCCTCTAGTGATCTGGATACACATCATCAGGACATACACCTCATTTGCTTTCAAGATAACACTGTCAGAAGAATAATTTGGGGTTCCAACTCAAGCCGGATTTGCACAAGAACAAATAAAAATGAGATCCAGACAGCTATGAGGAAAGAAGAAATACTTATTCCTAAAAGCAAGGAGTTTGCTTTTATGGGCATCTGCAGAGAACTGGGGCACAGCAATCCAATTAAATAGGGGAGCTTGTGGAAGTGTCTACATGCTGATTCTAGCATGATACTTGAGGTGTGTGTGTAGGTATGTCTATAGTGGTTACTCTTGTGAACACGGAGTTCTGCTGGGACAACTAATTTAATTAAGTCTGTTTGTATTTACAGACCTTATCCTTTGATTATTTGGGGTTTAGAGGAAGTTTGAATAAAATATTTTCCCCTGTTTGCTATTTTTACTTGATTAATTTAGTTTTACCTTGACTATCAATTATTTACTATAGTGGAGACACTGATTTTCAGTCCAATGTGGATTCTGTTAATATTTTAAAGGAAGATGGAAACAGTATAAAGAATAAAATATATTTTGATATAAAATATACACAACACTTTTTACCTTTGAATGTAAAGTACTACATGGGCCAGTTCTGTATTTGTCCAAACCATAAAAACTGATTCTGTTTCAAAATATGGAAGAAATTCCATTGAAATAAAACAAGACCAAAACAAATCCTACATAACACACACCATTTTTTTCTTGTTTGTAGTAAAAAAAAATAGTATGTGTGAACATTATCACTAAGATGCTCATAGTTGTTTTGACAAGCAACAGTGTCCTACCAGATGCAAACCAGCAGGTGGAAATTACAGAAAGATACTGGCATTTTTTATATCCTGTTCTTGGAGAGTTTGGGGAACATAATTATATTTGTTTCCCACTTTTGAAAACCTAGCTTACCAAAGCTTTGTGAGATTGGTGCATGGGGCTTGGCACATGTAAACCTGAAAGGTAAGCGTATTTTTAAAAGTTACATACATTTCTGGACATTAATATGGAAATGGACCATATTGTATAATGATACCAATAGTTCAGACAGAGAAATGTATGGATGTTTGTGTTAGGCAGAGATGTTATTTTGGGAGAAGGAGGGGAAATATGGCTTGGAGGCTAGCTTTTAAGGAAATAACATTCCTCATACAGATGTCTCTAAGAAATATTGGTGCAAGTAAACTATTGGCCATCTCTAATATTCCAAATCTAGCCAATATGACAGGATGCTGGTTTAACATCATAGTCTGTAAGGAAACAAATTATTTATATATCTTTCCAATGCACAGATTAGATCTGCATTTCCGATGGAAATAGTTATGATCATCCTGATAAAGGATCTGCATTTATTTATTTGTTAGATTTATATCCTGATTTTTGTTCAGGAGGTCAGGCATACCGGATCTGCCCTCTCTGATTTTTCCCTACAACAACAATAACAACAACTCTTTCAAGTAGAAGGGGCAGAGAGAGTTCGACTAGCTCAAAGTCACCAAATCAGCTTCTGTGGCTCAGGGTGGATTAGAACAGAATGTTCTGGGGCTCAGTTTGGCACTTTAAGCACTAAACTATGTGTGATCCTGTTGATACTCTGGTAGTTTCCTGTGCTTTAGACCAGTGTTTCTCAACCTTGGCAGTTTGAAGATGTGTGGACTTCAACTTCCAGAATTCCAACGCTGGCTGGGGAATTCTGGGAGTTGAAGTCCACACATCTTCAAACTGCCAAGGTTGAGAAACACTGCTTTAGACTGATCACTGTATCCTGTTGCAATACTTGAAGGAGTTGAGAATATGTAATAATTCCACATCTGTCTCTACGGAGATTACCTATAAAATGGTAATGGTAAACTATTGCTTGGATCTTTGGGAATGCCCTTGGGGGATCCTGCAATGCTCCATCCTGACTTCCATGTTCACTTTTTCATAGATTTGAAATGAGTTGCCATAAAAGATGCTGATGATCTTCAGCTTCCTTTTCTTTAATCTTCAAAGAGATTGTTTCTTTTCTTGCAATCCCAGGCTTGAACATCACAAGAGCCGATACTTACCTCTTGGCTACAAAGAATGCACACAATAAGCTGGATTCAGATAAAGTCTAATACTAAATCTAGAGAAAATAAAATTGTTACTCGTTCTGTGGACTGGACTTAAGAGATCAGAAAACGGACCTGTCCTGTATGGGATTGTGTTTTACTTGAAGGATTAGTTTGTAGTCTTGAGAATTTTCCTGGATGGAGCAGAATCCTTTTTGAGAAAGAAAAACTATATATCAGTGAAGCATATTGTAAGAAGGTGATCCAGATATTGTATTTGACTCAGAGTTTAGTGATGTTATGACAGCAGTGATTTTATTGCTGAAATAGCAATATTAATTGCCAATTGCTCTCTGATCACAATTCAAAATTCTCCTTGTGCTTTTCAAAGCTTTAGGAAACTTTGTCCGAAGTTCCTGAAGAAGCACCTACTGCTATATGGTGCACGCTTACTAAAAAGTCACCTTTTGCTGATCCTACAATGCAAACATTCTAACAAAATATAATTAATCCCATTTTTCCATTGGGACCTGTATTAAGGATCAAATTATTGGTGGAATTTAGACATCTACTGTACCACCATAATACAAAAATGGTTGAGACCAGTGGTGAGTTGCTACCGGTTCACCCTGATTCGGGCGAACCGGTAGCCGTGGTGGCGGGGTGCTTCACCCACCTGCCCGACATCATCACGGACAATCTGTGCATGCGCAGAAGCTTCTATGCATGCGCAGAAGCGGTGCACGCGCACACATCTCCGAACCAATAGCAAAGGTAAGTGAAACCCATTACTAGTTGAGACCCTGGAAAGTGTGCAGAGAAGACTAACAAAGTTAGTAAAGGGTCTAGAGCCGTGATGGTGAACCTATGGCACACGTGCCACAGGTGGCACACGGAGCCATATCTGCCGGCACGCAAGCCGTTGCCCTAGCTCAGCTCCAGCACACATCTGCATGCCGGCCAGTTGATTTTTGGCTTGCATGGAGACTCTGGGAGGGCGTTTTCAGCCTCTGGAGGGCCTCCGGGGGGCGGGGAGGCATTTTTCGCCCTCCCCAGACTCCAAGAAAGCCTCTGGAGCCTGGGGAGGGCGAAAAATGGGCCTACCGGGCCCACTGGAAGTCAGGAAATGGGAGCGGGGGGCTAAGATGCTGAGCTTGTCGATCAGAAAGGTCGGCAGTTTGGCGGTTCGAATCCCTAGCACCGCGTAACGGAGTGAGCTCCTGTTATTTGTCCCAGCTTCTGCCAACCTAGCAGTTCGAAACCATGTAAAAATGCAAGTAAAAAAATAGGGACCACCTTTGGTGGGAAGGTAACAGCGTTCCATGCACCTTCGGCGTTTAGTCATGCCGGCCACATGACCATGGAGACGTCTTCGGACAGTGCTGGCTCTTTGGCTTTGAAACGGAGATGAGCACCATCCCCTAGAGTCAGGAACGACTAGCACATATGTGCGAGGGGAACCCTTACCTTTTTATAGTGCCATAGAGAACAAGTCAATTCATTAAGTCAGTCCAACCTAAAAGTAAGGAGAAATTTTCTGACAGTAGAACAATTAATCAATGGAATAGCTTGCACCCTGGTTGTAGGTGGTCCATCACTGGAGGCTTTCAAAAATTGACTGAACAGAAATTGACTAGAATAGTATGAGGCTCCTGCCTTGAGCAAGGCAGTGGACTAGAAGACAGCCCCATGATTCTATGAATGGGCCAAGAAGTTCCCAAACTGTAGGCTAAACTGGAAAGTTAAAAAAAAGCATAGTAAAGATAATGATAAATAACCTACACATATTTCTGTCTCTGGATTTAATCTGCTGACCCATTGAGATTAGCAAGAGAAGGCTTACTGATGGTCCTTTCCCTGAGGCAATGTCATCTACTGTGACTATGGAACGAGCATTCTTTGTGATGGTTCCCTTTCTATGGAACAGTTTATCCCTGGATACATAGTCTTCCTGTATCATAATAAAATTTCATTTCCAAGAAAACTTGGTTGATGTGATCCTGTAGACACCTCAAGTCAAGCCTGAGAGAAGGAGCCTTTGTCTGCCTCTACTAATTATGGTTTAGGAATGGGCTTAAAACATAGCTGTTCAGTCAAGCTTTCATGTTTTCTTAATTTTACCATTGTACTATATTACTATGCTTTTGTAACTGGCCCATAACTTTGAGATTGGACAGTTTATAACTTTATTTTGAATAAATTTATTTTTAACCTTACCAATTTGAAATAAACTCATAGATTCCTTCTACTTGTCTTCTGAAAGCTATATGGCTAGAAGAAAAGGGACAGTCCTGATAACATTATTATTTGAACTTCCCGCCCAAAGCACATTTGTATCTTCAGATTCATAAGCTGTGACTCTGCCCTTCCAAATTGCCAAAGTAAAACCAGAGTCTATTTGACTTGGATAGTTTGGAGGACATCCACTTCCCCAAATAGTCCAGTATATTTTTGAGCATTTCCTTTACTGTCTATGGAGAACTGAGGAACTGAAGAAGCTTCTTGGATGAGAATAGAAACATCTTCAAGAAAAAACAAAGTCTAGTTGCCTTTTGAAAAAGGCCTTTTGGGACATTTCCTTTACTGTAAGTTGAAAGTTGTCTCTTTTCTCGGATGGTCATAGCCAGGGGTGGGTTCCTCCTAGTTCAGACCAGATCGCCCAAACTGTAAGTGACCCGCTGGTGATGTAATTTTGGTGTCACGGATCCAGTTCTGTTTGTGATGGTCCATGCTCGCCACCATCTTTTTTTCTGAATTTTCAGCCGATTTTTCTGTGTTTGCATGGCTTCACAGCGTTCTGTGCTTTGAAAAAAGCCCTCCCTCCCGTCCCTGGGTTAATACTGACCTTTATTTCTTCACCTGAAGCACAGCTGATGAGCTCCTCAGCTGTGTTTCGGGCTGAATCCACCTTCTGAGCATGCACGGAAGTGAAATCGCACAAGGGGATGTGCGTGTGTGCACGCAAATCGTCACGACGTGAAGTGGTGGTGAAGGTAAGTGAAACCCATCCCTGGTCATAGCTAGTCTGAATGAGAATTGACTTACGTATCATGAAAGAATTCTATCTGCAGTAGCAATGCCAGACAAAGGTAGGCCTACTATGGATTCCACAACTACCACAACTGGATTCTTCATGAAAGAGTAAACAATCCCAACTGTTCTCAATCTCATGAGGTTAGCTGTGTTGAAGAACAAATTGATTTATTTCCAATTCAGTGCTACAGTGGGATTAAAACTTTTGAAAAAGCTAGGTGTTGGTTCAGATAGTATGATTCTATTTATACTTAGAAACAACTTCTGACTCAACCCTGTTCCAGCTCCTAATTTTTAGGTTCTGAAAAGGAAATGCTAGTATGATGGCTTTGCAATTCCCCTTCCATAGCCCAGAGGGAGGAATAAAATTAACAAGTGCTTTAGCAATTGTGGGCTGAGTCAACAGCTCTATAAATTGAATAAATAAACCATCAAATAAAATAACATGCATCACAATGCAAATTACAGCCCTTAGGTACCTGAGTTGCAAAAGGGCAATGCTTTCATTGTGACACTGCAACACATCTTTTGTCATTACAATGGGAAGGGAAGGAAAGGGAGAGAGGAAGACCTAGCTGAGCAGGTTTGAGAGATGGGTCTCTTATACTTCCCCTTTCCTCTACGATCTCCCTCTCTCAACTATAGTTACAGTAGGAATGCAGAAAAAACCATTGCAATCAGCCCGCCTTCCATTGAGATCTGTATACTGCACAAGCCAGAAAGAGGGCTGAGAAAATATCTACAGATTCCTCACATCCTGGATATAAACTGTTCAATTTCTCCCCTCAGGATGCCACTATATGGCATTGCATATAGTGCAATGCATGCGCACCTCTCCCTCACTTTAATCCAATGCACGCGCAAGTCTTGACATCCCCCCAATTATAGATGTCAAGGTCTCTTCGAATACGATGGACGAACATCATCATCATATGGCATTGCATGCCAAAACAACTAGACACAAAGAAAGTTTTCCCCCCATGCCATCACTCTACTGAACAACTAATTCCCAAAGCACTGTTTTAGGCCTAAATAAATTTACCCATGTAGTAGACTGTATTACTATTATCCTTCTCCTCTTCTCCTCTTCCTCCTTTTCTCATCTTTCATACTACCTTGTCCTATTGGTATGTTATAATTTATCGCTTGTTGTTTGTATCTTATGATTAATGATTGTAACTATTATTTATGACTTATGACCTATCACTTTGTTGTTTGTATGTAAACTGAGAACTTCAACACCGGAGACAAATTCCTTGTGTGTCAAATCATACTTGGCCAATAAAGAATTATTCTATTCTATTCTATTCTATTCTATTCTATTCTATTCTATTCTATTCTATTCTATTCTATTCTATTCTATTCTATTCTATTCTACCCTACCCTACCCTACCCTAACCTAACCTAACCTAACCTAACCTACTCCATTCTGTTCTGTTCTGTTCTGTTCTGTTCTGTTCTGTTCTGTTCTGTTCTGTTCTGTTCTGTTCTGTTCTATTCTATTCTATTCTACCCTACCCTACCCTATTCTACCCTACCCTACCCTACCCTAACCTACTCTACTCTACTCTACTCTATTCTATTCTATTCTATTCTATTCTATTCTATTCTATTCTATTCTATTCTATTCTATTCTATTCTACTCTACTCTACTCTACTCTACTCTACTCTACCCTACTCTACTCTACCCTACCCTATTCTATCCTACCCTAACCTAACCTAACCTAACCTACTCCATTCTATTCTATTCTATTCTATTCTATTCTATTCTATTCTATTCTATTCTATTCTATGCAGTTTGTCTCACTGGAAGGAAACATGCCAGCAGCCAGTGTGCTGGATGGTGGGGTTTTTTCTGTCCTTTCTCTTCTGAAGGGATTTAAGGAGCACTGCTAAGGGCAGGCAGGCAGACAGGCAGGCAGGCAGGCAGGCAGAGTGTTTCCCTCCTTGTCTTCAGCATTTTACATGAGCAGGCACAAAGTCCACCACAAATCACCTTTAGCTGCTTCCAAATGTTTTGGGACTGAAAATGGTGATGTAGAAGTCCTGTCCTCAGACTATTCAGACTTCACTTAGGAAATGCTCAGTATATAACCTATCATCGTCTAGGTCTGTTTTCAGAATTCCTTTTTTCTTTCTCACTGGTTGTCTTGGGCAAGATGTTGGCTGCCACAGAAGCAACTCAGGAGAGACTTGAATCATTAATTAGAGAATTCTGGGCATCAGCACTTTGTGCCTCATGTGAAGTTTCCCCTGAAAATGCTGAACCCAAGACCCTGGAATAAAAAGTCAGCAAAAAAGGTACTAAGACATTAACCTAACAGCTGAGGAAAAAACAGTGCTCTTTCATAGAGGATGGCAAATGTCATCATTAGAGAAAAATGACAAGGTTATGTGAGTGAACAAAGTTTTACATGGTGATGTAGTGTCCTTTTCATTATAAAACACTGTTTCTAATTTATATTTCATTTATTTGTAAAATTTATTGGCTGCCCATCTTACCACAGGGTAATTCTTAGGTGCATTGTATTTAGCGATCCACTTACAAAATTAATTCTGAAATTCTGAAGTAGGTGCAGTTTCTTACAGAACTGCCTTTCCCATCTTGAAACCTCAAAATGAATTGAACTATAGCTGTTCATTATGCTGATGAATGGCCATATATTGTTTGGGAATGACAGAGCTTTTAAGCAAGAAAGCTATTATTGTGCTTTTGTATAATATTTAATTTGTATTAAATGTATTTAATACTAACAAGTTACAGGTTTGTTTTCACCATTATCATTTTTTAACCTAAAGCAACCTGAGTAGTCACCTTTTCCAGAAGGCAGACCAAGAAAAACTAAATAACATTGTCCTGTCCTATTAATTGGTAAGATAATGCAGATGTAAATAAGGGCTGATTACTTCCTCCTTATCTATCATTTTGGGGAGGGCAGGAACAAATGACACCATTCTCTCACCAATCTCCATCTGAATTTTCCAGCTTTCATCAAATGTAGTTTTCCCACTCTGGTGGTGCAAGCAATCCACCAACTGTGCTTCACTAGATCCTACACAAATGTCTCTGTTACAATTGGCTGGTGAGGACTCTCCCCACCCTTTGCTTTTTATTTATTTATTTATTTAGAAGATTTATATGGCCATCCATTCATTCTCAGTGACTCTGGGTGGCTTACAAACAATAAAACCCAATATAAAAAGAGTAAAAACAATAACCCCCTGGTAACACCAAGCAATCAAACGATGGGCTGCATCGTTTTGCCATCCCATAGGCAAAACCAGTTCTTGCTAAAGAGTGTGGGTCAGTTTCATCTCTGTGGGGATGATGTTCCAAAGGGAGGGAGCCACCACGGAGAAGGCCCTTCTTCTGGGTCTCACCAGATGTACCTCCTTAGAAGATGCTGTTGTTGTTAGTTGTGAAGTTGTGTCCAACCCATCGTGATCCCATGGACAACGTTCCTCCAGGCCTTCCTGTTCTCTACCATCCTCTGGAGTCCATTTAAGCTCACACCTACTGCTTTAGTGACTCCATCCAGCCACCTCATTCTCTGTCATCCCCTTCTTCTTTTGTCCTCAATCTTTCCCAGCATTAGGCTCTTCTCCAGTGAGTTAGAAGATGGGACCCGCGCAGAGGTGGGTTCCTGCCGGTTCGGACTGGTTCTATCGAACCGATAGTAACTTGGCAGCCTGGGTCGTTAGAACCGGCAGCAACCCAGGCCTGTCACACCCCTGAACCAGCTCTCTCGGTGGCGCCATAGATGCTATCAACTGTTTTTTGCTTCTGCGCATGGCTTTTTAGCACTGCACATGAAGCGCACATGTGGCTGTGCAGCGCACATGCAGGGTGCATCAGGAAGCGAACCAGCAGCGAAGAAAATCAGAACCCACCCCCCAAAAAAACAGCAATTGCAAAATGTTGGCCATTTGTTTTTAATGTGTTCTTCAGCAAAGTGGTGAGATGCTGACTTTTCTTTGTTTTACTTCTCTGTCGTGGCACCTGCCCTCTTGGTTGTCATTCTACAGGCAACACCCTGGCCCTCTCTAAACAAACCCTGAAAAATTGATTCTAACCTTCTCCAGGTCCTCAGAGTGGATGAGGGACACTTTGTGTGATGTGGCTGGTATGTTTGTTTTCCTATGAGTCTTGTTGGATGTTTGATGATGTGTTCTGAGTTTTTACTATAATTTTTGTTGATGTATTTTTTTAAGCTGCCCAGAGTTGCACAAACTGGGACTTCTTATATATTTATTAAATAAAGAAGAAGAAAAAAGAAATGGATGAAATTAACAGTAGTTCTGCCAAATGGTAGGAAGAGTTGTAAAAGTGTTGATTTTTTTTCTACCATTCCTCAAGAACATGCCACAGAAAGGAAAACAATTTATTTATTGATTGATTTTATTTGTTTGTCAAACATGTACAAGATAGTAGGTATTGGTAGCAAAGTAGGTACAGGTAAATTAGGCAATAGGACAGTAGGACAGGGACAGTAGGCACAATGGTGCACTTATGCATGCTCCTTACAGACCTCTTAGGAATGGGGTGAGGTCAACTGTAGACAGTCTAAGGTTAAAGTTTTTGGGGTTTGGGGAAGAAACCACAGAGTCAGGTAGTGCATTCCAGGCATTGATCACTCGGTTGCTGGAGTCGTATTTTCTGCAGTCAAGTTTTGAGCGGTTTACATTAAATTTGAATCTATTGTGTGCTCGTGTATTGTTGCGGTTGAAGCTGAAGTAATCGTTGACAGGTAGGACATTGTGGTAGATGATTTTATGAACTACATTTAGGTCAGATCGAAGGCGATGAAGTTCTAAGCTATCTAAGCCCAAAATTTCAAGTCTGGTGGAATAAGGTATTCTGTTTTTCTAGCATGGGAGGGAGAGGAAGAGAAACACAAAAATCACTAGTTGAGAATCGTGTTTTACCTGAAGACTGGACAGAAGTCTTTGCCATAGTGTGGCCATAGTAAAGGAAGGGTTTGAAATCCAGAAAGGAGTTTGTTCAGGCAAACTTATTTCTAAGTCTTTTATGCAAGTGGTACAAACAGATGAAGACTGACTATGGAAAAGTCCTAAATGTGGTTTGCTTGCATGAATGGACTCATGCAGAACTTAATATATTTTAATTTTTTATTTTAAAAAATTTAGTGCAATTTTTCTCATTTTGATTTTTTTTAGTACTTTTTAACTTTGTTATTATATTGTAAGTTACCCAGAGTCACTGTTTTAGTGGGATGGGTGGCATAGAAATTTAATAAATAAATAAATATCCTGGGATAATATTCAGCCAGTGCTTTTCTTAGAGAAAAGGGACTTAAAGCACAATGCTACTGAAAAGAAATACAATGAAATTTACAGTCCGGTCCACCTGGAAACCAGCAGGTTGGAGTTAAATGATGTGGTAGCATACTGATGAGCTGATATGAGTAACACCTCACAAAGCCTAATCTGAAATTTAACAGTAATTTGTCTCTGTGTGGATGAGCAGATGTGTTGTAGAGATAATACCCCCTGCCTAAAAGGAATCATTGGTTTTTTTTTTATAATTTACAGAGGAAATGGACGCAAATATCTTGTTCCTTTACTCTATGAAGGGGGAGGGGTGGAATCATGTCTAAAGCAACATCAGCCAACTATACTGAGAAAATTAAATGATTTAATAATCACCAGTGGTGATGGAACAAAACATTTTTGAAAAGTTAAAGAAATGTTGTCCTGCAATAAAACTGGAATGCATGTTGAAGGATAAAGCCAGATTGTTGTTCCCCAACTGCTTGGAAGTTGGTTTTTACATTCACAGATGAGCTAATGCATCTGTGGAGAGACTCATAAAGGGAGACTTCACCTTGCATTCATCTTGGTTAATAACAATAAATCTTTCCCAAGTTTCCAGAACTAGATGGCCTTTTTCTTGTCATTGATCTGCATTATAATTTAAGCATCTGCGTGCCCTAATGTAGACTCTTTCTGTTGCCTGAAAGATTTCTCTCCAGAGAATAATCACTATAAGGACAAGACCATCTGACATCAATGGGAATGGAGGACCCTGAAATCCATGTGGGTTTTGCTTACAGATAAAACTGAAGCAGGGTTACATCTCTTGACAAATTGGTCCTGGAGGCACCATAGATGCAGGAAGGAACATTGTGGCCTAGGCAGGAATTTCCAAAATCAAACCTAATAAGCGCTCCATTTGCAAGTAATGCATGCTCTAATAAAAGACTTATATATCCACAAACATGCACCCAGGAGGAGGAGGAGGAGGAGGAGGAGGAGGAGGAGGAGGATGTGGACTTGTTCAACTCAGCAAACTTCATATTATCTAAATATGGAAGAAAAATGTGGCTGCCAAGTTCTGGGAAGTGCAAATGAGAAAGAAATAGTCAATTTTATACCTTGGAAGCTTCTGATTTTCTGTTATGGAAAATCACAGTGACAGAGAGAGTGTTTCCAGCACATTAAGAAACCTGGCAATAGTACAAAAAGATACAGAGCCAATAATGTTCATTAAAATATATGAATCAGTGCCTTGAAAAAGAGATAAATGTCATCCCCTGTAGAAAAGAATCTCCTATTCTGGTTCTTTTCAATACATTTAGACTGAAAATGTACAATGCAGTCCTACCCATCATTGTATGTTAGATATATAGATAAACTTACTACCCTTTTGAGATCAGGAGGACTTGGAGATACAGTTCATTTCCCCATTATTTCTTAAAGCAGTGGTGGCCAACCTTAAGCATACCATCCGCCAAATTTTTTCGCAGATGAGGTCAGATCCGCCATTATTTATTTATTTATTTATTTGGTCATTTTTGTATGCCCCACTCCCGTAGGACTCAGGGCGGCCATACAACTCAAGCACGTGTTTTACCTTCTTACTTTTGCGTTTGGGGTTGTAAAATAGGGATAGGGGTAGGATCTGCTTTGCTTAAGGGAGGAAAAGGAATAACTCAATCACGCAATTCAATTAATTAATTTACGCCATTTCCAAAGACACGTTTATTGGAGCACCAATCTACAATAGTTAGAAATAATCTCTTGGACGAGAGTACTTTCACAAACAATACAAAACGGTTTTCCTGATGAACTTGATATAAATAGCAACTCATTTTCCCACTGTTCATTGAATTCACGCTTACAATCACTTTCGTGGCTTCTTTTGGTCATTTTCTTTTGCACTGTAATGGATAACAGGAAATTAAGCATAGGCTGTACGAATTGAACTGAGATCAGTTTTGTGTTGAAAATATTAAGATGGGTTCAGTTATGACACCTATTTTAAAAAAATAAGTAGGCGCAAGGAATCCATCACTATATGGCTAATTTGGCTCTGGCAGATCTCCTTTTCGTAATCTGGTTCCCTCTGAAAATTGCTTACCATATTAATGGCAACAACTGGATCTATCGCAGGGGTGGCCAAACTATGGTTCTTTGAGGATCTGTGGACTTCAACTCCCATAACCAGGAATTATGGGAGTTGAAGTCCACAGGTCCTCAAAGAACCATAGTTTGGCCACCCCTGAGTCATACATAGAATATATGATTTTAGTCTGGTGGAACTAATAGGATCATTCATTACTTTACAGATCTTTCCTTTTTTGTTTCTTCAATGAAAATTGTTTAGTTAAATAGGGCAGACTTTTAGCTCAGTGCTTAGTAATGGTACAAAGCCAGTTTTAAGGCCAGCTGGGAAGAAATAAAATATTACAAATGTCCATTTAACTATTATATATCAGAAATGATTAATTTAAAAAAGAATAGTATCAGATTGCTTATATTTCTAGAATATTGTTTTTAATATTAGCTCTATTTATATTCATAGGGCTACCTCTTATGTTTTCTTTGGAAGTAAAATTACTACAAATGGAGCATGTGCAATATGCTTATGCACCTCTTTCAGTAATTTACATTATGAAAATAATATAGCAATATAAAATGTATATCAATAATAATAATGTTCTATCAAGTCATTGGTTTATATTTAAAAGTTTGTATATGTATTGAGATTTTAAAATCTTCCCTCTAATTTCCAGTGAGTTTTTTTAGTGATACTAAAAAATTGCTGGAACAAGAAATTGGCAATATATTTTGGATGTTTTAGAAGAGAATGTAATTGTGGGGAAGTCCTGTGCAAAATACTTGTTGGATTCTTTTATGGAAACATGTACTGCTCCATTCTTTTTATGCCATGCCTCAGTGTGCAAAGGTATTGGGTAATTTCAAACCCCATACTGCACTCAAACCCCATACTTTCACAAGAACAACAACGAATTAAAAGAAACTCACCAAGCGCAGGTTTCCAAAGACTGAAGCTTCTCTGAAGCTTGCTCTGCAGCAACGGCAGTTTTCCCAAGAAGTCCCTTCTCTGAAGCTTGCTCCTCAGAAACGGCTGGCTGGTGTAAATGGATCCCACTCCAGACGCTCCACAGGGGGCCGGCGCTTGTGACTGACTACTTCCTCCTCTGCTATTCGCTTCTATGACTCGTGGACTTCAACTCCCAGACTTCCTGAGCTAGCATGATTGGCTCAGGAATTCTGGGAGTTGAAGTCCACAAGTCATAGAAGAGCCAACTTTGTCGCTTCGTTTCGTCACTGCTGGAGTTTGAACTGCGCGCGCTCTCCAGAATTAAGCAGGAAGGGGATCGGACAATAAGAAGGTCAGAATCAGTTTCGCTCGCTAAATTTTAGCGAGCGAAAGTGATTCCGACCTTCTTATTGTCCGATCCCCTTCTTCCTGCATAATAAGCGTCAGCCTTTTCTGTCTGTTGGATGATTGCAATGCGCCACTTGCAATCATCCAATGCGCCACGTTTGGCGCATGCGCCACGGTTTGGCCACCCCTGTCTTAAAGTCTCCATCTCATGTTTTCCTGATTCAGAGCCTTGTTAAATTCATGCATGGACCTTATTCATTCTTCCAAAGAAAGGATTATTCATGTCTTAGGTTATGTGTACAGCACCTTTGTGTCCATTGAAGTGAATCAAAGAAGTTCAGGGTGGAGTTTAATCAGAGAGTTAAAAAATAATAATCAGTGAGGTTAATGTAAAATTAATCAATATGCCATTGTTACTTGAAGCTAACACTGCTGCTATTAGCATTACCGCTAATATCATTTAATGGCTTCCAGTCATTCTGAATGAAATATGCATCTAAATATGAATGCTTACAAAAAAGAATTAAAGACCAGAGAACAATGTAGTATTTTCAAAAACCACTTAGGGCAAAATTAGAAGGGATGATAAATAATAAGCAATGGCTGATAAACAAAGATCTCACCAGCCCTGTCTTGAGCTTGTTCCATTCAACTATTATCTTTTCAGAGATGCACAACATTTATGCTTGAGGTCCAGATTATTTCTCTTCTCCCTACACACCAGTGATCAAAGATAAAGATTCTTGGGGGAAAAAATCCTGGAAATGTTTTTCATGTAAGCCCAAGTATTGGAGTGACCCATTCACAGAAGGTGAAAAATGTGCAGTTTGATGTCCTATTTCTGATAGGATTCAATGACCAGCTCATGGCTTCCAATGGTGGAATTGTTAATCAAAGGCATCTCCATGAAAGTGGTGGCAATAACCACAGCAAAGAATAAAGAACTGGTAAGTAGACTGGCTGTTCAGAACTTCTCCAGAATTGTTTCTCTTTCTTCTCCTTTTTTAATTTTTCCCCTTTTCCTTTTTAATGCTTTTTTAAAGTTTAGTTTGAATTAGATCTTACTACTATAATCAAAACTTTTAATAAAATATTTGTCTTCCATTCAAGCATGTCCACTCCACTTCCTGGAGACTTGATTGGAGAAGTTCCTGCAGTTTACTTGGCAAGGTTTTTCAGGAGTGGTTTGCCATTGCCTCCTTCCTAGGGCTGAGAGAAAGTAACTGGCCCTGAGACTTGGTTGCCATTTCATGCAGAAGCAACAAGCTGCATCTGATCACTTCATCCAAGACTCCATCATAACATATGGAACTTAACTGTGTCTTAGTAGAGCAGTACAGTTTTCAAAACTCTTGTTGGCAAAGAGAGCCACTGTTGGAGTTTGTTCAAATACTGTTGATGGATGATGGAAAGCCAGATCAGTCATATTAGTACAGCAAATATTAATCCTTACATCAGATTCTCCAAGGATAAAAATAAATCATTGCTGGGTGCAATTTTCCACAATGTATGTGAGTTTCTACTTAGCTTTGCTTCATTTGGCATATTTTTTTTTCTATGCAAAAGATGCAGTTCACATGCAGAAAACTGTTGCAAGAAAGATTTCAGCAGATTCTATGTATTATGAGCTGATTCATGCTGCTGTAAATTGCATTTTGGTGAATCATGCAGTTTCAGCCAATTGCTGAAGCAGAGATATGAAACTTTTGCATATAAGACCCTATGTGTTCCTCAGCAAAGCTTCCAGAAGTGCCTCTAACTGTGACAGAAAGAAAATTATTCAATACAAAGGAACTATTTACTATATTTATAAACACTATGTCAGCTCCGTCTAGCCTGCTGGCCCGGAGCTGTCATTTGCACTGGGGGAGCAGGCTGTAAACTGATATCCGGGCTGTGAGAGCTTGCTACTGTGAACGGATGTCAGCATGGATGCATATCAATCAGCGACCGGGTTGCTTCCTTACTGGTGCCAGTGTGCTGCGCGCGCATCTCCAGGTTTTGGGCGTGCGCGTGCTTGCTACGTGCACACGGACCCTCGCACAATTTTGCTTCTGCGCATGCGCGGAAGCAAAATTGCGCCAAAATCTCACGAGGGGACACGTGCGCGCGTAAGATTTCAGTGCAATTTTGCTTCCACGCATGCATCCCCTCATGAGATTTCGGCGCGGTTTTGCTTCCACGCATGCACAGAAGCAAAATCGCCCAAAAATTCACAGAAAAATATGGCGATGTGCGCGACAGACCGGCAGAGAGGGCTCCGGAGCGGTCGCGTGCAAATTGCGCAATCGGCTGCTCCATACAGGAGCTGCGTACTGGACAGCTCCGGCAGGAACCCACCTCTGATGCCGATGATGTCAGACAGCCCCGCAACTGCTGAGAAACAAGCCTCTACTGATTACAAGCCTAGCGAAGAAATTGGATAAGAATTAACCACCAGGATGTGGCGCGGGTAGTATAAAGGTGGCGGGGAGCACAGAGTCTGCAGCTCTAACAATAATTACACTTTGAAGTTGATAGTGTTTGTCAGTTCGTGCCGAAGGAGGAGTAAAGGAACTTGTTACAAGCCAGGATTGCGTGTGGACTCTTTATTTCTCTACTGGAACCTGACACACTAATGACACAGGTAGACCTTGACTTATAACTGGTTGCTTAATGACTGTTCAAAGTTATGATGGCCTCCCACACGATCACATTTTAAGCATTCAGGAACTCAAAAATGGCTGTTTACAGTGCTCTGTGGTCATATGACTGCAATTTATTATTATTATTTTTTCCAGAAACCAGTGTTTCCTTTCTGTTTATACCCATTGCAAACAATGTATTCACTTAACAAACAAGTTGAGGACTACCTGTATTAAAGCCAGATGCAGAAAGCATCCTTTAGCTGGTGCCTTTCAGGCTTGGTAGTGTAACTGCTAGAATTTCCCGCCATTAGTCAGGGGCCATTTTGGCAGAAAAATCTGGGAAATGTACCATATTTTTCGGAGTATAAGACGCACCAGAATATAAGACGCACCTTAGTTTTGGGGGAGGAAAATAGGGGAAAAAATCTACCTACCAGGTATTCATCTGGCTAGCGTCCTTAGTCTGTTCAGCTTCAGCACATTATTTTATCCCCTGGTTAGGGCTGAAAAAAATCTTCTTCGGAGGGAATAGCAATGAAAACAAGCCTGTAAAGACTTAGGGCTGGAAAAAAACCTCTTCAGAGGGAGTATGAATGAAAAAATCCTGCAAGCTGGGAAGATTGTTAGCACCTCGTTAGGGATGGAAAAAAATTTTTCGGCGGGAGTAGCAATGAAAACAAGCCTGCAAAGACTTAGGGCTGAAAAAAACCTTTGGAGGGAGTAGCAATGAAAAAATCCTGCAAGCCGGGAAGATCGTTAGCACCTCGTTAGGGCTGGGAAAAAAGCTTCGAAAAAGCTATATTCGGAGTATAAATCGCACCCAAATTTTCAGCCTCTTTTATGGGGGAGAAAGGTGCGTCTTATACTCTGAAAAATACAATAGTTCAGCAACATATAGAAAACACCCTTAGGAAATCTGCCTATCTTTCCTCAGTTCCAGTAATTGCATTTAGAAACACTATTGTCAGTGTTACAGGGCAAAATTAATCTCACCCTCGTGCCAACAGTAATCTGCCTTTGATTCCCCCTCCCCCTCCCCTTAGACGTGTTTTCAGAATTTGAAGTTGGCCTATATACTGGTAATTGAGCAAACCATGGCAAGTTAAAAGCATCTGTTATTTTTAGCACAAGCACTTCAGACTAATAGATAAGTGGACAATACTTCAAGCAAGTGTCATTTGGAATTAGATTATTAATTAGTATAATTAACCACGTCTTGCTGCTTGCTTCAAGAAACTCTTTGTTCAAGCCTGTGTTAAATATTCATGAATGTAATTATACTAATTGTGGCTTTAGTGTGGCATTACTCATGTTGCACTGACACCAGAGAGATCACTGTATACTAGTATTTCCCTCTCCCATTTAGTTGAGTTGTCTAAATCAAAAATTCCAGAATCTTACTGTGATTATATTTGTGGAAGGATGTGTTAAATATCAATTTAGTAAATCCATTGTGAGACGCAAGCAAAGGTAACGTTGTGGGACTGGATTTGTGTCTGTGTGTTTTCCCAGTTTCTTACGTCTAAAATGTGAGCAATTAAAGTTAAAAAAAAATTAGAGGAATGTGGGTACAGCAGCATCCAAGAAGGCTAAGTAGTATCAGGCCAATGAACACAATGTTGTGGCACTGCAATGCTTAGCCTCACCCCTTTTTTGCATGTACCATGACATGGCATGCACGCTGCCCCCAAGGAGGCGGAGCTGATGCCATGGTGCTTCTTTTGTTATTCTGATGAAAGCAATAAGATCTTGTGGACACCATAGTTTGAGCTATTTTAGGAACTAAACTACTGTCTTACATCTTGCAAATGTTCAAGGAATCATTTCCGTCTTTAAATTCCTGAAATTCGGAAATGGGTCTGCTTATTTTTGGAATGCTGCTTTTCCTATGCCACAGAAAGTGTGCTGTGCCTCTCATATCAAAAAGTCATGTGCCCCTGAAACACTCTCTCTCTCTCTCTCTCTCTCTCTCTCTCTCTCTCTCTCTCTCTCTCTCTCTCTCTCTCTCTCTCCCTCTCCCTCTCTCTCTCTCTCTCCCCTTCCCCTCTCCCCCATTACATTTTAGAGCACTCTACAAGTTTTGTGTAAAAGCCTTTCCCTAATCAACTCCTCCCTCAAAAAATGTTGGATTATGATCATTTTTTGCAAGCCTCATCTCAGCATAAGGCTTAGCATGATGTGTGAATCCAGTCTCAGACATGTGTCTGCAAGGAGGCTGTTGTCTAATGTTTGAAGCATAAATAGACTTCAAGGATGTGAAATAGTTGCTGACTGGGAGAAATTATGAAATTATGAAATTATAATTACTGGAACATTTTGTAGAGCATTTCCCACAGATTCACTTTCCAACACTCTCCATTTTTCAGAGTCATTTTGTAAATACTAGTATTTTTTGGTTTCCCCCCCCCCATGAAAGTATTCCATCCTCCAGCCCCACCCCAGCAACATTTGGGGGGTAGGTTGGGACTTGCATCTAGCATCCTCATTATGTGCACAACAACTATAGGACAAGGGATCCCAAATTGTGAGCGGTGATAGCCTCCACATCACAAATTTGATGGGGTCACATTCACTCCTGCCCACTTCAATCCAGATGCTCTTTAGGACAACAGCCTGTGTATTCAAAGTAGTGGCTATTTCAACAATCTTATTTCACTTGTGACCATTATCCAATATGATTCTGGCCAGGATCGAGGTACAGTTGCCTGCTATCATCTTCGACTCTTCAGAGGGCAGCTGTTCCTGGACTTCTCCCTGGGAGACTGAACTTGGCACTCAGCCTTCGTGTCCCATTCAAGTAGCCTGAATGGCACTCATATTCTCTGTCCTGCAGGAGAACAATTAGAATAGAATAGAATAGAATAGAATAGAATAGAATAGAATAGAATAGAATAGAATAGAATAGAATAGAATAGAATAGAATAGAATAGAATTCTTTACTGGCCAAGTGTGATTGGACACACAAGGAATTTGTCTTTGGTGCATATACTCTCAGTGTACATAAAAGAAAGATACATTTGTCAAGAATCATGAGGTACAACACTTAATGATTTTCATAGGGTATAAATAAGCAATCAGGAAACAATTAATAGTGATATAAATCATAAGGATACAAGCAACAAGTTATAAATGGGAGGAGATGGGTGATAGGAACAATGAGAAGACTAATAGTAATAGTAATGCAGCCATAGTGAATAGTTTGACAGTGGTGAGGGAATTATTTGTTTAGCAGAGTGATGGCGTTCGGGAAAAGTCTTCTTGTGTCTAGTTGTCTTGGTGTGCAGTGCTCTATAGTGTTGTTTTGAGGGTAGAAGTCGAAACAATTTATGTCCAGGATGTGAGGAGTCTGTAAATATTTTCACAGCCCTCTTTTTGACTCGTGCAATATACAGGTCCTCAATGGAAGGCAGGTTGGCAGTAATTGTTTTTTCTGCAGTTCTGATTATTGGCCTGATGACCCATGCCAAGGTGATTGGAGAGCTTGAAAAGAGTGCATCAATCCAATAAAATGTATTTATGGTCCAAGAACCATAAATAAGGGGCTTCAGAACCAGATTACACAAACAGGTAGCTTGCCCAAGTAGAAAAGCAGCCTGTTCTGAACATGGGCTGATAGTTGTATTAATGGCTAATGGAAATATCACATAATTTCGTTGATTATTCAAGGCACCACAAAATGTGAGAATCCCTGGTCCTGACTCAGAAAGGAAAACAGTAATAATCACTTTAAATTCTACAAGAGGCTGCTATACTTCCTATTTCTTTATACACAGTGCAATATATAATTGTCCAGTCATAAAAAATAAACTCAAAATGCATAGGTATTGTCAGCGTATGTTTATTGGCAATTCTTCATTTTCTAGTCTCCTTTGAAAAACAATGCAGTGCCTTTGATTGGTATAATTACATGATCAATGAGGTGGCATGAAATCCTCCAATTAACCTTTGCCCTGTAGTAAACACATATTTACTTGAAGAGTTCCCTTGTAAAATGAATGCAGTTTCAAGTTAAGAATTGACTGTGTTATAATATGTACCCCCCAAAAAAGTTTGCATTCATCAAAATGGAGAAATAATAAAAGTACAGAAAGACTTTTAAAAAGATGTGGTTTGATAGATAAAAGTTTAGTTCTTATATAAGACAGCTATTGCTGGTTCTTTCTTGCTGCTGTGATAAACACGACTCTCTAGCGGGGTGTAAATGCTATCTCTAGCCTACTACAATTTACTCCCAGGCTATATAAGGAGTGTTTAACACACACACACACACACACACACACACACACACACACACAACCCCAGGCCACCTTCTAAAAGCATGCCCTACAACAACAGCTACAAAACAGTCTTGGGATTTCTTCCTTCCAGCTTCTCTATCATGAACGTGAGTTTAGAATATTATTTAATCTATTTAGAAGAATTACCTTAGGATTCCCCCCCCCTTTATGTATACACCCATTGCTAGAACAGCCATGGAGGAAGAAAATTACACAATAACTATCAGGCCTTGGCTTCTAAAACCCAGATAATCACAAGGTGGCAGCCAAGAAAAGTGGGGGAAATAATGAACTCATATCTCAAGACTTTGTCACAAACCACATGGCTCACATACTAGATTCTGAAGTCAGAACATGAGTACCAAAGTCCAGGTTTATGTCCTGATGTACAACATGTTTTGTCTTTTTTCCCCCATCATTGCATATAATTTCTCTTATTTGAAACTGTGAAAAGAGAGAAACAATCAGTGTGGATTAGGATAAAGGACGTTCGGTTCCATAATATTATGGAGATGAACTTCTAAAATTCCTCACCAGAGACTATGCTGGCTAGGAATGAAAACTGGCAGCTGTGTTGTCTTAGTATAATTTTGTTTTCCAAGCATTCTAATAAATGTCCTAATATTTTTTAAAAAAGATGCAACTACTGCAGATGCTATACAACATTAGCTGTTCCCATGAGCATTATAAAGTAGGGATGGCCAGAATCTATATTCTCATAAATAACACTGTTCTCCATATTCCCCAACCTGGAGTCATCAGATATGGAGAGCTACACATCCCATAATTCCCTTCATGAAGTTTGGATGAATACATAACACTCAAACCCCTAGTTTTAGTTCACCATTCCCCCTGAAAAATAAAACCTAATTATGAGATACACAAATATAAACATGCAAGAGTCCCTGCAAGAAATTGTGCCCAATAGCAACTTTTTAGAATGAGATCGTTCTGATCCCAAATATTTTACAATTTCACAGCAACACTAGAATCACATCTCAGGCAAGGGTGGGTTCCACTTACCTTCGCCACCGGTTCGCATCGCGATGTTTCACGTGCGCACATCCCCTCGCGCGATTTGGCTTCCATGCATGCTCAGAAGCAGAAATTAGCCCGAAACACAGCTGAGGAGCTCATCAGCTGTGCTTCAGGTGAAGAAATAAAGGACAGAATTCACCCGCGGGCAGGCGGGAGGGCCCTTTCTCAAGCCGCGGAAGGGGAAAAATCCCCCCAAAAATGGCGGCGCCCACGGAGCGGCACTGACAGTGACGTCATCAGCAGGTCACCACCGGTTTGGGTAATCCGGTCCGAACCAGGAGGAACCCACCCCTGATCTCAGGGATTAGCAGTATAACAGTTTGTGAAAAACTAGCTGATTTTAAACATTATTTGTCAGGCAAGCAGCTGTCCATTGACACATAAATGCATGTGTAAAATGTCACCTACCTTGCTCATTTAGTAGGCCTAATAGTGGCTTTAACTTTTGATATAAAAAAAGAAATTCTTTTCTCAGTTTTGATAGAAACGTAAATATCTACAATCCACAACAAATGTGAGGTTTTTTATCTTCTGAGTTTTTAAATTTCCTGATCATAGATTGTAGTCATTGCTTTTGAAGGGGAACATTTCCCATGACCCAATTTACAAATGGAAACTATACCATCTGCTTGAATCAAGTTTACTTGAATAGCGCTGGAGGAACAGATCACAAGGTTCTGCCACTTAAGAAGGGTACAAACAAGCTTTATATAGTTGCATATTAAATGCTGATTAGCAATAATGTCAAATGCCAATCACCTTATTTTTGATAACATGGGTTGGCTTTTCTGTTTATAGTGAAAATAGACAGTAAATAAAATGGAGGTCAGCAAGAGTCACATTTTGTGTTAGTTACTTCCTAGTTTCCATTTAAAATTACAAGTGCTGATTTAAGCTAACTCATGACCCAGCATTGGCAAGGGTCTAAACAAGCTATTAAGGAGGGTTGCTTTAGTTTGGTGGCCTTGATATTTTGAAGGTCTTGGTTCAGGCGTTTGTTTTACTTCCTTACTTTTGGGTATATTTCCATTAATATTTCTTTTAGAAATTCTTAGATGGAGATGATTTTTTAACAAGGAAGCACTGAACCCCTTTTACATGAGCTTCACCATATCTTGTAAAACTCTATCCTCATCTGGATATGGTGAGCTAGTTAAAGAGCCAACTTAGAATTGTAATGGAAGATAAAATCTCAGCTCATGGTGACATCCATGCAGGGGTGAAATGCTCCCGGTTCAGGCGGGCCAGCCAGTTGTCGCAGAGCCAACAGAGCTGGTGGCGGTCGTGGCACAGGGCTTCCCCCACCCGCTTCTCCCGCCCACCTGAACACTGCCATTTGAGTTCTTTTGCACTCTGCGCATGCACAGAACGCTTTGCGCATACACAGAGGGCAAAAGAACTCAAATGGCGGCATCCAGGAGGCTGGGGGAAGCAGGTGGGGGAAGCCCCGTGCCGCGACTGCCACCGGCTCTGTCTGCTCTGCGACACCCGACTGGCCTGCCCGAATCAGGAGCATTTCACCCCTGCATCCATGTCATTTCTTAGCAACAATATGAAATTTCCTAAGAATCTTTAAGAACTAACAAGGTCTAAGCCATTTTAGCTTTTCTCAGTTTTGTTATGGACAGCTAAATATTACAACCTTCTAGGACTGTTACTAATAACAGGAGCTTCATAAGAAATTGTGGCAACATACATTTCTCCAGCATTGTCCATTCCCCGGTTGCAATTGCATACTCCAAGAAATGCAAAATACTCACTTAACAGTATAACCAAGTAAGTCTGACCATGTTCAGGTTACCAAAATTATTCATATGCCTCCAAGTATATAATGGTACATCCAAAGTTTTTCCTTGAATCATGAAGCATGCTCAGCAAATAAAAGACTGCACAATAGTACTTATTTACCTGTCGGTGTTTATTCATATGCTACCTTACTGAAGGAAAATCTATATTGTGCAATTAGTACCGAACAATTTGAAACATGTGAGCAGTTCCGATATATTTCTGGATTGTAAATTGAGCTTTGAAAATTCTGACCAACATTAGAAGGAAGGTGTCTACAGCAAGGGGCTTCTTTCAGCTTCATACAAGGAAGAAGAGCTCATTTTAACAAATATATCTCAACTCAACTTAACAGCATGCTTGTTAAGTTGTACTAGCTCAAATCCTCACTTCTATAAAAGTCATGGTAGAACAAACCCATTTTCTTTTAGAGCCCTCTACCATAATCCAGGCACTAGATGGCTTCCCTGTAATTTTCTGTGTTGAATTTTAGATGGAATATTTCTATTCTTTTCTTCTCTCTAAAGCCCTGTGCGCAAGGGCTCTAGGAATAAAGAAAATGCAAACATAGCAGCCTGGCAAGCTTTCAGCAAATTGAAAACCTAGGTAATTGTAAAGGCAGACTGGGGAAAAAAGAAATGGATTGCCTGCCGTCCTTTCGCAATGGGTTTCAATCTACCATCAATTGGTATTTTCTGGTGTTGGCTATTTATGACTTTCTTGGAATGCTTGAACGAATGTGTTACCTGTGATACCAATAGATAGCAGCAAAGAGTTAAGGGTCTCTCTCTCTCTCTCTCTCTCTCTCTCTCTCTCTCTCTCTCTCTCTCTCTCTCTCTCTCTCTCTCTCTCTCTCTCTCTCTCTCTCTCTCTCTCTCCTTCCCCTTCCCCTTCCCCTTCCCCTGAGCAATAGAGCAAGGAAAGTGGGAATTTGATGTATTATTTTCTGTTTGCCTTCTTTAAAGGACATTAAAAAAGAGGTGGAGCTTTGGTTGAAGTACTGTGGTCACCATCTTCATTTTTTTTAATCACACCATACGGACACTCCTGCTACATTGATTCTCATCAATTTAAACAGCCGCCTACCCACATAGGATTTAAATCTACATTCTTTTTCATATTATTAGATTTTAGGTTTGTCTGCATGCAGTAAAGGACAAGCAAAAATTATACAATTAGGAGCAGACTCCTACAGTGAGATTTGGCTGAGTTTGGTGAGACTCCCAGCTAAGCAGAGGACTTTCAGTAGAACCTTACCATGCAAATCTATGCACATTTACCCAGGAATACATCCCACAGTGTTTATTCATTAGGATTTACTCCTAGTTTCTACATAGGACTGCAACTTTAATCACCAAACTGCATAGAAATGCTTAAATGACACTTTTTCTGCTCTGTGCAGAAAAAATAGAAGGCTTGGATCAGTCCCTTCTCTTGAGTCAACCTTCTAATTCTGCTTTTTAGGTAATGTTTATATCTGTGATTCATGGCAGATTATCTTAAAGCTGACAGAAATTCCTGGATTGTGTTATTTATGTTATTTTTACATTTCACTGAATATAGGTTTTGAGCATTGCTGAGTTGCAATTATGATTGAAATGTTTATACATACCCTTCATCCAAAAGATTCCAGTTGATTGAATAATTAATACAGTATATACTGTAAGAAATAGAGATGCCATCAAAGTAGAATAGGTAAGGTACAGTAGCTATAGACAAGCCTTCGTCCCTCAAGTATTCTCCACGCTTCTTGCAACTATGACTTATGCAATTTCCAGAATTCCCAGTAAACATGCAAATGCTTTGGCTAGACCTTTCTAAATCACTTGAAACTTTGACTTGCACAACACTTATTTGCCCAGGGCAAATAACATCAAATCCACGGTAAAGTAGGCTGCAAACCCCACTAGGCCTCAGAGACAGGCCTCACAGTTCTGGACAATAGCTAGGACACGTAGAGGCCTATCTTAAGATGTGCAGCCCAGCAAAAAGGAATTGTCTTGTCAGCACTAAAAGTATGTATCCTCCCTAAATCTGCTGACCACAATAAAGTTATTTTGCTATCTGCTATGTACACAGTATTGTATCCACGGCGATGTTTCGCTGAGGGTGGCCCGACCCCTCGGACCCTGTGAGAGGCCACTCCTGAACATTCTCCAGGTGCCATGGGGAACCAAGCCTCCGGGAGACAGCAGTGACACCTCAAAGGGGCCGACGGTGCTGAAGGCAAGTCCAAGAACCCTTGAGGGAAGGAAAGGAGGTCTGAACTGAATCCTGATCAGGACGGGTGTTTGAAGACGCCTCAGGCGAGTATATGTAATTGAAAAGTGTACTTATCTCACTTGAAGATAGAAGAAAGGAACTGATCTCTCCCTTAGGCTTGGGACAGGTGTCCTAACGAAGCCTTATTAGGTTGTGTGGGTGGTTAAGTCATCGTGGTTCCATTCAGTGACCGTGATTGTCCAGGGCTGACGGCCGGTGACAGTGTTGTTAGGATGGGTGGAGGTAGTAGCGTTCCCAGCACCTCGCTGGAATGCATGTTAAAAGGATTTGATGATTACTTTAACCATGCTCAGTATAGGGTTCCCTATCCGAGGGTGACTAAGGAAAGGTTACATTACTTATGTGAGCACCAATGGCCGCACATGGGTGTGGGATGGCCCCCGGAGGGTATGTTTAAGGACCAGATCATTGACGACCTTACATCCCTCATAGCAGCAAATGAGGAAAAGTACCCTAACCAATTCCAGTACATAGATCAATGGGGAGATACTTTAGCAGGCAAAGCTGATGATTTGTTACAATGTCAGGCTGAGATGGTTCGCTTGTGCATGGCTAGACTAAAAGGGAAAAAGTTGAAAGTTATGTCCAAAAGATATAAGGATGTTAAGGTGTCAGAGACCAAGGTATCTGACTGCCAGAAGAAGGTGTTAATTCATGAGGAAGAAGTGATATTGCGTCCCCCACCGTTTGCACCAGAACCGCTGGTTCCCATTGATCCCCCGCCCTTGGGAGCTGGAGCAATGGGAGCAGGAGTGGCAGATGACAGAGAGGGGGAAGGTGCTGCGGGTGTGGACAAGCCTGACCCAGTTGTTAGGGCGAAGGTGAAGACACAAGCAAAGCAGTTGAGAGCCAAAAGTGAGGAATTGGGAGATGAGAGTGCTTTAAGTGAAGAGGAATATGAAGAAGCTTGGGGGATAGACATCTCAGTGGGAGCAGTGACCAGGGCGGCGGCCACTAAAGCGGAAGCTGCTGCTGCTGCAAGAACAGTGACTGCGTCCGACCAGACCTTTTTGCCCCTTTGAGGCAGATGGATCAGCAGGTTTTGAATCCACAAGGAGTGATTGAATACAGACCCTGTTTTCAATACATTCCTTTCTCAACCACTGATCTACTTAATTGGAAGCAGCATTATCGGCCCCTGTCAGCTAAGCCAACTGAGATGGCTGATCTGTTTCAAACAATTATGCAAACTCGTAATCCTAATTGGCAAGATATACAGCAATTATTGAATGCTTTATTGACACCGGAAGAGAGAGAGAAGTGGAAGGCAGCCGTGAGGGGATGTATAAGAGATAGGTTTCCGAATGTGCAGGATTTGGGACCGGAGTTATTGGAGAGAGCACCGGAACAGGACCCGGGGTGGGATCCAAAGACACAGGATCAGATGACGTGCTTGCAAGAATTCCAGAATTTGACTGTGGAAGTGCTCAGAAAGGCAGGAAAACCTCCTGTAAATATGTCCAAACCCTCCTTGATCACTCAGGGGGTGGATGAAAGTCCGGAGAGTTTTCTTCAATGCCTGATCGAGGCTTATGAGTTGTACATGCAAGTTGACCCGCGGGCGCCAGACAATATGAGAATGTTGAATGAAAGATTCATTGCCCAAAGTTATGATGATATTCGGAAGAAATTACAGAGGTTGGAACGAGCATTGGGGAAGAATACTACAGAATTGTTGGAGGTAGCTTGGAAGGTTTTTGTTAATAGGGATAAGGTTGAGAAAAAGGAAAAGGATGCTCGCATGCATAAAAAGACGGAGTTGTTAGCAGTGCCAAGACAACAGGGGAAACTTTGTTGCAATATGTGGATGATGTTTTGGTCACAGGACAGACAGAGGAGACATGTTGGGAAAACACAAAAGCATTGTTTGTGCTGTTATTAGAGTGTGGTTATCTGGTCTCTAGGAAGAAAGTGCAACTGGTGCAACAGTGTGTGCAGTATTTGGGATATGACATTGAACATGGCCAAAGGGCATTGGGTCCAGAATGGAAGCAGGCAGTCTTGGCAATTGCAGCGCCCACAAATAGAAGACAACTCAGGGGATTTTGGGGGTTGGCTGGGTTTTGCCGAATTTGGTTCCCAATTTTGCCATAATGGCTGCCCCCTTGTTGCACCACTGATCCTTTTATCTGGACTGAAGAGCAGAATAGGGCGTTTGTAGACATTAAAAAGGCTTTGACAAAAGTGCCAGCATTGGCATTGCCAAACTTAGAAAAACCTTTCAACTTGTATGTGGATACAAAGCTAAATGTGGCTTTAGGAGTCTTGACACAACAGCTTGGTAAGTGGCAGCAACCTGTTGCCTACCTCTCTAAACAATTGGATGGGGTGACCCAGGGATGGCTACATTGTTTAAAAGCTTTAGCTGCCATCGCTGAATTGTTACAGGATTGTAACAAACTCACTTTTTCTTGTCCTATCAATGTTCACACCCCACAAGCCGTTCAATCTATCTTGGATCAGAAAGGGCATCTATGGATTAGTAGTCAACGACTAGTAAAATATCAGGCTATGATGATTGAAAACCCTCATGTTAAGTTGATAGTCTCAAACAGGCTGAATCCAGCTACTCTATTGCCATGGAAGTAAACCTGGAACATGATGGTTTGCAAGTATTAGAAAGTGTGTACTCCACTCGACCTGATTTGACAGATATTCCCTTGATTGATTCAGACTATGATTGGTATACAGACGGCTCTAGTTACATCCATGAAGGGATGCGGGTAGCTGGATATGCAATTGTTGATGATGACAGGGTAGTAGAAAGTGGACCCCTTAGTGGCGGAAAGAGTGCACAAGTGGCCGAATTGTGGGCATTAATCAGAGCCCTGGAAAGAGCAACTGGGGAGAAGTTGAAAGTCTGGGCAGACAGCAAATATGCCTTTTTAACATTACATGCGCACGGTGCAGTGTACAAGGAGAGGGGTTTTAGAGACTCTGCAGGGAAATATGTGCAGCATGGACACTTAATTCAAAGGTTGATAGAAGTAGTTCAAAAACCTGCTAAGGTGGCTGTTATGCATTGTAAGGGACATCAACAGGGTTGTGCTGGGGAATCGAGCTGCTGATGAGAGGCCCGAGCTGCAGCTCTCAGGATAAATCAACCTACACCTGATCTTTTTATCCATGTAGTTATGGATCTAGGAGCAATCTCACCTGATATCAAACCTTCGTACTCTCAATCAAAATGTGCAAAGGCAGTGAATTACCTAAGAGCTATTGTGAAAGAGGGGTGGTACATTCTTCCGGATGGACAAGTGTATGTGCCTTATTCAATGACTTGGCAACTAGTGCAATCATCCCATGATGCAACACACATGGGTAAAACTGCATTAGAATCAGCATTAAATCGTGATTATTACATAGATGATTTAGCTGGGATTGTGGCTAAGGTGGTATCGCAATGTATAACCTATGCAAAGGTGAACCCAAGGCAGGGACCTCTTTTACCGCCTGGAACTATACCTATTTCTTATTATCCAATGGATACTGTAATGATAGATTTTACAGACATGCCAAGATGTGAATTCTATAGAGCAATGTTGGTTATTGTTGACTTATATACAGGATGGCCAGAGGCCTTCCCTACCAGAACTAAAAAGGCTCAAGAGGTAGCTAGGGTGTTACTGAAGGAATTGATTCCACACTTTGGCTGTCCATCGTATATTTCCTCTGATAATGGTCCTGAATTTGTACATCATATAAATCAGGCATTGGCAAAAGCTATAGGGGTAAACTGGAGGTTTCACAGTGCTTTCCATCCAGAATCGGGGGCGCCCGTTGAAAGAATGAATCGCACCCTAAAAGAAAGAATTACAAAGAGCTACAAGGGGGGGGGGTAAAGTAGGCTGCAAACCCCACTAGAGACAGGCCTGACAGGTCTGGACAATAGCTAGGGCACGTAGAGGCCTACCTTAAGATGTGCAGCCCAGCAAAAAGAAGTTGTCGTGTCAGCACTAAACTGTATCCTCCCTAGATCTGCTGACCACGATAAAGTTATTTTGCTATCTGCTATGTACACAGTATTGTATCCACCTGTTTGTTTACTGGAAACTTTGGGTTTAGTTCCTCAAACTATCAAGGACAAACACCAAGGGCTGGAAACATCTGTTATGCACATATATGATATCTGCTTATCTGTCTGCTCCCAGTTCCTTAGGATATTTTAAGATATAACTGTCTAACTGTACACCATATATGGGCAAAGGAAATGTATACATAACCTAATGTATAAAGGAAAGTCCCTGATCTTCATTTGGGGTTCAGGCCTTTTTCTTTGCTATGAACCTGCGCATTCAATAAACCTTTCCTTCTTTGAAGAGCTTGCTTGTGGTCCCGTTCATTTCCACAACAACATCAAGAAGGGATTTTAAGCCACAAAGATGACTTAAACAAAACAAAACAAAATGTCACTGATCAGAAAGCTAAACAGGGGAATTTTTGACTCTACTTTTATCTTATTTTTTGAATAAAAATATTAACATACTTAACTGCTGCATTCCAAGCCTGTCTTCAAGCTCTGTTATGTACATACTCACATCCATACAGCCTTCTATCTAGAGTACTCAGATTTGCAATCTCTGAATCCCGTTCTCTTCCCTTGCAAAGGAGGCCTTTGGTTTTCCAGGATGTTTTTCAGAGGAATACTGTTGAGTCTGGTGAGTGAAGAGGCTGGAGACAGGTTTCAGACAACAGCTCTTTATTAACTATATACACAGATCCAGCAGCGAGCCAGGCTGACAGCTTCCCCTTTTATAGGGAGCTGTCAGATGGCTCAGCCAATCAGCGGTCTCCATTTTCCCGCTTGAACAGAGGACCTGGTTGTAACCAGGCAGTCTCAATATTCAACAAATATTAAGAATATAGCTCTGGAATCAAAGTGAGAGCAGCTTAAATGTTTACAATCCAAGCTGTGTTCCGTTAATTAAGTCTCCCAATGCATTTTCTGACATAGGAATGAGTAGTTTCATCACGTAGATTGCTAGTTTGTGACTGCAACTTATTCTAATTGTTGTGCAAGTCAAAGAGTGGTGGGGGTAGGATGCAGTATTGCAGGCTAATTCTGCTGACTGCCGACTGTTAGTAGTTCGGCTCAAGGTTGACTCAGCCTTCCAAGGTCAGTAAGATGAGGACTCAGATTGTTGGGGGCAATATGCTGACTCTGTAAACCACTTAGACAAGACTGTAAAGCACTGTGAAGTGGTATATAAATCTAAGTGCTATTGCTGTTGCTATTGCTAACTGGGCAAACTAGTGTCTTGGGGCACCCAGTCCCCCAAGCTCCTCTAAACATTCTTATCTAACACTTGGTTCCTGCCAATCTCCAAGTATCTAAACCCAATACTTTATTCTCCATATGGCCAAAGTTCATACAATTACACGGTGAGTAGGTAGAGACATGAAGTCTGTTCTGCTCAATCCCATTTAAAGCAGGACTCCAAATTAAAATATGCCTGACACATGGTTGTTCAGTTCTCTCTTCACCACATTTGTGAAGGGGAGTTTATGATTTCCCTAAATTACAAATTTCATTGGTGAACTTTCTTTACTATCTCCTTGTTAAGAGCCTAGAATGCAAGGCTGGAGGAGAGGAATTGAGCAATACAGATGAGATAAAGACTATTGTGCCTTATCTAAAGGAGCATGGCAGAAGATCCAGCCGGGGAAGAATCTGTAATCCCCCAGGCCAAATAGTATTATAGGAAAATATAGCTACAAATGTTGAGTTCACTTTCCTTAGGAATACTCCTAAAGGTGCAATTTTTGCAATCTAATAGAGTGCACTGCTCACTAAAAGCAGAAACTTTGAGACCCAGAAATCACCCAACATTGTCATAAATTGGAATTAGCTGTGTCAGTATGAAAAAATGCTTCAAATCTCAGCAGATAAACCTTTACAGCTGTTTAATGCCGCATGGAATTGATATCTCCATTGGCCAGTTCTTTTTATTTAAGGAGTCTATATTCCTGAACTTGACCTTAAGAATTGGACTTGTGTTTGATTCTTGGCTTCAGTGACTGCTGGACTTCCTACTATCTTGCAGTCAGCGGGTATTAATGTTCATTGCTGGCAGAGACCATAAGCAGGATAATTATTACTTCCAATCATGTGGAAATTATACTTCTTTGATGTATCATAAAACTGTTTTTCTTAATTTAAATCACAATGCTGACTCATGTTTATTTGTGATCAGTTATAGTTCCAGGCTCTTTCTAAATGCTGCAAAGACAAGTGATCCCTATTCCATACTTGTGCGTTTGATTTAAATTACCTTATTGGCCAATTTAGTATTTATCTCATAGCATTTCATTCTGTTATTTCTTTGACCTTTAGGGATTGTTTTTTTATATTCTAGTTTATTCTATGTCATCTGAAGAGTTGAAAATCACCTTTTCATCTAAATCATTATGAAAATGCTTAAGAATATGTAACCCAGGACAAAAGCTGGAAATTCTATTCAACATCTCTCTCTAGTTTGGTGGGAATTCTATTGACAAATACTTTTTAGAATGATTGTAGTATGATTTTTGAAGTAGCTCTGAATCCATTCAACAGTCATGCCATCCAATGCACTCCTTATTACTGTTCAGAATATTCTGGGATACATTGCTATAGTAAAATCAAGTTATCTTATGTCCACAGCATTGCTATACCTATTAAATAAATTACTCAACTAAAACTTGAAATAAAATTAGTCCAACAATTACTCCAAAGATTTGTTCTTGAAGATGCAATACTGACTTTTAATAATTGCAATTTTGTTTGCAAGGAATTACAGTCTGACCACATTGGGTTATGCTCTGAACAGTACAGTCTGTGATTCCCCCAATTCTTATTGAACAAGAAAAAAAGGATGCTTTTGTGTGGGAGACACTTCTTTGACACTCACAGGGAAACAGCCTGATACCAGATAAGACTACTACCAAAATAAGTCACAGGTGGAAATTCTCCTACTCCAAACAAATAGGCTTCTAGTGCATTTTATTACATGAATGGGAGAAAGGGACACAATAATTTTAATGTTGATTCCACTGTAAATTCATCATTTATGCAGAACAGGGACCAGAAAATTTGTATTATTGTTTCTTTAGTAGGGCTAAAATAAAGTAACTTACCAGAATTTCCATATTCTTGGAAATTTATGCTTGTAGTTTCTTGCCTAATCAGATGAAAATGATGTGATATTTGATTTCATAGAGATGAATTCTCTGGGTTTCTTTAATCCATAGAGGTAACCCAGACAAAAACTCAGCAAATGTCTTCAATATTCTTAAAGGCAGTTCATCTGGCTCTACAGATTGAAACTCTTTTAGAGAAACTAGGTGTACCCTGACCAGGTTTCTGACAATCTGAAGTATGGTCTAGTTTTATCAGTTTGCTTTACACATAAGTCTGGTGGAACTTTACTGTTGAAAATGAATCAGTCAAAACATATGTTGAATATTTCCACCTTTTCTTTGTTCCCAAAGAATATTCTTGCATGCCCATAGAATAGATGATGTGCTGTTTATTTGCTTTATTTTGAACCTATCTGAAGAAACTCTTACTGATATTCATCCCAAACCTTAGTTCATTCTGAGTATTATTAGCCTTTCTGTGATCATCTTTTTGAGGGGGTGTGACGGCTCAGTAATTAAAGACATTGAGCTTGTAAATCTGACGGCCTGGGTTCAAGACCCAAGTGCTGCACAACAGGATGAGCTCCCATTTCTTGCCCCAGCTCCTGCCCACATAGCATGCAATGTGAGTAGATTAATAGGTACCACTTTCGTGGGAAGGTACGTAACATCATTGACTGTGTGTTTGGCATGTAGCCATGCTGGCCATATGACCATAGACAATGTGTAATTAAATTAAATGTACCATTAATAATCACCAAAACCAAGAAAAATAAATTACCCATAAAAATAAGGAAGCTCCAATCCAGGGGTGAAATCCTCCTGGTTCGCTCTTACCTGTCGGTCGCCGCAGAGCCAAAGAAGCTGGTGGCGTTTGCGGCGCAGGGCTTCCCCCGCCTGCTTCCCCTGCCTGCCATTGGCGTTCTTTTGCCCTCTGCGCATGCACAAAGCGTTCTGCATGCGCAGAGGGCAAAAGAACGCCAATGGCGGCATCCAGGCAGGCGGGGGAAGCGGGTGGGAGAAGCCCCGCGCCGCAAATGCCACCAGCTTCTTTGGCTCTGCGGCGACCGACAGGTAAAAGCGAACCGGGAGGATTTCACCCCTGCTCCAATCCAAAAAAAGATCTCTTTGGCGAAAAAATAAAACAGGCCACGTTGCAAATTTTAAAAGCCGCTACAAAAATCTGTGTCACCAAATAAAGATTGAATGCACCAATTATCACATCAATCAAGAAGAAAACCTTCTACACACGAAGTCCACATGTGCCTTCTATAACTTTGTAAACAACCAACTCAAAGACTCAAGATCCATCCCACCCCTTAAAGGACCGAATGGTAAAGACTATAACGATGAAACAGTTAAAGCCAACCTCTTTAACACATTCTTCGGCTCAGTCTTTGTAAACAGCAATGGCTCATGCCCAATATTTCCTAGTCGTACCACAATTAACTTCAATGATCTAACACAAATCGATTTTACAGAAGATAACATTAGAAAGGCATTACGCAACCAAAAACCATCTCTATCTATTGGATCTGATGGACTATGTGCATACTTCTTTAAAAAGCTCTCCTCAACCTTGGCTGAACCTCTAAGCATAATTTTTAAAAAATCCTTCAGGACTAGCTCCTTACCCAACCTATGGTCCCTAGCCACGGTCATCTCTATCTTCAAAAAAGGAGATCCAAGTAATGTTGAAAATTACAAACCAATTTCTTTGGGTTGCGTCACCTGTAAAGTCATGGAATCAATCATAAACCAATCCATTACACTCCACTTAGAAACGAATAACCTACTCTCCAACAAACAATTTGGTTTCAGGAAAAAATTATCCTGTAATCTGCAACTCTTGCACTGCAAAAACATATGGACCACTCAACTTGATCAGGGTGAAACAATAGATGCAATTTACATAAACTTTTGTAAAGCCTTTGATTCAGTAGTACACGACAAACTACTTCTGAAACTAAAATCCTATGGCATTTCTGGACCCCTACATGATTGGATAACTGCGTTCCTGTCTAACAGACAAGTGGTCAAAATAGGAAGTGCCATATCAAATCCTGCTCCTGTCAACAGTGGTGTCCCTCAAGGCAGTGTTCTAGGACCAACATTCTTCATACTCTACATAAACGATCTTTGTGATCATATTATAAGCAACTGCGTTCTCTTTGCTGATGATGTTAAACTATTTAACACCACTGACAATGTTGCTACCCTTCAAAAAGACCTTGATCATGTAGCAGAATGGTCAAACAACTGGCAACTTCAAATCTCAACCAACAAATGCTCTGTCTTACACATTGGCAAAAAAAATCAGAATACAAAATACAAACTTGGAGGAAATGAACTTGGAGATGACCCTCACTCTGTCAAAGACCTTGGAGTACTCATATCCAATGACCTAAGAGCTAGAGCCCACTGTAACAACATTGCCAAAAAGGCACTAAGAGTTGTTAATCTAATCTTGCATAGCTTCTTCTCTGGCAACATTACACTGCTAACCAGAGCATACAAAACATTTGTTAGACCAATTCTGGAATACAGCTCACCTGTCTGGAACCCGCACTGCATATCAGACATAAATACAATCGAGAGAGTCCAGAAATATTTCACAAGAAGAGTCCTTCACTCCTCTGCTCACAACAAAATACCTTATTCCACCAGACTTGAAATACTGGGATTAGACAATTTACAACTACGTCGCCTCCGATCTGATGTAAATGTAGTTTATAAAATCATATACCAAAATGTCCTTCCTGTTAATGACTACTTCAGCTTCAACCGCAGCAATACACGAGCACATAATAGATTCAAACTAAATGTAAACCACTCCAAACTCGGCTGCAGAAAATACGACTTCAGCAACAGAGTGATCAATGCCTGGAATGCACTACCTGACTCTGTGGTTTCTTCCCCAAACCCCAAAAACGTTAACCTTAGACTGTCTACAGTCGACCTCTCCCTGTTTCTAAGAGGTCTGTAAGGGGCCTGCATAAGCACACCACTGTGCCTACCGTCCCTGTCCTACTGTCCTATTGTCCTCTTTTATTGTTACTTTTTACTTATGTTTATACAAACTACTACTATCCTATACATGTTTGACAAATAAATAAATAAATAAATAAATGAATGAATGAATGAATGAATAAATAAATAAATAAATAAATAAATAAATAAATAAATAAAATAAAATAAAATAAAATAAAATAAAATAAAATAAAATAAAATAAAATAAAATAAAATAAAATAAATGTCTTCAGACAATGCTGGCTCCCTCAACCAATAAATGGAGATGAGCACTGCACTCTAGAGTTGGACACAACTAGACAGGGAAACCTATATCTTTATCTTTAATCAACTCTTTAGTTCTGGGCTATTTTTCCTTAAGAACCTACCCTGTTTTTGTAGCCTCTACAGATATTCTTTTCAGATTTTCAGGATGCTGTTTGAACAATCAAAAGGGCTGTTTTTGCTGTTTCATTTGCTTATCTTTACTAAAAATGTTGCAGTTATGTTTTCGGTAGTTTTTAAAAAAATGATTTTCCACCCTTCTTGAGTTTCTTTCTCAGGACATCTCTTGACATGAAATCAGGGGTGGGTTCTAATTTTTTTACTACTGGTTCTGTGGGCGTGGCTTATTTTGTGGGTATGGCTTGATGGTCATGTGACTGGGTGGGCGTGGCGTCATGGTCATGTGACTGGATGGACGTGGCTTCATGGTCATGTGAATGGGTGGGCATGGCCAACTCAATGTCACTCACATCAAAGGGTGCCTCACCTGGCCCCTCCCCTCCCAGCCATTCCTTGTCACATCCAGCCTCAACATTATCTATAGTTCTGCAAAAATGTTGTTCACCTTTTTTCAACTTTATTATCTACATACTATAGATGTACTTTCATGGACCACTGAAAGGAGGAAATGGCTCACATGCTTTGCTCAAGAGTGTAATAGGCAACAGGCTTTTAAGGGGCTGCCAGAAAGAAGAGGGGGGGCAATGTATTTTGCAAAGCACCAGAAGGCAAAACAAGAAGCAGTGGATGGAAACTGAACAAAGAGAGAAGCAACCTAAAACTAAGGAGAAACTTCCTGACAGTGAGAACCAATATAGGTGCAGAAATATTTCAGTCATAATTCTACATATAAAATAGCCATTCATGTAACACAACCTGCATATTGTTCAAAACAGTAATTAGTATTATGGCTGATGTTTGACAGAAGGCTTAAAAATCAAAGATCACAAGATCTCAAAGTCACTCATTCCTCATTCCCATTGTTGTGTTACAGATTTTATAAATCCATGTCAGGATTTTAGGGGGAATACTCTCTCTTTTTTTTCTTTTTTTCTTTCTTTCCCTCCCCCTCTCTCATTCTCTGTCTCTTTCATTCTGTCTCTCTCTTTCATTTTCCCTCTCTCTCGTTCTCTTTCCCTGCCCTATCTCATTCTCTGTCTCTCTCATTCTGTCTCTCTCTTTCATTTTCCCTCTCTCTCGTTCTCTTTCCCTGCCCTATCTCATTCTCTGTCTCTCTCATTCTGTCTCTCTCTCATTCTTCTCTCTCTCTCTTTCTCCCTCCCTCCCTTCCTCTCCCCCACTATCCACCCCCACTTCCAAACCCCCACACCCAGAGAATAACTGTAAGGAAATTCGCCCACATTCTTTCAAAAGGAGTGACTCTCAACGTCACGAGGTTGCCTTGAGAGGAGCAGCCTGACTGCAACAGGAAAAGGCAGGCAGGTTCCACCCCAAGACACCGGCTGGGGCGCGTCTCCCCATATTCCTCTCACTGCCTCCATGGCTGCTTGCTGCTTTTGCACTTAAACTTAGCATGGAGAAAAGTGGCTGTTTCTCCCTTTTGCTGTGGGGGGGCGCAGCCCTCCAGGCCCTGGGAAAGTGCAGGCTTTCCGGATGGGACAGGGGTGGGTTCTAACTTACCTCGCTGCCACTTCATCCCGCACAGCATGGCTGCGCGTGCTTTTCGCAGGCACGCACGCATGCATGCACAGTGCCGAAAACTCAGTTTCTGCGCATGCACAGAAGCAAAAACAAGCAAAAAATTCCCCAATTTTTTTTTCAAAAAAATCCAATTTTTTTTAAAAAGGATGGCGGTGCCCACGGACTGGCACTGACCGAACCGGTTCCGTGACATCATCGTGACATCATCGTGACATCACCAGCAGGTTGCTACCAGTTTGGGCGAACTGGACCGAACCAGGAGGAACCCACCTCTGCATGAAATACAACTGCTCTGCGTTTCTTCAAATCAACTTTCTTGAATACCAAGGTATGTATTTGATTCAGTTTTAGATCCTTTAAACCCTAAACCTCCATTACATGCTCACTTTCCCCCACATTCCTGTTATTTCTGTCCTAATGGTTCCATTGCTAAGGGGGCCATTTTAATCTTCCCTTTGCCCAGAGTTAGTATTTTTGTTTTAATGCTATTAATGCTGTGTCTTTTTTATCAGTTTTATATTGACTGTTTTATTTATTGTTGTACACCACCCAGAGTCCCTTTGAGAGAGATGGGAGGCTATATAAATTTGATAGAGATAGATAGATAGATAGATAGATAGATACATAGATAGATAGATAGATAGATAGATAGATAGATAGATAGATAGATAGATAGATAGATAAATTTCTTATTTATTAATTAAGTTTTAGCTATAATGGCAAATCAAAAATATCCGGCCCTTATCTTCTAATGCAGTGATGGTGAACCTTTTTTCCCTCGGGTGCCGAAAACGCGTGCGCGTGTGCTGTCACGCACGTGTGAGTGCCCACACCCATAATTCAATGCCTGGGGAGGGTTAAAACGGCCTCTCCCGCCCCCGCAGAGGCCCTCTGGAGGCCGGAAATGGCCCATTTCCCGACTTCCAGTGGGCCTGGTAGGCCTGTTTTTCACCCTTCCCAGGCTCCAGAGGCTTCCCTGGAGCCTGGGGAGGGTGAAAACACCCCCTCGGAGGCCCTCTGGAAACATAAAATGCCCTCACAGAGCCTCCACACGAGCAAAAAATCATCTGGCCGGCACGCACATGCATGCTGGAGTTGAGCTAGGGCAACGGCTCGCGTGCCGGCAGATATTGCTCCGCGTGCCACCTGTGGCACGCGTGCCATAGGTTCGCCATCACTGTTCTAATGTATACCACTATATCCCTCTTCTTCCATTCGCTCTTTCTAGCTACTGTTATTTAAACTGATTTGTTCTCTCCCAGATCTCTTTTCATAACATTCATAAATTATATTAAAGAGAATCTGTAAAATCCCAATGAAATGAATGAGAATAGGCTAAAGTACCAGTTTACCAGAAATGTGCTGACATAGCTTCCATCCATTTCAATAGATTCTGTGCAATGGAATATTCCAGTAAATTTTGCTGTCAAAATTGTGTGCATTCCTTTGAAATAGTAGTAGCATATTTCTTTTGTACTTGAAACTGTATTAAGCTAAAAGCAAGAACTTGTTTATTCTTTCACGTAATTTGATATCCAATAATGTGCACCGATGCTTTTAAAAAGTGTATGGATTGTGTAAGGCCAATATAAAATTATTCAATGTATGCCTAGTTTGAGGATGTGTAATAATAGAATGCAAAAAGTTGAGTCGGTCTAAAATTGGACAAAAGCTCTCGTACTATGTGACAATGCTTAATTGGCCATTTCACTCCAGATGTAAACTTAGAAGGAAGAACATTTAAATGCATAGTGCAATTTTTTTTTCAAAATTGCACACAACCCCCAAAATATGCATCAAATCATAAAGTATTAAAATTGTGTTTTAAGTTATTTTTTTAAAAAGATATTACCTGGAAAAAAATCTACTGAAAAACAGCAAGAGTTGTCTTAGCACCATCCACACCTTTTGTTTGATAATTAGGGGCCAATGATGCTGGCAGGTACTTTGTAAATCTCAGGAATAATATTAAGAGCTGCAACATCACAAGACTTTATCCAGTAAGTGGGGCATTTTAATTGGTATAATTTAAATTTCATAAAAAGCAAGTCACTGAGCAGCCTTTTAAACTCTACCAAAGCAATTGGAAGCTGAGAAAAGATTATTATTAAGCACATATGATATCAAATAAAAGTGAGGCTCTGGCATTCTAAGTTCTATAACAATAATATTTTTATATGTGTATAAAGTTGTATCAAGTTGCTCAGAGCAGCAAATGTGATTATCTGTCTCCCTATCTCAAGTTGATATTTCCCATTTGTTTTGTTTTGTTTTTATTATTTATATTTATTAAGAATTTTTCCATAGAATAAAAGATAAAGGAAAAGGGGAAAAAAGAATGAAAGAAAGAAGCGCACAAAAGAAAAAAAGAGGGGGGAAATGCTCACATTAAAGAATATATAAATGAGTTCCAATACTCTTTTCAACAGATAATTACATTTCTCATTTGTTCTGGGAGGTCCAAAATCATCAGCACAAGATGATTTCTTGCTGCCTTCTAAATAGGAGATAAGGAGGATCAAGCCAGAGAACATAATATATTGCTGGGGAAGATACCAAAAAATATGGAAACTCTTAAGAAATCCATAGGCCACAGTTCAGTGATAGAGACAGGCTTTGAACTACCCGAGTTAAGAGGTAGACCCTTTATATGAGAATGAATGAATTTGCCAGATCATAATATTCAATGAGTGATTCACACCAGCATTGGACATTTCCATCAGACCCAGCCAGCTTGGTTTTAAAATGCTGGTTTTAAAACTGAGCTGTTTCCTTTGCCACCCTCTAATTTATTCCCACTATGATCCTGTTCCATTAAAAAAAAAGAAAGATGCCCACTCTTCAATGGAATCTTTTTCTCTGAGTTACAAAGTTGTTTTCCGATCTACGCTGTCCTGCTTTCCAAATATTAATATGTCTTTAAAATAAGTCTAGCACCCTTTTTACTGGGATTTTTTTGAAATTTGTCACTGCATGGACATGTCGGCCCTCAGATTAGATGAGGGTGGAGAAATTTGGCAGCCTTTTAGCACTATACTATCATAGAAATCATCTGATGAAACATATTCACAACTTGGAGATAAGCATTATCTTGTGGTAACACCTACAGAATAAGACTTCTGCTCCAAGGGTTAGAAGAATGTGATTAAAATGAAGACTGGGTAGAAATGTTGATTAGCATTTTTCAACAATTTACATGAATTTGAGAGGATCCCCCCCCCCAAAAAAATGAAAACAATTTCAGTTTAATCCTCCTGGGTTGGGCAGTTCTTACCCTTGTTTATTACAAAGTGGCAAAGACTGCCCTGTCTTTCACCCAACAATTATTAATTAATTGTCTGCAGCTTCCTTGTTTTCCTACACTTCAATAAAAAAGAAAGTTAGGAAGCAGGGTGATTAGAAAAGTGGGAAAAGGAAAAGATTCAGAAGCATTCTGGGAATGATGAAAAGCAAATGCTTTTTTTTTTCCAGAGAAAGAACCCTTTGTGGGAACCAGAAGACAGATTTCAACCCAATATTTATGGAAATGGGGATGACTCTTGAGTTATCAACTGCAACAAAAGCATCCTCCTCATAGGAAAAAGGTTGTTTTCCTTGGATTGCTTGCACAACAAATGTTTTTGAATACAAAAATTTATCATCAAATGTTGCATGATGAGGATTCTGTAGATACTCAGTAATAAGAGGATTTATGGGGAAAGCCTGATTCTACTCTAGTAATAGCAAACTAGTTTGTTAAGTATGTGCATGATCAGCAATGAGCAGGAAATACATTAGTCTTAGACACTGTAAACCAATGAGTTGGGTGCAGTTAGCCTCCTTTCCCAAATGAATCTACTCAGATAATCAATTCAAATTAAGACACAGAGCTTCTCTGGCTAACTGCTAGGTTATTAACCTTAATGATATTGGTACTTTCTCTTTGCCACAAGTAGCATCAAAGGGACAAGTTGTAAGCATGCTCCCTGCTGAGAAAAGTATTGATGTTTCTAATTAAACACCATAACCTTCAAATGGGCCAATGAAAAGCTGGAGAAAGGGCTAATTTTTATTTGCACTATAAGAATAAATGGCTTTTATAGAAAAGCCCTTGGAGAATTCATCGGCCTTTTTGCTTACTGAGCACCGGACGGACTTTCAAGGTTTCATGTTATTGAAAATTATCACAAGAATGTCACAAGGCCTTTCTGATCTGTGTTTAGAGGAAACCATGCTAAAAAAAAGGCAACGAAACACTTTGTGTATATGAATTTCACATATGGTATCAAGGCCCCAATATTTGCACTGACGCTTAGGTCTGGGTCTCACTATGGAATCTTTAGTATTACTGAATTATCAATCTGGCTATTGACTCCAATACTCCTTCTGCCATATTTCTTCAGTCTCTTTGGTAGCAGTGTCCACCTTGAAATTATAACTTCCAAGATTTTCCTGAATATTAAAAAAATATTTCAGTCCTGGAAATAAATACTAAAATTTCAGGGTGCATTCTTGATAGCATGCTAATTATTTCCACAGAAATGTGTGCATAGATTTTTCATACATATCAAGTTGCTTTAAAAAAATGGTGGAACAGCCAAGTTAACATTCTAATCTCATAGAGCAATCTCATGCTCAGCGCAAAGAATCTGAATGATTTGTGGATGGATAAATTTCACAAGTGTCTTCGAAATTAAATTAACTGAACCATCCAGTAAGAGCAGACTATCTAAGTGATGTTCTAAATCAGTGGTCACCAACCAGTGGTCCGCAAGAAAATGTTGGTGGTCCACAGAAAAATTATTTGCATTTTTTATTTTGCACTAAATACTATTTATCTTTTTTTTAAAAAAATCATATTAGTGGTCCCCGGGATTTAAAATTATGAATTTAGTGGTCCCTGGGGTCCGAAAGGTTGGTGATCTCTGCTCTAGAAAGAGTGCAGACAAGAACAACAAAGATGATTAGGGGACTGGAGGCTAAAACATATAAAGAATGGTTGAAGGAATTGTCTAGTTTAGTGAACAGAAGGACTAGGAGTGACATGATAGCAGTATTCCAATATCTGGGGGGGTTGCCACAAAGATGAGGGAGTCAAGCTATTCTCCAAAGCACCAGAAGGCAAGACAAGAAATAATGGATGGAAACTAATCAAGGAGAAGCAACCTAGAACTAAGGAGAAATTTCCTGAAAATGAGAACAATTAACCAATAGAACAACTGCCTCCAGAGTTTGTAGATGCTCCAACACTGGAAGTTTTTAAGAAGGGTTTAGACAGCCATTTATCTGAAGTGGTACAGGGCTTCCTGCATGAGTAGGGGGTTGGACTAGAGGACCTCTAAGATCCCTTTTGACTCTGTTATTCTGTTATTCTGATATTGTCAGAGAATGAATTTACCTCCTACTCTTCAGTCTTATAATTCAGGAAATCCCTTCTGTCTCTGAGAACTTTCCAGGTTTTATATTCATCCCAGTTCTTGGGGATTTCAGAAATCACAAATTAGCTGTTCAATTTTTTTAACAGATTAACTGAGTTGGAAGGGACCTTGCAGGTCATCTAGTCCATCCCCCTGCCCAAGCAGGAGACCCTACATCTGCCTCTACTTAGGATCGAACTCACAACCTCCTGATTGTGAGGCAAGAGCTCCACCTCTAGGCTATAGCATCTATTTTGAATTGATTTTTCAATTCTATTTTGAATTGAATTTTGAATTGATTGTAATTTTACAGGCTATGACCATGCACTATTCACTTCCATTATAATTTATTTTAATGGGAAAATACTGTTATTCCAAGATGGTATTTAAATATTAAAAGGCTCACATTTTATAAAGCAGATGAAACAAGTATTTCAGGAGGCTGCTGTTGTTTTCCAAAATACGAATTTTGGAAATGTAAAAAATTATACAGTGTGGGCATCTTTTAAATCATATGTTTATGATTAGATGAGTGCCTTTCTGACAAAAAAAAGATATCTGAATCATAAAAAAAATTTGGAAGATAAAGAAACATTTGAGTGGTTATACAACACAACCTTCATTGGAAATATACAGTAGTATAAATAGTTCTTATTTAGCAACTACAATTAAAACCAAGAACTCAGTGATTAATTGATCACTAATTGAAACCAGGAGTGTGCTTTTTACTTTGGCTTTCTTTTGCTTTACAGACATATAAAAGTCATAAATGTGAGGATTGGTCATAAAACTACTTTTTTATCATCCTCATAAATGTGAACAGTTGATCAATAGGGCAATCACTAAAAGAGGACTACATGTAGTCCACCAGGAGCCGTGGTGGCGCAGTGGTTAAAAGCAGCACTGCAACCTACTTCAGCTGACTGCTAGTTCAGCAATTCAGCGGTTCAAATCCCACCAGGCTCAAGGTTGACTCAGCCTTCCATCCTTCCGAGGTGGGTAAAATGAGGACCCAGATTGTTGGGGGCAATATGCTGAACTCTGTAAACCGCTTAGAGAGGGCTGTAAAGCACTATGAAGCGGTATATAAGTCTAAGTGCTATTGCTATGTATAATGTTTTTATGCTCAAATGGAGTTTAATCAGCCTGTGGCAATGGATGTAAGGGTGATATGACTATAGCATCTATCACCCCACTGATCACCAGGATGGTAGAAATGGACAATGATATCAGTTAGGAGTGTCAAAGACTACTCTATGTGATAGCTATGATTCCCTTTTACAATCTCCAGACAATCTCAACCACTTGACATTCAACCACTTGAATATCTTTCAAATAAAATATATCCTACAAACATTATTCAGAACCAAGCAACGTATTTAGCCACAACATTACCTCTGAAAAGAATAAGGGATACTATTGAATCATTAGATTAGCTAATGCTCCTCTTCTGATCTGGAGATAGTATATTTCCAATATGCTGTTGTAAGAATAAAGTTATTTATTTACTAGCATCTATGTTGCTAGAAGTCAACCAGGATGCTTTCTCTTATCAACATCTTCCTTTAACAGTGACTTTAACTGGTAAGAATTGTCAGAAATCTTCTGGCATGAACCATTTTTTGGCTTTTGCACAATCCAATTTTTTTTAAAAATCTGTGATGGTCTCCTAACATCCAAATGCAATTGACATCTCTAGTTGATTCACCATCACAAGGACTACGATTCCTGCTCTTTTCTTCAATTCTCATTCATGCACCAATTGCATCATTCATACCATCAAATCATAGCTTATCATAATTACTTTACTTAGCAATTGTTCAGTTACAGGTTACACATATAATGAAAAATCAGACTTGCAAGCCAGAATTCCCCGACTAATTGTTCACATACATGACAGCTTAAAATAGGAGATGCAGACAGATAATCACTGCCTACTGAGTTTCATGTGGCAGATTGTCTTCTGCACTAGCAGTTAATTCTCTCTAGATGCCAGCTACTGAATAGCATGAGTGAACGGTTTTTTACTGTTGTTTTATTTTGTTGCCCAGACCTGTATGTTTTTCAGATTTATTCACATGAGGGAGATGTGTATAAAGTAGGATATTTTATATATACCTGTATATTTAATCCTGTCCAATTCTCAGACATTGTTGGACAAGTCTCTGCATCTTTCTTGGCAAGAAGTGGTTTGTCATTGCGTCCTTTCTAGGAGAAAAAGTGACTCATCCACGGTCACCCAGCTGGCTTTATACCCACTAGGGCAGTGATGGCGAACCTATGGCATGGGTGCCACAGGTGGCACGCGGAGCCGTTGCCCTAGCTCAGCTCCAGTGCACATGTGCTTGCCTGCCAGCTGATTTTTGGCTTGCGCGGAGGCTCTGGGAGGGCGATTTCGGCCTCCGGAGGGCCTCCATGGTGGCGGGGGGGAGCGTTTTTGCCCTCCCCAAGCTCCAAGAAAGCCTCTGGAGCCTGGGGAGGGTGAAAAATGAGCCCACCAGGCCCACTGGAAGTCGGGAAATGGGGGAGGGGGGGGTTTGTGCACGCATGTGCAGGAGGGTGGGGCAAGTGAGGGGCTTTGAATTATGGGTGTGGGCACGCACGCGCGTGCAATAGCGCGCACACACACTATTTCGGCACCCGAGGAAAAAAAGGTTCGCCATCACTGCACTAGGGGGACTAGAACTCACAATCTGATTTCTAACCTGATACCTTAATCACTACACCAATATACAGGCATTACAATATAGACATTTCAACATATACATACATACATTACATACATTACACACACACACACACACACACACACACACACACACATTTGCTTTCATAAAAATATTGCTGGTTACAGCAAATCTCCTTTCTATGCTGAAGGGAATCAACAACTGGCAGATGACCTGAATGTGTTTAACTGTAGGTTTGAAAGGAAACCACTGTCAACTATTGCCACCATCTCCATCTACAGTTGAGATACAGTTAAGCCTCCTAAAACTGACCCCATCCCTTTGGGCCCTCCACCTCTGATGATCACAGAAAAAGATGTGCAAGATCTATTTCAGGGACAAAAGCCTGGAAAAGCACCAGGCCCAGATAAGGTAACTCCTCCTTGCTTGAAAGCTTGTGCTGACCAACTGGGCCCCATCTTAACCAGCATGTTTAATAAATTACAAGTGATGTGTTATATTCCTTCTTGCTTCAAACACTCTACTATCATCCCAGTGCAGAAGAAACCCTCCATCAAGGAGTTGAACGCCTACAGACTGGTTGCTCTGACACCCGTAGTTATGAAAACCTTTGAAAGGTTAGTGCTGGACCACTTGAAAACCATCTCAGATCTGCTGTTAGACCCCTTGCAATTTGCCTACCAAGCAAATAGACTGGCAGATGATGCTGTTAATATGGCCATGCACTACATCCAGGGGTGGGTTCCTCCCGGTTCGGACCGGTTCGGGTGAACAGGTAGTGACCCGCTGGTGACATCACGATGATGTCACTGACCCAGTTCAGTTGGTGCTGGTCCTGGGCGCCGCCATCTTTTTAAAAAAAATTATTTTATTTTTTTGAATTTTTTTAAAAGTTAATTCTTTTAATTATTCTGAGCATAGGCAGAAGCCGAGTTTCCGGCACTGTGCATGCAGTTGCCATCTTGCTTTCAGATTTATTTATTTATTTATTTATTTATTTATTTATTTATTATTTGCCAGTGCGCACGCGCCCACAAGGCGCTGAAGTGAACCGGCAGCGAGGTAACTAGGAACCCACCCCTGACTACATCCTAAAATATCTTGAATCTCCAAGGACATATGCAAGGGGTCCTTTTCAGCTCAGCATTCGATGCCATCATTCCAGATATTCTTCTAACTAAACTAATTCAGCTAGCCATGCCTGACCACGCTTGTAAGTGGACCATAAGCTTTCTAACAGTCAGGAAGTAGCAGATGAAGCTAGGCAAAATCACATCAGATACCTGTACAATTAGCACAAGGACCGCCCCCCCCCCCAGGTCTGGGTGCTCTCTCCACTTCTCTCTCTAGACCAATGACTGCATCTCAAAGGATCCCTCTATTAAAGTACTGAAGTTTGAAGATGATACAACAGTGATTGGTCTTATTCGAGACAACAATAGATCTGCATACAGATGGGAAATTGAACTATTAGCCTTGTGATGCAGCTGGAACAATCTTGAACTGAACACATTCAAAACTGTAGAAATAATAGTAGATTTTAGGATAATATTCCATTCCGCCACCTCTTACAATACTAGCTAACACAGTATCAACAGTAGAGTCCTTCGAGTTTCTAAGTTCTATAATATCTCAAGACTTAAAATGGAAACCTAACATAAAAATGCCATTAAAAAAGCACAACAAAGAATGTTCTTCCTGTGCCAACTCAGAAAGCTCAGACTGCCCAAAGAGCTGCTGATACAGTTCTACAGAGGAATTATTGTGTCTGTCATTTACACCTCTGTAACTCTCTGGTTTGGCACTGCAACCAAACAAGACAGACACAGACTTCAATGGATAGTTAGATCTGCAAAAAAAAAAAAAAAACCAATTGCAACCAGCCTGCCTTCCATTAACGACCTGTATACTGCTTGAGCCAGAAAGAGGGCTGTGAAAATATCTACAGACCCCTCTCATCCTGGACATAAACTGTTTCAACTTATTCTCTCAAGATGAAGGTATAGGGCCATGATGGCGAACCTATGGTTCGTCATCACCGTGTCAGAGGTGGAACGCAGAGCCCTCTTTGCGGGCACGCACACCATTGCCAGCTGCTCTTCCGGGTTCCGTCATGCACATGCGTGTCGGACAGCTGTCTGTTCCTGGTTCTGGTGCATGCATGCACGCCGGCCAGCTGCGAAGACCAGCTGTCCGTCATGCATGTGCGTACCGGAACCCAAAAGAGAGCAGCTGGCTGGTGTGCATGTGCACCGGACCAGCTGTTCGGTGTGCATGCGTGCGATGGAATCTGGAAAAGCAGCTGGCTGCCACGCGTATGCGCACCGGCCAGCTGCTCTCTTCTGGGTTCCAGTGCTCCAGTTTCATTTGGCACACACACGCTCCAGTTTCAGCACTCAGTGTTGAAAAGGTTACCCCTCACTGGTATAGGGCATTGCAAGCCAAAACAACTGGACACAAGGACAGTTTTTCCCCCAATGCCATCTCTCTGCTTATTCCCCCAATGCTATCTCTCTGCTAATTCCCACAACACTGTCAAACTATCTTACAGGGCTGTATTACTATTATCCTTCTCATCTTTCCTATTACCTATTCCTTTAATAGGTAAATCCCCTTTAAATTCTTTGTCCAAATTCCTCTCCAGTTTTCTTTAAAGAATTTTGCCTTGAACTGTGATTTTAGAGTTGAAATTTCCATCATTTTCCTTTATTCAAATCATTCTTAAAAACTTCTGTGCATTACTATGTAAATAAGCTATTACAATTTTTTAACAGTCTGTCTTATGAGAGTCAAGCACATATATCAAGGAAAATTAAAAATGCAACTGCATCTAATCACTTTTTCTCATTCACAAACATATTGCACTTGTCACAATTCATTTACCTACAGAAGGTATACCAGGAGGATAGGATATTTATTTATTTACATGGATTTAAAAACATCTGTCTCTGCACCATTCTGGGCACTTATACTACAATAAGGTTTGTGAAGCAAATGTAACCTCAAATATAATGCCAAAGTAGTATGTAGATTTATATTACTATTATTACATTACATTAGGACTAGCACATCTTTCAGAGACTGTTAGGTGATGGGAGACAAATACAAAATCATTACCTGTATTTTTACAACCCATATCTACCTACCAAGGGGGGGGGGTTACATTTACCTTCGCCACCAGTTCGCATTACGACGTTTCCCGTGCAATTTTGCTTCCGCGCATGCTCAGAAGCAGGAATTAGCCTGAAACACAACTGAGGAGCTCATCAGCTGTGCTTCGGGTGAAGAAATAAAGGACAGAATTCACCCGCGGGCGAGCGGGAGGGCCCTTTTTCAAGCCGCGGAAGGGGAAAAATGCAAAAAAAAATGATGGCAGCATGCATGGAACGGAACCGACAGTGACATCACCAGCGGGTTGCTACCGGTTTGGGCGATCCGGTCCGAACCGGGAGGAACCCACCCCTGCTACCTACTTAACCTACAGTACCTCCTTTATGGACCACCAATAACTCAGGTTGGAAACTGATGCTTGGAAACAGGGCTGCAGACCAGCAATGGTCTGTAGACCGCCAGGAACCAGGCTGTGCAAATGATTGAAGCTCCATCCACACACATTCAGGATCCAGGTAGTGCACAAAACAATGCCACCCCCCATGGTAGTCTGCAGAAAAACTACTCTCCACAAAACCAGTCCCTCGCATCAGGGGTGAGTTCCACTTACCTTCGCCACTGGTTCGCATCGCGACATTTCACGCGTGCACAATCACTACGCTCGTATGCACGCACGTGTCCCCTTGTGCAATTCTGCTTCCACGCATGCTCAGTAGCTATAATCAGCCCGAAACACAGCTGAGGAGCTGATCAACTGTGCTTTGGGCAAAGGAATAAACCTAAGTATAAACCCGGGGGCGGGTTTCAAGCAGCAGCAGAGGAAAAAACTTCAAAATAGTAAAATAATTCCGGAAAAATTCTGAAAAAAAGATGGCGGCACCCACGGACCGGCATCGACCGAACCGGATCCGTGATGCCATCGTGACGTCACCAGTGGGTCGCTACCGGTTCGGGCGATCCGGTCCAAACTGGCAGGAACCCACACCTGCCTCGCATCCAAAACATTAAACAGTTGTAGCCTGATCCAACATTTGTTTACTCAGAAGTAAACCATAAATGAATTTAATTCCAAGTCAGGATACATATAGCTTACAGCCCCACTAAAAGCTATGACATTCTTAGTCTATCAATCTAATAATTGCTTTGTAGGAGTCAAATGAAAAAGCATTATTCAATAAGTAAAAACTGCCAGCCTCTTATCTCTGCCCATAATTGGTTGATGAAATCAGAAACTGAAGTGGTTCGTGCTGTGAAATATTACATGTATAATTCAATTGTATTCTTTGTACTAAGTAGTACCATTTTAGGGCAATGTTCAAAAGCTGATTAACTGAATTTCAAAGAATGATAACTTGTGCTGATACATACAGTATTTCTAAAAAATACAGGAGAAAATCTTCAAATAGTTACTACTACTCTAGTGTTAGGAAAGCTTATTCAAGAATTACATTAGTACCTTTATCCATATATTATATTTGGGAAGAAGCTACCAATTTGCACATTGATTATTTCACTCGAAAAGCAGTTACATTCTGCTTTTCCTGGCAATGTTCCTGGTAATCAGAAAGTTGAAGTTTTACAAACAGGCCTAACTACTGAAGGAGAATTGATGATCATAGGTCTTGAAGTTTTGCCAAGGGCTCTGAGGAAAGAACTATGTAAATTGTGTTGGATATCTTCCTGTCCAATTGAGAACAGCAGACTAGGTATCTGCAATCTAGATTTCTTTTTTTTTATTCAAAAAGTTTTATTAGTACAAAGTACAAAGTACAAGCATTTTTATCAATTTTCTCCCCCCCCCCATCCCCCCTACCCACAACCCACTCCCTTCCCTTCCCTCCCCCCCCCGGACTTCCCAGAAAAAGTACAGGGCATAGTATTCAATAACATAAATTTAAATTGAATTGAAATAACTTCTTAATTCCCCCATTTATTTTTTTTTGGCCTCTTTAACTCTGAATTTTTAAAACTATTAAAAACATTAAAAATTAAAGAGAAAGTAAACAAGTGAAAAACAAAAATAAATAAAATAAAAAAGAAACAAAGATGAACCTCATAAGCTAAACTAAGTAATAGCATAATTTTACAATATCCCAAAATGTTAACTTCCCAATATTTTATATATATATATTTTATAATATATAATATATATCTATAAAATAATCTAAAAATAAGATAAAATACCATTAATAGACAATATTAATACAAAATAAGAAAAGAAAAAAAGAAAAAAAATTTACAATCTTGTTCATCTTTCCAACCATCCTATAAGTTTCAACACCATCTGTCCTTTGACCATTTCAAATCTGTCGATTCCGCTGTCATCTGATCCCCTTCCTCCTTCTCCTTTTCCACGTCGCAAACATCTATCTGGCTCTGCCACTCTTTCCAAATCATTGGAATTATTTCCTCTTGAACACGTATATCTGGACTTCTCTTCTCCTCCTCCCTTATTTCCATGCCTTTGTTTACTGGAATTTTAGAAGTATCAGCCTTTAAAACATTGATGTAAAATTCTGTAGCTTTCTTTATTGTATTTAATCCATATCTTTTACCCAAGAATTTTACGGTTACTCCTGTTGATATATTCCATTTGTATTGTAAATTTTGTATTTTCAATTCCTGGACCAGAAAGGAATATTCTCTTCTATCTTTAAGCATCTTGGCAGGAATTTCTTTCCATATCCTTATTTCTTGACCATTTACTTGAAGATTGTTATTAAAAGTCGCCTGTATAATTCTGTTCCGCAAAGCTCTGGTAGTGAAATATATTACAATGTCCCTTGGCAAGTGGTTTTGTTTTGCATACCAAGAATTAATTCTGTATATCTTATCGATTTGTGTAGCCAATTCATCTTTAGACAATCCAGACACCTGCTCCAGTGCCTCTGTCATTCTTTCTTTCAAATTTTCAAATTTTTTTTCCTTCAAGCCCCTAACTCTTATAGCAAATTTCATCTCTTGAAATTGAGAGATCATCGCTTCTTTTTCCAATTTTAATATATCATTTTGAACCTTGGTTATATATTCTTCTGAAATTGTTATATTTTGCTTATTTTTTTCCAAATTCTTCTCCAAAATTTCCATATTTACTGCTAATCCTTTGCAAACTTTCACCACATCCGCTCTCAATTGTAAATTCATCTTCTCCATAGCAACCTGCATTTTTTTCTATCTCAGCAAGTTTTGAATTAAATTCTAAAATTAACTCATTTTTCATAAGTTTCAAGGTATTAAAAAAAGTCTCAGGTGTTAAAGAATCAGGCATAGATTGTTTCTTTAGAATATAATCAAAGGAGTACTCAGTTCTTTTATTCACTATAGTCTTTTCAAGTTTAGAAGCCATTTCAATGTTTTCAAAAAAAGGACAAAGAAAAGAGTAAAAGGAAACCCAGATCTTTACTTAAAAAAGAAAATTATTTTCCAAGTCCAGAGCCATTTAGATTTTTCCTTCTATAAAACTATAACTTAATTCCAAAGAAGAGAAAAAAAATCATCCTTCAAATCAAAGGTTTCCAGAGGAAAGGGCTGGTAACAAAGCAAAAATAACTTTCTCTTTTACACCACCATTGCCAATCACCATCTTGTTGACACTCCTTATTAAGTTACTTTGTTTCTTCCATCTTAAAAACCCAGGAATGGAGTTAAAGAACAAACTAGTACCTCCAGGACTCCTGTCTTCTTCTGGCTGCTCTCTGTATTTTTAAAATAATTGTACCTCCTTTAAAACAGCAGCGGTGGCCGCGGCATCTTGCTCCGCTTTCTAGCGGAGGCTTCCAGCTTTCCGGAGCAGCAGACAGGCTACCTGGGAAGCCTTCACCCTACGTGCCCTAAGTTGACTTTTAGGGCACTAGGGGGGCTCTACCCCACCTGTCAGACTCTCATCTCTCCCCTTCGCCCGGGGAGAGATTTTCAAGCCGCCAGACAGCTAATCTGGCGGCTTTTACGGAAGGTTGAAAGGACGCCCTGCGAGGAGCGCCAGTGACGCCGACGAGACCAAAACCGGAAGTCTGCAATCTAGATTTCTGATGGTGCAGATCCATATTCCTAACAAATACCACGTTACAATATACAATATATCTCCTACTTTCACATTTATCTTTTCAGGTCCAAACCTTCCATTATATTCTTCTAAAAAAATTCTTTTTATTTACTCAATCGTAAATTAAAAAAATGTATCCTTAATTGCTCAGAAGTCCTTTCATCCATTCTTACTTCATTTTTTATTAGGACAAGTCTTGGCAGTGAAAGCAGATGGCAGGAATTGGCTCAAGCAAGTCCTGGCAGAAATAAAACTGCTATTCCTGTCATTTTCCTCATTTTTCTGTAAGAATGTCATGTACAAATGCAATCTGTCACATGCCATACTAAGCAGTCTGGTGCAAGAGTAAGTTGTAAGATCAAAATCTTAGATGCTCCATTCTTCAGGGCAAAGACTTGAATCTGAGTCACTCAGCCAAACATTATCTTCTTTATGCTTGCTGGATCCTTCATTCAGACAGCCTATAGCAGTGTAATTACTGCCAAATGCTAGCTATGCCTACGTCAGAAAATCCATCACAGGCAAATTGAATATGTAATTTATTTTGATGTTTTGCCCCTCAGCTTTGTCAATACATAAGAAGTTCAGATCCAGACAGCAGAAGGCTTTCATGGGAAGGAGTAAAAACCCCTTCCAATGTCTAGGTAGCCATGAAAACTAATAAAAAGGTGGGTCATCCACAATAGTGAATGATAGTGAAGTTTTTAGATATCTAGTTTTATTTTTGCCACTTGTATTAAACAGAATGGTTTATTTGTGTGGAAGGCAGTTGTGCTAGAAGGAAGGAAGGAAGGAAGGAAGGAAGGAAGGAAGGAAGGAAGGAAGGAAGGAAGGAAGGAAGGAAGGAAGGAAGGAAGGAAGGAAGGAAGGGTCAAGCCTTATGCATGTTTACTCCAAAGTAATTTATTATATAAAAAGAGGTGTATTCCCAGGCAAATGTGCATAGGATTGCTGCGGCTCTATTACCACCCACCTGCTGTCATCACTCTATGAGATGTCATAGACTAAATATAAGGAAGAAAAACCATATCTTTCCATCCCATCTTGAATCAGGACAGATAGTCAACTCAGTCCTCCTATTTATCCTCTGGAGTAAATATCCAAATGTCAAAGATTTAGCAAAAAGGCTAAATAAAATTCTTCTTCATTAGCCTTTCTCCACTGGGTGAAATTTCCACCCCCAAACTCATCCTCCCCAATTGAACCTCTGACAATGAGAGACTACTGTATGTGTTTTTCATTTCTTCAAACCTGATAAGTGCAAGAGTGCCTGCTTTTTCTTTTCTGCCTCCCTGTGCAAGCTATAGTTGCTATAACAACATCTGATGCAGATTGGCTGCATAGAGGAGTAGGCCATATCATGCCCTTAGTTGCAGAAACAACAGTGAGAGTAACTTCAACAAAGTGCAGGACATGACAATGATAAATACAGACAAGCAGAAGTGGAATTAATATTGCCTTTTCTTATGCAATCTCTTCTTCACTCCCTCTCTCTCCCTTTCTTGTCAAGGACAATGTGTTTTTCCTTTCTGCGTCTGACTAAGCTAATAATGTAGTGGAATAATCAGGCTTAATGACAGTTTGAATTACAAAGGAATTATGTATTTTACATAAAATGTTATTCACTTAAATGTTGAAGAGGAGTTAATGTACAAAAGTAAAGACAGTCCAAGAATTAAGTGAGACGGAAAAGTGGGTACTCTGATAGCCACAGATGATGGCCCAAAAACTAGTTAAGATCCAAAAATTACACAGAAACCCAATGTACACACATAACTTAATGTCTTCAAACATTGTTTAGGTTCTGGGATTCATCAAGTATTATCTGTGTCCTTTCAAGAATCTGAAAAATAGCAACATTCCTAAATATATTCTGCCACTGGAAGATTGTAAGGTAAACAGGGTTTTTTTTTCTGGTTGTAAAATGATTATATTGAGCAATTCTTCTAGCTGCAATATGAAAGCATGTTTGCTTGCACCTGGTTTTGTGCAAGGCTAAATACTAGGGGGGGGGGGATCACATAGATTGCTATTGCCAATAAGGCATGCCTTGCCAAAATGATAAAAGAGTACAAACTGTAAATTATCTTGACATACAACAAACAACACAATTCTATTCCACACATTAGGACAATGATAATTGGATGCTAGAGCCAATTTGATGTACCGGTAGTGATTATTATGTGAGGCTTAGAAACCAGAAGACTGTGAGTTCTAGTCCTATTTTAGGCACAAAGCCAGATGGTTGACTTTGGGCTATTCACTTCCTAGCAGCTTTAGAAAGGAGGCAAGGGCAAAATACTTTTGAAAAACATTGCCAAGGAAACCGGAGGGATTTGTCCAGACAGTCTCTGAGAATTGGACACGAGTTTTGAAAAATATTCCCAGCATCATAAATTGTATAAAATTCTACTTTATGTGTATACACTGGAGTGAACTGTCCTTGAAGTTCTAACTCACAACTAAGAATTTAAACTTTAAGATTAGGTCATTGATCCAACATATTCACGTATAAAAAATATAATCTAGACTAAACTGGGAAGGTCTTGGGAAAAATCTCCTCTTAACCATGAATGGTGCGGGTGCAGGAATGAATTTGAAGGTCACAATTCTTTATGATTCTTGTCAAAAATGATCTTTTATCTTGGACCCCAAGCCCTATTCACTGAATACTGAAGGAGCATTGCCTCCCAATTGTCTTGGAGTATCCATTACGTAAAAAAAGGGTAAGGGGATGCCACAGAGCTTTTTCCCATACTCTTAACTCTTTAACTGCCACACTCAGCTTTGGTTATTTTTTTTTTTCAGTGTTCTTATCTGCCGCATTCAATTTTAAACTGCATTATTTTTTAAAATGATTTCTTTGAAATGATGAAATGAGTAAAGTTTGGTCAAATATCACATTTGTTTCCATATCATGGAGTGAGAGTTTCACTTCCATCAAGGGCAGCTACTGTTGAGTTGTTCTTAGGGCATCAGTTGGCCTTAATCAGATCCTATCTCTTGACACCAGCAAGCTCCTTCAGATTGCTTTATATTTCAGGTTTCTCTTTTGTTTAGCTTTATTCCAGTAAGATTTTAGGGAATCTTAAATGCCCATTCTTATCTTTCCATACAAAATTAAATTCTACTAAAGAGAGAGTTCCTTTGAAAAGTATCATGCAGTTCTTGAGGAGGTAGAGTTTCTAGGGCAGTGATGGCGAACCTTTTTTTCCTAGGGTGCCGAAATAGTGCGTACATGCGCTATCGCACACACGTGCATGCCCACACCCATAATTCAAAGCCCCCCCACTTGCCTCACCCCCCCTGCACATGCATGCATGACCCCCCCACTCCCCCATTTCCCAACATCCAGTGGGCCCAGTAGACCCGTTTTTGGCTCCCCAGGCTCCAGAGGCTTTCTTAGAGCTTGGGGAGGGTGAAAACGCTTCCCCCTGCCACCCCAGAGGCCCTCCGGAGGCCAAAATCGCCCTCCCAGAGCCTCCGCACAAACCAAAAATCACCTGGCATGCACGTACATGCGTGCTGAAGCTGAGCTAGGGCAACGGCTCGCATGCCAGCAGATATGGCTCCGCATGCCACCTATGGCACCCGTGCCATAGGTTCGCCATCACTGTTCTAGGGCATCTGTTCTGGCTAGGCTATAGAAATAGTTAATCACTACGGAATATTTGTGATATAAACTATCCTTATCTGTACTATATGTATTGGTTGATCAAAACCACAAGACCATTTCAGTAGTCCTCCAGGATAAGAATAAAGCCTCTGCAGACTTGGCAGAACAATCTATCATCTACCACAAAGAAAGACAAGTTTAAACACCTGCAGTCCAAAATACAGATGGAATTGCAAGAAATCCAGGATGAGCATTGGCAGAGGAAGGATGAGCAGGTGGAACACTATGCAGACATGCATGCCATCAGAGAGTTTTTTCAGTGCCCTAAAGTCAGTTTATGGTCTTTCTAAATCAGAATGCTCCCGCTTACTATTATCTGATGGGTCAAACCTGTTCAAAGTCAAGACAGACTAAAAACCCTCTGGGATGAACACTTTTCCAACCTACTCAATAAGCTGTCCACAGTTGATATCTTACAGCAGATTCATCAGCTGCCTTGGTTGCTTTAAACCTTCCACCCTCTACTAATGAGATCAAGAAAGTGATGTCACAGATAAATAAAGTAACAGGGCAGTGTAGAAATCTACAAAGATCCAAACACATTGCAGCTGTTCCAAGATGTCGTGGAAGATATTGCCCCGCAGACTCTATAAAACTAGGAAAGCAAATCAGATTGCAGAAACTACAGACATATCATACTGCTGTCCACTGCAGGTAAGACCTTTGCCCACATTTTCCTGAATAGACTTATCACTGTCTTGAAAAGAGTCACAGTGTGGTTTTCGGACAAAACAGAGCAAAGCAGACATGATGTTCACTGTGAGTCAAGTCCAGGAGAAGTGCATAGGAGAGAACAAATCTCTTTACACTCTCTTCATTGACCCAACAAAGGCATTTGACATTGTAAATAGAGAGACTCTCTGGATCATCCTGAGACATTATGGATCCCCGAAGAAATGTATGAAATTGCTTCAGCTACTCCATGACAGAATGATAGGACAGGTTCTTTACAACATTAATACGTTGCCAGCTTCATTTGCCATTTCCAATGGGGTAAAACAGGGTTGTGGGCAAGCCCTAGTCTTACTCAATCTGTTCTTCACTTGCATGTTGTCTCAGCTGCCCAAGGTCTGAAGGAGGAAGTGTACTCAGGTACCAATTAGATGGCTCTCTCTTTGACCTTCACCACTTGCACACCCAGACAAAGTGCCCCCATCAGTCATTCAAGAAACCCTCTTTGCTGATTAGTACTTCATGTACTCCTGGCATGCAAAGTTAGTGAACAAATTCTCAGATACTGCTCTGCTCTTTGGCCTGACAATCAATCTGAAAAAGACTGAAGTACTGTACCAGCCTATGCCAAATACAAAATCTGCAGAACCAAAAACCACTGTTTACAACATCCAGTGACAAATGTAAACAGCTTCAAAAACTTTGCAAGTGTTATCTCAAGCAATGGATCTTTGGACAAGGAAATTGACTCCAGAGTCAGAAGGCAAGCACTGTGGTATGACATCTCCACCAGCTTTGAAGACAGATGCTGCCAAAAACTCATAGAAAACTGTGAGCAGCATCACAGAATAACATTCATAATTATTATAACAATGGACTTCCAGTGCCCCCATTGTGCTAGATTCTGTGCTTCCATAAAGACCGCAGAGACACCTCCATGTCTACAAATCAACTGCACAACAGCATGTCTTCTTCAAACTTGAAGGACTACCACATTTCTGTACAATTGGGTATTATAGGTATTGTACACAACATTAGGGTTGTGTAGCTCTAGCATAAAGTAGTGCTTCTGTTTGATAAATTTTCAACTTTTATCACCTCAGGCAATTCTGTAGTAGAGACCTACTACAGATGGCTCTCAAGCATTTCGTACTCATGTGAAGTGTTTACAAGCTCTTTTAATTTAATTGTTAAAATTTCTACCCTATTTTCCTTCCAATAACTCAAGGTAGCATATATGGAATTTCTTTTCAATATTTTCCCATAACAGCAATCCTGTTGAGCTGAGGGGTAAGCCAAAGTCACATAATGAGTTTCTATGGCTAGAGGTGGAACTGATAGAGTTGACATAATGTAGATCCTTTTGATTTAACAATAGCATCTTTGGGGACTTGGGAAATATGCCTTTGTTGTTGTTGTTGTTGTTGTTGTTGTTATCCAGAGATTGGTGTTGCTCCTATCGTGAGGGTATTGCAGAAGGCCTTGAAAACCTGGTTGTTCTTCCAAGTGTTGGGATATGGTGGAGGTGATCTTTTTGCTAAATTGCTTTTTGATTGTTGTTTTCATTCAGATTGTATTGTCCAAATGGATGTTTATTTTTTGTTCTTTTTATGACCCTGTAATTCCTTGCTTCAGGGTAGAGTCAGGGTGAGTGAATGGAGCTGAGCATTTACTGGCCAGATACCCTTCCTGACACTTATGCAGAGTTCACAATAGATGTTTTTGCTTTGCGCTCTGATAAAGAAACATCTGTTGCTGCCTAGGCTTAAACTCTCAACTTTTTGAGTGGGAGGTGAACATCTTCACCTCTAGGCCATTGTACTACTCTTTTTTTAAAAAAAATTATACCCTGTTATATTTTGTATATTGTTTTTGTTTTAAATTGTGGGCTACTCAGAGTTGCTTTGGAGTTGGGCAGTATCTAAAATCTACTGAAATAAACAAGTAGCCACCTCACCAGTTCACACAGGAATTATGATTAAACAATTGAGAAAATCTCTACATTAGGAAATAAACAGGATACCAAAGGAAAAACAATCCAATTTCTGAAGTTTCTATAGCTTCATCTTTTCCTCTTCATTAAATCTTGTTAAAGAAACTGTGGAGAAAAAAAATCTTCTGTAGAGATAGACAATTTAGAACTTGACACTATGGATGGATATTGGTTTTCAACAGAATTTCAGATCTCAAAGCAGCATAAATCAAATAGGATTGTTCTCAAACCTAAAATCAGAAACTCAAATTATGCCTCTTCAGAACTCAGTTCACCAGTTATGAATCAAATCAGAACTTATTTGTATAAGTCTAATACCAGCATACATTTTCATGATAGAATGACTAGTTTGATAGATCAAGGGAATGCTCCACTGTAGTATACCTTTCTTTTTAGAAGAAACAAAGAAAAAAGTTCTTTGTTATACATTTGTCAAAGTTTCTCATGATATGTTTGTGACTAAGAAAGATAAATGTGGGCTAGATGTCACTACAACCTGATTATGTGGGGACCCCTAAGGCTTGGCTTTTAGCACGGTATTATTCAACAACTTTATTAATAAGCATTGCTTCTTTTCCATCCTTTAGGCTATCAAATTTGTAGTTCACAGCACACTTGGATAGTAGGTTAATAGTGCAGTGCAGCACTTCAGATTCTAAGCCTCAGCATGGCATTCCTGCATACAAAAGCACATATATATTCAAACACAAACACACTCTAACATCACCATAAGCATTCATTATAAATTTATTGAAGGAAAGGGCTTTGAAAGATTATGAGATTTTTTTTTCCACCAATGGGTGTTCAAGATAACCTATAATAGGATGATACAGGGAACTGAAGTACCCTAACCTAGATACAAATTAAATACTAGAGAGGTTTGAAAGCAAATGTGGAAACATCCTGTGAAGCTACATTTTGTAGGGATACTGCTGACCCATTATTCACACTCCCCTACCAAGAATTAATGTGTTCCTGGTTTCCAAGGAAACTCAGACCCCAAATGAGTAATTTCCAGTCCCTGGAACCTTGTTGAAATCAATAAAATATCTTATGATGTAACTCAATGGACAATTAAGTCATAAGGCTATACCTTAATTTATAAACTAGGACAAACTAGGGTAAACTCCTTTTCTGCTAGCCTGCACTCCACAGCTCTGTTCATTGATCCAGGATAGCATTGCCTATCATTTGGCTGTCCTTTAAACCAGTGTTTCCCAACCTTGGCAACTTGAAGATATCTGGACTTCAACTCCCAGAATTCCCCAGCCAGCATTCGCTGGCTGGGGAATTCTGGGAGTTGAAGTCCAGATATCTTCAAGTTGCCAAGGTTGGGAAACACTGCTTTAAACAATGATGGCCATAGAAGCAGATTTTTGAAACTTAATCTTCTGATAATTTTTATTAACCAATAACTATTTTAGAATTGGCCCCTTGATATAGCTTATAAACTTTTAAATTGAACGTATTTATTTGGTGGAAAACAATTGTTAATATTATTAATGCTGAACAGGTAGACAGCATATTATGAACTGAAATAACAGGAATTTCATCACTGCCTTCAGTGCAAATAGCAAGCTAAAGAAAAGCTCCAATTTGTGGACAAATTTGGTGCAACTCTTATAAAGACATCCCAATTTTCCAAGCTTTTCTTCAGTTATCAGACTTGGAGCTGATTCTCCCTTTTTTTTTTAGAAGATCTTGTTTCTGCAAAGTTTAATGGCAATAGAATTATCTCTCAGAAAATATTTGTATATACATATTTAAAAAGCAGAGCATTTTGTAGAATGCTTCTAGAAAATTGGCAGCCTCACTTCTTTGATGAATCAGAAAGAGGCAAACTAGTGAAGTGGCAGGAGGTTTCTAGCCTTCTACTCAACCAATATCAGCTGCGTCACAAATGTTGGGAATGCATAAGGGAGCTCACATCAGGGGTGGGTTCCTCCAGGTTCGGACTGGATCGCCCGAACTGGTAGCGACCCGCTGGTGATGTCACTGTCGGTGCCTCTCCGTGCGCGCCGCCATCTTTTTTTGGGGATTTTGTGTGCATTTTTCCCCTTCCGCGGCTTGAAAAAGGGCCCTCCCGCCCACCCGCAGGTGAATTCTGACCTTTATTTCTTCACCCAAAGCACAGCTGATCAGCTTCTCAGCTGTGTTTCGGGCTCATTCCTGCTTCTGAGCATGTGCGGAAGCCAAATCGCATGAGGGGACGCCTGCGCGCGAGTGGATGCGAACTGGTGGCGAAGGTAAGTGGAACCCACCCCTGGCACACGTGTGTGCATAAGTAAATTTGAATGTATACCTGTGATCTTTGCAGTTATAGATATCTATTCTGACACTGTTTGCAGCCTCCAGACCACAAAGGTTGTCAACTCTTAATGCAGTCCTTTCACTTGTTTCCCAAAGGTAAGGCCATGTTTTAGCTATCCAATAATGTGAGAGGTAGGAACTCTACTGTAATCCAGAAGAGGCTTCGTAGCTGAAAAGGTAACTGAGCAGAGCTACCTACATCTCATTCCCCAAATCATGGCAATGCAGCTCTTGAGGCATAAGAGCAGGGGTGTCAAACTGGTGGTCCACGGACTGGATGCATCATGCGCAGGCCACGCCCATTCCAGCTCCGCGAAGGGAAAAACAACACGATACATCACATGATGGCAATGTGATGCTGCAAGTTTGACACCCTTGCATAAGAGGAAGAGTGAGCATGCAAACAATAGGACAGGCTGGTGGCCATGCAGCTAATCAGTGCTTGTCTATTGTAGAGCAATTAGGTGGAGACATGTTATGCGCCATCTGGAAGGACAGGCTGATCAGGCATCCTTAGTCCCTTAAAGATAGGTACCATGTCTTAATTGTTTGGCTTTGAGGCACAACAAACTATCTCTTCTTGTCTGGTTCTTCTGTTATTTCAGGATGTTCAGAGTTAATATCTTTTCATTTGAAACACCAGGAAAAGCAGCTTAAAGATCTCTAATGATGAGTGCCATTTCTTATTACAGCTTTTTTATGATCAAAGTATCAGCATTTTTAGGTGTCTTTTAGTGCAATGATAGCATCTGCTCTCCCCTCCTGAATCTGGCAAAAGATAAGAGTACCTACAAAAGACCGAAAAGGGATGTTATATTGAGAGGCAAAGCTCCTGCTAAGGAAATAAAAGAAGGCTTTGAAAAAATGAGACTCCTCAAAGCAACACAGAACTAGTTAAGGAGATTCTGTGCAGCCTTAGATCCAGCAGTTGTGTTGGATCAGTTAGAAGTCAGCACTGCTGAGTTGCCCTAATACTCACGGAAGACTAATAAGTGACTGCAGGAAATAACTCCTACTAGCCCGAAGACAAAGGTGAATACTGAACAGATAACTCTGTTAGAGAAGACAAGAAATCAAAGCATCTTAATTTTGTGGCAGTTCTCGGTCATATGAAACAGCTTTGGATCAGGCATGCTTGCAAGAGAGTGGAATTCTTTAATCTTCACCTTTCTGTTTGATTCCCCTTCCGGCATGACCTATAGTCAAATCTGATCTGCAAGTGACTTCACCAGAATTTAAGGCAACATTTATTTTATGTTTATTTATTAAATTTGTTTGCTGGCCATCTCTCCACAAAGCATTTAGCGATCATACAAACTTACACACATACATTTGGAGCCAATTTTACTGGAGTTTCCAGAAAGAATAACACAATAATAGAGTCGGAAGGGACCTTGGAGGTCTTCTAGTCCAACCCCCTGCTCAGGCAGGAAACTATACTATTTCAGACAAATGGTTGTCCAAGCTCTTCTTATAAATTTCCAGAGTTGGAGTACCCAGAACATCTGGAGGCAGTTGTTCCATTGGTTAATTGTTCTCACTTTCAGGAAATTTCTCCTAGGTTGCTTCTCTTTTTGATTAGTTTCCATCCATTGGTTTTTGTCCTGCCTTACGGTGCTTTGGACCGTAATAATAGGTCATTTCCCTCTTCTTTGTGGCAACCCCTTAGATATTGGAACACTGCTATGATGTCACCCCTAGTCCTTCTTTTCATTAAACTAGACATACACAATTCCAGCAACCATCTTTTATATCGGTTGGCAGGACCAAGGGGGAGAGCCTTCTCTGTGGCTCTGGTTCTCTGGAACCAACTATCCCCGGAGATCTGATCTATCCCCACCTTGCTGGCCTTCCAGAAAGCTATTAAGACATGGCTCTTCCTGCAGTCGGGGTGATGTGCCCGATGAACATCTTAGGTCTCCCCCAGGTATGATTGTGTTGTTTGGCTTTTTAATCTTTTAATTAATCAAATGTTTTAAATCATTTATTATTTTTGCTACTGTTTTTATATTGTTCTTATACTCTGTTGTACGCCACCCTGAGTTCCCAGGGAGTAGGGCGGCATATAAGAACAGCAAAATAAATAAATAAATAAATATGTTTTAGCCTCCAGTCCCATAATCATCTTCGTTGCTCTTCTCTGTACTCTTTCTAGGGTCTCAACATCTTTTTTTACATCATGACGACCAAATGGATGCAATATTCTAAGTATGGTCTTACCAAGGCATTATAATGCCATTATAAAGTGGCATTAACACTTCGCATGATTTATTTATTTTATTTTTATTTTATTTGAAGTTCTTCTATGCCGCCCTACTCCCTCAGGACTCAGGGCGACGTACAACATTTTAGGGAACATCAAACAAATCAATTTAAAACAATTTTAAACAATTTTAAAAAAACATATAACATTATACATACATGGGGGAGATGTCAGATGGGAGGTCGTCTCAAACTCACCCTGCCTGCAGGAAGAGCCATGTCTTAATGGCTTTTCGGAAGGCCAGTAAGGTGGGGATGATTCGGATCTCTGGGGGAAGTTGGTTCCAGAGAGCAGGGCCCCTACAGAGAAGGCTCTCCCCCTAGGCCCCGCCAGTCGGCACTGTTTGGCTGACGGGACCTGGAGGAGATCTTAACTCTCTCCTCCTTAAGAGAGGGGGGAAGAAGGAGAAATGGGTGATTTGATTCAATGATTGGAACAATGACAAAACCATACTTATTAGAGGTAACAGCAAGTTTTCATTTTGAATTGTTAGGCAGTGTTCCCCCTGCAGTGAATAAGTTTGATTCTTGTTTTTATGGTATTTTTGGGAGGGGTTGAGAGGGAAAGACAGATTTAGTTCTTCAAAAGAATCCCTTCTAATCAGCAGCTCTCTGACAGATCAGCATTTCTCTTTGTGCTGTGATCGGCTTTTGAAAGCACAGCTAAGTGGCCACAAACCAACACAGATTTAAATGTGCTGGAGTTCTAATTTCATTATGTTGAAGCATGCTAGCTTCAATCAAATGCTTTTTGCATTGGGGATAACTTCTGATAATCAGAAGCTGCAGAGCATGGTATGCAAAAGCTGATTCTTGATGACTTAGGGCAAAATATTGTCCCATGCTTTCCAAAGTCAATTTTAATTGCATGAAATTTTTATTTAAATAGATTCATGGAATCTTTTCTAGAATGTTTTCTGGGTATTCATCAGCCATTTAGCTTCACAGTCTCCAGTGCCCTAATTTATTCAGGCTGCAAGCACAGAAACCATTTTACAGCCACACAGGCACTGTAATTCTTCACATTGTCTGTTCTTCTCTCACCCGCCTTGTCTTTGGGCATATTAAATGGCTGAATTTCTTTTCTATCTTTTTTTCTCTATGCCAGAAAGCTTCTGCAACATTTGAAACTAGCATTCTACATCCCCCTACTGGAAGGACTGTTTTATATATTAATATAATGTTCCTATCTGGATAAACTCTAGGTATCGTTGGCATTTAGGATAATACCAGCTGTAGTGTGAAAAAGCTAACTATTTGACAATTGCAACATATGGCTAGAAGACATGCTTATATGAAATTCAAATAAATATTTAAAATGCTTCCAAATGTACTGAGAAAAATATTAATCAGATAACAAATATACATATCATTGTGCCTTAAAACACAAACATACATGAAAAAACAACCTGCACTTTTAAAGCCTATGATCTGTGTAAGAGAAACTCCATAATGGGACTTAAAAATTAACTTCACTTTCTGGCCACTCTTCTGTCTCTGCCTGTACGAACTGATATCCAGTGGTAAAAACAGAGGTTATTTTTTTCACTCTGTTGCCACTCACTGTTAGTGATTATTTTGTGGCCTCTTTCATATCTGGCACAAGTCATTATTGCTTGATGGAATACTTTCATCATTTCATGTACAATAAGATTAGACTTTCATATATAGATATATGAAAGAAACGTCATACACACTTCATACATTATCTCACTTAGACTTATATACCACTTCACAGTGCTTTTACTAAGCGGTTTACAGAGTCAGCGTATTGCTCCCAACAATCTGGGTCCTCATTTCACCCACCTCGGAAGGATGGAAGGCTGAGTCAACCTTGAGCCTGGTGAGATTTAAACTGCCAAATTGCAGGCAGCCGGCAGGCAGCAGAAGTAACCTGCAGTACTGCATTCTAACCACTGCATGCACACACACACACACACACACACACACACACACACACACACACACACACACACACGTGAGTCAAAAGGTAATGCCATTTTCTTTAGGACAGGTATAATTACCAACACAGGAACATGTAGCATACATCAAAATGAAGCTGGTCCTCTGTGGATCACATCCCTACTTCTCAACATAGTCACCGTTTCTCTCAATAGCAATATTCCACCTTTGAATGAGAGCATGTATCCCTGTCTCGTAAAATTTTGTTGACTGTTCTTTGAGCCACTTCTTCATTGCAGTTTTCACTTCCTCGTCACTGGAATAATGTTTGCATCTTAAACCCTCTTTCAGGGGGCCGAAGAGATGATAGTCTGAAGGCGCTAAATCTGGTGAGTATGGAGGATTATTATTCCAGTGACGAGGAAGTGAAAACTGCAGTGAAGAAGTGGCTCAAAGAACAGTCAACAGAATTTTACGAGGCAGGGATACATGCTCTCATTCGAAGGTGGAACATTGCTATTGAGAGAAACGGTGACTATGTTGAGAAGTAGGGATGTGATCCACAGAGGACCAGCTTCATTTTGATGTAACTTCCTAACAGTGAGCAATTAATCAGTGGAACAGCTTCCTTCAGAAGCTGTGGGTGCTTCATCACTGGAGATTTTTAAGAAGAGACTGGACAGTAAATTATCTGAAATGGTATAGGATCTCCTGCTTGAGCTGGGGGTTGGACTAGAAGACATCCAAGGTCCCTTCAAACTCTATTCTATTCCTCTTCTTTGTGTGCATGCGCGTGTGTGTGTGTACATACACACATGCACCTAATACACAAACATACATACTTGGAGGCAAGAATAATTAACTCTGTTAAAAATTGGTTGAGAAAGGCAAAAGGAGGGCTGTTATGGCACTAACCAATCCCACTTTATTTGGCAAATATTGAAGATCTCTAGGTTTTTGAGTTGAGGGAATGCAATGTGATGTCTTTCAGAGTTTTGAATGCCTCCTTTATATGATATGAATAACAGGATGTTTGATAAAATCAGCAATAAATTAGGAATCACCTATGATAAGGGATTTTTTTCAAGAATATAGCACGGTCATCTTTTGAACAGATCTCCAATTTTATTAAGTGCTTGATTAAGGCTTATTTCTAGAGTTTAAAAGTGTGTAAAAACAGTATTTCCGTTACAGGTATTCCATTTATGTATTGTCTCTTTTTCCGGGTTTAAATATAAATAATTTAAATATAAATAATAATTTAAATATAAATATTTTCCCCAGTTTAAATATAAATAATTAAGTTGGTCTCACTGAGAGGCATCCAAATCATATTTTTATGCTTCAAGGAATTTGCATCGCCATTTCACTGTCAGAGTGGAAGAATTTTTCCTGAATCAAGTATGTCATCTGCAGTATGAACTATACTGTGAAAAAATGTGGCACCTTTTCACTATTACAGTATGCCTGAGTTTCTCATTTGAAAGGAGCTGATAAATAATCCATTAAAATGAAGCATCTCTTAATATTAGCTAGTGTAGCCTGCCAAGTATCAGCCTCAAAATGTATTCCTTTTGCAAGTGCTTCTTTTGCGGTCACATCAAAAAGATGCCACTTCTGACAGGGAACTTAGGAGTTGTGTCTCCTACTGTCCCATAATTAGCAATGTTACTGATTTTTCTAGTGGTTGTCTTTCCCCTTTGTTTCACATCAAGTTCTTTCACTCCAAAGAACTGTACAGAAAAGAACAGTCTCAATGAAGCTGAAATGAAAATTATCCATAGAAATGAATCAAGAAATCCAGTTTTAAGGAAGTCGCATTTTGCTAGAATTTGAGTACCAAACAAACGATGAGGACCAGAAAAAACGTTTAATGTCAAAATGCATTTATTATCAAATTAAATGAGCTTTAAAGCAGTTGAGTAGCAAGGTACCACTGTAATCCTAAAGGGATCCATTCAACTTATTTGCAGGCTGCAGTTAGGAATAGCATATATCATATAACTGCATTGTATTCATCACAACTATTCCTTGAATACAATTGGTATATAACACAGTGACTTTCCTTCCTGTTGCCCCATAGGGCCTTATTAGCAGTGCAGGTGCAACAGAGTTCCTATCTAGAGTTTACAATGAATTAAATTTTAAGGTGGTCTCCCGCTTGATAGGTTTATAATTATGCTATTTTGGAAAGCCTACCAGAGGTTTTAAGTTTATAACGTAGCCTTTTAAAACTTTAATTAAAACTTCAGAAAGGGCATTTGTGGGATTTTTTTTTTCAGTACCTGAACATCACAAACAGTAATTAAAAAGAGTCTTGAAAGCATTTTTTTCCTAAATTTATCATTCTTATAAAGTTTCACCTAAGATGTAAATATGATCTCCGCACCATTGTTATGCCGTTCGTTCTGTTGTTCGTTCTGTTGGAGAATGCCGTGTCATTTCCCACATGGCCTGTTGTGACTAATAAATGGGAAACATGCTATCTGCTATTTGCTCCTGCATGTCACTTGTTTATTTTCTTTGATAGTGCTGGAACACATGAATTATGTATATTTGCACTGGCAGCTATAAAATAAGCGAAGACCCATATATATCGTCACATATATTATACCCTCCAGTCAGAAATGTTTTAAAAATCAATTAGGGTTAGCAACTCTTACATATTCAAAGAAACTGGGCAGAAGTTAGTTCTTTGTTAAACACTGAAATAAATGAATGAATATTTTATTTAAATAAGAGGAATTCATTATATTTACTACCCATATGTCACTCTCTCTTTCCTCCACAGTGCTCAACATAAGAAATGAACCCAGGCAATCTTTTATCCAGAATTTGATTGCTATGTCAAATGCCTACCAACCTTAATGCAAGCATAACCTTAGAGAAAATTCTAACATTTGCGGTGCTGAATTGGTCAGGCCATGTTTGAAATTTTCCATGTGCCATCTTCAAGTTTATAGAACAGATGAGTTCAGATGAAGCCTATCCCAAGGAAAACAAAATTATTTTGGCACAAACACTGCTCCCATTTCATAGGATGCCCTGTTCTAGTGTTTTCCATCAGCTACTACCAACAGGAAAACAATGGATGGTATCCAGCAAGAACAGAGGTCGTTTTCCCAGGAAGTCTGCTCTTGTTCTGAGGGACAGAGGGTGACCCTTCAGCTTTTCATTCTGAAGTAACATTCTGACAGGAGGGAAAGCAAAGTCAGGATTTAAAACTATAATCTTCTTTGGAAAGACTCATGAAAGTTGAAGGATCGCTCAGAGACCTGGCTTCAATGTGATCGTTTCTAACAAATGCCTTCCCTTACCTGCAACCACAGAATGAGATCCATGCAGAGGTGGGTTCTAACTTACCTCGCTGCCGGTTCACTTCCTCCCGCATCTCATGGGCATGCCTCGTGGGCGTACTCGTGGGTGCTCCTGGTGGGTGCACCTCATGGGCGCGCCTCGTGGGCGCGCCTCACACACACACACATGCACAGTGCCGAAAAAAATAAAATAAAAAAGAAAGCCAAAAACAAGATGGCGACCACAGGCACAGTGCCAGAAACTCGGCTTCTGCAAAAGCTCAGAAGAAAATAAAAATAAAAAAATATTCAAAAAAAATATTCAATTTTTTTTTTAAAAAAGATGGTGCCGCCCACGGACTGGCACCAACTGAACTGGGTTGGTGATGTCATCGTGACATTACCAGCAGGTCGCTACCCGTTCGGGTGAACCAGTCCGAACCGGGAGGAACCCACCCCTGGATCCATGTATTAAGGCACTGAATTTGACAAAGTGAATTTGTCAAACACTGTAAAGTGGTTTCTTTGGAGTATTGGCTATAAGAGATAAAAAGATTATCTGATCACTATAACCTGTTTGAAATGCTCCACTCACACATGCACACCTTGGTAAATCTGCTGCCTAAAATGTGAACACAGAAAAGGAATTCAGTGTTACGGAAAGGAATTTTAAAAAGTGGGGGGATTATGTGTGCTGGGTAACTTTGGGTCAGTCACTGTCTCTCAGCCCATCCCACTGCACAGGATTGCTGTTGTAGGGAAAATATGAGGAGAAAGGTGCTTTGGATATGTTTGCCACCTTCAGTACAGGTAGTCCTCGACTTACAACAGTTCATTTTGTGACCGTTCAAAGTTACAACGGCACTGAATCATGAGGTACAACACTTAATGATTGTCATAGGGTACAAATAAGCAATCAGGAAACAATCAATATTAATATAAATCGTAAGGATACAAGCAACAAGTTACAGTCATACAGTCATAAGTGGGAGGAGATGGGTGATAGGAATGATGAGAAGACTAATAGTAATAGTAATACAGCCTTAGTGAATAGAAAACTCCGATAGGGGCCTCATACCTAGATGTTCCATTCAGCTATCCAGGTGGTCATGAATATCGGCTCACACATTTGTGAGCTGGTAGGGAAGGTAAGTGGTTTGCAATAATATCTTGCAATATGAGATAAGGAAACAGAGAGACCAAATAAATGAATGTTTCTGCTGCTTCATCAATATCTAAAACAGCAAAGAAAAGTGCAGGGTAATTTCCCTTCCTTTCTTTGCTAAAAGGTTAGCATAGTAATTGTAATATTTCTGGAATACGTTTTTGGACCCTTTTTGCATAGGAAGCTTGATTACTTTCTTAGAATTCAATAGAAAATAATATAATCTGCAGCAGATTTTCTGTCTCTTATGTTATCCTCTGGTCGAGATCAGGGGTGTCAAACTCACGTCATCACGGCAGCATCACATGACATATTGGGACTTTTCCCCCTTTGCTAAACCGGGCACGGACGAGTTTGACAGCCCAGCTCTAGATTATGGAGGATGATCTGTTTCAGGAGTCTTGTCTTTTGGAATAGATGGCACTTTATATATTTTTCTATCATTCTAATTTTAGTTCAAATTAACATTAATTGCTCATAGACTTACCCCTGTTCCTAATTCAATCCAAAATGCAACAAGAGCAAAACATCCTTGTGATTGATTCATTTTTGCAAAAAGTAATATTTTCTTATAATTCTCTAAAGCAAGTTGATTATTTTTATAAAGACAGTAATAGAAACAGAGGCAAGTCAAATGTAAATGCTCTTCTACATTTTTGTACATTTTCTTCTTGTTGAGCCACTAGATATGTTCCTTCAAGGCCCAAATTAATATGGATTGGATGGTTCTGGCAAGTAACTATCTCCAAAAATCAGTTCCCCACCTCTAAAATAGGATTGAAGCTGACCTACTTAACAGGGATATTTTGAGTATTGCTGGAGAGCACACTTGGCCTTTGCATTAACTGTCCATTGAGGAGAATTTAATTTCTAAGTTTATTCAGGAGCTAATTGGTAGCATTATAACTCCATCAAGCTTCAAGATATCAGAATGAAAATTGGTCCATGTGCTCAGGGCAACATGCTGTATTTTAAGATCAAATGCAGACTTAATCCTTTCCCCTCTATTCCTTGTATTCGTTTTTCAAAGAGAAACAAAACAGAATATTAAAGCCAGCATCTCTCTTGAGTAGAATGGAAGTTTGCAATGCACTCTGGGAACTGCTTTCTGTCTTTCAAGCAGAATGTCAAGAGGAACAAGAAAAAGGATAAAGATAATGGAATTGGATCTTGTTTGTTAAAGACTGCAGCATAGAAACAAGGAATGGCATCTGTGCTAAAGGGAACTGCCTGCCTATCAGGAATTTGACTCAACTCCACTCTAGAAACCATTTAGCAACAGGCAAAACGTAACAACTGGTATCTATTCAAAACACTGGGATGCTTGAATAAATATCCATACTGATAACTAAGAACAAAAAAGATACTGGTTTAGAACTTAATTTATCCAAGTTTATCTGTTTAAACAAACCACAATATATCTGTCCGCCAAGCTTCAATTTTTTAAGGTTTTTGTGATAAAATTCACAGCTCAAAATGTGTAATTAAAATATGCCTATTAAGGAAAATTAGATATGGAAATAGACAATTCCATAGTAATTGATATAAAGGCTTGCAAAAAAAATGCATGCTAGGAAAAATGTATATAAAATCTACCCTCTTCTTTGTTTGCGAATTGATGTTATTAATCAAAAGACATTTTTAAAAGGTCTGAGAATATAAAAGGGACAAATTTCTGAAGGATGACTGCAGCCAAGGGTTGTGCATGCCTTGTAAATTGTTTAGCTTTTTTTAAAAAAGCTAAAATTTAGATTGTGAAATTAATAAATAATGAGGATGGGTTTTTTTTCCTTTTAAGGACACTTTAGAAATGCACAGAAGGAGAAGGAAAAAGAGGGGAAATGTTTCAAAGTTAGCTTGGAACAGTGTCATTGGACACTGAAGTGGATATATCAATAGTGTGTACATCTGTTTTTTACATTTGGGAATCAACTTCTCAAGGAAGTGGTACATCCAGTAGATTGTAGGACAGAGTTTCCTGTATCTCTTTAGGATCATTTCATGGTCACCTGGAGTTTGGCAGCCCAGATAGGAATACATTTTCTCCTTTAAATTGTACATTGAGGGTCTCAATCACATTGCCCAGAAGAAATAGTGTCATAAATAATAATAACATAATAATATGGCATGGCTGGCTCAGGAATTCTGGGAGTTGAAGTCCACAGGTCCTCAAAGAACCATAGTTTGACCACCCCTGGGATAGACTTAAAATACATTTTCTCCTTTAAATTGTACATTGAGGGTCTCAATCACATTGCCCAGAAGAAATAGTGTCATAAATAATAATAACATAATAATATGGCATGGCTGGCTCAGGAATTCTGGGAGTTGAAGTCCACAGGTCCTCAAAGAACCATAGTTTGACCACCCCTGGGATAGACTTAAAATACATTTTCTCCTTTAAATTGTACATTGAGGGTCTCAATCACATTGCCCAGAAGAAATAGTGTCATAAATAATAATAACATGGATTTGATAATCTTTATGTTTGAACACAGATTTGTTCTTTTTCACATTGGGATGCATTATAAGAAGGAAGAGCCTTTGTAGAGATACTTGTATGTAAGTCCCACTGGTTTCAACGGGCTTTAATTCTCTTTCTAAGTTCACAAATCAAAGTTTTGATCATAGTTTATGGCTATTGCTCCTTGGTGTTCAGAATTCAACTATAGGATGCAGTCAGGTGTACTTGGAGGACATCTTGTTTTGCTCTGGTGAGCCATCAACATTTGCTTGTCAGAGTTGCAAGGTTGGAACTTGGTGTTTATTCACTTTTATATGACACGAGGCAGCTTTATTTTCCCTCTGACTATTGTTCCCTTTGTCCTACTGCTGTAAAACATAAGACTCCTATGTACTCCTCCTTCTGCTGTAAGACACAGGACTCCACTGGGAAAAAAAGAACTAGAAATAGACGTGGACATTTCTAAGGTGTGGGAAAGGCTACAAAAATAATACTTTCCCTCCAAAATAGGATCACTAGATCCCTGAAAACCTACTTTGCAGTTGTCAACATTTATATTCCAGCTTCAGAAATGACTTTTAGGAAGTCATTTGACCAAACCAGCTGTACATGTATTACTGGTAATACACATAGACAACATGGGAGCAGATTCCCCATCCCAAATCAGGAAAGAGCCCACAAGGGAGGAGAGAGGCAAAAAGAAAGTCAGAACTTCTAGGTTTGCCATTGAAAATGCCATAGCGAAGGCAATAGCATTGTGGCAATGTTTTCTGGAAGCACTCTCTGAAAAATTTGGATTTTGGAGGCTGAATAAAATAGCTTTTTTTTTTGGTTCAATATTTCCATTGGTTATATTCTTCGGTTTGACCATGGGAGAGAACTCTACTTGTCAATCATTATTTTAGTTGTAGCAGTAAAAATTATTAACAGGATTAATTTTTTTTAAAGTCTCTTACATCCTTAAAACTATCGCAACTGATACAGGGAATACAAACTGCCTATAAACAAACATGCACGCATGTGTGTGTTTTTTTCCTATTCTGAAAGGACCCAAGTTCTTTCATAGGATGATTTAAGGGACCTAAGATATGAAAAGTTAGGAACCATTTAACTTGAGCTGTCATCAGGTCATCTGCATAATGAAAGCATCATATAAATTTCATTACTTAGGTCAAACATTGAGATGCAAGAAACCTAATGACAGCTTTTACCTGATGATAATGTTCTACACATGTCTTCTACTTGTGTCAATGCAGTTCACTGCTGATTCTGCTGGCTATAATAATCTAGCATCTCATAGTTGGTCTTCTTCCTAGCATTGTTTGCTTTTTCCATAGCCACACCTGCTTGTCAATATGATGACAACCTGGTCTCATAGTTCTTATGATTGTTCTTGCAGTAGTGATAATGGACTATTGGACACGCAGTCCATATAGTGTCAACTGAGTTTCTGGTGACTGGAGAAAATATGATGCAGTTAATGATGATCACCTTGCAGCTTTCACCTCTTTATTTTTCTCTGTCACACTGCAACATAGTTAACACATGGATATATGCGTGCCCTAAGTAGTGATTCTTAAAGTCTTGATGGTTTGAATTGAAATCCTTGATATAATTTAACATGAATTTCAGGGGCTTAATTTTGTATAATGGAACAATTAGAAAAACACAAGTAGAGCATTAGTGCCTAAAAAGAATCAGCAAATTTCTCTGGCTTGCCAATCAAAGATTAAATTTTTCACCTTAATGATATTTGGATAATTTGGTTCTTTCCCACCCACCCCTTCAATCATACTCCAGTCAGATAATCAAAAGCTAAGTGTTTCTCATGATCAAAATAGACAAATGGATAATTTAAAGAATAATAAAATAAAATTTGCTTCAGAATAAGAATCTTACCTTTCCAGCCTACAAACTATTTCTCCCTTTGAAATTTTCCACATTATATCTTCAAGTACTAACTCAAAGGGGGTTTGAGTGTTTTCTGTGAAATTTATTTTTGTCCTACCAGTCTTCTAAGAAAGAATTTTTATTATTATGGGTGAAACTATAGATTGAGAGGATATAAGATGGGTTTGAGTGTTTTCTGTGAAATTTACTTATGTCATACCAGTCTTCTAAGAAAGAATTTTGATTATTATGGGTGAATCAATAGATCGAGAGGGTATGACATATGCAAGATCCCAAATTTCATCTTCAAAGACTGAATTGGGAACTCAGGCAGACTGTAATAGACCAAATGCTTCTGTCTCTCTCTTTTTCTTTTCTTTTTTACCTACTTTCTTTGTTCCTTTTCTCCACCTAGAAGACAATCCCAGGGAAGAAGGCTCGATCTTCCAAACAATTTTTCCCTTAAAGACCTCATGGTAGTGAATGTAACTGCTGATTCTCCATCTGCAAATTAGATGGTCAAAAATAGTAGGGCGCAGTGGCGGGGCGCGGGGCGCGTCATTAGGAAGGTTGAGAACCACTGCTCTAAGTCAATGGGTTGTGTTTGCCAACCCATCATTAGGTAAAGTAATTAGAAAACCCAAGTCCATATGAATCTCTTTCATTTTAACTGCATATTTAGTGTATCTAATAGTTGAGGGGCTTAAGGGGGATAGATTGGGAGGGGCACTTCTGCATAGATATTTATATCTGGAATCTAATTCAGAACAATTTGTTTAAGTATTCTTAATGGAACAATAATTTGCACAAATATTTACATCTCTGTATTTTTTTCCCTTATAGGAGTCATACAGGAGCTTGGAAAGAATGGATAAAGTCAAAGAAATAACAAAAGATCTTTCCTAGTCAGGTGCTTAATAAGACACTTCCGTTTTTAAGTATTGGAAATAGTTTATCAATTACATTTCCCTCAAGTGAGATATAAAAAAATTGGCCATAAACTATTTCAATATATTTCAAGGGAAGATGCAGATCTTACAGTTACACAGAGGACTGCTTCTGGCAATTATGCAGCAAGTGTCAGTGATAAATTTTCCATGGAAAAAAAAAGACTTAAGGTTCTGTTCAAATAGCATATATATTACCATTTGCAATTATACAAGAAAGCAGACATAACTTACTGAATTGTAATGATTAACTACTTTTGTACAGATTTCCCTACCAACATCAGTAGGGACGGCTGGTTTTCAATCAATATTTTTAAATTCTGATCTAAAAAAACCCCAAATAATTGATTTTTAAAAAATTAATTAGTAATCATCTATCTTTTTTTAAAAGGTTGAGGGATTGCTCATAGTAAAACATCTGCCTGTTTGCTTTTCTTCTTTTTTCATACGAAGACTACTATATACCTCTGAGGTGAGTCGGTGGAAGGCCACCATAATTTTTACTCTTTATTTTTTAGATCCATTTATATCACTGCCCAAACATGTCTGACTCAGGCATGTGTGTATCAGGGGTGGGTTCCTCCCAGTTCGGACCAGATCGCCCAAACCGGTAGCAACTCACTGGTGACATCACGATGGCGTCATGGATCCAGTTCGGTCGGTGCCGGTCCATGGGAGCCACCATCTTTTTTGGGGATTTTGTTCCGAATTTTTTACTGTTTGGAAGTTTTTTCCTCTGCTGCTGCTTGAAAAAGGGCCCTCCCCGGGTTTATACTTACCTTTATTCCTTTGCCCAAAGCACAGCTGTGTTTCGGGCTGATTCTAGCTACTGAGCATGTGCAGAAGCAGAATTGCACCAGGGGATGCGCGCGTCGCGATGCAAACCAGTGGGGAAGGACCCCTGGTGTATATGTGCATATGCATGCATGCTTTAAATTAGTGTTTACTCCTAGTAATTCTCTGCCAATTTTCTTAGCAAGATTTTGAAAATGGTTTGCCATTGCCTTCTTTCTAGTACTGAGAGAAGTGACTAGCCTTTTGCCTAAGGCAGGCCTCCCAGTTTCTAGCCTGGCCCATGGTACTGTTCTGTCCCCACGAAGCACACAATGACACAAGCAGTTTAATGCAACACTTTTACTAATAAACCTTTTATCAATAAAGAATGCACACACCAAGTTACAAACAATCTTTGTTGGCGAACAACCAGCTATTAATACCATTAATAGCTGGTATTAGTTCAAAGAGGTCGCAAACAATGACGAGTAAATTAAGTCCAGTTATCTTACAGAGCTTCCTAGAGTTGGCAAAGTTCCTAGAATTTAGTCTCTGATAACAAGACAGATAAACACAAAACAGGTATCACAAAGCAAACTCTGATCAAACGGGGTTTTTCCAAAAGTTGTTCTCTGCAGCTTGTTAGCTGCAACTGATGACCTTAAATAGACTAGGGGAGTGGCCAATTAGCCCCAAGTCTTACTCCTGAGTAGACCTCCTCCAGAGTAAACCTTCCTGCCTCTTGGTAGCCCTGCGTGCTCTTGCATTTGGGAAAGGAGTAGGCTCTCCTTTCTCAGCACTGCCAAGAGGTACTGAAGGTTCCAAAGGCCCAGGCTGCACAAGCTGCGGGTGGGCCACAACAGGTACTTCTTGTTGCTTTACATAGACACATGGAAATAAATGCAAGATAGACAACTTTTGTTGTTCGCTTTCTGAAGTATAAGGCCCATTTCTTCATATTCCTGTGCATACCCACCCAACCCAAAATCTAGTTGCTAAGATTACTTTAAATTCTTGAAGGATACACAGGGTATCTCATTCTATGCAATACAGGTAGTCCTCAACTTACAACAATTCATTTAGTAACCATTCAAAGTTACAACGGCACTGGAAAAGTGACTTATGGCCATTTTTCACACTTATGACCTTTGCACATCCACATGATCATGTGATCAAAATTCAAGTGCTTGGCAATTGGTTCACACTTATGCTGTGTCCCAAGGTCATGTGATCACCTTTTGCAAACTTTTGACAAGCAAAATCAATGGAGAAGCCAGATTCACTTAACAACCATGTTACTAATTTATCAATTGCAGTGATTCACTTAGCATCTGTGGCAAGAAAGGTCGTAAAATGAGGCAAAACTCACTTAACAAATGTTTCACTTAACAACAGAAATTTTGGACTCAGTTGTGGTCATAAGTCAAGGACTCGCTGTATATACAACTGTTGAATTGCCTGGTGTTTTAGGAAGCAAACTTTTCAGGAGATGTAAACTGCATCTCCTGGATCTTGTTGCAAATTCTTTGAAGGTGTCATTTTCTATATGCTGCATAAGAGCTTCCTGGACAAACATTTCTTTCTTTGATATACTTATTTTTCGTCCAAGTCTATTCATACCAGTGCATAATGCACAACTACATGTTCTCATAGTACCGTGATTAACATTACGATTAGCATATGATTTGCATTAAATATGCTGGTCATAATATACTGTCATTAATATAGTAAACTGATACATGGTTCATTAATTAATGCATACATTGTTAACATATTTTGACATGAATAGGGTGTTAGGAAAAAACCCTATTGAATTACAATATATCCTTATGTATAGTGTAATAATGTCAATCAAATTTGCATTATAATAGTAAGTCATAATGACACAGGCTAATTTCCACAACTAGAGGCAGGAGGAATATATTAAATCTCCCAATTAATGAGGAAAACTCTCCAGTATGCAACTCATCCTCTAATTGAATTTTGTAACAATTGAAGAGAATTAAGTCATTCATGTTCATATTAGTTATGTCACTATCCTGTGTAGCTGTTGTTATCCACAAAATTGATTCCATATCTGTTATGCCTCTGAAATATTTCAGTAATTTCTCCTGTTAATTCAGAGAACTTGTAAGATTAATTAAGAAGAGAAACCTATTGGTCCATATAGTTTACAATTACGTTTGTCAGAAGAAGGATATTCTGTTCAACAACTTCAAGTGTATCACATGCCTGGTTCTTGACTTAGTGGCCTTCCCTAACTGGGTGACTTCCTTGAGCTTTACTACTACAACTTCTTTGGCTAAGCTGACTCAGAATTAGAACACATTTAGAAGATTTCAAGATGTGTAATTCTTTAGAATGCAAACTAATATATGTAGAGCAGGGCTGTCAAACTCCCGGCCCGCGGGCCAGATGCATCACACACTGGCCACACCCACGCCCAGTTTAGCGAAGGGGGGAAGTCCCGACATGTCACCGTTTGACGACACCGTAACGACGTGAGTTTGACACCCCTGCTGTAGAGCCTCTCCTTTCAAATAATTAAAGTAACTGTGTCTTTGTTCTGGCTGATTCAGCTTCCTTGGTAACTGCCCCCAACTGTTTTCAGGTGTATGTATTTGAAAGCAAGCTGTGCAGGCATATGCATGCAGAGACAGCCAAGAGCCGCTAAGTGCCCCTGAAAATTGGAAAAAAATATCTGGTTTCTTTAGAAATTAAAAAAAGAAATGCTTTATCCATGTTTTTGTGTATATCAAGGGATCTGTACAACTTTACTCTTTTTTCTCTATAGCAGACATGTGTAAAACTTCATTGCTTCAGGAGCTGGTTGTTCTAAAGAATTCTGGAATATTCTGTTCTCCCTCCCAAACTTCCTCTCAGTGGTGCCCATAGCCCCACATTCTGGACCCCTTAGAAGACTTACTTCTGACAACTACTGAACTAACCTGGGAAGAGCTGCTGCATGAAATGGACAGGGAACAAACATTAGTGATGTGGGAAGCACCACTGCCATAAGTGCTGTTTAAGACAGACATTAGACAGACAGACAGACAGACAGACAGACGACTGGCCATTAACTTAGCAACTATATTGATTTTGTCATCTATTCCAGGCCAAATACTCCATCAAAAAAATCTGATCTCCACTTTTCCAACATTTTGGAAAATTCAGCAAAGGATTTCATTATTTTCCCAATTGAAACTTATGTATACTTAAGCCAGGGAAGACACACCCCTTGCCCTCTTGCATCTAAGTGCAAAAACACAGTACTTTCAAGGTAATTGCCCCAACCAAAATGATTTTGCTAAAATATTTTGAGGGGAAAAAAAATGCAAGGAAATTTCTTAAAATCAAATTGCTGAATAAATTCCATTTTCCTGTGCTCCGTCCACATAAAAAAAGTGTAGAATAAATTTTTGCCCCATCATGGTTGAATATTTCACTATGTATTTATAATTAGGGGCAGATGGGCATATGCTTTTATCAGATATAATGATCATTGGGTGGGACAGATGATCATAACAGTCAAATTTAGTTACTATTTTGATTTATTTCAAGGCAATGTAGCTTCAGTAGTCTTGATCAATTTATTCCTTAATAAAAATGGGTTAACTATTACACTAAATCTATAATAAAAATAATATTTTTTTAATCCAACTTAAAAACCAAATTGCTCTTTGCAGTAGTTTTATATGGTCATCAGAGACGTACCTTAGGCATGAAAGCTGCCTAGCTGACTTTGAACCACTCACTCTCTCAACCCAACACACTTCACTGGGTTTGTTGTTGTGGGGAAAACAGGAAGAGAAAGGAGTATTATGTATGTTCATCTCCTTGACTTATTTATAAAGTAAAGGCAGGACAAAAATATAAAATCAATAAATCTGAATTTTAGTAGTAAAATCTGAATTTTAGTGGTAATGTGTTTCATAAGGATGGAGGATATGCTGAAAAATATAGTTCCCAACTTCCTTCCTGAGTCTCATAAGGTCTGGATCACCCCAAAATCCCTAGCTATAAAGTGAACATTGGCGGTACACTCTAGTTGAAGAATGCAGAATTAATGGTAACCCTGAAGATACTTTAATGCCAAGCTGAATAGGACTTTGTAGATTGTCCTTTTATGTAAATTAGCTTTTCCCAACCTGTATCTTCCCCCATACTCATGATGTACCTGAACATATTTATTAGGAATGAGTTTATGAGAAGGTAGTGGTGACATTGTGTGAAAGGAACCCTATTATTATGAAAACTCCATTCCTTGGTGCAGCTTCTTAAAAGTAGGCATCTCCAGAACTGCAGAAAAAACAATTACTGCCAACCTGCCTTCCATTGAGGACCTGTATGCTGCACGAGTCAAAAAGAGGGCTGTAACCTTCGCATCCTGGACATAAATTAAGTCAACTCCTACCCTCAAAATGTCGCTATAGAGCACTGCACACCAAGACAATCCGAGTACCTGGCAACCAGGGTTTTCAGGGCCCTGGGCTCAGGATGTTGCTGCTTAACGCCAGGTCAATCGCCAACAAAGCCCCCCTGATACGTGATCTAATCACAGAAGAGGGGGCAGACCTGGTGTGTATAACTGAGACCTGGATGGGCCAAGAGGGGGGAGTAGCTCTCTCGGAGATCTGCCCAGATGGGTTCTCAGTGCAGCACCATTCCCGACCCCAGGGAAGGGGAGGAGGAGTGGCAATGATAACACGCCAAAGTCTGCATCCTCGTAGGAGCCCTGCCCCGGAGATTGTTGGGTGTGAGACTCTCCTTCTGAAGTTGGACTTAGGGGTTCAGGTGGGCCTTTTCCTAGCGTACCTGCCTCCCAGCTGCATTAGTAAGGCCCTGCCTGAGATACTTGAGGCAGTAGCCGGCTTGGCAGTTGAGTTCCCTAGGCTTATGGTTCTGGGGGACTTCAACTTGCCATCTGCTGGCAAAACCTCTGGGGTGGCTCAGGAGTTCATGGATTCCATGACAACCATGGACCTGACCCAAGTAATCCAGGGTCCGACTCATGAGGGTGGTCACACGCTTGACCTAGTGTTTCTTTCGGGGCAGTGGAGAGATCATCTGAAGATCAGGGACATAGTCATCACCCCACTGTCATGGTCAGATCATTTCCTACTGAGGTTGGACTTTGCAGCCCCACTCCTCCCCCGCAGGGAGGCGGGACCGACTAGGTGGTTCCGCCCCAGGCGCCTAATGGAACCGGAAGGATTCCAGAGGGAACTTGGGGAAATACCTGAAACCCTGGTACACAATTCGGCTGATTCACTGGTGGCTGCTTGGAACACCGCAGCATCAGGGGCGTTAGACCGAATTGCGCCTAAGCGACCTCTCCGTGGCAGTGGATCCCAGAAAGCTCCCTGGTTTACTGAGGAGCTCCGGGAGATGAAACGCCAGAAGAGACGTCTAGAGCGCCGCTGGAGAGCCAGCAAAACCGAGTCTGACCGAACACTATTAAGAATTTACATCAGATCTTATTTAGTGGCGATAAGGGCGGCAAAACGATCCTATTTTTCCGCTCTTATTGCGTCCACAGATTCTTGCCCAGCCGCCTTGTTTAGGGTGACTCGCTCCCTCCTTGCTAAAGGGGGGAGCGAGGAACACTTACAAGGCAGAGCTGAGGAATTCGCAGAGTTTCTGTCGGATAAAGTCGCTCAGATTCGGTCGAACCTGGACTCTGGCTGGGCAGAGTCCATAGAGTTGACAGGGGCAAGTCTTAGTCCACCGTTATGGGAAGAGTTTGGGCCTGTTTCTCCCGAAGATGTGGACAGAGCTGTGGGGGCGATGGGTACCTCCACCTGTTTATTGGACCCGTGCCCCTCCTGGTTGGTCTCGGCCAGCAGGGTGGTGGCACGCGGCTGGATCCAGGCGGTGGTCACCACTTCTTTGAGGGAGGGATCTGTACCGCAGTTGTTAAAAGCTGCGGTGGTGAGACCCCTCCTGAAGAAGCCTTCCCTGGATCCAGCCGATTTGAAGAACTATCGTCCAGTCTCCAACTTACCCTTTTTGGGGAAAGTTGTAGAGAAGGTGGTGGTTACTCAGCTTCTGCAGCTTCTGGATGAAACAGATCATCTAGATCCTTATCAGTCGGGCTTCAGGCGCGGCTACAGTACAGAAACTGCCTTGGTCGCCCTGATGGATGATCTCTGGCGGGCCCGGGATAGTGGAAATTCCTCCATCCTGGTGCTACTTGACCTCTCAGTGGCTTTCGATACCATCGACCATGGTATCCTTCTGCATCGTCTCGGTGAGTTGGGGGTGGAAGGCACCGTTCTGCGGTGGTTCTCCTCTTATCTCACCGATAGGATGCAGTCGGTGTTAGCAGGAGGACAGAGAGCGTCCCCTAGGCCCCTATCATGTGGGGTGCCTCAGGGGTCGGTTCTCTCGCCCATCCTGTTTAACATTTACATGAAACCGCTGGGGGAGATCATCCGCAGACATGGGGTGTGTTTCCACCAGTACGCTGATGACACCCAGCTGTACATCACCACCCCGTCTGACTTCAGTGAGGCAGTTGATGTAATGTGCCAATGCCTGGACGACATTAAGATCTGGATGGGGAGGAACAGACTCAGACTTAATCCCGACAAGACTGAGTGGCTTTGGATACTGCCTCCTAAGGACTATGACAACTGTCCCTCCTTGTCGTTCGAGGGACCGAAACTGACCCCCTTGGATCAGGTCCACAACTTGGGGGTCCTCCTAGATCCACAGCTAAAATTGGATCACCATCTTTCTGCTGTGGCTAGGGGGGCCTTTGCACAGGTGCGCCTGGTGCACCAGTTGCGGCCATACCTGGAGAAGGAGGCTCTACTCACGGTCACTCATGCCCTTGTCACCTTGCGCTTGGACTACTGCAACACGCTCTACATGGGGCTACCCTTGAAGAGTATCCGGAGACTTCAGTTGGTGCAAAATGCAGCTGCGCGTGCTGTGGTGGGTGTGCCAAGGTACACCCACGTGACACCGATTCTCCGCCAGCTGCATTGGTTGCCCATCGGTCTCCGGGTCCAATTCAAGGTGTTGATCACCATCTTTAAAGCCCTTCATGGCTTAGGACCAGGTTATCTCCGGGACCGCATTCTGCCTCACACTTCCCTCCGACCGGTTAGGGCCCACAGAGTTGGCCTCCTACAGGTCCCGTCGGCCAAGCAATGCCGCCTGGCGGGCCCTAGGGGGAGAGCCTTCTCTGTGGCAGGCCCCGCGCTCTGGAACCAACTTCCCCCAGAGACCCGAACTATCCCCACTCTGCTGGCCTTCCGGAAAGCTGTCAAGACATAGCTTTTCCTGCAGGCTGGGGGTAGAGCTTAATCCACTCGAGCTCACCCCCAAGTATGTATGGTTGTTGAGTGAGTATTGGACGATTTTAAACATTGTGTTTTTTAATTTTTATATCTGTTTTTTAAATGTAATATGTATGAAGTTGGTGTTTTGTATTTTTCTCTGTTGTACACCGCCCTGAGTCCTTCGGGAGTTGGGCGGCATATAAGAACACCATAATAAATAAAATAAATAAATAAAGAGACAAGAACAGTTTTCCCCCGAATGTTATCACTCTGCTAAACAAATAATTCCCTCACCACTGTCAAATTATTCACTAAGGCTGCATTACTATTACTATTAGTTTTTCTCATTGTCCTATCATCCCATCTCCTCCCACTTATGACTGTATGACTGTAACTTGTTGCTTGTATCCTTACAATTTATATTAATATTGATTGTTTCCTGATTGCTTATTTAAACTCTATGACAATCATTAAGTGTTGTACCTCATGATTCTTGACAAATGTATATTTTCCTTTATGTACTGTACACTGAGAGCATATGCACCAAAGACAAATTCCTTGTGTGTCCAATCACACTTGGCCAATAAAGAATTCTATTCTATTCTATATGAAAAACGAGCTTTATTTCATTTGAATTTAAAACCAGCCTTGTAGCTCATTTATGGCTCATTCTCTGCTTCTGCAATAGCTTATAGTAAAAGTCCTCATAGAGTTTGACCAGGTGGACGAGTTGCCAGTTCTTCTGAATACTAAATTTCAGTAAGTCTCTTGAGTGAGAATCCCAACTGGTTGAGAAGGCAAACAATTTTTCCTAACTAATTCCTACTTCCAGTTTCCACAGCTTCTTGCTGCATCGATCATGCAAGGCTTTTAATTATTCCACTTTTCTTCGAAGTGAATCATGAAATTTTAATGTCTGCTATTTTAATTTGGAACAAAAAAAAAACCCCCAAAAGAAATAACAGTAGGAGAGAACATTGAAGCCTACATGTTTCTCCCACTCGTTCTCTCATTAAAAAAATATAAAGAGCTTATAAAACTTGAGTACTATGAAATGAAAAAGAATGTTCAGGCTTTTGTTTTCTGAATTCCTGGTTGAAAAGTTTGGGGGGGGGGTTCTCCCTCTTCTTATGTTAAGAGCATTTAACAGTTAATATCAGATGTCCGACTAAATATGCCCCTCCCACACAAAAGAAACTGGCATTGATCATGTTGCTGGAGGGGTTTATCCAAAATGGATTGCTTTTTGAAATCTGCTGCATAGTTCTAATCCATACTTTCAATTCCTCAATTCAGATACTCTCTGTCATGTTTGGGGTTTTATATGACATTCACTCAATGGTGCGCTGGTAAATGCTAAACAACTAGCTCTCCCCTCCCCCCCTTCCCCAAATAGTTTCCTCACTGATGCTGCTGGAGCCATTGCAGGCACAGCATGTTTCCAAATGGTGGATCGGCACCCCAGCCATTGTGGCTCAGCTCTGCGCCAATGGTGGGTTCCTACCAGTGCGGTCCACTCTATAGCACCGGTAGCGGCCCGCTGGTGATGTCACAGTACCGGTGTGGTCGGTTGCTGGTGCCTGGGCGCCGCCATTAAAAAAAAGTTAATTTTTTTTAAATTTTCTTCTGCGGATGCCCAGAAGCTGAGTTTCCAGCACTGCTCATGCGCTGCCTTCCTACCCCACAGTGAGTCCAAGCAGGGAAGGATGGCTGAGGGAGCGCGTGAGACGTTGAAAGAATGGGCGGCAGGAGCTATCTCCATTCCCCTCCCTTCAGCAGTCCGAGAAGCCACAAATGCGCGGTGATGATCCTAGGCATTTTTGCACGTTCGAGGCTTATCGAACTGCTGAGGGGAGGGGGAATGGGCAGCAGGACCTATCTCAGTTCCCCTCCCTTCAGCAGTCCAAGAAGCCACACCCACCTGGTCACATGGCTGGCAAACCACACCCACAAAATAAGCCACACCCACAGAGTGGTAGTAAAAATATTAGGAACCCGCCCCTGCTCTGCACTCATCTAGTTTGCAACATTTCAGAAAATTTAACAATCAGTTCTCATAAACCAGCTCCACAAACCACACTAGTGTTTCAGTCTCCCTTCTCAAAGTGGTGGTGGTGGTAGTGGTGGTAAATTTCTTTAGTTTTATACAGTGCACATTATACTATATAAAATGTGTGGTGTTTTTGCTAGATTGACCACCAGAAGATACCATTTGACCCATATTTGTGGATAAACCTAATGTAATCTCTGTATCTCTCTGCTCTGACAGCTTAAAAGAAGGAAGACTGTATAGCTATTCTGAGAACTTCTGTAATCTCTTCTTGCAAGTACTAAACATCTGAACCTAGGTATCTCCTAAAGCTTAAAGCAATGTAGAAAGTAAACTAAAACGCTTAAATCCATTTAACATAAAGACCTGACAGAGTATTTGAATCCCATTGAATTACATCTGGCTTGCATGAATCCCCATGTCGTGCCACCTAGTGCTCAATGTAACCACTTTGAGAAATATGTAAGAAAAATCCATTAAAAATGATTACAAATTATTTTCATTGCCCACAGAAACAATGGCAACAAATAGTGGGTAGAATTTCACTCATCTACATTGCATTTAAACATAAATAGTCACTTTGTGTGATGGTAAGATCTGTAAAAGAGTATAATGGTCTACCTAGGATTGGGCAATTTTTAAAGAGAGGCGGGACACCCATCTCTCACAGATGGTTTAATTTGTTTTCCTGCACATTGTAGAGCATGGGTCCCCCAATCCCCAGGCTGCAGCCCATGGAGACTTGGGCGCTTGTGCAAATGGAGATGCACGCAAGCACATTCACTCGCCACTTGCAAGGAACTATCTCTTCTCCCTCCGCTGGTCCGGAAATCCAGAAAGGTTGAGGACTGTTGTAGATTCTTATGGTCCCATCCAATTCTATAGCTGTGTGATGGTTTCCTTTCTTAATCATACTATTCTACAATGTAAACTTTATCAACATAGACTAGATCTTGTTTATAGTTTGGAAAATACTTAAGAAAGGAAAAGGTTTCCTGCATGTATAATCATTCCCTTTATTCAACTTTAGATGCCTTATCTCCTGGTGAAAATGAATAAGGAAGGAGATGAAACTGACAGAAGTAGTAAGAAAGGCAGGGGAAGAAAAAAAAACTTGCAACTGGGGAAAAAATTGGGCATCTTATAGTCTTTTCCAAGCTTACTATTTCTCTGAATATATTCTTCTGACCAGTTCCATTCATCTCCATTTGTTTAAACAATGAAAATCTCACTCTAGGCAAAAGGTGTCAATTGATGCAAATGAGGGCATCATACAAAGACATAACTAGGTCTTTAAGGCCTTACAAAAATCGGGGCCATCTTAATTTCTGGAAGGAGAATCTTCCAGAAGGAAATCTCCTAGTGTCTGCCAGCTGAAATTCCCTGATTAACCTGACCTGAATCATGCCCATCCTGCCAGACCAGATTGAATGGATAGAGACAACTGGGAGAAGACGGTCCCTCAGGTAACCCAGAATCAAGCCATTATTTCACTTTTGTTTAAGCTTAAAATGATACCTCTCACACACAAATCAACTTTCAAGTGAGGATCAGCTTTGTAATTTACAACTACAACCAGGAATGGTTTGGTATTTAAAATATTGTAGGAAATTAAAATGGCCAGAAGAGATCTGGTGGAGACAAGAGATTCTACCTCAGCAGTACTAGTGGTGGGCCATGCCTGGTGCTGGAGATAGTTTAACTGACAGAAAACAGTTATTTTAAAGACTAACTTTAAAATGGGAGTTGAACAGAAGAAAAAGTCAGGAAGACCTTGGGCTATTGAGAAATGTTTCTCCTTCCGCTTGTCCTTTGTTCATCTTTGTTACATTCAGATTGTTCTCAATTCAAGTTCAGAGCATAATAAAAGAACCACACAAGCATGAGCTATGGATGCATAAAGTGATGCCCAAAGGAGACAGTTTTGTGTTCAAAAAACTGACCTAAAACCCATGTATACTTTCCACCTTCTATAACTATTACTTTTGGAATGCAAGTTGTAACCTAAGTGCTTAAGGCCACATGCTTAGACTCAGAGGCAAGCTGGTTTGCTAAAGCCACAAGGATGGTAATTCTGGGAAGCTTATGAGGAGCTCTCAAAGATTCAGCTATTCTGTATCGGTTTCTTAGAAATTTATATTTGGAGAGTTGCTCCTTGTTTATGTAAAAATTCCAATTAGCAATCATGATGCATTACCATTAATCAATAGATCCTCCAGTAAGCTGCCTAAAGATATCCTAAATTAATCTAAACTGGATTTTATTGCTTTTCCCCATAAATCATATTCTCGTCACAAAGGAAGACTGGAGTCTGGTATTCCCCATAGTTGATGTATGCTGCAAAAATGCTTCAGCTTCCATTTGACTGTGAAGTATTGATTTCATACTCATGACGTAATAGAGCAAGTGTCTGAGCTGTATCTAAGTTTTGCTTTTTTTTAAATGTGCCTCAGAAAGCCCATTTTTGACAGAATCTGCAATTATTTATTCATTCATTTAAACTACCTATCTCTCTCATAGAGGGAGAGCTATATAAAGCTGTCTCTTTAATAAAACTTTTCCAAGGGGAGTGCAATTTGTGTACCTCTTTACCGGTTTCACTGAAAGCTTCTGTGGAAATGTTCAAGATGGAGCTACATTTTCAGTTGAGACCACAGTTTCTGAGATTCGTAGCAGAATGGATACCCTAATGAAAAATTCTGGACTTGTAGCAGAATAATTCAAAATAAAGAAGAGACAAACATGGTGGCAAGATGAACAGCAAAAATGGAAGATAGCATTTCTTTTTAGATAATGACACTGTGAAATACTCTTCCCATCCAGTGTCTGGATGGACTTTTTGGTATCATGTGAGCCTATTTTTCTAGGAATTTTGGAAAATCAAGTAATTGTAGAACATTCTAGAAACATTGTTTTATTTTTTTATTTGATTTTAATGTTGCATGTATTACTGACATTTTCGCTCATTTTATTTGCTCTTTCATCTTTTTCATAAAATATTGTTAAACTGATTTATATATCTTCCAAAGAAGACTATCTTTCTACTGAAAATAATTTAATCAACTTATCAGGACTTGTAGCAGAATAATAAACAGAAAAACCAGTGTTCTGTAGGAGCTAATATACTGGACTCTGACTAGAGAGACTAAATCAGTCCCAAATGTTTATATTTTTTTAGTGTAGGCGTATTGCAATATTGCATCAGCTAAGAAACATAATTTACACCTGAGGGTGGTTTTTCCCCCCTTTTTTGAGCATCAGTACAAAGTGTAGAAACCCTTGATCTTGCACAGATTACATTAATCTTTTCAGACTGGGAAGATCTGGGAGTTGGATAGTGAAAAAGATATGCAATGCTCTGAGAAATGTCTGACAATTTCCACTTTGGCACTGAAGCAGAAACACAAAAAGGATAAATATTTTCCAGCTTCCCCCTGGTTTCTGTTATACCTACTGTGGATTTATGTGAGATAAAGTGATATTACGATTAGCTGCTCTGTGCAAGAAAAGCCTGTCTGAAAAGATGTCCTGTGTCATTCAGGTGTGAGAGATGATGGGTAAGTTGCTGCCGGGGGGAGGGGGGGGGAGAATAAAAAAAAGTTTCCACTTTTTATTCCTATTTTCCACTTCCTATTCCATTAATAGGAATTAATTACTCGTAGTTTTTCTGCTTCCTGTTGGTGGTTGTTGTTGTTTTCTTTTTTAAAAAAATCACTGTGATTAATTAACAATTAAAACTAATAGTTATACCCCACATTTTGCAACAGTAAAGCATATTTGACCTCTTCTAAAATAATGGAACAGCAATTCGGGGTCCTTTAAAAATGAAGCTTTTAACCATGGCCCAATTATATCGCATGTAATATTAGCCTATCTAAAGACCACTTTTTATATAGATATTTCTGCCCATAAAAATGATCACGCTTAAGTCGTTTAAAATTGCTAATGCAGTATACATGTTCACTGTGTGTTTATTCTTGCAAGTTACTAGTTCAACCACAGGGTTTTGCATGATGGGAATAACTGTTATTTTTCGGCTACACTCTTTCAAAATTCAGAATTAATTTTTTAATCAAAATACTAATATATTTTGTTCTATATTTTAATTATTGTTTTTAACTTTGCATTATCATTTGAATAGAAAGGTTAGGTACCAATAGAATCAAAATTATAATTAAGGGATGTATTAATGAAACCAATCAAGAAGTCACGTGAGTTTTTTGAATTCCACAGAATCATTCATAGTCACTTGTTTGTTCAATATATACAGCCACCCATCTCACCTGACTCCGGGGGATCTCACAAAAATTATTGAAAACTTATCATGCAAGATTACAATCCAAAGTGCTAACACTATAACCATTGAGCAGGCTGTGCATTGATGAAGACTTTCAGTCATACAGGTAGAGTTGTCTGGAAGTTGAGTTATGGCAAATGGACTAATTTTTCTATTTGGTTTGAAACATTTTGCTGCTTATCCAAGTAGAAGAAACTGAAGAAGTGATTGAAGAAGCTACTTGGATAAGCAGTGAAATGTTTCAAATCAAAAAGAAAAAGAAGTCCAATTGCCATGACTCAACTTCCAGACATTTAGCAGGCTCCACACCACCACTACCAGGTCTTCAGGCCCTTCTGAAAAGCCAGCAAGGTTAGGCCCAATCTAACCTCCGGTGCCGGGGGGTGATAATCTTTGGTGGGTGCTGCAGTAGAAAAGGCTCTCCTCCTCCTTAGTAGACAGGGCCCATAGAATGCCTGTTCTACTGGACCTGATGGGATGGGTAGATCAGTGGTGGGTTCCCACCGGAGCTGTCCGGTGCGTAGCTCCAGTAGGGAGCGGCCGATTGCGCAATTTGTGCGCGACTGCTCCGGAGCCGTCTTCGCCGGTCCATCGCGCGTATCACCATCTTTTTGTGAGAATTTTTGGGCGATTTTGCTTCTGCGCATGCGCGGAAGCAAAATCTCGCTGAAATCTTGCGAGGGGACGTGCGTGCGCGAGAGATTTCGGTGCAATTTTGCTTTTGTGCTTGCGCGGAAGCAAAATCTCGCCAAAATCTCACGTGTGCGTCCCCTCGTGAGATTTCAGCGAGATTTTGCTTCCGCGCATGCGCAGAACCAAAATCGTGCAAGGGGCGCATGTGCGTAGCGAGTGCACGCATGCCCGAAACGTGGAGATGCACGCGCAGCGCACCGGCATCGGTAAGTGAGCAACCCGCCCCTGGGGTAGATATAATCAGAAGTGGAATCCCTCAAATTACCTAACCCCATGCTCTGTAAGGCTTTATGAAAGAAAGAATTGCTAGAAGTAGAATTTTAGAGTTTATTTTAAGCCAGAGGTCGCAGTTATGTGGACTTGACAAACTTGGTTTGAAGATGGCGATTGCAAATCAGGCAGATATGTTGCATTCCTAATTGAGACTAAAATCTCAGATTAAATGGACTATGGCCAAGATGGCTTGGAATCTGCATAATGCCGCAGCTCTCAAATGACATTCAGCATGCTGAACCAAGAAGCAATTTCCCAATTTCTGAAAATGTAAAGGTCATCTCAAATCTGTTTCTTGCCTTAAAGGAAAATTTATAGGAATCCCCCCTTAGCAGAGAACAGTAGTAAAAAAAAGAAAGAAAAAAAGAACAGGATTCTCTGTGATCCACAGATCTATAATATTGTTGTTTTGGGTTTATTGTGACATATGAGGAAATGCAGACACATTTCTTGATTTTTTTAAAATTTGATTTTCAAGCTCTTTCAAAACTCTAATCCATACACAGAAGCAAAATGATGCAATAGCTAAATATAAGAAGGGGCACTATCCAGAAATTAACCAAGAATCTTGCTTAGTGGCTTTTCTGATCTTTTTACAAGCCATGATTACTGTCTTCACAAACTAGAGTTAATTTAAATGATACGTCAGTTGGAAAAGACAAGCAAAACAGAAATTCCTAGAGAATGAGAAGAACATAACTCTCGGAATGCAAATCCCTTTCCATATATTGTATGGAATATTTTGTGGAGATACCCAAAGGTGGTATTCACTTACTTTCCCTATCGGTTTACAAATGTCAGCATGCGCGCATGCGCACTCCCTTCACTCGCACATGCCCCTTCTGTGCATGCCACGGCCTTCTGTGTATGTGCTTTGCTTGTGCACACAGCTTGTGCGCATGCGCACGGCTTCAAAATGTGCCTAAAAGGATGGCATAGCACCAGGGAGAGGGAGGCGGGCCCAGGCGGGCCTACCCGCAGGTGGCTACTACCGGTTCGCTCAAACCTATCCAAACCGGCTGAATACCAACTCTGGAGATATCATCTTCCATGAATAGCTAAGCATAATATTTTCAATGTCTCATAAAGAGACAACCTCAAAACTTTAGCTTTCGCATGAAAAGATCTCCATCTCAACTCTAGGAACAAATCTATTAACTTGAAATCACTTTGACTTTTGCTGCTGGAATACTCCAGAGGATTCAGTTTTAATATTACAGAAGCCTTCACCTGGTTTTTTTTAAATGAAGTTAAATCCATCATTTTTTTAAACAAGACCAAAAAAATATTGTATCGATAAATGTATGAAGATGTAATTAAAAACAACAAATCATTTGGCTACTTTTAATGGCCAACTCTATAATGCAGTACAAAAAGATTACAGGGTTACACAGTGAAATATGAAAACAATATGGTACCAGAAATGAGAGGAGATTATCAGCCACCTCTATTGCCCTCAACTTGCCTTTTGAGTAATTTGAAGCCCTTAATTTAATATGTTTGAATTGGAATGTACCAATAGCTACCAGTAGGGGCAACAGAGAAAGAAGGCCCACAATCACCATGCAATATTTAGCAACTTAAATTTAAGAATGTCTTTTGCTGAGAAGCCAACATTCCAGAACACAATTGTCATATCCAGAATGTTCTATGTTGATGAGTCGTTATTTATATACACATATATTAAAATTATGTACTGAGCACTCTCTCTCTCTCTCTCTCTCTCTCTCTCTCTCTCTCTCTCTCTCTCTCTCTCTCTCTCTCTCTCTCTCTCTCTCTGTGTGTGTGTGTGTGTGTGTGCGTGTGCGTGTGTGTGTGTGTGTGTGTGTGTGTGTGTGTGAGAGAGAGAGAGAGAGAGAGAGAGAGAGAGTCTCCTGAGAATATTTTGGACAGCAACTGACGGATAATTGATCAAGTCCACTCAAGATTTCTCACTCAAGGCACAGTTAACCAGAGATTATTCAAATTATCCTAATGTGGTTTCATCATGTATGTATGTATCCTTGGTTGTACTTGTGCTTCATATCCCTTTTCTATGACACCATTGCCTGCAGCATGTATAGGTAGTCCTCAATTTATAACAATTCATTAGGGACTGTTCAAAGTCACAATGCCACTGAAAAAAATGACTTATGACAATTTTTCACACTTATGACAATTGCAGCATCCCCATGGTCATGTCATTTACTTAATTGGTTGTTTGACAACTGACTCACATTTATGATGGTTGCAGTGTCTTGGAATTATGTGATCCCATTTCATTTGCGACCTTCTGACAAGCAAAGTAATGGGGAAACCAGATTCATTTAACAACCATGTTACTAATTTAAGAACTGTAATGATTCACTGAACAAATGTGGCAAAAAAAGTCGTAAAGTGGAGCAAAACTCACTTAACAAATTTCTCACTTAGCAACATAAATTTTGGACTCAGTTGTGATTGTATGTTGAGGACTATCTGTATAAGCAATGAGGCAATAACATGAAATGGATGAATATCAAACCCATCATCATAAGGAATGTTTACAAATGTGTTTCTCTAATACACATGCAACTCATAGGCTCCTCACTGTCTCCATTCTTCTCTTTCATATAAAAGCATTTTATCTGAATAAACACCACAGGAGCCTGTATTTCAAATCTAATGTAGAGGAGAGAAAATATGACCTAGCTGTTAATTCTTATTTCTAAGGTTGCTATAACAAACATTCAATTTTTTAATGGAATTGGTAACTTTAAAGTTTCTGTATGCATGAAGTTGACTTCTCCTACTTTGTTTAGCAGAATCTAAGCAGGGTATTTTTAATAGCCTGTCTCTTTTCAACTTTTGATTACAATTTGAAAAGGGACATGATAATTTAAAGGAACATTTTATAAAACATCTTTCTCCAATTTGGTACAGTTAGCAGTTATTCCTACCTTTTATTTTATTACTTTGGCATAAAACCTGACCAAGTTAAATTAGGATTAAATTAAAAATTTATTTCTGGATTAGAACTGCATATGATTGTAGATTGAATGCGTATTATTGTTGATTTTAGAGTAAGAATAAGTTATTTTATGTCTGCAGTGAAGAAAATTGAAAGTTATTCTCTTTCTCTCTCTTCTTTTTTCTTTGCTGTTGTATTCCTGATTTTGCTACTTTATTAACATTTCTTTTCCCTAACTCCTACTTTTTTGCCTTTTTGTATTTTAACCTTTCCTGAAATTTAATAAGTTTGTTGTTTTCAAAGGATAGTTTCTGTATTAAAAAAAATACTATATAATCATTATTTATGCGTTTGGCCAATTTTGCCTTTTATAATGCATTTTAATATTAAATAAAAGCATTCTTAATTCTTCAATTTAATACTAAATGTTGAAATCAGAACAACTTAATACTTCCCATTAAAATCACAGAAGAAAAGTAGATATGTACAAAAAATATTTTAAATTTATTTTGGTTGAAAATATTTAGAGGTATACTCACAGAAACTTCATGACTTGTTCAATAACAGAGGGCATATATTTTGTCTTTTTTATACAGATTTCTTTTTTATACCAAAAGGAAGATTTCTTTTTTATATACAAAAAAGACATTAAGCCATTCATTTGAATATCATCTACAGTCTAGGCTACTGTGATTTGAACAGGATAAAATAAATGCTCAAAAAAATCTCTCGAGGCTCTCTAGATTCATTACTGTTTATCTATTTCATGTCATAGTTTGCAATAGATCATTAGTGTAAATTAGCAAGGTTGTGCCCTATTAAACATTGATTATTTTCAGTTTTGTCTGGAGGAAAAACTCAACCAGAAAAAGACTAACATAAAATATGCCTTTGATATAGGATTCAGAAGCCGCATGATTAAGTTTTATACGTCTATGGGGCTTTGGATAAATGCTGCAGGCACAACAGCTTTACATAAAGCCACTAAGGGTTTTAGAAAACAGTACAAGATTCTCGGTCCAAAGGGCTTACAATCAGCATATCACAGAGAGAAAAAAATGATCTGGAATTGAAAATGGCAAATGAAAGGTGAGAGAAATAAGATGACAGAAAATGGCCTGATAGTGTGAAGAGAAACTATTTCTGGAAAGATTTCAGTTATCTCCAGCTGAGTCTCTTGCGCTCACAATACCATCACTTTTTATGCAAGACTCTCACAGGGCCGTTGCAGCCAATTGTGTTTCTTCATCTCATTTTTTCTGAAGCTTTGAGAATCCAATTCTGACATTATCTGAAGACGCAAAGTGCTATTTTTAGGTTGAATGTTTCTTTAGACTAAAACCTATTGGGGAAGGGGGACTCTGGTTAATTTCAAACTTGGAGAAGCTGGAAGGTGTGCTGAATTGCACTTTTGTCTGCTGCTAAGTCCCAAGCGGCAAGGGGTTAAATATTACTTTCTTTCCACTGACGCAAAACTGTTCTAATCAAGAAGGGCAAAAAGCTTATTAGCTGCAATTAAGGACCATTCAATCAACACAGCTCCCTCAGCATGCTGAGCCAGTAACCAGTAAACAGGATTGAAGTTCAAAATAGGAATCCTTTCAAATTAACATTTGAAAGGATTCTACTGAATGAAATTTGCTTGAGATACATGTAGTACCACTTTATTGTTTTTTTAAAAAAAAATAGGCCAAAATATTGTTGAATATTAGAATATATTTTGTTACAGGTAGCCTCGACTCATGACCACAATTGAGCCCAAAATTTCTCTTCTTAAGAGACACATTTGTGAATAGAATAGAATAGAATAGAATAGAATAGAATAGAATAGAATAGAATAGAGTAGAATAGAGTAGAATAGAATAGAATAGAATAGAATAGAATAGAATAGAATAGAATAGAATAGAATAGAATAGAATAGAATAGAATTCTTTATTGGCCAAGTGTGATTGGACACACAAGGAATTGTCTTTGGTGCATATGCTCTCAATGTACATAAAAGAAAAGATACATTTATCAAGAATCATGAGGTACAACACTTAATGATTGTCATAGGGTACAAATAAGCAATCAGGAAACAATCAATAGTGATATAAATCGTAAGGATACAAGCAACAAGTTATAAGTGGGAGGAGATGGGTGATAGGAACAATGAGAAGACTAATAGTAATAGTAATGCAGCCTTAGTGAATAGTTTGACAGTGGTGAGGGGATTATTTGCTTAGTAGAGTGATGGTGTTTGGGGAAAAACTGTCCTTGTGTCTAGTTGTCTTGGTGTGCAGTGCTCTATAGCGTCATTTTGAGGGTAGGAGTTGAAACAGTTCATGTCCAGGATGCAAGGGGTCAGTAAATATTTTCACGGCCCTCTTTTTGACTCGTGCAGTATACAGGTCCTCAATGGAAGGCAGGTTGGTCGTAATTATTTTTTCTGCAGTTCTGATTATCCTCTGAAGTCTGTGTATGTCTTGTTGGGTTAAGTTGGGTTAAGTGAGTTTTGTTCCATTTTATGATCTTTCTTGCCACAGTTACTAAGTGAATCCCTGCCACTGATAAGTTAGTACCCCCGGTTGTTAAGTTAATCTGGCTTCCCCATTGACTTTGCCTGCCAAAAGATTGCAAAAGATACATGACCTTGAAGCACAACCATTGCTGTCAACCATCTGAATTTTGATCACCATGATCACGGGAATGCTACAAAGGTTGTAACTGTGAAACATGGCCATAAGTCACTTTTTTCTGTGCCGTTGTAACTTTGAATGGTCACTAAATGAACTGTTGTAAATTGAGGACTAACTGTATTGGGTGTTTATGATTAGGAAGCTTGATTTCAATCCTGTTTCCAGTCTGCTGAAAACAGCCATGCCATCACAATACCAAAGTTCCCCGTCAGGGAAACAACTTCTATGAAATAAATTGTTCTGGAATGAGAAAAGGGAAGAGATTGGAAAATATAAAGAAAAAAGTGCATGTTAGGGAACACAAATATTTCTTTTGAAGCTATGAGACTTTTATCACAACTCTCCCAGAACTACTGTATTTATAACACTTAATAGATAAGACTTGGATCTTGAGGGAGCTACAAAAGTTAAATGTACGCTCTTTTTCTTTTCCAATGGCTGTGATAAATATTGCCCTTGATCGAAATGTAACTAAAACATTAATTCAAGTCATGGTACACTTACTAATAGGATATTTGCTGATTGTATCTCAGTACAAGTAGTCCTCAACTTATGACCACAATTTGGATCAGAAAATTCATTGTTAAGCAATGTGGTTGTTAAGTGAGGCATTACATGACCACTGCCCAGAGCCCCTTTCTAAGAGAGATGGGCCATTAAGAAATATGAAATATAAATAATAAATAAATAAATAAATAAATAAATAAATAAATAAATAAATAAATAAATAAATAAATAAATAAATAAATAAATAAATAAATAAATAAATAAATAATACCCAATTTGATTACCTTTTTTGCCACAGACATTAAGTGAATCATGTAGTCATTAAGTGAAACTGGCTTCTTCCATTGAATCCTTGCCAGAAACCAGCTGGGAAGGTGGCAATTTTGATCACATGACGCCAGGATGCTGCATCTATCATAAATGCAAGCTAGTTGCCAGCTGCCCAAATTACAATCTTGTGACTGAGGGAGTGGTACAATGGTCATAACTTCGAGCAGGGGTGGGTTCTAACTTACCTCGCCGCCGGTTCACTTCCTCCCGCGCTGCAAATGTGGTGTGCTTTGGGTGCGCGTGCACATACGCAGTGCCAAAAAACAAGCTTCTGCGCATGTGCAGAAGCAAAAAACACACACAGAAGCAAAAAACAAGATGGCGGCGACTATGGCACCACCATTAGAGCTGGTTCGGGGGCGTGGCCAACCAGCGATCACTCCCAGTTTGGTGAGCGGAGGGAAATTCCCGCTACCGGTTCTATAGAACCAGTCCGAACCGGGACCAACCCACCTCTGACTTTGAGGATGAGTTAATGAAGTCATTTGTTCAGCTCCATTATAATTTCAAACTATCATTAAATGAATAGTAATAAGTCAAGGACTACCTGAAATATAAAAAGGTCTCCAGTAAGTGTGTGAGACTCTGGCTAAATTAAAATAAATCTGGGTTAAACCCCAATGGCTTTACAAGAAAAAAGCATATGCTAAATATAGTCAGCAGTATAAAAAGCCTGTGCATTGAAGCTAATTATAATTTATATCACAAATGATTAAAGAACTACTGGTGGGCCAAACCAAGGTTTTCATTTCAGGCTAAAGAGCAATAGACTAATATCATCGTACCATTAGCTGAAAAACATGTATTAAGGTTGCTTTTGTATGGATTTTTTTTATAACATTCAGTCACTCATATTCTTAGTTTATCCCTATTCCATTCAGTCATGCTATGATCGCATTCCCCAAGGCTACCTCAGATGCAGCAAATAATTTCCCCAAACCAGAGGTGGGATCCTACCTCTGATTGTCGGTGCGGTTAATTGCTGACTTCGCGGCAGAGCCGAAGACGCTGTTCGAGCCTGCTCCCGTTCGCGGAGCGGGAGCATTCCCCGGGCGCTTTCCCCGTCCGTGTGGAAGCCGCCCATGGCGTTCTTTTGCCTACGCGCATGGCCCCATGCGCAGAGGGCAAAAGAACGCCATGGGCGGCTTCCATGCGGGCGGGGAAAGCACCCGGGGAATGCTCCCGCTCCGCGAACGGGAGCAGGCTTGAGCAGCGTCTTCGGCCCTGCCGCGAAGTCAGCAATTAACCGCACCGGCAATCAGAGGTAGGATCCCACCTCTGCCCCAAACCCCATGCACTTTGAGTGTCAGCTGTGCTGCCTAAGAAATATGGGAACTAAAGGCCTAAGAGATTTAAAGGGCACCAGTCTGGAGAAGATCTTATAAATTCCAAAGGACCAGCTCTCCCCCCCACACACACAAAAACCCAGTGTCTCACATCCTACAAAAAAATAGTGGTTGGTGAATAAGTCCAAAGTAGATTCTTATGGTATTTTCTGTGACACTTTATGTAAATGAATAGCAATAGCACTTAGACTTATATACTGCTTGATAGTGCTTTACAGGCGTCTCTAAGTGGTTTACAGAGTTCAGCATATTGCCCCCAACAATCTGGGTCCTCATTTTACCGACCTCAGAAGGATGGAAGGCTGAGTCAACCTTGAGCCGGTGAGATTTGAACAGCTGAATTGCAGCTAGCAGTCAGCTGAAGTAGCCTGCAGTGCTGCACTCTAACCACTGTGCCACCTCGGCTCTTAAACTGAAAACTGAAAGAGTATTGATACCTTTAAATTCTCTGGTGTTGGAGAAGACCCTTGAGAATATCATGGATAGCCAAGAAAACAAACCAATGGATCATTGAACAAATCAACTCAATGTTCTCACTCAAGGCATAAATGATCAGACTCAGATGATTACCGTATATTTTGGACAAGGCTATAAAGGTGGAAAAGGTGGAAGGGGATGACCAGCAACAAGATGGATAGAGTCTTTTATAGTAGAGATGAATGCACAGGTTAGGGAGAGCTCTTCACAGGAAAAGTTTATCTAAGTGGCTACTAGGGGTCAAAAACTTGCTGACACATAATCAATCAATCCGATTCTCGATATTCTTGGCATCTACAAACAACAACAAAACCACCTATATGGAAATCCTATCTCCATTTTCTCTGGTGCTATAATTGCCTTGCTCACAGAAATCCCTAAGCTATTGGTGGTGGTGGTGGTGGTGGTGGTGGTGGTGGTGGTGGTGGTGGTGGTGGTGGTGAGGATGAGGATGAGGATGAGAATTACACAAATGCAACCATGGTTCACTGAAAAATTGCCCATGTTTCATTACTCTTATCAAATTTATTAGTTAGAAATATTTGACTGGAGCTCTGGTTCAATCTGGATGGGCTATGATGCTCTTACCTGTAGAAATTAGATGGTATCTAGAAGAAGAAGAAGAAGAAGAAGAAGAAGAAGAAGAAGAAGAAGAAGAAGAAGAAGAAGAAGAAGAAGAAGAAGAAGAAGAAGAAGAAGAAGAAGAAGAAGAAGAAGAAGAAGAAGAAGAAGAAGAAGAAGAAGAAGAAGAAGGTAAGTAGTCTGTTTCAGACATCTGCTGCTATTCTAGCCATTCTTTAAAATTCTGTCATATTGTGGTAAGTACCTTTGCTTCTAAACTGCGCAGCCCTCCTGTTAGCCAAAGTGTCCAAGTGATAAATTGCCATTGTAATAGAATTATTCATTGAAAGAATAGGAAGCCATTTCACAGAAGTGGGAAAGTCGGTGATGAATTGTATGATTAGTTAGCCTGTTTCCAAAAACAGCAAATTGTGCTCGGTGGGACATAACTTGCCCCTCTTCTGACGAACTATTAAATGCAAGTCACAACAGGAAGATTTATGGGAAATGCAGCTTCAGAGTCTAAGCAACGAGGACACACTTGTTCAGTGGTATCAGAGTCACACCCCAATGGAGATGAAATAAATCAGCAAAGATAAACTAGCAAGAATATTTACTTTAAGTGAGTGTCTTTTCAGTTTAAGAACGGCAGAACTTTAAATTTTATGAGGATGAAGGGATGTACACAACCTTCATAGATTGCAGGGCTGTGGAACCACACTAAACCAGTGATTCTGTGGTTAGGAAGTTCAAACTGAGCTTAGCTTTAAAATCCAAATTGTAGGAGAAGGAGTGGCAGAATCTGGGGCCAGAGTTAAAAGAGGGATCAACTTAGAATCTCTACGTAGCCACAAGTGGACAAAGTCTAATCTATCTTGAATTCTTCTGCCCTTATCTAATTCCAAGCAGGTGCTAATCATTAGCTGAGAAGATTCCTGTACATAGTCTGTTTAGCAACAAATCAGTTTAATTGGAGGTTGGTTGATAATACTAACTGTAACTCTGGGAATGTCCACAAATTTTATATCATATTGCAACAGAATGCCCCTAAGAAGGTTTCCTTGATTCCTGCATGAAATATACCATCTTGAGGGTGCTGCTGTCCAATGGCTAAATGATCTAGATATCTGGTCATAGGTTTAGCCATGGATGAAATTTCACACCAGATTTCCCCAATCCTAGGTCAAGTTTCTAATTATTATATCTATTATGGATTTCTGGGTATGCTTACATTCCACAGAGATCAATTTGCCTTTAGTGTTCAGTTAAACATTCAAATTTATAATAGTGGAAGAAGACAAGCAAGATAGATGAGACGATAATATTCAACTATCATTTAGATACATTAAATGAAAATTAGTGCTAATTTAGCATACTTTCATGCAGGAGTAGAGCATTAATTACTAGCAGTGATAATTAAATATCATTTTGTGCTAAGTATTGCAAAGTAGAATGCTAAGAAAAGAGTAAGATCAATAAAAAGAGCTGAAGTGAATGTAATAATGCAGAGGATAATTTTGTTCAGTTTGCATTTTAATACAAAATTACAGACAATCTCTAAGTAGAGTTATATGACTATATTCATAATGAACACATCAATTAAAATAATGCATATATAGTGCAAAAATGTAAAAGAGAAAACTGTATTATATGCTGTATGCTGCATTAATGCACGTATTGGAACACAAGTTGTATGTACTTTTTAAAAATGCAAAAATCAGAAATTTCAAACAATTTTGAAAGCAAAATTTCCACCACTTATAAATTTTGAAAAGCAGCCCACCTCTTCTGCGGCCACTTGCCACCGCTCGCAGACAGTGCCCCTGGCCTCCGTTTCACCATCAGAGGCCTTTAGAAAGGCCTCTGCAGCTGAGAAACGAGTTCTGGATTGACACGTGCAGCGCCCCTGATGGCGAAAGGGAAACCGGGTGTGTGTGTGCTGCACACGTCAATCTGCAGCTTGTTTCTCGGCTGTAGAGGCCTTTCCTGAAGGCCTCTGACAGCAAAACAGAGGCCGGGGGCACTGTCTGTGACTGGTGGCAAGTGGACACAGAAGAAGTGGGCCAGCAAGGTGAGGCAGGTGTCAGGGCATGGGAGGCCTGACTGCAACTGTCCTAAGGTAAGTGGGTACAGGGCATGTGGGGCAGCTCCACCCCCCATCCTTGCCCTAGCTTGAATTTTACCCATGCGTCTTGCCCCACTTTGCGCAACCAGGTGCAATGGAGTGCGTTGGGTCTTAACTAGGACTTATTTTGGGTGTAGGGCTTATATTGGTCACATGTGTAAAAATTCAAAAATAAAGCTAGGGCTTATTTTTGGTTTAGGGCTTATTTTTGGGGAAACACGGTAGTATACAGCTGACAGCCAGTAATTGGCCCATTAGGATGGCATACCACTAAAACAAGATAGCCCAATTCATTTAGCCTTGACCCAATTGTATTTATGTATTGATAAGCTATTTGTAATTCATGTTTTAGCTATTGCTTAGTATTTAGCACATTAATATTTAGTATATAGCAATAGCTTTTGGAGGTGGTACTTTGCATCTATTGGTGTGGTTAGCCATTGTCTGAACTGCTTTGTTAAGTAGAAATGACACCAATTTGAGCAGACCATCTGTCTCCTGCTTAGGAATGCCTGACCATAATAGTGCTGGGCAAGACCATGTTACCAAGTTGCTTAGGAAGGTTTTTAGTAAGAAGGAGGAATGTTACTGATAAGATAAAGGGCTTAGCCTCCCTTAGCTATTGTAATCTTTAACTTGTAACCTTTAGCTGAACAGTGTTATTATGACCCTTGAAGACATATGCAGGTTGTTGGTCTTAATGATTGGTTAAAATTGTGTGTGTTTCCATGATTGGTTCAATGAAATGTATGCTTTTCAAAATTGTACAAAAGGGATCCACTCCAAGCAAAGGTGTGTCTATTTGGAATTTGCTTCTGGGCAATTTTTTATTTGCAAATAAACAGTGTTGTGGCCTGCCAGCAGCCCATGCAGCTGATAGCGGATCCCGTTTGAGAGGAGACCGACTTGGTGTTATGCCAGCGGCCTGTACAGCTGGTACCCAAGTCGGACAGGGATGAGGCTGGCGAGAACTCGGTGCCAGAGGCAGAGGTTCATCCAGGGCTTTCGGAACCTCCAGCACCTCATAGCAGTGGTTCAGAAGTCAGTGGTTCAGCACCTCAGCAGTCATTCAGAAGAGGAGAAGCCTCTTCTCCCTAATGCAAGGGCACGCAGAGCTGCCAAGAGGCAGGAATGGTTACTCCAGGGGAGGTCTCCTCGGGAGTAAGACTTGGGGCTAATTGGCCACTCCCCTAGTCTACTTAAGGACATCATAGGCAGCTGAAAGGCTGCAGGAAACAACGTTTGGAAAATCCATCTGGTCATCGTGTGTCTTCGTGTCTGAAAAAACCTCTGCTTTGTTTCTCTGCTTGGTTCGATTATCAAGAACTACTTCTAGGCATTTTGCAAACTCTCTGAAGATATCAAGACCTAATTGCTCTTCTTTGCTCTTCTTTGCTTTAAGACTTTTTGAACTGATACCAGCTGTTAATGACGGTTAATTAGAAGCTGGTTGCTTGCAAGAAAAGACTGCTGATAGATTGGTGTGTGCATATCCACTGCTAAGATAGTTATTAGTAGTGGTTATTTGATTAAATAAGTTCGTACAAATTGTGTGTTGTGCTATGTTCTAGCTGGGGCAGAACAAACAGTTTCTTTTCCTTTCCATGTATTTGGTGTGCAGGCCAGGGGTGGGTTCCACTTACCCTCTCTACTGGTTTGCATTGCGTCGGAAATGCATATTTCCCTACGTCACATCGGGAAAATTTTCTGCCAGCCACTTTCAAGGAGCGGCGACCAGAGAACCGGTTCGGGGGCGTCTCCAGCCAGCCATCGCCACCAGTTCGGCGAGCGGGCGCAAATTTATGCCACCGGTACGGGCGAACCGGTCCAAACTGGCAGCAACCCACCACTGGTGCAGGTCTAATGTGTGTTCATTGTGCCTGCACACCAAGTAAAAGGATCTGAGATTTCTGGGGCAACATCTTCAAAACTACTTCTTTAATCTAGTGAGCAGGCCTGGATTTGCTATGGCAAGAGAACAAAGATGCCATGCAGGTAAACTGTGACCTTTTTTCAGAGATCACAGACTTCCACTTCAAATGCAAGACATTAGATCCAAACTGTTTGGGCCACAACATTGTGTACATTGTATGTTGTGCCTTTTTCCTGCTTAAGAGAAAAGACAGAGGGAAGACAGAGATTTCTTGCTTTTGTAAACTTTTATCTTGTTTGATCTGCATGACAGTGACCTTTGTTAGCTATGCTGGTCTGTAAGTTTAAGGCATGCTGATTTGAATTGCAAGCTTCATCGTTCTCTGAAAAAAAATTCACAAGGTTAGTTAGTGAGGATTAAAAAAAACTCTTCAAGGTTGTTTAAGGTTGTTCAGGGAATGTGACCTATTGTTATGTCTGGAGGATGATGGAAATTATCCTGAAACATTTAGCTGAACTTTGTTTTAAAAGATAAAGCTAACAACAATGAAAACTGCAAGAAGCATCCCCAAGGTGTATGATTTCACACTGGATATAACAAGTAGCATTTTTCTGCACTTAAAGCAGAAAAAAAAGTGCTGCAAAATGAAGTTTGGTCATTAATTGGGCCAAGTGATCTTTACTTACAAGGTTATTCCTGCAGTGATACCCTTTGCAGCAGATTAATTTTCACATTCTTTTCCATTACTGAAAAGGGAGAGAGAGAGAGAGAGAGAGAGAGAGAGAGAGAGAGAGAGAGAGAGAGAGAGAGAGAGAGAGAGAGAGAGAGAGAGAGAGAGAGAGAGAGAGAGAGGACCAACTACATTCAAGTTTTAAAAACAGTGCTATAGTAAGAATGCTAGATTCCTACATTCATGATATGTATTTTTGGTATACATTAATAGAAAGAATGAATCCTTATTCACAAAATATGGAGACCTCATGAATGTATGGAACAAATATGACAGTAATAATTGAGGAATAAAATGGCAAAACTTCTTAAAACTATACACAGTGAGAATAATCATCACCATCATTATTTCTTTATTCTAACCCTTTATGGCAAAACAATACAGGGTTTAAGCAAAAACAAAAGCCTGTTGGAGATTTGCTTCCAGACATTATAAACTTCAGTTGAGTAAATTGATTCCAGTCTTAGTTCTTGCAGCTGTATAAAATTACAACAAAATTAGTGAATGATTCACTTGATCCATGATAGGACTTGTGCAGGGATGTAATACTATATAGAAAGAATGGGAACCAATTCATAGGTTCCAAACAGTAACTGACTTAAACAAAATGCCTTCTTATTTGAGAACTCTACAAGACATGGGTTTTGTTTGTAGATTTTATAGTCTGTAGCTAAACATGAACACAAAAATGCATACACATGGATTATATGGAGATGATCGTTAACAGAACATACATAGATCGTGAAGAATGCATTCAAGTGAATTTTAGAAAAAATGTAGAGAAAATAAAATGAACCTTTGTTAAAATGAGAATCTGATTAAAGCTAAATTAATAGATCCCTAAGATGGGTCCTCTGGCAAAAAACTGTGATGATATACCGCAGTATAATTTCTTTTAATCTCCAAATGCAGTTTCCAGTTCTGGAAAGTTATTTAAAAGAAGAAAAGATAACAAAATTGTAGAAAGAGATGGGTGAAATTCAGATATCAGCTTCTTACATACGGTAAGTTGGTTGCTTAAAAATTAAGTCATTTGTATCTTTCAAAATGGAAAAATACTAGACTTGTCATTACTAACTACATTTTAAACTGTATGTAAAAGTATGTTACTTATCTAAAATTATTATATAAACTGTAACAATTGGTAATAAAATAACTTTTTTTCTTGGAAATGAAATTTTTTTTACTTATATGGCAGGAAATATTGGGAATCATAACCCAACATTTTGGAGTGTGGTAAATTGGAGAAAGCCATATTTTAATAATCCTCATATAATCCCTTTTTTTCCTAGCCTCTTTACTTGAATCTATCCCTATTATCTATACTTACTTTTTAAAATAATTTTAAATTTTTTTTTTGTAAAGAATGCAATTTTTTATACACCACCAAAACCACAACCGTGGCCCCTTTGGATGCAGGACAATAATTGGAAGTTGAATTGAGGAGATTGCCTAGTTTCCTTTTACTCCAGTGAACTGAAGTAAAACTGAAGTTTGCTAAATCTTATGTTGTTCTAAACCAATGGCTGAATCTGTAGAATAACATAGAGAAGTCATTAGGAAAAGTACTGAGTACTAAATATGCCCTAACTTTATTGGGTTTCTACTTCCTGCTGTACCCAAGAATGTTTGCCCCCATACTATATTTATTTATTTATTTATTTGTTTGTTTGTTTGTTTGTTTGTTTATTTATTTATTTATTTATTTATTTATTTATTTATTTATTTATTTATTTATTTATTTCTGTGGCTTTGGAAAAGGTGCAGGGAAGAGCAACCTATTTGTTCATTCACATGTTTTTCTCTTTGTTGTAAGCCGCCTGGGAGTTGGGCGGCATACAAATCTGAACAAACAAATAAATAAATAAATAAACTAAGATGATTAAAGGCCTGGAGACTAAAACATATGAAGAACAGTTGCAGGATTTGGGTATGGCTACTCTAGAGAAAAGAAGGACTGGGGTGACATGCTAGCAGTATTCCAGTATTTTAGGGGCTGCCACAAAAAGATGGGGTCGACTTACTTTCCAAAGCACCAGAGGGCAGGACAAGAAACAATGGATGGAAATTAATCAAGGAGAGAAGCAACCTGGAATTAAGTAGAAACTTCCTAACAGTGAGGACAATTAACCAGTGGAACAGCTTGTCTTCAGAAGTTGTGGGTGCTTCGTCACTGGAGGTTGTAAGAGAAGATGGACAGCCACTTGTTCACATATAGGGCCTCCTGCTTGAGCAGAGGGTTGGACTAGAAGACCTTCAAGGTCCCTTCCAGCTCTATTCTGAATTGAAATTTTGAATTTAGGGATTTATTCATTATGTGTATATATCAGCCAATCTGGTGACTTATGTCAGTGTCCATTAAGTCATGAATGCAGGAAGAAAGTAGCAATAAAATAAGTAAGATAATTAAAAATCATCATTACAAATAACCATTGCATTAACAGACTAATTTCAAAAGAACAACTCTGTTATGATAATTTTCTGGAGAGATGCCAAAGTTAGTACCAGCAGGGATAACTTGGAGGTTGGGGTAGGAGGGGAGAGTCCATTAAAAAGCACCACTTCTTTCATCTGTGAACTGCATGGATTAGATCTTTCTGGAGGAGATGAACCTGTAATATTGAAGATGGCCCTACATCCCAGGCTCTTTGCCCAAAGTGATTTCCCCCCCAAGCATATATTATATTATCTCTTTATTCAGAAATACTGAAAAGAACCGGGTATATGAATATTCTGCAACTGAATTATTAATTTGCTTCCAAAATATATTTCAAAATGTATTGGGACCAAGACTCTTTATTTTCTTTATAATTGCCATCCTGTGAAGTGGCAGGTCTTGCCCCTGAAAATGGAGGTGCATACAGCTGGTTGCTCGCACAATGGTCTCCTGTGTCAATAAGAAATCAACTATTACATTGCAGTTCTTGATCTAAGCAAGACCTTATAGTCCAAATCAGCTCCTTTTTAATGGAAGGCTAGGTTTGTGTCAGGGGTGAAATGCTCCCGGTTCGGGCAGGCTGGTCGGTCGTCATAGAGCCGATAGCGATCGCAGCGCGAGGCGTCCCCCACCCGCTTCCCCCACCCGCCTGGACGCCGCCATTTGGGTTCTTTTACCCTCTGCGCATGCGCAAAGTGTTCTGCGCCTGCACAGAGGGTAAAAGAACCCAAATGGCGGCGTCCAGACGGGTGGGGGAAGCGGGTGGGGGACGCCTTGTGCTGCGATCGCTATCGGCTCTATTGGCTCTACGACGACTGACCAGCCCGCCCGAACCGGGAGCATTTCACCCCTGGTTTGTGTATGTGTTATAGACACTTATTTTTTAGGCTTCCGTGTAAGACTAGAAAAAAGAAATGAAATTCCGCTTTAAGAATTGTGCTAATTACATTGAGTCTTTAACCAGAGGTCTTCAAACTTGGCAACTTTAAGACTTTAAGACTTGGCAACTTTAAGACTGGAGAATTCTGGGAGGTGAAGTCCACAAGTCTTAAAGTTGCCAAGTTTGGGGAGACCTGCTTTAACACAATGGCATATTTTTAAGGCTCACCAGGCTAACAAAACTGCTTCAAAAAAAATACAACTGACATAAGCTACGTTCATCCTTGTAAAAAATAAAAGCATTTCTTCTGAATCATTTTTGAAACATACACAACCCCAAATGCATTCAAACATTCATTCATTGCATAGGAAGTGGCTGAATCCTTTACATATCAGCTGCTTCCTACATCCCTGTCCCATTTTTCATCCTTTTCGTTACTCTTAATTCACCTTCATCCAGCGATCTTATTTATTTTCTTTATTTAAAAATGTGTGCATGCTTGACGTAAATCAATTCACAAATTAATTGTGAAGGCTGATCATTGGTGTCACGATGTGAATAATTGCCAGTTGTGCATCTCTACTGTTTCCTAAGGTTATTGTATTTATAATCAAGCAGACATGTGATATGTTTTACTATGCATGCGTGCATTCCAGGAGTTTTTGTCAACTCCCACTTCCTTTCTTTCCTCCTTTCCTTCCTCCATGCCTGCCGAGGCAGTCGTGAATTCATTAGCTGAAAAGATGTAGCTTATTAAGGGTTTATTTTTATTACTTTTGTACTGAAATAAATATTTTGTTAATTAGATTTGAATCTCGGTTTTATTTTCTAATGCGAATGACTTCAAGGGAGCAAGATCCAAAAATCGCCTCTGATAGGAACATTTCCTATCCTTGACAATTGGCAACAGTGACAAATAAAATGGTGATTACCTAAACCAAGATGGTACTTCTTATGGTCCTCCTTTTATTTTTCTTAATCTGTTATAGTAAATTGATCCTTTCCTAATTTCTGGAATATTAAGATTTGGTTAAATGTCCAAATGCTAGCTAAGCTTAGGTGATCTTGATGTATGATACCAAAATATGCTGTTCATAACCAGAAATACATTTTTTTAAATGTGTAAGCAGGTTGCTACTTGCCATGAAGACTGAGTTGAGGAAGAATTTATCCTGAAAAAAAGCTTAGAAATCTGCTTAGTTTCAAAGGGTGAGCAGACTATGACAGTAAAATATAGTTAGTGTGCTTTTTTAGCTGCTTCCCAATAAGGCAGCTGGGTTATTAATAGTAAAGTCTCAGCAGAAAAAAAATTTATTTGCAGTAGTGATTTAGGGTTTGTCAAGGACTTTGGAGACATTTTAATCTAGCAGGAACAGATGGTTGAAAAATTTAAAAAATGATTTGGTAGGAAACTCCTCATTGTTAAGACACTGAGGCTGACCTGTTAATGCAATCACTGGGGATGGTATGCTGGTGACAGGAGATGCCTAAGGCATCAGAGATAAAAGTAGTCTTCTTCCCTATATTTCTTCTGTGCAAAACAGATGGATTCTCAGCCCTAGGAAGTAGTCAAGACAAGAAGCCCAAACTGCATCTCTAGTCCCCCATCTTTAATTTCCAAGAAACATGGTTCCTTATGAAATGTTTACCATGTCCCCATTTTTCCTGTAGGCTAAGCTGCCTCTTATCTGGCTATTGCCTAAACCCGTGATGGCGAACCAATGGCATGCGTGCCACAGGTGGCACGTGGAGCCATATCTGCTGGCACGCGAGCCATTGCCCTAGCTCAGCTCCAGCGCGCATGTGCGTGTGGCCAGCTGATTTTTGGCTTGCGCGGAGGCTCTGGGAGGGCATTTTCGGCTTCTGGAGGGCCTCCAGGGGGGTGGAGGAGGCCGTTTTGGCCCTCCCCAGGCTCCAGGGAAGCCTCTGGAGCCTGGGGAGGGTGAAAAAAAGGCCTACAGGGCCCACCGGAAGTTGGGAAATGGGGGAGTGGGGGATTGTGCACGCATGCGCAGGGGTGTGGGGGGCATGGGGGAATTTAATTATGGGCACGTACGCACGTGCAATAGCGTGCACATGCGCACTTTTGGCACCTGAGGTAAAAAAGGTTCGTCATCACTGGCCTAGACTGTTGCCACTGCTGTTCCTCCTTCTTCCCACCTACAAGGTCATTCCTGCATACTATTACATGAACAGAATGACTTCACTGATCTTTACACACATTTGGGAAATTTTTGCTGTTGCAGAAAGGGTATGTGTTCCTGAAGCAGACAGGATCCCATCAGGAGTATCATCTTACAGGACCTTGGAACCAGAGGTGGGATTCAGCAGGTTCTGACCAGTTCTGGAGAACCCGTAGCGGAAATTTTGAGTAGTTCGAAGAACCAGTAAATATTATTATTATTAGTCATCAAGCGTATATGATAACAGCAAAGTATAAACATAATTATATATATATATATATATATATATATATATATATATATATATATATATATATATATATATATATATATATATATATATATATATATATATATATATACATACACACAGTATATACAGTATATATATACAGTATATATATACAGTATATATATATACAGTGTGTGTATATAGATAGATAGATAGATAGATAGATAGATAGATAGATAGATAGATAGATAGATAGATAGATAGATAGATAGATAGATATAGATATAGATATAGATATAGATATAGATATAGATATAGATATAGATATAGATATATAGATATATAGATATATAGATATATAGATATAGATATATATATATATATATATATATATATATATATATATATATATATATATATATATATATATATATATATATATATATATATATATATATATATATATATATATATATATACAAGCATGATTATGAGTACAAGAAGTATGAATATATGGATGCATTTGGACAGGAACGGTAGGCACGATTGTGCGCTTATGCATGCCCCTTACAGACCTCTTAGGAATGGGGTGAGGTCGATGGTAGATAATCTAAGGTTAAAGTTTTTGGGGTTTGGAGAAGAAACAATTGAGTCAGGTAATGTATTCCAGGCATTGACCACTCTGTTGTTGAAGTTGAATTTTTTACAATCAAGTTTGGAGCGGTTTACATTAAGTTTGTACAGTATCTATTGTGAGCTTACCTGTTAGTCCTCTCCTGTTGCATAGGTAATAAAAGTTAGCATAAACTCTTGGCTTGTCTTGGGCCAAACTAAAGTTTTCTAATTTGACTACTACTTCTGGATTTTAAAAGGAGAGACCTCTTAAAGATTAATCACTAATTATTGCACTGGGTCTCAACTAGAGCATTGGTTTCAATTATCTAATACTTCTCTGTTATAAGATTGATCTTAAGAAAAGTATCGCATTGTCTCTTATTCCTAGAATCACAGTATTTGCAAACTACAGTATCTCCTTCTTGACTTACAAATCCTGAAATAATGAGATTGCTCTTACTTCCTAGAACTGGATATCAGTCCTGATGGAATTTGCATCAATAGCTCATATCTTTTGCCAGGTCCCAGGCTAATGATTCAGGAGGTATTTTTATAAACCATCTTCAAACTCTTGTATGATCAGTGAAGAGACCTACCAAGCAGTAAAAAGGATAATAAGAAAAATTCTTCCTAATATATGTCATAGATTAATTGGTGGATATGGGAAAATAGTTCATTTTGCCAGAATTCTTTTAACTTCATTCCTTTCTTCTTAATACATTTTGCTGAGACCCAAGCTTGGAAGAGGAATTAATTTTGGTTTAAGGTAATAGGCAAAAGCTTGACCCATCATTGGGATAAATTCAATGCCAAAAGGATAAAAGAATCTGTAGTGCCTACAGCAGCAATACTGAAGTAATCAACATATTAATTAAAACCATTTAGTGTGGTTATTGAATATGAAACAGCCAGCCTTCTTTAAAGCATTCACGGATAAATCTGTAGCATGACCATGGTGACTGATGCACAAATGAGTTTTTTTTTTAAAAAAAAAGATCTGAAAACTCGGTGATGCTGTATCTCAGTTGTAAATAACCAAAGATTCTGGCAGGCTCTGAATATTAAGAGAAGGGATAATTCATAATTATAATTTCTAGAGCTGCTGGAGATCTATGATACATCTACAGTTTTAATCTATGTGATTTGGTTATATCCGGAACTCAGAATGGTGGGTTTTTTGCAATTTTTTTTTATTTTTTCCTCCACCACTTATACAATTCAATACACATATACCTTAAAATGTTACAATAAAATACACAGTTTTACATTATAATCCATCATTCAAAAGTCAATATCTTATACAACGTTTACTTCATCAATCATCAGCCTGTTCTGTTTTTTTTTCATTGCACTCCCCTCTCTCTACCTCCATCTTCTCCTCCTACTTTCTTACTCCTTCACTCCTCCTCTACCTCACTCTACTCCTTCTCTTCCTCCCCTTCTACTTCCTCTTACACCCTCTTTGCCTTCCCCTGAGTACTCTTTTATACTAAGTCCTCTTATGTTTGACAGCCTGATGATAAAATCTCAAATTTAAACTCATCCTGTCCCTCTTAGAAAAAAAGAATTATTATTATTATTATTATTATTATTATTATTATTATTATTATTATTATTATTATTATTATTATTATTATTATTATTATTATTATTATTATTATTATTATTATTATTATTATTATCATTATCATTATCATTATCATTATCATTATCATTATCATTATTAATTAATTTGTTTATTTGTTTATTTGTTTATTTGTTTATTTATTTATTTATTTATTTATTTATTTATTTATTTATTTATTTATTTATTTATTTATTTATTTATTTATTTATTTATTTATTTATTTATTTATTTATTTATTTATTTATTTATTTTGGTTTTCTTATATGCCGCCCAACTCCCGAGGGACTCAGGGCGGCATACAGCAGAGAAAATACAAGAATAACAAGAAAATACAAGAATAATATATATATATAATATTATTATATATATAATATATATATAATATAAATATTATAATATATTATATTATTATATCATTTCTTTATATGTAATACTTTATTCTAGGTATATGCTGTTAACTCCATCTTACTCCAAAAAAAAAGGAAAAAAAAAGAAAGTCTAATTTTGTCATCTGGGATATTCACCAATTAATTTTTAAATTATTCTTCCAAATTAACCGCTGTTGATTTGATTTCCAAGATAGTTACTATTTCTCCTACTACTTAATTTTAAGCCATATTGCTTCCTCCACTTTTTTGTCTCTTTATTCAGCGTTTATGTTTTTTATCCTTTATTCTAGCTCAAACTAAATGCCCAATTATACATTCCAATTTCTTATATTAATCATCAAAATTCTTCTCGTATTAATCATTATTCTATCTGCCTTATTCCAAATCAATTAATTCTTCAACTCTTAACATGATAAATTTTTTCAAATAGATTTAAACAGATCTCGTGTATTAAATACTAAACAATCATAGTTTCCACTGTCTCTAATTCTTTGTTTTCTATATCAATACAGATATTTAATTATATTAGATCCAAACATTAATCTAATACCATTATCAATTCATCCATCTAATATATAATATTAATCTATGTAAAAAAACAATTATTAATTTTACAGTCCATCCAGCTGCTAAAAAATGTAATCCACAGCCTCTTTCAATTTTAAATTTCCATTTTGTAGTTAAAAAGCCAAGCCAAGTATTTTTGTTCCTTTATTATCAGTCTTTGTTCAAGTTCAGTCTTATCCAAATAATCCAAACAGTCTTTCTGCTCCTTTATTTGTTGTTAAAAATTTCAGTCCAGTTTTGTTCTTCTCCGTCTCAATCCAAATGTTATCTTTTATACAATAACAAGCTGCTCTATTCAAAGTCCACAGCTGTTAAAACATCCCTGGTAATACTCCAACATTGCAGTAATTTTATCCATCCAGTAGATGGCTCTTCCCATCTCAGTTTCTCAGCTCTGCCTTTTTTAAATTTTTATTCAATTCTTCAATTTTATAAATCATTATAAATCATTTCCAGGACATAGATTATCCTCCTTCAAATTCCCAAATCTTTAAAAGCAATCCTGTCTTCAATATTGGGCTTTAGTTATATTCCATTCAGAAAAAGAAACTTTTTCCCCCACTCCATAGTCTCCATTAGCAAAGCAGCTGCTCCTTAATTTCTGGCCCTTTTGTTCCCCTTTGATGTATTTAAATAGCTTTTCTTAAGGTTTTTTCAGGCAAAATCACTCACCAACTTCTTTTCTTCTCCACACTCTCCAGTACATCACTTTAAATTTCTCCTCCCAGATAACTCCAATCAGCTTCAAAAGAATCCTTTCGATGTGACCGCCGCGACTAGGACGGCATATAAGAGCAGTCTTCTGATCACCGCCGGTTGAGGGCAAACCCGGCCCCCTGGGGCTTTGCAGCCCCCCCCCCCAGTCTGCCAGCAAGCGCCCTCTTCTTCACCACCCCTTCAGGGTGGTTTCTGACCTGGTCCTGTCCAGACCAGGTCCCCGGACAGCGCGGATTTGGGGCTTCCCTGCGGAGCGCGGGGAAACTGTGTAGCGGCGTGACTTTGGCCACGCCTTCCTCCCCGGAACTCAGAATGTTTGGGGTACATTTAAGGCTACTATATATCCTCTAGTAAAACAGAGAAATTGAGCAGAAAACCTGCAGAAGTGACAATAATTTAAAGGTAAGAATGTGAAAAGTTTCCCTTCTGGGCTTCCCATTGGTGGACATATTCATGAAGCTTATGTCTTTTAAGAAGACATTACTTACTTATTTTTATTGTGCCTTTATTAAATCAATTAATATTATAAATTTGATATTTGTAATTTAAATACGTTAAGCTTTTTGTACTTATTTACTACAAAAAGCTGTAAGTATCAGAACCATTAGACTTTCACGTTACTCTTTTTTGCCTTTTGTGCTTCCCTATTTTGGGACAGATCCCCTATGATTTAACACAACACTGATCCATTGATCCAGAGAATGATTGTGCTGCGTAGAGCTCTTGCCTCACAATCAGGTGGTTATGAGTTCGATCCTAGTTAGAGGCAGATGTAAGGGTCTCCTGCTTTGGGCAGGGGGTTGGACTAGATGACCTGCAAGGTCCCTTCCGACTCTGTTAATCTGTTAAATTTATAAATTACATTTATAATATGAATTATATATTATATAAATTATTATAAATTATAAATGACCCAAGGTGGCAAACATACCTAATATCTATTTCTTCTATTTCCTCCACAACAAAGTGCCTGGCCCAAAATCACATGTTAGTCTGAAAAGATGAGATTCTGAAATGTTTGGGGCCCAACTGCAGAGAGCATGAGATGGAGGGGCGTCAGAAGGGGTAATGTCAACTATAAAACCAGGTGGACTGCAAGAGTAAAATGACCTCCTGTTGAAGTTCAGCTAAAAGGGAGGGAGAGAGGGAGGGAAATACATTTCAACCAACAGAAATTGGATAATAGTTGATTAATCTCTATCATTTTCCCTTATCTGAGCTACTTCCAGAGCAGCTATCATTGTCCTAACAGAGGGCCCAACCAGGGGTGAAATCCAGCAGGTTCTGACAGGTTCTGGAGAACCGGTAGCGGAAATTTTGAATAGTTCGGAGAACCGGCAAATACCACCTCTGGCTGGCCCCAGAGTGGGGTGGGAAGGGAGATTTTGCAGTATCCTTTCCCTGCCACGCCCACCAAGCCATGCCCACAGAACCGGTAGTAAGAAAATTTGGATTTCACCACTCTCTCTAATGTTTATAGTACAGCTGCAAGTGTTAAATCCTGGCCATAAAAAAGGAGCTGAGTATCATTGCAGAATAAAACCCCCGAGAATTCTTAGGTTAAGAAGTATGACATGAGAAATTTAGATTACCTGAACTGTTCCAAGTTCCCTTTCTCTTAGTTCGACTTGTTAATCAGACATGTTGCAGAAATAAATGTATCTAAAAAGAAAATGCCCATTTGTTATCAATGTTTATTAAAAAAAAGAACACATAAGCAAGTCAGCCAGCTGACTGCCTCCAGAAAAGAAAGCTTGGAGATGAAGGATTTCAAACTGACCTGATTATCCAGGAATATTGGGAAGAGGGTGCTAGGCCAAAGAAATGTTAACCAAATTTCCACTAGATGAAGAAGCATTTTCTCCCTTTAGCTTGCTTTAGTTTGTCCTAGAACAGCGGTCACCAACTGGTAGTCCGTGTACCACTGGTGGTCCGTGAGAAAATTTTGGTGGCCCGCAGAAAAATTATTTGCATGTTTTATGTTGCACTAAATCAGGGGCCCTCAAACTATGGCCTCTGGACCAGATACATGCAATGAATGCTTGTGTTGCTGCAAAGAGTCTCCCCCTTTGGGGTCTTTTTGTGTGGGTCAGAGGGGGAAAGGAATTCCGACTTGGGGTCTGCTTCAGCCTCCTGGTGTGGGGCTTTGGGCGAAGGCTGGAGAGAAGTGCCGCAGGTGGCGAAGAGCCGGAGGGCCTTGTTCCAGTGGGACTGCATCATGGCCTGGAACTGGCTGACTATCTCAGCCCGCTGACCCTCCAGACGCAGGTACCTGGCCTTGCACTCCCCCAGGTCTTCCCTCTGCTTAGAAAGCCTATGCTGGTAGTCCTCAGTGAGGTGCTTCTGCTGAGCCTCCTTCTCAGTAAGATCCAATTTGAACTGAGCCAGCTGTTTTGCCAACTCTTTCTGATGGTGGCTGCTTAGCTCCAACAACTGCTTCCTGTTGGGTCCCTAAGGAGCCCAGGCGGGCAGGCGAGGAGTGGCTGGGAGGGGAGGGGTGAGTAGAGGCTGGCGAGGCTCCCCTTGACGTGAGTGACATTGAGTTGGCCACGCCCACCCAGTCACATGACCACCTAGCCACATCCACTCTGCCGTGGTCCCTGAGGTCCGAAAGGTTGGTGACCCCTTTCCTAGAATAATAGTAACAACAATACCATATAATTTGAGATCACAACGTGTCAAGATCTGAAAATTGAAATTGAAAGATTATGGCACAGACCAGCCATGCTGGACCCAGTGGTTATCTGCACACAGGGTACCATACCAAAAAATAGCACTTAGAAAATTTCCACATTGATGAAATTGTCCATCTGTCAATTACAAAAGGCCAGATTGCTTGGATTCGCATATGGCATACAGTACTATGTTAATACATGTACAACTTCCTAGGTTCTTGGGAAGAACTCAATGTGTATGAAGACCAACACCACCTAAAGAAGTGGCAGCTGTGACCTTACATTTTTGTGTATATAATTCATAAATGATGTACATTATTATTACTATAATAAAAGTATAAGAACTAGAAAGAAAAAAAAGGGGGCAAATCAAGTCACCTCATGACATAATTGGTAGCAAAATTATAGAATGGCTTTCCCATTAAAAGACTGCTACTGCAATGTTCCCAAGGCAAAGTAGCGAACTTCTAACATCAATCATGGCTTCTGTTAGTTAACCAGTATGTTTGTTTTCCTCCAAATAGCAGCATTTATATAGCCCTGTTTTTATCCTTCGGGTTTAGTAAAAAAAATGCATGTGTGGTTGGAAAACATTAGATCTGCATGCAATTTGCCTTCCCCTTCTCTCAAGCAATGATTGGGAGCTTAAAGATATACCAGCAAAAAAAAAGCATTTTTTTCACTTGTGATGCATCTTTTGAAGTCAACTTCTAAATTTCTTTTCTATGATCAATGAATAACATATATTGGCATCAGTGAACAAATATATTGATATTTAACTGTTTCTCAATGTGATCTGAAGTATTATCAACCATGATAATACCATGCCATGCAGAGGTGGGTTTCTCCCGGTTCGGACTGGTTCTATAGAACCAGTAGCAGGAATTTCCTCCCGCTCGCTGAACCGGGAGCGATCGCCAGTTGGCCACACCCCCGAACTGGCTCTAATGACAGCACCGTAGGGCCACCACCTTGTTTTTTTGCTTCTGTGCATGCGCAGAAGCTTGGTTTTCAGCACTGTGCATGCGTGCGCACACATGGCGTGCGAAGCATGCGCACCCACATGGCGCGGGAGGAAGCAACCTGGTGGCGAGGTAAGTTAGAACCCACCCCTGATGCCATGGAGATGCAGTGTCTTTATTCTGTCCACTCCATTCCACTCCATTCTGGGCTTTGCAGTCTGAGATCATAGAAGGAAGACAGGAAACAAAAATATAATTCATTATAAATAAGAGAATTTCTAAGTTTCTAAACTGGTCACTTTTCACTTTCAGTACCATGAAACAAGATATTGTGTGATTGACTGATGTTCTTGTTAAAAGGAGTAAGGGATCTGTACCAGGGGTGGGTTGCTCTCTTACCTTGCTACCAGTGCGCTGCACGCGCATCACCATGTTTCGCGCACGCGTGCCCCCTCGTGAGATTTTGGTGTGATTATGCTTCCGCACATGCGCGGAAGCAAAAAATCGCCCAGAAATTCTGAAAAAAAGATGGCTGCTCCTAGGGACCGGCAACCGACTGCACCAGGTCGGTAGCCTCTTCGTGATGTCACCAGCCCACCGCTACCGGTGCAATAGAGTGGACCGCACCGGTAGGAACCTACCACTGATCTATACAAATTGTGTCACATCTTACTTCAATAACCTTTGGGTTGTTTTTGTACCTTGAAGGTGAATTAAGATACCTTGGTTAAAAGAAGAGCACAAGGCAATGACCTGACTATGTTTGCCGGGGAAAATAGCAGAGGGAGAAGCAAACCATCTTAAAAACCAGGAGTAGCTTCATTGTTTTAAAGTCTTTTCTGCAGTCGGAGCAACAAATGAGCAGTGCTCTGTCGAAAAATAACATACTGTGCTGAGAACTATTTTAATAGGGAAGGGACGTAGCACACATTATATGTCTGCCTAGGATCCTGCAGCCACAAAAAGCTTTTGTTAATGGAACAGCAGCAGGAGCATTAATAAGGTCTCAGGGTGATCTGCAGGACTGTTGACCAAGACAATGGGCAGCTCAATTAACCTGCTAGGTAAAATCTAGCTAGAATATAGCAGCACCTTCCCAACTGTGGATTTATATTTAAATGTATATTTAAATATTAAATGCAGCTCAATGGTGGGATTCAAATATTTTTTCTATCGGTTCTGTGGGCATGGATTGGTGGGGGGCCATGTGACTGAGTGGGCATGGCCAACTTGACATCAATCATGGCCATGGCCACTCAGTCACATGATCTCCCACCAAGCCATGTCCACAGAACATGGTAGGGAAAAAAATTGAACTTACAGCTATTGCAGCCTTTCTTTCTATCTATTTTCTGCCCAGGCCTGGCCTAATCTGTCAAAGGCCTCCTTCTGCATTCTGCATGCTCTCCCTTCCCCAGTTGCATGAGTCACCCCATTTCTCTTCCTTTCCCCTTTCCCCGCTTCCTCCCCCATGACCGCCTCTTTCTTCGGGCTTACCTTCCTTCTGTGGCAGCTGGTGGCAGAGGGGAAGACAAGCTCTCTTTTTTGGTGTGACTGCGAGAAGCCTCCCAGATGCCGCCTCTTTGCCAGCCACTTCCCAGTAGTGGCAGCTGGGAGGCTTCTTGCAGTCACACCAAAATAGAGAGCTTGCCTTCCCCTCTGCCACCAGCTGCCACAGAAGGAAAGTAAGCCTGAAGAAAGAGGTGATCATGGGGAAGGAAGCGGGGCTAGGGCCAGGACCTGTGAAGGAGGGGAAACAGGGCAATGCATGTGACTGGTGAAGGGAGCGGGTGGCGAGTAGGCGGCGGCTCCAGGGCAAGGTCGGAGCTGCGTTCCCTGACCTGGCCGAGGCATGCAGCGGCTCTGGGGCCTCAGGGAATGGTGCGTCATTGGGGGCCCAGCCCCCAACCTAAGGCGAAGGGCAAGCGGGCGGCATGCATTGCTTACTTTGGTGAGCTGAACTGAGCTGAGCGGGCATTGGCAAGGCTACTGGAGAGGCAATTAGCTGGACCGTGTGGCGTAGGCAACATATATAGGGTGGGGGTGAGCTGGGCGAGCGGTGAAAAGCTGGAAGGGGCGAGCGGCAAGCAGGCAGGAGGGGCAAGCTGCGACCTGGCAACCAGTCGCGGGGCCACCCAGAGGTGGTATTTACCGGTTCAGCGAACCAATCCAAATTGCCGCTACCAGTTCACCCAAACTGGTCCAAACTGGTAGAATACCACCTCTGGCTCAATCAGAGAAAAACAGTAAATGGTTAGTTTCAGAAGGACAATTCCATGGAAACAATTTGGCAATTGAGAGAAACATCTTTTGATTTCTTTACTGGCTAGCAGGTAGGTTGATTATAAGACAAATTGTATGTGATGTCTCAAAAAAAACAATATAATAATTGGTGGGCTTAGTTATTAAAAGTTCTAGTAAATGTTCAGTTCCAGCAAGAAAGCAAGAAATATTATATCAATATTTATTTGTTATCAAGATCAAAGAATTTTGAACAACTAGAGAATAAAGGCATCCAGAGATGGAGAAGTCACCCATAAATTTAAGAAAAAGTAGCCAAGATTTAAATGTCCATTATCAGAAGTTTTGATCTCATCACCATCCTCTAAATTGTTTTCATCATGTCTGCAGAAAACAGAATAGATCACTTGGCATGCTACTTTACATCTCTGTTCTGCTCCCCTTATATACATGAAGGGTTAAAACTGGAATAATAAAGGCCACAACCTTTACTTACCCACAGTATTGTTTCCAGTAACACTGGAACATTTTTATATTTAAATACATATATAATGTAAATAGTTGCTTTTTCTGATTTGTCTGCCTTTTGTCTTGATTTTTCCCCACTTAAAAGCTTTTGATGTTTGCTAATCCTTAATAAACATAATCAAGCTATATTTTTGTTAGCTGGTGTGTGTTCTTGCTCTGATACGGATACAGGAATTGACTGGGGAAAAATAAATGGAATATGACCCACAGTAATTTTCCAACTAAAGCAAGATCAGCCACAGCTGGCTGATGCATCTGTAAATAGTGAATGCATAGCTGTGGAGCCCAGTTTGGCAAGGCTTGGATGAGAGAGGAATATTGCTGTACATGAGCTAAGGATTCACTAGGCCAGTGATGGCAAACCTTTTTCTGGTTGCATGCCAAAAGTGTGTGTGTGCACCCGCAATATTGCGCGCATGTGCCAGCACCCACAATGCAATGCGTGCCCCACCTGCGCATGCCTGCATGACTGCCCCCTGCACATGTGTGCATGACTGCCCCACCCCTGCACATGCACGCTTCCCCACACATGCCCCCTCAGCCCATTTTGGGCCTGGAAAGCCTCCTGCATCAAACTTTGCCAGCGCGAATGGTCTGCCGCCACTGCTCCTCATCCTCCTGCCGGCCTTGCGCTCCGGGCAGCGTCCAGCATGGCTGTTTGCACCGGCAAATGTTGGTACCTTAGACTTCTTCTAAGGGAGCATTCCCGGCCAGTGTGCCTCTTATCACTTACCCCAGCTGCCGGGGAAGTGGCAATGTGAGAACCGCTGATGCCAGGCACGAAGGGGTGGGGGCAGCAGAAACAGCAGGCTGGGGTTTCCCTCCCTCCCCGCCAGAGGCTTTTATCCTTTCCAGACCAGCTCCAAGCAAGCTGTGCACAAACTGCAGCAGCTCTTGCACTGCTGCCTGCACTGCTTGCTTGGAGCTGATCTGGAAAGGAAAAAAACGCAGCCAAATTAGGCAGGACTCACCCCACCCAGGTCCCTCTGATGGGTCTCCCTATGTAACCTCCACGCTGAATTATGTGACCTGATATTGATCGCCCACCCAAAAGGAGCCCACCCTCTGAGCTCTTCCAAGCGCCCGCTTTCTGCAGCGAATGAGCTGGGAGCGTGAAAAGCTCTTCCCCTCTACCTGCATGCTGTTTATTACTGGCTCTTCACCCCCCTCTGCACCCAGGTAGTAGCCGGTGGCCCCAGGTAGTGGCAGCTTGTTGGTCTTGGGGGGTGCAAAGCCGGTAACAACTTGCAAGTAGAGGGGAAGCGTTTTTTGCGCCTCCAGCTCATTCGTGCAGGAAAGAACGGGCGCTCAGAAGAGATAGGAGGGCGAGCTCCTTTTGGGTGGGTGAACACTGGGGTAGTTCAGCGGGGAGGCTACGTAATGAGACCCATTCGGAGGGACCTGGGTGAGGCGAGTCCTGCCTAATTCGGCTGTGTTTTTTTCCTTTCCAGACCAGCTCCGAGCAAGCGGTGCAGGCAGCGGCGCTGACGTTTGCACATGGGGCAGGATTTGCTGGCTGGGTGGCCACCTGCCCCACCCGCTGCTCCTTCCCCAGGTCGGCTCAGCTGGCGGTGGAGCGGCAGGCATGGCAGGGATCAGGTGGGGGTGCCGCGCCACCTGCGGTTGACTTTGCACCTCCACCATTTTTATCGAGCTCCCCCCCACAAAAAAAACCTCGGACCCCAACAAACACCCATTGTTTCAGCCAAAATGGAGTTTGCCTGTCACTCCCTCGCAGACCGACTCCAGCCCTGTTGGCGTCCCAGCCCCTTACCTTTGGTGTGCCTTCATAGCTGCTCTGCCAGGCCCTTTCGGCTCTGGCACCAGGAAATGGCTGACATTGCTTCACTTCGTCCCTCTGACAGGGCAGCCCAGCTCTGGCACTCTGCAGCTCGGCACACGTGAACAGCTTTTGGAGGAGCCTTTCCTAAAGCCCGGGGAGGGCAAAAATGGCCTCGCCTCTCCGGAAGGCCGAAATCAGCTGAGCTGACAGGGCAACGCCTCCCGTGCCCTTGGATATGGCTCCACGTGCCACCTGTGGCACGCGTGCCATAGGTTTGCCATCACGGCACTAGGCTAAAGAGGGAGAGGGAGAGGGAGAGAGACAACAGCTTCAAAGATACCAATCAAAGCAGCCCATCTCTTTTAAGGGAGGAAGAAGTTTTTCAGATATCCTAAAAGACCCCTATGTTTGGAACAGGTCAGCAAAACTAGCTTCACCCAAATGTTTTGCTTGGTTCTGTTAGAAGGAAAATGTCGAGCTGTGGTAGAGCAGCTCTGCCTTACAATGCCATGTCTTCTTTAGCCCATGAATAAAGTACCACAGACAGCTTCAGCATAAGCCCACACAACTTTGCTTTATGTTTGGCAGGATAGTGTGAAAACAAGGACTCTGGGAAATGGAAGAGATCAACCCAATGTGTTTTTTAAACATTGTTTTTATTTTATTCAGAACAAAGTTAAAATAGAAAATACAAAACTCAATATAAATCTGTTAGGTCTCTGACCATAACTAATATTGGATAGAACAATATATGTCTAGCTTTTAACAGCTATAAGTCTGTTTAGCTTAGGTGTTGCAGACTGCCACAAGAGGGAGCTAGAGTTCACAGCTTATTTCTATGGGAGTCCCTCTCTGTTTGTCTTTGGTCTCTACTACTGAGTGTAGTCTCTGCTACTCATTAGAGCAAGGCCTAGAGTATGTATGCTCTGCATTTCTCTCTGTGTTGTAGTTATATATTATAGCTAAAATGTACTTGTACTGGATAATACTTGGATTGTCATTATGACTATTAAGTGTATGACTTTGGACTGTTTATAGGAAAATGCTATTTCTTAAAGTAAATTTTAATTCAAGTTAGTGTATCTGTGTGTGGCTGAGTACTTATTCACAACTGATCTCAATCTAAACGTTTCTGTATGCACAACCTTGGTAACACAAGGAATACTCTGCTAATACATTAACACTGGTTATGGGCCCAGAGAGATATTGAGAGTTAGTGTGAATATTCAGTTTCATACTCAGACAGCTAACTTGTGGTTTACTGTTAAATTAACAATGGCACAAGAACAGTCAAGTAGCTTATCCCTGATAACCAGGTTAGATGGAACTAACTATGTTTCCTGGTCTATGAAGTGCAGCTTACTTTTGCGTAAAGAAGGATTATGGACTGTGGTTAATAATCCACCTGCTATAACAGCTTGGGATCCAACAAATGATGAAGATAAGAAGAAAATAGCTGCCTTTAACCGGGATAATGAAAAGGCTCTTAGTATTATTGGACTGACACTGAGTGATCAGCAACTGGTCCATATTCATGGTGAAGATTCTGCTGCCAAGTGTTGGAGTACCTTAAAGAGACTTTATGTTCGAGATAGTGTTGGTGCGCACATACACCTTACACGTAAACTGTTCAGAGCACGTTTGTTAAAAGGTGGTGACATGTTAGCTCATTTGGAGTTTATGAAGAGAACATTACAAGAGCTACATGAAAAAGAACTGATTTTCTCAGAATTGCATCAAGTTTATATTATTCTTTCTTCTTTGGATGACTCTTATGATGATTATGTGTCTTCACTGGAAGTTTTGGCCAGAGATGAACTGACATTGACTGGCATAATAGGAAGACTGTTAGAAGAGTCTAGAAGAAGGCAAGATAGAAAACAACTGAGAGAGAAACAACCACAGGAAGAACCACAGAGAGAGAAACAACTACGGTCTTCAACTGCCTATATTGTTAGGAAATGTTATTCTTGTGGGGCTAAAGGTCATATAGCCAGATTCTGTAAAAGGGGTAAAAAGCAGAATGCTAGTAATATGCAGAGAGCTTATAATGATGTCAGTGTAGCTATATCAAGTACAAATAAAACTGTAAGCCATGATATCTGGATAATAGACAGTGGAGCATCTCAGTGTATAACTAAAAGTAAAGAGAGATTTGTTAATATGACTAAAAGTAACCAGCATGTATCATTAGCAAATGGCTGGAAATTGAGAGTATCTGGAGAAGGTAATGCATATTGTTCATGTATTAATGAAAGTTTACCAATGTTATATGTACCTAACCTTAAAAATAACTTACTATCTGTGAGAGAATTGGTAAAAGCAGGGTTTGTGGTAACTTTTCAGGGAGATAAATGTTTAATTGAAAAACAAGGTAAAAGAGTTACAGCAAGATTGCATGATGGCTTATACATTATCCATGATAGTCCATTAAATAAGGCTAATTCAGTTTATGAAAATAGAAAGCCTCATGACAAATGTATTCATTTGCTCCATAGACGTACGGGACATTTAAATTTCAAAATTTTAAAGAAAACTGTTGAGTTATCTAATGGTATAAAATTAAAACCTTGTGCAAGATATTTAAATTGTAATGCTTGCAATCAGGAAAAGAGCAAGGTAATTCCTGCAAACAGGTTAAATGGATTTAAAACCAAGGAACCATTAGAGGTTGTATTTGCTGATCTCATTGACCTAAGAAACCCAGTTTAGGTGGAGCCTGTTATATATTGAGCATAGTTGATCATTTTTCTAGATATGGTTTCTGTTATCTGATGAAAACAAAAACAGAAACATATCAGCATTTTGTAAACTGGTTAAGGTTTGTTGAACGAAAAATGAAAAAGAAACTGGTTAGTTTAGTAACAGATAATGGTACTGAGTTTACCAATAAGAGATTTGAAGATATGCTAAAGAGAGCTGGTATTGAACATAAGCGTTCTGCTCCTTTTCGGCCACAACATAATGCGCATATTGAACGTAGAGGTCAGACATTACAGGCTATGTCTAGAACCATGATTTCAGATTCTGGTTTACCAGAGAGGCTCTGGGGTGAAGCTATAATGTGTGCTAACCATGTTTTGAACAATGTAGTGAATGCAACAACTGGTGAATTGCCATTTACCCATTGGTATGGTAGGAAACCAAATCTTAGTTATTTGCATACATTTGGTGCACCAGCATGGGTGCATATTCCCACACAAGTAAGGCGAAAGGGACAACACAGAGCACGGAAATTATGTTTTGTAGGGTATGAATCTAATCATAGATCATTTAGATTCTGGGAGCCAGGTACTACTAGAGTATATTGTAGTGCAAGTGCTAAATTCCTTGAGCATGTTGGATGGAGTAAACTGGAACAGGAATACAAGGAACAAGATAGTATCGTTGTTGAGGATCCATTGTTTCCTGATGATTCTGATAAGAAAAGTACTGATGATAGGATAGTGAAAGAATCCTCAATAGAGGAACCATCTATGGATGATGTAGAAGATACTTCGATAGGGGAGGAAAAGGAAGAGGAAATTCCAACAACTTGTACTAAATTGCCTAGGAGGTCAACTAGGGAGAGACGTCCACCTGATAGATATCAGGCAAGTATTGTATGCCAGATTAATGTGGAACCGTCTAATTATAATGAACTTAAGCTGTATCCAACAAAGGAACAGGTAGCTTGGCAGGAAGCTATGAATAAGGAATTAAAATCTTTAAAGGATCTTGAGGTATATGAAGATGTAAAGTTACCACCAGGTGAGCGTGCAATAGGTTGCAGATGGGTGTATAAATTAAAGACTGGTGTGGATGGCACTGTTACCCATAAAGCAAGATTAGTTGCTCAGGGATTTGCTCAATCAGATAAGGATTATGATGAGGTATTTGCACCTAGTCTGAGAGCAAATACATTGAGAGGAGCATTAGTTTGGGCAGCTAAAAATAAATGCATAATTAATCATGTAGATGTCGAAACTGCATATCTACATGCACCATTACAACATACCATTTATATGAAAAAGCCATTAGGTTTAAAAGATGATGGAAAAAATGATTATTGGAAATTAAAGAAAAGTCTTTATGGTTTAAAGCAATCAGGTTATGAATGGAATAAATGCATTGTAAAAGAATTAGTTTCCATGGATTTTAAAGCTGGTATAGCTGATCCTTGTTTATTTAGGAGAGAGAAAGATGGTTTGATTTCTCTGTTGCTATTATTTACAGATGATATAGCGATTATAACAAAGACTGAACAAGAAGCAAATGATATTGTTTCTGAATTACAAAGAAAGTTCAAGATTAGAAATTTAGGAGAGATTAAACATTATTTGGGTCTTGATATAATGAAGACAAATAGAGGATTCAAAATTTCGCAAGCTAAGAAGATTAGCCAATTGTTAAAAAGATATAATCTGGAGAATTGTAAAACTGCTAAGACACCAATGGATCAGGGATTTACAAATAGTGATACTAAATGTCCTGTGTTTGATAAGGAGATATATCAGTCTCTAATTGGTAGTCTCTCATATTTGAGTAATTGGTCTAGACCAGATATATCTTATAGCGTAAATCAACTGGCTAGATATAATGCTGAACCAAATGAAAGGCATTGGCAAGCAGCTAAACGAATACTTAGATACCTAAAGCACACAATACATTATTCTTTATATTTAGAACCGAGAAATGAATTAGTGTTAACTGCATATGCTGATGCAAGTTTTGCTACTGATGCAATGACTCGCAAATCAACATCAGGTATAGTGGTAATGTTGGGTAATGCTTTAATAGGGTGGAAATCTATTAGGCAACAACATATTAGTTTATCCACTATGGAAGCAGAATTCTCGAGTTTATAATTAATGTGTACAGAATTGGTATATTATAAACAATTGTTAAAGGATATAGGAATTACTGTACAGGAGCCATTTATTGTGTATGAAGACAATCAATCTGCCATTAGTATGGCTAATAGTTTAGCTGTGAAAACAAGGTCGAAACATACTGATTTGAGATATCTGAATGTTAGACAATGTGTTCAAAATAAAATGGTTAAGTTGGAATACTGCATGACTGAACAGAATATTGCAGATCATTTCACTAAAGCGCAAGGTGCAATTAAACACAAAGAGTGTTGTGAAAACTATGGTTTAAAGATGTAAGGTATTATATATTGATCTACCCAAAGGGGAGAATGTTAGGTCTCTGACCATAACTAATATTGGATAGAACAATATATGTCTAGCTTTTAACAGCTATAAGTCTGTTTAGCTTAGGTGTTGCAGACTGCCACAAGAGGGAGCTAGAGTTCACAGCTTATTTCTATGGGAGTCCCTCTCTGTTTGTCTTTGGTCTCTACTACTGAGTGTAGTCTCTGCTACTCATTAGAGCAAGGCCTAGAGTATGTATGCTCTGCATTTCTCTCTGTGTTGTAGTTATGTATTATAGCTAAAATGTACTTGTACTGGATAATACTTGGATTGTCATTATGACTATTAAGTGTATGACTTTGGACTGTTTATAGGAAAATGCTATTTCTTAAAGTAAATTTTAATTCAAGTTAGTGTATCTGTGTGTGGCTGAGTACTTATTCACAACTGATCTCAATCTAAACGTTTCTGTATGCACAACCTTGGTAACACAAGGAATACTCTGCTAATACATTAACAAAATCCAAGAAGACATGAAAGGGATTCTTTCATAGAGGAAAGTAATTTGTCTCCCTTTCTTCCAGCTGAGGCTGTAATATTGGAGAAGTATACAGACTTAAACTTAAACTTCTGAACAACAAATGAAATCCACCTCACTGGTTCTTCAGCCTTTATCTCTTTGATCTGGAACTGGATCAAAGTCCTTTTGTGTATTTTTATCCAAAGATAAAGCTTCAGGTTGTAACATTCTTTGAAGAATCATTAAAGTTTGATTAAGTTTATGTAAGGTTTTCTAGCTTGAAAACCAGCTAGAAGCTAGATATTTTCCCACCTTTCTTTCTTAGATTTCAGACACTGTTCAGCCATTTTAATCTGTGGAACTTAATCAGGGAACAAAGAACACAAAAAAAATTTCCTCTAAATTTCAATCCAAAACTATAACAAAAATTCAGTAGAAATAAACTCCAGGTAATTTGCAAATTCAAAAAAACACAAAATACAATGTTGAGAGTCTAATGTCTCTTCACCACCACCCCGAATGTTGCCGTGCTTTCCAGTGGTGGGTTCCTACCAGTGCAGTCCACTCTATAGCACCGGTAGCAGCCCGCTGATGACGTCACAGTACCGGTGCGGTCAGTTGCATCACTGAAAGAATGGGTGGCAGGAGCTATCTCCATTCCCCTCCCTTCAGCAGTCCGAGAAGCCACGAACGCACGTTGATGATCCTAGGCATTTTTGCACGTTCGAGGCTCCTCGAGCTGCTGAGGGGAGGGGGAATGGACAGCAGGACCTATCTCAGTTCTCCTCCCTTCAGCAGTCCGAGAAGCCACGCCCACCTGGTCACATGGCTAGCAAGCCACACCCACAAAATAAGCCACGCCCACAGAGTGGTAGTAAAAAAATTAGGAACCCGCCCCTGGTGCTTTCCATATGGAAGGGACAGAGGTTATCCAAAACAACGCATATCAGCAGGAAAAAAAGAGAAAAAGCAATTAGAGTCTAGCAAGGGATTGAAATAAATCAGCATTCAACCACTGTTCAATTTTTAAAGCAAAAAGCAAAACAATAAGTCAAAAAGTGAAAGTTAAAATTCCAGCATGCTTAGAAAACAAAGCTGCTTGATAGGTGTCCTAAGGAATATCCTTCTGGGTTCGGTTCCAAGTGGGGAAAAAGATACTGGAAGCATGGTGACTGCTTGGAAGGATGGTTTAATGGTGGACAGCAGGACCACATGGTCTGACGTCCTGGGGAAAAGGGGGATCACATGCCTGGAGGATGTTGAAGAAGAAGAGAAAAGACGTGAGATGCTGAGAGTGCCCTAGTTTTATACCCTCTGTTGGGCCCCACCTTTCCTGTTCCTGTGTAAGAAATGTATCCCATTGGCTAGCAGACTCCCAGGGGGCGGGGGTCTTAGCTAACTCTGTAGGCTTTGTCTGTGTCCCAGGCTAGTTTGAATGCTGGCTGATGCAATCTTCCCAGGTGCCATGTGGTGAGTTTCTGTTTGCTAGATGGGTCTGCCTGAAGGGGGTAGATCTTTGTTATGTAGATTAGACTATTAACAGGCTATTAACAAAGGTGGGGGGAATGAGTGAGCTGGGCCCATTCCTTGATGGCACATTGACAAAGGTGGGGGCTACTATAAGGTGACCAGACGTCCCGCTTTTGGCGGGACAGACACGCTTTTCAAGCATGTGTCCCGTGTCCCGCATTGTTTCCAAAAAGTCACGCTTTTTGGAAAGAATGCCCGACAACAAACACATTTTTTAAAAAAACAGCGGGACGTCTGGTCACCTTAGGCTTGGTGGAATCCGAAGCACGAAAAATCGGAGAAAAATACTGTAAATCAATATTTACTAGCTATTCTTTGAAATGCTCCTTGCTTTCTTTTTTTTAACGGCTGCTGCCAGATTTCTAGCTATGACTCACCGCTGGCAAACAGGACGCGGCAATAATTGTCTAGCTAGCGGGAGCTTCGTCAGTGGTTACTGCGCATGCTTGAATATTTTCTTCCTCGTAAAACAGCGTTCTTGTTCCTTAGCAACCTGAAGTGATGCATTGTGGGCTTGAGAGTCCAGGCCCTATATTTCAAAATAACGAGGGTCGTTTTTTTCCTGCGAAGCCGCTTTGTTTGGGAAGAGCCAAAGGAAAAAGCCGCGTTAATGGGAGGGAGGCTTAGGTTATCTGGGAGATAGCGGGACACGGAAAAATTCCAAGTATGCTGGCGGTGGCTGTTAAGGGTTGTTTTAAGAAAGGATTTGAAAGAGGCAACTCGCGGGGCAAAGATGCGAGAGGAGGGGGGACAGGAAGGAGAGAGAGGGGGGGTCCTGTCCCCAGAGCTTTTCGGAAGCGGGGCGCAGCGCGGGGAGGAGACACCCGGGGAACTTTCCTCCTCCCCCTTTTCTCCCTGGCTCACACGCTTTTTCTCCTCCTTTGTGATCAAGCGGCGGCGGAGTGAAAAGAAAGTTATTTTTTTTCTCCTCAGCGCGCGCCCTCCCTCCGCCCGGGCAACTTTTTCTCAACTCCACGCAGCTCCAACCTCCCCCCACACTCCCACATGCGCGCACCCACCCCCACCCACTTCAGAGGTTCCTCCGTCTGTCCCGTTCCCCCCCCCACGCCGCCGCCGCCACCCTCGCTTCCCCACCCCCTCCACGCGCTCAGCCAGCCAGAGGGCACGCCGGGCGAAGGGAAGAAATTAACACGCCGGCTCGGAATCAATGGGGACAATTAAAGCGAGCGCCGCGCGTCTTCTCGCCCCCGCGCCTGCTCGCCACCGACGGCCCCCTGCCTGAGACTCGTTTTCTCAGTGAAGAGCACGGAGTGTTTCCCCCCCCACCCCCAATTCTCCACAACGTTTCCTCCCCCCCTCCCCGCTCTTCCTCCACACCCCACGCCAGGCGAAGACCCTGAGAAGTTTTCAAGCGAGGCGAAGAAAGTCTCTCCTAGCCCGGCCCAAATGCCGGAGAAGGAATTCGAGCACTTCAGGAAGCCGAGCCGGCGGGACTGCACCGGGTTTCCTAGACGCCTTTCTTTGGCCAGCGAGGACTGCGAAAGCTCCTAGGAAGAAGGGAGGGCGCGTAAAGGCAGCCGGGGGGGATATCCTCGGGAGAGGTTGCTGACAGCTGTTTGAAGGATTGATTGGCGTTCTTTTGCCCTCTGCGCATGCGCACAGCGTTCTGCGCATGCGCAGAGGGAAAAACTCATGGCGGCTCCCCTAGAAACCCACCCCCATCAATGGTGTCCCACTTTAAAAAAAATCTGGTCACCTTAGGCTACTAGGAGTGAGTCTGTTTCTGCCTAAAAACATGTTTCTCCATTTTCTAATCCAGGGAAATATAAGATTCTGCCTTTTTTAATATTTCCTAAAATATTTCATTCCTCTAGGAGGGGGGTGTCGGAGTGAGAATTAATCTCACAGAGGCGATGTTTGATCTTTCTCCCGGAATTCAGACATTAGAAATAAAGCCGGAGTTTAAAAGTCTAATTAAAATATTTATTTTGGTACAAAAACAATAAAATCTCATTGTTTACATCTCTGCTATAAAATGCGACTCTCCCAGTCAAGAGTCAAGTAAGAAGGAAGGAATGGAGATTCAGGAATGCACACATGCGTACAAGAACATATCAATCACGTGCTCAGGAATGTACCATTATATTAGATAGGGATGCAGCTCCCTGCATATACATACAACTGACAATAAATCACACCGTGACAGGGGGTAGGTGCACTGGTACACCCAGTGATTTTTCAATCACTTCCAGAGGGAATTGGAATCTTCAGGACTCCTTCTCCCCTTCCCCTCTGGGTCCATGATCGTCATCTTGTGTCACTCCTAAGTAGTTCTATTCAAAACCTGGGATCAGCACTGCCAAAGAACCAGCTTTAGCAGTAAATCAGCAGATCATTGGTAAGAGAAAAAAGAAAACCTTACCAAGCAGCAGCCATCTTGAAAGGAAGCAACCCAGCATGTTTTTGATTCATTTATGTAATTGGGTTTTTCTGTATCTAGTTTTAGGACTTGGAGAACAAGTCACTACTTAGCTCATGTTGATCCAGAAATACTGAAAATTTAAAAGGATTCACAAACTTTTAAGCACTGCTATAGTAGCCCTCAGCTGACCTTGGCTTGGATGAAGGGTCACAAAGACAGATTATAGATTATTTATTTATTTATTTATTTATTTATTTATTTATTTAATTTATTTATTTTGTCAACAAGTGCAAGGAAACAGGACACATGAAAAAATGGCACAAATAAATGGATATATAAAGAAGCAAAGCATAGCCATAAACACATAAAACGAGTACATACAAATGGGTACAATAGGAGAGGCACGTTGGTGCGCTTATGCACATCCCCTTAGGGACCTCTTAAGAAATGTGTAAGGTCCACGGTAGACAGTTTAAGATAAAAGGTATGGGGGTTAGAGAAACTAGCAGGTAAAGTGTTCCAGACATTTACTACTCTATTGCAGAAGTCGTATTTTCTGCAATCAAGATTAGAACGGAATACATTTAGTTTGTATCTATTGATAGCTCTAGTGTTATTGCGGTTGAAATTAAAGTAGTCGTTAACAGGTAGGACATTAAGGTAGATGATCTTGTGTACTAAGTTTAGGTCGGAACGTAGACAGCGTAGTTATATTGGGATGCTTGGGGGGGGGAACACCCACAAAGAAGGGAATGGCAAAGCATTTCTTTATTGCCAAAGAAAACTACACTGATGTGGAATCACCATGATTTGAACTTAATTCAAAGATATTTGTATCATTTCTCTTGTAACAGAATTTGGTTTGCATTAATAGGTTAGTCTTTTCCTGGCTCTGTAACTTCTTTCCAGCCACACAACTTTTCTCCTGGCAAAAATATTTGGAACAGATGGAAACAGTCATAATTATGTGAGATGCTTCTCAACTTCAACACTTCAGCTCCCAGAATTTCCCAGTCAGTATGGAAGACCATTGACATATCAAATAACTCTGCATACATTTAGAAAAATGGTACACCTGCCCACTTAACAGTAGCCATCTTTGAACATATTTTCCCAGTTATTTTTCTCTACTTTTTTCCCTTCCTAATTTGGAATTCATGAAGATGGATCTTACCTTGGACAAATCTAATCATTTACATCTGCAGCTGATCAGCTACACTGCCATGCCCAATTTGTCAAAGTAAAGAATTACAACTGTCCCTTCAGTTCTATGGTTTTATTTTCCTCTCAGACCACTAGTTCTTCCTGGTTTCTTTATATGCTGCATTGCTATGCCCTCTTTCTTCAAAGAAGTCAAGGCAGCATGCCAACAATCCTCTATTCCTTCCCCCCCCCCCCTATAACAACAATCTTGTAAAGTTAGTGAACTTCAGCTTGCTTGTCCCTGGTCTGAAACAAACATCTTGACAATTGACTCTCCAGAAGCAGCGTTTCTCAATCTCTGCAACTTTAAGAAGCATGCTGACTGGGGAATTCTGGGCATTGATGCCCACATCTTAACGTTGCTGAGTTAAGAAATGCTGCTGTACAGTAATACTCAAGACTGCAGGTACTGGCTCAGCCCTCATCTTAGCCACACTGGACAAAAGCCAATATTGTATATATTTGCAAGATGGCACTTTTTTTTCCCTCAATGCTTTCCATCTTCAGATGTTAACCTGACTAGCAGGGAACTCATTTAGACACAAGTTATGGAACACTAAATTTCAGAGCAGCTAAACAAATCTGACCCCCAAGTGCTGCTTTGCTGTAGCAGCTAGGGCGCTGGCCTAGAAACTAGGAGACTGAGAGTTCTAGTCTTCTCTTCGACATGAAAGCCAGCTGGGTGATTTTGTGCCAGTCTCTCTCTCTCTCTCTCTCTCTCTCTCTCTCTCTCTCTCTCTCTCTCTCTCTCTCTCTCTCTCTCTCTCCCCCCCCCCAACTCCCTGGTTGTTGTAGTAGAGAAAATAGGAGAAGGTAGCATTATGCACAACACCTTGAGATTAATAACTAATAAAGAGTCCCACTTTGAGGGAGATGGATGGTTTAGAAATGTGAAATATAAATACATACATATATGCATAACAACATATGAGATGGTCACCATGTCTGTTCCATATCACCTGGAACTGTCCTTTATCTTAGGGCAGTAGCCTTTTTCGCCACATTTCCTGAAAGGGAATGACAATGAATTTTTTAGAACTGTTTAAAAAATATATATATTCAGGACTAGGATTAACACAACATTTTTTCCTTGAAATATATGTGCTTTATATGTACGTTTGGAAGTGCTTATGGAATAGAATGCATGCTTTAAAACTGAGAGGCATAATGCATACATTTTATCCCCTAAAGTCCCCTGCCTCTTAAAAACAAACTAATTTTGTTAGTTTGCACTAATTCTCAGCCAGACCCACTCTGAGTGAAAAATGGGATGGGAGACGTTTGCTATGGACTATGGTTACTCCCCCTTGCCTAAAACTTGTCAAGGTAGCAAATTTTCAGAGGAAATATCCAAACAGAAAAAGTGCTCTGTTTTGCAAAATTACGCTACTTACACAAGTCACACTATCAAGCCCTGGGCTACTCAGTTGAGCACAGTCTAAGCAGTACCACTTTGTGTATATCTTTGGTAGTGGATCTTGATGTCGTGGCATATATTAAATGACTGCAAAACCATCCACAGAGCATGCAAAAACTATTTGCTATGTAAAATATCATTTCAAGGACTACCCTTATAATATTCTTTCTTGCAGGTAGATGCATCAGGTAAATACAACAGCCATCAAAGAATGAGTGTGGGGAGAAATACAACTTTGGTTTATGAGCTGCCATACTGAGGGCTCATTTTCTGCAATTTCTTAACTTGTGGCAGCCTTGAGGTTTTTGAAAAGGGTCAGAAATTCTGCCTGCGAATTGTGTAATCTGGTAGGATAAGCATGTTCCTTGCAGCGCTTTGTAATAGTGAATAAAACCAAGGAGACTAGAAAGAAACATATGCTATAAATAGATTTTCAACAATGGGGATGGCACTATGCTGTTTAATTTTTCATCCGTAGAAGTATTCAGGTTAATGATTCATGTAGAATCAGGAATTCTATTGCAGATGCTGAAGTTTAGAAGGACTAGTGACCATGGTTGTTTTTCTGCAGGCCAAGCCAGATTGGGTGTACTTGCTTTGTTTTGTAAGTTTAATGAACCCATAGTTCATTAAAAGTTCTGCCTTAGATACAGATATCTGCAAGGCTTTGCATGATCCAACTTGCAAAAGCGAGTCAGTACATTTTTAGAAAAAGATAAAAATGTTTGAGTATTCTTTTCTTCAACCCAGTTTCGCAAAGTAACGCCATCGATGCAAAGCAGTATTTTTGTGTGCCTTTTATTAAACCCAATGAGTATTTTCAGGCAATGTTTCTCATATCTTGCAGTCTGGACCTTCTCATTCTGTTTCTGTAATTTATTTTTCAGTTAAGACCTTTCCAAATAGCATCCATTCTTGTCTACTTATACAGGTGCCATCAAATTTAATGGAGCTGCTTATTCCTTAATACAAATAGGTCTTTCTCATTTAAGTTGCAGTTCCAAACACCATTAATTCCTTCCCTGGCTTTTCCCTTTTCACCTTTTGCTTTTAAGAATTGCAATCTTCAGAAGGTTATTTTTTCAGTTAGTTCTGGATGTGATCATTTACTGCAGTGGTTCTCAACCTTCCTAATGCCGCAACCGTTTAATTCAGCTCCTCATGTTGTGGTGACCCCCAACCATAAAATAATAAAATTATTAGGAAACTCAGGGGTGGGTTCTAACTTACCTCGCTGCCGGTTCGCTTCCTCCTGCACTGCGTGGCCACGCCTCATGGGTGCGTGTGCACTTTGCGCATGCACGCATGCGCAGTGCCAATTTTTTTATTAAAAATTGCAAAAAAAAGCCAAAAACAAGATGGCAACGCATGCGCAGTGCCGGAAATTCGGCTTCTGCGCAGGCTCAGAAGTTCCCATGGTACAGATTTTTTTTTGCAGTAGTCTATTTGCATGTGGGTAGACCCGCCTGGCGATGGATAGAGGAGCGGTGACTCGGTTCCTAAGACCATTGGAAATATGTGTTTTCCGATGGTCTTAGGCAACCCCTATGAAAGGGTTGTTCGACCCCCAAAGGGGTCGCGACCCACAGGTTGAGAACCACTGATTTACTGCATCAGAGTTGTGTCACCCAAAGGGCTTAGATTGGAGCAATATATTAAACTAGCTTTTATGAATAAAGTGTTATTAATTGCATTCACTGAAAGGCCTAAATTTCTGTTTGTTTTTTCTAATAAGATGCTAACCCGAGTATTCTGGCCACTTGCCAGCACTGACAATTACATTTTTCCTGCATTGGTTAAAAATCTCCAGATAATGTATTCCTCATCCCTCCATCATCTAAGCCTGATAGATTGTGTTGCTAGTGCTATTACATGGTTGTCAGATTCTAACCCAGAGGTCCTTGAATTTCCATTATAAATGAAGTGTATATAGTTTGTAATTTTGCAAAGCACTCTGGAGTTTGTGAGTGGCACAGTACAGATGAATACATCACTATGTTTGATTATGCACACTTCACTCAGTGGAAAAACAGAAAATTTAAAGGTTGGAAGAATTGTTGAACAGACTATAAAGTTTGCAACTGTTCTTCATTCTTGAATATTTTTACTGACAGGCCTTTTCTAGCATTATTTTTATAAACACATACAGCCTGCAGCACCAAATTGTATAAGGTTGTGGAAAAAGCCTGTAGTTGGCAAACATCTCCATTCATTTAATATTGAACAAATTATATTTTTCTCAAATTTAATTCATGTATCTGAAACTTGGGAGCCAGCTGATACAGAACCAAATGGAAAAGAAACAAAGCAGCCCTATTTTACTGCTGTGCTAAAAACTGCTTTTGAATCCTCATCTCTTTGAACCTGTACCTACCCTGATTAGCCCTCAAACTGCCACAACAATTTCTCACTGATATTGCTTTATTTCCCCCTTTCTCACATTTTTTTCTCCATTTGTGCTTTAGGAGATAAATCCGAAGGAAGAAAATATCCTCTGATCATTTCAATGCCATTTATTCCCAAAAAGAGCTAGAGCTTGGTAGAATAATCTATAGATTCTAATAGACATCTAAAGCCTGTTCTAATTATCCATCTCCCTAGAATCAATTCAATCTCTGGATGTGGAGTTCCTAAAGGACAGGAAATCATCCAGAGCAAGGGCCAATTCCTTGCTAGCAATGCCACCCTTTCTTGGGAGTTCTGGATGAGTAATTGCTGCAAATTACTGTATACAAGCGATGGCAATTGTATCTATCTCAGAAATAGGATTGGAGATGCAAGTGCTCCAAAGGTGGTCCTAAAATCCTAGATCCTATTCCCAGCAACCCAGCGGTGGGTTGCTCCCGGTTCGGACTGGTTCTTAGAACCGGTAGCGGCAGTAGCAGGAAGCTCCGCCCACCTGCCCGGGATGTTTCTGCGCATGCGCAGAAGCGTCGCGCACGCGCTCAGAACCCACTACTGTATTCCACCCAATAGTGAAAAGAAGAGCTGTCCCCAATTACAAGGAGAGTCCTGCAGGTCTGTTTGGGACAGTCTTTTTCAACCTTGACTGCTTGAAGATATGTAGACTTTAACTTCCAATAGCTGGGGAATTCTGAGAGTTGAAGGGTAAACATCTTTAAATGGCCAAGGTTGAAAAACAATGGTTTGTGATGTCAGCATTAACTTCTATTGCTTGAAATAATTATTGGCCAGCATTGACATTCCAATTTTTTTTAAAAAAACATCCACAACTAAATTGACTAATTATCATGGATTATCAATCAATAAATCTAAGCCAAATTATGACTCTTACCAGCTAATTACCAGCTAATTTTCTCACCCACATGAGTTCTACTGGAAGGTGAAATATAATGAATTAAAACGCAATATTATTAAGGCAACTCAAAAGCTGGATGAAGATCTATTTTCAAGAGGAAAGTCAGGGGATACATTATAATTTGAAAAGACATACATTTCATACTTCTAAATCATGCAGAAGGAAGTCTCCCTTGAATTTAACAAATAGATCTCTGAAAGTTGATGACTTCCCTGCCAACTTAATGCAGATTGAATGAATTAAACTTAGTTGTAATAAACCGAACAAAGTGACAAACAGGACATGTTGTAACAGCTGCCAATATCACTCATTGAGACTTTCTAAATGTGGCACTTTGACTGGAATTCTCCTCCTCCTCCTCTATTATGCCTAATGCCAACTCTTGTAAGCTTTGGCACCAGCTGAAGGCACATCTGTTTTAGGCATTGAGCATAAAACAAATGCCTTAGTTGAATTTGTATTTGCTCTCCTAGCCTTCTGTTTCTCTTTCTGGATTTCTTTGGAACCAATGGAATTTTATTGTGTTCTTTGGTTTTTAATTACATTCTTTAAAGATAATGAGAAACAGCTTCTACATTCTACAAATAAATAAAATCATTTGCTATTTTGAGCAAATCGATTGTATTCATTTTCTAACAGGTAAATTAGAAAATAAAGAAACCATTTGAGAGCATTTCACCGAGGCAGCCTTCATCGGCGCCATCTTGGATCCGCCATCTTGGATTATAATGTTAGAATTAATAGATAAATTCAGGAGCAGTAGATACTGGCTACAATAATAAAAATGGAACTTTTTAATATAGTGACATTAAGGATCAGAACTATTGTATGGAAACAATTGGGGGTAACATAATGTTTCTGTCCTGCTTGTAGTTTTTTATGCAGCTGGCTGGTTACTGCTGAAATTGAGGGCTAGTTTGCCAAATCCTCCTCCACACTCCTTCTGATATTTTTAGTGACCTGATTAATTTACTTGCTACTAATTTACTCACTTGGGAAGAAGAATGAAGAAATTAATAGCTTCCAAAGCTATGTCTTTCTTTGGTAGATTTGTTAGCTTTATAGCCTGGGCTATAGCAAAATGTGAGCATTTATGGAAATCCAATGTGAAATTAGAGACTGTCATAGAATGCTAATAAACCAAAGTCACCAAAAATGCTGATCTTTTTCTGCATTTTCCCCTCCATTTATAGTAATTGTGTTTCTAATCTACTACATCATAGAATTGCTCAATGCAGCCCTGGCCCAGACAAAACAAATGATAGATTATCTGTATGCTCTCTAAAGCATTCCTTTGTGTTCATCTGAATGAGCATCTGGGCAAAACATTGCTACATATTCATGATACAAATAAATACACACTAAAGGGAAGGGAAGAAACACAGGGACATGAGATGAGATGAATTATGGAGGATGTGCTAATTTATCAGTGGTAGGACAGCGTAAGAGTCTCAGTGTACATTACAGACTATTGGGAAGGAATTTATACAACTATATGAATGAACCAGTGGTGGATTTCAAATTTTTTTACTACCAGTTCTGTGGCCGTGGCTTGGTGGGTGTGGTATAGCTTGGTGGCCATGGCTTGGCTTGGTGGGTGTGGCAGGGGAAGGGTAATGTAAAATCTCCATTTCCTCCCGATCAGCTGGGACTTGGGAGGCAGGGAATATATGGGGGTGGGGCTAGTCAGAGGCGGCATTTACTGGTTCTCCAAACTACTCAAAATTTCCACTACCGGTTCTCCAGAACTGGTCAGAACCTGCTGAAACCCACCTCTGGAATGAATATGTAAGCCCAACTCATGTCATTGGGATCTTTTACAGCCGAATAGGAATATGATAGGATCCTCCCATATTCCGTTAAGTTCTTTCTAATTACCCCATGACATGATATTTATTTTGCAGGAACATGGAATGGTCGTTTGCTGAAAAGAAGTGAGCACAAAAATAAACAGCAATTTAATTTAATTTGGACAAATACTTTATTCCCCAGCCCTAAATTGCTACCGTATTTTTCTCCAGCAGAAGGCCAACACCGAGCTCGATTTGATCAGCACCATGTCTTCTTTCTGTCAAGGCCTTGTGATTATCTTCCTCAGTTTTCCTCCTACAAAATGACTCAGCCAGATGAAGATGCATCTTTTTTGAAGCAGCTATTGAAGTACCTTTGCACCTATGTGCTTATGCATACAAATATTCCCACAGGCAGCTCAGATTTTCCTGCTGGTAGAATGCAAGGGTCACCCAAAGTTGCAGAACTTTCATCAATAGAAGAGTCAGTGAGACAAACAGAAATCAAATTTGTTTAATGGGCAGACCTGGCACAATGTTCAGGTATTATCTATCTTTACACTTAGAGATGACTTTCTGTGTAACACACACTTTTGATGCCTGAATGTAACAATTTTGTGCTGCCACTAGATGGTGGTATATTGAGGTGCTTTGCCTGAATTAAGTCACCTTATGACTAAGCATTGCTTGAAAAGATTCAATTATTATCTTCTCAACAAGCAAACGTTTTACAATTGTTTTGCTCTTATCTGAATATTACATGTATAAGCTCTCTCTCTCTCTCTCTCTCTCTCTCTCTCTCTCTCTCTCTCTGTGTGTGTGTGTGTGTGTGTGTGTGTGTGTGTGTGTGTGTGTGTGACCGTGACACAGGGCACTAAATTTTAATGGATTCAAAGCCAAGAGCTATGTTGTTATCCATCCTTATGGATGAATAAATCTACTATTAATTTGTCTCCCACATTTTAATTTTTTAAAAGTTCTAATTTTTTCCATGCTGTTCAAGCGTTTTGCACATTTTGGCAATTTGGTGATTTGAAAATGAAGCAACATTCTAATCTATTACAAAAACAGAAGATACTAAGAAACATACAAACGCAAATATGCATGGTTCAAACCACTTCAAAATAAATCTCTCTAATGGGTTTTTTAAATGTATAAAATTGCAATCAAAAATATTTACAAATAGTTCCCTCCCTCCTTGTTGCAAGAGATTCTTTAATACATAAACAGATCTTTCAGCCACACTGACAATCTTGGATTTGAGAAGAATAAAGAAAAACAAGAGAGCATACATGAAACAAGTCTTCGCATACATGAAAGGATATAACAAAGAAGAAATAGGTTCATTCTCTCTTGCACCTGCAGAAAAAAAAAGAATTAATGGGTAAAAGCTTTAGAATGAGAGATCCAAAGTTAAACTAAAGACAAATGTTCTGATTGTGATAGCTATTAAGCAATAGACCAGGCCAAGTTGTGAGTGCCAGCCATTTGCCGAAAATGATGTGAGGATTCCTGCACTGGCCAGGGAACCTGAAACCCTATTATAATCCTATGATTCTGGAATCAATTTATTTATTTATTTATTTATTTGTTTGATCTTATAGGCTGCCCATCTCCCGGTATGTCCTTTAATGGTCTACCCAATTTTAATTTCTGGATTTTAGCAAATGTGAATGGCAAGTTCTTAAAAATAAGATACAATGCAAAAAGAAATGCAATAATTAGTATGGATGAACAAGTAGTTTTGTCAAATGCTATCTTTATCTGTAATATTATATCACGTGGTTGAACTGGGCGGCTATAGAAATCGAATAAATAAATATCAAGAAGCAGACTGAAAAATGTGTATGGTTTTTGGTCAAAGTAGTGACACCAATAACAGCAGCATCCGTCCACCCATATAGCATGAAGGGCTGATCACAAGATGTCTCCTAATCAAATCACTTTGTGTTGTAATTTGCATTTTGACTCTCTGAAACTCTAATGTTGTTTTTGTGTGTGTGTCTGTATCAGGGGCGGGTTCCTAATTTTTTAACTACCACTCTGTGGGCGTGGCTTATTTTGTGGGTGTGGCTTGTCAGCCTTGTGACTGGGTGGGCGTGGGCCTCGGGAGCTTGGCACGGCCAGAGAAGCGGGGGGGCATTGCCCACCCACAACGCAGGCCCCCGCAGCGGGAGCAGCAAGACCGCGGCAGCAGTTCTTCTAGGAGGCTCTGTCCGGCCTGAATGCTTCTCCCCATTTGATGATCCTAGGCTCCTGCCGCCCTTTCCCCCTCCCCTCAGCAGCTCAAGAAGCGTCAAATGTGCGAAAATGCCTAGGATCATCACCGTTCGTTCGTGGCTTCTCGGACTGCTGAAGGGAGGGGAATGGATACTCAGGTTGATGTCTATGGAAATTCTCCTGCAGCCCGTTCTTTCAGCATCTCATGTGCTCCCTCAGCCATCCTCCCCTGCTTGGACTCACTGTGGGGTAGGAAGGCAGTGCATGCGCAGTGTCGGAAGCTCGGCTTCTGGGCATGAGCAGAAGAAAAAAAAATTTAAATGTAAAAAAAATTTTTTTAAATGGCGGCGCCCAGGCACCGGTAACTGACCGCACCGGTACTGTGACATCACCAGCGGGCCACTACCGGTGCTATAGAGTGGACCGCACTGGTAGGAACCCACCACTGGTCTGTATGTGTGTGTGCACGTGTGTTCACGCCGTGCAGAGTAAACTCATACTGTGCTTACAGTATGTGAGATTTTACATTTTCATGTTCCTGGATACTCAGGTTGATGTCTATGGAAATTCTCAGTCATCCAGGTCATGGTTGTCCCAAAAGTGCTTTCTCAAGAGGCAACTGGACTTTCTGGTTTTTCTTTGAAAACATTTCATTTCTCATACAAGAAGCTTCTTCAGCTCAGAAAGTCCAGTTCCTCTTGAAAAAGCGCCTTTGGAATACTCAGGTTGATGTTTTGATAAATTCTAAATAATGAGGATATAGCCAAGAAGGCATATACTTCTACAGTCACTAATCAGTCATTTGTAGTAGATTGGGTGTGGCAGTATATGCAGCACCTTTTTTGTAATAGTGGTTCACCTCAGTCAATTTTCTGGCAACAGATTTTCTATTTGCTGTATATATGTGTACATCTTACTTCCCAGTATAGTCCAGGCAGATTGGAAGGAGAAAAGAGGAAATAAGGCATAAGGAAACACAAGAAACTTTCAATTAAAGCTAATACTCTGCATCTTCAAAGAAGAAAGCTAGCAGCTAAAACTAGAGGAGTAAAATCCTTATCAAAGATAACCAGGATTTGTCCTCTGACTTCTTCCATTCAAGACTTATTTTTAAATAGGAAAATTCTACTCTCTTTTTTTTACATACGACTGATTTTCACTCCTATATGAACTCCAAAACTCCACTCCCCTGAAACCATCCACATTTTTTATTTATTTATTTGTCAAGTACATATTGGTAATATACATAGATATAACATTGTTTATATACATAAGATGGGTACTGATAAGAGGGAACATTAGGACAAGGATGGTAGGCACACCGGTGCACTTATGCACGCCCCTTACTGACCTCTTAGGAATCGGGTGAGGTCAACAGTGGACAGTCTAAGGGTAAAGTTTTGGGGGTTTGGTGACGAAACCACAGAGTCAGGTAGTGAGTTCCAGGCATTAACCACTCTGTTGCTAAAGTCGTATTTTCTACAGTCAAGTTTGGAGCAGTTCACTGTGAGTTTGTATCTGTTGTGTGCTCGTGTATTGTTGTGGTTGAAGCTGAAGTAGTCATTGACAGGAAGGATGTTGTAGCAGATAATTTTATGAACTATGTTTAGGTCGTGCTGAAGGCAACGTAGTTCTAAGCTTTCTAAGCCTAGGATTTCAAGTCTGGTTGCGTAAGGTATTCTGTTGCAAGTAGAGGAGTAGAGGGCTCTTCCCGTAAAGTATCTCTGGACACTTTCTAATGTCTTTATGTCCGATATGCGGTGTGGGTTCCAGACAGATGAGCTGTATTCAAGGATTGGTCTGGCGAATGTTTTGTATGCTCTGGTTAGTAGTTTGATATTACCGGAAAAGAAGCTATGTAAGGTTAGGTTAACAACTCTTGAAGCCTTTTTGGCGATGTTGTTGCAGTGGGCTTTGGCATTTAGGTCATTTGATATGAGTATTCCAAGGTCTTTGACAGAGTGAGGGTCATCATTACTAAGATTTTCTTGTCTTCATTTGATATGGGATTCAAGAGAAAAATTAACTATGCTTTTGTGGAATTGCTAGGGATGTCTTTTGAGAACAGAACTGATTTCTTTCCAGAGAAATATATTTAAGAATATCTGATACTTAAAACAAGAATATTTGTTACTTAAAAGGCAATCCATAGGTGAATGAATAGAATAACAGAATTGGAAGGGACCTTGGAGGTCTTCTAGTCCAACCCCCTGCTCAGACGGGAAACCCTATACCATTTCAGACAAATGGTTGTGAAATCTCTTCTTAAAAACTTCCAGTGTTGGAGCATTCACAACTTCTAGAGGCAAGTTGTTCCACTGATTAATGAAATACAAAGTGAAGGACAATTGAAAAACCTTAGTGGCTTAATTATTTGGGAATGTGAAAACAGCTTGTATTAGTGAAAGAAATACCAGTTAGTTTATAATGCTGGTAACAGATATAATCTTCTATTCATATGGTTGTTTGGAGAAAATTGAGCTGAAATTCTGCCTCGGATGAAAGGTTATTTATCACAAAAACTCTGATTTTTTTTTTAAGGTTAGAGAATACAGCTGAAGTTTGTGAGATATTCACTCTGACTTTTAAAATCTATCGTATGTCTTGAATTTCCTTATCAAGTAAAGGTCAGCAATACATGGAATACAGAGTAACACATGGAATACATATTAATATATACTGTACTTAACAATGATTTTTGTGCATCTGGCCGAGACTTTTCCTTTTTATTATTATATTTTAAAGATTATTTAACTGATAGAAATATAATGGAATGGATTAGAGATGATATATGTTAAAAAAAAATTTTAAAAAAAGACTTTGAGTTATACGGAATTAAAGATTTAGAATAATTGTGAAATTAAGAATTTGATATATGGGAATGTTAGTCTATTAATGATGGATGTTTATTTTTTTAGATTATGTTTAAAAGGTTTTTGAGTAACAAGGAGTTAAAGAACTAGAGGAAATTTTGAAATTAATAATTTGTTAGTATATTTTAATTTTATGTTTACTAAACATTACACCCTGTGCTTTTTCTGGGAAGTCTGAGGGGGTGGGTGGAAGGGAGGAGGGGAGGGTAAGGGGGGTGGGGAGGGGTTTGGAGGGGAAGGGGGGGAGAAAAGAGAAAAATGTTTGTACTTTGTACAATAAAACTTTTTGAATAAAATTTTGTTCTTTGAATTGGGGCATAACTTTCACATGTAATCTAACTTATATTTACTCATAGACTGGAAGGTTTAATCCTGCAATAGATTCAATGCATCAACCTAGTGATTACCTTATAACAGGGCTGTCAAACTTCCGGCCCATGGGCCGGATGTGTCACACACTGGCCACACCCACGCCTGGTTTAGCAAAGGGGGGGAAAGTCCCAATATGTCACGTGACGCCGCCTTGACAACGTGAGTTTGACACCCCTGCCTTATATGTCTATATTTAATTGTGGTAATTCAATGACAACTACCTCTTGCTATTGCCATTTATTCCAATTATTACAAAGTAGGGCTGAAATATTTTTCCTGCATTTGGATTGGGGGTGGGGGTTGCCACTAGATTTGACTAACTTCTTAGAAAGCTTAATGTGGAATACTCTTTAAAATACTCATATTTACCTTGAACTAAACTCCAGGGATCTTCCCCCTTCCGAGCATTGAAGGGGGGAGGAATGAATGTGGGAGCAAAATCTTAACTTCTAGGACCAATACAAAGCACAAATATGATCTTATCTTAATATTACACTGAACAGATGGTTTCACAGAAACAGATGGCAAATTAGACGTGATCAAATTTGGTTTTCATATTCCATGATTTTTTATTAACTTTCTCATTAAACTGATTTTGAAGGCAATAGCAGCTGATGAGCATGTGTGAGGCAAACATTGAAAGATGACTAATCAAAATTATCCTTCCAGAAACATCACAGCATGTATTTCCAATTCTATAGAAAATGCTCCACATGGTGTATTTATTATCTTGGCATAATTGAAGATAATAATATTATCAGAAGAATTCACTTTCGCAGATTTGCCAAGTTTCTTGAGAACTTCAGCAACATTGTTATCTCGTTTATGAACAGTTATAATAAATTAACAGCTTCCTTCATTTACTGTCTTGCCTTCTTAGAGAGGTAATGCAACTATTTTGTCATGAAACCTACCGGTATAGAAAAGCTTTCAAAGTATCAATTTATTTGCTTGATCCTCAACACCTCAATACTGATTTATCTCCTAAGGATTTGTTTTTCTTGTTTAAGACAGAGGAACTTACACTTTCTTATCCACTATTTCTAAGTTATTTGCTGCAGCTTAGAATTTAACTGGCAAAAAACCCTCTAAAAATGAAGGTTTGAAAGAATAGTTGTGGTTTTTATTTTGCTTTAATATGGATAAATTTGTATAATCACAATTAGAGGAATGAGAATTTCTATTAAAAAAATGATACAGTACACTTAATTTGCAACATCTTATAAATAAAATTTGTTTAAACAAATAATTGCTATATCCATGACTCTTCCAGAGTAGATTTTTCTACATTGGTGGTATTCTGCCTCAGTTAAATGACTTTGGCTCAAGTTAATACACTGGGGCTGAAAAATGCCTTCTAAATATTATGTTGTTCCTGGAATATGTATATACAGGACAGCTCTAACAAATGTTTACATTAGCAGGGAAATGTATTCACTAGTGCCAGTTTGCCAGAATTAATCTTGCCAAAAATGGAACGAATGGAAGCATAGCAGGTTAAAACATATTTGCAGGCTGAAAAAAAATCAAACTGCTTACTTAAAGATATGAAACTGGATTTCCCACTGCAATCTCTTCTGATGAAGTCTGGATTCCATTTATTTTTCTTTAGAGTAATAGATACCTCTATTAGGATGATGAACAATATGTACTTTCTGTTCTTTAATTAAATGTGGTATAAAAAGAACAGTTCAACTTTAAAAGTGCTGTAACCTTTTAGAAAGCCGTATCCAAAAGAAATTGCCTGTTTCCTATGGAGAGCAATGGCTCATTTTTAAGCATCTAAATGGCATTAAACAGACATAAAGGGGAAAGAACTTTTGAGAAAGTATTCTAGCTTGTGGTAGGCATTTAAATTTATTAGGAGGACTTTTAAGCAACCTATCTTGGCATGGAAGCTCTACAGGGAAAGCCAGATTAAGAGGTTCTAGAAAACGGGTATCAAACTCGCGGCATCACTTTGCCATCACGTGACATATCACAACATTTTTCCCCATCGTGGAGCTGGGGTGGGTGTGGCCTGCGTGTGACGCATCCACCTGCAGGCCGCCAGTTTGACACCTCTGTTCTAGAAGAAGGTTTTAAACAGCCTATACAAATACATATCTCTTGCAGTCTAAATGCAAGATTATAACCAAAATTATATAGCTAGGAACAGTGGTTATCGAAATGACTAGTCATTACTTAACTTCTGTAATCAGAGGTTGGGGCCAGTAACAACCAACATATTTTTGCTGTATTTCCACTTTACCTTTATTAGTACACATTTTATTGAAATTAGCTATCCATGGACTAAAGAATAGTATGATAAGAATGAAAATACATATATTGGAGTTGTATCATCTGGCAATAATATTGCACGAGTCAAAAAGAGGGCTGTGAAAATATTTACTGTCCCCTCGCATCCTGGACATAAATTGCTTCAACTCCTACCCTCAAAACATCGCTATAGAGCACTGCACACCAAGACAACTAGACACAAGAACAGTTTTTCCCCGAACGCCATCACTCTGCTAAACAAATAATTCCCTCACCACTGTCAAACTATTCACTAAGGCTTCATTACTATTACTATTAGTTTTTCTCATCGTTCCTATCACCCATCTCCTCCCACTTATGACTGTATGACTGTAACTTGTTGCTTGTATCCTTACGATTTATATTCATATTGATTGTTTCCTGATTGCTTATTTGAACCCTATGACAACCATTCTTGACAAATGTATCTTTTCTTTTATGTACACTGAGAGCATATGCACCAAAGACAAATTCCTTGTGTGTCCAATCACACTTGGCCAATAAAGAATTCTATTCTATTCTATAATATGTATAAATAAAAATACAGAATATGGATACTTCTCTAAAGGCTATCAGATAAGGTAGTTGGGAAAGATTCAGGATACATCAATTTCATATGTTTTATTTAATGAATGCATTCAATCAGAGTATAATTAATATATAAATCATGAACACCAAAATAGCATTTTTATGGAACTTTGCTGTAGAAAAAGCCTATAGATGGCCCTACCTAATCTGCATACTGTTTGCATTGATCTAATGCTGAATTTTGAGGGCGGAGGGATTGTCACTGAAGAATTCTTCTTTATTCATGCAATATACGACAACTAAAATCTAAGTTATTACTTCAGCATTTAATTTCCTAGGAAATGGGCTAATCTCCAAATTGCCAAATAGATCACAAAGTAAAGAACAGGGTTTGTGATCAATGCTATTGAAAGCTAATGATCGTAAAGGTTCGATGATTGCATGGGCACAAAATATAGGCCATAATATAAATTTAGAGGAATGTGAAAGAATATGGAACACGAATTGTAAATTAACATTGTCGACTGCATTTAAAGAAAATCAATATAAAATGCTTTATACACATAAAATGCATTTAACACTGGCAAGATTGGCAAAAATGTATATAAACATGAAACCAAACTGCTGGAAGTGTAAAAGTAAGGAAGGAACTTTTTATCACATGTGGTGGCAATGTCCCAAGGCGAAAAAGTATTGGGAACGGATAAGGAGATGGATACAAGAAATAATAGGAGAGCAAATAGAATTTAAACCAGAACTATTTTTATTAGGAATAATTGACAAAAAGATAAAGAAACAACTTCAGTACATCATTCTACAAATAGTAACCGCAGCAAGAATTGTATACGCTCAATACTGGAAACGTGAAAACACACCAAATGATGACAAGATTATATATAAGATATTGGAATGTGCAGAGATGTATAGGCTCACATTGGAAATAAAAGGCAAAGAAGAAACGGATTTTTATGAGGTTTGGAATAAATTGTATGATTGGTTAGAACAGAGAAATAAAGATGTATAGAAATAAATGTAAAAGTAAATGTAAATGTAAATAACTAAACTGTAAATAACCAAGTGAAACATATGACACAGTACTGTTAAAAATGTTTATTGACATGTAAATTGGAAAAATGAAAAATAAAAATAATTTTTTAAAAAAGTGTTTTCTTGTATTTTCCCCTTAATGGTATTAGGTTTTTCTTATTGGTATGCAACAATAATATTTACTTTTACACATGTAGAAGCAGTGGTTTAGCCAGCTAAGAAAGTTATAATTGAGTTTATAAAGCATGATGTATATGACTACAGATCACCCCAACAGTTTTTAATTTAAGAATCTAGAAAATGCCTCTGAAAATTGGTACAGAGTTTCATATAAGAAGATGAAATAAGGTATCAAAAGCTGTAATATTGACAATTTCCCAGTTCTTCAAATGAGCATAATTGTAGTGTCTTTGGTGCTCTCTGAGCTTGGAAGTTTTCTTGCAGACATTGCATTACCAAACATAATATTATATATTAATAAAAGTAATATAATATATATAGTGGCTTATATATTAAGCCACTAGTAGCATATGACAATAAGAGCATATCCCACTCCCTTCTGATGATGTTACATAGTTTGGTAATGAAATGTTTGCAAAAAAACATCCAAGCTCAGAGAGCACCAATGACCCACAGTTCAACGCTGAACTACAAATATTCTCTTCTATTAGTATAAATGTAAATGACATGCAACTCACTTCAAGGTAGAGGGTAGAAGCTCAAACCAAGTCTTGCTATGCCACTCACAGACCCCAATTTGGATGTGTTGACTCTATTTTAGGCTTCATCTAGGTAAATAACTGGTGCATTTTATTTTATTAATTTTGTTATTTTTATTTTATTTTTCACATTTCTGTGCCACCAATCTCCCGCAAAGAAGGACTCTAGTCACTGCCAGTGTACAATAAAATAGAATATAAAAAGTATTTGTAAAAATTTAAAAAATTAGGAGGCGGCAAGAGATTAAATTGCCTAGCACCACCTTGGACAAGATGGGCAACATAGAAGTTTGATCAATCAATCAATCAAAAAAATTACTTAAAAGGCAAAGGGAGGGCTTTCGTAGGGCTAAACAGACCCACGGTTGTCTGCTGCCCCGGGCTTCCCATGCAGGGCATAGAGAGTCCCGAAGAGTGGAGGCCTGCCTCACCTCTGGGAAAAGAATATTCCATAAAGTGGGGGCAACAGCAGAGAAGGCACTCTTACTAGGCTCCACCAATCAGAATTCTTTAACTGATGGGGTCTGGAACATTCCCTGCCTGACCAGTTGTGATGGGCTGATGTAATGGGATGAAGATGGTTCCATAGGTAGCCCAGCTTCATGCCATGCAGGACAGTTGCAAATTACATACATAGATCTAAGAGACCTGAAAAGTTACTCAGTGAAGTATTTTGGTTAAAATGTAAAGCATCTTGCTATAGAACATTCTGACATCTTTAAATTGCTTTGTTAATCTAGGAGTCGTGTTGAACATTGTACTGACAGGTTACGAATGCACATAAACTCTCCACTGCTAAACCAGATAAATAGTTTTGTAAGCCTCACCGAATTTAGGACTATAAACCTTTAGCTCAGAGGTATGTATGTTTTGCTCTTAACTACTCTCACCTTAAAGAAGAATTTTTATTTTTTTGCATGAGAATTGTTTGTTTTTAAAGGGCAAGCTAATTTTTGTCCACAGCCATTTTTCATGGTTTAACACAAGTTAACAAGTAAACTAAAGTTAACAAAATAGCATGGCTGTACTGTGGGGTGGAAAATTGAACATGAGAATGTCAACCCTATTGAAAAACACTATAGTACTGATTGTTGTTCAGTCACTAAGGCATGTCCAACACTTCACAACCCCATGGACTACTAGAACACCAACCCCACCCACCCACGTCCATCACTGTGTCCCAGAGTTTGCCCAAATTCATCATCAATGACACTATCTAACCATATCATTCTCTGCCATCCCCTTCTCCTTTTGCCTTCAGTCTTTCCTAACATCTGGGTCTTTTCCAGTGAGTCCTCTCTTCTCATTAGATGACCAAAGTATTTGAGCTTCATCTTCAGTATCTGTCCTTCCAAAGAACAGTCAGGGTTGATTTCCTCTAGGATTGACTGATTTGACCTTCTTGCAATCCAAGGGATTCTCAAGAGTCTTTTTCAGCACCACAATTTGAAAGCAACACTTGTTCAGAGCTCAGCCTTTCTTATGGTCCAACTCTCACAGCCATACATTACTACTGGGAAAACCATAACTTTGGCTATATGGACCTTTGTTGGCAAGGTTATGTCACTGCTTTTTTACTATGCTGTCTAAGTTTCTCATAGCTTTCTTCCAAAGAGCAAGCATCTTTTAACTTCATGGCTGCAGTCACTATCTGCAGAGATATTGGAGCCCCAAAAAATAAAATCTGACACAGCTTTCATTTCTTCCCCTTCTATTTGCCAGGAAGTGATGGGATTGGATACCATGATCTTAGTTTTTTAATGTTGAGTCTCAAGCCAACTCCAATTTCACCCTCCTCAAGAGGCTCTTTGGTTCCTCTTCCCTTTCTGCCATTAGAGTGGTATCATCTGCACATCTGAACCACAGCACTTACTCTTAGGTTAAAAGGTGGCAACTAATAAAAGAGATACAGGTATAGGTGATATAGCTATAGATGCCCAAAATATCTTTTGCATTTATTTTCAACCATTTTGGTTTAATTTATTAGGGAAAACATTTCTAGATTCTTTTTTTTTAACCCCCAAATTTATTTATTTATTTAAATAGATTTGTATGCCGCCCAACTCCCGGGGGACTCTGGGCGGCTCACAACATGTCAAATCCATTTATCAATATAAAATCATAACAAATAAAAATTACAAAAGTTAAAAAACATCTAGCATTCATAACCAGAGGGGAGACCCATATATAGTCTGATTGGTCTCACTTTCACCTCGCCTGCCGGAAGAGCCACGTTTTTATTGCTTTACGGAAGGCCAGCAGGGTGGGGATAGTCCTGATCTCTGGAGGGAGTTGGTTCCAAAGGGAGGGAGCTCCCACAGAGAAGGCTCTCCCCCTCGGCCCCGCCAACCGGCATTGCTTGGTCGATGGGACCTGGAGGAGGCCAACTCTGTGGGCCCTAACCGGTCGTAGGAAGGTATGCGGCTTTCACTCAACATAAAATTATGTTGAGTGAAAGCAGGATTCTAGCACTCAGAGAGTAATCCAAGTGGGTGGAGTTGTCTCAGTGTCCTGTCTTCTACTGTAATATCATCGCACTTGTCTGCACTTTCCAATTAAATTACTAATTAGGGAACTTATATTCCAAGGCCTTTATAAATGACAAAGAATGAGCAGCTCGGGGATGCAGAAAGACACAGGGACTAAACCTTCTGAAGCACCCTAAGAACGAGATTAAAAAACACATTATCTTTCCCAGGAAAAACACATTTAGGAAATGAGAAGGCAGATTTTAGTTTATAATTAATACTGTATATACCATCCATTTCACTATGGACAAGAATATCGAACCAATTAACTATCCTAAATGAGTAGTAGTTCTATTATCCATTGCCAAAGGTTACAACAGCACTAAAACATTATCAATTTTTTCTTAGTATAAAATAAAATGAACTCCAGCCCAGGAGATAAAGAACTGACTATTGTATCTTACCAACTTGTAATAAAAAAAAACTTAAAGAAAAACTAATTAAATGATTAAATTTTAAACTAAATTGACTTTTGTGTTCCTTATGTTTTTAAGGAGGGCTTTTTTGCATCATCTTTTGGCACATTTTGGAACAGGAAATACTGAATTCAGGGATGAATAGGACTGTACTAAAATCAGAGTATTCTTACCATCAGTCTGCTCCATTACAGCCATTTGAACTAGTAACAAAATAGTAGGGAAAGATGAAAGAGAATGGAAACAAGTAAGTGACATATATAAAATTGCAGAAATCACAATTCATTGTTAGCCAGGATTTTTCTTCTCTTTTCTTTAGTGGACGGGGAAAAGGGTTTTCTCTATGTGGTTATTTTTTTATTCCAAGCAACACTGATTTATTTTTCAGTTTATCATCACATACTTATACCTCTTGAACTATTCTTACATACACTTCTTCTATTCTTTTTTTCTGTTCCTCTCCTTGCTCATGCCTCACTTTCCCCCATGATTTCTCATACTTCATTTTTTGTGTGACATATATAAAAAACAAGTAGAACGTTGGTCAGTCATCACTACCTACTTGTCTTTTGACCCCATGTCCTATTCGTATTAAAATGGGAAAGGTTGATTTAGAAAAGATTTTTTTTAATAGGTTTCTGGCTTCCCTCACAAGTGCTAGCAGAGTTCTCTTCATTAATATCAGATAGACTAATTTGGGTTCAATTACATATAGTTTTAAGTCTTTACAATTTGATGCTGTTACAATAGTTTAGATACAAACTCCCTTGAAAGGAAATTAAAGCAGCCATTTTGTACAAATCAACTGCTTCAAAAAGATGTTTCTTTCATCCATTTACTTTGAAGTATGAATGATCAGTATGAAAGGAATGGCTGAATACAATTAATTAAAGGAAAACATCAGTGAGATCAAATCCATGATCATTCTTCTAAGCTGAAAAGCTTGTAGTATTGGGATCTTAGTTGCTGGGGGAGAGATGTTCCTGGTGAGGCCTTTGACATTTATTGATGTACATGAATACTGAAGGGATTTTTAAAAACCCAATAATCTTGTACTGAAAAGAGCATAAAGCCCTCAAATTAATGAAATGGTTAAAAAACTGGAGACAGTGTACGAATTCATCCCTATGTTACTGCAGCAACAGCTCTCTATAGAACTAATCAGTTCCTGAATATTAAGACTTCTAAATAACAAAAAAAAACCAACCCCCACTAAGATGATAGATGCATGTAATATATATTCAAAATGTATCCTTAGTTTCATGTGATTGGTATATGATTTTTAAAAATAAGTCCTGTATCTTACCGTAGACTGGGAAAAAAATTTCATCTATGAACATTTTTTAAAAGTAATGTTTTTTCAATTGGAAATTTCATATATTGGAATAAAATAAAATAAAATCCAGGGCCTTACATATGGTCTCCTTGTGATGAAGCAGAATTTCTATTCCATCTCAGTAGTTTTCTCACTTCCCCCAAGTCTGTCCCAGAGATTCCCTTAATCCTCCAAACTAGTTTTGGAAATTCCCAAAGTTGGTTTCCAGGAGAAAGGATGGAAATTATTCCTCTAGCAGGTAGGATTTAATAGGGATTAATCAGTACCTTTTTCTTGAAGCTGCATCTCTATCCAAGGTTAGAAAAAAGGAAATATTGGAGCCCTGAATGGGGAGGATTGTGTTACCCTGGGCTATAGATTAAGAATAACAGGACAGCATTTAATAGAGCATGAGTGAGTACATACATTGAAATTTATCTGATATATTTGATACTGCTTCCTATGCAACATTACATTAAAACCATATCAAATAATACAGTATACATTAAGTATATACATCTAAAGCATGCATAGAACAAAGTATTTGAGGGCAAGTGAAGAGTGTGTGCATGTGCATATACATACACATACACACATAAACATGCTCACTCAAGGATATCCTTGAATCACTCAAAGAACAGTAGTGGCGCATGGTTAGAATGCAGGCTAACAGCCCAAACCAGAAGTTCGATCCTGACCAGCTCATGGTTGACTCAGCCTTCTATCCTTCCAAGATCAATAAAATGAGGATCCAGATTGTTGGGGGCAATATGCTGACACTGTAAACCACTCAGAGAGTGCTGTAAAGCACTATGGGGCGGTATATAAGCTTAAGTGCCATTGCTAGTGCTAGTATTATATCCTGCAGATCATTGTAATTAATATTAATGCCTTCATCCATCATAGTGATAAAAAAAACTTGGCATAAACAAAAGATGCCTTAGTTCATGAATGAATTGTGATGAACTGCAACTGACATAACAAGGACCGTGTCTCTAACAGAGCCACAGTGATTCTGCAACCAAAGAAAGCACTAATGCATTAAGCCTGCCAATACTGATTTTCACCATGGTTACTGAACAGGCTGTAAAGGCTCATTAGTACAGAACACTAAGCAATAATGGTTGGGTTGGGTTGATACATTAAGCTAAGTCAGGAGCTGGCAGCATGATACTGATGGGATCACAGACACCTTTCTTGGCAGTTGCTCAACTCCTTACCATCTCCCTTGATCCCCAAAAGAAGCAGCAAGGAACAAAAATGAATTTGCTAATAAATTGATTTTTTTTTTGGACAGGCCACACCCAGCACCACAGACTTTATCAGAATAATCAAGCTCTGTGTGCCAGTCGTATTAATAGCACAAATCAGACATTTTTAAACAGAGGACTATGGGTATTGAAACCCAACACCTACTAGACATGATTGTGGCAAAAGTTATTATGTACAAAGTGTGTGATGATGCAAGTGCTTTTGGCATTGTTTTTTATTTATTATTACATTTATATGCCACCCATCTCGCTATCAAGCGACGCTGAGCCTCTGCTTACAAGTTTCACTGTTTAAAAATAACTCTGTATCTGCATCCTATACAAATGTGTCCCTTCTGAGTATTTTCATAATAAATGGGAAATGTAAAAAAACCTGCAATATTGCAGGACCAGCAGTAACTGAAAGATAGAAATTATATTTGTGCTTCAACAGTGGGACAGAAAGCAATGGATCACTGCTCCAGAATTGGCATATCTTAGCATTACAACTTATTGTACAAGCTTTCAGGGAATGGCAGTGCGCCCCCAAGAGAATGTAGAAATACTTTTTGACTCTAAGTTTTATTAAATACCCAAATAAGCGTTTCTTTATAGAACACATTTGCTTATTACGTGGGTGTTTTCTATAAACTGTGATATGTTTTCAATGTGTTCCTTGTTCTCCTACATTTCTTATTCAATCCATTGCTGTATTCATCTCTCATCCATCTGGGAAATCTAATTCGACAGAGATAATAATAATAATAATAATAATAATAATAATAATAATAATAATAATAATAATAATAATAATAATAATAATAATAATAATAATAATAATAACAACAACAACAACAACAACAACAACAACAACAACAACAGAGTTGGAAGGGAGCTTGGAGGTCTTCTAGTCCAACTCCCTGCTTAGGCAGGAAACCTTACACCACTTCAGACAAATGGTTATCCAACATCTTCTTAAAAACTTCCAGTGTTGGAGCATTCACAACTTCTGGAGGCAAGCTGTTCCACAGATTAATTGTTCTAACTGTCAGGAAATTTCTCCTTAGTTCTAAGTTGCTTCTCTCCTTGTTTAGTTTCCACCCATTGCTTCTTGTCCTGCCTTCAAGTGCTTTGGAGAATAGTTTGACTCCCTCTTCTTTGTGGCAACCCCCGAGATATTGGAACACTGCTATCATGTATTTGTATTTGTATTTTGTATTTGTTTATTTGTCAAGCATATATGATTATAAGCAAAGTATAAACAGTAAAACATGATTGAATATATATGTAATAGTACAAGCATGAATAAGAGTATAAGAGGTATGAATATATGGGTACATTAGGACAGGAACGGTAGGCATGAATGTGCGCTTATGCACGCCCCTTACCGACCTCTTAGGAATGGGGTGAGGTTGATGGTAGATAATCTAAGGTTAAAGTTTTTGGGGTTTGGGGAAGAAACTACTGAGTCAGGTAAAGTGTTCCAGGCATTGACCACTCTGTTGTTGAAGTCATTTTTTTTGCAATCAAGTTTGGAGCGGTTTACATTAAGTTTGTATCTGTTGTGAGCTCGTGTGTTATTGCGGTTGAAGCCGAAGTAGTCGTTAACAGGTAGGACGTTGTGGCAGATAATTTTGTGAGCTACACTTAGGTCAGATCGAAGGCGGCGTAGTTCTAAATTTTCAAGTCCCAAAATTTCAAGTCTGGTTTCATAAGGTATTCTGTTGTGAAAAGAGGAATGTAATACTCTTCTTGTGAAGTATCTCTGGACATTCTCAATTGTGTTAATGTCTGATATGTAGTGTGGGTTCCAGACAGATGAGCTGTATTCAAGAATCGGTCTAGCAAATGTTTTGTATGCTCTGGTTAAGAGTACATTGTTACCAGAGAAGAAGCTACGCAAGATTAGGTTAATGCCTTCTTAGCTATGTTGTTGCAGTGAGCTCTGGCACTTAGATCGTTAGAGATGAGTACTCCAAGGTCTCCCCTGGTCCTTCTTTTCATTAAACTAGACATGTTCCTATGTTTTTTTTTTCTTATTTTATAAATCTTTGGAATTGTTTTGGTAGCGCCATGCCCTGTGTTTTCCAAACTTTGGCACCTTGAAGACCTTGGACATCAATTCCCAGAATTCTTAAGGGGTCCACCCATCTTCAAGTTGCCAAGTTTGAAAAACACTGTAAAACAGAGGCGTTACTTGTACGATATCGTTTCATAAGCAAGGACTGACTTGGGGGGGGGAGAGAGCTCTGATTATCACCCTTTCTCTCCCCCCCCCCCGAAATCCTTTGCTGGCTCAACTAAACTTTGGAGATGGAGGTGGGAGGGGCGGGAAGAGGCGGAGAGATCATACTTTCGCCCCATCAGACATTTTCAGCCAACTCTGTCCGGCATTAGCAATTAGGGGGCGGGAATGGCCGCTGCGGAAGCTGCTACCGCTGGCTCCCGTATCTGATTGCCGCAGGGCCGCCTTTGCTTTGCTCCTGGGGTCGCTCTGCAGTCGCTGCGACAAAGGGGTGGCTTTGTCGCAGCGACTACTGTTGCTGGAGATGGAAAGTGCCGCTGCTGCTGTTGCTACTATTCCTCTTCCGTCCCTGTCCTGCTCTGACCCGCTGGCACATTTCCTTGCTCGCGCCTTTCTGTGCCTTCTTGGGCTCTCGACGCTGGGACCGACCCTCTTCCTCTACTCCCCGTCTTACGACCCTCGCCTCGAGCCTCTACTCGCCGACACCCCAACCCGTCCCCGAGCCTGTGCAACGGCAGCATTTTCATCCCCACCTTTATTTTTATTTTTATTTTTGCACGCCCGCCCAAGCCTTCTCTTCGTCACCTCCCGTCTTCTGACGACTTCCAGATCTGCCTTTTTATGTGCTTCGGCTTTATCGGCTGTTTTAAAAGGGGAAGGCGGGGCCCGGCGCCTTTTCACCTTTCTTCATAATCTTGAGTTATTTATAAAAAATGATAAAGATGGGATTTTTTTAAAAAAAATCTAAAAGCTTCAAATACCTGGAACTCTTATAAAGTTGGATTATAAAACTGGTTGGGATTATCTAACGGAGAAAACAGCAGAATTTCAAGTGTGTGAAAAGTTTGTGAGGCTTCTGCAGCTTCTTCCCAAAGTCGCCACATTATTATTATTTTTTTGATGTAGATTGAATTCGTAGGAGTATTTATATTGATTATATTTATTACATTTAATTTAATTATAAAATAGATTTAATCAGAGTTAGGTTTTGTTCTGGTCACAAGAGTTTTCTTCTGTGGGCTCTGGATCACCCTTTCCCTGCCCTCTCTGCAAGCAAGAATCTGGCCAATTCTGACTCCTTTGCTTACCATTTTTAAATATTGATTGAATCTGAAAGGTCTGCGAAAGCTAATTCGCACAGATAAATTTATAGCTAGTAGTGCAAGTGTCTTAAGGGAGTATGGCTATAAATTAATATAGTTAAGTAGAACTTCCTTTTGTGCTGAAACAAACAGTGCTGCAGTACATTGTGGCCGTGGCAAATATAAATCTAGTGGACTGATAGATACATACAGACCCATCACACTGTTCTCTTTTGGGGTAAGTCATATTATTCAGAGCATTGGGGGGGGGGGGAAATAGCTCCACAAATTAAAAGCATGAAATCAGAACAAGGAAAGAAAGTGTTATATTACAGAATGCTAACAGTTTTCACTATATGTCTCCAAGCCTTTCTATCTTTGCTACCCATCTTTACATTTACCAAACCACATGCTGCTTCATACATTGCCATTTATTCCGTATCGTCACTGCTATTTTTAAAAAAAAAAATTCCAACCACAACTTTCTCAGGTTTTTTTTTTCCTCTCAACCCACTGATTCTTCCTTCATATATAAATAAATTTTGAGACACCATCCTTATTCTCTCAATAGCAATAGCACTTATGTATCTCTCCATAGTGCTTTACAGCACTATGAGCAGTTTACAGAGGTCAGCGTATTTCTCCCAACAATCTGGGTCCTCATTTTACAACTTTGGAAGGATGGAAAGCTTAAGCCGGTCAGGATCGAACTCCTGGCTACGTGCAGAGTTAGCCTGCAATAATGCATTCTAACCACTGCACCATCAGAGCTCCTCCTCCTATAGGACCCAATGATCTCAAAGTACCGGTATGTCTTCAATAGCCATTGCTCATTGTTTAATTCAGTGCATATTCATTTGTCATCTCAGGAGTTGCCACAAAGAAGAGGGAGTCAAGCTATTCTCCAAAGCACTTGAAGGCAGGACAAGAAGCAATGGATGGAAACTGATTAGGAGAGAAGCAACCTAGAACTAAGAAGAAATTTTCTCACAGTTAGAACAATTAATCAGTGGAACAACTTGCCTCCAGAAGTTGTGACTGCGCTGACACAGAAAGTTTTAAGAAGAGATTGCACGACCATTTGTCTGAAATAGTATAGAGTTTCCTGAGCTGTGGGACAGCAGGTTTCCTGAGCAAGGGGTTTCCTGAGTAGGGAGTTGGATTAGAACACCTCCGAAGTCCCTTCCAACTCTGTTATTCTATTCTGTTCTGTTATTCTGTCAACAGCCTAATGAGAACTAGGAGTGTCTCTCTTTTTGCTTTACTGAAGATCTGAAAAAAATGGAAATCTGAAGTCTTCTCTCCCAGAAACCACCTGGATTTTAACATCTTGGTTCTGGCTCATGCTTGGGGATAGCAGCATCTTCTATACATATTTCTGGTAGTATCTTCTGTAGAGTACTTCACCCAGTAATTTCTTTCCTAACTCCAGCATGTGGAAAAGAAAGGGACCTTGCAACCTTATTGCCTTATTATTGATTGAAAAAGGAAAATAATAATAATAGTGAACCCATTTCTGCAAAGCTGCATAATGTGGCTACATAATGTAGAAATTCTGTGGCTAGAAGAGGTAGGCCTGCCTTAGGGAGACAGATCAATCTCATAAAAAACCCCAAACTTTACTGAAGATTAGAAAGTATGTAATAGCAAATATTTTTCCTCTAAAGCACAGGATTATTATTTACCTCAAAGTCTCCATGGAAAGGTACTGAAGGTGGATGCAAAGCTCTTCTGTTGTAGAAGGGCCATTAAATAGAAGACGGGCTGCAAAGTGAGAATCCTATAGAGAGGACATACAAAGGTTCATAGATTAGAGACTTCAATTCATATAGCTCTGAGAAGAGGATATTGTTATATTTTCCTTCTAACACCACTGATGTCGAGCATTAAAATGAACTAGGAAGAAAGCTCTACAATGGCTTAAATACATAATATCAAATAGGAAATTTATTAGCATAAGCAGCTTTCAGTTAATCCCCAATTCACAGAGTTTAATAAAGGCTTCCTGATATTTTGAGAGATCTATATCTAGATCACTTTTTTAAAATTTCAGCTTTGCCCTAACAAGTTCCCAAGTCCAGAAACATATTGCCTTGGAAAGCGAAATTAATTTCTATCCTGTAGTTGGATCTTCCAGGTTGAAATCAAATTATTGCAACGTAGTAGAGCAAACAAATAATTTATTATAAAATATTTTATGCCAATTTACTGAATTAGCAAATACAAGCACCAACTGTAAGGGAGTCTAACCCAAATTCAAGTTGTGCAGATGTGTAGAGACACAGCATGGGACTTAAATAAAGCTCTTACTGGATTGGGTGGTTGCCATTGAATTTAGCTTTTTGTAGATGCACACTGGGACCTCTGTAGCATCTCGGAAATTATATCACATTTGAAGATCTTAATAGTCACTAACAGCCTTCTTGGGTACAATCTATGAGTTTCTGTCAGCATTTCAATGGCTGTCCTAATTCATTCCCTTCACAAACCAGAGGAATGGAAAGTTATTTTGAAGATCTGCCTTGCTCCATTAAATTTTTATTCATTTGCCAACAAATTTACGGCACAGGACTCCCTTTGGAAAAAAAGGAAAAAAAATGCAATCTTAATTTTGGAGTCGCTTTTCCTTATCTCAATAGGTTGCTAAGGTTTGAAGACTCTCCTGGCTCAGGAATTTGTGCAGTAGAAAAGATAGCTGCTGCATCAGCGTCAACTGTATATGTTAATCATTTTGGGACGGTGAAACTCACTGTTGGTGAAATGTTAAGGAGAAGACAAGCCAAATGCAGCCTTGTTCTATTCTTGTTTTGGGATTTAAGCAGAAAGAAGGCAACAGAATATGGAGGTATTTTCATGTAACTGCTTAAGTAAAAGTAACACAATTCAGCCTGTAGAGCAGTGGTTATCAACCTTTTCTTTACCACAAACCCCCATTTAGATACCTTTTGTGACCATGGACCCCTCAAGATTTAAATCATAACATTTCTTCAAGTCTTCATGGACCCCCTGTGACAACATCATGGCTTCCCTGGGGTCCACGGACCACAGTTTGAGAACCACTGCCATAGAGGACTGCACCAATCTCTCTGAGGGAGATAAGCTTGAGAGGAGATTGGGGGCTTCGTGGTGATAATTAAAGCTGGTAGAAAATACAGCAGCAGAAACAATCATGTGGACTATGCAATTAGCATGTTACAACTCTGCTCCGTGAACTGCACAGATTGCCAGTATGCAACCTTATCAATGTTCTCCTTGTTTCTCTCTTGGTGGGATCCTAGACAGAAGCTTCTGTAATAAGGGATAATTTAGGAATCAAAAGTTTAAGAACCGCTGACCTAAAGCACTTCAATTAATTCTTATATTTCTTTGTATGTAACCTCTTCCATTTGTATGTTTTGTGGTGATACTGTATATCTGGAGAACTCCAGGGTTAAACCTCCCAGACAATTCAAGGGATAATGATCTGGCCTGAATGTTCAAACAGTCATAGAATAGAATGAAATGGAATGGAATGGAATATTCTTTATTGGCCAAGTGTGATTGGACACAAAACATTTGTCTCCAGTGCATAAGCTCTCAATGTACATACAAGCAACAAAGTGATAAATCATACATCATAAAATACAACCAACAAAGTCATAGTCCTAAGATACCGATAGGAGTAGGTAATAGGAAAGATGAGAAAGATAATAGTAATACATGGTTAGATATCCTTAGGCATAAGTCAGTGCTGTGGGAATTATGTGTTTAGCAGAGAGATGGCATGAGGGTAAAAACTGTCTTTGTGTTTAGTTGTTTTGGCATGCCATGCCCTGTAGCGGTGTCCTGGGGGAAGAAGTTGAACAGTTTATGTCCAGGATGTGAGGAGTCTGTAGATATTTCCTCTACCCTCTTTCTGGCTCGTGCAGTATATTTATTTATTTATTTATTTTGTTTGTCAAACATGTACAAGAAAGCAGGTATATGTATAAACATAAACATATACAAAGTAAGTACAGATAAATGAGGACAGTAAGACAGGAACGGTAGGCACCATGGTGCGGTTATGCACGCCCCTTACAGACCTCTTAGGAATGGGATGAGGTCGACAGTAGACAGTCTAAGGTTAAAGTTTTTGAGGTTTGGGGAAGAAACCACAGAGTCAGGTAGTGCATTCCAGGCATCGATCACTCTGTTGCTGAAGTCGTATTTTCTGCAATCGAGTTTGGAGCGGTTTACCTTAAGTTTGTATCTATTGTGTACTGTTGTGTATCTATTGTGTATTGTTGTGGTTGAAGCTGAAGTAGTCATTGACAGGTAGGACATTGTTACAGATAATTTTATGTACTACGCTTAGGTCATACTGAAGGCGGCGTAGTTCTAAATTGTCTAAGCCCAAAATTTCAAGTCTGGTGGCATAAGGTATTTTGTTGCAAGAAGAAGAGTGGAGGACTCTTCTCGTGAAATATTTCTGGACTCTCTCAATTGTATTAATGTCTGATATGAAGTGCGGTTTCCAGACAGGTGAGCTGTATTTGAGAAGTGGTCTGGCGAATGTTTTGTATGCTCTGGTTAGCAGTGTAATGTCTCCGGAGAAGAAGTTACGCAAGATTAGGTTAACAACTCTTAGTGCCTTTTTGGCAATGTTGTTACAGTGGGCTCTGGCACTTAGATAATTAGATATGAGTACTCCAAGGTCCTTGACAGAGTGAGGGTCGTCTACAAGGTTGTGTCCTCCAAGCTTGTATTTTGTGTTCTGATTCTTTTTCCCAATGTGTAAGACAGAGCATTTGTTGGTTGAGATTTGAAGTTGCCAATTGTTTAACCATTCTGATACATAGTCAAGGTCTACCTCAATGGTAGGCAGGCTGGTTGCAATTGTTTTTTCTGCAGTTCTAATTATCCGTTGAAGTCTGTGCTTCTCCTGTTTAGTTGCTGTACCAAACCAGACAGTTATAGAAGTATCAATGACAGACTCAATAATCCTCTGTTACCAGCAGCTCCTTGGACATTCAAAAGAGTGTCAGAATGTACCTTTTTCAAATTGTTAAAGCAGGGAGATTATTTCTAAAGTTCTGATGGCCACTTCAGAAGCTTCTTGGAGCAATTGCCACATGTTTAAGCACACATGTTCACTTGAAAAATATTGGGATAAAAGCATTTGAAGAAAGAAGAACTAGCTAGATTGGCTTTAGCATTTTAAACAAAGAGGCATCCTGGAAAAGATAACATTGTGGGATAAGTGAAAAAAAGTACTATTCAAAAGTATTTGACCTTAGCTTGATGAGTTCATTATCTGGAAACCCATTTTTGATTGGATTAACACCTAATTACACAAACCACATCTCCTGAGTCCTGGGAGACAGTTAGTGAGATATTTCAATGTTTCTCTGAATTTTTTCCAGGATCAGGTTATGAGAAGTTACTTATGCTCTTTTGTTCATATTGGGTATGTCTGATCTAATGAAGGACTAGGGGACACATGTTGCAGTGTTCCAATATTTGAGGGGCTCCTACAAAGATGAGGAGGGCCAAACTATTTTCCAAGCACCAAAAGGCAAGATGAGAAACAATGGATGGAAACTAACCAAGGAGAGAAGCAACCTAGAACTAAGGAGAAATTTCCTAACAGTGAAAGCAATTAACCAGTGGAATGTCTTGCCTTCAGAAATTTGGGCACCCCATCACTGGAGGCTTTCAAGAAGAGACTGGAAAATCATTTATCTGAAATGGTATAGGGTGTCTTGCTCAAGCAGGGGATTAATAGAGTTGATTCCAACTCTATTATTCTATGTTCTATATACACAGTATCATCTTTGGGTAGAATCCATCCAAAGAATACTGTATCACTCGTGTTTCTAGAGAGTACCACATTAACAGCTGCCTGCCAAGACCAACAATCTAGTATTTCAGAAATAGGAAGAAAAAGCTTAAACGTGTGTGTGTGTGTGTGTGTGTGTGTGTGTGTGTGTGTGTGTGTGTGTGTGTGACAGAGAGAGAGACAGAGAGAGAGACAGAGACAGAGACAGAGAGACAGATGGCTTATCACAAAGGTGATAAGCCATTATCACCTTTGGTGATAAGCCATAATGGCTTATCACAAAGGTGATAAGCCATTATCTAAATCATAAATTTTGATGATGTTTATAGAAACACAATGCTGGTACAATACAGATTGGTAGATACATTTTAAATCTGTCTAATCTGACAGTAAACCAAATAGTAGATTGTACTTCATAATCCTCAATGGAGAGGTCTTCTTCCTGCAGTGGATTGATTTGGGCTGAATAGGTTTTCTTATAAGATGTATGTATGCATGCACTTGCATAAACACATGCAGGGATGATATGATAGCAGCATTCCAATATCTCAGGGGTTGCCATAAAGAAGAGGGAGTCAACCTATTCAGCAAAGCACCTGAAGGCAGGATATGAAACAATGGATGGAAACCAATCAAGAAGAGAAGCAACCTAGAACTAAGGAGAAATTTCCTGACAATTAAAACAAGTAATCAATGGAATGACTTGCCTCCAGAAGTTGTGGGTACTCCAACACTTGAAGTTTTTAAGAAGAGACTGGACAACCATTTGTCTGAAATGGTATAGGGGGTTGGACTAGAAGATCTCCGAGGTCCCTTCCAACTCAGTTATTTTGTTGTTCTAGTACATGTACCTATAGGCTTAGACTTCTTTGCACTGCAGTGATCTATCAATTATATTTCAGGCTTCCTTCTTGTGTGCAATAAAGATTCTAATCTAGCTGAATCGTGCTTGAGATTCCCTTGCCAAGTCAAGCCAAGTGCTGAATGAAAGGTTAAGTATCTCCGGAGCTGTGATTTACTGCTGAGCCCTGATATGAAGCCTGCTACTGTATAACTTCCTTGGACAGGCTTGTTTGTCACTCATATTATTTCCTCTCACACCTAGACAGACACTTAGTTTAACCCAAGTCTTACGATTGTTAAGCCTTAGTAGCATTAGAATGATTGCATTGAAGATGTTTGATACCCTTGGCTTTTTATAATTATTCATTCTGTTTTCTGGAATCTGTCCAGAGAACAAGGGTTACTTGTTCAAATACAGTAAATACAGTTACAAATATAGTAAATTAAAAGTAATATACTACAGGTAGTCCTCAAATTACAACCACAATTGAGATCAAAATTTCTGTTGCTAAGTGAGACATTTGTTAAGTGAGTTTTGCCCCATTTTACAACCTTTCTTGCCACAGTTGTTAAGTGAATCACTGCAATAGTTAATTTAGTAACATGGTTGTTAAGTTAGTCTGCCTTCCCCACTGACTTTGTTTGTCAAAAGGTGGCAAAAGTTTATTATTTATTTATTTATTTATTTATTTATTTATTTATTTATTTATTTATTTATTTATTTTATTTATTATTTTATTATTTTATTATTTTATTATTTTATTATTTATTTTATTATTTTATTATTTGTCAACAAGTGCAAGAAAACAGGACACATGAAAAAATGGCACAAATAAGTGGATATAAAGAAGCAAAACATAGCCATAAACACATAAAATGAGTACATACAAATGGGTACAGTAGGACAGGGACGGTAGGCACGCTGGTGCGCTTATGCACATCCCCTTAGGGACCTCTTAAGAAACATGTAAGGTCCATGGTAGACAGTTTCAGGTAAAAGATATGGGGATTAGAGAAACTAACAACAGGATCAGGTAAAGTGTTCCAGACATTTACTACTCTAGTCATATTTTCTGCAATTAAGATTAGAGCGGAATACATTTAGTTTGTATCTATTGATAGCCCTAGTGTTATTGCGGTTGAAATTAAAGTAGTCGTTAACAGGTAGGACGTTAAGGTAGATGATCTTGTGTACTAAGCTTAGGTCAGAACACAGACGGCGTAGTTCAAGGTTATCCAGGCCTAAAATTTCAAGTCTACTGGAATAAGGAATTTTATTGCGAGCAGAGGAGTTGAGTACTCTTCTTGTAAAATACCCCAGGACCCTCTCAAATGTATTAATGTCCAAAATACAGTGTGGGTTCCAGGCAGGTAAGCCTGGAGCCAGATCTGGCAAAGGTTTTGTATGCCCTAGTTAGAAGTATAACGTTACCAGAGAGAAAACTTCATTGATCACATGACCCAGGGACACTGCAACTGTCATAAGCCTGAACCAGTTGCCAAGCATCCAAATGTTGATCACATGATCATGGAGATGTTGCAATGGTTGTAAGTGTGAAAAAAGGATCAAGTCACTTTTTTCAGTGCCATTATAACTTTGAATGGTCATTAAATGAACTGTTGTAAGTCGAGGACTACCTGTATCTTAATATATTATATCCATTTTATGTAATGTATACTAAATTTAATGTCACACATTAAATACCCATAAGAAATATGAAAAGAGAATACCTTTACCTACAGTAATCAGGAAATGCCTACTATATACATCTGAACTTATGGTGTACCCTTGTGATATGTTCAGACTATTTTACTCTCCTTCCCCATAGTGTAAACGTAACAAAGTGAAGCATAAACTCCATTGTCATTTGCCTAGTGAACAGTAGTTTTCCTGTGGCCTAAACAAGTGGAATTGTCACTTTCCTTATTCACCAGCAAGACTGAAGGATACTGAAGAGATTAAACAGCCACATTTTAAACTTGTTACTCCTAATCCAGTTTGTAGTTGCAACATAAAACTGGAAAATATAAGGCATTAATAACTCTCTGTGCCTTAATGAATAACTGTTGATAAAACTACTTGGGACCATAGTGACATTTTCTCCAGCTCATTTTCCAGTGGAGTTTTTATTTGCAAATGTAGTATGCAACTAATCTTTTTAGCTTTGCAGAAGAATATCACTTTGTGCTTTGTTTACATATGTAAACTAAATGTGTTACACATTAACTTAACAATGCAAATACATGATGTAATTTATATGTGGAAGAACTGTGACTATTCCAGTTTTGCTTCTTGCATATTATATTAAACATACCTGTACTTCTCTAAATTCTGGGGATTTTATAGAACCGGTAAGGAAAATTTTTGAATTTCACCCCTGCTTGAGATAGATAACTTAATTCATAAAACCTGATGGCAGATCAAGTAGACCTTGCTGTGTCTTTTTTAGTTATGGGAATCAGGAACAACCCACTGTTCAGACATAGTACTGAGAATTACTGACTGCCTGTCATGTACATATTCCGTTCTATGTGTTGTATATTGATGTGGAATAGCACAACCGTTTAGAGTTATAAAATTATAAAAAAATATAAAATTTTAATTTTTTAAATATTTTTATAAAATATAAAACATGTATAAAATTAAACAAAGTTTAATAGAACCATTATTTTTATATGTCCACAATGATGAGGGAGACACATAGGTTATATGATTCATAAATGATCTCTGTTTTCAGAAAAAAAAGTCAAGATGATTTCTTATTTATTAAACAAATTTATATGGTTACCCATCTATTGTTTCTTAAGACATTTACATCACCAAGGATTCTTCTTCTGGAATTTCTAAGAAGCTTTTTAGTAAGAGGAATGGAACATCCCATTCTCAGACAGTGAAAACATATAAGCTCTGTTGCTAGTTTTATTGAACTGGACACTTTCCAATATGGAGAAACCAGAAAATTCCCAAACATTAAAAGTTAGTATTTTTGTTCAGAGTTAGACTCTATTCTACTAGCAATGTTAATCAAATTGGCTATTGCAACCCCAAGTACCAAATGAACTGGATGTTCAATAGAATAATTAATAAGGCCCTCTTGTTGAATTTTATTCCTAATTTTCATCACTATCCCTAGAAACAATTGAGGTTTTTTTTAGAAGTGCCTACACATATGGGCTATGTTCAATAAATCAGGTGTGTCTAATGTAGTTTTAAAGGTCCTAATACGCTTTGGGGATATTGCACTTATTGTTCTGGTAGATTTCCCCTAACATGCCTGGCATTTCATGATCAACTCAAGGTTGACTCAGCCTTCCATCCTTCCGAGGTAGGTAAAATGAGGACCCAGATTGTTGGGGGCAATGTAAATATATATACATTGCTTATTGGTGTAAACCGCTTAGAGAGTGCTTGCACTGTGAGGCGGTATATAAATCTCACTAAATAAATAAATAATAAATAAATAACTCTCAACAGCATGATTCTGCAGCTGAACATGGGTGTAATCTTTCTCCATCCATTTCTTCTTCTTGGTGGCTGAGATTAAGTCTCTCTGAAAGTGGCTAGCTATGATACATTTAAATAATACAATGACCAAACATTTTGAATCTGGCCTCAATAAACCTTCTCTTTGGGCACACTAGCATAAGTACTGCTAATGACTGTAGTTCTTGGGTAAAATATTATGGACTACAATACAGCCTTCCAAAGGATCTCTCATCTCATGATTGGCCATAGTGGGATAAGAAAATCATAGAAGCTTTTGTACACAGTTCAGTAAGCACTGGACTGTAACTCCAGGCAGCTTAACGGAAACTAATGACTAAGACCCTGGTAACCATGTTACCTGTCTCATATCTGTGGACTGAAGGTTTCTTTAGTAATGGGTGGGGACTCTTTCTGAACTTAGAGACCTGATTCTGGCTTGAACTCAGCCTAGCCTTGCCTACTCATAGATGTTGGGAAAATTCCTACACTGCATCTAGGTTCTCTATAAAGACCAGACACTGCCAATTCTCCATTATCTATTCACCTCCTATCCAGCAGAGGAAATGGCTTGCATCCTTTCCTTTGAAACATATTTAATTCTTAAGAAAACTTTTAACAGCAAAGAACTTTTGATATTCTGGGCTCTTTGAGGAGCAGTGAAAGGTTTATCCCTACATTTTCCTCTAGATAGAAGGAGGAAAAGTGTATACAGAAGTAGAATTGGTTTATTTAAAACTGATTTAAATTGAATTGTAAGATTCAACTATCTCCTTGCTCTGACCTCTCATCAGATATTTATTGGGGGAAGAGCTTTTCAAAGTCTCTATCCTAAGAGTCAGTTTGGTGTAGTGGTTAAGGCCCAGGGCTAGAAACCAGGTGACTGTGAGTTCTAGTGCCACCATAAGCACAAAGCCAGCCGCCCTGAGCTCATCACTTTCTCTCAGCCCTAGGAAGGAGGCAATGGCAAATCACTTCTGAAAACTTTGCCCTTGTCCACTCAGTCTGAGAATGGGACAGGATTGAACAGAAAGGCGGGGAAACCCCTCCTCTTCCTAAGGAATACAGAAAGGTGAAATCTGCCCTAATTAATTGGCCAAAGCAAGCCAGATTCATAATTCTAACCTTCCTGGCTTTCTTCCTCAATGCTCTTAGCAGTATCTACCTAAGTGGGGCAATTTCTCCCACCCGGTGACATTTACGGTAAATAGCAAAAACAACATCCTTCCTGTCAACGACTACTTCAGCTTCAACCACAACAATACACCAGCACACCAGCACACAACAGATACAAACTCACTGACTGTAGAAAATACGACTTTAGCAACAGAGTGGTAAATGCCTGGAACTCACTACCTGACTCTGTGGTTTCGTCACCAAACCCCCAAAACTTTACCCTCAGACTGTCCACTGTTGACCTCACCCGATTCCTAAGAGGTGAGTAAGGGGCGTGCATAAGTGCACCAGCGTGCCTACCGTCCCTGTCCTAATGCTCCCTCTTATCAGTACCCATCTTATGTATATAAACAATATTATATCTATGTATATTACCAATACGTACTTGACAAAATAAATAAATAAATAAAATAAAATAAAATAAAAACCCAACCCACGATTGAATCTATGGTTCAAACTCTCCTTGCGAGGGGGAGGAGGAGATTTCCCCGCATCCGCTTCCACAGGCTGGTATGACCGACAACGAAGACTTCACATTTCTACGATCTCCTCCGAAGAATCCAGCAGTTCCACCAAAAATAATCAGCCGGTTGACCTGAGAATCTTCTTCCCTCCAGGATAGCCTGCAAAGCTTCCACTTCTGGTTTCAAAACTTCTTGAAAACTTGGCGATTTTGCGAGAAAAACGCCCTCCCCAAAGATGTCACCGGACGAAAAGTTTTAGCCCCAACAACTGTGCATTGCGAATCGCCACACTTCTGTAAAGCTGGTACCATAATCAGGGGTCTCCAACCTTGGCAACTTTAAGCCTGGCGGACTTCAACTCCCAGAATTCTGGGAGTTGAAGTTTGCTGGCTTTGCTGGCTGGGGAATTCTGGGAGTTGAAGTCCGCCAGGCTTAAAGTTGTCAAGGTTGGAGACCCCTGCGCGGCATAAGCCATCGTATACTGTTTTTAAAAAACCCACACAAAACCCTTTACCCGTTTTCTACGTTACTTTAAAAACAAAAAAAAAGCAAGCAGCTTCCTGCTCGTCCTTTCATCGCTCTCCTCCCCGCGACCCCACCCTTTTTTTGGCTTCGAGATAGTTTCCTTTTCCCAGCGCCGCCTGCCACGAGGGGAAGGCAATTTTGTCCAACAGGCTGCCGCGGTGGCTGTTTTCCTCCACTTTCATCTCCAACCTTCTTCTTGAGGGTGAAACGGAAACCGGTTAGTGGGTTGCTGAGGGATGACGTGTGAAAACAAGAGTGACTTTGTACGCTTCCCGCCCGCCACACAACGGGCCAGTCATTCAGTGGCCTCGCTGGTGGAAGGCAGAAGCAAAAAAAGAAAGAAAGCTGGATGGTGAGGCGCAGAAGAAAACAACGGAAGCAAGCGTGAAACGGAGACCTTCCCAATCGGGGGAAAGTTTGTTCGAGCGGAGGTGGGGAACGCACCCGCCTCCTCCTTCACCTCGCGGAAAACTCTTAAGGGCATGACTAAGTTCCCAAAGATGATCACATAAAGTCACGGAGGACAAGGAGGGGGGAAAGAAGGAGGGTTCTCCATGTGCTGGAAGCTGCCGGAGAACTTTCTTCCAGCACTGATTTCCTGTCCTTGCTGTGTGCGCGTTTTGGGGGGAAGGCGATGACCGAAAGCACAGATGCCGTGGGGGACTCATCTTCCCAGGAGCAGAAGCAAGACAAAGAAAGGAAGAAGAAGAAAAGGAGGAAGAAGAAAGATGTCAAGAAGGTGCGGATTGTAGCTTCCAACCTGTTGTCTGCCTGGCCTGACGAGGAGACCTCCAGGCAGCCAGCTAACAATAGACTGAAGACCACCAAATACACAGCAGTGTCCTTCTTGCCCAAGAATCTCTTCGAACAGTTCCATCGCTTTGCCAATGTCTACTTTGTTTTCATCGCTTTACTTAATTTTGTGCCTGCTGTCAATGCCTTCCAACCAGAGCTGGCTTTGGCCCCAGTGCTCTTCATCTTGGCAGTTACAGCAGTCAAGGACCTGTGGGAAGACTACAGCAGATACCGGTCAGACCAGGAGATCAACCATATGGAATGTTTGGTCTACTGCAGGTAATGGGATCAAGAGAAGTGGTGTGGAAAGTTGAAAAGCGGACCAAAATGCAGAGGATGTGATGCTGGGTGAACAGAATGGGATAGGGACTAAGATGAATAGGATAGCTTTTGAAAAGTCTCTGCTGGCTAACTCTTGCTAACTTTTTACTGCTTTCCCCTTTTTAAGTAAATACAATGACCTCCAGTGACATAGTTAAGTAATGGTAGATTATAGGCATCAATGTGTCTGTACCATTTGAAATGTATGAGTGCTTGAAAACATAGTGCCTAACCCTCTGTCTTTGCAGGGTTCATGCTATTTCCTACCTTGATGGGACACACCTTTCCTACTTTGATGGCTCTCTAAGTGTCATACTAACTGTCCACTATAGACTTTGGATACTCCATTCACCGTTTCCTTTCTTCACTTTCACAAGAATATTAGAAACAATGTTGTGTTACTCTATTAATATGGTTCTCATCTAAACTGCAGCCCACAGGTTAATTTCTTTTTTCTGGCAATATATTTCATTTTCATTTCACTACTTCCCTCTGCACATTTCTCTGTAGGAGCTTTGTTTTTATGAAATCATGCCACAAAGGCTCTATTCTATGAATTTTTTTTTCTGTGGGAGAAAAAAAAAAGGCCGCCTCAAGAAATTGGCTAGTGGATTTACCAAAGTTTTTTAGCTGCCAGGAAAAAGCAGGGCTGCTTTAAGGTGATTCAAACAGGTACTATGTCGATCATTTCTCTACTGTATGCAACTCCAGACTTTAATTTGAGGTGCTGTGCAGCCTTTAACAGGCCTTTGATCCAGCATATCTTATTTTATGATCTATAAACTGCACTGAAAGTTTATAGAGAATCATGTGGAAATCAAACTTTTCATTAAACCTGCTTATAATTACCACAATGGAGTGAGATTTTGTGAATTACAATGCTTGTGCAAGTCTCATTGACTCCATGTATTAGTCTTAGTCTTCATTAGTGTTGCAGTGTTATATTCTTTCCCCAAAAGTAACTGCTTGACTGGCTTTTTAAATTATGTACCTTCACTCAATTTCTTCCAATTTAATTGACACTGCTAATGCTTGTGAAATATTTTTCTGCTAATTTTAAACACGGGGAAAATATTTTTCCCCATCCAATATGAACTTAAATGTTTGTGTACTATTTATTTATTTATTTATTTATTTATTTATTTATTTATTTATTTATTTATTTATTTATTTATTTATTTATTTATTTATTTATTGTCAGAGTTACGCAATAAATCAGAAGCTTCAGAAGATAACTGCATTTTGCTGATTCAAATAACTTCTTTATAAGTAGAATAAAACATTAACAATACCACACTTTGTTTCAGATCACATGTTGAGATGTTTTCACAGCAAGCTTTAATGGTGGACAGACTAAACCACACCCTTCTTCTTGCTAAGTTTCTGGACATGCTCAATTAACACTTCAGCCGGATTGGCTGACTCAATCACATGGCTCTCCCAGTCATGAATATTCCAACACTCCTCCCTTCATCACTGGGAGAGACATCAGACCTATTGGATTTAAACATTTCCTATAATGGACACCACCCAATGGTTTGGTCATCATGTCTGCTAAATTATCCTCTGAAGAACAATGATGTAAACGTATCAATTTTTCTTTTACAGCTTCCCTGACATTACAATACTTAATGTCCACATGTTTACTTCTGTTCTTCACTCTGTCACCTGTTGCCATTTTTATACAAGCAGCATTATCTTCATAAACAGTTACAGCTTCATTTACATTTACATTTAAATCTTGTAACAACTGTACATACCAAACTACTTCAGAACATAACTCAGACAATGCAATAAACTCTGCTTCTGCAGTTGAAATAGCAACCGTTGTTTGTTTTCTGGACTTCCAACCAATTAAAGCCCCTCCAAACATTATTACAATTCCAGAATTAGACTTTCTGGTTTTTACATCATTTGCATAATCACTATCAACATAACATTTCAATTTTAATTCTTCAGTGACCTGTATTTGAAGACCTAAATTCACAGTTCCCTTCAAATACCTGAGAATTCTTTTCACACCCATCCAATGCAACTTTGTAGGTGTAGCAGTAAAGCGACTTAGAATGCTCACTGCACAAGCTATGTCTGGTCTGGACCACTGTGACAGATATAACAAACTCCCTATTGCAGAGTGATATATCTCTTGATCACAGGCTTCACTTTTGTCCTCACCCAAACTATTGTAAAAATCTGTGCTCATAGGTGTAGGAGCAATATTACAATCTTTCATGTTATACTTCTCTAATAATTGTTCAATTTTTCTCCTTTGACTGAGAATATAACCCTTTTCAGTTTTTTGTATCTCTACACCGAGATAATTCTTTATTTCTCCCAAATTCTTTAATTCAAATTTCTTTTCTAACTTATTAGCAAATTCTTTAACTTGCGATGCATCCTTTGCAATGAAACAAAGATCATCCACAAATGCTAATAGTAGACAATTCCCACCTTGTAACTTTCCAGTGTATATGCAACCATCAGCTTTGCAACTCTTGAACCCAAGACCTTTCAATGCAGTATCAAGACAGATATTCCAATTTCTGGCTGACTGCTTCAGCCCATAAATAGCCTTGTTCAATTTATACACCATGTTAGGCTTTTTATTTTCATACCCTGGCGCTTGAACCATATAAATTTCTTCCTCTAATTCAGCATTGAGGAATGCAGTGGTTATATCAAAATGCCAAATTCTATGCCTGTATGCTGATGCTAATGCCAGTGCTAGTCTTATGCTCTCACCTTTTACAGTTGGCGCGAACACCTCATCATAGTGCACATTCTTTAATTGAGAAAAACCTTGTGCCACCAATCTTGCCTTATACTGTACTTCATTATTGGGTAATACCTTTTTCTTATATACCCACTTACATCCTACAGCTTTCGTACCCTGTGGCAAAGTCATAGATGTGAACACTTCATGATCGCCCATGGATTTCATCTCTTTATCCATGGCTTCCTTCCACTTTTCTTGTTCAACTTTTGGTAATGCCAATACTTCCTTATAGTTTCTTGGCTCATACCACACATTACACACTTTAACTTTACTGGCAGAATACCTGTCTGGCGGAACCCCTCTGTTCTTACGCTCTGACCTACGTGGCATTGCCTGTTCTTGTGTTTCAAGCTTTTCTGGCTTCATATCTTGTTCAGACTCTCCTCCCTGAACATTGACACCTTCAGTAAATGATTCACCATCATTAAATGAGTTATTGTCACTAAGTGGATCACCGTCGCTAAGTGGATCACCGTCACTAAGTGAGACATTTTCAGAATTTGCATCAATTCTGTTCCAATTTTGTTCTGCAAAACTAGCAGACCTTGAAATCACTATCCTTTTACTTCCATCGCTAAAGCGATACCCTTTTGAGCCTGGCTCATAGCCCACAAATCTGAGCTTTCTAGCCTTTTGTTGTCCCTTTCTTCTGATTGCCTTTGGAATATGTACCCATGCAGTACTTCCAAATATTTTTAAATGTGCTAGAGAAGGCTTTCTCCCATATAGCATTGCATATGGAGTATTATTGATGGATGAACTCCACAGCCTATTAACTAAATAATTGGCAGTCAGTATGGCTTCACCCCAATATGACCTGCTCATACCAGAATCCTCCAGTAATGAGTCTTTCATTGTTTGCAAAACACCATTCCTCCTTTCAGCTATTCCATTCTCCCCCGGTGTGTAAGGATTTGTGCGCCTGTGTCTTATTCCCAATTGTCTCAACCATTGTTGAAAATTTGTTGACATAAATTCAGAACCTCTGTCAGTTTGCAACTGACATACCTGTTGTTTGTACCTTCTCTCTACAAAGCTTAACCATTGCTTAAATTGCTGTAGCACCTCTGTTTTACTCTTAAGTAAGTAGCAAAACCCAAACCTGCTGTAGTCATCCACAATGACCAGCGCATACTTTGCTCCTCCCAAACTGGCTTGCATAGGCCCAATTAAATCAGCATGCACCAGTTCTAGAGCTCTTGTGGTTTGTCTTGTGCTAAACTTGCTAACTGGGAATGCTTTGGATTTCGATGCTTTGCATACTACACAATCCAAATATGCCTTACATCCCTTCAAATCTAATCCTTCTGCAAATTCTTTCATTTGTTGAACAACTTTAAAATTAGCATGACCAAGTCGTCTGTGCAGAAGATGAACACACGAATTATGTTCTGCTACATTTTTAAATATCTGGGAACAATGTGGGACCTTTTGTCCCTGCAATACATAAAGATTATCCTCTTTTATGCCCTGTGCACAAACATTCCCATTTCTTTGGATGATACACTTCCCATTAACAAATGTGGTTTCATAACCTTGCTTGTCTAAACTAGACACACTTAACAAATTATGCTCCATTTCAGGTACACATAACACATCAGTAAACCTGGAGTCCAAATATGGAATTTGCACATCGCCTCTTCCAATGATTTTAGCCTTTTGACCATTGGCTAAGGCCACTTCTTCATGGTTTCCTGGGAAAAATCTGGAAAATAAGTCAGAATTATTAACAATTGTTTGACTAGCCCCACTGTCAATCAACCATTTGTCTCTATTGTTATTATAACAAACTTTTGCAACTGCAATCTGTCCTTGCAAATAATGTCTCTTGTCTTGCATATTTCTTCTCTGTGCACAGCTTTTCTGCAGATGATTGGTTTCTCCACAAATGAAACATGCTTTCTTATCTTGCTTGCAGAATTGTGGCTGTGTAACTTGATCTCTCCTGCCTCTGCTCTCCTCTTGTCTGCAGACACCTCGGCTGTTGCTAGAGATAGGCAGCCTGTGGAAAATTTTGCTGGAGACTTGCTGTAAGTTTCCACTGTACTCCTTGTTGGGCCCCCGCCTGTGGAATTTTCCATCAGCATGGCTGAAAAGCCTTTTCTCATATTCATTCAATAAACACGATTTCAAAGCCTCCAAATTCAAATCTGCTTCTGGCTTACTTTCAAAAATAGCTGATACAGTCTCCCAGCTCTGATCCAAACTATTTAACACTAATAAAACTTTCTGGGACTCTGGAAACTTTACTCCACGTTGCTCCAATTCTAGAAAATTAGACTGCATTTTCATTAAATGATCTTCCATAGAACCTCCTGTCTGCAAACTCATTCTGAAAAGCTTTCTCGAAAGTTGGACCACATTACACGCAGAAACATTGACATGTACTGCTTTCAATTTCTGCCATATTTCTTTTGCAGACTTTAATTCAGCTACATTTAAGAATTGATCATCCCCCAGACTTAAGAGAATATAAGCCATAGCTTTGTCATGAGCCTTTTGATCTGCTGCTCCAAGCACACCTTGTGGGGGGTCTGCTACGATGTCCCATAATTCTTTTGCTTTCAAAAAACATTCCATTTTTGCAGCCCAAATTAAATAATTTTTCTTCCCCAATTTAGGTATTGGACTGTCTTTAAATTCCATAGCAGCAGCCATCCTGCTTTACTTTTCTTCTCTGCCTGTTCCTTTAACAACACAGACAGCTTCTTATCAGCTTTAAATTACAATGCAGTTTTAACTTTACTTCTTGAGCGATTTCTGGGCCCATAACCTGTCAGAGTTACGCAATAAATCAGAAGCTTCAGAAGATAACTGCATTTTGCTGATTCAAATAACTTCTTTATAAGTAGAATAAAACATTAACAATACCACACTTTGTTTCAGATCACATGTTGAGATGTTTTCACAGCAAGCTTTAATGGTGGACAGACTAAACCACACCCTTCTTCTTGCTAAGTTTCTGGACATGCTCAATTAACACTTCAGCCGGATTGGCTGACTCAATCACATGGCTCTCCCAGTCATGAATATTCCAACATTTATTTATTTATTTATTTATTTATTTATTTATTTATTTATTTATTTATTTATTTATTTATTTATTTATTTATTTATTTATTTATTTATTTATTTATCCAAGCGTGTATATGGTTGCAGACAAAGTACAAACATGATTGTGAATATATAAGATGTACAAGTATGGTTATGAGTACATGATATTTTATGAAAACAAGGGGACATTAGGACAGGCAGGGTAGGCACGCTAGTGCGCTTATGCACGCCCCTGTTCCCATAACACTGTTTGGTAAACATTAAATTACCAATGAGTGGCTACAGTATTTAAATTACTGGAATGTATGGAGCAGTATAAAATCTGTTGTCAGTTAAGTTTCATGTAGTGTGAAATGACTGAATTCTAAAATGCCTTGTTTCATTAATGCATCTTCGAGATTATTTAACAGCAAAAAAGGGCTATATTTATTGCTACAGTATACAGTAATCCCCCCTAATAATTTTAAATCTTGTTATATTAATGTGTTAAACCTTTGCTGACCCAACAGAAAAAGATGATATGGTACATGTGATAGCAACACATGAAATAGTTAACTTTTTTTGTCTTTGCATCTCCAGTGTCTGATTTGTGTATTCATTTAATACCATCTTGTCACTTTCTTATTTATAAGATGAATTGGTGAAAAGACAAGCTTTATTGCCAAATATTATATTCCTGATCTAGAGAATAGAATAGAATAGAATAGAATAGAATAGAATAGAATAGAATAGAATAGAATAGAATAGAATAGAATTCTTTATTGGCAAAGTGTGATTGGACACACAAGGAATTTGTCTTTGGTGTATATGCTCTCAGTGTACACAAGGAGAATAAAATATGTTCATCAAGAATAAAAAAAATACAACACTTAGTGCAATGATGGCTAACCTTTTCTGGACGGAGTGCCCAAAGCGCGTGTGCCTGAATCCCCAAAATGCAATGCGTGCTGACCCCTGTGCATGCACGTGTACCCCCACATGCCCCCTGGCCCCCGCATGCATGATTCCCCACATGCCCCCTGCCTCCCATGCATGCATGCATGACCCCCCGCATGTGTCCCACCCCATGCATGCATGCACATCCCCACACACGCACCCCACCTCCCACATGTGTGGCAGAGACCTGATGACCAGCTGGCCAGCGGAAGGCACGCACGCATGTGTGGCAGAGCTGAACTGGGGCGACGGCTCATGTGCCAACAGAGAGGGTGCTGCGTGCCACCTGTGGCACGCGTGCCATAGGTTCACCATCACGGACTTAGTGATAGTCAAGGTCCACATTAGATACAGGTAGTTCTTGACTTACAATAGTTCATTTAGTGAACGTTTGAAGTTACAACAGCACTGAAAAAAGTGACTTATGACCATTTTTCACACTTATAACCATTGCAGCATCCCCCTGGTCACATCAATAAAATTCAGACACTTGGTAACTGACTCATATTTAAGTTGCAGTCTGCCAGGGTCAGGGGGTCATCTTTTGCCACCTTCTTACAAGCAAAGTCAATGGGGAAGTTAGATTCACTTAACAATCAGATTACTACCTTAACAGCTGCAGTGATTCACTTAATAACTGTGGCAAGAAAAGTCGTAAAATGGGGACGGGGAAAACTCACCTAATAACTGTCTCGCATAGCAACAGAAATTTTGGGATCAATTGTGGTCTTAAGTTGAGGATTACATGTACCTGCATGCTTCCATGCACTGGTCACTGACTATAAAAAGGATTGTGTTCATGTTTCCATTTGTCTTCATTTTTATGCCTACGTTAATGGAAAACTTGTCTGGTTACAGTGTCTTAGCTAAATAGCTAAGGTTTAATCGCGCCATGCAAGCCTGCATGTAAAAATATTTATTTATTTGTTTGTTTGTTTGTTTGTTTGTTTATTTATTTATTTATTTATTTATTTATTTATTTATTTATTTATTTATTTATTTATTTATTTATTTATTTATTTATTTATTTATTTATTTATTAGACTTATATACCGCCTCATAGTGCAAGCATTCTCTAAGCGGTTTACACCATAAAGCAATGTATATTTACATTGCCACCAACAATCTGGGTCCTCATTTTACCTACCTCGGAAGGATGGAAGGCTGAGTCAACCTTGAGCCGGTGAGATTTGAACAGCTGAACTGCTTATCACAGTCAGCTAAAGTGGCCTGCAGTACCCCACTCTAACTGCTGTGCCACCTCGGCACATTTTAATATCATTTTAAGGGTAAAGTCTTGTCCTATTTGGCTTGTTTAAGTGAGATATGGTAGTATGGTGTAAATATTCTTTTAATAAGCACCATTATAATTTTTTATTGCATGCCAATCTTCTATCTCAATGTTTCTCAGCCTCAGCCTCAGCAGCCATAAGTCATGTGGGCTTTAACTCCCAGCATTCCCCATGCTGGCTGGGGAATTCTGGTAGTTGAAGTCTGTACATGTTAAAGTTGCTAAGGTTGAAAAACATTGATTTATCTATACAGGCTTGAAGGGCCAAATGCCTTTGCTTTGGGATCAGGTCAGTGCACAAGACTGATCTAGCAAAGATAGTCCTTAATGGAACTTGGCCACAAATTCTAGTTTCTGTGATCTTTCTCCTATGCGGTGAAAGTTAAAACAGAAAGCACAAATGGGTCTTTCTTACGCCTTATTAGAAATAGGTCAATTGACCTAAAAAGCACAACAAACAATATTGTACCAGAAACAATTAATGCAAACTGTTTAAGGTGCAATCAACTGTAGTCATTTACTTGTATGTTATATCTCAGGAAGAGACAGTGCCTGACTGATGAGTCTGGGTTCAAAAATGATTAGGATCAGTTGTACCTGCTTAGACTAGACTGGCAGGTTGGAAGAAAGCAGTGGCAAACCCTTTCCATATTCAGCCAAGAAGATTACATGGATGTCATTAGGAGTTGGTTTGATTTGACTTCTTAACTGTTAAGGTCCATTATATCTGGACTGTCAAACTCAATGATCTGGCTTAAAATACCAGTTGATACTCTTAAGCCTTTTCTGTTGTAGTGCCTGCTCTTTTCAATATCAGTCCTCCAGAGAAAACATGGGCCCAGCCCCGTTGCCTTTCCCACGGCTTTAAAGACATGGTACCTGTCATCAGGCCTGGAGATCTGGGTGTGTATCTGAGCCTGTGTGGAGGCTGTACTAATCTGTGTTATTTTTTTTTACCTTGGTTGTGGATTATGTGTATAACAATAATTGTTGATGTTTTTATTTTGTTTTAATTATTGTTAACCCCTCAAAGTCATGCATTTGGAATGAGCGGCCATGTAAATATTCTTCTTTTTGAAAAAAATACTCAGAGTTTTAAAAGTTCGGAGCAGCCTCCCTTTGTCTTTGAATGATGATCATAAACATTCATAATCAATTAGTGTGACAAGCTGGTTAGGCTCTCTCCCTGCTTGTGATGAACATTTTTACTATATCTATCTTCTAGAACTGCTATATCTATGTTCTATTTTACCTATGTTACATCGATAACATATATATCTATGTTCTAGAAAACTGCTGGAGTTGTGAGCAGTAAAAGCGTGGGGATAGAACAATAGTATTCTGAAGTTTTATTTCTTTTACTTATTTGGATAGGTACGTGCAAGGAGTCCTCGACTTAAAACTACAATAGTGCTCAAAATTTCTATTACTAAACAAGACAGCTGTTAAGTGAGCCATGTCCCATTTTATGACCTTTGTGCCGTGGTTTTTAAGTGATTCACTGAAATTGTTAAGAGAATCACTGAAGTTGTTAAGTGAATCATGCGGCTGTTAAGTGAATCTGACTTCTCCCCCTTTGACTTTGCTTGTCAGAAGCAACCTAAGATAATTGCAAATAAAATCCCAGGACCTTGGGACCAGGGGTGGGTTCCTCCTGGTTCGGACCAGTTTGGGTGAACCGGTAGCGACCCACTGGTGATGTCATGATGACATCACCAACCCGGTTCGGTCGATGCCAGTCCCTGGGTGCCGCCATCTTTTTTGTGGGGAATTTTTTTATTTTTTTCTTCTTCTGAACATGCACAGAAGCCGAGTTTCTGGCACTGTGCATGTGGTCGCCATCTTGTTTTCAGATTTTTAAAAATTATTATTATTATTTTCGGATTTTTTGCCATGCTCATGCGTGGTAGGAAGCGAACCGGCAGCGAGTAAGTAGGAACCCACCCCTGCCTGGGACCATGTGACAATTGTAAATACATGCTGGTTGCCAAGCATCCAAAGTTTAATCAAGTACCTGTGGGCATGCTGCAACAGTCATAAGCATGAAAACGATGACTTGAGGCGCTTTTTCAGTGCCATTGTAACTTTTAATGATGATTAAATGAACGGTTGCAAGTTGAGGATTACTGTAATCATAAGCGTTATAACATCTGGAATCTTAGTAGATGCTGTATGGATATTTGCAGGGATTTGTTATTGGACAATAGAGAGCAATAAAGACTTCTTTTGAAGTTGGTAGATGGAGGATAAAGTTTCACGGAGTAAAACTATGAAAAGTATATTCCGCAGAATGTTGAAACATTATTTAAAAATAGAATAATAAATGAATTAGAAACAAGATATACTGGAAGAGCTTTAGAAGTCTTTCCAGGTCTTCATTGTATATTTGTTTATACAAATCAGATAACAGATTCTTATGAGTTGCTTCATTTTCTAGCTGATATTCTTTAGTGTGCCAGCAGATAACAGAGAATATGTTGAATTTGACCAGAAATGTGAGATAGTGGTAAAGTCGTGAAACGTAAGATAACTTGCTGTTATCTTTTAGTTGGAAAAAAATAATCCATTGTTTGAGTTTTGAAAATCTGGGTAGTATAGCAAACTGCAGTGTTATAAGTGTCACTGTAGGAGCAGTAATAGCTTTGGAATTGTGGTCCAAGACTGTAATATCAACATATTTGTGTGACAAGGTGCACAACTTTTCATAATTTCTTTTTCTAATATTGTGTATATCTCTATCTAGCAGTGTAAAACAGGTTCCATGTTTAATGGTACAAGTTGGAATCCAAGTAAGTACAGCTTGTCCTTGACTTACAGCAGTTCATTTACTGACCAAAGTTACACTAAAAAGTGACTTATGACAGGTTTTCACACTTATGACTGTTGCAACATCCCCATGGTCACATCAGCGGCGAACCAGTAGCGGCGGCGGGAGGCTCCGCCCACCTGCCTGGGACGCTTCTGCGTATGCGCGCGCGCAAACTGGTAGTGAGGGAATTTAGAACACACTACTGGGTCACATGATAAAAATTCAGGCGCTTGGCAATTGACTCATATTTATGACGGTTGCACTGTCCCGGGGTCGTATGATCTCCTTTTGCAATCTTCTGACAAGTAAAATCAGTGGGGAAGCCAGATTCACTTAACAACTGTGTTACTAACTTAACAACTGCAGTGATTCACTTAACAACTGTGGCAAGAAAAGTAATAAAATGGAGCAAAACTCACTTAACAACTGTCTCGCTTAGCAACATAAATTTTGGAGTCAATTGTGGTTGTAAGTCGAGGACTACCTGTATAAAGCTTTTCATTATCGACTGAATTCTTAATTCTTAACAAATCCCTTAATCAATATCACAGCTTTAGATAAACATTTGCTGTTAATAAAGGTGAGTTTTAAAAAAGAAAAGGATATAAACTTACAGTGATGAACTTAGATCTCTAGTTAATGTAACTCTTTAACCTTTTGGTTGGAAGGCTCACCTCTGACCTTTGCATTGCTTCTAAAAATTTGTAATTAATGACTGTTATGTGACATTCATGTACAATAATTTTCAGTTTGCAAGCCTGACTATAGAATGAATTATATAGCAAGATAAATATCTTTCTTTTACAAAAATAGGAATCACAGCAATAACTGAAATGTAACATTGGCATCAGAGGTGGGTTCCTACCAGTTCGGACTGGTTCTATAGAATCGGTAGCAATGTGGCGGCCTGGGTCGCTAGAACCGGCAGCGACCCAGGCCTGCCACGTCTCCAAGCCTATGGCGCCGCCATCTTGTTTTTTGCTTCTGTGCATGCGCATAAGCTTTTAAAAAGTACTGTACATGCGCATGCAGCGCACAATGCGTGCGCGCCCGCCCGCCGTCACGTCCCTGAGCGAACAGGCAGCAGAAGAATTCACCCCTGATTGGCATGTCCTATTATTTAGCGGAATCATTCAAGTTTCATTCATTAATTCATCTCCAGCAGTTTTCTATTTATTGTGCAATATTTATAACTTGTTCAAATCCAGAGTTACTCTAGCAGTGAACAGCAGAACATAAGCAAAACAAAACTACAAGGAAAGTAAAACAGCCATGTTGATGTGCTTATGTTAGATACCCCAGTTCAATAAAGGCTGAAAGCACATATTAATACAATTTATTAGCAGAATTTAAGGAAGATTGTGGCCCTTATAACACCAAGGAAAGGATATTGCATAGGGTGGAGGTCAGCATAAGGAAGGTCCCTTAGAATGTAGGTGATTGAAACCATATTCCATGTATTGGGGTAGCGTAATTTTTATAGGGATAAATGGAGTCCTTTTTATTTATTTATTTTATTCCTTTTATTTCCTCTTTTGTATCTGTGTCCAGGACAAATACGGTACCTTTCTTATAGAAAGTTTTTACATCCTGATTCTAATACTATCAGCTCTACAACTAAGTTTTATGTCACTGACATTAAAACATGCACTCAAATAATGTATCTCTGAATATTGTTTTTATTTGATGTTATTTTTTGTCCTGACTTTAATCAGAAGAGTAAATATATAGGTGTGTATCGTACATGAGTTTGTAAATATTGTCATATCTCCAAACATTTCAAGCAAATAGAGAATCAGGATCCATTCTGTATATCCCATAAGCTCCACAATCAATTTATAAACCAGAAGGTATGATTTGTGGCTTGTGAAGAAGAGTCTCAAGTGAGCAAAGTCTTCCTTTCATTGATTTTTTGAAATTAATGTTTTATTAATTTGTGATAGAGGATTCAAAGTCTCTTGGACCTTATCAGGTGGTTTTTGCATTCTAGTACATCCATTTAAAAGTGGTGAGTGAACTTATTGTTGGAAGGGGGTGGCAATAGCAGTGCTGGTTTTTCAGCCTGGTGCCCTTCTGAATATTAGTATCATTCGTGATCTTCCTTGGTTACATGCCAAGCTCCATAGCCCAACTGTGCAATGTAGCAATAGCAATAGCACTTAGACTTATATACTGCTTCACAGTGCTTTACAGCCCTCTCTAAGGGGTTTACAGAGTCAGCTTATTGCCCCCAACAATCTGGGTCCTCATTTTACCCACCTCGGAAGGATGGAAGGCTGAGTCAGCCTTGAGCCTGGTGAGATTTGATCTGCCAAATTGCAGTCAGCTGGCAGTCAGCAGAAGTAGCCTGCAGTACTGCATTCTAACCACTGTGCCACCATGGCTCCTTTACCAAGGGATCAACCTCTTACTTCTATGAACAGTTCTCTGTTTCACATAGGACATTTGAAGAAGAAGAAAAATAACAGTGATGTGCATTTGCAGGCTGGTGTTTTATTTCAAAAATTTGTTTAGGAAAAAAAAACAGCTGAAAGATGAATTCAGATGATGGAGAGTCTCAGAAATGATTGGGAATGACATCACTATATTTCCTGATGGTCAAAGGTTGTTTTGAGTTGTCTGTGCCTTCTATGGAAGACATTGTATATGAATGCCAGTAGTTTATTTCAAAACTGGCAAATATGTTTACATTCCCCAAATGTTGGGTAGCTGCCACGTAATCTATCCAAAATGCACAGCAACAAATATAGAGATTTTTGAACCATAATGTGAATGGCTGCTCTGCATTTTTCTGACTTCTGGAATATTGTCGGTGATGCTAGGGTCACCATAGCAGCTTAATGCTGTTGTTTGCTATTGCAAAACAAACAAACAAACAAAAAACCTCCAAAACCTAATTCCTACTACTCCTTTAAAAAAAGAAGAAATAGCCACAGGATAAGTTAAACAAAAACATTTTTGAAAAAAATAACATTTAGTTTTTTGGTGGCATGCTGCTTGCTGTACCAATGATGTTCTGAGTTTTTTATATTCAGGGGGCATCCTCTAACAAAGACAAGAAGTAGAAAGAGATCTAACTGCTAAAATTAACAATTGTTTCTACACACAAGGAAACACGGTGGCGCAGTGATTAGAATGCAGAATTGCATGCTACTTCTGCCAACTGTCAGCAGTTCGATCCTGACGGCTCAAGGTTGACTAGCCTTCCATCCTTCCAAGATCAGTAAAATGAGGGCCCAGATTGTTGGGGGCAATATGCTGGCTCTGTAAACCACTTAGAGAGGGCTATAAAGCACTATGAAGTGGCATGTAAGTCTAAGTATTATTGCTATTGCTATATGCAAATACATTTCTACCCTAGCTTTCCCCATTTTTTTTCTCTGAACATCTGGATATGCATTTATAACTACAGACAAATGTGACCACATTTTTTAAACTTCTTTCAACTTAAAAAAAGAGAGAGCTAGGTCTTGTATTAGATAGAGTGAATCAGTTGCCTAACACAATGGATGTGGCAAGTAAAGACTTAGAGGACAAATTCCAAGTTGTTTTTCTGGTCCCTCAAAAGCTTAGATGCAGTCTTCAGAGCCCTCCCAGTTGTTGACAGAATTTTAATGACCATATGGGATAATTATGTAATCTTTTTAATGACCAAAGGGGGAAATTATGATTGCTTTCAAATAATACTATTTAATTTAAATTTAATTAAATAAGAAGTTAAGCATAAATAAATGTATACACTGCTCAAAAGCCAGCCCCCAGTCCAATTTGCCCCAGGAAGAAAGTGTCTACTGTAGGTAGACATTTTGACACTTTAGCTTTCTGTTCTGGTTATATCACTGCTTATCATTTGTATGTTTGTCTGGTTATAGAGCTACCGTATTTTTCGGAGTATAAGACGCACCGAAGTATAAGATGCACCTTAGTTTTGGGGGAGGAAAACAAGGATAAAAGGCCTCTGCCTCCAAGCAATTTGCCAAACAGCAAACAGCAAACAGCACAGATGATATACACTGTTTGCTGTGTATTTCTGTGCATGTGTGCCTGACCCATAGAAATAGCAAAGAATTGGAGAAATGTACATTATGCCAGAAAGTTTTCTTAAATGTAGTCACACTAACTTCTCCCAATTATTTAAATAGATCTACTCCAAGGTAACTAAACTCTAATACTAAACAGGACACTGTTACATTTCATACTATACTTGTACAGAGCTGTTAAAATTAATTAAAATTTCTGGAAGTATACATTATTCTCTATTATTTAAAAGAAGATACAATAGCACTGGGCCTCTTCAGAGCAAGCATTTATTTTAAAAAGCTTCTTTATTTTGTTAAGTTGTCTAGATTTACAGGGATCTCCAACCTTGGCAACTTTAAGATTTGTGGACTTCAACTCCCAGAATTCCACAGCCAGCAAAGCTAACAAAGCTGGCTGTGGAATTCTGGGAGTTGAAGTCCACAAGTCTTAAAATTGCCAAGGTTGGAGACCCCTGGCTCTAGAACAATAATAAAGCAGTCTTTAAAAAATAAGTCTAATAATTTGAACATTCTACAGACATTTATAGTTATTCACTTACCCCCTTGCATGCAGTTCAGCAGAAAATAAAAATCTGCGTGTCTCTCCCAGCTATTTGCCTCTGCAGCTAGTTACACTTTCATTTTAGCACGTGGCAAATCAGCTGTAGGTCGGGAAGCTGCTACTGACTTGCTTGGCTTTAAAGGCTCTTCCCTCTTTGCTAGAAACAGGTAAATTGCTGGAAGACAGAGGCCAAAGGGTGGGGGTGGCTGGCTGGGTGGGGCTACATTCGGTGTATAAGATGCACCCAAGTTTTCACCCCCTTTTTGGGGTAAAAAAGATGTGTCTTATACTCCGAAAAATACGGTAATGGTTCAAATCCATTTCTCCAGCATGCGTGATAGAAGAATTTTATGACAGACTTATATCATGTAAAGCTAACAATATTGTCAGGACTATGTCCAAACAGATTGGGTTTCCTAATATAAAAGTAAACTGTTAATCCAGGTTTGTATAAATTACAGTGGTGCTTTAAATGAATCCAGGTTTGTTTGCTAATGAATATAAAGAGAGAGCATGAGAGCGAGCGAGCGAGAGCGCACACACGCATGCTTGATTAATTGATTGATTGCTCACTGTGTGTGAGAGACTGCTTACTCCTGGATCTACAGCGTGCAGCTACAAGAATTTTGACTGAAGAAGTTCAAGGTCTTCTATTGATGTATGTTTGGAAGAACATTATCTACTGGAGATAAGTAAGAGAGCTGAATTTATTGCTTGTTAGCATACAGAAAGTTTTTTTTTTCATTTATCCAAGAATGGACTATTTGTGTTATAGTTGTGCTGTTTATTTCAAGTAAAGATTATTCTTTTTTGAACACGTTGAAGACATTCAATTATTGACTCTATTATCAAACTGCAACCCCACATTCCGCTGCGCAAACCCTGGACTCTGAATTAATTCCTTAACAAATATAACAACAGACAATGACTGTTGCTAAAGAGCAGTCTACGTGATGCAAAGCTACTAGTACTATAATTAGTTACCTAAATTATAAGTGTGGAGTAAATCTGCTTGGTCAGTTATACATTCTGTGTTTATGACTGTCTGTGGCTAGTTGTGGTGGTGTTTCTTTACAACTGCTTATGAAATATGTGGGCATTAGAGTGTTTTGGAAAGTTGTTAGGACAGTGATCAGATGTCTGGGCAATTGGTTCTTTTGGATCCAGAGATAATAAGCATAACAGTAAATAACTGGATTTTAAGCTTTATTATTAGCTTAGGCAAAAGATTTAAAAGCAAAACATAAAAAGCAAACATATCAAGCAGAATGATGCCCAAATCTCTTACAAGCTGTCAGGAGTTCCTTAATAATGACAGCAAAGGGTGGCTAGTTTCCTCAGTAGCCTCTGCTAGGTTTTGTGCAGAAGCTCCCAACAAATAACAACAACCCCAAGGTATTTATCAAAACCTGGCACCATGACTTCATGGCCCTGGTTTGGTCATGGGCAAAACCTGACCATGACTGGGTGGCACATGACTTGGGATGAGAATTGAAAATATCCTCCCCCTCCCCCTTCAATAAGCAAAATAACCAAGTAGGTTAGCTCACAAGGAATTCTAAACTTGTAGACTTTTCTGAATGGGAAGGAGAAATCAAAATGTGCCACTAAACTTGAAATAACAGTGATCTTCCACATTGCCACTACATACCGTAGCAGTCATTTGGTATTTTTCCACATAATGGCCAGAAGAAGCTAACCTTGCTAGTGAGCCATGCCAACAAACTTGCTAGACTATTAAAAGAAAGTGATCACAGAACTAGTCAATACTTTGATACTTAGAACATTTTCTATAAATTTTGTATTTTAAATGGAAGTATGGACACTTCTCTGAAGCTCTTAGTTGAGTAATTTAGAGACCGTTGAATGGTGTTTCCTTACCCTTATTTTGTGAGGGATTTTTTTTGCACTTAAAAGAGGAACAGATGAACCATTTCAAAAATATTTTTAAAATCTTAACATTTTTTTAAAGATTTAATGTCTTCTAAAGGATCTACCATCTTTACTGCTGTTTGATACTTCCTTATTATAATTTATGGTTGAATTTTTGATTGGTTAAATCTTATCGCCTCCAGATCTCAAACTGAAATTTAATCTTGCCACCTTAAAGTGCTGAAATGGAATCAAATTGGGCTGATTTGCATATGTTGAATAAATATTTTCCTTTATATATAAAGTGTTGTCTTTTGATTCACAGAAATCTGGGTTTGTATGTAAGAGTAACAACTATTTTGCTGTCTGTTCAATTTTTTAAGCATTGTAAGCTGGGTAAATGGATTGTGCCATTTTTTAAAATGGAAAATGTGACCACAATAATAAAAAAGGAAAGTGTTGTGATTGTTTCTGGAGATTCAGATAAAGAACAAAGAGTTTGTTTAAAACACAGAACAGCCCCCATTAGTTTCATCCAGCTATCTGAAACATCTTGTTATCTGAGCACATTGTGCGACCTACACATAACCCTGAATAAACTCTCTATAAGTAGCATTTTGGGTAACTAAAGTTCTGAAAGTATCAAAATATCTTGGTTGCCCTGTCAAAATTTTTTTTTATTTTTTTTTATTTTTATTTTTATTTAATTTTATTTTTTTATTTTTTATTTTATTGTATAGCCCACCCATCTCATGGTTGAAGTGGTTCTGGGTGGCTTTCCAAATGGTAAAACAGTTAAAACAATTAAAATGAGTAAGAATTAAGTAGAGATTAAAAATCAAGAGGATGGTACAAGGGATGGGGTCTTCTCTCTTACCCCCTCAATCATCTTCGGCATAGAGTGTCCCCATTGGGGGCCCAAGCTAACTGGCAGAGCCATGTTTTAAAGCCCTTCTGGAAAGTCAAGAGGATGGGGGAGGGGAAAGGGGGCTTTTTTTCTCCTGAATTGTGCCAGCCGAAATTCGTTGACAAACAGGGTCTGCAGCAAGTCCCTTCTGCTGGAGCAAGTGGGACAAACTAATCCCATTGGACTACTGTATTTTTTGGAGTATAAGACGCACCTTTTTCCTCCCTAAAAGTGGCTGAAAATTCAGGTGCGTCTTATACTTCGAATGTAGCTTTTTTTTTCCAGCCCTAACTAGGTGCTAACAGATCTTCCCAGCTCTTACCTTGCAGGCTTTTTCATTGTTACTCTCTCCAAAGAATGTTTTTCCAGCCCTAAGTCTTTGCAGGGTTTTTTTTCATTGCTCTACTTGCTCCAAAGAAGTTGTTTTCTAGCCCTAACCTGGTGCTTCCCAGCTCTTACTGGCTTGTAGGCTCTTTCATTGTTACTCTCTCAGAAGAAGGTTTTTTTAAGTCCTAACCAGGAGATAAAATAATGTGCTGAAGCTGACCAGACTAAGGATGCTAGCCAGATGAATACCTGGTAGGCAGATTGTTTTCCCCTATTTTCCTCCCCAAAAACTAAGGTGCGTCTTATACTCCGAAAAATACGGTAATTGCTTGATATTCCATGATGTTTCCTTTTTCACCCAAATAAGTATCATTACTTTTAAGGCTTAGAATATATTATATTTGCATGCATGTATAACTGTTAGGAAATTTAAATTTAACATAAGATTCATGAACCCAAAAAATGAGGCAATTACAGTCAGATGGGTAAATAGGATCAGGCCCAAAGCCAAGTGTTTTTTCTAGGATTCCTTTTACAGCCCACATTATATTCTACCACCGAAGCCCAGTTACCCCTCACAGTTATCACTGATAATTGGAGAAGATCCATTGACATTCCAGGAACACTTTGAAGTGGATTCTTGCTAGTGTTTATAGGTATTCCTTACTGCATCAGAACCCTGAGAGCTGATTTTTTTCATCTCTCACTTTTTCCTGCTGTGAAAGGCAAAATTTGAAGGTGTCTTGGTTCTTGAGGTTCTTTTCATCTGTCTCTCTCTCTCTCTCTTTCCCTTTGGATAAAATATGGGATAAATAAAGGACAGACAAGGACTTCTTCAATACAACTACCACTTCCTTAATGTAATATTTTCCATGAGGGGACAGAGGAGGAAGGATTATGAGAGAAGTGGGCTTTTACCATGGATTGGTTTTAGCAGGCTCCTCTGAAATTCTCAGTGTGAGCTGTAGTATTCCTGCTTATGCATAAATATTTCCAGTGAAGCAGTATCCATCACATCCCAAGACAGCTTATATAGCCAATTATTGCTGTGAGAGCAAAAGGCAACTCCAAGAGGAGAAAAAAAATGCTTTTCCCCTCAACGTTCTAATTAGGTGTGAACATGAGTAAATCAAATAATAGTCAAGCAAGATTAAAGGTATTAAAGGTTCGTAAAGGTATTCTTTACCAACTCTCTACCAGTGTAAATTCATTGGCTTTTTGTGAAGGATCTGGATGTGGCTTCAAATAAAGGGATAAAAATCCATTGTTAATAAAGAGAGGCAAAGAAACTAGCTGTGAAACTGAAGGTTACAATTAAGTTGAATATCCCCTGGACTGCATCACATTTTGACAGGCCGGCATACCCTTACAGCCATTAAGCTGAAAATAATACAGGTAGTCCTTGATTTATGACCACAATTGAGCCCAAAATGCATGTTGCTAAGTGAGCAATTTGTTAAGTGAGCTTTGCCCCAGTTTACAACTTTTCTTGCCACATTTGTTAAGTGAATCACTGCAGTTGTTAAATTAGGTAACGTGGTTGTTAAATGAATCTGGTTTCCCCATTGACTTTTGCTTTTCCAAAGGTCACCAAAGGTGATCACATGACCCCGGGACACTGCAACCATCATAAATGTGAGTCAGCTGTCAAGCATCCGAATGTAAATCACATGACCATGGGGATGTTGCAATGGTCATGTGTGAAAAATGGTCATAAGTCACTTTTTTCAGTGCCGTTGTAACTTTGAACGGTCACTAAATGAACTATTGTAAGTCAGGGACTACCTGTATTGAATGCCACTTGCATTATAATTCTTGGATCTATAAAAATCAAGAAGCATTCTAACATACCTAGCAAACCACAAATGATGTAGGTTTAAGCAGATCAAATGTTGAAGCACAGAAATCTAAATTTCCTACCAAAGATACTTGCTTTAGAATTTGCAAGGGGAAAATGGCTTTCAATGTATTGCTTGAGAGCATCATGGAGAACAGTTGTGCTTCATAGTATTGATAAATAATGTACCGTACATACAATATTGATCTGTGCAATTAGCACAATATAAAAATAGATCAAATCATTTACATACACGTATAGAAGTTTATTGCTTTTACTCACCAGCTGCTTTAAAAAGTCCCAATTCTGATTCAGAAGAAAAAGTACTTGAACTTCTAGCTAATATTACGCATGTATCTAATCAGAGGTTTGAGCTGGAGCAGATATATAAGGCTGACAGTTTTAATGCCTTCTTGCAGAGACACTGCATCAATACTGTATAATCTGTAACTTTTGATGTTGATGATTTTGTGCATTGAAAATAGACTAATCAGAACATTTGAGTTGTTGGCCTTTCCTGTTCCCCTTCCTTTTCTTTAAAAAAAAATTAATATAAGTACTTCTGCAGCATCACTTCAGATGGGCTGAAACTTGGCAGGGGTATCACAATGACAGCGCTATGAAAGATGATGCAATGCAGCAGCAATAGCAGCAGATGTTAGTCCTTTGCAGCTTCCATTTTCCTTTCTTTTCTTGGCCGTCGCACTTGGAGGCTATTCACAAGTGTGGCTTTTGTGAATTGGCTAGATTTCGGGGCAGCTTGGCAGGGCACTCTGGTAGGGCCTGACTTTTGTCACTTGATGTTCTTCCACTGACTGGCTTCAGAAGACGTAAAGGACGCTGGAAATAGAAGTCAAGGTGGGCCCTGCCAGGAGTCTGGCAGATCCTAGGATGCCAGTTGCTGATGCCAAACCTGAGCAAGAATACACAATATGTTCTGGGTTTGAAAAATTGAGTGTTCCAAGCTTGGAACGCTATTCCTGTGTTTTGAGTGTTTTGCCTATATTCAAACCAAAATGTGATCTAATACCCTAAGTTCATGACTTTCTAATTTTTAAAGTTGTAGTTGATTAATGTGCTGCTGTATGTGCTAAATTTGGGAAGGTTGACTCTGACAAATGTAAAAGCACGTGAAGTGTCCCTTAAGTCCTTGGTGCTTTCTCCTGGATGTAATTTGTCAGTGTTGCTTTAAGAGATGTTGCAAGATGTTCATAATGTAAATATGGTACAGTGTATTCCTACGTGTCAAGAAATGGCCTATGTTAAGCGTATTGGCAGGGGAAAAAAGTACCTTTCTGTATTGGTCTTGCTAAGGTTAATAGGTTCTTTCACTCATTTCTGTTTTTTGCTTGTGGGATATTTAAAAAAAATTAATTTCTCTCAAAATCTGTCCATTTATTGTAAAGCACTGAACCATTCCGCTTATACTATATTGGAGTTAACACCGGAACAAATGAAGAAGTTGAAGCTCTGCTTAAATTTCTAATATTCCCTATCAGGGGGAATATTCTAATATTCCCTATCAGGGGAAAAAGAAGACTTTTAAAGTTCTTATAATGTTGGAATGTGGACAAATGTCTGTTTATTCTATCGGTATACAGGTAGTCCTTGACATAGGACCACAATTAACCCCAAAATATATGTAGCCAAGCAAGGCAGTGAGCCATACCCTATTTTATGACCTTTTTTTGTCATGGTTCTTAAGCAAATCACTACTGTTGTTAAGTGAATTATGCAGCCATTAAGCAAATCTGGCTTCCCCTTTGACTTTGCTTCTCAGAAGCTCCCTAAAAAGTTGTAAATGACAATCCAGGAGCCTGTGATGCGACAACTGCCACAAATGCATGCCGGTTGCCACATTTGATCACGTGATCGTGTGGCGTGTGTGTGTGTGCTGCAGTGGTCATAAGTGTGATAAATGGACATGTCACTTTTTACAGTGCTGTTGTAATTTGAATGGTCATTAAACAAATAGTTGTAAATTGAAGACTATTATTTAAGGAAGCTGTTTCTTCCTGAATTCTAAAACAGTTACACTCCCTCTGGCAGGGTAGTATAATTTTGAATATGTTAAGGTTGGATAATTGGATATTGCCTAGAAAAGGTTGTTTTTATTGCAGGAATCTATGGCTTGTCTGAGTTAGGTTTGTGCTCTGGAGTTTCTTGAGTTCACTGACAATAGTTGCAAACAGAACGCAACACAAATAGATAAACTTTCTTTCATTTTAAACAAGGGGTTTGAGTTGCGGCCACATAGATCCATTGCTATCTATTGTATAAATGTCTCAGAACATATAAAGAAAGGATGCTAGGGAAGTGATTTCCTCTCAAGAAGAAAATTTTCAGCGTAATTGGAGTCTTGCCAACTCAGCATTCAAGAGCCTGAGATGAGTACAGTTATAAAAGAATTCAGATTTTATTTACTTTACGGAGCACATACTGTTCATGTCTGGGTGTGGATTTTTTATTTTTATTTTTATTCTAAATAATATTTTATTTGTTTATTCCCCAAATTGCATAAAATAGGAAAGGGCACAGGGCAACTTCCTTTGTACAACTGGGAAAAAAACCCACACCTTAAAATACAGAGAGATCTCTTAGCAGTGCAGTCATTTCCCACTATATTAAAACCAGCTAATGATTGTTGCTGGTTTCCAAGCAAGCTGAATAGCCTAATATTAACAAAGTCTTCATATTTTCACTTAGTGTAGGCCATTAACTAGAGTTAATAGTTGTAAGCTACTAATGTAGGCCATTTACAAAAGTTAATAGTTCAGAAACCATGATTAACTGTGGCCACGGAGCTTGTTAGTGTCCTGAAGGCCCTCTTCTGCCTTTTAATTAACTTTAATTTTGAATTTTAACTATTTTTACCTTTTATGTAAATTTTATATATAGTCTTTATATTTTAATATTTTACTTGTATGCTGTCCAGGGTCTCTTTCTGTGAGGGAGATGGGCGATTTCTAAATTTGATAAATACTGTAAATAGAATTTGTGCAAGTCCATGAAGTTTGTTCATTTTGGCTTATCAAATTGAGACATACAGTAATGGTTTATGAGATTCCCAGAAGATGAGGTATTTTTTTCCTCTTGGGTAAAATATTAAATCTCACATGGAGGAACAGCCATTTGCTGGATAACTGTTACTTTTATAGTAGCCCGGCTCAATCTGGGGCCATTAAACCGATATAGAATCTTGTAAAAATAGGGCTGTTTGCTACAACATAAAGCCGATCAATGAATGTTTATTTATTGGCTCATTTTGCAGTAATTTAATAGCAACTGGAAATGGAATAAATTGTCAGTAGGGCAGAGGAAAAAATTACTAAAAGAACACCAATTTTGTTTGGAAATGTCAAGCCATCATCTTTGCTAGTTTCAGCTACTCTTTGTCTGATATCTGTATCTCTAGCACTGATGATGTTACCTAGTTAGGGTAATGAATGTCTGCAAAAAAACAAGTAAGTTCAGAGAGCACCAAGGAGCCCTCATCTGTGTCTCTCCATTGCTGTTAACTCCACCTTTGCTATGTGGTTTTCTTACAATATTTCATCCAAATATCAGCAGCCCATACTGATTTTTGATTGAAATCAGTGTATTTCCAGAGTGGTTTTTTTTTTCAGATTTCCATGGAGTTTTAAAGTTGAGACACCTTTTGCAGCTGTGAAGCTTCAGGAAGGGGAATTAAGCTTCTTTTCCAAAATAAATTTCTCAATTTAATTTCAACATTAAATCTTAAATAATTTAAGTCATGTTGGGAAAACAAAATGCACATTGTATGTCCTTGGAACTTTTTCCACTAGAACAAATTATTTTTGTTTTGTTTCCTTGGGGAAATAGGTGTTTTAGATCTCATTGTAATAGAAACAGCATAGGTTGAAAATATCTTCCCGTTGCTGCTATGCAGATAAGCATTGTCACACTGTTTCAGATTTCCTTTTCTCTAATTAACTAGAGAACAACACAGAAGCACACATACACAAACACATACACCAGCATCCTGCTACCATCTATTGATTCGTGTGGCTCTGGGGTGCGAAAGCTCACACATTGTTCTTGTGGATACTCTATTTTTTGGTTTTCTGAGCTGACAAATAAGTGTTATCACTTTAATTTCTGAGACATTACATTTTAACAACTTTATGTGAAGCAGTAACATGTGAACTTCTGAGGAAGAATTGTGGTCTGTCGGCCGCTGGCCCCTCCAGCAGATGAATCAGATGAGGAGGCGGTGTCAGGGCCAGCATCAAGGCAACCTGAGAACTCCGAGGGGGAAGAGGGAATGGAACTGTCAAAGATAGAGACAGAGACAGAGCCTGGGCCATCCATCAGCGCTCAGATCGAGAGTCAACAGTCCCCAGGTCTGGAGGTGGCTGATGAGGAAGAGGAGGAATAGCTGGGCCCAGTGCCTGATGGGTGGATGCGCAGAAGCAGAGGAGAGGAGAGCAGTGGAGATCTATGGGCTGATCCTTGGGATGGAAGAGCCACCACTGCTAGCGAAGCCCCACCCTAGCTCTGGGGATAAAAGGCAGGGGGCAGAGATTAATAGGTGTGGCAGATAACTATTCATCTCCCTGCTGGACATTGACTTGTTAGCCTGCTGTGTATGTGTGTGTGTGAGAGAGAGAGACCTTTTTCTGGGGCTGCTGATGGTCTCAATAAAGGGAACATCTGTTTAACTACAGAGGGTTTGTGTTTGGGAGCTGGGTAAGCTCAAGAATATTGTAAAAAAGGACCAGGAAGTGGAAATCTTTAAATATGTTTACCTTTGTCCAACGTAATACTTTGTAAGTGTAAACTATACACAACTATATATATATTACTCAGGCTCTGGGTTCAAAGAGCTCCTGATAGACTTGAACATTGGACGTTTCCCAACAAAATACAGTTCAGTGTTGGGGACTGTATAGTTCTGTGCTGAAGTAGGAAAAATGAAATGTAACTTTATTTATTTATTTATATCCTGTCTTTATTGTTTTTACAAATAACACAAGGTAGTAAATACCAACACACTTTCCTCCTCCTATTTCCCCCACAACAATAAACCTGTGAAATAGGTTGGTCTGAGAGAGACTAACTGGCCCAAAGTCACCCAGATAGCTTTAATGGCTAAGGTGGGACTCCTGCTTTCTAGCTTGGTGTCTTAATCGCTGCACCATACTGACAATAACATAATGACAAGATACGCAGTAAATGGCTTGGGAGCAGTGCTTGTGAGAGGATTATGGATGCCCTGATAGATTACATGTGAACAACAGGTGCCAGGAAAAAAAAGGCAATGCAATCTTGTGTCATCAGAAGTATAGTGCCAAGATCAGAGGAAGGGATAATCTTCCAATCCTGTGATCCTATGTGAGTCTATTCAAAAGTTGAAAATGTTAGGCCTCCTTGCCCATGAACACTTAGAGATGATATGGGATATGGCAATGTTTTCTACCATTATCACTGAACTGTATGTTATTAGAGATAGACTATTTGCATGAATGCCTGAGTCAGGAGTGGACTCAGCTACTACAACAGGGGCCCCCAACCCCTGGTCCATGGGCCGGCACCAGGCCACGATATGCCAGAAAAAGGTCTGCAGAAACAAGCAAAGCCCCATCCATGGGATGCAGGTAGCACGTGAAATCAAGCCCCCTCTGGTCCTCAGAAAAACCTCTCTCCATGGAGCCGGTCCCTGGAGTCCAAACAGTTGGGGGCCATTGTTTCTCTGATTAGTCTGTTAAGATATTCATGAACTGGGAAAGCCAAATTAACAAGGTTAGCCAATGAATAGGCATAGCAACTAAGTCAGCCAATGGGAGCTAACCACTTCTGAGTCTGTGCAGAGAATAGAAATTGAAATTTAAGCTTAAGGCTGGGTGTGGCTCCAGTCTCCACTCTGTATTCTTCCACTCTGTGCTCTCTGTACTCTCTCACTCTGAACTCTGCGGAAATGAAACTAACTTTCCTGCTTGTGTTTAACCTGTAACTGATTGAAGAAGAATTCTACTTGTGGTATTGTAAATATATATATATTACTATGTTTATAAAAAAGTTTATGAATCCAGCTGAATCAGTCATCTGTGTGTGCTTCTGGTTTTGATTTTTGAAACAAACTTTAATATAGTCCATGGCCTAATGTTCTCCTGGCTTTTTAGTTCAGTTCTTACAAAGAAAGTGAAGAAACCCCTCTCAAAATCGCCTCCTTGCCAAACTCACAGGCTTACACTATCCTGAAAATCCATCCAACTCAGAAAAAACTTTGGATATTTTCTATTTCAGGATATAGATTTAAAAAAAGCCAGGGATCTTCCAATAATAGCAATAGTGTTATTCTTAGTGTATGATCAAAAATACAAATGTGGCCGTCACAACAGTACAAAGGTTGTGGTTGTGTTTTGTGTATGTGTGTGTGTGTGTGTTAAGAAAGCCAAGAATACCTTTTAAATTGTGTTTTACATCAGAACAGAAGTTAGTGGAAAGAAGTGGTTTCCCATCTACCTCTTCCTTTCTCTGTTAATTTCTCCTTATAATGGGCAAAATATGAACTGGTTTTGATCAAAACCATGTAAACCTTACCCTTTTTCAAAACCAGTCTTTTTGTCAGAAATGAGCAATTTTCCCATGACCAATATATATTTATATATATTTTTCTGTTTTATTTTCTTCTTCAGCCCTCAGGGCTATAAGGGAATGAAGCTACATTCCAAAAAAGGAGAAGGTTCCAGTTTCCTCCATTATTCCCACTATTTTTAGAAGAAGTATTTTAAGCATTATTTTAAGGTGATTTTAAAATTTTGTACTCAAATAACTATTCAAGTAGCAGGAGCATTTCACTTGCCATAGACCCAAAAGAAGGCTATAGGTATAGACATCCCTGCTTCAAACTATCAGCAGAAAATATGGAGCTGAGATCTTGTGGATAGGATCAGTTCCAAGGTACATTTACATCGTACCAGCCAAGAGTACAGTGAGGTTCATTGTCTCAAGTACAAGTAACAAAAACCCCTATCTATCTATCTATCTATCTATCTATCTATCTATCTATCTATCTATCTATCTATCTATCTATCTATCTATCTATCTATCTATCTATCTATCTATCTATCTATCGGATATGTGTGTGTGTGTGTGTTTGTGTGTGTGTGTGTGTGTGTGTGTGTGTGTGTGTGTGTGTGTGTGTGTGTGTGTGTGTGTGTTCCAGCATAACTCTGGAACGCCTCAAACAATTTCAACCAAACACACGCGCGCACACACACACACACACACACACACACACACACATGGGTGCTAGGGGTGTCTTACCCCCACAGTATTTGTTTCCAGATAGTAAATTATCTGTGAGGCTGCGGGAAGCCTCACCTCCAGACCTGTGGGGAGCCTCGCAGCCGGTGCCATTCCAGGAGCTGTGCGATGAGCTGTTCTCTGGCCGGCAGAGCAGCGGCGTGTTGAGCAGCTGTGGCTCCTCCATCGCGGCAGGCTCTGTCAGACCATCGATGAGTGACACTCAGCTCCATCCCGACGGAGTCGCTGCAGCGCAGCCCTGGGTGACACCCGTCACCGCCTGCTCGGCTTCCTCTGGCTGCTATGCAAGCCTTGGCACCGCAGCGCTTTCTGAGAGTGCCATCCGCGAGTCCCGGCAGAGTGCCCCCTGACAGCGGCTGGAGGGGCTCCACCACACCAGAGAGGGGGCCCTGACGGCGATGGCGCTTGCTGGCCCTGCTGCAGGGGACAGGCAGCTGAGCTGAGAGCGGCTGAGCTGAGTGGTGGAGGCATGGAGGCCCTGTCATCTGTGTATCAACTTTGGTTGAAATTGCTTGAGGTGTTCCAGAGTTATGCTGGAATACACACACACCCCTAGGGGTGCTTACTCCCCACAGTATTTTGTCTAATACTGTGTTTTACTCCCCACAGTATTTTGTCTAATACTGTGTTTTACTCCCCACAGTATTTTGTCTAATACAGGATTGGGATAAATAAATACCTGGGCAACGCCGGGTTATCAGATAGTGTAAGATAAAATAATCGAAACTGACCTTTCCATAAAGGCCCACTTGCAACCAGTTTGGGCATAAGTATCTTCTCAAGATAATCAGATGCTGGCACTTATTTCATGGGGTTATGATGAAGTCAGAGTAGATGCAAACTATAGAACATGTTGGCATGCTAAAAGCACTCTTTATAAATAGTAGTCATAATACAACCAATTTAATAATAGCTACTATAGATGGGAAAGAAGTGTGTTCCTCTGGGAACCTTGAATAATATTGCTGTTCTGCTTGGATGACTTTCCTTGTTGCAGTTCTTCCCTTGGATTAAGCTATAGGTGCAGTAGCCAGATTTCATTTCGTGTTAAGTCATTCTATAAATGCCAGATGGGTTTATTTGTATGTCTTCTTACCATGGTTTCATGAATAACATAGATCTTATTTCAAGAATCTTTATCAATCACTTTTCTCCTGTTGAAAGATCTTTAATTATTTCCTCCTTTTAGCAGTCTCACCCAGGGTAAAGCAAATATTGTTACAAAGCAGTTACCATATTTTCAATATTTAACACAATACATATGCAAATGTGTCAGCCTGGGACCAAACATTACAGGTTAAGACTTTGCTTCCAACAATGACACCTTAAGCTTTCAGGTTAGATCATTTTGTTATAGTGACTTTACAATAGCTATAAAGCATCAATATTATCAGCTGTAGGATAGATGGAATCAACGGTATAGGTTAGCTTTTTCTTTATCTAAAAAGCAAGGCCAAGACAGATGTCTTCCTGCCTCAAGACAAAAATCTTCCTTCAGTCTTCGGTCTGCCTTCTTGAGAACAATCTGACCAAGTCCATCAGAATAGAGAGGGGAATGGAGTAAAATAGAGGTAGGGATTTGGCCAATGGCCAAATCAGCATCATAAAAAGAGTATGTAGATCAGGGGTTTCCAACCTTGGCAACTTTAAGCCTGGAGGACTTCAACTCCCAGAATTCCCCAGCCAGCTTTGCAAAGCTGGCTGGGGAATTCTGGGAGTTGAAGTCCTCCAGGCTTAAAGTTGCCAAGGTTGGAAACCCCTGATCTAGAAGGGCTTCTAGCCTTAGTGAACCGAATATGGCTCTAAGAAAGTGGACCATGACCAAGACCAAGGAACTGGGGAGTAGATTGATTCCTTGAAACCCCTGCAGATAAGGAAAGAATGGGAGATGCAAAATTCAAATATTTAAAAATAGAATATTTGATAAACAGAAACAGGATATAACACCTGGTAAATAGATGTGTGAAGTATCTGGTTTTAAGTGTGTGTGAAAATGATCTCAGGGTTTGAATGAATTATGATCTGAATTTACCTTAGAAGCAGTAGCAATACAAGTTTCTTGTCGATGGATGCAATACTTTATCTTACATTCATCAGAGTTTATCCATAGGTCTCTGCTGGGTTGCCAAGGAAGATGTTGATAGGTTAGAAAGGCTTCAGGAGAACATAATTAAGTAATCCTATGTGAAGAGGTTTTCAACCACCAAGTTTAACTATATGATAGTATACTGTTACTATACCAACACTAACACTACTGTACTGTACTATATTGGTACTATACTATACTTTTGTGTCAGAAGTACCAAAGTGCTTTTGTGGTGAAACATTCAGTCAGTGACATCACCCTTGTCCAGGGGATGCACAGTTGGGGGCTCCTTTCATGTATTAAAGAGCCCACCAGAGTGGTATCCAATGACTACTTCAGCTTCAACCGCAACAATACACGAGCACACAATAGATACAAACTTAAGGTAAACCGCTCCAAACTCGATTGCAGAAAATACAACTTCAGCAACAGAGTGATCAATGCACTACCTGACTCTATGGTTTCTTCCCCAAACCCCCAAAACTTTAACCTTAGACTGTCTACAGTCGACCTCACCCCATTCCTAAGAGGTCTGTAAGGGGCGTGCATAAGCGCACCATTGTGCCTACCGTCCCTGTCCTATTGTCCTCATTTATCTGTACTTACTTTGCTTATGCTTATGCTTATGTTTATACCTATACCTGCTATCTTGTACATGTTTGACAAACAAACAAATAAAATAAAATAAATAAATAAATCTACTTGTGGTTGCCTGCTTTCAAACTGCAGGTTGGCAGGAGCCAGAGCAAGTGATGGGAGCTCACCCCACCACAGGGCAGCAACCGGGACTTGAACATGAGCTTGCCTGTCATCAGCCCAATATCCTAATGTGAACCACTGCACTCCTGCTCTAAGTTTAATTATCTTTGCATTCCCCCCCCCCTTTATCATGCAGTTTAACTTAACTAAGAGTAAATTCAGGTCTGATACTTTTCTTTAATGAGAACAACATGCAAAGATCTGTTCGTTGCTATTCCAAAAGATATGATTAGCTATAAATCACTGTAAAAGAATAGAAGGATAGAATTTGGCTAATTTTAAAATGTCACTGAATAGAATAGAATAGAATAGAATAGAATAGAATTCTTTATTGGCCAAGTGTGATTGGACACACAAGGAATTTGTCTTTGGTGCATATGCTCTCAGTGTACATAAAAGAAAAGATACATTCATCAAGAATCATGAGGTACAACACTTAATGATTGTCATAGAATACAAATAAGCAATCAGGAAACAATCAATATTGATATAAATCGTAAGGATACAAGCAACAAATTATAAGTGGGAGGAGATGGGTGATAGGAAGAATGAGAAGACCAATAGTAATAGTAATGCAGCCTTAGTGGATAGTTTGACAGTGGTGAGGGAATTATTTGTTTAGCAGAGTGATGGCATTCAGGAAAAAACTGTTCTTGTGTCTAGTTGTCTTGGTGTGCAGTGCTCTATAGCCTCGTTTTGAGGGTAGGAGTTGAAACAATTTATGTCCAGGATGTGAGGGGTCAATAAATATTTTCATGGCCCTCTTTTTGACTTGTGCAGTATACAGGTCCTCAATGGAAGGCAGGTTGGCCGTAATTATTTTTTTATGAAGTTCTGATTATCCTCTGAAGTCTGTGTCTGTCTTGTTGGGTTGCAGAACCGAACCAGACTGTTATAGAGGTGCAGATGACAGACTCAATAATTCCTCTGTAGAACTGTATCAGCATCTCCTTGGGCAGTTACAACTGCTTTAAAATATATAAATATATCAAAACATGGGATAATAATTATATTTTTACTTAAATGGTTTTTCATGAATGAAGGCAAATATACAGTACATGTCCCAGGATAATGTTGCAGGATCCAATCTGGGTTGGTCACTAAGGCCAGAAGTTTAGTCTTCCAAGCTTTTGGAGTTGTGCTGGAATCCATCCTCAGGGGATCTTCCTTCTCACCAGAATGTGTTTTACCCTAAGATTTCTAAAAGCAAACCATTTACAGATAGTCAATTTACAACCACAATTTTGATCAGACTTTCCATTTCTAACAAGGTGAGTGATGCCCGATTTTCTGACCATTTTGCCATGGTTGCTAAGTGAATCGTTGCAGTTGTTAAGTGAATTCAGCTTTTCCCATTGACCTTGCTTGTCCAAAGCTGGCTGGAAAGGTCATAAATGGTGATCATATGACCTCAGGATACTTCAACTATCTTAAATACATGCTGATTGCAAAGTACCCAAATTGGGTCTTGTAACTGCTGCAACGGTCGTAAGTGTAAGGACCATTCATAAATTACTGTTTTCAGTGCCATTGTAATTTTGAACGGACTCTAAATGAATTATTGTAAGTTGAGGACTACCCATAATGTTACATTGTAATGTGAGACAAGAAAATGTCTAATGGAATCTAAGCATTCTTGTTCCAGTGCCTGCCTTTATTTGCTACCTCTTTCTTTTAAAAGCAAACGTTAGAGGGCTGTGTAAATTACTGCAGGGATCACATGGTATGTACATGTACACTATATCAGGGGTGTCAAACTCAATTTCATTGAGGGCCACATCACGGCTGTGGTTGACCTCGGGGGCCCGGGGTAGGGAGCGACTGGGTGGGTATGGCCAACTGGGTGGGTGTGGCCAGCTTGACACCATTCCCCAAACTGCTGGCATTGGGTAGACCAGGCCGAAGCCATGCTGGCCTGATGTTTCCTCTTTGCATTGGGTAGACTGGGCCGAAGTGATGCGGGCCAGCCTCTTACATTTTCCAGGACGGTCCTGTGGGCCGGATCCAACCACATCACTGACAGGATCCGCCCCGCAGGCCTTCTGTTTGACATCCCTGATCTACTGTATATGATAGAGTAGCATATTAGACTTTGCAAATAGAATTTCCTTAACATTTTATCTATAGGTGTTATTTTATTGGCATCTTGATTCCTTAACCAGTAACAGGTCCAACTATTTTCCTTGCAAAATCAACATATAAGGAAGTATTTTAACTCTGGCTAATTAATATTTGTGAGGTTGCTCATGGAACATATTGGTTAGATTGCCTGATGCTGCCTCTTCGTAGCCTACATTTGCTGATGGTGAGAATTTCTATCATATTCCTGGATTAAATCAATTAATCAATTTGGAACAGACGTTTCCTAAGATAGAACAGTAGAAGAATTACTTTCAGTTTTGAACCTCATTCGGGAATCATGCCTTATTAATAGTGACTCACACAAAAAGCCACATGGCCCCTGAAAAACAATTATTTGAGGAAGTAACTGGAGCAAAAACACTCATATTAATCCAAGGGAGAAAGGGCAGGCCATTGCCTTAGTTATCTTAATTTGTTTCAGGTGCTATACCAAAGGCTGTTTTTTTAACCTTAACATGTGCAGGTAGAAATTTGGGCCACCATTTCAACTCAGTTTTTTTCCATTCTTTTCTAAATGAGAGACACTTCCCAAGGAGAATGCATTGCAAAACCTATTTTGCAGTTTATTTTTAGATACTGTGGATAGTTTTCTTTTAATATCTTTTCTTACACTTCATCATGCACACCAGGCAGGGGTGGGTTCCATTTACCTTCACCACTGGTTTGCATCGCATCGCTCTGCCCGTGGAGCGATGGTTTTGCCTAGCCAGCTTGTTATTTCCTTATTAGACTCTCTGAACTTTCTTGGGAATTTGTGAATCTTTTATAGTTTTGACCAAAGCAAGATGCACTGACACAGTTTTGCAACCCAGAAGAACCTTAAAAGGTGTCTCTAACACAAATGGCATGGGACTTTCCTTCCAAATAGGAAGGTACTATTAAATAAGGTTTGGTTGGAATTTCGGTACTTGTTCCTCAATTCTTTTCCTTATGTGTATGTGTGATACATTTGTATGCTGAATCATTTTTTTCTTATTGTGCTTTTTCATGTGACCTGAGAAGTTTAGTTTATTTTCATGAATGATTTTTTTTATTTTGTACACTGAGATGCTTTTATAAGTAATCTAGTGGGAACAGGTATCATTCTCCATTGGAGGTTGAAGCCAGCATTCAGTGAGGGTTGTCCACAGCCAATCACATCAAGGGCTGAGTCTGTCAATCAAAAACTGAGCCTCTGTCCTCCTCCTCCTTGGATATTGGCCCAGTTTAGACTCAGCCCTTCAAAAAGGCTAGACGTGGATTTACACCTCTCTGACTGCTTGCTTCAACTGTAAGTTTTTTTAAAAAAAAAAAATGCATGAGGATTGACTTAGTTAAGAAAGGAAAAATAACAACAGTTAGGAAACTGTTTCCTTCTCCCGTCCCCAGGCATTAACAAATCGCCACTTGTGGCTGTTAAACGCCTCGATTCCAGCTGCCCCCTCTCTTCCCCCTCTGCTCATTGTCTGGGGAACGGGCTTGCAAGCCCTGAGGGGAGCGTTGTTTGCCATCGGCCGGTGCTTGCACTCCGATGAGGCTGGAGGGACACTCCCTTACCAAAGCTCCTAAGGAGCACAGATACAGGGGAGAATTCAAGACTCACAGATTGTATTTCTGGTAAGGCCGATCTTGCGGCCGGCTTCTTTTAGCCTGGAGACTCGGCGGCGCGGCTTTTAAGCTCAGCGCCGGCCGATCTTTTCAAATTTGGCTGTTTTTCCCGCCCTTTCGCCTCCTGAGCCGGTCGCCATCTTGGGAGCGCAGCGCCATCTAGCGGCGCGCGCAACTCGCTATTTTTAGCTGATTCACGATGGCTGAGGCTGGGAAGGCTCCGGCGAAGCCGAAGAGGCCAGCAAGAACGCAGAAAGGGCCCGATTCTGGGGAGGAGATTACTCCTGCCCCGATAGAAGCCAAGCAGCCTAAATCGACCCAAGGGTCTAAGGCTGCAGAACGCGACGAGAGGAGGCGTGATCGGGCGCTACAGCGCATAGTGGACAGGGCGGATCAGCAAGAGGAGGCCATGGCACCTCCAAAACACCAGGTAGTGATCCAGGCCCAGGTCCACAATCTGGATGCCCCAGCTCCTACGCTCTTAGACCCCAATGTCTGGGGGGAAGGAGGCCTGGTCTCCTCTGCCCAGGGAAATCCCCAGGAGATTGCTACTGCATTTGGACCAGATATCCCTGTGGCCTCTGCTCCCACCATAGACTGGACACAGGCGGCTAGGCCCCCTGCTGGTGTGGCCTCCAGCTCCCTGACTTCTCAGGCAGGCCCTTCACATCAGCCTGATCAGCCAAGCTGGCAGATGGTCATGGCAGCAACAGTGCAACAGTGCCTAGCTGGATTCCAGCAAATACAGGCCTCTGCCCAGGCCATTCCATCTAGGCCTTCTAGTCATGCACATTCTCAGTCCCTCAGGGGGGCAGCCGTTGCTGAAGACTCATCTGATGATTCCAGTGAGGATATCAGACCTGCCACCCTGGAAGAGGGTGAGTGTGATCCCACAGCACTATCAGAGGATGAAGGCCTCGCTCCAGAACAACCCACTTCAGTGGGCTTATTCCCACCTGCCTTATTCAAGTCGTTACTACATAAGGCCAGGAATGTAGCAGGCCTGGCCTCTGCTCCAGTAACAACAGATGCTGCGACTTCTTCATCCAAAGTTCCGGTTTTTGAAGAACAGGTGACAGAGCTGGATGTTATTCCAGCGCCCAAGATATTCCTGGACAACGTGCAGCGACAGTTCGTGGCTCCAACATCAGGACCAATGCCTTCCGCGCAGGACAAGAGATTCTTTAATACGGCGGCTGAACTGACGGGTCTACTCTCCCCTCCATCGGTGGATGTTCCGGTAGCTGCGCTCCACTCTCCAAATCCCATACCGGGGGAAGCTGAGGAGCTCCTGAAACCGGATGATCGTCGACTAGAACAACTCCTGCTAAAGTCCCACCATGCCTCGGCCTGGGCGGTTCGCGCTTCCTGCTCTGCATCCTTCTTTGCCAGATCGTCTCTCTTGTGGCTGCGCCAGCTCCAGGAGTGGATCCCCTCGTCAGAACTTCGCATTCATCAAGACCTCAATAAAGTCATAGCTGCAACTCAATTTACTGCTGATGCTACACTCAGGGCAGCACGCTTTTCTTCAAAATCCATTGCGGCTGCCACCGCAGGTCGCAGGGTGAACTGGCTCAAGAACTGGACTGCCGATGCTCGCCAAAAATGGCGCCTGGCATCTAAGCCGATTGCGGGTCAATCCCTTTTTGGGGAGGTTTTAGACCCGTTACTGGTGGAGTCTAAGGATCGTAGGAAGGTCCTTCCAACTTATAACAAAAAAGGTTCTTTCCGTCATAACCCATATCCTAGACGGCCCTTTCGATCGGCTGACCAGGGTTCCAATCTGCCCCGAACCCCAGGTCAGTATGGCCAAAGGTCCTTTTACCAGGATAGAGCGGCCAGGGGCAGATCTTACAAACATCCCTATAGGGGATGGGGTAAAAAGTTTTCCAGACGAGGCAAATAATTTATCTCAGGATTTCCCAATTGGAGGTAGACTAGCCAGGTTTGCGGATACCTGGGAATTGACCACTCAGGACGTCTGGGTTAGACAAACTATCCGTTTTGGGTTATCATTGGAATTTTGGTCACGGCCCACTCCAAGTTTTATACCCTGTCATGTTTTCTGGAGTTCCAGAAAAGCGCCGGTTAATGGAACAGGCCATCCACCATCTCCTGGAGATTAGGGCCATTGAACCGGTCCCTAAGGAACAAAGGGGAGCAGGAGTATACTCAATACTTTTTCTGGTCCCTAAACCCTCCGGGGATTGGCGACCTATACTGGATCTCAAAAGGTTAAACCAGTTTGTTAAATATCGCAAATTCAAAATGCAATCCCTACGTTCCATCCTCAGGGGTATCCATAGGGGTGACTATCTGGTCTCCTTGGACCTATCCGAAGCATATCTCCACATCCCCATAGCACCTACAGACAGGAAGTTTCTCCGTTTCTGCCTTGCTGGAAGACACTTCCAGTATCGAGCACTCCCGTTTGGCCTCTCCTCAGCCCCCCGAGTCTTTACAAAGATCTTGGCGGCATTGGAGGCTCACCTTCGTTCCTTAGGAGTTCGGGTCCAGTGCTACCTGGACGATATTCTGCTTCAGGCTTCTTCCAGGTCCTTGACAGAGCATCATGTGCAAGTAGTGCTGGACGAGCTCCAACGACATGGCTTCTCGGTAAACCACCGTAAGAGCTGTCTGGTTCCTAGTACCTCAGTTCTCCATTTGGGCTCAATTATAGATTCCCAGCAGTGCAAGGTTTTCCTATCCCCCGAGCGACAGGGCAGCATTAGGGTCATCATAGGTAATATCAACCGCTGTCCATCAGTTTCTCTAGTCCTGTTGGCCACACTACTGGGAAAAATGATATCGTGCATCGATATCGTGCCCTGGGCACAGTTGCACTCCCGTAGATTGCAGTGGTTCTTACTTCCCCTTATTCCCCCGGGTCAGTCCCCCCCTGCAGTTTGGGTTCGTTTGCCCTCTCACGTTAGACAATCCCTAGTCTGGTGGACATCCTCAGCCTTGGAAGAAGGCTCTTCCTTCCTCCCACCAGATAGAATTACAGTAACCACAGATGCCAGCCTCTCAGGCTGGGGGGCACACATTCAGGGCCAACTGGCCCAGGGTACCTGGTCTAGGGAGGAATCCAAATGCCCCATTAACCTACTAGAACTTCGCACTATCCGTTTAGCGTTAAAGAGCTTTAAGACTAGAATAGAAGGTTCTCATGTGTTGGTCCTCACCGACAATGTCACGGCCAAAGCACATGTTAATAGGCAAGGGGGAACACGTTCAGCGGCCCTGCTTGAGGAGGCCTTGTCCCTGGGTCTGTGGGCAGAGAAACACCTTATTTCCCTTTCAGCGGAATATATTTCAGGGGAAGCCAACAAGCAGGCTGATTGGCTCAGCCGTCGGGATTTAGATCAGACCGAATGGCAACTACATCCAGGGGTGTTTCAGGATATTGTTCATAGATTTGGTTTACCTTTAATTGATCTGTTTGCTACCCCACAGAATGCACAGCTCAGCCGGTTCTACTCTCGCTTCCCGACGGAAGGCGCAGAAGCAGTCGACGCCCTGCGCTCACCTTGGCCCCAGGGACTCCTGTATGCCTTCCCTCCCCTCCCTCTGCTCTCCAGGGTCATCCAGAAAATATTAAAACATTCTGTGGAGGTGATTCTAATTGCCCCTCACTGGCCACGCAGGGTTTGGTTCGGGGACCTCCTTTTTCTCTCCCGCGGTCACCCGTGGAGACTGCCCCCCCTTCCGGATCTGCTCCAACAGGGGGAAGTGGTTTACCCGGACCCTCAGTGGTTACGCTTGACCGCATGGCGGTTGAGCGGGAGGTCTTAAAACGTCAACATTATGATCTGGACACCATCGAAGTCATCTTGGCCTCCAGGCGTCCTTCCACTAACAGAGTGTATCAGAATACCTGGAAGGCTTTCTGTGAGTGGTGCAGACTGGAGGGTATCTCTCCTCTTTATGTGCCCATTCCTCTCCTACTCCGTTTCCTCAAGAAAGGACTAAATTTGGGGTTGGCCCCTAACACCCTTAGACGCCAACTGGCCGCACTTTCCACCATTCTCTCCTGCCCAAATTGCCCCTCTCTGGCACATGTGCCCACGGTGCATAGGTTCCTTAAAGGAGCCTCCAACATCTGCCCTCCAGTCGTGCACCGTTTTCCCACCTGGGACCTACCCCTGGTCCTGGAGGCCCTAACCGGTCCCCCCTTTGAACCTTTAAGAGAGGCGCCCCTTAGCCTCCTGTCTTACAAGGTAGCTTTCCTTGTGGCTATAACATCAGCCAGACGTATCTCCGAGCTCTCAGCTCTCTCTATTCGGCAGGACCTTTGTCTTTTCCATCCAGAGTGGTCCTCCGCCTAGACCCTTCCTTCCTTCCCAAAGTAAATTCCTTATTTCACCGCTCCCAGGAAATCATTCTCCCGTCCTTCTGTGCCCACCCACGTCATCCTAGAGAGCGTCAGTGGCATACTCTGGACGTGAGGCGTGCCTTGAAGGCTTATATCAACCGTACTTCGGCCTTTCGTAAATCAGAGGCCTTGTTTGTTGCCTTCCTTCCCCGTTCCATGGGGCTCAAGGTTTCATCCCCTACCATAGGGAGGTGGATCAGAGCCACAATCACTAGAGCTTATACCTCAGCTGGAAAGCCGGTACCAGAGACTATCACGGCCCATTCCACCCGCAGCGCCGCTACGTCGGCTGCATGGAAGACTCGGGCTTCACTTGAGGAAGTGTGTAGGGCTGCTACTTGGGTTTCCCCTACTCAGTTCATACGCCACTATAAAATTGATTCTTATGCTTCTACAGAGGCAGCCTTCGGCAGGCGAGTGCTTCAACAGGTTGCTGTGCCTCTGTCCTAGTAGACACTGGGGAGGAGTGGTTGCTTTAGTTGCCCTCCCTCGGGACTCGTAGCTTGGGTATGTCCCTCACTGAATGCTGGCTTCAACCTCCAATGGAGAATGGGCGTTTACTTACCGTTGATACGCCCGTTCTCGTTGGTTGAAGCCAGCATTCAGACCCTCCCTTATGTTCTTTGGTTCTTATTGAATACGTTCTACACTGTTTTTTGCTCTACTACTTGTTGTATTAATAAATCCAGTTTTTTGTTACTTAATTCCGCAGTCTGAGGTGTGACTTACTCTCCTATTGGTGCAGTGTATTGTTTTTTGTTCGGTTAACACTGTTCCTTTCCACGTCAAGTCTGTCTTTCAGCTTCGTCTAAACTGGGCCAATATCCAAGGAGGAGGAGGACAGAGGCTCAGTTTTTGATTGACAGACTCAGCCCTTGATGTGATTGGCTGTGGACAACCCTCACTGAATGCTGGCTTCAACCAACGAGAACGGGCGTATCAACGGTAAGTAAACGCCCATTTGCTGTTCTGAATCCTAACAAAACTGAGTGGCTTTGAGTTGGAGACCTTCAGGATCTGGGAATGAAATGTCTTTGGTGCTGGATGGGGTTGCACTGCCTCAAACAAAACTCAGTGCACAATCTGGGGGTCCTTCTAGACTTACAGCTCCTGCTCAAAGACCAGAAAACAGTCATGAAGTCTAAAACCCCTGTTGTGCACCAGATGCACCTGTTCCTGGAATGGGAGGCTCTACTTTTACTAACACACGCCATGGTTACCTCTCAAATGGACTTCTGTAACACACGTTACCTAGGGCTGCTTTTGAATAGTATCTGGAAGCTTTAGTTGGTACAAAATGCAGCAGCAGAGGCAATTTTGTGTGCTCCTAGAATTGCACATCCCTGCTTCACAGGCTGCATTGGCTGTCAGTTTGCTTCAAGGTTCAATTCAAAGGTTGTTCGGTTTTTTGCAGTGTGTTACCTCTATGTATGGATGTGTACAGTACATTAACAGATTAACAGATTGACAGAGTTGGAAGGGACCTTGTAGGTCATCTAGTCCAAATCCCTGCCCAAGCAGGAGACCCTACATATGGAGCCGTATCTGAGGGCACGTGAGGCATTGCCCTATGTCAGCTCCAGCGCGCATGTGTGCACTGGCCAGCTGATTTTCAGCCTTCTAGAGGGCAGGGGGAGGCCATTTTTACCCTCCCCAGGCTTCATGAAAGCCTACGGAGCGTGTGGATGGTGAAAAATGGACCCAATGGGCCTACCGGAAGTTCAGAAATGAACTTCCGTTGGGCCATTTTTTGCCCTCCCCAGGCTTCAGGAAAGCCTCCTGAAGCCTGGGGAAGGTGAAATACGGCTCAACGGGCCTACCGGAAGTTCAGAAACAAACTTCCAGTAGGCTTGTTGGGCCCGTTTTTCACCATCCACAGGCTCTGGAGATTTTCCTGAAGCCTGGGGAGGGTGAGAAACAGCCCAGGGGCCTACCGGAAGACCAGAGGCTTCAGTGAGGTCTGCGTGCATGCGCAGTGGGGGCAGTGCAGGGGGGTTGTGCATGCATGCGTGGGGGAGGAGGGCATTGCATTATGGGTGTGGGCACGTACGCGCGCTATTGCGTACACGCACACCCTTTTGGCACCCAAGCAAAAAAAGGTTCACCATCACTGCCCTACACTATTTCTGACAGATGGCAATCTAGTCTGGTTATAACCTACAAGGTAATCACTTACAAAGTGCTGGTAATGATGCACAAAGCCCTACATAGAATGGGGCTGGGTCATTGGAGGGACTGCCTCTCTGGTTACATTTACCCTTCCCATCATATTTGGAATGTGAAGCTTGTTATAGGTCCCATTTGCTAAAAAGTTCCACCTGACAGGATCCAGGAGCCTTATCTTCCAAGGTACTGGTTCTGGAATATCATCTCACTCCCCATTCCCCTAGGTGAGATTGGCCCTGACCTACTAATTTCCTGGAAATCTCTTAACATTTGAATTTGTCAACATTGAATGTTGAATTTGAACTGAGGATTCCATAGCTATATTTTATCAAGGGTCTTGAAGGCAATTTCCCATAGTTTCTTATTTGGGGAGAGGGGAATTGTATATTGCCTTTATTATTTTTACAAATAATTCAAGCCAGTAAACATATTCAACACACTTTCCTCCTATTTTCTCCACAACAGCAACCCTTTGAGGTGGATTGGACTGAGAGAGAGTACCTGGCCCAAAATCATTTATGTTTTAATATTCTAATGGTTTTTTTAAAGTTTTATTTTTAATTGTTCTGCTTTATTGTATACTACGAAGAATCATATTTGTGGCTATATACATTTGATAAATAATATTTATTGATTATAAATATATTTTTAAATACATAATAAAATTGTATTTTAATATATTACTATTAACAAATAATTTTATAAGCTGGGGAACAACCTGGTCAGAAGTGCTGGAACAGATCCTGGTAATTATTCCTTGCCCTCCTGTGTTTTCCCATCTGGATCAAACAGTTGTCTTTTACGAACACATCTATATCTTTAAGTTCACACATCTGCAAACATACAAATACTTGAAAACTTCACCCCCTGCAATTATTCTTTAAAACATGCTTCAGTGAGACCAATGGAAATATCTTTAAAAACTTGATTAGGTCATGTTGTTTTGGGAAAGGAACAAAGCATTGAAGAAAATTAGTTTGTTCCCCCCTACCCTCACACACACACACACACACACACACACACACACACACACACACACACACACACACACACACACAGAGCAGGAAGTCAGCTAAAATAGTTCTCACCTGTATTTAAAAATACATGTACTGACATCTTCGGAGGCTAGTTCAAAGCATTGCAGGTGAGAAAAGGTTTTGTTTTTCCATCTGGATTCAGTACTGAGTAAACTAGGATATTTGTTCAATCAGAGTCTGAATTGAAACTTTTGGTCACCATGCACTCCTGCTTAACACCATAATGACCTTCCTGCTGCGTTCAATAGAACTTACCCATAGACTTAGAAAGCTATGTTTCTTGTAGTCAAAGCATACATCTAAGACCCAAGATACTGACCATAATTATTATAATCTGTAACAAGATCAGTGCTCTAATTATAACTTGAACACAATGCACAATTACAATCTAGAACAAGTTCATGCAGGTATCAGGGTTTCATTTGTAAAAATAAGGATATTTGGCTCTCTGTAGAATAAGGAATTACTGTTCCTAGAAATAAACATAAAGATTTTGGTATCCTATCCTCTCTTTTTTTTTAGCTTATGCTATGTCTGACTACTATACAGGTAGTCCACTTATGACCCCAATTGAGCCCAAAATTTATGTTGCTAAGTGAGACATTTGTTAAATGAGTTTTGCTCTATTTCACGACCTTTCTTGCCACAGTTGTTAAGAGCTGCTCAGCTCTGAAATCTTTTTATTCCAAGCCTTAACTCTGGAACATTTGATATGAAATCCAAGGAGAACATACTTACATGGCCTCCAGTCACTCTGTCCCAGCCCAACCCACCTCACAGGGTTGATCTTGTAGGGAAAATAGGAAGGGCAGGACCATTACGTATGTTCACCACTTTGTAAAGTAATAATGGTGGGATAAAAATATAATAAATAAAAATAGAGAAAAGAACAATTATGCAAAGCCTATGAATTTTAGCTATCTGGCTTGATAATTGCAATGCATAATTGTTTGGCCATCCTTAGAAAGAAATTACTCCCACTTGTAAAAGTGTAGCCAATATGGCACTTGTCTAACTAGAATCATCTAATGAAATGACATTCCAAAATTACAGCTTTATAATCATTGCCAATCTCACTAGAAATACATTCTTAAACTGTAGAGGTCAGGCAATTACCTGCCATGCTGCACTCTGCATTAAGAAGCAGTAAAACATTCTCACAATGCAATATGTAAAGGAGAGAGTATTGCTACAATACATACTTTCTTGTTAACCTTCAGAAACTTTATCCCTATTGATGCCCCCTCTCTCAAAGGATCCCCAAAATAGAGTGCCATTTTTCATGAGTGGGAAAAGGGTTGCAGAAATCTCTTGTCTCTTCTTTGCAGTTCAGACCAGATTTAGGTATAGATTTCCAGAAATATAGTTCTACTGCTACTGTAATGAACCTTAAAATATGTAGCTACCTTTTTCCCAAGATGACATCCCAAATAATTACCGGCAGCTCATGAAAATTGTAGGATACTTTTCAGCCAAAACAAGATTTGACAGCTATAGGCAGGTGGGGATGTGAATCAAATAGCCTAAAATCACTTCTATGCTAAAGTGACCAGATTTTTTTTTCTTCAAGCGGGACACCATTGACGGGGGTGGGTTTCTCCATTTGAGTTTTGCCCTCTGCGCATGCGCAGAATGCTGCGCATGCGCAGAGGGCAAAACAGCAAATGTCGGCGTCCAGGTGAGGTGGGGGGGGGGGAGGGGGGACGCGGGAGGCCACTGTACGTCCTACCTACCTGGGACTTTTCCCGGTAGCTTCAGTCGCGTTCCTTGCTAATAGCGCCCAGAGCAGAGCAGCCCCTCCCAGAAGATCGCGAGACGTTATCTTTTGGAAGAGGCTGCTCTGCTCTGGGCGCCAATTAGCAAGGAACGTGACTGAAGCTACCGGGAAAAGTCCCAGGTCGGACGCGCGCCCAGTCCCGTCCGCCAGTCCTGCCCCGCCCCCCCCAACCCCCAGCGCGAGACGCACGTCCGACCTGGGACTTTTCCCGGTAGCTTCAGTCGCGTTCCTTGCTAATAGCGCCCAGAGCAGAGCAGCCCCTCCCAGAAGATAACGTCTCGCGATCTTCTGGGAGGGGCTGCTCTGCTCTGGACGCTATTAGCAAGGAACGCGACTGAAGCTGCTACCGGGAAAAGTCTCAGGTAGGACGCGCGCCCCGCCCTGCCCCGCCCCTTTTGCCGCAGCAAACTTAGCATGGCCTCATGGGACAAGTGCAAAGTGGCGCTCCCCCCCCAGGGTTCGCTCTGCCCCGCCCCGCGCCACCCTGTGAATAGAGGGGACTGAATCAGAAGCCTGTCGCTCGGGCGCGCGTCTGGCTGGAGGAAGAAGCGGGGGCTCAAAAATCGGGACTTTTTAAGAGGGCGGGCGGGACGCGGGACAAAGCATTAAAAAGCGGGTCTGTCCCGCCAAAATTGGGACGTCTGGTCACCTTATTCTATGCAGAAGTTAAAGAAGCTGGCAAAGCAGTGCTTGTCTTCCAAGTACTTCTAGCATGCCACAAAAGCCTTCAAAGGAGAGAAAACGAGGCAAGAAAATCTATTATCAACCCTCATGTTTCACTCTAGAATTTCTGTGTGAAATGGGAATCCTCCCTATCTTCCTTCCTTCCAAATGTCAAGTTTGCACAGTGGCTGCACCCAATGCTTTGTACACACAAAAATTATTGCTCTGATGTTCTTTCCTACCTGCAAAACAAGTATTTTCAACGTAGTCTTAAAAAAAAGCTGACAGACTTGCTCTAGCCAAATTCCGACAGATTAAATGGCCTTGATGTTATTGGCATTATTTACTGATCTAACCATTTTGAATGTACTTGGAAGGCAAGCACTTTGGGTGGGAGCTTTGCAAAGGCTCTTTTACCGTGCCAAAATTATTCATTTTTAGCAGTTTCCTCCCATACGATTATAAAATATCTGCTACATTTTTATTCTGATGTCCGTAAACATAACTAGATTAGATATAAATCTTGATAGCATTGCTGACTTTGATGGATATTTGACTTCCTGTTTTTGTGTAAGGTAGGTTTGACAATGTCCTTTGATGATAATATTACTGTGCATAATCTAGTGGAGGATTGCTTCATTTAACTCTTACTGAGATTTGTAGTGGAGTTTAACAGGTTTTAATTAAAAACTGGTTGTATACAAAATTAGGATAGATTTGAATTAAATCGGGGATCCATGACATTTGCCAATGTAAAGATGTATGCAGTACAACCAAGGCTACATTCCATGCAATGAAATGCATTCAGTTAACATAATTTGTAAACTTTTCCATTTATGTAACTTTGGTGGATATTTGGGAGCAAACCAATGCAATATATTTACTGTATGCATATCTAAAGGAACAATTCAGTTTAGAATAATAGAGGAGTCATAACTGCCACATTACAATAAAGATTGATCCAAAATCAGACTCCAAAAAGTTGTGGATGCACTAGGACAAAAACCCAAAGTGCAGTTTGGCCCAAAAGAAGTATCATACTTAGTCATCATTTCTCAGATGTTGGAATTTGTTCTTAAGAAGTGCATTATTAAAAAGGCTGTTTTCAAATCACCTTAAACGCTGGACATATTTGGTCATTTTGTTCAGTAACTTGACACATTTTGTGAAATCATTAGGATATAAACTATGGGTGTCAAATTCGCGGCATCATGTTGCCGTCATGTGACATTTTGTGACATTTTTCCCCTTCGCAGAGCTGGGGTAGGTGTGGCCTGCACGACGCATCTGGTCTGCAGGCCACCAATTTGACACCCCTGATATAAACCAATTCCCGTTGCATTAATTGTGGATGCTATTTTGCTGCCAGGAGAACCAGGGCTGTTTTTGACAAGCAAAATTTGTTGTTGCAATTGTGGAGGAATATAAAGATGTCCTTGAAGAAGGTATTCAGCAGCAGCAGCAGCTTAGATCTGAAGGGGAATATGGAATAAGAACAGAACTGAAGATTGTCCTGCCATGATTTTCTTTGATATAAGGGGGGGAAAGGGGAGAGATTTTCAAGATTCTTTATTATACCCTTTTACAATAAGAGTAGAGTTCTAATAGTTATTATGGTGTCTATTTTCTGATTTGGTCTAACTCAGCCACTGACAGTAATACATGTCAAAATTACAAAAAATTACATGTCTATCAGAGTTAAATCTTTTTTTTCAGCAACATGTTCAACCAAGTGGCACATGTATTTTTTACTTATAGATGTGACCTATAAAATAGGTTGGATATTTTAGTTGGTTGACACTGTCTGCTTTTCTATTTTGCCTTGTTGCTTTTTTTTTTTTTTTGCTCTTTGCAAAAAGACATGCAAACTTTTTTGCTTTTTTCCATTCCTTAATTATTTGTTAAATTAGAGTTAATCTATCCATACCTGTAATAAGAGATTACTGCAGCTAAAAGGTGGATGATACCACTTCAGTGATCTTGGAATTCAAATACAAAGAACTTATAACTTAGAAAAACATTATTGTCACTTTGAATGTACACTAATTTTTTTTAACTTTTTTAATATTTTAAAATTGTTTTTAAATGAATGTTTATTGTTTAGTGTTCTTTTAAAATGTTGTACGCCGCCCTGAGTCCTTAGGGAGTAGGGCGGCATAGAAGAACCTAATAATAAATAAAATAAATAAATAATCGGCATACATTAAAATGAAATTTCATTGCAAAAGGGTCACTGCCTCCAATATACACTACATAAACATGACAAAATAAATAAATACAAAATTATGCATATACCCACATATGTTATATGACACAGAGAAATAACACAGTCTAATTTGGATGTATACATGTACATTACGAGAAAAACGAATCTTGCAAGTTTTCCAGATGGATGGCATAAGGATCAAAGCTGTTACAGAATCTGGTAGTCCTGCTAGAAATACTTTGAAAACTCCTCCCAGAGGAGAGCAACAGAAACAGATTGTAAAGTGGGTGTGTGGGGTCTCTAACAATGCTGTGATCTCTGAGCACATAGAGCTTATAAGCAGTATCCTCAATAACAAGAAGCAAGCTTCCTATAACCTTCTCTGCTGTCCTTACCACTTTCTGTATGGACTTTCTATCTAAGGCACTGCTGCCACCAAACCAAACAGTGATGCAGTTTGTTAAAAGACTCTCAATTGTGCCTCTGTAAAAAGTGGCCAGGACAGAAGGAGAAAGATGTGCTCTCTTTATCCGATGCAGAAAATGCAGACGCTGGTTTGTATGCTTCACTAAGGAAGTGATTACCACTAGGTCATTTATGTGATTTCTTTAACATGTTCACCAGCAAACATTGTTTCTTGAACAATTTGTTTCTGAAAATAAGTAAATTTTTATTATATGGTGATAACCTTCAGCCACTGTCATAATGTAAGTCAGTGTTTCTCAATCTTGGCAAATTTAAGTTGCATGAACTTCAACTCCCAGAATTCCCCAGTATTCTGGGAATGGAAGTCCACACATTTAAAGATCTCAAGATTGAGAAACATAGATATGAGTTATTTCAATCCATTTAACCATGTCACAGAGTTGTTGTGGGAAACAATGGGCAGAGGAAACACTATGCATAATTTCTTGATCTTCTGAACAAAAGAAATCTGTGGCGGAAAACTAATACATACCTGTGTACATGCTTGATCGGGGGCCACATCATAGCAACTCTTCTTCTTTTCTAGTTAAATGTTGCCCGTAATAGCAATTATTGACAATATTGACAATAACATTAAGTGAAGAGAAATCTCTCCCTCTTTTTAATACCTGTAATTCAATTCATGACATCATACATTTTTCTTTTCAAGGTCTCAGTCAAAATTTCAATAGGATCAGGAATAAAATATCTTTACCTCACCCACCACCAGGGGTGGGTTCCTCCCGGTTCAGACCAGATCACCCGAACCATTAGCAACCCGCTGGTGATGTAATTTTGTCATCACAAATCCGGTTCTGTCTGTGCCAGTCCGTGATCACCGCCATCTTTTTTTCTGAATTTTCGGCCAACTTTTCTGTGTTTGGATGGCTTCACAGAGTTCTGTGCTTTGAAAAAAAGCCCTCCCGCCCACCCCCGGGTTAATATTGACCTTTATTTCTTCGCCCGAAACACAGCTGATGAGCTCCTCAGCTGTGTTTCGGGCTGAATCCACCTTCTGAGCATACGTGGAAGTGAAATCGCGCGAGGGGATGTGCGTGAAATGTCGTGACGCGAACCGGTGGCGAAGGTAAGTAAAACCCACCCCTGCCCACCACAGTTTCTTCAAGGCTATGAAAACAAGCTTTGGGAAAGTCATCTTATATTCAGTTCTTTTCTTTAGACAAATATATAGTGAATAATTTTGACATGCAGATTTTTTTTCATCATTTAGCTCACAAACTGCCATTAGAATAGGCTACTTCTAGATATAATAAAAAGCAATCCACTCATGAATTCCATCGGATCTCTTGTGTGAGAGCTAATTTACTTCTGCCTTTCTTTCTTCAGAACAACTGCTGCAAAGTAGTTGGTGTGGAAGTATTTTGCAATTTTCAACATTAGCCTTTATTTCTGGAAATTGAAGTATTTGGCTTCAAATTAGCATTGCAACTGCATGTGATTAGTTGGAGCTCTTTTAAGTTTCTTGCAAATTTGCTCTCATACTAGATACATGTGTAGCATTAATTGTGACAGGGCTGCCTACTAGGCACTTAAAAGTAATTATAACAGTTTCGGCTTTTGCTGCTCCTATTTGTAAGTATAGAGAAATATCATGATTTAGCCATTGTTTTGTAGAATCATACAATTGGAAGAGACACTTAGGACACCAAATCTAATCTGTGCTGAATGTAGGAACCTAAATTAAGGCATCCCATATAGAGGGCTGTCTTACCTCCTCTAAAATACATCATGTAAACCAGGGATGTCAAACTGCGGGCCTGCGGGCCGGATGCGCGATGTGCAGGCCACGCCCATCCCAGTTCCACGAATGGGAAAAACGTTGTAAAATATCACGTGACAGCAACGTGACACAGTGAGTTTGACACCTGTGATGTAAAGGGAAGCTTGCCACTTCTTGAGGTCATTGGTAAAGAAAACCCAGTGCTGATTCACGAGGACCTGTAATATCTCTAATTCACTGTCAATCCTGATCAAGACCCAGGTGAATAGCTTTTTGATCCTAGTTAGTTGTATCTTTTTCCATTTATTTCATACATTATTTAGGCAATTATTTCTGTAAGACTATTCTGCTTGAAGGGCCTGAACCAGTTTTATGAAATATGTGCTGTCAGTCATAGAAAGGCGTTTTTGCTCTTTGACTGCAAGATTAAATAAACTAAACTGAACATGAAAATAAGGCCAACCAAATATCCATCTGGAAAGAACTTTCTTTCCAATAGCAGGACTCATTTGTGTAAGGATTGTGGCTTATTGTGTTATTTAATTAGCAGAGGCGGCAGAGGCAGCTTGAACAATGAGATGCAGTGCGAGGTAGATAGGCAGGTTATAGAGCTAGAGGCAAACAATATGCATCCATAACAGTGGTGAAATCCAAATTTTTTTACTACCGGTTCTGTGGCCGTGGCTTGGTGGGCATGGTGTGGCTTGGTGGGTGTGGTGTGGCTTGGTGGGCGTGGCAGGCGAAGGATACTGCAAAATCTCCATTCCCTCCCCACTCCTGGGGGAAGGATATTGCAAAATCTCCCTTCCCACCCCACTCTGGGGCCAGCCAGAGGTGGTATTTGCCAGTTCTCCGAACTACTCAAAATTTCCGCTACCGGATCTCCAGAACCTGTCAGAACCTGCTGGATTTCACCCCTGAACCTTTCCACTCCCTTGTCTTAAAAACAGCAAAAGTTGAAGCCAGCACCCATGTTTGCCTGGCATTTATTTTCTCATTGTTCATTAATCTATCCCAGTCATGCAGAGAAGACATGTTAGATTGATTTGCTTTGAACTGAGCTCCTAATAACATTGGCAGGATCAGTTCGGAAGTCTGTTCATTATCACAAGAGACATCAAGTTAAGGCTTGTGCCTGGCCACATTTGAAAAGATCAGAGCTCAGAAAGTGAATGGTGCCCCAACATAAAGTTAGCCACTGCTACGCATATAGCTTAATAGGTCGGTAAGTCTCATTGGGAGGCCATTAATGTCAGGAAAGCCATCAAGTCACTCAAGTCACCACACCCTATGATATGCTTCAAAGCCATCCAATTGGAGTTGTACTTCAAAGCAAATTTCTGTTTCAATTAAAGAATTGGTTGTGATGGGTTGATTCAATAGAAACTTCATTGAAGATTTTACAAAACTTTGCACAAATCTGTATTTATACCGACTCCTCCTTGGTTCATTTGTTCCTTAATCTTCATTGTCAGAGAGAGAAATACAGAATTGTATGTGTGCATGTACTTCCAAAACTGGTAGATCAGGTTTGATAGAGTCACCTTATTGGCAACATATAAATTTAATAAATAAATAGTTTTCATGTTCATGTTCTGCTAATTAAAAGTATTTTGATAACATACAGTTAGAATGGGTACAACTATTACTGATATTGTACCTTATGGCTAAATTATGTCCCCAAAAGAAGGGAAATGTGTACCCCAGAGTTGAACTATGGAATTCTTGGTGCTCTTAGAGGTTGGTTGGTTGTTTGCCTGTATTAGCCAACTAGGTAACATCATCAGTGCTAGTGAAGTGAGTATAAGGAGCAAACACACTAGGAACAGTGTCCGAAAATTGTAACTAAGACTCACAATTGCCAGACTGCCTGGAGAACTAAATCTAAATCCATGTATAAAATCATGAATGTCTCTACTGAATTTAGCATTTCTGGAGACAAATAGGATAATTAAAAGAATCCAATTGCCCCAATGCATCTAAAGTCAATAGTTGTTTAAGTTGCATAAATATAGAGTTATTTGACCAGCAAAGTCTTCCCTAATAATGCTAACAAAATTAGATAGTGGTCAACATGGCAATTGGTCAGTTTTAATAGTGTTATCAAAGAAATTTAAAAAAAGGTTCATTTATAGGAATAAATAAGTTTTTCATACTTACTAGCCATCAGCTGAAGTCTTGACCAGAAACTCAGCTTAGAGAATAGGTATGAATATTACATATTTCATAAATTAAGAACCCAACTCCATGCCTCAGGAAAAAAATTTATAGCTTTCCAAAAAGCCAGGAAGATTGGGGCCAACATAATCTCAGGGGTATAGTGTTCTAAAGGGCAGAATCTGTGATAGTAAAATGCCTGTTTTCTGGATCCTGTTAGGTGATATTCTTAAATATGATAGCAGTGTTCCAATATCTCAGGGGTTGCCACAAAGAAGAGGGAGTCAAACTATTCTCCAAAGCACCTGAGGGTAGAACAAGAAGCAATGGGTGGAAACTAAACAAGGAGAGAAGCAACTTAGAACGAAGGATAAATTTCCTGACAGTTAGAACAATTAATCAGTAGAACAGCTTGCCTCCAGAAGTTGTGAATGCTCCAACACTGGAAGTTTTTAAGAAGATGTTGGACAACCATTGATGTAGGGTTTCCTGCCTAAACAGGGGGTTGGACTAGAAGACCTCCAAGGTCCCTTCCAACTCTGTTATTCTATTCTATTCTAATAGATGACAACTGGAGGATGCCTCTACAGTTTGACTAATGGGACATGTAGAATTGGAGAAAGATGGACCCAAAAATAATGTAGCATGAGGCCAGAAATGGCTTTATAGGTAAGAACCAGCTTATTGGATTCTGCCCAGTAGTATAATGGAAGCCAGAGAAGTGCACAGAGCACAATTGTAAAATGGCTATTTAAAAGTGTGCCTATAACTCCTCACACCACCATATTCTCTATTAATTGTAGCTTCCAGATGTTCTTCAACATCAGCCCCATGTAGAATGTTCTGAAGTAATTCACTCAGGAGATAACCTGGGTGACTATGTTCAGTATCCATTAATCCAGGAAATGATACAATTGAGACTTGAAACAAAGTTGTGCATGCCCCTCTGACCATGTACTCCTCAAATAAGAAATGTCCAGGAGGATGCCCAAATGGTTCTGTGTCATCCATCCAGAAGTAAAGATATTACTGTATCCAGAGAGTCTTTAAAAATTCAAGGCCATTCAGGCTTGCTAGAGTTGAGCTGAAGACTGTTCTTCCCCATCCAGGACCCTATAGTCTCTAGAAACAAAGAAGGAACCTCAACAGCACTGCCTTGAGAGCCCCACAAAGAAAGAGTGCTGGGTTGGATCTTTCCCTCTATCAACACTAGCTGGAGCTGATCCCTAAAGAAGGAGGAGAACCAAGATTGTGCCCCCACTCCTAAATCCCAAAACATGCCCAGAATATTGATAGCAAAAACCCACTGAATAATTAAGGAAAACTTGGATGGGACGCTTATCCGATCCTACCTGCACCAGAAGTTATCAGAAGTACAATCAATGCTGTTTCATCTCATAGCTGCCCCTGAAATCTGACTGAAAGGGATCTGGATAATCTACATCCTGTAGGGCTTTCTGAAGCTTCAGCAAGATGTCCTTTTCAATAAACTTCCCTAAAAAAAGGAGATGTCGGCAATAGGATGAAAATTGTCCAGTATGCTCAGATCCAGCAATGATTTCTTACTGAAGTGAGAATCCTCCATCTCCTGAACCATTAGCAATACTAATGAATTCACCACCTCAAGGTCCTAACCATATATCATTTCCTAAGGAGTTGTAGCAAACCAAGAAGAATCATATGAATTTTCACAGGTGCCCAAGGTTACAGCTCAAAAACCTTTCCCAGGGTCACTTGGGACTAACAAAATTAAACTTATTCCAGGTTACTAGAAAAGACCAGGCCTCAGTCAATTATATGGGACCTGTCATGGCCCCATCAGAGCCTAGTTCGGAGGAGGAGGAGTTGGAACCAGGCTCGTCCAATGGGGATGGCACATCTCTCTTGGAATGTTTGGAGAAGGACGATGTTGTCCCAGCCCCCTCAGGCATTGGGGGAGGTGGTCGACCGGATGGAGTGTTGCCTGCCTTCACAGACACAAGGAAGGATAGGCTGCTGACAGGCTGTGGTGCTGATAGGCATCAGATCCCCTCTGATGAGGAACAGCTGCCTCCCCCACTCAATCCAGGGGCACAGAGCACAGGCAAGCTCAGAGAAGGGCTTTGAGGCTACTTGGGAGACGATCACCCCACCCCTCCTCACAAGGAACACCTGAAGTGGATTGACTTAAAGAGAAGCCATGGGGAGTTAGTCTTTGCCAGGAGCAATTGTTTGTTTTGGGTTGCACTCCCCCGGCTTTGCCTTTTGTCTTTTGCCCTGCCCTGCCCTGCCCTGCCCTGCCCTGCCCTGCCCTGCCCTGCCCTGCCCTGCCCTGCCCTGAGGATTGCTTTTCGCCTTTTGCCTTGCCTAGCCTCGAGGACTGCCTTTTGTCTTGTCCCTTGATTTCACCTTGTAGATTTGCTTAGCTGGGTGGACTGGACTTGGGGCCCTGGACCTTGCCCTGTGAGCATGCTCCTACTCTGTGGACTTTCTTTGTTATATATGGGCTGTTGCTTGGGGAACTTGGCTGCCTTCAGGGTAGCGTGAGGTGGAGCCTTACCGGTCGTTGAAGGGCTGTTTGTTGGAACATTTACTTAGAGCGATAAAGGACTCTCTAGAGGCCTGTCTTGCCTTGATGACCTGAGTCATAACAGGGCATGCCTTATGGCCAAGGTCCAGCTTGACACCCACAAAATCCATAACTCCAGAGGGGAATTTCTGGAAGCCCCTTCTTTTCTTCCACTCATACTTATGCCATGGCAGTCTTTGTGAAAACAAAGGTTATGCTGAGCTTGAGATACACAAAAGAGTGATTCCTCTTTCTAATGAGCAGTATATTAAGTGATTGCTGTCTTTTACAAGAAAAAGAAGATGCTAAATGGGAGTATCTTAGCGGGAGAATTTAATAGAAAAAATAAATAAATGAGAAGAGATTACATGAACCGTGTCAGTTAATTTTAGCTGAATAAAATACAGTTGCATACAGAATTAAAAGCTTTTGACAGAAAGTTTGAAATTGGAAGGAGACTGAATTGCATTTTAAAGATGGCCCCCAAGTTCAATCAGATATCCTTGAGAAGAAACCCTTTGCCAGAACATCTTTTGATGGTGATCACAAGGTTGAGGCAGGGGAGTTACATAGCCAGTTACAAAGCCATAAGCAATTTTTATTTTTTTTAACTCCACGTCTTCCTTGCTTTCTTCCTGAGGGACATTATAGCAATAGAACTTAGATTTATATACCACTTTACAGCACTCTCTAAGTAGTTTACAGGGTCAGTATAGTGCCCCCAACAATCTGGATCCTCATTTTACCGACCTTAGAAGGATGGAAGGCTGAGTCTACTTGAGCCAGTCAGCATCAGAATTAGCCTGCAATACTGCATTCTAACCACTGCACCGCCATGGCTCTTATACCTAGTTCTGGCGTAGAATCTGTGCAGGTAGTCTGAGTATTGCATCTCCTATGCTTTTTCTATCTTTTGCAGAGAAGGTTGATGTAATAGTAAATGAAGTAACTGGAACTTAACTTCTGGTTAAGATGTAGACATGACCATGAAGCAAAAAATGTGTTTTGTTCCATCACAACACATATATGTATCTACAGGAAAAAAAAATTAATTTATCTTTTATATTTCTTAACCGCCCATCTCCCTTGGAGAGGGACTCTTTATCCTAGTTTGGGTGATGCATTTTTTTGGAGAAGGATGATGTATAAATAACCATATTGCTACATTGTTAGTTTAAACAGTGCATCTCATCATAGCAGGGGAATGGGGCGTAATCTGGTAATTTAACACCTTTTATTTCCATACCTTTGACTCTGTCAACTGTGAGGGTACCTTGTACATTATGCTGACCCACATTTAATTATAATTTATTAGAGAAAGCATAATTTGCTTTACGGGGCATACAAAGTCATAGCCAAACATTAACAAATGCCTACTGTTGGATTTGCACAAGACATTGCAATGAAATGAAGTAAACAATATTGCAACTTAATGCAAATGTGAACACATTTAATCGTCATCCTCATTGTAGTTACCAAATATTGGTCTTGTGATATATTTCTGAATAGGAAATCATGCAAGCAGTAAACAAATTAGGAAGTGAGATCACCTGAACTGTTTTACATTTACACACGTTAATATATTTCACAAAATGTGTGTTTTTGCGTGTATGTGTTGGCATTGCAGACGATATGTGATCTGACAGTCTCCATTGTCTTTAATTGCAGATATATGGATATTTTATATAACAATTATTTTCCTTTGTATGTTACGTTACATTTTATTCAGTCTTTGGTCTGTTGTACTGGGTCAGAAATTGCAACATAACAAAGAAAGCAAATATAGGTATTAATAATTTATAATAGTTCTGTATTACTCTTTGACATGTTACCAATAAGCTTTGTAAGTTTTTGGAAATAATCTATATGGGGAGAATTAAAAAGTCAGCAACCATTGCTGAAAAGAGGAGATTATTATAAGATGATTTATTTAATAACTGCTTTATTACATGTCAAACTACATTTTTCATTCTCACCCTGTTTGGGACCAAAACATTTTCTTCCTTTTCTTTAAAAAGAAAAAGTGTTAGGAGGAAACCTGCAAAGTTACACTTCCTCAAGTGCATAAACAGCTGTGATTTTCATAAAGTAAAAACACTCATTAAACTCATTAATTCTCCTAGACTAGAGGATCATTCCAAGGGATTGTGAGACATCTGGGATGACATTTGAATGCCAAAAGATCATCCTTCCTTAAGAGAATGGCCGTAAGCTATCAGAACTCCGGCTGAATCCAACATACCGTAACATGTCTCAAGGCAATTGTCCACAGTTAAGGTCTTTGGTGAGACAGTCCACCTTGGATGGCTCACTTTTTTATTATGTATAGAATATCCTCCAGGAGGAGAGGAGAAAAAAAGGAAGGTTTTTATTATTTTATCATTTGTAAATGTGAAATATGCAGCTTCTGCTACATACTTCTACAAGGAAAGCAGAGATGGGTTCCTCCCGGTTCGGACCAGTTCGCCCGAACCAGTAGCGACCAGCTGGTGATGTCACGATGACATCACGGAACCGGTTCGGTCGGTGACGGTCTGTGGGCGCCGCCATCTTTTTTTATTTTTTGCATTTTTTTTCTTCTGAGCATGTGCAGAAGCCGAGTTTCCGGCACTGTGCATGCGGTCGCCATCTTGTTTTTGGCTTTTTTAAAAATATATATTTTTTGACACTGCGCATGTGCGCGCGCAGGAGGAAGCAAACCAGCAGCGAGGTTAGTTAGAACCTACCCCTGAAGGAAAGTATGTTTTTAGTTTTGCAAAGAAGGACTGCAAATCATTCCAAAATAAAGATAGATGGTGAAAATTTATGCTACCTGTGTAGTTTTTAATCAGCATGCTCAGCTGTCTTTAGTTACTTCAGATTCTTTTATGGATTCCTTCAGGAGAGAAATATGGGACTGACCAAAGCAAAATAAAGTAAACATTTGCTTTTCCACAGTGGGAAATTCTGTCCGTACCTATTAATAGTTTGCTTAATGGGGCTGATTCCTTCCAAGAAGTAGACATTAACAGGAATTTTCCACAGGCAAAATATTTTTCCTCAGAACTTCAAAATATAAACAAAGTAAAATGAAACTTGGAAATAAAGCAAAAAAAAGTCTTCTAGATATGCAGAGAAGTTATGAGAACATCCCACATACGGCAAAATGCAGAATTAATCTGTGGGAAAAAATTAGGATTTATATCTGAAATCAAGAATGAAGGTCTGAAACACATCACACATCATGCCACATAATGTATATAAATCTTTCTTTCTTTCTTTCTTTCTTTCTTTCTTTCTTTCTTTCTTTCTTTCTTTCTTTCTTTTCCTTCCTTCCTTCCTTCCTTCCTTCCTTCCTTCCTTCCTTCCTTCCTTCCTTCCTTCCCTCTCCCCTCTCCCTCTCCCTCTCCCCTTAGGAAGAAAACCAGGGGGGTGTCATTAGGCCACCCACTTTGTCTCAGCCCAAGGAAGTAGAAAGTGGGACACCAGTTCTAAAAAATGTTGCTAAGAAACTGCATTTGTTTAGGCAGTCTCTAAGAATCAGATTTGAAAGTGAGTAAAACTCTGTACCCCTCTCTCTATATGCTCAATATTTGTATATATCTCCCTGTGTATAATTACATCTGCTGATGGGCCTTCTGGAGTTCTGTATATGCATTTTATATATATGCATGCCTTGAACATGGCTTACCTATCTTCATATGGCATTGTACCATGGGAAGTCTCCAGGACTCCCCACTCATAGCCATCGGTACCTGGAGGCTGCAAATAAGAAAACATGAATCTTAGAAAGACAGATTTGATTTGCAGACTATAAATTCCTTATGTCTAGATGGGGGTCATATTCCCCCAAATAGAATTGGCTCAACATTTAGCTCCCTCAGAACGGATTCGCAATTTGGGTGTCCTTCTAGACCCACAGCTAAAATTGGAGCAACATCTTTCAGCTGTGGCTAGGGGGACCTTTGCACAAGTATGTCTTGTGCACCAATTGCGACCCTACTTGGAGAAGGAGGCACTTCTCACAGTCACTCATGCCCTTATCACCTCACGGCTGGATTACTGCAATGCGCTCTACATGGGGCTACCCTTGAAGAGTGTCCGGCGACTGCAATTGGTGCAAAATGCAGTTGCGCGAGCTGTGGTGGGTGTACCTAGATGCACCCACATAACACCAATTCTCCGCCAGCTGCATTGTTTGCCCATTAGTCTCCGGATCCAATTCAAGGTGTTGGTCGTTACCTTTAAAGCCCTACATGGCTCAGGGCCAGGTTACCTTCGGGACCGCATCCTGCCGCATACCTCCCTACGACCGGTTAGGTCCCACAGAGTGGGTCTCCTCCAGGTCCCATCGACCAAACAATGCCGGTTGGCGGGGCCGAGGGGGAGAGCCTTCTCTGTGGGAGCCCCCTCCCTTTGGAACCAACTCCCTCCAGAGATCAGGATTATCCCCACCCTGCTGGCCTTCCGTAAAGCAATAAAAACTTGGCTCTTCCGGCAGGCGGGGTATGAATGAAAGTTTTTTAAATGGATAGTATTTTAACATGGCTTTTTAAAAATTGTTTTTACTTATTATATGTTTCTATACCTGCTGTGAGCCGCCCAGAGTCCCCCGGGAGTTGGGCAGCATAGAAATTTTAATAAATAAATAAATAAATTTGGGTATTCTCAGGACTCACATCTCATTCTGGAACTTCCAAACAGTAACCGAGATCCTTTGTGTATGAATATTGGCCATTTTGATTTGGGAAGCTTTGTGCATTGTTTGTCACCTTATGGCTGCTTTATTAAAATTTGTTCTATACTCAGGGCCTTCTCTGAAGAACATCTGGAACTTTCAGCTGGTACAGCATGCAGCTGCACAAGTAATTGTGGGCAGACTGAAATTTGCCTAACACTTTGTAACTTTGTGGGCTGCACTGGTTGCCAGCCAGGTTCCAAATGCAATTCAAGTTGCTGGTTGTCAGTTTAAGAGCTATATGCCTGGATATTATGAAATGTTCCCTAGGTTGAATCTGCTCAACCAGTGAGATCATGAGGAAAAGACTTGCTAATGGTACTTTCTCTGAGGAAATGTCATCTACAAGAGCTCAGGGATGAGCCTTATTGGTAATGGTCTCACTTTTATGGAATAGCATGTGCTTCAGTATCCAGTGTACCTCCACTCTATTGGGCTTTCCAAAGGCCATTAAGATTTGTCTAAAAAGCATAGGAAGACATCATAGGAAGACAACGCCGCCCTGAGTCCTTCGGGAGTTGGGCGGCATATAAGAATAACAAAATAAGAATAACAAAATAAATCTGGTTTAACTCATCACATATGTGCCTGCTAAGCTTTTGGTAGGCAGTGTTTTGTGCAATTCAATTTCTTAATGCCATGTTTTACAATTTTGTGAGCAGCTCAGAGCCCAGAAATTGAATGGAATAGAAGTGTCACAGACACTAAATGCTGGTCTGGTCAGGAAAATCATCTATCATTGTTAGGTGTTTGGCCTAGCCCTAGATAATGCCCTGGTGAGTTCTGGTTCGTGTTCCAATCCCTCGTTCCAAAGAGGAATTTCTATGGCAGCTAGAGAACTGCACCAAAAGTTAATTCTGCAACTTTATAGTGAGGCATTCAATCTAGTTAGCAGGAGGTTCATGGATATATGGTAGATGATGCTGATTACTACTAATTCAAAAGCTGATAGTTGCTTTTCCCATAGCAGGTGGAGGAGATATGTGCAATACATCCTTTCCAAACTGACTTCTGGCATAAGATTTTATCTTGCTTTGTAGGAAGACTAGCTTAGAGTACTCCTATCTTTGCATCTATGCACAATCCTGTATGCTATTCACTGTCCTCCATGAGATAAGAGAAACTAAAATCACTGAACAAGAAGCTTTGAATTTTGATTGACCTCTAGTATCCATTTAGTGCTCATATACCTTATATTTGTGTATATCCTATCCATCTATTCTCAAAATAACTGCTTACCAGTCACTTTGAAAGTGGAGGTTCCCTTCCAAGAGATTCATGTCAGATTGTTGGTTTTTCTTTGCAGCATTTGATGTCAGGAATCCCAGGAGTTCTTTTCTCAATCAAACCTGAAAAATGTAATATGCACAATATTTGCACATGTTGCTGTCCTATTTGTGTAGGAGCTTATAGTTTCTGATGAGATAGGAGGTCTGAAATTCAAAGCCTGCTCTTGCTATGCAACCACCAAATTTTCTTCAAAATCAATTCTGGATGTTTATTGATATTTGAGGCTTTATGGTACAAATATTGCTGCAAACGTTTTGTGCTTAGTTTTAGAGGACGAATTGGTCTGTATAGACTTGAAGAAATCTGAAAAGACACTGGAATTGTTTATTAAAAATTCAAAGCATCTTGCAGAAAATTACAAATATTTGATAATTTTTGGTGTGCTATGTTAATCCAGCTGCTGTGTTGGATCATCTTATTGTCATGTTAAAAGTATGTATGAATTCTCCATTAATAAATCAAATAATTTTCTAAACTCTGAGAACATGAATCTTACAAACATATGAGTAGAGCTCACAGTTGAAATTTTGTTGTTGTTGTTAGTTGCAAAGTCGTGTCCGACCCATCGCGACCCCATGGACAATGTTCCTCCAGGCCTTCCTGTCCTCTACCATCCCCCGGATTCCATTTAAGCTCATGCCTAATGCTTCAGTGACTCCATCCAGCCACCTCATTCTCTGTCAGTCCCTTCTTCTTTTGCCCTCAATCATTCCCAGCATTAGGCTCTTCTCCAGTGAGTCCTTCCTTCTCATTTGGTGGCCAAAGTATTTGAGTTTCATCTTCAGGATCTGGCCTTCTAAAGAGCAGTCAGGGTTGATCTCCTCTAGGACTAACCAGTTTGATCACCTTGCAGTCCAAGGGACTTGCAGGAGTCTTCTCCAGCACCATAGTTCAAAGGCCTCAATTCTTTGGCGCTCAGCCTTCCATATGGTCCAACTTTCACAGCCATACATTGCAACTGGGAAAACCATAGCATTGACTATACGCACTTTTGTTGGCAGGGTGATGTCTCTGCTTTTTAGTATACTGTCTAGATTTGCCATAGCTTTCCTCCCCAGGAGCAAGCGTCTTTTAATTTCTTGGCTGCAGTCCCCATCTGCAGTGATCTTGGAGCCCAGGAAAATAAAATCTGTCACTATCTTCATTTCTTCCCCATCTATTAGCCAGGAATTGAGAGGGCCAGATGCCATGATCTTAGTTTTCTTAATGTTGAGTTTCAAGCCAGCTTTTGCACTTTCCTTCTTCACCCGCATCAAGAGGCTCTTTAGTTCCTCTTCACTTTCTGCATTAGAGCATTATCATCTACATATCTGAAGTTGTTGATATTTCTTCCGGCAATCTTAATTCCAACTTGTGATTCATCTAGCCCCGCCTTTCTCATGATGTGCTCTGCATATAAGTTAAATAGGCAGGGCGACAGCATACAGCCTTGCCGAGCTCCTTTCCCAGTTTTGAACCAATCAGTGGTTCCGTGTCCAGTTCTCACTGTTGCTTCTTGACTCGCATATAGGTTTCTCAAGAGACAAATAAGATGGTCTGGTACTCCCATCTTTTTAAGAACTTGCCACAATTTGTTGTGATCCACACAATCAAAGGCAGAAGTAGATGTTTTTCTGGAACTCCCTAGCTTTCTCCATGATCCAGCGTATGTTGGCAATTTGATCTCTAGTTCCTCTTCCTCTTCAAAATCCTGCCTGTACTTCTGGTAGTTCTCGATCCACATACTGCTGGACCCTAGCTTGTAAGATTTTGAGCATAACTTTACTAGGATGTGAAATGAGTGCAATGGTGCAGTAGTTTGAACATTCTTTGACATTGCCCTTCTTTGGAATTGGAATGTAAACTGACCTTTTCCAATCCTGTGGCGACTGTTGAGTTTTCCAAATTTGCTGGCAAATTGAGTGTAGCACGTTTACTGCATCGTCTTTTAAGATTTTGAATAACTCAGCTGGAATACTGTGACCTCCACTAGCTTTGTTGTTGCTCAGATTTCCTAAGGCCCATTTGACTTCACATTCCAGGATGTCTGGCTCGAGGTCAGTGACCACCCCATTGTGGTTATGTTAAGCTTGTTCTTGTATAGTTCTTCTGTGTAATTTTGCCATCTCTTCTTAATCTCTTCTGCCTCTGTTATGTCCCTGCCATTTTGGTCCTTTATCATGCCCATCTTTGCATGAAACGTTCCCTTCATATCTCCAATTTTCTTGAAGAGATCTCTGATCCTCCCTATTCTATTGTTTTCTTCTATTTCTTTGCATTGTTCATTTAAGAAGGCATTCTTATCTCTTCTAGCTATTCTCTGGAATTTTGCATTCAATTGGGTGTATCTTTCTCTTTCTCCCTTGCCTTTCGCTTCCCTTCTTTCCTCAGCTATTTGTAAAGCTTCCTCAGACAGCCATTTTGCTTTCTTGCATTTCTTTTTCTTTGGGATAGTTTTGGTTGCTACCTCTTGTACAGTGTTGCGAACCTCCATCGATAGTTCTTTAGGCACTCTGTCTAGCAGATCTAATTCCTTAAATCTATTTGTCACCTCTACTGTATATTCATCAGGGATATGATTTACTTCATACCTGAGTGGCCTAGTGCTTTCCCCTACTTTCTTCAATTTAAGCCTAAATTTTGCAATGAGAAGCTCATGATCTGAGCCACAGTCAGCTCCTGGTCTTGTTTTTACTGACTGTATAGAGCTTTTCCATCTTTGAAACTCTGAGAACATGAATCTTCCAAACATACGAGCAGAGCTCACAGTTGAAATTTAGGACTATAAATTTTGGCTTAGATGTATGTCTCCTTTGCTCTTACTGCTCTTATTTTAAAAAAACCACAAAGTTGTTGAATGAGACTTTTTTTAAAAAAATACAGAGAGCCAAATTCTGTCAAAGCAAAGTTTCCTATTTCAACACAAGTTAAACAAAAGTTAATACTGGAAAAACTGATCTTGAAAGCAAATACTCCCAAAATATACTGTCTGACCTCAGAATACATTTTCTTATTTTAACTGATAAAAGGAAAAATAAAATGCAAAGGGTTTTTTTGCCATTTATATACTGAATGTATGTGTATGAAAGAGAAAGAGAGAGAGAGCTCAATTATAATGACATTATCCAAATATGGCACTGTCTTCTTTGAGTTTGTTAAAGGATTTAGAAGTAATGCTGGAAATTGAACAGTTAACACTTAACTGTCCAGAGTTAACATAATCACTGAATTCAAATGCAAAAACATTGTTTTCTTACTGCTATTCCCTCATAACAGAAAGGCCACAGTGACATTTGCAGGATTGGACCAGTTCTGATTAAAAATCAAAATGGCGTAAAGAGTTTTGAGGAAGGAGGTGTATATTGCCTTTCATCCTTAACAATTGTCATCTGCCACTGACAACTCAAAAGCCATCAGCCTCCACAAACACTATTCTGAGGTAACATGATGATTCTGATGCAAGGAAGGAGTTTCAAAATACAAATCTTAAACTGTCTGGAAACTAAACTCCAGTTTGATGTAGGAAAGATTTTGTCGTTCATACATCTAGATTAACTATGTGGATGATTGCAGGAACGGACATCATTTTCAGTTACATTGAGGAAGTGGGTTTACCAGAAGGGTTCATGTGATGAGTAATGTAATGTTAAATTGGGCAATATTAAATTGGGCAACAGTTGATTTGCAACAGGTTCAGGTTAACAGAAGGATGTGCTTCTTAACGGAATGTTTATCTAATTTACAGGATTCAGTACCACAGATGTGTTGATGACTGCTAGTTTCGGTGATTTTGAGAGCAGATTTGAAACTTTCATTTTCCATATTTAACAGCTTGGAAATTAGTAATAAGGAAGTGGCAAGAAATTGTATAAGGCACACATAAATATGAATTTATCATACATACGTGATGCAGCAAGTTCAAAGATGTATCAATGGAAAAAAATGTCAAGGACATTGTAGAGAAAATAAATGGTTTAAACATTAAGGACAAAAAGTTTTAAACATATATATCTAAATGTTGTGATGCACATATTGTATTCTCCTGGATAAGCCAGGAGTCATGAAGTCTCAATGAACACACTGGAGAAGAAGAGCTTTAGTTCTAAAAGAGGAACCAGCACAAAAAGTCACCTGTGTGGATTCTTAAGGTGAAGTGGAACTAGTGAAGTGGAACTAACAGAGTACTTTGTAAGTAAGGAATTAACAAATCCTTGGTGTGAAAATTAGCACTTTTTAACCAGTGTAATTTGACTTGCTATCTAATATATGCAAAAGGTAGGGCAGATTGGGTAGCATTGAAATGTTGCGGCTAAATATGAAAATAAAACAGAAAAAGCACTCAAATAGAGAAGGGAAGATGGAGTCATGAAGGGATCTTGACTGCCATCTAGTGGAAGAGCCATATAGTTCTTTTGTAGCTGAACAAACGATTTATGCTTGTCTGCAAAGGCTGGCAAGTCAGATCTCTGACATTTCCAGCTGGGAATGGTCTCTGCTTGAAATTCAGGAATGTATATTCATTCTAGGAATGACATATTCAGCTCTCCTGTCACTATTAGCTAGTCTGATTAGTGTGACTCAAGAGCATTTGGTCAAACAGTGCCAAGCTTCAGATAGGTCAATGCTTTAATTTGGTATAAGGTAGTTTATTTGGCTTTTTTGTGAAAAATTCCAAAGCCTGGATGTCCAAAGCAACAAAAGTTTAGAATATTGAAATTACAGGTTGAAATACAGATAATCTTTGACTTACGGCTGTAATGGAATCTGCCCATTATGTTTGTAAGTCATGATAGTCGCTCACCCATGTGACTAGCCTGATTTTACAAACTTCTTTGTGACAATTGTTAAGCAAATTTTGTGGTTGTTAAGCAAACCCCATTGTTCACTACGGGCTGATTCTGCTGAAAACTGGAAGTACACTAAATATCTATTTTTGGCATAAATGTCATAATTCATGGTCACGTGACCCCAGAATGCTGCAAATAGCCATAAATGCCGGCCAGTTGTGAAGTGCCCAAAGGGCTCATCCATTGGAACTGTAAATACTTTTGGGGAGGTCCATTGTAACTTTGAATGGTCACAAAGTGACTAGTCGTAAACTAAGAACTATCTATATATACCATATTTTTCAGAGTATAAGATGCTCCAGAGTATAAAACCTTAGTTTTGGGGGAGGAAAATAAGAAAAAAAATTCTGCCTCTGCCTATCAGCATCCATCGGTATTCATCTAGCTAGCGTCCTGTCAGTGTGTGAGAGAGTTGAGAGCTGTTTGGAAACTGAAACAGTATTTGCTATGTGAGCAACGAGGAGACAGCAAGGAGCCTTGGCGTGGCTTAGCTCAATCGTTCTGTACTAAAGCTGCATGCTGCTCTGAAACTAAAACTGAAACTCCTCTCCCCTGCTTGTGTTCTGCTTGTATTTACTACCACGTTGGAAAACCTGCTTTTGGTATTGTATATTTACTTCATGTGTTATATTATATATAAAGAAAAGTTATTGAATCCTGCTGAATCAGTTACTTGTGTGTGCTTTCTGGATGTGATTGCTGTTGCAAACTCTGACATGTCCTTGCATCAAATAGCGGACAGCCAGGTCAGCTTCAGCACGTTATTGCAGCCTGATTCAGCATGAGCAGCTGATTAGTGGGTGGATTGGCCTCCTGGAATACCCTCAATCAGCTGTTCCAGGCTGCAGGGATTGCCACAGACCATTGCCACCTCCGTGCCTCGTGTTTTTGGCCTCATGAGCGGGGCTATATTCGGTGTATAAGACGCTGCAGGGATTGCCACAGACCATTGCCACCTCCGTGCCTCGCATTTTTGGCCTCATGGGCGGGGCTACATTTGGTGTATAAGACACACCCAAATTTTCACCCTCTTTTGGGGTGGGGGGAAAGTGTGTCATATATATATGCTATTCATATATTCTTTAACTCCTGTTTTGAAAATGTATTTGACCAATGAAGCAACACCACATTAATGGTACTTCCTAAGTGATGCTTATGAAAATAGGGAAACTAAAGACAACTTACCTCCCCCACTCCACAACATTGAACCTGTGATGTCTCTTCCTGGAAATGATTCTCCATGCAGAGAACTTGGCTGTTCAGTGTAAACTTTGATGTGTGAACTGGAATATATCTATAATTCCATCTTATTATAACAAAGTCCTTGTCTTTTGCCCATTAAAAACATTTAAGTGTGAAAAGCACCTTCATATTTCCAGTGGCTCGAGGCTATTTACTTCAGTGGGCATTCTTATTGCTATGGCATTGAAAAAAGTGGTGATCCTTAAAATTAAAAATTAACACTGCAATCCTATGACATCTGTTAAATATGAATAAAAGAGATTACATTTTATTTATTTATTTATTTATTTATTTATTTATTTATTTATTTATTTATTTATTTATTTATTTATTTATTTATTTATTTATTTAGTTAGTTAGTTAGTTAGTTAGTTATTTATTTAGTTATTTATCAGGTTTGAATAGCCACCCAACTCACATGTGTGACTTTGGGTGGCAAATAATTAGAACAATTTAAAATAAAATTCTAAAAACCACTAAACCGTTAAGCCTAAATATAACTAAAACCACAAGAAAGTACCTTCAAGAACTTACGGTACATACAATATAGATATTTCACAGGCTCCTCGCTCCCATGGGATTCCCAAGCCTGTGAGCAAAACCATGTTTTAAGAGATTTCTGAAAAATCAGTCTTTGGTTGAGGGATAATGTTCCACCAGATGGGTGCCACAGCAGATTGAGGTCACCTCCTCAATCCCATCAGATGGAATTCTTTAGTAATTTTCCCCTCCTGCTGGATGTGATAGGATAAATAGATGTAATCTAATAGAGGTTTTTCCTCAAATAATCTGGCCCTGTACCATGAGGGGCTTTAAAAGTCAAAACCAGCATCTTGAATTGAACCTGAAAACAAACTGGCAACCAATGCAGCTTGTGGGGTAAAATGTGTGTAATTCCAGGAACACCCAACACTCCATGCCACCACATTTTGCACCAGCTGAAGCTTCCTGGTATTCTTCAAGGGTAACCCAATGTAGAGCATGTTTGTCAGGCTGAAGCCATTTTAGTTGGGGTCTTTGGCCTGCTACCCTTTATAGTCTTTTAATGTGCATTCTTGATTGTGGGAAGCTGGGAGGGGGAATTGCATGAGAGCTGTATGTATGTATCCATAACAAATTCTTTCTAGATAGTCAAGGTCATCTTTTGTCATCGCACTCCTGCACCTGCACAGAAGGAGATGGGTGGATCATGCCAAGTTGGCAGTTGGAGATTCGTCAACATGATGGACTTGGGGGAGTGGGGACAAGGGCTCGAACTTTCAACTGGGTGGAGAAACCCTGGGGACTTCAGATTCGGGTTTCTCCCAGATGTGCCAACATGGCTCTGCTAATAGATTGGAACTTTGAGGAATACTTTGCCTCGGACTCTGATTTAATTTTGGATGCTATTTGGAACCCTGACACTGTTACAATAGTCCATTTGGGAGGTATATAAAATGTTCAGGTTTATAATTCACTGCTATTGCATGCTAGATGTTTTGAACTAAATCTTGAAGAGTTGTGCTTCTGTCTTCTTTTTTTTTTTTGCCTTTTAGCTGCAAAGAAGTGTAAAAACTATTTGCTCTCTTTGGTTTTAAATCACAGCTCATAAAAATAATAAATAATGATTTAGGCTGAATTTTATGTTGACTTAGAAGTTCTATTAATCTTAAGAAGACTTAACTTCCAGTAAATGCATCAGCAGTTCTAAAAATCTGATGGCATTATGAGCTGTGGTGGCACAGTGGTTAGAGGGCAGTACTACAGGCTACTTCTGCTGCCTGCCGGCTGCCTGCAATTTGGCAGTTCAAATCTCACCAGGCTCAAGGTTGACTCAACCTTCCATCCTTCCGAGGTCAGTAAAATGAGGACCCAGATTGTTGGGGACAATACGCTGACTCTGTAAACCCCTTAGAGAGGGCTGTAAAGGACTGTAAAGCAGTATATAAGTCTAAGTGCTATTGCTATGTTTAATCCACTAATGTGGCTGCTTACAGTGAATACAGTACAGGGTTGTTAGGTTTGTTTGTTTTTTGTAATTCTTGGAATAATTTAAGAATTTATTATATGATGGGCTTGTTAAAGATATATTGCCTTTATTGTATTCAGGAATGATGGCTTCACTCAATATAAGATTGCTTTGCGTTAAAAGAGAGAGAGAGAGAACTACAACCGTTGCATATTGGACAACTGTCAAAAGCGTCCTGGCTGAAAATATTTGTAGGCTGTGTACAAAATGTACGAAACATATTATTTCCAGCTCCCGGCAAAGTCTTATTACTCTGGTTGGTGTCCCTATAACTCCCTTGCTTGCTTACTGGAAGTGAACAATGCCTTCTTGGCAGCCTCAAGGTCATGTAGTCACGATTTGCTGTAGAGTTTTGGAAAAGGACAAGATACACAATACCACAAAGGAAGTAACAGCTTCTCACAAATTGTGGAGAAATGTCATGTGGCCTATTAATGTAAACGGATAGCAGGCATAGGATTCCTATGAGCAAACAAGGATGAAAGTGGTTGTGTTGAGCAGACAAGATGAGTGAGAAGGAGTTTACAGCAGAGCAATAGGAAAGTAGACCTTACTTTTTAAGATTTCTGCCATTCCTGTATTGTGTGTTGCCATCAGTAAAAAAAAATTGCCTTATTAATACTGGAATGACCCAGATGATTATTACTGAATTCAAAGAGATTGCTACCATGCTGCCCCATTATATGAACCGTATATATGGGGAAGTTCAGAAGTGCAGCTTTGACTTCCATTCATTCATTGCTGAATGCAGAATATGTTTTGTGTATTGTGGATAGACAGTCCTATATTTTAAAAATCAAGTTCAGTTCTGAGAAGAATCTATATTGAAATAATTATGCCAAATGAAGAATATTGCATGTTACTGAATTTCAGAAACTCTTCAGTAGGTTATATGTTGGAAGGAAGGAAGGGAAGGGAAGGGAAGGGAAGGGAAGGAAGGAAGGAAGGAAGGAAGGAAGGAAGGAAGGAAGGAAGGAAGGAAGGAAGGAAGGAAGGAAGGAAGGAAGGAAGGAAGATGTTGAAATCATGCCTCAATCAGTTCCAGTTTTACGTATATGGCCTATGGAAGTAGCATTTTCTACTAGAAAGGGGACAAAGAAACATTGAACCAAACTGGACTTAACTTCTCAATACAAACTCAATTGTGAACTTTCAAGACAAGGGGCACCACCAACTTCCCTTTACTTTGAGGCTTTACTTACTAATGAAAGAATATGTTGGGGAATTATTATTGTGAAACAGACTATTTTGAAAATATGCTTGATTTAATTATCTGTAGCTATATGGGATAATTATAGAAGTGGTCACGCTTATAGATAAGGTACAAATGCTATCCTAGTCCAACACTGGGTCCGTTGGCCAGTGTGTCTATACCCAAAACAGAATACACAAAGTTCTCTTCACACCGGAAAAGCTCAAAATCGGAAACAAAAATCAGTGACAAAGCCCCTTTGATCTTATAAAGCAGAGGTGGGGAACTACGGCCCTTTATGACTTGTGGACTTCAACTCTTAGTAATCCTAAACCAGCCATGCTGGCTCAGGGATTCTTGGAGTTGAAGTTCACAGGTCATAAAAGGGCCATAGTTCCCCACCCCTTTTATAAAGGTAACATTTGTAAGTCAGGGTTGAAATTAGAGGTCCTTGGTGTCTCTGAACTGGATTGCTTTCTTGCAGACATTTCATTACCCAAAGTAGGTAACATGATCAATGCTAGTGAATAGTGCACTAGCACTGCTGATGTTATGTAGTTTAAGTAATGAAAAGTCTGCAAGACAACAACTCAGCTTAGAGCACCAAAGACCCTTCATATTTGATCTTTCCAAAGCTAGAGGTCAACTAATACCATGATTGTTTCTTAGGATAGGTAACATTTCCTATTGCTTTCAATCAGCTTCTTAACACCCTGGCAATACCTATAAGGGCAGAATTCAGAATTATTCTGCTTGGTTTTTTTAAAAAAAAATCTTCAAGGACTGAATTAAAATTATGGTAATGTTCTATAGCAGAGTTCGGCAACCTTAAACACTCAAAGAGCCACAAAGATCCTAACTGGAAGCCCCCCATTCAATTCTGGAGCCGACCGGAAGTCCGGTTTCCCCACCATAAGGTCGTCTTCTAACGTGGCATCCTTTTTCCTCTACCTGTCCTAACCAAAAGCCCTATCAATTGTGGATCCGACCGGAAAACCTGCCCCTTGCCATAGAGTCTCCTCCTGGCGCGCTGTGCTCCCCCCCAACAGGAAGCTCCTCTCAAAATTGTGGCACTGACTGGCGACAGGGAGCCGCAGCAGAGGGATGAAAGAACCACATGCGGCTCCAGAGCCGCGGGTTGTCGACCCCTGTTCTATAGCATAAAATACTGAAGGTTATTTTCCAATCACATAGTCTTATTTTTCTTTTTTTCCTCTCCTTTTTTTTCTCTCCCTCCATTCTACCCCACCTCTCTGCTCAAGGCAGAGTGTCCACTTTAGCCCAATGAAATAAATCCTTAGCAGACCCACTTCCTCCCCACTCCCCACAAAATATCATTCCAGTGTTTTTTATGAATGAACAACTATGATGGCTCATCCAAGACACAATAGTTTTGTAAATTGTACCATAATTACAAAAAGACAACAAAGCTTTACTTTAAAAAAAAAGTCAACTAGTTTTTTGGGAGGAGGTTTTTTTGAGCACAGTGAAATCAGCCGGCTTTACAAAAGGAAAATTTCAGAGACTCAGAAAGCTGTTGGAAAGAGGCATGCTATTCTATTTATATCAAATTGGCTTGATAGGTTAAAATATAAATGAAAATGGATTTGCTTATATTTTCTCCTAAGTTTGCCTTTACAAAAAGAAAGGCTTTTTAAAATCAATTCAGCAGGTTCTCAAGAAGGCAATCTCCAACTGCCCTGATGGCTGCAGGAAAGGTAACTCAGGAGTGAAAGAAAGGGGGCAACCGATTTCTATCCTCTCTTGGTGCAATTTAATTTTTCGGAATTTCAGAAGAAACAAGGCCATTCATTTTCCTGGACCTAATTCTGTCCACCAGAGAGGAACTGATTGATGGATTAAAGATGTCAGGCATCTTAGGAAAAAGCAACCATGCCATACTGAAGTTAAAGATAACGATGACAGGAAAAGCTGAGAAGTGTCAGCTTGGACTTTTCCAAGTCTCTTTGCTTGGAATGTAGGTTTTTCATGCACCCACGAAAAGGGATGGCAGCATAACAATCACTCAAAGTAATCACTTGAAGTCATAAATGATAAGCAGGCCCAAGAGGGATCGTGGAAATGCAATACTGAAAGAATGAACAGAAGCAATTCCTATGAAAAGGAAAAAGAGATGAAGAAATGTAGACATTTCATAAATTGCTTAGATTGCCGTTTCCTTTATCCATCCCTTCCTTAAACATGCCGCACACCTCTTTTATTTGCCCAACTTCCCTCTTTTCACCACAGCCCCAGAATTTATTTTAGATCATTCAGATTCATGTGACGATTATATTATAGCCTCTTCTCGGTATTTATTCAAGCCTACTTTTTTTGCTTTCCTCACTGGAATAGACTATTTTATTTATTTATTTTATTTATTTATTTTTGTCAAGTACGTGTTGATAATATACATAGATATAACATTGATTATATACATAAGATGAGTACTGATAAGAGGGAACATTAGGACACGCTGGTGCACTTATGCACCATTATCACTATTATGGTGATCGGGATCCTTGCGGCATCAGTTGGACTGTTCCAAAGATATTTTTTTGACTTAGAGGTCAAAGATGTTCCTTAAACAGATTTCACAGTTAGGAAAAATATTTTTTTAAAAAATAGATAAATAATATATATGTCTGTGCGTAACACAGCCCCACCTATATTTATTGCATTTACTGTATGTAGGAATCATAAACACAGAGACATGATTTCTTGAGCAAAGCTTATCCAAGTTAGGAAGAAATCTCTCTGAGCTGAACAGCTCCCTTGTTCAGAAGCTCTCCCTTTCTCGGTCTTGTGTTTATTTTTTTTATAACAAATTTCTTGTGTACAGTATACAATTACAATGATTGACTTATCCCAAAGATAGCTAACTAGTATGCAGCATACAGATAGATCATATCAAGCAAGCATCATTGCTAGTTTAACCTTTTGCTCTTAGCTAGAACAATAGAAGAGCTGAATAAGTAAGTAACCTTTATCCTAGAGAGTAGAGCAAGTAACCTTTAAACTTAAATAGAACAGAGGAATAGGATGTTTGGTCAATATAATGACAAGATAGGCTTTCCGTATCATTGGCAATAATTGACAATAACCCACAACTGTATTCATAATTAACCTGGGTTTGGAATACAATACAGGTAGTCCTCGATTTACAACCAAAATTGAGCCCAAAATTTCCATTGCTAAGCAAGACAGTTTTTAAGTGAATTCTGCCCCATTTTATAACTTTTCTTGCCACAGTTGCCACAGTTGCTACGTGAATCATATCAGTTGTTAAGTTAGTAACACTGTTGTTAAATAAATCTGGCTTCCCCATTGACTTTGTTTGTCAGAAGATCACAAAGGGTGATCACATGACCCCAGACACTGCAACCCTCATATATACATGCCAAGTGTCTGAATTTTGATCACATGACCATGGGGATGCCGCAATGGTCATAAGTGTGAGACATGGTCCTAAGTCATTTTTTTCCAGTGCCGTGGCAACTTCAAACCATCACTAAATGAATGTAGTGGTAATTAGAAAAGATTAGGAAAAAAAGGTATACAAAAACATTCAAGTGCTTATTTGACATAAATATAAGTTCCAGCTAGCAGATCTATGTGTCACATGGAAAAAATGCTTTTTGTGTGTGTAGACGTTACCAGGACACAATAGCTTCCTCAAATTTGAGATGAGCATTATACCCCAGCTCAGAGCTTAATTCAATTTGGAGAAGAATTACCTTTCTATCTGGTTCTCAATGTTCCCCCCACATCTCCATCCCATTCCATCCTGTCCCACCAGTTTGTCTGCTTATGTGACTCTGATAGTGAAAACAAACAGGAAGAAAGAAGAGAAATTAGAGAGATTTCTTAATGAAATATCATTTTCCTACCGATTACCGTATTTTACGGAGTATAAGACGCACCTTTTTCCTCCCTAAAAGTGGCTGAAAATTTGGGTGCGTCTTATACTTCGAATGTAGCTTTTTTTTTTTCAGCCCTAACTAGGTGCTAACAGATCTTCCCAGCTCTTACCTTGCATGCTCTTTCATTGTTACTCTCTCAGAAGAAGGTTTTTCCAGCCCTAAGTCTTTGCAGGGTTTTTTTCATTGCTCTACTTGCTCCAAATAAGTTTTTTTCTAGCCCTAACCAGGTGCTAACTATCTTCCCAGCTCTTACTGGCTTGCATGCTTTTTCATTGTTACTCTCTCAGAAGAAGGTTTTTTTAAGTCCTAACTAGGGGATAAAATAATGTGCTGAAGCTGAACCGACTAAGGATGCTAGCCAGATGAATACCTGGTAGGCAGATTGTTTTCCCCTATTTTCCTCCCCAAAAACTAAGGTGCGTCTTATACTCCGAAAAATATGGTACTGATCACAGCTGATCAGGATCGTTGGATACAAGATAGGCCGCAAATAAATTCAATAATAAATACAAATAAAAACTGAAAATTTCCCAGCCTGAAAATGAGGCAAAAATCACCATTCTTTTGGTTGGCTGTGATTTGTCATCCTATCTGGAGCGTCCAAGCTGATTCTGGAGCAATGGATGAGTTTTAGAGGATGGTTGTACAGAAAAGTGGGAAGCTCATGTTGAATTCAGATTGCCCAGGAAACTATTTCCTGATTTCAGAATAGTAATAGCTTGGCTTATTTGGAGGCCTGTCTGAGTCAATAAAGGCAAATTCACTCATCCCCTGCAGCTTTTGGGAATAAATAGATTATTAAGAGGAAGGCTGTGACTGCAGCCAGAAATGTATAGTTAGAAAATAAGAGGGTTTTTTTCTTTCCTTTCTCTCTGTTACCAGAATCTATCCAGTTCATTGATTTCTAACTTTCAGAAAATTAAACAGTTTGTTATAAGAAAATGTCTAAAATGCAAAGTCAGCATTGTATTATGAAATCATGTCAATTACAGGTAGTCCTCTACTTACAAAAGTTTTAGTGAACTTTTGAACTTACAACAGCACTGAAAAAAGTGACTTATGACAATTTTTCACACTTATGGTTGTTGTGCCATAATCCCAATGGTTACACGATCAAAATTCAAATACTTGACAACTGGTTCAAATTTATGATGGTTGCAGTGTCCTTGGGTCATGTGATCACCTTTTGTGACCTTCTAACAAGCAAAGTCAATGGGGAAGCCGATTGACTTAACAACCATGTTAAGTAACTTAACTGCTGCAGTGATTCACTCAATGAATGTATCAAGAAATACTGCAAATTCACAACAAATGTCTCACTTAGCAACAGAAATTTTGGGCTCAATTGTGATCGTATGTCGAGGATTACTTAATAGAATAGAATAGAATAGAATAGAATAGAATAGAATAGAATAGAATAGAATAGAATTCTTTATTGGCCAAGTGTGATTGGACACGCAAGGAATTTGTCTTTGGTGCATATGCTCTCAGTGTACATAAAAGAAAAGATACATTTGTCAAGAATCATGAGGTACAACACTTAATGATTGTCATAGGGTACAAATAAGCAATCAGAAAACAATCCATATTAATATAAATCGTAAGGATACAAGCAACAAGTTACAGTCATACAGTCATAAGTAGGAGGAGATGGGTGATAGGAACGATGAGAAGACTAATAGTAATAGTAATGCAGCCTTAGTGAATAGTTTGACAGTGGTGAGGGAATTATTTGTTTAGCAGAGTGATGGCGTTCAGAAAAAAAATGTTCTTGTGTCTAGTTGTCTAAACTGAATTTATAGAACTGACTGAATGTATAGATCCTAAGACTTATCTTCAATTTTTTAAAAAAATGAATACACTTGAATGTTATGATTTGAATAAAGCTAACTAATAGGGACTGAGCTTTATCTGAGCTACCCTAGTACAAACTGTAGGATTTTTTACTGTTTGATTAATAATTATTGTGTTTTATTTACCTTCAAATTAATTTCTAATAATTTTGAGTTAATACTTACATTCTAATGACATTTTCTGGAAAGAAAGTCCCATTTATTACAGGAAACAGACTTTCAATTAAGTGTGCTTTGGATTGTACACTTGATGCTGTCCTTGTTTCTGATTCTTTCCTATATTATTTAAAGGGATTTGATTTAAATCCAAGATATAAACTCTTTCAAGTAATGCCCTTATTGTTTTTCACAATTACACCCCTCCCCATTGTCTTTCTCGGAACTTGATTTTTGGGCTACTGTTCTTATTTTGAAGGCCGTTATCACTATTTACTTCCTTTAGGAAGAAGAACAAAGCATTTGGCCTCTTTTGAAATAAAAGCTATTTTGTTTCAAAATCTCTCAAACAGGCAGTGTATGGGTGGGTTAAGCAGCTTATTTCCGTTTTTATTTTGAATAGTGTCAAACATTTTTTATGTCATTTAAGGGGAATATCAACCAGTAATATACAATGTATAGGATTTTTGTTCTATCCACTCCCAGGATCTTATGTACTGCCTCGTTATGGTGGTGGTGGTTTTCCTGGGAGGTAGAAGTGAAGAACACTGTCAGTGTTCTGACCCAGCTGCCGGACCAAGGAACACAGCACAAACAGCGTCCGAACAAACCTTGTTTAATATTCACAAACTACTAATTAATTGTCTTAGCAGTCGTTTGTAAAGTCAATGAAATAATAAAGCAGTCTTTTTGGAGCAACAGCTGTTAATTAGCCTTCTTAACAGCCGGCAATAGTCCAAGCAACAAGAGTCAAAAGTCCAACGAAGAGGTTGTCTGATAACAACACACTATCTTACTATTGATGGCAGAATGCCCAGAAGCAATTTGCAGGAAACTGGACGTCTTCCAAACACGAGCCGAACAGGAGCTTTGAAGTCAAAAGACACAACGGGAATGAACGGAGTTGTTTCCTGCAAATTGGTCAGTCCTTTTCCTCATTTAAATAGGCTATGGGAGTGGCCAATTAACCCCAAGCTTTACTCCTGAGTAGACCTTCTCCTCAGGAACCACTCCTGCCTTTTGGCAGCTCTGCGCGCATGCGCATTGAGGACAGGCTCCACTTCTTCTTCTTTGTCTTCTGCCCTCATGACAGCATCTGGAGATTCTGAAGGCCCTGGCTGCATCTCTGCCTCTGGCACCAAGTCTTCTCCAGCCTCCTCATTGTCAGACTCTGGTACCAGCTGCACCAGCCGATGGCGAATCACCACACCAGCCTCCTCGCTGTTGGAATCAGCTACCAGCTGCACAGGCCGCTGGTGGGCCACAACAGTCGGGGTATGTCTAGGGTATATATTCCCAGTGGGTCTAGGACAATTCATTGTGGCCAACTTGCCATAGTCAAATTGACACACAGTCAACTTGCCACAGTCAACTCGCAGTGGCCAACTTGCCATGGCCAACTTGCTGCGAGACATCTCACCATGGGCAACTCGCTGCGGGACATCTTGCCACATAACAAGAGTTACATTAATATGGAAGAAATTGTAGAATAGAATCATTAAAGAAAGGATGCCAAAAGAGGGACAAAATGACAAAAATGTATTGATTAAGCTCAACTAAATCAAACTGGTTTGTATATTCAGCAGCAGCAATATCGGAAGATGCTAGAAGCAGATAATCATTTTAACAACAATTGCAATGGGTTAATTTCATATAGCAGGGAAGAAGATAATATAAACCAATGGTGCACTTTACAAGACGATCACATGGATAGGAAATGCAAAATGGTTGACAATATAGTGCCAGATGACAGCCCTTAAGGTTGATTAGTGCTCATGCTACTAAGGAAGAAGATCTTTCTGAATACTAATGGTGTTTATGACATAGCTGATTAAACCTTTCAGGACATCTAGGTGCTGATGAAGCCATGTAGGAGAAGAAAATTTGAAGCAATAGAGACAGCATTAGAACAGGAACATGGAATGTAAGAAGCATGAACATGAAGAAGTTACAAACAGTGAAAGATGAAATAAATTAACTACACATTGACTTCCTGGGCATCAGCAAATTGAAGTGGATTGAAACTGGACACTTTCAGTCAAAATATCATACTATTTGCTATTTAGGACATGAAAACAAAGAAGGGACAGTGTTGCTTTTATAGTTAGGAACGGCATTATAAGAACAGTAGTTGGTAAAATGCGGTCAATGACTGAATAATATCAAGTAGATCTCTCTGATATTCTTTTAATATGGTAGTTATTCACATTTATTCTTCAACCACTGATTCAGATGAAGAGAAAATTGACATATTTTATCAACAAGCTCAATATGACATAGACAGAACAGTTGTGCTGCTTGTAGTTGAGGACTGGAATGCCAATGTAGGTAGTAGGAAGTAGTACCGGTAGGGCGGGAACATTGTTGGATTATATAACCAGGCAAACAGAAATAGCTATGAGGGCACTGCCATACCCCCATTGGAGTTTTCTATTCACTAAGGCTGCATTACTATTACTATTAGTCTTCTCATTATTCCTATCACCCATCTCCTCCCACTAATGACTGTATGACTGTAACTTGTTGCTTGTATCCTTAAGATTTATATTAATATTGATTGTTTCCTGATTGCTTATTTGTACCCTATGACAATCATTAAGTGTTGTACCTCATGATTCTTGACAAATGGTATATTTTCTTTTATGTACACTGAGAGCATATGCACCAAAGACAAATTCCTTGTGTCCAATAAAGAATTCTATTCTATTCTATTCTATTCTATTCTATTCTATTCTATTCTATTCTATTCTATTCTATTCTATTCTATTCTATTCTATATTCCAAGTGTAGTCTTACTAAGGCATTATAAAGCATGCTAGAACTTCATGTGATCTTGATTCTATCCCTCTGTTAATGTAGCCTAAGACTGCATTGGCTTTTTTGGCAGCTGCAGCACACTGCTGGCTGATATTTAAGTGATTGTCCACTAGGATAATGTTGAAGAAAGACAGTAGGGGAAAAAGATGACAACCAGGAGTGAGGTTAATGGACTTATTTACAGTAGCAATTTATGCACTGTTGGGAGAGCTCATCCTGGAAAAGTTCTCTTTGTATAGTGGCTAAGAATCAACACCAACCTAATGGCACATAATCATAATCACATAAACATTTGCAAACACATTTAACTGGAATGTAAAGGCCTTTCTTTGTCAACAGAAAATTGCATATAGCAACCATGAATTAGTCATTTTTCAATTGTAGCAGTAATAAGTAATATCAAACTAATAAATAATTCAGTGTTAGAATGGTTTCCTGAAAAGAAGTAAAGATTTAATTGCCAGGAAAGCTTTCAGACAAAGCACTTGTTTTTAATTATGAAGAATGTTGCACTCAGTTGTAGAATATACAATTGCTCTGTATGTGTATGTGTGTTGAATTGGTACTATGTCTATACATTGACTGGTTCTAACCAATTAAACAGTGGTTAATGATTTTGTTGTCACTCTTTCTCTAATGAATTGTGGGAACATTTCCTTCCACACTAGATTCTCTGCAATTTAGCTTTACATCCCAAAAAATGGATAAATCTGGACCAGACCAATATCCCTTTGTTGTTTATGAGGGAGAAACTCTGTAATGTGTGTGTCTGGTTGAATCTCCACACTTCTAGTATAACTTTATGTTTAGCACCACAAGAATATGAATAGGAAGCAACGAATTTGTTTTTTTTTAAATGCTTTTGAAATGCAGTGCTTTGACATGTTGCCATTTAAAATCTGTACCATTTTCATTTTGTGTAAACACCTTCCTATTATAAAAGCTGATCAGGACAGTTATTGAGCATGTAAGAATATAGAAAATTAACACGGAGTAGATACGTAGGCATCTATAGCTAATCACAGCAAAAGGAAAGGTGAACTTTGTATAGAAATGTCACAATGAAACACTGCCTTTTTAAACTTTCATCCCAACATTGTGCACAAGTATAAAAATGACTGTGTTTGACTGTGCTGTCACATTGCTCATTTAGCCCACCCCTCCAACATGGATCATGTTGTAAATAGAACGTCCCTAATGCTTGCAATATTGAAAACAACTAAACATTCAAGCAGTGGTGGGATTTAAATTTTTTCCCTACCGGTTCTGTGGGCATGGCTTGGTGGGCGGGTCATGTGACTGAGGGGCGGCACCTTGTTCTGAGTGACATCTAGTTGGCCACACCCACTCAGTCACATGACACCACCACCAAGCCACGGCCATAGAACCTAGTAGGGAAAAATTTGAATTAACACTATATTTTTCCTTAACATCATCCATTTCCCCAGGCCCCGGAGCCTCCGCCCACTCGCCGCCCACTCTCCCTTAAGCATGCCGTATCACCAGGTTTCCCCTCCTTCAGAGGCCCCGGCCCTTAATCTCCCCGCTTCCTCCCCCACAACTGCCTCTTTCTTCATCCCGCGGCTGAGACATAACCTTCCTCCCAAGGCTGGCTGCCAGGGAAGGCAAGCCAGGGCTGAGCCATTCCCGTTGGAGTCCAGCTGCACCAAAAAAAAGACGCGGCTGCAGGCTTCTTGCAGCGAAAATTACCAACCTCCAGCTCCGCTCCACTTCTCAAACATGCCACCACCGCCCTGTTCTATGCACCGGCCGCACAAGCACACCCCATTGCATGCTGCCGCTGCACCAGAGGAACTTGCCCGGGCAAGTCTTTTTTTCGGTGCGGCTGGAGTCCCTCCAGTACAGTGGCAATGGGGTGCGCGTGTGCAGCTGGCGCATAGAACAGGGCGTCGGTGGTGCGTTCGAGAAGCGGAGCAGACGCGGCGGCTGCAGACATCTCGCAACAAGGGTGAGATGCGGGCTGGCAGCAAGGCTGGAGCCGGGGAATGGCGCGTTCCCTGACCTGCTCGAGGTGGATGTCAAGCGGGCGGCAGCTCCGGGGCAAGGCCAGAGCCGGGGAATGGCACGTTCCCTGACCCGTCCAAGGCAGGTGGCAGCTTTAGGGCCTTGGGGAATGGCGCATCCCTGAGCCCCGATCCCCGACCCAAGGCGAAGGGCGAGCAGGCAGCACGCATTGCTTACCTTTGGTGAGCTGAGCAGGCAAGGTGACTGGCGAGGCAATTACCTGGGCCGCGTGATGAAGCGAAGGCAACATATATAGGGCAGGGGTGGGCAGGGCGAGTGGGCAGACGGGACGAGTGAGCGTTGAGCGGTTGGGCGGAGCGAGCGAGTGGCAACCATGACCTGGTGTGAGGGACGGGGCCAAGCAGAGGTAGCTACCAGTTCGGTGACTCATGCCAAATTTTCCCCTACCAGTTTGCCTGAACAGGTGCAAACCGGAAGAATACTACTTCTGCATTCAAGGCAGGTCTTGATATAGCTGCCGAAAGCATATAATATATATGTATATATTTATCCATATTGCAAAATAATGTGTGTGACAGAATGCTTTAAGAGTTTCCTGTGGAAATTGTTTTTAACTTTTTCTCTTTCTAGAATACATTTGCATTTTCTTATTTTTCTTAACCATAATTTTGTTCCATGTCATTTCCATTTTAAAGTTCATTTGTATGCATGTGTTTAGGTACTTCCATGTGTGGTTCTCTTAAAATACAGAGTACAGAGGACTAGGTATGTCTAGTTTAATGAAAAGAAGGCTCAGGGGAGACATGATAGCAGTGTTCCAATATCTCAGAGGTTGCCACAAAGAAGAGGGAGTCAAACTATTTTCCAAAGCACCTGAGGGTAGAACAAGAAGCAATGGGTGGAAACTAAACAAGGAGAGAAGTAACTTAGAACTAAGGAAAAATTTCCTGACAGTTAGAACAATTAATCCGTGGAACAGCTTGTCTCCAGAAGTTGTGAATGCTCCAACACTGGAAGTTTTTAAGAAGATGTTGGACAACCATTTGTCTGAAGTGGTGTAGGGTTTCCTGCCTAAGCAGGGGGTTGGACTAGAAGACCTCCAAGGTCCTTTCCAACTCTGTTATTCTATTCTATTCTATTCTATTCTATTCTACATCTTTTGTACTATTTTTTTCTGGTATTTTTATTGTCTGACTAATTTTTTTATACATATTATTTCTTTTTGGTACAATTTTCTAAACATGTTTTGAGTTATGGACTGGATTTCAAAATTCAGAAAAGTGGATAATAGTACATAAAACATTTATAGTTTTATTAGTTAGCATTAGGGTAAATTCTCATTATGTAAAAAGTTCTTGCCTGACTATGGAGGATAAGAATATAATCATAACTTTTATTTATTCTGCCAAGTCCTAACTTCTGGGGAAAAAATGTGATCTTCGCCAGTAACAAAAACTAGAGCAAACATATTTTTGCAATCTTAAGACTAAAAGGTATTTCCTATTTCAACCAAGAGAAAAATATGTTCTACGCATCCAAGGCTCTGTAAACTAAATGATATTTGATAGTGCATTAACACTCTTAAAGTACAAAATGTGCAAAGCTTCTATAGAAGAAATGAATTACTTAGCAAATTTGAAGGGAACATAAAAGTCCTAAGAATATCATTTTTCTATAAGAGAACTTTGTCTGCATTTTTAGCAGAATGCCCATGGTGACTCTAGCTTTGTGATTTATGCCCAAGGGCATTTTTGACAATATATTTTTAGCTCAATCATCTCTATTTCATATTCAGAACTATTTCCACACTGTCTTTACAAGGAATGATATTAATTCAAAGTTGTTGAAGAAAGAGTAGGAATGCAACTATTTTATGCTAGGACTTTAAAATAACTCTCCTGGATCTGTTCCTTTCATAAGAAAGTTAACCACAGGTCCTAGCTTCTCTTTTTTTTAAAAAAATGTGTGGCACAATTGTTAGAGCTTTGGTCTAAATTTCTCTGATCCTATCTATGTTGGATCAGCCTAGAGGTCAAACCATTGGCAGTAATTGTATTTATCATAATGTACATGGGATAATAATCTGATACTGACAATCTTGCTGATGTGTGGTGGTTGTTCTGAAACACTTCAGATGAGAAAAGTTTATGAGATAGTTGTGATAACAATTGACAGCCATACTCAAATACTGAAGCAGAAACAACAGAAAATGTTCTAGTACAAGAAAGCTTCTATCTTTGCTTTAGGGCTCCATTTATTCATTGTATAGCGAGAGAGAGAGAGATTCAAAATATAAGCAGTGAAATATCAAAATATTATATGCCAAATATATAGACAGTAAGTTAAAGCTGAGTGATATGGGTTATTCTTCAAATATTACAAATACGTTATTGAATTTTTAAACTAATTCAGGTTTTCTCCTCACACGAATAAATTCTCCATAAGATAATCATGTATATATCTCTTAATAACATTAGAGGTTTTCCCTGTTTTTGAACAATTCTGCTATCACACAGCGTTTGTAAATATCTGTGATAGATTGAAATCTTATCTAGCTACTTTTCTTGTTTTTGAGATTCAGCTACAGCAGTGGTGGCCAACCTTAAGCATACTATGCGCCAATTTTTTCACAGAGGAGTTCAGATGCGCCATACAACTCAAGCACATTTTTTACCTTCTTACTTTCATGTTTGGGGTTGTAAAATAGGGATAGGGGTAGGATCTGCTTTGCTTAAGGGAGGAAAAGAAATAACTCAATCACGCAATTTAATTTTCTTTTGCACTGTAATGGATAACAGGAATTTAAGCATAGAAAAATATAAAATTAAAAAAAAAGTGAAAAAGAACAAATAGATCACAAGTACGTACATCGTATCACACAGAATATCAATTATGTGGAATTTGAATTCTATGTTTTCGTCAAGAAAAAGTAGTGACACTCTTCTTTGACAAACCTAATATATATTTAATCTTGAATCTGTCTTTCAATCACTCTCAATACAAAAACCACGCTAGTACACTCAATAAAACACTGCTTCAAACTCCACGCCACGATAGCTCACTCAGAACTGACTGACCATATCGAACGCTTGCCGCTCATTTCCACGTGACTTCAAACACATGATGTGTTGCTAGTGCACAGTGTTTGCGATCGTTTGAGCAGGAACGTGCAATGGTAACACTGATAAAAATATTCGTACGTTTGTAAACCCGCCTAAAGTAACATCTCACAAGTTACATTCTAAGTTTCAGACACCGAGAAGTTGAACATTACCGAAAGCTGTACGAATTGAATTGAGATCACTTTGGTGTTGAAAATATTAAGATGGATTCAATTATGACACCTATTTAAAAAAATAAGTAGGTGCAAGAATGCAATGCGCCACTTGTAATCATCCAATGCGCCACGTTTGGCGCATGTGCCACGGTTTGGCCACCCCTGAGTTACAGTGTCTTAAATATAGCAAATCTATTTTGCAGTTGTAAGGACTGAAATCATCATCATCAGAGGATGATAATGATAGATTGAAAGTTGTAATTCCAAACAAATTGAATCCTATTCTCAATGTCATATCCCATCCCCTTCCTTCCTTCCTTCCTTTTCTTTTTTTCCCTTCTCTTCCCTTTTCTCTTTTCTGTTCTGTTCTGTTCTTTTCATTGAGAACAGCAGAATATGCCTAAGTCTGAAATGTGTGACTATTATTTGTTATTGGGAAAAAGACTCGAAGCAATTGCTGGAACTTATTTTGTCATGCTTCATAACTGAATTCATAAATAAACTATATACTTCCACAGAAATATGAACAGTTAAATATATCCTGGGACTTTGCTGCTTCCTCTTACTGTCCAAGATCTAATGTTAACATTAGAAATTTCTTTTCTAAGACAGAAGTGACTTCTTGAATCTTAGCTGTATTTTAATAAAATATGATGGTTGAGGTTAAAATGAAATTGCATAACCTAACTTCAGTGAAATTTTCCCACAGAGATTAATATTCATCCTGACATATAATCTTTAGTATTTCAGTCATTGCAGCACTTCACTTTGTGGGATTATCTATCTATCTAACTATCTATCTGTCTGTCTGTCTGTCTGTCTGTCTATCTATCTATCTATCACATTTATTTGCCACCCATCTCGCAGTTTAAGGCAACTCTGAGCAGCCTTGAACCACTTATTAAAAAGGTGAGGGAAACATCAGTTGATTAAACAAGCCTTGGATAACAGATGAAATGATTGGCCTAGGAACTGATATACACTGCCCATTTTGTGAGACATGTAATTTTAACCTCACAGTAGAAAAATACTGTCATTCTGGATCAGCACAGCCCAGTTATTGATTTCTTCAAAGTATGAAGGATGAATATTTATTTACTTATTTACTTATTTATTTGATTTTTTTATCCCACCTTTATTATTTTATAAGTAATTCAAGACGGTGAACATAAATAATATTTCTTCCTCCTTCTAATTTTTCCCACAAGAATAATCCTATGAGGTGGATTGGGCTGAGAGTGACTGGCCCAAAGTCACCCAGCCAGCTTTCATGTCTAAAGTGAGACTAGAACCGTGATAGCGAACCTATAGCACGCGTGCCACAAGTGGCACGCGGAGCCATATCGGTGGGCATATGAGCTCAGGCCAGCTGATTTTCGAGCCTTCTGAGCCCACTGGGAGTCGGGAAACAGTCTATTTCCAGCCCCCGGAGGAGTTGGGGAAGGCCCGTTTTTTGCTCTCCCCAAGCTCCAGAGCCTTTCTAGGAGCCTAGGGAGGGCGAAAACGGCCTTCCTCACCCCCAGAGGTTTCCCAACTTGAAATGGGCCATTCTCCATAGTGGGTGGCGCTAGCCTCCAAGATTGGGATGACCTCATCCATCAGCCAATCAGGACTGAGTCTGACCTCATATAAAAGCTGTCACTGTGCCATAATCCCCCTTTTTCGACTCAGTCCTAGGCCTAGGATTGTTTCTCCCCAACTTCGCATTCTATCACCTTCTTCTATTCTTCTGCTTCTACTGATTCTTGATCAACTATCAACTGAAATTTGACTGTGAGTGTGTCCCCAATTATCCTTCCTATCGGGGTACTGGGAATTCTAGGGCAGGCTTCGGCCTAGTCCAGGCCTACTTCCACCTTAGGTGGTTGGCCTCCATACTCACACTGCGGCCTGGCAACCAGATTCCATCATCTGTCACAGAAGCCAGGCGCTTGAGTGACCTATGGCCAGGGTGGTCCTGTGGCCACTTCCGCATGAGAGAGAGCCCTATATTGTTAACACCACCGCAGAAGCCTAGCGCTTGAGCGGTAGGGCCTCTCCTTCATCCCACCTCCCTAATTGGGTCCACAGACCTCCGTCTGCCCCTTGGGAGACTTCCTCCAGTGAGGGCGAGTGCTGGCGGTCCATCCGGCGGCAAATCGGCCTGCGCGACCGCCCCTCCTCACTGGAATGACAGTCGGGCGTCAGCCTACCCATCGCCGCCCCTTCAGGCCTCTACGACCTTCGGCTGTGCTCTCCGAGCCGAATTAGGCCTCCTCGAGGGAACTTCAATCCCTCCCTCCATTCGCCTCATCGCGAGCCGACAGCATCCCTGGCTACTTTTCCCGCTCGGAGGAGCCGCTCACCCGCCCCTCAGCTGTCTCCTTTGGCGCCGGGCCTCGCGCAGGCGCAGTTTCGATGAGGAAGCCCCTGTGATGTCACCAGCTGAGGCGCGGCTTCTGGAGACATCGGCGCAGCCGCAGATCGCCCGTTCCGTCACAGGGGATTCCCCTGTGACGCTCCGTGACTCCAGCTGTCCCACGGCTTCGGCTGAGCTCCCCTTGATCGCCGCAGCGTCGGATTGCTTCGAGGACTTCCTGATCAGACCGCGGTGACCTGCGGAGCCGGCTGCAACAGCCTATGCAGCTCGACCTCCGGCTAGCCAGCAGCACAACCTCCTCGCCGAGGGACAGCTGCTTCTCGCTGGGCCGTAAAAGCGCCCATTTGCCGCTTCTTTCCACAAGCTCCTGTAATCCCCAACTTGACATCATGTCGGATAAGGCCTCCTCGGGCAGGAATAAGCCCAGGCAGGCCAGGGACAAGGAGGGTGGGGCCTCCAGATCACCACCCCCTCCCTCGGGACATCGGGATCGTTCCCCCATCAGGCAGGATGCTGATAGGGCCAAGTCCTCCTCCAAGGGCAGCCGCTCTAGCAAGGACAGGGACAGGGCTTCCAAGGACTCTGAGCGTCCTATGCCGCCCCCTGCTGTTGCACCCCTGCCAGCGCAACATGAGCCCTCTGGCAACTCCACCCGGAGGGACAGGCACTCTTCAGGCACCCTCTCCCTTGACAATCTGGATCTGTGCCTGGGGGAGGATGACATCTGGGAGGACCCCAGACCCGGCAGCAGCACCGTGGACGTCCAGCCTCCAGGGCCTGCGCATCCACAGTTCTACAGCCCAGAGGTGCAGGCGCTCATACAAGCGGCCATCGCTCAAGGCATAGAGGCAGGTATGAAGCATGTGGCCCACGCCGTGCCACCCCCACTGCCGGCCGCCCAGCCTCCTCGGCCATGCACGCCAACCACACCAGCTGAACCGCTTCCGCCACTGGCTGCCGCGGTGCAGGGTTCCCCGTTGTCGCTTCACGGGCAGGACGATCACACACAGGACCTGGAACTATCTGAGGATGAGGACCTCGCTCCAGAGGCACCTGTGGTCACTGGCTTGTTCAACCCCGCCTTGTTCAAGTCGCTTCCCCACAAGGCCAAGGCCACGGCCAAGTTCTCCCTAAAGGAACAGGTACCAGCCGGGGAAGAGCCAGAGGACCCCCTCTTCGAGGAAACTACCTCTCAGGTGGAAGTGGTCCCAGCCCCAAAGCTCTTTGTGGACTCTGTCCTTAAGCAGTGGGCATCGCCATCGACCGCCTTCGCACCGTCCGCAGCAGACAAGCGCTTCTTTAACGTATCTAGCGTCCTGGCACAACACCTGCCTATACCCCTGGTGGAACTGGCCATCAAGGCATTGTACTCCCCCGCGCAGATGCCGGGAGACTCTGAGGAGCTGCTGCGCCCAGAGGACAGGCGCACCGAGCAGGCGCTTCAAAAAACACACCAGGCAGCTGCGTGGGCAGTTAAAGCCTCTGCGACCGCGTCCTTTTTTTGCCGGACTTCCATTCGCTGGCTGAAGGCCCTACAGGACCACCTGCCCCCATCGGATGTCCGTGCTAAGCAGGACATTAACAAGCTTATCACGGCATCGCAGTTTACCTCGGACGCCACGCTTCAGGCAACACGGTTCGCCGCCAGGGCCATGGGGACATCCGTGGTGGCTCGCCGGATGCACTGGCTGAGGAGCTGGCCCGCCGACTGCAGGCACAAGTGGCGCCTGGCCGGAGCACCAGTAAAACACCAATCTCTATTCGGTGAGGCACTCGACCCCTACCTAGTCGAGACCAAGGACAAACGCAAGGTCCTCCCCAATTCAACCAGGAAGGCTCAGGCCAAAACCCCGGCCCCTGCTCCCGCCTTTTCCAGGCAACCATACAGGGCTCCTTCATACTCCCAAAATCGCTCACGGGCCCCGCCCCGGCAGAACCAGGGACAGGACAGAAACAGTAACAGCCAATCCTCTAAGCGCCCTTTTCGGAAGGCAGGTGGTCGCCCATTCTGCCGCTACAAGTAGAGGAACCAACTTCTCCCATTGGGGGTCGCCTGCGCCTTTTTGCCAGGCGGTGGGAGGAGATTACAACGGACGCTTGGGTTCCCGAGACCCTGACACTCGGTCTCGCGTTGGATCTCCTCTCCACCCCCCCCCCTGATTCCTTCATGAGGTGCTCCCAGTCCTCCAACCCGCAGAAACGGTCCTTGATGCTAGACGCCATCCAGCATCTGCTGGACATTGAGGCCATCCAGCGGGTCCCGGAGGACCAGCGGGGGCAAGGATTCTATTCCAATTTGTTCCTCGTGGAGAAATCGTCGGGTGGGTGGAGAGCGGTCTTAGACCTCAAGCGCCTCAATAAATTCTTGGTGTACAAGAAATTTAAGATGCATACTTTACAGTCCATATTGGACGGCATACGTAAGGGTGACTTTATGTGCTCTATCGACCTCACTGAGGCCTACCTACATGTCCCGATTCGGCCCACCCACCAAAAGTTCCTGCGGTTCTCCTACAACGACGAGCACTACCAGTATTTGGCTCTCCCGTTTGGACTCTCCTTGGCACCCAGGGTCTTCACCAAGATCTTGGGGGCCCTGGCAGCCCACTTGCGGGCAGTCCCAATAAGGATCCAGTGTTATCTGGACGACATCTTGATCCAGTCATCCTCCCTGCCCCAAGCGACGCTGGACCTTCAGACCACCATTGATGTCCTTCGCTTCCATGGCTTCTCCCTTAACCTGGAGAAAAGCCAACTAAACCCCTCGACCCGCATCACTCACCTGGGGGCCATTGTGGACTCTCTGGAGTGCAGGGTTTACCTCTCCTTAGATAGACAACACAGCCTTTCTTCTCTGACCCAACAGGTTCTTGGACAGGGGCACATACCATTGCACCTCCTGTCCTCCCTGTTGGGAAAGATGATATCCGCTATTCACATAACACCTTGGGCTCAACTGCACTCCAGAGACCTCCAATGGTTTCTTTTGCCGTTTCAGCGGGCGAACAAGTCCAACTCATCGGCCAAAGTCCAGCTCCCGACAGCGGTCCGACAGTCTCTGCATTGGTGGCGGTCCCCGGCGATCAGCAAGGGTTCCAGCTTCCTTGAGCCTCGCCGGATTCCAGTGACATCGGACGCCAGCCTCTACGGATGGGGCGCTCACACATCGTCACACGTGGCACAGGGCACCTGGACCGCGGCGGAATCAACGGCCAGCATCAACCTCCTGGAGCTACGGGCGGCATCCCTGGCCCTCCGGCACTTCCAGCACCTCTTGGCCGGGCAACATGTCCTCCTGTTGACGGACAACGTAACCACCAAAGCCAAGTCAACAGGCAGGGGGGGATGGTCTCACGCCGTCTTCTGAATGAGGCCAAGGACTTGGGCCTATGGGCGGAACGACACCTCCTCTCGCTCAAGGCGGAGCACATTTCGGGGGTGTCGAACCGCACAGCGGACTGGCTCAGCCGCCACGATGTCGACATGGCAGAGTGGGCTCTGCACCCAGACATCTTTCGGGAGCTGACATCCAGGTTTGGCACTCCGGTGGCCGACCTCTTTGCAACCCCGCTGAATGCCAAGCTTCCGCACTTCTTCACGCGGTACCGGACGCCCGGCGCGATGGACACGGACGCCCTCCGTTGCCCGTGGCCGAGGGGCCTCCTCTACGCTTTTCCGCCACTTCCACTCATTCCCCGAGTTATCAGGAAGATGCTGGACGAGCAGGCGGAGCTGATCCTATTGGCCCCCCATTGGCCGCGCCGGGCCTGGTTTGCGGATCTCAAATCAGTCTCGACCGGTCCATCATGGAGGATCCCGCCGACCGCATCGTCGCTCTCCCAGGGGTCAGTGTAGCACCCGGATCCGCAGTGGCTCCAACTGACCGCCTGGCGCTTGAGCGGCGCACCCTGACTCTACGCGGCGTCCCTGAGAGCATCATCTGTACTCTCCTCTCTTCACGCCGGGCCTCCACTATACGCATCTACAACTCCACCTGGAGAACATTTCACGAATGGTATGTCGGCGCCGGCCTTAACCCGGTCGACCTTTCGGTCATACAGGTCCTCCAATTTCTGCAAGCGGGCCTCGACAAGGGTCTCTCGCCCAGCACCTTGCGGCGACAGGTGGCAGCGCTCTCAACTGTCCTTTCCTGCCACTCTTCTGCGCCTTTGTCAACGCATCCATTAGTCGTTCGCTTCTTGAAGGCGGCGGTCAATATCTCGCCTCCAGTGGTACATAGGTACCCCACCTGGGACCTGCAGAAGGTTCTTCTGGCGCTGACTGAGGCCCCCTACGAGTCCCTCCAGACAGTTTCGCTGCAGCACCTTACACATAAGGTTGCCTTTTTGGTAGCGATCACTTCAGCCCGGAGAATATCCGAACTAGCAGCTCTATCCGTCCGGGACGATCTCTGTATCTTTCATCCGGACCGGGTGGTGCTCCGCCTTGACCCCACGTTCCTGCCCAAGGTCAATACGTACTTCCACAGGGCGCAGGAGGTGGTCCTTCCTTCCTTCTGCTCCCCACCTACAACGCCGACCGAGCGCAAATGGCACACTGTTGATGTCAGGCAGGCGATCAAAATCTACAATGTTCGCACGGCTCCTTTCCGCCGCTCAGAGTCCTTGTTCGTGGGGTTCCACACCTCGTCCATGGGCCGCAAGGCATCAGCGGCGATGGTCGGTCGCTGGATACGCGCGGTGATCGCGGACGTTTACCGACAGCAGGACCTGCCTCGTCCGCCACGTCTGACGGCACACTCGACGCGCAGTGCCGCCACCACGGCAGCTTGGACAACTAATGCCTCCTTGAAGGAACTGTGCCGAGCGGCGACGTGGTCTTCTCCGTTGCCCTTTATTAGACATTATAAAGCAGACTCCTTTGCCTCAGCTGAGGCGGATTTTGGGTGCAGGGTCTTGCAGACCATGGTGGCTCCTGATGGGGTCTACGATTCTGGTGACAACCCTCCTTAGGGGACGATACTGCTTTGGTATGTCCCAATCTTGGAGGCTAGCACCACCCACTATGGAGAAAGGGTGTTGTTACTTACCTGAACGCCCATTCTCGTAGGGTGGCGCTAGCCTCCAAGTCCCTCCCTTTGGGTGTTGTACATACTGAAGGTGTGCGTGGGGAATAAACTATGGGTCTGACCTACTCCTTTGTCTCAAGAGGGGGATTATGGCACAGTGACAGCTTTTATATGAGGTCAGACTCAGTCCTGATTGGCTGATGGATGAGGTCATCCCAATCTTGGAGGCTAGCGCCACCCTACGAGAATGGGCGTTCAGGTAAGTAACAACGCCCTTTTTCTGCCTCCAGAGGGCCTCTGGGGAGGGAGGCCATTTTCGCCCTACCCAGGCTCCTAGAAAGGCTCTGAAGCCTTGGGAGAGCAAAAAATGGGTGTGCCATCGCGTGCCGGGAAGGGAGGTCATGTGTGCATGTGCGGTGTGTGTGCATGGAATTATGGGTGTGGGCAAGCACGCACCCCCCATGCCCCCCCTTTTGGCACACAAACCAAAAAAGGTTTGCCATCACTGGACTAGAACTTACAGTCTTCTGGTTTCTAGGCCAGCATCTTAACCACAACAGCACAGTGGCTCTTTTTATTTGTTTTCAATACCAGAGTTGTTCTGTGAGGGAGATAGGTTGTTTCTAAATTTGACATATAAATAAAATAAGTAATTTCTTTATTTACTGTCAATATACTAATCAAGTGCTTTGTATACTTGTTTTCAGTTACCATTTCAACAAACAAGCACTGTAATTAAAGCTATTATAATTTTAAAAAGTGTTTCCTGCTTTGTTGAATAAGTCAAAACAAAAACAACTCTACTTGAGATTTAGTGGTTGTGCTTCCTATTTTATCATCAATAACTAAGAAGTACTGAATCACACATATATTTTTTTTTAGTTAATACAAAATTAAATTCACAAAATGACTGGGTTTTCAGAACTTGAAAAGCTAAAACAAATTATAGTTCAGTGTTACCCAAACACAGGTTCTGTGCCTGGTCTTCATTTCTTTCTTCCAGTTTGATAACTATGACTTGCTTCAGATTGTCCTGACAGAAGACTATTTAGGTTAATGTAATTGTCAGATAGTCTATATTCTGTATTTTCTTTCATTATTAACAATCATTTGTACATCCCCTTCCATTTTTGGTAATGTGGGATAATATTCATGCAGGTGATGAAGTAGATTCTAATCCACAAGAATCTGGATTCCACTCCCACCCACCCCCTTTTTTTTTACTGCCATTCTTCCTTAATCCTACATTTCACTTTCTATTTCTTTTTCCCTCCTGGGCTATATAACCTTTTATTTATGTATGTGTTTATTTATTAATAGGCTTCCTACCTCATATAGTGAATCTAGATTGCTCACAATAATCCATAAAAACAAGGATAGAAAGAAAAGTACCCTTCTTCACAGGCACTGAACCAAACAGCCTCCCCGTTCACTCCCATGCGACTCCAATGGTTGGGCCATGAGTCTTTCATGAGGCTAAAAGGATCTCAGGTGGTAAGGCTGGAGTAGCCACTAAGAAGGTATAGCTCAAAGCAGAGGTGGGTTCCTAATTTTTTTACTGCCACTCTGTGGGCGTGGCTTATGTTGTGGGGTGGCTTGCCGGCCATGTGACCAGGTGGGCGTGGCTTCTCGGACTGCTGAAGGGAGGGGAACTGAGATAGGTCCTGCCGCCCATTCCCCCTCCCCTCAGCAGCTCGAGAAGCCTCGAACGTGCAAAAATAGCAATAGCACTTTTCTTATATACCACTTCATAGTGCTTTACAGCCCTCTCTAAGCGGTTTACAGAGTTCAGCATATTGCCCCCAACAATCTGGGTCCTCATTTTACCCACCTCGGAAGGATGGAAGGCTGAGTCAACCTTGAGCCTAGTGAGATTTGAACAGCTGAACTGTTGAACTAGCAGTCAGCCTGCAATGGCTGCATTTAACCACTGCACCACTTCAGCTCTTCCGAGGATCATCACTGCGCGTTCGTGGCTTCTCGTACTGCTGAAGGGAGGGGAATGGAGATAGCTCCTGCCACCCATTCTTTCAGCATCTCACGCGCTCCCTCAGCCATCCTCCCCTGCTTGGACTCACTGTGGGGTAGGAACGCAGCGCATGCACAGTGCCGGAAGCTCGGCTTCTGGGCATGCGCAGAAGAAATTTTTTAAAAAATTTAAAAAAAATTTTTTTTTAATGGTGGCGCCCAGGTACTGGCAACCGACCGCACTGGTACTGTGACGTCACCAGCAGGCCGCTACCGGTGCTATAGAGTGGACCGCACCTGTAGGAACCCACCACTGGCTTAAAGGTCCTATCCGGTGGCAACATTTAAGGGAGGGAAACCTTGCAGCACAACTACCCTATCTGACCTAGAGGCCAGACAGATCCCTCAAGAAAAACTGGTCCTATGTATAACATGGCCTTGTGCATTGTAGAGCTGTAAAGGTAATAATCAGCACTTTGAACGTACTCTTTTCTGAAAATAAATATATGGACAGCACATATCTTAAGTTTCCTTCTCATAGATGTAACCTGTATATTTTGTGCCTCTGATCCTATGAAGGTCATCTTCATAGTAATTGTTAAGTTTTGATCCTTGGATAATGATAGCTGTTTCTCACAAAAACTGCTGTTGGTGAATAGTTTCTTCTGAGAACTTTATTCTTTGAATGGAAGTTTTTGGTGAACCAATAGTTGTCAGGAGATTAATTACTGCAAAATGAAATACATATATTAACTTATCCTGCTATTATTATATTTCTTTAAACTGATGTTCTCAGAAGTGATGACATGTTTTTATCCTAAACATTTCTTACAGAAACGAAAGGAAATACACAACAAGATACTGGAAAGAAGTAAAAGTTGGAGACTTCATCCAGCTTCGCTGCAATGAAATCATACCTGCAGATATATTGCTGCTTTCTTCAAGCGATCCTGATGGCTTGTGCCATATAGAAACTGCTAATCTGGATGGAGAAACCAACCTGAAACAGAGACAAATTGTGAGAGGATTTTTGGAACTGGTAAGTTAGCATGTTTACTGTACCTTTTTAAAAGTTTAAGGTAGGTAAGCTGTTCATTAATCTTATTGTAAGAGAGAACTTCTGTTCATTCTGAACAATTTAAAAAAATGAATGCTCCAGATTTTGATTTTCATGAAGGTTTTGATAGCTGCTAAGTGTGAATCCTATCATAAAGTTTAAATATCATCACACCAATTGCAATGACCAGTGCACAAAATGGCATGACTAGTACACAAAAAAGACTCCTTTGAATTCAATTTAGAAATTACCGCTGATGCAGAAGGCATGGGAAGATTAATGAAGAAACAGGGTGCTGTCAACACATTATATCTATTTTATTTATCTACCAACCTTACATGGTCTCCCATTTAACCAATGGGATTCTGGGTGGTATTGTAAATGAGCTATTGGGCCAAATTCGGTGGGCCTGTCTTAATAGCAATAGCACTTAGACTTATATACCGCTTTACAGTGCTTTACAGCCTTCTCTAAGCGGTTTACAGAGTCAGAATATTGCCCCCAACCATCTGGGTACTCTAACCACTGAGCTTAATACACAAAGACCCATATAGTTTGGACCTTGGATATTTCATGGAGTGCCTTGTGCCCAGGGGTGAGATGCTCACTTACCCAGACCGGTGTGCTGCTCCGCGGTCCTTCGTGCTTTGTCACGTGCGCGCGCACGCTACGTGCGCACGCCCCCTCGCGTGATTTTGCTTCTGCGCATGCGCGGAAGGAAAATCGCGCCGAAATCTCGCGAGGGGACGTGCGCGTGAGCGAGATTTTGGTGTGATTTTACTTCCGCACATGCGCAGAAGCAAAATCTCACTGAAATCTCGCGCGTCCCCTCGCGAGATTTCGGCGCGATTTTGCTTCCGCGCATGCGCAGAAGCAAAATCGCCCAAAAATTCACAAAAAAGAGATGGCGACGCGCGTGACTGCCCGGTGGAGACGGTACCGGAGCAGTCGCGCGCATATTGGGGTATCGGCGGGTCCCTACCGGAGCTCCGCACTGGACCGCACCGGTAGGATCCCACCCCTGCTTGTGCCTTACACTTATCTTGCATCGGGAGAATGAAGATCTGTGTATGCATTTAACAGATATCTGTTACAGGGCATCCAAGGAATGGAGGCTGAAATATGGGTATCCCAGTCATACCGTTCAATGAATCAGCTGAGTTTTTACTCTGAACACAGCCTAATTGTTCCCTAAACCTCAAACTAAAATCAATAGGACTGTGCCTTTCTCTTGTGATTGTCAGACTCCAATTTTAAGATGTTAACATTTGATGTTTTGGATGGCTTTATTTATCATAATTACTGTATATAGTCATCCATCCCACAGAATGTGACTCTGGGCAGTATACAATAAAAATGTTTCTTTTTATTTTATTCAGTTTCTATAGCTGCCCATCCCAAACAAGTGACTCTGGCTAGTGAACAATCATAAAATCAATTAAACCCAAGCACAACATCAAATAAAAATGTGATTTGTTTTCTTGTAACTTTCCAATTTTGGAGTGCATTATTGGTTTATATATTTTTCCAGCAGTTTTGAGATTATGTTTAGTAAAAAAGCAATCTTAAAATGGCAATACGTAAAGAAATCAATGCACGCACATGTAGTGAAAATATGCTGCAGATAAGCTGGGGAACTTTTTTTGTCTATTTGGAGCAACATCCCCTGGAAATAATATTTGAGACTGCATGCTATTTGGGGAATGTGGAGCAAGCAATGGGTGCAGTCTGAATCTTTCTTCTTATGACACCATCTGTTTTCTTTTCTAAAATTTCTTCTCTTTCACCTGCATGCAGAAAGCTTTTTAAAAATCAGACCAGGGACCAGATGGGGACTTAGCCTTGCTCATCCACTCAGCCCAGGGCAGGAGGAATAAAACAGTTATCACAAAACTTTATTCCTATTCAAATGGTTGAAGAATTGGCCCAACAATTCTCACATCTCTTCCACAAGAGAAGGCAAAGGACGGAAACTTGCATTTCAGGCATGAAATTTAATAAAGTGTTTCCTTTCTAAACCTGTTATCTGTCAGTCATTAGTGTTGCAACCATTAACATAATCCCATGGAGTACTACTTTGTTTCTATTTATTCAGAACAAAATCTCAGTAAATGAAATGGGATTACTCCCAAAAAATCTACATTGGATGGTAGTCTTAATTTTTCCTTGAGATTGGCGTATCTTTGTATACTGGCAAAAGTCTTTTCTTGTGAATTTAAACAGGAGATGCCTTTTTGCTGTTATGCAAGAGTAGTCAGCTGTAGCCCACCAGAATGGTTGAACTTTGACTCCCCTTAAGCCTGATGCTATCTGGCCTTGATGGGAACTGGAGGCACACAGGGGATTACAGATTTTCTCTGCTTATAGCCATGTTTACTTGTTTCTCCACTTTGTGGATATTTCTCCACTTTAGCAGTTGTAAGATACATGGACTTCAATTCCCAGAATTCCCCAGCCAACCACTGCCTTATAGGAACTCATTCCAGATTGCAAACAAGCATGTTCCCTGGGAGGAAAGACTAGATGCAGTAAGCATCTCCTCTAAAGATGAAAATTTTGAAAATCACAGGATCATTTATTTAATGAATTAGTTTTTCATAGCAATTATCTCCTCTTATGGCCTATGGTTTGGGAGTTACTGCATTAAACAAATGAATCCTAAATTAGTATTCAAGTTCTATCAATATCTTCCACAGTAAACAAGCAAAATGTGTAGCATGCAAGAACCAGTTGTCATTCATGTCCCTTGAATGTTTAATGTGCATGATATCGAAGTATTTTGAAATGGAGATGCAGAAAATCTAGTATCAAAATGCAAGGTAAAATGTAATGGTTACAAAATGCGAAAGGCCATATTCTGGCTCTAAATATATGCAGCCTTAATATTTATTATCTGATCATGAAACACTTTAGCTTCACTTTTTAAGTGAAAATCTAAGCTACAAAATGATAATTGTGCTAATTTTGTTTAGTATGAGGATTTTTGTAGCTTTAAAATAAATGATCTGCTAAAATTAATGTGTCATTAAAATAAGTATGTTAAAACTGGGCTAACATTAAGAAAGCTATTCCTTTCTTGTGGCTTGTAACCATATGGCGCCGGTTGTTAAACAGGGATTATAGTCTGTGAAGAAAACAAAAGAAACTCTGTAATATTCCTCTCAATTTAGAGCAAGCATGCTTATCATACTTCATATGATCTATCACAAGTCATGAAAACCTAGAAATTTGATTGATAGAGATTTTGAGGTCTCATCAGAAAATAACGTTACTCATCTACCAATACATGGAACCCATAATAATACAGCTAATCTTTTTAAAATTATTTTTTAAAATGTAGTCTTGGATTGTACTTTGGAATAAATTATCTTTAAAGGTTTGACATTAATAAATAATATGCATATGTGGCCATGGAGAAATAATGAATTAATCATTTAAAAGCAACTAAATATCCTCTTACCACATATAGTCATCAATAAAAGAGTAACCAGCTATTCGAAAGTTACTGAGCAAACATTGATTAAGAAAAATTACTGGAAATAAAAACTCATCATTTATTCTCTATATATTACAATGTAGGATAAAAATTGAATTCTAGTGAAAAAAGTAATCTAATTTACCATGATGCATTTTCTTTGGAAAAGAACATACCCAACAGCAGAGTGTTATTTTCTTTCCAGTGAAATATATAGTGGATTCACATATTCCAAACTATGATTTATTTAACCATAATTTGCTAAATTAGAGAATAGAATAGAATAGAATAGAATAGAATAGAATAGAATAGAATAGAATTCTTTATTGGCCAAGTGTGATTGGACACACAAGGAATTTGTCTTTGGTGCATATGCTCTCAGTGTACATAAAATAAAAGATACATTCGTCAAGAATGGTTGTCATAGGGTTCAAGTAAGTAATCAGGAAACAATCAATATGAAAATAAATCGTAAGGATACAAGCAACAAGTTACAGTCATACAGTCATAAGTGGGAGGAGATGGGTGCTAGGAACAATGAGAAAAACTAATAGTAATAGTAATGCAGCCTAGTGAATAGTTTGACAGTGGTGAGGGGATTATTTGTTTAGCAGAGTGATGGCGTTCGGGAAAAAACTGTTCTTGTGTCTAGTTGTCTTGGTGTGCAGTGCTCTATAGCGATGTTTTGAGGGTAGGAGTTGAAACAATTTATGTCCAGGATGCGAGGGGTCAGTAAATATTTTCACGGCCCTCTTTTTGACTCGTGCAGTATACAGGTCCTCAATGGAAGGCAGGTTGGCAGTAATTGTTTTTTCTGCAGTTCTGATTATCCTCTGAAGTCTGTGTCTGTCTTGTTGGCTGCAGTAATCTGATTTATACATTAGATTAAGGCATTAGTATCAATTGTTTTTTGCTGTCCAAGGTCACAGCATGGTGGCCTAGTGGTGAAAATGCTTGCCTGCCACTCAGAAGGTTGAGAGTTCAGTCCTAGGTAGCAGCAGATGTTTCTCTCCTAGAGAGCAATAATATAGATAGATAGATATATCTGTTGAGAACTCTGCATGGTGCCAGGAAGGGCATCCAGCCAGTAAATGTTCAGCTCCATCCAGTTGCCCCAACTCTACCCCGAATTAAGGGATTACAAAGTTGTAAAAAGGGAATTTTATTGGTTTATGAAGAGAAATGGCTGAGCTCACATATCACCCTAAAACAAACCAAATATGCCACATTATGACTTACAACAAAGTGTATGAAACATTTGTTTGTTAGGTTCATTTTTGTTTTTAAATTGTCATGTCATGGGACAGTCTGAAACTAACACTGATGTCATGTGGCTGAATACATCACTTCTTTTGTTTGTTGTTCTTGTTCATTTTCTTTTTCTAAAAATATCATGAATTCCAAATCCGGTGGTTTTGTGAATTTAAGCATTTATTCATTCTTTTTGCAATTCCCCAAGCCCTGTCTGAAAAATGATGATAAAATACCCCTGTGATAGCCTGCATTCAGCCATGGCTTCCTGCTGGGTATTCATATATCTACACAGATAGCCCACACACATGTGCTTTAGTGAACAGATAAGTAAAATGTGGGGGTAGAACTGATCGCTTAGTTCCCATCAGAGAGGCTATTAAGAATCAATCAGAGGTAGAATCTTGGAAAAATAAGAGAGACCTCTGGGAGGGAAAACTGGAGGGAGAACTTGGACAGAGGAGATATAATGGTTGGCACAATGAAAGATAGTGTTACACTGCTGAAAAGGCATTGTTTTGGTAAACAGTAACATTAGCTGGTAATTCTAAATTGGATTTAGCAGTGTTATATTACAGTATGCTTTTTGTGAGCAAATCTGAAGAAAACAGCTGAAGAGAAGTGTTGGGTGAAATTCAGAAGATGATTTTCTGAAGAACTGAACAAGCTGGGAAAGAATCTTGCACCAGTCTGAGAGAGAAAGGTGGTACAGTAAAGATATATTTAATCCTTATCTCTAAAACAGGATGTAATTAGAGCAGTGGTTCTCAACCTTCCTAATGCCGCGACCTTTTAATACAGTTCCTCATGTTGTGGTGACCCCCAACCATAAAATAATAAAATTATTAGGAAACTAAGGGGTGGGTTCTAACTTACCTCGCTGCCAGTTTGCTTCTTCCTGCGCTGCGTGGCCACGCCTTGTGGCCGCGCGTGTGCACGCATGCACGCACAGTGCCCAATTTTTTTTAAATTATTACCAAAAAAAGCCAAAAACAAGATGGCAACGCATGTGCAGTGCCGGAAATTTGGCTTCTGCGCATGCTCAGAAGTTCCCATGGTACAGGGTTTTTTTTTGCAGTAGTCTATTTGCATGTGGGTGGACCCGCCTGGAGACGGATAGAGGAGTGGTGTCTCGGTTCCTAAGACCATCGGAAATATGTGTTTTCCGATGGTCTTAAGCGACCCCTGTGAAAGGGTCGTTCGACCCCCAAAGGGGTTGCGACCCACAGGTTGAGAACTACTGAATTAGAGAGTAGAGGGATTAGAAATAGCCAGATGCATATAATTTGAGCAACAATAGAGTTTGCAAAGCTATATGCAATGAAATGTGAGGCTATATGCAGATAAAATTCTTTTTGCAAGATTATTTTAAAAATCAAGGGGCAGCATTTAGGAGCAAAAGAAGTGTAAATGGTGTCATTCAACAACTCCTACGAACCCACAAGAAGAGTATATATTGTATAATACTATAAATCTGTATACAAGGGGCTTAGATCACACATGAAAAATAAAAATAAAAACTTCCAATCAGAAAATCCTTGCCTTTTCCATGTATTTGATATACGTGTACCTTTATTCACATTGGATCATTCCCTTTGCACTGTGGCCCTTGTCATCAAAAAGCACTAATTGGCTGTGCTTTTTTTTAATAAACCTTTTTAATAATTAATTTTCCTTCCCTACAAATATTTCCTGGCTTCATCTTTGTATCTGTTCAGAAAAAAATATTAAAGAAAACATCTGTAACCTCTCCTTTTCTGTATAGATTAGATTAGATTAGAATTCTTTATTGGACAAGTGTGATTGGACACACAAGGAATTTGTCTTTGGTGCATATGCTCTCAGTGTACATAAAAAGTAAAGATACATTCGTCAATCATAAGCAGCGGTGGGTTGTTCCCGGTTCAGCCCGTTTCTGCGAACTGGTAGTGGCGGTGGCGGAAGGCTCCACCCAGCCGCCCGGGACACTTCTGCGCATGTGCAGAAGCATTACGCAAGCATGCACGTGAACTGGTAGCAATGGGTTTTAAAACCCACTACTGATCATAAGGTACAACACTTAATGATAGTCATAGGTTACAAATAAGCAATCAAATCATACTAAGAAACAATATAAATCGTAAGGATACAAGCAACAAGTTACAGTCATACAGTCATAAATGGGAGGAGATGGGTGATAGGAACGATGAGAAGATTAATAATAATAGTAATGCAGACTTAGTGAATAGTTTGACAGTGTTGAGGGAATTATTTGTTATTATTATTTCCCCCGGGGGGGGGGAACTGTTCTTGTGTCTAGTTGTTCTGGTGTGCAGTGCTCTATAGCGTCATTTTGAGGGTAGGAGTTGAAACAATTTATGTCCAGGATGTGATATTTTCACAGCCCTCTTTTTGATTCGTGCAGTATACAGGTCCTCAGTGGAAGGCAGTTTGGTAGTAATTGTTTTTTCTGCAGTATATTTATATTTCATGTTTTTCCTAGGTTAATTATTATGTTCTTTGGCTGTTTTTTAATTTTCTCTGAACTTGTGCAGTTTTTTCCTTCCCCAACTCCTCCTATTTTTGTGATATGTTTTTGAATCTGGATTTTTTTGAACAATGTTCAGGGCTTACTGACCACTTTTAGAAATAAGGTCAATCATAATAAATGATTGAAACTGATTCAGAGGAGACATAAAACAAAATGTCACCAAATAATGCCAAAGAAGGATCCAATACTTTTAATAGAAGACATACAAGGTGATAGAATATCTTGTACATGTCAACCATGATGTCAGTCTACTCTTGGCATCATTAATTGCCCTCAACTGTTGAACTTCAAAGCTACATATCTCCATCATTGCTATATGATGTCTTCCAATATAGATATTGAATTCCTTTTCATTTTGGAATCAGTGTTGCTTGCTTCTTGATAAAAATAATTTCAGCTGTGCTGTAAGTTACAGTCTGCAATCAAACAGATATTCAGATCTTTCAGCCAGTTGCTTTAACTTAGCCTTTACATTATCATTTGCAACATGTACTCTATATAATAATATTGATTTGAATTAAAAGGCTATTTAAGAATTGTTGGGATAATGCCATTCCATTTGTTTGAAAGTATAAGGAAAGACTCATCAAAGTTTTTTTCTGAAAGATTTTCACATATACCTGGGTGATTGACGACTTTCTAAGATGCATGGCGAACCATTGATATCAAATGAGGGTCAAGTAACAAAACATGAATGGAAACATTGTGATGCAAACTCCAGCCCTTATCTACTTACCATGCCACATTATGAGACATGTAGAAAAGGGTGGAATTTGTCATAGCAAGAGTTTTGTTGAAACAAAGATTCTTCATTTTTCACCAAGAGCTAGTCAGAACAAACAACCATTGTTAGAACCCTGTTCAAACGATTGGGTGTGTTAATATATGATTAAGCCACAAATCATTGTTATGTGTATATTGCTTTAAATGTATTGTGGATGATTACTATATAAGCAAGAGAGCATGCTCAATGTGGTTGGTGGTTTAGTGTGGTGAGTGGTGTTTGACGGTGTGTTCCGGATTGAAGACTCTCTGCTGCTTTACTGATGAGTAGATTACTTTATGACTGTGTGGAATTGCTGTGAAGAAAAGAGTAACTATCTGTGATAGTATAGAATTAAGTGATAGCTGTAATCTTTGTTTGTGAGTTAAAAGAAAGATAGGCAAGAAGAAGAAACTTCGCATTGACTGAATAACTGTGTATGACTTGGACTTCCTATTTAACTTTGCTACTATTTTGTACATATTAAAGATATTCTGTTTATTGACTGAATAGCATTCATATCAAACTGCAACACCATTACTACAACACATTTTGCTGTGTATGTGCTTAACAGCACAATAACTTCTTAACAACCATAATAAATTTTTGGTGAAAAAAAGTCTTATGTAAATAAAGTGTTCTTTAATGATGTGAAGCCGTTTTAGTTTGGGGTTTGCCTTGATTTTGTTGATTAATTTATAGACTCTGAGATACTGAATTGCTGAAATTTTAATATAGTAAAATATAGTAAACATACTTGATTTTTACAGTAATTTCTTCTCAATCCCAGAGCATTTTGAAGGATTTTTGGTAGGCAGTTGAATTTACCTTTCATAACAGATCAAATTTTTTATGCAAGAGAAAAGTGAGTATAAAGGAAAGATTTAATTACCACTGTGATGTCAAGTAGCATTTCTTGCTATGCATTTTCACCAGGTAACATTTGGAAAAATATTCATTTCATAAGGACAAAAATCAGTTCTTGATAGTTTTTAAACATATTTTATAAATATGGGGAACATTTTTAAAAAATAAGCCAAATAAATAATTATGCATTATTACAGGTAGTCTTCAACTTAAGATCACAACTGAACCCAAAATTTACCTTACGTTGCTAAGTAAAACAGTTGTTAAGTGAGTTTCACTAACGATTTTCTAGCCATAGTTGTGAAGTGAATCACTGCAGTTGTTCGGTTAGTAACAATTTAACATTGTTAAATGAATCTGGATTCCCCATTGACTTTGCTTGCCAGAAGGTCGCAAAAGGTGATCACATGATCCCACACTGCAACCATCATAAATATAAACCAGTTGCCAAGCATTTGAATTTGATCATGTGATCATGGGGATGCTTCAATGGTCATGTGAAAAATGTTCATAAGTCACTTGTTTCAATGCAGGGGTGGGTTCCTCTCGGTTCGGACCGGATTGCCCGAACCGGTAGCGACCCGCTGGTGATATCACTGTCAGTGCCAGTCCGTGTGCGTCGCCATCTTTTTTTAAATTTTGTGCGCATTTTTCCCCTTCCGCGGCTTGAAAAGGGCCCACCCACCCGCGGGTGAATTCTGACCTTTATTTCTTCACCCGAAGCACAGCTGATGAGCTCCTCAGCTATGTTTCGGGCTCATTCCTGCTTCTGAGCATGTGCGGAAGGCAAATCGCGCAAGAATCACCGCAATGCGAACCGGTGGTGAAGGTAAGTGGCACCCACCCCTGTTTCAGTGTCGTTGTAACTTCGAATGGTCACTAAACAAATGGTTGTAAATCAAGCACTGCGTGTACTGCTTCTGTGTTTAGTGGAGGAGACAGAAAGTAGCCCTAATGAGACAACAGAGCGAAATGAACAGAGTTTAATGAACAGAGAAATATTTTTGAAAGCGACCTTCACAAGACAGGTTCTTTATTCCGTGTCTGAAAGAGACTTTGATCAGACTATTAGTTCTTTATGTATTTGAGCCCTGAGGTATATGGCCATTGACAGATTTACAAGTGGGAACTGCTTGTACGACTAAGCTGATAGGCATTCTTTCTAGTCTCTTTAGCAAAGATACCTGTATTTTATGCTATGTGATAAGAAATCGTGGGTGTGGATTCCCCTCTCCAGGAACAAAGATGTCAGATGTGTCAGGTGTTGCCTCTCTATATGACAGGTGTCAGATATGTCAGGTGTTTAGGTGTGTTCTCTATGTACATGTGCTTCTGTCCTTCTGTTTGCAGATTTACAGATTACTAGAGTTGGAAGGGACCTTGTAAGTCATCTAGTCCAACCCTCCGCTCAAGCAGGAGTCCCTACACCAGTGATGGTGAACCTATGGCACGCGTGCCACAGGTGGCACACAGAGCCATATCTGAAGGCACATGAGGAGTTGCCCTATGTCAGCTCCAGCGTGCATGTGTGCGCTGGCTAGCTGATTTTCGGCATTCTTTTCACCTGTTTTACTCTCCCCAGGCTTCAGGAAAGCCTCCTAAACCCTGGGGATGGCGAAAAACGGCCCAACAGGTCCACCAGAAGTTCGGAAATGAACTTCCGGTTGGGCCATTTTTTGCCGTCCCCAGGCTTCAGGAGTCCTGAAGCTTCAGTGAGGCCTGTGCGCATGTGCGGGGGGCAGCGCGGGGGTTGTGCGCATGCATGGGACAGGGCAGTGTGGGGGTTGTGCGCATGCATGGGGGGAGGGCATGGGTGTGGGCATGTGCGCACTAGCGTGCATGTACGCCCATTTGGCACGCGAGCCAAAAAAAGTTTGCCATCACTACCCTACACCGTTTCAGACAAATGGCAGTCCAGTCTCCTTTTGAAAGTCTCAGGTGTTGGAGCTCTCGCAACCTCCGTAGGCAAGTTGTTCCACTGGTGGATCGCTCTCACTGTCAGAAAGTTCCTCCTTATTTCCAGGTTGAATCTCTCCTTGGTCAGTTTCCATCCATTATTCCTTGTCTGGCCTTCTGGTGCCTTGGAAAACAGCCTGACCCCCTCCTCTCTGTGGTATCCCCTCAAGTATTAGAACACTGCTATCATGTCTCCCTTGGTCCTTCTCTTCACTAGACTGGCCATGCCCAGTTCCTGCAACCGCTCTTTGTATGTTATAGTTTCCAGTCCCCTAATCATCCTGGTTGCTCTCCTCTGCACTTTTTCTAGAGTCTCAATGTCTTTTTTGTAGTGGTGTGACCAAAACTGGATGCAGTACTCTAAGTGTGGTGTAACTAAGGCTTTATAGGGTTAAACTGTTAAACTGCTTCTGTATGGTTTTGGAAGTATGTGTGTTTTGGGCAGTATAGGGCTCTGATCTGGGTCATGTGAGGGCTGGGTTGGAAAGAATAACATGGGCTGAATTGGAAAAAATTCTCTTGGGTTGGAAGGAATAACAAGATAGAGAAAGCATGCATGGCTTTGGCATTTTTTTTTCAAGCCCTCAATAACAGCTCCACTCTAGATTGTGTGACCAGAAGGGAAGGGAGTTAAAGAAGAAGACCTGTAAATTTGCAGGGCTTCCTTCTTCCTATAGCCTCTATTTGCCTAATAAGATTTAACAAGGTAGAATCCCTATATGTCTCCTCAATTAGAGACTGTCATTTTAGGAGCCTTTTCAATCCCTGTTTTCTTCTGCCAGAATAAATCTCTGCCTGATGTGCGATTGCCCTCTTTCCTTTTCACTTTTAGAAAGTTGGTGAAAACCTGGTTATGCCATTAATCCAGGGAAGCTGGATTGCTGTTACTGCCTCTTGGCTGGGAGATTGGATTTCTTTTTTATTACTGTTAATGTGTTCGGTCAGAACTCTATGTTCCATAGCATTAGTTCTAGGCACGGTTCTTAATTGATTGTATGATGTTATTCCCAGTTACATATTACACATTGCAGTGTTGTACAATGGTCAGAGTTGGAGGATTGGAGCAACCTAGAAACCTTGTTAGTATGTACATAATACATTCAGGTATTGTGTGGAGCAGATGGAAGCATTCTAAGCTACCCTTCCCCCTAGGAATTTGGATTGAAGATATTTTTTTCTGGAATGTTTTTTATGCTTTTTATAACTTGATCTTGGTTTTTTTTTTCCAATTTCTTTCTCCTCCATACAAAATTTGATCTAGCTTGGTTTTGGATAATTGTTTTGCTGACAGGCAGATGGATTGATGGACCAAGTCCTAAATTTCCCTACATCAGTGGTTCTCAACCTTCCTAATGCCGCGACCCTTTAATTCAGCTCCTCATGTTGTGGTGACCCCCAACCATAAAATAATAAAATTATTAGGAAACTCAGGGGTGGGTTCTAACTTACCTCACTGCCGGTTTGCTTCCTCCTGCGCTGCGTGGCCACGCCTCATGGGTGCGCGTGCAATTTGCGTGCGCACGCATGCACAGTGCCAATTTTTTAAAAAAAATTGCAAAAAAAAGCCGAAAACAAGATGGCGACACATGCGCAGTGCCGGAAATTCGGCTTCTGCGCATGCTCAGAAGTTCCCATGGTACAGATTTTTTTTTTTGCAGTAGTCTATTTGCATGTGGGTAGACCCGCCTGGTGACGGATAGAGGAGTGGTGTCTCGGTTCCTAAGACCATTGGAAATATGTGTTTTCCGATGGTCTAAGGCAACCCCTATGAAAGGGTCGTTCGACCCCCAAAGGGGTCGCGACCCACAGGTTGAGAACCACTGCCCTACATAATCTCTTTCCAGTATACTTTTGGCTGGAAAGAATGAGAAAGATTCTAGTATATGCAGTTTAGAGAAATCACACCAAAACATGGGGCAAAATGTATTCTTTAAGTGTTGTGTTTGGTGGAAGTATTGATCTTAACTGATGCAGTTGAAGCCAATTCTTATCCAAATAAACATTGTATTGCCTGTGTCAGACATTATCTATACATGAAACGAAGGAGTCTTGAATAGATGTTAGGCATTGGAGATAGCCCATTTCTCTATACTATTGAGTGTTAAATATTTAGCTTTCATCAAGGAATAAGTAGGACTAATAAGAGCTGCCATGTTTGGACATAATATTATATAAGCAAAATGTAGCCCTTATATGATTTTGTCAAGGACAGACCAGATAATTATGAGTCTTTAGCATAATTCATTTTACAAATTATACTCAATTGTTTTAGAAGCCTTTTCCCGAGACAATGGTTGCATTTAAAATTTAAATGTGGTGTCGAGAAAATTCAAATGTTACAACTATAGCAGCTAAAAAATAATAATGTAGGCATTTTCTAAGTTTAGTGTTGCTTATCTTGTGAGAGAGAAAGAAATATGTCTACACCACATTGTACCTAGGATTTCAGAGCATCATCTATCTACAAGTAGTCCTCAACCTATGGCCACAATTGAGCCCAAAATTTCTGTTGCTAAGCGAGACATCTGTTAAGTGAATTTTGCCCCATTTTGTGACCTTTCTTGCCTTAGTTGTTAAGTGAATTTCTGCAGTTGTTAAGTTAGTAACATGGGTGTTAAGTGAATCTGGCTTCCCCATTAACTTTGCTTGTCAGAAGGCTGCAAAAGGTGGTCACATGATTCTAAGTACGAGTCAGTTTCCAAGCATCTAATTTTGATCACATGATCATGGGAATGCTGCAACGATCGTAAGTGTGAAAAACGGTCACAAGTCACTTTTTTCAGTGCTATTGTAACTTCGAATGGTCACTAAACGAACTGTTGTAAGTTCGGGACTACCTGTATTGAAGGCACATATGCAACCATAGGGGCTAGCAAACTAATCATTATTTATTGTTTATTTTTAGTGGAACTTTACCATATATCCAGTTTGAATTCTAAAGCCATAGACTGTGTAGGTTCCGTCTTCTTTTTCCTTCTCAGCATCTCCGATCTCTGTCATACAAGATTGTGAGACATTAAATATAGTGGCTCTGAGGATTAGGGCAGAGAAGTAATCTAGCAATAATCCTTTTTGTCTGATCCTAACCTATGAACTATATTTGCTTGGTGGGGCAGGCCAATTTTGTAAACTACAGTGTCAAGTTGACTTATTTCAACTAGTCATAGTTACAATTGATCCAATTCTCCAATGCTGTACTGTATAAATGTATTGAACCATTTTCTGGAGTGATTATCTATATCAGTGAGCTGCTTTCTGAGTTTAGCTTGTTCATATCCCATTCCTGAAAACATCAGTGGTAAAAACTTCCCATTAAATGTTTTAATGGCAGTATTAGAGAATTCAGAATCTTTCATTTATTATTACAGCCATGAAAGGAACTTCCTATTACTTTTGCAGTGTGTAGATTTCTTAAGAAGATGGCCTTTTACCTTGTGTTTGGAGTATCCTGGCCCAAAATAATGGAATTCTATCTTTTTGATGCCCTCTTTTTTGCAGTTTCTTAACAAAGGGGAAATCTTTAATTACAGCAGAATCTAATAATATGCTAATAAACATCAAGACAAAGTGGAATGATTTAGTTGCTATTTTCTATTTTAATGGGAGCTGGATGATTACCAAAAAGATTTTTAAGTGTGAGGCTATCATTTTTCTGCATTAATCTTTTCCTCATATACTCTAGAACAGGATATAGCTAGAAAAGATGCTCCCTAGTTAGGCTTCACAAACATTGTTACAGCATTGTAACTCTAAAGCCGGTTGTGTCCACTCAGCACAAGCAGCATGATGAAGTAAAAAGCCAGAAGCTTAATAAGGATATTTTTTGTGGGTAGGTATTTTTGCTTGTTTGTTTTTGCTGTTCTAAAAAATTGTGGCGATACTTTTATTTTTATATACTGTAGAGAAGTGAGGGTATAAATATTTTCCACCAGTCTCAGTTAAAGTTTTCAAAACACTATAAATCATTCTTATGATACTTGACTGGAGCAAGTAAAGAATCGACCAACCTTGCCGTTCTTTGCAGCATGGCTCACAAAATATTTCCACCTCGTCGAAGACATTCCATGAGCAATTACTGTGGGTGGGGTGGCCAGAAAGCCTGCCAATATTTCCAAAAAAACAGACTGATTCTTCTTTCATGAGCACTCTTCTCGAAGAAATTTAGAAATATTTACTGCAAGTTGAGCACAAGGAGAGCAGATCATGTGTAGAGGGCATCTTGGGTGACAAAGAAGGAACACCAACCCCTCCCTTTCAATTGGAATGTTTTTGAGTGAAGAAGCCAAATTGTGTGCTATGTTAAAGACATGAATGTTGGAGCCAAAGCATTAATGCCAACACCTGATCCCATGATTAATGAGTGATCGTACACAGGAAAAAAGAAAATGAATTACTGAAAAAGGATGGAAAAAGCAGTCTCCGAGTTGCATAATTTAGGGCTTTGCATTTATATATATATTTATAAATATTATATATTTATATCTGTACAAATTCAAACTAGGAAATAATTACATATGCTTATATCATGTGAGAGCTTTTTCAATCTGATGGTTACATCAGGGTAATTGTTGAAGGTCAGTTTCAAGACTTCTTCTGGAAATGAAATAGCTTACTTTACAAAAAAAAGAGGGGGAATAATTGGACATATGTTCACTTATCTCATGAAGTTCCACTTACTGGTTTCTTTACTGGTTTCCTCCTTTTCCCTTTGAGTAGGGGATGAGAGCTACTGAAGCATAAGCTTTGGCCTGCCTGCCTTGGTTCATCTGTTACTTCTTAGAGACAGCTGCAGTAATGGAATTAGTTCAATATGTTGGATTTTTTAACATATTAGTCAGGAGTGCTTTTTCCAGCATATAATCAATTGTGTCCAGCAGATCCTGGAATTCTTATTACTTGTTTGAATACATTGCCAAGGAAGACATACTGGCCAATTCCACGCATTTATTGTTGTCTTTTGGAGTCAGACAAGGAATTTAGATTAGCCTTCTCAAAGCTGATGACTTGTTGGTTGGAAATTCTGGAAGTTGTAATCAAAAAAAGATGTGTCAAGAACCAGCACTGGGAATAATAATGTAACATTACTTCTTCAGGACAAGGTTGTATTTTCCTAGACCTCATAGATCAACTGATCTTTCTTCTGTGTTATTATCCAAAATATGCAAGTATTGAAGTTAAAGGTAATAGCTGTCAGACTTCACACCAAAACCTGGCTGTAAAGCTCAGCTGTCAAACATTTTATCTTTTTTTATATTTATTTATTTATTTATTCAATTTGTACTGTTTGATTTCTCTTAGGTGGGGATGTGCTTACCCGTCAGAATTTTTTTTTATTGCAGACAAGAAAGGGACTTTCCATCTGTATTCTGCAATTCAAAGAAGTATATAAATGTATCGTAGATTTCACTTTAGAGGTTGTCAGGGATCTTCAGTTTCACTATCCTGTTGTTTCCTTGTTTGATCTTTTTTCTCAATTTCTTTAACTATACCATCATCTGATCTCACGTGCCACATTTTTTGAAATATCAGTTCATAAGACCAAAACCTTGGAAACCATCTCCACTTTTGGTGTTTTAAGAAGCAGCTGTCAGTTCCCTGCAAAGTAGGGTGACATCTGTTTCCTTTGCCAGAGAAGTTAGTGTTGAATGCCCCAAAACTCTAGAGTCTCTGGAGTCGAATCTGTCCCTTGAAAAGTAGGTGGGTAGGAGGAGGAGCCAGGAAACTTTGGAAAGATATTGTCATTGTGACCCATTTTCTGATGACCCAGGTTTTCAGTTTGAGTTTTGATCTCTGGCCATAAATAAATAAAATAGAGGTAATCCTCGACTTACAACAGTTCATTTAGTGACCATTTGAAGTTACAACGGCACTGGAAAAAGTGACTTATGACCATTTTTCACACTTATGACCATTGCAGCATCCCTAGGGTCATGTGATTTATATTTGGATGCTTAACAACTGGTTCATATTTATGACAGTTGCAGTATCCCGGGGTTAAGTGATCATCTTTTACGCCCTTTTGACAAGCAAAGTCAAATGAGGATGCCAGATTCACTTATCAACTGTGTTACTAATTTAACAACTGCAGGGATTCACTTAACAACTGTGGCAAGAAAAGTCGTAAAATGGGATTCACTTAACAAATTTCTCACTTAGCAACATACATTCCTGGCTCAAGTGTGGTCATAAGTCAAGGACTGCCTATATGACATCTCAAAAAGGCTGTTATTTGAGTTGATAGGCAGATAAATGTGTGATGGAAGAAAGGAAAAAGATACCCAATCATTTCAGAATAATTATTTGTTTGAAGTGGGACCTGTGGGGCTGTAAACCTGTAGTAAAATCTTATAAACATTCCTTCAGTCATTGAACAAGATCATTGTGTGAGTTAAACTTTTGTTTGCTGATCTGTGATAGCAAATCACAAGCACAGAAGCAATTTGATCTCCGTGAGCTTATCTTCATGCTTGCAGAACAGTTGCAAAAAGCCCTTGTTTGTGCATTTGCTCACTCACTGATGAGTAAGAATTCCCATCAACAGTGTCGGAGTCTGTAAGTGAATGGCACGCTGCAGCTTTTTCCGTTCACAAAGGTGAAAATCAAATATCTGTGATTGGAGAAGGACTGGGATTCCTTTTCTCCAATGATTTCGGCAATTGAATTTGCTCATTTTGAAAGTAGCTGGTTGATGTGTTCTAGGGTAACAAATATATCATAGACAGAACTGGAGAAAAGTGTTGCTTTTTGTTGCAAATAACTAAATAAATGACAATTATAGATTTTTTTAAAAAAAAGAAAAGTCCCGTACATTTTTTCGTGCTGCTAAGTAAAATGGTGAAATTCCTGCCAGTTTTCTGCCTCTCTGCATATCAAACTAATATATGTAAAAGATATATATTCTTGGTCAGCATTTGTTGCTGCGTGAAAGAAAATATGTTCATAAATTTACAATTGGTGCAGAATTTAATATAGCTACTCTGAGCTGGGATCAACTTCAGTTTGCTGAGTTCAGCAGCTACAAGGTGTTTTCTCTGATTAGCCTGCCCTTTGGCAGAGGATTTCTTCCTAAACATTTGTCAAAACTATTAAGACATTACATTTCTGTTCCTTAAAAATCTACTGAATGAAAACTGAGAAGAAATAATGCAACCACGAATGTTATGTCTTGTCCTATCTTTTGATAGGAATACAGTCTTCATAAAATTGTAAACTGTGAACTTGGAAGCTACCTAAAATGCCATCTACTTCATCCTCTGGATCTGCAGTGTCCAGTAACTGTAGGATAGCCATTCATTCACTAGATAAATAATTCAGATGTAGGCTTTAGCCAAAATCTGTTTCCCTACACACTTCCTACTATCTTCTTTCCCACTTGGCTTAAAAGAATCAGCATTAGGAAAACACAGACTTTCTCCCATGGAGACAAGTCAAAGCTGGACCATATGTCTGTGCCATGGTATGTTCTATGGTAGACAAATAATGAGCTCTACTGTGATTGGAGAGATAATATAGATGCAGTACAGTCTTAACTCATGCACAATTATTCAAAATTCTTCTAATACTGTGAAGAGCTGCAGTGGTGCAGTGGTTAGAATGCAGTACTTAAGGCTACTTCTGCTGACTGCCAGTTGCCTGCAATTTGGCAGTTCGAATCTCATCAGGTTCAAGGTTCAGGTTCAGGTTCAAGGTTGACTTAGCCTTCCATCCTTCAGAGGTTGGTAAAATGGGGACCTAGATTGTTGTGGGCAATATGCTGACTCTGTAAACCACTTAGAGAGGGCTGTAAAAGCACTGTGAAGCGGTATATAAGTCTAAGTGCTACTGCTAATATATACATTCTAGGTGGTTCAGGATCGGATCTTTAGCTAACATCACAGTTTCTAAAATGAGAAAATGAATGAATGAATGAATGAATGAATGAATGAATGAATGAATGAAATACCTCACAAAATTGTTTCCTACTGCAAGATGTTTTAGCCTTTTGAAGAATTGCACACAAAATAATGTAAGAAACGTTCGTTACTGATTTGGTCAGTTTTATGTTGAGTGTTTCCAGAGTGGAGTGGATTTTAAAAATGCTGGTTGGTCTCAAAATGAATTGATCATGGGTATAGTGTATTTTTCCATTGTCATGTAACCATTTGCCTAGATTCAAAGGATTGTAATTACCAATTTGGACAGAACATTACAGGACTTTTTTACAATTTATTTTTATCCTCTAAAATCTTATTTGATAGTACAGAATAATGATCATGAACTATGAACTCATGAGTTCCCATATTGTGATGAGCCACAGAGATGACCTTGGAGAAATTATGCAGACAAAATGTGTTTTAAGTCTAGGAAATGAAAAAAGTGTTGAAAATAACCCCTCAAATTTACTCTGCCTTAACTCCTTGGGGTATAAGAAGCAGGGAAAGGAAAATGCAATCAGGTTTTCAAGATTCTTTTACTTTAGCCTACATCAATAAAGTAGAATTCTAGCATCCTTGTGGCATGAGTTCACTTATGAGTTAGCTAAAAGGCTAACATCCACAATCTTAATGACTCTTTAGGACAGGGGTGGGGAACTATGGCCCCTTTATGACTGTGGACTTCAACTCTCAGAACTCCTGAACCAGCCAAGCAAACCCCTCAGTGAACTCATGCCGGCTCAGGAATTCTGGGAGTTGAAGTCCACAAATCATAAAGGAGCTATGGTTCCCTACCTCCGCTTTAGGAGACAACAACCAGTTGTAACATGATATGAAAATAATTATGTGAGACAAGCTTAAAAAAAATAGAAGATAGTGAATCCACCGATTTAGCCCTTTCCACAAGAGATAGATTTACCAGATGTTTTGGTGGCGTTTTTGTGTCATACCAAAGTTAGAAATTAATTCCAGATGGTAAGAAGAAGAAAAAAACTCTTGTTTGGAACCAAAAGGAGAGCAAAGTCAGAGTAAGACAGACTTTTCTAAAGAAACATTTCATAACAGGCAGCTATTACTTAAGTAAAAATTATATACCGGTATATCTGAACTGGCAGGCCATAGATATAACAATATCCAAGTTTCTCTTTTACATCAGCAAAATGAGAAATTAATTTTATTTGTTTATTTGTATCTGACCTTTATTATTTTTTACAAATAACTCGGGGCATCAAACATATCCCGTACACCATCATCCTATTTTTTCCACAACAACAACCCTGTGAGGTGGGTTAGACTGAGAATGACTGGCCCAAAGTTATCCAACTGGCTTTCATGGCTAAGGCAAGACTAGAACTCATGGTCTCCCACTTTCTAGCCTGATGCATAGACAGTAATAGTGATGGAATCCATATAGAAAAGCACCTGGATGTTGATTGGTGAAATATTGTCTTGCAGTGCTTGTCTTGCAAAATTGTGTACTGTACAAAGCGAGTGCAAAACAACTGCACATCATAAGCATTTCAAAATAAACATACACCCACACACAAACTGATTTGCTGAAGATTCATAATTGGTGTTAGTATGTTGATATTTAAATGTCCACCTCTAAACAAAAGTGATATTTAGTCTCTTGTGAAGGCATGCTAGTAAAGCCGGAAAATAGGAAATAAATGTTTGTCATAGACATACAACGCAAGTCCCAGCTTGAGCCTAATTAGCTAGGGAAGGAAGAAGAATCTTAAATGTTAATTGGGAAAGAATCATTCTACAATATATGTATAACTTACGATATAGAGTTAATGTACCTGAGTTAGCACAAAGCAGTTGGGAAATACTAATTATGTTTTCCAGAAAGCTTCTGTTAGCATTCTTTGAATTAATGGTGCATTGATATATCTAGTACCAGATTCCATTGCAGCTTTCTTTCAATTTAAATATTTGGAAGCTGTTATTGCCAAATGTTGGTATTTTCAGTCTTCCTCATTGTTTTATTTGACAGTCCAGTTTTAGTTTGAGTGTGATTTTAAGGATGTTAAACAAGATTTCTGTCAGAACAGATGCATACTTTGAAAAACATACAGTACTGAGTCCCTGCTTCTATTATATAATGTATAAAATGGCTGCATGTGGTGTTCTACTAGTGTACTTTGTGGGAAAATATAAATTATTTATGTGTTTATTAGAATTGTATACTTCCTCGGTGTAAAAGGCAAGATGATTTACTACTGGGCCTCCTCCCCTGGGATCTCATGTTGCAAACTGTCTTAGCAAGTCAGTACTAGATGTTTAATAAATGTGTACTTCTAATGCAAAGGCTATCCTAGGAAAGTCAACGAACTTTATAGATAATCCTAAACAAACTTCATTCCCAAGATATTTACTAGTTTTACTCTGTTTTTCACATAGCTTGTTTTTCATGGAAAAGCATGGGAAAACAGCAGTGCTGGCTCTGGCTGCAGGCCTGTTGAATCTAGCAATTTGTCCGCAGGAGGCTGACAAACAGACGTTGATAGTAAAAGTTGTCAGCCTAATATGTTGGAAATCCAGAACAGCCGTTTTGAGTTATTAAGCTAACATTGTTCCTTGGTCAGTTACTATCTTTCAGCCTAACCTACCCCTCATGCTCCTGGTTGCTGTTATGCGTATACATTGTGTCTCCTGTGCATTCTGCTTTGAACTCCAGAATATATTGAAATACCACAATAATAATTGGAGGTAGTAATAACCGCAGTATTGTACCAATAATAGTAAAGCTATTATGGCTAATATTGCCGCTAATGGACTACTCCCGGTAATAGCAATAGCACTTAGATTTATATACCGCTTCCCAGTGGTTTACAGCCCTCTCTAAGCAGTTTACGGAGTCAGCATATTGCCCCCAACAATCTGGGTCCTCATTTTACCCACCTCAGAAGGATGGAAAGCTGAGTCAACCTTGAGCCTGGTGAGATTCGAACTGCAGTGCTTTACAGCCCTCTCTAAGCAGTTTACGGAGTCAGCATATTGCCCCCAACAATCTGGGTCCTCATTTTACCCACCTCAGAAGGATGGAAAGCTGAGTCAACCTTGAGCCTGGTGAGATTCAAACTGCCAAATTGCAGGCAGCCAGCATTGGATTCTTAAAAACATTACATCTTACCAGATGGCAGTTTTGGTGGCCACGGATGAGGGCAGAGTTGAGGCCTATGTACAGAGCTGTCCTGTCTGTGCAGTGAACAAACCATGGCCTGGTAGGCCATTAGAGTTGTTACAACTGGTAGCTGATCCCAGTAGGCCATGGGAGGAGATTGGGATGGACTTTATAGTCGACCTCCCAGACAGCAATGGGCATACCGTAATATGGACAGTGATAGATTTATTCTCAAAACAGGCACATTTCATCCCATGCATTGGTATACCATCAGCCAAACGGTTGGCAAAAATGTTTTTACAACATATATACCGGTTACACGGAGTACCATGATGAATAATCTCGGATAGAAGAGTATAATTCACTGCCAAGTTCTGGCGAGAATTTGTATAACTAATAGGCTCCTCGCAGGGATTGAGCTTGGCATTCCATCCTAGCACTAATGGAGCTGCGGAGAGAGCTAATGCTATGATAGAACGCTACTTAAGGTGTTATGTGTCGTACCAGCAGATTTTACAGTATCCTCCCCCGGCCATGCCTACCAAGCCACGCCCACCAAGCCATACCACGCCCACCAAGCCACGCCCACAGAACCGATAGTAAAAAAAATTGAATCCCACCACTGACTGGAAGCCAGCATTGCCTGCATTTTTCCCTCTTAATTATTGCATTTTTTTGCTGATTATGATATCTTTTTGGTCTGTTGCCATTAACTTAATAAATAAATACATAAAGGAAATCACCATTCTGGAAGTACAGATAATGGAAACTTGGGCATACTGTATCTACAACTATTTTTTGAGTCTCAGATAAGCCTACAGTATCTGCTCTAGAATAACTCATCTTCCTTAGCCACCACTACCATAATATAAAGCATGCAGTCAGAGTGTAGCAAAGAGGCTACAGGTAAGGTTCTCATATTCTTTCAAGCTCCCAGTGATATAACTGGATACCAAAGTAGAGATTGCTTATTTTGGGGGGGAACTTAGGAATCTCAACTGGGCTCCGCAGTAGAACAAATAGAGAAATAGATTCCTCAAACTTGTCAGTGGATCATCTGTGGATGATACTGACATATAAAATAATCCTCGTTATATAATTTTATTGCAGGATTCTGAATTTGATCCCATGAAATTTACCAGCACCATTGAATGTGAAGAACCCAATAATGATATCCGTAGGTTTCGAGGCTTCATGTGAGTATAATTTATTATTTCATCTGTAGTTTTGATTTATTTCAAGGTGGAATTTCCCTACTATAACACAGTGTTGGATATTCTTTAAAATATATATTAAAACCTGTTTGCTAATTTAAATGAAATACTTACATTTTTACAATCCCCCCCCCATTATAATGTATCTTAATGTTTCATTGCTAGGAAAGGATCCAAATAATAATACAGAATGACAGAGTTGGAAGGGATCTTAGAGGTCTTCTAGTCCACCCCCTGTTCAGACAGGAAATCCTATAACATTTCAGACAAATGGTTGTCTAATCTCTGCTTAAAAATTTCCAGTATTGGGGCACCCACAACTTCCGAAAGCAAGTTGTTCCACTGATTGTTCTAACTGTCAAGCAGGGGTGGGTTCCTCCCAGTTCGGACCGGTTCACCCAAACCTGTAGCGGCCCGCTGGTGACATCATGATGATGTCACCGACCCGGTTCAGTCGGTGCCGGTCCGTGGGAGCTGCCATCTTTTTTAAAAAAAAATTGAATTTTTTAAAATTTTTCTTCTTCTGCGCATGCGCAGAAGCCGAGTTTCCAGCACTGTGCGTGCAGTTGCCATCTTGTTTTCGGTGTTTTTATTTTTAAATTTTTTTTTTGTTTTTTGCACTGCGCATGCACGCGCGGCCACGCGGCGCAGGAGGAAGTGAAGCGGCAGCAAGGTAAGTTGGAACCCACCCCTGCTGTCAGGACATTTCTGCTTAGTTTTAGGTTGCTTCTCTCCTTGATTCGTTTCCATCCCTTGCTTCTTGTCTTGCCTTCAAGAGCTTTGGAGAATAGGTTGATTCCCCCTCTTCTTTGTAACAGCCCCTTAAATATTGGAACACTGGTATTACTGGTATGAGTGATAGCAGTGATGTAATGACTTAATAATGATTGGCAGAATACTTTTAATTATCTGTAAATATGAAAAATGATTTGGGTTTGGCTAGTCTAGAGAAAAGAAGGACTAGGGGTGACATGATAGCAACATAGCAGTATTTGAAGTGCTGCCACAAAGAAAAGGGGCCAACTTATTTTCCAAAGCACCAGAGGGCAGGACAAGAAACAGTGGATGGAAACTAATCAAGGATAGATGCAATCTGGAATTGTAAGGAGAAACCTCCTAACAGAACAATTAACCAGTGGAACAGCTTGCCTTCAGAAGTTGTGGGTGCTTCATCACTGGAGTCACTTGTCTGAAATGGTGTAGGGTTTGCTGCTTGAGCAGGGGGTTGGACTAGAAGACCTCCAAGGTGCCTTCCAGCTCTATTCTGATTGATAATCAGTTTTCTATTTTAATGTCTCTTTTATTCTCTTTCTTTTCTCACTCTCTTGCTTATATAATTTTCATTGTGAAAAAAAAAGCACATCCTGTGAACACAATGCTACAGTATCTGCCATCTCTGAACGAAGTAACAAAAAGTATAGGGGCAAAACACATCCTATGCCAGTCAAGCATTTAAGACATAGAGGCCACAACCAGCAGCCTGTTTCTTCAGTTTCACAAGCTACCATGAGATTTTAGGCAATGATTTAGGCTTCTGTAAACATTGTTTTGAGTGATAAATTGTTCTGGTACCTATGAACTTTAAGGATTATTGAACCTTGCAATCATTATGTGAGATCAAAAGCCTTTAGCAGACCAATATAAGAACTAGTTTATAAGAGAATTGGTCTACAATCTTATCTTTTCTTTTTTTCCCCTTACCATTATATTTTTATGATTGCACCTTCTTGGGGGAAAGGCAAGACTTTATAATACAATACTGGGGGGGGGGGAATAGTTTTTTTAAAAGCAGCAGTACATTGAATTCTTAAAAACTAAATGAATTATGAGCTGCTGCAATATGTGATGCATCATCAGTTTGGCTGTTGTGCCCGAAATGATGTCTTAATAAATAAAGCTGACTTCTCTAGCATCAGAGTGGCTTTCTATCATTTTCCTTGATCCATATGATTGTCAGAAAACTATTGCCCTCTTTCAGGTTACTTTGTTCTAAGCTATGTTCTGTGGCCTCATATAGCTCTCAAAGGGTGCTTTCTAAAGGTGTTCACCAAATTTCAGCAGCAAACACAGATTTTCAGTGGTTCACGTTTTGCTGGTTTCCCAAAAAGAACTATGAAAATGTCCTCATAAAACCTCAGCAAAAGAGCATCCCTATCAGTTCAAATGAAGTCAGTGCTTCTCTGGCTATGCTGTTTGCTTCCAAACTCCACTGTAGCTAGCCAATATTCTGTAAATGTTGATTGTGATTCTGTTAACAATACCCAATATGATATGATTCAGAAGGACCTCCTTCTAATACAGCAATTCTTAGCCTCAAAAGCAGCCACATCTTTTTATATTTTCAGATTCAAACAGAAGTCTTACACATTGGCAAAAATAATAAAAACACAAAATACAAATTAGATGATCATGACCTTGTTGACGATCCTCACTCAGTTAAGGACCTTGGAGTACTCATCTCTAATGATCTAAGTGCCAGAGCCCACTGCAACAGCATTGCTAAGAAGGCATTAAAAGTGGTTAACCTAATCTTGCGTAGCTTCTTCTCTGGTAATATTGTACTTTTAGCCAGAGCATATAAAACATTTGCTAGACCAATTCTCAAATACAGCTCATCTGTCTGGAACCCACACTACATATCAGACATTAATACAATTGAGAATGTCCAGAGATATTTCACGAGAAGAGTCCTACACTCCTCTGTTCGCAACAGAATACCTTATGCCACCAGACTTGAAATTTTGGACCTAGAAAATTTAGAACTACACCGCCTTCAATCTGACCTAAGTGTAGCACACAAAATTATCTGCTACAATGTCCTACCTGTCAATGACTACTTCAGCTTCAACCGCAACAATACACAAGCTCACAATAGATACAAACTTAACATAAACCGCTCTAAACTTGATTGCAAAAAATTCGACTTCAGCAACAGAGTGATCAATGCCTGGAATACATTACCTGACACTGTAGTTTCTTCCCCAAACCCCCGAAACTTTGACTGTCTACCGTTGACCTCACCCCAGTCCTAAGAGGTCTGTAAGGGGCGTGCATAAGCGCACCAGCATGCCTACCATCCCTGTCCTAATGTCCCATGTTTTCGTAAAATATCATGTACTCATAACCATGCTTGTACTCTTATATATTCACAATCATGTTTATACTTTGTCTGTAATCATATACACGCTTGACAAAATAAATAAATAAATAAAATAAAATAAAATGAACAGAGAAGAACTGCAGCCCAACAAGTCCTAATTTTTAGTTTGAATTAGTCTGCATTGCTTTGAGCTTCCTTTTATCTTTATCTTACAAGGTCTTTCAAATATTTAAATATTGTTTAGAGTAATACATAAATAAATCATATAACCTAATGATGTGTGAAATAGTGTGGGCATAGATAGGTAGCCCTCGACTTACAACTGTTTGTTTACTGACCGTTTGAAGTTACAACATCACTGAAAAAAGTGACTTATGACCGTTTTTCACACTTACAACCATTTTTCACCATTGCAGCATTCTCATGGTCATGTGATTAAAATTTGGATGCTTGGTAACTGGTTCATATTTATGACAAATTGCAGTGCCTTGGGGTGATGTGATCCCCTTTTGCAACCTTCTGACAAGTAAAGTCAATGGGGAAGGTGGAATCACTTAACAATTTTGTTACTAACAACAGGTGCAGTGATTCACTTAACAATTGTGGCAAGAAAGATCTTAAAATGGGGCAAAATTCACTTAACAACTGTCTCACTTAGCAACATAAATTTGGGCTTAATTGTGGTTGTAAGTCAAGGATTACCTGTAATACATAAAACTCTTAAGTATGATTTTTTCCCTCGTGCATTTAAAAGTTAAACCCTGTAGTTTGATAAATTACCCAAATAATCTATTTGTTTCACAATTCTGAAAGAGAAAATATTGCACTGATGTTTTGTGAAATGCCATGATATAATACTCTGAAATAAGTCTTCCATTATGGGAAGCCGGTGTGGCTAAAAATAAAACTGTCAAATCCAGCCTTTCTAGCTTCCCTATATTATTAAACTTAATATATCTTCCTCCTCCAACTTTTTAATTAATACACATTATTTATAAATAAATTATTATCTCCTCCCTTCTTCCTTTTTGGCAGTGTGCATAAGAATGGGAAAAAAGTTCCATTGTGTAAAGAAAATCTTTTGTTACGAGGATGCACTGTTAGAAATACAGAAGAAGTCTCTGGAATCGTGATCTATGCAGGTAAACTGTGGCTGTTATCTTTGTACTTATTGTATATTTTTCCCTCCCTTTATTTTACGTTCCATTTATATATGCTATCATGTAATCAAATTGTTTTTTTATTTCAGGTCATGAGACAAAAGCCTTATTAAATAACAGTGGACCACGTTACAAACGCAGTAAGCTTGAAAGACAAATGAATTGTGATGTTCTTTGGTGTGTCCTCATACTTTTCGCAATGTGTTTATTTACTGCTATTGGTACGTTCCTTTAACTTTTATTTATGGACTATAATACACTGAACACAGAAAAATCAAAATGAAAATACAGATAAATAAATATTTTAAAACAACCTCTTTTGGTTTAATTAAATGTTGAAGGCCTACTTCTGATGGACTGAATTAGATGGCCAAGAAGGAAGACTTCTTTCTTTCTTTCTTTCTTTCTTTCTTTCTTTCTTTCTTTCTTTCTTTCTTTCTTTCTTTCTTTCTTTCATACATACATACATACATACATACATACATACATACATACATACATACATATTCCATATTCTTAGCCACTTAAAAAATGCCAAAAGTAATGTATGACATATTAAACAGCAACAGTACAATCCCAGTCTTGTTATATTTTGTAAACCAACTAATCCTGCTTTGTGAAATTTTGGCCTTGGACAACCTTGAACTTCGCCGCCTACAGTCTGACCTAAGCATAGCACACAAAATTGTCTGCTACAATGTCCTACCTGTCAATGACTACTTCAGCTTCAACCACAATAATACACGGGCAAACAATAGATACAAACTCAAGGTAAACCACTCCAAACTCAATTGCAGAAAATATGACTTCAGCAACAGAGTGGTCAATGCCCGGAATGCTCTACCTGAAGTCCGTTATTACTTTCTCAAACTCCCATAGCTTTAACCTTAAACTGTTTACCGTGGACCTCACCCCATTCCTAAGAGGTGTGTAAGGGGGCGTGCATAAGCGCACCAACGTGCCTACTGTCCCTGCCCTACTGTCCCCATTTATTTGTACTCATTTCATGTGCTCATGTCCATGTTTATACTTACACCTGTTATCTTGTACATGTTTGACAAATTAAATAAATAAATAAAAATAACTACACAGCAAAAGCAACAGAGAGAAGACAGAATTAGAACCAATCTCCTAATTTAGCCATACAAAATTATATCTTAGAAAGAGTTGTTAGTAATGTTCTGACATCTGAAGAAGAGTTGAATACAAGCATCAGAGGTTTTTACAAATTACTTTCAGCAATTACATTCGGTTTTTTTCTGGTTTAGATTAAAATTTGAGCTGAAAGAATTCCCAGATCTTTCTCTCTCGTCATACATGTATACAATGCACTAATCCTACCCATCATTCCCAGGAACTCCAATCTTTCAAACACTACCAGAATAATTCAAATATAGGAAAAACAGCTACACAAATTAAGCATAAGAATATTGGGATGTCTCCTATTGCTCACAATAGTATATTTAGCTTGTCACTGGATTTTAAAACATATATTTCATCATTTCTCCCCCAAACGCACTCAAACGGATGCTTGTACAACATGATATCAACTAAGTAAGATCAATAATAATGTTCTTCTGACTCAGTATTGACCACACCAGCTACTGGCAGTAGGTTTTTGCATCCTTCAAGATTCTGTGGGCCTTGTACACACAAAGCATGTTTTATCTTATGATGTTGTAGTCTTTTCCCTAAGAGAGAAAGTTATCGTCCTCTCTAATAAGGAGACTATCATATACAGGTAGTCCTCTACTTACAACAGTTCATTTAACGACCGTTCAAAGTTGCAACGGCGCTGAAAAATGTGGCTTATGACCATTTTTCACAGTTACAAACTTTGCAGCATCCATCAATTGTGGTTATAAGTCGAAGACTACCTGTATTATATCAGAGCATTAACCCATCTAGTTTACAAGTGCTTATATCAGGTATGTAAAATCTGGATCCATTGGCCATGACTGAATCTGTGGAAGTTGGTGAAGGGCACCAAGTTATCTGAACTTGGTTAACACTGACTAGCTTCTCTGAGTTTCAGAAAAGAGTCTTTCCCTTTATTATCTGAAAACGTCAATGATAAAATATTTGGCCATCTGCATGCAAATTGTATGGCTGTCACTGAACCATTATATTCCTAAGTGACCTTGAATGTATATTCCTAAAATAATCTAGTCTTACAAATTAGGAAAAATCATGAGAGTGTTATCTCAGAAGACAGAAAACGTATCTGTTAAATGTGTTTACTTTTCCATTGTTTAATCTGTGTTTTAATCTCTCCCTCCCCTCCTGCAGGGCATGGAATCTGGGTCTGGCAGTATGATGACAAAAAGAAACCTGCCTTTGATGTCCCAGGTCCTGATGGAAACTATTGGCCTCCAGCTCAAGCTGCGTTTTATTTATTTTTGACAATGATTATAGTTCTTCAGGTAACAATGGAGCATAATACTGAAATAACATAGATGTTTCTGCCAAATCATTTGTGACAAGTCATTGATTAAAAAAAATAAAGAGAGGCATAATTAATATAGATGAATAATGTTTCATTCTAATGTACACTTGCCTGGGATTAAGTATCACTGAACATTGTGAAGCTCATTTTTTGGGTAGATAGTGAAAGAATTGCTATTTAACATGCAGATGTACTGATATATTCATATACTACTACATACTTCATAGAACTGAAGTCAGTTTCCACTTAACAAAAACATTTATGGCATATGGCATTAAAAGAATAGTTTCGCCTACTGAATTTTAGCCCAGATCTTACTGTATAGAAAAACAGTTCTCAGTGGTTGTGCTAGAAACATTAACCAACTTAATCAGGCCAATAGGTAGCATTTTTATTTAAATAATTCATTACCTAAACAAAATTCCCTGATCCATAGAATAAATATATTATAATATAATAATGCTCCTAAAGAATGTTTTACTTAGGCCAATATAAGAATTCAGCAATATTTCCTTGCTAGTGTTTGAAAGGAGAAAGATGACAGTAAATCTGTTCTTTCAGACCTCTACGTAGAAATGGCTGGGAGACAGTTTTGGTAGGCTTCATTGTTTGATATATCTGCTAGCATTTTCAAGACCTAATATAAATACAGAGTGTATTGGTTAAAGCATCAGGCTAGAAACCAGGAAATTCTGAATTCTGGTTCCCCCTTAGGCATAAAGTCAGCTGAGTAGTCTTAGATCAGGCGCTCTCTCTCTCTCTCTGTCCTAACATACAAATACGGTCTGGGAATCTAAGCAAACACAGAGATGAAATCCTTTGGCAGGCAGCTCTTTCAAATGAATCAGATAAGAGAAGGAGCTGAAACTCAAAATCTTCCCTGCCAAAATCCAGAATTTTCAACTCATGAGCAGAGAGGCACCTGGTAAGATAAAGAATGTGGAGAGACTTGGGAGTTGGAGAGTTCTAGCACATGCTTTGTGCCATTTTCTCTCTGCTCGGGGGGGGGGGCTGAAAATCCTGCTTGGATTTTGGCAGGGAAGATTTTCAGGTCCTGAGCACGGCCTGAGTCAGACTTCCCATTATTTTTCCTACCATCCTGAGTCATCCCACACTTCTTACCTGAAAGTCTGCTTGCTTAATGACCCACAAGATTGCTTAATGATCACAGCCTGAAATCCCAGGATTGCGGTCATTGAGTGAAGCAGTCACATGATGTCTTGCTTAACAACTGCTCAGCGATCAAGATTCCAATCCCAATTGTGATCACAAGTCAAGAACTACCTGTTTATAGTAGGTTAATGTAAAGTAACATCCTGGAACTCTGTTGAAAGGAACCTTCATTAAATTACTGCACTGGAGATAAATCTATGGACTGCAAAGATAGAATAAGAGTTTGGACTTTGCTATTTTTAGACTATGTAGCAAGTAAGCAGAATTCCATAAAGCAGCTAAGGTAATATTTATTTATATAACATTCTCTGATATTTGAGCAAAGATCAGACTGCCATCCAAAACAATAAAACAAAACAAAAAATAAGACAAATGCATCACAATCCACCTAGGAAAGTACACATTAATAAAATATGAACTAAATTTAGTATAAAACTCTTTTCTCCCAGGGAATCAAAACAAATGCTAAATAAAATCCACAATAATCTCTATAAAAATTTCAGTAGAGAAGTGCATACTGGATAGTTTTAACCCTTCCAAAATCACAAGCGTATATGCTCAGACACAGGAATTTTATTATATCTACCATTTAAAAGGTTTGAGAGTATTCCTGAATCAACAAATTTCTTACACTGGGGGGAGGTATACATTCCCATACATTCTTAACAATATGTATTATAAGCTTCTGTATTAAGGAGCCAATTTCAGCTTCAGGGTCTATGTCCTCCAGCCTGTGATAGATAATCCTTTTAGCCTTATCATAGCTCACAAAAATAAGATAATCTTTGGCTAATCCAATGGGATTTAATTCATTTTCCCCTTAGTGAAAAATAATCATCTGCTCGAGCCAATAGTGCCAGGCCCAATGGGGAAAACTTAATTTCGGCCAGGACTGCATTATGAAGCTCTGACCCCTCTTTATCCAAACCAAAGAAACCCTGCCTCAAGTCTGAGAACTGCCTTAGGGATGCTTTTAGAAGCAGAGAGGATGGAGCTCAGAAATTTAGGATTTACGACCTCTTTGGGGTTTTCTTTTAAAAAAAATCTGTGCTATACAAAATCTGGGTTGGGGTTTTAGCCTCAAAAAATTTAAGGGCCACAGATTAAAAAAAACCTCGTCCTCTAGGTTTTTTTTTAAAGTCTTCAGATAGTCATTTAGACGCTGCTTGATTGATGTACTTTTCCTGGCTCTCGTGGCATAAAATATTGTTCTAAGGTATTGAAAGAGAGATAGTGATTTTATGCTATTTCCACCCACAATCCTTCTGTGCTGCTTCAGCTGCTGGAAATGCCATTTATTTGGACTTCTGGCAGTTTATGATCAATTTTTGGAACTCACAGAAGTGAGTAATAGCCTTCAATGCTCTTCAATCAAAGTATAAGAGATGACGTCACTGGCATAAAGGAGTAGAGACATCGTGCACTGGCAATTTTAGGAACATAGACTTCCAAGCATTCTAAGGCTCCTACCATATCACTAATATAGAATATGGACAAAGCCAGGCTAAAATGCACCTCTTTTGCAATTGGCACACTCTTTTTGAGCACTCTGTGGGGTCTCACTTGGAGCAATGGTTAAAAACATCAGATGCCTATTGATAGTAGTGTTTTGTGGTTTTTTCCCATAATAAAAGTTCAAGATATCAAATTAAATACAGTTTTAAAATCAAGGAAGACCATATAAAAAGGAGTTTTAATTTTATAGATTGGATCATGTTATTGCAAAAATTGTGTTTATTGGATAGTACAACATAAAAATGAGATCCATCATCAAGCCCCTTGTCTGGAATCCCACCTGTTCCATTCCAATGGGGTTTTTTTCCACAGATTAGCCTGTTCTGTAATATCTGGTCCAAGCATCTGACATAAAGCTTGGTGATTACACTCAAAAGAGTGATAGGCATTTGAGGAAATGGATTTCCTTTGGTTCTTTCTTATGAACAGGCACAATAAGCAGCTACAATACCATTTTTGTTTCAAAAACCTTTAAAGCAGTAAAGTATCATTGGTCACTTCTTCTCCAGTAGAATCTAGAGACAATGGCCACAGTTCTGTGATTGCACTGTATATTTCACAGGTGTTTAAAATTTTATTTATATTTCATGTACCTTCTAAGTACTTAAAAATCTCACTTATTCAAAATACCTTTTTTCTATTGCCACCTACAACATTTTTCTGATTTTCATTAAAATGCTATAACTTTGGTTTTTCTTGCTTTATCAGCAGCTGTTCAGAGTTGCACTATCCAACAATGACCAAATGATGCAAGATAAGTAGCGATAATTATCAGATACTGTAGCATAGGGAAATACTGTAATAGTTATGATTCTTGAGTAACACATTTAAATAAAAAATGAACAATAAAGGACTATTTGGGACAGGAATTCCTCTGAACAGTTGGTACTGAAGATTGCACTTAACTCCGGAATATGCATTACTGTATAGCTGTTGAATGAAAAGGCACATATTTGCTTCAAATTAAATTTCAAGATAGCAAGACTTAAAATGGATAAGTGTTGATACTAAAGCTCTATCTGTAAGATTATGTGTTTTTAGCTAGATTCCATAAAATTTGGGCATTGGCCAAGAGTACCTTTTCCTTCCCTAAAAAACTGTCCATTCTTCCATTAAGAGGGTCTTCCCAATCTCTGACAATTTCCAATTTAAATAACCAGCTCACATTTTGACAATAATGCTTAGCAAGCCAAACAGTTGGCTATCATCAGTCTTTTTATCTTACATGTAACGAAAGTGGAATCTCCATCTTTTAAGGATGTTGACCATATGATTTTTAAGTGAGATGACATATCTCTCTATGTCTCCACTAGATATTGTTCTAAATTTCAGTTGTATAATGAATTTCAGAGGCTATAACAAAAGCCAATGTGGTAATGTATCAATGTAAACCTAAAGTTAGCAACAAAAATGGTGCAGAAATATATATCCTAGGTAACCATGAAAATTGAACAATTATGGATTAACTATCATGTAAACTGCTGTCAGATGCTACTAAAACCCACAAATTTCTTTATCTAGTAACTATGACTAAATATTCCCAATCTTTCTTAAAGCATTATTATTTTTCATCCTTATCAAATGATTAGGATTACTTTTCCTAAGGACAAAGGTATTGTGGAAATGTGGGATAATTATGTAATGTATAATTGGCTATTATAGCTTTTTTTAGCCTATACACGATCAAAACAGTGCTTACAATTCATGGACGAAACTGAGGTCCTTTGTTTCTAGTCAATGAATATCCTCTTTGCCATGCCCTTGTATTAACAGCTGAAACTTGCATGGGAGATAAAGGTATCTTAGCATTGTTTGATTATAGGCGGTCCTGGGTTAGGATCCGTTCCTAAGTCTGTCTTTAAATTGAGTTTGTAGGTAAGTAGGAACAGGTACATACAGTTCTTATTTAGCATAAATTAAGTTTGATTCAATTGTTTGTCTCAGTATATAGCATATATTTTACCTTTTCTTGAAATAGGCATCAAGGGAGGTCATAAATGGCCTTGGAGTAGCTGGGGCCCTTGGTAACTGTAGTAAATTTCAGTGAACCTCTCTGTATTAGGATCTTACTAACTTTACCATACCTGCTTCAATGAGATGAAAGCTAAATCTTTACTCAAAATCTTTTTCAGTTCTGAACTTCTTAGGTCCAAGATTTCTTTCCCAAATGCTATTGTCTGCTGCTCTGATTGCTTTATTATTTCCATTATTTATTTTCATAATTATTTTCCTTTTCTTTGATGCATCATCAGCACTTGCATCGGATTTATGCTTCGGAGGCATGGTTACACGGGGATAAATAAGAGAAAAATACAAAATTACATACTCAACATAGTGTTAACCTCAACATGGTTCACTTTAAAATGGTGGATAGTATTCAAGCCGATGAATTGCTGATGCTATGAAGTGTTTTCATGAACATCACAAAGTAGTGTGCATTCATTATTTTGAACCATTGTTTTAGCTCAATTGTTTAATATAAAAAGCTTTCTGTAGCTGTCTGATCGTAAGTAGAAGTTGTCTGTAAATTGGACATTGTTAATCTGGGACTGCTGACTCCCTATCAGCTGACTTTTGAGGCTGGAGAGTTGAATGCAATGGAGTCAGTTGGTTCCAAGATAATTTACATGTTTAACCAATTAATTGGTCAAGTCACATTAACTTTCAATTTATGTGTTTCTTAGAAAAAGACTCAAACCAACTTCTCTCTTCTACATGCTCTTCTTTGTAGTTAATGCAATAGCAGTGCATATTAGAGAATTATACTACAGTAGTTATAATTGTCTTGCAGAAACTAATATATCTCTACAGATCTCTGCACTTTGAATAGATTATTAAACTTAATCAAATATTTTGGAGGCAAGTGGTTGGCATGCATGGGCTGTTAAAGACACAGTGTGCTCAAAGACTCTCTGTGGCTAGCAAAGGTATTAGCTGGAATTTCATCCATTTCTGATTACTTTGCTAGCCACCATGGTTTTCCTGGTCCTTGCTGAGCTGGGAATTTGACACCAGTGAAAGGTCGTGAACTTTTCCAACACATTCCTGGGCCCACTTTATTTCTCAGGATTATTGTAGGAAAAATTTGGAGAAGAGAGTGCTGTGTAGACCGCTTCAAACATACCGTAGAAGGAAAGTAATATTCTGTTGCGAATCAAGGCTTTTATGAGGTTTCAGAAAGTCTGTGAAAAACTACTAAAAAATATCTGGGGGGAAATGTAACACTTTGCTTAGTGATTACAGAACATGTTGCTCATTTCCACAAAAGCAACTGTTGAGGCAATTTCTTTTGCACATAGACCCACACTATGTTCCTCGTTTCAAGTTGTGCTGGAAAGCTCATTTGAAAACCTGTTGTGCTTATCAACAAAATGTTAGGACTATTAATTAATGTTGTTTTCTTTTGAAAGCTCTTTTATGCTGGCATGATTCTGACTGCAGTCTCTCTTTCCTCCCTCCCCTCCCTCCACCCTTACAATCTTTTCCTTCTTTTCCTAGCTTCTTTCAAGCTCATCTTATTACCCTGAAAGTATTTACTTCTTTTGAAGCTTTTGATAATAATACCACCAGACCTAATTATGGATATCATCTCTGCAGCTGCTCCATATGCTTTCCTAATCTGTCACAGTAAACCTTTGCAGACACTCTAATAACTTTACAATGCTGGCTTTAAGTCAGAATATATAAGTTCCAAAAAAGGTACAGTACGATACTGCACTATTCATAACCAGTTGATTCAATTATGCATCTTTTCTGCCACCTTGGTTGTTTCTTCTGCTAATGACTCTCCATTTTTATGCGTTCCAGGTTCTCATTCCAATTTCCTTATATGTCTCCATTGAAATTGTTAAAATATGCCAAGTTTATTTTATTCATCAAGATAAGGATTTATTTGATGAAGAGACTGACTTTCAGCTACAATGTCGAGCTTTGAATATCACAGAAGATTTAGGACAGATTCAATATATATTTTCTGACAAGACTGGAACCCTCACTGAGAATAAAATGGTTTTCCGGAGGTGTACAGTTTCCGGCATAGAATATTCCCATGATGCTAATGGTAGGTGTAATAAGTTTTCATTTAATTTAACACGCATGGATTTGTATTCATCATAAAAATCAAGCGCATAGTTTTAGATGTGTAAACAATCAGCATGGAAAATTGTAAAGACGGTTTTAAGAAAATAGCCTATAAAAATAAAGCCCAGTCTGAAATCAGCCTCATGCTAATGATTTGAAGGGTAAGTCTCAGTGTGGCAGGCCAAGGCTCCAGTCCAAGATGGCTGACACAGTGTTTGTTTGCTTGAGGACAGTTTCTCTACTTTTCATATATAAGATTATAGTTTTAATTTGTGACATCTTTAGCTAAAAGGACCTGAGGTAATAGATGATGGGCAAGACACTTTTATTGAAATTTTGGAAAGTAATCAATAATAATCTAAGAACATAAGACACATGCCATCCTACCAACCAACCACCCTCTTCATTTCCTGCTGTGTAGGCTCTTCCTGGGAGAGTTGTGTAAAAAAAATGTTGGGAGTGCATGCCAAGAGTACCTAATTCTGTAAAACTGTGAAAGTTTCCCAACTGCCCAGATAAAGAAACAGGCACCTATAATTGGCAGTAGTGATAGGAAAATGCTGGAAGTGGAAGATCTCTTTAGTGATAATAACAAAGAAATAATTTCATGCTACACAGAAGAAGGCAATACCAAACTACTAACAAGAAAACATATGATGATTACCATATTTTTCGGAGTATAAGACGCACCTTAGTTTTGGGGGAGGAAAATAGGGGGAAAAATCTACCTTCCAGGTATTCACCTGGCTAGCTTCCTTAGTCTGTACAGCTTCAGCACATTATTTTATCCCCTGGTTAGGGCTGAAAAAAACTTTTTCGGAGGGAGTAGCAATGAAAACAAGCCTGCAAGCCAGGAAGAGCCGGGGAGATCATTAGCACCTGGGGAAGTTAGGGCTGGGGAAAAAAGCTTTGGAAAAGCTACATTCGGAATATAAGATGCACCCAAATTTTCAGCCTCTTTTAGGTGGGGAAGGTGCGTCTTATACTCTGAAAAATATGGTATATAGAGTCAGACAATGGGCCCCTCAAGTCAGATGACACTCACACTGCTACTCAAGGATTTTTCAGTGTACTAATATGTTTATGATGTGCCTAGATTAAAGTCTTTGAGAAGTCATGTTGCTGATGTTGCCATGCAGGAAAAGAAAAACTGAGGTTGCAAACAGGGAATAATAGTGGAAACATGGAATGTAAGAAACATGAACATGGGAAAGCTCAAACACAGTGAAAAATGAATCAATTGCACATTGACATTGTAGGCATCAATGAACTGAGATGAACTGGAACTGGACATTTTTTAATCAGAAGATCACACTGTTTACTACTAAGGTTATGAAAAGCAAACATGGAATGGCGTTTTCATAATTAAGGATGAAGCAAGAATGTTGCTTTGGTTACAATGCAATGATTTAGAAGCAGCCCTTTAACATGACAATTTTCCAAATTTATGTTCCAAATACCGATGCAGAAGAAGAGGAGGTTGATGAGTTTTATGGTTATCTTCAATTTGAAACATGAAAACAAAATGTGCACTTTGGTTGGGAACCAAAATCTGAAGTTGAAAATATTAAGGAGGAAAATGTACTTAGACTACATGGCTTAGGAAACCTAAATGAAGCAGGACTTTGGTGTTGAAAAAGATTCCTGAGAATACCATGAATAGCCAAGAAGACAAACAAATTGATCATTAAACAGTTCAATCCAATGTTCTTACTTGAAGCATGAATGGCCAAACTCAGATTATCCTTTCAGCCATATTATGCAAATACCTAGCTTTGGAGAAGTCTATGTTGCTGGTAAAAGTGCTAGGAAAGAGAAGAAAATTATGGACAACACCAAGATAGATGGACACAGTTACAGCAGCAGTTGGGTATACTATTGGAAGGCCCATAGAACCAAGTTGGGGACAGTTTCTTCTGGGAAAAAACTATGTGGTTTCTAAGAGTTGACACCAACATCATCAAAAGGAATGTAACATGCTGACTTAAAGGGTTCACATGTTGCACTAAGCTAGTAGTAACTTTTTCAGCTGAGGGCTACATCACTGTTGGTGTGTAGATGGTGCTGATTCAGGGCAGAGTGATGCTCTAATATTAGCAGAATGAGTAGGACAGAACTTTATGCCATTTTTTCCTCTTATTTGGGAATATTTGTTGATTCCAGATGTTTCAACTTATCTATTTTAGATCTTAATTAATGTGACCAAGAAAAAGAAACAAATGCACCACCAAAAATAGTCTTGGGTTTATTTTATAGTTGTGCAGGGTTCTGATGTTAGTAAAAATAGCTTGGAGGCCTAACAAAACAAAATAAAATCTGCTTGGGCTTTCCCTCTGTATAGACTCAATGAATTCTGTGCAGGTTTGCCTGCTCCATTTTACAGGAGGCTAAATCAGCAATGAAATTGCCCCTTAAACTCTCATGTTAATTTTTTCACAGCTTATTTCCAAACCATTTAAAATGACACAGCTCAATCTTACCTCCAGTTAAATATCAACAAATGTTTTAATAACATGTTGTCACAATATAACTAGCATATTTAACTAATCCAATAAAAAAATTCATTCAGGACTGTCCCTGGCATCAGTCTTACAGCATCCTTTCTAAGCTTATATCATAGGCCTGTGATGGCGAACCTGTGGCATGCGTGCCACAAGTGGCACATGGAGCCATATCGGTGGGCATGTGAGCTCAGGTCCGGCATGCATGTGCGTGCCATCCAGCTAATTTTGGGGCCTTCTGGGCCCACTGGGAGTCAGGGAACAGTCTGTTTTCAGCCTCTAGAGGGGGTGGGGAAGGCCGTTTTCACCCTCCCCAGGCTCCTAGAAAGGCTCTGAAGCCTGGGGAGAGCAAAAAAAGGACATGCCATAGCGTGCCAGGAGTGAGGTCACGCGCACATGCGCGGGGGCGCAAGGAATTATGGGTGTGGGCACGCATGCATGCATGCACCCCCCGCGTCCCCCCTTTTGGCACGCGAACCAAAAAAAGTTCGCCATCACTGTCATAGGCCCTATGTACTTCATTTGACCCAGATCTACTTGCATTTCAAAGCTCCTTAAAGACCTGGATGTTACCTCAGGCCCTAGAGCAGTGATGGCGAACCTTTTTTTCCTTGGGTGCCGAAAGTGCATGTATGCGCGCTATCGCACATGTGCGAGTGCCCACACCCATAATTCAATGCCTGGGGAGGGTGAAAACGGCCACCCCCGCCCCCCGGAGGCCCTCTGGAGGCCAGAAATGGCCCGTTTCCCAACTTCTGGTGGGCCCTGTAGGCCCATTTTCGCCCTCCCCAAGCTCCAGAGGCTTCCCTGGAGCCTGGGGAGGGCGAAAACGCCCTCCCCCGTCCCCCTGGAGGACCTCCGGAAGCTGAAAATGCCCTCCCAGAGCCTCTGTACGAGCCAAAAATCAGTTGGCCGGCACGAACATGTGCGCTGGAGTTGAGCTAGGCAATGGCTCGCGTGCCGGCAGATATGGCTCCGCGTGCCACCTGTGGCACCCGTGCCATAGGTTCGCCGTCACTGCCCTAGAGTGTATCAAGGAGACTTGAGGAAAATTTGCTACAATTTATATAAACAAAGAGGACTGAACCATTCCTTAATTCCAGAAAATGAGATAGTATTTAAAAAAGGTGCAGGCAGACTCCTGCCTGATTCAATATAGGCATGGTATTTGACGGCTGGCTGAGCCCATCATTGTGACTTGTTATAGGTCTAGGATTGCATTAGATTGTCCTGGGATGATATTGTGCTACTATTGTGTTTATGCTTATATTATTATTAATTTTATGTCTTGTTTTTAATCTTGTGTTTGCCACTCAAAGTAGCAATCGCAAAATAGGCAGCTTTATAAATTAAGCAAGCAAGCAAACATAAATTTCGGAGAGGTTCTTCTTATCCCTGGTAGTTCCCAAGATTTCACCACACTACCTTTTTTCTATCACTGGTTTTAGGGGTGAATAAGGACAGGAATACTCTTTCCATGAGCTTTCTTAAATCTATTAACCTCTTTGAGAATCCAAGCCAAAGTTAATATCCCTCCCTATTAACACATATAAACACATGCATGTCCACAGCAGTCCTCTATTCAGTTCTGCAGAAGCAGTCTTCTCATGAGTTTTATTCAATAGGTACCTTTTGTGGTTTTTGAAAGATGCAATTTAATATTTTGCTCTTAATAAAGAACCTTCTGTATGGGAGAAGTCCAAGAGCATTAGAAGTCAAGGTAAAGAATATTGACATTGGCAACAATCCCACCTTCCATAGATGGCAGATGTTTCAGAAAAATATTTATGGTATAAGAAGAGAGAACATGCTGTAAAATGCCTTATAATGCAAATTGGGTGGCTTTCCATCATTTCTTAAATATCTCATTCATCCATGAGAAGGTTTTTTTTTTATTCTAGGAAAAGATACTACACCAAAAATTGAGTTCACTTTGTTCTCATTTGTAAATAAATAAATAAGTACCGATTTGTGTTGCCTAAGCACATATGGTGTAGTGGTTAAGACATCAGGATAGAAACTGGGAAACTGTTGAGTTCTAGACCTACTTTAGGTAAAAAGCCAGCTGGGTGACCTTGGGCCAGTCACACACACTTTCAGCCAGAGGAAAGAGGCAATGGCAAACCATTTCCGAAAAACCTTGCAAAGCAAACCGCAGTGACTAGTCCAGGCAGTTGCTAGGAGTCAAAAATTGATTCAAAGGTACAAAAAATAAAAATGAGGTCAACCACAAAGTAGAAGCAACCCTGCTTTTGAGCAGCCTTCTGATTATTACATACCTAAAACAGCCTTTCTCAAACAGATGCTATTTAGATATTTTAGACTGCAATTCCCAGGATTCCCAGCTGGCATCAGTATTCTGGTATTGTACTGCCTGCTCATCTTGACACAGGCAACACAGTCTATAGAAGGCTGCTATGCTACATAATGGAAAAGTCCTGGCATGTTCCATAAAGACTAGTTATTATTGATTCGAGAAAGTGATGTCTAGGTTACCAAGTTACAAACCAGAAAGTTACACACAAGGCCGTGGTTGTGGGCAATGTTTGCTTCCCTCCTTTTTCCAAAACAAACTGTTCCACAGACTCTTTAAAAATGTTAGTTAAGGAAACAGATGTCTGTATTATGCCTGGATTTTCTTCCAGAGACACAGCTCTGAGTCAACACTGTAGCACCATCACAATAATGTAATAGCTGTTTTTAAATGTTAAGGAAGAATTCAGTCACAGATCTCACATGACACAAGTCTTTAGGAGGGTTACAGTATATGCCTAAAAAGAAGTGCTTATTTATTGAGAAGTGTGTTGCTTATAATAAGAGAGGAAGAATAAAAAGGTTTAAACTACTCAACAACAGCACAAAGATGCAGGGCTTTGATCACACAGGTAAAAACACAATCATATGTTTCTACAACCCCACCGTCCCTAAGCGCTCCTGCATAGTTATTAATCTTAGTGTCAAACTTTATATTGATTATATTCACGCGTATTTGCATTTTGATGCCCTTTCAGTCTTAGGTCAATTTGCTGGTAATAAAGAAATCAGTATTCAGTCATTTCAATTGTACAGCATGCACAGTTTCCTTTTTGTATGGTTTGCGCAGTTATGTCAGGCAGCTGGAAACCTTACGTGCCTTTTCTTTCTTCTTTGTCTACTTAATTACAGAGATCAACATGGAAAATTTAATTATAATATAATCAGAAGTTCTTCCCTTTATATAATGAAAGGGATAGTCAAGATGTGCTAATTAGCTTCTCCCTCTGTAGCAGACAAATGTAGCAAGGGGCCTGAATGCAGGTGGGCTCTTTGCAGATCAAGAACTAAAGGATGCAGAAAAGCTGCAATTATAGCAAATTTCTCACAGCAACACTTTTTCTCTAGTACATGAGGGATAGAGGTAAGGTGGCCCCCAAAACATACACGATAACCTGCATACCTGTTCATCACATGAGTGTAAGGATAGTTGAATAGGAACAGCTGGTTGTAAATGGTGAGTAAATGATCAGCCAATGTTCAAAGTAATATATGATAAAATGAGAAAATATAAAGACTAATCAGAAGACAACATAGAAAAGGAAATAGTTTAGCTGCTATGGTCTTTGTACTTCTCCATTCAGAATTTTCTTCTGTTTCTTACATCTGGAGTGAACAGAATCTATCTATGTATTTACTGGTATATTTTTGCATTAATATATACCTGTGATGGCGAACCTGTGGCACGCGTGCCACAAGTGGGTATGTGAGTTCAGGTCCGGGGGTCACATGCGCATGCACAGGGGACGCATGGAATTATGGGTGTGGGCACGCACGTGCCCCCTCTTTTGGCACACACACCAAAAAAGGTTCGCCATCACTGATATATACCATTAAAATTATGGGACTGTTATTTAACAGTGACAAAATAGCTTTCTCCCAATTAGTACAATGAAAACCTAACTACAGTATAAGCTGACCTGAATTCAGTTCTGATTCTCAGAAAAGCACCTGGATTTGAAACTCTTTAATTTAACTCTAGTTAGTTATTAGCTTCTGGTTGAGGGAAAGTTCTTGAAAGCCAATCCTGATATATTTATTTCCCTTTTAACTTCCCTTGTGACTTCCATCTACCCTGGCAGTTCCCCATGAAGATAGTCAAACAAATCAAAGAATTGAAGCATTCAATCATCCTATTTTAGTTCCACCTTTCTATAACATTATTGGTCAACACAATGGTTTCCACACATTGTTAAGCCATGCTGAATTAGGTTGAATTGGATTAGGTTAGGCTTTATGCAGTGTGTGAATCTAGACATTGTGGCTTGTATCCCAGGGTTTACAGTGTGTGAATCAGCCATAGTAGATTATTCAACATAGTTAAAATGATTATTTTGTGTGATATACAAATTCATCTTCTTATGTTTGTTAATAATGGCAGCTTTGATGCTAAAGTCTCCTTTATCTCCTTTATCTTAACTACAATATGGCCTAGTATGTGTCTTGTTTCTGCAAATAGCAATAGCACTTTCTTTTTTTCTTATATACCGATATAATAATTGAATAAGATTCAATTATTTTTAGGCTTACCTATATTCAACAATTAAAAATTAGCTACCAAGTTCTAACTTGTATTAGATTAATATAAAACTTTGGCATGTCTCAAGATGAATGAAATTAACATAAATGTTATCTGGAACACTTTGAGTTACACAATAATTGACAAAAATAGATTTCCAAGTGTCTGGATCAGAAGATTCTTTTAACACTCTGCCTACTTGGTTTGTCAATCCAAAAATAAATAACTAGCAGACTTGAGGCTATTTTAGTCCCTAATGAACTTTTTAAAGAGTGTTTGGTGATGTTTTTCAAACTAATTATTCATAGCTTTTATAGCTATTTGGAGTTTAGTTTATATTGACCTACAATCTACCATTTCCTGTTTATTGCTAATTTTAATTTAGTATCCTGTATACAAAATATTTGACCAAGTTTCTACCTTTTCCTTATGCACTGTTTATTTTCAATAATCCCTACAGACTTATTTTTCCTCTTGATTACATGCAAATAAAACTGCAGGATGATACCACTTAGCTTAGGAAGAAGTATACTGCAAAGACATTTTTCTCATGGGCTCCACTAGGTTTTATGAGCTATTTCCAAATGAAATAGCCTTGTCACATTGAGCCAGGAAATGGGGGAAGCTATGTACTGAATTAAATAACTAATTATTTTACCCAATTAGTCATTATAACTTGATGCTCAATTAAAACCCATCTGTGTTATGCTGTAATGTCCAAATTATTCATTCTCCCTTCAGTATAATATCATAAAACAAATGTGGATGGTGCAGAAAATATTTGTGTTCATTACTCATCAGGATAGTTCCCTATGCAGTTGGGATGGCAATAAAATTGGAAACAGGGTTGGTCATCTGGGCTGGTCCAGATTTAAGTGAACTACACCTTCCAGCATCCCTCACCTTTGGCTAAACTGGCTGATGATGGTTATTCAGGAACATCGACTAAGCTACAAATTCCCATTCCTGATATAATGTGTTGCTATAAGCAGCTCTCCTTGGATGACCCTTCTGAGGTCCCCTCCCTTAATCTTAGGCCTATCAGCCCCCCAATCTATTCTTGGCTTCTGGCATATGTTTATAACTCAAATATATCCTAAATTTAGTCCACGGCAGAGTCTCAATAGTGTTATAAAAACCAGTAATAAAAAATCCCATTATTATTAAGACATTTTGCTATCTTAAGTTTCAGAATAACAGAATTGGAAGGAACCTTGGAGGTCTTCTAGTCTAACTCCCTGTTCTGGCAGGAAACCTTATACCCATGATGGCGAACCTATGGCACGTGTGATGGAAGTGGCACGCAGAGTCATCTCTCCGGGCACACCAGCCGTCGATTGTTGCTCTTCCGGGTTCCAGCGTGCATGTGCTGGTCTTCGCGCACGCATGCGCACCAGAAACCGGAAGACAAGGTGACCGGTGCACATGTGCATGCCAGAAACCGGAACTGCTCTTCCGCTTTCCGGTGCTCCCACGCGTGCGCGCTGGGGAGCTGCTCTTCCGGTTTCCGGCACTCCCCCCCTGCGCATGCGCGCACTCTCCCATTTCGGCACTCGGTTCGCCAACACTGCCCTATACCATTTCAGACAAATTGTTGTCCAATCTCTTCTTAGAAAAGAAAACAAGAAAATCCAGTACATCTGGATAAACTTCCGGGGCTTCCGGGGTGGAGCTTCCGACGGTAGGGCGAGGGAGAGCAGAGCTCCGTCGCCCGAATCCACATTCCATGAAATTTGGAGCCCCCGACCCAAAGTCCAGCTTAATTTTGGGAGGGGAAACGACTAAGGAAGATCTACGCATAGCCCAGGATCATCGGGACGATTAAATCCGCTCGATACGAAGACTGGGCAGTCCTACAAGCTCCAGGCTGCAAGATCCATCGTCGCCATTATGGTAGCGGGTGTGGTGCCGGGGAGCTCAAACAACTCTAACAACTCTAACAACTCTAACAAGACAAGAGGTATCGTTTGGGGAGTGAAAATTGGAGGTCAGCGGCTTAAGAAACCAGGCGCTAAGATTTTCAACTGCTTGAAGACTGGGGGATTTCCTGATATACCCCTGATCTTAATAGGCGCTCTGTGTGACGGCGATTTTTGGGAGAGCTATTTGCAATCTAGCACCCGATCGCGAGGGAACGCTGGCCGGTCCAAGGAAGATCGTTTTAATGATTGTGAGAACTGTGGGAACTGTGAGAACTATTACCACTTAATTTTAAAGTGCCTGGCCACCCCACAACCTTCCAGACGGGGGCTGGTGCAGTCTGAGACTTTGGTGCCTTTGCTAAGTGCGGCCACTGCCTCTGTAATCAGCGCAATATTTTCTATCTGGCGGCGTGACCGCCGCGACTACGATTGCGAGGCCTCTTTTAATCAAAGCAACTTTATTTGCCTGTGGGGATTTTGCCTGTGGGGACTTTGCTTGAGGGGTTTTTCCCCGCGTTTCATCTACTGCGTCAGCTGTTTACCATCTTTGCTGTGGTGTCCTTCATCTGGGACGTGGCTTCTACCATTTCGATTGGAGCAGCGTTTTGCATTTGCTGCTATCGGCGCCATTTTTGTTCCCACGAGGTTGCTGACGGCTGAGACCAAATATAAGGCCCTGTGTAGTCTCATGAGGACATATGTGAAGAATACGAAAGCTTCGCTAAGAACTATTACCAGCCTTGGGGCAGATGTCGGGAAGAACGGAACAGCTAATGAAAAAACTGAAAGAATTAACTTTTAAATTAGTTGGGGAGGCTGGCACTTTTGCACCCCCATATATTGAAACTGCTTTTTACCCTTGTTTTTTTTTATATATATTTTATATTTTTATCTCACCTCAGGGGGGAATTATGTATGGGTTATGTGTGTGAGCTGGATTAGGGTTGATTGGGTTGATATGAATGTAATGTGTTATAGATAAAAATTGAAGGAATGAGTGAGTCCGGGGCTGGGATCCTGCCCCCCTCTGCTGAGTGTGGAAACAGAAGCGGAGGGGTGTGTGGGACCAACCCCGGGCCCAGTATGAGTGGAGTGTATGGCCTGCCGGGAGAACGGAGGACCAGCGGGGGAGGGGAGGGGATCTCTGGGGGTAGTGGGAGTAGGAGCATTACGGTCATAACAGGGAGGGGTAGGTATGGCGGGAGCAGAGGGGTAGGCCGCTCTCGGGGAACGAGGATTCGCTGTTTACAAGCGATTCCTTGTTCTGGCCCCTCTGATATGGTTCCATCTAGCTCAGCCCGAGTACCTGGTAACCAGGGATGTCAGGGCCCCGGGCTCAAGCTGCTGCTGTTGAATGCCAGGTCGATTATGAACAAGGCCCCCCTTGTACGGGATCTAATCCTGGAAGAGGGGGCTGACCTGGCATGTATTACTGAAACCTGGCTGGGTCAGGAGGGGGGGGGTCCCCCTCTCCGAAATGTGCCCGGACGGGTTTTCAGTCCAGCATCAGCCGCGACCCCAGGGAAGGGGTGGAGGAGTGGCTATTATAGCTCGCCAGAACCTTTGCCCTCGAAGGAGCCCTGCCCCGGAGATTGTTGGGTGTGAGACGCTCCTTCTGAAGTTGGACTTAGGGGTTCAGGTGGGCCTTTTGTTAACGTACCTGCCTCCTAGCTGCGTTACAAAGGCCCTGCCTGTTCTGCTTGAGGCGGTTGCGGGGCTGGCGATTGAGTTCCCCAGGTTGATGGTGCTGGGGGACTTTAATCTGCCATCGCCCGGCGAAGCCTCAGGGGCAGTCCAGGAGTTCATGGCTTCCATGACAACCATGGACCTGACCCAAGTAGTTCAGGGTCCGACTCATGAGGGAGGTCACACGCTTGACCTTGTGTTTCTCTCGGGGCAGTGGAGAGATGATCTGAGGCTGAGGGGTTTAGTCACAGTACCCTTGTCGTGGTCAGATCATTTCCTTCTGAGGATGGATTTCATGGCACCACTCCTCTACCGCAAGGAGGCGGGACCGACTAAGTGGTTCCGCCCCAGGCGCCTAATGGAGCCCGAGGGATTCCAGAGGGAGCTTGGGGAAATACCTGAATCCCTGGTACACAACTCGTCCGAGGACCTTGTAGCCACCTGGAATCGGGTGGCAGCGGGGGCCTTGGATCGGATTGCGCCTTTGCGGCCTCTCCGTGGTAGCGGATCCAGGAGGGCCCCTTGGTTTACTGAGGAACTCCGGGAGATGAAGCGCCATAAGAGACGCCTAGAGCGACGATGGAGATCTAGTAAAGCTGAGTCTGACCGGACACTTTTAAGAACTTTCATTAAGTCTTACTTAGTGGCGATAAGGGCGGCAAAATGTTCGCATTTTTCCGCCCTTATTGCGTCCGCTGACTCCCGCCCAGCCGCCCTGTTTAGGGTGACCCGCTCCCTCCTAGCCAAGGAGGGTGGCGAAGATCCCTTGCAGGGCAGAGCTGAGGAATTTTCTCGGTTTCTGGCGGATAAAGTCACTCAGATTCGGACAGACCTGGACTCCGATTGGGCAGTACAGGCAGAGGTGACAGGGGCAGGTCTTAGTCCTGTTATATGGGAGGAGATTGAACCGGTGACTCCTGATGATGTAGACAAGGCCATAGGAGCGATGAGTTCCGCCACTTGTTTATTGGACCCGTGTCCATCCTGGTTGGTTTCGGCCACCAGGGAGGTTTCACGCGGCTGGCTCCAGGCGTTGGTCAACGCTTCTCTGAGAGAGGGGTCCATCCCGCGGCCCTTAAAAGTCGCTGTGGTGAGGCCCCTCCTCAAGAAGCCTTCCCTGGACCCAGCGGATTTAAAGAACTTCCGTCCGGTCTCCAACCTTTCCTTCGCGGGGAAGGTTGTAGAGAAAGTGGTGGCACTCCAACTCCTACGGCTGTTGGATGACACTGATTTTCTGGATCCCTTTCAATCAGGTTTCAGGCGCGGCTACAGTACGGAAACGGCTTTGGTCACTCTGATGGATGACCTCTGGCGAGCCCGGGATGGGGGTCATTCCTCCATCCTGGTGCTACTTGACCTCTCAGCGGCTTTCGATACCATTGACCATGGTATCCTTCTGCGTCGTCTCGGCGAGGTGGGAGTGGGCGGCACTGTGTTACAGTGGTTCTCCTCCTACCTCTCTGACAGGACGCAGTCGGTGTTGACAGGGGGGCAGATGTCGAGCCCTAGGCCCCTACTTTGTGGGGTGCTGCAGGGCTCGGTCCTCTCGCCCATCCTGTTTAACATCTACATGAAACCACTGGGTGAGATCATCCGACGACACGGGGTGAGGTATCAGCAATATGCTGATGATACCCAGTTGTACATCTCCACCCCGTCTCAATTCAGGGAAGCCGTCGACGTAATGTGCCGCTGCCTGGACGATGTTAGGGTCTGGATGGGGAAGAACCGGCTAAAGCTCAACCCTGACAAGACCGAGTGGCTGTGGATATTGCCTCCCAAGGATTATGTCAATTGTCCCTCCTTGGTTCTTGGGGGAGAGAAATTAACTCCCTCAGAACGGGTTCGCAATTTGGGTGTCCTCCTAGACCCACAGCTAAAATTGGAGCAACATCTTTCAGCTGTGGCTAGGGGGACCTTTGCACAGGTTCGCCTAGTGCACCAATTGCGACCCTTCTTGGAGAGGGAGGCGCTACTCACAGTCACCCACGCCCTTATCACCTCCCGGCTGGATTACTGCAATGCGCTCTACATGGGGCTACCCTTGAAGAGTATCCGGAGACTACAATTGGTGCAAAATGCAGCTGCTCGTGCCGTGGTGGGTGTGCCCAGGTACACCCATGTAACACCTGTCCTCCGGCAGCTGCATTGGTTGCCCATTAGTCTCCGGATCCAATTTAAGGTGTTGGTCGTTACCTTTAAAGCCCTACATGGCTCAGGGCCAGGTTACCTTCGGGACCGCATCCTGCCGCATACCTCCCTACGACCAGTTAGGTCCCACAGAGTGGGTCTTCTCCAGGTCCCATCAACCAAACAATGTCGGTTGGCGGGGCCTAGGGGGAGAGCCTTCTCTGTGGGAGCTCCCTCCCTATGGAACCAACTTCCTCCGGAGATCAGAGCCATCCCCACCCTGCTGGCCTTCCGGAAAGCAATAAAAACGTGGCTCTTCCGGCAGGCGGGGTGAAAGTGAGACCGAGCATATTATCTCTGGGTCTCCCCCCTTGTTATGAATGTTGGAGATTTTCTTTTTAATTTTTCTATATCTTTTTAACTGTGATGTTTTTATTGTAATAGATTTGGATATGTTGTGAGCCGCCCAGAGTCCCCCGGGAGTTGGGCGGCATACAAATCTATTAAATTAAATTAAATTAAATTAAATTAAACACACTTCTTCGGACAAAAAGCACCACCAAGAGGATTCCACAAACACCTCACTCCAAAGCCTGGGGCAACAGCCCACTTTTTAAATATTTGTTTTTAAAGGAACATCATCAGGGTGGGAAATATTCTCTTCATGACAACAAAAATCCTACTTTGGTATCAGTAACATTAGTGGCTTCCAACTTACCTTAGGTCAGCAGACTAATTTAGGAGACATAGACTGAGCTTCAAGGACACATTGCCTGGCTACCCATTTTGCCTAATGATGTGGCTATTCTTTAGCACTACATCAGAGGTGGGTTTCAGCAGGTTCTGACCAGTTCTGTAGAACCGGTAGCGGAAATTTTGAGTGGTTCAGAGAACCGGTAAATACCACCTCTGACTGGCCCCGTCCCCATCTATTCTCTGCCTCCTGAGTCCCAGCTGATCGGGAGGAAATGGGGATTTTGCAGTATCTTTCCCCTGGACTGGGGTGGGAATGGAGATTTTACAGTATCCTTCCCCTGTCATGCCCACCAAGCCACGCCACGCCCACCAAGCCACGCCCACAGAGCCGGTAGTAAAAAAAATTGAATCCCACCAGTGCACTACATGCAGGACTTTCTAAGACAAAGTGCAATAATGGAGTAAGATTTTTCTGTATCATATACTGTATAGTCTTTTTAAATTGAATTCTTGATTCATTTAGCAGATCATTCATCCATATAGCCAGTATGCTGATGAGTCACTGATATCTGGGCTCTATACAAGCCCTGTTACTTAAGTTCCTTTTAAATAAGAAGGACTATATAAACAGCCAGAATGGAATTGGAACTTACTCTAAGCCACTGGCATTATCCTTAAGTTGCTAGTGCAAACTCACAACTATGTGGTGTTTTGCACTGACATTTATCCTCCATGTATTAATCATTGGTTCTAATGATTATAATTGTTGAAAGTTCTCACTGGCTCCAGATCCCTGTGTTTTTGTTTTGTGGAAATTTTTTGTTGTTTTGTCATTTGGCAATTACTGCTTAGTAAAATATGCAATTACTGTAATGTTAACTTTCCTGGAAACTAGTAACATCTGGGTACATATTAATACACATACACTCATTTTATCAATAAAAGTGTTGTGTATAATCTAGTGCATAGGGGTGTAATTTGCTTGTGGACAAGAGGGACTTTCAAAAGCACAGAGGCTGTGGTGGTAATGCAAGATGACAATGCAAGAGATGGCAATTTTTGGTGCTTTTTATGGATAGGAAAGCAATTGTATTTCAGAGTCCAACAACATTTCAGGCACCGTTGCATAAGTCTGTTATGATAGCATGAGTATCAAAATATCAAAATATTTTAATATGTCTAAAATCTTGTGAGCTCACAAAATCCCATTACCTTTCAGTGATCTCAGCCCAGAGGTCCTATCCAAGCATCCTGAAAGTTAACAAGACTTAGTATTGTATTATTTCAGCCTTTTTATTTTAATTAATACTTTATTTTATTATTGGGTTTTTTGGAGGGTATAATTTATGCCACCTTCTACTGCAGTTATAACAAATAATTTGGGAAGCTGTTTCACCATGAAAAAATGCATTACCAAATTTCAGCAGTGTAGCAGATTTTAGGGGGCTGGAATAAAGTTTTATGTATTTTGTTGAGATAAAGTAATCCAATGCCAGGCTGTATACCAGGCAAATGAGAGAAATAACTAAAGAAATAATTACTAGGACTGTGTTCCTGAGGTAAAAAAAATATTTCAGTAGTGTAAGTCTACTAACTTTTTAAGCTCTAAGTTCTGAAATGTTTTGCAAATTAGAATATTATTTGTTATTTGGATCTCAATTGGTGATTGTGCTAAGAGTCTTAATGGGTTTTTATCTGATATCTGCCTGTTTAACCACATGTTTTCATTTTTATATTCATTTTCTTCCCATACATTAAAAAAATAGCAAAGCGTTTAGCTATGTACCAGGAAGCTGATTCAGAAGATGAAGAAACCTCACCTAAAGTGGGGACATTGTCTCAGCGGGATAGTATTAGCAGCCATCAGAGCATCAAAGTCCCCTACAGGAACCAGAGCGTAAAATCTCATAGACGAACAGGAAGCAGAGTAGAAGCCAAGAGAGCAAGCATTCTTTCAAAGCATACAGCTTTCAGTAGCCCAATGGTAAGTAAGGATGGAAAAGTGATATTTTATTCTAATTGTTCCCTTAGTACCATTATTTTAATCTAATTGCACCCAATCCAACTATGTTTTACTAAACCTGTACATCATGACTTGTCAGACCAGAGGAACCCATGAGACATGTTACCAGTCCACCAAACCAACCTTCTGGTTTTGTTATCTTTGTAGGAATGCAGAAGCTGAGCAACATAAATTCTTAGCTAGTCGAAATGCAGCTGGCAGCTTATATTCTATATTGTAGTACCAGGTATAACGGGGAAGAGAAGACAACAATAAAAGAAGCAACTTGTACTTAACTCATGGACATTAGCTACTTCTTCCTACATTGATTTTACATGGGACTTTCAGTTGACCTTGGTGAACCAGTAGCATTGATTCATTTTCTCTTATGGAAAGCAGTAGGACTCCTAGACCCCAATTTAATAAAGGATGTGCTGTAACCTCATATAGTTCTTTCTGTGAAACAAGAAAAAATGAACTTATGATTTATGGTTTTGATGATTAGACAGAATAGATTATAGAAAGAAGAGAGTTATATTGTAACCATACAGTAAGATATAAATTTTTAATTGTATTTATAATTGCTGTAAAGAGCATCAGAAGCTACTTCTATCTTTTTTCATTTTTTCTGTTTTACTTGTTTTCATTTCATGTATTTTTTACTTTCTCTTTCATTTCTTTCTTATTTATGTTAGTATTAGTCTTCTATCTTTTTTAAAAAAAATCTTTAATAAAATTGTAGAAAAAGGGTGACCTTTTTATTGGTTTTTTTGTGTTCTTATGTCAAATCAATTTATTTCAATCAAATATCATAGACTCTTGGAATTCATCTATTCCATCCAGAGTCTGTTTCAAGACCTTTAATAAAGAATTCACCATTTTATGTATGTGACAGTCCAAACTGAACATCTTTCCTTGTCATTTTAAGCCATTGATTCTAGCTAGTCCTGTCCTCTGGGCAATAGAGAATAAGTGCTTTTCTTCTTATGTGTGACAACCCGTCAGATATTTGAAGACTACTATCATATCCTTTTAATCATCTGTTTTGTAAGTTAAACATTCTCAGATCCCTTAACCATTCACCAAAGTGCACAATTTATGTTTTAAGGTTTTTTTTAACTTTTCCTAATCTTTGATGTTGAAAGCTGCCCAGAGTTGCCTTGGAGTGAGATGAGCGGCAAACAAATTTAATTAATAAATGAATGCATGCATGCACACACGCACACACATACACACCACTGGCAATATGATATGATGCACAACAGGAACAGTTTAGTTTATAAACAATGTTATAGTAAGTTGCATGCCTATAGTCAATTGCACTGAAAGAGACTTCCAATGAATAAATATTACAGTTTGTTTCATAGAAGTGCAATCATAAGGAGTAGTTTTTGCCTTGCTTAAAATTGATTTTCTACCCATATAAAAATGTATCCTTTCAATGGACAACCAAAAAAACCAACAACACTTAATTGTTAAGACAGAAGTTGGATCACAACATCCTCTGGATGAGAAAGAAAGGATTTGCTCAAAGACAAATGGGATTATTGAAGTTAGAGCCCATTTGCAAAACAAGCACATTCTAGAGCAGTGGTTCCTAAAGTGGGCGGTACCGCCCCCCCGGGGGGGCGGTGAGAGACAACGGCGACAGGGGGGCGGTGAGAGGGGCCAGGGGGGCGTTAGGTGGTTTGCTTTGCACTTGAAGCTCCCTCACGTTCCTCGCTCTTGTGTGCAGGGCAGCCCATTCTGAAAGAAAATTTCAGAATGGGCTGCCCTGCACACAAGAGTGTGGAATGCAACTGAGTTACAAGTGCTGGGTATGATGCCCTTCTTGTGGCCCGCCCAGCCCCCGCCCAGGCTCCGCTCCACCCCGCACTACTGGTCATCGCAAACTGCGTCCCACCATGTGACAGGCGTCCTACCTAGCACTTGAAGCTCTCTCGCGTTCCTCGCTCTTGTGTGCAGGGCAGCCCATTCTGAAAGAAAACGCAAGATGTTTTCTTTCAGAATGGGCTGCCCTGCACCCAAGAGCATGGAATGCGACAGAGTTACAAGTGTTAGGTACTGAGCACGGCACAGCGATGAGGGAAGCCGACCGCTCCCAAAGCTGCTCGGGCGAGCACTCGCAAACCCGTGGAAAGGCTCCGCTGCGGAATCTGCGCGTCCCTGTCACCTAGCAACCCAGCGTGCGCAATTTGGCGGGCTCCCCTCCGGCATGGCACACCCGCGTATCTCAGCCCAGCTGCCCCCCGACATCGACCCCACCAAGGTGCCTGTGGCCTTCGGCTGCTGAGGCCTCCCCAAGCTTCATGAAGTGCTGCAGCACACGGCAGCCGGCCTTGATGGCACTCTGCGACCTGGTGCATGACCAGGAGAAAGCTTACCAAGCCATCGGCCTGGGTGAGTGGCGGCAGCCTGGCCACAGCTGGCAGGAAGAAAGGGAAGGGAGGGAAAAAGGAAAGAAAAAGGAAAGAAAGAGAGAGGGAAGAAGGAAGGAAGACAGAAAGAAAGAAAAAGAACGATGGAAGGAAGGCAGGAAGATAGACAGAAAAATGAGGGAGGGAGGGAAGAAGGAAAGAAAGAAAAAGAAAGATGGTAGAAAGGAAGGAAGACAGACAGAAAAAGAAAGGAGGGAGGGAAGGGAAGGGAGGGAAGAAGGAAAGAAAGAAAGAAAGAAAGAAAGAAAGAAAGAAAGAAAGAAAGAAAGAAAGAAAGAAAGAAAGAAAGAAAGAAAGAAAGAAAGAAAGAAAGAGGAAGACAGAAAGAAAGGAAGATGGTAGGAAGGAAGGAAGACAGACAGGAAAAAAAGGAGGGAGGGAAGGGAAGGGAGGGAAGAAGGAAAGAAAAAGGAAAGAAAGCGAGGGAGGAAGGAAGGAAGACAAAGAAAGAGAAAGAAAGATGGTAGGAAGGAAGATAGAAAAAGAAAGGGAGGGAAGAAGGAAAGAAAAAAGAAAGAAATATGGTAGGAAGGAAGGAAGACAGAAAGAAAGAAAAAGATGGTAGGAAGGAAGGAAGACAGACAGAAAGAAAAAGAAAGAAAAAAAGAAAGATGGTAGGAAGAAAGACAGAAAGAAAAAGAAAGAAGGGGGAAGGTAGAGAAGAAAGAAAGAACGAAAGACTTACGACTACAATTGAGCCTAACATTTTGGTTGCTGAGCAAGAGCATTGTTAAGTGAGTTTCACCACACTTTAAAAGTTGCCCATGCCCACCCGGTCACCTGACCACTAAGCCATGCCCACCTGAGGGGGTGGGGTGGGAGCGGTGAGGATGAGTTTGTAGCACCAAGGGGGCGGTGGACTGAAAAAGTTTGGGAACCACTGTTCTAGAGGTTTGGGAAGGTATAGCAGACAACCAGCGATATGCAAATTGTTCACTCTGCCACTTTTTTTTATTCCAGGAAAAAGATATCATGCCTGATCCTAATTTGCTACAAAAAGTAAAAGAATGTGCAAAGTACCTGCGAAATCACGATCAACCATTATCCCAACTGTCCCCTGAACTTTCAGACATCTTTGACTTTTTCATAGCTTTGACAATCTGCAATACAGTGGTGGTTACATCTCCAAATCAACCACGACAAAAGGTAAGTTAGGCCTGCTGTTGAACTGATTATTATGAGGAGTCCTTGGTGTTCTCTGAGCTTGGTTGTTTTCTTGTAGACATTTCATTATCCAAACTTGGTAACATCTTCAGTGCTAGTAAGGAGTGGAGTTTGCTCTCAGTTTATATTCTAGTGGCTTGCCCTGTCAGTGTTGGTGGGGTGTTGGTTAGAGACTTTTTGGTTGGGTTGTTTACTGTTGGCTTATTTGGCAGTTACTTGATTGAGGTAACGTTTACTTGATTGTTGGTCTGATGTTAATCTTGGAGTTAATCTATGCTCATCTAGATGCTGATCATTGATGGAGAGATGCTTAGGTCTTTTTGTTCCCTTTTTGGCTGGTTGATTGTCTATTTTGCATAGTCTATAGATATTGTTTATGTCTATGTGTGCATTTATGGCTAATTTGTCAGAGTGCCAGGCCTCTAAAAATGTCCTAATGTTTTTGAACTTGGTTTGGTCTAGGATGGTCACAGTTTCCCAACTGAAACTATGGTTAAGTTTGTCCATATATTGTGTAATTAAAGAGTTTTCATCATGTCTTATGACTTCTAGTTGCTGTTCATGGATGCATTCTGCCAGTCTTCTGCGTGTTTGTACTACATAGTGATTGTTGCAGTCATTATACTATATGTTGTAAATGACTCTTGTTTTTTTCTTCTGAAGCTGCTGGGGCTGTTAGTTTACTTAGTATGTTTTGAAGGGCTTTAGTTGGCTTGAGCCTCTAAGATCACCCACAGCAACACTGACAGGACAAGCCACTAAAATATAAACTGAGAGCCAACCCCACTCCTTACTAGAATTGATGATGTTACCTAGTTTGGGTAATGAAATATCTGCAAGAAAACAACCAAGTTCAGAAAACACCAATAACTCCTCATTTCAATCCTGAGCTACAAATATTCTCCTTTATTGGAATTGATTATATATGCACCATGAGCCTATATCCTAAATTAGGAATAAGCCTTAATTTAGTTAGACTTATTCCTAAATTATTGTAAAGCTAGACCCTATGTATGCCTTCCAGACATTTTTATAATGGCCTATTGTTTCCATGAGATTTCTTTTGAAGGGCACGCAGAAAAGATTGTTCACCTCATTAATCTGATTGCAACAACTTAAGTTAAAAGCATGGGAGTTTAAAGGATTTCAGAAATCATTCAATTCAGTCTGTCGACCTTCACCCAACTGGCAGGATTAGAGTCAATTAGACAAGTTCACAAGAAGTTCTGATAATTAACTACTACTGAAGAAAAGTAAATAAGCCATATTAAAAATATTCCTGTGAATGCTGTGTTTCAAGAGCAAGTCTTATACATAGCAAAAAAGTTAATTATTTTTATTCTTTCTCTTTACTGCCCTATATAACAAACTGCCTGGCCCACCTTTCCCCGCCTCCCCCCACAGGAAAAAGGTTCCAGTTTCCTTGGGACCTTTTTTTCCAAGAGGATTTGCTATTCTGTTTTCTCTGTGGAAAAACTTTCACGTGGCATGCTGTGAATGCAGAAAATCTATAACTACCGCCATCTTGATAGAGTTAGTTAGTTAGTTAGTTAGTTAGTTAGTTAGTTAGTTAGTTAGTTAGTTAGTTAGTTAGTTAGTTAGTTAGTTAGTTATATGCTTTCCCTGTCACTGATAAGGCAACTCTGAGTGACTTACAAACCATAAAGATAATTGTACAACATCTATTTAAAATCCTCAGTCAACCCAAAGGAATGCCTATCTCCAGACAATGTCTGTTCCACTGTCAAATAGCTTGTATTCTTAGACTGAATGTTAGGAAAACTCTTCTGAATATTTTTTTTTACATTTTTAAATGCATAGTTTCAATTCCTAAGACCTGGAACAATAGTAAGGAAATTATCTACAATGGTTCTTTGAAGGGAGCTTCCATATTGCCTTAAGCACCTTCATTCTTCCTTTTAGTATTCTGTTTCCTAGCATCAATCATATTAATTACCCTCTTTTCAATACATTTCATTTTGTTGATATTCTTTTTAAGTTGTAATGCTCAAAACCAGAGACATTTGAAGCAATGATGTTCCTGATGTTATTATTTCCAGGCCACATCAGGAGAATTTTATATAGACAGGAGAGAGAGATATTTTATTTGCAATCCATTTTATTATGAATGTAAAAGTACAATCCATGAAAGGCTCCAAACAAATCCAAAGCAAACAGAGCAAGGAAAGATACAGAAATACTGATGTGGGGAGCAATTAATCTTTGTACTATAATCACAACAGAATTATGAATTCCCTACTGTTCCTCTATCCCATATGCATTCTGATAAAAGCTCTTGCTTCATTATTGTTTTGTGTTTGTTTTATTTTGTTTTATTAATCTTTTGCAAGAAGAAGGTTTTTTAGAAATGTAAGTATATATTTGGACCCGAGAACATGAATTTCAAAGGACATATTAGGGAAATAATAACCAGTTACATAATTTTTCTTCTTATTGATCTGGTTTAGCTGTTGATCTGTTAAATGTCTACCAGTGAAGGAAAATTAGACCTAGAAGTTATTCTTCATTTATTTTCCACACACAAGGTTATATTTGAAAATTCTCATTGAATATCAGTGTATAAGCTACATCAGTATGTGTTACTCTGGATTTTGGGGATTTATCCTGTCTAACAATCTTTGTTCTGTTCCAGTTCCCCAGTTATGAACTGTTAATCATCTTCTCTGAACTGAAGAAAATATTTGTAAACATTCACTCTGTTGTTGGGTTCACACATCTGACATAAAATAGTTTGTGCTTGGCATCATTTGATGGGTGAGCATCAGGTGTTGAAAAAATTATAGTTGTTTGGAGTAGTAAACTCCAGACTTAGAGTAGTTTATTGTAACCTTATTTATTGCAATTGTGGCTTAGTATGTGTGTGAAGGGGAACATATGGTATGGTTTTATCTTGCTTCTTATTCCACATCTATTTGTGTTCCCCACTCAGGCTTCTGTCCAATTTAATGCAAAAAACACTAAGAAAGGAAGGAAGATAAACCCAAATTTGGATAGGCAAGCTATTGTTATTTTGCTTTTAAATCCTGATATGTTATAGACTCTGAATTGTTTCTCACTTTTTCTGCGCACTCTGTTTAAAAACAGCAGGTCAAATGTGAGCACAACCATAAACAAAGAAACCAAAAATATCTCATACCACTTATTGGTCTTTTTTTTTTGAAGGTCAGAATCAGATTTGAAATGAAGTCTCCAGTAAAGACAATTGAAGATTTTATTCGGAGATTCACACCCAGCCGACTGACCTCCGGATCAAACAGTAGTAGCTCTTCAAGCCTGGCAACCAGCAAATCAAGCCAACGGACTAGCTCAGGTGTTCTTTCTCCAGGGTCTGCAGAATGCACTTTATTAAAACTAGAAAAGTTCTCCAACTCTTCCCAGCTGAATAACAATGTTTACAGTTCCCAACAAGCTACCTGGACCTCAGAAATTGGGGTGGAAGGGGGAGAACTGCGCTATGAAGCCGAGAGCCCTGATGAAGCTGCCCTTGTCTATGCATCCAGGGCATATGAGTGTGCTTTAGTTGGCAGGCTGCCTGACCAGGTGTCAATCGAGCTACCTCACCTGGGAAGACTCACCTTTGAAGTTCTACACATCCTGGGCTTTGACTCCATCCGGAAAAGAATGTCAGTGGTTGTCAGACATCCTCTTACAAATGAAATAAATGTTTACACTAAAGGAGCAGATTCTGTAATCATGGACCTCCTCCTGCCCTGTTCATCAGGTAAAAAACTATTTTTAGAGTAAAATATACAATAATCTAAGAATGACTCATTCGGCCATAGTGCTGGTGGAATTGGGGAGGTGGGAGAGCTTTGTAAATGTTCAGAAATTACACTAATTGCAGTTTCTTTTATGAGCTCTTCAGAAGAAATATCCAACGGGAAGTAAAAAAGAAAGTGGATTTCACCTATATGCATTTTCAAATCAAATCAAATGTTTCACCAAAAGAACAAAATGTGCAGTATAATATTGCAACACTTTCTCTCCCCTACATATTTGCACAACATACATATCACAAAGCGGTGAAATTTGCATCATAATGCATGTTTCGGCCAACGCCTACGGTCATCCACCTCTCCATGCACTCAATATATTTTATTACTAGGTATTTTCTGTCAGTATATTTTAATTCTGGGGGCGCTATACATTTTTCATTGTAGCTCCTGAGTCGTCTTTCATTTTGTGGCTGTGTATTTTACACTAGTTAATTCAGACAACACCTTCCATACAGAGATTACCATGCTTTTAAAGTGGATCATGACTCTTAAATCTGTTGGACATTCACCTGAAAGTGTGGAAAGCTTAAACCTGACATAAAAATGAAGCTATGCCAACTGCCCTGCTTCTCATAAATGGGGACCCTAATAAAGTTAGCACACAGATTGCACTTGACAGTTGTATTTCTGTTCCAGGGAGTTGGAGAGAAACAGCAGAAATCTTGATGTGTGGTCTTGTTCTTTGTACATGTTGAGTTCTTGACATGGATGCCATAACAAGGCTATTGCTGGAAATAACTTAATTACAGCTAATATTCAGAGCCACCACTAGCTTTAACTGAACTTAAGCCAGTAGATTTTTGCTATTTACTTATGATAAACCCTCCTTGGAACTAGTTTGTTCATGTGATACAGTAAAGCATAATAGGCTTCTCCTTTCTTGTTAGCATTAGGAAGAATTATTTGAATCTTCAAATATGTCATTGTGTTAAGAATCTCCTAATTGCATGTTGAGAACTCTTGAGAAAGGTTTTGAAAATTGAATTTTGGATCATATCCAGGATTCATTTTTCATTTGGTTTAAATGCTCCTCATAGTTGTACACAGACATCTAAAGAATGTGTGTGGGCATATATTTTTACTGGCCTACTGAAGCTAGCATAACTTCTTCCAGTATTTCAACTTGCCCTTACTCTGACCTTCCTAAACTGATAAGGCAGGGCTCTTAATTACAAGGAAAATGTACTTAAATTCATGCTTTATTCTTTCAGTACAATATGGAAAAGTTAATGGTGGAATCCACTTGTGTGGCAATATAAGGTCCTTATATAGTCCTTACTTCTCTTCCATATATTAGGAAGCTCCTTTTAATTTTCATTCTTGAACACCTGCAAAAGGTTACTCTAGAGATAAACAGAGATTCTGGGGCAAAGAGATGTTTGAATGTCACAAAATGGCCAACTGATATGGCATAGCCAATCACAAAGTACTATTTACCTGAAACCATGCTAATGAGATTTCCTGCCATTATCCTCTAGACCAGCGGTTCTCAACCTGGGGGTCGCGACCCCTTTGGGGATCGAACGACCCTTTAACGGGGGTCGGGAGACTTTGCCTGGATGCCGCCATTTGGGTTCTTTTACCCTTTGTGCATGCGCAGAATGCTTTGCGCATGCGCAGAGGTTAAAAGAACCCAAATGGCGGCTGTGGGGCAGGGAAGGGGTCGCGGCGGCGGGTGTGGTGGCGGGGTGGGGCGGGGCGGGGGCAGGTCACCGCATTAGGAAGGTTGAGAACCACTGCTCTAGACTGTTTCTATACCCACCATGTTTACTTTCTTTATTGTTATTTATTTATATTTATTAAGAATTTTACATACACTAAAAGTCAAATCCAAAGGAAAAAAAGAGAAAAGAGAAAGATGAAAGATGAAAGAAGGGTAGGGTATGGTAGGGTAGGGTGGGATGGGATGGGATGGGATGGGATGGGATGGGATGGGATAGAGGGAGGGAGGGAGGATTATGAAATATAATTTTCTATTTCCTCCCTCTTAATTACTCCAGAAATTCCTTCAACCCATTATTTAATTCTCATCTTTTCAATCATTAAATTCACATTAAATGACACAACAGGTCAGTTGTGTCATTTCTGCCAGTTCCAACGTTTTTACAATCTACTCTTCCATTGTTGGACAACATATTTATTTTCTACAAAATTGGGGAGAGTGAGGTATTATTTAATACAAAATCTGCACTTGTTTTGTAGCACCTCCACTTCACATTAATTTTATTCAAATTGAATTTTTTTAAAAAAACAATCACCTGGCAAATATCAAGATTAGTATCTATAGCCTTGAAATGTGTTAAATATAGAATAAAAGTGATCTAACTTCAACAACCACAGAGAGGCACATTAGGTAATTAAAATAAAGGGATGGGCTTATTAACAGCATATAGTTACCTAACTGAACCAACAGTGTGAATTTTTTATCTGAAAAGTATGTCAAAGATATATGAACATACTGTGAGACAGAATACATATATAATCTGCAGTGGTGGGTTTCATTTTTTTTATTGTCGGTTCTGTGGGCGTGGCTTGCTTGGTGGGCTTGATGTGACTGAGTGGGCGTGACCAACTCAACATCATGGCAAGGTGGGGTGGCACCTTGTTGTGAGTGACATTGAGTTGGCTGTGCCCACTCAGTCACATGACCGATGCTGCAGAGACATAGCAATTTCCTACGTACCTCCCCCCCTTTGGGATGACAAAATAAAAGCCTGCCTGCTGAGCCTGCCTGCCGAGCAGCCCGGACTGGAAAATGCATGGCTAGGATGGAGGAACATTTAACAAGCTCCAAACTGTAGCTGCAAGCCATGGTTTTTTGGGGGGGGGGTTGTTTTTTGCCAAAAGCCCCTCGGAGATGCACTATTTTTTATGGAATAATTTCTGCACCACCAAATCTTACTGTACCTTATTGTTGCAGCGCTGCTTGTTGCTGCTGTGGTCGTCGGGGCTGCCCAAGTAAAGAACTGCACCGGCTCAGCTCAGGGTGACTGTGAGGAGCAAGAGGGGAAGCCAAAGCACTCACCCCACAGCGGCCAACTTCACGCGCTCTCGCTCCTGTGTGCGCTTTCCCGCTCCGGTTCGGCACTCCCAGCATGTGCAAGGAGTGAAGGGAGGCAGACACCGCGCTGAGAAGCCAAGAGCAAAAGTGGCGGCGAGGACGACCGGGGCATGTGACGTGTCCCTCCGCATTCCCCTCCTGAGTAACAGCCAGGGCTTCACCCCCTCCTCTTTTCCTCAGAGGTGCAGTGTCTGACTCCAAGTCCTTGCGGAGGGACACACACATACACACACGTGCCCCTGTTGCCCCTGCTGCTGCTACTTTTGCTCTCGGCTTCTTCTCGGCGCTCTTCAATTAGATCGCCAGTGCCTCCTCTTTTCCTCAGAGGTGCAATGTCTGCCTCCAAGTCCTTGCGGAGGGACACACACACATGCCCCTGTCTCCCCCGCTGCCGTTACTTTTGCTCTTGGCTTCTCGGCGCTCTTAAAGTCGATCTTGAAGAGCTGAAAGACGTTTCTTTAGATCATTGCCAAACTCATCATTGGGAGAGGTGTAGGCTAGCCCCTGAATATGCGAGAAGTCTGGGCAAAGCTCTTCCAAAGTTCAGCCAAGTCTTCTCCTCCTTCTCGGCCTCGTATCACAGAGCAAACACGGACAGTTGCACACACCTCACGGCACACACACCTCATGGTGTGCGTGTTTGTTCATACACGTTAAGGCCAAGAAGGAGGAGAAGACTTGGCCAAACTTTGGAAGAACTTTGCCCAAGATTTCTCATATATTCAGGGGCTAGCCTATACCTCTCTCAACGATGAGTTTAGTGGCGATCTAAGGAAACGTCTTCCAGCTCTTCAAGATCAACTTTAAGAGTGTCGAGAAGCCGAAAGCAAAAGTAGCATCAGCGGGAGCGACAGGGTGTGTGTGTGTCCCTCTGCAAGGACTTGGAGGCAGACACCGTGCCTCTGAGGAAAAGAGGCGGCAAAGCCCTGGCTGTCACCCGCAAGGGGACCACGGAGGGACATGTCACATGCCCCTGTTGCCCTCGCCTCCGCTACTTTTGCTCTTGGCTTCTTGGCACGGTGTCTGCCTCCCTTCACAATCCTTGCACAGTGCTGCCGTTGCCGCCATGTTCTTTGCGCATGCACATCCCATTGGACTTGCAAGGCAATGGGATGCGCGTGCATGAAGAATATGGTGGCAACGACATGGATAAAATAAGTATGGCAGAATTTTGTGGTTTTGCCTTCCAGTGATATATCTGGTTTTATATGATGCAGTATTTGCTTGTTTGTCATGTTTTCTGCCTTGGAATGCACAGGAGCCTTCTCCAACACAACAGTTTGAATGAGTCAATTTTCCTCCTGTCTAGTTTTTACAGCTTTCGCTATTATAGGCAGCTATGGGAAACATGATAGCGTCTTTTGCAATTTTACAATTAATAGCATTTGCAAATGTTATTAATGAATAAAATATATTCTATAGGCATTTGTGCTGCTAATGAAACAAGACATTGAAATAAAAACAAACTTTTTAGATTTGGTAGTCAGATTGGATTGTTTCCTGTGACACATTTGCATGGTATGTTTGCATGAAATTTAATCTTCAGATTTTTGACAGATGCTTGTTTCAGCGCAAATATCTTGCCATAATTATTTTAATATTTCTGGAAAAGCTGGAGAAAATTACTTCAAAGATTTTCTGTAATGAAATGTCAAAGGAAGAAGCATGAACCTTTTTTGCCTTTTAAAAACCAAACTAGAAGAAAGTTACAGGATTAAGAAATGTAGTTGAAGTAAACTTTTCTGATGAGGCTATTTGTATTCTGTGTAAAAACATCTGCCTGGATGCTAGTTTTTCTGACCATGAAAGTTTTGCTGGTGCAAAATAGCTCAATAATTAAAGTTTATCATGAAGGAGTGTTTGAAAGATTTATTGGGCACCCCTGTGCATTCATCATAGCAACACTTAATATTTTAGCTGGCATAGACCTTAACATTATTCAGTGTTATACTAGATGGCGTTTTTATAAAAGTTTACTAAATGGCTTTTACTTTTGTTGTTTGATAGAAAGAATCCTTTTTTAAAAAATGAAAACATAATTAAGGGTTTTTTCTGTACTGTCAAGTCAGATTCCTAGCAATTACCTGCACAGGTTATTTCTATATTCTTGGCAAGATTTCACATGATTTTCCACTTCCTTTTTCCTGGGGCTGAGAAAGAGTGACTGGCCCAAAATTATTCACCTAGCTTTGTTCCTAAGGTAGGTCTAGAACTAAGGTGACCAGATTTTATTTTTTGTAAAGCGGGACACCATTGACGGGGGGGGGGGTTCTAGGGGAGCAAGATGGGAGGGGTCTGTCTCTCTTATCCTGCAGCTTTGTGCACACACCCCAAACAACCCCCCCTTCATCGCAGCCAGGGGTGGATTCCTACTGGCGCAGGCTTACCTGTTCGTTGCCGCATAGGGCCCAGGGATGAAATCCTGCCGGTTCGACCGGGCCAGTCGTTCGGCATAGAGCCGATGGAACTGGCGGCGGTCGCAGCGCGGGGCTTCTCCCGCCCGCTTCCCCCGCCCGGCTGGATGCCGCCATTCGGGTTATTTTGTCCTCTGCGCATGCACAAAGCGTTCTGCGCATGCACAGAGGGCAAAATAACCCGAATGGCGGCGTCCAGCCGGGCGGGGGAAGCGGGCGGGAGAAGCCCCGCGCTGCGACCGCCGCCAGTTCCATCGGCTCTACGCCGAACGACTGGCCCGGCCGAAAAAAGCGGGACTTTTTTGAAACGCCACGGGACGCGGGACAAGTTATTAAAAAGCGGGACTGTCCCGCCAAAAGCGGGACGTCTGGTTACCTTATCTAGAACTCACAGTCTCTAAGTTTCTCACCTGGAGTTTTTAAACTGGTTCTCAACATAAGTATTACATTTCCAAAAAGACAGCTATTGCAATTAATCACTAGTGAGGCCTTCACTGTCTATGCTTTGACAGTGTATATAAAGCCTCTGTCTGTCTGTCTACCTGGCTGGCTGGCAGATATAGTGCTCTCCTAATTCTACATTAATCTGAGCAGCTCAATGATAAATAATAAAAATGTCATAGAAAATCTCAGAGAAAAGCTATGCCATATACTTAAAATAATTCTTTTCAACAACACAAACCTGGGACTTCATAGAAGGAGTTAGCAATTCTGAAAACCAAAGGGAAGAGAATAGTCATGTTAAAACTACTGGATTAGTACTAATTTTAACTGTTCTTTTGTTATTTCCAGATGACGCCCGAAACAGGCATCAAAAGAAAATCCGAAGCAAAACTCAAAGGTTTCTTAACTTGTATGCTGCTGATGGTCTGAGGACATTGTGCATTGCAAAGAAAGTAAGCACACACACCCCTTCCTAATATAAACTTTTCCACCCTGTTGCCCTGCATCCCAGATAGTTTGGTCAATGCTTAAGGACTTTTGGAGATCAAGCCCAAGACATCTGGAAAGCATTTGATTCAGAAAAAAAAATTCCTGAAGTATATTTCAGGGTACTTTTTTTTTAACTGCTGCAGGGGGTAATGGATTTATGGTCACCATCCAAAAGAACACTAGGAGATGGTTGATAGCGTTCGCATTAGATTGGATTAAGATCTATACGTTCTGTAAATGTTTGCATTTTGCTATTGCTTTTTCCAAAAGGTGCTGAGCAGTGAGGACTATTCATGCTGGTTAAAAAGTCATATTGAAGCAGAAGCCTCTATTGAAAACCGTGAGGAGCTGCTCTTCCAGTCTGCCAGCCGTATAGAGACGAATCTTCACCTGCTAGGTATCTTGGCATCTAAGCCATATATTAATCATTTGCTTACATACAACTCTCCCGTTTCACTAAAGTCAAAAATATCATTTCTCGTTGAGGTGTTACTTGTGTTGGACCAAACAATTAGAACCTTCTAACATTTAAGAAGAAAATGAAGAAGAAAATGACATTTGAAATAACTTTGTAGTACTAACTTTGATCAATGAAAGTGTAGCTGCACTCAGCTGAATTAATGAAACTAGGCTGATGCTTAAATTAAGCCATCTTAATTTAACTAAGTCTAGAATAGCCTTTATAAACGTAAGAGACTTATTAGAAGCTGGGCTGTGTAAGTGTTGCAATGATGCAGGTTGATCAACTGTCCTGTCCCACACAGCTGGAGGATATGTGTCTAGTACCAGTCATGTCTCATAGAATAGAATAGAATAGAATAGAATAGAATAGAATAGAATAGAATAGAATAGAATAGAATAGAATAGAATAGAATAGAATAGAATAGAATAGAATTCTTTATTGGCCAAGTGTGATTGGACACACAAGGAATTTGTCTTTGGTGCGTATGCTCTCAGTGTACATAAAAGAAAAGATACATTTGTCAAGAATGGTTGTCATAGGGTTCAAGTAAGCAATCAGGAATCAATATTAATATAAATCTTAAGGATACAAGCAACAAGTTACAGTCATACAGTCATAAGTGGGAGGAGATGGGTGATAGGAATGATGAGAAAAACTAATAGTAATAGTAATGAAGCCTAGTGAATAGTTTGACAGTGGTGAGGGAATTATTTGTTTAGCAGAGTGATGGAGTTCGGGAAAAAACTGTTCTTGTGTCTAGTTGTCTTGTTACACATACGTTACACATCTTATGACATCATCATGCCGGTTCCCCAGTATATACAATGTATATGATGTCATCATCATGATGCATATAACGTCCCAGTTATATGAGTTTAAAACACTTTAAAAGTCAGCAATAGAGTTTCCACATCCTCTGAGATGATTGATTCCACTGTAAACCATTTGTGTTACCAGACAAATTTCCAAAGTTTTCATCTAATGTCTTTTGCTTTATATGTCTTATAAAGCACTTTTTCTGCAAGATCGTGATTACGTGACATGTTTCTGATTTCATTATGTCCATTAACCCTAAAATTGCAGCAAAATCATCTCCTTTGTCTATAGTAAATAACAGTGACAATTAAATTATATTTTAAATGATTTCTTTCCATTTGTGCAACTGGCATTTTGTCTTTCTTTTTAAACCATATGCTTGAAGCATGGTTTCTATTTTCTTTTGCTTATGTCCCAGGTGCAACTGGCGTTGAAGACCGTTTGCAGGATGGGGTCCCAGAAACCATCACAAATCTGCGCAAGGCTGGCCTTCAGATATGGGTTCTAACAGGAGATAAACAAGAAACTGCCATAAATATTGCTTATGCCTGCAAGTTATTGGATCATGATGAAGAGATCATTACTCTGAATGCTGATTCACTGGTATGATGACATCTAGTACATCTAGTACATCTAGTACATTATCATGCAATTCTAACCTGGTGAACCTGGTGAGCAATATACAGTATGTTATGGCGGCGAACTCTTTGAGATAGATCAGGTGAAGAAACCAACTCAACAGGAAGACTGCATAATTTATTGAGATTTTTTAAACTAACAGAAACAGGTTGCTCTCAACGTACAACCATTTCTTTGGTGACAGTTCAAAGTTACAACAGCACCGAAAAAGTGACTTATGACCATTTTTTACATTTACGGTCATTGCAGCATCTCCGTGGTCACATGATCAAAACCAGTTGCTTGGCAACTGGCATGTATTTAGGGCAGTTGCACTGTACCAGGGCCATATGATTCCCTTTTGCAACTTTCTGACAAGCAAAGTCAATAGGGAAGCCAGATTCATTTAACAACCATGTTACTAAATTAACCACTGCAGTGATTCACTTAATAACTGTGGCAAGAAAGTTGTAATATGGGGCAAAAATCATTTAACGATTGTCTTGCATAGCAAAGGAAGTGTTGGACTCGATTGTAGTCATAAATCGAGATCTACCTGTATTGCAACTCTGCTTCTGTTTTACCTTCCCACCTTTTTATACCCCACTGAGTGAGGAAGGAGCCAGCATGAACTTCCTCCTAATAATTATCTCCTTTCTCAGGGATGCTTCTGCCCTTGTTGTTTCTGTAATAGCTTCTGATTATTCCTTCAAGGCAGTGGTGAAATCCAAAATTTTTTTACTACCGGTTCTCTGGGTGTGGCTTGGTGGGCTTGGTGTGGCTTGGTGGGTGTGGCAGGGGAAGGATATTGCAAAATCTCCATTCCCACCCACTCTGGGGCCAGCCAGAGGTGGTATTTGCCAGTTCTCCAAACTACTCAAAGTTTCCGCTACCGGTTCTCCGAACTTCTCAAAATTTCCACTGCCGGTGCTCCAGAACCTGCTGGATTTCACCCCTGCTCCAAGGCTATCTCCACGGCTCTCTACAGTTATCCATCTACTGCAAGATGCTTAAAGCTGAATCATGCCTGTAATCCTCGGACTCACCAAATCAGCTACAGCTGTATACTCATCAAGTATATACTGTATGACATCAGAGAGAGAATTGATATAATTCTTTTTTTTCCTAGCCTGCTTTAGAAAAATGAGAAGAGAGAAAAGCAGCCCAGTATTCATTAGGCTGCAAAGTGTGTCTGGTTGACTAGGTTTAGTTAATATAGTTTAGTTTGAAAGGGTAGGCAGATTTAGTTCAGATATAGTCAATACATTCGGTATTATAAAACTGTGAATTGGGTGGCCAGTGTCTATTATTGTGCCAAAGATTACTTTTTTATTTTTATTTTTAAACAAAACTGCTATAGTGGCCATCGTATCTGGTATCCTCTAAGTATATGAAGAGCCGTGATGGCACAGTAGTTAGAATGCAGTACTGTAGGCTACTTCTGCTGATTGCCGGCTGCCAGCAGTTTGGCAGTTCGATTCTCAGTGGCTCAAGGTTGACTCAGCCTTCCATCCTTCCAAAGTCGGTAAAATGAGGACCCAAATTGTTGGGGGCAATATGCTGACTCTGTAAACCGCTTAGAGAGGGCTGTAAAGGACTGTGAAGCTGTATATAAGTCTAAGTACTATTGCTATTCCTATATCAATTTTTTTCACAATTTTCATTTTGCACATATAACATGGCCATGCTATTCAACATGTTTGGAGGGCAAAGGACTGGAAAAAGCAGTCCTAAAGTATTTTGTGTACATAAGCACAAAGCCAGCTGGGTGACCTCAGGCCAGTCAGTTTCTCTCAGACCTAAGAAGGAGGCAATGACAAACCCACATTTGAAAAACCTAATATCCATCTAGCTAGCCAGCTATCAATCTGTCACACATAGACACACACTGTACTTACCACTTGTGAAACAATTTAAGAACTTCCACTAAAAGGGAAAAGGAGTAGTTCTGCTTTTCTTTGTGCCAGAAATTGTATTAGTTAATTCTAATTTATAAATTACATTAATGCAGGGGTGAAATTGAAAAAAATTCCCTACCGGTTCTGTGGGTGTGGCTTGGTGGGCGTGGTAGGGGAAGGATACTGCAAAATCCCCATTCCCTCCCCACTCCTGGGGGAAGGATATTGCAAAATCTCCATTCCCACCCTACTCTGGGGCCAGCCGGTATTTGCCGGTTCTCCGAACTACTCAAAATTTCCGCTACCAGTTCTCCAGAACCTGTCAGAACCTGCCGAATTTCATCCCTGCTTTAATGTCTTCAACAAAATGAAATCATAATTTTAAAAACAGTGCTGCAGCCATCCTGTCATTGCCATTGGTACACTTTCTTTCCTAATTGTTTTTGTTGTTTTTCTAACTAGGAAATGTGTGCTGCGATGCTGGAACAACACTTGAATTGTGTAGAGTCTAAATTTTACAGTGAAACAGCAGAGAACTTTCTTCAGAAAGCAAAAGGAGAGTTGACCCCCTTCTCTGTGTCATCATCGCTGAGCCAGCCCAACCTGGGCTTAGTCATTGATGGGAAGACCCTAGCATATGCTCTGGATAAAGGCCTGGAAGACAAATTTCTTTCATTAGCCAGACGGTGCCGCTCTGTGCTATGCTGCCGTTCTACTCCCATTCAAAAAGGGATGGTTGTGAAACTGATCAGAGATAAACTCAAGACAATGACTTTGGCCATAGGCAAGTATCCTGACTTAATGAACATTGGTTTGCATAAGCATCAGTGCAAACATTTCCTTTAATTCGGATACGAGCCCTGATTTTTATTCAAGCCGATATATTCCTAAATTCTTATACTTACATTGCTTGCATTTTGTTCTTTAGGCCATGTAAATGGCTACCTGCATGATTAGATTTTTAAATGTATTTGTAAAAAATATATTAACATCTAATACAGTGATGGCGAACCTATGGCACGGGTGCCACAGGTGGCACGCGGAGCCATATCTGCCGGCACGCAAGCCGTTGCCCTAGCTCAACTCCAGCATGCATGTGCGTGCCGGCCAGCTGATTTTTGGCTCGTGTGGAGGCTCTGTAAGGGCATTTTAGGTTTCTAGAGGGCCTCCGAAGGGGTGTTTTCGCCCTCCCCAGGCTCCAGGGAAGCCTCTGGAGCCTGGGGAGGGCGAAAAACAGGCCTACCAGGCCCACTGGAAGTCAGGAAATGGGCCATTTCCGGGCTCCAGAGGGCCTCTGCGGGGGCAGGAGAGGCCGTTTTCACCCTCCCCAGGCATTGAATTATGGGTGTGGGCACTCACACGTGCGTGACAGCGCGCGCACACGCGTTTTCGGCACCCAAGAGAAAAAAGGTTCGCCATCACTGATCTAATATAAGTTTCTGCACTGGTGTAGGCCTGAGGTTTTTTTAATGTGATTTCTGAAGTTTGAACGTAATTATATTTCAAAGCCATTCGAAATGTGCAAAACATGAAAAAAATGGTATGTTTACTGTGGTCAAGGGGATAGGGAAAAGATGACAGAGAGACATATAATTCTGAATTGTGAGGGGGGAATGACCTTTATCAAATAATAACATATGTGTGAAACTAAACAGAGGAAATTAAATTGCATAGAACTGTCTTATTTGAATCCTCCATAGCTATTGACTGATTTGTTCTGAGGACACCATAGTTTAATGGTTAGAGGTGTGAACATCCTCATTTCTCTTCGTAGAAATTAAATTTTGGTATTATACTTCTGTGGCAGATGTCATAGTGTCATGGAAGGTATGGGCTTGCTAATTTGCTAACTACTCAGGGACTGTACTAGCAGTAGAGAGCAGTTACAAAAGGAAGAAACCAGGTACTTTATGAGAGAAAGAAGTGTTGGAGAAGCCTCAAACCAGCAGCAGTTTATTTGTCTGCTGCTTTATGCTTTTTATAATAGAAAAGCTTTTTATAACAAAAGGCTTGTGCTCTATTTCTCTTTCAATGGATGATACCATGTACAACTGAAAGGTGAAATCTTTTATCATGGCTAATAAGGTCTATGCTGTATTTCCCAGCTAAGGCCATTTGTTCTTGGAAATGGCTGTCAAGAGAGGGAAAAATTATATAACTTAAATGGCTCTTGAAGGACTATGTGATTTGTGCAACGATAACAGTTATGTAAGCTTCATTCCCAGGGAGCTTCTATCAGTTCACCGTTAGCTAAGGAAATCAGTGCTCAGGCTAAATCAGTTATCAGACTATTCCTGCAATGCAGCTAGTTGTGAGGAAGGGGCTTTATGACTTGAATTACTGTATTTTTTGGAGTATAAGACGCACCGGAGTATAAGACACACCTTAGCTTTGGGGGAGGAAAACAAGGAAAAAAGGCCTCTGCCTCCCAGGAATTTGCCAAACAGCAAACAGCAAATAGTACAGATGATATACACTGTTTGATGTGTATTTCTGTGCATATGTGTCTGATCCATAGAAATAGCAAAGAATTGGAGAAATGTACATTATGGCATTAATGCCAGAAAATTTTCTTAAATGTAGTCACACTAACTCCTCCCAATTATTTTAATAGATCTACTCCAAACATGACTAAGTCAGAGTTTAACTTAATACTAAACAGGACACTGTTACATTTCAGATTATACTTTTACAGATCTTTAAATTTGATGTGGCTTTCTGGAAGTATAGTTATTCTCTGCTATTTAAAAGAAGATACAATAGCACTGGGCCTCTTCAGATCAAGCATTTATTTTAAAAAGCTTCTTCATTTTGTTAAGTTGTCTAGAACAATAATAAAGCAGTCTTTAAAAAATAAGTCTAATAATTTGAACATTCTATAGACATTTATAGTTATTGACTTACCTCCTTGCAGTTTCAGCAGTCCAACATTGCCAGCAGTCTACCTCCCAGCAATTTGCCTCCTTGCAGCTACCGTAGTTTCAGTTTCATTTTAGAACGTGGCTTGCAAGCCTCAGTCAGCTGTGGGTCAGGAGGCAGATAATCACTTCCTTGTGCTAATCAGGCTCTGTGCTGTTTGCTGCAAGGAGGTAAATTGGGAGGCAGAGGCCAAAGGGTGGGGGTGGCTGGGTGGGGCTACGTTCGGTGTGTACGATGCACCCAAGTTTTCACCCTCTTTTGGGGGGTAAAAAGGTGTGTCTTATACTCCGAAAAATACGGTAAACTCTTTTCCTCCATCCGGTGCAGGTAGAGACAAAAGACTCTGCATGCACAATACAATCACTGGAATAAAATAGGAGCTTGTTTGCTGTTCTCTTTGCTTTCTTCTCATCTCCCTCACTCCCCCTTCCTATTTGTGGATAGCAAAGAAAGGGAATGGATGCTTAACTTCAATAGACGGTCAACGTCTTACTCCTTTAACTTAGTTTTTAAGTGTTTGCATTAAAACCTTGGATTCTTTGTAGATTTCTAATTGTAGCATTTCATTTCATGCAGGTTACTGCTTGCATACCTTTGTAACTAATCAAGTAGAGGAAAAATCCAAAACATTGCATTTCATTGAGTGCATCTGCTATTTTATCATTCCAGCTCTGTGTTCAAAACACATAATCCTCAGCTATAGGCTTACTTTTGGAATTGGAGAAAATAAGTTTATACCAAGCATTTCCTTGGTATAAACTTATGCTTGGTGTACTCAGTACCCAATTTGTTCTAAGAAGGCAGTCTTTCGTTGTTAAATCTCAAGGGAAAGTAATGGATTATATTCGGATTTATTTGGATTTAGAGTGAAATAGACATTGTCTAGACAGCATACTAAAAAACAGAGACATCACCCTGCCAACAAAAGTGCATATAGTCAAGGCTATGGTTTTCCCAGTTGCAATGAATGGCTGTGAAAGTTGGACCATAAGGAATGCTGAGCACCAAAGAATTGAAGCCTTTGAACTATGGTGCTAGAGAAGATTCCTGCAAGTCCCTTGGACTGCAAAGCAATCAAACTGGTCAGTCCTAGAGGAGATCAACCCTGACTGCTCTTTAGAAGGCCAGATCCTGAAGATTAAACACAAATACTTTGGCTACCTAATGAGAAGGAAGGACTCACTGGAGAAGAGCCTAATGCTGGGAACGATTGAGGACAAAAGAAGGGGATGACAGAGAATGAGGTGGCTGGATGGAGTCACTGAAGCAGTCAGCATGAGCTTAAATGCACTCCGGGAGATGGTAGAGGACAGGAAGGCCTGCAGGAAAGTTGTATATGGGGTTGCGATAGGTTGGACACAACTTTGCCACTAACAACAATTCTGACTATATTGTCTCATAAATTTCAATGGGACCATTCTAAGTGTGGATAATCATGTTTGGTTTTGGCATTGTTTTTCATGGCAAAAATGGAAAATTGTTCTTGGGTACATATGGACTGTTATCTGAACAGGAAGCAGGAATCTCAGTGTATAGTATAGCACTGAACCTTTTTAAATGATTTCCCTTTCCCTATATGTAATTGTCATCTAATTTCGCCTTCCCACCAGGATACCTCCAAATATGTTGGACTAAAATTCCCGTAAAATTGTCGTTCAAAACTAATGTTGCCATAATTGGAAGAGAATTCTGAAATAGGCAGGAAAATACATCTGAAGAGGTTCTGGTTGTTGGACAACTAGTTTAAAGTATACCAGGATTACTAAAGTGGAATATATCATATCCTGGATATATTTTCTGTAATATTTGTAGCAAATACAAGAACAGTCATTAGCAACAGCCATTAACAAAAGCTGCACTTTCCCTTTATAAGTAGGGATCTGAAAATAATAGAAATGGATTTCTAAATGACAATAACACTCCCTTTCAAATCTGACCTTTGCAGAGAAGAAAAAAGACAGGGAAAATTGTTTTTCGGCCATTTCCCCATGGAAAAATTATTTGGGGGTGGGGTATAAAGTTTAGAGCTCTGCAAAGCTCTGGGTTCAAAAAGCAAGAAGTATGTGCATGGTTATTTATTTAGCGTATGGCTGGTCACACACAATATTAAAACACTTCATTTTTACAAATTAAAAACAGTAAAAACAGTAAAAAGAATCTAAAAAGGAAAACAGAAATAACATTTCAAAGCTTAATATCAAGTTTGGAGATCCAGTCAGTAGCTGCCGTTGTTGTGCAGAGGAAGTCCCTACAGTCTCCTGGATATCTTCTATTAGGGCATTCCCTCACTATATGCTGAATAGTCTGTCGAGGAGCCCCACAATCACATTGTGCTGAAGGTGTCTTTCCCCATTTATGCAAGGAGTCAGCACACACCCCATGAGTTGTTCTAATTCTATTATATGTCACCCACATGTATCGGGGTAAGCCAAATCCTGGGGGTATACTACTAGGGCTAATGTGTTCAAAGATATCTTGGGGGGGGGGGGGTGCAGCTATTCCACGCCTCCATCCACTTTTGTGTGGTGTGCATGGTATCTGTCAGGAACACCTTAAATCAAATGCATCTTTTTCCATGATGATAAACAAAGAAAACTAAGATGTTTAGCAAATATGCATTGTTTTATAACACCATACTATAATGTCATGACCAGCATTTTAGAACAACAAGAAAGGACAGGACAGCTGATCTGACAGTCTATTTCCAGTAAATCCTGAGGCAGTTTATATGGGTTCTGAATGACCCTGAAAGGCCTGTGCCTTAGAAATTAGACTTCAGTGTTACTGGGCACAATCGTAGGCATGAGGTACATCTTCAGAAGCATCCATTTTCTCTGTAACTGGATAATTGGATTATCAACATTAATTGTAAGCATACAAACAAACAAAAACAGCTTATCCGTGTCCTGTTCTCCAGGCTCAGCTTGTTGTGTCCCCAGAATTAAACTTGCTACTTCTTCAAAATAAATCCCAACTAAACTTGCAATATTTAGCATCACCTTTATCATCAGCATCTAGAACATATATGTGTCATTTTTCATAAAAATACTTCTAATTGCCCAATCACTGTATGCAAATAAGGTTTCCAATAAATTTACTGTTTGGGTGTTGGTTCATTCATTCTCTCTTTTGAATTGATGACAATTTTGCTGTAAGGAGCAAGTGCAAAGTGTATTTTATATGTCATTTAATGACTATAAATGGTTTTAAGATGATTTAACTTGGCATGAATCCCATCTATATAAATGAGACAGATTAGGCATTGAAATTATAGTTAGTCTAAATTGCAGACATTTCTTTCATGGATAGCTTATCCCTCTCACAATTCTCTTGATTGTCCTTTGTGCTGTTAACCTGTCCTTAATAATCACTACTTCAGTTAATGACAAATAATATGTTTTCCACTTGTCACCAGGTGATGGGGCTAATGACGTCAGTATGATCCAAGTGGCTGATATTGGTGTGGGGATTTCTGGTCCAGAAGGCATGCAGGTAATTTATGTTTACTGACAACTGCAGGGTAGAGTCCATATGTTTCTGTATGTCTAAAAATACTCATCTTGTTTGCTAGCTGCAACAGGCTGATTGAAGCAGACACTGCAAATTTCAGAGGTCTTAACTTTCTGCTTCATGACTGATGAGACACACTTGTTAAAGTAATTTACTAATTTATCTAGTAATCTGTTTTTTTAGCAATCTCTTTACTACACAAGTTACATTCATCTATCTAATAAGAGAGCTTTTGCACACTGAAAATTTTCTCTTCTTTAACTCCAGATTCCTTTCTAGGTTAAGGTGACCAGATTTTATTTTTTGTAAAGCGGGACACCATTGATGGGGGGGGTTTCTAGGGGAGCAAGATGGGAGGGGTCCGTCTCTCTTATACTGCAGCTTTGTGCACCCCCCCCAACACCCCCCCTTCATCGCAGCCAGGGGTGGGTTCTTACCGGCTCAGGCTTACCTGTTCGTCGCCGCAGAGCCGAAGAAGCTGGTGGCGTTCGCGGCACGGAGCTTTCCCCGGCCGCCATTTGCGTTCTTTTGCCCTCTGCGCATGCGCAAAGCGTTCTGCTTGCACAGAGAGCAAAAGAACGCAAATGGCGGCGTCCCGGCAGCCTGGGAAAGCGGGCGGGGGAAGCCCCGCACCGTGAACACCACCAGCTTCTTCGGCTCTGCGGTGACGAACAGGCAAGACCGCCGCTGCCCCTCTCATTGCCCTCCCTCCCCGCCTGGCAGGAGGAGGCAGGCGAGGCAGAAGGCAGAGGGGTGTGCAGGGCAAATTCAAATTTAAAAAGTGGGACTTTTTTGAAACGCCGCGGGACGTGGGACAAATTATTAAAAAGCGGGACTGTCCCGCCAAAAGCAGGATGTCTGGTCACCTTATTCTAGGTTCTTGTAAAATTATCTCTCAATAGACAACATTAATAAGCAAGTTCAATTACATTTTCTCTTTTTATAAACACTGTGGACTCTCATTTCTATCATTTGTAAACCGGTGATATCAGTGGATTTCCAACTGCCATCTAAATTGTGATATGTCATTTCTATAGTTTAAAAAGCATCATTCATAGATAATGTCACTTTTCATTGTTCTTGCATTGAAGGCTGTGATGGCGAGTGACTTTGCAGTTCCAAAGTTCCGATATTTAGAGAAACTCCTCCTTGTGCATGGCCACTGGTGTTACTCCCGACTTGCCAACATGGTGCTGTATTTTTTCTACAAAAATGCAGTAAGTATAATAGCGTGTAGTTACCTTTGTTTCCATATCTTGTTCCTGGATTGCAACAAGCTGAAAAGCCTGTCTGTGATGCTTTCCATTTGATCTCAATTAGTAATTACATAGTGCATCTTCAGAACTTTAAATATTCCATATGCATTCCAGTCAAGACCCCCTCAGAAGTATTTGAAACAGATTGCAATATCCTAGCATGAAAGGCAGCCAAAACTAGATTATTTTGGTGCTCTGGAGTTTGGGCTAATTTTCAGTAGCTGTCTAGAACAAATTCTGAACTAGAACTTCCTGTATTGTCCAGACCTCAAATGGCCAAAAGATGTTAATAACATGTCTACAATGAATAATTGTCCCATATTGATAGAACACCATTCTTCTTAAAGTTATAGGATAGTTTTCTGGGCACGCCAAATGGTTTAATTATTAAACTCATAAGTTTTCAGAAAAAGTGATTGCAGCTGAGATGAATGTTATATTGAGATATATTGAGTGCAGCTGAGATCAGTGCCAGATTTCATACCCACTCAACAAGTTTGCTCCTTAAGGAGGGTGTGATCTTTTCCGAATGGACATGTAGCTCATATCCAAATTACTGTTTTACTATTCTGTTGCTTAGACCATGCTTCAGGAAATCATTCTTATTAGACCAATAATAACTTCATTCATGGGGAATGCTGTCACATTTTACCACTTTTTCAATAATCCTTCCTGTTAAAATCATATTTATGAAACTAGAAGGGGAAAGAGGCTTAGGCAAGGAAAATGGAAGTTAAAGCAATGGGATCCGTCTGATTTGTTCCATAAAATGCAAGAACCTGTCAGTCTAAAAGAAGACCTTCTCTGTACTCCTGGTAAAGTTAGTCCTTTATAGTTCCTGTGGTGATTATTGGCTAATAATTTATGTAGGTTTCTTTCGACAGTATTTCACTTTCTTTTAGAACTTTTTCCAATATAATGTTATAAGCAAAGGAACTTTATTTATTTTTTAAGTGACATCTGCATTCATTAAAGAAAAGAGAAATGTGGATCAGGTTAGACCAGACTAAGAAACCAATGCCATATACCGTATTTTTCGGAGTATAAGACGCACCTTTTTCCTCCCTAAAAGTGGCTGAAAATTTGGGTGCGTCTTATACTTCGAATGTAGCTTTTTTTTTTTCAGCCCTAACTAGGTGCTAACAGATCTTCCCAGCTCTTACCTTGCAGGCTTTTTCATTGTTACACTCTCAGAAGAATGTTTTTCCAGCCCTAAGTCTTTGCAGGGTTTTTTTTCATTGCTCTACTTGCTCCAAAGAAGTTTTTTTCTAGCCCTAACCAGGTGCTAACCATCTTCCCAGCTCTTACTGGCTTGTAGGCTCTTTCATTGTTACTCTCTCAGAAGAAGGTTTTTTTAAGTCCTAACCAGGGGATAAAATAATGTGCTGAAGCTGACCAGACTAAGGATGCTAGCCAGATGAATACCTGGTAGGCAGATTGTTTCCCCCTATTTTCCTCCCCAAAAACTAAGGTGCGTCTTATACTCCGAAAAATGCGGTAGGTTAGGAGTTTTATTTTAACTGCTTTAGTAATAGAATCTTGCAAGTCTAATTGTGCTTCCCCCCTCCCTTTATCTTTGTGAGAACTAGAGAGAGTCTTTCCTGAGACATTTTTCAAATTACAGTTCTGCCCCAGATTAGGGTTTCCTTTATCTGATTGTAGCCTGGTAGTGACACTTTATCCTATCCATCAAGGCCATTTTCTTGGGGAGGAGAGGGAGGGAGGGAGGGAGGGAGGGAGGGAGGGAGGGAGGGAGGGAGGAAGGAAGGAAGGAAGGAAGGAAGGAAGGAAGGAAGGAAGGAAGGAAGGAAGGAAGGAAGGAAGGAAGGAAGGAAGGAAGTTCATAAATGTTAAGGAAAGAATGTGGCAGAAGATTAGGATCTTGTGATGAAAAGTGGGAAACAGTTGAATTGGGAAACAAAGTCAGGAGAAAGGGTAAAAGGTAACATGGAGGAAGGAACCAGTGATCTTCAAGTAGAGGTTGCAGCGAGTCAGAGTTCTAGTTGCTGTAGTAGATACTCTAATTTCAAGTGCCCAGTTTCATATCATTCTAAGGAACAAATGCTATAATTACACATTATCCCTTGTTTTAAACGTTTTTGGTCTGGCTCTGCTTGTTAAAATGCAGATGGCTGGCATTTACAAGAATAGCAGACCCTGCTGTGTGACAGGGAATCACATGCAGAAGAAACAAAATGTGTAAATTTGATAACAAGAATAAGACGTGCAACTTAGGAATACTTTATGGAGTGCATTTGGCAGATTTCAACTTTACAGGATCCACCATATTATTTTTAACTCTCCAATCAGCCAGAATTTATCAAACCGCATTTGAAAGCAATATCAACTTCAAAATGGGGCTTGCAACAACAAAACCAGACTTAATTTCCTGCAGCAAAATTGGAAGGATACACTGGAATGACCCAACTGCAGATGAATACAATTATATCTTATAATCTTATAATCATATGAAGCTAACCATGCACCAGAAAAATACAACAATTAAAAAAAACTGAGTTAAAAACAAGCCTTTCAAGAGCTACAGGATATACATGGCTGCTTTGTAGTTAGGATGGTTTTTCTGATCTTCATAATCTATTAGTCATTCAGTTTATCTGTGTGTGGTAAAGGTAAAGGTTCGCCTCGAACATATGTGCTAGTCGTTCCTGACTCTAAAGGGCTGTGCTCATCTCCGTTACAAAGCCGAAGAGCCAGCGCTGTCCAAAGACGTCTCCATGGTCATGTGGCCGGCATGACTAAACGCCAAATGCGCACAGAACGCTATTACCTTCCCACCAAAGGAGGTCCCTATTTTTCTACTTGCATTTTTATGTGGTTTCAAACTGCTAGGTTGGCAGAAACAGACAAGTAACGGGAGCTCACCCCGTTACGCAGGACTAGGGATTCGAACCGCTGAACTGCCGACCTTTCTGATCAACAAGCTCAGGGTCTTAGCCACTGAGCCACCACGTCCCTCTGTGTGTATTAAATGACCATAGATCTATACATTTCAAATGATCTTGCATGTAAACATGGATACGTCACAAAATGCTGCGTGATGAGAGTGAAGAGAGAAAACCTTGTTCCAAAGCCAATTTGAACCAGTCAAAACCTCTTTTTTTCTATAGCATAAAATCTAATGCATAAAATCATCAGAAAAGTGGACCAGTTTGATATGAGGCTTCAGTTTGCCCTATATCAAGTAAAATTAGATAATATAAATGATGTTACAAAATATTGAAATAAGCAGAATAAAACATCAGTTAAATTTAGAAAACATGAGGGAAAAATAAATAAATGAAAGATGCTCCAAAATCATCCTAGTGGTTGCTAAAGCTCTAGGCAAGGTCTAGAACAGGGGTGGGGAACAATGGCACCTTTTATGACTTGTGGATTTCAGTTCCCAGAATTCCTGAACCAGCCATGGAAGTTGAAGTCCACAAGTCATAAAGAGGCCATTGTTCCCCACCTCTGGTCTAGAAGGACATTCCAAAACCAGTGACCATAGAGATGGAATCCCTCAAATAATAAGGAAGGGTAAGGACTTAGGTCAAGAACTCAAGAGAACTGGCAAATAAGGTCAAGATTGGAAAGCCTTCAAACATTGTAGCCTTCAAGCCAATTAACAATCATAAAGGTCAAGGCCACCGTTGGAACTAAACTCAGAAATAAAACAAACATGCATTGTTAGGAATTGATTTAAAATGGCAACTGCCTTTCCCATAGAGAACTGGATGTAAAAGTCTCCCTTGCCAAATTCAGTCCTAGTTATGTGAAGAAAAGCAAATTGTGATTACTTCCTCCACCACAGTATGAAGCCTATTCTCCATGAGTAGGAAAAGGAAAAGGCTGATTATCCACTATTTCTTTAGGAACACAAATAGATTCCTAAAAGTGCAGTTGGGTTTAGTAGGCAAGGCTTCAGAAAGAAGTTCCTCCACCAACTCCCATTAAGGCCATGGACCAGAACGTTCCATTCCCAGAGACAGATTATCTTCCCTGATACTGGTTTGGCATTATAATTCATCTTCAGAGCCCATTTTCTTAAAATCAGTTCATGGTGACATTCATGGCTCTGCAAACTGTTCTCAATGTAGATTAAAAGCTGTTCTTAATGTAGGTATAAAGCAAAAATTAAATGTCTTTCTGATCAAGTAACTTTCTATAATATCACATTTATTAAAAATGCATATATTCATCATCTTCACCTGACAAAAATGATTATAGCTTTTATACTACTCTGCTTTTCAGTTGCATGAAAAGAAATGTATGTGTGTATGTATGTATGTATGTATGTATGTATGTATGTATGTATGTATGTATGTATGTATGCATACACACATACACACACACACATCCAGTTCTCTAAGGGCAAGACACACTCATATATGGAAAATTATACATGAAACATATTTCTTTTTGCAATAGCCTTTCTGAAGGCCAATGAGGTACACTGGGGGAAATGCTTAAACAAGTGCACAATGAGTGTCTACTAAATAACCTATATACATCTAGAAATGTTTATGTCATTAGCATTGTAAAAGTAATAGCATTATATTAGCTGTATTAATAGCAGGAGTGTGTTAATTGTTTTGTTTCAGACTCAGGACAAACTAATCCAACACTTGAATTTACTTGAAATATTTTGAGTCATAACAAGCAATGGAAATATGTCATTCTTTTAGTTTTACTTTACAGATATAAGAGTAAATGGGATGGTAGTCTATAGTGAGTGCTATCTAGCTACCAGAATGTACATTTTCATATCTTTCAATGAAGATTTATTTCCCATAGCAGACTACGCCCCATAACGGTTCTCTACTGGTTTCTCACAATTGGGGTATAATTTACAATTCTTCATTCCATTTTATTATAACACGTTAATTTTCTGATGCATCATATCTAAAATTTGTTGCAGATCATTCCGATTCTTGGGCAAAATTTGGTACTTTACTACACAAAAGCACTTGTAGATCATGCTCCCAAATCATACATCTTACACCTCTACCATTTCCATAAATGTTCTTTATGCAGTTATTTGTAAATATATAAACCAATAAAGGAAACATTACCTATTCTTGTCTTATTCCCTACTTGACATTGAACCATTTTGTTAAACATTTCATTTGGTCTCATATGTGCTTTATTTTCCAAAGACGGTGGATAATCACATTCAGCGACCAACCTGCAACTCCAAATTCACAAAGAATGTACCAATTCATTGTCTCTAAGTCAGTAAACTCACAATAAACTTTCCTTTTCCCAGCAATACATTTCTTAATGATAAATATTTTTGGTAACAAATAACTCTTGTGTAGAATATGAAATATATTTAGAGAAACCCCAAGAAATTAGCTTTGTCTGATTAAATTCCTACATGGTCCTTAAGAAGAGGACCATGTAGGAATACCATTTTCAGTACCAAACTATCTTCTCCTCTCGCCCATTATTGGGAAGTTGAGCCTCTTTTTCTCTTCAAATCAGTCATTAGAATAGAATAGAATAGAATAGAATAGAAAGAATAGAATAGAATAGAATAGAATAGAATAGAATAGAATAGAATAGAATAGAATAGAATAGAATAGAATAGAATAGAATAGAATTCTTTATTGGCCATGTGATTGGACACATAAGGAATTTGTCTTTGGTGCATATGCTCTCAGTGTACATAAAAGAAAAGATACATTTGTCAAGAATCATGAGGTACAACACTTAATGATTGTCATAGGGTACAAATAAGCAATCAGGAAACAATCAATATTAATCGTAATATTAATCATAAATCGTAAGGATACAAGCAACAAACAACATACAGTCATAAGTGGGAGGAGATAGGTGATAGGAATGATAAGAAGACTAATAGTAATAGTAATGCAGCCTTAGTGAATAGTTTGACAGTGGTGAGGGAATTATTTGTTTAGCAGAGTGATGGCGTTCGGGGAAAAACTGTTCTTGTGTCTAGTTGTCTTGGTGTGCAGTGCTCTATAGCGTCGTTTTGAGGGTAGGAGTTGAAGCAATTTATGTCCAGGATGCGAGGGGTCAGTAAATATTTTCCCGGCCCTCTTTTTGACTCGTGCAGTATACAGGTCTTCAATGGAAGGCACACAGAACATACCAATTCATTGTCTCTAAGTCAGTAAACTCACAATAAACTTTCTTTTTCCCAGCAATACATTTCTTAGTGATAAATTTTTTGTGACAAATAACTCTTGTGTGGAATATGACATATATTTAGAGAAAACCTCAAGAAATTAGCTTTGTCTGATTAAATTCCTACATGATCCTTAAGAAGAGGAGAACAAGTGATGTCATTTTCAGTACCAAACTATCTTCTCCTCTCACCCATTATTGGGAAGTTGAGCCTCTTTTTCTCTTCAAATCAATCATTAGGGAACCAAAATACAGGCAATGTCTGTACATTGTCAACTTACAACAGTTCATTTGAAGTTACCAATAGCATTCCAAAAAAGTGATTTACGACCATTTTTCACACTTAACAACCATTGCAGCATCTCCACGGTCACATGATCAAAATTCAGATGCTTGGCAACCGATTCATATTTATGTGATCCCATTTTCTGACCTTCTGACAAACAAAGCCAATGGGAAAGCCAGATTCATTTAACAACTATGTTACTAACTTAACAACTGCAGTTATTCCCTTAACAGCTATGGTAAGAAAGGTCATAAAATGGGGCAAAATTCACTTAAATGTCTCACTTTGCAATAGAAATGTTGGGCTCAGTTTGTGTTTGTAAGTCAAGGACTACCTGTAATGGTGAGGGATTTGACGGTATGTGTTGAGTCAAATGAAAAACTAGAGCTAGGTTTGTTTGGGACGTAATGGGCCGCTGCCTGGATGATGTTAGGGTCTGGATGGGGAAGAACCGGCTAAAACTTAACCCTGACAAGACTGAGTGGTTATGGATATTGCCTCCTAAGGACGTGACCAACTGTCCCTCCTTGGTTCTTGGGGGAGAGAAATTAGCTCCCTCAGAACGGGTCCGCAATTTGGGTGTCCTCCTAGATCCACAGCTAAAATTGGAGCAACATCTTTCAGCTGTGGCTAGGGGGACCTTTGCACAAGTACGTCTCGTGCACCAATTGCGACCCTACTTGGAGAAGGAGGCACTTCTCACAGTCACTCATGCCCTCATCACCTCACGGCTGGATTACTGCAATGCGCTCTACATGGGGCTACCCTTGAAGAGTGTCCGGCGACTGCAACTGGTGCAAAATGCAGCTGCGCGAGCTGTGGTGGGTGCACCCAGATGCACCCACGTAACACCAATCCTCCACCAGCTGCATTGGTTGCCCATTAGCCTCCGGATCCTCCGGATTCAAGGTGTTGGTCGTTACCTTTAAAGCCCTACATGGCTCAGGGCCAGGTTACCTTCGGGACCGCATCCTGCCGCATACCTCCCTACGACCAGTCAGGGCCCACAGAGTCGGCCTCCTCCAGGTCCCATCGACCAAACAATGTCGGTTGGCGGGGCCGAGGGGGAGGGCCTTCTCTGTGGGAGCTCCCCCCCCTGTGGAACCAGCTTCCCCCGGAGATCAGGACTATTCCCACCCTGCTGGCCTTCCGGAAAGCAATAAAAACTTGGCTCTTCCGGCAGGCGGGGTGAAAGCGAGACGATACTCTTTTAATTTTTATATGTTTATATGTTTTTTAATTATTGTATTTTATTGCATTTGTACTGTCGAAATGGATCCGAATATGTTGTGAGCCGCCCAGAGTCCCTAGGGAGTTGGGCGGCATACAAATCCATTTAATTAAATTAAATTAAATTAAATTTATTAAATTCAATATGTTCGTGAAAAAAGGAGATATCCTGCTACAATGCATAAATATGCTGCTTGCAAATATTAAAGATTCATGATTTGCTCTTTTTCTTGTTTTTTAAAGATGTTTGTCGCCCTTCTTTTCTGGTACCAGTTTTACTGTGGATTTTCCGGGTCATCAATGATTGATCAGTGGTACCTGATCTTCTTTAACTTAATGTTCTCATCTCTTCCTCAATTGATTGTTGGAGTTCTTGATAAAGATGTACCTGCAGAGACATTAATTGCTGTGCCTCAGCTCTACACAAGTGGCCAGAAGATGGAGGTAAGAATCTGTTCGTTTCTGCATTTTTCAGGTCCTCAATGTGACTTGGTTTTTATTATTATTATTATTTTAGCAAAAACACTAGAGTCTCGGGATTCCTGAAAAGGATAACGTTAAGGCCCATCTAAAATTCCCCTGCAATGTATAATGATATATCATGCAATATAATTGTTATTTATTTATGTGTGCAATATTTATATAGCCACTCATCACAAACTCTGGGTGGCTCCCAATCAAAATTTCAAATAACACAAAACCATATTAAAACCAAATGCATAAAAACAAAATCTAGTGCCAAATCAGACTCTGATGTGCAGTCACCTCACCTTATTCCGGTACTTGGGGGGAAAGCCAGGTCTTTAGTGCTTTATGGAAGGCTAGTAGGGTAGTGGCCTGCCAAACATCAGGGGAAAGGTATTTCATAGGGCAGGGACTACCATGGAAAAAGCACACTTCCTAGCTCACATCAGATAACAATCTTTTAAGAAAGGAACTAGAAGCATGTTCACACTATCTAGCCAGGTAGGATGGGTAGATTACCTTAGGGAAAGACAGTCCTGCAAATAATCTGGCCCTGTGCCATGTAGGGTTTTACATATGATGAGCAGTACCTTGAATTGTATTAAAGTTTGTTGCAAAATCAAAATCAGAAGCACACACAGATGACTGACTCAGCTGGATTCATAAACTTCTTTATAAACATAATAATATATATATTTACAATACCATTAGCAGAGTTCTTCTTCAATGTAGTTACAGGTAAACACAAGTAGGAGAGTTAGTTTCATTACAGCAAAGTTCAGAGTGGAAGAGTACAGAGAGTACAGAGTGGAGACTGGAACCACACCCAGCCTTAAGCTAAAGTTCCAGTTTTGATTCTCTGCACAGACTCAGAAGTGGTTAGTTCCTATTGGCTGATTCAGTTGCTATGTCTATTCATTGGCTAACCTTGTTAACATGACTTTCCCAGTTCATGAATATCTTAACAAATTGCACCCTGAAAGAAACTGGAAGCCAGTGCAACTCAGGCCACAGAGGTGTTAAATGTGCAAACCTATGGGCACCTATCACAGTGTGCGCTGCTGCATTCTGGACTAGTTGAAGTTTCCAGATAGTCTTCAGGGGCAGATCTATGTAGAGCACATTGCAGTAACCCAAATGGGATGAGACCAGGGCATGAGTGACTGTGACCAAGGTCTCCTGGTCCAGAAAAGGATGCAGAAGATGAATCTCTGCAAAAGTGCCCCTAAGCATGGCTGCCTCCTGGCTCTCAAGCAAGGGCCATGGATCCAGGAGGACCCTCCAGGTTGTGCAGCAGCTCAGTCCAGGGAAATGCACCCCATTCAGAGTTAATGACGAAATATCATCTGGACCTCGGGAGCAAAAAAAATCCATAGCCACTCTGTCTTGCCAGGGTTGAGTCAAAACCGATTCCTCGCCATCCAGACCCTTAAAGATTCCAAACACTTGGCCAACCCTGTCCAGCTAGGGGTGGAGTTATATAATTAAGTATCAGCAATATACTGGTGATATGAGATCTGATACTGATGGATGACCTCCCCTGGAAGTTTCATGTAATGTTAAAAAGGAGTGGCAAAAAGCTCAAGTCCTTGGGCACCTCACATTATAGGGGCCTAAGATTCAACCTCTCCACTACCAACACCAACTCGAACTGGCCACAGAGGAAAGAGGGCAACTATTATAACAGTGCTTATCACTACTAGCATCCAAAGCCAGTCCAGAAGAATATCATGATTGACGGTATTGACAGCCACTGAGAGGCCCAGGAGGGCTGCGGGTTGGCTAACTGAAAATGCAACAAGGGTAGAGAAGTAATGCAAACCTTGTTCAAATTAAGCCTACTTATATGTATTAATAAAGAATTTGGGCATTATATTACCATTAGGCATACTGACTTTCTAACTTTTAACAGGTAGCCAAAAAGTAAAATAATTCTACAGGGTAGAAAAGAATTCCTACCCTCTTCTTCTCAGGACTGTATATTTTGACAGCAGAATACAGTGAAGCTTGAGGCCGGAATACATTTCTAGATTTTCACATTGGAAATAGGGGATAATACCAAACAATGAATTATGTATGTCAGTGGTGGCGAACCTTTTTAGGCTCGCGTGCCAAAAAAGGGGGGGCCATCTCGCGCGCGCTCGCGTGCCCACACCCATTCCCTCCCCTCCACGCATGCGCACAACCCCCCCCCCATGCTGCCCCCTGCGCATGCGCACACACCCCCACCCCCGCGCAAAGGCTTACCGGAGCCTGGGACGACAAAACCGGCAAACCGGAAGTGCGAAAAAACGCACTTCCGGTTTGCCGGTATGCTGTTTTTTGCACTCCGGAGGGTTCAGGGAAGCTCCTGAAGTTCCGGAATGCAAAAAACTACAAAACGGACAAACCGGAAGTGCGGAAAAGTGCACTTTCGGTTTGTCCATTTTGTAGTTTTTTGCATTCCGGAGCTTCAGGGAGCTTCCCTGAACCCTCCGGAGTGCAAAAAACAGCACACCGGCAAACCGGAAGTGCGTTTTTTCGCACTTCCGGTTTGCCGGTGGGCAACCCTCGCGTGCCGGCTTCTATGGCTCCACGTGCCACCTCTGGCACGCGTGCCATAGGTTCGCCACCACGGATGTATGTGCTCTTATTCTGTGAGATAGCTAAATGATTTCACAAGAAAATAAGAGCTTTCCAAGTCCCTGAGTAGTTACTAAAAATGTTGTCCAGAGTAGCCAGAAAGAGGCCTTTGGGAAGACTCAGATGGCCTTGATCCTGTCATCATTTAGAAATACTTTGACCTGGGTCAGGATGTTATGTGACCCCTTTTTAATATGTTTGATGTGAGTTGCCTCCAAGGTGATGTGTTTTAATAATTTCTGTTATGTTCTGTGTTTCTATCCCTCACTGTCAAATGGCACAAATAGTTGGATGATAAGATCAGCTGTGCATGAAAAAAAAAAATTTATTGAGAGGCATATGGCTACTGCTACTAGGGCAGCGGTGGGTTGCTCCCGATTCGGCCTGGTTCTGCGAACTGGTAGTGCCGGCGGTGGGAGACTCCGCCCACATGCCTGGGACGCTTTTGCGCATGCGCAGAAGTGTTGCGTGCGCACACAAGTGCGCACACGAACCGGTAGCAAAGGGTTTTAGAACCCACTACTGTACTAGGGATATAATGTATAATTACCATAATTAAAAATGATTCATTAAATCCATAGTGTTTAATTCCATTTTATATTTATTGAAATCAACAGAAGCTAGACCCCAACTCATTTGCCTGCCTGAACAAAATGCAGCTAACTCGTTTGGATCCAACATCTTTGCCATATTATCCTGTCAGTCACAGGAGCCACATTCAGGAATCGAGATACATCACAGATCACTTCAGACTTTTGACCTGTAATGTCTTGTCAGGACTGAAGTGGGGTTGTAATGTCCATGGTACGGGAGATGGATAATCCTTTCCCTTTTTCATGACAGACTGGCTTAAAAAAAGAAAGAAATCTAAGCTGCTTCCAGAAAGACTGGCAATTGCCTTATACACAAACTAAACCTACCGTATCTAATATTTCTGAGCCAGTGATTCCAAACCTATTCATCCTGTTCAAATTTCTTTGATCCTCCAAATAATCCGTGGCCTACTCTTCCAGGTCTTTAATATCAGCTCTATTACTATTCCAAGTAGTATGACAGCATGTTCAGTATGAGCCTCAAGAAAAAACTAGTCTGATCAGGTGGCCTTTAGAAAATGTATTTTTAGTCAGAACCTTCAGTAGCCATTGGTAGGGCAGTAGAGGAAGAGGGGGCTAAGTGTGTGGTCCACTTAACTATGTTTGTAAGGGAAGGGTTTTTGGAAAACGTTGGACTGGGTTGGAGCAGGTCAAACTGCCAAATAGATTGGATGGGAATGCTTCTTTGGCTCAGAATAGTCTTTGGCTCAGAAGAGTCCCCTGGGAGTTGGGCGGCATACAAATCTATTTAAATAAATAAATAAATAAATATGATTTGTATTAAAGCAGCTTTTCTAGATGAAATCCCTACATGAACTCTTTTGCTTCTTTTAATCACTGAGCTTTTTTCTTCTTCTTTTTGAACAAGAAGTGGTTCATTAGAGGTAAAGCTCTCACTCTGCCTTCCCCCATTACAGGAGTACCAGCCGCATATGTTTTGGATGAACATGATTGATGCTGTCTATCAAAGCTTGGTTTGTTTCTTCATCCCTTACTTTGTAAGTTATCAGTGGTAAACATGCTCCAATCCTTCTGTTCTTGAATGGGGGGGAGAAGCCAGGCGTGGCAAATATATGCGTGTGAAACTAAGGGTGCTGGGAGGGTCAGTTTGGTATTTATGACTTGGATTATTGAAGCTGTGGAGGCAAAAAGACATTCAGAAGTATGGGTTATTGATACAGATAACCCAAACTGCTGCTACTGGGAGATAAGGACCAGCAGTTGGAAAATGGCTTTATGTGCACATCCAATGAACGTAGGAGAAAAGCTGGCAGAGCTGGGGGCAGAATTATGTGTGCCATCAGTTTAGCATCATTGTGTTCCAACAAGTACTCCAAGTGTTGTCGTTCCCCCAAATTCCGTTAACCCTTACTTGGCGCCAATTTAGTGTTGAACTTTAATTGACCAGATTCCTGTGCATAGGCTTGAATAAATCGTCTATGCTGCAACTTTATGAATAATCCTGATTTTTTGCATCTGACAGTGAAACTTGTATGTACCCTGTACCATTCAGCAAAGATCTAGATGTCATATAGCTAGAATAGGAAGAGATGGTGTCAGGAACAAAAACTATAAAATACTTACCCCATTTATCAGTTTTTTCCAGGAATAAGAAAACTTTTCCAACAATTTTCAAGAGTGGCTTTGCAGTGGGAGTATCATCGCTTTCTTTTTTTCTTAATATTGTTTGAGAGGAGATGTGGGGAGTTGGCAGTCAGGTCATTTTGCCTCACACTTAGCATCATTTATTGAAATTGTAGAAAGAAAATTATTGCTATCATCAAGGATAATAATTGCTTGGAGAGTAATTGGAAACTGGCTTTTTCTAGAATGATGAGACAGGGAGAACAAAAATCTCAGTAATGTTCTTAGCACTTGTTTCTAGTTATAACAATTTTATTATGATAGTCATAGTAATTAGTATATTCCAAATTAAGGTCTAAACAATGATATCTTACTAAGTGGAATATAGCCATGGTATTAATTCTCGCAGAACATAGAATAATAGAGTTGGAAGGGATCTTGGAGGTCTTCTAATCCAACTCTCTGTTTGAGCAAAAGACCCTATACCAGTGATGCCGAAAGCGCGTGTGTGAGTGCCCACACCCATAATTCAGTGCCCCCCAAGCCTCCTGCGCATGCATGCGCAATTCCCCCTGCACTGCCCCATCCCCTGTGCATGCACACACAACCCCTTCCCCCATTTCCTGACTTCCGGTGGGCCCATTAGCCCCATTTTTTGCTCTCCCCAGGCTCCAGAGGCTTACTTGGAGCCTGGGGAGGGTGAAAACGCCCCCCCGGCCCCCTCAGAGGCTGAAAATGCCCTCCCAGAGCCTCCGCATGAGCCGAAAGTCAGCTGGCCAGCGTGCACATGCGCTCTGGAGCTGAGCTAGAGCAACGGCTCACCTGCCGGCAGATATGGTTCCGCGTGCCACCTGTGGCACGCGTGCCATAGGTTCACCATCACGGCCCTATACCATTTCAGATAAATGATTGCCCAGTCTCTTTGAAATGATGCACCCACAATTTCCGAAGGCAAGTTGTTCCATTGGTTGTTTGCTCTTACTGTTAGGAAATTTCTCCTTAGTTTTAGGTTGCTTCTCTCTTTAGTTAGTTTCAATCCATTGTTTCTCATCTTGCCTTTTGGTCCTTTGGAAAATAGTTTGAGCCCCTCATCTTTGTAGGAGCCCCTCAGATATTAGAACACTGCTATCATGTCTCCCCTAGACCTTCTTTTCATTAAACTAAATTACCCAATTCCTGTAACAGTTCTTCGTACAATATGTTTTAATCTCCAGCCCCCTAATCATGTTTGTTGCTTTTCTCTGCACTCTTTCCAGAGTTTTAACATCTTTTTTTATATTGTGGTGACCAGAACTGGATGCAGTATTCCAAGTGTCGTCTTACTAAGACTTTGTAAAGCGATACTAGAACTTCATGTTCTATCCCTCTATTGATGCAGCCTAGGATTGCATTGGCTTTTTTGGCTATTGCAGCATACTGTTGGCTCATATTTAAGTGATTGTCCACTGGGACTCCAAGATCCTTCTCACAATTAGTGGCATTAAGCCAAGTTTCACTTAGCCTGTACCTATATAGTTGATTTTCTTATCTAAGTATAAAATCTTACTTTTATCTAGGTTGAATTTCATTTTGTTAGATAGGGCCCAGTGTTCAAGTCTATCAAGATTTTCCAAGCATGCATTCTCAGACACAATTTCTGATTCAGAAGAGCCAACATTTCTGCTCTAATCATAGCTGGACTAATTCAAAGGGTACATTTTTGTAGGTTCATATTACAGATGCTTTTTGTTGGAACCTAAAAATGTCAAATGCATGTGGAACAAATGTCTTTTGAAGCATATGACAAACTTTTGAGTTTAGACTCAAAAGGTATATGCATTACTCTGACTTACATGCAGATTATTCCTAAATTTTTATAGTTTCTGGACTTTGGGTTATAGATTAGTATTCTTCAGGTTTTATATTGTCAAATATGCTTAAATCTCATTTAACTTTGTTTAGATATATTATGATTCAGACGTGGACATATTTTCATGGGGAACTCCTATCACCACAGTAGCTCTCTTTACCATAATACTCCATTTGGCTATAGAAACCAAAACCTGGGTAAGTTATCTTCAAAAATGTGACCCAGCATTTTATACTCTGCCACTCAAGCTGTAGTTCTACAGTTGCCTTTCAGTTAGATTTTATTTTATTAGCAAACTTCAGCAGATAAGGATGTCATACATACTTTTATAGGTAAATAATAGCTTATTGAAGTATATGCTGTATTCATTTTGAGATCCTGCACACCAACTCACGTGCACATGCACAAAGAGACCAATGTTAAAAACTCTCATAAACATCCACAGAGGACACAATTTAGCATATTTTATATCATCACAAGCGTTAATTAGGCAGCTATATAAACTTAATAAATTATTATTATTTAAGACTTAATAACCCTAATTCCATCAATTGGTCTGCATTTAAAGATTTTCTCCCCTTCAAGCATTTCAAGCTACCCTTCTTTTTCTCATCTCCCTCTTCTCCAGTAAGAACTAGTCCCCATGTTTTTCAGAAGGACATTTACCGCCATGTTTTAAAGCATATTACTTATAAGAATGTTGTACAGGTTCAACATTCAACTTCCATTATTTGTATTCTTCTGGGAAGCAATATTGAGACAATAATTTAGATAGAAAGAAGTGGGGACTATAGAATTGAAGATGAAACACATTGATAATACTGTTGTAGCAGAAGAGGTATGTCAGGGTTCCAAATAGCATCCAAAACGTAATCAGAGTCCGAGGCAAAGTATTCCTCAAAGTTCCAATTTATTAACAGAACCATGTTGGCACATCTGGGAGAAACCCGAATCTAAAGCTACGAGGGTTTCTCCACCCAGTTTAAAGTTCATTCCCGTTTTCCCACACCCACAAGTTCATCACGTTGACCAATCGTCTTTTGCCAACGTGTCCGTTACTCCCATCAGCTTCCGGCCAGGTGCTGAACGAAGGATGACCTTGAAAACCTAGAAGGAATTTGTTATGGCTACATGTCTACATCGCTCATGCAACCGCCCCTCCCAAATTCCCACAGCAAGAATACATTCTAAAGCATCAAGTGTGGCAGGCTAAAGTCTCTAATAAAATATGGCTTCGGCCCTCTGAATTCATATGCTGCTAAATTCCAAACATGGGATTCTTGTAAGTAGATAAATGGTAGGGTTACTTCCAGCTCCAGCAACACTGTCCTCCTTACAGTTCAGTCACATGCTTCATTTGGGTGCTTATTTTCCTGATCATAAGTTTGTTTCATCTGTATTTCTATGTAACTCACAAGTAATTCTCCCCCCGCCCTACCCAATGGCACGGTGGGGAGAAGGATCATGAAAGCAGTGTTCCACTCACACAATGCAAGCTTTGTCCTTTGCATGCACAGACAAACTGAGCAGAGCCTGCGTTGTGATAAACAGACAAAGGTGCAGACCCTACAGATGCTTGCCTCCCACCTCAATGTTTTGTTCTAGTCTATCCATATTTACTTATCTATGTACAATTAAAACTCTCCTGTATTTTATAACCTTCAATTGTTGCATCATAGCCAACAATTTGAACAAAATAGTATGTCATAGGGCAACCATTTTTGAGTCAATATCCCTCAAATGGGCTAATTTAAAGACTGCAGCCAAAATCTGGGACCCATTACTCCCATGGGATTGAAATTTGACAAAGTTGTGTCCACTTCAATGCCGTGGCACCGCCTCGTCAGCTAGAGTCATATGACTATCATTAAAAACATTCCTTACCAATTTCCCAAAAGGAAGGTCAATGGGAAAGCCCGCAGGAAGTTGGAAGTCACCCCCACTGCTTTTTTGCCCATGTAGGGTCACTCTGTTTCTCTGTTTAGGTGATATCTCTGAAACAATGATTCAACAGATCACAGGTTGTCTAGTTTATTTATAAAAACGCCCATGCCATTCAGTTCCCAAGAGTTTATATATGTAAAAAAAATAGCTTCAGAAAGAATAAATCTCAGCAAAGAATTACTGTAATCTCTTATCACTTAACTAAAATGGAACTAACAATTCCATACAAAGCCAATAAGGAGGACACCTGATATGCCTCTGATAAGATTTTACAAAGTAATAGTTGGGGCATTGCAAGAAGGATTACCTCCAACTTCCTGCTCTTTGATCTCTCATGGGGACAGCAACCTAATCTCTTAGATTCCACCTGGAGAAGATGGACCCTAAGAAAGTTCAGAACCAAGCCATCTAAGTCTTGATAGGAAATCACTAGTACTTGGAATTGGACTCAGTTCCATATATTTGTCTATAGATAATTTTGCTATTGCCCATATTTTTGCAAATACTGTAAACATTAGTATAACACTTTTTTTTAACTTAATACAAAGATAATTCAGAACAGTGTGGTTTTGTCACATATTCTTTTTTTTTTAGTTCAGGAGGCTCCAGTTAGATAAGTTTATATAATAATCCAGATCGATTGTTCCACCATCCCTACTGACATCAACACATTATTGTTCTTGAGCCTCTCAATTTAAGCCTCCAGTTCACATTGACAAACTGTAAAAGGGAGATTTTTTTAAAAAAAAAAGAAGTATTCTATAGGGTGCTGATAATTGCCAAATCCACGCATCCAAAGTGAGTCTATCCATGACTAGATTGTGGTGATAGGGCAGGAATCATCCAAAGTGAGCTACTGACTAAGTAGTGCCTTGTAGCAAAGCAGGTATGAATTGCTCATTTGCTCAAAGACATTTTTTTTTCTCTGAGGTTGTATCTACTAACCTACTTGGTCTTGAAAATCCTCCTACAATAGAAATGTCCAGTTTGGCAAAACCAAAAATTTCACCGATTTCATTGTGGTTACAAAATTGTTGCTGAATTAGGAAAACCCCTACTCAGATTTCCTTACATTTCTCTCTGGATGTAGATTTCAACCTTGGTGTAGTGAATATTTCCTCTTGAACTTACTCCATCCTTTTGAACCTTTTAGGAAAGTACTAGTTTTTCATTTTGTCTGAACACACAATGCCAGTAAGGTACAGAATTGCAAAATAATTTTGAATATGTTTTTTTTCAGACCTGGCTACATTTGTCATCATGCAGCTTCAGCATTGCTTTATTTTTCATTGTGGCGCTCATTTATAATATTTCTTGCCCAATATGCTATCCTCCATCGAATCCCTACTGGACTATGGAGAAGCTGATGGGAGAACCGGTGTTTTATCTGACTTGTCTTATATCACCTGTTGTGGCTTTGCTTCCCAGGTATATCTCTCTTTTCTTCTTGTGGGTATCACTTAGAGAGTTAACTTTATAGCATTTTTTCTCTTCTACATATTGTTTGAGAGCAATATTCCTATGGAGGAAGAATGTGCATATGCTGCAATAATCAGAATGTAGAGGTGACAAAGCCAAATAAATCAGTGACTTTATTTTTCCTGCCACTGGCTATAATAAATATGGAAAGTGAACATCAAGTAAAGCACAGCAAAAAGATATGCTGACAAGTAAAAGTCTCCTTGAACAGCCTCGTTAAAGGACTATCTAGGGGAGATCTAGGGGAGTTGCCAGCAGAAGAGAGCAGTGAATTTGCAGTCCATTCCCATGAACCTGAACCTGGGAGGGTAAGACCAAAGGGCGGTTGTATAGAGTAAGGAAAATTACCTTGATGAAGATATTCAGGAACCTGAGGAACGTGAAGCATTTTTAAAGTCCAGAACAACAAGTTGTTGTTGGAAGTAGTTTAGACAGATCCCTCCCCAATTCACTGAAATTTAAGAAGCAGAGGAAGTACAGTACAATTGAACTTGCAAGATGTTATTGTTATAAAACCAAGTTTAATAAAGCCTTCAGGTAGAGTTGATTCCCTGGGCTGCTTTACCTAATGGCACCGACAGCTATCATCCCTGTTATATTATTCAGCTTTAAATTGATACAGTATTCTTCTGATGCATTCATTTTTAATTCTTTCACTTCTCTCCATCAGATTTCTGTACAGAATACTTCAAGGCACACTTTTCCCAACCCAGGTTCAGCTTGGACGCCAGTTGTCCAGATTGCCTCCAGGCTCCCACAGCCAGCTTTTAAACCAGTGGGCCACCAAAAGGGACACCAACTCCCAAATTTATCAAAATACTGGTTATTTTCCCGAAAGCCCATATTTCATTACTAGTGGCTTTTGTAACCACAATAACCCAACAGAATTATCTCAACAAAAAGAGGAGCTATCTCAGATGCCAAAAGCAGGATGTTCAACAGATTTAAATACTATTGTTTCTCCTCTTGGTGCTCAATTGTGTGATGAAAATGGACATCTTTCAGTAGCTGATGATAAAGGTGAACCATCTTTGGGTTTTCCAAAAAGTGCTTTTGATCTGGAGCCAACTTTGATGAATGTTGATGACACAGTACAATGGAGTAAAAGAGTAGATGGGTCAGATTTCAGCTTGTTCAACTGGTTTTCATCAACTATGTTGTTCAAGAGCATCAGAAGTGATCTGCCATCATTTTCAGGCAGTTTACGGAACAGAAGGCATGACAGTATAACTTTGTGTAGCTGTCATTCTCAGGACTTCAAAGACTTGACAGAGCAGAACTCTTCCTGTTTTCAGGAACAGGCAAAAACTTCTTCAGGGGACTGCTTGAAAATCGAATCTCTCGAGACAACCATTTTATGACATTGGCATTGCAGAACATATATTTTTTATTTGCACAAAAAAGGCTAGCGTGCTCTTTTTCTAAGGATGAAAAGGGCATTCAAGGTACAGAGTTTTATTATGGAAGAAAATCTAAGCAAGTATGTTGAAAGTAAAAAAAAACTGTATACAAATAAAGATACTTATATATGTATGTATTTATTTTTCATCTCATTTTGTACAAATGCAATAATTTTATTTGTACAGGTAATTTTCGACTTACAACAGTTTGTTTAGTGACTGCTCAAAGTTACAACAGGACTGAAAAAGTGACTTATGAACATTTTTTCACGCTTATGACCCTTGCAGCATTCCCATGGCATGTGATCAGAATTTGGATGCTTGGCAACTGGTTCATATTTATGACAGTTGGAGTGTCCTGAGGTCATGTGAACAGCGTTTGAGACGCGGAAGCCAGATTCACTTAACAACCGTGATATTAACTTAACTGCAATGATTTACTTAACAACTGTGGCTAAAAAGATAGTAAAATGGGGCAAAGCTAACTTAACAAGTGTCTCACTTAGCAACATAAATTTTGGGGTCAATTTGATCATAAGTCAAAGACTACCTGCATTGGTCCTTTCATTATCTCATCAACTAGGTCACAACCATTGGATCAGTTTTGGGGAGATTAAGTCGAATGCCACACCGATTTGATAAACTCAGTGCTCCTTAGATTTATCCAAGTGAAGGGAGTTGGGAAGGGGGAAGAAAAGTATGCACTGAAGCCAGTTGCTGAGACATTTTTACTGTTAGTGAACTGCTTTCAGTGAAATAAGTAGTAACATGCCTGGGAAATGGTGAGAATGTTTGTGACCTGTTCACAAAATAATGGTTCAAAAATGTCACATAGAATGTTTGGGTCTAAAACGGGTGGGCAACAATGGCTGCTTTATGACCTGTGGACTTCACAAGTCGTAAAGGGGCCATAGTTACCCACCTTGGTCTAGAATGAGAAGAAGACTACATTTCACACTATCAAAAGAGATTATGTTTGGATGGGTTGCATAATCTCTTCAACCTTGGCTGTAACTCCCAAAGCCCTTCTAAAATTTGCTACTAAACTGCAATTAATAATGCAATAGAAAATGGAAGATTCATTACATATGAAGTTTTATTAATTTATACTAGTATAATAGATTAATTAATTTATACTAGCATAATATCTTTATTGTGGTCACTGGAAAGCTTTTTATGTAATTTTTGTAAAAAGGATACTGAACTCAGATTTAGATGAGCCACCGTGGCGCAGTGGGTAGTACAGCACTTAGCATAGCATTTAGCACTTAGACTTATATACCGCTTCATAGTGCTTTACAGCCCTCTCTAAGTGGTTTACAGAGTTCAGCATATTGCCCCCAACAATCTGAGTCCTCATTTTACCCACCTCTGAAGGATGGAAGGCTGAGTCAACCTTGATCCGGTGAGATTTGAACAGCTGAACTGCTGAACTGCAGTGCTGCATTTTAACCACTGCGCCACCTCGGCTCAGTACTGCAGGCTACAGTACTGCAGGCTACTTCTGCTGACTGCCAGCTGCCTGCAATTTGGCAGTTCAAATCTCACCAGGCTCATAGTTGACTCAGCCTTCCATCCTTCCGAGGTGGGTAAAATGAGGACCCAAATTGTTGGGGGCAATATGCTGACTCTGTAAACTGCTTAAAGAGGGCTGTAAAGCACTGTGAAGCAGTATATAAGTTTAAGTGCTATTGCTATTGCTAGATACATGAAGATTTTCTAGATAATTAACAAAATTAAATAAAACATTCAAACTACAAAATATTTTAAATACTAGTAAGAAAATACAACAAATCTAAATACAAATTGACAAAATTACAGAACTATTTTGAAAATAAAATCCTAAATTGTAAATTACTTAACTATAAAGTAAATGTGTGGGTTTCTTTCTCGCTCTATCTATCTTGATTGTGAGCAGGGACCAGCGAAATGTAACAGAAAGACAACAATATGAAATGACATAGAAAGCATGAAAAAGATGTATATTATTGCTTTATTTGTATTTATATTTTGCATATTGATTTATTTATATTTTGTATATCCTAAAATTAGAAGAGTGTTTTCCTATGTAAAGGAATGATAGCTGAAAGAAATTTTGCAACTCTCCCGGAGTTTGGGTTCTGGTCCAACAATAAAAAGCAACTGAGAACATCTTCAAAGTGGAACTTCTATTAGTAAACAGAGTTATGTGACAGGATGCAAGTTGCTATAAAAAGGACATCAAAGAAATACATGGCCTAGCGTTCCAAATTCCTCCATGTCACGGGACAGTTTACTCTGTAAAAAGGGTATTGTATTTTTAGGCCTTCCTTCTAATAATTGTATCACTGATTAGCCCATTAAAGTTTGCTGAGAAAAAAGCTCAAATATGCTATGGGCAGAAAGTCCCTGGGTTAAGAATGCTCCTGTTTAAGTTTAACCCCTAGTGAAGAATGGACCCAATTGTCGGGGGGGAAATGAGTTAAATCACAATTATTGAAATTAAATACACAATGGTTCAAGTTCATTATACAATACTATTTATATAGCTTTATACAGTAATACTGTTCTGCCTTACATACCAATTCGACTTAAGGACAGAGTTGGGAATGGAACTCATGCTTGAATTGGAGACTACCAGTACTGAAAGGGAATTTGCTGGAGTAATCAGCACATTTCCAGTGCTGATTACACAATTTGCCCTCCTCTATCTGGAAAGCTATGACAAATATCCATTGCCAGATTGTCACTCTGGCTCTTGCTGATACCCATGGCCAGGGGACTTTATATAGGAAGCTGCACTGGCAGAAATCGTTCTCAATTTTGGTTTTCCAAGAGGAAAACTTATCAAGAGTATTTGTGGCAGCCCAGGAGTTGGAAAAGTAAAGTTTGAGTCAGAAATAGAGGAACATTGGGGACTCTAAATTCTAGCAGGATCCTCCCAGTTTCTAGGTGGAGGTCTGGAGAAGAGGAATAGATGATATTTAAGGGCTTAAGTTATATGCAGACAGCTAAGAATTATGCAATGTCTAAGAGATGGATTTGGCTTTAAAGAGTTTGTGGCTACCGGTATGTCCTTGCCTCCTTTATTTATTTATTTTTAAAAAGCCCAGTATGTGGTTTTAACACTACAATATTCCTGGCTTGGTCAGAAATAAATGGAGGGTTGGAGTACTATGCAAAGATATTTAAAGGGTGAAACCAGGTCTACATTATAATGGCTTTTCTGCCACAGAAGTTTATAATATCTATGTTCCTTTGAGAAAACCATAGCTGTAGATTCCTGTACCTATAGATTTGTTCCAAGGCCAGATTGAAGTAAGGAAAAAATGATTGTGTCATTTCACAAAGTAGCACAGACAACACACTATTGTGGTTGTATTGCAGAAGGTGGTGCTTAGGTGCAGGAGGTGATTATTGAGTTCACATAAATACTAAAGAGGAAAGGGACCGGAACACAGCCTGCTTCACACTTTTCTGAATTGAGATATCAGGAGAATAGCTCTGTCATATTGCAAAAGTGTTTTCATGTAACATCCTAATTAAGTAAGTAAAATCACCTCTGGTTTATGGATGAATGAAAATGCTTCCATCAGATTCTTTCTCTAGGAGATGATAGGACTTTCAGTATGGCCCAAATAGAGACAACCACATTGGAGAAAACGGATCTGGAGAGTATAGAACAGTGATGGCAAACCTTTTTTGGCTTGGGTGCCAAAAGGGTGCGCTCGCGGACGATCGTGCGTGCCCACACCCATAATGCAATGCCCTCCCCACAAACATGTGCACAACCTCCATGCTGCCCCCCATGCATGCGTACAACCCCCACACGCTGTCCCCCTGCACATGCGCACAGGCCTCACTGAAGCCTCCTGACTTCTGGTAGACCCGCTGGGCTGTTTTTCGCCCTCCCCAGTGTTCAGGAAAGCCTTCTGAAGCCTGGGGATGGCAAAAAACGGCCCAATGGGCCAACCAGAAGTTCATTTCCAAACTTCCGGTTGGGCCATTGGGCTGTTTTTCACCGTCCCTAGGGTTCACGAGACTTTCCTGAACCCTGGGGAGAGCGAAAACAGCCAAATAGAAGGCCGAAAATCAGCTGGCCAGTGCACACATGCACGTTGGAGCTGACATAGGTCAACGCCTCGCGTGCCCTCAGATTTGGCTCCACGTGCCACCTGTGGCACGCGTGCTATAGGTTCGCCATCAATGGTATACAACTAACGTTACCAAATTGTTATTGCCTTCTGTTCCAGTATAGCCCCCTTTCATTCAGTCATTAACCTTCATATTATGATATACTCTAGCCCAGAGGTCTTCAAACTTGGCAATTTTAAGACTTGTGGACTTCAACTCCCAGAATTCTCCAGCCAGCATAGCTGGCTGGAGAATTCTGGGAATTGAAGTCCACAAGTCTTAAAGTAGCCAAATTTTGGGGGCCCTGAGTCTAGCCCTCCCTGAGTGTATTTATACAGCAAGGTCTCCAGTTGAGTGAAAAAAATCTAACCATATACATCTTTGGCTGTTTATTCCAGTAGCCTGCTGAAGTTATGATCATCAAAGGTATGACTAGGCAATGGCATATCCTTTTTCCCTTTTAGGTCTCTCAAGCAGCTTTTTAAATTATCAAAATCATTTATTGTTTTGTCAAAATAACAAATATGTAAGATTAATACTTAAATAATAATATACAGAGAGGGAGAGGAAGATCCCCTGACTCTTCCACTTAAGACTCACCTCTCCAATCCCATCCCAAAAACTCTTAAGAGATCTGCAGGGAGAGAGTCTTTCTGTATGTCATTCCATGTGCAAAAGGCTTTTCTTCTGCAGATAAACCCAGCTTGGTAAGTGGCAAAAATGGCTTACCTGAGTACTAATGCTGAACACACACACACCCCAAAAAAATCTGACCAGGGCTATTGAAATGTTGGCTTAAGTACTGATCAAGCAAATAAACACTAGCTAACTATCTAGTCCTTCAATAACCTTGCCTGCTTTCGGTCTTCAATTCTCTGGTTACTCATTTTATTTTTTTTCCTCCCACACATTTGTGCAGAAATCCCACAGGTTGAAATGCTATTAGCAACAGAGTTGTCTGCAGTGGTTTGTTTTAGCTAATTAAAAATAATTCCAACAGTCTTATATGAAACTAGGGAATGTATTGTGATTTTCAACGTCCACAAATAGGTAGATCTTCCTTAGCACTTTAGAAGCTGTTAAAATATATCACAGGGAGAAGGAAAAAAAATCAGATTTTTGCAAGTCATGTTCACCTACTCATTTCATGGAACCATACAGTACATTTTTAATGTATGCATATATGGTTTTGGTAAAAGCAAACGGTTTACTACATTAATATTCATATTGTTTAAATCACATCTTACTTTATCATGATTTGTTGTCCAAATTGCAAGAGGGGTTCACAAAATACATAATTCACTATTTATAAACCTCTAATGTGTTTAGCCATTATTATGACTTAGAGGTTTTAGCCTTTACATTTAAAAAAAATTCTAAAGTGCCCCACTATTTTCTTGGGTGATACTCCTTCTTGTATACAGATTGCACTGCCAATTATAAAGAAGCAAATACTAAAAACCACAGGGTACAATATGCATTGAATGTTTTTTTTTTAAAGAATCAGAAATTATAGAGCATTTAAAGATAATAATTAAAAAACTTGAAACGGACAGGGGAGAGAAAGAATTGTACAGTAAATTTTCTCTACTAATGTCTTGCCATATTTCCTGGCCAGATGAGCCAATACCTCTACAAATGTTTCAAGAATCCTTTGGTTCCAAACAGCCTTATAAAATATATCACTCTTATGTTATCTGGCATTTGGCAATCCCAAATAATAACCTGCTACATTAGGTAGGTATGAGGGAACATGTGACTGATTGCTAATAATGTAGATCATGATTCTACCATGAGATAACTGGTCTCATTGGTTCCTGTGTGCTGTATCAACTAGGGCAGGGGTAGGCAAAGTTGGCTCTTCTATGACTCATGGACTTCAACTCCCAGAATTTGTAGAGATAGAAATAGAGCCGAGATGGCGCAGCGGTTAGAGGCAGGTACTGCAGGCCACTTTAGCTGAGACTGATCCGCAGGTCAGCGGTTCAAATCTCACCGGCTCAAGGTTGACTCAGCCTTCCATCCTTCTGAGGTAGGTAAAATGAGGACCCAGATTGTTGGGCAATGTAAATATACATTGCTTACTGGTGTAAACCGCTTAGAGAGTGCTTGCACTGTGAGGCGGTATATAAATCTCACAAAATAATAATAATAATAATAATAATAATAATAATAATAATAATAATAATAATAATAATAATAATAATAATAACAACAACAACAACAACAACAACAACAACAACAACAACAACAACATGTAAGTATAAACAGGTGCTATATATTTAAACCTGAGCCAGAAGAAGAGCAGCTAGAAACATTTTTCTTCTTTCTTTCTTCCTTCCTGTATAGCTGGCGATGTCATAATGTCAACAAAGTGAAGAACATGAAAATCTTAACTCAGTTTTAGAGGGGAAAATGGGGGATTCCCCCAAATATGAAAAACAAAAAAGCGAACATTTTGGTCTTCCCCTTCTGGGGAGCCTCAAAAGGTATACTAGCAGCAGCATTCAGGTAAAGATCTAACAAGCAGTCAGAGAAGCCACTTTCTCATTGCTGATGTAAAGCAATTTACACACACAAAATTGTAAGTTACCCCACTTCCAGATAGGGTGCTTCATGTCTTTGATAAAAAGCCTGAGATTTAGTAAATGCTGAGGAGCAGTGTCACAGCCTATAGCAAACCAAATTTGAAGATTCTAACAAAATCACCTGAAGGTATTTTTGAAATGCCCAGAGAAACTTTACAAACTTCTAGGAATTTTGAATTCCAAGAAATGGGGCCACCACAGAGAAGACCTGTTGTTTTGTCCATGTTGTTTTCCCCCTTATGTATCTAAAACTTACCGTATGTTCTGGCGTATAAGATGACTTTTTACCCCTTGAAAATCATCTCGAAAGTCGGGGGTCGTCTTATACGCCGGGTACTGAAACTTCGGAGCCAGGGGGAGCTGAAAAACGGCCGCGGCTGCATCCCTGCCATTCTCCAGCCAAGCGGCCGAAGGAGCCCCGGAGCCCCGACGCTGCCCTGCATCTTGGTCTCCTGCCGCCCCCGCCAGCTGCAGCCTTCCCAGCAGGTGGGCGCACGCGGGAGGGATCACGGAGCAGAGGCGCCCGGCGGCTTAAGGCAACAGGCAGGCGGGAGACGGGCAGGAGCCTGCTGCCGCCGATGCCACTTCTGGCATCCCTGTGCCTCTCGCACCGCTCGCCGGGCGCCTCTGCTCCGCGATCCCTCTCGCGCGCGCCCACCTGCTGGGAAGGCTGCAGCTGGCGGTGGCAGCAGGAGACCAAGATGCAGGGCAGCGTCGGAGCTCCGGGGCTCCTTCGGCCGCTTGGCTGGAGAATGGCAGGGATGCAGCCGCGGCCGTTTTTCAGCTCCCCCCGGCTCCGAAGTTTCAGTACGATAGCAGTAGCGGCAGCACGCGCTGTCTCCTTCCCTCCCATGCGCGTTCACCCTGCCGGCGCCGCGGTCGGGGACTCAGTCAGGTGGCTGGAGTCCCGCGGGAGACGGCGACAGAGGCTTCTTCTTCCTCCAAGGGGAGGGGAGGGGAGCAACCCACCCACCTACCTTGCTTCCACTTGGCATCTTGGAAGAGGGCTGGGCGAGGGAGAAAGGAGCCATGGTGGGGATTGATAGCTTGAAGCTCCTAGCTTCTAGGGAAGCAATATTGTTCAATCTGTTTAAGGGCATAACTTTCCTTCAGAAATTAATGATTCTCTGACAATTGTTCATTGAATTGCCTGATGGAATTATTGTATTTTATCATATTTTATATTTTATGATAGCTCTTTTTTTATTTTGCCTATTTCCCAGAGAGTTATTTTGAGAGGGCTTATAAATCAAACAATTTGAGTGGGTGTATAAATCAAACAATTAACTAAATAAAATATGCTTTTTATAATTTGGTACAAGTTTCATGCCTGGGTTATCTCCTGCTTTGGGTATGAGAATGATTTCTTCCAGATAAGTTCTTTTTGTCTTGGTTACCTTCTTATGGAAAATATGGGTTAAGCTTGGAATTGCTTTGGATCTGTTTTCCATCTGCTACAGTTTTCTTGTTGGATGGAATACATCCCTGATTTGTACCCTGTAATAAATTGACCCTCAGTTTAGCATTCCACCAAAAATATTTCAAGCTAAGTTAGATCCTTAGTGTCACATTCATAAGGTCAAGTCAGGAAAGAAAGAAAGAAAGAAAGAAAGAAAGAAAGAAAGAAAGAAAGAAAGAAAGAAAGAAAGAAAGAAAGAAAGAAAGAAAGAAAGAAAGAAAGAAAGAGGGAGGGAGGGAGGGAGGGAGGGAGGGAGGGAGGGAAAGAAAGAAAGAAAGAGAAGAAAGAAAGAAAGAAAGAAAGAAAGAAAGAAAGAAAGAAAGAAAGAAAGAAAGAAAGAAAGAAAGAAAGAAAGAAAGAAGTAAGTTAGGAAGACAGACAGACAGAAAGAAAGAAAGAAAAAGAAAGAAGTTAGGAAGGAAGACAGACAGACAGACAGACAGACAGACAGACAGACAGACAGACAGACAGACAGAAAGAGAAAGAAAGAAAGAAAGAAAGAAAGAAAGAAAGAAAGAAAGAAAGAAAGAAAGAAAGAAAGAAAGAAAGAAAGAAAGAAAGAAAGATGTTAGGAAGGAAGAAAGACAGAAAGAAAAAGAAAGATGGTAGAAGGGGTAGTCTTATACAGCGAGTATATCCCAAACTCTATATTTTAACTGGAAAAGTTGGGGGTCGTCTTATACGCCCAGTCGTCTTATACGCCGGAATATACGGTAATCCAAAGGCCAATAGGAAAATATTTTTGATTATCAGAATCAGAATAGAGCTGGAAGGCCTTCTAGTCCAGCCTCCTGCTCAAGCAGGAGATCCTATACCAGTGATGGCGAACCTATGGCACGGGTGCCACAGGTGGCACGCAGAGCCATATCTGCCGGCACGCGAGCCGTTGCCCTAGCTCAGCTCCAGCGCGCATGTGCATGTTCACCAGCTGATTTTTGGCTCGCGTGGAGGCTCTGGGGAGACGATTTCGGCCTCTGGGGGGGCCTCCAGGGTGGCGGGGGAGCGTTTTCGCCCTCCCCAAGCTCCAAGAAAGCCTCTGGAGCCTGGGGAGGGCAAAAAACAGGCCTACGGGGCCAACTGGAAGTCGGGAAATGGGGGAGTGGGGGGGTCGCGCACGCATGTGCAGGGGGGTGGGGCGAGTGGGGGGCTTTGAATTATGGGTATGGGCACGCGCGCAAGTGCGATAGTGCGTGCACGCACTATTTCAGCACCCGAGGAAAAAAAGGTTCACCATCACTGTCCTATACCATTTCAATTATTTATGAAATATTTATTTATTTATTTATTTATTTATTTATTTAATGAAATATTCATTCATTCATTCATTCATTTATGACTGCATAAGAAAATCAAGTCTTTTAATGCTAATAGCTTAACCAAATCTGTCATTTAATTATGTCCATCAGGTAGATATTAAAGGAGGATAAGATTATCCAATTAGTTTTAACACTTTTATGCTTGCAACAACAAACTTTGCTCTTCCAAATGACTTGTGAATTCATGAGACCTTACTCCATCCTTGTTCTTTGCTTCCTATAGTCAGAATAATTTACTGGGAATGAAATTCTAGCTTAGTAGAAATCAGTGGTAAAGCTCCCATGGACTTCAGCAATGCTGAGTTCTCATTTTGTGTTGGTTTATGGCTCTGCCATTAGCAAGAAATCTACAAGCAATTACAATAACTGTCAGGTCATTAATCTTAAAATCCATGCAATGACAAAAAAAATGAAAGCAGTAGAAGGTACATTGTTGATTGGAGGTGGGATTTGAAGAATCATTGGGTTAATAGCAGGCTCTTGGAGGATCACAGAAAGTGCATTGAAAATATTGGGTGGAGAATGGCAGCTTTTTGAAATGTCAGTTTTGTTTCTCTGTGTCCATTTTTAGAGATGAAGAATTTAGCCCTCATACTTGGGAATAACTACTGAAATACCTGTGGAAAACATCTCGTAAAATCTCAATAGGGGCCAAATAATAATTCCAGAGCTTTAATGCATAACATATCCCTTTGATTTAACACTAAATCAGAATAAATAGATAGATAGCATAAGACATACACAGCTTCATTTGTGCGAGTGGCGTGCACGTGTGCCTACCACTCATGCAAATGGAGCACGCATGCACACTGCTCACGCAAGTGGGGATCTGTGTGCATGCGCGCATGCTCACCCACCATTTCTGTGGCTCAGTTGCAAACACCTCATGGCTCACTAGTGGGCCGCCGCCCACTGTTCTAACAAAATCACCTGAAGGTATTTTTGAAATGCCCAGAGGAAATTTACAAACTTCTAGGAATTTTGAATTCCAAGAAATGGGGCCACCACAGAGAAGGCCTGTTGTTTTGTCCATGTTGTTAGAAATAACAAAAGAAACTTGGATCGATTAAAAAACAAAGAGTATTTATTGGAAAGTAATAATAATAATAATAATAATAATAATAATAATAATAATAATAATAATAATAATAATAATAATAATAATAATGATGATGATGATGATGATGATGATGATGATGATGATGATGATGATGATGATAATGATGATAATGATGATGATAATGATGAGGATGAGGATGAGGATGAGGATGAGGATGATAATAATAATAATAATAATAACAACAACAATAACAATAACAACAACAATAATAATAACAACAACAACAATAACAATAATAATAACAATAACAACAACAACAACAATAATAATAATAGCAGCTTGCAAAGTGTGGTGGATCATTCAGCCTAACCTTAAATTGAGGTTTGAGCCAAAAGCCACACTTAAAATTTCAAAATCATTACATTTTATAGTCTCTATCTCGACGCCCCCCCCCATGCCCCTCCTATCGGATACAGTCACCGATCACATCTACTCCGTAACGCCTCAGAGACAACAATATCTCTGACATGTTTATCAACACCTCCCCATTATTGCCCATAAAATATTTTGCAGGCACAGCATTTTCTTATCTCTATTGTCTTGGCATTAAGGAATGTCCCTTTTAGTTGGGCCCCTTTCTAACTAACAAAAGAATATCTGTTCAGCATGTATTTTCTCCAACTATCTTAACATTTAACAAGTTCAGGCTGGAAGGGACCCTGCAGGTCATCCAGTCCAACCCCCTGCCCAAGCAAAATTAAATCTTCTATATTTATATAAATTTCTATATACTATTTTATTTTTGAATTTTCTTATATCCAGCAATGTCACCTTAAACTTAAATGGAAGGAGAATGCTTAGCAGGCCTTTAAGAGATGTTCTCACTGGATGGACACATGCCCTTCTGTCCACTTCAACTTACCTCCATCTTTCCCCACCATCTACACTTACCCCAGATTCCAGAATATTATGGTTTAATTCTTTCGATTTCACAGTCAGCTTTAAAAAAAACCCCAACATTACAACATCAAAACTGCAACAAATTACAGAAGTGCTATCTGTTAGGAATCATCTCTTAGCTATAGTATCAAAATGTGCCATATTTGGATCTATTATGTTGCAATTCATGACTCTCCTGAGACAAGAAACAAGGTCTCCTTCTTGAACTTCTATCCAGAATATGCTTTTAAATATTCAATCTCTCACCTCTGTTTCTTCATTGTGAATAGCGATGAGGCCTGCCTGCTTCATTTACATCCCAAAAGACAGTGAAATTGAGCAAGCTACTTCATCTTCAGTACTCTTTCAAACCTTTATGTGGCACTCTGTGTATGTATGCATGCATATCTATATTTACTTATTTCTTACATTTACAGCCTACTTCTTCTACAGGGGGTTAAGGTGATCCTGCCTTTCCTTTTCCTAGTGTGGGAGTGACAGTCCTTCAAGATAGACCAGATTAGGAAACCAAAATTATGAATGTTAATATTACTTTTATTATAAAGATACAATAGCAGAATCTTGTTACCGTATTTTTTGCACTATAAGATGCACATGACCATAGACGTACCTAGGTTTAGAGGAGGAAAACAAACAAAAAATATCAGGCAGAGTCTGAGAGGACCACAGATTGGTGTCCTTTCATGTGCCAGCTCTGCCTGTTGACTCCTGCACTGCGGAAAAGAGGCAGAAGAGGCAGGCAATGATAAAGACAGAAGAGGTGGGGTTCAGCACTGTAAAAGGACCCCGCCGCTGCGGCCCGGCTGCTGTTCACCAAAGGAACGGCACCGGTCCACCGTTGGGGGCCCTTGAGGTAATACACTTCACGGTCTGTGACGCAATATTCACTCCATAAGATGCACAGACATTTCCACCCATTTTTATGGGGCGAAAAATATGGTAAGTCTGCATACGCGTCTCCCTCCCTCCCTCCCTCCTTCATTTTCTTTTTTTTGTAAGGAGGGTCATGCTTGAGATGCTTTCTCATATTACACTTTTGCCCCAGACTCAGATTTATTTTATCTGACTGTTGCCTTGAGAGTGGCTCTTCCTTCTGTTCCTCAAGGTTCCCTGTTCCTTTCTTCCCGTCACAGGGAGCTTGAGCTGAGAAAGAATGACTGACCCAAAATCATCCTGACAGCTTGGTGCTGGAGTGATCGTCCCAGGATCAGTCCAAAACCTTTATCATTATACTACACCTGTCCAGAACACAAACATATCAACAAAGTGGGAAATTTATTGAACAAAATATACCACTCTGTGACTTAAAATAAATACAGGGCAATTAAAAGTAGTTGAGAATGGATACATGCATCATATAAACAAGCTGTCAGAAATAAAACAAACATAATAAGCCTCACCAATTATCCCATTCAAATTAAAGGATAAAAAAATTTAGCCACATCCAATTTAAATCATATTCATTTCAATCGAATTTAACATCAATTACCTCTGTGTTTTAGGATCACAACATCTGTTTGTTTATAATACCTGTGGAGCTTCAGTTAAAAAGCTCCTGAGAAGCTTCAACACAGTAATCAAAACAGACTCTGCCCATTAGATTAACATCTACAAGACACCACACACACACACACACAAAGAGATGGTAAAGAAACAAGGGAAAAATATCACCTTAGTTTTAAACTCATTTACCCTGATTACTGTATTTCAAAAATGTAATTGTTTATTTTCTCCATGTAAATATTTTAAAGAGGGTAAAGACACCTTGGAATCAAGATTGCTATCATAAAGCATGGTTGTCTTTGGGTTGCCTGTGCTGTGACTGAAGAATTGTCTTGGGCCACATATAAAAATGTATAATATAATGTATATAAATAATACACTTTACGTTTTTATATTTTTTTATTATTTTGTTGGACCGTATTACTAGTTGTCCAGGGCTCCATGTGGCCCATGGGCCATAGGTTGTACATGCCTGTTATGGAGGTTTTTTTGTAACAATGTATTCATGAATATCCGTAATCTACTTATAAATATTATAGAAGTTAATTGAGGAATCCTGGGAGTTGAAGTCCACCAGTCTTAAGTTTGGACACCCGTGCTATAGACTAAACCAGGAAGTTGGAAGTCCCTTCTAAGATAGCCCTGGGAAATAACTTCTATAATATTTATAAGTAAATATAAAAATGAATGCATACACTGTTACCAAAAAAAACTCTTCTATAACAGGCATGTACAACCTATGGATCATGAGCCATATGAGGCCCTGGACAACTAGTAATATGGCCCAGCAAAATAATGGCTAGCTGAGGAATTCTGGAAGCTGAAGTCCACAAGTCTTAAAATTGCCAAATTTGGAGACCCTTGGCCTACAGCCTTGGAATGTTCAAGTGGACCTTCATGCAAGGGTTATCACGGCCCCATCCTTAGAGCGTTTGAGGTCATCAGCTAAAACAAGATACAGATACAATCAATTCCATGCTGCCACCTGCTGAGATGCCCATAACTATATATACCCATAAATATTGAAGTTATCAGTGTAGAATCACCATGCAGAAGGGGGAACATGTTGATATAACAGACTCAGTTGTTTGATAAGTTATGCCTTGGCTTCCTTCTGATATACTTGTTTACAGCTCTGTAAAACGGCTGACAAACTATGTTATTCTCGCTTGGCAGGGCTAAGGCTACATTACACTCATGTACTCTAAGAACAAGGCAAAGGAGATTCAAACTCATCATTTATTTAGTTGTCAATGACAATTTGCCAGCTCTTTAGGCAGTACAGCTTTTTAAATCCATTTGGCTCTAGTCTCTGTATGGTGGCTGCATTTGCTGAGGGTATTATTTTCCCTAGTATCCTTTGATACTTTTATGCAGATATCTATATTGTAGTAACATGAAATCTCATGTAAGGCTTCAACAAAGACATATATCTCCACTTACAACAGTTCATTTAATGACAGTTCAAAGTTGCAATGGCACTGAAAAATGTGACTTATGATAGTTTTTCACATTTATAACCTTTGCAGCATCCCCATGATTATGTGGTCAAAATTCAGATGCTTGGCACAACTGGTTCATATTTATGACCGTTGCTGTGTCCCAAGGTCATGTGATCACCAGTGGTGGGTTGTAAATTATTTTGCCACCGGGTCGCGTGCGCGCTTGTGTGCGCAATGCTTCTGCACATGTGCAGAAGCTTCTGTGCATGCGCAGAAGCGTCCCGGGCGGGTGGACGGAGCCTCCCACCACCGGCGCTACCAGTTCTAAGAACCGGTCCGAACCGTGAGCAACCCAGCACTGGGTATCACCTTTTGTGACCTTCTGATAAGCAAAGTCAATGGGGAAGCCAGATTCATTTTAAAAAACAGGTTACTAACTTATCAACTGAGATGATTTACTTAACAACTCTGGCAAGTAAGATTGTAAAATGGAGCAAAACTCACTTAACAAATGTCTCACTTAACCACAGAAATTTTGGGCTCAATTGTAGTCATTAGTCGAGGACTACCTGTAACAGGTAAGAGCAATTCAGTTTGATTTAGAGGAGGAATCTAAATTTCTAAATAGCCAACTATCCATTTATATGTTTCATTAAAGAGGTGGATCTATGTCTCATTTTATCTCTACATCTTCAGATGTTGTTGGACTGCAACTTTTATCAGTGTTAAGCAGTACGGATAACAATTAGAAACTATCAGAAACATCCTTTAGCAATATCCGGATTGGCACAAATGCTCTAACCCTGTCCTACAGCCCTTGCAACCCAAGTATGGTATGGCAAAATTGAGAATTTTCTTTCTCCCATATTTTTGCATTAGCAAACCTCTGCCAGAATCAAGCAAAATAAGACACTTCCACTAATTTCAGCATAATTCTATTTCAAGGCAATGGCATTTTAATACGCAATTCTATTCAAATCTACTAATAAGAAATTTCTACCAAGTCCAGTGGAACTTACCGTATTTTTCGGAATATAAGATGCACCTTTCCACCCCCTAAAAGAGGCTGAAAATTTGGGTGTGTCTTATGTAGCTTTTTCAAAGCTTTTTTTTTTCAGCCCTAATGAGGTGCTAACGATCTTCCCGGCTCTTCCGGCTTACAGGCTTGTTTTCCCGGCTTGCAGGCTCCCTCCGAAAAAGGTTTTTTCAGCCCTAACGAGGTGCTAACGATCTTCCCAGCTCTTCCGGCTTGCAGGCTTGTTTTCCCGGCTTGCAGGCTCCCTCTGAAAAAGGTTTTTTCAGCCCTAACGAGGTGCTAACAATCTTCCCGGCTTGCAGGATTTTTTCATTGCTACTTCCTCCAAAGAAGTTTTTTTCCAGCCCGGCTGGAAACACAATTTATGGCAGTGATTCTCAACCTGTGGTCCATGGACCCCTGGGGGGGGCCACAATGTCATCACAGGAGGTCTGTAAAGGCTTGAAGAAATGTTATGATTTAAATTTTAAATCATAACATTTAAACAATTTAAATCATAGTTCAAATGATTTTCCAAAGCACAAAAAAGCAGGACAAGAAACAATGGTTGGAAACTAGCCAAGGAGCGAAGCAACCTAGAACTAAGGAGAAATTTCCTAATGGCGAGAGCAATTAACCAATGGAGTGGCTTGCCTTCAGAAGTTGTGGGTGCTCCATCACTGAAGGCTTTCAAAAAGAAACTGGACAACCATTTGTCTGAAATGATATAGGGTATCCTGCTCAAGCTGGGGTTTGGACTAGAAGATCTCCAATGTCCCTTCCAATTCTATTATTATTCTATGTTCTAAATCTTGAGTTAAGTCTTGGGAGTCCATGGCCATGGTCCATGGCCACAAAAGGTATTTAAAGGGGGGCCATGATTAAGAAAAGGTTAAGAATCACTGGTTTATGTGTCAGTGTATTAAAGTGTTTATCCCTTTTGCCTCTAATTTTAATTTCCTAATATGTCATCCACCTAGAGCTATCTTTCTGACTGAGATGGTACTCAAATTGATTAAATAAAAACAAACAAACCATTTTTTCCTCTGTATACTAACAAGAGATTGCACCTAAAATGGACTGCAACTGAAATTTAATGTAATTATTCCCCAAATAATTATAAATCAGCCTGAAATAGTCTTAGAAAAAGCATCTAGAAATTGCTGCAAGGGAACAATTTGGAAGTGAAAGGTTTTGTTACTGAGGGCAATGAAAGAAAAGAATTTCATTAAAGAAAAGGTCTGACTGCCTCCTCCTCTTTCCTCTTTCCCCATAGTCAAGGGTGTCAAATTAAATCAAATGAAATGTCTGTCTTCAGGTCAGTCTTGACTCCTGGTGACTGCCTGGATAAGGCCCTGCAGTTTTCTTGCCAAGAACTTTGGATGTGGTTTGCCGTGACTGAGCTCCCGTAGCTGAGAGAAAATGACTGGTCCAAAGTCACTCAGATGGATTCATGCTTAAGGCAGGACTAGAACTCAGAGTCTCTCTGTTTCTAGTTTGGTGCCTTTATCCAGTAGGTACCACAATTTTTTAAAAAAATCTGCCCTTGAGTTTGGCAAATGGCGCTGTCATTTAGCAGCAGTTTGGACTAGTGGCTATATAATTTTAGGATGCTGGTTTTTCTCTTGTTTTGTTTTGCTGTCTTGCATAGCTGTTGATTGTTGATTGTGTGCAGGATCTTTCTTAAGGTCAAGTCCTATCTCCTGCCTTCACACTATTCTTTTATCACTGTCATTACCACCCTACAGTTGAAACGTATCATTTGTCAATGCACCTGAGGCTTCCTTAACTACACTGCTAAATACTGGGAGATTGTCAAAAATCAGTGCCATGGTTTCAAGGGAAGGGAAGGGAAAATTTTAAGTCTTAACGTAGGCTTAGCACTATTTACTGTATATGAAAAGACACTCCGCTCTTCTCTTAATAGAAAACCCAAACCATCCCAATCTACTTTGCATTATCATCCAGGCCACTGCGATCAATATCTACCCTCCCTAATCAACTTGTCTTGCTATCAAAATCTGACTCCCTTTATTCTATAATAGAATAATAGAATGACAGAATGACAGAGTTAGAAGGAACCTTGGAGATCTTCTAGTCCAACCCCTTGCTCAGGCAGGAAGCCCTATACTATTTCAGACAAATGGTTGCCCAATCTCTTGTTAAAAATTTTTATTATTGGAGCATTCACAACTTCTACAGGCAAGTTGTTCCACTGATTAACTCAATTCTTTAAAAATCTCGGTACAATTATCCCCCTTTCTTTGTATTTTAGTTTTCATAGATTAATGTTATAATCTACTGCAGTGGCTGCTAACCTTTTGGGCACCCAGGGACTGTTCCGTGGAGAGAGATTTTTCCACGGACCAGAGGGGGCATGGTTTAGCATGCTGCCTGCATCCCACAGATGGGGCTTCACTTGTTTTCGCGGGCCAGTTTCTGGCATGCCACAGACAGGTGCCAGTCCATAGACTAGGGGTTGGGGATCCTGATCTACTGTATGTCAATTATTGTACTATATGCCTCATCTTTCTTTATTATGTATTCTCTATTTGTTTCTTTTCTTAATATTAAGAACATACCTTCCTTTGGCAATGGGCTGTAAGTTCAATGGAAAGAATGTGGACATTTCAGAGATGGATTGACCTTGTTCATTTAGGAGAATTAATTCTCAAATAAATAGACCATGCTTTTTTCCTATTATATGTCCATTCCCTTGAGATACTGTATTAATGGACCAAAGAAGCAATTCCTTCCTTGCTCTTTTGACATTTCTTGCAGTTCACCAGAGTGGATCAATTCTTATGTAATCTGAAGAATTCTGCACTGGCCTATCTAGTTAAAAGCAATCATCTTGATCAAAGCTAGGAATAATGTCCAAGCTTTGGGGTGGGTCAAGTTGTTTGTTTCTTGAAGTCAATCCAGCCTCACCCTGGCACAACAGCTCACACTGGCACAATCCTGCAAAATGTTAGTTCTTCTAATTTCTTATCAATTTCTTCTGTAGTTTAAAATTTAGCATATTTACTTGACCAAAAATCCTGTCGCAATCATGCTGCACATATGGTTTTGAGCTCTATCTGGTGCAGAACAATAGGAGAAGAGGTTGAGCTGTTCAGCATCTTCTTGACAATACCAAGATACTTGGATTTCCTCCCAAATATGCATCTTGTAAACCCCTACTCAGAAAATAACTGCTTGAATGTAGATCAGGGTTGTCCAACCTTGGCAATTCTGGGAGAATTCTGGGAGTTGGAGTCCACAAGTCTTAAAAGGTGCCAAGGTTGGATACCCCGATGTAGATGGATGCATTCAATTCAATTCAAAATTGATGCCTGAATACATCACAAGCTGCTTATATTCTTATATTCTTCATATAAGAATGAAAAAAGCTATTATTTTCTTCATATATGCTTCTGTCTATTATGTACAAACCTGTTGTGGCCCTCCAGCAGCCTGTGCAGCCAGGGCCTTTGGAACCTCCAGCACCTCTTGGCAGTGATGGGAAAGGAGAGGCTACTCCTTTCCTGACTGCAAGAGCACGCAGGGCTGCCAAGAGGCAGGAAGGTTTACTCCGGAGGAGGTCTCCTTGGAAGTAAGATTGGGGGCTAATTGGCAACTCCCCTAGTCTATTTAAGAACAGTCGAGGCAGCTGGCAAGCTGCAGGAAACAATAGTTCAGACTGGGATCTCTGTTGTGCCTTGTATCGTGAAGTCCTGTTTTCCCTGTGTTGGATATCTTATCAAGAAAGTCTCCTGGGCATTTGGCCAAGCTTTCGGACATTCCGTGAGATAACCAAAACTAATTGCCTTTGTTTAGAGCTAAGACTGACTGAACTTACACCAGCTGCTAATGAAGCTGAATTAGCAGGTGACTGATGCAAGAAAATATTGCGTATTTTGATTTGTGTGTTTGCCACTGTTAAGCAGTTATTAGCAGTGGTTCATTAATTAAACCAAGTTCATTCAAACGTTGTGTGTTGATACTTACTTCCCCTATTGTAAACACTTTGATATTTTCAGGGTGTCTAAAGTTCAAAAAGAAGACAAAGATATTCTTGGCATGTATCAGAACAGAAATTCAACAAAGGAAGAGACACCTGTTTAGTAATCAGATGAAACAAAGGTGGAATTAAAAGCATTAGCCCAAAATATAAGATTTGAGGAAATCCCAAGTCAAAATTTCTTTCAGAAACTTTAAAGATAACATATCAAAAGCTTCATCAATATCTAAATAAATAATGGCTGCTGGATTCTATGAGTAAAAGCAAGTGCATCAATCAAAAATCTAATATTATGAGAACCTTGACAGCCCCATATACAGTAAATCTTGCCTAGGCTGGATGCACAATAGTCAGAAAAACCAGCTGAGGGCCAAGGTAAAATCATGGCATCCATATTTATCAAGGAAATAGCCTGTAATTGGAATACATTATTCAACTTTCCAATTTTAGTCACGATGAAACATAATTTGAACAAATGTTGTGATAGAAGTTATATACAGAAACTGAAAAATTTAACCACCTCAACAACAAACTCAAATACCTATAGTTTTGATAAGTTCCCCTTTGTTAGAATAGAATAACAGAGTTGGAAGGGACCTTGGAAGTCTTCTAGTCCAACCCCCTACTCAGGCAGAAAACCCTACACCATTTTAGACAAATGGTTGTCCAATCTCTTCTTAAAAACTTCCAGTGTTGGAGCATTCACAACTTCGGGAGGCAAGTTGTCCCACTAATTAATTGTTCTAACTATCAGGAAATTTATTCTTAGTTCTAGGTTGGTTCTCTCCTTGATTAGTTTCCATCCATTGCTATTTGTCCTGCCTTCAGATGCTTTGGAGAATAGCTTGACTCCCTCTTCTTTGTGGCAGCCCCTGAGATATTGGAACACTGCTATCATTTCACCCCTAGTCCTTCTTTTCATTAAACTAGATATACCCACTTTCAGCAACTGTTCCTTATATGTCTTGGCCTCCAGTCCCTAATCATCTTTGTTGTTCTCAGCACTCTTTTTAGCGTCTCAACATCTTTTTTACATCATGGCGACTAAAACTGAATGCAGTATTCCAAGTGTGGCCTTACCAAGGCATTATAAAGTGGCATTAACACTTCACGTGATCTTGATTCTATCCGTCTGTTAATGCAGCCTAGAACTGTGTTGGCTTTTTTGGCAGCTGCAGCACAAGGCTGGCTCATATTTAAGTGATTGTACATTAGAATTCCAAGATCCCTCTCACTGTTACTATGATTGAGTCAGGTACCACCTACACTATACCTGTGCATTTGGGTTTTCTTGCCTAAATAGCAATAGCACTTAGACTTATATACCACTTCATAGTGCTTTACAGCCCTCTCTAAGCGGTTTACAGAGTTCAGCATATTGCCCCCAACAATCTGGGTCCTCATTTTACCGACCTCAGAAGGATGGAACGCTGAGTCAATCTTGAGCCGGTGAGATTTGAACAGCTGAACTGCTGAACTAGTCAGCTGAAGTAGGTTGCAGTGCTGATTTTAACCACTGCGCCACCTCGGCTCAGTAGAGAATGTAGAATGTAGAACCCAGAGGTGGGTTCCTGCCGGTACGCTCTTACCTGTTGGTCGCCGCAGAACCGAAGAAGCCGGTGGCGTTCGCGGCGCGGGGCTTCCCCCGCCCGCTTTCCCCCGCCCGCCTAGACGCCACCATTTGCGTTCTTTTGCCCTCTGTGCATGCACAAAGCGTTCTGTTTGTGCAGAGGGCAAAAGAACGCAAATGGCGGCATCCAGGCAGGCGGGGGAAAGCGGGACGGGGAAGCCCCGTGCCGCGAACACCACCGGCTTCTTCAGTTCTGTGGCGACCAACAGGTAAGAGCGTACCGGCAGGAACCCACCCCTGGTAGAACCTTACTTTTTTCACCATGTTAATTGTCTTCATACATAGGTTGTGTGTGTGTGTGTGTGTGTGTGTGTGTGTGTGTGTGTGTGTTTAGCATTGTTTTGCTGATAAATGAAAATATATATTATTGGAGATGCATTTATTTGGCTATATCCATTGAACCAGGAGTCAGATTTGATGACTTAAGTCAGAGTTGGACAATATTTGAGTGGCCAGATATCCTGATTGATAGTGATTTTATTTTATTTCTATTTTTTATATTTTAAATATGGAGCAGGAGACCATTGGCAGGCAAAGAGCTTGTTTGCCATTTGTAATGCATGCAATAAAAGTAACAAAAGGGCAGGTCTTCAATTGTGTAATTACAGCTGCTCTTTTGGTTTCAGGGACAAAGTCTCTTCCTTCACAAGTGCCCCTGGTGAGCTCACTTAAGTGGTCAACTGCATGGTTTTGTCTGAGTGATTTTCTGTTGTTGTTGCCAAACAACAATTGCCACAATTCAAAATACTGCAGGAAGGAAGAGCATCACTGGTTCTGTTCTGCTTTAGATTATCCTTGTGGTTTGACTTCATAATTTTTCAGCTGATTATAAAAGGTTTTGGGTGCTTCCCAAGGCTGGGAGTGATAAATTTCCCCACTGTGCTTAATTCTTTGCCTTCCAATGATCTGATGTTTTTCAACTTTCCTGCACTAAAGTAAAAAACTTCATGTCCCCATAAGAACATAAAATAAGTTCCTCTCTTTCCTTCTCTTTCCTTCAGTTTCATTGCCTAAAGTGAATCATATTTTTTTCCTTACCAGAAAGTAAATTTTGCAATTGCAGTGCAGATATTTCAGATTGCAGTTATTTGGCTTTCCGAGCTATGCAATCATCACCTTCAGTTTACAAAAGAACTGAAAATGATGGGTTTGTTCTTTCACTGAAAACCAAGCTCACCATTCAGCTGTTTTATGGCCTGAAGGGACCACAAAAGGAAAAGGAATTGGAGAAGAAAGGAAGATAGCCTTCCTGATATACCAGTCTTCCCAAGTAAGCCACATTCCCCATTGCCATGGCCCACCTGTTTTTAATCACCAGGGAAACTATTATGTGCTTGAGAAGAATGGCACTTCTAAAGGAAAAGCAGGGTTAACTTTCTGCTAGGCAAGCCCTCCCCGTCAATGTGTCTGTGTGAAAGGAGTGCAGTGAGTGAAACAGAACAGACCAAGATAGGTTTGTTGGGTCTCAATATACCGTATTTTTCGGAGTATAAGACGCACCTTTTTCCTCCCTAAAAGAGGCTGAAAATTTGGGTGCGTCTTATACTCCAAATGTAGCTTTTTTCCCCAGCCCTAAGGAGGTGGTAACGATCTTCCCGGCTTCCTACTCCGTCTTTCCAGGCTTGTTTTCATTCCTACTCCTCTGAAAAAGGTCTTTTCAGCCCTAACGAGGTGCTAACGATCTTACTGGCTTGCAACATTTTTTTATTCCTACTCCCTTGAAGTAGTTTTTTACTAGCCCTAAGTCTTTGCAGGCTTGTTTTCATTCCTACTCCCTCTGAAAAAGGTTTTTCAGCCCTAACCAGGGGATAAAATAATGTGCTGAAGCTGAACAGACTAATTTAATTAATTTAATTTAATTAAAAGTTCTTATAAGCCGCCCAATCCCGTAGGACTCAGGGCGGCGTACAACAGAGATAAGAATGGTACAATAAAATAACATTTAAAAACATTATATTGCAATTTAAAAGACAAAAAAAAGGACGCTAAGGACGCTAGCCAGATGAATACCTGGTAGGTAGATTTTTTTCCCTATTTTCCTCCCCCAAAACTAAGGTGCGTCTTATACTCCGGTGTGTCTTATACTCTGAAAAATACGGTAGTTATCTTTGAAGGCTTAGAGTCCAGGGGTGGCCAAACTATGGTTCTTTGAGGACCTGTGGACTTCAACTCCCAGAATTCCTGAGCCAACCATGCATGCATGGCTAGCTCAGGAATTCTGGGAGTTGAAGTCCACAGTTCCTCAGAGAACCATAGTTTGGCCACCCCTGGCTTAGACGCTGCCTGCTATTTAATTCTGGCCCCAGGCTGGAGGAACCATCAAAAAGGCTATTCGAGAGTCTTGACCCTTCAGCAAGTCCCTAGCAAGGTATGAAACCACCTAAGCATCTGTTTCATTTACAGAAAAGAGAGGAAATATTTGCCCACGACACTCTGGTGAGTGGTGTGATAGAAACTGAGCTCTTTTCACCCTGCTTCAAGCATTCAAATAGATAATGAGTTCTTTGTCTTCTAATTCTTCAGATGGGCAATAGCAACGAACACAGAATTGGAACAGGTATACTACAGTAATGTTATTTTTAGCAGGAAAACGTTCTGGATATGAAGAAAATGGGAGGAAACTATTAGCAAGAAAATGGCAGCCATGTCCAGTTCTTTCTTTCATCTTGACAGCAAGTAGATCCAGATGTGAAACCCCTAGAAGTAAAGTGGAGATGACTGATGCCAAGTTATCTGGCAAGCATTTACTTGCTCTGGCAAGTAATTGAGTAGATAACAGGTTTTCAAGACAATGATTGTCAGTGTCAGATTAACATAGAGAAGTCAAAGAACAGAAGATATAATTATGCAGCCAGCGGCTGGATGCATCTTCTTTTTCTTCTTGTTTTATGCTATGGATTGAAGTGGTAACACCCTTCTGTAAAATGGTTTGTCATTCAAATAAAAAAAATAAAAAATGTTGCATTTCAGGTGACTGAAGATCATCTTTAAAACTCAATGTGCCTTAATATTTCAGTCAAAGAAATCAGTGCCACTTAGTTCATGCACCAGTGGGATTTCTGCCATGGAGGGAAGGGTATCTTTGTTTATTTGTATAAATTTTCAAGATGTACTCCTGTATTTTAGGGTTTATCTTTCGTTTCCTAAGCAGCTTTGTCAGAAGAATCCAAATTCACAGGATTTAAAAAGCTGACTGTATTGTACAATTTAAAGTTCTTGCTTTCAAATTCTAAATATGGCTAGAAATTTTCTGGAGAGCCAACATGATATAACGGTTAAGGTGTTGAACTAGGACCTAGGTTCAACACCTTTAAATATACCTTGAATCAAAGAAATGCAGGGATGATTTCAAATTAATCCTTCTCACTTTCTCACCTCAACCTACCTCTGAATAAAATAGATATGTCCACCCAAACCAACTTGAGCTGTTGCAGAAAACACAAGATATAAATAAATATTTCTGCCCAAAGTTCACTCAATTAGATGTACCAGAAATGGCTTTAGAATTCTTTCAAGGGAGAAGTCAACTTGGAAGATATTCCCAAGGGTGTTTGTCAAACCTGCCCAGTCAGGCCCCTTAGGAAAGAAAGACCCTTGATTCCATCTGGGTGAAGTGAAAAGTTATTTTACTAAAGGCTGCTGGCTGCAGTAAAGTCAAGCTAGAACTAAATTTCACACATGAAAAAGGTTACAGATTTTCTCTTCCTCCCAGCCCTCCCCCCATAACCAGTTCATCCTCAGCCAATGAAGAGCCACATAGGTGTTTTGAGATGTTTAGAGTAGTCTATATTCCAATCTCAGGGTGGGTGGCCTTGAGAGCTGGCACAAACAGGTTTTGTGCTTTCCTGGTCTTTGTCAAGCTTCCCTCCCTATTTCCCACACATCCCCATACATGTTTATTGCCCATTGCCCCCTCTCTCCTAGCCTTTGATGGCAGGATGCCAGCAAGGCGCCAAGCCAAAGATGGCAGACCTGACCGTGCTGCTCTTTCACTTACTTAGTTACGAGTTGACCAAGGAACATTTATATGAATGTCCACCCCTCATTATTCAATTATCTCTGCCACTGTCTCCAAACATACTTTAGTTAAATACCAACAAATTCTCCTTAAATAACAATGCTACTGTTACTACAAAGAGTTTTGTAGAAATTGTTGATTTTCTCTTTCCTCTAAGAAATCATCCACTCAATTTCTCTACTCACATCACAAATGCAGTGAATTTTCAAAGGACGTTTGTGCCTGGCTTATTTCTATTATTCCTCTAAGTAGCTGCCCAAATCCATGAAAAACCTGCACAGTTCCATAATATAACACCAATAGAAGGACCCCATTGCTTTCATATTCCTGTTCTTTTCTGCATTAATTTGTCTTTGTACACCTGTCAGCCCCTGCTCTTTTATCACACGTAGTTTGTGTTATGTATGTCCTTTCATTATTGCCTTACTCTCTTCCAGTGATATACAACAAAATAGCCACCTAGCAAATGTTAAATGCTGGCTAGGATTTATTTCAGGCTCCCAAGTTCATGGCGCAAAGTAATGTGTTGAAAATTACTGTATCTTTTCCAAGAAATCTACTTCCAGGTTTTCTGTCCAGCAGTTCTACTGAAAATTTTATTCACAGCCTGTATAGGGATGCATTTGGCCAGACAGCCATGAAAGATTCTAATAGCTCGTGTTTTGTATATTTATCCTGCTTTGCAAAGCCTATTTGCACAGTTTACGTCAGAAGAAAATGGAGGTAGAGCTAGAGTCAAATTAGACTCCAGGTTAACATTTTGGGAATAACCAAGTTTTATGGTATGCAGACACTAAACTACTATTTGAAGACATATTCTGCTTGAAGGGGTGTCTAGTCCAAATTACTCTTTAAGCTAAAAAGCTATATTAAAAGGGGCAGCTGAAGACATTGGGAAATCACCAATAGGACTATGTGGCCTTTAGTAGACTGCTTTGTTTTGAAAAAGGCTTGAGCAACTAATTTCAGATACAGTGATCCCTCGTTTTTCGCTGGGGTTACGTTCCAAAAAGAACCCGTGATAGGCAAAATCCGTGAAGTAGTAACTTCAGCTTTGCGCATGCGCAGAGGGCAAAAGAACGCAGATGCCGACATCCAGGTGGGTGGGGGAAGCGGGTGGGGGAAGTCCCGCACCGCGAACGCCACCAGGTTGTTGAGCTGTGCGAACCGGGAGGATTTCACCCCTGGCCTCACGTGTATTTCACTGCTCTTGGCAAGCTGTTTTACCAATCAGCCAATCAGAATGCAGAACACAATGCACGATGCAAATCCGTGAAGCAGCGAGACCGTGAAAGGTGAACCGTGATATAGCGAGGGATCACTGTATTTACAATTGTCTACGTAGAAGCCTTCTTCAGCTTTTACAGACTCCGATTAGTCTTTCAACTTTTTGTAAGACAAGATAGAGCTCATGCCACTTTGGACCCAAAATCACCTCCCAAGATCCGTCCGCAGCTAATATCGAGGCAACAGAGGCACAAAAATCACCTGATGTAGAGAATTGCAGAAATAACCTATGGAAGAGATCAAGAACTGCTAGCAGAATTATGAAGGGATAATAAAGATAGGAAGAAAATTAGGAAAGTAGACACCATCTCAGCCCTGAGAAAGGAAAGAAGATAAGAAATAAATGGCAGATAACTCCATCTTGATTCTGTGTGATATAAGAAGGGGCAGGGAAAATCAGGATTTCATTATTATTATATCCAACAATAATACCAACATGGGGTTTCACTGGTGCTTTTAGTGTCAGCTTCCTGACCTGGTCTATGTTGAAGGGCTGACACCTGGTCATAACATTCCCTTCTACAGTGAAATAAATGCTATTCCTATTCAGATAAAAGCTTAATGAAAAGAAGAACTAGGGCTGATATAATAGCAGTGTTCCAATATCTAAGGGGCTGCCATAAAAAAGAGGGAGTCAGCCTATTCTCCAAAGCACCTGAAGGCAGGACAAGAAGCAATGAATGGAAACTAATCAAGAAAACAACCAACCTAGGAGAAATTTCCCGAGAGATAGAACAATTAATCAGTGGAACAATGTCTCCAGAAGTTGTGAATGTTCCAACACTGGTGGTTTTAAAGAAGAGATTGGACAAGCATATGTCTAAAATGGTATGGGGTTTCCTGCTTGAATAGAGGGTTAGACTAGAAGATCTCCAAGATGTCCTCCAACACTATTATTCTGTTAAAAGAAATTCCTTCTAAATCAGCACATGCAAATTTTATGCAAATCTTTGGCATCATTTGCCATCTTCATGCTGCATGTTTATCATTTTATTTATCACATTTTATTTCATAAAATGTCAGGGTGGGAAGGGATGCTAGAGATCCAGTCTCTACCAAGTGCAGAAATCCATTACCACAGCAAATCATCTTACAAAATCATCAGCAAAATCCATTGCCAACAAATCATCTTACCTGTTTCTGAGGAACACTTCCTCAGAAACTGTCTTCTGAGCCAGTCTGTTCTACTTTCAACAGCTCTTACCACCAAGACTTAACAGATTAACAGAGTTAGAAGGGACCTTGTACTGTAGGTCATGAGGACCCAGATTGTTGGGGGCAATATAAATATACATTGCTTACTGGTGTAAACTGCTTAGAGAGTGCTTGCACTGTGAGGCGGTATATAAATGTCACTAATAAATAAATAAAATAAATAAATCTAGTCCACCACCCCCCATCCAAGCAGGAAACCCTACACCATTTCTGACAAATGGCAGTCCAATCTCTTCTTAAAAGATTCCAGTGATGAAGCTCCCGCAACTTCCAAAGGCAAGCTGTTCCATTGGTTGATTGTTCTCACTGTCAGAAAACTTCTCCTTATTTCTAGGTTGAATCTCTCCTTGATCAGTTTCCATCCATTATTCCTTGTCTGGCCTTCGGGTGCCTTGGAAAATAGCTTGACCCCCTTCCTCTCTGTGGCAGCCCTTCAAATATTGGAACACTGGTCTCCCCTGGTCCTTCTCTTCAGTAGACTAGTCATGTCTCCCCTGGTCCTTCTCTTCACTAGACTAGTCATGCCCAGTTCCTGTAACCGTTCTTCATATGTTTTAGTCTCCAGTCCCCTAATCATCTTGACATTTAATATGATATCCAAGTAAAACCTACTTCCTTGTAATTTAAATTCATCATTTGTTTTCCTGTGCTGTTAAATAATTTTGAATAATTCTGTACCATATTTTACATGACAGCTTTTCATATACAGTACATGAAGACATTTGACATATTTCCTAGCTGTGTTCCCTTTTCCAGGCAAACACAGTGCGTTCAACCAATCCTCTTTTTTTTCTCCTTCCCAGCCCCTTATAATCTTGGTTGTTCCTCAGAACATGCACCAAATCAATCTCCTTCTTAAAATGTGAACCCAGAACTCTTTGTGAATCATAACTGACCATCTAATTAGAGTATTCCTATCCAAAACTCAGAAAACTAGTGAGAGCAACCATAGAGTAACCAATGTTCTGATTCAGTGTTTATTGCTTCCTTATCCAGCGAGGATAAGGCGTTTACTGTCTTCTTCCTACAGTTTGGTTGTTCCTTTAATTCATAATTCATTTTCTTCTTTTAAGACAAGGGGGGGATGCTATAAAATTGAAATGTTTGGGGTTTCTTTTGGCTCAAGAGGACGCCTCGACTTTGAATGGCTTGTTGAAGGCCATCCTCCAAAAGTGGGTGGGATCACTTTTTTCCTTAATTTATTATATGATATTTTTATTAATTATGTAAACTAAATTATGTTTACAACCATTTTGATAATAACAAATCCCACCCTGAATATAAGCTTGAACTTCTTTTCATGGATAGTATGTGGGGAAAAATGTTACACAGTGGTGAAAACTATCACACTCTCCTTCCTTGTCACCTTTTGTAGGTTCCTGCCCAAGGATCCCTGTTCTAGCTTGGGTAGAATGACAGGGTCAGGAACTGAGGCGAGGCGGTGATTAGAATGGAACCCCTTTATTAGAACAGCTGTCAACGGGACAAAGCAGTAACTGGCACAGGCAAGCCTCTGTCAGGCTGCTATTTATATGGTGGCTGTCAAAACTGGTAGCCAATAGCGGGGCTGTAATTTTCCCGCCGGCTGAGCTGTCAACGGACAGCCAATAGGAAAATAGCTCTTAGCTGCTAGGTATATTTCGAGCATGGAAAGCATGGAAAGGAGCAGAAGAAGAAAGCAATCCCAGTGTACCAATCCTGTAGAAAAATGCCAGTCTCTCTGGGAGAAAATGAAAATTAATCAAAGAGGAGCAGAAGAAGAAAGAGGAAGAGAGAGAAAAAAGCAGAGTGAAAGCTATAAGATGCTTGATGGTAGCATGGAGGGCTTTCTTCCGAAGATGTCAGAGGAAAACCGCAACCATGCTGCAGCAAAAGGGAACCAAAGTAGAGGTAAGTCGTATAGTTCGGTTACACAACTGGCCTTTTCTGTGGTAATACCCACTTTGTGCAACTCTCCCCTATGAAAACATATGCAGCCCTATCCTGTTAATAGCCTGCAAGCAAGTTGAAGCTGCAATGTTCCAGTGAGCCACCAGCTCCTGGTGGTTTGAAGAAGGGTATCTATTTTATGTATTCCTATTTCCTGCATTTCTGATTATGTTCTTTTATCCTTATTTTGTAGCCGTGTACACTAAGAGGCCTTCAGTGTAAATAACTAATAAAATAACATCTTGTATAATATAGGAAGTAAAATAGAGTAGAAAGTAGAATCATAAAAATATATAAAACATAGTATAAATAAGATGAGAATAGGCTAAAACTCTTAATTGAACAAAAGAGACTGGAAATTCAGGTCTATATTACCTGTTTCGTTCTGATATAAATTTTGTAATAAAAAACCTCTGATTAGAGAAATTATATTTTCTCCTTCCGGCATTGACTACCATCTCCAAACTGGATGCACAGCAGTGAATTTTTTATTTAATGTTATATCTCCCTCTACTGATCAAGAGAAAACATCAAGGGCTATCTCTCCTCTTTTCAATGGAAGAACAAGAGATTTCCAAATAAAGTAAGATCAAAGTTCCTTCCCCTCTTTCTTTCTTTTTTTTCCCTTTTGACATTTTTTTGTGGAGGCAGGGCTGCAGTTTTAATGAACAAAATAGATACCTTAAGCTTTGCAAAAGTATCATTGTGCCCTTTAAAATAATTTTAAAAGGGAATATTTGGGCCAATTTAGGGAAACCTGAAGTGGTTTCTAAAGATTTCAGTGGGTGCCATAAGTCTCATGTTTTGTTCATTATATGCTCATTTTGTTCATTACATTCCTTTAAAAAAATCCAGGGAAAAAAAAGCAAGTGGCAACATTTTGATCCCATCCAGAGGTGGGTTCCTGCCGGTACGCTCTTACCTGTCGGTCGCCGCAGAGCCTAAGAAGCTGGTGGTGTTCGCAGTGTGGGCTTCCCCCACCTGCTTCCCCCGCCCGCCTGGATGCCGCCATTTGTGTTCTTTTGCCCTCTGCGCATGCGCAAAGCATTCTGCTTGCGCAGAGGGCAAAAGAACGCAAATGGCGGCATCCAGGCGGGCAGGGGAAGTGCGTGGGGGAAGCCCCGCACCATGAACGCCATCAGCTTCTTCGACTCTGCGGCAACCGACAGGTAAGAGCGTACCGGCAGGAACCCACCTCTGGTCCCATCTAAAAGTGATTCCCTTTGACTGTGTTATCTATTGAGGTGAGTCAATGCAATCAGAGCAAGTATGTCAGCTATCTAAATGGGACTGGGCCCTAGTAGTTTGCTCTCAAATGGTTTCTTTATTTTCTACTATTCTCTGCAATTCTCAACGGATTTCATACTCACGAGACCATCTGCTAAGAATTAAGGAACGTCTCTTTAAGGAACAGCTCTTTGTAACCTCACCCCCACCTGTCTTTACAAACACGGAGGAGATTTCAACACAGGAGAAAGCCATTTCCCCGGAACTATCGATCAGCAAACTCAGACGGCAGAGACGAAGAGGTAAAAGGGCGGGAATTTTAAATAGACTAAGGAATAAGGGAATTAAAAAAACCCCACTCCCTTCAATCTTTCTTACCAATTTACGTTCTCTTGCTAACAAGATGGATGAAATACTTCTTTTAAACAGATGCAATTCTGATTTTCACAACGCATCTGCCCTATGCTTTATTGAAACCTGGCTAAATGAGGAAATTGATGACAATAGCATGCATATACCAGGGTTTCAGATACTTTGAGCAGACAGGATTGCAAAATTATCAGGGAAAAAACGGGGAGGAGGCTTATGTATTTATATCAACAACAGATGGTCTCAGGACATAACTATAATACAAAAATTCTGTGATGAAAACTTGGAGTCCTTACTTATTAACTGCAAACCATTTTACTCTCCACGTGAGTTCTCCTCATGTCTACTAATTGCGGTTTATATACACCCACAAGCCTCTGTAAAAAAGGCATTAAGAACTCTAGCTGATCAGATTATGGAGGCTGAAGCCAAATACCCCGATTCACTGGCCATTGTTTTGGGAGATTTAAACAAGGCAAACTTAAGGACAGAGCTACCAAAATACTTTCAGCATGTCAATTGTCCCACCAGAGGCAAGAATACCTTAGACCACTGCTACACAACACTAAAAGATGCTTATCGTTCCTTACCACGAGCAGCTGTGGGCCACTCTGATCATTGCATGATTCACCTTGTACCTGCTTACAGACAAAGATTTAAAGCCACAAAACCAACAATTAAATCAGTGAGGACTTGGACTGAAGAGGCAAAGTTAAAGCTACAGGCTTGCTTTGACTGCACGGACTGGAATATTTTTGAAGACACCTCTGCAGACCTGGATGAACTCACAGATACTGTAACATCATATGTCAGCTTCTGCGAAGACCTATGTGTACCGACCAGGAACTTGCGAATATACAGTAACAATAAACCCTGGTTCACAGCTAAACTTAAGCAGTTACGTCGTTCCAAAGAGGAAGCCTACAGAAAAGGTGATAGAATGCTGTACAATCAGGCCAGAAATGTATTAACAAGGGAGATCAGAGCAGCAAAAAGAAACTACTCTGAAAAGCTAAGGAACCAGTTCTCAACAAATGAACCAGCAAACATGTGGAAAACTCTTAAAAACATCACCGGCTACAGCAAACCACCTTCCCAAGCTGAAGGAAATCAGCAACTGGCAGATGACCTGAATGTGTTCTACTGCAGGTTTGAAAGGAAACTACAGCCACCTATCTCCACAATCTCCATCCCAGACACACCAACAACAGCCAAACCTCCTACAACTGAACCCATCCCATTGGGTTCACAGCCCCTGGTGATCACAGAAAAGGAAGTGCAAGATCTATTTCACAGACAGAAGCCGGGAAAAGCACCAGGTCCAGACAAGATAACTCCTTCTTGCTTAAAAGTCTGTGCTGACCAATTGGCCCCCATCTTCACCCAAATCTTCAACAAATCACTAGAGATATGCCATGTTCCCTCTTGCTTCAAACGCTCCACTATCATCCCAGTGCCGAAGAAGCCCTCCATCAAGGAACTGAATGACTACAGACCAGTTGCTCTAACATCTGTAGTTATGAAAACCTTTGAAAGGCTAGTGATGTCCCACTTGAAAACCATCACGGATCCACTGTTAGACCCCCTGCAATTTGCATACCGAGCAAATAGATCAACAGATGATGCTGTTAATATGGCTCTGCACTACATCCTACAACATCTTGAATCTCCAAATACCTACGCAAGGGTCCTCTTTGTAGACTTTAGTTCAGCATTCAACACCATCATACCGGACATTGTTCTAACTAAACTAAATCAGCTAGCGGTACCTGAACACACTTGTAAGTGGATCACAAGCTTCCTAACAGAAAGGAAGCAGCAGGTGAAGCTAGGCAAAATCACATCAGATACCTGTACAATTAGCACAGGACCCCCCCAAGGCTGTGTACTCTCACCACTTCTCTTCTCTCTATATACCAATGACTGCATCTCAAACGATTCATCTGTTAAACTACTGAAGTTTGCAGATGATACAACAGTGATTGGCCTCATTCGAGACAACGATGAAACCGCATACAGACAGGAGGTTGAACAACTAGTCTCATGGTGCGACCGGAACAATCTGGAACTGAACACATTCAAAACCGTAGAAATGGTGGTAGACTTCAGGAGAAACCCTCCCATCCTACCACCTCTTACAATACTAGACAACACAGTATCAACAGCAGAGACCTTCAAATTTCTAGGTTCCATCATATCTCAAGACCTAAAATGGTCATCTAACATCAAAAACATCATCAAAAAAGCACAACAAAGAATGTTCTTTCTGCACCAACTCAGGAAGCTCAAACTTCCCAAGGAGCTGCTGATACAGTTCTACAGAGGAATCATTGAGTCTGTCATCTGCACCTCTATAACTGTCTGGTTTGGTTCTGCAACCCAACAAGACAGACACAGACTTCAGAGGATAATCAGAACTGCAGAAAAAACAATTACTGCCAACCTGCCTTCCATTGAGGACCTGTATACTGCACGAGTCAAAAAGAGGGCCGTGAAAATATTTACTGACCCCTCGCATCCTGGACATAAATTGTTTCAACTCCTACCCTCAAAACGTCGCTATAGAGCACTGCACACCAAGACAACTAGACACAAGAACAGTTTTTTCCCGAACGCCATCACTCTGCTAAACAAATAATTCCCTCACCACTGTAAAACTATTCACTAGGCTGCATTACTATTACTATTAGTTTTTCTCATCGTTCCTATCACCCATCTCCTCCCACTTATGACTGTATGACTGTAACTTGTTGCTTGTATCCTTACGATTATTTCATATTGATTGTTTCCTGATTGCTTACTTGAACCCTATGACAACCATTCTTGACAAATGTATCTTTTCTTTTATGTACACTGAGAGCATATGCACCAAAGACAAATTCCTTGTGTGTCCAATCACACTTGGCCAATAAAGAATTCTATTCTATTCTATTCTAGTTGAGGATTGACTTGTTTTTCCTAAGCTTGACTTTAGTCAAGGAAAGACAGGCAGAATGGAGTTGAGATGTTAAATAGAACTGGTGACTGGAGAATTCTGAGAATTGAAGTCCATTCACCTTAAAGTTGCCCAGTTTGAAAAACAGTGAATTAGAATGTGCCCTGCTAGCTTGCCATTTCCAGAAGTCTGGCAAACATAATGAAGAAATGTCCTGGGCACCTCTTGTGAAGAGAAGTAATCTGCAATTTTGTCAATGTACATCATGTGAAAATCAAAGAAAGCCAGTATTTTAATGTGTTTTTAAAAAATCCCCTAAGATAAAGACCTGGGGACAGGTAGTAATGACATCTATTAATTTATTTCATATTTAAGAGTAGATCTAAACATTCAATTTCTTTTCAAGTTGCTCAAGCCAGGCCTTATTTAGTTGCTCAGGCCTCATACTGGACTAACTCAAAAGTCTAAGAAGTATGTTATGATTCAGAAGAGAACTGCATGTACATAATGAGAGGTAATGTGCCTATCTAATCACATCCAAATCTCTTTGTTGTTGTGGTTCCCCATTTGGTTAAGACCAATTAGCACATTATTGTAAAAAGGCCAACTTCTGATAGCAGGCACTAGACATTACAGACTAGAGTGGTTACTAATTGATAGTTATATAAAAAGGTAGACTGCAAAACAGATGCTAACAGTTTATTTGTGTTGGCTCACGGTCTTCCTAGTACTTCCCAATTATTTGTCCTTATTAGAGGAAAAGAAAAATCCTATCCGATTTTAGCCCCATTGACATCAACAGACATTTTCGGCCCTTAAAGTATGTAAAAATGAGCACAATGAGAGTTCTCAAATCCAACTGATCATTGTTTTTGAGTTGCTATATACAAATTTTCATGTATGCATTTTAAAGCATTATCAGAATGGCAATCAGGTGGTCTAGCTCAAAGATGTGGTAAATAAAGTGGTACCTTGGAAATAAGGTGGTACCTTGGTACTCGACTACTTCAAAACATGTTGCATTTGGTACTTGACCAAATTGACATTTTGACACAAAAATGTCCTGGTACTCAGCGTTTGTTTGGTACCGTATGTTCCGGCGTATAAGACGACTGGGCGTATAAGACGACCCCCAACTTTTCCAGTTCAAATATAGAGTTTAGGATATACTCGCCGTATAAGACTACCCCTCCTACCATCTTTTTTTTTCTTTCTGACTTTCTTCCTTCCTAACATCTTTCTTTCTTTCTTTCTTTCTTTCTTTCTTTCTTTCTTTCTTTCTTTTTTTCTTTTTTTCTTTCTTTCTTCCTTCCTTCCTTCCTTCCTTCCTTCCTTCCTTCCTTCCTACCTACCATCTTTCTTTCTTTCTTTCCTTCTTTCTTCCTTCTTCTTCCTTCCTTCCTTCCTTTTCACACTTTATTGCATACTTTCCTACAAGTAAGAATCCATCTGATGCCTTTGCTATGCATTTTATGACAAAGAACCAATAACAGGAACCCTTTTCTTCTACCTTGGATTTTTTAATTTCTTCACAATTGCAAGCTTTGTGATAGACAATTGGGCAACATATGCCTTGTACTGTGAAAACTACTTTGCTCTCTGTAGAACAAATGAAGAAACTTTCTGGCAACCCTCCAATATTGTCCAATAGGGACAATGGGATATTGAGAGAATCCCTGTGTTTGTGCTGTTTAATTTGTTGCTGCTGTAGCAGCTTCCTTGCTCCACAGTGATATTTGTCTTTGAATTGGTGGTTTCCATCATAGCATTGGTAATGATTCTTTCTTTCTTTCTTTCTTTCTTTCTTTCTTTCTTTCTTTCTTTCTTTCTTTCTTTCTTTCTTTCTCTTTCTGTCTGTCTGTCTGTCTGTCTGTCTGTCTTCCTTTCTAACTTCTTTCTTTCTTTCTCTCTCTCTCTCTCTCTCTCTCTTTCTTTCTTTCTTTCTTTCTTTCTGCCTGCCTGCCTGCCTGCCTGCCTGTCTGCCTGCTTCCTCCTTTCTCCTTCTTTCTTTCTTCCTTTCTTTCTTCCTTCCTTCCTTTCTTTCTTTCTCCCTGCAAACCAATCCCCACCATGGCTCCTTTCTCCCTCGCCCAGCCCTCTTCCAAGATGCCAAGTGCGGGGAACCGCACCAAGCGAGGTAGGTGGGTGGGTCATGTGATGAGTCACATGGTTTGTTTGGTACTCATCATTTTTAGTACTCATTGTGCATCCCTGAACCAATCAAGGATCAATATTGAGATACCACTGTACTGAGAAAATTAATGGCTTTTCAACACTCTTGTATACATCCTATCCTAGAAACATGAACTTCAGGTTTGGCTCTGCTTAAGAGGGAAATATGGTCAGACAAATGATTCTGTAACCTAACAGTTAAATTCAGCAGAACTCAGAACAGTTCTCAACAAAACTTCAGATCCTACAGAACAATTCAATTACAGAACAATGGCTTCACAGTTAGCTGCCTTTCATTGCTCTCTTTTCTCCATTGACATGCATTTTGGGAAATTTCTTCTCCCTTCAGAGGATACAAGACGAAATGACTCCATTCACGTTACACATTTACAGTACATAATTTAAGACAGCTAATTTCAATAAACTTAGAGAGAGCTTGGGAAGGATTCCATGGATGAGAATCCTCAAGGGGAAAACAACTCAATAAGCTTGGGAAATTTTGAAAAGTGAGATTATAAAAGCCCAGTCTAGCACAATACCAATTAAGAAGAAAAATAAGATGAAGTGAGGAAATCTAAGGCTCACAATGAACAAAGGCTTGTGACAAAAGTAAAAAATAACAAAAAAAGCTTCTTCCAACATGTTAAAAACAAGAAAAAAGTCAAGGAAACAATAGTTCCATTGCTGGGAGAAAGTGGCAAGAAGGTGAAAAGCAACAGGGAGAAAACAGAACTACTTAACTCATTTTTTGCATCTGTCTTTACACAAAGGGAAAAAACAGTCAAACCTATCAAAAACAGCACCACAAAAAACATATTAGGAACACAAGTTAAAATAGGGAAGAAAATGGTAAGTGAACACCTGTCTACCCTAGACAAGTTCAAATCACCAGGACCGGATGGATTACACCCCAAGGTTCTGAAGGAAGTGGCAGAAGAGCAACAAAGATGATTGGGGGACTAGGTAGTATAGCCTCCCATAGCTTTCTTATCACATTTCCTGCAATAGTCAGTTAGATACTGCTCTGTAACACATAAATAAGGAAGTAAGCATTCTAAAACTTGTGTGCTTACAAATAAAGGTATATTTAGATCTCTGTGGTGTTTTACCTCTGCACCTCTTTAAAAATTAGAAGCACAGCATTACTGGAGGTACAAAAGTTGAAAGTTTGTTTATTATTTTCATATAGCTGCCCTCCTCTTTGCCATAGTGGAAATAAAATGTGGGAAGGCTCCTATGCATACGAGCTGAGGTGGCGCAGCGGTTAGAGTGCAGTACTGCAGGCCACTTTAGCTGACTGTGATCCGCAGGTCAGTGGTTCAAATCTCACCGGCTCAAGGTTGACTCAGCCTTCCATCCTTCCGAGGTAGGTAAAATGAGGACCCAGACTGTTGGGGGGCAATATAAATATACATTGCTTACTGGTGTAAACCGCTTAGAGAGTGCTTGCACTGTGAGGCGGTATATAAATCTCACAAATAAATAAATAAATAAATAAAATAAACTCTCAGAATTAGTTAGATATAAATGAAATAAAAAATAAAGGTAAGAAATATGAGGGGAAAAATATCTTTTTGCTCTTTACTGCTATGTTTTATGTACTGACCATGTAATACTTTCCCTTGCCATGTCTCTTTTCTATTCTTCATTTGGTTTTTCTTGTAGGTCGCTTTAATTTCTCTAGTACTCAATAAGTCCTCGTGGCATACTTCATAGCATACTTCAATGCATCTTCCTCTTTGTCCTTCAGATATTCTTCCAATGTCCTTTTTTCTTCTTCAACTGTCTGCTGTACTTGCAACATTCCAAGCCCACCTATTTTCCTTGGTAAGTAGGGTCTATCAACGTTGCTCAACGGATGAAGGGCCTGATTATCCAGTATTCCAGTTATGTATCTAAGGACAGGAACTGGCTAGGTGTTAATTGCCTTGATGGCATTTCCTTCACTGAGTTTGAATTCAAACTTCACTGAGTTTGAATTTCACTTCTAACCTTCTTTTGACTCAGCATACTTGATGTCAGCTTGAAAGTTGCCAAAGTATTTGCAGTGATTGTCTTCATTGACTCTTCATGTTATTTCTAAAGGTATCTTGATTCCTTCAGTTTTCACTGTTTTCCTCCTATTATTATTATTATTATGGTAGTGTCTGAACTTCTTCGAGGTTAAAAAAAAAGAATAACATGATACACTCTTGCTTCTGTGTAAATGGGAATACCCATCAAAGCAAGGTAGCAATTTGTAGGGACTCAAAAAATACCCAGAATGAGTTCAGTAGAAGTAAAACACAACATTTACAGCTTCAAATGTTCACATAAAGTAATTAATTCTCTAGCAGTTTGTTTTCCTTTGTTTTGCTTTTGTTGCAGAAAAATTACGTTAAATGAATGAGGGTCTATCTTTTCTTTTTTTAAAAAAATTAAGCTTTTAAGACGAGCTGGAATAAACAACTGTTAGAATTTCACATCGCCCAATTTCTTTAAATGAAAGCCCGCTATAAAAAGTGGCTTCTCCTGATCCTCATGTTAATTGAAATACATGTGGTATAAACTGTTAGTGAATTTCATGAGCCTGTACTTCTTATTTACATTGCATTTTCCCAACTCCTACACAAACAGTGATCTTACAAGAATCATTTTTAATACCATTCTTCTCATTTCCAATTGTGAATTCTTAATGTGACAACCAGGGAGATTCTACAATCTGCTGCATCGAAGCAGTAGTACACATTAGTCTGAAGGAGAAAGAAATAGTGACAGAAAAGGAGAGAAATTGATTTCCCCCTTTCTGGCTTCTAGGATGGGAAAGGGAACCAATATCAAATTAATGCCATGCCTTGCTCATTGGCTGCCAGTTTCCCCTCCAGCTAAAACCATGGCTACTAATAGCCTCCTGCACAAGGATAAGCCAGTTAAATGACAGAAGTACCTGAAGTTATGAGTAAGAAAAGCTGCAATGTGAAGATTATAAATTTGCCAGTGGTTCAGTGTTGCTCCCTTATAAATGCTTCACTCTACTTCTTGACTTCCAATTCAACAACTGGCTGATTATTTGAAATCAATATGTAAGATCGAGGCTGCTTCACCTTCCTTGGTTTTCTAGTATTTCTTTAAGATTCTTTCTTTAGCCACCACTTCCAATTTATTTCATTGCTTCTGCCTGCTTCTCTAAGGCCTTTCCTAAGTAGCAGCAACTGCAGGCTTTTGCTACTTTGCTGGTTGTTTTAATGAAAGTGGCTTCTGTAGGAGATTTATTTATTTATTTATTTATTTATTTATTTATTTATTTATTTATTTATTTATTTATTTATTTATTTATTTATTTATTTATTTATTTATTTATTTATTTATTTATTTATTTATTTATTTGGAGGTTCTTCTATGCCGCCCTACTCCCTAAGGACTCAGGGCGGCGTACAACATTTTAAGAAAACAACCAAACAAATCATTAAAAACAATTAAAAACACAATTAAAAACACATATAACACCATACATACATGGGGGAGACATCAGATGTAATGTTGTCTCAGAATCACCCCGCCTGCAGGAAGAGCCATGTCTTAATGACTTTTCGGAAGGCCAGCAAGGTGGGGATAATTCGGATCTCTGGGGGGAGTTGGTTCCAGAGAACAGGTGCCCCTACAGAGAAGGCCCTCCCCCTAGGCCCCGCCAGTTGGCATTGTTTGGCTGACAGGACCTGGAGGAGGCCCACTCTGTGGGACCTCACTGGTCGAAGGGAAGTATGAGGTAGGATGCGGTCCCGGAGGTAGCCTGGTCCTAAGCCATGTAGGGCTTTAAAGATGATGATCAACACCTTGAATTGCACCCGGAGACCAATGGGCAACCAATGCAGCTGGTGGAGTATAGGTGTTACATAGGTGTATCTTGAAACACTGTCTATACACCAATGTCTATACACCAATGCACAGAGTATGAGGAATAAACAGGGTGAATTAGAAATTCAAGTAAATGAGGGAAGATATGATATTGTTGCCATTACGGAAACTTGGTGGGATGAAACCGACAAATGGAATATACAGCTAGAGGGATTTAAATTATTTAAAAGAAATAGACCAAATAAAAGAGGAGGTGGAGTTGCACTATATATAAGAAATAACTACATCTCTACAGAAATAGAGCACAACAATAATGAAAATTATCTTGACTGCATTTAGGTCAATATTAAAGTGGGGGGGGGATGACATTACCATGGGTCTATACTATAGGCCACCCAACCAAACAGAGGAAGTAGATGAACTTTTTGCTAGTCAGCTAACTAAAGTATGTAGGAAGCACATCACAATAGTAATGAGGGATTTTAACTACCTGACATCAACTGGGAGACAAACTCTGTTATTCTATTCTATTCTATTCTATTCTATTCTATTCTATTCTATTCTATTCTATTCTATTCTATTCTATTCTATTCTATTCTATTCTGTAATGCCCATCAAAAGGATGGGGCTTGCAAGGATGGGGCTTGCATGATGATGCACCAGTCCTCCTTTCTTTGATCTGGACTCCCTTTTCATTTATCCTCTGCGAATGCTACTGCCAGGCAGGAAATCTTTATTGTTTGAAGAATGTCATTTCATGGATCCAACATCATTGGATTGGAGGTCCATAAAATGGAGACTTTACTAAAGGGCAAACCAACATAAGAAATGTGGGTGGGGTTTGTCATTCCTTCCCTGCCTACCCAGTATAAATGTTCACTGTACATACTGTATATATGGAGCCATCTGAAGAAGAGATAATAAGTTAAAGAGTTTTCAGTAACTGTGATAAAACTGTAATTTATTGCATGCCAGACTGAAGATATTGCTCTGTACTAATTGAGATCCTGATTTTAATAATCCCCTTCCTTCCAACAGGAGACTGTTCTTACATAGTTATAAGAAGATAGCTTTTACACAGCCATCGATAATTTTTCATCAAGAAGAAACCCAAAAAACCTAAACTAGACAGCAAAGTTCTTGTACTGAAAAAGCAACAGTCTATTTCCAATCCACGTCAGTTTCACATATATTTAATCCCAAATTTTAGACTGACAAATGAAAACATGTACACAATGCTTATATAGTGCATTGGAATTGTGGTCTGTTTAGTCTAAAATGTGCTTATATATGTATTTCCCTAAAAAAATGCATTTTCACACATTCTCTTAAAATACTCAAATTCTCATTTTTTTTGAGCTGAGAAAGGTTCTGGCAAATTTGGAGAAATATCTAATGGCAGCTAATAATCCTGAAAGTGCACACCTGTTCTTTTCACTTAAAACACGCCATTTGAACTGTTTTGATTTGTGGGATAATACACACACCCTTGTTCTCCATCAAAATGTTTTATACCAAAAGTAGCCACTGCATGTGGATCGCTTGTTTCTGCTTTAATTAAAGGATCCTATGTATAGAGAAGAATACAGATAGAAATGTCTAAGGGCCATCAGCTGCAGCCTGAAATTTCAGAAGAGCTAGGCTTCCTTGTTGTCAACCTACCAGCAGTTGGTAATCAACTCCTCTGAGGATAAACTAATGAGTCAGAGCTCAAAAAGTGTCTTGCAAAAGTAGAAGAGAGATGAGTGCCTCTAGCAACAAGAAAGCTTTCATTTAAAACCCCAGCAGGAGCATCATTTGTGACTTGTTCTGTTTGTAGGAATAATAGAGAAACTTTTTTAAAAACAGGAAGACAGAGTTAAACTGGGGACAGACTCTTTTGGAGGCTGCAAATAACTGAAACTGAATCTGAAAACAACAGAAAGGCGGTCCTTAGGCCACACAAAGGCCTCCATTGGACGCCATTGAATATGCATAAAGTATTCTATTTTTATATTAAAAAACAAAAGTGGGAAGAGGGGAGAAAAAAAGAAAATAGACATGAAAGTTTTTTTTTGTTTTTGTTAACACCACCACTTCTGGCTGTAGATGCACTTTTGTTGCTGGTAGATTTCAAAGATGGAGTTCATATGCAAATTCACCCACTTCAACAGAGACTCTGGAGCAGCCCTGAATCGATCTTGCAAGTGCTGAACTTAAGATAAGCATTATCTTATCAGTGACCTTCTTCTCCATCAGCACTGAGTCTGAACCCAGGAGAAATGGAACCTCAACAAACAGGAATCTTTCTGACACAATCGACAATACAAATAATCCAGAAAGAGAAATGTTAGCCTCTTAAACTTAGTCAGCAACCAACACCTCTAATATTCAAAAGTACATCATGTCATTGTTTATTATAATTTGGTAATAGTCATTGTACTTATGCACATTACACACGTGCACATGCATACACATGCACACATAAAGACCGACCTTATAATTTATCTATTGTCTTTGGAGGACATATTTAGCAAGGTCAGGGTTGTCTCACAGCAGGCATACATCTATTCACTAAAATTCAGGCAAAACTATTTTATTGGATTTTAGTTTGTCGTTTTACAAAGTGGCTGGTCTTTTGCAGAATTCTGATCAACGGAGAACAAGGAATGCATTTGTGGCAAAGGGTGAAGTTATCAAATTGTGGGTATACATAGAATGACATGTCAGCTACCCTCATATACCTGGTTCCAACACCTAGCACAAATATATAAGTCATTGTATTGTGTGATGATATCACCATGTCTGTGATCACTTGATCTCTCTTGCCCCTCCCATGGATGTCCAATGAGAGTGAGCAGAAAGTGAAGGGCCAAACAGGATGTGTGCAGAAATTATTTTTGATTGTTAGCAGCTCATTGAGTAGTGTATGAATGTGGAAAGCAAAATTATGATTGATTTAGCGAAAGTGTAAGATAGAGTGAATAGATTGGTTTATAGAATGTAAAGTATAACATTTAATGTTGATTGTTGAATGTGATGAGAGTAAAGGTAAAGGTTTTATTTGTCCAGTCATATCTGACTCATTTCTTACCTCCATTTCTTAGCCAAGGGAACCAGTGTTGTCTTAAGACACTTCTGTAGTCATGTGGCCAGCATGTCTATACGCTGAGGTGCACAGAACACTGTTACTTTCCCACTGAATGGTACCTATTTATCTACTCACATTTGCATGCTTTCAAATTGCTAAATGGGCAGGAGCTGGGGCAAATTAGCTGACAACTTTGTCATCCAAAAAAGTAGAGGAGGAAACTAGAGGAAAAGCTGTACTGGACCTAATTCTTACTAACAGAGAAGAAGTGATAGAGGAGTTAAAGTTGCCAGAACTTTGGACAAGAGTGACCATGTCATATTGAAATTCAATATAATGCAAACACAAGCAATAGTATATAATCCAACCAGTGTCTTAAACTTTTAAAAAGCTGATTTTAACAAACTCAGAGTGACCCTAAGAAAGATTCCATGGATTAAAATCCTAAAAGAAAAAGCAACTCAAGAAGCATGGGAAATTCTGAAAAATATGATCATAAGAGCCCAGTCCAGCATAATACCACTGAAAAAGAAAAGTAAGAAATCCAAGAAGAAACCAGCATGGTTGCATTAAGATCTCTCTGATAAACTGAAAGACAAGAAGGACAGGTACAAAAAATGGAAAGAAGGACAAATAACTAAAGCAGAATATCAGCAGACAGACCAAATCTGTAAAGATGAAGTCAGGAGAGCAAAGGCTCAGAATGAACAGAGACTTGCAACAAAGTCAAAGATAATTTTTTTAAAAAGTTTCTTTCAACATATAAATAATAAGGGGGGGAAAGTCAAGGAAACAGTGGATCCACTAAAGAGAGAAGATGGCAAGGAAGTAACAGGGAGCAGAGAGAAAGCAGAACTGCTTAACTCATTCTTTGCATCAATCTATATTTTGGTAGGATGTTTTCTAAAGATGAGGAAATGGATGGAGAATTTGCAACATGGGAAAACATCTATAGAAAGGTAATAGTTCATAAACAATCATCTTCAAGGAATATTTTTTATTAACAAAGCATGGTTCCATCTGTTTTGTTTTATGGAAGCATGGGAATATAAAGGCAAGTTAAGTGTAGGTGAATTGATGATTTAAGAAGTATGTGAGTTATGAATAAGTTATGAGTTGTGTGCTGAATGAATGTGGATTGAAAACTGAGCAACCAATATAAAGGAAATACATTGAGGCTTGGTCATACCGAGACAATGATTGAGGTTCAAATCACAAAATGAGCATATGAAAGAAAAGTGACTAGGTTAAGAGGAAAAGGAAGACTTAAAAAGTCCTGGCTGGATTCAGTTGATTAGATCCTCTAGTAGAGAAAAGTAAAAAGTCTAAAAAACAAAAAGCATTGTTTGAATTGGTATATAGAGGTGGTGGAATAGAACCAAGAATGGTTTACAAAGATAGAAAGAAATGTCAAGGTTTTAGCTATGTTTCTTTTTCTTATCTCCTGCCTTTATTTTGCTTGCTATTTCTTAATATTTTTCAATGTCTGCATAATGTTGCTTATTCTGAAGGGGAATAGCATGTTGGGATAAGTATGTAAGGGCTACATGAGACAAAATGAAGGGAGTGAAGAAATCTATGCTGCTAATTCCCCTGATGCAAGATGTTCATTTCAAGATGTAATCAAATTTACAAGAATTCCCCAAAGAGTTTTCACACTAATGCTCAAATTAAAGAGAAAATGTGATCTTGGTGGCAGTTTTTGATGTAGTTGGCAGGCAGGCAATCACTCTCCAAAATGTGCTATATCCTCAAGAGGCTGAGAGCCTTTTCGTCATGGATTTTCTTGGCTAATACCCATAGCAGATAAACAGTTTGCACCGTAAGAAAGCTGGCAATAGGAAAGGTTTTACATTCAAGCTTCAGAGAAAAAGGCTGAGAACTAAAAGGAAACTAGCATACTATGAAGAACATTTTATTTTAAAAAGAAAAAAAAGAAATATTCAATAACACCAGGTGAGGATTTTAAACCAGAATCTTCCTTAGCACTCTGAATAAATATGGTCTCACAGCCTTTGTTTACTTGCATCTATCTACCGTAACTGTGGGGCTAAGCCACCACAGCCGCCTCTGTGTTCTGCATAGCCTTCATCCCAATCGCCAGCCCGTAACTGAGGTAGCCTTTAAAAATCCTTAATTGTACTGGTGATATTTCTCTCTTTATCCTGAAACAGAATTTGAATCAAATACTATCTGATATGCTTCGCCAACCACTCTTTCGTTATGCAGTCAGGTAAGTCTTAGAAGGTGGAATCAGCTGGTGCCAATGTCCAGTTTAGGCTGGTATGGACATGCTCTGCCTCCTTCCCCTTTTACTTACCAGTTGCTCTTCTCCAAGGCCTTACTGTTTGGAGGGGGGGAGAGTCCAATTCTTTTAGACTGGTCTCTTTCTCTGAACCTGCCAGGTGTCCAAGCTGACTCCAGTTCAGAGACTTGGTGAAGCAGAGAGAAAGAGCTAATCTAACCATCTCTGTAGGAAACATTTTGATCACTTTTAAACAGAAGTTTAGCATCCGTCTCAAAAAGTAGTCAACCTCTGTTCAAAGAAAAGTCCAATAGCAGCTGCTACCTCATGAACACAGGTTTTGTGCTTTCTGAAATTGAGCTAAACTTTTGGAACATAGATTCTAAGAAACATGTTCTTCTGCAAGTGGACAGCTGGGTTCCTTTTGAACATATTCGTGCACAACACTTGTGCAAAACCATTTCTTCCAATGTCAGGTAAGTATACCCAACTTTATTAAGAAGTCAGGAAACAGAATTCAGTATTTTCTTTTTATTTACAGGATTATATGGCCAGCTGTTTCATACAATGACTCTAAGTGGCTCAGCTCACCACAATTCATAAAACATAGTTAAGAACAAAGGTACCCTGCTCCAGCCAAGTACCAGGCCAAACAACCTCTCAACAAAACCTCCATTCAAGCCCAATTCCTGAGGAAGAACTAGGTTTTCATAGCCCTCCAGAAGGCTAAAAGGATAGGGAGAGAGGTTCTCCTCTATTATAGTAGGAGAACATATTCTTGGTAGAGTCACCTTGAAAATATTGTTGTGTACAGATAACGTTGGCATAAGAACATCACATTTTATCCTGTCCTCATTCCTGATTTAGTAAATACGTTGCCACTGAGGAGCCTTTCTGAAGAATTATTTTCAACAGATGTGATGCAAATTCCACCAGGAATTCATTCCAAGTAGCATACTTTATATTGCCCAGGAGAATGTTATCCACTCTTGTTATCCTAGTTCTCTCATCTTCTGAATTATAACTTTCTCAGCAATCATTTTTAATCCAGAGATGTCAGATTTGCACTACCACTTCTTTGCACTGCAAGGAATTAAAGTGCACAATCCACAATATTGCGGTAGGAATTTCATAGAATAATAATCCTTCTTTACTGCATTGCATAGGATAATCACTTCTTAATTGTAGAGACTGTTTTTTCTGTGTTTAATGTGATTTCCAGAAGTCTTCATTAGAAGGTTTTTATTTTCCCTCACTGTTTTTATATGACCTATACCTCATAAAAATATAATTACAGGTTGTATTAAAAAAAACTTTCCAAAAGCTCTCAAGAGGAAAAGATTGAAAGCCAAGTATTCGGAAGATTGAAGGGTCCATTTTTTGCTCAACCTGCTTCAATGTATTATAGTACACATTTACTATAGGTAATACATTCCCTACATTCCTTTTGAAATGAGAGGAAAGCTTTTAGCTTTCATACTTTCTTTTGATTATTAGCACTACTTTCCAAGCTGAAGTTTGGGGGGTTTTTTTAACTAAAGAAGATGCTTCTCACCCCAAAAAAGAGAGGGATGCAGAGCACATGTTTAACATAATGCTTAAGGTACCAGCCTAGAAACGGAGATGTAAATTTTTGTCCTACTTTAGACATCAAGCAAATTGGGTGACTTTGGGCCAGTCACTTTCTCTCAGCCCTAGAAAGAAGGCAAACTACACCTGGGGAAAAAAAATGTTGTCAAGAAAATTGCTGAGGCTTATCCAAGCAGTCACCAGGAATCAAGAGTGACTCAGAGAGAGAAAGAGGAAAATGCATTAAATGGGGGGAAAACATGCACTGAATATTTCTCCAAAGTACTGATTTTGCCAAAGATCTGAAGCAACTGTTTAATCCTTTGGTGTTGCAAGCCAAAGCTTTAGTCTGTATAAAATCTGCCACTTGGATAAATATCAGACAGACTTCACCGAGCAGATATTATTCTTCCCAGCTATTTTATAGTCCCACCAGTTCTTGTTTGCAGGCAAATGGTATTTCTTGCAGCTCTTTCAATTCACCATTGTTGCTACTTTATCATGCCTCAGTCTATGTGATCTTCTTGCACCAGCTAACCAGGTGGTCCACTGTTTCTTCAGCTTCTTTGCAGAGGCAGCATTTGCTATCTGTTGCTGTCTTTTCAATTCTGGCTTTGTATGTTCTTAAGGCTTGGTCTTGTGCAGCCAGAATTAGCCCTTCTGTTTCTTTCTTCAACTTTCCTGCTCTTAGCCATTGCCAGGTCTTGTTATCACCTGTTTTTCCTGCTAATTTTTTTCATGTACTGGCCATGTAATAATGATTTGTCTTCTGTTAGAATATTCATGACTGGGAGAGCCAGTGGTAACAAGGTCAGCCAATGAATAGGCAGAGCAACTAAGTCAGCCAATGGGAGTAACAACTTCTGAGTCTGTGCAGAGAATCAAAACTGAAAGCTTAAGCTTAAGGCTGGGCATGGTTCAGTCTGCACTCTCCTCTCTGTAATGAAACTAACCCTCCTGCTTGTGTTTACTTGTAACTACATTGAAGAAGAACTCTGCTAATGGTATTGTAAATTCATCTGTTACTATGTTTATAAAGAAGTTAATGAATCCAGCTGAATCAGTTATCTGTGTGTGCTTCTGGTTTTGATTCTTGCAACAAACTTTAATATCTTCCCATGCCTCCATTCTGTTCTTCATTTAGTCTTTCTTGTAGGCCAATTTCTGGTCTCTCCAGAATTCAGTAAGTCTTCATGAGATACTAGCTTCAGTGCATCTTCTTCTTTGTCCTTCAGATATTCTTCCAATGCCTTTTTCCATCTTCTTCAACTGTCTACTGTACTGGTAGCATTCCACATCCACCTATTTTCCTTGGTAAGTACTCTGTCAACATTGCCGCATGGATGAAGGACATGACTTATTACTCATTATTTTTCTGGTCTTCCTAACCAGTGATTTTAGTTCTGGTCCAATATTCCAGCAGTATCTAATGACAGAAAAAAAGGACAAACAGAAAACCTGGGAGAGGTAGACTTACATAAAATGTTGAGCCAATATTTATAGCCAGCTCTTTGTTTCCAAGAATGGATGAGCCTCAGCTAGAAGCTGTGATATGCACATTCAGAATGTTTGTCTTGAAAAATGAATCCTGCTGCTTGCTCATATCACTGCATATTTGTTATCCCTTAACTGCGTAAATAGAACAAGGTTACTGGATTTGTTTCTCGGACAATTTCATAAGTATATCTATAAAACTGTCCCTGTAAGCAAAATAACAATGGTGTAGAAAGGGGTGTCTTTCTTCCCTCTTTCTCTCAACGCTCCCCTCCCCAGGACACATATGCAGCTGATAACAGCAAAAATAAATGGAAGCCTCAGAAACGAACATCCAAAACAGCTGCATTATGCAGTTTTCAACTATAACCTCAAAAATACTGAAAAACGGTGGGTCATTGAATAGTTTATATAACTTCAGTGCTTAACCACTATTCTGCAGCTTGTTTCCAAAGTCAAAAGCTTCTTGCATTGGCAAGATATTTTCCTGTCAGTACATAAGCTAAGCCTTAAGTGATATCAAAAACAAGATAGGATCAGGTTTATTCCCTTGAGTAAACAGCAAGAGGGGGGGAAACTTTGTTACAGAAACAGTTTGTTATTCGTACATCAAAACTTACTAGTTGTATAAGAACCCTTGAGTCTCCAATGAGTATCAAGCCAGTGTTCTAGACTTCACTTCTTATCATCTCTATTAGCCCAACTGACTTGGAGCCAAAGCCCAAGAACATATGGATGCCCTTAAAAACTAATGTTATGGATGTTTAAATGCTAACCAATTTAATTTTGTTCCAGTTGAAACTTTTGCAGATCTTGTCCACTTCATCTAATGGATGGAGAAGTGATGTCTGAATGAGATTTTTATAAGTACATATAGTTGTAGAGGGATAGGGAAGGAGGTTGGGAAGGGAATAAACAAGATTGTTATGAAGGTCAGGAAATAGAATTGCTAGTTAGAAGTCATAAATAAAATCCATAAGTAAAGTTGATGATACCTGTATGATACCTAAAACTATTAATGTGTGTTTCTGAGACATACCTATTTCTTCCTAAAGTACCACAGCCTTGATTTCAGTAACTTTAGCTTCCACACATTTCTTTCTAATCTATCAGAGACATTTTTAGAGAGTTGCTTTTAATGACTAAAGTGGTAGTAGTAGTACATAGGCTTTTTGCTGAAGTAAAGATATGTACTGTTGTTGTTGTTGTTAATTAGTATTATACTATCCTTTAAACAAGAAAAATTGACAAAATCCAGATGTGGAGGGGAGGGAGGGAGGGAGAGAGGGAGGGAGGGAGGGAGGGAGGGAGGGAGAGAGGGAGGGAGGGAGAGAGAGAGAGAGAGAGAGAGAGAAAGAGTCAGTCATTAAAGCAGCTTGTCTTTCTCCTTGCTTCTATGGCAAATTTGTAAACTACCCTCAACTACCCTCACTTGCATGCAAATCTGCTTTGCTTAGTTGGTAGAAAAATGCAATATTCTGTAAACAGTAGCCACTTTATATGGCTGCTCTCCAAGGTGCTGGAAATATATGATTTTTCTGGCTTGACACAATTCTTGACACAATAACACACTTCCAGTGCCTTTTTTGTTGAAACCACATAATGTCCATTGATAACCATGTATCTTTACTACTCAGTTTAACCAAGCAAACACTATGATTTGTTAGCTGTTTTTAAATTTGGGGTGTTAAACAATTACTATTGCCCAAAGATGCAGAATTATTTAGATTTATTTTACAATCCAGTTCACAGCAATGAAAAAATTGACATGTATAATTGATACTGTACAGAACTGCCCAACAAAATATTTTTTGAATTTCCATTTTAAAACTTCAATTGGACCTTTATTCTGCAGACAAGTATTTATTAAATTAGGTAAATATATCCCTCAATAATTCTTTAAAAATATTTCAAGGCATTCAAAAAAATTTCTTCTTGTAACTCTCAATCCCTGTTACACACATACACACACACAAACACACATATACACACAAAGGTCCCAAGTGCTTTTCATCCTCCCACTCTTCTGGAAATGTTTGTGGGAGGATGTTAACAGCCTGACAGTCTTTCTCAGACATTCCAGAAGTTTAAAAAAAAAAAACACACACTTTTCCCCCATCTCTTGTGAGAAGAGAGCATTCGCTTTTCCAAAGTTGAACATTCATTTGGTCAAGAGGGGGAACCAGATACTTTCCAGGTACAAGGAAAGAGGGCAAGCAATTATTTTTGTTTTAATTTTCTGAGACATTTACCAAGATTGTCACAGGGTAGCAATAGCAATAGCACTTAGACTTATATACTGCTTCATAGTGCTTTACAGCCCTCTCTAAGTGGTTTACACAGTCAGCATATTGCCCCCAACAATCTGGGTCCTCATTTTACCAACCTCGGAAGGATGGAAGGCTGAGTCAACCTTGAGCCTGGTGAGATTCGATCTGCCAAACTGCTGGCAGCTGGTGATCAGCAGAAGTAGCCTGCAGTACTGCACTCTAACCACTGCGCCACCACGGCTCACCGCGGGTAGGTAGAACAGTGAAAAGAAACAATGCTTTTAAAAATGCTGAAAGAACAAAAGAGGGCATGTTGATTAAGAGCTGATAAAAGAACAATCAGAACAGTGAATATGGAGCTAGAAAGAGAAGTGGCATGGCAAGTTAATAGGATAGTTTCTATAAGACTTCTTGCTCGGAGCTCTAGAAACCCAGTGTAGTCACTAATAATATCTTACAGTTGTAGAGCAAGGAAAGATGCAATGACCTGCCATTTATTCCCACTGTGCACATCTTTAACTTTCCTTATAATTACATTATGAATCACATGGTTATCAGTCTATGAAATGTTGCTGGGTGGGTTAGAGGGTATCAATGAGGTCTCCTTCTCATATGGTACCATTCAGGTATGGTCATTCATGCATTTTGCTCTAAGCTTTTGTGTGCTGATTTGGCCAGCTTACCATCATACAAACAGTTTATATATATAAATCCCAGTAAGGGGTATGGCTATCTGACGAGAGCAAAATAAGCTCGAAATAGATCTATAATAGTCTCCCTTTATTTTCATTTATCAGCAAAAAATCCTACATACACACACACACACACACACACACACAATATATATATATTGCTGATAAATTATTTTCATTTATCAGCAAAAAATCCTACATATACTGTATGTGTATATATGTGTATATATATATATATATATATATATATATATATATATATATATATATATATATATATATATATATATATATATATATATATATATATATATATATATATATATATATATATATATATATATATGTAGGATTTTTATTTTTATTTTTTGCTGATAAATGAAAATAAAGGGAGACTATTATAGATCTATTTCGAGCTTATTTTGCTCTCGTCAGATAGCCATACCCCTTACTGGGATTTGAACCCGGGCCAGCTGCCTTGCAGGGCAGCAACTTAACCATTAGGCCATAGGCTCTGTTCCCAATCAGCTCTTTCACCAGGAAAGGGTTATATATGTTTTTCTGTCGTGTTATCCTGGTGTACCCAAATATGGGAGAGAAAGCATCACAGCTTCCTTTTTGCCTTTCAGCCCCTCACTGGGACCATCAAGGCTGTTTTTAATATAGCCGACACACTAATCTATATATATATATATATATATATATATATATATATATATATATATATATATATATATATATATATATATATATATATATATATATATATATATATATATATATATATATATATATATATATATATATATATATATATATATATATATATATATATATATATATATATATATATATATATTATTGCTTTTAAAATAATAACAGAAAAAGAAAAAAAATGAAAGGAACAAAATACACAGATGCATGTATTATAAAAAAAATAACAAGTGATTAAAAAGTAAGCAAAAAAAGATACAAGAGAAAAATAAATAAATATGAAGTATAATATGTCACAGTAAAAAGTTACAACTTTATTATAATTATGTAATGAAAACATTATGCATATACCTATGCACATAAAATATTTCCTTCTCACCCTTATGGGTGGTATGTGTCATTCTCAATCTTGGGTCCTCTACCATATAATACTCATATGTAACTATCATGATTTTTTTTTATTTTATTGTATAAATGAGTCTCATATTTCATTATCCATATAAAGTCTACATCTGTAGACAATCTGCTCATAAATAGCAAGTGTAATCAAGTCTTCAATCCATTGACTACATGGGGTCATACATTTATGTTTCCACCGGCACATCACCTCGACTGCCTCACTGAATTGATGCGGGGTGAAGATGTAAAGCTGGATATCATCAGCATACTGCTGATACCTCACCCCGTGTCGTCGGATGATCTCACCCAGTGGTTTCATGTAAATGTTAAATAGGAGGGGGGAGAGGACCGAGCCCTGAGGCACCCCACAGACTAGGGGCCTGGGCGTCAACCTCTCTCCTCCCGCCAACACCGACTGCACCCGATCAGAGAGGTAGGAGAAAAACCACCGCAAAACGGTGCCTCCCACTCCCAATTCCATTAATCGGTGCAGAAGGATACCATGGTCAATGGTATCAAAAGCCGCTGAGAGGTCAAGTAGCACCAAGATGAAGGAGTAACCCCCATCTCGGGAGTTCCATAGCTTCCAAAATAACATAATTGTTTTCAGAAATATGAGAATTTAAATGTATTTATATCCTAATACTCTCCTTCCAACTAAAGGTGCTACACAGGTAGCCCTCAACTTATAACAGTTCATTTAGTGACCATTCAAAGTTACGGCACTGAAAAAAGTGACTTATGACCATTTTTCACAATTGCAACCTTTGAAGGGTCCCAATGATCATGTGATCAAAATTCAGATGCTTGGCAACCGGTTCATATTTATGACTGTTGCAGTGTCCCAGGGTCATGTTCTGACAAGCAAAGACAATGAGGAAGCCAGATTCACTTAACAACCAGGTTGCTAACTTATCAACTGCAGTGTTTCACCTAACAACTGTGGCAAGAAAGGTTGTAAAATGGGGGAAAACTCACTCAACAAATGTCTCACTTAACAACAGAAATTTGGGGCTTAATTGTGGTTGTAAGTTGAGGACTATCTGTATATGGACATTACAAAGTTGCCCAAATCAGGAAATTAATACCAATTGTTGGCTTCCAATATTTAATTTTTTAACAGTAAGTAAGCTTGGAGCTACAGTTCCAGATCTGGAAATTTGAACCCTTGTTCATTAATTGCACTTTCTGTAATAATATTCACAGAATCGAAGAACCCCATAAAATTTTTTCCAGTTTATTTTCTGAAAATATTTTCCAGATATTTGAACAGGAATTCCTCTCAGAATATAAAATAATCTAGGAATAATATTCATTTTGAGAACATTTAACTTTTCCCAAAAGGTGAGACTTAATGACTACTATCTATCTGAAGATACCTCTTTATATATATTTATTTATAATATATGTTACTGGCTGAGTTTATATATTTTTGTATACACATATCTAAATATTCAATGAATTTGGTACAAATACAGAATGGATATTCCTTAAATAGATGAGTTACCAAATTTTCACCTATAGAATAGAATAGAATTCTTTATTGGCCAAGTGTGATTGGACACACAAGGAATTTGTCTTTGGTGCATGTGCTCTCAGTGTACATAAAATAAAAGATACATTTGTCAAGAATCATGAGGTATAACACTTAATGATTGTCATAGGGTACAAATAAGCTATCCGGAAACAATCAATATTAATATAAATTGTAAGGATACAAGCAACAAGTTACAGTCATACAGTCATAAGTGGAAGGAGATGGGTGATAGGAACGATGAGAAGACTAATAGTAATAGTAATGCAGCCTTAGTGAATAGTTTGACAGTGGTGAGGGAATTATTTGTTTAGCAGAGTGATGGCGTTCGGGGAAAAACTGTTCTTATGTCTAGTTGTCTTGGTGTGCAGTGCTCTATAGCCTCGTTTTGAGGGTAGGAGTTGAAATAATTTATGTCCAGGATGTGAGGTGTCTGTAAATATTTTCACAGCCCTCTTTTTGACTTGTGCAGTATACAGGTCCTCAGAGGAAGGCAGGTTGGCAGTAATTGTTTTTTCTGCAGTTCTGATTATTCTCTGAAATCAACTCTGATTTGTATCAGTTAATAAGGTATCCTGCTGTTTTACAAAAGGCAGCTATCATTTGCATCAACCTAGGAATAGTAGTGTGAGGTTTAGAAATAAACAGAAGAATGGCATCTGAAAATAAAACCAGTATGCGAACAGCCTTAATTTCAGTCAATATTTGCTGTTCTGGTTCTCATCTTGATTTGCTCTTACAGACTGACACCCCACCAGCACACATAATATCAAGATGACAGCTGAAAGGAATCCTTCGCTGTTGCTTTTAGAGATAATGAAGTAGTTGATGTGGTAGCTATTGGAAGGAGTTTCTGCCATCTACTGGCCACAGGAAAGCTTAGCAGATCTGGATATTTAATGTAACATTTTTGTTCCAATTAACGTTGCTGCCTCTAAATCTTTTAGACCAGGGCTGTCAAACTCCGGGCCCACGGGCCGAATGCATCATGCACTGGCCACTCTCATGCCCAGTTTAGCATGGGGGGGGGGGAAAGTCCCGATACGTCACGTGACGCTGCTGTGATGACTTGAGTTTGATTCCCCTGTTTTAGACTATTAAGATTGCGCAAAATGTTTGAAGGAACTACTTGACATTGCATAGGAGCATGTATCAGACACCTTTTTATAGGTACCACAGCTTTTTACCAATAGCTTATGTCTGAAAAATATGCTATATCATTTTTTAATGATATCACTTTATCATTTTATAGTGATTCTGTAATTCACCCATTTCCAATAGTATTTGTTTCTGAAGGGTTGCTGGACTCTTCTTACTAAAATTTCAACATGCCTCCATTTTGTTGGTAGTGTTTGGATCTGGTTTTCTCAATTGGGAGTGATGGTAATAATATGTGAGAGGAAATTTTAACAACTCAGTTATGATAGATAACTATCTAGTGGAGTTGACATTAACTGAGACTCATAATGTCTGGTGGCAAGTTGACCAACCCCAAGAATCTGGTGGATCCAAATAGTTCTATGGCACTTTGGCTGGTTTTTCTGTCACCTTTACAAGTCACTCTGTCAAAACTCTTCTCAACTTTCTAGAATGAATAAATACCTTCTTTCTCTCTTTGAATGTAGACTGCCCAATTTTCAATGCTGAAGTGGAATATCAAAAACAGGAAGATAGTCAAAGCAACAATGGGACATGCACATAGACACTAAAATGGTGTTAATTGCAAAGAAATTATTCATTGCCATTATTGTTGTTCCAAAAGTGGTTTCTTCCAAAAGACAACTGTACTTTTTTTTCCTCCTTGAAGACATGAAGAATGAAGAAGCTTCTTGGATAAAAAAAAGAAACGTCTTCAAAGAAAAAACAGAGTCCAGTTGCCTTTTGGGAAAAAGCACTTTTGGGACAACCTTGACCTGGATGACTTAGAATCTCCATAGACATTTGCCATTACTGCTGCATCTTCTCAGAGTTGCCTAATAGACTTGTTTTTCCCACTAGTCAATAGAATATGCTCCAGGAAAGAAAAATGTGAAGTATTTAAAGCCCATGATAAACAAAGTTCAGTAAAACTGCTTGTATCTGTTGCGGCATGAATGTCATGTTTGATATACTGTAGCCTTGGCTACTGAAACTTTGACTAGCCTGCTTGATGAACTAGAATATATTCTTTTCAAGCCCATGACTGGAGAGGGCTCTTTGGAGTGATGAGACATACTACAAGTGTACTTGTCTGTTCCCTTATTGATTTATAAAAGTGTCCTGGGGCCAAATGGTCTGAGTGGGAAAGAGTAATGGGATTTTCTTTTTACAATGAGAATCCCACATGCTTTCATATCAAGTGTATTATTGTTCTAAATATAACTATCATTGTATTTGTACTTTACTGAGAGACATCTTGAGTGCTGTTTTTAATGGCAAGGTGAAACGGTATTGCTTGAGCATAATTTATTCTCAAGGTTTGTGGACATTTATAAGTCATTGTTGCATATAGCAACATGGGCTTATACAGCTTTAGTTGCCTGTCAAGTGAAATAACAGCTCCATGTCTAGACCTCTTGGCTGAGAAATCTGTCACATGAGATTTGGGATTTTTTTTTCTATTGGACAGAGCAGATGCAATTCTTCACAGGGCTATTAGTCCTTTCTACTCATGGATTTATTCCCTGTTCACGTCTTGGGATATAGTGATTTAAGTCTTAGGCTAGAACCTAGTTTCAAGTTAACCGTCAGCCATAGATGTTCAGTAGGGATTTGAGTTAGTCATAATCACTCAGCTCAACCTTCAACACATGATGTTGTGGTGGTGGTAAAGAATTGAGAAGGGAATGTATATTGTCTTGAGACGTTGTAAGAAAAGTGGGATATAAACCTAAGAAAATAAGAAAATAGGTAGCAACCCATGTGGCTATTTTCTTATGATCCTTGTTTAAGCTCCATATTTGTGTTCATCAAAAATCCGATTGTGGAAATGGAGGGAGATGAAATCACTGTGCAGAAACCTAAACCTTTTACACAATCATAATACACTCATTTGGCAGAGGTCCTAATAAGAATGACATAGTCTAACATGGGTAACTGATATATGACTTGCATTACTAATTTTCTTTTTCTTGTTACACAATTATTAAATTATCCTAAAGTACAGTACTGTCTTGGGATTTTTAATATGCTTTTGCGTCATGTCCTGTGCCTCAAGCATCTTCTATGTACCGTGGCTGTTGGTATAAATAAGAAGAGCAGATGTATGGCATGCCTTGTCTGACCTGTGTGTTCTAAAAACAGTATTTTTCTAACCTCTGATGAAGGATAAAGCCTTTTTTCACAGCACTCAGCAAAAAGATGAAGGGGAAAGCAGATTGTTGCCCTTTTTGCTGAAAGCTACAACAATGAAATACATTTCTTATGACAAAAATCTGAAATTGTGGTGGAAAAGAGGTTTGCTTATGGGGGGAAAAATACTACATGTCTGCCTTGACAACATTGTTTTGTTTTGCTTTTGTTTCCAGAGAAATCTGATTTAAGGGTCTTTATAGACATATATGGAAATTAGTACTCTCTATAAAAAAGCATTCTAGCCCTTTTGAAGAATGTAAGATAAAAAAGAGGCAGCACTGTATCTGTAGTTTCCTACTGGATTGATTTTATAATCAATAAAATATATATTTTCAGAATGCCAAAGTGAAGTTGGGGAGAGGGGGATAATTTGTGGACATTTGGAGGAAGTTTAATCCAATCTTGAAATCGACTTGCTGAATAAAATAAAAAAATCAGCTTAATTTTTTTACTCAGACCAGATGCCTCTAAAGTATATATTTTTCCAAAGCAGGCCTGAGATTGATCAATCCAATCAAATGTTTCTGCTTGATCTGAAATGAATTGCATCAATGTTCAGTATTAATTTGATAATTAATCCTATTTATTTAGAAATGTATTATTTATATTATGCACTTTATGATACTGATAATGTCTGAGCTGGACTGGGGAACTCTCTGTTCAAATCTACATTTCACCATGAAGGTCACTGTATTGGGTCAGTTGTTATATCTTTGTCTCAATTACTTCACAAGTTTGTTGTAAAATTAAAATGGTCCGCTGAGAATTACTTGGATGAAGAGCTAAAAAAAATTAGCAAATGCAACTGACCAATGCACAAGACCTTATATATGTGTACAGTATTAATTTCTGGATTACTATAGCAAAAATGTGGAACTATGACACCCCATGCCTTGGTAATATTATAAAGATAATATAATGATGATTGTGGATACATTTGAAATCATTAATCATCTGGAAATATTGCTATACAGGATTTTTATAATGTGCACTTTATAGTTATGGTAAAGGTTACCAAGCTTTGATTTACTGTGGAGAAGAGGCATACAGATAAATTGATGTTGATATATATACAGTAGGTTCAGTAATCTATGCTTTTCCTGTTGGTCATAGATGTCACTCACTTGAAATTTTGTGTATACATTTGCACCCATTACAACAAACTTAACGTAACACTAACTGAATAATTCTGCATCTGGAAGTTTCCTTTCTCTTCAGGAATTAACCATTGCTTCTGAAGCCACTGTAAGCAGAAGCAACAGGATCTCTTCCAAGACGATTAAATCCATCACAATCTCCCGAGCAGTCCAAGCAAAGACAAATTCATAAACACCAATTCCCCTTTCCAATCCTTCCCACCAGGGGTGGGTTCCACTTACGCATCGCCACTGATTCGCATCGCCACCGGTTCACATCGCCACTGGTTCACATCGCTCCACTCGCGTGGGTGCGCATCCCCTTGCGCGATTTCACTTCCGTGCATGCTCAGAAGCAGGAATTAGCCCGAAACACAGCTGAGGAGCTCATCAGCTGTGCTTCGGGCGAAGAAATAAAGGTCGGTATTCACCCGCGGGCAGGCGGGAGGGCTCTTTTTCAAGCCGCTTAAGGGGAAAAATCCAAAAAAAAGATGGTGGCGCACACAGAACAGCACCGACATTGACATCACCAGCGGGTCGCTACTGGTTTGGGCAATCCGGTCCGAACCGGGAGGAACCCACCCCTGCTTCCCACCCATTTAAAAACCAGTCCTGGCATAATCTTACGTGCCACTGAAAGCTGAGAGATCATGAGGATCTAATCAATATTTCCTCCAGTTGATCAACAAGGAAGACCCAAAATTATCATTCTGCACACATTTCGCACAACATGACAGTCCTGGGATAGCAAACAAAAAACAAAACCCCAACCACCTGTTGTATCAAAGGTACTTTTTCAAGAGGCAACTGGACTTGTTTTTCCTTGAAGATATTTCTCTTCTCTTCCAAGAAGTATCTTCAAAATGTCAAGGGAAAAACAAAGAAGGTCCAGGTGCCTCTTGAAAAAGCACCTTTGGGACAACCATGACCTGGATAACTGAGAATCTCCATAGACATCCAACCACTCCCCCCCCATTTTATAACAAAAGGGAGGGGGAAAAAACATGGAACCCCTTCATTTAGAATACAAGGTATGAAAGGTGTAGTGCTGTGCTAAAGAAGAAAGTACCCAATCCGTTTTGACATTTGTTTTTCATATTTAAATGGCCTAATCACAGGTGAGTTCCTGCCGGAGCTGCCCAATACACAGCTCCGGTAGGGAGTGGCAGATTTCGCAACCACTCCGAAGCCCTCTCTGCCGGCGCGTCACCAATTTTTTCCGCTGATTTTTGCTGATTTTCAGGCAATTTTGCTTCTGCGCATGCGCAAAAGCAAAACCGCGCCGAAATCTCGCGAGGGGACATGCGCGTGCGTGAGATTTTGGTGCAATTTTGCTTTTGCGCATGCGCAGAAGCAAAATCGCGCGAGGGTGCGCACGTGCGTAGCGAGCGCACCCCCCCCAAAGCATGGAGATGCGCACGCATGGCTCCGGCAGCGAGGTAAGTGAGCAACCCGCCCCTGGTCCTAATGAATATATCAACAATTTTATATTATTTCCTATATTTCTCATGAAGTTGCTGGAGGTTGAAATGGGGGAGGGGGAGGACAAATGCTTATTTCAAGCACCAGGAATGTGAGTCTTCAAGGGTCTTCAAGGAAAGAATGAGAGTTAAGCCTCATTTGAGCCCAGGAGAAAAAGAACTGTCCCAAGTGCCTCAAAAGGATGTTTAATGTTTCAATCATTAAAGAAAGGATTGTGTGAAAGCCCAGTGTGTTTTGGCAAATTATTTTGTCAAGGACACTGCCCAAACTGACTGATTTATATCCCACCTTCATGCATGAGCTCAAAGCATATAGAAGGTGCTCCTTTGTTATCCTTTTTTTTTTTTTCCTAAACAATATGCCTACGTGGTGGGTGGGTTGGGATGAAAGAGAATAAGCTAGATGGTAACTTTTATCAGTTTTAAAAACAGTTGTGTGTATGACAAAATCCAACTTTTAACACACTGCCTTATTTTCAACTTCGAATAGAAGATGACACACCTTTAAATTTTGTAAGTTTTGAAGGAGAGAACTTCTCTGATGAAATTCAGGATTAAAATGGTCTTTTTGACTTTTTGACTTTTCTTTTAATTATTTTATATCAATGTTTTGCACTCTGATATAAAACATAAATTGCCTACACTTTCTTTTCAAGGCCCTAAAATTCCCATGAAATTTTTATTACTTTCAGGATTCCTAGAAAAGTTATTCCAGTTGTTGGTGCTAGTGGGAAAGAGATCACGTTCTGAGGGTCTTCTATTATGAGGTCCCCTCTGGACTTATCATTTTCATCATTAGGACATCAGAAATCATCAATATGCAGACAAAACACATAAGCTACACATGTCAGCTCCAGATTTAATAGGCCATTTGACTGAGGGGGCAGTCAAGACCCACTTTCTAAAGGGGGCAGAAACAGGTTTAGGCTCAATCCCAGGAAAATGGAGTGAATCTGGATTTGGAAATCATCTGACTCCAGAGGAAAACCTTCCACTGTGTTCCAAGTTAGTTTCGGTTCTAAATTAATTGACTCAAAGCTATACCAAGACAATTCAGCTCTTCACCTAACCAATGATCAGATCATCAAAAGCCAGCTTAAGATTGATCCAGAAGGCCCTGTCTGGAAGTACCTTATGCAATTCTTGAAAGAAATTGAATGGCTTAATTTTTAGATCCTGGTTTATCTGGAGATTAAGAATAACCCAGCCAGAGAATACTGCTATTGAGCAGCTTCCAGGAATATAGCTGGGAACAATAAAGCCCAAAGGCCTGTAATAGAAAACAGTAAGACTCATGAGTCCTTAATGGGCTAGGTTTCTGCTGATTTCATAAAAAGCAACCAAGAATTTTAGGACACCTATGGAAGAGCAATAGTAGATTGAATAACATAACTTTCTCTTTGTCGGTTCATTTTACAAGGACAACAAAGTGGAGATGGTTAAGCATATATAAGAGCCACATACCTTTTCTAAACATACCTTTTGAGAACTTAGCTGAAATATAAAGCTCTAATCATTCTTTTTTTTATCATTTAAACTTTTTCTTATTCATGATATTTCCCATCTAGAAAACAGCCACTTTATACAATTCTCATCAGATAGTCTCCAACTTTTTTATTTCGGTAGCAGAGCAATATTTTCCTATTATGATGTCCTTAAATGGCAGATTTTAACATGGAAGAGAAAGCAGAATGATTGACAGACAACTGACTCAGTTGATGCTGCACTGATAATAAACACACACAGACAGACACACAAAACTCTTAAGAAAAAAAACCAATGATACTATTGCCACTTCAAAAAAATGTTGGGAAAATCTGACTTCCCTTTGTCCTTCCTCTGAGGAAAATTTGGATAAAGGTAAAGGTAAAGGTTTCCCCTGTCCAATCATGTCTGGTTATAGGAGGTGGTGCTTATCTCCATTTCTTAGCCAAGGGAGCCAGTATTGTCCGAAGACATTTCCATGGTCATGTGGCCAGCATGACTATATTCCAAGATGCAGAGAATGCTGTTACTTTCTACCAAAGTGGTACCTATTTATCTACGGTACTCACATTTGCATGCTTTTGAATTACTCGCTGGGCAGGAGCTGGGAGGAGTAACAGAAGCTCACACCATTATGTGGTGCTTGGTATCAAATCTGGGCTGTTAGCTTTGTCAGTGTCTTTAACTGCTGAGCCATCATGCCCAAACTGGATGGAAAATGTCAAAAGGCCACTTGCACATGATGTAGTTATTAAGCAATCCTTCTCACATCTGCTTAGCAGATAGAAATCCTCCACAAATGTAATGTTTTTCTTCCCACTCAAGTTTTCTTAGATATCCTAATGGAAGAAATATTACATACCGGAAGATTTTCCAAATCAATTTCAAAGGCAATAAATCAATTTAAGATGTTAATTTAGGATCAGAGTAAACAACACTTATTATAGCCAGATTTAATACATTAACAGTATTTCTTAACAAGTTAGACTTCATGTAGACATTAACAACTTTCTGGCTATAGAAGTAGTAAAATATATTTTGACAGCTGTATTCTGCCATAGTAAGGAGCTTGTCAACCAATGCTGTTCTTATTGTTTTAAGAGTCATGGTGGCGCAGTGGTTAAAGTGCAGTATTGCAGGCAAACTCTGCCCACAGCCTTTGATGGGGTTCAAGGTTGATGCAGCCTTCAATCCTTCCAAGGTCAGTAAAATGAGACCAGGTTATTGGTAACAATATGCAAATAATGCTTACACTGTAAACCATACAAAGCACTATGGGGTGTTATATAAGTCTAAATGTTATTGCTATGCTAATGTAGGACAATTTAAGGAGATCATTTGGTGAAATCTTCCAGCTTTGTTTTCCTTCCCCCATGTATTGCCTATTGGCAGGAAAATAACTGCCAATCATTATCCCTAATATAGGATGGGTGTCAGGGTTCCAAATAACATCGAAAATTAAATCAGAGTCCGAGGCAAAGTATTCCTCAAAGTTCCAATTTATTAGCAGAGCCATGTTGGCACATCTGGGAGAAACCCGAATCTCAAGTCCCAGGGGTTTCTCCACCCAGTTGAAAGTTCAAGCCCTTGTCCCCACACCCCCAAGTCCATCACGTTGACCAAACTTCATCTGCCAACTTGGCAACAACTCCCATCTCCTTCCGTGCAGGTGCAGGAGTGCAAAGACAAAGGATGACCTTGACAATCTAGAAGGAATTTGTTATGGCTACATGCAGACATTCCTCATGCAATGATCCCTCCCAAATTCCCATAGCAAAGAATATATTTTAAAATAGCATAACGTGTGGCAGGTCAAAGACCCCAAGTGAAATGGCTTCGGCCTGACAATGGGGATGATGCTTTAGATGAGGTATCAGCCTGTCAGGTTGCCTAACTGAATGCTATCAGGCATAGTGATGCACCACACTTGTGACCTCTTAATCAAACTATTTCTCATGATGGTCTAGCAATCTTCAAGAAGAGCACTACACACATATGCAAGAAGAACCCTTCTCACAAGCTACAGGTCTGGAGGAAAGCTGCCGTAGGATGAAATAACTGATAACAAACAAGATCCACCATCACTGCTGCAAAGAAATGGCAGTTCTGACAGTGAGTCCATTTCCTCCATGTGACCAGCAGATACAGCCCATGGATAGACATGGAGCCAGCAAGAACAGGCAAAAATGATATTGGCACACCCAAGCAAAACTACTTCCATGCAAAGGAGCCCGTGCAAAGGTTTGAAAAAACTAATGCACTCAATTCTGATGGAAACAAACACACAGCTAGCAGAATCCAACTCTTTTTTTTTCTTAACAGTCTTTGTTTCTGTGCAGCAGAATTCTGCCTGAAGTCTGGGTCCCTTTTTTAAAATACAGAACCACTAAACCTGTCTAAGGAATCTGCATAAGTCCTGAAAAATGCTTTGGAACTATTTGTCAGGTGAAATCCCTCTGTGGAAGCTAGATGCCAAATGATGGTGGGGGGCAATTTCAGCACCTGGAGAAGATGGGCTGTAATGGCAGCAGCCTTCAAGTCAGCAACCATTTAATCAGTGAAGCATGATAGATCATATCCATTACCAATATTGCACTGAGAGAAGATAGAAAACATTATTTATTTGCTTATTTATTTCCACCTTTGTTATTTTCACAAATAACGCAAGGTGGAGAACATATCCAACACACCTTCCTCCTTCTATTTTCCCAACAACAACCCTGTGAGTTGTCTTGGGCTGAGAGTGTGTGTGACTGGCCCAAGGTCACCAAGTTGGCTTTCATGGCTGAAAATCACAGTCTCTTTCTTTCTAGCTTGATGCCTATAAAACTCGAACACTGGACCCAAACCAATAAAATGAAATTTAACACGGAGAAAAGTAAAATTCTACACCTAGGTAAGAAGAATCAAAAATACACAAACAAACTGGGTGAAACCACACTCAATAGCAGCGATTGCGAGATGGATCTCGGAGTCTTGGTAGACAGCCAACTAAATATGAGCCAGCAGTGTGCAGCAGCAGCCAAAAAGGCCAACACAGTCCTGAGCTGCATAAATAGAGAGATACAATCAAGGATCAGAGAGGTACTAGTACCACTCTATAAAGCCTTGGTCAGACCACACCTAGAGTACTGCATACAGTTTTGGTCACCACACTGCAAAAAAGACATTGAAACCCTAGAGCAGTGATGGCGAACCTTTTTTTCCTCGGGTGCCGAAAGCGCATGCACGTGTGCTATCTCGCACACGCGAGTGCCCACACCCATAATTCAATGTCTGGGGAGGGCGAAAATGGCCTCCCCTGCCCCCAAGGAAACCCTTTGGAGGCTGGAAATGGCCCGTTTCCTGACTTCCGGTGGGCCCAGTAGGCTTCCCTGGAGCCTGGGGAGGGCGAAAACGCCCTCTCCCACCTCCCTGGAGCTCTCCGGAAGCTGAAAACGCCATCCCAGAGCCTCCGCGTGAGCCAAAAATCAGCTGGCCAGCATGCACATGCGCGTTGGAGCTAAGCTAGGGCAACGGCTCGCGTGCCGGCAGATATGGCTCCGCGTGCCACTTGTGGCACGCGTGCCATAGGTTCGCCATCACTGCCCTAGAGAAAGTGCAGAAGAGAGCAACCAGGATGATAAAGGGTCTGGAAAATAAAACATACAAAGAACGATTGCAGGAACTGAGCTTGGCCAGTCTGGCGAAGAGAAGGACCAGGGGTGACATGATAGCAATGTTCCAATATTTGAGAGGATGCCACAGAGAGGAGGGGGTCAGGCTGTTCTCTATGGCACCAGAAAGCCAAACAAGGAATAATGGATGGAAGCTGATCAAGGAGAGATTCAACCTGGAAGTGAGGAGAAACTTTCTGACGGTGAGAGAGATCAACCAGTGGAACAGCTTGCCAGCAGAGGTTGTGAGAGGCCCAACACTTGCGACTTTCAAGGGGAGACTGGACTGCCATCTGTCTCAAATGGTGTAGGAACTCCTGCTTGAGCAGGGGGTTGGACTAGATGATCTACAAGGTCCGTTCCAACTCCAATAATAAATCTTTTAAAAAATCTTTAAAATACTATAAAAATACAATAGCTAAAGTTTATTTTAAAGATCCTTATCAAGAGAATGGGTGGAGGATGAAAGTGAAGGCAACTTCATTAAGACATGGCATAAAACTAGTGCATATTGGGCATGTTTATTATGTTACTGTTAGGGGGGGAGAAAGGGTGAACTTGTAGGATTCTCTAAGGCTTGAGAAATTTCCCTGAAGCTTTCAACTAGTACATTTTTCCATGCCAAGATCAGAAGCAGAAGTCTCATTTGGAAAGCACAGATTTCCTCCAATTTTGCTGACAACATCTGCAGAATTTTGCAAATTTAGAACATACTTCACTAGGCAAAAGCCTTGATGGAGGTGTGCAAGAGACAGGTTGATAGATGTTGATGCCTCTCCCACAGATAATTGAAGAGATGTTTATATCAGCCTGAGAGCTTGCTTACCTCTAGTCCTTCCTTTGGGGTTTGCTAAAATGTGGTGGTGAATAGCTGTGCAGATTACAGATCATGACTATTTGAAATGAATTCAACTTTCTGGGCCAAATTTGGATACATTTAACATTGTCAATGTATTTCAAAAAAAAATATTCCCTTCTGCTTCAGCATTCTTCTTTTATTCAATTGAATAATAAATCAAAAAAACCCATCTCTGTCACTAAAATAATGGTTTCATTTTGTTCCTTCTCACTGTTCTGTTTAGAGTCAGCAACATCACAGAAAAAAATAAGACGGCTTCCTTTTTACATGGGCTTTCCTTCATACAACTGGCTTTAGGGTACTGTGAATTTAACAAAGAAAAAGTGTGACCACAGTCCAAAATTCTGATCTGTTTTGTCTGTGTGCATTGCCTAGCTGTTTAACAGAGATTTATTTCTGCAGCACTGATTACAGACGCATATCTCAAATTAAAGGAAGTCAAGAGAACTGCAGAACTGCAAGGAAGAATCCAGAGAAGTGCAATTTTTTGATCAAAGAACTAGTGCTCAAATGTTATTATTTTTTCTCTCCCTCCCTCGTTTCTTTTTATTTTCCAATCCAGTTTCAAAATGTTGGTATAAGAAATTATATAAAAGTGGTTAGGACTCCGCCTATCCATCCACTCTTTAGCAGGATCACTTTACGAACCCAGTAAAAATAGAATCACGTTTGGTGTGGCTGAGGAAGCCAACAAAATATGAAGTGCACAAATTCATCAGATATAGCCAGGGGCTGCAGGAAACCAAACCAGAGGGGGAAAATAACCGGGCCAAATATTAGAATGTTCATGAATGAAGGCAAATATACATGTCCCAGAATATTGTTGCAGGATCCAATCTGGGTCGGTCTCCAGGACTAGAGATTTTGTCTTCCGAGCCTTCAGAGTCATGCTGGAGCCCTTCTGTGACACACTCTGCTAGAGAGAAATTCCCTAAAAATGGGCCCCCACATGTATCCAAAAACTTGGAAGACAAAACCTTTGGTCTCAGTTGCTTCATGTGGTGTAATTAAAATGTGTTCAAATCCCACTTCTGACACCATGTTTCATGTGGTGTAATTAAAATGCTATACAAGCCATCATTGTGCAGAAGCCATCTTGTTAGAGAGTGTAAAAATACAACAGGAACAGGAAATGCATCACAGGAACAATAGAGATGAATCCTAGAGTAGCAATGTGATACAGGAAACACTGGTAACCAACGGAGATTGGATCCTGCAATTAGAATATTGCCAACTGCTGTATTCTAAGCCCGTTTCCTCCTCCATCCTGATCACAAGATCAACAACAGGGCATACATGTTTTCCAATCACGGATGCACACTATTACATGTTCACAAGTGCAAAACAAGGAACAAGCAAAAATACACATATTTTTGACAGAGTCAATACACACTGATTAGTCCCTGCAGATAAAGTACACAGATGCAACACATTATTTCAACACAAAAGAAGATACACGTGTTTCTTGTAGCTTCTAGTGCTGAAGAGATTGGGAAAATTCTAAAAGCCACGCTCTGTGTATTTTTCCCTTCTTCCTTCGTTTTGTATTAGGCCAAGGTTATTAGCTTGACTGCCTGGGATTTTTATGTACAGTGTTTTACTACTGTGTTTAACCAAAATAGTAATTATAACTGTTTCCTAGAGTCTAGGACCTAGACCCTGTCTATTGGATTTCTCCTACCTGCAAAACATAGAAGATGGAGCTACTGGTATGAGTTTGTTGTTGATTGCACTAACTATGATTGGCCCATAATTGATGTATTAACTGTGCAACCCAGTACATAGGAAAGAGCTTACTTTGTAGTACCAGTGTCCGGAATGACAATTTAAAAGACATAATGCTGTGTTTCTATAAAAATGAGTTCAGCCATATATGAGTTTGTTTCCAAATTAATTTGATTATTTTTAAATTTGGCAGCACGTTGCTCCAAACTAATCCTTTTTTAAAAAAAATGACAATAAGAAAAAAAAAGCTGTAAGCTTATATAGTTAAAACTTTAAACCTCCCTAGAACTACATAGCTGAAACTAAAATAAATGATTCATTGGCAATCAATGTAATTTTTCATAAGTGCGATTTGTCTTATTATGAGTTTGCCAAGATGTTAAGTGAGCCAGTTTAGTGTAGTGGTTAAGGACTCAGGCTAGAAACTGGGAGACCATGAGTTCTAATCCTGCCTTTGGCATGAAGCCAGGTGGGTGACCTAGGGCCAGTCACTCTCTGTCAGCTCGGGGAAGGAAGAAATGGCAAACCAGTTGTGAAAAAGCTTGCCAAGAAAACTGCAGGGATTAGGCAATTGCCAGAAGTCAACTCTGAATGCAAAACCACCAGAGAGATGGGTGTGTATGTATGTGTGTGTGTGTTAAAAGCTGTATATATTGAAACTACTTAACACAACTAATTGAAGTTCAAGAGACATGTTTTCTACAGTACAATTTTGATCAACATGTGGTGTTAGAGGAGGAGGTTGCTCGAGAAAATCAGGCCTTATAAGTACAGGCAGTTATAAAAGGCAATTATACAGTATATCTTGTGAATGGATCACTGACTCATGATTGCTCCTATAAATAATTTCACTGTTCTTATTTGAAGGGAAAATATATACTGATGTCAATAAAACTTGCATTGCTTCTTTTAAGAAGAATCTCAGCAGGCAAATGAACTCGGTATTACAGTATAAAAGCAGGTAAGAAATACAGTAGATCACTGCAAGTGAAACAGATTGGTTAGACAAAATCCCTGAGTCCGCCCAAATGTTCTATGTGGCATGCCTAATAGGATTAACTCTAATTGCTTCCCAAATCAACCTGAAATTGAAAGACTGAAAACTAGCAACCGGTAATAATGACAATTATCAGATAATCCAAGAAGCCAGTTCCCACTAACGGGTTTTATTGTTTCTTTCAACCATACCATGGAGCAGTCATTCATTAGAGCCACAAGCTAAAACATCATGTGAACACACCGGAAGTTAAGGAGTCCTGTGTGCTCCATGTCCTAACAAACCAATCTTCCTCCAACTGCTCTTTAAGCTACCCTGTTTCCCCCAAAATAAGACACCCCCTGATAATAAACCCAATCGGGCTTTTGAGTGCATGGCAATAAGGCCAAGCGCTTATTTCAGGGTTCAAAAATATATAAGACAGGGTCTTATTTTCGGGGAAACACGGTAGAACAGGATCACTTTGAAGGGAGTCCCAAGAAAAGGCTGTGTATCAACCTGAAGACTGCAAAGCACTTAATAATAAAAGGATAGACTGGCAGTTGGCATTCAGGAATGCAGGCCTTCGTAATTGTGAGGATTCAACCGATCAGTGTGGAATTGCTGCACAGCTGCTAAAATGCACTGGTGCAATTAAAAGCATATGGATTGCTGCAACACTAATAAATCAGTGGCAATGGATGATGAAAACAAAGGAAGCCTCTCTTTGCACTCAAAAGAGTTTGTAACAATAGGATTCAGCTATTGGCAGAAGCTTGACACCCTATAGATAAGACTATTGTTCCTTATTTGTTCTTTATTTTAATATACTCTTTTTATATGCTCTCTATTTTTCTCTTTATTTTCCCAATGAAAAATTACTTTGGTTCTTGCCCACCTGAAGTTTTGGAACAAATATTAACAATGATAAGAGATTTGTACTTCCCGTTTCATCTTCTCTGGCTTTAGTGGAGAGATGGTTTCACACATCGCACTGAGCCATGGTTTGTTTAATGTTGTTTTGTTGAGTACGCTACAGCGTACTTGAGGCAGGACGTAAAATGAAGCAAGTCATTAAGTGAAACAAGAGGTCATACGTGGGGTTGGATTGGATGACCGTAGGGTCCCTTCTAGCTCTGATATTAAAGAAGCCTCACAATGCAGAAAAGTCTCTTTTGGAAAACTACAAAAAGGGAAGTAACAAAGGTTTCTGAGCCTAGGGCCCTAGGCTGTCCACAAACAGTCACAGGAAACGTAGGAAATATAGAGATGTTAACATGAAACCTATGTCCCATATAAGGGAAAGCAAATATACGTGTCAGTAAGGAACAAGGCATAACTTCTTAATATGGCAACAAAAGGCTGATCTGTAATAATAAACCAATCCCTGATGTTTATGTGTCCTTGTTACTTTGAAAAAGTATTTAAGCTGCTTGCTTGTTCATAAGAATTTGTTCAGATGATCAGACTTGTTTCTGCTTTATTATTCTGAACCATTTGCGCAAATTAATAAAAGCTTATCTTGGTTTCCTGTGGTCTGGAATCCCTTCCTGTCCTGCAACATACTGAGCCATGAATTATGATCCCTCTCAACATAGGTCTTAACCAAACTGCCACCACCCACCTTTATCCCTTTTTGTGATGCTGAATTTTTTGATATCCGGAAAAGCTGGTGGAAGGCAAGAGAGCAGCTTGACTCAAAGATCCTTTCAGAAGGTTCACTCTCCAGAGGCAAAGAAGGAAATTCAGATTGGCCCTCATTGGTTTGTTCTGCTCTGCCTGGCAATTTTTCTTTTATCATTTTTCCAAAGTGAGCTGCATATTGTCATGTTTAATATTTATTCACCTTGGGGGCCTTTGGGCAAGGAGTGCAACTTGCAGCCAAACGAATGAATAAACCAACAAATAAGCAAACATTGACAGCTTTAGACAAGAAGAAATTATTTGGGGAGGCTGAGACTCCCTGAGATTCTTAAATGTGCCATTTGCAGAAACTAAAACAACTTTGCTGAAACGCAGTAGCCTGCCGCACCACGTCTCAGAGGGAAAACTAACTGGTTTTCCTCTGTGCGCTTTCAACCTGAGGCACTAGCTGACAACGTGTGGCTTGGGTCTGCAAGGCAGCAGGACCTGGGGAGCAACATCGACTGCTTCTGACATCAGCGTTTTCCTCCTGCTTCCGAAATAATTACACATTCCACTTGACTCAGGTCCCCCGAAGGAAAATTCTAATATTGTTTTCCTTTTTTAAAGGACTTGAGTCAGCTAAAAGAGAAAAGAAAAGAAAAGAAAGAAAGCTGGAGCAATATCAAGAAATGTAAATATTAGGGAAGGTGATAGGAGCTTCAGGCCAGTGCTTGTGCAAATGTGTTTATTACTAAAACATTAGATGTTAAAGTATTGGATAACCCAAAGACAGGGACAGAAACAAAACACAGCTGAAGCTCACAGAGATCTCCCTTCTGCCTCCAAGGGGTCTCCTGTTTGAGCTAAAACAATATTACTGGTCTGAGACAAGAACAGTTACATTGTCTGCCTGATTTATGTAATGCATGTCCTGAGAAAGAGACTAGTAGTGCTACATCTTTGGAATTGATCTGATGCACAGACACTAATTTGTCTAAGTGGTTTGGGGGAATTACTTTGACTGAGCACAGTGTTCTGGACATTTCAGGCAAAACCTATTCCCAGTTCAGCTTCTGGAGTTCCTTTATTAACTGGAGATGAATTGCGTCCGCCCCTTTCTGCCTAGGAAAGCCATGTTTTTAACCTTGTGTGTTTTATATTTTTTAGCTTTTAATATTAATTGTTTGCATTTTATTTTTTTATTATGCTGGCCTATGGCCGTAATAAAGATTTTTATATGTTCTGCTCTTGAGCTATAAGGCTAATAATATAATCGGCCATAATCTAAGACGGCAACCTTAATTTTGTACTAGTTCAGCAATATTCTCCTGTTACAAAACGATGCCTCCATATGGGATTACACCCAATGGCATTTTTCCCCTCAGCTGAAGGCAGAATTTTAAAAACAAATAATAATGAGAGCATGGATCTATATTATTTTCTGGCTTCGGTTTGTTATGCAACATTTTAATGATGGCTTTGGTTTGGTTTTCATTTCTTTGATGTATAATTGTTTTTAAACTTGTTAGTATATAAGCAAGGCACTTGGCATAAGGTTATAAATAGTTTAAATAAATAGGCAAATTCTGCATCCATGAAAAGGAGAAGGCAGATTAATTTTTCATGAAAGGAATCCTCCATTTCTTCTGTGCAAAACCGCTTGCTTTGAGATAGTGTATATATCTCTCTCACACACACATACATGCACATATACATCTGAGAGCCAAATAAATATATGTATCTTTACATTTATTTATATAAAAGAGAAAGAACATTGCTGATAAGATTTACAGCAGGGGTGTCAAACTCACATCATCATCACGTGACGTATTAGGACTTTTTTTCCCCTTTGCTAAACCGGGCATGGGCGTGGGCAGCATGTGACACATTCGGCCCGTGGCCAGGAGTTTGACAGCCCTGGTTTACAGCATGAAGTACCACTAGGACTGGCCGCCTGTTGACAGCCACAATCTGGAGGGCCCTCAAGAGTAGACCCCTCCCTTTCTTTCTGCTTTCAATGGCTATCCTTCCTGGTGACTAAGAGGAAAACCACCAATGACAGCTGATATTTTGATGGGGAAAAACATGGAAGCAAGTTTGGGTAGAGGAGAAGAACAAATGCCAAAGGAAATCAGGAGCAGGAACAAACTTCAATACAATTGGTCACATTTCAAAACAAGAGGCAGAATACATATATTCTCTTCCGTTCCCCATACCATTCTTTTCAGTTCTACATCTATTCTATTCTGCAGCTATTCTTTTGCATTTGAATACAAGCTTAGCTTGTATTAGCTTGTGTTAAGATTATTGATGACTTTGGGCTTCAGTGCACATTATTCACATTATTGGCTTATAACCAATAATGAATGAATAGAAATGAATATAACCATTTATAACCAAATGAATGGTGCCAAGGTCACAGCAAATCTTCAAATTGCAGCTCTTGATGTACAAGCCCATCCTGAAATGGGTTTTGTGGGAACTAGGAGAAATTGCTCTAGTATGGAACTGCAATGACTCTTTGTAACGCTTGCAAACAATGCTATTTTCAATCAGCCGCAGAAGCACAGACAACAAGCTAATTCCTGTCATGGATGATTTATATGCCACAAACCAGAGTCATCCTCTCAGACTCAAATGTGTTCTGGGTAACACCATCAGTGAGACATGGGTGAAATGAAGCATTGCCATGGATTCTTCCTAGCATGCTGTGAAAGTGACTGGCACAGATTAAATTGTGTGGTTCTCTTAGGTTTTCCTGGTTGGGGACCAGACCTGTGCGACATATGCTCAAGAAACCTTGGAGATATTTTGATCTTTAGCATAAGTTACCTATTTTCAGGGCATGACTACTCTGGATAGACTTCCTAAATTTAAGTGCTCGTAAGAAGTTTGGGGAGTCTGTTCAGGCAAGCCCTCGACTGTCAATTTTGTACATGACCCTTTTGTACAATGGTTCATGGAAGCCGAGCTTTGAAGTGCTAACAAGCTGGTTACACAAACCAAAGGGCACATACTGTATCATGTTTCTTCGACAAAGTCTGCACATTTCTTTTTTCACAATGCATCTGATATGTAAGGTGGAAAGGCAGCAATGCTCTTGAAGGCAACTTTACATATATGGTTAGTTCAGTTATCACTTAGTAACCAGTGTGTGCAAGACTTAGCACATCACAGCAACTCATCATCGCAGGCAATTATGCAACCATGGAAACAGAGCCGCTAGGAGATACTAAGCAAGCCTATCACATATGAGCTTCCAATTAGTAGAACCTATCCACTTGCTGTTTCTAAGGAACTCTTTTAGGGGGGAAAATGGTCTCAGTGGCAATTCATTACTTCCTTACGCACACATAATTCCCTCTTTTTTTAATTTTATTACTACAGTCGTTTTCATGGGGACAGGATCCGTTTCTAAAATTTCACAGCTCATCCTGCTTATTTCCCACTGGAGCTCACATAATCTACGCAGGAGAGGCAGAATAATCAGTTGCCATGGAGGTGATTACAGCATAAAAATGAAATGATCATTAATCACCAGACTAAGAAGGTTTCAGAATAAGCTTTGAGTAAAATATTATTAGTTTAGCGCTACCTTTATGAGATAAAGATATCACTTTATCCTCACCAAGAAAGAGGGGGGGGGGGGAAGCAGCACTTTCTCTAATCTCATTGAGCTAGTAAATTGGGAGAAGTGACAAGCCACAGCAAAATCAGAGAGCTCAACACCAAAGATGCCCTTTTCAGAAGCAGATGTAAAAATATGCTTCCACCGTATCACATTCAATTTCTGTGCTTTCTAAGAATGATACTCTCACAGTGTTTAAGTTATCCAGGCATTTCCTACCTGGTTCCATATCTGTGGTGACCCGGGACAAGGCACGAAGGTCACACAGCCAGCTGAGAGTTCAAACTCCCCTTTAATGCTCCAAATTTCCTCTCAAACACTCCCACGTTCTTGGCAAGTCCCAGAGCAAAGTACACACACACACACACACACACACACACACACACACACACACACACACACACACACACAAACACACACACACACACACACACACACACACACACACACACACACGGCAGCCTCTGGCTGCGCCCAATCCAGTAAAACAAAGGAACATGGAAATGAGTCCACAAAACAAGGAACAAACAATGAGTCCACAAAGTAAGGAACAAGGTACTGAGTCCACGAAGTCAGGAAGAAGGCACTGAGTCCACAAAGTCAGGAAGGAGCAAGCAGTCCTGCAAACTCCAAATGTCTGTACCGGCTCACCAAACTCTACCAACTCAGCATTTGATCCCGACAAATGCCCCTCCCCACAACGTCTCCTTAAATCTCAGTCCCAGGTGTGCCTTGTGAAGAGGGGTGGGGCACTCTCCTCCCGAGTCATCAGGTCAGCCTGCGCTGGTCCTGCCTTCTCTCCACTCTCCATGCTCAGGGATCAGGAGGGGCGGTCCTTGCTCATCGCCTGAGCTCCGTTGCTCATGTCCACTGCTTGCCCTCTCTTTGTCATCCTTCCCCTGTTCCTCCCTGCTAACAAGTCATCCCAATCCTGAGGGGCCCTGGGCTGCCTCGGCCTGCTCCTACCCACATTCGTCCGAAGCCAAATTTAGCAGAATTGCCTGCCCGAAAGCCATGCTAGGGAAAGTCTGAGACTTTTATTTATTTTATTTTATTTATTTATTGAATTTCTATGCTGCCCATTCCATTGATACACTGATTTGCTCCCAATCCTTCTAGAGGGAGACAGGTTGGAGAAAGTTGGTTTTCTGGATTCTGCTTTTACATTGTGCATTCTAAGAGACCTTTTGTGTTGCTCCAGCAGCTTTCCCTGTTGACCCACAGTAAATTTGGCAAGGAACTGTAACTAGACCTTTGGCCAATGTATTGATATGATAGCCCTGATACACACACGTTTATTGCATTCAAGTTTGGTATCATAAGTACTGTATATTTACTATAACAGTTGATACAACTCTCTTCCTGAATCCTGCCCAGAATTTTCTATTTTTATTCATAATGCAGCAGCTGCTGGTTTGTCGTAGTTCATAGCTTGTAATTGGGCCAAGATAATTCAATTCTCATTGATAAAATATCTCAGGTTTACTATCTGCTATGATATATTTAAATTAAATGATTATGTACCGAGCGATGGAAAAGATTTACATTAATAACCACCAACTGAATTAGACCAGTGTTTTCAAATCAAATGTCACTTAAATGGCTTAGATTATAACTCCCAGAATTCCCAGGCAGCCTTTTCAAGTCTACCATATGAAAGTTGAAATCAAGGGCTCCAAGTTGGTGAAAGTCAGATTGGACAATGTTGGGCAATCCATCAAGTTCAATGTAATCCTAGAATTGACACATTACCCACCCATCTGTCAGGCGTGAAGAATCAAAACCACACATTAAGTTTCAGTTAAGTTGATTTATTGCTCATGCCTATACCCAAGAATCTAATCAACTAACTGTAAGCACTAAATTGTGCCTAAATAAGAGTTATGGAATTCAAGGCTGGAGTTGGATAACTTGTGGGAACGTGAGGATTCCAGACTGATTCCTCTCTTGATACCAGGCCCTGCCTTATCTTCTTCTACAATCAAGGCAGGAAACTAAGACTACTCCAAAGTGGAGCAAGGCACTTTCATGTGTGTCTAGTAATCTAACTGAACAATAATTCTGACAAGAGGATTGAACGTACACGTGTGTGTGTGTGTGTGTGTGTGTGTGTGTGTGTGTGTGTGTGTGTTGTATGGACAAAACTCTTAAAATTTGGAATCTCAGTGAGGAGAAAATAAAAACAAAGACCAGGAAGTTCCTTCGTCTTGAAAATCTTTCACATTCAGAATGCCAGGATAAATGAAAAAAAGCAACTCAATCCAGAAGTCACTGTGCTTGTGGTTGCAATTATGCTAAAGCTACTTATCTTTCAGGAGCACATCTTCTGGTGAGTTCTGGTATCTAACACTTTCTGTGTCAGAAGTATAATTTTAAGACAAAGAGCTTGTTCTCTGTCCAAATCACATGTATTTAATTGGCACTGGGGAAACAACCTCCTTTAAAGCATTCAGTAAATCCCTGTCTGCAGCAAATGTGCAGAGCAGTAGTAGTCTCAATTGGATTAGTTGCAATCAAAATTGGACCGCAAAAATCCTGCCTATTAGATGGCAGCAAAGGCTTCAGGTTTGTTATATCTTTTTTCTGGTCTCTAGTAGTCAGTCCGTTGCATTAAATACATCCTGAAATATACAATATCCTATATGTATGTAGAGGAGTACAGAGATAACCAGAAAGAAGGAACGCAAGAATGATTAAGTAAGCATTAATTTAGCTCTGGGAAAGAAAAGGGATGAGAAAGGAAGTCATAGATTGCCTTGGTTCTGTTTGGTGTAAATAAGGGCAGGGGGTAAATAAACTCTGTCAGGCTTTAAAGAGTCTCCTGTAGAGTTCCAGTGGTCATTGTGGTGTCTTTTTCCTGACCTGGCCTAACACAATGTTTTTAGGATATTTCCTCTTTTGCCATTGTGCTTGGTAAACAAAATCAAGGAAGCAGCGGCCAGAAATATTTCAAGTTGAACTTTTAAAATATTGATTGGTTGACGATTTGCCATGAAGCCAGTGTTAGCTCTTAGCAACCAAATAGATAAATCTGTTCCAGAATGATCTTTCCCTAACCTGGAAATAATGCACCATCGCTCTGTGATCTAGTCCATCACTTTGCAACTAGTTGTCCTCTTCTCTTTTCTTCCACCTTTTCCAGCATTATGGACTTCTCGAGGTAGCTGGATCTTCCCTAACGAGTCCAAAATATGAGATATTTTGCAAGTGAAAATTCTGGATTGATTTGTTCGATGATCCATTTGTTTGTTTTCTTGGTTATCCATAGTACTTTCCGGAATCTTCTTCAACAACACTTTTGTCTCAATATTTTTTCCATCCTGCTTCTTCAAATTTTCATTTCCCCACAGTTCCAAGGAAAACCATGCCTGGCATGATTCTGATAGACATATTTACAAATGGACTAGATCCATCTCTGCATCAGCTGTTTCTACAAGAATCCATGGCTGGAGTTTGCCAATATATCTCAATGCAAGAAACTTTCTGTGATAATCAGTTATGGAGGTGCCTAATCTTTTTGGTCCAAAGGGAGCAATTGATATTTTGAGAGTGTGACATTGGTGCATTCATAAAAAGATTGCTGTAAGGAATGTGCTTATTCACATAATACCTAACATGAGTATGGACAGTCACCAAACATCAGTTTCTTCAAAGGCAAATTGATGAGGTTCACTGTCATGTTTTCTACTCACCTAGAATACTGGCCATGAAACCTGTTTTTGCCTTTTTCTTTCTTGGGAAGGGGAGCACATTTATACAGAAAGCAAAGAACTTCAGCAATTCCTCGTTTCTATTCTGAATGCCTACATGGGATTCATTCTTGTAAATAAAGGAGATTTTGCCAATTGCTGAGCGGCTTTTCAGCATAGCTGTTTCCTTTAAAATTAAAATAATATTTTAAGAAATATTACATGAGTGTTTTGACTAACCTTAATGAGAAGGGTCAACATTTTATAAAATTTGGGATAAAAAGGATATGTTTCTTTACATTTCTAAAATCTTTCTAAAAATTTGATAAAAAGAAACAAGGTTTTCCCAGTACATACAGATACCTAGAATTGTCAGTATTTTCTTTGACTCTGATAGGTATTTTGAGTTCCCTCCAATTTACATTTATTATTTATTTATTAGTTGCATTTGTATGCCGCCCACTCCACAGAGACTCTGGGCAGCTCACAACAGTACAAATTCACATGCAACAACAAATATAAAAAGCATTAAAAACAATAGATCATGAAATTTTGAGTAGTTCAGAGAACCAGCAAATACCACCTCTGACTGGCCCCAGAGTGGGGTGGGAATGGAGATTTTGCAATATCCTTCCCCCTGGAGTGGGGTGGGAATGGAGATTTTGCAATATCCTTCCCCTGCCACACCCACCAAGCCACGCGCACAGAACCGGTAGTAAAAAAAATTGGATTTCACCACTGTCCATGAACCATTTGGTTATTCTGTCCTTCTGCTGCTCTTCCATAAAAGCATCATAAGAAGGGCATGACATCACCTAGAAATGGTGAGCATTAATGCTGAGCTAGACATTTCCCCCCCCCACACACACACACAAGAAAAACAGGGTATAATCATTCGTGCCTCTCCGAGGACAATGTGGGAACTTGAGCAATCAATCCTAAACTCAATCAGATGGGAAGGAAAGCAAAGTTATAACAGAAGTAGTGATGCATGGCCATCTTAAAAATACTCAGTAAACATCTGGCTGAATTTGCTTTAACCTTGAAAAATCAATCTCCACTTTAAGAGGATGATATGCTTTACTTCTGAAGAAAAAGAAATATTGCAACACATCCCAGAGTGCACCAGCCTTACGAAAAATAAAATAAAATAAAAACATTTAAATTCAGAAATAATTTGTTCCCTGCACATTTATTTGTTAGATTTGTATCGTACCTTTCTTCCATGACTTCCACAATTATATTCCTCTAAAGTTCTCACAGCCATTACCCTCTAAAGTAAGTTTTATTTGATGGACCACAAATCACCCAATGAGCTTCTTCCACAGTTGAGGATGGACTCGAATCTAATCCTAGTCCACCAGCCTAACCATTACACCACACTATCTTTCATGAGACATCAAATAATTCTTTTCTAGCTTCTTTTGCTCCATAATTTCATCTAGGCTTTGATGGACCACCTGCATCTACAGTTGCAGATAAGATGAAAAGCCTGAGGAGAATTTATGATTAGAAAGGAAATAATTTCCTGAAAGGAAAAGATGGAGGTTGGGTTTTCTCCTAATATCACATGTTGTGTTCTCTTCATGTTCACAGCAGTTGAGAAAGGATTCTGGTACCTGTTGCAGCTTGCTTTGGCCAAAAGACCTCTGAGAACTGCTGTCTTGAGACACTGTTTGCCTTATTGACCTATATAAGGTAGAAGTGAACAGAAATTCTTACAAGAAAGCATTTCATTGCTGCTTTAGTGATCCTTGAAATCTTTGCCAAACCACTTTTCTGCTTCATCCCTTCTTGTTTTTTGTTTGTGGTTTGGTTAAAGTACAGACATTTCTCATTATTTGCATAACAGGCTTAGTGGGATAGAGTTGTTTAGGTTTACAACAGTTTTCTGTGTTTTCTAATTAAGCAGTATTACAGTCTTTGCCACGGAGAATGTCTTCAAAGCCCTCAAATCAAATTTATAATGTTTTCAGTTTAATCTTCTTTGATTTGAGGCAAGTGGAGATTCTTAGGACAGCCCATGGTATTTTTTTTCCTATTATAGTTGTATATAGAATGTGCTTTCATTAGTACCATGAATGATATCTCATCTGTGACCTTTCCATTTATGGATTTAATAATATTGCATGCGTAGCATATTTTGCATTTGTATTCACTAATACATGAACAATAGTTATGGATAATTTTTTTTCAGGATTTCCAAAAATGAAAGGCCCCCTAAACTGGACCTGTCTACTTTAAATCTGCCCAACTCTACACCCCATCTGAGGTCTGGTGTGTGGCTATTAGGAAAAAGTTATTTTCCATGTTGACACATAAAATTTAGACATTTTTTCCTGAAGAATGTCCATCTGGTGCCTTCATTTAGTATATCAAGAGCCTTTCAAGATTCTCCCAAGCTGTTCTCCCAAGCTTCCTCAGCTTCCTAATTTATTTATTAATGACATTTATATACCGCCTCATAGTGCAAGCACTCTCTAAGCGGTTTACACCATTAAGCAATGTATATATTTTACATTGCCCCCAACAATCTGGGTCCTCATTTTACCTACCTCGGAAGGATGAAAGGCTGAGTCAACCCTGAGCCGGTGAGATTTGAACAGCTGAACTCAAATGATCACAGTCAGCTAAAGTAGCCTGCAGTACTGCTCTCTAACCGCTGTGCCACCTCGGCTCTTATTGGCTCTTAATTAACTAAGAATATATATATTTTTGGCCTACTGGTCCTAACAGTGCATACTGTAGTTTTTCTTTTATATTTGCTGTTAGCTATCCTGAGAGCTCCAAAATCAGGTGAAATATTTAGAGTACAAATATATGTTTTAAAAATAGGGAGATAAATGGAGAAGACTTTGGGAATGATTCAGAACCTTTAAGATTATGCCCACAATCCAAAATGTGAGCCAACAACCTTTTTCTAATTCTAACTGAAGTCATTATTTAGAGTTTTGAGTAATTTCTTCATCCAGCAGCCACGTGAGCATTCCTATGACAACTGTCAGATTCATTAGGAGTTGGGAGGTCTCTAACAAGTTGAACAAGCAAACAAAAATAAAGTTCACTTCTATTATACTATTACAGAATGCCATATACTTAAAAAGGAATGAAAAGATGCTGAGAGGGACAGTAAGGTTACTGTTGAATGAGATTCCTCTGGATTTTATTAATCCAGTGTAATTCCAGAGTACAATATTTTGGAGAATCCCTCTTCAGAAGTGGATTGTCTGGAAAATGATATTACATGAAATGGTATGTAGGAAGTTAACACCCACCCCTCTCCTAGAAAATGAAATATTAGAAAAAAGACAGAATATTAATTTCCCTGGATGGGAGAAACATGTTTTTAGGCAGGAAATAGACTCACTCTTAATAGCCCCCACCTTTGTCAATGGACCATTAAGACCAGAGCAAACTCACTCATTCCCCCCACCTTTGTCAATGGGCAGTCTATTCTACTTAACAAAGATCTATAGGAAAAACCATAATAGGAATCCCAAAGCCATCTCACCACATGGCACCTGAGAAGATTACATCAGCCAAGCCTGGTGGGTCACAGACAAAAGCCTACAAAGTTAGCTAAGACCCCTTCCCCCTGGGAGTTTGACAGCCAATGGGATGCATTTCTTACATAGGAACAGGAAGGTCTGGGGTGGAGCCCAACAGAGGGTATAAAAAACTCAAGGACTCTCAGCAACTTCCTTCTTTTCTTCTTCAACATCTTTGAGGCATGTGATTCCCCTTTTCCCCAGGACCTCAAACCATGTAGTCCTGCTGTCCACCATTAAACCATCTTTCCAAGCAGTCACCATGTTTCCAGTGTCTTTTTCCCCACTTGGAACTGAACCCAGAAGGACTTTTCTTCCAATAGGTTAAAAAAAAATTTTTAGCAATTTAATAACGCCATGAGAGTAGGGATGTGCAAAGTGTTTTGTTCATTGACTATCCCATGCACAGAAGAAGCTGGATCCAGTGGTCTATATGTGCACCAAAATATGTGTGTTTCATCTCAACATGCTCCTGAGTTCTGGGCAGAGATTGGTAGACAACAGTGGGCCAGTTAGATAGACCAAGCTGGAATTGAAGCATAGCAACAGTGTCACAGAGATAAGGCATTGGGAAGATCTGAGTGGTGGCCCCATGGAGAAGGTAAGAGACAGCAAGAGGGCACTAATCTTGCCCCATTTGCCTTGAAGAACTCTCTGAAATTTTATTGGGAAAGATTCAGAGCAACTAAAATGTTCCAATCTGAGTTTGATTGGATTATGTCCTACTCAGAGCATTCTGGTAAAACTTCAAAACCACAGTGAGTTTGTTACGTATACACACACATACAGACAACCATTTTCCAACTGGGGCATCACCTTAATTTATAGTGAAATATCATGGTATAATTTTTTAAAATAAAAGCTAGCAAATGAAATATAAGGGGAAATGCTATTCCCCAAATTTAATATTTTTTCCCAAAATTCACATTAATTTTGAGGAAACCACAAGCCTTTAAGAAAATGTGTAGGTAAAATAATATAATTAAGCGCTATACCAGATAGCATAACAATATTGCACATTTGAGTTATGTGTCTTAATCTCGTACTTTTCAGTGTTTCATTTTTTAATTTTTTCCCAACAATCCTTGTGAAGCCAGAATTTGTACAAGCAACTAAATTAATTAGACATAATGCAGTATAAGCTAATGAAACAATGTTAAAAATAGAAAGTGATATAAACAGGGACTGCCTTCTTCCCAGGGTGTTTAAAATCATTAATTTATCCCGTAAAAGCTTTCTACCAGAGCATATACAATATGCATATTCTTGCCAAGTTCCTTGATCCAAGTGTTTATACACACACACACACAGACACACACACACACACACACACACACACACACACACGATTCATATTAAAGAAAACTGATTTTTCATAGAAACAACAGAGCCTTTCCAGATGGTTGGCCTTTCTATCTTCCAACCCTTCTCAATCCAGTTTAAAATGCACTGAAGATTATGGCAAGCTACTATGACTATATTTACAGTTGTCCTTAGATAGCAAGGAGGGACAAGGTCATGTTGCTATGTTTACAAGGGTAGAAATTGCAAATGACTGTCAGCCAATCACTGTTTGCCCCTTCTCTGAATTGCCAGCCAATCAGTCCTTCCTTGCTATCCATTCAAGTTGCAAATAACTGAAGACCTTGTCTCTTCCCACTCAGATTTCACCTGATTGATGCCTTTAAATAAATCCCTTCTTCATAAGCAGAAAGGAAAATAATCTGCTAGCATTTCTTTCTCCCTTTCCTAGGTGATTCTCTTGCTTTGTATGTATTTGTGAACATTTATCCTTTTGTCTTGCACTGAAAGCCAAGCAGCAGCTTAAATGGAAAGAAGGAGGGAAAGAGGGTTGTTGTAACATATGAATGGATGCATTTTAAACCAAAAGTCAAAACCTTTTTTATATGCATGGCAACAAACGTCTGTTGCACTTCAAGTTACAAATGTTGGCAAGCATTTTGCCTCCTCTTCCGATGGAGGAGGCCTACCTAACATAAAGTGATCAGATTTTTTTTTAAAGCGGGACATTGGCGGGGGGGTGGGGCCGCCTAGACGCCGTCATTTGAGTTTTGCCCTCTGCGCATGCGCAGAAGGCAAAAGATGCTAATGTCGGCGACCAGGTGGGTGGGGGGGAGGCGGGAGGCTTTTCCTCGCCTCCCACCTCCCCTTCGGGAGCCGGCAGTAGCTTGGGCTGGCTGGCTGGCAAGCGACGCAAGATCGCTCCCAAGAAGCGGCTCCTCCCCCCCCCCCCCCCGCAAAGAGCAGAGACAGGCTGGCCTGGCTCCGGCTCCGGCTCCTTTCCTCCCCAGGAATCCTTTCCCGAGTCTGCCACATGGGGGGAAGGAGCGGAGGCATGGGGCACCCACCGGACACCGCCCCGGAGAGAAGACCCAGCCCAGACGCAGCAGAGACGAGCCCCGGCCATGGCATTGGTAAAGGCTGTGATGAAGGGGTGATGGTGCACAAAGCTGCAGCCTCTGCTGCGTCTGGCCTGGAGGAAAAGCTGGCTGACGGCACGGGAAAAATCCTTCCTGGCCCTTGCCAGCTGGGCCTGGTCTTCTCTCCGGGGCGGCGTCCGGCGGGTGCCCCACGCCTCCGCTCCTTCCCCCCGTGTGGCAGACCCGGGAAAGGATTCCTGGGGAGGAAAGGAGCCGGAGCCAGGCCAACCTGTCTCTGCTCTCTGCCGGGGCGCGGGGAGGGCCCGAGATTCAAAGAGTGAATGACATGCGGGAGGCAGGGAGGAAGCTGGGCGGGGCCTGGCTCGGCTGCTGAAAGAGTCCCTGGACGTTGCTGGGAATCACCCTGGGGAGAGGAAGAGAGAAAAAAAAGGTGCGGGCGGGAATGTGGATGAGGCGCTTCCTTTCTTTTCGCTCGGAAGCGGCATTGATGTGAAGAAACATCCCGGCTCTGATTTTTTTTTTACACCGGCCGCAGATTTCTGTGTGGGAGACATCCGGTCAGAAGGCATCGTTTCAAAAAAGCGGGACTTTTTTGAAATGATGCGGGACATGGGACAATTGGTTTAAAATCGGGTCTGTCCCGCCAAAAGCGGGACGTCTGGTCACCTTATCCTAACATGCTTGCTGCTATGATAAAAATTTCAGGAGTTGAGAGGTGGAATAGCCAAATACCTTCTCCAATAGAAGCACAGATTGCTCGGTCCAACAAAAGGCAACATTATGTTGTCTTCTGTGAAGCAGCAGCCACTGCCTGGAAACAGAATTTCCCCCCTCCACAGATGGCATACGAATGTTGCTCATGGTTGCACATTTCATGGCATTATATGATCAACAGAGATCTTACTTCATCTAATTATCCAGACTGAACCTTCATCTGGGAGACTTCATAATAATCTTCTCGGTGATGGCAAAGTGTTATCATCTCATTAACAAACTAACTACAGACCCACTGATCAAGGGTGGGTTCTGGCTTACCTTGCTGCCGGTTCGCTTCCTGGTGCGCCGCGTGGGCGTGTGGGTGCGCATGCGCAGTGCTAAAAAGCCCAGTTTCTGCGCATGTGCAGAAACAAAAACCAAGATGGCAGCGCCTGCGCCGCCACCAAGAGAGCCGGTTCAGGGGCGTGCCCAGCCAGCCATCGGCTGCCGGTTTGCCGAGCAGGGGGAAATTCCCACTACCAGTTCTATAGAACCGGTCCGAACGGCAGGAACCCACCTCTGCCACTGATGATGTCATCTTGCCTGGGTCCTAGTATGAGACTGGGGCAATTTTCCTTTCCTCCATCATGCATATGGAGACCCAGAAGAGCTTTGTCCATCATGTCAAAGTGATTTCCCTGGCAAAGTCCTGTACTTCTAGATCTGTTGGCTACTCAGGCAGCCCCATATCAACTGATTACATCTTTTCCCAGCTATTGAAGCCAGATGTGTTATTGCAGGAGAGAGGGCCTTTACCTTTCTTGTCCAGTAACATTTTTCCCTTCCTTCAACGCCAACCTCTTCTGCTATTTTCTTGTTTCCTTCACTTTCCAATACATCTTCCGCCTTTGTTCCTTTACCCTTTTCCATTCTTTCATTCTTTTTTGGCTATTTCTGTTGGAAAAGGGAATGAATGTTTGTTCTTGTTGAAAAGAGTCATTTGCATGTGAGAGGAAGAAGGACTGTGAGTACAGAGTCCATTAATTTTATAGGGAGATATTTTATTTTATAGCGATTATAGAGGTGATTCATTCATTTTATATAACCATAGTTTTTGTCCTGGTCTTGTCTTTTTTTGTACTGTGGCTTCAGGTAGATAATATTGAAGCTTATATACAGCTGGACACCCATATTTAAACAGGGTGGGAGACAATTCCAAGAACCATTTTCAACTGAAGTTGACAAGCTTGAATTGACAGGTTGTTGAATTAAATATGCCTTGCATATACTGTATACTCCCATGGCAGGGCAGAAACTCATGCTTCTGATGCTAACCTATGTATCTGAGTAGTATGATAAATTGCATTGGCTTTAAACAAGATAGATAAACAAGATAGTTAATACCTAAAGAAACAAATCTCTGTGTTAGCAGTCCAGATAGCATGGCCTTTCTTATTTAGGGGGTATGATAACAGTGCCAGGTGACAATGCATGCTATTCCATTTTGCAAAAACTCCTTCTCTGTTTGGATAAATCTATTTTCCATAGTCTTTTGAATCTTTGCTCCTGGTTCTGTTTACAGGTAATCCTTGCTTATCAACCATAATTGGGATCAGCAACTTGATTGCTAGATGCCACAGTCACTAAGCATAATTTCACATAGCTAGTTTTGGCTTACAGCCTCACTTCCACTTCAGCTGTTAAGCAAAGCACTGCAGTTGTTTAACATCATGAAACTGCATCTTACAATTTTAATTCCACCTTTTGTATTAATTTTGCTTGTCACAAACAAAGCACACAAACGGCAATCAGGTGACTGTGGGACACTATAATGGTCATAAATGCGAGGACTCTTCACAAGACTATACACATCATAACTTTGAACGGTGGCTAAATCATTTATTTATTTATTTTGTGTAGCCACACAGTTAAAACACAATACATAAATACAGACTGGTATTTTATCTACGTGCTCCATTTTCCTCACAAGTTCATATATTTTTACACTGGATATTTTTGTGGAAAGGAAATTGTTATGATCTACAATCTGAACAATAAATTTGATAATGAAGATGATGATGATAGAAGAGAACTCTACATGAATGTTAGAATGGCATTAGAAAGGGTAATTTCTGCATAAGTTCTTAAATCAAATACTGAGCACTTCATATATATTTATAATTGCCTTCAAATTATCACAAATTATTTCTTTAATCCTTCCTTTTAGAAACAATACTGTACTCTTTTCATTTTAATATATATTAAAGAAAACTCATGGTTATAAATACATACAAGTATTAAACATTCCACTAAACTGAATTTCCCAAAGTTGAGACATTTTGTCATTTCTATCATTTTTCTTATTTCTGAAAAGTTTGACAGACCAATATTGAATCCTATGTATTGAATTACAATAATAAAATTACTGATATGTTTATCAGTCTGAAGGGATCCCTTTCTTAACTCATACAAGCAGAAAGTATCACTCAATATGTCTCTATTTTTGCATAGTGTTAACTCAGCTCACTGAGTATTATCCATCAGCTCAGCTTTTTGGAAGTCTATTCTCTTTTTCTCCAAACTTTTTAATGTTTTCTCCACTCTACTCTAGAGAAGTAGAGCTTTATTTATGTATACTACAGATGTCCATTTTTAATTTTTGCTTCTGGAATTTCCCTCGCTTTTTATATTTCCATAAGTCTAGATTTTAATCAGTTTAATTTCTTCTGTTCTCCATTACTCCATAATTTTCTATACAATGGTCTTTATTGTCCGCATAACTATTTTTCTTTCCTTGTAGTGTTTTTAGAACTATATTTTTCTTTTCCTTGTAGAGTTTTCCCTTTTCACACTACTTTTTATTATTTCCCATATACCATACACGAGTGGTGGGATTAATTTTTTTCTACTTTCTGTGGGCTTGGTGGGCATGGTGTGGCAGGGGAAGGATACTGTAAAATCTCCATTCTCACCCCACTCCAGGGGAAGGATACTGCAAAATCCCATTTCCTCCCGATCAGCTGGGACTCGGGAGGCAGAGAATAGATGGGGGCAGGGCCAGTCAGAGGTGTTATTTATTGGTTCTCCGAACTACTCAATTTCCGCTACCGGTTCTCCAGAACTGGTCAGAACCTGCTGAATCCCACCTCTGCCATACACTCCGATTTGAAATGTAAAGAACATTAATTCCTTCTTGCCCTCTATCTTTGCTTAAAAATCTCAATGCTTTTTTTATTTGCTTATGTTTTTCTCATGTCTCTTCTAATAATATATTTATTAGCCATGTGCAAAGCAGCTTAAATTTGGCTCAACAGATGTCAACCCTTCAAGCTAAACCAAGTCAGAAAAGAAGCAATGCTGAAACTCTATTGGTAGAGGCTATGATAACAGAATCTGACAGCATTTCTCCTTTCCTTCTTCTTATACCACTCAAGGTGGGAGAATCTTAAGTTTGTCTTTCATCTCCTCCTATTTTCCAAGGCCTAGTTCATGTTTTTCTAATAGCTGGAGTGTCATCTCTTCAAAGTCATTTCTATACTCTTCTACAATAGTAAATATTGGGCCAGAATTTTTTTTTTAACTGAGACAAAGAAACAGACTGATCTGCCTCAACTAAGTAGTAATGTTAAAACTCTTTCCCATCTCTTACCACCTCATCTTCCTCCCTGTCCTTTTGACTAGAAATACATTTTTACTGCTTCATCCTTGCCCCCAGTCTTATTTCTTTGTATAGATTGCAAATTATCAAGGTCATGGTTTTCCTGGGGAAACTGGAATGTCAGAACAAATGTATTAAGAGACATTGACACGTCTAAGTTTCCTAAATGTGTTTCTGTATTCATGTATGTATGACTGCATTTTTACAAAAATTTGTATGCTGTCTATTCTTCAGAGGATAATCAGAACTGCAGAAAAAACAATTACTGCCAACCTGCCTTCCATTGAGGACCTGAATACTGCATGAGTCAAAAAGAGGGCTGTGAAAATATTTACTGACCCTTCGTATCTTGGACATAAATTGTTTCAACTCCTACCCTCAAAACGATGCTATAGAGCACTGTACACCAAGACAACTGGACACAAGAACAGTTTTTCCCCGAACACCATCACTCTAGTAAACAAATAATTCCCTCACCACTGTCAAACTATTCACTGAAGCTGCATTACTATTACTATTCGTCATCTCATCGTTCCTATCACACATCTCCCACTTATGACTGTATGACTGTAACTTGTTGCTTGTATCCTTACAATTTATATTAATATTGATTGTTTCCGGATAGCTTATTTGTACCCTATGACAATCATTAAGTACTGTACCTCATGACTCATGACAAATGTATCTTTTCTTTTATGTACACTGAGAGCATATGCACCAAAGACAAATTCCTTGTGTGTCCAATCACACTTGGCCAATAAAGAATTCTATTCTATTCCTAAACCTATAAGTAGCTTATGATGCAGTGGTAGGTAAAGGTATGATACATTGATACTGAATAAAATTGTGGAAAATGCCTTGGAATGCAATGGGAGGGAAACCATAGTTATTATTGAAAACCCTAATAACAGAACTAAAAGTTAACTATTTTGAACACACAATGCCAATGCAAAGGACACTGGAGAAGACCTTGATGACTGCAAAAAATGGAAATCAGCTGAAAAGGAGGCTGATAAAAGATAACATACGAAGTATCACTGATAATGTAAAAATGATTGCAGGATTCAATCTGGGTTGATAAAAATGTTCTTCCATTACTGACACACAATCCTGGTAAAGTGATCACACAAAGTCAGAAACAACAGAACATCAGTAACTAGAACATGAAGTAGAATCCTTACTACCATCTAATTTTTACAAAATGGTGTGGCACTTCAGTTGGTCGGTTAATAACAAGACTAGAGGGGAACCTCTTTGTATCACAATTAAAGTACAGTCAAAGTTGTACTATCTAGAAGCTGCAAAGGAAGCTTTGTGCGGATGGACAGACAATATTGAAAGCACAATCCAAACAAGAAGCATCCTAAGCAGAATGACTTTGGGTACTGACAGCTGATTAAACTTGTCAGCCATTTATTTGAGGTATATGTTAAAGCTGAGTGAAATGCTTCTTAACAGCCCAATTATAGACAACAAATTCCAAATCCATCGGGACAAACGCTTTGGTTCCATTTAGCAGTTGTCTGGAATAATTGTTTCTTTTTTGCTTTTTATAATCACTGTCCAATTAATTATCAGAGTAATTCTTTTACAAAAGAAGAATGGAAAAATTATGCAAGCATGCAATGAGGATTTGACAGGAAGCTGAAAGCAAAAGAGAGAGGCATGATTCTCACATTAGTAAAACTGTATCCCTAGAAGAAATCCATCCAGAGTGAAATGCTACCGGTTTGGACCGGTTCGGGTGTACCAGTAGCGGCGGCCGCGGTGATTCGCCGAACCGGTAGCAACGGCTGGCTGGCCATGCCCCTGAACTGGTCTCCCGGTCCCAGTGCCCCCGCTGGCCATGTCCACTGAATTGCCCACTCGCCTGCTCGCCACGCTTTTCCCGCCACTCAGCTTGGCGCTTCCTTCCACCTCACTCCCTTTTCCCTCCACTCGGCTCGGCACTTCCAGCCCATCCACCCCACCCCCGGCCTATATAAGTTCCCTTTTGCCATGTGGGCACAGGTACTTGCCTCACCGATGCCTCGCCTAGCTCGGACACCTCACCCGGATGCCTCACCAACAGCCGCTCACTCAAAAAGGTAAGCATTGCCGGTTGTGGCCTAGCGTGGGAGCCCCCCCCAATCCCTGGCCTTGCGTAGTTTGTGCAGCCGCTGGGGATTGGTTGCGCGTTGCGGCCTAGCCTGCCGCCCTCCCCAATCTCTGGGCTTGCGTAGTTTGCGCAGCCCCTGGGGATCGGTTGCGCGTTGCTGCCTAGCGTGCCGCCCCCCAATCCCTGGGCTCATGTAGTTCGTGCAGCTCCTGAGGATTGGTTGCGCGTTGCAGCTTAGTGTGCCACCCCCCACCCCACCAATCCTCAGGCTCAAGTAGTTTGTGCAGCCCCTGGGGATCAGTTGCGTATTGCGGCCTAGTGTGCCACCCCCCCCCAATCCCCAGGCTTGCATAGTTCGTGCAGCTCCTGGGGATTGGTTGCGGGCTTCATGCCGCCCCCTGGGTCCCCTGGCTCGCCTGCCTTGCCTGGCTAAGTTTCCTAGCTAACCACCCACCTTCCCCCAGCCTCCAGCTTGCTTACCTTTGCTCTTCAGACTGAATCCTGAGCCGCTGGTCGTAACGTCTGCCTTGCTTCGCCTGGATTGCAGCCTGCAATCCATCTCCTCAGCGAGCAACTGAATCTGCTTGCCTGCCTGCCTTGTTCCTTCAATTGGGTAAGTAACTGGTTTTTTGTGTTGTTGTTGTTGTTTTTGCTTTAAAAAATAGTAAATTGGGGTGTTTTTTTCTTGGGGTTTTTTTGTAGTTTTTTTTAGACATAGCCATTTAAAAGTTTTAAATTTAGCTGCTTTTATCTAAAAATATAAATAAAATTAAATAAAATAATAAAATATTTGTGCAGCTGAGATTTTGTGTATTTCTGAAGTGTTTCACTCTCACTACACAAACACACATCTCATAAAACTGTATGTGACATTTTGTGTTGTTTTGTGTTTTGTGTGTGTGTGTTTTGTGTTTTGTGTGTGTGTAGAATGTGAAGTTGTTTTTTCAGCTCTTTGTGGCTCAGTGTGGTTCATGTTTGTTGCAGGGGACATTTTGTGCGCTTTTGCATGGTGTGTGAGTCAGTTGTGTTGTTTTGTGTACTTCATTTAATCTTATTTAAGTATTTATTGCATGAAATAATTGGTATATTTTCTTTTTGTAGGTCAAAAAAGGGCAAAGAAGTGACATCGACTTGGCCACGTCCACCTGGTCACCTGACCACCAAGCACGTCCAACGAGTCACCTGATCACCAAGCCATGCCCACCTGACCTCCAAGCCATGCCCACAAAATAAGCTATGCCCACAGAACCGGTAGGGAAAATTTTTAGATTTCACCACTGGATCCATCAGTTTTACATTCCTCACCTGACTTTCATATAGTAGGCTCCTTTCCTAGGAGACCAGGAATACTTCAGACTTTTAAAGACTGTAACTTCAGAGCTTTCTGCCCATTCTTCCTTTGAAAAGACATTTGAAAGCTAATTCCCCTCTGGTTCAGGATCAAGAACGTTCCATCCTAATAAATGTAGAAATAAAGTGAGTGCTGAAATATACACATCACTTTGCTATGATTTCTATAATCAATTCCCTTTTCCCTTTCAATAAATCCAGCTAAGGAAAATTCTGTGAGAATGTAGCACTTTGTTTGTAACTGGGAGTAGATTTAGTAGATGCTTGGTAATCTAATATGCAAGTTTAGCTCCTGACAATTGCTATATTCCATAGATACTTGCTTATATGAGTGAAGTGGGACATTGGTGAGCAATAGCAAAAATTAGAGTTTGGGAGCATCTGATGTCCCCAAACCATTTAATATATTTTAAATATATACATTTAATATATTTAGTTCACACATTCCACTACAAGTCATCCATAGTTCAGTATTTGAAAGCTAAGAAATCAAGTAACTTCGAGTACAATGTCCTGGTATAAATATTTTAAATAAAAAACAATCAGTCTAATTGTTGGGCAGATTAGTCAGGGATGGTTGAGAGCTGCACCTGATCCTTGAATGACAGGTTGAATGACAGGTTGTAAGCTACATTCCAAAGACTATAGAATCCAGAATTTGGAGAGCCTGTTTGGGCCATCAAGTCCAACTTTTGGCTTTGTGAAGAATCCAAATAAAAGCATCAATATTTATATCCAATAAAGTGACTTCATTATCTCTCTCGGTTACTGTATACTACTGAATAGCGATCATTAGAAAGTTTTTATAACATTCAATAGAATCTGTTTTTCTGATTTCAGATACTTATTTCATGTCATCCTGCCCCGTGGGACAATAAAAAACACACAATTTGTTTGACCTCTAATTACAGAGTTGAAGTGCTGTCATGTTCCTTCTCAATAAACAATTGTATATTTGGCTTTTTAGCAGTCACATCATACCCTGACTCACATTCAGTTTGAGATTATTCATTTATTACACAATGCAAGTCTCCCATCCTCCATTCTATACCTGTTCATTTGATTTTGTTTTGTCCTAAATGAACAATTATGCATTTCTCCCAATTATATTGTTGTTATTTTCAACCTATCAAGATTATTTTACTTTAGAAAATGAAAATGAATAATTTAAACCAAGATTGTGCCATCTGAAACTCAGATAACCATTTGCTCAAGCTCTTCATCTAAGTCACGAATGAAGTTGCGGAAGAGAAATATTAGACCCAGGACTGAATCTCTTTTTCCATATGATGAACAAGTGTGTGAAAATACCACATACTCTGTGACAATGTACCTGTAGGTGAGCCCAAGTCAAATGAGTAGGTAAAGCCAGAAAAATAACTATTTTAAAGTTAAGTAAAATTAATTTACTACAATTGATATGTTTCATGTCTTTAAATCCTATCCGGATTTAACCCTCTGCCAGTGATGGCGAACCTTTTTTTGCTCGGGTGCCAAAAGGGCGCACATGCACGTGCCCTCACCCATAATGCAATGCCCTCCCCATCGTGCATGTGCACACAACACCCCCCCATGCTGCCCACCGCGCATGTGCACATGCCTCACAGAAGCCTCTGGACTTCCGGTAGGCCCGTTGGGCCGTTTTTTTGCCCTCCCCAGGCTCCAGAGACGTTCCTGGGGAGGACGAAAATGGCCTCCTGCCTGCCCCACAGAAGGCCAAATATCATCTGGCCAGCACGCACATGAGCGCTGGAGTTGACATAGGGCAACGCCTCGCGTGCCCTCAGATATGGCTCCACGTGCCACCTGTGGCACGCGTGCCATAGGTTCGCCATCACGGCTCTATGCCATTGTTAATTTTTTCCTAAATATTAAAATTTCCCAATTATAATTTTAAACTATTATATTGCATTTTTAAAAAAACATGGTTTTTAATTGCAAGATTTTGAGGAAGATGATCTCATTGGTTACACACAATGACTAATGGCATATGCAAAAAAAGATAATCAAAGTGACTTGCCCTTTCCCTACAGGTACTCCCAACATATAGCTTTTTTCCTGTATGCATTAACCATGTGAATATAAGTGCAAAGGGTTGAATTGCTTCAAGGACAGTAGAATTTCAAGTTCCACCCAACAAAGCAAATTTCATCTGACTTGCTAGCATGAAAACATTTCTTTCCTGATTGGACATGTCTGTGCAATATTTAGAATGACTAGTTGGAAAAAATGTCAAATGTGTCACGTTGTCATAATTCTATAGAATGGAATCTTCAACAAGTTAAGCTTGCAGGATCTCTGCTGAAATCCTTTTTCAGAACTACAAAAAGGATCAGATGCTCATACTTGCCATACTCAACCTTTACTTTTACGCTCAACTTAGCTTCACCCTTCTCATTTATAAGCAAAACTTCTTAGCAGGTCCTAACTTGCCAACTCTCTAGGCTGCCTTTTGCTCAATATTATGGGATCTTGACTTTTCAGTAGATTAATTATATTTTGATTTCTTTCATTTCCAGAATCTTCACTTGCATCTCTGAAATTAAAGGTGTTAATATTAGAAATGGCAAATAACAGAATACTACCATCAAACCAAAGGGTAGCACAGCAGATTCAAAATGGTCTTGTTTGACCAGATGTTTTAGTACTATAACTTTTACCTGAAATTCTGTTGTGACTGAATTTTACACAGGTATCCACAAAATGATTCCACAGAATTAGCAGAGCATACATAAGAAGACGTTAAATAGCCCTAAAATATTATGCCAATGGCTTTTCCATTTTAGGATTGACTATTAACAGTAAAGGAACCAGCCGTCCAGAAACACATTGTAAATAGCACTTGGTAGAGTAGCAATGAATGCCTTAGAAAAGGTATACACATATTGTGATATGTCCATATCTACAAGTAACAGAATTGTGCTGGCAAAAATTTTCCATGTCACTCTATAGAAGTGAAAAACTGGACTTTGAAGAAGCAAGACAGGAGGAGTATTAATGCTTTTGAACATTGGTGTTGAAGTCTCCTGAAAATACCCTGGATAGCCAAGAAAACAAACAAATAGATCATCAAATAATTTCAATGCAGAGCTCTTATTCAAAGCACAAATGACTAGGCACAAATTATCCTACTTTTGACACATTATGTGAAGACTTAGTTCTCAAGAGACTATAATATTGGGGAAAGTGGAGGGAAAGAAAAAAAGGTCTCATTTTCCTTACAGATGAGTCTGGGAACCAGAGCAAAAAGAAGTGATCTGATATTAGCAATCTCTTAGACAAAGTACAGGTTCAATAACAGAGAAGGAGGAAGGCAAAGAATAAATCCTTAAATGTCTACATTTCACTAGGGCAGTGATGGCGAACCTTTTTTTCCTCGGGTGCCGAAATAGTGCACGCGTGCGCTATCGCATGCACCTGCGTGCCCACACACATAATTCAAAGCCCCCCCACTTGCCCCACCCCCCTGCGCATGTGTGCACGACCCCCCCCACTCCCCCATTTCCCAACTTCTAGTGGGCCCGGTAGGCCCATTTTTCACCCTCCCCAGGCTCCAGAGGCTTTCTTGGAGCTTGGGGAGTGCAAAAACGCTCCCCCTGCCACCCCGGAGGCCCTCCGGAGGCCGAAATCACCCTCCTGAGTCTCTGCGCAAGCCAAAAATCAGCTGGCAGGCACGCACATACGCGCTGGAGCTGAGCTAGAGCAACGGCTCGCGTGCCAGCAGATATGGCTCTGCATGCCACCTGTGGCACCCGTGCCATAGGTTCGCCATCACTGCACTAGGGCATTGTGGTCAATAAGTCATAAGGTACTGAAGAATCATTCCTACTGATTCACCTTCCAGCTCAAAGTAGTATATTATGAAAGTAAAGCATGTGTGTTAATAATGGAACTGTAATTGAACAGGTAAACACTGAGCAAAGAGTAGGACAAAGTTACGGATGTCACCTTGGTTGCTTAATGCTCCTGGTGACATTAGAGATATATTGGTGAGAGACATAAATGTGGTCATACTTGTGGTTTGCCAACGTTGTTGAAAAAGAATCCAAATAATCTGCAGTGAATGTTAGATTACATGGTCTTTTATCTGTTATCTATTTTTTTTCAACAGCTGCAAAGATCATTAAGAAACAACAGCAGAGCTGAATCTGAAGAACGGTACCAATGTGTTTTCTCCTTCTCTAATAAGTACAAATAAATTCAGTTCCAAAATGCAAGACACAGTTAAAAGAGCCAGTATACTGGGATGCAACCATTTCTAGCTGCAGGTAAAGCTCTCAAGGTCCACATCTCCTAAAAAGAAAAAGAAAAGAAATTCTAGTGTTAATAATTGAGTCCCCAGGGAGTAGGGCGGCATATAAGAATCGCTAAATAAATAAATAAATAAATAAATAAATAAATAAATAAATAAATAAATAAATAAATAAATAAATAAATAAATAAATAAATAAATAAATAAATAAATAATTGAGAAGTTGAGGAAATAATCTTGTGCTTAGATCTACTAAAGTCAAACACCTTAACTTTTATGATTGAGTGTAGGACTGAATTCCAAAATGTGTTCATAGAAATGGATGCAATCCAAAGAAAATGAAAAATTAGACTTGACTTCTGTATCTGACCCAAACATAAATACATCCTTCAAACCACTGTCTTCCTCAAGTTAAATTTATTCACTGTGGTATATTATAATTACAGTGCAACCCTCAGATCAGAAGTATTCCCTTTGAGTATGTCAACAAGCTTTCTGCAAAGCACAAATGGCACTATATATTAACCTTCAGCATGGTTGAGAACCCTGGGCATATATCAAAGAGTGAGCCTTAGTCAAGAGATGGCAAGCCACCTACATTATTAGATGAGTGATTCTTGGAAGCAATGAAAATGATGCACGATACTGGTTGTATGTTGACTTGTTCATTAATTTATTCGCAAAACTCATTACAGTGCATATTTTTTTAAAAAAAAAAAGATTTCTCAAAGTAGCAGCATTTCTCCCCCCAAATACAATTACAGCTTTTTGAATACCTGTGCAGTATTCCTATAACTTTCATAATGGATTGTAAGCACATTGCAGGAATGAACAAAAATCTGCCGCATATCTTTTATAAAACAGCATTTATATGTGTATTAATCATATCAGTTTTAAAAAATGTCGACAGTTCCAGAACCATCGCATCCCTTAAGAAGCTTTCCATTTGTTTTCTTCTTTTTTGTTTTCATCTGAAGTCTAAGAACATATTTTTGTATGTATGCAATTTATCATTTGATGCCTACGTCTACGTGACTGCTATAGGTGACCCGGTACCTTGCCACAGATTCAAGAGTACATTTAGATTGCTTGTATCTCAAACAAACATATTTCAGGATTATCCATTCATAAATTAAGGTGTTAGACACAAAATGAATAATAATAACATTAAAGTAACAAATCTATCTGCAATTGTTTTTTAGGACTTTTCAGGAGAATCCATACAAATGTTTTTTATACAAAAACTGTCTTCCAAACCTGTCTGGATAAAGCTTGTTGAAGTAGCCAACCAGAAGTCAACATTGACTCGAAAGGACATGAATATAGGAGGGGTGGGGGGAACTACTGTCTGAAATTCTTGTTATTAACTTCTATATTACCTTTCTCCTCATTTTCCCTAGTATATTTAGCAATATCTCACCCATTATCATTCTACCATAAATGATCCATCCAACTGCACACTTGGAGCATGACTCATTCTGTAGCATAAGATCCCCTTCCATGACAGTAGTTTCATACCAACCTGTTACAATAGCCCAGTAGTGATTCTCCATAGCAGTACTCATTCAATGTGTGTTTTAAAATCAGAGTCCTAGAGCAGGGGTGTCAAACTCGATTTCATTGAGGGCCACATCAGGGTTGTGTTTGACCTCGGGTGGCCAGGGTGGGCGTGGCCAATTTGATGTCACTCATGTCGGGGGCGCCTGTGGTGGCCCAAGCGCTCTGCCAGTGAACATGGGCTCCCAAGCTCCGTTTTCAGCTGCGACCACCTCCTGCAACCCTCTGCCAGTGAAAATGGAGCTCTGGAGGGCCGTGTGCGGCCCTCTCGAGCTCTGTTTTCACTGGCAGAGGCACCACAGGCCGGTCCTTCATTGTTTCCAGGGCGGCCCTGCGGTACAGATCTAAGCACCCCACGGTCCGGATTCAGCCCGTGGGCCTTGTGTTTGACAACCCTGTCCTAGAGTATAAAGGGATTTTAGGAATCATCTAAGCTAACCTTTGGGTCAGTTCAAGGTCACTCCAGCATTTCTGACAGTTGGAAGAAAAGAACCAGGTTGATGTTGTAGTTTAGGCACGTGGCTAGAGACCAGGAATTCTAATCCTACCAAGGCACAGTCAATTTCTCTCCACCCTAAGAAGCAGATAATGGTAAAACCAAAATCCTGCCAAGAAAACTGCAGTCTAGTCTAGGCATAGGGGAGGGGAGAAGGAGAAGGAGAAGGAGCCATCTTAGTTCCCCAACCTTAGATAAGTGACCTCTCTCCTCAGAAAGATTGATCCATACCAGGTTAAGAAAAAAATGCCCCAAACCAGAAGTATGTTGGAGAATCATAAGAAAGCAGCCATCTAATTAAACATGGAACTAGAGGCAAACTGGGATTTTTTTAGGTTATTTAAATTTGATTTCATCTGAGCTGTTTTCTTTGTATTTTTATGCCTCTTTAATCTACCTGTACTTAGTACAAGCCCGGATGTCTATTCCTCCATGGAAGATTAATTCTGAGTTAAAACCTGCAAGATTCAAGATATTTCTTTTCCTCTATCCTGTATTGTCTTCAATTCAGTCCCTATCCTTAATCTACTTAATAATTTGTCCTTTCTTCTGAAATTTGTAGTCTCATTCTGGCAGGGAATTTAATCTATGAATGTTGGCTACTCATCCAGTTTCACACACACACACACACACACACAAACCCCAAGCAAAGCTGAGGAAAAGGGGGGCTTTTTTCTTCTTTCTCTCTCCTGAATAAAGATGCAAGGAGTAATTTTTTTTCAAAAGAAAAAAGAAAGAAAAGAAAACAATAAAAGATAGAATCAATTACATAGGCAGTGTAGTGTGTCGTGCCACAAAACCATAAGAAGTATGCCCTTTTCCTATCTCCCAACAGTTCCGTGAATTCGTTAGCGATCAAAAAGCATTCAAATCGGGCCACGTATGACGCCCACGTCTCCCCTGGCGGGTTGAATGGGGCGAAAGTGTGTTGGGTCGACATACTTCCCTTTTCGCGAAGGTCGACAGACTTTGATTCCTTCACGTGCAGGTCTTGGTTGGATTCGCAACGATTGTACTCCCGCTCTTTGTCGCCAGTACTGTAAAGCCAGTCGGATGGGTGTGGAAAAAGAGACCCGTACTCCTCAGGTAAGTTAACTCTTTTAATGACAGATAACTACGAACAATCACACATAACTGAGGCAATTAACTCTGCCTGACAGCCGGCTTTTATACTCGGCTGTCAAGCGGCTCGACCAATCAACGGTTACCAACTTCCCGCTTGAATAGCGGCTCCTAGTGGCTTAACGGCACACTACAGGCAGTTCCTCAGATTTGTGGAAAGGTATAACAATCGAGGTTGTGATGCAGGGGGTGTCAAACTCACGGTGTCACATGACGTATGGGGACTTTTTCCCCCTTCGCTAATCCGGGCATGGGCGTGGCCAGCACGTGATGCATCCAGCCCACGGGCTGGGAGTTTGATTCCCCTGTTGTGATGGAAGGGATTAGGATCTGCTGCTTGAAAAATTTGCCACATCTGTCTGTGTTCAAGCAAGCACTCCATAAAGTATTAGTGTAATGTGTACACCCAGAATAGCAGTCATAGATAAGAACAATTTGTGACATTTTGCCATCCATTTTGTTAGTGCTAACAAGAAATGAGCAACACTTGGTGGGTTCAGAGAAGGTCTTATTGGCTATTTCAGTCTGAGGTAAATGCATTCCCTCCCCTCATGGCACTGGTCAGTCTGTTTTTGTTGCTCTTCTGTTGCTGGCTCTCAAAGAAGCTGGACCACAGAAGTGGATGCTGAAAAACTGCATTATTCTCCTACTTATATCACATTGGAATAACTCAGCCAAATTTCAATCCTACAAGTATTGACATACTGAAATTGGGAACATCTGAATATAAACAGTTACTATTCCATTTTAAAGGTGCATTCATCCCAAATCTACATCTAATTCATTTAAGATATATTTCAATAATTTAGAATGGTTAAGTATCACTAGCTATAGGAAAGAAACACTCGCTGAATTTGGAGCACCTGATTGGGAATAATAATAGCCATTAAGCTGAATTTACTCGGAAACAGCGATGGATTTTTATTTATTATGTACACAGCGACATCTGCTGGCTGACATTTGAAAATGACACTATAGTAATTTTCAATGGTATTTCTTTCTTGCCACTATTCAGAAATGCCTGTTACGTTAGCAACATAACATTCTATGAAGAATTAATCTTTCTCTGCATCTTCCTTTAGCACCATGGCAACTTCCTCACAAGCGTATGTAGGAGGTGAGGTTGTAAAAAAATCAACACTTTGTGAAGTACTTCAAAGTGGAACATGTGCAAGATGAATGTATTTGAATGAATGCATTTGACTTTGAAGCAGTAGAATGCAGTGCTAGGCTGCATCAACAGAGGGACTGTACCAAAATCATGTAAAGTGATAGTACCGCTTTATACTGCAATAGTAAAACCACACTTTAAAATATTAAATATTTAAATATTTAAAATATTCCAAAGCAAATTGGAGCCACAATTGCAGGATTTTTTCTTCTACCAATAAAAATGGATTCAACCTATGGATCTAATTTTTATCCAATCTCACTAAATAATGCAGCTCAGCTAATCTTCCATATGCCCCTTGGATACAGCATATCATTTGGCATCAGGCATTTGTCATTAGTATGACCTGATTACCGAAATGTTGCAAATGCCAATTCATTACATGGATATTCCACTTTTCAGCCAGAATGTTCAAAATTGTATACTGTATATTTGAGTTTCCTGGACCATGTGTCATGTTGGAAAAATAAATATTTGTCTTAGGAGATAATTGTTCCTCTTTATGTCTGGGTAAGTCTATCTTGAATGACAAGTTAGTGCAGAAAGGCAGAAATAATTTCTAAGTTTGCCATCAGATAGGAAAACTATGCTTGCCTTAGCCCTCCAGTTCTTGGGATGCATGCTTCATTTCAAAACCCCTTGTAATTTGAATTTCGGCCAAGAAATATCTTCAGCCAAGTAACTGTGATTGCACATGCATTTAGAGACAGGCCAAGAGCATCTTTCAACCACTTAGACCTAGAAACAGATGCAGCTGCATTAATGATTCAGAAACCAGTGCTTCATAGTTGGAAATTTAGCTCCAAGCAGTGGTGGGTTCCTACCAGTGCGGTCCAGTGCGCCGTTCCAGTAGGGACCCGCCGATTACGCAATTTGCGCGCGATGGCTCCGGTGCCATCTTCGCCAGTCCGTCGCACAGCACCATCTTTTTTTCTGGAATTTTTGGGCTTTTTTTGCTTCCTGCGCATACGCATGCACAAAAGCAAAAAAATTGTCAAAATCTCACGTGCATGTCCCCTCGCGAGATTTTGCTTCCGCGCATGCGCAGGAAGCAAAATCGTGAGAGAGAGCACATGCACGTAGCAAGCGGGCGCGCAAAACGAGATGATGCGCGCGTAGCACACCGGTAGGCAGGTAAGAGGAACCCGCCCTTGGCTCCAAGGATATGTTCCTTGCTTTCTCATACAAACAAGTGAATGGCTTGCACCGTGCAGTGGAGCAGCTGCCAATCTCTGGAAAGGTAGCCCAATCTTATACAGTGAGCAACACAAGACATTGAGGTCAGCGACAATAAGATTTCATCAAGTCTAATGTTGGTTATATAAAAATACCCTCATGCATACATTTACTCTCTTGCACCAGCTTGTATACCTGCCTACAACTGAGTTTGGAGAAGCTCCAAGTACGTTGTTGGGAAAGCCAGCTACATAGCACAATGGAGAGTCCAGCTAATGGAACCTTACAACAGAGATCTGTAGAAATGATTCTTGCATCCCTCACAAACAGCTCTCCACATCACCTCAGCCTATTATTGATCTGCTATGTTCCTGATCAAATGTGACTTATTGCATAGCAGTTCACTATTAACTTTTTAAAATCTCTGATTGCTGTTCTCTAGTTCTTGATAGATTTTGATGAATCACCTCCCAGTTCTATGCATCAATGCATGACCTCATATGTAACCTATTCTGGACCCCATTCTCACATGGTGATAAAGTTATTGCCGTTGTTCCTTTTTCACTTGCCTATTAGTTTAATTTTCACTGATGCCCATCTTCTTGCTGATTCCCACAATTCAGGAAAAATTTAAATGGAGTTGCTTTAGTCAACATTTGGATATTTGGTTTTTTTTTACTTATTTAAATACCTAGGCAAAAAAGATGTACTGTGTGTGTACTACAATATACAAAAATATTTTAATGTAGTCAATTGTCAAAGTCAATCGATACATATGTAAGATCAGCAGTAGGTTGCTCCCGGTTTGGCCCGGTTCTGCAAACCGGTAGCGCCAGCAGCGGGAGGCTCCACCCACATGCCCAGGATGCTTCTGTGCATGCGCAGAAGCATCGCGCACGCGCAAACTGGTAGCAACAGGTTTTAGAACCCACTACTGTGTAAGATGCTCCTCTTCACAGTTGAAAAGTTCCTCTTATGCCCAAGGGAGTAATTACTGCATTATACAGATAAAAATAGTGCCCTTAATAATCAAAGGAAGTGCAAGAATCAAGTAATTAACTTTCTTTTCTCTTAAACTGAAAAAAGCACAAAGGAAACCTAGTTCATTGCTCCAAAGCTGTGGAATTCACTCATACTTTTAGCTCTAATATATTTAATTAATTTAATTTAATTTAATGGATTTGTATGCCGCCCAACTCCCTAGGGACTCTGGGCAGCTCACAACATATTCAGATCCATTTCAACAGTACAAATGCAATAAAATACAATAGTTAAAAACATATAACATATAAAAATTAAAAGAGTATCGTCTCGCTTTCACCCCGCCTGCCAGAAGAGCCAAGTTTTTATTGCTTTCCGGAAGGCCAGCAGGGTGGGGATAGTCCTGATCTCCGGGGGAAGCTGGTTCCACAGGGAGAGAGCTCCCACAGAGAAGGCCCTCCCCCTCGGCCCCGCCAACCGACATTGTTTGGTCGATGGGACCTGGAGGAGGCCAACTCTGTGGGCCCTGACCGGTCGTAGGGAGGTATGCGGCAGGATGCGGTCCTGAAGGTAATATTCACTAATACCTTTAAGACCTACTTGCTCAAAATCTACAAAGGAACATCATTTTGCCAGATATTCAATGGTTAAGTTATACTAGCATTCACATTGGGTTTTTTTTTAATCTTTAGGATTATGTTTTTAATTCTGCCAACTGCCTTAAGTGATCATTTCATTAGAAAGACAGAGGAGCATGTGATATTGAGGGGGGGGGGTCAAAGTGAGGCACAAGTTACTTACCTAAAACTAAGTCCACACAAGAAGCAGTTTGTGTTCACTCAAGCCTTAGTGATATTAAATGAGTTTCATATGCTGGTGAGGGGAGGGGTGCTTATGGTTTAAGAAGTAGCATGTGTGATGGGAGAGTAGGTAAAGTCAAGATACTGACTGCAACCACATAATCAAAGTCCCACCCTTTTTTAACATGCAAAAATGGAATTGGGCTTTAATTGCTCAGTTAGTCCCTGACTTATGACCACAATTGAGCTCAAAATTTCCGTTGCTAAGCAAGACTCTTGTTAGGTATGTTTTGCCCCATTTTACGACCTTTCTTGCCACAGCTGTTAAGTGAATCACTGCTGTTGTTAAGTTAGCAATACGGTTAAGGCTTCCCCATTGACTTTGCTTGTCAGAAGGTCACAAAAGGTGAGCAGATGACCCCGGAACACTGCAACCCTGATAAAATACCGTATTTTTCAGAGTATAAGACGCACCCTTTTCCCCCCTAAAAGAGGCTGAAAATTTGGATGTGTCTTATACTCCGAATGTAGCTTTTTCAAAGCTTTTTTTTTTCTAGCCCTAACGAGATGCTAACGATCTTCCTGGTTTGCAGGTTTTTTTCATTGCTACTCTCTCCGAAGATGATTTTTTTCAGCCCTAACCAGGGGATAAAATAATGTGCTGAAGCTGACCAGACTAAGGACGCTAGCCAGATGAATACCTGGTAGGTAGATTTCTCCCCTATTTTCCTCCCCCAAAACTAAGGTGCGTCTTATACTCCGAAACATATGGTGCGTGCCAGTTGCCAAGCATCTGAATTTTTATCACATGACTATGGGGATGCTACAGCCGTCATAGGTGTGAAAAACAATCATAAGTCACTTGGAATACTGCATTCACACTTGGAATACTGCATTCAGTTTTGGTCGCCACAATACAAAAAGGATGTTGAGACTCTAGAAAGAGTGCAGAGAAGAGCAACAAATATGATTAGGGGACTGGAGGCTAAAACATATGAAGAATGGTTGCAGGAACTAGGTATGTCTAGTTTAATGAAAAGAGGGACTAGGGGAGACATGATAGCAAGTGTTCCAATATCTCAGGGGTTGCCACAAAGAAGAGGGAGTCAAACTATTCTCCAAAGCACCTGGGGGCAGGACAAGAAGCAATGGGTGGAAACTAATCAAGGAGAGAAGCAACTTAGAACTAAGGAGAAATTTCCTGACAGTTAGAACAATTCATCCGTGGAACAGCTTGCCTCCAGAAGTTGTGGGTGCACCAACACTGGACGTTTTTAAGAAGATGTTGGATAACCATTTGTCTGAAGTGGTGTAGGGTTTCCTGCCTAAGCAGGGGGTTGGACTAGAAGACCTCCAAGGTCCCTTCCAACTCTGTTATTCTATTCTATTCTATTCTATTCTATTCTATTCTATTCTATTCTATTCTATTCTATTCTATTCTATTCTATCCTATCCTATCCTATCCTATTCTGCTTTTTAAAGTGATGATGTAACTTTGAACAGTCACTTAAATGAATGGCTGTTAGTCAAGGACTACTTGTACAGTGATGGCTCTCATCTTGACTTTTTTTTTTTTACATTCTCTTCACATATGCCCCTGACACCCTCTGAATATCAGACATTCCTTAAATAGCCATATCCATTGGTTTAAGTTGTCTACATCAATAGCAGCCTATCTGTAGACACTCTCTTTACAGTTTTCCACTGTGAAGCGTATAGGAGCAGCATTGGTGCCAGAGATGCATGGAGCTGCCGGTATAAACCTATTTGTAATTATGGGCTATGGAACTCTCATTATGTTAATTGCCTATGAAAGTGACATCTGTTTCTCTTGCAGCTATTTTAGTGTTCACCTGGCTGACATGTTTCCTCCAAATCCTATTAACATGCCCAGAATTCCTGCAGTAGAGACTATCGCATATCATCTCCTTAAAGGAGTTAAATGAGTTTATCCAGTGCCATGTAAAAGAAAAAACTCTGCCCTCCGCCATGAATATTTTCAGAATTTCCAGGTTGCAAATGGGCGGTGAATTTAAAAGAAATTGCTCTTTTGTGATTCAAATAACCATTACAGCAACTGACTTCAGAGTAGGTATCTCCTGCAGCCTAAGGGAGTATCTCAGTGTATCTCAACCTCATTAACTTTATGAAGTGTGAACTTCAACAACCAGAATTCCCCAATCAGCCTTTTTCCAGGTTAAGAAACACTGGAGTATTTCAAGAATCTCTTCACACAATGCAGCAGCACCAATTTTTAAACAATCTCCATTCAAAAAATGTTATCTGAATGCAGTGGTGGGTTCCTACCGGTGTGGTCCACTCCGCCGTTCCGGTAGGGGCCCGCTGATCACGCAACGGCTCCGGTGCTTTCTTTGCCAGTCCGTGCGTGCTGTCATCTTTTTTTTTCGAATTTTTTGCTGTTTTTGGCTCTCTGCGCATGCGCAGAAGTGAAATTGTCCTTCTGCACATGCGCAGATAGCTGAAATCGTGCGAGAGGACACGTGCGCACAATATCGCGATGCACACCGGTAGGAGAAGGTAAGAGGAACCCGCCTCTGTCTGAATGCTCATTCAATTTAGGTCTACTGATTCTCAATTGCCAAGAATGCTTTCAAACAGACCATCCCTACCACTGACAAACCAACACAGCATGGAAAAGGTAGGTTTTTTTTAATGGTAAGAAAAGGAAATAAATGGTAAGAAATAGAAAACATAGCTAGGTTATAAATGCTACATGACAATGCTTGGAATCTGATTGGGTTCTCTAAATGAGTCAAGGAGAATTGTACCTCATCTGGAGGCCATTTGTGTTATCTTTGTTTGGGAAACAGATTCTTTGCATTGGCATCTTTAAGTGAAGTTTAAGTCAGATATGGAAATTGTAAGAGTTGGAAAAGGAAGGTAAAACTCATATTTTCATTCTATTCATTTTTTGGTTATTTGAGAATAGAATATAACAAGAAGGACAATGAAGACAAGGAGAAGTCTTACATTTATGCATTAAGAGACACAAGCAGAATTCAAATTGGCTGGGAATTTCACAAAACTGGTTATGTGAGTTATCTTTGGATTGCCTATGGCCAGTAACTCAAGCAGCAACTTGAATCTCAGTTGGGTAACTTGAAGTTACCGCCTGCTAATTTGTTTGCTGTACCCAAGACAGAAAACAGAGGAAAAATACATCAATTTGCCTATAAACATTTTTCTGAGTAAGAAAACTGTTAGATTCGCACGTAAATGAAGAGGCGAGACGTAGGAACTGTTCAATACCTTTATTCCTCCTAAGCTGAGAGTAATACCAAGTGCCGGCAGCCTGCAGGGAAGCTGCTTTTAAGGGCTTCCCTGTAGCCGGCCGGCCACTGATAGCAGTTCATTTCTCCCACCACTTGATTAGCCAATCAGTGGCAGCTATGCAAATCCGTAGTCTGAAAGCTTTCAAATTCAAGTTCCCCCAGATGTACCAACGTGACATCTCTAATAAATTGGAACTTTGAGGAATTTCTAGCCTCGGAATTTTATTTCATTGGCGGTGTTTTCTGGAACCCTGACAAATGATTTGATGACACATAACCAATCAACTCTATTAAATATAGAATTGCAGCCACAACATTTTGATAGACAACTACCACAAATGAGTTATTGATCTGGATTATTTTCTGGTTTTTATTCACCATGTTTCCTGGTCTTCTGAAACCATGGTGCTTCTGGAGGTGTGGTCTAAGATCAGTTCAAAGGACTGATCCAAGAGATCCAGTTGAGCAAGTGAAACCACCTGCCTCTTCCAGGCTAGGAAACCTATCCCAGCAAGACCATTTGAGGGGCCCAGTAAATAGATAACACTGGTTTGATTTAACTCTTGTAAGGCCAGCAACTTCCTAGGAGCTGAATTGCAAGTTTTAACTCAGTAGAGGGCCTTGATGGGCAGCTTAAGATCACAGTGGCTGGGCTCCAGTCCAGTTTGGGGGAGCAGAGAGTTTGGCTTCAGAGGGGTTCAAAAGGTTTCTCTCTGAGATAAGAAAAAAGCTGTCAAGTGATAAATAAAGCTGAGGACTCTGTCTCTCTCCACTTGAGTGACTTCAGCTGTAGACGAAATGAACTTCTTTTATGTTAATTTCTTCCCTGAGGCTGAAATATTACTAGGACAGGTAGCTCAGGTTGGAAACTGAAAACAGTTCTCAAAATTTGCTGCAAAACAAGCCCCACCCACAGTGATGTCTGCAGATGGGGGGAAAATAAAACATCTACCTCTTTTGTACATACTTTCTGACATTGCACACACAGACAAAAGGGGAGAGCTTGTGGTGTGAAGCCACAATAGTGCTTTTGTTATTTTGTTAAAACAATAAGCGGCTGCAGATACTTAATCTGCCCATATATGTCATACTGCCCTACCAGTCAACTGTTGTCCACAAAATGGTTACAGCTTGAACAGTGGTGGGTTGCCGTCTTACCGGTGCCGGTGTGCTGCATTCACATCTCCAAGTTTCGGGGGTGCGCTCGCTCGTTACATGCGCACGCCCCCTTGCGTGATTTTGCTTCTGCGCATGCGCAAAAGCAAAATCACGCCGAAATCTTGAGAGGGGATGCAAGAGAGAGAGATATTTCAGTGCGATTTTGCTTCCGCGCATGCACGGAGGCAAAATCTTGTCAAAATCTCACATGCGCGCATCCCCTCGCGAGATTTCGGCGCGATCTTGCTTCCACGCATGCAAAATAGCGCAAGGGGGCATGCATGCATAGTGAGCGCGCGCACGCGCTCAACATGACAGCACACTGGGAGCGAGGTAAGTGCAACCCGCCCCTGGGAGAAACACAGCTGAGGTGTGGCAGTCCGAACCGGTAGAATCCCACCCTGAATAACATCATCTCTCCCCTCCCCGGTCCTTATTTCTTTGCCTCTCTGCCAGATTTACTCCAATTTATTTCCTATGATCTTGTCTCTCTTGACTTATCCAGGCAAAATATTATATCTCTTTTCACTTTCCCAATTGTGCTCCATAATTAAACCATGGAAAATATAAAATAAATATTCAGCAGGTTAGGGACATTTCTTTAAACTAGGGAATGATTTTTTTCATTCCTTGGTTACATATTTACTGTTCTGTTTCAATTATTGCACAACCATAACAGGCTACAGAAGACTTGTTAAAGCAATGAAAGGACAGTCTGGTTATATACTAACTATCTAACAACAAATGACTTTACATCTAAAACAGAAATACACAACTCAGAAGTTCTAAATTCAAATCCCTACTTAACTTCACTTGGAGATCTTGAGTCAACAACTATCTTTCAGTCTCACCTATTCAAGGAGGAAAAATGGGGGGAAAGAAACAACGATTTTGATCTTTCTAAAAAACAATATAATATAAATGGAATAGTAAACTATTGTTTTCATTTGTAATCATCAATAATTAAAATGTAACAATAGGCAATTAATTAGCTCAATTCTACAACAAAATTTTCTATAAAATCTGCCTGCATGGCAGATGGACCATGTACTTGTGTATTATGTAGATTGAAGGTAGATTTAAAAATAGTGAATAATAAGAGCTCTAATATTACATGACAGAGGGCAGTGGTTAATTTAACAGAATTCTGTAATCTTTTGGAAATCATAATTGGACTGTCAAATAAGAGGAAAACAATAATTTCCTTTTCTGAATTCTCGTGGAATTAATTAATAAGAGCATGTTTAAATCCTTGTAGAAATATATATATATATATATATAAACCTGGCAGGTAGGAAAGACACAGATAATGGATTCTACTTTCTCCATCAAGCAGCACCACAATACTGGAATATTGAAAAGGAATATTATTTAAATCTTCCAATTATGATGCTGGTAAAACATCAGCTAAAATAAAGACTTTCTGGTGAGTAGAACATAAAATGATAGCAAGTGTCTTCTGAACAAATCCAACTTTAAAAGGACATAACTATAGCTTAAATTTTCCTTTAGATCTGCATATAGTTTTCTGTTTCAGCTTAGAAAGGTTTACTTGACCCCCACAGAAGTCGGATATTGGGTGGGTAAACTGCACAATTCTAGCTTCAAATTAGCACCTGTCATTTATGATTAAGGTGACCAGATGTCCCGCTTTTGGCGGGACAGACCCGATTTTAAACAAATTGTCCCGCGTCCCGTGGCATTTCAAAAAAGTCCCGCTTTTTGAATTTGCGCAACAGGCTCTTCTGCACGAAAGAGCCTGGGCCCTTCTGCCCGGATGTCTCCCACACAGAAATCTGCGGAACATGCACAGGCCGGTGTAAAAAAAATAAGAGCCGGGATGTTTCTTCACATCTACGCCGCTTCCGAGCGAAAGGAAAGGAAGCGCCTCATCCACATTCCCGCCCGCACCTTTTTTTTCTCTCTTCCTCTCCGCAGGGTGATTCCCGGAAACGTCCAGGGACACTTTCAGCAGCGGAGCCAGGCCCCGCCCGGCTTCCTCCCCACCTCCCGCATGTCATTCACTCTTTGCATCTCGCCCCCCCCCCGGCAGACCCATATACTCTCTGCCTCGCACTCACCAAAGCGGATCTTGAGAGAAACAGCTCCGGGCTGGGCAGGGAAACCCCACCACCACCACGCTCCGACGTCCCGTGGGCCCAGTTCAGCGCCTTGCACGCTCAGTCCCGCTTGACGGCAACAGCCAGAAATGGGCTTCCGGAGGCATAGAGGGAGCAGCGGCTTTGGCGGGTCTGGCCATGTCCTTTCCCGGGTCTGCCACACGGGGGGAAGGAGCATAGGCGTGGGGCACCCGCAGGACGCTGCCCTGGAGAGAAGACCAGGCCCGGCTGGCAAGAGCCAGGAAGGATTTTTCCCGCACCGCCAGCCAGCTTGTCCTCCGGGCCAGACGCAGCAGAGGCGGGCCCCGGCCATGGCAACAGTAAGGGCTGCGATGAAGGGGTGGTGGTGCACCAAGCTACAGCCTCTGCTGCGTCTGGCCCAGAGGACAAGCTGGCCGGCAGCGTGGGAAAAATCCTTCCTGGCCCTTGCCAGCCGGGCCTGGTCTTCTCTCCGGGGCGGCGTCCAGTGGATGCCCCATGCCTCCGCTCCTTCCCCCCATGTGGCAGACCCGGGAAAGGACACGGCCAGACCTGCCAAAGCCGCTGCTCCATCTATGCCTCCGGAAGCGAATTCCTGGCTGTTGCCGTCAAGCGGGGCTGAGCATGCGAGGCCATGGCAGCGGTAAGGGTCTTTAAGTGTGGAGCGGGGCGGTGGGGCTGCTAAGTGAAGGAAGGGGGAAGAGCTTGAGGTTTCGGAGCGAAATCCGGGAAGTAATGAAAGTCCTTCCCTAAGTCTTTTGTCCTGGCGCGGAAAGGGGAGGCGTGGATCATCTCTCCTTCCCCCCCCCCCCTGGTCAATAGTGTCCCGCTTTACCAAAGTGAAAATCTGGTCACCTTATTTATGATCCACCTTTCTAAAACTACATAATATCTATATGAATATTCTCTGATTTTGAAAAGCGAAGACAACATTTCTTTATTCTTTAAAATAAATTGATCAATACAACATACAGTATATACTGCCCTCACACATATTAAAAGCTGAAGTCTGTTTAGGTAAGAGTAAAGATGGAGTAAGAAAGGTGTTTGTTCCCTAGATTGACTCTGAATAGTAAGTTTTGATTGGGCAAAAAAAAAGCTGAATGAAAGATCAAATTTGCGACATAGGGTAGGCTTTAAACTTCTACAAGGTCCCATGATTTGAGGCCTCTCTTTATGGAAGTAGTAGAGAGACAAATCTGCTCAAATTGGAATTCTCACTTGTGTGGGAAAATAATGAACATGGCAGAGGATGTGAATCATGGCAAATGCTGAAATGCCTAAAAACCTTGCTTTCACCTTCTTCTCCTGCTTATTCTTTCCCAGTCAGAAGAGAAAACTAAAGAACAACCAGAGTATAACCTTTTTTCTTGCTTCTTATGAAGAAATAATGAATGAGAGAAAAAAAGAAAACAGAAAAATACAGAAACTGTTCTAAGGAGTCATTAATTGTATGTTTATAATGAATTTGGTTCATGTTACTTTTTGCTAATATAGTTTTCTCTGTCAATTGTTTTGATTCTAGTTTTTGCAATTGTTTATCTTGCTGCCAGTAACACATATTGTGTGCATGCTAGCTGGGAAATTTTGTGAGTTGAAGTCCACACATCTTAAAATTGCCAAGTTTGAAAAACGCTGTACTAAGTAAAAATAATTCTCAATACATTATTCTTGTTTTATAGTCTATGTTAATTCTAATATAGAAAGATTTATTACTCCAGGCTGCTGTTAAAGTAATATGGGAAAGACAAAGTAATATAGGCCTAATAGGTATATTGTTAATAAGAGTAATAAATTATATTGTACAAGGATGGGTTTATTATGATTCTATGTTGTATTTTCTATGTTCTATATTCATATTTTATCTAATTTTCAGTAAAAATAAATTTAATGGGTTCAGCACAGGAGAAAACATGATCAATGGGAGGCATGCAAAGTAATTAAAAGAAATATCTGGAACATACGGTATTATTTGATTCATGAATGGTACTCAAATTATAGAGGACTATAGCAGATCCAGCTACCTTAACTTTTGTTTTTTCTATTACTTTAGGAGGTTATGAAGAAGGGACTCATTTGGCTAAATTAGTCAGGAGTCAGGACTTCTGCAACCTCTATAATTTTTATTCATAATTCAAACAACAAGAACAAAAAAACACCTCTCTGTTTGTCATTAAGTAGCTATTACATCTGGATTGCAGAAATGCAGAAGACCACAAGATGGCAGCAAAGAACTATAGAAATTAATCCTTTGCTGCCACATGGTGGTTGCCTAGAGGTTGCAGGGAGAAAACTTATACCCATGATGGTGAACCTATGTCACACATGCCACAGGTGGCACGCAACACCCTCTCTGTGGGCACGCAAGCCGTCACCACAGTTCAGCTCCATCACGCACGTGCCTCCCGCCGGCCAGCTGGTCATTGGGTCTCTGCTGTACATGCATGGGGGGTAGGGGGCATGCAGGGAACATGTGGGGGTGCACGCATGCATGGGGGTGGTGTGTGTGCAGGGGCTGCACACACATGCTTGGGGGCGGGGCACATGCAGGGGATGCGCACACATGCGAGTGGGCAGAGCGCTTGTGCAGGAGCCGCACGTGCATGTGCGGGACCGGGGCGCATGCACAGGGGCCGCGTGCACATTGCATTTTGGGGGTTTGGGCGCGTGTACACACTTTGGGCACTCGGTCCAGAAAAGGTTAGCCATCACTGCTCTATACTGTATTTATAATGTCAGATTTATTTTTTAACAATTAGTTCTTATGGTATATGTGTAACTTATTTAAAAACATTATTTCTAGCTGACTTATACATTATTTTGATATCACACAAAACTAGTGAAATATTAAGCAAATCTCAAAACCACAATATTTTACAGCACTACAGTATTTGTTCTTGTAATTTAAATTTTTTTAGATATTTTCTTTGCTATTTCCATTTTTCCTGTTTTCCCTATTACTTTTTTATTTTCTGTTTTAGTTTTTATTTTATGCTTTACTTTTTAGGTAGGTTTCTTAATAAAATTTAAATGAAATGAAATGCATTAACTTTATGAACTATTATTATTGTTCACAATACTTTTACTGTCAATAATTATGGATTGTACTGTAATAGAGACTAAATTGGTTTTGAATTTAATAACAGCTGCCAGGTTACTGGTGGCACAGTATTGGAAGAAAGAAGATACACCTACTATTGAAGAATGGACATTAAAGGTTGCACATCTGGCTGAAATGGCTAAAATTTCATCATATCTTAAGGATCATTCAAATGAAAGATATATATTGGAATGGAGTAGATGGACTGACTATATTCAAAAAAAGTATAAGATCAAGAAGACTCAAATAGTTTATTAATGATAAATGCCTAATTTTTAGATTATGTTTAAAAGGTTTTGAGTAACAAGGAGTTAAAGAACTAGAAAAATTTGGAAATTAATAATTTGTTAGCATATTTTAGTTTTATGTTTATTGAATACTATACCTTGTGCTTTTTCTGGGAAGTCGGGGGTGGGTGGGTGAGAAGGGGGAGGGTAAGGGGTGGTGGTGAGGGGTTTGGGGGGAAGGGGGGGAGAAAAGAGAAAAATGTTTGTACTTTGTACTAATAAAACTTTTTGAATAAAAAAAATACTTTTATTGTCACTTGTATTGGTTGAAAAATTCAATAATTTTTACATTATCTAATTTCTTTCTTTTTTTAAAAAAACTTAAGCATTATCTCAGCTCCTTAAGGGCATATTTTATGCACTTTGAAAAGCAAAATAATAGAAGAATAAATTTCATTTTAAATCATGCCTCCAATTAATGAAGCCAATCAGTACATGAGATTGCATTCTTTACAAGTAAAAGCCTCAATAGTGCATATGGCAGACAGAACTACATAAACCAATAAATATTCGTTCCCTTGTTTACACCCTGATTTTTAAAATTCTGCACTAGAAAACCTTACCTCAGCAAATGTTTAATCTATCATGAATTCTGGCTTCTGTCCAGAATGTAACGTTTTGCCTTGCCTGAAGTGATTCAGTCAAGCTGTTGTATTTGAATATGGAGTTACAAGCATTGCTTGCATTTAAAAAGACACCCTTGTTGTATTTTGCTGTATTTATAGAATAAGGAGAAATAAGAATACTGACTCATGTAGATGCACTGGAAAACATGAGCTCATGCTTCTGAACTCCCGTTTTAATTACCTTGCTAATTTGTGTTTAAATTGTGTAATTCATGCTATCAGAACAGCCACACATTAAGATCATTTTTAGAGCTGCTGCCAGAGCAAACCCACTCCTGTTACTCTTCTACCAGCTGGGCTCTCGTTGCCCCCTCACGGCATGGCAGAAGGGAAGCCGCAATAAGGGGCGTTATGAAAGCTGCTAGGCTTTGAAATGGGGAGAAGGCATTCAATATCAAAGACACATTACAAGTCAGGGGACAGACCCCTACCAGTTCTTCAACAAAACAAACTGAAAATAAATAAGCGGGATCAAAAAAAAAACCACACCACAAATTCTGTTGCTATTATACTTACCGTATATAGGTAGTCCTTTGACTTATGAACACAATTGAGGCCAAAATTTATGTTGCTAAGCAAGTCCGTTGTTAAGTGAGTTTTGCCCCAGTTTGCGACCTTTCTTGCCACAGTTGTTAAGTGAATCGCTGCAGTTGTTAATTTAGTAACACGGCTGTTAGGTGAATCTGGCTTCCCCATTCACTGTGATTGTCAGAAGGTCGCAAAAGGGAGTCACATGATCCCGAGACACTGCAACCATCATAAATACATGCCAGTTGCCAAGCATCTGAATTTTGATCATCTGACACAGGGGCGGGTTGCACTTACCTCGCTACTGGTGTGCTGCCATGTTGCACATGTGCGCGCCCCCCCTCGCGTGATTTTGCTTCCTGTGCATGCACAGAAGCAAAATCTCACCAAAATCTCACGAGGGGATGAGCGCGCGTGCGCAATTTTGGCAATTTTTTGCTTCCGCGCATGCACAGAAATGAAATCTCACCAAAATTTCCCACATGTGCGCGTCCCTTCATGAGATTTTGCTTCCGCACATGCGCGGAAGCAAAAAATCGCAAAAAAAATCCATTAAAAAGATGCCGGCACGCGACGGACGGGCGAAGACGGCACCAGAGCCATTGCACGCAAATTGGGCAATCGGCGGGTCCCTACTGGAACGGCGCACTGGACAGCATTGGTAGGAACCTACCTCTGATCTGACATGGGGATGCTGCAATGGACGTAAGTGTGAAAAATGGTCACAAGTCACTTTTTTCAGTCTCATCGTAACTTCAGTCACTAAACGAACGGCAATGTCGAGGACTATCTGTACGTTAGCAGAATTACTTGGCAACTTTCTCAAGAAATAAAGATCCATTTAGGTTACCCTGGCTATATTATAATTAACATTGTAGTAGCAAAGATCCAGCCTTGAGTGAAAGGTTGGAAGTTTTAAACTCTAGAAACACTCTATACCAGGGGTGTCCAAACTGGCAGCCCACGAGCCAGATGTGTCACGCACAGGCCCCATCCACCCTAGTTCCGTGAAAGGAATAACATTGTGAAACATCACATGACAGCATCATGATGCCGTGAGTTTGACACCCGTGCACTATGCCATAGCTCCAATTCCTGCCTTGCTAGGAGCCTTAGTAGTTATTGCTGCCACCACGTGTATTTCAGAGGGATGCCTTACTTAGAGTCTCCTTCCCTATCCCTGGCATATGATAAAGAGAAGGCTCGTTATCTGAAAATAAAACAAACAAAAAAGATAAACCTATAGGCCACTTCTTGATCTTGTAACTTCCAGATGGGCGACTAAGGAAATCAGCCACTCTTCCTTATCTCCTGGGCCTGAAAACAATTTACACAAAATTCCAAAAGATTAGCTTATATAGAGACAAATAATTAAAACTAAAAGTCAAGAAGTTAAACTTCAGTTAACTTTTTCCTATTTTTCTAGAGCCCAGACAACTCTTGAAATGGAAATTATCTCTGTGCCAATTTGTTACCTGGAAAATAACTTTTCCTAAAACTTCCAATGTTCATCAGAGGTTGGAGGAGAACCATAGCTCACTCTTTCTCCCCCACCTCGGTGTACCACTTCTTGTTCTTTTTCCCCCACAGAATTCTTCTTCAGTTTTTTTTTTTAAGACAAAACTTGTTCATCTCTAGCAAAAAAAAAAAAAGATTAACAAGCCATACACGGCCTTCAGCTGTTCCTCTTTCAGTCAGAGGATATGTGATTGAGATGAATGAATGTGGATTGAAACTAAGAAGTGAGAGACTGTCAGCGTATGTGAGGTAGTAGCAGCATGCCTGCTCATTCACTATGAGTACTGTAAATTATTAAGTTACCCTTTCTGTTATATATGTCAGGTACAAGAAATCAGGAAGCAACCAATGAATACAGGTATATTGCTTTGTGGGAAGTACACCCCAAAAGGGCAATGCCAGAAACCTCACAGCATCAGAAACCTCAGGAAACAGTGCAAGGAACTCAAGCCAGCCCTTCCCCCTTTAAGAAAACCAAGAAGCACCAGCTGAAAGGAAAAACACAGAAAAGCTGTTACAAAAGAAACACTTAAGTAGAGCCATTAAGATAAGAGGAATCAGGCTAAAAATAAACTCTCCAAGTAAACCTAAACTCCCTTTTTCCTGCCCCCCTGACAAGATTAACCCCCAGGATAGGAAAGACAAAGGTCCTGGGACAGGATTAACCCATTAAGGCAGGAAGACAGGATCCAGGGCAATCACTTTAACTAGAGGCACACAAACCCATCAAGCTGCAGGGGCTTCAAAGGGGAATTAAGCATACAAAGCTCAGAATCACACCCCCAACCTGCTTGCAAGCCAGAACCATTCCAGCTGTGTCCTCCACCTTTCTTGCCTTCCTGAATTAAAGAATCCTGCTTTCTGGCAGCTCGCTTCTGTGTCAATTCTTCTCAACATCGGTGATTGCTTCCCAGCTGGGAACGAACTCAGGAAATTTTCTTCCAACAATTAATTTTCTTCCATCAGCTTGCTAACACTCTCTACAAGTATTTGAACTACCAATGGTCAAAGCAAATTGGTGGTAGATAAGAGTCAACAGAATTCAACGTAGGCTGGACTTAGATCTCTTATAGGCACGAAGGGACTTGAGACTTATGAAGCATTTGACTTGGGCTCAGCCTGGTCATCTCTTACAATATACTGATATTCACCGAAGGACGCACTTTTGGAGGAATTTTTAGTAACTTAGTAATAATTCAGATGAATGATTTCCTTATGTTCTGTTCCTTTTTTCCATACAATAAATAACATTTTGCAAACACCTTGTAAACTTTACTTCCTGCAAGTTATCTTGCTGGTTATAGCTGGATAGAAGCATATGGATTTTCCTTTGGATTACCCTATTTTTTGGAGTATAAGACGCACCAAAGTATAAGACGCATCTTAGTTTGGGGGAGGAAAACAAGGAAAAAAGGCCTCTGCCTCCAAGCAATTTGCCAAACAGCAAACAGCAAACAGCACAGATGATATACACTGTTTGCTGTGTATTTCTGTGCATGTGTGCTTGACCCATAGAAATAGCAAAAAATTGGAGAAATGTACATTATGCCAGAAAGTTTTCTTAAATGTAGTCACACTAACTCCTCCTGATTATTTAAATAGGTCTACTCCAAGGTAACTAAACTCTAATACTAAACAGGACACTTACATTTCAGACTATACTTATATAGAGCTGCTAAAATTAATAAAAAATTCTGAAAGTATACATTATTCTCTATTATTTAAAAGAAGATACAACAGCACTGGGCCTCTTCAGAGCAAGCATTTATTTTAAAAAGCTTCTTTATTTTGTTAAGTTGTCTAGATTTACAGGGCTCTCCAACCTTGGCAAATTTAAGACTTGTGGACTTCAATTCCCAGAATCCCACAGCCAGCAAAGCTAACAAAGCTGGCTGTGGAATTCTGGGAGTTGAAGTCCACAAGTCTTTAAATTGCCAAAGTTGGAGACCCCTGGCTCTAGAACAATAATAAAGCAGTCTTTAAAAAATAAGTCTAATAATTTGAACATTCTACAGACATTTATAGTTATTCACTTACCCCCTTGGATCCAGTTCAGCAGAAAATAAAAATCTGCATGTCTCTTCCAGCTATCTGCCTTTTTGCAGTTAGTTTCACTTTCATTTTCCCACGTGGCAAATCAGCTGTACGTCGGAAAGCTGCTAGTGACTTGCTTGGCTTTACAGGCTGTTCCCTCTTTGCTGCAAACAGATAAATTGCTGGAAGACAGAGGCCAAAGGGTGGGGATGGCTGGGTGGGTGGGGCTACATTCGGTGTATAAGATGCACCCAAGTTTTCACCCTCTTTTTGGGGGTAAAAAGGTACGTCTTATACTCCGAAAAATACGGTACTTTCAAAGCCACTTCAAATAGGCCATTCATTATGCTATGCATTCTTGCTGGTATCAGAAGGTGCATTTTGCTTGCTGGAATGTAACAAACAATGATAGCCAACTGATCTAAAGCATCAATTCTCTTTGTATTTACCTGGGAGGAAAAGCCATTGGAGGCAAAAGAATGGGATTCCCAAACATTGAAATTAGAACATAACTGTTAGCCAGAACTATATCACATCACCAGCAAATAAATTTAGGTAATAGGAAAAAGAAAAGAAAAGAATGGGCACGGCTTCCTTTATTCCACATTAATATTTTAATATTCATAATAAACTTCAAAGACAGATGAACAAATTGCACAAAAAGCAAAATGAAGCATTTTTCCAACTCATGCTGTCATTATGTTCAGCATTGTTTCTCAGCAAGGAGTCTCTTCTACCGCGGAGACTCCTCACACAATTTAGAGCCACCTTCTGTGGAGAATATGCAAATATGGAAAATCTCTCTCCTTGTTTCCGCAGTTATAAGAGCACAGAGAAAGTGAGAAGCAGGATATAACTTTCAAGGTAAGGCTAAATGTAGGGGGGCCCCTGCCCCTTTGACCACTGATACCAGGTTCATGTGAATCTGGCTTTGAGTATAAAACTTCACATGACTGGAAATGTAGGAGCATCTTTGAAAATCAGTCTCCCAATGAAAGAGTAAATGAGATGCAACAGTAATGTAGAGGTGGAATATGAGAACAGTCTAGAAAGTAAATCTGGGATGATCAAAATCAGTCTCAAAAAGCCAACATGAATGAAGAATGAATGAATGAATGCATATGAAGTAGCAATGGAGAGATGAAGTGTGAGAATAAATTAAACTAAGGATGAGCATAAATAATTCAAAATCAAAACAATTCAAGCTCAAAACAGCTGTCTCTAACAAACTCTTCTAAAATTATTCCCAAATAATAGAATAACAGAGTTGGAAGGGACCTTGGAGGTCTTCTAGTCCAACCCCCTGCTTAGGCAGGAAAACCTACATCACTTCAGACAAATGGTTATCCAACATCTTTTTAAAAACGTCCAGTGTTGGAGCATTCACAACTTCTGGAGGCAAGCTGTTCCACTGATTAATTGTTCTAACTGTCAGGAAATTTCTCCTTAGTTCTAGGTTGCTTCTCTCCTTGATTAGTTTCCAGCCATTGCTTCTTGTTCTACCCTCAGGTGCTTTGGAGAATAGCTTGACTCCCTCTTCTTTGTGACAGCCCCTGAGATATTGGAACACTGCTATCATGTCTCCCCTGGTCCTTCTTTTCATTAAACTAGACATACCCAATTCCGGCAACTGTTCTTTATATGTTTTAGCCTCCAGTTCCCTAATCATCTTTGTTGCTCTTCTCTGCACTCTTTCTAGAGTCTCAACATCCCTTTTACATCGTGGCGACCAAAACTGAATGCAGTATTCCAAGTGTGGCCTTACCAAGGCATTATAAAGTGGTATTAACACTTGATCTTGATTCTATCCCTCTGTTTATGCAGCCTAGAACTTCCAAAATTCCAAAAGCCTAGAAATTCTGAAGCCTGAAGTTGTGGCTTTGTCATCTGACCTGATGATCTGGTAATGTGGCCATGGAGCAGGAAAAATAGCTGTCTTGCTAGGGAAGTGATTGTGCTCTCCCATAGATTTTGTTGTTCATGTTTTTTAATTACTTTTAATGTTTTTACTTATTTTTGCTGTTATGTTTTTATTTATTTTTGTTGCGTTGTTTTCGTTTTTAACTTTGGACACTACCCACAAACACATATGTGGGATGGCACTATACAAATTTATGGAGTAAATAGATAAATAATCCAAAATGTCCTTATACCCTAATACCATGGGAGAGCTATGTGAGATCTGATGAGTCACAAAATACACATATTTCTTATTTTTATTTATTTATTTATTTGTCAAACATGTATAGGATAGTAGTAGTTTGTATAAACATAAGTCAAAAGTAACGATAAAAGAGGACAATAGGACAGTAGGACAGGGACGGTAGGCACAGTTGTGTGCTTATGCACGCCCCTTACAGACCTCTTAGAAATGGGGAGAGGTCGACTGTAGACAGTCTAAGGTTAAAGTTTTGGGGGTTTGGGGAAGAAACCACAGTCAGGTAGTGCATTCCAGGCATTGATCACTCTATTGCTGAAGTCGTATTTTCTGCAGTCGAGTTTGGAGCGGTTTACATTTAGTTTGAATCTATTACGTGTTCGTGTATTGCTGCGGTTGAAGCTGAAGTAGTCATTAACAGGAAGGATTAGATGGGGTGGAGAGACTTCCTAAGCGGTCATTTGGGGACTTGAGATATGAAGACTTAAAGAGTTTAGCTGAAGGTCCAGCTTTAATTGTACTGAAAACCTTAAAGGGTGAATGGCCCAACTCACTGTATATGTCGGGCATCAGACCAAGAGTATCAACCATAAATTTAACATCTATGTCTCAAATATTTACTCCTAGGAGTTCATTGTTTGTGTCCCCACATGCCACCTCCTCACCTCTTTAAAATACTTATTCATGCTGTCTATATCAGCATAATATAAGGTTAGGTGGGATTTAACATTTCTAGTGACATAATGACATAGTGACATCTTGCTTCAAACGCTCCACTATCATCCCAGTGCCGAAGAAGCCCTCCATCAAGGAACTGAATGACTACAGACCAGTTGCTCTAACATCTGTAGTTATGAAAACCTTTGAAAGGCTAGTGATGTCCCACTTGAAAACCATCACTGATCCACTGTTAGACCCCTTGCAATTTGCATATCGAGCAAATAGACCGACAGATGATGCTGTTAATATGGCTCTGCACTACATCCTACAACATCTTGAATCTCCAAAGACCTATGCAAGGGTCCTCTTTGTAGACTCTAGTTCAGCATTCAACACCATCATACCAGACATTCTTCTAACTAAACTAAATCAGCTAGCGGTACCTGAACACACTTGTAAGAGGATCACAAGCTTCCTAACAGACAGGAAGCAGCAGGTGAAGCTAGGCAAAATCACATCAGATACCTGTACAATTAGCACAGCCCCCCTCCCCAAGGCTGTGTACTCTCACCACTTCTCTTCTCTCTATATACCAATGACTTCATCTCAAATGATCCATCTGTTAAACTACTGAAGTTTGCAGATGATACAACAGTGACTGGCATTTTGAATGCTCCAACACTGGAAGTTTTTAAGTTGTTAAACAACCATCTGTCTGAAGTGGTGTAGGGTAAGGTGACCAGACGTCCCGCTTTTGGCAGGACAGACCCGATTTTAAACCAATTGTCCCGCGTCCCACATCGTTTCAAAAAAGTCCCGCTTTTTTGAAACGACGCCTTCTGACTGGATGTTTCCCACACAGAAATCTGCGGAACGTGCACAGGCCGGTGTAAAAAAAAAATCAGAGCCGGGATGTTTCTTCACATCAATGCCGCTTCCGAGCGAAAGGAAAGGAAGCGCCTCATCCACATTCCCGCCCGCACCTTTTTTTTCTCTCTTCCTCTCCCCAGGGTGATTTCCGGCGACGTCCAGGGACTCTTTCAGCAGCCGAGCCAGGCCCCGCCCAGCTTCCTCCCCGCCTCCCACGTGTCATTCACTCTTTGCATCTCGGGCCCTCCCCCCGCAAAGAGCAGAGACAGGCTGGCCTGGCTCCGGCTCCTTTCCTCCCCAGGAATCCTTTCCCGGGTCTGCCACACGGGGAGAAGGAGCGGAGGCGTGGGGCACCCGCCGGATGCCGCCCCGGAGAGAAGACCAGGCCCGGCTGGCAAGGGCCAGGAAGGATTTTTCCCGCGCTGCCAGCCAGCTTGTCCTCCGGGTCAGACGCAGCAGAGGCGAGCCCCGGCCATGGCATTGGTAAAGGCTGTGATGAAGGGGTGATGGTGCACAAAGCTGCAGCCTCTGCTGCGTCTGGCCTGGAGGACAAGCTGGCTGACGGCGCGGAAAAAATCCTTCCTGGCCCTTGCCAGCCGGGCCTAGTCTTCTCTCCGGGGCAGCGTCCGGAGGGTGCCCCACGCCTCCGCTCCTTCCCCCCGTGTGGCAGACCCGGGAAAGGATTCTTGGGGAGGAAAGGAGCCGGAGCCAGGCCAGCCTGTCTCTGCTCTTTGTGGGGGGGGAGGAGCCGCTTCTTGGGAGCGATCTTGCGTCGCTAGCCAGCCAGCCAGCCCAAGCCACTGCCGGCTCCCGAAGGGGAGGCAGGAGGCTGGAAAATTCTAAGAGGTGAAGTCCACAAGTCTTAAAGTTGCCTAGTTTGAAGACCTCTGCTCTGGAGCCTCTAAAAATCGCTTGAGAATGGGGCTTGCTTTTGCAAGGTTTTCAGAGGCTGCAAAGGAACATACTCTGAAGCCACTTTGAAAACAAATGCCTTGTGCGAACTGGAGTAACCTCGGGTAGGGTGCAGGGGCTTGTCAACAGAAAGAGAACACTGCCTAAAGGTAAATGCCATGCAGCAGATCCTAGGGAGCACTGAGTTGCAGGGATAATTGTGCCATTCCCCAAGCTCACACACCTTGGAAACAGTGCAATGTAGCCTTTTTGAGTGGAAGCAGCGACATTAGGACTGAAGTCAAAGTCCAGGTCTCTATTTTAGACCTAACCTTGATGCTGTTGCCAAGTGCCACTGTTCAGAGTGGCCTACATCTGGGGAGATAAAGAATATATTTTTCTTTTGTTCAATATGTATGTGTGAGTGTGGGTGAGAGACATGCCAGCAGAGTCAAGTTAGGCATTTTCCAAATTTTTAAACACACCAAACCCAAAAAATTCACTATCACTAGCCTAGATAATTCTACCACTACAATAGACAATGTCTTGAGGAAAGTTTAGTTGTGTTCTCGATACAGTCCCTTCCCACACCATCAAATCAAGAAACACAAATTAAGTACTGCATCCTGTCTCCCACGGATATTCACCCTGTACAGAAAATTTATAACTTTATATACCAGAGAACCAGTTACTGAGCTTCTTGGTTAATTATACATTTATTCTAATCTATATCCAAAATTTGAGATAGTTAATAAGAGGATGACACGTATAATTGTTCAATTCGTGCTCCTTTCTCCTAAGTATAATTCACCCTGAAGCACTGGCCTGTAGCCCATGAAAATTTGCATCCTTGTTCAGCAAGGCTTTCAACTAATATTGCAAGGCACTTGACCGTTTTTGTTTCTACACCATAGTATTTAAAAATCGCATTCATGCAGCTAGACTGATTCCATCAGACACATACATTATGGATTGAAACTAATCAAGGAGAGAAGCTACCTGGAATTAAGAAGAAACTTCCTAATAGTGAGGACAATTAACCAGTGGAACAGCTTGTCTTCAGAAGTTGTATGTGCTTCATCACTGGAGGTTTTTTTAAAGAAGACTGGACAATCACTTGTCTGAAATGTTATATGGTCTCCTGCTTGAGCAGGGGGTTGGGTGGGAGATAATATTCCAGGTGTGCAAAAACTTGGGTTTAAAAGTTTCAGAATTATAGTGTATATGCATAATTCAAACCAGGTATTACTTTTGTAAGGGGTGAAAGAATATATCAGAACCGTTCTAGGGGTGCAGGGTATAGAAAAGGTTGGGGACCGCTGGTCCCTTCCAGCTCTATTCCGACACCCATGTTTAGTCAGTGTTTCACGTGCTTACTCCTGTCCGTTCCCTGGATTTGCACTTAGTTGACCCTCGGGCACCCACCCCCGCATAGATCCCTGGATTCTCCTCTTGCAGCACCACCCTCATCCCTCGCGCCGCTGCCTCTCCTGGCCCCGCCAGCTTCGAAGGGAGGAACTGCCATCGTGCTCCCAAGTTCAAGGGCCAGCGTTGGGCTGCCATCGAAAGGCTGGGATGGCTGTCTATCCCATCTCCTGTTCAACGCGGGAACCCTCTTAAAATCGTCTCGGATAGTTGGCTGTCTAGAGAACTGACACTCCCCCTCCTCCGGTTAATTGCTTCCGCCATCCAAGTGTTCTGACACGGCCGGGGAATGACGACCCCCTCAGCTGACCGAGCGCCCCAGGAGCACATGTCAACCAACCCCAAGCCCCTTTCTCTTCTAAGACTCTATGGCTCTACCTCCCTAGAGCGGCAGGGGCATACCAAAGAGCGCGCCGCTCTGTCCCCCACGCGGCTGCCCGCGCGCAATGCATGCCGGTCCGCAGCTTCCTTCTCGTCAGTCCTCCGAGGCTGCGTCGCGCTGACATCCGTCTCTCCTGCCTTTTTTTTTCTTTTCCCCTTCTTCAGCAAACCCCCCTCCCCCTCTCCTCCTCCTCCTCCTCCTCCTCCAAGATGGTGGTGCTGCGTTCTGGTTGATCCAAGAGGAAAAGGCGGAGGCGCAGCGCGGCCCTACTCAGCCGCCACCATCTCGACAGCCACGCGCACGCCTAGAGCGCCGACTGTCTTCCCATTCCGAGGCCTCGCCTGGCCCGGCCTAGCGCCGTCCCCGCCTTAGCCTTCGGCGGCTCCCCGCGCGCTTCACGTCCTTTGCAATTGGCCGCACGGCCTAGCCTAGGCGTCGGCTGAAGGAGCAATCATCCGCCTGCCCAGCGTCCGGAGCTGGCCGGTCTCGCCATCGCCTGCCGGCTTAACAGCGGAAAACGACAGGTAAGTCGGCGGCTGGGCAAGTCATGGTGTGGGCTCGGTGTGCACGCAGCCCTTTCCGCTCGAAAGGGATCGCGCCGGCCTCAGCAGTCGTCTCGTCAGGCCTCTGTCCGTCAGAGCCCCTCGGACCTGCTCGCGCTTTTCAGGGGAGACGGCGGCGCCTGTCCCCGGTGCGAGGAAGGGGAGGTCGCTCTTCTCCCTGCGAAGGCGCTGCCATCCGGGGCTGAGGCGAGGGACGGCCGCTGGAAGTTCCTTGGGGCCAGGTCCTTTATCGGCGGCGCGGTTTAGCGCAGTGCCCGCCAGGTGCCGAGAAAGAAACGTCGAGAGGGCGAGATGGTACGTTTGGGCAACGTTAGGCCGCTGTCCCGGACACGCGTTCTTGGAGATTAGCGCAACTGAACACAATGCAAGTTAACTTCGGACGGGTAGAGGGTAGGATTGTGCTGTAAAAACGAGGAAATGGCCTCCTTGAATCGGATTAAAGGACTGTTCAATCCCCATCGGTTCTCGCAGACTCCGGATCCTGATTTGGAGTCTGCGTTGAAAATTGGGTATTTTGCTTGTCAGTTCAGGCCTCCTTTCCTCCATGGCGTCCACCCACTCGCTACCCACCACCACCATCCGCACACAATAGCGAGAACTCTATGGGGAGTTACTGTATCTGAGAATTAGAAACAATTTGCCCATGGATTCGGCTCCAGTGCAGTTTTGAAATTGTGCTGAAATATAAATGGCTGCATCACATGAGGTAGATTTTCAGTGTTGTGTAGATCCTGTACAGTTGTGCTTTTTCGTCGTTTTTAGAAAGTTATCCTAGGCTTTATTTGACATCCAGTATAAAATAACATAAATCAGTGTAGCTGGCAAGCCTGTGATAAGTAATGCCTAAGAAGCATAGCTTAAAACATAAACGTAAAACAAAGACTGTGTTTGGAGTCAATCTACAAGATTCTTGTGTCTTGTAATGTGACAACTGCTTATGAGAAATATTCATGCAATTTTTATTATGCTTAATTTTTTTTCCCAAGAACAAGTAAGGTAATCAGGTAATCCCTATTCTGAACTATTTAGATGGTCAATGTTGATATGTTTTTTTATCTTTTTCTGAATGCAATATGTTTTGTTTTGCCTTCCTTCCTTGTTTATTTTTGCCAAACAGAAATCACCAATATTCAGGTAACTGACATGTAAGCTACATTTAGTTCTTCACCTCTGGTCATACCCAGTCTTTACTTTCAGACAACATAATATCAACAGTTCATTAGTCCTAGTTAATCTTGTGCTTTTTAAAAGTTTAAAGTCAAGACTCAAGTTCTAATGAACTCCAACTGTATTTATTTTTTTATCCTTCCTTTATTATTTTTGTAAGTAGCTCAAAGCAACAAACAGTAGCTAATACTGGTAATCCTCGACTTACTACAGTTCATTTAGTGACCATTCAAAGTTACAACAACACTGAAAAAAATTACTTAATGTTGCAGCATCCCCATGGTCACGTGATCAAAATTCAGATGCTTGGTAACTGACTCGTATTTATGACAGTTGCAGTATTCTGGTATCATGTGATCACCTTTTATGACCTCCCGACAAGCAAAGTCAATGGGAAAGCCAGATTCATTTGACAGCCATGTTGCTAACTTAATAACTGCAGTGATTCATTTAACATAAGTGGCAAAAAGGATATATAATGGGGCAAACTCACTTAACTGTCTTACTTAGCAACAGAAATGTGGAGCTCTATTGTGGTCGAGGACTATCTGTACTCCTTCCATTTATTTTCTCTATAACAAGAACACTGTGAGGTGGGTTGGGCTAAGAGAGCAATTGGACCACAGTCACCCAGCTTTGTAGCATGGTGCTTTAATCACTAGACTTAAGTGGCTGTTTAAGTGTGGGAAAGTAAGAATATGCTTGTATCCTCTGCTGCCCCATTGTGGTCCCAGTGGTTAAGCTTTGCCACCCACTACAATTTGGGGTTGAATTGTTGAAGAAATGGAACCTATTCTATATATGCATATAAGTGTCTTTTGTGAAATTAGAAACTTGTATGTAGAGATTCCTGAATTACAAGTCTCTGTATGTTGAGCTGTTTCCACACAAAAACAATATTGGGGGGGGGGGTATACCAAGATTGAGCCATAACATGAGGACTATCAAATGTATTACTTCTTTTCCTTACCTTAGGTCAAGACACCAAATATTTGTTTGAGCAAAAAGAATAAAACTGAACTTGAGTGATCTTTGTGAAGTTTAAAAAACCCTATGTAAGTTAGGATTCCGAGCAGAAAAACATTCCTGTTTAGTTTTTTATAATTTGGACATGTGAAGTTGCTTGATGAATGCCATAATATATGTTAATATTATTTAAATAAATTACTGCAACCACCAAACAGAATCCAGAGAATTTAGTTCAGAGAAATAAAAATGAAAGTAGAAAAGCCAGTTTCCCTGCAAGTTTAGTTTATACCGCGTTATTTTTCATAACTAGGTTAAAAAGGAACATGTGCATACTTTTACTAGTAAAATCAGGTGGCTTAAGAGTAAAATTTGTTAAGGATAGAAAATATCAACATTGTACGAAGATCCAATACTTTGACCACTTAATGAGAAGAGAGTACTCAACTGGAAAAGACCCTGGTGTTTGGGAAAGTTTGAAGGCAAAAGGAGAAGGGGATGGCAGAGGATGAGATTAAATAGTGTCATCGAAGCAATGAACATGAATGGGCAAACTTCAGAAAATGGGAGGAACAGGGGAGCCTGGTATTCTATGGTCCACAGGATTGCAAAGAGTTGGACACATATTAGTAACTGAACAATAACTAGAGCTGTATTCTTTTTTGGATGAATACTTTTCATCATCAGGAGATACCCGGAGAGAGTACTAAAGAGCAGAAATTTAAAAAACAGATTGTTCAGTAGTTCATATGGTGATTCAAGTTCTGATTTTAAATATTACCAATTTCAAGAATTTGCAGAATGAGCATGGACCTCAAGCAATTTCTTCTTCAGATTTTAACGTGCAAATTTGGAGTAATGGAGTTTATTGCAAGGATATTTAATTTTTGTCCTATTGACCTCTCTATCCTTTGGAAGTTCAAAATGACTTCTTTGGAGTTCCTAGGTAGCCTCTGTTTAAAGCACTGACAAATTTTGAGATGTGATTTAATTGTGCAATACCATTGTCACTACAGTTCTCAAATATTATGTAAAATGTTTTCTAGAGGGTGAGTAGCTTGATCCATAAAAGGTGATCTGTGAACTTAATTGTCCTGAGTTTAGTAAAATTATGAATGAGATGCATATTTTGTTTTGTTATGTTAATGGGATGCCAATTTGGATAGTTATTGACATGTAATGAGTATACTAAAACTGACAAGCTCTGAGGTCAAATGGTAAGAAATAGTCTCTTTTGAGCTGAGCTTGATTATTGATTACTTCATGTTCAGATCCATGTAGTTTTATAAGTAACAATGCAAAAGTATTTTCATACAAAAACCCTATATTTCTCAGCTTAGCTGATATTTCCAGATACGTAGTTTCCCACTCAGAGTATTAACAAGGTCCATCCTTGCTTAGCTTTTTGAGTTCAGTCAGAATCTGCTACACCCCACCATCAAATAGTTTATGTGCTGATTTAAATGTAATGTTAAAGCATTACATAGTAAGCCTAACTAAGCCTGATTCTCTCTCTGCCTTTATTTGCAGTTTTTAAAAAAGTTCAGAATATTAGCTTCAGTTCTTGATTCACCAAAGCCTGTGTCATATTATTCAAACTTATACTAAACCCCAAACTACAGTATGTGTCAACCTAACCATTGCTTCACTGAATATAGCTAGAAATAAACATCAACAAAAAAGTATATACCGTATTTTTTGGAGTATAAGACGCACCTTTTTACCCCCAAAAAGAGGGTGAAAACTTGGGTGCGTCTTGTACACCAAATGCAGACCCAGCCACCCCCACCCTTTGGCCTCTGTCTTCCAGTAATTTTTACCTGCTTGCAGGAAAGAGGGAAGAGCCTGTAAAGCCAAGCAAGTCAGTAGGAGTTTCCCGATCGACAGCTGATTAGGTTTGCCACGTGGGAAAATGAAAGTGAAACTAACTGCAAAGGCAAATAGCTGGAAGAGACAGGCAGATTTTCATTTTTTGCTGAACTGGATGGAAGGGGGTAAGTGAATAACTATAAATGTCCGTAGAATGTTCAAATTATTAGACTTATTTTTTAAAGACTGCTTTATTGTTCTAGAGACGGGGGCAATTTTAAGATTTGTGGACTTCAACTCCCAGAATTCCACAGCCCGCTTCGTTAGCTTTGCTGGCTGTGGAATTCTGGGAGTTGAAGTCCACAAGCTTAAAAAGTTGCCAAGGTTGGAGATCCCTGTAAATCTAGACAACTTAACAAAATTAAGAAGCTTTTTAAAATAAATGCTTGCTCTGAAGAGGCCCAATGCTATTGTATCTTCTTTTAAATAGAGAATAATGTATACTTCCAGAAATTTTAATTAATTTTAACAGCTCTGTACAAATATAGTATGAAATGTAACAGTGTCCTGTTTAGTATTAGAGTTTAGTTACCTTGGAGTAGACCTATTTAAATAATCAGGAGGAGTTCGTGTGACTACATTTAAGAAAACTTTCTGGCATAATGTACATTTCTCCAATTTTTTGCTATTTCTATGGGTCAAGAACACATGCACAGAAATACACAGCAAACTGTATATCATCTGTGCTGTTTGCTGTTTGGCAAATTGCTTGGAGGCAGAGGCCTTTTTCCCTTGTTTTCCTCCCCCAAAATTAAGGTGCGTCTTATACTTCGGTGAGTCTTATACTCCGAAAAATACGGTAATATGTTTTGGATGGTAGTGACATATTATACTCCACTAGAGATCTTCATAATATAGACAAGCATCTCATTTAAATCTTGCAATTTTTTAAGAATGCCCTAAAAGCTCTAACCAGCAAGAATATCCACAGAATGTTCTCCCTATATATACACACCAGAGTTTGGCAGATAGTAATGTAGTATTTCCATTCATAATTGAAAACCTCAGTAACATTAACAAAATTTATGTAATATATACACATACATGCACCACTTTGTATAATGGCTAACTTCAAAAGGTGATCTATCAAAACCAGGAACATTCATACATGCATGCATGCATGCATACATACATGCATTCAGGCATTCATTCAACTTGTATCCTGCCCAACTTGCCTAGAGGTAACTGTACCCACCCTTTCTATAGCAAAGACTTTATTGAAAAGAGTAGTTAACTGGCAGATGTGCAACCAAGAGTAATTTTCATCAGTTCCTACATTTGGGATTAGTTAACTTAAGTTTCTAATGAATGCAGATACAACATCCTGTCTGATCCAGGTGAGTCAGTGACTAGAGCCCATCAGCAATATATTCTTCTAAGCATATGCTTAAATAAATGGCTACTGGTTCTCATCCCCTTTTCTCTGAGAAAAGCCAGTAATGGGAATGGAACTACTCTGGTTTCTGTATATAACTGGCTATGTTGGAAACATTTTAAAATCCAAAGCCAATCACAGCATTCAGCACACTTCAAAGACTTGAAACAGTGTCTCTTAAAGTTTGGGTGGGGAAATTATTCAAAGCTAGGGATTCTTGCAACAAACCTTTATGGTTAAAAGGTTTTGGATATCTTATTCTCCAGAGTGGGTGGAGCTAACCTCCCAAGAATGGGATGACACCGTCCCTTCAGCCAATGAGGACTGAGTCTGTCAAATTGTGTTTCTTCGTCCTCCTGCCTTAATTCCCCCTCTTTGACTCAGTCCTTGGCCTGAATAGGAATAGGTCTTTTTCCACCATGTAGGTCATCGAGTTCTGCACAGTGAGTTCTCCCTGGCTGACTTGACTTCATCAAAGTCGCTGGGTCGAGCGCAGCGAGGGCTTCGGCTCTTCCCGCTAGCCGTGCCTCGAGCCAAAGGCCATTGCTCAACAGAGGGGGGGGTCCCTTCTGATTTCGGCCTCAGGAGCTTGCTGCTCCCTTCCTCCGGCTCTGTGTGAGGCGTAGCAGTCTGGCCAGACAGCATTTCTAACGCTCGCTGTCTCTGATCGGGATAGACTGTCACTGGAGCGGTCACGTTCGTGTGACCAATAGCCAGGGGAAGCTTGCACTCCGTTACTGCTCGGCTTGGGAGTAACAGCACGGATTTGGGCTTTGGCCGCAGAAGCTATCACACTTGAGCGGCTCGCTGTCATCTACCCTCCGGCATAGGATCTCTGCCCCCTCAGGCTGCCTATTTCGGCAGTCTATTTTGCCACCAGGCTCTGCTAATTGCCGGCTTCGCAAGAGGAGGAAAGCTCCTAGATTAAGCCAGCCTGCCTCGTGTCCGTTCAGCAATGGGCGTGATCAAAGAAAAAATGACCACCAATTTCAGCTCGTCACTTCGTGAGGCGATGCCATTCTGTGGGGCGGTGGCCAACTTGACTACACAGGTGGCCATTTTACACCGACCTGGTCAGTACACTCATTCCGGTGGCCATTTTGAGCAGGGCAGTGGCCATTTTGGGCCCATCCAGACCCATAGAGTGTAGTGGCGGCCATTTTGTGACAGGACTGTGCCCATTCCTACCAGCCTGCGCAGTTTTGACTTATCACTCTGCCATGTTTCCCTGTGGCCTAGGAATAGCGGACACTGGCAAGGGCAAGCACAAAACCCGCTCTGCCAAGAACCTTCATAACATGACGGCGCCTCGGTCCAGGAGGCCCCCCTGGCCGTGGCTGGGTCATCCTCTTCTAAAGAGAGGGCCCACCCACAGCATTCCTCTGCTTCTCTCAACTCTCCCAAGGTTTCCAGGCCACCCAGAAGGATGAAAGTCTCAGGGCTAAGGCGCTGGACAAGATTTGCTCCAAGTTCAACTGCAAAGACCAGGAACCTCGTATTGCTCAATGAGGTGGCCCCGCCCCTGCGGTTAGGAGTGACCAGGATGTTGGCCAAGCTGAGGTGGCCTCCCTTCACCCCTCGGAGACCATGTCATTGGACAATCTGAATCTAAGCATAGCGGACAATGACGTCTGGGAGGCTCCTCCCCATCACAAGATCTTGGGGGCTTTGACTTCTCAGACTACTGCGACCTTTATGCCAACGGCCGACGGGCTTCAAGCCCCGTCAACATTAGTGATGCTTAACCCCAATGTGCAGGCGCTGATAGCTGCTGCTGTAAAGCAAGGTATTGAGGCGGGTCTTAGACAGAGAGACAGGCCCACGACCCTTGTCTCCCAGACCACTGATCCATCTGCCTGCACCCCTGCCTTGGGGTACGATGACAGAGAATGGTCTTATGACCACTACTCCCCAGAACAATCACTGGGGTCTCACTCTGATCTGGAGGAGGGCCAAATAGATCTGGACCTGTCCGATGACGAGGGTTTCACCCCAGATTCTCCAGCCTCATCCGGCCTATTTCATCCTGGCCTGTTCAAGTCGCTTTTGTTTAAGCGACTTGAACAGAGAAAGAAGCCAATTTTGGGGCTTCTTTCTCAGGCTTGTGTGAGGACTCCTCCACGAAGGACTCCCTGTTTGAGGAGATCACTTCCAAAGCTGAGGTCATACCAGCCCCCCCTCCGCTGTCCTGCGCCAGTGGCATTCTCCATATTGGGGCCCTTGCCCAATCATTTGGACAAACGGTATTTCAACATGGCGCCTGACCTGGCGCAACATCTCCATCTGCCTGCCGTTGATGCCCCCGTCTCATCGTTGTATTCCTCGAACTACATGCTGGGTGAACCTGACGAGTTGCTGCAACCGGAGGACGGAGCAGGCGCTCCAGAGAGCTCACCAGGCGGCTGCCTGGGCGGTCCGAGCGTCAATCACCGCTTCCTTCTTCTCCCGCACGTCGTTGCGATGGCTGCAGCAACTTCAGGAGCGTCTCCCTGTGTCAGATCTGAGGGCCAACCAGGACCTCAATGAACTGCTCACCGCAGCCCAGTTCACGGCAGGTGCTACTCTCCAGTCGGCCCGCTTTGCAGCCAGAGCTATGGGGGCCTCCGCAGTAGCCAGGAGAATGCACTGGCTGCGCGGTTGGCTGGTGGACACACGTCATAAGTGGTGCCTGACGTCCACCCCTTTGATGGAGCAACAGCTGTTTGGGGAGGCCTTGGGTCCCATATTAATCAAGTCGCGGGACAAAAGAAAGATCCTCCCATTTATTTATTATTTATTTATTTTGTTATTCTTATATGCCGCCCAACTCCCGAAGGACTCAGGGCAGAGTCCTTATAACAGGCACTCCTTTCGTGCCTCAGACCAGGGCCCAGGGTATGAGAGATTCTAGGGCCTGTATGGTCCAGACAACAACAGGGTCAGGACAGGGGCGGTAAGGGCAGACAATTCAAGCAGCCCTTCTGCCATGCTAAGTGATCCCTCTCTCGATCGTCCCATTGGGGGTCGCCTCACCCTCTTCGCTAATCGATGGGAGGACATTACTTCTGATGCATGGGTTAGGGAGACCGTGTCTTCTGGGCTCTTCCTACAATTCCTCTCCACACACACCCCAGGTTTTTCATTCGATGCCCTGTGTCTTCCAACCCTGACAAATGGGTGCTCATTGATGCTGCCATCCAGCACCTGCTGGATATTCCAGCCATTCAGCAGGTACCTGAGGACCAGCAGGGGCAGGGGTTTTATTCCATCTGGTTTGTGGTCCCCAAATCCTCTGGTGGGTGGAGAGCTATTGATTTGAAGCGTCTAAATTGCTATATCATATATAAGAGATTTAAAATGCATACGCTTCACTCAATCTTAAGTGGCATACGGAAGGGGGACCTCACTTTGATCGATCTCACCGAAGCCTACCTGCACATTCCAATTCGGCCCTCCCATCCAAAAAATTTTACATTTCTGTTATGTAAAACAGGTTCCCATTATGAATATAGGGCCCTTCCATTTGGCCTCTCCTCAGCGCCGCGGGTTTTCACCAAGGTGCTGGCGGTGCTGGCAACTCATTTGAGATCGATTCCCCTGTCCAATGTTACCTGGACAATATCCTCATTCAGTCAGGCGTTGCAAGATGTCCAGGTAACTGTTAACGCCTCAGACACCACGGGTTCTCAGTAAATTTGGAAAAGAGCCACCTGTATCCCACCACTAGGCTGACCCACTTGAGAGCCATTGTTGATTATCTGGAGTGCATGGTGTACCTTTCCCAGGAGTGGCGGGACAGTATATCCGAACTCTCGCAACAAGTTCTGGGGCAGTACAGGGTTCCCCTGAAGCTGCTATCCTTGCTCCTGGGTAAAATGATATCTGCCATCCATATCACCCCTTAGGCTAACCTGCACTCCAGAGACTTGTAATGGTATCTCTTCCCTTTCAGAGGTCAGGACGCAGCACATTGGCATCCAGGGTCCTGGTACCATCTGCCATCCGATGCTTGCTCCATTGGTGGACCTCGCCTGCCATCGCGAAGGGTTTGCTACTTCCTGGAGCCCCACAGAGTCACCATCACCACGGATGCCAGCATGTATTGTTGAGGGGGCCCATGCGCAGTCGGCCGTAGCTCAGGGCACTTGGTCTCCGACAGAGGCACAGTTCAACATAAACAGGTTGGAGCTACGCGCGGTCTATCTGGCGCTCAAACAGCTGAAACACATGGTGGCCGGTCAGCACGCTCTGGTCCTTACCAACAATGTGGCTGCAAAAGCCCACATCAACCAGCAGGGGGGCACCATGTCCTGTCATCTCATGGATGAGGCCAGAGCTCTGGGCAGAACGCCACCTTCTGTCACTCTCGGCGGAGCACATCTCCGGGATGGCCAATGTGACTGCAGATTGGCTCAGCCGCACCACTATAGACCAGGCGGAGTAGAGCCTTCATCCTTCTCTTTTCCAAGCCCTGGTGACTGGCTTCGGTCTCCCCATCATGGACCTCTTCGCCACCCCGGAGAATGCCAAGCTGCCCAGATATTTCACCCGATTCCGGATCCAGGGAGCGGAGAGAGTGGACACCCTCCACTGCGACTGGCCTTCCGGCCTGCTGTATGCATTCCCCCCTCTGCCTCTCCTCCCCAAAGTCATCCGGAAGATCTTGGAGGAGAGGGCCGAAGTGCTACTCCTCGCTCCTCACTGGCCCAGGAGAGCCTGGTTTGCGGACCTCAAAGCTCTGTCAGTCTGCCAGCCATGGAGAATCCTGCCGACAGAGTCGTCGCTATGCCAGGGGTCAGTGGTACACCTGGACCCACGGTGGTACCAACTGACCGCCTGGCGCTTGAGCGGCGCGCTCTAAGGCGCCGCAATGTCCCGGATAGTGTCATTCGGATTCTCCAGGAGGCCGTCTACAGAAAGAATTTATTCGGCCACTTGGAAACTTTTTTGCTCCTGGTGGTCACAGGTGGGGTATTCCCCTGTTGATCTATCCATCACCAACGTCCTCGAATTTCTACAGCATGGCCTTAACAAGGGTCTTTCCCCCAACATGCTTCGACGTCAGGTGGCGGCACTCTCTTCTGTTTTGTCCTGCGGTTCTCTGGACTCCTTATCTCAACATTCCCTGTTGTGCAGGTTCTTGAAAGGGGCTGTAAATTTGTGTCCTGTCATCCATCGGTACCCAACCTGGGACCTCTCAGAGGTTCTCCTGTCGCTGATGGGTGCCCCCTATGAGCCCTTGAGGACCACTTCGCTTCGCCACCTTGCCTGTAAGGTGGCATTCCTAGTGGCGATCACCTCCGCTCAGGATCTCTGAGCTTGCCGCCTTGTCTGTTAGGGGGGATCTCTGTATATTTCATTCTGATTGAGTGGTCCTCCGAGTGGACTCCACGTTTGCCCCAAAAATAAACTCTTATTTTTACAGAGCCCAGGAAATTGTCCTGCTCAATTTTTGCTCCAATCCTTTGCATTCTTTAGAGAGACGGTGGCACAATCTTGATGTTAGGAGGCCCTTAAGATCTACCTCAAGCGCACTTCCACCCTGTGTAGATCAGAAGCGCTTTTCATCTCCTTTCAACCACTTCCTTGGGACAAAAGGCGTCCTCCTCTACCGTGGGTGCTGGCTGCATAGCGTAATTGCGAAGGCTTATGACCTGCAGTCCTTGCTATGACCTACCAGGGTGACAGCACACTCAACATGTAGTGCTGCAATGATGGCTGCGTGGTCCACTCAAGTGTCCATCAAGAAGGTCTGCCGGGCGGCCACGTGGGCCTCACCAACTCCCTTTATCCACCACTTCAAAATTGTCATTTTTGCGTCGGCTGAGGCGGTGTTTGGTCGCAGGGTCCTGCAACAAGTGATGCCACAGACTGGGGATGCCAGCCAGACTTAGCCTCCCAATGGACAGACTGCTTTGGTATGTCCCATTCTTGGAGGTTAGCTCCACCCACTATGGAGAAGGGGCGTTGGTCTTAACTGATACGCCTCTTCTCATAGAGTGGAGCTAACCTCCAATCCCCCCCAAAGTTAGTCTGATGGCCTTTGGGACATCAAATTGTTCTCTTCTATATTGTTTGACCTGGGAGCTACACACCGAGTCTGTCCATCGTCCTTCGTCAAAGAGGGGGAATTAAGGCAGGAGGACGAAGAAACACAATTTGACAGACTCAGTCCTCATTGGCTGAAGGGACGGTGTCATCCCATTCTTGGAGGTTAGCTCCACCCAAGAGAAGAGGCATATCAGGTTAGACCAACGCCCCTTTTCCAAATGGTTTGGACAACAGTTGCTGCAATTCACTACATTGACTGCTGAAGGATATTAAGGTGGTTATTGAGCAGATATTAGGGGTTGTGGTTCCTGGATCTGAACTACAAAAATCCACTAGGTATCAGTGTCAAGTTCAAAGCATGCTCTCAACAGTGCTTGCTTGGTTGGGTTCGTCAGTCGCGACCTTGACAATCAGTAGAGATTTAAAGTTGACTATATCTCTCTGCTCATATCTTCTATTGGTTGCCTGGGTTTTTGTAGCCCAGATTGTGTAACTCTAGATTAAACTAAAAACAGTATTTTCCCAGCATCTCGCACATTTTTCAGTTTGACAATTTCAACAGCAAACCAGAATGACACAGGATATAAATCCTACCATTACATATTTCTGTTCCAATGTCCAATGCAAATATATACAGTAAGTTGATGTATTTGCATAATGATATCACACGCATTATTTGCAACAGAGTCCCTCCACATCTTTTAATTGTTATAGTAGACCTCTTGCGTTTTGTAAAGCTTAGATTTAGTTTGAAAATTTTGTAATCATGGGACTGGGTTATGTAGAAGATTGCCTCTCCCAATTACATCACCCTGTCCCATTAGATCTGACAGAGAAGGCATGTTGCAGATACCATCTGCTACTGTCAGGCCTAGCCCAACAATGACATGGCACAATGCTGCCAAAATTCAGTTCTTTATTTGCTTACATCATATGGACTGAATCTTGCCAATCTAAACTATACTACCATAATCTAATAGATATTCTCTGGGAGTTCTAGAGAATGGGTATCCTAAATCTCTACCTTTTTGCATGATCCAGCTCCAGATTCTGCAGATCAACCCCCATCCTTGGAATATGCTGCCTTCTTCCTGGGAACCTGCTGGTTACTGTAACCCAGTGGTTCCCAACCTGTGGTACGTGTACCACTAGTGGTACGCGAGGGCCTTCCAGGTGGTACACAAACACTTTCGGGGTCATGAACGATTTTTAGTTAGTTATTTTTTACTTCACAAAAATGTTTACTGCCTAACACAAGATAATCTGGCAACAATTTGCAACTGTTGCCACACGCCCCCCACCTGGTCCCAGCGGCCTGAGAATCCAGTTGCTGGATGCGCGGGGCCAAAAAAGAAACGGTACAATTATGGAAATAAAGTGAATTTAGTTTCTCTGGAACCAGGTGGTACACGGCGACTGTAAGGGACCTCCAAGTGGTACTCGATCACAAAAAGGTTGGGAACCACTGCTGTAACCCATCACATTTGGACTTAAATTTGGTGGCACCCAGGAGGCTAGCTTTCTCAGCTGTGACACCCATCTTATGAAACATTCTTCCCTCCCCACCCCAAGTCGGATTAGGCTACATCCCTGTAAATGTTTCAAAAGTCCCTCAAGACTGATTATGACACCATGCCCAGGGCTTCAGGGAATCAGAGACATTGTAGTATTATTTACTCTGTCCATGCCTTGTAGTTTGTATATTTGTTTGTATATTTGTAATTTGTATATTTTTAATTTTTACAATATTTAATATTTAATAATGATTTTTTTAAATTATATAATGATTGTTCTTATATATTTGTTGTTTTATTTAATTGTGTCCTGTCCAGGGTCACTTCCTGTGAGAGGGGCAATGATATAGATTTGATCAATAAATAAAGCAGATTAGGATTATATTGTCAATATAATTAGATATGTTTCAGTGTATTATATTTTTATTGTTATACCTGTGCCTTTGAACAGCCAGCAAGCCATTCTGTTCTCACAACCATCCATAGGTTTAAGACAGCATATATGTGGAACTGAATTATTCTTAGGCAATGGAAAAGTGTTCTCAAGAAACCAAGTTGACTGGAGTACCCAATCTTGTCACTGAAGTGGGGAACATATCTAAGAAGTGGACATGTCAGTGGGGAATGAGAAATATTGACATCCATCCATCCCTGTTTTATTCTGACTTCATCAGAAACTGTAGTAAACTGCAGTATTATAAATATGTAACCTGGAGAGAAAAATAAAATTGTCTTTTATATGCAGAAAGGTTTGGTGCACACTTTAGATAATTCTTTCATTTCTAGGTTCCCTTAAACCTATTTCTGTGCCATGAAAATCTTAATTCTATAAATGCTGCTGGCTTTTTTTCGTACAAAAAGTCCTCAGCAGATAACTCTGGTGTGACCCACCCAGAGTCATTGAGAGGGAGTGGGCAGCTGTATATATTTTCTAAATAAATACATTTGCAATATTATTTTTGCTTTACATCTATATACCGTATTTTTCGGAGTATAAGACGCACCGGAGTATAAGACGCACCTTAGTTTTGGGGGAGGAAAACAAGGAAAAAAGGTGATATACACTGTTTGCTGTGTATTTCTGTGCATGTGAGCCTGACCCATAGAAATAGCAAAGAATTGGAGAAATGTACATAATGCCAGAAAGTTTTCTTAAATGTAATCACACTAACTCCTCCCAATTATTTAAATAGATCTATTTAAACTAGGGTTTAACTCAGCTGCCTTAACTTAACACTAAACAGGACACTGTTACATTTCAGATTATACTTTTACAGATCTTTAAATTTGATGAGGCTTTCTGGAAGTATACATTCTCTGCTATTTAAAAGAAGATACAAAAGCACTGGGCCTCTTCAGAGCAAGCATTTATTTTAAAAAGCTTCTTCATTTTATTAAGTTGTCTAGAACAATAATAAAGCAGTCTTTAAAAAATAAGTCTAATAATTTGAACACTGCAAACATTTATAGTTATTAACTTATCTCTTTCCAGTTTCAGCAGTCCAACATTGCCAGCAGTTCACATTCAGGCAATTTGTCTCATTGCAGCTACGGTAGTTAGTTTCATTTTAGCACATGGCTTGCAAGCCTGTCAGCTGTGGGTCGGGAGGTAGATAATCACTTCCTTGTGCTATTCAGGCTCTGCTCTGTTTGCTGCAAAAAGGTAAATTGCTGAGAGGTAGAGGCCAAAGGGTGGGGGTGGCTGGGTGGGGCTACATTCGGTGTATAAGACGCACCCAAGTTTTCACCCTCTTTTGGGAGGGTAAAAAGTGTGTCTTATACTCCGAAAATACAGTAGTTTATGTAGTTTACAAAAATTAAATAGAATGCATGTAGTGTATATGTACTTCAATAGTTTTTACAGAAGCTTCCACCAGAGTATGTTTGAAGATTTTGCTGCTAGGATAAAGAAAGCAGGACAACTATTAAACTCTGTAACAGAGAGAACCAAACTAAGTGTATGACAACTTATTTGATTGGTTTGAAGTCACTGAAATCTGTAGTTCAACTCAAAATGGCTAAGGTTTGTCTGGAGGACAGGAGTATTTTTGTTCACTCCTGCTCTCCAGATGCTTCTATCCAAAACCTTCATAATCTGTTGCCATTGGTATGTTGGCTTGAACTAACAGAAATTTCAGACTGCCCAACAACAGTCATCCATTAGGAGAACCAAGTCAGATTCACTACTAAACTTGCAACAACTGCAGTGATTGGTGCCATAACATCATGATATTGGTGAAACGGACTTTCAGATTTGGAGGTTTACTTTGGCTCATCATTTGGCTAAGTTTAAATGCTCAAAAATTTAGGGAAAATTACTCCACCCCCCTCAATTTCCAGGTTTCCCCCAACAAAAGTTGTTTGTGATATCAAACTATAGTTAATGCTGGTTTTTTTAAAATGGAAAAAGATACATAGAGGAGAGTAGACAGCTAAAATGTATAAATTGATGACATTAACATTTTGAACGAATATCGTGATTATTGAATAATAGAATGATGCCATATAATTGTTTATCATTACAAGTTTTATGATGAGTTATATTTGTTTTTCCATATTAAATATATCTGATTGTGAAGAATTGTTTAGATTTGTGTATGACACACTGGTGTGTGATTAGTTATATACAATGGCTGGGCACACTTGGAAAGTAATTAGATAAAAGGTCTTTGAATCCCTTTGTGAGCATGAGATCAGCACTTATCTGCTATTCATTAAAGAAGGTCATTTTAAAGCTTCTGAGCAATGCTAAAAGTTGTAGTTGCTTTAAGAAATCCCCTCATTAAAATTAAAGCAATTCTTAAGTACAAGTTGTTTTTAAAAGGTAAACAGCTGGATTAATTTTGATCCTGCTCTAAGGATATAGAAGGAAATTTGATTTAATAGTGACTATGTTTGCATGTAATGCTGAACTATGATTTAGTTGGGATGATGCTTTAGGAATGCAGATAAAATGTTGGACATAGATGAAAATCTTTCTTGCTGGGTCCAGCTAGAAGGAGATTCTTGGCAAGTTTAATTTGTTTCAAATAATTTTTTTTGAATAAGAATTTGTATTTTGTTTAACCAGCTACTTTAAAAAAAATTTAATATTGATTTGTTTCAACTTAACTGAAATTTGTTTTAAACCAGGGGATTAATCTAAAATTATTTAAAAGTCAAGCTAAATTAGGTGAAAGTCATCCTTTGGGTGCATTTAAAGAAGAAAGACTGGGGAAAATAACACTATCAGAAAAATAATCTAAAATGTGCAGGCAGTCCATGGTTTGTAATCTGCATATAGTCCTAAACCCTTCAAATTCATGCCAGCAAAATTCAGTATGATATTTAGAAATAGGAACACTTTTTAACTGTAAACATACTGTATATTTAATACTTTAAAAGGGCTATAGTTACTGTTGATAGTTGCCTTACGTCCTTTAGCCTCTGAAAACAGAAAAAACTCTAATCTATCATAGTAGAAGTATTTTTGTTACATTTTCCTTAATATAGTGAGTGAATTATAAAGCCTTGAATGCTATGGAAAGTTTTATTGTTGTTGCTTGTTGAATTTTGAGTAGAGAATTTCAACTAACAATAATAAAAATTAGAAGTTCTAGCTTTATTTTACATAAAAGGAGATACATATTACTACCCCATAAATTAAATGAATTTAAAAGCAGCCAGCAATTGGGAACAGTTTTCAAACGGTAAAAAAGTTCTCCATTCAGTTTTTAAAATTGTAAGGAAACACTTTGAGGGGCATGTTAGCCATATTTTTAAAATATCGGTTATCAGACCATAGAATTAGCACTAGAGGAATTATTATTTTTAAAAGGCCAGGCTTCCAATCCCTATATTTTTTTGCTTCTCAAAATGTGTGCATTTTCAATTTTATATTCTGCCTTTCCATTAAATGTAGGGTTTTGCACAGCCAACAATAAATGAGAGCTTCCACTGTGTTTATTTCAAACTTTTATAAGACCATCTAATAAAATCACATCACTAAGAAAGAAAAAGCAAATCCTGGATTAAAACTTTTTTGTGCTTGGATGGCAAACACAAGTTTGAATAAAGGATGCTGTAATAGGTTGTTTCTTAACACCCCTTAACAATCTTAAGGATAAATTCTCCTTTCATATTGCTATTAATTATGCCTCTGATAGTGGTAAAACATTTATATTTATAGTCATTCTTAGAAGTGACCAGCAACTGATGAATTTGTTGTAGCAAGAAAATTGAAACCAGTCACCAAATGATTATCATATTTTGGATTAACTAAAAGTTTTCAAACCTTTTAAATATCAGTGTGCTTCCTTTCAAATACTTTAAGTGAAACGTGGGTTGATATAGCTTCTCAAAGAACAAAGGAACATATATTTAAGAAAAAAAGAGACATATATTTAGGCATTAGACTTAGCTGTGGAAGTAGATTGTTGTCCACCACCAAAATTTGGGCAGGCAGATTAAGGATTAATTCACCCAAACTCTGAATCAGTTCATTCAAAGGAAATATTACCCAATTAAGTTTATGGTTACAGTACATACAGTTGCATTAATTATCAGTTTCTCATTGGTGATTCAAGTATTTCCTAAATCATGCTGAATGCTAATTTAATGCTTAAATGCATACAAATGTTAGTTGTATATTAAAAATCTTACTACAAAAGATACATTTTTTTCAAGTTGTTACCTTTCCCCACCCCAATTGCTGCTGCAATTTCAGTCCAGAAAGCCAAGGTTTTGTGCACTTTTGTACAAGGATTATTTAGTTTTTGAGATAATAACAATGTACTTATGGGATATTGGATGTAGATTTTCTTATAAGATGTAAATATTTATTTTTGTAAAATGAAATCTATTTCTTTTACATACTACTGTCAGAAACTTTTTTTTAAAAAAAGATTGAAATATAACTTGTAATTCACAGCTTTTTAAAAAAAATTATCTTGAGTGTAGGATCAGTATTTCCCAAGTGAGTCTATTAAGAGGCTAGCATTGAGTTTATGTATTTTAAATTATATACCACTATTTCAAAAATTAAATAAGATAATATATTCTAGGTCTGCAACCCACCAAAGGCTATTTGGCAACTGTGCAAGAATATTCTGCTGAAGTGATAGAAAAACATGGTAAGTAAAATAGTTATATCTTGATTACTGTATTCCTAGTGGCAAAAATAACTGCACTTACTAAATCTAACTTATAGAAATATTTACACAGGTATTTATGATCTTCAGTTGCTATATCAATTATGTAATATACAAGTATCTATGGAATGTAAGTATTTGCCTGTAATAATTGTAAAAAGGGAATGGTATAGTTTGATAGCAGCTCTACTTGAATGTTATATGCCAATTGTTTATGGAGAGAATACAAATTGAGCCATTTTTCTTTTTAGTTTAACTGTTCAATGAACTTTCATAACACAAAAATGGATTTCATACATTTTGTATGTCTAAAATGTATGGTCATCCATCTGTTATGCTTTTTGTTCCAATACTTTATTTGTATACTAAAAATATTCCTGCTTGTTTCCTAGGAATAATGCTAAAACTAATTTTATGACTATTAGCTCTAATTAAATGAGTTGTGGTCTACTTTTACAACAATAAAAAGCCATCAAGCTTCTTTGTAGTTCAATTTGTTATATCTAAAAAAATGCATGCTGAAACTGAAGCACGATGTTTGCTGAAGGGAAGTTTCTAATACACAGTTTTAAAGAATCATTTAGTCTATTTTTCTACATAAGAGCTTATGGCTCTTATGAGTATCATGTTTTCTACTAATATTTCTATATTGCTAGCAATTTATTTTTCACTAAAGACTTATTTTACCTGAGGCAAAAGATATAATACAACTAATTCAATTATACCTCTCTTCTCTGACCAAAATTTTGGATTCTAAATGCAGCCTCTATATTGAAAAAGTCTGTGCTTTTTGTAACTGCTGTTTCCAACCCAATGCAACTGCAACTGCTGTTTCCAACCCAATGCAAATAAACAAAGTTGTGGTCTTTCCAATTGGATTCCCATACATATATGTATAGCAAAATACAAGAACCTGGCATTCTATCTATATAGGCACCCAACCAGAAGCATATGTATTTATAACATTTTCCATAATCTACGGTATACAAACAAAGCTGATCCATTTAGATTATTAAAGCAGCAATGTCTTTTACAAGGCTTACACAACTGTTCAGAAATTGCTCCCAACTCTAACCCCCCAACTGTCTCCTCATGACTTCCAATGCATAGTCACTTTCCTTCATCCATGCAAAATCTGAAGACCGTTGCTTTGTTTGCACTTCAATGTATTGTGATGCATCTCTTTTATTGCACAGCCATAATTTGTGAATGCCTTAAGAAAATTCTTGGGATTCGAGCCAACTTAATTTTTTATTTAAGAAAAACTAAATAGTATTATCAAAGGGCAGGTCACGTCACTTTACTCCATCTTACAGTGTTGTCACTATTGAGCTGTTTTACTCGGTAACTCTGTAGAGTTTGATAGCCTGAATAGGCAATACTTTACAATTTTTTAATCTCTGCTTTTTGATAATCCCACTTTATAACTGGTTTATAGCTTATAGTATTCTAGCTTACAAAATGTTTTAAATTGTTAAAACAATTTAAAACCAACAATTAAGAATTCTATATTAAAAGCAATAAGGTAAGGTAATAGAAACGTATAAGACATCGTCTGGTTCTGTTTCAGCAATGGATGTCTTCAGTTGGAGAGAAGAAAGCCAATGGGAGGCCTCAGGGTACTGTGGGTACGAGTATTGCTGAATAATCACTGGCTGATAGCGACATGACAGAGTAGAAGATCAGCCTTACGTTTGATATCAGTGAAGCCAAACTGCAGGAAACAATTGACAAGTAAGCTTGAAACTACTGCAAATATGTGGGAAGAGTCAAAGCATGTCAAACTGTATTGCCCTCTTTTAATATTTTTTGAAAGTAATAGAACAATATGAAACTATGGTTATCAAACTTTACCATAGGGTAAAAAGAATGCTGTATATCTTGTTAATGAAAACTCAGCAAGTTGCATTGAACTACCTATTGCCAAGTCTGCAGTATGCAGTCACTGAATTCATATTCTTATGATTTTTATTATGTACCTAATTTTTTATATATTCCTTGAATCCCCATTTTATATCAGTGGGGATGCAGTCCATTGACAATGTCATTCTGATTAGTGGTTTAGCATTTTATCTGCTAGTGCACTCATAATATTTACTTAGCTAGCTCACATTTGTGAGATGGGTCGCCATGTAAATCAATTCAATATTTTAAAAGACAAGTCTGAAAAAAGATAGAAAATTCATGCCAATCCCATGATTGGGCCTGAAGCTCTGTCTCATGTTATTAGAAAAACTGTGATTCTAGATCAGAGGCAGATGACCTCTAGAGGCCTGACTACAACTACTATCATCTGTAATCTTTAATCATACCAGTTGGGTTGATGGAATATTCACAAATGATGATCAAAATTTGAAAATGTGTGTGTTATTTGTAATTTATTCATCTATTGAGCTTAGGATAAATATTGAAAATGGAGCCTTTGCAAATAAATATTTTCTGCCACTCTGATTTTACCCATCAAAAATCCATCTTTCACTCACTTATAGTGATTTTGAGACCAAAAAATATTCCATTGTAGACATGGAGAACAATATTGTGCTCTGCTGCACTTCTAAGTTGACTTATACGGGTATTCCTTGCTTAACAAATCATTAGGCCTGTAACACTCGCTCAGTGATGTGGTCATTAACGCACAATGTCATGTCACCATATTGACATACAATAGTAGTTGCAACAGTTCTGGTTGCTGTCATTAAGAAAATCCTACTTGGTCATTAGGTATGATGTCATATGATCATTATTTGCACCTTCCTGCCAGCTTCCTGATTGACTTTGCTTGTGGAAAGCCAGAAGTAAAGGTTGCAAATGGCAATCATGTGACCATAGGAAGCTGCAATCATAATTGCAAGCCAGTTGCCAGTGCCCGAATCGTGAACATATAATTACGAGGACATTGTGATACCGGTAGCTTCTCCAGTAAAAATAGGGTTCAGCTCAATTCTAACAAAATAAAAAGATTTTTTTTTTATCCTCCTGTCCAAAGCCAAAACATATAAAACTTAAGAAAGTGCCTATGCTGAAACTCAAAAGACAGCTGTTTAACTACTATTCTTTTTCGTAAGGAAGGTTTTAATTTTATTAGAAAAGGTCTTCTTATACCAATAAAGCTAATTCTTTAGATATAAGGAGGAATTTCTTGCAATGAAAAATAAAGAAAAAAAAAACAAGAGAATTCACACTCAGTGATTTCCACAAGGGATCATCAGTTCAGTCATCTTAGCTAAACCAGTTATTACATTGCAGAAGGTCCTGGGTTTTAGTGTGTGTCCACAATTCTTTGCAAGGAGTCTGCATTGAAATAAATCATTTGAGTTTACTATTCAGATGTTGATAGGCAGACTCTTAATCCTTCATCTTCTCTTCTGAGTACTATTCTGTTTTATAGAACATGAAGCTAGCCTCTTTAGGCTTTATTGCATAGTCAAGGAAAATGTTCATCTCTAGCCAGAAAATCACAAATCAGTTGATGACTAAAGTCACCTTCGTAACCTTTGGTACAAACTGGAAGCAAACTGATTTCAGCAGTTATATTGCTGTACAATAGAGTCTCTGTGGAGTGGACGGCATACAAATGCAACTAATAAATAAATGGGATTATGCAGGAAAGCAAAAGTTAATTGTCATGTATTTGAACCTCTTTATATGGTGTCAACTTACAAACGCTTTAGATGGCATTACTGGATCATAGCAATGACTAGGTCTCTTTTACATATTTGTGTACCAAAAGGAGCAGGCTTCAGATCTTTATAGAATTTTGCAGATATGAAATGTTGAACTAATCATGTTTTCAAAATGACTTTTGTCAGGAATGGCTTTTTACTGACCTGACAAATATTCTTGAACAATTTCAGAGTTGATTATAGAAGTCAAAATAGCTCTTAAAAACTGAACTATGGGGGGGAAGGGATACAAGTATATACATTAATTACCATATGTTTATTTATTTAGCACTGTTAAGCCTATGCTTGGCTCAGTACAAGAGGACTGGCGAGAACGTATTTTTAATCAACGACACACAATTGTGATCACCCCAATGTCACCGAATGGCCACAGCTTGTAAAAGGTAAATTCCAAGATAAAGCAAAACTTTTATAAAACAAATATTTTAAATACAAATCAACTGCTTTCATAACTATTTAATTACTAAACTTTAGGAGGACACTATCAAGGCAAGTAAATTAGAGATGACAATCCCTTTTTGTATAATTTTGAATGTTCGTGATAATATTTAAAATACTATCATTTCAGAATTACCATTGGAAGATACTTACCTTGGTCCACCATATAGTTGGTGGAACCCACCACTGTCTAAATCTGTTTGAACTTTTTTTAAAGAGAAAAATCCTTCATATAACAAACAAATTTTATCTTTTGCTTTAAAATTTTGTTTTGTTAGGAAACTTGGTAATCTTGCTAAATGCAGCAAACTTGCATACCTTTGCTTTTTCTTTCCTAGGGAGTTACAGTGGAGGTAAAAGGAGTGGCTTGCAGAATGGAGAAGTTGCTCCGAGGGTTTTTGGAAGTGAGCCACCATTTGAAATTGCTAGTTCATGCTGCAGTGTTCAGATTAGTGGGTGTGTGTTGTGATCACATTTTCTGCAGTATAATTCAGGGCTGAACATTTAAAGCATTTGTGATAAAATTATATTAAATACATAACAACTAAAAAGGTTTGCAAGTGCTTTATGCTGAACATTTGATTGCTTTGTAGTTCTGTAGTTCTTTCTGGATTACTTAATATAACAAAATTTTTAGAATTTCAAAGCTTTCATACAAATGCCCTGCAGGAAACATTGAAGCTGATCAGCATTAATTTGAACAGTTTTTATAAAATCAATAATTTTACATTTTTTGATGATGAAAACCAGGTCAGCTATGTTTCTGAAAAATTTTAAAAGACAAACAAAACAAAACACTTGTTTTGTAACATGGAAATTATTTTTCAGCTCAGTTGATACTTACGGACTAACAAGAAAAATAAATACATCTTTGAATCAAGGGTATATTTGATGCTCCGTGGAAAGAGGTTTTGAAGAAGTATTTAGGATATAAAAATAAAATGTCTATATATATATACAATACCCTTATTAGGCCAACATAAATAACACAAAATAGTTGCTATACTTTTGTGTTCTCCAGTACTCTTCATCAGACTAAGTATTGAAGCAGGAAAAAGGGAATATTATGGCCAATAAATCACGGAATACACATATATTCCAAACTTGAGTTTGGAAGACTGTATACTTAAATAAGAATCTGCTGGTGCTGTTTAAAAAGCTGAAAATTAAGATTTATTTATTAATTTTATAGGTCATCCAAATCCACCCCAGTTTTGAATTTGAAATGTCCAATAAAATAAAATAATATTGGTATGCTAAGTCATTGACTCAAACATGACCCAAAGTCACATTTAATCCTAGTGAGTTATCTAGGAAGGACCTCAAGGGTTTTACATTTCATCTTCCCTTCAGCATTGAAATTGAGCCCTGGTTTATGGCAAACCATTGTTTGTTGTTTACAGCTGGACCGAAATTGTTATTTAGGAGACACTAACCAGATCAATGAGAATGAAAGGTTAGTTTTTATAACTATTAAAAATTAATTTTAAACATCAAATCAAATTGTTGGAATTTTGGAGCTCATTTTATCCAAAAATATACCAGTCACATATACATCATCATATTATTTCAGAAATCTCAACATTTTTTTATTCTGTTCAGAATGCTTCTGGATGACTTTTCTTTCTCACTTTTAGTGTTAGATTTAACAAACTTTTCAAAGTTTTAGTAGTTGCCCAAATAGATCCTAGTTTCCATTATATAGATATTAACAATTTTCACCATGTGATACACAATACTTTTGACAAGCTGGAGCTATCTACCATTGAATAAAACCGTAGGCAAAAGTATATTAATAATGAGTTTTCTGTTATGTCTTAAAAAGTTATTTAACATGATTCTCCTTGCTAAAGAATGTGTCATTTCTAGTTCTAGCCCCTAAAACCTTAAAGGCAAGACAAAAAGAGGAACCCAAATAGACAACAATAGCAATAAACAAAATGTTTTAAATGTGAAACACCTTGCATGTGAAATTGGCTGTTTTTATCTTGATTTGCACTTGAAACAGCTGTCCCACATTCGAAACATTTTATATATTCCTAGGTAACAAATGTCATTGCTTCAGCTGTAGTACTATTCAAATAAACAGTTCGGCTGAACTTTGCCTCAAATAATGACATAATATTTGTATAATCCAACTAACGTTCATGAATCTGAAGCTTTGCAGTTGAGAAGAGGAAAATTGATATATTCTGAAATTTAATCTCCATACTTAGAGGTTTTCATTAGCTCTTTTTTTTACAAGTTTTATTTGCCTTATAAAACAATATTTAAAGCAGTTAATTGTAAGCAATATGACCAGAGCTTGTATTTATGCTTCTCCTGGCTGTAGGCATCCTTATTTGTAAACATCTTTCCTATGAAAACTAGGTATTAGTGAAGCATTAACATCACATAATATAGAGCCATATCACATTCTTCTTACCTACATGCAAAGTTGCTTAAGTTTTTATTTAAACATTTCAGATCACCAGGAGAACCTCACTCTGAAAACATTGAAACTAGCCGAATGTAAGTATAAATAGCATTACTAAAGAATGCATTTGGTATATTGTGTGTTTAAGCCAGATGCAACATCAGGGTTGTATTATGGCAGTTTTGTAACAGCTACCTTTAAATTGTATTTCAGAGAAAGTACTCAATACTGAAACCTTATAGGACTGTATTCAACTTTATCTAATGGGGTGCTGCTTATGCAACAGAGCTTTCCTTGAATTTCCTCTTCCTTGAATTTTGTGCTCCAAAATTTATTCCAGAGAGTCCCCATGATGCTGGACAAGATTTGAGAAATGGAGGAGTGGGTATAAATTCAGCCTCTTCTTCTAATTGGAAAGCTTGTTTCTCCCAGCAGAATGACAGAAATAATGCCCATAATAATTAAGGATTATTATGGATAATAAGGATATTAAGGATCCTAATGTGCTATAAAATCCAGCTTTCTGAAAATTATATTTTCAAATATAATACCATAGTTTAGTGCTTGAATAATATTCAATGTCCCATTGAACCCTATTAACTAAAAGTATACAATTTATTAGGGCTTATACAAGTCCTCCTAAAGAGGCGCAAATCTCCTTTTGAAGGTTCTGCACAGTCCTACAGTTTATACATATGTGAAATATTTGTGTACAGTTTCCTACATCAGATTGTTTCAAAATGATGTACATGTAGTTAAATAGGCAGCCGTTACATTACTTCGTAAGTGGAATAACATATTGATAGTCAGGCACCCCCTTGGAAGTGTAACCACTGCATTCTGTATTAGCTGCAATCTTAGGAATACAACATGGCTAGCTTCAGATGAAGTGCCTATGGTAGTTTTGGTACTGTTAATTTTCCACCTTCAAACCAGTAAGGTAAGCTGTTTTTAAACAGCCATAGTTTCCTACTACTCACTATGTGCTACTACAATTGAGCCGTGTCCTGGTTTTTTAACCATAACTTGGATATTTCCAAACTTTTGAAGCTTGAGGGGCATTTTAGTAACGTCATACATAAAACTATTAACAACGCACCCTTAAAATTAAAAGAAGAAAAGATCATGGTAAACTGCATCATAAAGAAAACAGTTTTTTAAAAATGACTGAATTTTTTTTATCCAAAAAAGTAATTTAAATAGAACATATTTCAGACTTCCATTGCTGCAGATTTAGCAACAATATAGATTTAGTCTTAAAGTATAAAGTTAAATTTAAGGTGTTGTACAATTCAACCTTGATTTAACTGATTGTTTTGGGAGAAAGGGGTCCATTAAACGCCAGTGCCTCTTTAATTCATGTGTATATAAACGGCATAATTTGAATAATGATACAATTGATATTTTTGTCTTCCATCAAAAGCTTCTCAATATCCAATAAAATAATGGCTGCTGGATTTTCACTATTTGGAGTTTAAAATAACTTAATTATGAATCTAATATTATCATAAGCTTAATGGCTTAACAAATCCAGTTTATACAGATTTGTCAGAAAAACAAGCTGTAACCAACAAGTAAGGTCGCTATTAAAATTGTAGCATTCAGATAGATTAGAAAACAATTATATAATTGCACTATATGGTTGGGTTCTTGTCAAGCTTAAGGTAAGCTATAATAGTACCCTCATTGAAGGTAAATCATGGGACTGTCTTTGAAAAAGATAAACCAAGCTTGCTTTGTGTATCATCAATACACTCTACCCAAATTTTATAAAATTAATTACAAACACAGTTCCTGAGACAGAACATCTCAGTTGTTGTAGAAAAGCATCTTTGTCAACATCTGCTGTTAAAAATGTGCAACTACATAATTTAGAATGTATTTCTTAAAAACAGTTGATCTAATACCTGTTTTTATTTGCTAAAGTGCATCTAATAGAGAACTACATGGCTTAATTGTCTAAAAATTACTGAAATTCTCTTCCTTTTTTAAATATTGTTGCATGATAAAATGCAATAAAAATTCTATTTCAGAGCCATTGAGCTTCCTAAGCTATAATTAGCAGAAATTAAATCCGTATCCCTCAGGAGCATGCCTAAAGCATTGCCAGTACTTTAATTTTCTCATCCAGAGATTTAACTTTAAATGTTTCTTCTTTAAGAAGCATAAATATTAATATGCCAATGAATAAATGCTTTTGCTGTCTCATGCCAAAAGCAGTTTTCTGTTAGTACAAAAGAATGGACTATCTCATATTTCATTAGTTTAATAAATTGTTCATTATTTAACTGAGATTCGGTTATAATCTATTTATATTCTAAATAGCTATCAAATAAAATCAGTTTCATTGGTACACAGTTAGAAATAATAGCGTGTTTTAATTTTAATGTGTCACACTTTAGATACTACAAAATGAAATGCCAGGAAAAATATATTTTCTCCATAGAATAAAAGAAAGCTAATTCATAGTGGGCATGGCTGTTAGAATACCAAAAATCACATAATATTTCAAACCATAGAATATAATTTGACTCAGGTTTGGACAGAGAAGAGCCGAGGTGGCGCAGCGGTTAGAGGCAGGTACTGCAGGCCACTTTAGCTGACACTGATCCGCAGGTCAGCGGTTCAGATCTCACCGGCTCAAGGTTGACTCAGCCTTCCATCCTTCCGAGGTAGGTAAAATGAGGACCCAGATTGTTGGGGGCAATGTAAATATACATTGCTTACTGGTGTAAACCGCTTAGAGAGTGCTTGCACTGTGAGGCGGTATATAAATCTCACAAATAATAATAATAATAATAATAATAATAATAATAATAATAAATAATAATAATAATAATAATAATAATAATAATAATAATAATAATAATAATAATAATAATAATAATTTGATTCAGAACTCTTGTACTGTAGTTCTAATAAACCACTGACGTGCATACAGATGTTCAAAACAATTACAAGTACCCTTGCTTAATAATATTTGTTCAGCAGCTATTCAGAGTTACAGTGCAACTGAATAAATGGTAGTTATACCCATTTCTGGCTATTGCAATGCTTCCAGAATCAAGTGATCAAAATTTGGGCGCTTGGCAACCCAACTGCACTTATGACCAAAGAGTACTTCAATTCCTCCCACCCATCTATCTCCCCCCCCATCTCTGCTCTTTTGGCTGTCTTAACACTTCACTGCCTCTGTCTCCCTATACTCCAGGAAGAAAATGGTGAAAGTCTGTTAGGGTGGCAAGGCAAGAAGAGCCAGAGGACAGAGCGGCCAAAAAGGCAGAAATGGGAGGCGATAGATGGTGGGGGATGTTGAAGAGGACCCAATCTCTTCCCTTACTTAGGTTAATGACAGAAATTGCTAAGCAGTGTGGTAAAATGACATCACTGCATCACTTAATGGTAGAAAATCTGATTCCAGTTACCATAATTAACAAAGACCTACTTGTATGTATTTATTCCAGAGAATGGATGCAGTAATGCTAAGTGGTTTTTAATCTAACTTTAAGTACAAGTAGTCATTGGGATTGGGTTATCACGTCCAAGGAGAGCCAGTGGAGACTGCAAGTATGGGGTTCTATGGGCATGAGAACAAATGGGAACAACATACCAGAGCAATTTGCAACATCTTCCCTGCTGGCTTCCCAAATGATTTTCCTTGTGTGAAGCCAGCAGGGGAATTCATAAATGGTGATCACATGACACAGGGATGCTATGATGGCCAGAACTTTGAGAACTTGTCATACTTCCATTTTTTTCAAAGCCACCATAACTTTGAACAGTTACTGAACAAATGCACATAAGCCTGTATTAAAAATTAAGATAATCAAAAATTATCTTCATCTGATATTTCTTCTTCAGAAACCAATTTAGAAAATCTAATCCCACATGGTGGCTCAGTGGCTAAGACGCTGAGCTTGTCAATCAGAAATGTCAGCAGTTCGGCGTTCAAATCCCTAGTGCCGTATAACGGAGTGAGCTCCCGTGAATTGCCCCAGCTTCTGCCAACCTAGCAGTTTGAAAGCATGTAAAAATGCAAGTAGAAAAATAGAGACCACCTTGGTGGGAAGGTAACAATGTTCCGTGCGCCTTCGGCGTTTAGTCATGCCGGCCACATGACCACGGAATCGTAATCAGACAGCTCTGGCTCTTCGGCTTAGAAACAGAGATGAGCACCGCCCCCTAGAGTCTGGAACGACTAGCACGTATGTGCAAGGGGAACCTTTACCTTTAATCCCATGCTTTATTGCATTTGCCATTTTTAACTTTTATCTTTTATTTATTTTATTGTAATTTCTTTGATTATTGTTGGGCACTGTAGATGTTTAGCCTGGATTTGGCATTTTTATTGTTCCCACGCACCTAGGATAGGCAGATGCTGTCTGGTGATGTTAAAGGTATTATGACAAGATATAAGCTCTTCCAAGTAAAGATGTCTTTTGCAATTGACAGGTGGTGATTTTGTCTTTATTGTTATCATATGCACAACAATGTGAAATTACAGCTGCCAGTTCTTTAGCTGGTGTTGATCTTCCTGCACATACTGTTCTTCTCAAGAACTTGGGATGTTGTTGTAATGTATCACCGTAATTTACTGTATGTGCAGACCCAAGCAATGTGGCATTTTGTAATTGTCAGAAGGAAATTTTGTCAATGTGCATATTTTCTAAGTGTCATCCAAGATTTTTTGGTATGGTACCTGTTGTTGTTGATTTAATCTTCAATTTGATTCTGACTTTACAGTTCAAGTCCTTTACAGGTTCAAAACTTTACAGTTCAAGTCCTAACCAAGGACCCTTTAAGAGCTGTTAAGGTAACATCTGAGTATATAGGCAGTTCCAAGTAAGATGGTTTTTTTGCAAAGTCAGAATATTCAGATCTAATAAGTTAGATCTGATAAATGTCCATGTATCTTTGGGTATCATTGCACATTTGTCAGTGTCATTGCATTTCAGTGTCTCTGCTAAACTCCCCAGTGCTTTTCAGCAGTGAGCTCAATTCAGCTTTTGTTTTTCCAAAGAATTTTAAATCATCCATGTAGAGCTAGTGGGAAATTTTCAAATCCTTTTTAGCCAATTCATACCTCGTACCACCAGCAATAGCATTTCTTTCTGAAACAATCTCATTTCAAGCCTCATCCGGAACAAAATGTATCTGCTTCATTCTCTATGCAAAACCAGGCATCACAGGAACATATGTCATTACGGGCATGACTCACCTAAAACCAGCTATTCTGTGCATGAAATGGCTCATACACAAAATGTTTTATACATCCTAACATCGCATCACTCTCATGTCAGAAGCACCAAGGCGCTTCCAGGTTGAAAAGATATCATCTTTGCCCAGGGGGACACCCATTTGAGGGCTCCTTTCATGTCCCTTGCAGGAGCTGGAGCAAAGAATAGGAGCTCATCTTGTTCCACGGAAGCACTTGGATCTCAAAGGCTGCTTGTCAATCCAGCATCCTACCTATGCGAAACAGTGTATTCCTTACATCAGAGGTCTTCAAACTTGGCAACTTTAAGACTTCTGGACTTCAACTCCCAGAATTCTCCAGCCAGCTATGCTGGCTGGAGAATTCTGGGAGTTGAAGTCCACAAGTCTTAAAGTTGCCAAGTTTGGGGACCCCTTCCTTACATCCTAACATAAAATAACATATTCCAGTAAATCTATATATATAGATGAAGAAATGATAGACATCATGATCTCCGGAACATTTAAAAAATTTTTATTATGCTAAACTTTCATCTGCCCCTGCTGACATCATCAGAGTTTAAAATCCCCATTGAAGAGATGCTTGCTTTTATGTAATGCCGGATCGATTTAGTCATTGCACGTGTAATAGGCCCACACCCTTGCCTCCCTCCTATAATTGGCTTAGTTGTTTTTGCCTTAGTCATGCTGATAAGGTGTGATTTCTGTTGCCTCTTTCCCCATTGTGTATTGCCTCTTTCTCTCCCTGGGGGGTAAAGCAGGGCTATCAGGCATTGCTTTGAAGGTATTTCTCCCGGCTCCCTCCCCCTCATTACTACTACTCTCCCTTTCAGGCACACAAGTTGCCTTCTCTAAATACATCAGTTTTGCCCATGATCTTGTAATAGGTCTGCGTTGTTCTACACACACACACACACACACACACACACACACACACACACACACACACACACACACACACACACCGTCCCTCTCGTTCTGATGATGCTCTACCATGCTCTCTTACACTCGGTTAGGGTTTGTCACACCTTCATTGGTCCAATCTCAATCTTCATCTATAACTACACCTGGAACTGGCATTTTTAGGACAATTTGGAGAGAGAGAGAGAGAGAGAGAGAGAGAGAGAGAGAGAGAGAGAGAGAGAGAGAGAGAGAGTGTAGTATCTGGAGGTGAACAAAGAAGGTGGTCTACAAAAATGATCATGCTATACAAAACTCAGTTTAATGTAGTGGCTAAGGTACTGGGTTACAACTGGGTGACTCAGTTCTAGTTCCTACCCCCGCCCCCCTTAGGCACAAAGCCAGCTGTATGACCTTGGGCCTGTTACTCATAGCCCTAGGAAAGACCCAGTGTCAGACCACTCTGAAGTCTTTCCAAGAAAACTGCAGGGTCCAGGAAGTTGCCAGGAGTCAATGACTTGAAGGCGCATGCACACATACCAACACATTTCATAAGTGTGACTAGACCATAGTAGAAAAAAGAAAAACGTGTAGTTGTATCTCATATATACAGTAAAAGAGAAATCACCCCTAGCAAAACCTGAACAGAAGACTTCAGATTTGATCTCGCTTTTTGCAGAAACAGTCCAAATTCTTTGCCTCAATAAATTCCAAATTCCAGCTTTACCTTTGATTTCTGTCTGGAAACAAACTTAACTGTAATACTGTTATTGTAAAATGATACCTGCCCTTAGAGTTGCAACTGTAATAGAAAAAAATGAATATAAAATAAACAAAGCTAACCAAATTCTATGCGGCTTAGATTGTTTCCTTGCTTATGTTATTTTGTTTTGTTCTATGTTATTCTGCTGTTTCAATATTTTTATACTTTATGTAAACTGTCAGGAGTCATGATTGAGCCAGATAGCATAAAAGTAGTATAAATAAATAGATCTGTCCAAGAACTGTAACTGATCTAAATCCAATTTAGTTCTTTGTTTTTGGGGGAATCCATAGTCTCTATGCCACAAAAAAAATTGTGAAATGTCTTGCCAGCCTTAAAGATTGATGATTCTCCTTTTTTGTTTACCATATGAACTTTTGGCATGCTATAAATTACCTAATATTCTTCTTTAGTATTTCCTCGCATGTAAAATCTCATTGTATAAAGCAGACACAAAGCTCTGCATGAGGTTGTTCTGAAATATGTCTTTGGAACTGATTTTAAAGTATTAATATTTTTTGCACATTGAGAAATTATTTTTATAAATGTTTGAACCTCTCCTATTTAAGGGATTTACAATTCTTTTCTTCTTGAAAGTTGAATTGGATCAATCTAAATAGTATTTTTGTTTTATTTAAGAAATGTGTCTAATTATAGGCAAATTTGAAACTTTCTCTCCTGCATAGCATCCTATTAAGCTGTGGTAGTAACATACTAGCTAAGACAAGCCCACTAGAACCTTCCATAGTTATTTGATTAAGGTAAAAAAGCTATTCAAAACAAAGCATTTTAATTATTCTTGTATTCCAGTCTCTCAATACCAATCTTGTTACATAGTAACCTCTCTGTCATTTTAAGTAAAATACAGTACTAAAAATCTGGATATATAGAAGACAGTTGTCTTTACATCCAAGTCTGTCCCAGTTGGGAATAACATAGGCAATCCAGTTTAAAGAAAAATTAGCAGATGAATGATGCTAAGTCCCATACCAGATATTTTCAGACTAAACTCGCATGATTTCTATTATTCATTCTGAAGGAGGCATAGTCTGAAACATCTTAGAAGCATCAGATTGCATACTCCTTGTCACGATGTGAATTTAGATTGTCAGCTGTGTTCATATGCTATACTCTATGGTAATCAAACATTCCTAGCAAAGCTAGCAAAGCAGGCACGTGATGAGTGATCTGCGCATGTACAACATTCCATTGCATTTTTTCTTTTCTTCTGCTGTGATCCTCTCAAGAGAGAGGACGTGTCTTTTAGATTGCAGAGATGTAGTTATTAGGATTTATAGTTTTTATATTCTTTTCTACTGAAATAAATATTTTATTACTTAGACTGTATAATCGGGTTTTATTTGTTAAGAATTGGTTTCCAAGGAAAAAGATCTTATCACCTCTAGCCGTAAATTCTTATCCCAACACTCCTATTATCCCTAGCTTACTACTTTAGTTCCCCCCCCCACATCTCCTGCCAGTATCTTTATCCTGGGACAAGCAGCAGCATTAATGCATTTGGGGGAGTACCAAGTGATCAGGTATATCACGAGAGGATTAATCCTTGTACCCAATCATTCCTTATACTCTTAAAATCAAATGTTCCTTAGTTAATATTGTATATGATTGGGGCATATTTGCTTTTAAAAACGTAGGTCTGCTTCTTGTCTGCTTTGATTTTAAATTAAATTTTAAATTAAATTTAAATTCAAAGTGAGTAGTTTAGAGATTTTAAGAAGCCACAATTACAACACAGTATCAAAACCATGTTTTGATGGTTATTTACAAGGTATAAAGCAGTAATGGTGAACCTCTGGCACGCGTGCCACAGGTGGCACACGCAACCATATCTGAGGGCACGCAAGGCGTTGCCCTTTGTCAGCATCAGCGCCCATGTGTGCACTGGCCAGCTGATTATTGGCCTTCTTTTCGGCCATTTTCACTCTCCCCGGGCTTCAGGAAAGCCTCCTGAAGCCTGGGGATGGTGAAAAATGGCCCAACGGGCCAACTGGAAGTTCGTTTCTGAACTTCCAGTTGGCCCGTTTTTCGCCATCCCCAAGCTTCAGGAGGCTTTCCTGAACCCTGGGGATGGTGAAAAACAGGCCAACGGGCCAACCAAAAGTCCGGAGGCTTCAGTGAGGCCTGTGTGCATGCGCGGGGGGCAGTGCGGGGCTAGGGCATTGCATTATGGGTATAGGCGCACGCGTGCTATCATGCGCGCACACACCCTTTTGGCACCCGAAGGTTCACCATCACTGGTATAAGGTTAGTTAACTGTGATTAGATTTGTTAACTGACAGTCAGATTGGTCTAGTGGCTAAGGCACTAGGATAGAAATTGGAAGACCATTAGTTCGAGTCCTGTCTCAGCCCTGTAAGCCTGTTTGGTGACTTTGGGCCAGTCACTCACTCTCTCAGTATATAGCAATAGCACTTATATACCACTCCATAATGTTTTACGGCACTCTAAGTGGTTTACAGAGTCAGCATATTGTCCCCAACAATCTGGGTCCTCATTTTACCAATCTTGGAAGGATGGAAGGCTGAGTCAATCTTGAACCTGTCAGGAACAAACTTCAGACTGGGGCAGAGTTTGCCTGCTATGCTGCGTTCTAGCCACTACACCACCAAGGCTTCTCAGCCCAACTTACCTCACAGAATTGTGAGGAAAATAGGAGGAGGAAGGTGGTTGGATATATGTTTACCACCTTGAGTTGTTAGTAAAAATAATAAAAGTAGGCTACGAATAAATAAATAAATAAATAAATAAATAAATAAATAAATAAATAAATAAATAAATCTGAATTTTTAGGCAAAGAGATAAATTAGCTCATTTTGGACATATTTTGGGTCACATGTTCTTATCTGTGTACAATCATTACTATTTTGTGTGCTCACAAATCCATTCTGAGCATATAAATCCATATAAATTCATGTGAAATTATTATTGCCAGCTTTATCAAAGATCATCTTCTTAAGTCATCGCTCATTCCTACTGTTCAATCTGCTGATTTTTTAAAAAATTCTCTTGTTGCCAAATATGCAAATTATTATAAAATTAAAATTAATGTACTGCTTTTATAGAGTCATGCATAGTTGAATCAGTAGATTTTAAAGTACAACCATGTACCAATATGTTTGTTTATTTATCATACATACTGTGCACCTCTTTATAATGGATTAAGTCCAGGTATTGCACAAATGGGAGGTTCCTTCTGCTTATGGAAATGAATTTAGTTCAGTAGAATCTGTCATTCAGATAATTAGTTGCTAAAAAGACAGCACTTTTAGTTCGTTCCGTCTCTGCTTGCAGCTCCCAGTTACCTCCATGTTGTTCCAGCAGATTTTTGAAACCCTCAAAGGGTTGCTGTGGAAAGAAGGGATCCCTTTTCTGCCTGCAGCAGTTTGCAGATTTTTTTTCTTGTGTAATTGTGGATCTAATTTCTTGTATCTCAGACAAGATTTGAACAGGGTTTCTTTTTTTAAGTTTTATTCTGAACTTAGAACAGAAGAGATACTTGGAACTTTCTACTGCAACCTTTTAAATTTTTTGTTAGAACAAAGACTGCTAGAACAAATGTTAAAAACCTTTCCAGTGTTCTGACATGGAGAATAATGGGGATGTAAAACACACTTCTTTATTGTTCATCCTAGGCCACTAGAGTAAATGGAATTTACTTTAGTTGCTGACTGCTAACTCTCACCCAACCTACAGACATTTTGGCCATGACAATGTTTGTTTATGCAAAATTAATATCCCCATAGCAAGCAGTGACAGCAAATGCTAAGTGGGGTGGGTAGGTTGAGTTTTGTTTTTATTTTTTTGGGCATGCAGACCTGCACAAATAGTCACAAGTTTGAGTCCACTAATTTGTCAGGCCCAAAACCAAGAATGACATGATTTTTTCCAAGCTGAGTTCTTTATTGTTTTTATACCAATAGACAGAATCTTGCCAGACTCAAGACTCTACTGTCCACATCTACAATATACCCCATGAACTATTAGGGAGGGACTGTCTACCCTCTTTCTCTCATATACAATATTTGTACTGAGTTGCCTCTTACTCCTCTGGAGTCTGGAATGCACTCCCTCCCTTCTGGGAATCCACCTCTTTACTACATTCCATTACAGTAATGAAGCAGCAATAATTGAGTCACTTCAGCATAGCCCATTACAGTAGTAAAATTATGCATACTGGCTTGAGGCTTCTTTATAATGTAAATGTGTGGTGTGCACTTGTATTTAACAACATGACAGCTCAGCATCATAGCAAGCTTATCTATAATGCACATATACTGTAAATGATTTCCAAGAGTTATCTTTCATGCAATTTTAGATTACTTCAGATTCTTTTTACCTGACCCCAGATTGGACTCTACATTACTTTAATGAGTGCCCAAGAATAATAATTACAAATATTAAGGTGGAAGAACTATTGCCTTGGTAGGTAATAGTTAACAATGAATCTAAATGATCATCTGTGATCTCCAATTTATGTCAGGGTCTCCACAAAACAGCAGTCCAGAATGATGGTTCTTAGTAACAGAACCTGTACTTAAAACACTCTCTGTCAATCTCCATGCTTGTGGAGACAGCATCCATGCAAGGGTTAACTCCATCTATTATCCAATCAGGACTGAGTCTGCAAGTAAATGACACGCCTCCTCACTCTGTGACTTTCACTTTTAAGACTCAGTTGGTCCTTGGACATAGACGTGGATTTCAAGAGTTTCCATACTTGTTGCTGGTTTTTTGTACCTGTAACTTTAAGGGAAAATTTCCTTTTGCTCAGAGTGTTTGCTGCTTTAGTGCCGGTGAGAAGGGCTTGCCTGACACCGCCGAAGACCACTCTAGCGGTGGCTGGGCTACCACCTGGTAGTCCTAGCAGGATAGCGTGCATGAGGGGCTCCTCCGCCACGCTGATCCTTTAACACTGATTCAGCCTTCCGCCCACGAGTTTCAGCTCTGCAGCGTCTGAGGCTCCCTGGAAACTTTCTGCAGGTGTTCTGAAGCTGGATTAAGCTTGGAGCGCTGAGTCCATTCTGATCAGCTGTTTTTCGGGTAGCGCACGAGCTCGGCTCCGCAGCTACAGGCATTGAAAGTGAGAGGGGCATACTTTTTTATTGCGGTCGCCATTTTGTTTTTGGCCACCATTTTGCTTTTTTGCCTTGTGAGTGGAGTTTACCTAAGTGCTTGCAGGAACGGGATTAGCCTGCTTGTTGAATACTCCTCGCAGCTCGTTTAGCCTCTGCCTGCGTCTGCAGCTGGCTCATAGCCTCTCCCTCCCCCCTCCTTCCGCCCTCCTTTTTATTTGTGCTTCCTTCCAGGCCTTGTTTGCCTGTGCCATAAATGGAATAAATCAAGATGGCGGACGCCACTTCTTCCAGGGCAGCCATTCTGAGAGGATTTGTCTCCTTCCTCTTCAAGCGGCCACAGTCATTCTGGAGCCACCACTAGGGCCTCCAAGAAGAGGGCAACATCTGGGGAATCTCGGTCATGCCGCTCCCACAGATCTTCCAAGAGGGCAGACAAGCATGCCCAGAATAGGCACAAAGCTATTGAGAAGGTCATAGCCAATGCCCAAATGGCTTCTTCTCACAAGCTTAGTGGGCATCAGGAGCTGAGATCCTCTAGATCTCTCTCTCCCTCTCCCCCTCCTATCCAGAGGGAACAGACCCCTGTGGTCTCTCAAGATGTAGCATTACCATCTTGAGGCAACCTACTTTGGATTTGCCTGACAACAGTGGGGGGGATTGGACCTTGTACCCTCATCCAAGGTCCTCATTACAACAGGTGCATTGCAGTAGGAGTTCTAGAGTAAAGGCCACCTTCACTCCAACCGCTGCAGGCATTCGTTCTGGGGAACAATTTGAGACTTCTGTCCAGGCCAGTATGAGAGAATGGATGGCTGAGGCTATTAAGCAGGGTATAGCTGAGGCCTTACACCAGGGTTCTTTCAGAAGACCGGGTTCCCCCAGGCCACAGGAGCATGGCCAGGTCCTTCCTAGTATGGGGGGGAGGACCAATTTAGAGAGGAGGTTTTGTCTCACTCCTCTGAGCGGGCTGTCTCTTTAGGTGAAGAGGGCAAAATTAGGGAGTTTGATTTGTCTGAGAATGAGGGCCTTCCGCCCGATCACCCTTCAATTGGGGGATTGTTTCGTCCTCAACTTTTTCGATCCTTGCTTTACAAGGCCAAAGCCACCACCCGGTTGGGATCTGAACCTGGCTCCTCTGCTTCAGTATTGAGGTCATTTAATCTGGCTGACACCCTCTGTGGAACCTGCAGTTGAAACAGAGGAGATTCCGGCTCCCAAAATGTTTCTTGATCTGGTTCAACGGCAGTGGTCCTCGCCAGGTTCAGGCCCCAATCTCAATAGCATTGAGAAATGCTTTTACAACATGGAGTCTCGCCTTTCTAACATCTCCAGATTCCCTCTGTTGATGGTCCAGTGGCAGCTCTGGCTTCCCCTTCGGTTACCACTGGGGTCCCAGAGGAGGCCTTGAGGCCTGAGGACATGAGAGCCGAACAATTGCTGGTCAAGGGCCACTTGGCCAGTGCTTGGGTGGTGAAGGCTTCCACGTCTGCCTCCTTTTTTAACAGAGCTTCATTGCTTTGGCTCCGGCAGCTACAGGATAGACTCCCAGCAGATGACACTAGGTCACATCACGATCTCAACAAGGTTATGGCTGCCTTGGAATTCTCAGCTGATGCCATGCTCCATGTGGCCCATTTTTTGGCCAAGGCTATTGGTAGCTCAGTGGCTTCTAGACGTCGGCTTTGGCTGAGGCGGGCAGGCCAATGCCCGTAACAAATGGCATTTGATTTCGGCTCCCTTTTCGGGTTCTTCCTTGTTCGGAGAGGCTTTGGAGCCTCTTCTCATAGAATCCCGAGACAAGCGCAAGATCCTGCCTTCCATTTCTCGCAGATCTGAACCTCGGCCTGTTCCTTACTATCGGCCCTCGTCCTTTCGGGGGCAGGAGGGTGGTTTCCAATCCCAGCGCTACCAACGAGCCTTTCCTCACAGGCAGGGCCAGACTCAGGGCAAGCAGGCCTCCAGGTATCCTCCCAGAAGGTCCTTTCGGGGGGGAAGGGTCACCCTTTCAGATGGTAATTCAGCAGGGGCGTCTGCTCGTCCCATTGGTGGTAGGCTATTCTTTTTCGCCGACCAATGGGAGGAGACTACTACGGACGCCTGGGTCAGGGAGACAGTGCGAGCAGGCCTCTCCCTAGAGTTTCTCTCCTCCCCTCCAAAGATTTTCATTCCATGCCCCATATCTAGGAATAAGTCTAAGAGGCTCCTCATGAATTCTGCTATAAAACATCTGCTCAAAATTTGCGCAATCCAACCGGTACTGGAGGAGCAATGGGGCCAAGGATTCTATTTGCTTCTTTTTCTCATCCAAAAATCCTCAGGAGGCTGGAGGGCAATTCTGGATCTTAAGACCCTGAACTGTGACATTGTTTACCGACGGTTTAGAATGCATTCTCTGCAGTCCATTCTTGACACTGTCCGGAAGGGCGATTTCCTCACGTCAGTGGATCTGACGGAAGCTTACCTCCACATGCCTATTCTCCCCGCCCATAGACAGTACCTTCATTTTTATTACGCAGGGCAGCACTACCAGTATCAAGCTCTGCCATTCGGACTCTCCTCTGCTCCACGGGTGTTTACAAAGCTGGTGGCAGCACTGGCAGGTCATCTGCGCTCACTTCCCATTCGCGTTCAGTTTTACCTCGATGACGGCCAGAGACTTTGAGACAACCATTCGCATCCTCCAGGAACACGGTTTCTCCATCAACAGAGCCAAGAGTCATCTGATTCCCACCACTGGTATCCAACACCTGGGGGCAATCATCGACACGGTCAAGTCCAGGGTATTCCTATCCCAGGAGCACCAATCCAGTCTCAGGGACATGTCGGTATCGCTTTGCGATGCTGCACTTTCTTTCCCAACTTCTGGGAAAGATGATTTCCTGCATTTCCATCGCGCCATGGGCTCGACTCCACTCAACATGTCTGCAGTGGTTCCTGCTTCCATTTCAACGAGCGGGTACCAGTACATCTCCCCTGGTCCCAGTCAAGGTGCTTCAATCGCTGCAGTGGTGGATTTCGGCAGCCAACTCCAAGGGCAGTTTGTTCCGGGAGCCGCATGGTCTGTCATAACAACAGATGCCAACCTGTCAGGTTGGGGAGCTCATTTCCTGTTGCACATGGCTCAAGGTCAGTGGTCCCAGAACGATCTGTTCCACAACATCAACTGGCTAGAACTTCAGGTGATTCATTTGGCCCTCAAGGAGTTTCGGGAGGTGGTGTCCGGTCGCCATGTTCTAGTTCTGACGGACAATGTTGCAGAGAAGGCTCATGTCAACAGACTGGGGGGCACTCATTCCAAGGCTCTCATGTTGGAGGCGTTCCAGCTTGGCCTGTGGGAGGAGAACAATCTTGTGTCCATTCGTGCGGAGCGGCGAACGTACAGGCAGACTGGCTCAGCCAGTCCACGGTGGACCACGTGGAGTGGCGCCTGCAACTGTCACTATTTGAGGAGATTTCAGACAGATTCGGCCTTCCCTCGGTGGACCTCTTTGCCACCCGGGACAACACGCAACTACCCCGCTTCTTTTCCCGCTTCCCGATACCCGGCACGGAGGTGGTGGATGCCTTGCGCAACCCTTGGCCTCCCGGTCTGCTGTATGCCTTTCCCCCTCTTCCCCTCATTTCCAGGGTTCTTCGGAAGCTTCTGGAGGAGAGGGCGGAGCTTCTCCTGGTGGCACCTCATTGGCCCAGACGCCCCTGATACGTGGACCTCATCAATCTGTCGGTGGCCAGGCCATGGGCCATTCCGTAGAGCAGGGTCCATCTCAGTCAGGGGGTACTAGTTCACCCGGACCCCTATTGGTTTCATCTAACAGTTTGAAGGTTGAGCGGCACTTGCTGAGGGAAGACAATCTTCCAGGTGATGTCATCAGGACTCTCCAGGACTCTCACAGAGATTCCACCAACCGGATTTACAATGCCACTTGGAGGGTCTTTTGTTCTTGGTGTGTTATGCAAGGCTGTCGTCCTTTGGAAGCCTCTGTCAACCACGTCTTAGAGTTCCTTCAGGCTGGCATGAACAGAAGTCTCGCTCCCAACACTCTTTGCTGGCAGGTGGCGGCTCTATCATCTATCCTAACTTGCGGCACCAAAGATTCATTGTTACAACACCCAGTAATTCATCAGTTTGTCCAAGGAGTGACCAACCTGCAACCTCCTGTGGTTCATCGCTATCCCATGTGGGACTTGTTTAGGATTCTCGATTCCCTTATTCAGAGTCCTTTTGAACTTATTCGGGAGTCCACCTTATGACACCTATCCTACAAAGTGGCTTTCCTGGTGGCAGTTACGTCAGCTCGCAGAATCTCGGAGTTGGCTGCGCTGTCCATTCGTTCGGATCTCTGGGTGTTCCACCCGGACAGAGTGGTCTTGCGCCTGGATCCTACCTTCATTCCCAAGATTAACTCCTGGTTCCACAGGGCCAAGGAGCTGGTTCTTCCGAACATTTGTCCTCGCCCGGTTCATCGGCTCGAACGGAGGTGGCATATGCTGGACGTTCATAGAGCACTCAAGGTTTACATTGCTCGTACTTCTTCATTTCGTAGATCTGAATCCCTTTTTGTCTCCTTTCAACCTTATTCGATGGGTTCCAAGATTTCCTCCTCCACCGTGGGCCATTGGATTAGGGCCTGTATCGCCAGGGCCTACGAGGCTCAGGCCTTGCTTCTGCCTCGACACATCACTGCCCATTCTACCAGGAGTGCGGCTACTTCGGCAGCTTGGGTGACTGAAGCTTCTCTGGAGGCGGTCTGTCAGGCAGCTACCTGGTCTTCGCCTTCTCCATTCATACGACATTATAAGCTGGACTCGTATGCTTCGGCGGAGGCAGCGTTTGGTCGATGAGTTCTTCAGCGTGTTCGCTAGGATCAGGAATTGCAAGACGGGGCCGCTCCCTCCCACTAGGATAGCCAGCTTTGGTATGTCCCTTGCATGGATGCTGTCTCCACAAGCATGGAGATGGGGCGTTGGTCTTACCTGATACGCTCCATCTCGTAGCCGTGGAGACAGCATCCATCCCCACCCGGATAGCGGCCGGCCTTGCCCTTCGAGGGTTTTCTCAGCAATGGGAGCACCACGTCTGTCTGCATTAACGCCTTCATCAAAAAAGCGGAAGTCACAGAGTGAGGAGGCGTGTCATTTACTTGCAGACTCAGCCCTGATTGGATAATAGATGGATCCCTTGCATGGATGCTGTCTCCACGACTACGAGATGAAGCATATCGGGTAAGACCAACGCCCCTTTACCTCCTTTTTTCAAGAGGCTCCATCCACAGACAGCAGAAATCGAACTTGTGCCTGCTGTTTTATTGGTAAATGCATTCTTCAAAATTTCCATGGCTTAGATTAGAACAACAGTGGACACATAACTAAGATCAATTGGAAGGGGTCGCATGAGAAACTGGAACTGTTGTGGATGGTTGAACCAATAGGGGTGTGAAGGTGTATAGGCACACATGTAGGTACGCACACATACATAAATTGGAGGGGAAAATAGTAATTTCCTTCAAAGTAAAAGCAACACAGTTGTATTGTGTACATTATTTATATTCTATTTTTAATTTCCAATTGATGTAATGTCAGCCAGACAGGGACAACCAAAGGACTGGATGTGACCTGGAGCTGGTAAAATGCCTAGGTCTGACTTAGAATATTTTTGTAAACCAATTATGGGGAAATGAAACATTGGAGAAACAACATGGAACAAAATATGTCATTTTTATCCTGAGCTTGATCATAACTCCAGAAAAGGAATTGACTATGCCTGTGACTTTTTTTAATATACCTTAGTTTCTGTTACTTATACAGGTAGTCCTTGACTTGCAACAGTTCATTTAGTGACTGTCCGAAGTTACGTCGTCACTATAAAGTGCCTTATGACCATTTTTCATACTTACGACCATTAAAGCAACCCCATGGTCAGGTGATCAAAATTCAGACACTTGGCAACTGACTCATATTTATGATGGTTGCGGGGTCACCTGATCCCCTTTTGTGACCTTTGTGAAGCAAAGTCAATGGGGAAACCAGATTCATTTAACAACCATGTTACTAACTTAACAACTGCAGTGATTCACTTAATTGTAGCAAGAAAGGTTATAAATGCAGACAAAAGTCACTTAGCAACTGTCTCACTTAGCAACATAAACTTTGGGCTCAATTGTGGTCTGAAGTCAACTACCTGTACCAAGGATATGTGTTGTTTTCTGGCTAGAGGTTGCACTTAACTTGCACTGATTGATGGATTGAATTTCTGTCCCGCTTATCTGTTTTTCAATAGTCAAGGCAGCTTGCAGAAATAAACTGCTATGAACTGATTCCAAAAAGAAGATATTTCATTTCATTTTTACATGGTTTTAACTAAAATTCCATACAATGAAGACCGTGATTTTCCTGTCACTGTGCTTAGGCCTTAGTTTAAGGATTTCTTTCTTAGATTTTTGTTACTGAAATGAATTGTTTAATTAAGCCTTGTCTAAGAAATACTGCTTTCTTAAATTAAACACTTTATATTTTTTTAAAAAACTAGACCAAGCTATACAGAATCAGACATAAAATTACATTTTATTTTATTTAATAGATGCATCTTATAATTCTAGATCTCTTAAACAGAGAGAGATTACTTGAGAGCTTTACTAATCCGTGCTTTGCTGACCAATTGAATGAGGTTGTATATGCAAGCCATACTAATCCATGTACTTACTGTTTGAATGTTTGGTACAGGAAGCGAGCAGCTGCAAAGCATCTAATAGAACGCTATTACCATCAGTTAACTGAGGGTTGTGGAAATGAAGCCTGCACGAATGAATTTTGTGCTTCCTGTCCAACTTTTCTGCGTATGGATAACAATGCAGCAGCCATTAAAGCCCTCGACCTTTATAAGATTAATGCAAAACTCTGTGATCCTCATCCCTCCAAGAAAGGAACAAGCTCGGCTTACTTAGAAAATAATTCCAAAGGTGCCCACAATAACGCCTGCACTGACAGAAAAATGAACAAGAAGGAAATGCAAGGTCCAAGAGATGACTTTAAAGGTAAGCATTACAGAATGTTCAGCAAGGATGCAACATTGATACAACTTTGTATAGTCTGCATTGTATCATACAAGATAGCAACTTATTATCCTGATTATATATCATAATATAGATAGTCCTCACTCAATGATCATTCATTCAGCAACTGTTCGACATTGCAATGGCGCTGAACAAAGGGACTCGCAACCTCCATTCGAATCTGTGGATTCTGCAGCAGTCTTGCAGTCACATGATTATTATCTGGATGCTTGGCGATGTGTTTGCACGTATGACAGGTCACCAAGCGCTCTGCGATCATGTGATCACCGTTTGTAATCTTTCTTGTGGCTTCCCCAGAAAGTCGACAGGGAAGGTCACAACACGCTGCCAGAGGCTTGCTGAAAAAGATCTATCTGGAAATCCAAGATTGGATTTCTGCTTGGATTTTTGGATAAACCTTTTTCAGCCAGCCTCCTTAAGTCCAAAAAGGCTACCTAACAGACTCCAGTTTCCAGCAAATAATTGGTTTTGCTGCCTCTTTGAGACCAAAAGCGCTGCCCTATGGAGAAACCTCGCCCCAAACAGGGTTGAATCTCTCTGGCAAGTAGCATTTTTGCTGTCAAGGAGGCTGAATAAAAATGGAGGGGTTTTTTACCCAGCTTCTTTGAGAGCAAAAGTGCAGCCTGACGGATTGATTTCATCATTGTGTAGGATGAAGTCTGACCAGCGGGCAGGAGGGGAACTGCAGCGCTAGGCTGAAGAATCTAGGATTATGAAGAAAGTCAGGATGCAGTTCTATAGTTGGGTCAGGTCACAGGCCGACGCATTCTACAGTCACCACAATTAATTACCATAATTCCTGGCTCAATTATAATCATAAATCAAGGATTACCTATAACTGAAAACTAAACCATTAGAGATGTTGATTATGTTTTTTATGTTAACCAAAAAAAACCCCTCCCATTCTGGCATAATTTTTAAAATATATATACCAGTGGTGGGTTCCTACCGGTGCAGTGTGGAGCACAGCTTCAGTAGGAGCCCGGCGATGACGTCATTTTCTGGCGCTTCTCTGCGTCCTGAGCTGTCGGGAAAAAGCCCTCCCACTTGCCCTTGTTTCAATACGGACCTTTATTCTTCAAAGCACAGCTGAGAAGCTCCTCAGCTGTGTTTCGGCTTGTAATGTCGTCCTAAGCATGCGCAGAAGTGAAATTGCCCGATGGAATGCGAGTTCACTTCTGTGCAGGCTCGCGATGCGCACCGGTAGCTAAAATAACCGGAACCCTCCGTTGATATGTACATATCAGGTTGGGATCATTTATTCCTCCATTCAGAATTTAGAACCAGAATACTTTTAAAAGTTTGTAAAGGGTGAACTTAATTAGCAGATGTAAGGTATACAGTTTCTGTAAGTAGGAAAATAAGTTTGTGTTCAGATTGCAGAAACTGTTAATTATTGCTGAAGGTTGTAAATAGTCATTCTTTTAATTTAATTTGACTTCAAGAATATTTTTGGTTTTGTTTTTAAATATCCAGATGTGGCTTTTTTAACAGAAGAAAAGGTTTATGAAATTCTTGAACTATGTAGAGAAAAAGAAGACTATTCTCCCTTAATCCGTGTCATTGGGAGAGTATTTTCTAGTGCTGAGGCCTTGGTACAGAGTTTTCGAAAAGCCAAGCAGCATACCAAGGAAGAATTGAAGTCTTTACAAGGAAAAGACGAAGATAAAGATGAAGATGAAAAAGAAAAGGCTGCATGTTCTTCTGCCATGGAAGAAGATTTAGTTGCACCATCGTCATCATCCTCGTCATCAAGAATGGGCGACAGTGCACAGGAGGATAACAATCTACAAAAATTAGGCCCAGATGAAGTATCTGTAGATATCGATGCAATCAGACGGGTCTACAATAGATTACTTTCTAATGAAAAGATAGAAACTGCCTTTTTAAATGCACTTGTGTATTTGTCACCCAATGTTGAATGTGACTTGACTTATCATAATGTGTACTCTCGAGATCCTAACTATCTCAACTTGTTTATTATTGTTATGGAAAATGGTAATCTTCATAGTCCTGAGTACCTGGAAATGGCACTACCGTTGTTTTGCAAAGCAATGAGTAAGCTGCCCCTTGCAGCTCAAGCAAAATTGGTCAGACTGTGGTCAAAGTACAGCGCAGACCAGATTCGACGAATGATGGAAACTTTTCAGCAGCTTATAACCTACAAAGTCATAAGCAATGAATTCAATAGTCGTAACTTAGTGAATGATGATGATGCTATTGTTGCTGCTTCAAAGTGCTTAAAAATGGTTTACTATGCAAATGTAGTAGGTGGAGATATAGACACAGATCACAATGAAGAGGAGGATGAAGAGCCTATCCCAGAATCTAGTGAATTAACTCTACAAGAACTCCTGGGTGAGGAAAGAAGAAATAAAAAAGGACCTCGGGTAGACCCTCTGGAAACTGAACTTGGCGTAAAAACTATAGATTGCCGAAAGCCACTTATCCCCTTTGAAGAGTTTATCAATGAACCACTGAATGATGTTCTAGAAATGGACAAAGATTATACATTTTTCAAGGTAGAAACAGAAAATAAATTCTCCTTTATGACATGCCCCTTTATACTGAATGCCGTTACCAAGAACCTGGGATTGTATTATGACAACAGAATCCGTATGTACAGTGAACGTCGTATAACTGTCCTTTACAGTTTAGTTCAAGGCCAGCAGTTAAACCCATATTTGCGACTCAAAGTCAGACGTGATCACATCATAGATGATGCGCTTGTTCGGGTAAGTGACTTGATATATAAAACATCTATTGCTGTTTAAAAAAAAATTAGGAGCCTTAATGTTTTGTTAATATTCTTTTTAATGTGTGCACTTTTTTGTTAATATTTCTTTTTAAGGTACATATTCAAAATGATATGTACCTTAAAAAATTAGTTACACACTAGATAGAGTTTCTGACCAAAGAACAAAGGTTTTGGTGCAGTAGAATGAAGATCATTCCATATTCTGCTTGGTTTCTTTTAAGTATAAAACAGTATTCAAATTTAACTGAAAAAAATTGTTGATAGCTTTTCTTTGACCAAGACCAAAGCAATTAGCTATGAATGTTTCTGGAGTATTTTGTTTCAGTTCATTCCAAATATAATTATTTAAACAAAATTTAAGCATTTTGAAGTTGACTTTACAATGAAATAATTGTACTACATACATTTTTTTTGAAAGATAAGTGGAATATATACAATAGTAGCTATGGGTTAACAACATATCATGATAACCCCATCATATTGATGTATCCATGGACAATGATACAGAGAGTAAAAAAAAAACCACTACCATCTTTTTTTTAATATGGACCTGAAAAGCAGATTTTTTTTGGAAAATGTATTTTTCAGTTCAGGAAGTTATTGCCTTCTTTTCAGGGTTTTTTTTTCCAGTTATTGCCTTTTTTATATTGAGCATGTGCTGCAGTTTAGTTAAATCATGAATATTGCAAGTTATTAGCTCTGATGGAGTCCTTAAATTTTAATTGTTTAAGTACATGCTATTTGACTTAGCTGATTTTCATTTGTTAATGAATTCTTATATTATTATTTTTTAAAAAAACATTTTTTCCATTTTGCAATCCAGTAATACAGTTGCTTCTCTGAAAATATGGATTGAATAGGTTTAAAACATAAAGTGCTGATACTGTTTTAAGCAATTGTTTGTTTAACCTTAACTTAGGCTAAATTGTTTATTGTCACATATTATGTTGATCCACATCCAAGTCATATCTAGCCATTACTCATTAGAATATGTTGAAATCAAGATTCTCAAGAGAATTCCTTTTCCCAAGGAAAACTTTACATTCCTTTTAAATGGTGCATTCATGGAAAAGGAGAAAGACACCAATAGTAGAATATGCAAAACAAAGGAAGTATTTACTTATTGATATTTTAATATATGATTGGTCCCAGATGCTTCAGACTAATTGGGTATATCCTGAAATTCATTGAGTTTCTTGTAGCATACAGGTAGTCCTCTACTTACAACACTTCATTTAGTGACCGTTCAAAGTTACAAGAGCATTGAAAAATGTGACTTATGGCTGTTTTTCACAGTTAAGACCTTTGCAGCATCCCCTTAAACATGTGACCAAAATTCAGATGATTGGCAACGGGTTCATATTTATGACCATTGCTGTGCCCCAAGGTCATGTGATCCCCTTTTGCAACCTTCTGACAATCAAAGTCAATGGGGAAGCCAGATTCACTTAACAACTGGGTTGCTAACTTATCAAGCACAGCGATTCAGTTACAAACTGTGGCAAGAAAAGTCATAAAATGGGGCGAAGTTCAGGAAAGGACTACCTGTACTTTCCTGAAATACTCCTCAGCTCAGTGTGAATCATTGAGTGGAGGGATGAGGGGAAAATGCCATTCTGTACATTGGAGACTTTCATGGTGGTAATGAATGCAGAACTCTCTCTTTCTTTCTCTCTCTCTCTCTCTCTCTCTCTCTCTCTCTCTCTCTCTCTCTCTCTCTCTCTCTCTCTCTCTCTCTCTCTCTCTCTCTCTCTCTCTCTCCCTCCCTCCCTCCCTCCCTCCCTCCCTCCCTCCTTTTGAGGGGGGACAGTGGAAAAGTACAGAAGACTGCAATGCTAGGACTCTCTTTAAGGAAAGTTAGTCGCAGCTGACAGAAGATGCAGACTCTTGAAAGCTAACCCCAGAGTGAAGATTAGTGCAAATAGTGACACCACAATTTGATTCTCACTCTTTGGCAGTTATGTGATGAACAGTTTATAAAGCAAGTTACCATTTTGTATGTCCTTGTTCCACACCAATCTCACTGAAATGTCACCCATGTGGTGTATTTCTACCATGCTTCTAACCCTTGAGTTTCAACCCAGTTAATTTAATTGCATGCTTCTCGACAAGGTAAGCCAAAAACAGGTTCCTTGTGTATCCTTTGCCTTGTAAATTCATTATGACCCTATTCTCTCTAGCAGAGTAAAATTATATTATAAAAATCCATTGTAGCTATTCCCCAAAATGAAGTCGCAGTGTTCTCAGTATGGACTTTAAGAAAGATGTTTTTGAAGCTTTGGCATTGTGTCGTTTGATGATTTTAAAATTACATTCGTGTCCAATGATGTGCACTTACTCAAAGATTACTTTACTTCTCCCTCTGTAGTTAGAAATGATTGCAATGGAAAATCCAGCTGATTTGAAAAAGCAGTTGTATGTAGAATTTGAAGGAGAACAAGGGGTTGATGAAGGAGGAGTTTCCAAAGAATTTTTTCAACTAGTTGTAGAAGAAATCTTCAACCCCGATATTGGTAAGTAAGTAATTTTCATGGATAGTGTGTGGTTAATTGCACTCCCCACCATTTTTTCACTGCATGTTCTGTGATTAAAGTATTGTGCCAAGACTGAGGATACCCAGCATCAAGTCCATCCCCTCTCATGGAAATTTGCTGGATGAGGGCCACACTCACCAGCCCAGCCTTACTGTTCTGAGGAAAAAGTGAATGAAGATCTCCCTGTAAGCTACTTTGAGCTAATTTGGGGCAGGGAAGTGAGATAAAAAACTACCAAATAAATAAAGCATTTACCCATGACATCATTGGGTGGAATCTGCTGACCTCAAATAAAAAGGAAATTGACATAGTTTCATGCAATTCCCAAATTATTGAAATACCTTTAAGTTTTTATATGATTTTATGAGTTTGGGCCACTATTAATTTGTTTAGATGTTTAAATATTTATATTAATACAAACACACATACTGTGTGAAATCACATGGTCCTGATTACTACCTAAATTTATTGTTGATTCCTGCTGTGATTGAATGCTTTTGCTTTGAATCTATTTAATACAGAAGATGGAAATTATTCATTTTCTTATCTCAGGAAGGTTTGCTTTCTATTCACTCAGTGATGATTGGGTTTTGTTCAGATTTTTTTAAAAAAATCTGCTTCAGTAAAATTACATAATATCCTTATGCACATAAAATGTCTCCTTCCAGCAGAAATATCATGCACATTCAAAGATAGTTACAGTTTAATGTTTCCCTGAAATGTTAGAAAAAGTGTGCAAGTTGTTTTTGACATAGGCGTTTAATAAGGAGTTTTATTTCATGCTTTCTTCCATTGTACTTTGTATACGTATACAGAAGTTTGGAACATTTGTACTAGGTATCTTTTTTCTGAATCTATATAGTGTTAAAGATACACACAAAAGTCATTTGTTACTCTTGATAAAAGCCTGAGCTCTCGGTTGTTTTCTCTCAATGCTCAGCTTTTAAAGTTCTGTTCATTTAAAATGAATATTAGGGAACAATGGTGGCTTTATCATTTTGGGCTTTCATATAAAGTGCAGATGTCTATTCAATGTGCTGAACAGTATATTGTGAATTAAAGTGACTAAATAACACATGGAATTTAAAAGTGAAAAATTCATAATCAGAAAATGTCCAGTTATTGAACTGTTCTCATTAAATCTGAAATCCTGTAACTTTTTTTTATTTAGGAATGTTCACTTACGATGAGTCCACAAAATTGTTTTGGTTTAACCCATCCTCTTTTGAAACTGAGGGACAGTTTACACTGATTGGGATTGTATTGGGCCTGGCTATTTACAATAATTGTATTCTGGATGTCCATTTTCCAATGGTTGTCTACAGGAAATTAATGGGCAAAAAAGGAACTTTCCGTGATCTGGCAGATTCTCATCCTGTAAGTCCTTTTCCTACTGTTTGGAAGTCTGCACTTCAGTGTTGTTATATTTTAAACCTGGTGATACTATAGTACAGGGGTCGGGAACCTATGGCTCGCGAGCCAGATGTGGCTCTTTTGATGATAGCATATGGCTCGCAGCAGGGGTGAAATCCTCCCGGTTCTTCGATACTCCGCATTGCCCGAAAACCCTGTAACTAAACGCCCAGACAGAGAGAAGTTAGCAACGTGGAAAGAGGGGCGACATTGACAACTACCGCTGCTTGAGCGGTGGGCCAATAAGAGAGCCCGCTGATGGGGCCACGTGAGGGAAGTTTGTGTGGAAAGACGGTTGGGAAACCAAGGAAACGGTTAGCGGGAGTGAAGCGGTGAGAGGGCGGGGCCGGGGCCGAGCACGCGCGGCAGGTGAGGGGCTTTGTGTGAGAGTGTAGACTTGGCTTTCTTGCTTCCCTTCGCGCGTCGTCCCGCCGCTCTGTTAATTGTCAGGCCGTATCAACCTCCCCCTTTTTCTGTGGTGCCTAATGGTGGGATAGTTTGAATAAATAAGCCAAGCGGCCGAAGGAGCCTTGGAGCTCCGATGCTGCCCTGCTCTAGTCGCCTGCTGGGAAGGCTGCAGCAGCCACCATCAGCTGGCGGCATAAGGCAAGAGGCAGGCGGGAGACGCGGGCAGGAGCTGGCTGTCGAGGGAGCGCGCGGCTGAGAGGCATCTCGTGCGGGGAGGAAACTTTGTCTGGCTTGGCTTTGAGAGCGAGCAAGCAAGCGAGAGCAGCGCAGCCACAGCCGGAAGGGAAGCAAGCAGCCTGCTCTGCCACTCAAGCCAGCGGCTGCCGGAAGCAACAAGGGCGTTAGGAAAAGAGAAGGAGGAGCGCCGCCACCGCCGCTAGCACTCTTTCCTTCAGTTCTATCTTTTCCTTCTCTTTTCCTAACGCCCTTGTTGCTTCCGGCAGCCGCTGGCTTGAGTGGCAGAGCAGGCTGCTTGCTTCCCTTCCGGCTGTGGCTGCGCTGCTCTCGCTTGCTTGCTCGCTCTCGAAGCCAAGCCAGACAAAGTTTCCTCCCCGCGCGAGATGCCTCTCAGCCGCGCGCTCCCTCGGCACTCCCTCCTTCCTTCCTTCCTTCCTTTCATCTCTGGTCTTCCTTCCTTCCCTTTTCTCTTCTTCCCTCTTTCCTAGCCCTCAGCACCACAAGATCCTTTTTCCCAAATGAAGAAAAGAGTGCTGGTGGCGGCTGCGGTCGTGCCGAGGGAGCGCGCAGCTGAGAGGCATCTCACGCGGGGAGGAAACTTTGTCTGGCTTGGCTTCGAGAGCGAGCAAGCAAGCGAGAGCAGCGCAGCCACAGCCGGAAGGAAAGCAAGCAGCCTGCTCTGCCACTCAAGCCAGCGGCTGCCGGAAGCAACAAGGGCGTTAGGAAAAGAGAAGGAAAAGATAGAACTGAAGGAAAGAGTGCTAGCGGCGGTGGCGGCGCTCCTCCTTCTCTTTTCCTAACGCCCTTGTTGCTTCCGGCAGCCGCTGGCTTGAGTGGCAGAGCAGGCTGCTTGCTTCCCTTCCGGCTGTGGCTGCGCTGCTCTCGCTTGCTTGCTCGCTCTCGAAGGCAAGCCAGACAAAGTTTCCTCCCCGCGCGAGATGCCTCTCAGCCGCGCGCTCCCTCGGCACGACCGCAGCCGCCACCAGCACTCTTTTCTTCATTTGGGAAAAAGGATCTTGTGGTGCTGAGGGCTAGGAAAGAGGGAAGAAGAGAAAAGGGAAGGAAGGAAGACCAGAGATAAAGGAAGGAAGGAAGGAAGGAAGGAAGGAAGGAAGGAAGGAAGGAAGGAAGGAAGGAAGGAAGGAAGGAAGGAAGGAAGGAAGGAAGGAAGGAAGACCAGAGATGGAAGGAAGGAAGGAAGGAAGGAAGGAAGGAAGGAAGGTAGGAAGGAATGAAGGGAGACCAGAGATGGAAGGAAGGAAGGAAGGAAGGAAGGAAGGAAGACCAGAGATGAAAGGAAGGAAGGAAGGAAGGAAGGAAGGAAGGAAGGAAGGAAGGAAGGAAGGAAGGAAGGAAGGAAGACCAGAGATGGAAGGAAGGAAGGAAGGAAGAGGAAGAAGAAGAGGAAGGGTGGGAGGAAGAGAAAAAAGTGAGAGGGAAAGAAAGAAAGAAAGATTTTAGGAAGGAAGAAAGACAGAAAGAAAAAGAAAGATGGTAGGAGGGGTAGTCTTATACGAAGAGTATATCCCAAACTCTATATTTTCATTGGAAAAGTTGGGGGTCGTCTTATATGCCCAGTCGTGTTATACGCCGGAATATACGGTATATGGCTCTCACTGAAATAAATTTCCAAATTTTTTGCTTTCATGGCTCTCTTAGTCAAAAAGGTTCCCGACCACTGCTATAGTATATAGTATTGAATGTTTACCTTTGTATGAGTGTGTACATCTCTTCGTTTTAATTTGAAAAAAACTTGTGAAATGTGGATCAGAATTCCATAGAGAAGTAACAATAATTTGCTGAGATCGTATTTGGCATTGCATTTATACAAGCCATCATTCATATGACTACTAATGTGGATTTAAAGAAGGTTATTATCAAATAAGATTTGTACACATCTAATAAATATACGGTAGAAACTCTCTGCTAATCTTGAAAAAGATGGCCACACACTGTTATTTGTCCGAAACAGAATTCAATATATACAGGCTTAATTTAGAAAAACACTGCCATGATGTCGCTATGAAATGTATAATCTGGCTTTTCCCCAGGATGCCTTAACTAACAAAAGTTCTTTGTTATTTCTTTTTAAATGGTTGTGTAATCTTAACATTGCACACTAGCTTGTTCCAGGTGATAGAGGCTAGTGGAGTATGAGATAGCAAAGCCACATTTTGAGGAGGGAACATCTCCCGTTCATTAGCTTCTGAAGCATAATTAGTTGTGATCAAGTTATCGGTATGCTCCCAATATTGTATAGGTTTTTAAATGAGGAAAAACTGTGTATCTGATTAGAGGAATGGTGATGAGTGATTTAAATTTTGTGACTCTTTTCAGCCAAATTTGCCATTTTTTTTCCAGCTATTGGAAGCAGTATTTTCCCAGGATATGAAAAAACAGCTTTTAACGGGTAGCTTCATTAAAACAAGGCATCCTTTGGGGAAAGAAACAAATTAAGGCACTTCCTTCTTCTCTCATCAAGTTCTCTATCTCCAACAGTTGCTTTTAATATTCAAATAACTGTTACAAGTAGATGCCTACATTTAGCTTGGTTCTTAATGTTTGTACACATTCTATGCATCTTGTAGTGCTTTTTAAGGCTACATGAAATATATTTACTGTTTTAGGTTCTCTACCAGAGCTTAAGAGACTTGTTGCAGTATGAGGGAAGTGTGGAAGACGATATGATGATAACCTTCCAGATATCTCATACAGATCTCTTTGGTAATCCAATGATGCATGATTTAAAGGAAAATGGAGATACAATCCCTATTACAAATGAAAACAGAAAGGTAATATAATATGGCTGCCACCATTTATAGTGATTATCTAAGTAACTGGTATTCTAAAACTGCAAAGATAGCATATTGAGTAAATACATTCTGCAATCTGTTTGTATTATGCAAATTTATTTTTTCAGGATCTTTGCTTATATGATTTGCATTGTTTTGAATACTATAATGACCCATGCCACGGTAGGGACAAAAAGTATATAGAGCACTAAAGTCTGCTCCCAACCTTTTTTTAACCATTCAAAGTATTGCCATAAGCTTTCAATTAAAGCTTCATAAGAGCTAGAATTTTACTTCAGATAAGTGAAGTTTGTGCCTGACTAGAAGCTGAATTTCACTGATGTTTCTAACTGCATTTCTGATGCATCTTGGTATTCATGAGAGAGAGAGAGAGAGGGGGGGAGGGAGGGAGGGAGGGAGGGAGGGAGGGAGAGAGAGAGAGAGAGAGAGAGAGAGAGAGAGAGAGAGAGAGAGAGAGAGAGAGAGATTAGATAGATAGATAGATAGATAGATAGATAGATAGATAGATAGATAGATAGATAGATAGATAGATAGATAGATAGATAGATGATAGATAGATAGATAGATAGATAGATAGATAGATAGATAGATAGATAGATAGATAGATAGATAGATAGATAGATAGATAGATAGATGGCTTCCTTTACAGACATTAAGATTACAACTTTCAGAATTCCTAACCATTAACAGGAATGCACTAAGTTGAGGAAAGATGGTAATGGATATGTTCTCTAAGCTTGGATTTTCATTTACAGATATTTCATTACCTACTTAAATCCATCTTTAGTCCTGAAGATGTTATGGGAAGAGGGGGTAATGAAACATCTGCCAATGAAAAACTAAGCCCAGAGAATCCTAGCGACCCAAACCTTCAGCCCTGAGCTACATATATTCTTTATCATGAGAAGAATAGTATATAAGGAAAAGAACCATGAGTGCAGCCTGTGCTTTGATGTCAAATAAGGATTTCTGGGTTTTTTTTTAAAGCTAATATTTTTTAATTTAAAAGTAAAATAAGAGAATGACAAATAATGTAAAAACAAGTCAGGAAAGCACATCAGTAACATTGATTATTAGTTACTATTAAGTTCAGTTAATTGGCAATCATAGCATGTGAGGAATAAAAATGTATCTTGTGCTAGATAGGGACTCCTTTGTTAAGGAATCGAAAGCCACTGTTCACTAGCAACTTAACTTAATAACTTCATTAGATTTCAGCCTTGTGGAGGTGAATGGTAAATAAAGAAAACATAAAATACTTGTTTATGAAATAATTCGAAGTTTGTAGAATCAGTAAAATCTTACAGATGTGTAAGTCTTAGAGCTACTAAACAAGAGGAAGTTCATATCTAGTTTTTGAGAGGATGGTGGGAAGAGCATAGTTCTCTTTATTTGAGACAAAGGCTCATACCTGACCTAGTAAAGAAGCTTGGTGTTGTCTGCTTTTTTATTAAACAGGAATTTGTTAATCTGTATTCTGACTACATTCTGAACAAATCAGTGGAAAAACAATTTAAGGCCTTTCGAAGAGGATTCCACATGGTAACCAATGAATCTCCCCTAAAATATTTATTTAGACCTGAGGAGATTGAATTGCTTATTTGCGGAAGTAGGGTAAGGCATTTTAATTGAATGGAAAAACATTTATTGGTTTTGCTGTTGGTGCTAAATTGTATAATGGTGATACAGTATATTCTATTTACAGAATCTAGACTTCCAAGCCCTAGAAGAAACCACAGAATATGATGGTGGCTACACCAGAGATTCTCTTATAATTAGGTATGGGGACTGAGCTTTTCTATGTATAGAAATTTCAGGTGATGGGCATGGTTGTTAAAATAAAAGTAGTAAAAATTGGAGCGATCTCCATTTCCTATTTTTCAAACTGCCAGATCCTATAGTTAACTCTCTGTATGCATATATTGGAGTCACAATCAGTCTCTTTACGCCTTAAAATTTATTATTTTAGATATTGTGTATAAATAACTTATATTTCATAACTGCCTTGAGTGGCTGATAAAGTTAGTTGGGTCGGCATAGAGACCTCTTGGGCTTTTCCAAAAAAGAGGGCAAGACCAAGTTGTCTCACCATTCCTGTATTTTCTACCAGCTAGCAGTGTGTGCTTACTAGCACTTCAACACTCTTGGACTGTGTGAGGGAGACATTAGACATCTCTTTTCTAACCAGTGAGTAAAGCTTTCTTACTCTCAACTGAGTAACTTGAGAGGTGTTTTACTGCATTGGTGTAAGCAAGCTATTTGCATCCCTCAAAAGAGGGTAATAAGAAAGTCACCACTATTAAAGATGGTATCTAGTCATAGTAAGATCCATGTGAATATATGAGATACTCTGCGTATGCAGGCATCATAATTGACCTGTTGTAGTCTCCATGCATAGGGGGGTTTAAGTTTTGACAGTCACTTTCATATAATTTTGAAATACCCCAATCAATTATTCCTAAAAAGAAAATAAATCTATGCTGATCTTTCTGCACGCCACATATTTTAGCTGGACTGATGTAACCAGATTTCCTTCTGTATAAGTTATCTTAGAGATTATGCCTTTAACGAGACAGAAAATTATATTATAATCTTGTGCCTCTGGAAATTCTCAGTCATCCAGGTCATGGTTGTCCCAAAGATGCTTTCTCAAGAGGCAACTGGACTTTCTGGTTTTTCTTCGAATGATGTTTCATTTCTCATCCAAGAAGCTTCTTCAGCTCTGGCTGGATGGTGAGGAATGGAAGGATTTATACTCCTTGCAGAGAGCTGGTCAAAATGAGTCTGAGCATGTTAGATTGTCTGCAAGGAGTATAAATCCTTTTATTCCTCACCATCCAGTCAGAGCTGAAGAAGCTTCTTGGATGAGAAGCAAAAACGTCTTCAAAGAAAAACCAGAAAGTCCAATTGCCTCTTGAAAAAGCACCTTTGGGATTATTATCATCTTGTATTGGCTATTTCTGAAGCAAATGTCAAAAGGCAAGTTTTATGCAGATTATCTCTAAGCTGTCATTTGTGTTGTTTGCACTGCATACAGTTTCTTTTTCTGTTTAATTTTCACTTCTGCAGGGAATTTTGGGAAATCGTCCATTCATTTACAGATGAGCAAAAAAGACTCTTCCTCCAGTTTACAACAGGGACAGACAGAGCACCAGTAGGAGGACTTGGAAAACTAAAGATGATTATAGCCAAAAATGGCCCTGACACCGAAAGGTAAAGTCTTTAAAATTCAGAAATGGGTAGAAAATGTTGTTAAGCAATAGGTTTTTAACTTCATCCCAAATGAGGATTACATAAACTCACCAATAATAGCATTTGAATAACCCAATTCTTTAAAAAGTGAAAAATAAAACATGGATAAAATATCAGTATTTCTTATGCTAAGCTAAGAGAACTGTTTATATTTCAAGACAATTCTGAGACTCGGTTCTTTTCTTTCTCCAGGTTACCTACATCTCATACATGCTTTAATGTCCTCTTGCTTCCGGAATATTCCAGCAAAGAGAAACTTAAGGAGAGATTGTTGAAGGCCATCACATATGCCAAAGGATTTGGCATGCTGTAATGAATTAAATAAAAGGGATAAAACGATTGGTGGCAATGGTGTCCCTGTCCAAAAATCAATAAGAGAAAACCCACAAAAGGCCATAAGCTATAGCAAGCAAGCTACCGTAGTCACCTGTATTTGGGCCTCCCTTCTTCACTTGGGGACTCTGGGCTGGAACAGCAGATTTCAGCTGCTTCTATGAACAAATTATTTTCTTTTAGCGTGAAAGTGTTACATATTCTTTCACTTGTATGTACAGAGAGGTTTTCCTGAATATTTATTTTAAAGGGTTAAATCACTTTTGCTTGTGTTTTATTACTGCTTGAAGTTGAGCCTTTTTGAGTATTTACAAGAAAACAAAACTGTACTCTCCCAAGGAAAATATTGCCATCATTTGTAGATTGTGTAACCTTTAAGTATGTGCTACATTTTTGTCCCAGTTATCAAATCAAAATCGGGAACTGTACTTTTTGAACAGTTTTGCTTTTGAAACTTGAAGTCTTGGAAAACAAAATGGTGTGATGCAATGACTGCTGTTCTAGCCCCCAAAGACATTTGTGGAAAAGCAATTAGAATCAATAAAGATGGAAGGGAGAACTTGGAATGTTAAATTAAAGCCTTCAGACCTTTACTTTTAGCCACAGCACAACAATTAAACAAAAACAAAAACTCGTTTCATTATATATGTTGTCTTTCACATGTCTTGTCTTGTAGCATATCGGGTTTTTAATTAGCAAGATTTCTAGCCATATAAAAATGTGAGCATAGTTAATTTCGCCTTTTTCTTTTTAAGGAAAATATTTACTGGGAAAAGTGCATTTCAGCCAAACAACTTTAGAATGTAGGAAAATGTGGGAGAAATCAGAATGTTGGGTCTATAATCAGAAGCATGTGAAGTGCACTTAAAAAGAAGCTATTGATTTCTCTTACGTTGACATTTTAAATAGACAATTCAGTCTTCCCTGCAAGCTTTTTTTAAAAAATGTACTGTTTCTTCATCAAGGCATATGATCAGTGCTGCAGCAAGGAGATGCCTTTGTTTTCTCCTCATCTAGCAACAGGGGGAAATGATTTTTTAAAGGACACATTTACATTGTAATACTCGCACATTATTCATTCTATGTGTAGAGAGTAAATCCTAAATTCACTTCTCTTTTTTACATGGCATATCATAAGTTCAGAATGTAAAACTTTTCTCTTTCTACAGAGCATCCCTACACACTGCTCATTGCTGCTATTACAGTATGAATAAAAGGATCATACATGCTTTATCAAGACAATACAGGTGGTGTTCCTCTCACTGTAAATGTCAGCTGATGTGCAGAAGTGAGCTCGTGCCTTGGTGATAGCTATTCCTGCAATTGGTGCAGAATTGGTATTAGTGAAAAAAGACTAAACTCTGAAATCCTTGGAAGGGGAAAAATGTCTTTCAGGATTACTTTATTTTTTAAATCAATAGTAATAGAAACAGATAATTCTTCTGTAACTACAATGTCAAATAAAATAATGCTGGTCCAGTGACAGAAAAAAAAGTAATGTTCTTAGTATGATATTAAGTCTGAATATCATTGGAATTTCTTGGTGAAGAAGAATAAAATCATAGAATAGAAAGACAGAGGATAGAATCAAGATCACGTGAACTGTTAATACCACTTTATAATGTCTTGGTAAGGCCACACTTGGAATACTGCATCCAGTTTTGGTCGCCACGATGTAAAAAAGATGTTGAGACACTAGAAAGAGTGCAGAGAAGAGCACCAAAGATGATTAGGGAACTGGAGGCTAAAACATATAAAGAACAGTTGCCGGAATTGGGTATGTCTAGTTTGACGAAAAGAAGGACTAGGAGTGACATGATAGCAGTGTTCCAATATCTCAGGGGCTGCCACAAAGAAGAGGGAGTCAAGCTATTCTCCAAAGCACCTGAGGGCAGGACAAGAAGCAATGGATAGAAGCTAATCAAGGAGAGAACCAACCTAGAACTAAGGAGAAATTTCCTGACAGAACAATTAATCAGTGGAACAACTTGCCTCCAACACTGGACATTTTTAAGAAGAGATTGGATAACCATTTGTCTGAAATGCTATAGGGTTTCCTGCCTAAGCAGGGTTGGACTAGAAGACCTCAAAGGTCCCTTTCAACTCTGTTATTCTATTCTAATCTATTCTTCAGTATTAGTATAAAGCTTTGCCTCACAATCAGTACATTTGAAATTGGCGGATGGTTTTTACCATTCAAACATTTCTTGACATAAATGGAATGAGAAATGGTGTAAATAAGTGGAATATTCACTCACATTAAATACGCCAGTAGGAAAGTAGCAAAATATTTTGTTTAGTAATCACTTGCCAATAATTATGAGATACAGTAATATTTTAAATTACAGAAAGCAGAAAGCAGCTGAAATCATTTTCTAGTTCTTTTGGAACTGGAACATTCTTGATAGAAATATAAAAGTTTTCTTGTCATTCTCACTTGTACAATAAGATTTGCATAGCTAGGATCCTGTTTTCTGTTTTCAAAAAATACAAGACTACATTAATAGCCCTTAAACAGAAATGTTCTGTTAATCTAGAATTAAACACAGTAAATTTCTCACTTTTATGTAAATGAAAATGATTGCTAATTTCTTTTATAAGCTAAGTATATTGCAACTACTTTCAATGTGCTAAAAATAGGAGTTGTGGGAATCTTGACAAATGATATCCATTCATGAGTTAAGTGAATGGCTACAGGTACTCTCAACAGAATTGAGTCCAGAGTTATAGTCGTAATTTGAATGTACAACCTGCTTTTACAATGGTCATTAACCAAATGCGTTTTTCCCCAATAGATTTTTTTTTTTTGCCAGAAACCAAAAGTAAACACCAAAAAGGATTTTAAAAAGTCACAAATCAAAGTTACGTGACTGCAGGACACTGCAAACTGCTGTATAGTGATCCAGTTGCCAAGTGCCCAAAATGTAGTTATGTGATTATGGAAGGGATGTATGATCTTTATAACTCTGAAAAAGAGTTGTAAGTAGCTCTGCGATGGTCCATTGTAACTTTGAACAGTTGTTAAGCGACCTCTTGTAAGTCAACGACTGCCTGTACTAATTTGTCCAACACAGTTTAAATTGCAGGTTTATTTGAAAGAGTTCACTGTCACAGAGCAACTTCCTAGAATCAATTATAGCGGGATCAGAAAAGATCCTCATCTGAGAATTCTGGCAAGCCGCAATCAGTCAGAATAAAAACTGACTACAGGAAGCTGATCTCTAGATATTGCTAAATGTCTCACTCCTCAGCTTAGAAAATTGGAAATAATTTGCAGAAAAACAAGCAGAAGTATTCCTTAAGGCAGGGGTCCCAAACCCCGTTCCATGGACCGGCACCGGGCCGCAGCATTCCAGAAACCAGGCTGTGCAAACAAAGCCCCATACACAGAATGCAGGCAGCACATGAAACCATACACCCTCCAGTCCATGGAAAAACCTATCCATGGAACCGGTCCCTGGTGCCCAAAAAGTTAGAGGGGGCGCTGCCTTAAGGTCTGAGAATGAACATAGTATTAAGAAGATGCTCAGACCCTCACACATTGGTGGTGTATGAGCGTGGAAAAGTAAAACATTAGCAGACTTCCAAGATTGATGTCAGCTATAGGAGATAGACCAGCTAGGAAACTGATTCCAAAGGAAGGCTGGAATTATACTAGATTGTTTAGGCTAAAGTCTTCCTGTGGGGATAGTTTCTGAGCTGGCCTACCTTGTAGAGATGACACCAGCAGCTGCCTTAAATTGCTGGGAATTTTCCCAAGTTCCAAGACCTCCACTTGAGCTATAAGACCCATGTTAGATTCCATGTATTGACAATTGTATGGCAAAGAATTATAAAAGGTTAAAATTACATGGATTGCATGTAATCCTGATTTAAACAGTAACAACCAAGAAGTTATTTTGGGATGTACTAGAACTACTGATTTTCCTTAGCAATAGCAATAGCACTTAGACTTATATACCGCTTCATAGTGCTTTACAGCCCTCTCTAAGCTGTTTAGAGTCAGCATATTGCCCCCAACAATCTGGGTGCTCATTTTACCCACCTAGGAAGGATGGAAGGCTGAGTCAACCTTGAGCCGGTGAGATTTGAATCGCCGAACTGCAGCTAGCAGTCAGCTGAAGTAGCTTGCAGTGCCGCACTCTAACCACTGTGCCACCTCAGTCTTAAGTCTTTAAAAAAAAAATAAAGGCTTCAGTTTTAGTCCAGTACCAGAAATTTCATCCTGGGATAAACTCAAAGAGAGAATATATCTTGGGAATCAAGTTAAGAAAGAGCTATTTTCATTTTAATGGAGGACCAACATGGCATACATGGATTATGTGCCCATAGACATTTCTTCTGTGGCCAGCCTGCCCTGGTCTTTTCATATTAAGAGGGAGGAAAAGTGTACCATTTTCTGAGTGCCCTTAGTTTTCATTTTTCATTTCATCACAGACCTATAAGTTCAAAAATAAAATAACAAAAGTACAGGATAATTTTGAGATTCAAAGAAAGGTGTTGCATTCTTAGTGACCCCTGTTCTAGCACACTTGATGTAATAAATAAAAGTTCACAGGCTAAACCATTTAAATTATGAGAATTCTTAACCTGTTTTTATTTACATAAATCACATACTTGCATATTAACAGAGACAGAAAAATAATTATAGTAAATTGCAATTGTTCCAAGAAATGGAGAGGCTGAGAGCTAATTACTACATCCAACCCCTTCCTTCACAAGTTTAATTTTGCATACAATCAAAAAACTGAACCATAATGTTCAATGATTTTATAATTAAGCAGCATCAAATTCTTAAAAATGATAAAAAGCAGCTTGATGAAAAGGACACCCAAGAGGATCACAGCATTATTGTTATTTTTGCTAAATGGTCAGATCTGATTTAAATATATGATTTTTTATATATTAAAAGAATACTTTCTTAATCTATGATATGCTAGGGCTGAAATGTCCCAGTTTAATCTTTGCTTCAAATTAAGCTCTCATATTTTAAGAAGTAATTATATTTTTTTACAATCATGGGGTTTAAATGCATGTTGATCTTCAGTATAAGTAATCAATTTTATTCTACGCTTTGTCACGATTCAGGTTACCCAAATCAATACAATCTGAATGGTGACAAAGTGTAGAATAAAAGTTGATTACTTATACTGAAGATCAACATGCATTTAAACCAACTAATAGGAATATGGTGCAGAAAAGATAGGAAATGTCTGTTTCCACAGGCTTAAAACAAATGTAAACTTTAAAAGTACATGATTTTCACATACTTTTCATATTTATTAATCAAATGTATAGTAGATTGGCAAGGATCATTCTAAAATACGACTGTTAAGATCACTAACTTTGCCTGTCTGTTTTTCACAGGGCAGGAATAGAAAACATTTGCAAAAGATATTCCCAATATATGCTTAGATTCTAATAAATGATGAAGCACCACTTAAGAAACCTAAAAGGATAGTCTGTTTTAGTCAATATTAATCCCAGAACAGCTCTTAATCTTGGAAAGAAAATTGTCCCAAGTCTTATTTTGTGATCAGTTGATTAGGGTTATTATTCAGCCAATGTCTTTCAATGAGATTCTCTTCAGTAAGTAACTTATTGTAATATTCCCATATTAAAATATCTAATGGCCTGTCTTTTTTGGTGAAATCCATGTCCAGTTTCTTTATTGTAATGCTTCGATGGTTGATCTCTGAACCTATTGGATTCCATTTTCTCTGCTCCTGAGTGTTATTCCATACAAAATCCTGATTTATCTGACATTTCTGCCCTATCTGTTCCTGCAGTCTGTCAGAGTAATAGTCCTGTAAATGGCAGACTCGTTCTTGTTTTAAAGTGGCAACTTTCTCAAGAAAGAGCTTGATCTTATCATTTAAAAAGTCATAATTGTGTACTTTTAAATTTTTACTCTTGCTTTTGCATATTTCTAAAGGTATGTAGTCCAATTTCAAGAAAAGACTCCTTGAATTTGGTCTCCATTTGTGACTTCTGCTCTTAGCATTTGGGCATTTTTCTTTCGAAAAATCCCCTTCTGGACATCTCAGGGATGAAGCCATACTAGGATCTGTAGCCTGATGTGCCGAATGCAATGGCTGGGGGTAGATTTTTGGAAAGCCATATTTCACACTGGACAATCTGCCATTTTCTTGATGATGGGAAGTGTGGGACCTTTTGCATGTAGCACTGCTGGCAGGTTGAATAAAAACAAGATGACCTTCAGAAACTCCTTTGGCACCTGAGGTGACCCTCTTCTGACATTGCAGTTGAGCATTAATTTCCACTGCAGCTGGAACGGAATTCTGTCGCTCTTTAATCCCAGCTTCCTTACCTTGCCTGATTTTGTAGCTGCTGTGACTGTTCGTGACAGAGACGGCAGCTTGCTGCTTCTGAATTCTACATGGAGCTGAAATAGCTCTGGAGGCTTCTGTATTCTGCAATAGAACTCCAATCGCTTTCTTACTGTCGTCAGTCACAACAGAATGCCGATTTGGAAAGAGACTCCGAGAGAGCTGTTTGACGAGCTCTCGATCGCCAAATAGCTTGGCATGAGCCACTTCAGATTTCCGGAGCTTCACGGTGAATCTGTTGTACAAGATCCTTTGGTCAAGAATTATGGAATTTTCAGCCTGTTTCTTCATGGAGTTTAGAATCCTAAGCTGCTTGTTTAACAGGATCTCTTCTTTTTCATTGTACGAGGAAGCCAGCTGGGATTTCTCTCCATCTTTGAATTTAGCTTTTTCATCCATCGTGAATCAGGAGCCTGGAAATTTAAACCTGAAACCACAACCCATGCTTAGCTTTTATAATCTTTTGACTGCTCATTCTTCTTTTCACAACAAATCATATTTAGCTTTCAACAATATCTGTTACTGGAATGAGTGACATATTTTTGGACTTCCCCCCAAGACTGATTGTGAATCACAAGAAACCTTGACCGACTACATCAACAGTCAAGGGTTTGTTGATCAGGATCAAGTTCCTTTGTTGTTAAGGAAGCAAAAATGAAAGCCTTCTCTTGAAAGTAATACCTGGGGTGGTGGGTTTATTTGATTCCTGCCATGAAAGACCTTCTGTAGCTAATTGAATTTTGCAGGTGTATGCTACCGTTTTCTATAACATTTTGATTAAATGTTATACATTAGATTTCTTTTTTTTTTTAAAGAAATTGCTCCAATTTCAAAGATCAAGTCTTGCAAAGTGGAAGAACTAACCTATGTATGTATGTATATGAATGTAAAGAAGCCATACCTTTGGCTCTAATTCTAAGTCAGTTCCTCTTTATTTCATTCCTGGTGGCTTTGTGGAGATTTTAAAAAAAAATAGTACATGGCATCAGTAGGAATCAAACAAATGACTGTTAGACTTGTTTTAAGTTATAGTAGTTCCTAGACCAGCTGGCTGACCTCGGCAGCACTTGAAAAGCAAAACAGGATCAGAGAAAGAACATCAAGACTAGATGGGGAAGTGGTGGGAAACATTCAGAAGAAGGCAAGGACTATCTTTAAAAAACGAAGAGAGCCAGTTTGGTATAGTATTTTAAAAGTGCTGGACTAGGAATAAGGAAGCCTGAATTACAGTCTTCAGACCAGTGGTGGGTTGCTACCAGTGCGGTCCACTCTATAGCACCGGTAGCGGCCCGCTGGTGATGTCACAGTACTGGTGCGGTCGGTTGCCGGTGCCTGGGCACAGCCATTTTTTTTTAAAAAATGTTTTTTAATTTTTTTTTATTTTCTTCTGCGCATGCCCAGAAGCCGAGCTTCCGGCACTGCGCATGCGCTGCCTTCCTACCCCACAGTGAGTCCAAGCAGGAGAGGATGGCTGAGGGAGCGCGTGAGACGCTGAAAGAATGGGCGGCAGGAGCTATCTCCATTCCCCTCCCTTCAGCAGTCCGAGAAGCCACGAACACGCGGTGATGATCCCAGGCATTTTTGTATGTTCGAGGCTTCTTGAGCTGCTGAGGGGAGGGGGAACGGGCGGCAGGAGCCTAGGACCATCGAATGGGGAGAAGCATTCAGGCCGGATGGAGCCTCCTAGAAGAACTGCTGTTGCGGTCTTGCAGCTCCCGCTGTGGGGGGCTGCGTTGTGGGTGGGCAATGCCCCCCTGCTTCTCCAGCCGCTGCCAAGCTCCCGAGGCCCACGCCCACCCAGTCACATGGCTGGCAAGCCACACCCACAAAATAAGCCACGCCCACAGAGTGGTAGTAAAAAAATTAGGAACCCACCTCTGCTTCAGACCTAGAAGCCAGCATATAACTTTGGGACAGTCTCTCTTTCTTAGCCGTAGGGAAAAAAACATCAAAAGATTGCCAATAAAACTGTGGACCTGTCCAAGTAATCGCCAGGCACCAATATTGACTCAAAGGACTATAACAACCATAACTTCTAACAAATGTAATGACTAAAAATGTTTCCCCACCCCCCACTCCAAATAAACTGCTTGGAGGTCTCTGAGTTTCCGTAACATAAAACCTGGGATTTTAAAACTGAGTAGTTAAAAAGGGAGTAGTAAACCTTCTCCACCCACAAACCTAACAGTCCTTCCATTGAGGGATTATGTGTTTGACGTCAATATAGTAGATGTTATTCCATTCTGTTATTCCCCTCCCTTTAAAGAAATTGAGCAAAGGATGCCATATAAACATCATGCAATAAATTATTTTACTCCCCTTCTCTGACATTCTCCCCCACTGTTCGGTAAATAAGCTTTTACGCATTGATTCCCTTTCTATCTTAGCACCCTGCTTGCAGATCAAATTGCACACAATAGGAAACCAGCCCTTTTAATATAGAATTGCTGGAAAGGGTGAGGGAAGCCAGTTAAGCCACACTCCATTGCCTAGCAGTCATGAACAAAATTGACTGTGTGTCTATGAAGGCAAGGGAGCTGGAGGGAAGAAAAGTGGGACTAGATTAAGTGGGACATAGAAAATCAGTTCCTTTCAGTGTAGCCTCAGGTAAGGAGAATTCTCCCTAGTAGGTGGAGCTAGCATCCAGGCATGGGTTGACCTCGTCTGTTCAGCCTATCAGGACTGAGTCTGTGAAAGTTGAAATGCTTTGCCTCTGTGGCCAGGATCCCCTGCTTTGACTCAGTCCTCAGTCTGGACAGATGTGTCAAGAATTTCTCCCATCCTGGATCAATCATCCCTGTTCTATCCACAAGACTTCTTACTGTAAGTGTTCCCCTGCTGATCATTGCCCTAGAGCAGCTTCTTTGGGAGGGAGTGACAAAAGCTTCGTCTCTCCTCTTATTTCCAGACTGGATCGTGGCATAGACTTCTACAGGGGTTCCCTTAGTCTGCCACAGGAGTGATTACTCTCAGCTCCTTTTTTGATCCATGTAAAGGGGGTCCGGAGTACTAATCCCCAGTTTAAATGTCATCCCTAGCAGATGAGACCTTTCACGCTCTGGCACCGTTTAATATTGGATTAGCAGGAAAGAGCTGTGGGTGAGCCATTCCGGTCGCCATTTTGGGAAGCCACGCGATACCGTTGAACAGCTGATCATTGCAAAGGGCGTTTCCCAGTGAGGGATCGCCGCAGGAGCTTGGCTCCATTTCTTTTTTCAAAGGCCTTTTCGCTTTAAGCAGCAGCAAGGGAAGACTCCAGTTCCCACTTTGTGCGGTTGCAGCTTTTTCGTTCTGAGCGATAGAGAGGTGACCGGCCACGTGGGCGCTGGCCATTTTAAATGGAAGTATCTGCAGCACTTCCATTTCTTCCCTTCCGTTGGCCATTTTGATGACACAGTTCTTCTGGTCACTAAGAGTTAGCAGTGTGGTGTCTCTCTCCTCTGATTCCCCATTATTGATTCTGCCGATGGTTCAGTAAATAGCTGGGCAGCGCTATTTCTGTCTAGACCTAATTGAAGGCACAGCAGGGTACCATGGCAGGTGGACGTTCTGGGTCTGAGAAGGGGAAGAGGGACTCCAAGTTGAGGAGTCGTTCCTGGTCCAGATCCAGGGCCCAGGATTCCTCAAGTAGTAGGGAGAGGGGCCAGAGGACCAGTAGCGCCAAGGCCACTGAGAGGCAGGAGCTCAGAAGGGATAGGGTATTGGAAAAATTATGCACCCAATCCCAATGCAAGGCAGCAGAGAAGGGACCTGCAGCAGAGAAGCAACCCTCCTTGCCAGGCCCTAGTTCAGAGGCTCCCATGGAGATAGGTGAGCTCCTGACCTTGGATGAGTTCAATCTCTCTGTGCATTCCGAGGCCCTCTGGGAGGATTCTGCTGCAGCCACTGCCTCTACTGTGCCTAGCAACCCAGCAGGGGCCCGTCCAGAGGCCACCTTCACTCCTACTGCCACAGGACTGAGGCCCAAGCAGAACTCTTCTTTTCTGCCCAGATGCAAGCCTTTATGACCAACGCCATTAAGCAGGGGGTGGAAGCAGCCCTTGAACAGCAAATTGGTTCTTCCTCTGTGACTTCTAGCCGGGCTCCTCATGGGGTCAGGTCTTCTCAGCTTCCTCTCCAGGGGGGAACAAACTGATTATCAGGAAGTATATTCGTCAGCTCATTCTGTCAGAAGTCAGTCACCCATCTTAGGGTCTGGTGATCTGGAGGACATTGAGCTGTCTGAAGATGAGGGCTTAACCCCTGACCAGCCTTCTTTCACTGGGCTCTTCTATCCAGGACTCTTTAAATCATTGTTATCAAGGCCAAGAATTCTGTCTGTCTGGGGGATTCCTCCTCAGCTACTGTAGAGCCTTCAGATGATCCACTGTTTGCAGAACATACCGCGGAGGCGAAGGTCATTCCTGCTCCCAAGCTCTTTTCAGACGTGGGTCAGAGACAGTGGTCGGTTCCGGAATCCGGACCTCTCCCTTCAGCGACAGAGAAGAGATTTTACAATATATCTCAGAATCTAGCCAACGTTTATTTATTTATTTATTTATTTTGGCTTTCTTATATGCCGCCCAACTCCCGAGGGACTCAGGGCGGCGTACAGCAAAAAAAAAATACAAGAGTACCAATAATAAACATTACTTAAAACCAATATAAAAATTAAAAATTCAATATTAAAAACATCCAACAACCAGCCATACTCGGGGGAGAGCTCAGATGGATTAGGCTCTACCCCCTGCCTGCAGGAAAAGCCATGTCTTGACGGCTTTTCGGAAGGCCAGCAGGGTGGGGATGGTTCGGGTCTCTGGGGGAAGTTGGTTCCAGAGCGCGGGGCCCTCCACAGAGAAGGCCCTCCCCCTAGGGCCCGCCAGCCGGCATTGCTTGGCTGACAGGACCTGGAGGAGGCCAACTCTGTGGGCCCTAACCAGTCGAAGGTGCCTTCAGTGGATGCTTCAGTTGTGGCTCTGCATTCTTCTTCGGCCTTGCCAGGGGACCCCCAGGAACTACTGAAGCCAGAAGACAGATGGACAGACCAGGCCTTGCAGAGGGCTCACCAGGCAGCTGCCTGGGCAGTTCGGGCTTCCACTACGGCCTCCTTCTTCACCAGAACCTCTCTGGTGAGGCTTTGACAATTGCATGATCGACTGCCATCTGTGGAGGATCGGGGTCATCAGGACATTAACAAGCTCATGACCCAATTCAAAGCTGATGCCACTCTTCGTTCGGCTAGATTTGCTTCCAAAGCCATGGGGTCTTCTGTTGTGGCCCATCGTATGCACTGGTTGTGGCAGGCGGATACTCGCCACAAATGGCGTCTGGCTTCCGCTTCCTTTAGTGGTCGCTGGCTGTTCGGAGAGTACTTGGACCCCATTCTAGTGGAGTCTAGGGACAAAAGAAAGATCTTGCCCTCTGAATCTAGGAGAGGTAATTTTCGATCCAGTCCTTATTTCCGCCAGCCCTTTCGGGGTTCGGAACAGAGGTCAGATTTCTCCAGGGACCCAGGCCAGTATGAGTTCAGAACTAGGCAGTTCTCTGACAGGTCGTACAGAGGCAGGCAATTCAAGCAGCCCTTTCGAGGAGGAGGAGGCTGCCCCTATCGCCGCTCCAAGTAATTTGGCGTCCTCTCCCCCACGGGTGAGATGCTCACTTACCCAGACCGGTGCGCTGCTCCGCGGTCCTCCATGCTTTGTGCGCACGCGCGCACGCTACGCGCGCGCACCCCTCACGCGATTTTGCTTCTGCGCATGTGCGGAAGCAAAATCACGCCGAAAACTCACGAGGGGACGTGTGCGCGCGCGAGATTTTGGCGTGATTTTACTTTTGCGCATGCGCAGAAGCAAAATCTCACTGAAATCTCTCTCGCTCGCGCGTCCCCTCACAAGATTTCGGCGCAATTTTGCTTCCGCGCATGCGCAGAAGCAAAATCGCCCAAGAATTCATGAAAAAGAGATGGCGACACGCGCGACTGCCCGGTGGAGACGGTACCGGAGCAGTCGTGCGCATATTGGGGTATCGGCGGGTCCCTACCGGAGCTCCGCACTGGACCGCACCGGTAGGATCCCACCCCTGCTCTCCCCCCATAGGGGGTCGGCTGGCTCTATTCGCTGATCGGTGGCGGGAAATTACCTCAGATGCCTAGGACAGGGAGATAGTAAGATCAGCCTAGAATTTCTGTCCACCCCCCAACCAAAGTCTTTTTTAAGATGCTGAAAAAATAGAAGAGGATGGAATTAACTTCTAAAATGTATTTTTGAAAAGACTAACTAGAAATTTCAAGGCTGTTTTGAAACTCATTCTAATTTTCAGGCCTTGAAAAATCAGAGGAATCTGGGGAAGGGGGGAAATAATTTTAAGTTGTGTATATGGAGATATTCAAATTCACCTTTCAAGAGAAGTGTAAGATTAATTTAGAATAAAAAATGACAATAGCAGTAAAGTGATTTTTTTTTGTCTACCATCAGCAGGTATTGGGGAAACAGAAATTAACCTTCATGGAAGCTTTTTTGGAAGAATATGATAGGAAATTACCATCACTAAGCCACTTTGAAGATTTAGGCAGAATTGTAAAAAAAAACAGCTCCTATCCTCTGCCTAGGACAGATTTTGAACAGTTCTTTTGTAGATTAATCTCACTTCAGAAAAATAAATAGTAATAATTGTTGGTCTTAGAGTCACTTTCTTTTGTCTTTGTATTTCTCTTCAGTTATTATTTATTTCTGCAAAAGGCCCCCATCCTTTCCTGTTCCAGGAACCTATAATTTTCCTGCAAATTTCCTTTTGTTTTCTTTTTAGAGTACTTTCTGGATTATTTCAATGGGAAATTAAGTTTGTACTGCTTATGAATTATGTTACTTGCCAGAACTTAATGTGCATTAAAATAGGCCTTTCACCTTTGTAACTTACAGTACATTGATCAGGGACTTTTTAAAGAAATGTATAGAGTAAGATTAGATAGATAGATAGATAGATAGATAGATAGATAGATAGATAGATAGATAGATAGATAGATAGATAGATAGATAGATAGATAGATAGAGATAGAGATAGAGATAGAGATAGAGATAGAGATAGAGATAGATAGATAGATAGATAGATAGATAGATAGATAGATAGATAGATAGATAGATAGATAGATAGATGATAGATAGATATATATAGAGAGAGACAGATAGATAGATAGATAGATAGATAGATAGATAGATAGATAGATAGATAGATAGAGATAGATAGATAGATAGATAGATAGATAGATAGATAGATAGATAGATAGATAGATAGATAGATAGATAGATATATTCACGTTCTGTCTTAATTTCTAGCTTTCACAGCCACACAGCTATGGAATTCTAGTAGTTGAAATCCACATATCTTAAAGGTGCTGAGATTGAACAACGCTGATTTAGACTAATACACTCTGGGTTTTTCTCATCATTCTTGTCTCTAAATTCAGTTATTTCTTATCTGCTTCTGTGCAGTTCAGGTTTTCAGATGACTTGCTCTGTCTTTATCATAGAGAAGAATAGATTACAGATTAGCTATAGATGGGCTGAAGGTGCTAATGAAGTTTCCTAAACAAAGCTTAGCTCAGTGATGGCGAACCTTTTTTGGTTCGCGTGCCAAAAGGGGGGAGGAATGCGGGGGATCACGTTTGTGCGTGCCCACACTCATAATTCCATGCACCCCCACACATGCACGCATGACCCCCCTGCTCCCAGCATGCAATGGCACGCCTGTTTTTCGCTCTCCCCAGGCTCCAGAGCCTTTCTAGGAGCCTGGGGAGGGCGAAAACTGCCTTCCCCACCCCCTCTGGAGGCTGGAAACAGCCTGTTTCCCGACTCCCAGCGGGCCCAGAAGGCCCGAAAATCAGCCGGCTGGTGTACACATGCACGCCGGACCTGAGCTCGCGTGCCCACCGATATGGCTCCGGGTGCCACTTGTGGCACCCGTGCCATAGGTTCGCCATCACGGGCTTAGCTTATTTTCTTTCATGCAGGCACCTGCTCCAACAATACTTTAGCAGGGCTATTATTAAAGACATGGAGTTACTTGCCAAGATACTGTCAATCCCTGGCACATTTTACTGAAGGGTTTCCCAGTCTAGTGGTTCATCTGTCTTCCTTTAGCATGCAAATAATGGCAAAAACATGGGAAAGCTGTTTGCCTTGCACCGTCTGCCTTGTGTAATGGGCAAGATAGGCAAGCAGTGATTGTAATAATGAAAAGAGGACTCATTAAGCAGATCTTGCTCTAGGCCTCTGAAAACCTAAAGCCAATTCTGTCTGTTATGGGCCATTTATCATCTTTTCTTTAAACATAAATTTAAACCTTTGAAAGTCTTATTTTCTTCTAAATGGAACAACCATCCATTCTGTATGGCTGATGAACACTTTTCTGTCTTCTCTCCGTCTAATGTATAATACGGCAGGGGTGGGTTCCACTTACCTTCGCCACCGGTTCGCATTGCGACATTTTGCGCGCGTGTGCTTGTTCCGCTTGCATGTGCGCGCGCACATCCCCACATGCGATTTTACTTCTGTGCATGCTCTGAAGCAGGAATTAGCCTGAAACACAGCTGAGGAGCTCATCAGCTGTGCTTTGGGCGAAGAAATAAAGGTCAGAATTCACCCACGGGCGGGCGAGAGGGCCCTTTTTCAAGCCGTGGAAGGGGAAAAATTCATAAAAAATTGAAAAAAATATGGTGGCGCACATGGAACGGCACCGTCAGTGACGTCACCAGCGGGTCGCTACCGGTTCGGGTGATCCGATCCGAACCGGGAGGAATCCACCCCTGCAATATTTTTCGAAGTTTAAGACGCACCTTTTCCCCCCCTAAAAAAGGCTGAAAATTTGGGTGCGTCTTATACTCCGAATGTAGCTTTTTCAAAGCTTTTTTTCCCCCAGCCCTAACGAGGTGCTAACGATCTTCCTGGCTCTTCCCGGCTTGCAGGATTTTTTCTTTTTTTTTTTCTTCCTTTTTTTCATTTTTTCCCCTCCAAAGAAGTTTTTTCCCAGCCCTAAGTCTTTGCAGGATTTTTTCATTGCTACTCCCTGCGAAGTTTTTTTCCAGCCCTAAGTCTTTGCAGGCTTGTTTTCATTGCTACTCCCTCTGAAGAAGATTTTTTTCAGCCCTAACTAGGGGATAAAATAATGTGCTGAAGCTGACCAGACTAAGGATGCTAGCCAGATGAATACCTGGTAGATAGATTTTTTTTGCCTGTTTTCCTCCCCCAAAACTAAGGTGCGTCTTATACTTCGAAAAATACGGTACTTGATCATGAAAACATCCTTGCATGAAAACTATTCTCTGTACAGGGTTTAATGGAAAGGAAAATTTCAGGATGTTGAATAAACTGGTGGCTAACATAATCTAGCTAGTGTTAATCTACTGTTCTGGGTGACAGTGTGACTGCCTCTAAAGCTCATCTGCTGGGACACTAGTGGCCTTCTTTTGTAGTTGGTCGTTCACTCTGAGAACAGACCCCCTGGACTAGATGGACTGATCCAGCAGGGTACAGTTTATTAAAGCAATTCCAGTTCACTTCAATGAGAAAGATGCAGGTATATGGAAAATATAATCAAAACCCTATGCTTTATTTTTCTACCAGTGTAAAACCATCAGTTGCAAACAGCCGTAGATTTCCTATGTCACTTCTGTTTAAATGATAGTATAGGAAAAATATATATACAAAAACAACAGACAATTTAACACAAGCATTGGAATAACTGTTAAACACATATTTTGTTTTCAAAAAGCAGACTGTTTATGGATACATGTTTTCACATGGTTTAGCCAATAATTTTTAATACATACTTAAAGAGCTAGATTCAGATCCTGAATTATTGAATTGCAATTTTACAAAAATCAACTAACGTAGTATTAGCTGCCTGGAGTCGCCAGAAGCAGAGAGATTGAGAGTATATATAAATTAAATAAATTAAATAGTAATCTTATTCCTTATATTGCAAGTTGAGGATGGATTGAGACTGGTTGAGAATAACAGAGGTTTAGTTAAGCCCAGCTTCTGAGTTTGAATCAGAAGTAAGAATCAAACAGATTGCCAGGTTCCAAATAGCATCCAGAATTAAATCAGAGTCCAAGTCAAAGTATTCCTCAAAATCCCAATTTATTATTAGAGCCATGTTGGTACATCTGGATGAAACCCGAATCTGAAGTGCTCCGTGTTTCACCACCCAGTTGAAAGTTCAAGTCCTTGCCCCCACACCCACAAATCCATCACATTGCCCAATCTTCACTTGCCATGCTGGCAGGGTCCACCCATCTCCTTCCGTGCAGGTGCAGAGGTGCAGAGACAAAGGATGACCTTGGCTTTCTAGAAAGAATTTGTTATGGCTACATACTAACAACCTCATACAATCCCCCCTCCCATTTTCCAACAGTAGAAAATGCATAGTAGAATAGTATAAAGTGTGACAGGCCAAAGATCCCAATTAAAATTGCTTCGGCCTGACAGAGATATTCTGATTTCTAACTCTTTTTAGCCAGTACCGAAAGTGGTTTATTTTTGAGATGTAGCCAGTTTCAAAAGAACCTTTGCTAACATTTTTCAAAAATGGGAATACTGAATGAGGTGAGCTGCAGTTTCTGCCTTTGGTCAGAAACAGAATTCTTGGTGATGGGGTAAACTGATCTCTTTCTAAATGGTGAGTTGTGATTGCTCACTCACTTTCTTTCTTCCTTTTTAAACCATCCTAGGTCATCTTAACTTCTGACTGCGATTTTATTTTGTATTGTTTAACTGGAAGAATTGTATTAATTTTAGTTTGAACACCAGGAGCACCAAGCAAGTTAAAGTCAAAGCTCCCAGCCACTGGCAACTTCCAAATGTGCCAGGATTCAACTCCCAGCCAGCATAATCCATGGCCTTGTTGGCTGGAAATTTGGGGATTGAAGGCCAGAACACATTAGAGATGCTATTGTAAAGAGCCGACAGTTCCAGGTGTCCTCAGTAATCTTAGGATTGTGCAAAGCACACAGAAGTAGCCCTCCCCAAACCATTAAAATCAGTGTAACATGCCTATGAGCCTGATATTGGGGAGTGGGAACAAAATAAATATCCCCCCAAAAATCAGCAAAAGCGCTCCCACAGCTGCTCACCACTGCTCAACTGATGTATATTTATAGATCTACATTCTACAACAACAAACAAAAACTTGGCATTTCATCAGGCCTTTTCACTGGGATGAGAGGAAAAAAGTTCATTTTTGAGGTAAGCATACAAATATTCATGATTCAGGCCTCTACGTGATATTTGTTTGTTTGTTTGTTTGTTTATTACTATTATTATATAATGCTGAACTATAAAAAAAGTAAGTAGTTCACAAAACATACTAATAAAAACATAATGAAACCACATTCAGCCATACCAAAGTATATAAAATACCACACATTCCTAAAATAAGACATGACCTTCCATGAATTCCTGAATCTCAGAAGTTTGCAGTTGAGTTCCCAAAGCTTTGAATCTTGAATGATTTTGACCTTCCTGCCCTAGAAGTGTTCTCATGTAGTATATGAGTCTCGTGGTTATCGTTGGCTTGTCTCAAGCAATCGCAGTCTGATACATTGGGCCCATGCTTGATCTGGTCTTTATTTCAGCACAGATGAGACTTGGTCTGAAAATGGCCCTTCAAGATTATTTGCTTGTCATATTGGATCACAACATCCCTAGGCACCTAATCAAGTCAGAAGGTTTCCTGAAGACACTGGGGGAATGACTCTACAACTTGTATATGTAATGTCCCTACAACTTGGTGGCAGCTCCATCTTTGGCCTGCTTGACTGTGAAAAATGGGAGTAGCCAAAGCATTGGATGAGATCACTCTGGCAAGTCCTTTGTCTCTTCACTGATCCTATGCGGTGATGGCAAAGATAGTGAAAAGTCAAAGGTGGGCACCACTGAGCATTGGAAAAGGCTTATGTTTGAGCCTACCCAGATAATGTAGAAGCTACAGCCATGCAAGCCGTGATGCTAGATTCTTCCTGGAACAACCCTAAAAGATAAAGAACAACTATTATCATGAAGTCACTGCGCTGTCTCCAATAGGCTTCCAAATCCAGTGGTCTGGTCATCGCTTTGAAAGCCCTTTATGGTACAGATTACATCAGGCCACACCTTTTCTGTAGCCGGTTCACTCAACAGAATTTTCTCCCCAGAATTCTCTCCCCACAGAGATATACAGATAGCTCCAACCCTGCAGCCAGTTTTGTCCCTTAGATTTTTGGGGCTCTTTTACTTATGATAATACTTATCTGCTATTTATGAACATTGTTGTTTTATAGTGTTTTTAATATTTTGATTATGGCTTTATAATACCCTACCCAGTCTCTATAGGGATTGAGATAGACCATAAATACTGCTAAATTAATAAATAAGGAATGCACATCCTAGATCACTGATGGCGAACCTATGGCACGCGTGCCACAGGTGGCACGTGGAGCCATATCTGAGGGCATGCAAGGCGTTGCCCTATGTCAACTCCAGCGCCCATGTGCACGCTGGCCAGCTGATTTTTGGCCTTCCGGAGGGCGGGGGGAAGGCCGTTTTCACCCTCCACAGGAAAGCCTCCAGAGCCTGTGGATGGTGAAAAACGGCCCAACGGGCCTACTGGAAGTTCAGGTAGGCCCGTTGGGCCCATTTTTTGCCATCCACAGGCTCTGGAGGCTTTCCTGAAGCCTGGGGAGGGTGAAAAATGGCCCAACGGGCCTACTGGAAGTCCGGAGGCTTCAGTGAGGCCTGTGCACATGAGCGGTGTGTGTGCGCGCGCATGCACGGGGGGAGGGCATTTCATTATGGATGTGGGCATGCATGCGCTATCACACATGCACCCTTTTGGCACCTGAACAAAAAAAGGTTCGCCAACACTGTCCTAGATGCTAATCTCCAAAAAATTGTCTGAAAAGCCAAATTTAACACTCTCATGAAGATAACAAGGCTGGGTCTCATGTAGATCTTGGGCGGAGAGAAGTTCCAGAGGGTCAGGGCAGGGGTTGGAAAATAACATGGAAAATAACATGGAAAAAAACATGGTTTCCAAGTTCCTTTGCCTCCCAAATTGAAATGACCTATAACATCTTTCCCAGGGAGAGTGGACATGCTGGCTAGAATATTAGGGATCAGGCAGTCATAAAATAGAGAGCTATATTGGGGTAGTGGTTAAGGCACCAGGCTAGAAACCAGGATACTTGTGATCTCTAATCCTGCCTTAAGCACAAATCCAGCTACATGACCTTGGGGCAATAACTCTCTCTCTCTCTCTCTCTCAGGCCAGGGAAGGAGGCAATGGCAAACCACTTCTGGAAAACTTTGCCAAGAAAACTTCAGGGAATTGTCCAGGTAGTTGTTGGGAATCAACATTGACCCAAAGGAATGCACAAGCCAATAAGGACCCTGTGGTGCTTTAAAGAGCAATGACAATACTTTGAATTGCACTCCAAAGCCTACTAGAAGCTAGTGCAGAATTCCCAATTCAGATGCTATTCTAATGAACTTGCTCTCAGTACTCAACATGCAGGTTGCTGCATGCTGTATCAGTTATGGTTTCTAAATATTCTTCAATGTCAGCTCTAGGATGAGTGCATTGTACTAGTCTAATCTAGAGATGAGGACGTGGATAACTGTTTTTGAGAGGTCAAATTCCAAGAAATTACGCAATTGGCATACTGACCATGACTGGGCAAAAACACTCCTGGCCATGGTCTGCACCTGATGGTCTAGGAGGTGTAGTTGTGAGTTAAAGAACTTACCTAAGTGGCAGATCTGCTACTCTGGGGGGAGCACTATCCCTCTAAACCTCCTATCATGTGACTGCAGGACACACAATTGTTCCATTGTGATGGCATTCAACTTCATCTTCTTTCATCCCATTCTATACTTAGAGTCATCAGACATCAAATAACTGGATATCAGCAGCATACCAAGGGTACCTCAATCTAAAGAAATTCAGTTTTATTTATTTTATTTTATTTTACTCTTCCAGCAATTTTATGTAATTTTATATAAATGGGGAGAATATCACAGGCTGTAGCATCCAAATGGAGAGCCTAAGGATCTGACCATTCATCCCTCACCAATATTAAATGGCACCTCCCAGAAGGAGTGGATCATTGTAGAATCCCCATTCCCTAACTCTCCAAGATGGTCTAGAACAGGGCTGTCAAACTCCCGGCCCACAGGCCGGATGCGTCACACGCTGGCCATGCCCGCACCCAGTTTAGTGAAGGGGGGGAAGTCCCAATACGTCACATGATGCTGCCGTGACGACATGAGTTTGACATCCCTGGTCTAGAAGGATAAAACAATTCATGCCATCAGAAACACCTGAAGAGCTGCCCTTCCATCATCCAGATTCCTATAGAGATCATCCAGGAGAGCATTTGTGTCAGAAGAACCTACCAAGGCACTTCTGGGTTGAAAGAATTAGCTGGTGACATCACCATTGCCATGGGGACCTCTGAGGGGGTTCCTTTCATGTCCCTGCTGTCCATGCCCAGAACTGAACCATGATTATAAGGATTAAAATAGTCAGCTTCATCTTTGCAATGAAACTCTACCACCACCTTCATCAGAATGTTCCCAAAAAGTGAAGATCAGAGATTGGGCAGAAGTTGTCTAAAATTGTAGGATTGAGAGTGGGTCCTTTCAAGAAGTGTATACTCTATCAGGTTGGGGGAGGAGGTACCATTTCCTCCCTCAAAGAGGCATTAATCACCTCTTGAACTCACTCCCTCATAGCCCACAGCAGTAGCAGGTTGCCAAGTTTCGGGGGGGCGCTCACTACACGCACACGCCCCTTCATGTGATTTTGATTCTGCGCATGCGCGGAAGCAAAATCACGCCAAAATCTCGTGAGGGGATGCGTGTGTGAGAGAGATTTTTGCGTGATTTTGCTTCCGTGCATGCATGGAGTTGAAATCTCATGCACACGCGCGTCCCCCCGTGAGATTTTGGCGTGATTTTGCTTCCGTGCATGCGCAGAAGCAAAATAAACCCAAAATCACCGAAAAAAATTGGCGACGGCGCGGTGGACCGGCAGAGAGGGCTCCAGAGCGGTTATGCAATCGGCCGCCCCCTACCGGAGTTGCGTACTAGCCAGCTCCGGCAGGAACCCACCTCTGGCCCACAGGTAGTAGAACTCATGTTAACCTTCTTAGTTCTTTTACATTTGTCAAAGTGGCATCTAACTCTGAGCAAACATGAGTGACTTTGTCAGGAAAATGAAACCCATCAGGATGTGAGTCACAAACAGGGTTCCTGGATGGATTTTTCTTCTGATGTAATACGACAGAGAATTGTGGATAGTTTGCTGTTGCACATGTCTGCATTTGGACAAATCCACTCTCTGTTTTCCACCACACACATTATAGACAACACATTCTCCTGGATATTATGGTGTTTTTTTTAATGAGCAAAAAAGACGTAATGTGAAATGGATGCATTTATATTAATGGAAAAACTGCTATTTCAAGGAAGGAAATGGGCAAGTCATGTTGTTATATTTATGCATCCGTATCAAACTCTGTTCCATGTCTCTTTGCAGTAGGTGCTTGTTGCGAAGCTATAATGATAAGTGGGATGGGATCTATACAAACACCTAATAATAAGATGTGATCATCATCACTCATAGAAAATCTTCCCCCAATACAAAATAAATAAAAGAAATGTGGAAATCTATTTCTAAAGAGATCAAAAAAGTTCAGCATTTCCTATTTAGAAGACAATTGCTTCAATTAAAAACTATATAAACTTGCTGGTTCCAGATGATAAAAAAAACCAATCCTGTTCACATATTTGCAAGTTTGTTCATATTTTAGGGTGCAGTAGTTCTGTGCTAAATGAAGAGGACCATACACACTTAATTCTTTTTCTGTTCTTCTGGTTTTCCAGCTCCGTCTGGTACATCTAACAAAGCATCATTTCCAGATTTCTTTACTTTGGTCTCAACTTCTACAAGTCTCTGCTTGAATTTAGACTGTGAAGCCGTGTACTCTGCTAAAAGTCTAGCAAACCTTGTCTGAAGAATATCCATAGCTGCTTCAAGTTTATTTACTTTCTCTTCCATGTCTTTTGAGTCAGCTCCTGCTTTAGCTGCCTCCTCATCGATCAAGTTATCTTTCAACAAAATTTGCCGCCCTTTTTCTTCCAGTGCCTTTTTGGCATCAGGATATTCAGTGAGAGCTTCCATCAGGTCATCCTTAGACAAACAGAATAGATCAGAGTAACCTATGCTTCTGATATTTGCAGTTCTCCGGTTGCCGGCTTTGCTGCCTTTGATGTTCAAGATGCTGATTTCTCCAAAGTAGCTGCCATCACTTAGAACCACAAACTGCGTCACCCCATCATCTGCCACGACAGCCAGCTTCCCTTCTTTAATAATATACATCTCTCTTCCGATATCACCTTTTTTGCATATATAGTCTCCAGGACTGAAAACAGTAGGTTTTAATTTCAACACCAACTCAATCAGGAGTCCAGCTTCACAATCTTGGAAGATCCGCACTTTCCTTAGTGTATCCATATGGACATTTATGGCAATCTCAGCCTTCAGCTTATCAGGGAGGTATTTCAGGACTTTTGTTTCTTCTACTGTTTTCTTATTGGTCCACAGATAATCAAACCATTTAATTACTCTTGCTTCCAAATCTTTAGTGACCTTTCGAAACTGCAAGTATTGCTTGATGGAATCAACCTTGGCCTGGAACTCTGTCCTAGAGGCATTCATGTTGGAAATCATAGAGCCTACATTGCCCACGATGGTAGCAAAGATAAGCACACCCACTAAAAAGTCCATGACCACAAACAGATACTCTTCGTCTTTCACTGGAGGTGGAGTTTCTCCAATAGTTGTCAATGTCAACGTTGACCAGTACAAGCTGTAAATATACTTTCTGGACAGTCGTCCGTGTTCTGGATGGGAGATGTTGGGATAAACCCACGTGTCAGTTCCAAATCCAATTAGTTTGGAAATGGCATAATATATACATGCATTCCAGTGAATAATAATGAGAATGTACAAGACAAGGTTCCCAATACGAAATATATTTGGATAGTTTGTTCTTGTTTCTGTACGATCAAAAAATTCGAATAGCCGGGGAAGTCTCAGCAACCGGTTAAATCTCAACTCGGGATAGTTCATTCCAAAGTGTAAAAACCCCAAATCAGTTGGAAAAAGGGACAACAAGTCGAACTTGAACTGCAAAGTTGATTTATAATATTCTTTTAATTTCTTTTCCTCTTTAACTAGTAGTCCTTGTTCAAGGAAACCTTAAAGTAGAAGAAAGCAGAAGGACAAGAAATGTCTTGAGCAGAAATGCCTAAATCATAAAGATTTCCATACTAACTTGCAAGTGCAAAATATGTTGCAGTCACCTATCATTTCCTCTCCTCTTAGGTATTCTCCTCTTTTACACATTTATATGCTGAAAAGAGCATAAAAGGGCTTTGCCTTTGATATCATCAAAGAAAGCAAACTCCATTTTTTTTCCAATTAAAACATACTTTAGCCCTGTTTAGGACATGTGTTATTGTTGGCTTTTGCTGTAAGTTGTACCTCTATGTTGAACAGTTTTCAATTTATGTAATTTAAAAAGAGCCGAGGTGGTGCAGTGGTTAGAGTGCAGCACTGCAGGCTACTTCAGCTGACTGCTAACTGCAGTTCAGCTGTTCAAATCTCACCGGCTCAAGGTTGACTCAGCCTTCCATCCTTCTGAGGTTGGTAAAATGAGGACCCAGATTGTTGGGGGCAATATGCTGAACTCTGTAAACCGCTTAGAGAGGGCTGTAAAGCACTATGAAGCGGTATATAAGTCCAAGTGCTATTGCTATTGCTAAAAGCTGCTATCCTAAAGGTGCTTTTTTCAGGAGGCAACTGGACTTCCTTGTTTTTTTCTTTTGAAGATGTTTCGCTTTCTCATCTAAGAAGCTTCTTCAGCTCTGACAGGATAGTGGGGAATGGAAGCATTTATTTTCCTTGCAGGCAGCTGGTAATTTGCATCCTTTTAGAGGGTGTTGAAGCACTTGGAGATTTATCTGTGTCTTCAGGGTCACCTTTCAGGCAGTTTAAAGAAAAAAATGTTCAAAGTTCAATGTTCAAAGAAAAAAAAGGAAAAAACAAGAAAGCCCAGTTGCCTCCTGAAAAAAGCACCTTTAAGACAACCATGACCTGGATGACTGAGAATCTCTACAGACGTAGAAGCTGCTACTTTTCTCTTTTTATTACATTATTAGTTTAATCTTTATTTTATGACTTGCCAAGAAAGTTTTGGCTATCGGGAGGAACAGACTGCAATCTACCAATCAATCTAAAATCTCTCCCCAATCTAAACTATTGGAAAATAGTTTCCAAATAATAGGTTTGTTTGCTCTAACCCCCAAATACACAAATTTTGTTATCTGGAGGGTGACCCCAGGCAATTGTCTAGTGCAGTGATGGCGAACCTTTTTTTCCTCGGGTGCCGAAAGTACGTGCGCACGTGCTATCACGCATGCGTGAGTGCCCACACCCATAATTCAATCCCTGGGGAGGGTGAAAATGGCCTCCCCCACCACCCTGGAGGCCCTCTGGAGACCAGAAATGGCCCATTTCCCAACTTCTGGTGGGCCTAGTAGGCCCATTTTTCATCCACCCCAGGCTCCAGAGGCTTCCCTGGAGCTTGGGGAGGGTGAAAATGCCCTCCCCCACCTACCGGAGGCCATCCGGAAGCTGAAAACACCCTCCCAGAGCCTCTGTGCAAGCCGAAAATCAGATGGCTGGAGTGCACATGCACGCTGGAGCTGAGCTAGGGCAACGGCTCGCGTGCCAGCAGATATGGCTCCGCGTGCCACCTGTGGCACGCGTGCCATAGGTTCGCCATCACTGGTCTAGTGTGTCAAGGCTGCTGTTTAAATTGGAGCCAGAAACTTTGTGAAGAATGGAGTTCAAGTGTTTTAAGGGGTGAAATTTATACAACACCTAAAATTACCCATTTTGCCCTTTGAATCCCCATTCCATAAAATAGAATTAGGGGACGAAATCATAGGAATGCTATGATGTGTTATGTAGGGATGGTTTAGCATGCAAGATTTCTGAACTAAAGAATATTTTAAAATTATGCATCCCAGAGAGAGCTTGAATCTCAAAAATAGTGCCCACACTCTCCTCAAAGAACTGGGTTAGATTTTACTAAAGAGCAAGGAAAGCAAGGAAAGTTTAAAAAAATGAAAGCAGAAAATGAATGCAAAAAGAATGAAGGCAAGAGTAGAAGTCATTGGGAAAATAGCATTTTACCAGCACTGCAAGTAACCAAAGAGCTAGAAATGGGACACTATATTTGCAAATAGATTTTAGGGAAAAGGAAAACATCTTTGGGGAAAGGGTTGTGTCAAAAAATCAAGGTGGCACAATTGAACCTTGCTCCTTGTGCATGGGACAAATGTGGGACTTTGAATGGACTTGCAACCACCATCCTAATTATTTTGACATCACTCTGCATGGACAGCCAGACAAGTCCCACATACGCTCTGTAGGAGACCCTTGTCTTTGGATACACCAAGGGATGCAGGAGGAGAGGTACTGGTGCAAATGGGGAGAATTGGGGAGGCAGAAATTCAGTGGGAGAAGGAAAGAAAAGGAAAAGGGGGATTGAAAAGCCAGCCTATAGGTAACAGAGAGATCAGGTGGGGAATAGAGAAAGGCTTAATAATGGATAAGAAGTGAGAATGGATCAGAGAAAGAAGGGCTTGTCTGTGCTTTCATTCATTGAGGAGAAGGGATTGATAATGCTTCCAGGAGTTCACGGAGGATGGGGAAGACTGCAAAATTAATTTCCCCTCTTTCTGATCTGCCTGAAAACCAAAACTTTTTGCTGTGCCACCCAATATGGGTTGTTAGAGGGACTTCAGAGTCATTCCTCTCTCAGAAGCAAGTTCACAAATGTTTCTCAGCTCTGATTGCCTTAAAATGTACCATCATCTTCATCTTACAGTGAAGATGGTAGCATTGATTACCTGTAAATGTTAATCATTGAAGCAGCCTTTCAATCTACTGTATACAATATAGAGCTGAGGTGGCGCAGTGGTTAGAGTGCAGCACTGCAGGCTACTTCAGCTGACTGCTAGCTGCAGTTCAGCAGTTCAAATCCCACCAGGCTCAAGGTTGACTCAGCCTTCCATCCTTCCGAGGTGGGTAAAATGAGGACCCAGATTGTTGGGGGCAATAAGCTGACTCTGTAAACCGCTTAGAGAGGGCTGTAAAAGCGCTATGAAGTGGTATATAAGTCTAAGTGCTATTGCTATTGCTATTCAACTACTTGGTCTATCTCCCTACAACAGAGGTTTTATCCTGTTGTTATCCCTATTGGCATTATTGGCACTAAACCTGGACTAAAGGCTACATTTGCAAGGGGGGGGGAGTAAGGAAGAGAGAGAAAAGAGAATTACTCATAGGCTATGCCTTGTAGTAACCTTTTCTCCAATATCTACCATGCAGTATTGGAATTTTGGAGGTGAGAGATTCTCAAGTCAAGCTAAAGGAGAGGAGGGTTTCTGATAAACTTGGTGACTTCACTCCATATGGTCAATGTTCTTAAGAAATTAATTGATGAGTTTAGCCCCCTGGTAGACAATTGCGCACCTGTCCTGAACTTGACAAATGTGTCCATGAGGTAGATAACATCAGAGGAATAATCCAAGAACAGCCAAAGTGCAAGATGATTTAACTGAAGCTCATCAAAGCAGGCCCTAGATAAACCAGATGATCTGGTTAGAATAGAAACAAATAAATACGATACAATAATCACATGTTTCTTGCAAGTAATAGGCAAATTGGGAGGACTGGAGCACAGTTAGAATTTTTAGAACATGATGTGATTGGGTATTCTCACAATACAGTTTGCCTAATTAGAAAATAACTTTTGTGATAGATGTGGCCAATCACAAAACGTTTGTTTACCAAAGAACAACTGATGAGATAGTTTCCTGTCTATCCATTTAGCTGCCTGAAATATTCCCTATCACTCTATTTTTTTTCTGCTGGTGCACACTTCTAAACAATTTACTGGAATGCATCTCCCCACAATTAATGGTTCTTAATAACAGGCCTCCAAGCCAGTAGCTGATTTTGCAGCAGATCAACCTCTCATTTGCTTACAGTATTTATAAATAAAACACTCTTTTAAAAAACAATAAAGCCTAGCAGGATTGAAAACTAAGTAAGCACCAATTCCTGTAACCACAAAATCATTGGCTCCCATGCCTTCATCTGACAATGTCTTCGTTAATATTTTTATTGAAAATATCAACTTGCAAATCAGGGGCGGGTTCCTAATTTTTTTACTACCACTCTGTGGGCATGGCTTATTTTGTGGGTGTGGCTTGTCAGCCATGTGACTGGGTGGACGTGGCTTGCCAGCCATGTGACCGGGTGGGCGTGGCTTGCCGGTCATATATTGGTTATTTCAGAGAGATGTTACTACTATTTTTGCTATTTTATATCTTACATGAAAAGCTTTGCATACAAAGTGCGTGTTACACCATGGCAACACAGCAACCTTTATATGCAGAAAATGCTATAGTTAAAAGACAAGCAAGTCTCATACAGCATTTTTGGTTTCAGTCATGGATTCATTAGACGAAAATATTGAGGACTGTTAAAAGAACAGTATCTTTTAACAGTCCTCAATGTTTTCGTCTAAAGAATAACAGTATAAAACTGTATAAAATTAACAGTATAAAAGGTTAAGCTTTCGGAAAACGCCCACTGTGGGAAGCTTTAGGCAAAAGCGAAGGAAAAGTGTCAAATGCGAGCTTCTTATTATTTTCAAGCGAAGAGACGGGGAAAGACTTAATTGTCAGGTTTCTGGGCATGCGCAGAAGAATTTTTTTTTAATTAAAAAAAATGTTTTTTTAAAAATGGTGGTGCCCAGGCACCGGCAACTGACCGCAGCGGTACTGTGATGTCACCAGCGGGCTGCTACCGGTGCTATAGAGCGGACCGCACCGGTAGGAACCCACCACTGTTGCAAATCCCAAAGCTGATTTTTCAAAAGGCAACTGGACTTTCTTTGTTTTTTGCTTGAAGACGTTTCACTCCTCATCCAAGAAGCTTCAGAACTGAAGAAGATTCTTGGATGAAAAGCGAAACATCTTCAAGCAGCAACAAAGTCCAATTACCCTTTGAAAAAGCACCTTGGGGGCCAACTGTCACCTGGATGGCTGAGAATCTGAATAGACATCAGTTTGGCATTGCCAACAAGATGGCCATTTTTAAAAAAGCAAGCTGCTATTTCTCCCTATCTTTATGAATGCATTTGCTGATTTACTTCTAAATGACTCCGGGTGGCACTTATTTATTTATTTGTATTTGTATGGCTGCCCCTCATCAAAGGGACTCTGGGCAGTGAACAAACGCTGCAGTCCTGTTACTGGATGAAAAAAACACTGCTAACAAGGCAGTGTTAGCCCATATAAGGAATGTAGCAGTTCCTGGTTGACAAATGGCTCCACCAGGGGGCGCCTACAGGCTGCTACAAACATGGCATTTTCTGATTCACTGTCCTATGGATCAAAAGAGTCTGATACATGCATATAATTGAACAAAGAATCCAAACCATTGTCTTGTTGTGCTCAGAATGAATAGTCAGCTAGACAGAGATTTGTATATTATTTGGTTGGTTTGCTAAGTATGCTCTGTGCAGAGTGGGTGTCACTTACCTTCGCTACCGGTTCAGAACTGTGAACGCGCGTATGTGCACTTTTGCGCATGCGCAGATCGTCTGTGATGACGTCCGGGTGGGTGGGCAGAGCCTCCCGCCGCCGCTACCGGTTCGCCCGAATTGGGGCAAACCGGTAGCAACCCACCACTGGCTGAGTGAATCTAACTGTTGTGTTTTTGCAGTTCTTAGTTCCTTGCTTAGTTTGTGAGAATTGAGTCAATTGTGGCTTATTCAGCTAAACACAGTGAAAACAAACCACAGAGCCATTTGTGTGAGTCTAATCAAAGACTGTCTTTAGCTGATTACTGAAGTATTAAATAATCATCAAAGCAGCCTATCTTCAGTCCAACTCACTCACATCCCCTTGCTTCAGTTCTACATTATGCAGGTTTTAGTGAGAAATGTTGTGTTCTCAGAAAACCCATAGTATCTCTTTCAAACTACCGTATTTTTCGAAGACGCACCGGATTATAAGACGCACCTTAGTTTTGGGGGAGGAAAACAAGGAAAAAAATGTTTTCTATGCAAAGCCCATTAAAAGTCTTCTACTTACAGTGGCCAGAAGTAAAACAAGCCCAAAAGTGATAAGCAAAAGGAATTTCAGCAAGTATATCCTGCTTATCATCTGGTCATCCCACATAAAAGTAATTCAAACAAGCAAAAGATTTATTTAGGATATCTTTTTCAATAAATTATGCCTAGATATAGGGACCTTGACAGGGACCTTGACAGACAAGGAAAGGAGAACTTTCCTATGGTACTTTTTTTTCACTAAAAGGAACTTCATTCTGATTAAAACTGCCATAAACATGCTGCCATTTAGATAGTTGTCTAGTTCTTAAAATTATCAGACACCACAGTGGCTGCTAAAAGAAAATACTGTAAGTAAATTTGCAAATGTTGGAGAGAAGAATTATAAACATCCATACTATGTTTTCTTCTTTAAAAAAAGTAAATACTTCTGAGGAATATTTCTGCTTCTTTCCAGTGCACTAAAGCAGATATAGGAATAATAAGAATCAATAAATAAGATTGAGAAGTAGTATTCTGCTATTTAAAAGAAGATACAAAAGCACTGGGCCTCTTCAGATCAAGCATTTATTTTAAAAAGCTTCTTCATTTTGTTAAGTTGTCTAGAACAATAATAAAGCAGCCTTTAAAAATAAGTCTTTAAATAATTTGAACATTCTATAGACATTTATAGTTATTGCCTTACCTCCTTGCCAGCAGTCCACCTCCCCAATTTGCCTTCGTGCAGTTTTAGTTTCACTTTCATTTTACCACATGGCAGCCTCTCAGCTGTCTGTCGGGAGGCTGATTCTGACCTGCTTGTGCTAATCGGGCTCTGGCTGTTTGCTGCAGAGGTAAATTGATGGGAGGCAGAGACCAAAGGGTGGGGGTGGCTGGGTGGGGCTACATTCGATGTATAAGACGCACCCAAGTTTTCACCCTCTTTTGGGGGGTAAAAAGGTGCATCTTATACTCTGAAAAATACGGTATTTTTAAAGCATACGCAACCTCACTTGCTGTAGTATTGTGATTGGCTAAAAAGGAGCTAATGCACATAAACGTTTTGCGAGGGACAGACAGACAGATTAAATTTCAGAACCAGAAGCCATTGCAGAGGGGTGGAGAATCAGGATGCTGGTGGGGACTGTACAATTGAAGCTCCTCCTCTTTTCATGTGAATGAATCATATAGGTAACACGTGTAAATAACCGCAGAACTTTGATTTCTAGCCACAATCTTGACTTTTTTTTAATCACCACCATCACTCCAGATGCCAGTGACAAAAATACCAGTAACAGCACAAGGATGCATTAAAAATCATCCTTACCTACATACCAATAGACAGAAGTTATAGAATACTGGTGCTGCAATGATTGTCAACCACCTATAATACAGGTTGCTTGAAGGATCTATCACAAAGATTTCTTTCTTTTCCCTGGAAATGAAAAAAAAGGAGGTTTATGGGCCTATGAAGAACTCTCATCAAAGAAATATTTTATATACCAATAAAGGAGAACATTTGTAGCTCAGGATTGAAATGAGAGGTCCTGGGTGCTCTCTGACCTTTGGTTGTTTTCTTGCAAGATATTTCATTACCCAAACTACGGAAGGTAACATCATCACTAGCGTTGGTGTTAGTTACTTAGTCTGGATAATGAAACTGCAACAAGAAAACAACGAAGCTAAGAAAGCACCAAAGGCAAATGTCTGCAGTTAGGAAAGAAATCCTTTGTAGCTGGTATTGACCATTCAATCAATAAACATTCTTAAATTGAAAGTGGCAAATTTATCTTTTCAATCACCAGAACAAGGGCCTTCAATTATATATGTAACAGCCTTGAATTCTAGTTGACTGAGTCCTCCCTCATCTATGATAGAACTAACTTGGTTGGTCTCCTGTCCTTCTAGGCCCAGGACAGACCCAAATGCCCCACTTCCATGATTTTGCTATCCCATCTAAAAAGCAGTGATTAGGGCAAATACCGATGATCTGATGGATCACTCTGACTTGAGGACAGTCCTCTCGATCCTTTAATCTAATATTCTACCAAGTTCCCTGCAAAAATGCTTTATACAAACAAGAGACAAACTTTAATAAATACATCCTTTTTTATGCTAGTTCCATTGCAGCATCCATCCATCCATCCATCCATTCATTCACTTATGAATCATATTTTCACCCACTGCAATCTCTCAGACTCTTGGCAGCTCATAGTAATTAAGAGTAAACAAAGGACAATGTAGTGAAAAACCAGGCCTTACAATTGTAGCAGTCTATTTACAAAGTGAAAACTAGGAAAGGCTAGACAAAACTGTCCATGTTGTATTTGCTCTCTGCTGGTGTTTGAAGCAGTTGATATTAAATCTGGCCAAATAGATGAATATATCAATGAATACACATACACATGAGCAAAACCAGTAAACCCTCCTGGCCACTGTATGTGTAAGCATGTCTGTCTGTCTCTCTCTCCCTCTTTTTCTCTCTGTTTCACAGATACATTCTAGCCTCCATCACCAGTTCAATTGTTAGTCTTCCCATAATGCTGAAAAAAATAAAGAAGACAACTCTAATAACAAGGTTAAGCCCCATTACAGAATTATCCAGGACATCACCTTAGTCACATGTTGCCAAACACTTTTGTGTTGAAGATCTGGCTATTTATAGAAAGCATTTGGCTGGGACACTCAAGAAGTCTCATCCTCACAGTTGAATTATGAAATCTGCTGGACAGCCAGCAGAAATATCCACTCCTGCTGCAAACCCGTAGGAGATAAGAAGCATATATCTAACTCTCATAATATCTAACACGAATAAAAATATTTAACTCCAGTGGGGAAGAAAACATCACGTACTCAAACATGCATTATATGTTTGTTTGTTTGTTTATTTGTTTTTTTAAAAAGAGCGGGGTGTCCATGGAAAATATGAATGATAATATGAAATGGGAACTTGCACAACTTAAAGTAGGGACTTTCATCCAGACTAAGATTCATTATTTCCCCGTTAGTCATAAATTAACTTAAGAAAACTGATTTCTGTAATTAATCAACCAGTAATCTTCTGAACAGATCATCAATTATGAAAATTTGTTTGTTTCTTTTTCGGCATTTAGCATAAAAACCAGGAGAACGGGGATTGGTTACTTGGCTGATTTAGGACAATACAATATTGCTCCTATTCTAACAGAATAAGTCAATCAGCTAGTATTCGGATCTATGTGTATATATGTGCACGTAAATAAATGTTTATACGAGGGTGAGTCAAAACGTAATGCCATTTTCTTTAGGACAGGTATAATTACCAACACAGGAACATGTAGCATACATCAAAATGAAGCTGGTCCTCTGTGGATCACATCCCTACTTCTCAACATAGTCACCGTTTCTCTCAACAGCAATGTTCCACCTTTGAATGAGAGCATGTATCCCTGCCTCGTAAAATTGCTTTATTGGCAGGATTCACAGAAGAGGACGGCCAGCCAGAATGGGGTTTATCGGCTACGCTCACAGTTCCCACCTTTTCATCATTCAGACGATGGACCCAACTGCATACATTGCTATAATCTAAAGTATTGTCCTCAAACACATTTTGTAATCGTCTGTGAATGTTCACAGCAACAAGGAATTCAATCACTGCCCTTTGTTTTTGACGCAACTCTAAGGGGGCAGCCATTTTGAGTCTAAAAACCTGAAAAGTAAGAAACAAAATATTTCAGAACATAAATGATATAATAATTTATAACTGGGAAAAATTTCAGGTATTTTTATCAAAAATTTCACCTGAAATAAAGAAAATGGCATTATTTTTTTGACTTTCTTCTAAACCTGATTCTTCTAGAAACAAGTCTATTCCTTTTTCTGCAGGGTAGCCCTGTTAAAAGTATATATATATTCTCTGAAGCAGCATCCTCTTACTTTTTCTGATCGTCTTTCCCATCCTTCTTTGGCTCAGCTTTGTTGTCTTTGTTTTCTCCTCCTTGAGCCTCAACTGAAGAATCAGATGTTTGGCCATTTCGACGTAAGTGCTTTCTGAACCAGGTTCTCACCGATGAGAAAAATCCTGAGGACCTGAAAGGAAAAAGGGAACATGCCACCAATGCAAAGGGCCAAGATTAACAACTTCATCTTTGCCATTTGCAATCTAACATTTGCTATCTAGCATTAACAACTAGATTGGCTTTTCCCAGCCTGGCGGCCTCCAAATGTGTCAAATCACCCCAGCAAAGAGCAGACGTGGATGGTGGAAGTTGGAACAAATCTGTAAACTGGACTGATGATGCACATGGAACGATTTCCCCCTGATATATTCATTTGATGCGTTGAATGTGCATGTACCAATAGGCAGAAACTTTGCACATTTCAGACAACAAATCTGTACCCAGATATACAGTACTTTCGCCACAATACACAAAGTGTTGAGGATATTATGCTCTGTAAGAAGTTAGTGAAGCTTCACCCAGCCACACTTTATTCAGCAATGAGACAAGATTCATTAAGCTTTGATCGTTCTCATGATCATGACTCATCACCTCCTAGAAAGATTGGGAAATGGGAGTTTGATCATCCTTAATGTCACATGTGATAGTCTAGCTCTGTTGAAAAGCTAAAGAAAGTTTCCCAGTAATATATAAATTACACTATCACTCTACGTTCTTTAGTTGAGCCAGATAACACACTTCCCATCTGCTGCAACTCATCATTCATCATACTCACATACTAGACCAGGGGTCTCCAACCTTGGCAACTTTAAGACTTGTGGACTTCAACTCCCAGAGTTCCTCAGCTAGCTTTTCTGGCTGAGGAACTCTGGGAGTTGAAGTCCACAAGTCTTAAAGTTGCCAAGGTTGGAGACCCCTGTACTAGACCAGTGTTTCTCAGTCTTGGGAACTTTAAGATGCATGGCCTTCATCTCCCAGAATTCCCTACTCAACACATTTTAAAGTTCCCAAAGTTGAGAAACGTTGATTCAGACTGACTTAATAGTATAAACCAAGATCAACTTATTCTTCTGTTCATCCCTTTCATTTCTGGCTTCATGAAGACAAAATTCATTGCATTAACAATACTGTTATCTACCTTGATTTCATTCCTTTGCTTCCGAACAAGGTCCTGGTAACCTTTACAAGGCCACTATCCAGACATAGTATAAATGAAGCTTACCTGTTAGTTGCTTCTTCAGCAGATGTGTCCCCTCCTGCTTCCGCCATGGAAATGACACTCTCTAATTTTGAAGATCTATCCTCACCCGGGGAGGGAGTCCTTCAAAATCAAGCAGAAAGACATTTAGTCACGTTTCAATGTGTGCTTGCTTCAAGCCTTTCCAATCAGGCACCTGTGAAAGAATGTGCATTCCTTGATCAATCACCAATGTATTACTGTCATACTGTAAGTGATACTGAGGGAGAATAGACAGTATATTTATCATTTTTGCCCTAGTTCAATATTTCTCCGCGCCTAAAGCCTTTCCGGAAAAACATTACAATCTTTGTATTTGTCTGATTTTTTTTCACTTGTCCCATTTCAGGTGATCACAGTAGAAAAAAGCAACAAGGAAAGAAATTCTGAGAGGAATCAAAAACTAAATACCTCAACAAATGCTATCATTCACTTTAAGATGGGGGAAGGAAAGGAAATGTTGTGCTTCCAAGTGACATTTATATCAGACGTTTATATAAGTTAAATATAAGTTTCAAATATAAATTGAAATAGGCATTACTTTTACCATATTTTCAGTTGTTTCAGTTTTATCTTCTTCATTAGATCAGGTTCACCATCTATAACAGTGATGGTAGGTGTCTCTCTTCGTATTTTACTGTGAGAACAAAGTAATTTGGGAATATGGAACAGTTTAACTTATATAAAGTGTCAAATATTTCTAGCTTTCCCATATTATTTTTTTCCTGCCTATTTAGTGTTATATTCTGGTTTCCTCTTATGCATTCATCAGTCCAAACAATTAAATTTCAGTGATTGAAAAGTCATTCAGTGAATTGAAACCTGCTATTAAATGGGACTTTTATAACAACCCCATCCCATCATACTGTTAACTTATTTATTTATTTATTTATTTATTTATTTATTTATTTATTTATTTATTTATTTATTTATTTATTTATTTATTTATTTATTGTTCATACTTCTATGCCGCCCAACTCCCGAGGGACTCTGGGCGGGCTTTAGGACTATACGTGTCCTTTTTGTTGAAATAGGGTGGGTGAATGAATATGTATGTGAAATGAAAAATAAGCTTGAAGAGTATATCTACTCAATTATCTCTTTTCTAGAATAGACATTATCTTGCTGACATTTCAGAATTATGGCAGATTATGAGTCAAGGCCTCTAGAAAACGTTTTTGACTAGGTTATGCCTAGGAAAGAAGAAAAGCTTATCTAGATAAATGTTAGTCCTTTATTATTTTAGTATCTTCAGCAAGAAAAAACACTTTGCTACACTTATATATAAAAGTGCACATGCATGCAAATAGACCCCACTTTAAATACAGAATGAATTTATTATATAAAAACATTAGGGTTAATACATTATATTCTTAAATATGAATTGCTTTGTATGTGGACAAAGCTAATGGTGCATAGAAATATATGTGGCTCCAACAGTGTTCATACAAAGCCCCTGTTCTAAAAACTAAAAATCCATTGGGTTTTTTCTTTCTTGATTACAAAGTAAGACTCGATTCCTTAACAAACAGGCTTTATATCTTTCTTAACAACTCTAAGTATACTCAGTTTGGAAGAAGTGGACATTACAAGAAAATAACAAAATAAATAAAAACCTATTTCTGAACTAGGCATAGCATCTATTTATCTATTATTGAACACTCACTGAGTAACTCGGGATGGTTATTTATTTATTTATTTCTGCCTTTGAATCAGCATTGATTCCTGGCAACTGCCTGGACAAGTCCCTCCAGTTTACTTTGCAAGATTTCGAAAATGGTTTGCCATTGCCTCAGGGGTGAAATTCAATTTTTTTCCCTACCGGTTCTGTGGGTGTGGCTTGGTGGGCGTGGCAGGGGAAGGATACTGCAAAATCCCCATTCCCTCCCCACTCCTGGGGGAAGGATATTGCAAAATCTCCATTCCCACCCCACTCTGGGGTCAGTCAGAGGTGGTATTTGCCGGTTCTCCGAACTACTCAAAATTTCCGCTACCGGTTCTCCGGAACCTGTCAGATCCTGCTGAATTTCACCCCTGCATTGCCTCCTTCCCAGGGCTGAGAGAGAGAGTAACTGGCCAAGGTCACTCACCTCTCTTTGTGCTTAAGGCAGGACTAGAACTCATAGTGCTTTGGTTTCTAGTCTGACACCTTAATCCCTATTTATTTTATTTATTTATTTATTAAAATTTCTATGCCGCCCAACTCCCGGGGGACTCTGGGCGGCTAACAGCAGGTATAGAAATATAATCAATAAAAAACAATTTTAAAAACATATTAAAATACTATAAATCTTTTAAAAGAACTTTCACTCATACCCCGCCTGCCGGAAGAGCCAAGTTTTTATTGCTTTATGGAAAGCCAGCAGGGTGGGGATAGTCCTGATCTCTGGAGGGAGTTGGTTCCAAAGGGAGGGGGCTCCCACAGAGAAGGCTCTCCCCCTCGGCCCCGCCAACCGGCATTGCTTGGTCGATGGGACCTGGAGAAGACCAACTCTGTGGGACCTAACCGGTCGTAGGGAGGTATGCGGCAGGATGCGGTCCTGAAGATAACCTGGCCCTGAGCCATGTAGGGCTTTAAAGGTAACGACCAACACCTTAAATTGGATCCGGAGACTAATGGGCAGCCAATGCAGCTGGCGGAGGATCGGTGTTACGTGGGTGCATCTGGGTACACCCACCACAGCTCGCGCAGCTGCATTTTGCACCAATTGCAGTCGCCAGACACTCTTCAAGGGTAGCCCCATGTAGAGTGCATTGCAGTAATCCAGCCGTGAGGTGATAAGGGCATGAGTGACTGTGAGAAGTGCCTCCTTCTCCAAGTAGGGTCGCAATTGGTGCACAAGACGTACTTGTGCAAAGGTCCCCCTAGCCACAGCTGAAAGATGTTGTTCCAATTTTAGCTGTGGGTCTAGGAGGACACCCAAATTGCGAACCCGTTCTGAGGGAGCTAATTTCTCCCCCCCCCCAAGAACCAAGGAGGGATAATTGGTCAAGTCCTTAGGAGGCAATATCCACAGCCACTCAGTCTTGTCATTGTTAAGTTTTAGCCGGTTCTTCCCCATCCAGACCCTAACATCGTCCAGGCAGCGGCCCATTACGTCTACGGCTTCCCCAAATTGAGACGGGGTGGAGATGTACAACTGGGTATCATCAGCATATTGCTGATACCTCACCCCGTGTCATCGGATGATCTCACCCAGTGGCTTCATGTAGATGTTAAATAGGATGGGCGAGAGGACCAAGCCCTGCGGCACCCCACATAGTAGGGGCCTAGGGCTTGACCTCTGCTCCCCTGTCAACACCGACTGCGTCCTGTCAGAGAGGAAGGAGGAGAACCACTGTAAAACAGTGCCGCCCACCCCCACCTCTCCGAGACGACGCAGAAGGATACCATGGTCAATGGTATCGAAGGCCGCTGAGAGGTCAAGTAGCACCAGGATAGAGGAGTAACCCCCATCCCTGGCTCATACCAAACTGACTCTCTCTGGATGGCTAACCAGCATTTAAAATCATCAGGAACATGTAAATCATTAAATAATAAATAATAGTAAAACAAAATATACTGCATACACTGTGTAGCTCCAGAAGACATCCTATATGGGTCCAACCAGCTCCTGTCTAGTACCTGGGCTAAGAACCAGTCTTCAGCAGCTTTTTAAAGGGGGAGAGGATTGGATCTAACTAATTTGGGGAAGAGATTATGTACCTATATCGACTTATGCCGCTGCATTCTGGATCAACTGTAGCTTCCAAGTGGCTTCAAAGGCAGCCACATATAACAAATACTCCAAATAAGAGGCAATAAGCGATTGCCTCCCTAGCAATCCAGGAACTGACACAATTGACACACAAGAGGAATAAGTGCAAATACCATCCTAGGCATAGCTACTATTTGCTAGTCAACCATGAACCATTCACAAACCCCAAATCGGATACCAGTCCTGTCTGTGGTAGTTCAAGCCCATCCTGAACTAACAATGAAAAATATCTAGGGCCAGGTGGCCTCAAAATCCATAGCCACTTTGTCTTACCAGGGGTGAAACTAAACCTGTTTGTCTTGTTCCAAACTCTCACAGCTTCCAGACACTGAGAGTAAACCTTATCACTATCACTTGGTCAGCCTGCATACAGACACAGATAGCCTTCAACTTATGGTCATAAATGGGGCCAGAACTTTTGTTGCTGACAAGATTGTTAAGTTAAGCAGTTGTTAAGTGACTTTTTGTGCCACTGTTGTTAAGCAAATCATGGCAGTTATTAAGTGAATCGTGTGGTCATTAAGCAAATTCAGCTTCTCCCATTGACGTTGCTTGTTGGAGGCCATATGGGAAGGTCACAGATGGAGATCACGTTTGAGATACTGCAACAATCATAAATACGTACATGCCAGGTGCCAAGCCGCCAAATTTTGATCACTTGACCATGGGGATACTGTGACAGCCGTAAGCACAAGGACCTGTCATAAGTCACTTTTTTAAGTGCCATTGTAACTTCAGTCGGTCACCAAATGAATGGTTGTAAGTTGAGAGCTACCTTTATATAACTGGGTATCAACAGCGTATTATTGACAATACTTAATCCCACGTTCCCAGATAACTTCATCCAGTAGCTTCATATAGATGTTAAATAGGAGCAGCGTGAACTTTGAGCCCTAAGGCCCACCTCTACAGTACATACTGGGTAACCCTAGATGTGTCTACCCCATCAAAACTGATTAGAACTAGTCCCAGAAGAAGGAAGAGAACCACCTAACACGATAACATGATAGCTATATATGTATAGATGCATGTTTAAGTAGCAAATACTATATAATTGAAAAAAATGTAACAAAATTAGGACTTTTTTCAAGAGAGTTAGGCTTGATCATATTTATTCTGACATTCAATAAATATTCTTTAAATTTTCACTGTCGTCACTTCCAAATGATAGCTTTAATAGTTCTCACCCTGGCAGTCACAGGGGGCATGAAAAGAGTCAAGTTGATGGCCATTACCATTGCCTTCCCTTTTCACGTACATAAAATAACTTTTTTCTCTGCATTTACCTCCATGACATTGCTTTTATCTCATGCCCAGTCCATGAATGAGACAAGCTTAACGAAATCAATGTTTTTCCCCATTTTTTCTGATATTGTCCAAGGGCAGTTTCAAGATTTGCCGAATCTGTCAAACATAACCTTTTCATTACCTTGGAAGGAGATCAGATTATTAACAAGGACAGAACAGAGACAATGTAGGGTTAGTGACAATGATGATGACAAATGTTATGCTGGAATGATTTTGTGGAAGTTCACAGATGAATGGATAGCTTTATAATTTGGTAGGGAAGAAGGGAGTTTTTAAAGCTATCTAGCTGCTTTTCTGCATAAGGAAAGGCCCGCTAATGTTTCTAATTCTTTCCAATAGAACAGTTCCATCAAATGACTACTTGAAAAGGCCACCCTATTTGAAAGCACAATCTCTGGTCTTCTACATAAAGGAGATAGATATAGAAGTAAATGGGAACAGTCTTCTCAAAGTTAGCCTCCTTTAATTCCTGTTGATAATAAAAAGGGAAATTATCTGTTTGTTGCCTACAAATGTAGAAGGCAACAAGACAGTCCTAGAGCTGTGGAAAGGAAGCTCCAAATGATAAATCCCTTTGCAAGATAGGAATTGGCTGTTAAACTTTATGGGGTTGCTTCTGAGAAAGTAAATAATAAGATTGCATATTTAAATTTCAGTGTATTTATGGATATGTGTTTTGCATTCTTTGCCTTCCCGTCTCCATAAAATTCCTCTCTTCTCCTTAAAGAAAAAAATATTTATTTACCGCACTTATTTATTCATCTATTTAATTGCTATAGCCACCCATCTTGAACAAGTGACCGTTGGGCGGTGAACAATCATGAAACTTTTCTGATGATGGTGGTGATGGTGATGGTGATGGGTTGAATCCATTACCTCTTAATTCCATTTTCAAGTCTACTAGGGTCATCACTAACAGTCTTCCCAGAAGATCTATGGGCAGCAGGGTGGGAATGATAAGTGTTAACTTTAGCCATTTTGGTTAATGTATCAGCCACCAAATTATACCTATGATACAAGGAGAAAATGTTAGAAACTCTGTAGGATAAAATGACATTTAAAAAAAAAAGAGGAAAAGAAAGTTCCCAAGAATCTTTTCTTAGAAATCAATTGTATTTAATTGAAAGATATTTACTGTTCAATTCTATAGAAGTCTTCTCAAATGTAAATGTTATTGAATTCAGTGAAACTTTCTTCTAGGTAAGTGTAAGTGCTTGAGATGGCAACAAGTAGAAACAGATCCTTTAAGTCAGGTGTGTGTCCAACCTTGGCAACTTTAAAACTTGTGGACTCCCAGAATTCCCCACCCAGCAATTCTAACACTTGATGTCCACAGATCTTAAAGTTACCAAGGCTGGATACCCTTACCAGGGTTGTTGGGCTGCAAATCTCACAGCTTTGATTTCTGATCATCTTGGATATACCGTATTTTTCGGAGTATAAGACGCACTGGAGTATAAGACACACCTTAGTTTTTGGGGAGGAAAATAGGGGAAAACAATCTGCCTACCAGGTATTCATCTGGCTAGCGTCCTTAGTCTGGTCAGCTTCAGCACATTATTTTATCCCCTGGTTAGGACTTAAAAAAACCTTCTTCTGAGAGAATAACAATGAAAGAACCTGCAAGCCGGTAAGAGCTGGGAAGATAGTTAGCACCTGGTTAGGGCTAGAAAAAAACTTATTCGGAGCAAGTAGAGCAATGAAAAAAAATTCTGCAAAGACTTAGGGCTGGAAAAACATTCTTTGGAGAGAGAGAGTAACAATGAAAAAGCCTGCAAGGTAAGAGCTGGGAAGATCTGTTAGCACCTAGTTAGGGCTGGGGGAAAAAAAGCTACATTCAAAGTATAAGATGCACCCAAATTTCCAGCCACTTTTAGGGAGGCAAAAGGTGCGTCTTATACTCCGAAAAATACGGTAAGTAAGGTGGATAGAATTATGCATAGTAGGGAATAAATCAAAAAATCGTTTCAGTTTTCACAGCATTAGAACTTTGACTATCCAGGGAAGCTGAATAAAGAAAACGAAGAGTTTCAAACAAAATACATCCAGTCTGTAACATTTGCTTCTGCAAGAATCTCCAACCTGAATGGCTTAAAAGATTATTCCAATTTCATGGAGGAAAAGACACTATCATTTATAACTACACTTCATGTTCTTAAATATACCTAGTCAACACTGTTTCCCTCAATCTTCAGTATATTTTAGTTTGCCAGGAATTGTTTATAGGCCAAATAAATATTTAAAATTTCACACAACTCTACAGATAAAGCAGGAGTGGCACATAATGATTACGTTGTAAGATTACAATTATTTTTTTTATTTTCAGTTTTCATTTACTTATGAAATATAGAATAACATATTTATTGAAACAAACGTGTTAGAAGTGTATGAACATTTTATTACCTTAGCCAATTATCCACTATAGTATTTTATATTCCCACTGTGACATACATGAACCCTTACATTAAACAGGAGCAAGAGAAGAAAATAATAGGCTGGATCAATATTGAAAATATGGCTGCATTCATCTTTGACTCACAGGTATCATTTGTCAAGACATAGATCAAAGGTTCAGGGGATTTTTTTGCCTATAAGAATTTGACATTGCAAAAACACAAACACACACACAAATATACATTAAATGGATCACTATACTTCCATGTCATAGTCTGTACTTGCAACATCACACACTATAAGATATTATGCGGTTGTCTGCAAGTACTCTCTGACCGTGGCTGTTTTCTTGCAGATGTTTCATTATCAAACTAGGTAATATCATCAGGGCTACCTAGTGCTATCCAGTGCTATAAAATATTAAGTGGAAAGAGGGCAAATGTATAAAATAAACACATTCCTAGCAAGCATGTTAAAAACACATAAGTATGCTTCTTAATATTCATTTTGTTTTCCTTTCCATGAAAGAGCATTCCCTTCATGCAATAAACCAAAGTGTGCTTAGCAAGCCTTTAATCTATGCACAAGTATGCAAATATCAGTGATAAAAAGTATGGCACTTGGAACTTCCTGCACATTTGTCATCTCTCACAATTTCATCTGTGAATAGACCACAACACACACACACACACACACACACACACACACACACACACACACACACACACAATTTTTAAAAAGATAGGCTGAAATTCACCAAATCTTGATAATTTTAGGAGTGGGAGTTTGAGGTATGTAAATGTTGTTGAGTCTACATTATATGTGATGTGCATTTTAGTGATAAATAGTGATCAGTTTGAGAGAGAATTGGAAGGCTTTTTAGAAAGATAAAATCAGTTGTCACTACTAATATATATTCTTTGTTCCAGCTCAAAAAATGCTGTGACTTAAACCAAGCTCAAACTGCAGGATTTGGTGGGGTGTGTGTGTGTGTTGTGGGAGGGGAATATTTCACACTGCGTAACAGTGATTCACTGAAGGCATTTAGCAGAGACTGCTTTGACCATCTGTCAGAGTCATTTCAATTGCCTCCTGTGTAGCAGAGAAAGGAATTGAACTTAGATGCCTTCCAGGGTCTTTTCCAAATCTATGATTCTAAAACAATGTCCATTTAGCCAGAAAACGCTTGTAACTGCTTCCCACTGTGGAGAAAAATGAAAGCAAGCTGTAAAGAGTATTCTTAGAAACAGTCAGGAATAATCACTGAATGGAGGCAGCCCATAACTCTCCATTCTTTGCTTTAAAGCCAATGGCGCCTTTAGCTTGGTGAAAACTGTGGAGGATGGGTGCAAAAACTGCAAATCCCTTTGCATAACAATGTTATCCTTCAAAGAGCTGGTCAGGAGGTAATGAATATGTTTAAATGATGAGCTGAGCAGAAATCGTTCTATTCAGCGCAGTCACTCCTCGGATTAACAATGGCACAAAAGTAAGCAGTTTGCACTTTCTGCCTTTGGACCACATGAGGAGTAACTATTAAAGCTGATCTGTTATGAAGACAGAGGTAAGGCACAGAATCCATGAAAGGATTATGTTCTATGAAGAGAGATGAAGAGGACAACTTGAAAATGTCAGTAACAGGAGTCAAAAGCCTTCCATAATAATCTGGTTCCCAGCTCAGTCCTGGCCTGTTAAATCTCTTCGAAGTTTTTCATATCTTGTCACTTGAGCCTTACATAGTCATCCTTTTTACAGCAACTTCGTGTTTTTAAAATTCTTGGCTGGAACTCTTAATTCCACCAAAAAAAAACAACAACAACCCAGATGTGGTACCAAAAATGTCTAGGCCTTCTCAATAGAACCTGGAATCACCTTAGATAACTTCTGTTCTTTTCTATGCCTTGTTCAAACATCCCAACTGCAGCCACTTACATTCAGGCTTTCGTAATATGTCTGCAATTGTCAGGCCCAAAGAACTAAGAAGAATGTTACACGGAGTTACTTCTGAATAGTTCTTTTATTGCTGTTCATCTACAAATAGAAATCTTGCCAGAATAAAGCAATTAGCAATAGCCCTAGCAATAGCACTTAGACTTATATACCGCTTCATAGTGCTTTGCAGCACACTCTAAGTGGTTTACAGAGTTCAGCATATTGCCCCCAACAATCTGGTTCCTCATTTTGCCAACCTCAGAAGGATGGAAGGCTGAGTCAACCTTGAGCCGGTCAGGATCAAACTGCTGGCAGTGGACAGAGTCAGCCTGCAATACTGCATTCTAACCACTGCACCATCACGGCTCCTACCTGCGATAACTATAGATATGCTCTGTGAATTGTTGGGGAGGGTCTGGCTGCCCACCAGATATTCCAAACTACACAGTCTCTTTGCTATCTGGAAAAGAGCCCCTCTCTCCCGCGACTCTGGACAACATTCCACCACAGCAATGGTGCGCACAAAGTTGTTTGATGCTTAGCTCAGCATGTATCAGAAATGCTGGTTTTTGCATGACTGGGTCAATCTATAGCTATGGAATGAGAAGCAGATTAACATGTCTCAAATGGTTCTGAGAATAAGATCTTAATCAGTGCTTTCATTCCTGATCAGAAATGGTCCTGGTGGTGGACTCCAGTGGCTTGATAGATATACAATTCTGTTTTTCATTGCACTCTTTTAAAAATTCTGAGACAGTTTAAGAGACATTGTCAAGAATATAGTGCTACCTTCATAATCTCATGTCTTCCAAATGCATCGGCCTATAAAATCCACAATTCCCAAAAGGTACTGGATTGGCAAGGAGTGAGTTACTATAATCTGGATATAATTTTTACTGACTGTAAATAAAAAATATAATCTTTTAAATTAAATATTTGGAACCCAGGTATTTCAGAGTCAAATTCTGCTACCAAGCTTATAGTATTTAATTGATAGATCATTTAGTAACCAACTGCACAAGCAGAGGACTCCACCACAATGGTTCTATTCTGTCTGAAATCTATGAGTAAAAATAAATGTATGTATGTATGTATGTATGTATGTATGTATGTATGTATGTATGTATGTATGTAATTTAGGATCATCTGCTTGAATGAACTTGTTCAGACTGTGACCATTTATTTATTTATTTTATTTATTTTGTGAGATTTATATACCGCCTTACAGTGCAAGCACTCTCTAAGCGGTTTACACCAGTAAGCAATGTATATTTATATTGCCCCCAACAATCTGGGTCCTCATTTTACCTACCTCGGAAGGATGGAAGGCTGAGTCAACCTTGAGCCAGTGAGATTTGAACCGCTGACCTGCGGATCAGTGTCAGCTAAAGTGGCCTGCAGTACCTGACTCTAACCACTGCGCCACCTCGGCTCTTATATTAATGGACCATAATCCATTAATGTTTGTCTCTAGTCAAAAACCCAAATCTCCCACATTTTTTGTGAAAGATGCATGCTACTAAGTAAATCCTTTTAACTCAAAGTTGATAGACTGGGGTTTTTCTAACAACAACACCATTTTAAAGGATGCATGATATTACAGATATTGGTGAAATATATACTTTAAAAAGTCTGCCTAGGATAATTTTATATCAAAAAAGAAGTCATGATAGAAATTTGACATAAGAGGTTTGTCGGAGATTTTATCTTGGAAAGCACATGTAATTACAGTTAAATAAAAAGAATGACACTTTTATGAATTATTCCCTTTTTTAAAAAATCCTTTCCAATCTTATCTTACTCACATGAATTAGAAAATGAAATGGATGTATTTCCATCTATGCACCCATGAATAGAGAATGAGATGAGGAAATTTGAAGGAAGAGAAATGGGCTAATGAAGCTTGAGAAAAAGGACAGAGGAAGAAAATTGAGGTAAGACATGGCTTAAGATGATAGGCTTGTCGGCTGGAAGGTCAGCAGCCCAGGTTCAAGACCTGAGCTCCACACGATGATGTAAGCTCCTGTCCTCACCCTGGCTCCTGCCCACCCAGCAGTTTGAAAGTATGCAAATGCGAGCAGATAAATAGGTGGGAAGGTAACAGTGCTCCATGACATCATACTGGCCACATATCCATGGAAATGGCTTCGGACAGCACTGGCTCAATGGCCTTGAAACGAAGATGAGCACCGCACCGCCCTCGGATATTCAGCAACCACCAGCAGAATAAAATCTGCAGGGACTCCTTTTACCTTTATGGCTGAAGATCAGGGGGAGTTAATATAGCATTCTGAAATATTAGAAGGAAGACTACTACAAAGATACATGAATGCAATAGAGCAATAAAGGTAGTGGCATGAAAAGCAGGAATCTTAGAATAGAATAAGAGAAATAACAGAAAAAAGACCAAAGCAAAACTTTAGTTGGATCTGAGCCATATGGAAGAATGGATAGGAGAATGGAGAATACGAGCTATGGAAATTTGCCAGATGCGTCATGTGCTGGCCACGCCCATCCCCGTTTTAGTGAAGGAGGGGAAAATCATGATATATAACGTGACGACAATGTGACAACAAGAGTTTGACACCCCTGAAATAGAATATCTGCTCTATCTATATGACAACCCTACTCAAAGAGTTTTGTCAGCTCTGTGGATCAATCAGAATTGGCAGATGAAATCTGTAGCAGGATCTGGAAATTATCACCCAGTCTGGGTAAAAAAGAAGTCTGTGTTCTCCCTAAATAAGAAGTGTAGATCAAACCACTCATTATTTGAACCAGGCCAGATTTTAAGAAGTAGATTGTTCTTGTTGCAGGCAGGGGAAAAATGTCTTTACTTTGAAGCAACTCATTGGATAAGATGAACCAGCTGTTTCTTTTAACAAATTAAATGCAACTTACCAAAGGAGTCAATTTTACAACCTAAATACATTTTGCAGACCCAATATAGACTCAGCAGCTTTGTGAGTTTTCAAGCAAAGTGAAACAAATTTAAGGCAATATTAATTAGTACAAGGACCCCAAATTTATCAAATAAAAGTAGAAGTGGAAACAGTACCTTTTACAGTACCCCCTTTAGAAGTAAAAGTTCACATTATAATATTGGAAAGACCAATAATAAGCCCTCTAGGCATCAGTGAAAAATGATCTCATAGAACTTTCTGTGCATCACTGTACCTCTTACTGTCTTCAATGTGTACACAAATCTTTGAAAATCCCATTAACATATAGACATTTCTTTAATAGAAGCTGACAATCCATTCAGGGTCCCAACTGCATATGAGTCCCATTTACCCAACTTTTATAGCCTTCTTCTACTCTCTGGGGAACCCAACAATGCTTCACAGGAATATGGTAGTGCCACTTTCTCATGATTAAAAAACAAATAAGGCAGATGAATTTTACTCTTATACACTGACTAACCTCCATGTGCTTCATTTGATATTATGTTTGATGTTCCTTTGTCCTGGAGCTTTTCTTCCTTTTGTCTCACTCAGTGTTTATTTGATTTTGGTAGGAGAGGATCTTTTAGGACACCAGAACTGTAGAGAGAGAGAGAGAGATAGGAGGGCAAAAAGATTTCAGAGGATAATCAGAACTGCAGAAAAAACAATTACTGCCAACCTGCCTTCCATTGAGGACCTGTATACTGCATGAGTCAAAAAGAGGGCCGTGAAAATATTTACTGACCCCTCGCATCCTGGACATAAATTGTTTCAACTCCTACCCTCAGAACGACGTTATAGAGCACTGCACACCAAGACAACTAGACACAAGAACAGTTTTTTCCCCGAACGCCATCACTCTGCTAAACAAATAATTCCCTCACCACTGTCAAACTATTCACTAAGGCTGCATTACTATTACTATTAGTCTTCTCATTGTTCCTATCACCCATCTCCTCCCACTTATAACTTGTTTCTTGTATCCTTACGATTTATATCAATATTGATTGTTTCCTGATTGCTTATTTGTACCCTATGACAATCATTAAGTGTTGTACCTCATGATTCTTGACAAATGTATCTTTTATTTTATGTACACTGAGAGCATATGCACCAAAGACAAATTCCTTGTGTGTCCAATCACACTTGGCCAATAAAGAATTCTATTCTATTCTATTCTATTCAAAATCTGAAGATCCAAATGAAAATCAGGCATATCATTTAAATATTTATTAAGAGGCACTAGAGAGAAATGAAATGGTATATCCTTGAAAAGGGCATGTTTAGGTGATTGGATCTCTGAGCAGAAACACTTCTATGAGAAAAACTGGCCCATTTGTAGTTTAACATCCTGACAGGAGAAGGCAATAATAGGGCTTTTACTGTCATTACAACATAGTTTGTAGCATCATGAAGGGAACATACTAGTGAGGATAGAAAACTGATCAATGTGTCATAAGCAGAGATCACTGTTTTGCATATTGCCAGAAACTTTATTAAATTGAGCAAGCAATAGCTAATTCCACTCCTTAGACACAACCTGTTCATTTGATAGCTAGACTGGTCCTACTCTGATGCGCCTGGCCTTTATTTAAGTGCCTGTGAAATGTTCTCACTCTGGATGGATGTGCCATAGAATTCACAGCTCTTTATAATTAAGAAGAGATTATTTTGAATGAGGTCAGTACTTAGTACAACTCCATCCCTTCATTGGAATAATTTCAGTTTGGGTTCCATTTCTTTACATATGTAAAATGAAGCAGAAATCAAAGACTCTTCTCAAATTAGGCTTTTGACCATGCATCTAAAAGTGATCCTGAATAAGTATGAAGAAACCATGACTGAGATGAGAGGGGAAGCTGTCAATCGCAGAATAACTACCTGATCCACTTTCTATGGTCCTATGGTTTCATGTGCCAGATTTTTTTTAAAAGAAAATTTGAAGCATCTACCAGTTTTTAGTTGTTACCCTGTTCCCATCTAGTTCTGCATGAAACCTAAAAAGGAAAACAGAAATAACATTTCAAAGCTTAATATCAAGTTTGGAGATCCAGTCAGTAGCTGCCGTTGTTGTGCAGAGGAAGTCCCTACAGTCTCCTGGATATCTTCTGTTAGGGCATTCCCTCACTATATGCTGAATAGTCTGTCGAGGAGCCCCGCAATCACATTGTGCTGAAGGTGTCTTTCCCCATTTATGCAAGGAGTCAGCACACACCCCATGAGTTGTTCTAATTCTATTATATGTCACCCACATGTATCGGGGTAGGTCAAATCCTGGAGGTATACTACTAGGTCTAATGTGCCCAGAGACATCTTGGGGGGTGCAGCTATTCCACGCCTCCATCCACTTTTGTGTGATGTTCTAATGGTCAGCCATCAACTTACACGCTGTCAAGAGTAGTGGATTTCTTGATTTAACTGTTTTTTAATTTGTAAAAATGAAGTGTTTTAATATTGTGTGTGACCAGCCATACACTAAATAAATAAATCTGCATGAAAAATTAAACATGGCTCAGAAGTCATGTACCGCTTTTCAGAAAAGAACGCAAATGCAACTAATGTTTTTCATGTATTTTCAGAGAAAACGAAATAGGTGCCATCAAAAAGCAAACATGAGAAAAGAATCTGTCAGAAAAAAAGCTGATGTGATAGCATGTGCACAGCAATTTGGGGCATAGATATCGGGGGGGGAGGGGTTTTTGTCAAAACTGGGTTCAGAAGGAAAAGGAAAATCAGAAAGTACTGCAGCTGATAAATGAGAAAATAGAGGAGATTCCAGTGGAGCTCCCTTACCTGGAACTCTGAATTGTGCAGGAAAACTTCTCTGATTCTCCCATTATGGGGGGGAGAGAGAGAGGGAGGGAGGGAGGGAGAGAGAGAGAGAGAGAGAGAGAGAGAGAGAGAGAGAGAGAGAGAGAGAGAGAGAGAGAGAGAGAGAGAGAGAGAGAGAGAGAGAGAGAGAGAGAGAGAGAGAGAGAGAGAGAGATGGGTTAAAACCAGCTAAAAGGAAAAGCAGCTTTTGCTTTGACTATCTCGTTAAGGACTTTGCAAGGATCAAACAGTCAAGCCATGAGCTCTGAGTGCATTTCTAGCCACCTCAAAACAATAGGTTTAAATGCTTGAAGAAATTTTGGTATGGTTTGAGAGGCTTGTATATGAGTTTTCCCTGTAGGGAGATTGTCTCTCTGTGTGTATATTTTAGAGAGAAAATCAGACCCCATGGGAATCATGCCACAGAAGCCCTTCCATGTTATTCCTACAAACCTAGATTCTCAATATATCGATAAGGCAATGAGCTCAAGAACAGTTGGCACATGCTTAGAGGAACATTTCCCCCCTCATTCCAGACATCCCAGATCTCAGCCCAAATAGTGAGAACTTTCCACTAATAATAATTGCTATGTGGGTCATATTTTCCTTTGCAACTGAACAGTGTGCAGATACTTCTTTGTAGCTGTATGTGTGCAAGGCAGCTGAGAGACCCTGTTTTAATTTTTAAAAAGCCCCTGTAGATTGGTGAGTACGTCCCATTTCTTTGATTCTCCTTCGTAAATGTAAATACTTTGCTGGAGTTGTCAGCAAGTTTCCTACCTGCTCTGATCCAATGGATGCTGACTGCAGGCACAGCATGGCTTACCCTCTCGCAACAATGGGGGTAAGGCAGAAAACAAAGCAAAAGAAAAAGCAGGAAAAAGCAAACCGCCAGCTATAATCCGAGGGCAGCCTTCAAGACTCGCCCTAAAGGAGCGCAACCCTGGATTTATCCCGAGGCGAATCTTCCCAGACTCACCATCCTCCACGCGTGCTCCTCACCCCTTTCAGGTAATTCCTTTTAAGAACAAAGCTTCAATTTGCTGTTGTGGAAACTCGCCCCTCCCTGCTACCTTTTAGCAGCAAAGGGAACAAACGGCCGGTCGCTTGTTCCAGTTTGGGGGCTCGGCTCCGAAGAGGTTCAGCACCAGTGGCCACGGACAGCATCCAACGGAAGCGCAAGGCGGAACAAGGGGGAATCGCAGAGGCGCCAACAGGAGCCGTTCCCTCACCTTCCTTCCTTCCCTCTCTTTCTCTCTCTCCGATTCTTTAAGCCCTCCTTCCTTCCTCTTCCTCCGTCTGTTTCAGGAGTCCAGCGGATATGCTCATAGCCTGAGCCCAGCAAAATCTCCCACGTTCAAACAGCACAACTCTGCCCCCTTGCTCAGCCTGAGATCTCTTGTGGCCACTTCCAGGAGGGCAGAGCCGAAGCTTCCAGGGCTGAGTGAACTAGCCGGCCAAGTCAATTTATTTATTTATTTTATTTATTTATTTATTTGTCAAAACGTTTACAAGATAACAGGTATGATATAAACATAAACAAAAGCAAAGTAGGTATAGGTAAATTTGGACAGTAGGACAGTAGGACAGGGACGGTAGGCACGATGGTGCGCTTATGCACGCCCCTTACAGACCTCTTAGGAATGGGGTGGGGTCGACTGTAGACAGTCTAAGGTTAAAGTTTATGGGGTTTGAGGAAGAAACCACAGAGTCAGGTAGTGCATTCCAGGTATTGATCACTCTGTTGCTGAAGTTGTATTTTCTGCAGTCGCGTTTCAAGCAGTTTACATTGAGTTTGAACCTATTGTGTGCTCGTGTATTGTTGCGGTTGAAGCTGAAGTATTCATTGACAGGTAGAACATTGTGGCAGATGATTTTATGAACTACATTTAGATCAGATCGAAGGTGACGTAGCTCTAAGTTATCTAAGCCCAAAATTTCAAGTCTGGTGGAATAAGGTATTCGGTTGTGAGCAGAGGAGTGGAGGACTCTTCTTGTGAAATATTTCTGGGCTCTCTCAATTGTATTAATGTCTGATATGCAGTTTCTACAAAAGGTTTGACCCTTTTCATTCAGGGTGCTGAACGGGGTAGAAGGGCGGATTGCCATTTGAACAACTAGTATTGGATACGAAGATTGGGTAAAAGATATCTTAGGGTCTAAATTAAATATCTGAGTAATCCTCAGTAGAGGCGCAAAGTTTTCTAATCCCCATTTATTTAACAATAGCAATGTATAAATAGCTTCAACAAAAATAAGTTGGCTGAAGAACTTAAAATGGAAGGAAACGGGATTGGGTTTTTATTTGAAATGCCTTCTAAATATAAGTGCCTGTCAGGCTCTTGAAATCAATAGCAATAGCAATATAGCACTTTTCTTATATACCGCTTCATAGTGCTTTACAGCACTCTCTAAGCGGTTTACAGAGTTCAGCATATTGCCCCCAACAATCTGGGTCCTCATTTTACCGACCTCGGAAGGATGGAAGGCTGAGTCAACCTTGAGCCTAGTGAGATTTGAACAGCTGAACTCTTGAACTAGCAGTCAGCCTGCAATGGCTGCATTTAACCACTGCACCACTTCAGCTCTAGAAAGGCAAGTGATGATTCTTCCAGTCAGATTTCTTTATTGTTCCACACCGATAGACAGAATCTAGCCAAACTGAAACAGACTACATCAGGGGTGTCAAACTCGGATTCATTGAGGGCCACATCAGGGTTGTGTTTGACCACAGGGGGCCAGGGTGGGTGTGGCCAGGGTGGGCATGGCCAGCTTGATGTCACTCATGGCCCGAGCACACTGCCAGTGAAAACGGCTCCCGAGCTCCGTTTTCAGTTGCGACAGCCTCCTGCAACCCTCTGCCAGTGAAAATGGAGTTCGGGGGGGAGGGCGCACGCCTGTTTTTGCTGGCAGAGGCACCCCAGGCCAGTTCTTCGCTGTTTCCAGGATGAGCTCGTGGACCAGATCTAAGCACCTGGCGGCCCCTGGGCTTTGAGTTTGACACCCCTGGACTACATGAAGCATGTACCCTGGGAACTATTAGGGAGGAGGCTGGCTTCACCTTCTTTCTCTCCTACAAACTTCTGAACTGAGTAGAGCTTGCATCCTTTTAATACTATGTAACTTTAGTGCAGAGGTCTTCAAACTCGGCAACTTTAAGATTTGTGGACTTCAACTCCCAGAATTCTCCAGCCAGCTGGCTGGAGAATTCTAGGAGTTGAAGTCCACAAGTCTTAAAGTTGTCAAGTTTGGGGACCCCTGCTTTAGTGGATCTCCCTCCCTCCCTCCCTCCATAGTGAACTGGAAGTGGTAAAAAAAATCCTGATTTGATTACTTGTCTCTTTGAAGACTACCTGTATATTATCAAATCCCATAAGATTCCCAAGATTAGAATAAAATAGAATAGAATTCTTTATTGGCCAAGTGTGATTGGACACACAAGGAATTTGTCTTTGGTGCATATGTTCTCAGTGTACATAAAAGAAAATATAAATTTGTCAAGAATCATGAGATACAACACTTAATAATTGTCATAGGGTACAAATAAGCAATCAGGAAACAATCAATATTAATATAAATCATAAGGATACAAGCAAAAAGTTACAGTCATACAGTCATAAGTGGGATATTTGCTTGAACCCTTCAGTTGAAGCTGTTATTTTCAGCCTTCGAGTTTGCACCACAAAATGTAGAATTCCTTGGAGCAAAATATATTCACCTCTCTTGCAAAAAGGTGTTAGTCCAGCAATAATAACCTGACTAGCTAATGCTGGCCTTTCACGTCAGGAAAAGGTGTAGTATGCTAGGAGCAGCCAAGAGCTTTCTCTCTAACCTAAGAAGCACCTACAAGTGCAGCCACCTTGTATTAAGTGAATTGTCTGGATATTTCAAGGAACAGCAGTGATAGATACTCAGTCATAGCTTTCACATTGCTTCATCTTGTCTTCTTGCAAACAGCTCAGCAGTTCCTCAGTGGAATAGAGGGTGTAATCAGGGAAAAACTATATCCTATTGTTGAAGAAAAAGGCATAATCCCCAGCTACTTATCTTTTTTGTTGCAAGGAGTGCAATCCAGCCTGCAATCCAGGGAATTGATTTACTACCTGAGGTGCATTTACTTTTCTTGCTGAAGCAATCTGTCATGATACACTACCACTTTTACAATTCTGCCACAGGGGTTTTTCTATCCATGTACTCTAAGGAGTCCAGGCAGCACAATATTTTTTCCTCCAAAATTTATCCTCATTCACTTTTCATATCGGGAACAGCTCTCTCAGACTTGAGGATGAGAAACTGGAAAAAATGGAATAAAGTTATGGTAGTAAGTTATTTCTGGCCTGTATCTAGATTCCAGCACTTTTCTGTGCTAAATTAACATAAATGGAGGACTCTTCTTGTGAAATATTTCTGGACTCTCTCAATTGTATTAATGTCTGATATACAGTGCGGGTTCCAGACAGGTGAGCTGTATTCGAGAATTGGTCTAGCAAATGTTTTGTATGCTCTGGTTAGCAGTGTAATATTGTCAAAGAAGAAGCTATTCTTTTTGTTCATTGATTTTGTTCATTGATTATTATGAAACATGGCTGCTTAATGCAATGGCTGAAAACAGTACAGGAAAACTATATTCTGCTGAAAAAATATACTATTTGCAATGGCAAGAGTTAATTATCTCCTTTGCAGCCAAATACATATATGCATACACCTACTTGACAAGCTACGTGAGGGTCAAATGCACAGATCTCTTAAGTTAAAAGGAAATTTCTCATGAAATGAGCTGAGAAATGCAGCTGACAAGCAGTTTAACATAAATATGTTTCAGGAATAGACATTCATATGCAATACACCATCAGTTAAAAAAAATACAGACTAGATATTTATGACCACAATTGAGCCCAAAATTTCTGTTGCTAAGTCAGACGTTTGTCCAGTAATTTTTCTCCCATTTTATGCCATTGCCACATTTCTTAAGTGAATTACTGCAGTTGTTAAGTTAGTAACACGACTGTTAAATGACTCTGGCTTCCCCATTGACTTTGCTTGTCAGAAGGTCACAAAAGGGGATCACATCACCCCGGGACACTGCAACCGTCATAAATATGAGTCAATTGCCAAGTGTCAGAATTTTGATCAAATGACCATGGGGATGCTGCAGCAGTCATCCGTATGAAAAACGGTCCTAACAAAGTTCCGTTGTAACTTTGAATGACACTGAGTGCACTGTTGTAAGTCAAGTACTTACCTGCATTACAAGGCATATTATTATTAGTAGAACTGGATGTGCAATGGCAAAATTATTTACTTCAAAAGTCATGTGTTTATTTTTGATAGGCAAAGAGTTTTTGTTTTTTTTAAATGCTGCTGACAAAATTCGGAAGGAAATTCTCTTAGGACAGAACAATGGTTTCTTTTCAAGGATAAATGTTCTGACACCTCTGTTTCCAGTGCTCTCCGTGAACAAAATGCTTTGTTGTTTCTTTCCCATGCTTATTGCCAAACACTGTATTTTTAAAAAATATGCAGTTAATGTTAGATTCTTTAACTTCAGTACAGATTCAATGCCTGTCTGTAGAAAGTGGAAATAGAGTCCCCTATACATTCCCTTGAATGAGAGAAGAATGAGCAGAATAATAGATCCACTGACAGTAGATATTCTCCAGAATGAGGTGACTTCACTTTGACAGGTTTTGGAATAGGATGGTTTCTTTTATGGTGGAAAATAGAATAGAATAGAATAGAATAGAATAGAATAGAATAGAATAGAATAGAATAGAATAGAATAGAATAGAATAGAATAGAATAGAATAGAATAGAATAACAGAGTTGGAAGGGACCGTGGAGGTCTTCTAGTCCAACCCCCTGCTTAGACAGGAAACCCTACACCACTTCAGACAAATCCAACATCTTCTTAAAAACTTCCAGTGTTGGAGCATTCACAACTTCTGGAAGCAAGCTGTTCCAGGGATTAATTGTTATAACTGTCAGGAAATTTATCCTTAGTTCTAAGTTGCTTCTCTCCTTGATTAGTTTCCATCCATTGCTTCTTGTTCTACCCTCAGGTGCTTTGGAGAATAGTTTGACTCCCTCTTCTTTGTGGCAACCCCTGAGATATTGGAACACTGCTATCATGTCTCCCCTAGTCCCTCTTCTCATTAAACTAGACATATCCAGTTCCTGCAACCGTTCTTCATATGTTTTAGCCTCCAGTCCCCTAATCATCTTTGTTGCTCTTCTCTGCACTCTTTCTAGAGTCTCAACATCCTTTTTGCATTGTGGTGACCAAAACTGAATGCAGTATTCAAAGTGTGGCCTTACCAAGGCATTATAAAGTGGTATTAACACTTCATGTGATCTTGATTCTATCCCTCTGTTAATGCAGCCTAGAACTGTGTTGGCTTTTTTGGCAGCTGCTGCACACTGCTGGCTCATATTTAAATGGTTTCACCATAAATAAAGTAGCTATTTATGTAAAGCCACACAAGGAAAAATGTGTCTTAAAAGAAGGCTAGCTTTCTAGTTCAGATATACACAACAATGTGATTCATTACTCTGCCAAAGCCCATCAGTCATGTAGTTTTGCTTACAGCTGTAATCCCAAGCATAGGATGGGTGATAACTGATTGGTAATAGGAATTTGAAACTGTACCTGATTGTAAACTCAATATGAGTCTGGAATGTGAAGTAATTGCTAAAAAGTCAAATTCTGTTTTAGATCAATAAAAATATAGTTTCAAAATCATGGGAAATAGTACTTTTGTTTTGCATTGATCAAGCTAAATTAATATGATCCAGTTCTGGGAATGATATTTCAAAATAGATAAACAGGAATCTATCTATCTACTTATCTATAATCTATCACACTTTGACAAAAAATAAAGCCAATTGGGTATAGTGATTAAGGCATCAGGTTAAAAACAGAAAGAGTATATATATCAGTGGGATATAAAAGCTTCCTTGATAGATGATCCATAATCATTGTGTGGATATGTTGGAAGGGCAAAGTTTAGCAGTTTCCAATAAAAGATCCATTCTGAACCCAGTTCCATGTGGACCAAGAGATAATCTTGGTCATGATCAAAGCAGATAAAGATCATGATAAGAGTAACCTCCTATATCCTGGTAGATTTAGTGACAAATGTTATATAACACAATAAAGCTCTTAACTTCTTTTACCCTCCTGTTAAGCTACTGCAAAAAGGATGCAATCTCTACTAGGGATATCAGTTGGCATCTCTTACACGTATGTTTTTCCCTATCAGGGCTATAGATGCTGAACTATAAGCTCTATCCATTTACCATATAGTATTCTTCTTTGTTGTTCACTAATAACTGTAACTAATAACATGCAATGTATAGGATTGTTTTTCCTCCAATCCTATTTTTTAAAATTACTTTTTCTAAGAAATTGGTTATCGAATAAAAAACGTTCAAAAATAATAAATTACAATTTGTCATGTAAAAATACTCCATGAAGAACTCTATGGGATATTTAAAAGCAGCTACCAGTAATTAGAAGGCTCTTTTCATACTTATTTCTAACCACACGAAATAACCATAATAATTGCTGGTCTCCATCCTTTTGCAAAAGGCAATAGAAAATGGGTGCTTTCCAAATATGACTAATTCAGTGATAACTGCTAAAACTATAATATGAATTTGGATGAAAGAGGAAACTAGATGGAATACCTCCCGTAGATCTTCAACTTTTATGTTCTGTGAAAATAGAAAAGAGGGGAGAAAGACTTCTTATTCAACTAATGCTTTATTTGGAAAAACAATTGTTCATTGCTTCCCAGGAATCAATCCTGCACAGTACAATACATTAACCTGAATCGTGATTGCAGAAAAAATACATTTCTCCTTCTCCCCGCTTGCATTTTCCATGTGGGGAAATAATCTTTTAGTCTGAACCTCTTTTGATTAAGATTGTAACCTTATGCATTCAGTAAGATCTTCAGAGTAAATATGCACAAGATGGTAATGTAGACGTGGCTATATGTGAATAATTGTATTCACACTTAGAATGAGCCTGAATTCTTCTCTACATAATTAAGAACTGATTAAGTTAATCCAAGATATAGATTTTTAAAATTCTGTCAGTGAACACAATTTACTGAGCAATTTGGTGATGTGCCAAATTTACTTCTATTGTAGGTTTGCACTGCCCTCACCTGGTTTCTCATAGCCTGTATTCTTAGAATTGTTTTACAATACAATTTCCAAGTATTGTGTTTTTTTACTCTCTGATTTCCAGATATTGCTCCAGGTTGCCTACCAAATGACAGCACATACCAGAAGCTCCTCGAGGTTTTTCTGTTCATCAGTTTTACCAGATGACCTGCTTAGGAACCAAATCCACATCCTATCCATCATCTCACAGTCTCCAACAAGCCCTTTTAAACTCCTGTGAAGAAAGTAACACGTAACACTTTCATTAATAGATGTAGTATGAGAAAATAAGAGGATTTGTGACACACTTTTGGAGATAATTTCTCTAAATACCAACATGGGTGCTATTCCAGAGAAAACTGTGCAAATTACTGTTTAGTCTGATTACATAGAATTACTTTCACTTGTTATCTGGCAATATGGTTAAATTGTGTGGAGAGGTTCTGCTAACCTTGTCCCATTCTAATACTGGATTCTCCAATCAACCCAAAATAGACTGACTTCAAAGCAGCTGGAACCATTACTTCCTCAATGAAGCTTTTGCAATGCCTTAAGTCTATCCAATAGCCCCATCTGCTTTGAAGTAGTTGGATGCCAAATTGGGTTTTAAGTAATCCTCACTCAATCATATGGATTACTGTAACAATTTATTGGCCAGTTGTGAAGTTTTAGGAAAAAGCTTGAGTGAGCGATAGTGGAACAACTACAAGTGATCATTATTTAAATGAATTGGTTATATTCATTTCAGTTAAGTTTCAAGCTAAGATTTGACATTGAAAAAAATTATGGTTATACCAATAGAGCACTTGGAGATATATTTCATCCTGATAATATTTGAACTGGAAGTTTCAGCTTATTTCATATTGTTCTCCCTACTGTTTATCATTTACAGTACTAGATATCACTGTGACCTGTTGGGTCATCCTTTGAAAGTCAGGTAGTGCAGTCTGATGTGACCAGAATGAACATTAAATTTTAGGTTGAGTGTAGTTTTTTACCCCAAAGCTGGACGACCGATGATTATCTAAGAAGATTATATATCATAAACAGGAAAATATCTATGCAGTTTCTCAATCATCCAGGTCATGGTTGTTTCCAAAGGTGCTTTTTTCAAGAGGCAACTGGACTTTCTTGTTTTTCTTTGAAGACGTTTCACTTCTTATCCAAGAAGTGGATTCTTGGATGAGAAGCAAAACGTCCTTAAAGAAAAACAAGAAAATCCAGGTGCCTCTTGAAAAAAAAGCACCTTTGGGACATGTAGGAAAATAGCAATAGCACTTAGACTTATATACCACTTCATAGTGCTTTACAGCACTCTCTAAATGGTTTACAGAGTTAGCATATTGCCCCCAACAATCTGGGTCCTCATTTTACTCACCTTGGAAGAATGAAAGTCTGAGTCAATCTTGAGCCGGTGAGAATTGAACTGCCGAATTGCTGGCAGTCGGCAATCAGCAGAATTAGCCTGCAACCACCACAGCACTACGGCTCTAATTGTAACGGCAAATGTAGTTCAATAGTCAATATTTACTTACCTAAACAGGTAAACAGAATGACCATAGGCAAACAAAAATGAAGTGGGAGCAAAAACAATTTCCGACTTCCTGATAGCTTCCCCATTGACTTTGCTTGTGGGAGGATAGCAGGAAGCATTGGAAAAATGGTACCATGTGATCAGAGGGATACTGCAAAGCCATGGCTTTGCGAATAAAATGAGTCTGAACATCATGCACATTTCAATTTATAGGAATGATGGTCCTGGGTTTTTTTACACATTCTTTCAATTAGCAGATTTTAGGTACTTTGTTTCAAAAATTGTTGTGGCATAATGCACTGTTTGGGCTAACTTGAGGGTACAAATAAACAAACAGATAAATACAATTAGAATTTTAGTAATCTATAAATGAATATAAAACAACTGGATGAAGTCTTTGGGATTTGGACCAAGAAGCCAGTGTATATAAAGTAGTTGAATCATACATGATGGAGACACGGTGGTTTAATGGTTACTGGGTCTAGGAATTCAGAGAAAGGGAGATCAGCTACTGAACACTGACCACCAAAAGTGGTCAGGGGACTAATTTAATCTACCATCAGATGTGGATAGTCAGAATTTAGGGTGGGGTGGAATCCTCTACTAGGAATTAAACTCATGGAACTTCACACTTAAGATGCCTATATACGGTGCATAAGCTTTAGAAGCTATCTAGGTCTTCAAGCTCAATGATTACAGAAAGGAATATCTGAATGGTAGTCATCCTTCCCTTAAACTCTCATAGCAGAGATATATAGATGTTACATTATGCCTTGCCTCTATGTGCATGCATTGCTCCATCCATTGCTGTTCTATCATCATCAGCCTTGCTTAGGGATATGAAGGTAAAGGATTTGATAGTAACCAATTTATCCTACAGCTCATAAAGGTCTTTACATCTAGTCTTAACGGAGTATATGACATACATTCCAAAGAACCTAGATTGAAAACTGCCTGTTCAAAGTACCGTATTTTTCAGAGTATAAGACGCACCTTTTTGCCCTCAAAGAGGATGAAAACTTGGGTGCGTCTTATACACCGAATGTAGCCCCACCCAGCCACTCCCACCCTTTGGCCTCTGCCTGCCAGCAATTTGCCTCTTTGCAGCAAACAGGGCAGAGCGTGATTAGCACAATAAAAGATTATCTGCCTCCCGACCTACAGCTGACAGAGGCTTGCAAGCCACATGGTAAAATGAAACTAACTACGGTGGCTGTAATGTGACAAATTGCTGGGAGATAAACTGCTGGCAATATTAGACTGCTGAAATTGCAAGGAGGCAAGCTATAGCTGCTGTGGCTCAGAGCTAGAGCTCTTGCCTCACAATCAGGAGGTTGTGAGTTCTATCCTAGGTACAGGCAGATTCTGTTAATATGTTATTTTGTTAAATGTTTGTAGAGTGTTCAAATTATTAGACTTATTTTTTAAAGACTGCTTTATTATTGTTCTAGACAACAAAATGAAGAAGCTTTTTAAAATAAATGCTTGTACTGAAGAGGCCCAGTGCTATTGTATCTTCTTTTAAATAGCAGAGAATACTTCCAGAAAGCCACATCAATTTTAAAGATCTGTAAAAGTATAATCTGAAATGTCCTGTTTTAGTATTAAGTATTAGTATTAAGTATTAGTATTAAAAGAAGGCAGCTGAGAAACCCTGACTTAGTCATGTTTGCAGTAGATCTATTTAAATAATTGGGAGGAGTTAGTGTGATTACATTTAAGAAAACTTTCTGGGATTAATATACTGCCATAAAGGTACATTTCTCCAATTCTTTGCCATTTCTATGGGTGGGCACACATGCACAGAAATACACAGCAAACATTGTATATCATCTGTACTGTTTGCTGTTTGCTGTTTGGCAAATTGCTGGGAGGCAAAGGCCTTTTTTCCTTGTTTTCCTCCCCCAAAACTAAGGTGCGTCTTATACTCCGGTGCGTCTTATACTCCAAAAAATACGGTATGTGTTAAAATTTCCAAAGGGGTTGGAGTCCACATAAGTGAAGGAGCACTTCCTACTACATAAACTACCAGAGCATTATGATCATTAGAGTTTCTCTATAGTACAATCTACAGAGAAGCAAATTATATATGTATGCAAGACACAGCTTATTGGGAGAAGTGCTCCGATGTTGGAATGCTCTCCTAAAGGAGATATGCTTAGCCCTAACACCGTTTTTTTCTTTATTGACAAGTTGTTTCTAAATTGCAGCATTTTAAATTATTTTGTACTTACCTTTGCCCATCTCAATGTCATTGTATGTTAATGCTGTAAGTTATTTAAATACTGCCAGTATATTTATTTCAGCCTTTTTATGTACAGCATAATGAAATTCACTTTCGATAAGGGGCAGTTTTAAAATTCTTTTAAATGCCCAGAGTTTTCTTCTTCCTTATCAAAATCAGGCTCCTAGTTTTCTCATTCATCCCTTGTTCAAGGAAGTATGGAATAAGGAGGTAGCCAACAATTTTCCACTCCTTGCCTGTGTTTAATTTAGCACTTTGCCACGGGATGGCTACCAATCGGCTGGAGTCGTTTGATCAGCTTGCTGACAGATAGCAATGCAGTTGCCATTAGGGGAAACAAACAACTTGCAGCTCAAGAATTGTACTTTATACAACTGATAACCTTTCCAAGAAATAAATTAGGAATCTCACCATCTCTATCAGGTTTCATTACCTAATTACTCCCACTAATAAGATTTTTCTAAAATTCAATTGGACTCTATTTTTTCACAACGCAAATCCATTCTTTTATGCCCTGCACTTGATAGAGAGCAATGCGTGGCCTTCTATGGAGTGCTCCGGTGCCGTCTTCACCAGACAGTCGCCATCTTTTTAAAAGAATTTTTCAGCTTTTTTGCTTCTGCGCATGCGCAAAAGCAAAATCTTGCCAAAATCTCGTGAGGGAACACGTGCACGATTTTGGCGAGATTTTGCTCACCAAAATCACGCGCACGCACACGTCCCCTCACAAGATTTCAGCGAGATTTTGCTTCTGTGCATGTGCAGAAGCAAAATCTCGCCAAAATCACGTGAGGGAGCACGCGCGTGTAGCAAGTGCGCACACGCACAAAATGTGGAGATGCATGCGCAGCGCACCAGTATCGGTAAGTAAACAACCCGCCCCTGGTCTGAACCCTTCTCAAAGTTGTTTGCCAGACTCTCCCATTAACACCTACAGACAAGTCTCCTACATAGAGGAGCATAGTAGGAAAAGGCAGGGGTGGGGCTTATCACTGTAACACAGTGGTGAACATTGTTGCTGGCAGCTTTGAGTAGGTGTATAGGACAGCCATGACCCTACGATGGGCATCATGACCTTTCGGTCCCACGTCAAGTACCTGTGTTTTTATTCTGTGCCAATATAGCAGGCAACTGGATGGCCACATTTGAAAAGATCTCCTTACAAAGATCTTGTAATGCTATATAATTTTAATATATAAAAAGTTTAATATCAAATTTAATGGTTTATTCAGGATTGATATAGTACAGCTTCAAAAGCGGCGACTTAATCCCCTTTCCTCATTTTCCATTCTGCATGCTGTCTATTTGCAAATGGTGGAATTGTCCTTCCTTTGAGCTATGTGATACTGCTGAAGCCGTCTGGCCAATTCTTCCACCTTCTCAATGCTGGAAAGGGAGGTATCGCTGCTGCTGCCGCTGCTACTGCTGCTGCTGCTGCTATAACTGCTAGGCTGATCAGAGGTGCTCGGATGGTATACAGAAGCATAGTGAGGGCCCCAGAGATCCTTGTGGGGCCTATACTCAGAAGCCCTTGAAGACATGCAGATCTTTTCAGCACTTGAGGAAAAACTGAGCGGGAAGGTTTTGCAAGCAGCTGCCAGCACAAAAGAAGAAGATTAAGGGAGAAAGAATTGAGTGAGAACAGTGGAAACTGATTTGCTGACTCTTAGCAAACAACAGGACAGATGGTTAGCAATGCAGGTGTGCTGATAGACTAGAGGGATATTTAGCTCAGTTTAGGAGCTGTTTCTTTAAGAGATTGCATTAGGACAGTGGTTCTCAACCTTCCTAACGCTGCAACCCGTGCCTCGCCCCCGAGCCCCCACGGCGACCCACCCCGCCGCCGCACCCGCTGCCGCGCCCCCTACACTGCTGCCGCCATTTTGGTTCTTTTACCCTCTGCGCATGCACAAAGCGTTCTGCGCATGTGCAGAGGGTAAAAGAACTCAAATGGCGGCATCCAGGCGAAGTCTCCCAACCCCTGTGAAAGGGTCATTTGACCCCCAAAGGGGTTGCGACCCCCAGGTTGAGAACCGCTGCATTAGGGGAATGTAGCTGGAGATTGCACTCTGGGTAATGTAGTCCATGACATGTGACCCCATCTGTGTGTTCTTATTGGCCATCAAGCTATACCTAGGCTGCTGGGTAATTTTGCCATGCTCTCCAACAGCCATTTAAAAAGTCTTACAAAGAGCCATAGAATAGCCTGCAGATGGGAGAAATGAATCTCTTTTCACCTACATGTAATGGGACAGATTATGGACAGACAGCCTGAAGAATTTCACCTCATTAGTAAGTTCTATGATGTGAAGATACCAGACAATAAACATAATCTGTATGTTTTACATGCACTGCATATCGGACATTAATACAATTGAGAGAGTCCAGAAATATTTCACAAGACGAGTCCTCCATTCCACTGCTCGCAACAGAATACCTTATTCCACCAGACTTGAAATTTTGGGCTTAGACAACTTAGAGCTACGTCGCCTTCGATCTGATCTAAATGTAGTTCATAAAATCATCTGCCACAATGTCCTACCTGTCAATGAATACTTCACCATCAATCGCAACAACACACGAGCACACAATAGATTCAAACTCAATGTAAACCATTCGAAACTCAACTGCAGAAAATATGACTTCAGCAACAGAGTGAACAATGCCTGGAATGCACTACCTGACTCTGTGGTTTCTTCCCCAAACCCCAAACACTTTAACCTTAGACTGTCTACAGTCGACCTCACCCCATTCCTAAGAGGTCTGTAAGGGGCATGCATAAGCACACCATCGTGCCTACCATCCCTGTCCTTCTGTCCTATTGTCCAAATTTACCTATACATACTTTGCTTTTGTTTATGTTTATATCATACCTGTTATCTTGTACACGTGTTGACAAAATAAATAAATAAATAAATAAATAAATAAATAAATAAATAAATAAATAAATAAATAAATAAATAAATAAATAAATAAATAAATAAATAAATAAATAAATAAATAAAATTTGCGTGAAGTTTTATCTGACTGAGAAAAGCACTAAGCTTGGACCAGAACAGCAGGCATTCCTCAACTTACAACTATTAGTACGGTAACCATTCAAAGTTACAACAGCACTGAAAAAGTGACTTATGACTGTTTCTCATACTTGTGACCATTGCAGCACCCTGCCCCCCCCCCCATGGTCATGTGACCACAATTCAGACGCTTGGCAACCGGCATGTATTAGACAGTTGCAGGGTCCCGGGGTCATGTGATCACCCGTTGCAACCTTCTGACAAGCAAACTCAATAGAGAAGCCACATTCACTTAACAACTGTGTTACTAACTTAACAGCTGTGATTCACTTAACAACTGTGGCAGGAAAGGTCGTAAAATGGGACAAAACTCATTTAACTGTCTCGCTTTGCCACAGAAATGTTGGGCTCAATTGTGGTCTTAAGACGAGGACTGCCTGTAATGCAAACTATGTTAGAATATTCATGAACTGGAAGAGCCAATGGTAACAAGGTCATCCAATGAATAGGCATAGCAACTGAATCAGCCAATGGGAGCTAACCACTTCTAAGTCTGTGCAGAGAATCAAAACTGGAAGCTTTAACTTAAGGCTGGATGTGGCTCCAGTCCTCTCTGCTCTCGTCTCCACTCTGCACTCTCCCCTCTGTACTCTCTGCTGAAATGAAACTAACTCTCTTGCTTGTGTTTACCTGTAACTGATTGAAGAAGAATTCTACTTGTGGTATTGTAAATATATATATTACTATGTTTATAAAGAAGTTTATGAATCCAGCTGAATCAGTCATCTGTGCTGATTGTTTCAAAAATCAAAACCAGATGCACAAACTTTAATAAACTATTCCTTAAAGGAGAAAATAAAGGGGGCAAATGAATAAATGTGACTGAAATAAATAGAGTTTCGTGATCATTCAAAGTTACAACGGCACTGAACAATGTGACTTATGACCATTTTCTACACTTAGACCGTTGCGGCATCCTCATGATCACGTGATCAAAATTCAGATTCTTGGCAACGGACTCATATTTATGATGGTTGCAGTGTCCTGGAGTCACCTTTTGCAAGCTTCTGACAACTTGTGTCAACGGGAAAACCAGAGTCATTTAACAACCATGTTACTAAATTGACAACTATCTCACCCTAGCAACAGAAATTTTGGGCTCAATTGTGGTCATAAGTCAAGGTCTAGCTCAGGGGTCGGCAACCTTAAACACTCAAAGAGCCACAAAGGTCCTAACTGGAAGCCCCCATTCAATTCTGGAGCCGACCGGAAGTCCAGTTCCCCCACCATAGAGTCTCCTCCTATCACAGCATCCTTTTCCCTCTACCTGTCCTAACCGAAAGCCCTATCAATTGTGCAGCTGACTGGAAAACCCGCCCCTTGCCATAGAGTCTCCTCCTGGCGCGCCATGCTTTTCCCCTCCCTAACCGGAAGCTCCTCTCAAAATTGTGGTGTCAACTGGCGAGAGGGAGCCGCAATAGAAGGATGAAAGAGCCACATGCGGCTCCAGAGCCGCGGGTTGCTGACCCCTGGTCTAGCTGAATGGAGCTCCTCCATCAGCAATAACTTCTGAAATGGTGTAACGGTAAGCATGTTGTTATGGGCCAAAGAATGCATGGGTGGAACTCTGCTGCCATGTATGGCAATGTGATGGATGGATATGTAGAAATGTAGAAAAAAGGCTTCATGGTTTTCGTTCACTTTTAAGCACTAACCAAAGTGCTTCAACCATGGATGGGAAGCCAAATAGCTCTCAGATGTTAGATTTCTAACATCCATAGCTAATGGGGAGGAACACTGAGAAAATTGCTCCCCAACTTCGGGGAGCCATAATTTCCCGATTCTTGAATCAATGGGCATAATTGGTTTTAATAAGATTTTTGTTAATGTATTAAGGATCAAGGTGCTACTAGTGTGAAGATTAGAATACAAGAGAATCTATGACTTGATCATCAGAACTTGTAAACTTCTTGGCAATCAACCATTTGTTTTACCGAGCAATTTCATGAAGTCTGTTTCTAAATATATCCATATGTTTGCATTGACTTCTTGGATGAGCAGTCAGAACCGAAGAAGCTTCTTGGGTGAGAAGCAAAACATTTTCAAGGAAAAAAGACAAGGAAGTCCAGTTGCCTTTTGAAAAGCACCTTTGGGACTACCAAAGTCAAGATTATCAGGCCTGACTTCAAATGTTCTTAAACATACTTTTTGAAAGTAACTATCATATCTCTCTTGAGTCTTAATAATAAGATTCACCGATCGTGATAAAATCAATTTGAGATCCTAAACCTATTTTTACAAAAAGTACAACTATATAAGAAACATGCCATATAACGGCTGATCCTCTCAACAGGCTGAGACCATTGTTTGAATTTCCATAAACTGCTCAGCCCCACTTTATTTCTAATTGAGTGTGCTATGTGAACTCGCTCAATATGTAGTGTCTTTGAATTTGACTTAATACAATGCGTAAACTCGGTTATTATAATATACAGTATAAATGTTGGCTTAGTATTACTATTTATCCTACTAATGTTTTACAGAAACCTTACTGAATCTCACAAACCACCCATCCCCACTACAAATAATCATACAACACACTGAAACACAAACTAATCATATTTTAGTCTTCTATGATGCGCAAACACAATTCACAGGGTCACATCGTGGTTCAGTGTGTCATGCAAATTCACAAAGTTGTGGAATGATTGAAATGAGAAAACCATGATTAAGAATGTTTTATAAACACATTGTGTTTTATTGTTGTCATGTGTTATGCTTTTTGTGTACAATAGACAATAAAAGACTCAAGAAAACATTTTATCAATAAAGGGAAGCAAATGCAACTAAAGACCAAGGAAAATATAGTAATATAATACGAAGTCAACAAGATTATAATTTAGACAAAAGATGGATAGATTCTAGTAAATGTAAGGTGCGCACATTCCATCAAGACAGCAAATTTCAATACTAATTCATTCATTTCAGAATTTACTTTTTAGAATTCATCTGCAGTTCTACAAAACATGCAAAACTAAAAAAGAATATTTATTCTGAGTCAGGTGCTATCATTCTGCAGCATAACAACTCTGAGTAGTTCCTAAATTAAACTATACAACTGTTAAAAATTACTTGTCTACTTCAAATGGAATACATTGCAAAAGACTGGGTTCATTCTTCGTGCAAGACATAAAAACCATTATCCATGGTTTATGATTGTTTGATTTGTACACTGCACTAAAGCTAATGTGGTAAGTGCATTTTGGTTTAGTGTGAAAAGTGAAGCCAGACATAATGTGATGACTACAACTTGTTCTACAAACCTTGATTTAATTTTTTTTTCTGAGATTGTGTACAAACGAAGTCATTTAGTTTGACAAGAAAAGTCATAAAATGGGGTAAAACTCACTTAACAAATGTCTCGCTTAGCAACAGAAATGTTGGGTTCAATTGTGGTCGTAAGTTGAGGACTACCTGTACTTGGGGTTTCTGAGCCCTCCTATCAGATCAATGACCTCGAGAGTGATGCTGGCAGGAGCATAACATTTAGACGAGTTGGGTGCCAGATGATAATATCAACTTAAAGGTCACTCATTTAATTACTGAAGAAAAGCATCAAACTATCATGAATAGACTTCGAGATCATGAGGTGGTCAAGGCAAAGCCAGAATGGCATCAGATCACTGATGGGGCTTTTATTGAAATAAACGTTTCTCATTTAACAGGGCACAAATCATTGTAACATGGACTGTGAGAAGTATGAATCAAGGAAATCTGAAATTAGTAAAATTGAAATGTGATATATTGCATTCCATGTTTTTTAAGAATAAGTGTTTTAAAAAATAATAATAAAGGCCAATCAGAGTGGGATAATTAAAAAAAGATAATTATATGCAGTATGTCACAGAAGTGAGTACACCCCCTCACATTTTGCAAATATTTAAGTATATCATTTCATGTGACAACAATGAAGAAATGACACTTGGCTACAATGTAAAGTAGTGAGTATACAGCTTGTATAACAGTGTAAATGTGCTGTCCCCTCAAAATAACGCAACATACAGCCATTAATGTTTAAACTGCTGGCAACAAAAGTGAGTACACCCCTAAGTGATAATAGACATACTGTACTAACCAGTGATGAGTTCTAAATCCCATCGCTACCGGTTTGCGCGCACGCGCACACATGCATGACACTTCTACAGCTGCGCAGAAGGGTCCCGGGCAGGTGGGCGGAGCCTTCCGCCACCACTACCGGTTCGTAGAACCGGGCTGTACCAATAGCAACCCACCATCTGGCAGACGGTACAGGATAATAAAAACAAGGACAAATAGGCTGAAAAACAGCTTCTATCCCAGAGCAGTAACTATATTGAATTCTACTGTATAGTGCAATATTAATGCAATATCAGGGATTTTCAGTTCAATTGTATAGAATGTGAAGGATGTGTGTTTGCGTTTTATTTTTATAGTTATAATGTACACTGAAGATGGCATTTAATTTCATTGTACGAGGTGCAATAATAATAAAGTAAACTAATTAACTAACATTCAAGGGATGTCCATACAAAGGAATGAATGACAATGATATTTAAAAAGAACATCATTAGATGTGTGTTTGGCTAAAACTGAATGTAGTACAGAATCATCTATATACTATTAAAACTCTTGTTGCTGTAACTTGGGCGAAAAATATGGTTCTATTTATCTTTTTTAAAAATTGTATTAGTGGTCAGCGGGATTTAAAATTATGAATTTAGTGGTCCCTGAGATCCGAAAGGTTGGTGACCTCTGATTTAAGAGACCAAACAGACAGTGTGAGAGCAAAGACTGGCAAAGAACATAGTATACACCTGTATTGGAAAAGGGGGGTGCAAAAGAATGTTCAAATTAGTGAACCATTGCACTGATTCCTCACACAAGCCATGTTTTCCTAAAATATTACAAAGAAAGAGAGCTGCAGGTAGAGAGAAATGCCAAAGGAAGAGTCAATTTAAAGAGAAACACAAGATCAAACAGCTAATTAAAAAAGAGATAATGGAGAGGAAAAGAGTATATAATAAGATCTATCTTTGCTTCATTGATTCCAACCCGTCCTTTGAGTGTATAAATCATGCCTGAATGTAGAATGTATTGAGGTTAATGTGTGTGGCAGATATCTTTCTGACCAAGGACAGAACCTCTGAATTTACCAAGAATGCCATGGTAGGAAAAAGAACTAATCAATCAGTTCTGAACCAGATAAAACTGGCTATTCACGAAGCAGAAAATAACATATTGTGGGCATGTTAATTGAGGAGATGATGGACTAGAACAAATTATTCCATTTAGTAAGGTTTAGTGAGGAAGAGAAAAGAAACAGATAATGGCAGATGGAAATGATAAAAGGAATTATTGGAAGGTCTCTGTTGAAAGAGAACAGCCATCTTATCATTGGAACAGTAGTTGAGTTATTTGGGTCTATGTGCATGAAGAATGTATACGTATGTATACATACGCATGAAGTAGCATCTGGATAGTCTACCTTTTGGGCTATGTAAGAATCTATAAAATAAATGGCAAAATTCCAAACATAAATATACTAAGACAAAAAAAATCAAGTAGGTAATGGATAAAAAAACCTAGTGGAGCAGTTCTACTTTAGCTACATTTGAACTTATAACCTGCCTTACTTTTTTTCCCCTTTACTTTCTGTACCTGTACTTTCTTTTTTGCGACGAAAAGAAGGTGATGAGCTACTTCCTCTTCGTTTATTTCTGGGGGCAAACATCTCATCACAGACATTTGAGGTCCATTCTTTACAACGCTCCTTTTTGCTGTTAACTCTTCCTCTGTCATTCTTCTTCTTCTTCTTCCAATCCCCTCCTACAGAAATAGATTTTTTCTGTCTCTCGGCATCTGCGACTGCTTTATGGATGTACTTTGGGACCGTTACATTTGGTCTAGTATTCAGAGGAGGAAACAGGATGAAGGTAAGTATGGTGCACCTCAAATTTCCGCCAACATTTTATTTATTTTATTTATGGAATGACAAGGAGAGAACTATAGCAGCTGTCAATATATTTATACCTGTCTTCTATATCTATTCTATTCATTATTATAGCTATACTCCAATACATTACTGATAATCCCCATCCTACATACTTTCCATTTATAGTTAAGTATCACTTTGCAAATCACACATTAGCTCTTGTATATTCATGACTGAAGAACAATACACTCTGTTCTTCCCCTTCTGCTAACCGCACTTCTTCAAGAGGGACACATGTAGCAAGTGACAGAACTACGGGCTAGCCACCTAGCCATCCAGATCAGCTGAATTAAACCTCATGATCAGCAGAGTGATAAATGTTATCATCAGATCATCCTTGCATACTTCATACAGAAACTAACCTAATAGTCCTTGCTGTAACAATGCTGTCATTTTTCTCCTTCCTACTATTACACACAATCCTTTTCTAGGTCTCTTTTGTTGTAAGGATAGATGTCTACGGGAGTGGAAGGGAGCACCTGATGAAACCTGTGTCGTGACATCATGATATAATTTTTGACATTCCTTAGGTGAATCAGAACAACAGGGAAGAAGAGGATTTTCATTGAGATGTCACTGCACATGTGTCATGTTTTGGTCATTATGGCTTGCTGCAGATGCTTAAGGCAGCTAGTTAAATTTTAGCAAATATATTCTCCAGACCTCATTGCGATTCAGAAAATGATGGCAGCTCATTTTGATAAAGAACTCTTCCACGTAATAGCTTTGAAAGGATTCAATTATTAAATGGTACAATTATTTTTCAAATAAATTGGATGCCAGCCATAATACATTAACTAGAGATGCCCTTCTGGGAAAATAAGATATTGCTCAATAAAATAGAACTGAAACGGAAAGGTATAGCTCTGATGGTGCAGAGCATTACCCGAAAGCTCTTGAAAAATAACATAAAGCCCAGTGTCACTGCTAGAATTTCTTCTATTTCCCTATAACAAAACTCTGAATTTTTAACAGGTCTTGATTACAAAGGCTTGGGTGCCTCATTCTTGATTGTATTGCTACACTAAAAGTTTAATTTGCATTGGCAAATTTCATGCTAATTTATGGTACTGAAGAACAAACTAAGCATGGACACTACTTATGTAACCCTGAGATCTTATGAGTGGGGAGGGAAGATTTATTTTTTTTCCCTATTTCATTTCCAACAACTATCGTCCTCAGTTATTTGCAGCAGGCAGATAGTTTTTCTCAGAACCAGTAAGGATTTACTTTCCAATGCAAACAGAATCCACAAAAGACAGAAGTCATTGGGTATAGTGTTCATACTTTCTGAAATGAAGAATCTTTCTTCATGTAACTATCAATACTTTCACCAAGTATTGATAGTTACATGAGCAGTTTTAGCAGGAACCTGATTTAACTATATGCATTACATGCATTTAATTTATACAACGAAAAGCATTTATTCATGCTCACATAAGGTAATCCATCATCTTGGTCATGTTGATGTAGCAGCAGGAACAAGTGTACCTTCTGTGACTAATTTTAATAAGCCCGTTTCGTACACACTGGTCCTACAACAAAACATTTTAAAAAAAATTAAACTTTGATTTTTAATATAATGGGTTATAAATCATTCAAATTAAAGAAATGTGTTAAACAGCAAGAAAAAGTGGTGAGTTGATTAACTGTAGAGCACAATGTATTGGAGCGCAAATTCTCAGAATATTTTAAAAGGCAAGTTTTATTTATTAAAAATAGTTGAATATTCTTCAATCTTCCACAACAAAGATTGATTACTACAGTAGACATCTTCAAAGTAATGTCAAAAATAACATTGTTTAAACAAAATATTGAAGAATCACTCTATGTTATTAATTATGTATGTTTCTTATGCTAGATACTGATTTTACCTATTTAGGGAATTGAAGTAGAGACAACCATCTTAACTTCATTGTTTTAGGGACAAATTGGTGTCAAAAGCAAAATATGTCACCATTTTATAATTGCCTACTATTTTTATTGCTAAGAATTTTTTTTCTTTTTACAACCCTGTAATCCCTTAATTTGGGGTAGAGTCAGGGTGACTGAATGGAGCTGAGCATTTACTGGCTGGATGCCCTTCCTGACACCTACATGGAATTCACAGCAAATATCTTCTCTTTGCACCCTAATAGAGAAACATCTGTTGCTGCCTAGTATTGAACTCTCAACTTTCTGAGTGAGAGGTGAGCGCTTTCACCTCTAGGCAACCACGCCACTTGCTTCATTGCTAAGAAATTAAAATACTGAAAAGAAGAAGAAAAAAACCCCAGAATAACAGAGTTGGATGTGACCTTGGAGAACTTCTATTCTTCTAAAACATTGTGCATATTGAAAAACTCAGGTTTTTAACACATCATTAAATCATGTTTATTATTTTTCCATTGCACCAACAAAGAGCTGGTTATAAACAGTGAGCAAATATATTTTATATACATATTAAAACAAATCCAGGATTATAAATCTGCCGTACAACTATTTTCATAGATTTAATAGTTTCTAATATTTCTCGGAAAGTGCAGCTAAACAAAAGGCTTTGTTGTATGTAGCTTTTGAAAAAAAAACCATTTAAAAATATTATGGAAGAACTATATAATTTTTAAAAATATATTTTAAAAATTTCTTGATAATCTTTTACTTTATAAAGTTGAACACTATCTAAATTTATTACTTTCTGTCCTGAGCATTCTTAGTAACAGAACAGAGGTGAGTTCCTCCTGGTTCGGACCGGTTCTATAGAACCAGTAGTAACTTAGCGGCCTGGGTCACTAGAACCAGCAGCGACCCAGGCCTGCCACACTCCCGAACCAGCTTTCTCAGCGGTGCCATAGGCGGCGCCATCTTGTTTTTTGCTCTGCACATGCGCAGCTGTGTTTTAGCACTGTGCATGCATGCACGGCGCACAATGCGCTGCGCGGCATGTTACTGAGTGAACCGGCAGCAAAGAAAACTGGAACCCACCCCTGTAACAAAAATATTACTTTGTAGTAGTTGGTTCAGTTGAGAGGAGACTAATTTACCCACCTTCCCCTTGTTTCAATATTCTTGGAATTAAATACATATCTGTATTACGTGCCTAGGGTGAATTAAGGCCCCATTTAGCAGATATAAACACTTTCTACAACTTTAGCATAGGTTGTAATGAATATGTAATTAGAAGTTTTTATTTTCCTCTTTTTCTTGTTTATAAATTTAAAATTTTTTAGTGAAGGATTTGCATTAATACAACTATGAAAAAGAGGAATTCTTCAAAATAATTTTCATGTCTTTTATAAAAGCTTTAGTCATTAATAATGATATTTTAAAAAATCACCTTGATAAAATAGTCAGTTTTTTTCTCCTCATCCTCCTTTTCATTATTTTTGGGATATAACTGAGTATTACAATAGGATCTACTTTGTCTATCTGATTAATGACTGAAATACTTAACTATCAGGAACAAGTCTTAGGGGAGGAAAAAGCATATTCTTGAAGAAAAGATTCAGAAGATGCCAGGTATCAATAAAATTAGTGCTTGCGGCATTTTCTAGGTAACACATTGCAGGAATTTAAATTAAGAAAAAACAAAAAAAGTTGTATGCTTACCATTTCATCAGTTAATCGATTGTTCCTCAGCTTTGACAACTTTAAGATGTATGTGCTTTCAGAATTCCTCAGCCAGTATCTTAGACTGCTGAGGTTGAGGTTACACTGAGTTAACCAGTCAAAAGATGAGGAAATAATTCCTACCCTGGTAGAGTGTTGAATTGGTACATTCAGCGCTTTGCCATTCCAGTCAGATGTGGGTTGCTTATTGACTGCTTACCTTTTTATTGTTGTATTTCAAAACTGTGTAGAGTTTATCATCTAAATCAGCTTTATTTGGTATTGCTATGACAACACCAGGGACATAATACTCTTCACCTGACGGCTTCCTTATTCTGGTGAATACATAGTCTCCAACCTGTTGAATAATAATAAATATGGGTTGAACACACCTATCTTAAATGTAACTGTCTTAAGGTTTTAATGTATGAATTTGAAGAAAGGCAAGAACCCAGTAAGAGTATACAAAGATATATACAGATTTTTAGTTAAAAATGTCAACCCATGCCTGACTCTTCTCTGCAGTTAAATAGCAATAGCACTTAGACTTATATACCGCTTCACAGTGCTTTACAGTCCTCACTAAGTGGTTTTACAGAGTCAGCATATTGCCCTCAACAATCTGATTCCTCATTTTACTGACCTCGGAAGGATGGAAGGCTGAGTCAACCTTGAGCCAGTCAGAACTGAACTCCTGGCAGTGGGCAGAGCTAGCCTGCAATACTGCATTCTAACCACTGTACCACTATGGCTCTTAAATTCTATTCCACCCAAAAAAACATAACATAAATGAACCTATGCTTTATCCACCAAAAAGTAAAAATACTGTAGATATATAGCCTTTGGTGCAAGCTGAAAGGGCAGAATATGTTCAGTTGCAGCTCCATCTGATTTGTTAATTACAGTATGTTCTGAACTGGGACAGCTTAGTTACAATGATCATGATTATATAACCTCTTATTTTGTCTACCACAATGTACTTTACAGGATCTACCTTTGAAGATACAGACCTCAACTAATACAAAATACTAAAACCCAGTCAGCAAAAGCCACCCACATCTATTCTCTGCGTTGTACCGAGGTTATCTGCACTGGATGCTAATTCTCTTCCAAACCTATATCAAGGTCATGATACTCCCTCCCCCGTACTTTATATAACATGCCGGTCATTAAAGTGGCATCTAGAGCACTTTCTTCAGGTGTCCTTGATGGGAAATGCACTGACATAATTATTCTAGGACAAACAGATCTAGGTTGCAAAGATCCAGATGGCCACTAAATGGCAACAAATATGTTTTTTTTCTGCTCCTCCTAATTGCTGTCTAATGGTAGCACTAGCTTTTTGGTTATTATGGTTCTTTCACTACAAAGTTCATTGATTTTGAGGTGTATTAAGCATTATGGAAGTTCAGTCTTGTCAACTATTTTTAACATGCATCTTTACACTTCAGGTGCCTTTTGATGCTGCTATATATAAATATATGGGTGTAATTATTTGTGATTTTTACAATTGAGTAGTGTTATGAGTTTTGTAACCTTTCATTTTCATGAGCCACCTAAGATTTTGCATAAAGATGAATTAATTAATTAATTAATTAATTAATGACATCGGAATGTAGAGTTTCCATCTTCATTTATAAAATATGAAAAGTAGAAATAAGCCCAGGTATTTATTAGACTATAACCTCCATTGTAAAAAGATGTTTAGAATTCTGCATGGGACCCAAACTAGTTTTGGTATTTTTGTTTTTGAAAAAAAGAAAAAGAAAAAAAAGGTTCGGTTTACTTTATAAACAACCAGATGTGGTACATCATGTTTTTTCACAGAACATTGCCCAACTCTGATACTTATCTGAAAATAAAAATGAATTTAATATGGCTCACTTCCAATTTGATATAGTGAGCTGCATCTTGCAAACAGCTATGTGTACAAATTGAAAATGAACCACATCAAATCACAGATCGAGACTGTTGATCAACACTAGCCATTTAAATAATAATAATCTATTTAAATTTGCATGGAATTGCTGTTCCAGAAAAGCTGTTTCCCTTTCAACTCTATAATCATTTTTATCAAAAATTTGTGCTTTACAGCAACCCAAACAAAAACTGCTCTTAGTTCCAGGGTTAAAATTGCAATGATGTCTATAGCAATTCCTTTTCCAAGATGATCAGCAAGGCAGAGTAGATTTGATCAAGTTGATCGAGATTGTAGTGTGGGAGAAAAATAGGATAAATCCCTCTCCCATCCCTCACAGTCCAACACTTTACGCTTTTCACATATGACTTATATAGTCATTATGATTTATTACGGTAGGGAACAATTAATGGAAAATTATGTATTATACCTACATAATAGATATCCCTTTCACTCAGTAAATTATGGAGAAATATTTCTTTTTAGGAAAGGTAGCTGACTTTTCTAGACCTAGAAACAAAGACTAAAAGAAAGACTAGGGGTGACATGATAGCAGTATTCCAATATTTGAGGGCTGCCACAAAGAGATCAACCTATTTCCCAAAGCACTAGGAAGCAAGACAAGAAATAATGGATGAAAACTAATCAAGGAGAGAACCAACCTAGAACTAAGGAAAGTTTTCCTAATAGTGAGAACAATAAACCACTGGAACTGCTCGCCTTCAGAAGTTGTGGGTGCTCCATCAAAAAAAGAGACTGGACAGTCACTTGTCTGGAATGGTATAGGGCCGTGATGGCGAACCTATGACCGTTGCCCCAGCCCAGCTCCCACCAGCCAGCTGATCTTCAGGTCCCTGCCGCGCATGCACGGGGGGAGGGTGCATGCGGGGGACATGTCTGCGCATGTGCATGAGGGTGGGGCGTATGTACAGGTGTGCTTGCATTGCATTTTGGGAGTTCTCGTACATGTGCGCGTGTCCCCCGCTCCCCGTTTTGGGCCTGGAAAGGCTCCTGCACCAACCTGGAAGCCAAAAATGGGTGAGGGGTGGGGCACATGCACAGGGGATGTGTGCGCTGGCACAGGGATGGGGCGCATGCAGGCAGCACATGCAGGGGGAGCATGCGGGGGGTGGGGAGCATGCAGGGGGTGGGGAGCATGCACGGGGGCAGGGGTATGCATGGGGACGCTCGCATTACATTTTGGGGGTTCACACGCATATGCTTTGGGCACTCGGCACCAAAAAGGTTCGCCATCACTGGTATAGGGTTTCCTGCTTGAGCAGGGGTTGGGTTAGAAGACCTCCAAGTTCCTTTCCAACTCTGTTATTCTGTTACTCTAGTCCAGGGGTGTCAAACTCAAGGCCTGTGGGCCAGATCCAGCCCTTGGGGTGCATAGATCTGGCCCGTGGGGCTGCCATGGAAACAGAGAAGGACTGGCACACAGTGCCTCTGCCAGTGAAAATGGAGGTCAGGAGGGCCGCACGGGGCTCTCCCAGGCTCTGTTTTCAGTGGTGACAGTCTCCTACAGCCCTCTGCCAGTGAAAACGGAGCCCAGGCGGGCTGCACATGGTCCCCCTCACCTCCATTTTTGCTGGCAGAGGGCTGCAGGAGACTGTTGCCACCAAAAACAGAGCCTTGACAAGTGATGTCGAGCTGGCCATGCCTACCCCTGCCATTCCCCCCAGCCCCCCAAGGTCAAACACAACCCTGATGCAGCCCTCAATGAAATTGAGTTTGACACCTGCTCTAGTCATTTTCACAGGAATGAGGAATTATCTGGGTCAAACTGGACTTTTAGCATACAGCTACAATAAACCAGCTGTTCTGATCTTGCGTTCGGAGAGAATTTCCAAACATATACAAATAAAAAGCATATTGCCTTAAAAAAGCACCATGCAGCCTAAACCTAAACTTATCTTGAGAAATAGCATGCTACTTACTTGCAAGGGTGGACAAGCCGTCGCACCTCCAATAAACAAAATGAACTTCAAGGGGACAATCTCAGTCTGCCCATTAACAAAATCAACGAGTGCATAAAAAGATGTGATGCTCCTCACCACTGTTCCTGAAACAAAAACATGTCCACAATTCAAATTGCATGCAGAACATCCAAATGCACTGTCATATTTCATCACCATTCTCTCTATTTAAAAGGAATTTAAGTAACGGAACTGAAAAAGTTCCCACCTGAAGAAAAAAAGCAAGAAAACTACTGTTCTTGATGATAATCCCACATTATCAAGAAAAGATAATGTGGGATTAAACAATATGATCTCTAGTTCAGTTGATTCAATGTGATAAATTATTTTTCTGGCCCCATCACCAATTGGACTTTGAAGAGGGCTGAGATGAAGATTTTAAGCTGTTTGTTTATTAATCAAATTTAGAAATTGTCTGTCTCCCTCACACTCTGGGTTGTGTACAAATAAAAGCCTATAGCCATGATGGCGAACCTATGGCACGCGTGTCACAGGTGGCACGCGGAGCCATATCTGAGGGCATGCGAGGCATTGCCCTATGTCAGCTCCAGCGCGCATGTGCGCCCTGGCCAGCTGATTTTCAGCCTTCTGGAGGGCGGGGAGGCTATTTTTCGCCCTCCCCAGGCTTCAGAAAAGTCTCCGGAGTCTGTGGGTGGTGAAAAACGGCCCAACGGGCCTACCGGAAGTCCGGATGCTTCAGTGAGGCCTGCGCACATGCATGGGGGCAGCGGGGGGTGGGTTGTGCACACATGCGCGGGGGACATTGCATTATGGGTGTGGGCATGCATGTCCACGCGCTCTTTTGGCACCCAAGCAAAAAAAGGTTCGCCATCACTGGCCTATAGCATCTGGTATTCCCAGGCAGTCCCCCCCATTCAAATACTCACCAAGCCTGACCCTGCTTAGCTTCCAAAATCAGATGAGATCAGGGTTTTCAGAGTAGCATGACTGTTTAAGAAATTAAAGAGCTGGACTGAGGGAGCAAGTTCTCCCTTTAACCACATATCTGACAAAACTCAAAAGGGTTGTATGCATGTATCTATATGCATATTTCTCCATGATGGCAGAGAATCTTCTTGTTTGGAATTGGGTGTTTTTAAATCTATATAAATACATAAATATATATATTCCCTCATCTGAAATACCCATGCACCCTGTTTTCATGTTCATGCCAGCGGCGGGTTGCTCTGTTACCGGTGCCGGTGCGCTGCGTGCGCATCTCCACACTTCGGGTGCGTGCACGCTCGCTACATGCGCACGCCCCCTTGCATGATTTTGCTTCTGCGCATGCGCAGAAGCAAAATCGCACCAAAATCTCACGAGGGGACGTGTGCGAGAGAGAGATTTCGGCACAATTTTTCTTCCGCACATGCGCAGAAGCAAAATCTCGCCAAAATCTCACATGCGCGTGCGTCCCCTCGCAAGATTTCAGCGCGATTTTGCTTCCGCGCATGCGCAGAAGCAAAATTGACCCAAAATCACCGAAAAAATGGTGACGCGCGTGGTGGACCGGCAGAGAGGGCTCCGGAGCGGTCATGCGCAAATTGCGCAATCGGCCGCTCCCTATCGGAGCTGAGCAGCGGGCAGCTCCGGCAGGAACCCACCTCTGGTTCATGCATAACATGTGATAGATGTTTGGCTGGCCCTACTTCAAATTTCATTTCCACAATTTATCAATGGCAAATAATTGAAAATATGCCAATATGTATTTGCACATTAATCAAATTGTACTGGATCTTTTAAGACAGGGATTTTAAAACTTTTTCAGGCCCTGAAACCTGTTAGGCAAAACAATACATTCTTGGAATCTCTGATCAAGAGGCAAAATTTTTAGCAATAGAAAACTGGCTATGTTTGAATGTTTGCTTTCTTTATTTCTTTTTCTTTTTCCCTTAGTCTTATGGAATCCCATCAACTTTGAAAAAAGCCTGTTTTAAGTCATTCTCGCTTTTGGCAACATTATGGAAAATTGAGCTATGAATTGAAAGACAAGAACTATATTAAGATCTGGGAACCAAAGATAATCTCACTGGCAATGCCAACTATAAAAAGGAAAGTTTTAAGGTCGGCACAACTCCCCAACCTTCATAATAATATACATATTCCCACTCTTTTTCTTGCCATACATCACTTTTTGTTTCTTCAATTCTGAAAACCACAGCAGGATATTAAGCTTTATTCAATCAAGCAAAAATGTAAACCACTCGGATAACTTCACAAGACCTCTAAGAACACAGGAGTATTTATTGAAGAAAGGCAGGAAGCATAACCAACTATTGTAGTTCAGGACTAGCCCTGTGTAAAGATACAGTTATCAAACATCCTTCTATTGTCTTACCTGCCACTTGACTACAGATAGTCCTCCATTTAAAAACCACAATCGAGACCAGAATTTCCACTGCTAAGTAATCTTTTTTTTTTGCCACAATTATTAAGCAAATCACTGCAGTTGTTAATGTGATTGTTAAGTGACTTTGCTTGTCAGAAGCCAGATGAGAAGGTCACAAACAGGAATCACATGACTCTGGGATACTGCAATAGTTATAAATACATGCTGGTTGCCAAGCACCTGGATTTTGATCACGTGACCATGGGGATGCTGCAACAGTTGTAAGTTGTTAGGACCAGTTTCACCGTAAATAATTTTTTCCCAGTACCATTGTAACTTTTAACAATCGCTTAAATCAGTGGTTCCCAAAGTGGCCGGTACTGCCCCCCAGGGGGCGGTGGGAACCCTTAGGGGGGCGGTGAGAGGCAAGGGTGGCGATAGGGGGGCGGTGAGAGGGGCCAGGGGGGCGGTAGGTGGTTCACCATGCTTTTGCACTTGAAGCTCCCTCGCGTTCCTCGCTCTTGTGTGCAGGGCAGCCCATTCTGAAAGAAAACGCAAGATGTTTTCTTTCAGAATGGGCTGCCCTGCACACAAGAGCGTGGAATGCGATGGAGTTACAAGTGCTAGGTATGATGCCCATCTCGCAGCCCGCCCAGCCCCCGCCCAAGCTCCACTCCGCCCCGCCCCGCACAACTGGTCACCCCAAACTGCGTCCCACCGCATGTCCTACCTAGCACTTGAAGCTCCCTTGCGTTCCTCATTCTTGTGTGCAGGGCAGCCCATTCTGAAAGAAAATGTGAGACATTTTCTTTCAGAATGGGCTGCCCTGCACCAAAGAGCGTAGAATGCAATGGAGTTACAAGTGCTAGGTACTGAGCACGACACAGCGACGAGGAAAGCCGACTGCTCCCGAAGCTGCTTGGGCGAGCGCTCGCAGACCCGCAGGAAGGCCCTGCTGCGGAACCTGCGCATGCGCGGGCTTTTCAGCCCGGCGTCCCTGTCGCCTGGCAACCCGGCATGCGCAATTAGGCAGGCTCCCCCCCCCGGCATGGAGCACCCACGGATCTCGGCCCAGCTGCCCCCCGACATCGATCCCACCAAGGCACCTGTGGCCTTCGGACGCCGAGGCCTCCCCAAGCTCAATGAAGACCTGCAGCACCCCGAGCTGCTGACGCGGCAGCTGGCCTTGATGGCTCTCTGCGACCTGGTGCACGACCCGGAGAACGCTTACCAAGCCATCGGCCTGGGTGAGCGGCGGCAGCCTGGCCACGGCTGGCGGGAGGGAAGAGAAGGGAGGGAAGAAGGCAAGAAAAAGGAAAGAAAGAAAGAGGGAGGGAGGGAGGAAGGGAGGAAGGAAGACAGACAGAAAGAAAAAGAAAGAAAGAAAAAGAAAGAAAGAAAGAAAGAAAGAAAGAAAGAAAGAAAGAAAGAAAGAAAGAAAGAAAGAAAGAAAGAAAGAAAGAAAGAAAGAGAAAGAACGATGGTAGAAAGGAAGGAAGACAGACAGAAAAAGAAAGGAGGGAGGGAAGAAGGAAAGAAAGAAAAAGAAAGAAAGAAAGATGGTAGAAAGGAAGGAGGACAGACAGAAAAAGAAAGGAGGGAGGGAAGAAAGAAAGAAAAAAGGAAAGAAAGAAAAAGGAAGGAAGAAAAATGGAGGGAGGTAGGGAGGAAGACAGACAGAAAGAAAGAAAGATGGTAGGAAGGAAGGAAGACAGACAGAAAAAGAAAGGAGGGAGGGAAGGGAAGGGAGGGAAGAAGGAAAGAAAAAGGAAAGAAAGAGCGAGGGAGGGAGGGAGGAAGGGAGGAAGACAGAAAGAAAGAGAAAGAAAGATGGTAGGTAGGAAGGAAGATAGACAGAAAAAGAAAGGAGGGAGGGAAGAAAGAAAAAAAGGAAAGAAAGAAAGAGAAAGAGAAAGAAAGAAAGAAAGAGAAAGAGAAAGAAAGAAAGAAAGATGGTAGGAAGGAAGGAAGACAGACAGAAAAAGAAAGGAGGGAGGGAAGGGAAGGGAGGGAAGAAGGAAAGAAAAAGGAAAGAAAGAGCGAGGGAGGGAGGGAGGAAGGGAGGAAGACAGAAAGAAAGAGAAAGAAAGATGGTAGGTAGGAAGGAAGATAGACAGAAAAAGAAAGGAGGGAGGGAAGAAAGAAAAAAAGGAAAGAAAGAAAGAGAAAGAGAAAGAAAGAAAGAAAGAAAGAAAGAAAGAAAGAAAGAAAGAAAGAAAGAAAGAAAGAAAGAAAGAAAGAAAGAAAGAAAGAAAGATGGTACGAAGGAAGGAGGGAAGAAAGATGGTAGGAAGGAAGGAGGACAGACAGAAAAAGAAAGGAGGGAGGGAAGAAGGAAAGAAAAAGGAAAGAAAGAAAAAGAAAGGAAGGAAGGAAGAAAGAGGGAGAGAGGGAGGAAGACAGACAGAAAGAAAGAAAGATGGTAGGAAGGAAGGAAGACAGAAAAAGAAAGGAGGGAGGGAAGGAAAGGGAGGGAAGAAGGAAACAAAAAGGAAAGAAAGAGGGAGGAAGGGAGGAAGAAAGAAAGAAAGAAAGGTGGTAGGTAGGAAGGAAGACAGAAAGAAAAAGATGGTAGGTAGGAAGGAAGACAGACAGACAGAAAGAAAGAAAAGAAAGAAAGAAAAAGAAAGATGATAGGAAGAAAGACAGAAAGAAAAAGAAAGAAAGAAGGGGGAAGGTAGAGAAGAAAGAAAGAAAGACTTATGACCACAATTGAGCCTAACATTTTGGTTGCTAAGCAAGAGCGTTGTTAAGTGAGTTTCACCACACTTTACAAGTTGGCCATGCCCACCCGGTCACCTGACCACTAAGCCACGCCCACCTGAGGGGGTGGGGTGGGGGGCGGTGAGGATGAGTTTGTAGCACCAAGGGGGCGGTGGACTGAAAAAGTTTGGGAACCACTGGCTTAAATGAATGGTTGAAAATCAAGGACTACCTGTATTTGTCTCATTTGAATGGGTGGGCCTGTTTTCCTTTGTTTTTGAAGTGGTCATATTTTCTCTTTGTCTCAGGGGTGGGTTCTAACTTACCTCACTGCCGGTTCGCTTCCTCCTGTGCCGCATGGGCACGCGCATGTTGCATGCCACATGGCCTCGGTGTACGGGTGCGCGCATGCACAGTGCCAAAAACCCAGCTTTTGCACATGCATAGAAGCAAAAAACAGCTTCTATGAAAAATAAGATTTGCAGCACCTATGGCGCCGCTAAGAGAGCTGGTTCGGGGGCGTGGCCAGCCGGCAATCGCTGCGGGTTTGGCGAGCGGGGGGAAATTCCCGCTACCGGTTCTAGAGAACCGGTCTGAACCAGCAGGAACCCACCGCTGCTTTGCCTTTACTGCCAGTGTGAGAACCAACTCTCGTATTGTGGATGTTTTAAAAATAGTTTAGACCGCAAGCATACATCAAACACTCTGTTATTCATTAAAGCTGCGAGTCTGAAAAAAATTGTGTTGGCATTAAAGAACCCACTTATGAAAGGTAGCAGAAGTAGTGGCACATTTTGTCACATTTGCAGGAAAATTTAGAAAAAACAAGCTGCCTTGATACACATCTAAGAAGTGCTGGACTTGTATCAAATGGGAAGCACATCTCCCGAAACTGTGTTCAAAGCAGGCAAATATATCATCATCCAAGCTTGTTCTTTCAAATCTTTACTTCTGCTGCCAATATTCTTTTTTGTGTTTAGATTTTAAAGAGTTGCAATAAACAACTCTTCTGCTTTAGAAGTGTTAGCTGAATGTTGGAACACTTGGTTAAAATCATCCCTGTGCTACTAATTGTAACAGAATATACAGGTATATACCAGATATTGAGATTGAACTTTTTAATTTTTCAAATAAAATTCTACCCCAAATATATTCCTGTAGACCAGGGGGTCTCCAACCTTGGCAACTTCAAGACTTGTGGATTTCAACTCCCAGAATTCCTCAGCCAGCTTTGCTTTGCTGGCTGAGGAATTCTGGGAGTTAGTCCACAAGTCTTAAAGTAGAACCCACCCCTGTAAGACAATATTTACCTGGGTAATAAAATCCTGTGGTTTCTGATCTTGCGATGACATTTTGGCCTTTGAGATAATCAAATATTTTTGTTTTTGGTTTCTTTGCCTGTAATAAAAATGCCTTTATTATATAGGGAACACCAGATATTTGCTCTTTCTAATGTATCATAGCAGAATCAACAGAAAACAAAGTACAGATATGCACAACACATTTAAGACTTAAACAGAATAAACTTGACAAAAATGTGGTCCTATATAATAACAATATTTGTAATGAACTGAAATGTTGACTCAATAGTATAATTGTTACTGATGGTTTTTTGAACAGTAGAAATTACAGCAACTGAATTCCAAAGTTATGTCAATTTAAAAAAAAGAAAACAAAATACAGTATAATAGACAAATTAAATTTCTCTACTTTTCTACAGTATCAAAAAATAATAAAATGGGTTTTATAGAAAATGAGTCAATCAAGTTTTGAAAAATAAATTAAACTAAAGCAATAAAGAATCTCATTGTCTGATCATTGTATCTTCAGCAACATGAAGCCAATTCAAAGGCTGAAAGTTTTTGTTCAGCCAACCTTTAAGTCTGGTTTATGATCATCAGTCCAAAAGAACCTCATCATTTTTTTTCCATAACATTCCATGCACAACATTTCCAAAGTTCTTCACAGACTTTGGAATGGGCACATAAGAGATTTACATGTTCAGTTCCGAAAGATGTCAGGTCATAAAGCTGGAAAAGAAACTTCCAATTTTGGCCTCAGATTGTCTTTGACAACTAGATCATACAATATGATTAACATGACAGAATCATAATATTGGAAGGGGCCATTTAGGCTATCAAGTCTAACACTTGCTCTAATCAGGAAATTGTGAGTTCTAATCCTGCCTAAGATATGAAAGCTGGTTGGGTGACTTTGGACCAATCATTCTCTCTCAGCCCAACCCACCTCACAGCAGGGGTGAAATCCAGCAGGTTCTGGAAAACCGGTAGCGGACATTTTGAATAGTTCGGAGAACCTGTAGCAGAAATTTTGAGTAGTTCATAGACCACCTCTGGCTGGCCCCAGAGTGGGGTGGCAATGGAGATTTTGCAATATCCTTCCCCCAGGAGTGGGGAGGGAGTGGGAATTTTGCAGTATTCTTCCCCTGGAGTGGGGTGGGAATGGAGATTTTGCAGTATCCTTCCCCTGCCATGCCCACCAAGCCACACCCACCAAGCCACACCATGCCCACTAAGCCACGCCCACAGAACCGGTAGTAAAAAATGGATTTCACCACTGCCTCACAGGATTGTTGTTCTGGAGAAAATAGGAGGGAGAAGGAATATTAGGTACTGTATGTTTGCTGTTTTGAATTACTTATGAAAATAATAAAGCTGGGATAAAAAATATTTTTAAAAAATTATGAAGTATAAAACATGTCTTCTTCCTGAGGTAAATATAAAATACATGAAACATTTTGTATGTACTATATAAAATACAAAGTATTTTCTCTCTTTCTGTCTCTGTCTCTCTCTTTCCTGTTTTTGATCCCTAGATTTGGCAATTACTGTATGCTTCATTTTCCCCAAATAAACTGATTTTAATTACTCAAATATATCTTTCACTGAATTTCGTTCAAAACTGAATTACATGTAGTCATCTTAAGAGCTTTCAAAATCCAGATTTGTAAAGCAATGCAAATCTTTCACAATAATCTACTTCTATACTATAATTGTGATAATACAGCCTCACTTACAGATCTATTTATGCAATTCTTTAATCTATTTAATAATCCACATGAATAAAGCAATAAGCAAAGAGTTGGTCACAGAAGGCCATCAATAAAAGGCTTCTATTTCTCTTCAATAGATAATAAAGTTAGGGGTTCTTAAGAAAGTTATTCTCACATAAAAATATATTTTAATTATTTCACGGAAAGTACCTTGGATTTGTTAATATAAATGAGCGATGATTAATGTCTGCTAGTCACATTTTTAAATAATTATTTTTCTGGGGAGAGAGAACTTGTATGTTCGCTTAGGAGGATGTAATTCAAAAAGCTAAAGCTTTTTATTCATTCTTGAAGCAAAAATGAAATTTTGAATGCTGCCTACATTTCTGCCCTTCAGTTCTTAAGGCTTTAAAGATGCAGATTAACAGTTACTAAGGCTGATGTTCTGACTGGGCTGCTAAAAAAGGTTGTCTCAGGATAAGTGATTGCTCTGTGTTAATCACATCGTGTCTACAGCATATGTTGGCAGGGGGTGGGGTGGAGGAAAAGTGCCAGAATAAGCCTATGAATCAGGGAAACTGATGAGTTGGTACAAATCAAGGTCACAGCAAAATTATCATTATCTAATTTATCAATCGGATGTATCTGAAAAAAAGTATAGATCAAATCTTTAAGAAAGTTCGGAGAACAATAGCCTTAATGCAGGGGTTTTCAAAAGGCAGATCGTGAACCCGTCCAGACTTTGAGGAGGATAATTCATTTTGGGAGGCTTATCCAGGTAAAGCAAGACTGTGAGTGCACTGATGATGTCAACTAGCATCAGTGTCTGCAAGTAAGTCACCAAGCTCAGAGATCACCAAGGACCCCACAGTTCAACCCTAAGCTATAAATATTCTCTTTTATCAGAGCTGAACTGCTGCCAGGTCTCATTTCCTCCTGCTTGAACAAGTGTTTGTCCAGGCAGAGCAGAAGGACTATATGGGAGGTTTCCGCCTATGCTTTATCTGTCTGCTACAATTGTCCTATTTGCACCATCCTGCTTCCAAGAGCTAAGATGCACTAGCTTGCTTTTAGACTCATATTTGCAACCTTTTCTTCCACCAATTATAGATGTAAGGCTAGAAGGACACGCAGGATTGAACTTCTTGGCTATTCATTGCAGGAGAGGGGGAGACAGAAGAGTTTATGTTGATTGTGCCTACACACAAGATTCTTAAACAAAAATTCAAAGATACCCAAATGCTTGTATCTTATTTTTGGGCTGTTTACAGGTTGATCATTTCTGTACATAACTATTAACATTGAAATTTCATGTAATCTTTGGAACAGATTATGGTAGATTAACATAAGGCTTCCAACTGGAACAGAAAAAGCTAATTGAATAACACCCAAAAATAAAGCCCAAGCAAGTGAAAAGAAAGCTTTTCAGATTTTTTTTAAAAGAAAGAAGAAACACACAATTAGAAATCTCCCAGAAGTCTGGCTTTTTCCTGCTGATTAGCTTCCTATATTATGTTTGCCAAAGACCTTATTAAAAAGTCTTTATTAGCATTTTAATAACCTTCCTTGTCAATAATTCCCATTTCTATGACTGAATGTAATCCTTGAAAGGCAAGAGTTTTCATTTATCATCTGCCCATTTCAATTACAGATTACATCAATCGATCAAAAAAGCAAAGCATCCGTTCCTAGCCAAGTAAAAGGTGCCCATTTCCTTGAAATGAATATTTAAAGTAATCTGATAGCTAAATAAAGATGTTTCATGTCCCTTGCACCCCAAATGTAATGATTTAGAAAATCAACAGTCTCTATTTTACTTGGAAAAACCCAAGAGTACTTCCATTATGCAGATAAAATCAGCAATTTTACCATTTTAACAAAGGTTAAGGATTCAACAAATTTATTCAGTTGTTCATTCATTGACAGGGCTTCTAGGCCTCTCTAATCAAACTATCTCTGAGGGGATTAGTTTCTCAAAACCTTAGCAGGCACCTTCTGAATAAAAAGCTTGCCCAATACTCAGTGTTTGGATATACACATGCATACTAAAGTGCAGGAAAAGCATTATTCAAATATGAAGTAATGTTAATTGTACTCCAAATAGTACATTCACATTATTTGGCCTTGTTTTCTCAGGGAAATATCAACATAGCTCATAATGCATTCTCAAAGCTATTTAAATAGAGCAGATTTTGGAGACTTGGTCAAAGACCATGCTAAAATCACATCAGGGAACCTTAACAGCTATTTTCAATATTTCTCATTCATTCATTCATTCAATCACTCATTGGTTCTTTCATTCTTTTTTTATTTGCTGCAATCAAGAAACAATCTCTATCTTGGTCTGCTTGTTTAAAAGGCAACTTCTGATACAAAAATTGTAATGGTGCCTCCCTTCCTACTGTAATGAATTGAACTGTAGGTAAGAGAAGGAAACAGGGAGACTACCTCTCCAGACTAAAAAAATTTAAGAACAAACTACACATTACATTGCAGCCATGTTTTAACAAAGCATTGCAATGCTAACACCAGGGCTCTTTCAAAATGCCCTCAGCAGCTTTATAGAATTAGTTCAGCTTCCTCAGAAATTAGGGAGAGTTTCAGGAAGTTTCATAATAAAATGTCATAGCATACTTTGCTTCTAAAGCATGGGTGAGGGACCTACTGCCCTGCAGATAACTTTTAATTACAACTCCCAGTGATCAGTCCGCTAGAAATTTTACTTCAAAATCTACCGGGCTATAGGTTTCCGAATACTGTTATAAAGCAGTTTTTTTATCATTTTTACCTAGTCTCCAATGTTCCTGGAGAAGCCAATGGCATTCTAAAACAAACGGATTATGTTGATATCTGCTAAGTCAGAGCAAGTCATGGAACTGAACTAGATGGTGGTTCTGGTCAAAGATCTTCATGGAGATTCTGATGGAAAAGTGTACTTTTGTTGGTCCTAGAAGATCTTTCAATGGCATTCAACACCATTTACCTAGCCATCTTGCTTGATCATCCAGAAGTGGGCATTGTGGCATGATAATTGCACTCCAACTAGAGTAGGCAATGTTAATCTATAGTTATGGAGAGCTGGACCTCAAAGTTGTTGTTGCTCCAGTGTGGAGTCCCACAAGGTTTGGAACCCTTGCATATTTTATTTAACACATATATGGGTTCCCTGGGAGAGATCATCCATTGGTCTGGAGTAAAATGTCATCAGTATGCTGATGATATTTAAGCATGCATTACCAGGATGAATTGGAAACATTGTGGAAAGCTTGAACCAAGCTGAATTGAGCAAAATCAACTCAGATATCATCCCTCCCCTTTCAAGTTGATCAAAGCAATTTTATTTTGCCAAGGTTTAACATTGAATGTTTTGTGATGTCTAATGTAGACATTTATGATCTCAATATTATCTAATGCTATTACCCTGTAGTTAACTACCCAACATCTCCAAATTGATTGAGCTACAGAAGCTGTCAATAAAATTAAAACAATCCATATATTTTTCATTTTTAGTGCTTGTTGCATCATTTCAGTATACACAGTTCAAAAAATAAATCTAATTTTGACTCTTCCACACTGCAACATGTTAGAAATACTTGAAAAGTAATGTTCAAAATCACACCTCCTGCATATTTGCAACTATTGCAGTGTTTTTCAAACTTGGCCATTTGTAGATGTGTGGACCAACTCCCAGAATTCACCTTCCAGCACGGGAATTCTGGGAATTGAAGTCCACACATCTTCAAGCTTCCCAGGTTAAGAAACACTGGTTGCTATTGTAAACTGTTTTTGTCTATGGAGTCTTGTTTCTATTTCTTCATTCTTCTTTCATTTACAGAAGCTGCCTTGGAAATTTCTTCAAAAGACAACAATTATAAATAATAAGCAACTACCAACCTCTTTAGTGGGACAGATGTGGAGTGGGCAAATTCTCTGGGGTTCCTCTTTGGATACTATTTGAAGATCAGAAGCCTGTTGCAGGTATGTTAATGCTGTTAGAATCTCATCTTCCAACATCACAAGGTCCTCATTGGCAATAGGCCATTTTGCATTGGCTAAGGCTTCGAGTAAAGATTCTTTACGGTCCACATAGGACACTGGATGATCCTGTCCAAATCTAGTAACAAAGGTTATGTCTTAACAAAGGTTATGCATTATTATTTATATATATTATGCTACTAGCATTCCAAAATCAATTATATGTATTAACTGTATCAAGTGTGTTCGTTACTGAGAGGAGAGCATCTGTTGGTTAAAAGATTCCTATTGTTTCCATGCTCACCTTTTCTTGCATTTGGTCCAGATAACTCAGAACATTCTAGGGCTCTCCCCATAGCTCCATTGCTATGCTTCCTTCCCAACCCAAAATTGGGAAGAAATCACCATGGCATAAATCATACTACCCCACAAAGTGCTAACAGTATGCATTTAGAATGGGAGCAGAATAACAGAATAACAGAGTTGGGACCTTGGAGGTCTTCTAGTCCAACCCCCTGCTCAGGCAGGAAACCCTATACCATTTCAGACAAATGGTTCTCCAATCTCTTCTTAAAAACTTCCAGTGTTGGAGCACCCACAACTTCTGGAGCCAAGTTGTCCCACTGATTAATTGTTCTAACTGTTAGGAAATTTCTCCTTAGTTCTAAGTTGCTTCTCTCCTTGATTTGTTTCCACCCATTGCTTCTTGTTCTACCCTCAGGTACTTTGGAGAATAGCTTGACTCCCTCTTCTTTGTGGCAGCCCCTGAGATATCGGAACACTGCTATCATGTCTCCCCTAGTCCATCTTTTCATTAAACTAAAGATACCCAATTCCAGCAACTGTTCTTTATGTTTTAGCCTCCGGTTCCCTAATCATCTTCTCTGTACTCTTTCTAGTGTCTCAACATCTTTTTTACATCGTGGTGTCCAAAACTGGATGCAGTATTCCAAGTATGGTTTTACCAAGGCATTATAGAGTGGCATTAACACTTCATGTGATCTTGATTCTAGCATGCTGTTCTGCTGTCCATATAGTTCCTCCATGTAAGAACAATTGATGATCTTTCTTGATTCAAGCGAGGTCATCAACAATGTAAGAACCTGCACCAACTGCCAAACACCAAATGTGTGGAAGAGTGGTGCTTGTAAGGCCCAACCTCTCCAGCCAATCTTTTTCTTTTCTTATTCTTTTTCCAAAGACTGCTTAACTAGATGACAGCTAACAATTCATCTCTGTTAATGGCTAACTAGATTTGTGCAGCCCTGATGCAGCTACTGCCTAAGTATTTCTGAGTTCAAGGAAGGATTTTTTGGTGAATTATGTAGATCTCTCAAGTGCATTCCTGTATTTTCTCCAAAATGATTACTGACTTGTTGACCAGTTGACCTATCAACCACCAGGTAGCAATGAAAAGTTACAATGTGGGTTCCATCTATTAGTTCTCCAAATTTATGCGGCTGAGTGTAGCCAGGAGACAAGTCTTGACAAACGGGAATCTGAGAAATCACTTTAATGATTCTGTTGTTATAGCTAGATATACAGCTGATCATTCAAAGAATAAAAATAAAAATGTCAAAGCTGTATCTGCATCAGGTTACATGTATGGTGGACCTGCCCTGAGAAGAAGAACAGATGAGTAGCTACTGAAGACAGAATTCCCTAATGAGTAATAGAAGCATAAGAGTTACATTCTTGGGTACTCAACTTCAGGACTTCACAGCCTCCACTTGTATTAGCTTTTAAAAAGACAGAAAGGGAAATGACTACGGATATTGAGGTTCTAGTCTTTTCACAGTCAAGACAAGCCTGCATAGCAGATGTCAGATTCAGGGACCAACAGAAGAGACAGACCTTCCTGAACAATTTCAGTCAAGCTCATTCTGATGAAGAGAAAAACACCACCCTCTTTGTAAGCTACAGCGCCTGACTTTAAGTGCATGCAGACTCAGGGCTAGCAAAGCTAAAGACTGCTCTGTTGAAAGGGCAGGTGTGGCGGTTATATATAAAGGTAGTATGAGACAGCAGCTAGCAAAGGACAAGAAGAAGTCTGTAGAGGAAGCAGGTGTTGGTATTGCCCTTCTCAAGGTATGAACAGACTCCCCTACCATTTTATTTTGAGAAATTACTTTTGAGTTCTTGGCTTGGACTGTGACGCTTCAAAGAGTCCAAAGGCAATTAAAAACAATGTGGACTTCTGAGGGCCCCACTCCGGCCTCACTGTTTATTTGCATTGACATGTATGGGCATATCCCCAAGGACTAGGGCAGTGATGGCGAACCTTTTTTTCCTCGGGTGCCGAAATAGTGTGTGCGCGCGCTATCGCATGCACATCTGTGCTACACCCATAATTCAAAGCCCCCCCCACTCACCCCACCCCCCTGCACATGCATGCACGACATCTCCCACTCCCCCATTTCCCGACTTCCAGTGGGCCCAGTAGGCCCGTCTTTTGCCCTCCCCAGGCTCCAGAGGCTTCCTTGGAGTTTGGGGAGGGCAAAAACACTCCCCCCGCCACCCCGGAGGCCCTCCGGAGGCCGAAATCGCCCTCCCAGAGTCTCCGCGTGAGCCAAAAATCAGCTGGCAGGCACGCACATGCGCACTGGAGCTGAGCTAGGGCAACAGCTCGCGTGCCAGCAGATATGGCTCCGCGTGCCACCTGTGGCACCCATGCCATAGGTTCGCCATCACTGGACTAGGGGCTTGTGATCATTGTCTCTACATATAAAAAAGGGGGAGAGGATGATCCTGCTAATTATAAACCAATCAACCTCCTCAAGGCAGTCAGCAAATTCTGTGGAAGACACCTGTAATGGAAATTCCCAGGCTGGCTGAAACAAGAAAACATAATTGTAGAGGAGCAAGCTGGGCTTTAGGGAAGGATGATCCATTACTAATTAAAGCCTAGTACCACATCAGTTGATTGAAAAATATTTTTCCTGCAACACTATCTCCCTTTATGCCCTTTTCATAGACTTCAAGGCATTTGATTCCATATCCTCAGCTAAATTGTGGAAAAACTGGAGGCTACCTTAATTGACTAAAATGTACTTTAAAACACAAGATATTTGAAGGGACCTCGCTTAAGAATTAAATAAAAGCTAACCATCCAGGGCCATCTCACTAGTGCCATTAAAACTGAGAAAGGCATCAAGCAAGGATGCATACTGGCCACTCTTTTTCAAATTCTATATTAACTCCATGATGGACCATCTCCACAACTCAAATATTCACTCCCCAAACCTTACTCCTATACCATGCAGCTGATGCAGCAACACTTTCAAGAAAAATCTATTGGCCTTAAAAGAGCATGGAAAACAGAGACACAGATACTGCAAAGACGACCAGGTAGAACTCAATCATTAAAAAAAATTAAAGTCATGGCATTTAAGGCCCAAGGCAACTCCTACATCAGAGCTGACTTTGAGATTAAAAATATCTGAAGGGTACAAAATGCATTTTGTTGCTTTGTCCTACATAGAAACCTGTTGATTCACTGAAAATTGTCATACATAACTATGGCAACTAGAATGACATAAGCAACCAGTGAGGTTCCATTTGATCCCATTAACTTGCTATCATTGGGTAGCTTTTAGTATGAAGAATTCACTATGTGAGCACAGAGTGATAAGCTCCTGCTTTTTACATTACATTATAATTAATCAATGGCACCTAAGGTTAATTTATTAAGTATCTATATGGACCTATTATGTTTTCAAGGCAGGTTGAATGCACTTCTATTGAGATGAGTTAGAAAAAAAGCTTTTTCCCAGTTAAGGAAAAGCATCAAGTGATGGTTTCCATGCATGAAAACAACAATAATTCTTAAATACCAGAGACTGAATTTCCATATAATTTTCATCCCCCAATCCAATATGAATGTGGGAAGTGCTGAAGATATACAAAAGTTCTTAATACCTATGGTGTGTTCTAGATAAGATAACAATTAGCAACATTCACCCCATTAACACTTTTAACATATTAACATCTGATAAAGGAAACAGAATGTGGTCTCTTACTTCTCTTTTTCCTTCTGCGGTAATGCTTTCCAAACAATTTGATCAAGGCGCCTATAAAGGTAAATGAAACAATCTTTCAGAGTGCAACCCGCTTGTTCAAAGGCAATGAATAACCTAAAAGAATGAGCTTATGAATTTCAGTATGCATGGAAGTGTGTCCTCTTCATGTCTGGTAATGGCTTTCCATTTACTGAGGTCTTCCATCACCCAACTGTTTTACAGGAGGTGTCAAGGATTACCTTTCTGAATTTTAGGCCTGTCCTAGCAAATCTACCTCAAGAAAATTCACATTTGATGTGGACTATGCTCTCCAAAAGCTCACAGGAAAATAAAAACAGTGGTCTTTTGGAAATCACAAAACTCTTTTGGTTTGGCTAAACAGCTCACAAAGCTGTCTCTCTCAAAAATATTTTGCTAAAAAAAACCACAACCCACTAGATCAGGGGTAGGCAAAGTTGGCTCTTCTATGACTCGTGGACTTCAACTCCCAGAATTCCTAAGCTAGCATGATTGGCTCAGAAATTCTGGGAGTTGAAGTCCACAAGTCATAGAAGAGCCAACTTTGCCTACCCCTGCACTAGATTCATAATAGTACAACAGAGCCACAACAAACATTGATCTGATATCAAGATATCTGTCAAAAATGAAGAAATTATATGTAGGTACTTCCTCTTTCTGAGTATGGGAATCCTCCTGATCAATATTTACAAACAATAACTAGCATCCAATTAGAAGATTCTGGTCACTGTAGAACAGAACATTAACATAAACTACCCAATAATAATCATTCACCCATTAAAAGCCCATCAATCTTGAGTTCTCATGCCAGAAAAATATCCAGTAAGTTAAATCCTATAATCAGACTTGCCTTTCATACATTTTTATTGCTTCTTGCACCTTCTTTCTGTAGACATCAAGATCTACTGCTTGAGGATTAAGTAGGGTGACACATTTCTTATCACTGTTCACATGGGCGAAAGGGAATATCTGTAGCATAATACAACAAAACATTTATTCCTACATCTAAAGATCTTGGAATCTAATTTCCTTACTTTCCCATGTAATCTAACATTTATTAGACTCTTACGGATACTACACTCTCCTCTAACAAAATTCCTAGTACAGTTTAAAATGACATTAAAAGCCTGACAACAGCTAAAAGTAATTCATATTAATAACTAATAAAACTGACCAAGCACCATAAAGGGAAAGACCCACTTTATTTAACAAAAAAAAGTCAACACACATTTGCCTGGTATTCATGTAGCAACTAAATGAGCATCAGGTAAGTTGATGTAAGCAGCAGCTTAATTGGAGTAACAATAAAATATAATTTACTATCTCAAATTACGGAGCACTTTAAGAACATTGGCCAAAAAAAAAGAATGTAATAGAACTGCTGCAAATCTCATAACAGCATTTACTACTTTTATTGTTAGCTTAAATGGAGACAGTCTGTGGTTGCTATTATTGCTATTTAAAGCTCTCAGAGATCATTACACATTTAATGAACCATTTTCTAGCTAGCTTATTATATGCAAAGGCGGAATGCCATTTGTGGCCACCATTTTTAACATTCAGTGCTGTACTCTGTTACCCACATAATGCAGGCACCACGTCTCTGTTGCATTCTTCTGAAACACAACTTCACCAATTACCTTCTTACTCTGTGGTGACACAATGGTTAGAATGCAGTATTGCAGGCTAATTCTGCCGATTGCCAGCAGTTCAATCCCGACTGGCTCAAGGTTGACTTAGCCTTCCATCCTTCTGAGGTTGATAAAATAAGGACCCAGATTGTTGGGGGCAATATGCTGATCTGTAAACCGCTTAGACTTAGAGAGTGCTGTAAAGTACTATGAAGCAGTATATAAGTCTAAGTGCTATTGCTATTCTTGTCAATCAGCCACTATATTACCATCTTCTTCAGAACGGCATACCATTAATCTGAAGAAACCAAAAAGGTGGTCCCAAACATAATAACCTCACAACATAGGCAACATTTATAAGAAAATATTCCCAGATTCTCCTAGGTGTGCTATGTTCCGCCACAATTAAAATGAAAGGATAGGGCAGATCTGATTGCAGTCTGTGACTAGAATAATAGAGAATGTAATGTTTTAAAAGCAGCAAAAAAAGACTTACATCATCAAATACTTTGGAAACAACATGTTTATCTAAAATTGGAACATAAGTTGTTGTACGAGAAACTGCTGTTGGGGATAAGGCATCCATTATGGTAAGTCTCTTAGCGATCAAACCGTGAATCTTTAGCCATTGAGCTGAAGGCATATCCAAAAACCTTTTTAAAAGAGAGAATGAAAGAAATTCATTATGACCAACCCAATAGTGATGGTTTATTCTCAAAAGAAGGAACCTACTCTTTTTTATTGCATATATACTTACTCGTCATTTATCTTTTGTTCAGGTTTTGAGCTCTTCTGTTCTGTAGGGGAAATTTTAAAAAATGTTTTATAGTGTCAATATTGTTTACTTGGATGACCAAACATTCGAGTTCAGCAGAATAAAATCTGGGCTAGGAGATTAAATAGAAAAGAACTGAAAGCAAGTTTAATAGGTGAGAAAACTACAGTGTGTGAAAGCTGGACTACCATTTAGGCAGCCACACCAACAATGTTCAGGGGAACAAACTAGGAGAAACCCAGATGCATTTATAGCAGGTCAGGTCAAAGGAAGTAAGTCAACTATTGAAGTGTGCAGAGGTATCACACAATAAGACATCAACATTAAAAGAGAATAAAGATAGGATTAAAATATGACATTGTCCTGACTTAAAACAGATTCAAATATTCATTCAATGGTGCCCTTGGTCAGCCATCTCTCATCTTAAATCTCTCATAGCAATGTTTCCAGGATAAAATGAATGGAAACGAGCATGCTCAGTTCCCAATGGAAGAAAGATTAGATAAAAATGCCATCTATTAAAAAAATCCATCCAGCAATAAGCACCAAATGCTATTTGTTATCCAGTTAAGTCAGCCTATCTCTATGAAGCAAATAGTTGCCCCCAAATCAGGGGAAAATGAGCACAGGAGGGACGCACTATGCATTGAAGGTTAACTGTTAAAGTGTTGATGCAGAATGGATAGGTGGATAGGAGAGAAAGCTCACCTGGAAAACTTACCTTTTTTTTCAGCTGAACCTTTTCCATCTTGACTTTGTCCAGAAGGCTTAGCTGTGTAGCGTTGAGTTCTAAGCATGCTACTCTTTGTTGGCTCTACAAAAGACATTAACACATATGCATAAATAAGGATAGGGGTCTCACAATGACCAATAATTAATATTTTTAGGCAAGAATGTTTTCCCATTCTTATTCTGTACTTTTCAACTATTTTAGCTATTGGTAAATATTAAAATTCAGTTAAAAAAAACCCAGTTAACTGAGAAAATGACTGTGGGATTGGAATAGCTCTCAGTTCCTCAACAGTTCCTCAATTTGTACTTTAAATTCCAAGTTAAGAGATAATTCCTCTTCTTTTTTAACCAAGGACAATAGATTTTAAGACACAAGCCCTAAAATGCTTCTAAATAGATGACTCTTACCATTATCTCCCACAGAACACTACAATATGTGACACTTCATTTTCTTTCTTTCTTGAGAGGTTGTAGGGAGAGTTGTGTGCATACACAAGAAATATATAAAGAAACATCAGAAAAAGCCATAGAAAAAATGTTTACAAGTGGGACTCTTTCCATCTGCAAACACTTTCTCTACGCTCCAAGGTTTATCTACTAGACTTCATACTACAAAGTAAGAAAGAGGTATCTAAAACTACTTGGCCACAAGCAGTAGCTCTGGTATTATTAAACAACTTACAAAATGGTCATTTTTCAGATCCTTGATTTGTCTTGTTAATATAGATTGCATGAGTCTGGGAATCTTAAGGACTGTTACAGTGAGCATCAATGTGAAACATGTGATGTAGGACAAAATCTATGCTCAAAATATCTCAAAAGACGAGACATGTTTTAACTGAGTAATCCCTGTAATTTCCTTTACCTGAATATAAAACTCTCTTCTTTGTGGTTGGACTCTCAGAGAATGCCATACCGGGTTCTGATGAAGCTGATGCAGGTTCTTCAAAGGCAGAATAGGGCCTAGCTCGAGATGAGGGTTTCAGTCCCTCAACTTGTATGGTTACTGGGATTGTAGCAAAAGTCTGCCTGGGTTGTCTGTTTAAGAAACAGACAAGTCACTACCTAGGGCACAGCGCACACATACATATATTTGGGTGAAAGTACTCTCAGAAAGATGAACTGCAATCAAACTAATCCACAGATCAAGATTTTGTTAAATAAAACATCCCTATCCACCATATTGTTTCTTTCATAGCACAGAATAGTGGGGTCACAGTTTCTTCTGCTGCTGCTATGTATATAAAAAGAATTAGAGTTGGAATAACCCAAAATTCCTCCTGTTGGGACTGTCCGTGCTATTTATTCCCAATAATGCCTTCAGTTGCTCTGGAAAGTTCTATGCCTTCTGAAATTTAGAAATATTGCTAATATAGATTGCTGAAATTAAATCTTCTCTGCCTTTAGTACTTCTTGCCTGTTGTTCATGTCTCTCTCATCCAGTTTTCTCTGCCTTTTGTCCAGGGGTAGGTTCTAACTTACCTTGCTGCCAGTTTGCTTCCTCCCACGCTGTGTGGGCGTGCCTTGTGCTCACGCAGCACGGGAGGAAGCGAACCAGCAGCGCATGCGAACCGGCAGCACATGCGCAGTGCCAAAAAATCCAAAACAAATTCCCCCCAAAAAAGCTGAAAACAAGATGGCAGCGCATGCGCAGTGCCGGAAACTTGGCTTCTGTGCATGCGCAGAAGAAAAAACCCCGGAAAAAAATCAAAAAAAAAATAAATTTTCCCAAAAAAATTTTTAAACAAGATGGCAACGTCCACAGACCAGCACTGACAGAACCGGTTCCGTGATGTCATCATGATGTCACCAGCGGCTTGCTACTGGTTCAGGTGAACCGGTCCGAACTGGGAGGAACCCACCTCTGCTTTTATCCCATTTGGGCCACTTAATGATTTTGATATTTGTTGATGTTTAATAAATAAGCTTCAACCTATATTTTCTGATAGTTGAACATGTGTGTGCTCTGATTGGATTATAGAATTAACGGGGAGTGTGCTTGATGCAAATGGAAATTTGGAAATTGCCCAGTTTCCAACCAAAGGCTATGGACCATAACTAAACACTGAGCACTGAGATGAGTCCAGTTATTTAAAAATAATTATCCCAATTTAGGCCCTTGGTCAAATATAGGGCTGAATCAGCATTTAGAGCCCATAAATTATGGATACTCATTAAAACTTAAATGTCCTAATTGTACATTTTTTACCTCTTATAAAGCTAGCAACATTTTTTTAATTATTACACTGGAACCAGAACATTTCATACAGATGGGAAGGAGTACAACATCTGGAACACAAAGATGGAGGCACAGACTGAAAAATAGGACATTTTAGAAATGCCATGTCCAGAAAAAGCCCAAACCAGGGTAACTTAGAGGAAAGACGATATACTACTTAAGTATATCGTCTACTTAAGTACCAGCATATACTTAAGTATATTCTGAAGTTGAGCATGACATATGGTAGATTCAACATTGTACTTCAGGAAAGGAAAACTAAGTTACAATAGATGTAGGCACTCTATGAAATGAACAATAATACTTTAACATTTTAAAAAAATATAAATCTTGAACTATCAGGGATTAAACATTTAGTGGATATTAGTATCATTCCATTTAAAAGATACTAAAGTGAAATAGCATGAACTTTTCTGATGATATAATCAACAAATTGTTATTAAGATTGTTATCAGAAAATATATTGTTGCTACAGTTTGTATATTGATATATTGTAGATTAATCAGAATTCATGATAAAGTTTCCTTTTAGAATGTTTGACAATTAGAGGAATACCAGCATGCTTTGAGTGACATAGTTGAAGGCATTTCTCTAAACAAAATAAAAAAGGAAATGTACTCATACATTATTGTAATGGTAATGAACATATTAAAGGGATAGAGACTTTAAAGAACTAAAATTCACTTAATAGAAAGAAATCATGAAATCAAATATCCTAAAAGAAAAATCGAACCTGCATAGGGACTGTAAAAAAAAAGCTATAAACAAAGAATGTACGTTAGCAAATACTTGCATACTTAAAATTGAACATGATAATAGTTTGAAAAGAAAAACTGATTTCTGCATGTGAATAATGGATGTTCAATATATCTCCAACACATATATGTTTAAAAGCCTTGGTTAATGTCACCAAGAAAAGATTAATTTAGCTAATGGAATTTTGGTGAATGTGAAAAATTTACCATGTTTCCCCGAAAATAAGACCCTGTCTTATATTTTTTTTTGAACCCTGAAATAAACACTTGGCCTTATTGCCATGCACTCAAAAGCCCGATTTGGCTTATTATCAGGGAATGTCTTATTTGGGGGGAAACAGGGTAGTAGTTAACTAAAATGTCTAATAAATTATAATGACAAAATGTATATAATATTCCAAAAAGCACATACATACCTGAATTGGATGCAGATTACATAAGTCTTATGTTATGCAGTGTAAATGTGAGGTTGTCTTTAAGAATGCACATGATGTAAAGACAATACAATGAAACTAATTTGCTGAAATTTATGCAACCTAGAGCAACCAGAGGAGTAGCAGGATGTATGCCTAATATTCCTGAACACAATAGGGTTGCAGAAAGAAAGAATCAAAGCTGCTAACCACGATAAGATGCCTTTTGCTTGGTTACCCAATGATTTTTGTGGAGAAGCACAACACAGCTACTTATCTGCATCCAAAAAGTGCAGTTAAAACCCGTATGAGTTATAGAAGGGGGGACAAACCAAACATGTCACACCTAAAGATATTTGGATGTAAAGCTTATGCATATATCCCTAGCAGGGGAAAAACGAGTAAATTATAAAAGCCAATTAGAAATAATGCTGGGATATCAAAGGCTATAGGATTTTAGACTTTTAAAACTGAAAAAGTAAATCCAGGCAGTATTACATATTTTAATAAAGGATAATCCCAGATAAACTACAATATCTATATGTAATATCTAGACCAGGGATCAGCAACCTTAAAAACAAAGAACCATTTGGACCCATTTCCCAGAGAAAACAAAACACCTGGAGCCACAAAACCTGAGTGGGAGTAGCCAACTTGATGTCACTCCCACCAAGTCACATGACCCCCCCTAGCTATGCCTACCCAGGTTTTGTGGTTCTATGTTTTCTTTTCTATGAGAAAAAGGTATCCCTTTCTCTTTTCCCTCTCTCTTTCTCCCTCTCCTATCTCTCTCCCTCCCTCTCATGTCTCTTTCTCTCTTCCCCTCTCCTCATCTCTCTCTATCTTTATCTCTCCCTTCCTCCCCACCCATCTCTCTCTCCTTCATCTCTTTCTCCCTTTCTCTCCCCTTCTCTCTCTGTGTGCTGAGGAATGATCGCCACCCCCAGTGCAGGCTTCTCTTCAGGTGACCCTCCTACCCCTCTCACGACTCCCTGGCTGGCTGTGGTGCGCACGGGGAGACCCTTCTCAAGCAAGTGCCAAAGTGCAGCAAAGGCGCATGTGGGCAGTGGGCGGCTGCTCACTTAAGACCCTCCTTAAGCGAGCAGCCGCCCACCCTCCGCCCGTGCCTTTGCTGCACTTTGGCATTTGCTTGAGGGTCTCCCCGTGCATGCGCACCCTCCTGGCCCTGCCACAGCCAGCCAGGGAGTCGCGAGAGGGGGAGGAAGGTTGCCCAAAGGGAATCCTCTGCCAGGGTGGCTAGGTTCCTCAACCAGCGCTGAAGAATCAGCCTCAGCCGCTTCTCCATTCCTACTGTTGCCCTTACCTTCTCAGGCCAGATGAGGGAGGGGAGGGCGAGGCCAGCCAGTGATGGGACAGAGAGCCACAGCAGGGGGCCCAAATAGCCACATGCAGCTCCGGAGCCGCAAGTTGCCGACTCCTGATCTAGACAGACACACCAACCTGATTTTACCAGTAGCATCTGAGTCCACCCAGAAAGTACACAGGAGAAAACAGCTAAAAATAACATGGCACACAATTACTGAAAATAAGTCAGAAGAATCTGAAATAGTATTGGATTCAAAAGGGGCTACTAACAAAGAGTCTGAAACAGACTGAGCATTAGAATTAAGGAGTTATCACTGGTATGTGAATTGAAAACTCAATATATGGACTAAAGCAAGCAGCCACCAGACTAAATATCTCATGTCTGGGCTTTGAACTGAAAAAAGCTCATCCATATTTATATACAAGAGGTAAAAATAGGAGGCATGTGTACATTCTCTGTTATGTTGAGAATCCAGCTGTATTTGCAGAGGAGGAAAAAGAGAGCTTGGAGATAGCAAACAATTTAAATAAAAAAGTGGAAATAAAACATCTTGGAGATATTACCACTCTCTTAAAATTGAAACAAAAAAGATAAACAAGATAAACAATAAAGCAATAAACAATAAATACTAATCCCAAAGAAGTGTCTAGGTCACAGTGAGACCAATGAGTCAAATACATCCCTGATTGCGTGATATCTAGACAGAGAAGCAAACCAAAGCAAGTTACCAAATAATGAGCAGGATAGGACAGCTGTGGGAAAACCACCATACATCACAAGTGTGAGTTGGCTGGGGAATTCAGAGAGTTGAAGCCCACATGTCTTAAAGTTGCCAACTTGTAAAAACACTGAGACAAAACAGAGGGAAAGCCTATGTTGCTATCAAGAGGAACAGAAAGAACTCCAAGGAGTGAAACCAGGGGTGAAATGCTACCGGTTCGGCCCGGTTCGGGCGTACCAGTAGCAGCGGCTGCCGGTGGTTTGAAAAACCGGTAGCAGCGGCAGCACAAGGCTCCGCCCACCCACCTGGACATTGCCTTTTTTTTAACCCTCTGCGCATGCGCAAAGCATTCTGCGCATGCGCAAAGCATTCTGCACATGCGCAGAGGGTGAAATAGCCCGCGCGAAGCATACACTTCCAAACCAGTAGGGAAGGTAAGTAGATTTCACCACTGAGTGAAACTGATGAGTCCATAAAGGTACATTTACTCTATGTCAGACTGTCTTACAATATCGGTAGTCCTCGACTTACGATCACAATAGAGCCCAAAATTGCTAAGTGAGACAGTAGTTAAGTGAGTTTTGCCCCATTTTACGACCTTTCTTGCTACAGTTGTTAAGCGAATCACTGTAGTTACCGTATTTTTTGAGTATAAGATGCACCTTTCCCCCCCCCAAAAGCGGCTGAAAATTTGGGTGCGTCTTATACTCCGAATGTAGCTTTTTCAAAGCTTTTTCACCAGCCCTAACGAGGCACTAACGATCTTCCCGGCTCTTCCCAGCTTGCAGGCTTGTTTTCATTGCTACTCCCTCCGAAGAAGGTTTTTTCAGCCTTAACCAGGGGATAAAATAATGTGCTGAAGCTGACCAGACTAAGGACACTAGCCAGATGAATACCTGGTAGGTAGATTCCCCCCCCCCATTTTCCTCCCCCAAAACTAAGGTGCGTCTTATACTCCGGTACATCTTATACTCCGAAAAATACGGTAAGTTGGTAACATGGTTGTTAAGTGAATCTGGCTTCCCCATTGACTTTGCTTGTCAGAAGGTTGCAAAAGGGGATCACAACCGTCGTCCATATGAGTCAGTTGCCAAGCTTCTGAACTTTGATCACGTGACTATGGGGATGCTGCAATGGTCGTCAGTGTGAAAAACGGACATAGGTTACTTTCTTCAGTGCCGTTTTAACTTTGGTCACTAAATGAACTGTTGTAAGTCGAGGACCACCTGTAAAGATGCCCTGAGGTTTTCCAGAGGAGTATTATATTTTCCAGTTATTGTTTTGAACAATAAAAGCACTGTTTTTTTCCTAGTTGTTTCTTTCTTCTCCCAGAGCGCTTGATTTTATTGACATCAATGGTTTTTTCCCCCTCCTTATCCTTGTCTGTTCAAAATAGAAACCCCTGTGACAAAAATTGTCCTATGCATATTTTAGCCAAGTTAAATCATGAAATAAGTAGCTGAAGAATGAAGGAACAAAGAAAGGCAGAAGAAGCACATACTTATCGTGAAGGTTTTTTGCTCCATTAAACAAATCCATCAAATCGCTGCCAGTGTAAAAGGATTGTACTGTGTTCAGTTGTTTTTCTCCTCGTTCTATCTCTCTTCTAACCAAATATATATCCTCACACTGCCAAAAAGTAAGCCATTTGTTATGGTTGTTAAGCAAAACAAAGACCACAGAACATCTTTTTTTTTCAATAGCAAATAATTACAAGGCATCATGTGATGGCGAACGCGGAGCCATATCTGCCGGCATGGGAGCTGTTGCCCTAGCTCAGCTCCAGCGCACATGTGTGTGCCGGCCAGCTGATTTTCAGCTCACACGGAGGCTCTGGGAGGGCGTTTTTTGCCTCCGGGGGGCGTGGAGGCCGTTTTAGCCCTCCCCAGGCTCCAAGAAAGCCGAGGATGAAAAACGGGCCTACCGGGCCCCTCGAAAGTCGGGAAACGGGGGGACCATGGGTGGCCGTGCGCACATGCGGGGGCAGGGCAGCACAGGGGGGTCACGCACGCATGGGCGGGAGGGTGGGGCAGATGCGGCATTAAATTATGGGTGGGCACGCACGCACGATAGCATGCACGCATGCGCTTTTGGCACCCGAGGGAAAAAAGGTTCGCCATCACTGATCTATATATTAGAATAGAATAGAATAGAATAACAGAGTTGAAAGGGACCTTGGAGATCTTCTAGTCCAAATATGGTACAGCTGCTTTATGTTTTAAGCAGGCTTTGAAGTAATATTTTATTGCTTCCCCTATTCTTTCTGAGCACTGATTTCCCAAGAAGAATTTTCTATAGTGTTTCTTAAAGTATGGTCCTTGGTCCTTGGGGGTCTCTCAGGAGCCCACAACATCAAAATTATTTGCCAGACATTGAAGATATTTGAAAAATTTAAAATAATGTCACTCTTATTTTTATTTGTTCAAAAATATGAGTTTTTGAATGCAAAATATTTTAGTTAATATCCTAATGGGTTTAATATTCCTTATGATTGAATAAATATTTGATGAATGCATGGATTTTAATTTTTAATGCAGTGAATATTGATAAATATATCCCATAGAAATAAAAGTTCTTTTAGAGTCCTCCATAATTTTTAAAGGTGAGAAAGGATCCTGACAGCAAAAAGCTTAACATTGATCCTTGGTATTTCTTAGCCTTTTTCTTCTCTCAACTATAAAAATGTAATTCCAATAAAAAAGAATTTACATAGCTCAGGGTTGAACTGTGCATTCCCTCTGAGCTTCGTTGATTCCTTGCAAACATTTCATTACCTCAACAACTAACACCTGACTAGCGCTGATGATGTTACTTAGTCAGGTAATAAAATGTCTGCAAAAAAACAACCAAATTCCGGGAGCACCAAGAATGTAATATTTTTTAACCAGAGATTTTTATAATGTTATTTTCACAATAGCCCATGAGTTACCAATTAGTTTTGTAGGCACCATATAGCCTCAAACCATGCAAATAAAACTCTGGCTTGCTATAATGGATTAGCCCAGTGATTTATTTATTTTATTTTATTGTTCTTATAAGCCGCCCAATCCCGTAGGACTCAGGGCGGCGTACAACAGAAAAAAAGAACAATAAGAGTATAATAAAACAATTTTAAAAAGTACAAAGCTTTTTTTAAAAAAGGCGAAAAACAGCCCAACGGGCCTACCGGAAGTCCGGAGGCTTCAGTGAGGCCTGTGCGCATGCGTGGGGGAGCAGCATGGGGGGTTGTGTGCATGCACGGGGGGCAGCACGGGGGCTGTGCGCATGTGCAGGGGAGGGCATTGTATTATGGGTGTGGGCACGCGCGCGCACACTATCGTGCACGCACGCACCCTTTTGGCACCCGAGCCAAAAAAGGTTCGCCATCACTGGATTAGCCCCTAAAATAAATAACCGTATTTTAATTATCACCATATTACTGTTGGTTTTGATATCAACACTTTCCGTGTGTTAATTAAGCAACCCAACAAATCAAACTTCAGGGCAAACCAAAAATCTAGTGTAACCTTTTTCCTACTATTTTCCCATGCATAGAGCAGCAATTTCCTCAAGTGCCCCAGAGACTATATTCAGTGAAGAAAATACAATGATTTGAGCCAGAAACTAAAATGGTATCAAAATGAAGATGTAAAACTCACTTAAATGTTGCTTTATTGAACTGATCTAGTGTTGAACCAGTTAATAAATCTTGATTCTTAATATTGGTTTGTTGCAATATTTTTGCTTGTTCTTTTTTAAACGACCCAATAGCCAAAATATTTGCTCTTTTGCTTTCCCCCCTTTTCTTTTCTCTTTATACCTAAACTTTTCTGTATTTTACTTATAATTTTGAGTGTCTTTCTCCAAGTATAGTTTTCAATTGTTTAAGAAATTCAGATTAAATTCATATGACATTTATCTTCATTAAAGCTATTATTCTGGTCATCCAACTATGGTGAAGAATAATGGAGTTATAATTTACTGTAACTCTGGGATACAGCTAAAGTACCTATTATTATTTTTTATGCAGTCTCCTGCAGGTTGAGTGCAACTCCTAGTAATTTCAGAACCTATCCATGTAGTTTACTTGGAAAAAATTTGACATTTCTTGCCATTTTCTTCTGGGATGTTTTCCTATTTCTCAATCTAATCTACAAACCCAATATTCCATAGATATCCTTGAGCACTGAGCTTCCTTGTTGGTTTCTCATCCAGGTACTAAGCAAGTCCAATCCTGCTTCAGCTTTTGCATAGTAGACCCAATCGGGATGGTAGGTACATGAAGGATATCTTGCTCAAAATAAGGTGCCAACTATGATATTACCCTATTACAGTTCTATCCTTTAATTTGGACCTGAACCATTTTTAAAGACTTACCTCAGAAGGTTTGGGGGAATCAGGATCTGTCAGACAAATATGGTAGTAGTGAAATCGTCCACCTGTGCTGCTGGCCAGCTCGTGCAAAAATTGATTGGCTCCAGTATCATCACAGTTAAATGATATAGTGTGAATTGGAATGTTCCGCTGAAGTTTGAGTTCATCTAAAATTCTATTGGGGTGCTGTGCAAAAAGAAAGGAAGGGGAAATGTGTAAATTTAAAGATATCCCAATAGAAAGCACTTAAATGATCACTTAGCCTTTAACAATAAATCAAGTAGTGTAGAGGCCTTTAATCATTATTACCATAGCAATCAATGGCTGGGACTTTCTTAAATCAGAAGCCAAATTCCACTGAATGAGCATTACGATCTAACTTAAAAGCTCTGGTGCAAATGGCTCTAATTTCTGTGTTGCAGTATTTCTGGACAATAATGTGTTGGTTGGCCAGTTTGGTCTAGTGCAGGGGTGTCAAACTTGATTTCATTGAGGGCTGCATCAGGGGTGTGTGGCCCTCCTGAGCTCCGTTTTCAATGCCACAGCCTCCTCTAGCACGCTGCCAGCTGCCAGGTTGTAGATCAGCACCCGGACCAGGCCGAGGCATCATGGGCAGGTCCTTCACTGTTTCCGGGGTAGCCCCATGGGCCAGATCTAAGCACCCTGTGGGCTGTATCCAGCCCACGGGCCTTGAGTTTGACACCCCTGGTCTAGTGCATGAGGCACCAACCAAAAATTAGGAAACCTGCTAGTCCCACTTTAGGCATGATAGCCAGCTGGGTGACCTTGGGTCATTCTCTCTCACACAGCCTAACCCATTTCATATGGCTGTTGTTGCGGGAAAGATAGGAGGGAGGAATACTATGTGTGTTCTCTGCCTTGAGTTATTTTTACAAATAATAAAGATGGAGTATAAATAAATAAACTGAGGAGCTTCAGATTTACCTGGCTTCACTTGGTCTACATGGTTGACAAAACCAACCTAAGCACTACAATGTTCACTACAGACTTCCCTCATCTACTGTTGTTACTTCCCACAAGAGCACATTAACCTCTGTCTCCAGTTGCATTTTGGAGAGAGTTTATGCTCTCTACTACATTCTGAAACTTTTCATCCCTATGCCAGAAATAGGAGCTACTTGCATGAAGTGTAGGAAAATACCAGTATTTGCAAACACACACACCCTCAACCCCCATCAAAAAAACCAAAATCAAACTTTAGATCAACTATTTTTTGCAATTCTGTGACTATACACATAAAATCCAGATTTATACTATATCAGATTCTATAATACTACATTTAATACTCTTATTGTTCTCAAAGCAGTCAATATTTAAGGCTTTTTTTAGACAGAGGGTTAAACAATGTCAAATTTGCTTTTTGTTGTTTGCTATTTGCACCTGACCATGGCTAGAAATCTGTTTCCTCTTGATGATTTGGAAAGTACCTTAGCCTAACAGATTTGGCCACAAAAATCCAGATGACCACTAGATGGCAACAAATAGATGTATAAATCTTTGCTGCCATCCAGTGGTTGTCCATACTTGTGAAGCCCACACCTGGTAGCCAGACCTCAGTCAAAAATCTGTTGAGATTCACTTTTCTTTTCTTCTTTTTTTATGTACATCAATATCATTATATGAACAGTGAGGGATCTGGGTATCATTCATTTAAATGCAAATAACAATAGTAATATTAATAATATTTGTTACATTAATCATACTTATGTAATTGTATTATTATACATTTGTATTAGTGTGTTTCTTCATTGTTTAGTTGTTCAGTGTTTTTGTGTGCCATTCTAATAACAATCACAATATTATTTAAACGTACATAGTGATACCATCTTTCAACATCTAATCTTTACATCTAGCTATTACTTTTAGTATATTATATAAAAATATGTACAATAATATTCCCCCTTGATCTTTCTACTCTATTCTAGCTCTCAATAAAGCCAATCTTATATTAAATAGCATTCCCTTTCTAACCATTGTCGCTTGTCCGCTTTAGTATTTCAATTGTTATTCGTTTTTTGACCTGCCTCCCAACTCCTCCTTTGGGTCTTTGTCTCTATCCTATTTAGCCCAAATATTTCTTCCATCTCTACTATCTCTTGCTGCTGTACCTCCAGAGGTTCTGCCCAAGCCCCTATCTTCTCTTCAAAACTATCTTTCTTTTTATCCAATCCCATTTTTTGATCTCTTAATATATATTGTCCCTTATTTGATTCATAAGTCTTTATTGTCTTCTCCTTCTTCTCTTCTTGTTTTATTTGTTGATTTATCTGTTCTGTCTTTTCTTCTGGTATTTCTATTATCTCCTCTATTTCCTGTGTTTTATTATCTTTATTCATTGTCCCTTGTTGAATATTTTATTATTTCCCTACAATGTCATGGATTAAGTCTTTTATATCTCTGTGGTTATTTATCAACATATCATAAGTACTTTGAAGCATCAACACCATTTCTTTTTGAAATCCACTTATCTCCCCCTGATGCAACATCTTGTCTTATTTTGATAGGTCCAATATTGCTCAATAGCCTGTCAGTAGTCTGTCACCGCCCCAAAGTCTCAATTGTCTATGACCTCAGAAAGTCAGCTTAGAAACCATTTGCTCAATCCTAGCATTGCTCCTCAGGGGAATGCAATAGTTATATTTCTTTGTGTCTCACAGTTAGTCAAATAGTTCCATTTAGGAAATCCAGGAAGATTTCCAGGAAGATTCCAAATCCTGGAAGATTTCCAAATGTCTCCTTAAGTCCACTCTGTAAGTTCAGTCATAGATCCTGGCATTTAAAAGTTGCTTTCTTTAGATGTCTTCCATAATCTCACAATTAAACCTCCAATAACCATGAAGTAGAGAGATATAGAACAGTAGATAGCACAGCAGCCCTCCAGGTGTTATTTCCACTTTTTTCCTTTTGTCTTATGAGTATTTCCCAAGGTTGTAGGAGTTTAGTATATATTCCATTAAAAACCAGTAGATGGTGCCTTCAGCTTAAATTTCAGCGTTGCACAAAATCTAGCAAATGTTTATTTCAGTTTTTGCAAATAATCAATATTCAGACAAATAATTCCAGTATTTTAAAATGCCTTATCAAAATATTGCCAATAAAGTTTGAAACTCCAATCTTCTATATTTTAAAGATTTTGTGCTCTTCCTTTAATTCCTTTTTTCTCCGGGTCTGTAATTTTTCTCTCTGTAATTATTCACCGCTTAAACAAATATTTCAAAGAGTCTCTTTTCCAGGGTTTATTTTCTTTGGGGCTAGGTTCTAGGTAAAAAGAGAATCACCTCACCCAGTTATGATCACTGTTCATCTATACCACTCCAGCACATTCTTTGTTTCTTCAGCTGCCCCAGCTTCACAGCAGTCATAATGACTGCCTCTCCATTTCGTCTTTGGATGGGAGGGAATCCCTGGGTCCAGCTGGAGAGCTGCTGCTCTCCACAACCTGCAGGGTGCCCCTATTTTCTTTGTCACCCCTACATGGTGACTTTAGCCCCTTGGGAGGGGGCCTCCAACAAGGAGGATTCGGCGTGAGTTCGCGGAGCCCCGCTCCTCACGTCTGATCTTGCCGCAACGTCAAATCAGAAGTCGAGATTCACTTTTCAATCTGAAAGCTCTTGACCACAGGTTGTCAGATTTACTGATACATTTCTTATTTTTATGGAATATTTAACTAAAGAGAAACAAATCAAAAAATATATTTAAAGAGTCTCTCCCATCTTGTCCCTCAGTTTTATATCAAAAGAAGTCCAATGAGCTGAACCTATGAAGAAGGAGTATGACTTGGGGAGAAGACTAGATTCAGAGGTCCAGAACTTATTTACTGGCTAAAGCTTTTCTAATCTTGATTTACAATAGCATTACTCTGCAGGATAGTGAGGAAACCCAAACTTCACAGAATACGCAATACATTTTCCAAAAGTTCAAAGTTCCAACATCATTGTCCATGTGAAGCTCAGATTCTGTTAGTGTATGTTCTCTTATGCACACCACTGACTGCTAGTGGTATATGCAAAAAAAATAGCCAACACCATGGCATAGCAACAGGGCATCAGGTTTACCAGATGTTAAAAGAAAAATAACACTAAATGTACAGCTGCCCTTTCTGGTATCACTTCTCTATTCTATGCTTAAACTGAACATTTCCATTTTTGCCGCCATCATGTTTCTGTCTCTTATACCCCATAAAAATCATCTCTATTTAGTACAGTTAAACCCTCCTTTCACAGTTACACTGACTATTTTTCCAGCTTTATCCTCCTATAAATATTGCCACTTCTTTTCCCTTCTCAGTCTTTCATATAGAAAGACTCTTATTCAGCTAGCAGTCTCCAAAATTCTTGTTTTCCCCTCTTAAACCCAATTCCATGTTTTCCCTAATCCCATTTTGGAATGCCCTACTTTTGGTACAGAAATGCTTCTTTGCCGTCCTCTGTCACCATATCCTCCTCCCAATCTCTCATGTTTCAATGTGTTGATGGAATAAAGATCAGGAGGAGACACAGGCAAGTATGACTTCCTTCATCTGTCACCTTGTAGTCAGTTTGACCATCCTTGGTCTACATCAATGTGATGCTTTGTCATCTGGCCAGTGTTACATCATCATATTGTCCTGACATGATTTGCTTCTTCATAGATACCTGATCAGGTCTCCCATCAGTAAGAAGATAAATGGCTTGAATATCACGATCGGCAAAGGCAATCTGAAGTGCGTTCAGTATGTTTGTAGTAGTCCCAACCTAGGCAGTCAGTGAAGAAACAGAGAAAAATTAAGATGTTAATGTGGGCAGATTTATGGGATTATAAAATTTATTTCTCAGGTATGCTGGCGAGGGACATTTTAAACACTTTACATGATCTAATCCACATTGTAGATAATACAGTCCTTCGGGAGTTGGGCGGCACAGAAATACAATAAATTAAATTAAATTAATTAAATTAAATATGTGATATTCTGTATTTAAAATCCCATTATTCTTTTAAACACTGATATGCTCAATAGCTGAAAGTAACAGTTCTGTAATGAAAGACTACAAAAATATATTCCTGTAGTTTGCTGAAAGAGAAAAGAACTGTTTAAATGGAAACCAGCTAGCTATTTGGATTAAATGAGGGACTACTGGCACTTCATTATCCTGAAGGTAGCTTCAGAAATGACTTTTGCCAGATAAGATTAACTTATTTATTAATACTTAAATTTATATGCCACCCATCTCACAATCAAGAGACTCTGGGTGGCTTACTGAATTCTCTCCCTCCCTTTAGAGCAGTGGTGGGGAATTTGAGGTACATGTACAGTAGATACTAGGCCTCTCGATCCAATTTATAATTCTTCCCGGGCTATGCCCTTTGTCCTGTTTTAAATTACCAGGCATATCTACACCAGTGACCATGCCATATGGAGAATTCTGGGAACTGAAGTCCATACATCTTAAAATTGTTAAGGCTGAGAAACCCTGGTCATTTGCTTCCTGTTGTAAAGAAATGAACACTCCGAATAATTCTCAATATTCCTTCCTGGAGCACGAATGTCTTTCTGAACCAACCCAGTGGTGGTATTCAGCCAGTTCTATCCGGATCGGGTGAACCGGTAGCGCTGACTGCGGGTGGCCCCGCCCACCCACCTGGACGTAAGCACGTTGTGTTTTTGATGCTGTGCGCATGCGCAGAAGGCTTTGCGCATGCACAGATGAGGTGCATGCTCACATTTACAAACCGGTAGGGAAGGTAAATGAATACTACCCCTGAACCAACCCTTTTGCTCATTAGAAATGTTACTATAGAAAAGAAGGTTGAGTTATTTTAAATCAATCTGTATTCTAGTAAGCATGGTTACTAGCGTACATTAATAGAAATTAACATAATAGAAGTATGTTTATTAAAACATCAATTACCATATTAATGATAGAGATAACCTGAATTATATTTGTCTACTTGGAAGGATTCCCTTCATATAAAGTTTTACTGTAACCCAAATATATTAACCCAGAGCATGGAAGAAGGGAAGGAGAAGTCCAACAATAGTTTAGCTCACTTCCATTTGCTTAAAGTTTTTTCTATAGTTACCTGAAGTTGTTTTATCCAAAGTATAGCATCTTCTATATTTTCTTCATTAACTTCAGCAAGTCTGTCTTTCCAGGCTATTGCTTCAGCATCAAATTTAACAAAGTTAAACCTGGTTTTGTTTTGAAACTGTTCCTGTAAGAAATCGTCTGTTGAAGGATTTCTCTGAAAAAGAAAAATCGTATTCCCTTTGCCCACCCACCATTCCACTTTGTCGTCATATTGAGAAGCAGTCAGTTATGGGGATAAATGTTTCATTTGCCTAGCAAATATGTATTAAATATTTTGGAAATTGTAATTCTGCTAGCTCTTAAAAATATTGTCTACTTGTAATCTAATTTTCTCTACAAGGTACTCACAAAATGTTTGGGAGCTCAGCATTGCCAGAATTCCCACCCAGCATAGTGAATTTACTTACTTACTTACTTACTTACTTAGCCACCCATCTTGTATCCAACAATTCTGGGTGGCTTACAACATAAAAACACTGAAAACATTAAAACCATCCATTATAAAAACAGTCAACATACCAAATGATGACACCATCACTGGAGAACAATGATATGGGGAATGTCCTAATTTATTGTCCACCATTCCATCTGACAAAATGGACTTAGAAAATCTCTCCCACTTGGAGGGAACTAGTAGAACATTGATGTGGAAGAATAAAGTTCTAGCCCTGTTCTAACAACTCCAGGGAAGATTGGAAAAGATTCCACTTTAGTTCTAATTCCAGGCAGCACATGTTCAGTTAAAGAGACCAACAACACAGGTAGTCCTCAACTTATGACCACAATCAAGCCAGCATTTTTGATGCTAAGTGAGACAGTTGTAAAATGAATTTTATCCCATTTGATGACCTTTCTTGCCACAGTGGATCGGTTAGTTACCATATTTTTCGAAGTATAAGATGCACCTTTTTTCCCCCTAAAAGAGGCTGAAAATTTGAGTGTGTCTTTTACTCTGAATGTAGCTTTTTCGAAGCTTTTTTTTTTCAGCCCTAAAGAGGCGCTAACGATCTTCCTGGCTTGCAGGCTTTTTCATTGCTATTCTCTCCGAAGAATGTTTTTTCCAGCCCTAAGTGTTCGCAGGCTTTTTTTCATTGCTACTTGCTCCGAAGAATGTTTTTTCCAGCCCTAAGTCTGCAGGCTTTTTTTCATTGCTACTTGCTCCGAAGAATGTTTTTTCCAGCCCTAATGAGATGCTAACGATCTTCCCCACTCTTACCTGCTTGCAGGCTTTTTCATTGCTACTCTCTCTGAAGGTTTTTTCCAGCCCTAAGTCTTTGCAGGCTTTTTTTCATTGCTATTTGCTCCGAATAAGGTTTTTTTAAGCCCTAACCAGGGGATAAATAATGTGCTGAAGCTGACCAGACTAAGGACGCTAGCCAGATAAATACCTGGTAGGCAGATTTTTTCCCAATTTTCCTCCCCCAAAACTAAGGTGTGTTCTTATACTCCGGTGCGTCTTATACTCCAAAAAATGCGGTAAGTGAATCTGGCTTCCCTATGTATCCCTCGCAAAAGGGATCACATGACCCATGGACACTGCAACTGTCATAAATATGAACCAGTTGTCAAGTGTCCAAATTTTTATCATGTGACGGTGGGGACGCTGCTATGGTCGTTAAGTGTGAACAATGATCACAAGTCACTTTTTTCAGTGCCATTGTAACTTTGAATGGTCACTAAACGAACTGTTGTAAGTCTAGGACAATCTGTAAAAGGCAACTTCCTAGATCGCTTTAAGAAAAAGCCAGTCGTTCTACATTAGGACACTTCTCTTCACCAAAACAGCTGTTCACTCACTCTTATGAGTTGATATATTTTCTCCTTCACCACAGGCAGTTTGTATATCATAGACTGAGAGACATCAATGAGGATACAGATGTGGTCTTCTGTGACATCTCCAAAGAGAGCTCGGCTTCCTTTCTTAAGGTCCTGAATTCTATACAAGAATACTTTTTTACATGAAATGAAAGGCATAGCAAGAATGATGTCTGAAATGCTCACTTCCCAGTACCTTAACACTCCTACATAATTTTATTTTTATTATTAAGTTAATATAAAGGACAAAAGAATGCCAAGTAAATCATTTTAAGGAAGACAAAATAAATATTATTAAGTAAAAGACATTTTAAATTGGAAGATAAACAAAGATTATTGGATAACTTGCAGGAAGGAATATAATTTCAAGGCTATATAGAGTTTATGTGTTAGTAGTGAGTTAAAATAGCTGTCAATCACTGAATTGGGATTATAATTCCCATTATTCTTAACAAACAAGACCTAAAAATAAAGCATCCAATGAGAATTAGGAACAATCAGATTATAGGCTTCATACTACCATGTAACTGGGCCATCACATTCCCTTAATTTAATTTACTTTATGGGGTTATTGCAAGGGTAAATTTCAATTGACCTTCTCTTTCCATTGGCTTTGAACAAAAGTGGAATATAAACAACATAAATAAATGCAGACTAAAGCTCACGCTGGCAGTTTTAACGAGGCACTATTCAGAGTTTCATTATTATTACTGTATTAACACACATCCCATAAATATTGAATAAATATTCAATATTAAAGAAATAATACTTGCTTTTAGAAGTTCCCTGGTAACTCTAATGAGTTCAAATGAGTTCAACTTTTATTCAAAATCTCATAGATTAAACAAATAAAGTAGGACTTGAATAGTCATTATTTCAAAATGATGCAAATGCCTTAAAAGAGATTTATGACTACATTGGGATCAGTACTTCTAGAACCTTGGCCATTATTTTAGTAAAATATATGTAGAATATGGGGCATTACAGAATAAAATGATGTCTTTTACAGCTGAATTTCATTAAAAATAAGATATTAGGTTTGAAGGTCATGGAATGTAATTATGCTGCTCAAATGAATCTTCATAAATGAATATACACCCACATTTGATATTGCATTGTCCATGCTCAATTTTTAAACAATCAGAGTACCTAACACTAAATATTAGAGTGCTTGGGCATTTCAAAATCTTTTTAATAGGATGCATCAGTCCTTTTTTCATCATAAGATCTGTCTTTAGAAAAGACATTATCAGGATGCAAACTAACCTTTCTTCCATCTGATGAAGAGCATCCTTCACTTTATTTTCAAACTCCTTGCATCTTTCTTTATTCAAATGTAAATGAATTATAGATCCATCTTCCAAGACCGTATGTATAAAATTGCTGCAGTATTTGGCATGGATTAGCTTTTTATTTGTCTCCTAAAAGAACAAAGATTTCCTCTGTGAGTATGATTTCTTAAGTTTCCCTAAATCTCCTCAAGCTTTAAAATCAGGTTTAAATGGGTTTGAAATGAATTCAGTTAAGTGGTGTGCAACAGGACAAGATTTACCTATACAAATTTTGCTTTTGTTTATGTTTATATCATACCTGTTATCTTGTACACGTGTTGACAAAATTAAATAAATGAATGAATAAATGAATAGATAGATAGATAGATAGATAGATAGATAGATAGATAGATAGATAGATAGATAGATAGATAGATAGATAGATAGATAGAATCAGAGGCCTCGTAAACTTTTGATCAGCCTCTTCTCAGCCAATGCAATTTAAATACACTGAAGTACAATCCTCCACAGAGACTGGGATGTTGTGAATTATAATCTAGCATACTGGAGACAAGCCCACATAGATCAACAAACTTGAAATACAGTTCTCTTTACTGTGCAAAGGGGATGGAGGGAAAGGAAAAAGCAAATTCTGTAGGCAATCTCTCATTTGCCTCTTTTCTGCAATTGCATTGCTTTCAATGTGTAGAACAGCAAACAAACTTACTCTCTTGAAATTCATCCCCATTCTCTGGTCAGGTGGAGGGGAAGGTCAGGCAAAGGAGAGATTGCCTATAGAAATCGATTCGTTTTTTAATCCCCTCTCCATAGAGACCAGAGAAATTGGAGAGAGAGGGATTTCAAGAGAGCAAGGTGTTTTGCATAGTGTATCCACAGCTCCCAGCCCCAGGCTGTGACACAATCACACTGTTCTCCATGTGTTCAAGACGGTAAGCAGGCACCCAAGCATTCCAAAGGGTGGGGAGTGGTTAGGAAGCAAATAAAAGCCAAAGGTAAGAAACTGAGTAGTCTTGTCTCTTTCCAGTCAGAAAACACAGCCATATGATTTCCAACATAGTGACCACTTTTCTTAGTGGCGGAGTTGCTGGTCCCCATTAAGGTTACTCAGTGAGACTATCTATATGCCTAGGCATGCCTCTGCCTACAGGAAGCAAATAAAAATTTTCTCCCAGTGCATTTCAATAACATATTGGGGGATTCAAATCAACTGATTAATGAATACAAGCAGTCCTTATTTGATATCCGCAATTGGGACTACCAACTTGGGCACTGAGTGAAACCATGACTATACTTCATGATCTTACTTCAACTTTCCTTTGCTTTACAGACCTGTAAATGCAAGGATTGGTCACAAAGTTGCTTTACATTTCAGTTGTAAACTGTGAACAGTCACTAAATGAGGCAGTTGCTATAAGAGGACTATCTGTCTAAGTACTTAACTTAGATTCCTTTATTTCAATGAAGCATTAAATTTAACTATTATGGTCAGACTGAATCCAATGTATTTCTTGAGAACAGTAATACAAAGTTATTCCCGATGTGATGCTTGGGATGCTTTCTCTTTGAAAAATCCAGAATCAGTTTGGCTAAACATGTGAATACTTTCTAGAGCCGTGATGGCAAACCTATGGCACACGGAGCCATATCGGAGGGCACGCGATGCGTTGCCCTATGTAAGCACAAGCGCACATGCGCGTGCTGGCCAGCTGATTTTCGGCCTTGGGGAGGGCCGTTTCGCCCTCCGGAAGCTTCAGGAAAGCTTCCTGAAGCCCCGGAGTGCGAAAAATGGCCCAACTGGCAAACCGGAAGTTCAGAAAAACGCACTTCCGGTTTGCCGTTGGACCGTTTTTCGCATTCTGGAGGGTTCAGGGAAGCTTCCTGAAGCCCCGGAGTGCGAAAAACAGCCCAATGGGCAAACCGGAAGTGCATTTTTCCAAACTTCCTGTTTGCCCGTTTTGCCGTTTTTCACCGTCCCAGGTTTCAGTGAGGCCTTTGCACATGCACGGGGAGCAGCGCGGGGGGGTTGTGTGCATGCATGGGGAGAGGGAATGGGTGTGGGCTAGCGCGCACACACACACCCTTTTGGCATGCGAACCAAAAAAGGTTCGCCATCACTGTTCTAGAGAATTAAGAAAACAGCAACTGTACTCTTTACTCCATTCAGTCACAATTCCTAACCAGTTTTAATAACTGCAGGAAATATTGCTGGGCAAACAATGGGGTCCTGTATGTGGCCAGAAGTGCAAATGAAGCTTTCTACTATACAACTAACAAAACCTGGAAATCTATTTAATTCCCAACTAATCCCCCCTCAACTCCACAAAAAAGTAGAAAACCATAGTGACACAAAGGGAAGATTTCTTACAGCATTTGTCTGAAGAGATTCATCTTCTGGCTTGGTTTTTATATCTACAATTCCATTTACATGACGAAAAGCACAGTCAGAAAAAGCTGTCGGTATGGTCAGATTCTGGGCTTTCAAGCCATTCTTCTGAAGCCACTCTCTGGACTTCACAAAATCTTTTACTTCTTGCTCATATTCCGTTCTATCCACTTCTTCTGCTGATATAAAATATTAATAAATAAGCATGTGCCAACAGCCTGAAGCTATTATATGACTTAATTTTAAATGGATATATTTGCATACACATATTTATTTATTTATGGTACATGACTAATACATTCTTCTTTCCTTAGACATATTTACGTTATAGGTGTCTCCTCTGATCTGAGTCAATTCTTAGTAACTGTGGTCTTTTGCAGGTCTATGTAATTTTCTTAGGTAACAGCTTGTAATGTTTTGCAACTGCCTTCTCCTGGGATTATGACATGCTGTAGAGATTTTGTGACTGGGTAGGACTGCTGGAAATTGGAATGAGATAAGAAGAAAAAGCAGCACACTTTTGTCCTTGAGGGGCAGCTGTGTTGTCATGAGACTGATGAGCTGACTGCTATGCAGAGCTGCTGTGGGGAGATTTTGAGTAAGCAGTTCCATTGGTGCAGCAAGGTATATCAGTGTTGGGGTCTCTGAGAGAACACCAATCTCCTCAGTAGCTTCAGGACATGGGGAAAGGAGAAGAGGGTAGAGGAGACTAAAAGTATGCCACCCGTTGTGAATGGAGAAGCTGGAGAGAGGTTGGAGAGTGACGTATGCAGGGCAAGTGTCCTTTGGGGAGAGAAGAATGGTCCAGGGCTTCTCTAGAACAGAGGTCGTCAAACTTGGCAACTTTAAGACTTATGGATTTCAACTCCCAGAATTCTCCAGCCAGCATAGCTGGCTGGAGAATTCTGGGAATTGAAGTCCACAAGTCTTAAAGTTGCCAAATTTGGGGACCCCTGCTCTAGAAGATGGGAATCAAAGACCCAGAGGGATGAGCTCCACTCAAGATTCTGGAAGGCTGGGAAGAATCCATTCCATGTGGTTGCAGGTGACAGCTTCACCCAGACTTAAAGGGAACAGAGGGAATTTACTTTACTTCAGCTACTTTAGCTGACTGTGATCAGCAGTTCAGCTGTTCAAATCTCACCGGCTCAGGGTTGACTCAGCCCTCCATCCTTCCGAGGTAGGTAAAATGAGGACCCAGATTGTTGGGGGCAATATAAAAATATATTGCTTAATGGTGTAAACCGCTTAGAGAGTGCTTGCACTTTGAGGCGGTATATAAGTCTCACTAATCAATCAATCAATAAATAAATTGGCTACCACTACAGAAATCTTGGTTTTTGGGGGGAAATTGGCAGAAGACCCTGAGAAAGGTTCTTCCCCCTACACAGAGAAGGTGTTTTGGCTGAGCTGGAGAAAGTCCAATAATGGTGAACGTAGTCCAGTTCATTCCTTCCTTAACCAACAATGTCCTTTAGCAAAGGAAATAAGTCTGCTAGGGTAACTTTTTGTAACAAATTCTTCCTACAGAAGAGAGATCTTACGTTGAACCCAGATCTACTGAGGCAACCTGTAGCAAAAGAACAGGTGAAGGTGAAAAAGCATAATTTGAACAAATAAGTAGTTATTGAATCAGTAAATGACTATATATGTATGTATGCCAAGGAACTAATAAGCTATATCTTCTTAACTTCCCCAGTTTAGCTCTGTTGTTTGTTCTCATGTTCAGAAGTGATTGCAAGTAAAACCAGCCAAGTCATAGGAGTTTTATTCTAGAATTGGGACTGTTTCTACAGATTTACAATTTGTAGATTGATCTCTAATGGATGGGCACGTATTGAGAATGCTTTCCATCAAACTCTTCATAAATCAAGTCCTTTGCAATTATGCATTCATAAAATACCTGCCACTATATCAGACTTCTCAAATTCTATGAGAATTTTCTCTATCTGGGTTAAGATATTCTTGGCTTCCTCTAGTTCCCTCCAAATCAGGTAGACATCTTCTCTGACACCAGTTCCTGCATTTGAGGGAAGGTATAAAGACACAGAGAAAAGATTAGATAACACCGACAAAATAATTTCTCTAGCCTTTCATAATCTTTAAATATTGTTGCATTTGATAAGCCCAGGGCAGCTACAACAAATCATTACCCCTTTTTAAAGAGCTTATTCATGGCTATGTAATTCTGGGGAGCCAATTCTATGCTGGATTCGTATTTCATGAAAATAAATAAAACCTATTAATTTCAGGATTATCATACTTTAGCACATTATGCAAAGACCTAGCTCCCTGGATAAGGCTTCAATGCAAAGGTCTTCAACTTGGCAACTTTAAGACTTGTGGACTTCAATTCCTAGAATTCTCCAGCCAGCTGGCTGGAGAATTCTGGGAGTTGAAGTCCACAAGTCTTAAAGTTGCCAAGTTTGGGGATCCCTGCTTTAATGCTTGGAAAGGTGGAAGGAAAGAGAAGAGGAGGACGACCAGCAGCAAGGTGGATGAACTCATGGAAGTGAAAACCTCTGGAAGGTCTACCACTGGAAGATCTGAAGGACCTTTTTAGGGACCGATGGTCATGCAGAAAATCTATTTGCTCACTAACAGTTGACACTGATTTAATGTCACATAGTCATTAATTTCATTAATTACATAGCTTTCTCTGAATTGTGGCCAAAGCCTTTTATAAAAAATATCATTATTTTAACATGTATTTAACAAGTCTCAAAGTTGGTGAAATCACTCAGGCATCCAGGTTATTCAAGCATATTCTCTTAAAAGAATGAAACTGGGAGAGAAAAGAAGGAGTATCACTGTTGTTGTTTTTCTTTTCCTGTGCAGCCCCATGTAAGCTGAGGAAAGTGGTGTTGATAGGCCATGCAGTTTTTCAAGACAGTATGGAAAGTGACTGTGTGTGCCATGAAGAGAAATAAATAGAAACCGTCCTCTCCAAGATTCTCTCACACAGCTTCCAACAAAGAAGTCCTTTCTGTGAAGAAAATGAGTCCCTTTAGATCAATTCTGAAATATCCAGTCTTATCGGGAATTAAGAATTGTCACCCTGTACTTCCACCTCTATGGTGTCTCCTAGAGGCCACTTTTGCTCTGTCTTAATGTAAATGTATCACTACCATTCATTTCAATGCTTCAAGCCTCAAACTCTCCCAAACAGGTGAGTAGTATTATTGCAGTGAATCAGAGGTGGGTTCCTACTGGTTTGGACCGGTTCTATAGAACCGGTAGTAACTTGGCAGCCTGGGTCGTTAGAACCAGCAGCGACCCAGGCCTGCCACGCCCCCGAACCAGTTCTTTCGGCGGCACCATAGGCGGCACCATCTTTTTTTAAGTACTGCACAACGCATGCACGCGCACGAAGCACGTCCCTGAGCAAACCGGCAGCAAAACAAACCGGAACCCACCCCTGCAGTGAATGAACAACTAACCCTCATCAATGTACACAGCACAGAAAAGTGCCAGACATGCAGGAATCATGAATGCAATATAATTAAGGAATTGATAATGCAATATAATTATGTTTATATAATGCAGATGAATGCTATTCCACAAACGCTTGTGCCGTAAGTCTGCCAGTCAATATAATGTTGTAAAACTCGGTTTGGTTCTCTCTCTCTACAATGAAATTCATTCCAATCTGTGGATTCTCAAATAATCATATATATATATATCTTCTGTCTCTCTATTTATCCTCTGTGTGTGTGTCTGTGTGTGTGTGTGTGTGTCTGTGTGTGTCCATCTTTCTCTTTGTCTGTGTATATGTGTGTATGTGTGTCTCCCTCCCTCTCTCTCTCTTTCTCTCTCTCTCTCTGTCTCTATCTCTCTCTGTCTATGTCTGTCTGTCTGTCTGTCTGTCTGTCTGTCTCTCTCTCTCTCTCCCTCCCCCTCCCTCCTTCCACATGAGACCAAGAAGACATGCCCTATGGAAATTGAAACAAACAAGCCTTATTAACAATGGTGAGCATTTTATTGTGAACCTATATGAATTATTTAAAAAAATATTGGAAAAAAGTGTCTCACTAATATGAATAGATGAGCTATGAAAAGAACATTGTTTGGAAAGATCCAATGTTCAATTAAATATACCTGAAGAATAATATGCTATTCTATTGGCTTTGTAAACCAATCAGATTAAATATCAGCACCAGCCTTATGTGGTGCAGTAACCATTTTGTTCCCTTCAGTGCCAGAATAATGTCAAGTTTTATGATGCTGCAGTGGCACCGCAGTTGGTGTGAACCACGTCATGAACTGATTTGCTAGCACAGCATATTTCAGAGAGGGTCAGAGATTTGGCAGCAATGGATTCCTGCTGTCATTAATATAACTCAACAGAAATAATGAATGCATAATTTTCATAAACCCCAGAACAATTCTAAGAGAAGTAGTAAAGCTATTCTCAGTCTTTCATTTTCACTTTTCATTGTGCATTTTTATGTGTTATTGTATACTGCCATCTCCTGGGACTTTCCTATATTTCCTTCATTTGAATGAAAAAACACTGAAATGAGCATAAACCAATTGTATATTTTTTTAACAAATGGAAAGACCTCATCCATTTCATTTATTATGCTTTTTTATTAGTAACAATAAATGAAATTAAGTACAATTATCATACTATTAATACATTTTTCAACTCTGAATCCCAAAGGATAATTTACAAGAACCAGTTTTTTAAAAAACCTCATGTTTAAAAGAAAAAGGCAAAGCGATTAGAATCACTTTGCCTGTAGTCTTATATCATCTGACCTAGGATAAAACCCACAGAAATCAACATATGATTCTGAAAAAAAATAGGGGTGAGATTACATAGTATACTGTATAAGAATGCAATTCAGATTCCAAAGAAATAAGCTGATCCCACTGTATGAATGAGTGTGCAAATGTATTTGTGTGAGTGTGTTACATGCCTGTGGCCGCCCATCTCAAAACACTGAGTCTGGGTGATGTATAAAGATTAAAAATCAAGAGTTATAATTATAAACAGTAATCCATGGCACCCAGTGCATCTCAACCATAAAACCACATCAACAGCAGAACACAATCTCAAATGCCTGGGGAAATAGCCAGGTCTTTAGAGCTTATGAAAAGGCCAGCAGGGCCAGAGCCATCCAGCTATCTGAGAAGACCTAACTCCAGAACCCAACAAGATAATATTGTTTCATGGTAGGGGGAAGAGACCCAAAGTGTGCTCTCTTGACTAGATCTGGTGAGGAGAGAAGAAACATGTGCAGGATACAAACACAGAACAGATTCTTCCTTAATTGCTACCTGTGTTTTAGAGAGAAGGACTTAGAAGGCCCAAGAGAAAAATTTTATTGTTCAGGCAAGTTCAAGTGGTCCTTAATTTATCTTACAACCATGAAAGAAAGAAAAAAAAATCACTGCCCACACTTGTTCCTTTATGCAAAGCACTTCTAGAGAAACAAAGCTACCCATGGGAGAGAATATATAATTATCACAGAAGGCAGAATACCAAGTTTCAAGGAGGATAATTACGCTTAAAGCCAATATTTGAGAGAAATTCTCCTGCCTGGTTTCTTAAGCAACAATTTTTTTAAAAAATTAATTGTCTTAACCAAAAGAATACAGATTAGTTTTGGCTGAAAACAAGTAACAATGTTAATGCCTATTAAAAATGTTTAAATTCTCTTTTGTAGCAGCATTGTTCTTCTCTTTGGGGTGGGTGGGCTGGACTTAATTATCAAGAGCAGAGACAAGGACTGCAATATTGCATACATTGCAAATGTCTACCCGGTTCTGACATAAGAAGGCATGGTTTTCTATTATGAATAGAAGTTGACACAAGTCCCAGTCTCATGAACTCTGCCTCCTCTTTTCAAATAACAAGCGATTTAACTTCCACTCCTGTTTAGGCCAGTATTTTCTGTGTTTTTCAGTGTATGAGAAAAAAATTAGTCTGTACAAAATGCTATAAAGCTGTAAGGTCCCAGAAGTTTCCCCGAGCCACTGAGATGCCAAAGAGAGTGAGACTCCGAGAGAAAGCTTGCAAAAAATATCGGCTTTTATTTATGGCCATAGCAAAAGCTGGGTGACAAAACTATATCCAAAACATACAAACAAAATGCATGTAAGGAATAGCCACACCCCTGCGAGAGTGACTCGCAGTATTATATACATTTTACGCAGATAGAAACAAAGTTTACCCCATCAGAGACAAAGGTTTGTTACCAACGTGATCTTTAAAGAGTTGGTAGTTGAGGCCCCTGTCTCTGTCCACCTTATCTGTGGAGTATTCCTGTAGCCTTGTGTAGAGGCGGCTCCCCCCCCCCCCCTTGGCCAAGTTGTTTATTCGGCAGAATGCTTTCAGGATTTATGAGGCAGGAAAACTCCCTACTCTGGTTCCTTTATCTATGTGACCTGATAGTCCTGGGTAACAATTTCTTCTACATTTTCAAGAATGTGCCTAGCTTTGAAGTCAAGAATAGAAGCAAGACACAGCAGTGAGATAACAAACGTTGTACTGATGCCAACCAGTATTAAGGTTACAATTTACTAAGCTAGAAAACAACTAATTTCTTACAGTATACAATAATATAAGCAGAAGCCAATAACAAAGCTTAATTCCTAATAAATGATTTCTAGCAGTATACCATATCAGAAGCAAACAACAAATATTGGTTCAATCAGTAAGAATTATATAGTAGCATAAGCAATTCATAATGAAAGCAAATAGCCAATATTGATTCATATACTCCTTCAAAGCAACTACACAAGATATTTAATTTAAATCAGATTTTATGGATTGATAGATTAGTAGATCTAATACCCTAGGTACTGTTTAATATTAAATGCAATTTAAATAGTGTCACTGGCATTGCACTGAGAGGGGGCAAGTGACAAAACACCAACTATGATATCACAGTACATACTGTATGCCTCACAATTCACATATCTGCACCTGACATTGGGTTGCAAATAGGACAGCATTTGCATAGTGGTGTCATGGTGCATATCTTATCATCATAGCTTTCTGCCAATGGCTATGATCATTGCATTTGTGGCTCTTAATGCTGTATGATTGTCTGTGATGCATCAATGATTAATGTTTTTAGAAATAGTTTTTAGAAGTGGAAGGGACTGAAAAGAATTGCATTTTTCAAGTAAGATAAATTTGATATTGAGCAAGGGTAAAAACAGTAATTAAAAACTAAATTGCATAGGCTATCATAGCCTAAGTATTTACATACAGCAAATATTACATTCCCAAGACATATATTTCTTTATTAAAACTGAATGGATTGCACAATAGTTTCCTGTCCAAATTTCCCAATCTTCTGATCATATACATTTTCCTATTTTAAACTTAAGTTCAAGAATCTTGATATACTGTATATATTTTCCTGAAAGAAAAGGTTAGAACATGTCAAAGTCAATTTCCTTTGCATGTCATTTCATTTTTATCATAGAAAACAAATCCTCAAATACCAATATTTACCACCTAAATACATAATCTCCCAAGAGACTTGGATCATCGTTCCTCTCATTAACACTTTCCCAAGTTTTGATCCTCTCTGTAAACTTATCTCAGGAAACCTATACTTCATAATAAGTCATCAAGGGTATGGGTTTCATCCAATAAGTACCAGTCAACAGCTGCTACAATTGTGGGAAATGAGCACTGCTAGCTGTCTTTATCACCATCACTGCTTGCAGCTTAACTGCTTCTGAGATCTACCCAGAGTTTTATTGAAGAAAAAGATTTTTTTATCACCATCCCAATGACAGAACACAGAATTGTCTCAATGGCAAATATAACAAACTATTTTTTCTCACAATGCAAACTTAATTAATGGGATTCGCTCTCCAACAATGCAGTAATAGCCAAGAATTAACAGTTAGGATAATTTGTATCAATAGCAGTAAACTAAGAACCAGGTTTTGAAAGAGAGGGGAAAACAAAGGGGATACACCCACTATAAAGTTTGTCTTTGAAACACTTGGACAGCACAAATCTAAGGATATTGGTGGTGGTTTGTTCTCCGAGCTTGTTTAGTTTCCGAACGTTTCATCACCAGGCTAGGTAACATCATCAGCAGTACTTTGGTTGAAGTGTCTTGTTTCAGTTCTCTTCTGCTTTTGTAGGTCTTATGTGGTCAGTTGGACAGAATGACCATGTAAGACCTATAAAAGCAGAAGAGAACTGAAACAAGACACTTCAACCAAAGTTCCGCTGATGATGTTACCTAGCCTGATGAAACGTTCGGAAACTGAACAAGCTCAGAGAACAAACTACCACCAACATCTACCACCCGAGCTACATTTCTAAATCTAAGGATGTGTAAATAATATGCATTAAAAATGAAAGTGGTAATTCCTGATTATTCCAAATGAATAAAATCAGTAGTCATTTTCATTAGCTTCTTTCACTTTAGAAGTTATCTATTCAAGAGCTGAGGTGGCGCAGCGGTTAGAGGCAGTACTGCAGGCCACTTTAGCTGACTGTGATCCGCAGGTCAGCGGTTCAAATCTCACCAGCTCAAGGTTGACTCAGCCTTCCATCCTTCCGAGGTAGGTAAAATGAGGACCCAGATTGTTGGGGGGCAATATAAATATACATTGCTTACTGGTGTAAACCGCTTAGAGAGTGCTTGCACTGTGAGGCGGTATATAAATCTCACAAATAAATAAATAAATAAATAAATAAATAAACATTTAACTTGTATACTCTATATTGTATATCTAAAGTTTCTATGTATTGGAATGACACCAAATCTCTGGAAATGTTTGTTTGATTCCCATATCTGTCTTGATATAGGAACCAATTCCCATACATTAAATGGATAGCAAAGTCCCTTCACATCATATTGCCACCAGTATGCTCACACCCAATCCTGAAAGCATTTTTCCTTTGAAAACAACTTCCGTGAAATCTGCTTCCTTAGATATTTTGCTTGTTCACTATATAGTCGTATGAGCTATAGCAGTCCCTGAAGACTGATCCAAACTGTTTCAACTGATGGTTGCTAGAATTTAGCAAGATGTCTTTTCCCTTGTTGCCCATCATGGAATTATTGAAAGTTACAAAATTATATCAAAAACACCTGGAAAAGAAAATTACTGAGTCCTTTGAAAATCAGAAGTTCAGCAATAAATAAATGAAGCAGCTCAGGGTCACTTCTATGTACAAAACTACAGTGTTTATTTAATAAACTATATTAAATCACATATAATTATTATCCCTCACATCCTGGACATAAACTGCTTCAACTCCTCCCCTCAGGACATCGCTATAAAGCACTGCATGCCAAAACAATTAGACACACAGACAATTTTCCCCTCATGCCATCATTCTGCTAAACACATAATTACCACAGCACTGTTTTATGCCTAAGGATATCTAATCATGGAATAGAACTGTATTACTATTATACTTCACACCTTTCCTATTACCTGCTCTTATTGGTATCTTATGACTATTACTTTGTTGGTTGTATCTTATGATTTATGATTGTGTCTTATGATTTATGATTTATCACTTTGTTGCTTGTATGTATACTGAGAGCTTTCACCTTGGACAAATTCCTTGTGTGTCCAATCACACTTGGCCAATAAAGAATATTCTGTTCTGTTCTATATTGTCAGAAAAAATGTGTAGAATGTGTAAGTCAAATTTCTGTGTTAAGATGTTTAAACTGTTCAAAGTCACATCGAACTGCAAGATAGGTGGTGAATAACTTTAATAATTAATATTTAGCCATCGAAGGTTCTGAAGGGCCGAGGTGGCGCAGTGGTTAAAGTGCAGCACTGCAGTTCAGCAGTTCAGCTGTTCAAATCTCACCGGTTCAAGGTTGACTCAGCCTTCCATCCTTCTGAGGTCGGTAAAATGAGGACCCAGATTGTTGGGGACAATATGCTGAACTCTGTAAACCGCTTAGAGAGGACTGTAAAGCACTATGAAGCGGTATATAAGTCTAAGTGCTATTGCTATTAGATGTTTGATTTATGGCATCATAAACTTTTTAGAACAACAAACCACAACATTCTATCTTCTATTAGCATCAACACACTAAACTTGCTATGTACTCACTCTTTCAATTTAAATATTTTATACCAACTTTATTTTCCACACTTTAAACAAAGTATGTTAGAATGCAAATGCTGTTCTTTTTAAGCACACTGCAGGAGAGGAAGTAAAATTAAGACAAAAGTGTTGTTCTGATCTCTTTTCTCCTGGTGAAAAGCTGTCACACAGTAATAACTAGGAATTACGTCATAACTACAGCAATAATGCCAGCTAAATGTCCAGGATTATTTGTATTTTCATTTAATGCGTTAATAAGATGCAGCATACTGAGCATTTCTAGAAGATTACTACACTTTGTGGCTGATTGAAACCACACCACAATTCACTCATAAAAAGAAAGGCACAGGAATAATTTTAAGATTTCTCAGCCCACCTATTGAAATATAAACCGGGTACCTAGAGAGAAGGAAAGCTTCCCTCTAACAGCAAAAGTCAGTAGAGAAATATAGTTAGATGTAGGAAATTATTAAACAGCTGCTGAATCAAAATTAAGGGGAATTAGGAAGGTATTTCTGTGAAGAGCTTCACAGTCCTGAACAATTTTGAAAAAAAAAAAGAACAAGAAATTCATATCCTTTCTTCTTATGTCAACTGTATGCAATTTCCCTTTGTTTTCACCTTTCCAAGATCTGCAATTTGTGATCTGGGGGCTGGAGAAAATCAACCAAGCATGCAGAGTTAATTTCTCCCTACCTGTGGTGGGAAAGCTTTAATTAGCTTATTTATCGAATGGATTTTGATAAACCTTTGAGCATGAACCCTCACAAGACAGCTGATGATAAAAGGGAGAACAAAGATGAATGCAAGCAGTAAAAATAGCATCAGCCTAGGGGTTAGCAATAAATCAAAAAATATTTGGAGGATTATTTTTTAAAAAACAGAAGATCATTGGGGATCACTTGAAGTCCACATCATCGAAGGGAAACAATGGCACAAAAGTGGAAGGGTGTTCGTCTACCTCTATCATACTGCAGTACATAAAAACAGCATCTTCAGCGACTCAGAATCAAGCAGGGCAGGCTATGTTTAAACAACAAAGATCCATAGAATTTGCTCCTTAATTACCCAATTATTTTATTTTATTTATTTAGAAATTTTATATTGCCACCTACTTGCACATGGCAACTCAAGGCGGCTGACAAGGGTATAAAAACAGTGTATAAAAGAAATAAAAAAGAAAAATAATAAATAATAACTCCCCAACCCCCACCCAATTTTTCTGGGGAAGGGGAGGATTGTTCTGACCTAGATATGTGCATGTTTGGGAGAAAAAAAATAGAACCTCCGGTTTAAAAAGCTTTCTCCTAAAGAATTGCAATCTCACTGCACATCCAACTCATTTTGTTCAAAGCTTCTTGACTCAGTTTCAAATCATCTGTAATTTTCCCATGGTGGTGATTTCTAAACCATCAGAAATAATGCTTCCTCTTTGGGCCAACTGTGGAAAGTAAATGCTTCTTGGATTACAAAAAAATGCCCCCCAAACGTTACTGCGTTATGAGAGCCAGTTTGGTGTACTGAACTGACTAAGGCACCAGGCTAGAAACCAGGAGTCTGTGAGTTCTAGTTCTACCTTGGACATAAAGCTAGCTGGGTGATCATGGACTCTCTCTCAGCCTAGGAAGCAGGTAATGGCAATCTAATTCCAAAATTTTGCCAAGAAGGACTGTAGGGACTGCTCCAGGCAGTTGCCAGGAGTCAAGGCTGACTTGGACACACACACACACACACACACACACACACACACACACACACACACACACACACACACTACATATAGGTTGGCCACCCTTGTTTGTCTCTTATTCTCAGTATGGTGGACTAGGCAGTTTCCCTAACCAGAGAAATTCAAGCATTCATAAGGAATTCTGACATCCTTAACCTACAAAGAAACACCATCTACTACAGCTTGGCTGTCAGAATCAGACCAGAATTTGAAATGGCCCTTGAACCTATAAAAAGGCCTTTTGGAAAAAGAGAATAGTATATTTATCCCTTTTCTCTTTAAACGTTTTCCCCTTTATTTATGCCAACTGCTCAAAGAGATTTTAGAATTGGGCAGCCTTACAAATCTAATACAGGTAGTCCTCGACTTAAAACCACACTTTAAGACCAAAATTTCTGTCGCTAAGCAAGACAATTGTTAAGTGAATTTTGCCCCATTTTATGATCTTGCTTGCCTCCATTGTTAAGTGAATCACTGCAGGTGTTAACTTAGTAACATGGTTGTTAAGTGAATCTGGCTTCCCCATTGACTTTGCTTGTCAGAAGGTTGTAACAGTTGATCACCTGACCCCAGGACACTGCAAACATCATAAATATGAACCAGTTTCCAAGCACCTGAATTTTGATCACATGAAAGTGGGGATGCTACAATAGTCATAAGGGTGAAAAACGGTCAGAAGTCACCTTTTCCGTGCCGTTGCATCTTTGAACGATCACCAAATGAACTGTTGTAAATTGAGGACTACCTGTAAATCAATCAGGGGAGCAACTCATCTTTTCTAGCTTAGGCACTGCCTGCCAGGCCGAAGCCATCTTTGATCGGAGACTTTGGCCTGCCACACTTTATGCTTTAAAATGGATTCTTGCTGTGGGAACTTGGGAGGGGCTGTTGCATGAGGGATGTAGAGATGTAGCCATAACAAATTCCTTCTAGATCAGTGGTTCCCAACCTTCCTAATGCTGCGACCCACGCCCCGCCCCGAGCCCCCACCACAACCCACCCTGCCGCCGCCATTTGGCTTCTTTTACCCTCTGCGCATGCGCAAAGCGTTCTGCGCATGCACAGAGGGTAAAAGAACCCAAATGGCGGCATCCGGGCAAAGTCTCCAGATCCGGGCGAGGTCTCCGCTCGCTTCGTGTGTTTCCTCTGGGAGCTTTTCAAACCCCATCGCGAAAGGTGTGCGTTACTTCGGCGGGGCCGAGACAGGCGGCTGCCCAGAGAGAGCCAGTCCCCTCGAGCGGGAGACCTCGGGCGCCGCGGCCCCAAGAGAGCAGGAGGGAGTCAAGCTCCACGGGGGCGGGTGCCAGACAAGCACGGGAGGCAGGGAAAGGCACTTCATCCGCGCCGCCTTCCCGCCAGTCAGAAGGGCTCTCCTGCGGGCCTCTCCCTCGGCCGGGGAGGTGGGGGGGATCAGACACAAACGCCTCTCACCACATGGCACCTCTCCCAACCAATCGGAGAGCTCGGGCAAGTTGAGCCAATATGGCCAGGCTTGTGGCAATGGGGGGGAGCTGAGTATGCTGTGGCGACCCCTGGGAAATGGTTGTTCGACCCCCAAAGGGGTCGTGACTCCCAGGTTGGGAACCGCTGTTCTAGATTCTCAAGGTCATCCTTTGTTCAGCACCTGCCTGGAAGCTGATGGGAGTAACGGACATGTTGGCAGAAGACGAGTGGTCAACGTGATGAACTTGTGGGTGTGGGGACAAGGGATGAACTTTAAACTGGGTGGAGAAACCCTCGTAGCTTTAGATTCGGGTTTCTCACATATGTGCCAACATGGCTCTATTAATAAATTGGAACTTTGAGGAATACTCTGCCTCGGACTCTGATTTAGTTTTGGATGCTATTTGGAACCCTGACACTGCCATTGCATGTTCAATTTGTCATGTCATCCCACCCACCCACTCACCTTTTTAGGGCCTTTCCCCATTGCCGCTACCAATCCATCACTGAGTCATGGGGAAACTATAATGGCACAAAATTTGCTGCCAGGTCTTGTCCAACTTCTATTGCATCTGTTTCAAGCCATGACCAAAAAACTTACGAAGTAAATGTCATGCTTAGAACCATTAAGGAGCCAAGAATAAAGCACCATAATTCCCTGAGGTATCTGTAAAAAAAAAAAGTCTGGTCCCAACACCCCCCCCCCCCAAAATGATATTGTAGGGATGGAAATGTTACAAAAATGGACAAGCAAAATAATTAGCAAATAAAGCAGCTTTTCTTCATATGAGAAGCTACATCAATGCAGGAGCCTGAAAAAAGATGCTACTCTGTAAGTAGATCCCCTGTTAAAGTTAGTAGGATTCTTAAAGCAGCTGTCATTTTTATTCAGGATCCCTCAAAAAAAAATGAGCTGCTGATGAATTTTAGAAAAATACTGTGTTCGCAAAAGTTCCAGATTGCTTCTTCTGAAAAAAAAGTTTGAAGAACATGCAATCTTAATGCGGTTGCCTGAGCTGTTGTTAAATAAGTGGCATTTGCAAATTATCTATGTGAAATCACAGTGTTCATAACAGGAATTGCTTAGTTCTCTTCCCTCCGGATAATTTTTTTTTATTAACATACACAATTTGGCAACCAATTATTTCCCCTTATGGAAACTTCTACACATTCACTTAAAGCAGACTTAGAGAATATACAAATGATCTCTATTTTGAAACAGGTGATCTTCCCCAATTCACTTTCTCAGAAAAAAATATTAATTTCACTCTTCCCTAAAACACAGGAAATAGGGGGGTTTCTGCTGAAATAACTGAAAATGGTACTGAAATGACATCTTTTTTCCCCATACAGCAAATTGCTTTGTGAGTTATAAAAACGTTCCTTTACATTACTATTTAGCATTTTAGCTCTTGTCTTGTTTATGACACTATCTATATTTTATAAAATTCCCGTCAGAAGCAGCAGGGAGCATAACTTGCTGCAATGTTTTCTAATATATTTTTTTATTTCTCCCTTGGAAAGTACCAATAAGTATGAAAGCAGACCTATGAGGATTTTAAAATATACACCGCAGTAGCTCAATCAAGACAGGTTTCTCTGCATTTCACAAGTTACAACTGTGGCTGCATCAATTTTGGGCTCAATTGTGGTATGTTAGTAAATCAGGGATTACCTGCATCTTGTGTGAATCAGTAGGAGCTTAAACCATCATATTCCATGTACTGAGTGCATACACATTATAGATACAGACATCTGAATCTGAAAGGTTCCTGCTATTGGATTCACTGAGCAAAGCAGTCCTTAAGGAATATGAAGGCTAATATAGGCAGACCTTGACTTACGACCAGAATGGAGCCCAAAATTTCTGTTCTTAAGTGAGACATTTGTTAAGTGAGTTTTTGCCCCATTTTATGACCTTTCTTGCCACAGTTGGTAAGTGATTCACTGGAGTTGATAAGTTAGTAACCCGATTGTTAAGTGAATCTGATTTCCCCATTGACTTTGCTTGTCAGAAGGTCTCAAAAGGGGATCACATGACCCTGGGATGGTCATACAATGGTCATACAGTAAATATGGCCAGCAATGGTCATACAGTAAATATGAACCAGTTGCCAAGCATCTACATTTCAATCACATGATTATGGAGATGCTGCAAAGTTTGTAACTGTTGAGCGAAAGTTCAACGTAAGTCACTTTTTTCAGTTGTGTTGTAACTTTGAATGGTCACTAAATGAACTGTTGTAAATCAAGGACTACTTGTACCTATCACATGCCCATAATAAGAACACTGTATCAAAGCATTGAAGAGTCTGTCCTGTTGAATAAGGACCAGCTGCTTACCGTAATTTGCTTCCTTATAATCTCATCTGTATAGCCTTAGAAAAAAATTTTTTGTATGCACTTACATTTGTCTTCAACACTGAGTTAACTGAAAGCCCACACCCGCTCAGTATTTTCTCCAGTTCTCTCTTTTTGACTCTTACGTGATTTTTCTCATGGTACTTTCACAAATAACATTTGCATCATTCCCAGATTAGCTCCATCACGTCCTGTACCTCATCTACGTTAGGAAACTGAGCCAATTCTGGTTTTTTTTTATTCTGGATCAACTGTGGTGCATCAGAACTTGCTTCAACTTTCCACTTGAAATGCTGGAATTCCATAGAGTTTGGAGTGACCCATTTTCCGATTAACAAGAACACTTCTGGACTCTCCATCTCGGACTTCCAGTTTTTAGCATATATATTTTTCTTAACTGAACAGGGAGTAAGGAGCAGTTTGTCAGCTTCCCCCACAACATTTTTTAAAAAATAAATGTAATGAAGGAAGGAGGTCTTGATCCTCTCCAATTGGTTAACTGGCACCATTTCAAAGTTTCTCATATTATGAAAAAATATAGGTAAGCTAGTTTAGACTGTTCAAGAGTTTGGTGGGTAAAGACAAGATCACATGGAAGAGATCTCAATCTTCCCCAGTATTTCTGATTTCTTCTCTTTTCCCAATTATTGCATCAAAAGTTCATCACCTTTTCTGATCAAGTTTTCAATGAAATTTGATATTCTTCTTTGGATCTGAAATGTACTAGTGATTCATTTGTCCATTAAATATCCTGCTTAGCTTCATGACATTCTTAGTCTCATCAAGCTATCCCCGTTTCACTTAAGAGGATTCTTCAAGCCCAGGTTATGAGCTGAATTCTACTTATTGTCATATAACAGTGATGGTGAACCTTTTTTTGTTTGGGTGCCAAAAGGGTGTGCGGGCGTGGGGTAGCACACGTGTGCATGCCCACAACCATAATGCAATGCCCTCCCCCGTGCATGCATGCACAACCACCCTGCGCTGCCCCCTCGTGCATGCGCGCAGGCCTCACTGAAGCCTCCGGACTTCAGGTAGGCCCGTTGGGCCCATTTTTCGCCATCCACCAGCTCCGGAGGCTTTCCTTAAGCCTGGGGAGGTTGAGAACGGCCTCCCCCCACCCTCCGGAGGGCTGAAAATCAGCTGATCAGCATGCACATGCACACTGGAGCTGACATAGGGCAACGTCTCGCGTGCCCTCAGATATGGCTCCGCGTGCCACCTGTGGCACGCATGCCATAGGTTCGCCATCACTGTCATATAAGAACATGGCTAAAGAATCAGAAGAGGGGTGGACTTTAATAGTGTGTTCAACCCTTGCTTATAATACTTATCAATATTCCCTACATTTGGTAATAAATGACTATAAAATAATATAGGTTGCAAATGTACATGAGCGAACAGTTGAAGCAAGCAAGTGGCCAGTAATTCTAGGTAATTTAAGATGCAAATATAACTGGAGCGTGTGTCAAATCTGATTTCAGCAGAGAAACTGACTTGGACAACCTGCAGCTAGAAGGCAGAAGAATATGGCCTTGAAATTTTTTGAGGATCTTTCAATAGCTTTTAATACAATGGCTTTAGCATTAGCTTGAACAAGCAGTAAGATGGACAAATTATGTTTTCATAGCTCCTGGTGATACTTCTAGGAGACTCTTATTTAATATTAAGCCCTGCCTTTTATTTCATATACTTTTCAACATCAGTTTTAAATTGCTTTGATCACCTAATATTTATGGCAGAAGTTGAATTCCACAGATGAGGGGGCATTAGCCTGTTTTTTTTTCATGTTCAAATGTGCAAACACTCTCATATCTAATCTAGCATGATACACTTCTGTAGTTAAACAACTATGACCCTGGCATTTTTCTCTCTGTAGTGGTTTGTTGTGTTATTCTTCTACATTTGATATACAATCTCGGATAAAAATGTGCATTTGAAGATTTTAAAGTCAACGGGTAGCATTAATTTTGTTTACTTTTACCTAAAGGGAGTCTTCCTTTCAACCTTCTTGAATTCAGGGTAGCTTTCTCATTCTTACTGAGTGAAGGGCCCATCACAAGCACTTCATCTGTCCTCTCCGCAAATGCATGAAACCTGAAGTGTAAACAATATTAATTTGTAATCATAGTACATAAATATATATCTGGAATTGCAGTGTAACCTCCTTTAGGAGGAAAAGTGTTAAAAATAAAACAATACTGTACTGTTGCTGCTGTAGTCATTCTAGATGACCTTGGATTTTTCCTTCTCCCACCCTTCCTACCTCACATAGTTTTTATAATTGAGGGGACTGAGAACAATCTATGCCAATTAAAGCTGCTTGAGAAGATAAAAACGCAATTTAAATTCCAAAGCAGCTGGTAAACAGACACAGGCAATATGATATCCTCGTGACTTTATCAGCTAGTTAAAAAAAATCTCTTCTGAAACATCATTTAGAAGAAGGTGCCAAAACAACAGTCATTCAAGAAATCAAGTTATATATGGTAACTAAATATTTTCTGCAATATTCATTTTTTTATCATGTGCACATTAATCAGGGCATTTGTCATGGTATTTAAGATAAAATTTCTGAATTTTTTTTAAAGGACCATGGCTTGTTCACTGACATCAACTTTCCAACTGTAGAACTACACGTTCAGTCAGCTGCTACATTTCTCCACTAGACTATAGATTTACAACCAGTTTTTTTTTATTACCACCAACACCACTGGTCTTCCAGGAGTCTTTCAAGAAATGAGTTTGACGCCAGGCCTGGGGATCCTTTGAAAACAGGGAACCTGCAAGACGGCTTTATGAGATATGAGCTTTTAAACCCTTATACTGTATATGTGTTTATTTTTAATAGTTATTTTAAAATGTGTGTTTCTAGTTTCTTTATTTAATTTAATTTAATTGAACGTTCTTATAGGGCGCCCCACTCCCGTGGGACTCAAGGCGGCGTACAATACAGAGAAGAACAATTCATAAAAACAGTGGTTTTTATGGTACACTGTCCAGAGTTACATTCATAAAATAGGTATCTATATACATTTAATAAATAACTTATTTTTCCCCCAGTACCTCAATCTCTCTGGCCATCATGCCTTAAAAATCTGGAAAGTGCAGCTCAGCACATCCAAAGGAACTGATTGGAAAAGATATTCTAAGTGTTTTTATCTGGAAAGATGATAGATATGCCCTCAGAACACCAAGCTGATATAATATAACCCTTTTGATTATTCCAATATGCTTAGCTATTGATTCAATAAAAAGCTAAATAAAGGTTCAGCCTTCACCATTGTTGCCTCTTGGAAATGACTATCAAGCCATTGCTTGCCATAATCATTTTTTTTAAATCTATGGCTGGTTTCACACATCATGCTAAGCCATCATGAACTTTGTTGGATGTTAGCTTAATGCAGTATATGGACTTAGTCAATTGCTTTCTATCTGTATTTTCTTCAATCAGACAATATGGCTTTTCAACCAACCCTGGCATCAGCTTTGTCACTAAGATAGGAGAAATGAGTGCTATTCCAAGGATTTGTATATTCCCGCATTTTCCACCATTTAGATATGTTGGACTGTAGCTCCCATCATCCCAAAATAACATGAAGAATTTGGTCTAATCTAGCCAGAAAGCATCAGTGTAAGCAACTACAGAGGGACATCTTATAATTGGGATTTATAGAGCTTTTAGAATGAGCTCCTTGCCTGTCCTATGGTCATTAGCAACAGTCATACCTATCTTCCAAAAAGGTGACCCCAGCCTTGTAGAGAATTATAAACCAATCTCCCTTTGCTGCGTCACCTGTAAAGTCATGGAATCCATCATAAACCAATCCATCACCCTCCACTTAGTGACAAATAATCTATTCTCTAATAAGCAATTTGGTTTCAGGAAAAAATTGTCATGTAATCTGCAACTCATACATTGCCAAAACATATGAACCTCTTAACTTGACCAGGGTAAAGCAATAGACACAATCTACATAGGCTTCTGCAAAGCCTTTGATTCTGTGGTACATGACAAACTTCTGTTAAAATTAAGTTCTTACGGCATTTCTGGATCCTTGCACAAGTGGATAGCTGCATTCCTATCAAACAGGCAACAAGTAGTTAAAATTGGAAACACTATATCAAACCCAGAACCAGTTAATAGTGGTGTTCCCCAAGGCAGCGTTCTAGGACCAACACTCTTTCTGCTTTATATAAACGACCTTTGTGATCATATTATAAGCAGCTGCGTCCTCTTTGCCGACGATGTAAAACTATTTAACACCACAGACAATTCTACTACCCTACACAATGACCTAGATTATGTATCTGAATGGTCAAACAATTGTCAACTCCAAATCTCTGCTAACAAATGCTCAGTCCTGCACATTGGCAATAAAAATCAGAACATCAAATACAAGCTGGACGGAAACGATCTAAAAAATGACTCACACTCTGTAAAGGACCTTGATGCACTCATTTCAAAAGATCTAAGCCCCAGAGCTCACTGTAACAGCATTGCTAAAAAGGCATTAAGAGTTGTCAACCTTATTTTACGAAGTTTTCTCTCTGGTAACATTATACTTCTAACTAGGGCATACAAAACCTTTGCCAGACCTATCCTTGAATACTGCTCACCTGCCTGGAATCCACATTGTATTTCGGACATTAATACATTAGAGAGGGTCAAGACGTATTTCACAAGAACAGTACTCAACTCCTCTGCTCACAATAAAATTCCTTATTCCACTAGACTTGAAATGTTAGACCTGGATAACCTTGAACTATGCCGTCTACATTCCGACCTAAGCTTAGTACACAAGATCATCTACCTTAACATCCCACCTGTTAACGACTACTTTAATTTCAACCGCAATAACACTAGGGCTATCAATAGATACAAACTAAATGTATTCCGCTCTAATCTTGATTGCAGAAAATACAACTTCTGCAATAGAGTAGTAAATGTCTGGAACACTTTACCTGATCCTGCTGTTAGTTTCACTAACTCCCATACCTTTTACCTTAACTGTCTACTGTGGACCTTACACGTTTCTTAAGAGGTCCCTAAGGGGGTGGGCATAAGCGTACCAGTGTGCCTACCGTCCCTGTCCTATTGTACCCATTTGTATGTACTCATTTTATGTGTTTATGGCTATGTTTTGCTTCTTTATATCCATTTATTTGTGCCATTTTTTCATGTGTCCTGTTTCCTTGCACTTGTTGACAAATAAATAAAATAAATAAATAATATAATAAATAAATAATTGGGATTTATAGAGCTGACAATGTTAGATATCCCATTTACTTCATACCTGCCAGTGGTTAGCTGACTCAGATCCTTTAAGAAAGCAACTGTTTCTTCTTCTCTAGCATTGAAAGATATGGTATGGATTGGACATTGACTTCTTGAGATCTTCTGTATCAGCAAGTGTTTTGCGCATTCTGGTATATCACCCACGACAAAATAGTATACAGCTTCTGTCTGAAGTGCACAAGTCATTCAACAAAACAATTACAGACCCTTAGGTCAAAGGCCTGCACAACATAATCCATATGCATAGCAGAGCTATACCTCCTTTCTATTTTTGACTGACATAATTGCTAAAATGATAGAAGTGCCCATAACATGCAGAATAATCAGCAAAAGATAAGATATACAGCAATCTTCACATTACCAATGTGGACCTTTATGCTCAATTCATATGTGGACTTGTACAGTACACATTTTAAATAGTGTCAAATGTCATTCTTGTGTGTCATCAAGGTCACAATTAAGTTGAGTGCCCTGATAAATTTCTCACACTTTTCTTTTCAAAATGAAAAAAGAAAGTGTATAGAGTTAAGGAATCGGATTCTGGTGCATCATTATTTGACTAAAAGAAGCAGAAGTGTGAAAAAATGTTTAGTTCTAACTGAAATATCTGGATTGTCTTGTGGCAGAACAGGGATGGGTTCTAACTTACTTCGCTGCCGGTTTGCTTCCTCCTGCGCTGCGTGGCCGTGTCTCATGGGCGTGCGCACGCAAAGCGTGCACCCACATGGGCAGTGTCAAAAAAATCCAAAAAAATTCCCCCAAAAAAGCCAAAAACAAGATGGTGACACATGTGCAGTGCTGGAAACTCGGCTTCTGCATATGCTCAGAAGAAGAAAAAATTCAAAAAATTCAAAAAATTCAAAAAATTCAAAAAATTCAAAAAATTCAAAAAAAAATTAAAAGATGGCGGCGCCCATGGACCGGCACCAACCGAACTGGTTCTGTGACATCATCATGACATCACCAGTGGGTCACTACCGGTTCGAGCGAACCGGTCCGAACCAGGAGGAACCCACCTCTGTGGCAGAACTACTAATTTTATAACCTGTCTCCATATACAGTTCTAGAATACATTTTCTTGAAGGGGTTATTATTGAGATGGCTGGACACACTACAGCAAACTGCATGTAAGGGCTCACAGGACTGAATTACTACATGTTAAAATTATGTAATAACAATTAAAAAAAATGGGTTCCAGCATTCTGAATTCAGATAACTAGTAAATTGTGTCCTGAAACAATACATTCCCAGGACATCTATTCTCAGGAAGAAACAGGTTTAGGAACAAACTGTTTTTTGATAGCTAAGATCAGTTTTATGAGGACGAAGTTACGTGAAACAAAGTTAACATTTTTAATGAAAGGATGAAGAATGACCATTCTATGGCCATGTTGCCTCTTATGTGAGCAGTTTGAAGATTTTATCACCTGAAAGAATTAGGATTAACCTAAGACTGGCTATATTCGGTTGCACAAATTAAGAGCTTCTGATACCTGCATGACATCACTATTACACACAAGGACCTGCACAAACCATTTGAAGAGAAATTTTGCCAAGCAACTGAAAGATTTCCTTTGAAGTCATTGTTTGAAGCATCAAGTTAGACACTCTGAGGTTTCCAAGCCCTCAGCAGAAGTCCTAGTGAAAGTGTTTATCAGCATCTGTGGAGGTCTGCAAAGGGGCTTGAAGTGGTTTTACTGGGTTTTTGGGGCCTGTATCTGTTTCATTGCTCAAGCAGTAACTTCAGAAGGTGACTTTAGTCACTTCACAAAGCACCACTACTGATGTTTTATCAACTGTTTTTAATAAAAGTAGTAGTTTTTTACAAAAAAATAAAAAATAGTTACTCCATAAAATGGATTGTCTTTTTATCAATTTCCTCAATTTGGTGCCCTCTAGAAGAGTTTAGAGGACGTGGTGGCTCAGTAGCTAAGACGCTGAGTTTGTCGATCAGAAAGGTCAGCAGTTTGGTGGTTCGAATCCCTAGCGCTGCGTAACGGAGTGAGCTCCCATTACTTGCCCCAGCTTCTGCCAACCTAGCAGTTCGGAAGCATGTAAAAATGTAAGTAGAAAAATAGGGACCACCTTGGTGGGAAGATAACAGCATGCCGTGCACCTTCGGCGTTTAGTCATGCCGGTCACATGACCATGGAATCATCATCAGACAGCGCTGGCTCTTCAGCTTAGAAATGGACATGAGCACCGCCCCCTAGAGTCAGGAACGACTAGCACGTATGTGCAAGGGGAACCTTTACCTTCACCTTTAGACGAGTTTAATGACAAATTCCATCACCACAGACAATGCAGGAATTGTATGCTATGCCTATAAAGTTGCACATTCATAACAACACGTTTTGCAAGAGTAGATTGGGTTCTAAGCTCTAGACACAGTGATAATTTGTCCATGTTCTATCTCAGAAACCATTTTCATTGACTGATGTGGAGCCCACTGCCTATATCAAAAGAGTCATGTTATGTGGCTCTTTTTAAAGTTTGTTTTCCCCCCAGATGCCTGTTGTTCTGCAGTTTGTTTGTTTTTTAATTGTTTTCATATTGTGTGCCCTCAAGGTCACAATAAAGTTGGATGACCTGATGAATTTAATAAATACCATATTTTTCGGAGTATAAGACGCACCTTTTTACCCTCAAAAAGAGGGTGAAAATTTGGGTATGTCTTATAACCGAATGTAGCCCCACCCAGCCACCCCCACCCTTTGGCCTCTGCCTGCCAACAATTTACCTCTTTGCAGCAAACAGAACAGAAACAGAAGCCTTATTAGCATACTAAGAGATTACTTGCCTCCTGACCTACAGCTGACAGGCTTGTAAGCCACGTGGTAAAATGAAACTAACTACGGTGGCTGTAATGAGACAAAATGCTGGGAGATAAACTGCTGGCAATGTTACACTGCTGAAATTGAAAGAAGGTAAGCTACAGCTACTGTAGCCTAGAGGTAGAGCTCTTGCCTCACAGTCAGGAGGTTGTGAGTTCTATCCTAGGTAGAGGCAGATTCTGTTAATATGTTGTTTTGTTAAATGTTTGTAGAGTGTTCAAATTATAAGACTTATTTTTTAAAGACTGCTTTATTATTGTTCTAGACAACTTAACAAAATGAAGAAGCTTTTTAAAATAAATTCTTGCTCTGAAGAGGCCCAGTGCTATTGTATCTTCTTTTAAATAGCAGAAAGCCTTCCAGAAAGCCACATCAATTTTAAAGATCTGTAAAAGTATAATCTGAAATGTCCTGTTTTAGTATTAAGTATTAGTATTAAAATAAGGCAGCCGAATTAAACCCTGACTTAGTCATGTTTGGAGTAGATCTATTTAAATAATTGGGAGGAGTTAGTGTGATTACATTTAAGAAAACTTTCTGGGATTAATATACTGCCATAATGTACATTTCTCCAATTCTTTGCTATTTCTATGGGTCAAGCACACATGCACAGAAATACACAGCAAACAGTGTATATCATCTGTGCTGTTTGCTATTTGCTGTTTGGCAAATTGCTTGGAGGCAGAGGCCTTTTTTCCTTGTTTTCCTCCCCCAAAACTAAGGTGCGTCTTATACTCCGAAAAATACGGTAAATAAGGCTTCCATTTTCCAGAAAGGGGAACGGTTTAAATTTCTCCCTTATGCTATGTTATCAGAATGACTTACAATATCTGGACTTGCTGTGTTTATATTTCTGTAGCAGAAGTACAGAAAGCTATTTCCTATTTGAGGTTAGATATAGTCTCCACAAAAACACCTCCCTGTCTGTAATATAGTTTTGTGTGATCCTCAACTTTAATGTAAGTCCTGACTTTTCTGTGTCAGCAATTTATGGCCCACACACCCAGGGAAGATCAAAGAGGCATAAGTACGAAAACATGTGTCACAATGCTGTGGTGCAAACACCAGCCCTTGCGTACTTGTAATGCAATGTTATGACTCAAACGTGTACTTGCATCATGACATTACAATGCATGCTTTCTGATTTTGGCTTCATTGTGCTTAGGAATGGATGGCAGTGTTCAATGAATTAAACTTCATTAACCCCACCGGTGCTGAATCTGTAGCCTCCATACTTAACAGGGAAGAGCTGCTTTATTTTACTAGGATATACATTATAAAAGATTTCTGTCTTAACAAATACAGCTCAGAGATGTCTGCTTCAGATGTACCTGACTACCTTCAAATGATCACATCTTCATTTACTAAGGCATGATCAGCATTCATTATTTTGAATGGATCTACTGTGTGGTATACTCACACTTCTCTGTACATTATGAACAATTAGTCAGGAAATTTCTAATTAATTGTTTCCGAACAAGCCAGTACACTGTGGCTTTTTTTTTTAAAGAAGACAACTATTGTGCCTCCTTTTGGCAAGCCAAAAGAGGAAACTAAAAAGTTTGTGAAGCCTATTGCACTTTCAATATTTCTGCATCAATATGACCTAAAACATGATCTGTTTTCCCCACTATTCCTAAAACAACATAAAAAGAACCCAATTAAAAATGGAAAATGTAGGTGGCTTCACCAACTTCTAAGTACCACTCTATATTTAATTAGAGTTTCTAGAAAAATTGATGTTCCCATGAAAGGCTGCATGCACAGGAAAAATGCTCATGTATATTTCCACCTAATATGCCAAAAGGGATCATTCCAACCAGGGCTATATATTTCAAAGCTCTTTGGTGTCATGGAAATATTTCTCTGCCCCCTGTTCCAAGGGGAATTAGAAAGAAAGCTTCTGTCTTAAGAACAGAACATCTGTTATTGGTAAACTTCAGCCTGCAGAACAACTTGAAAGAAATTCCTTCTAAATAAACCCCATGTTCTTTTATTAGTACTTGGGCCCTTCATAATTCATTCCCGCAGTACTTGCAGTTAAATCTCAGTGGGGTGTCCTTAGTCCTAACTGAACACTTCTGGAAATAGATTACCGTATGATCAAACAGTGCCTCCAAGATTGCTTCTGTAGATCCATTGTGACAAACAGCTGGTAGGTATTCCAGCGTCCAGAGCCACTCAATGGCATCTTCTATAGTCTCCTTTGTAACAAAACCAGGTTTCTCTTGCCACGTCACAAGATCCTGAGCCACCCTGCAAAGGAAGTAACTAAAATATTTTTTCCAGCCTGGGAATTCCTAAGACCAGAAGGCAGAGGGATATTCTCTGATGTCTAGACAGACATATGATCGGGGTGCCAAATGTCCAGGACGTATCATAAGCCGCTCAGAGTTGCACATTAGTGACAAAGTTCCACGCACATGCGTGGAAGCAAAATCTTGTGAGTGGACGCACGCGCACAATTTCAGTGATTTTTTTTGCTTTTGCACATGCGCGGAAGCAAAAAATCACCAAAATCTCGTGCGTGCGTCCCCTCACGAGATTTTGCTTTCGCACATGCGCAGGAAGCAAAAAAAGCCCAAAAATTCTGAAAAAAAGATGGCAACCGGTGAAGATGACAGACCAGTGTCGTGCGCAAATTGTGACATTGGCCGGTCGCTACAGGTGCGGTAGAGTGGACCGCACCGGTAGGAACCCACCACTGCGCCTAACAAACAAGAAATTCTTCTGATCTCAGAAATAGTTTAAAAGATATGCAAAAATGTGCAATACTTTTCCTTAGTTATTTATACTTTATATGTCTTTCGAAATAGCTTGCTGCCATTTAAAGTGCAGTGGTAAAAAAAATTAGCATATCTCACTAATAAAATATAGATAACTTACCGGATTAAGTTAAATTTCTCAATTTGGGTCACTTGCTGCTTTAAGACCATAGAAAGTGCTTCTCGGCAGAGACTGAACTCACTTAAAGAAGCAGTTCCAAAATCCAGAACGATGGTGATATTCTGTTCCTGTATTACTCCAAAAATCTGTCGACTTTCAGAAGTTAACCAGTCCAATCTTTCTTTGTATAGTTCAATCATTCCAGTTAGACGATTAGCAAAATTAAGAAGAAGGCTCTTTTTGGCTGTAAGCTGTATTTAAATAAAAAGAGAATACTAAATTTCAAGATACTGACCAGAAAACCTGAGAAATGTAGAAGCTTTTCTTTTTTTTTCTTTTTCTTTTTTTTTCTTTTTCTTTTTTTTTCTTCTTTCTTTTTTTCTTACTTTCCTTCTTCCCTCCCTGCCCCTCCATCTCTCCCTTCCTTCCTTCCTCCCAACAGATCAATATGGGCTTATTATATTCTATGTTTGCTGAAGACATGTTATTTCAAGCACATTCATCTTTTGAATTTATTTAATTCAAAGAAGAACAGTTGATTTAGAAAAGAATACTGGAACAGTATTATCTGCTGAATAATTGTACACCGGATCTAACTAATGCTGATCAGAATGTTGCCAAACAGGAATTGGCAACAGTAATCCATGTCCATACCAGGGGCGGGTTCCTCTTACTTGCCTACCGGTGCACTGCGCATGCATCATCTCGTTTTGCGCATGTGCACACTCACTACGCGAGCATGTCCCCTCATGCGATTTTGCTTCCTGCGCATGCGCGGAAGCAAAAAATCGCCGAAATCTCTCACACGCGTGCGTCCCCTCATGAGATTTTGCTTCCGCGCATGTGCAGAAAGCAAAAAAAGCCCAAAAATTCCCAAAAAAAGATGGTGCCATGTGACGGACCAGCAAAGACGGCACCGGAGCCATCACGCGCAAATTGCACAATCGGCAGCTTCCTACCGGAATGGCGAAGTGAGCCGCAGAACTGAAGAAGACGGTGGCGTTCACAGCGCGGGGCTTCCCCCGCCCGCTTTCCCCTGCCCACCTGGATGCTGGCATTTGCGTTCTTTTGCCCTCTGCGCAAGCAGAACGCTTTGCGCATGCGCAGAGGGAAAAAAATGCAAATGGCCGCATCTAGGCGGGCGGGGGAAAGCAGGTGGGGGAAGCCCCGCGCCGCGAACGCCACCGCCTTCTTCGGTTCTGCGGCGACCAACAGGTAAGAGCATACCAGCAGGAACCCACCCCTGGTCCATACCACCACCCATCTAGATTACTGTAATGCATTTGTATATGGGACTGTCAATAAAGAATATATGGAAAGTGTAATTGGTTCAAAATGTAGGAGTCCCCATACTTTTGGGCTCCTGGCACTGGGAACATATAACATCGGTTTTGTGAATCCTGCATTAGCTCCGAATTGGTCTCCAGGTCCAATTTAAGATACTGGTTTTGACTTACAAAGTATTTGACATCCAGATGCTTTCAGGATCACCTTCACTGTCCAGCTCCAGCCCAACCAAATTAGATCTAACAGGAAGAAAATGCTACCAATCCCAGTTTCAGGAATTTGGGGGCAAGGGGAGGCTAAGGCAAGATGTGCTGGTCTTAAAGACCAAGCTATTTTGGCGAACTTTCCCCAATTTGATCTGATATAGCCTTATTTTTATTTTCTTTATATTTCTGAAGCATTTTTATTATTTATTTAGATTTGATTGATTGATTATGGCTATCATTTTGATTCCTAACCATCCTATAGATAGATTTTTTCCATGGTGATCTGTTCCTAATTTGATCTTCCCGGTCTTCTAACAGTGTACTCATCACGATTATAACTGAGTCCATCCACATTGCTGCTGGTCAACCTTTTCTTCTCTTTCCTTCCACCTTTGCCAGCATTACAGCCTTGTCCAAAGTTAGGTCTTCACATAATATGTCAGATGCAAGATAATTTAAGACTGCTCATCAAGGGAGATCTCTGAGTTGATTCGTTCAGTGATCCACTGGTTTGTTTTCTTGGCTGTTTGTAGTATTCTCAAAATCTTCCACACCAAAGTGTAGAGGTGTCAGTATTCTTCCTAGCCTGCTTCATCAAAGTGCAACTTTCAGTTCCATAGAATGTCACAAGAAATACCATGGCTTGCACAATTTTGATCTTTGTAAGTCATGCCATTTGAATATCTATTTTAAGGCCTTCGTGGCTGTATTACCAATTGCTAGTCTTTGTGTATTTCTGCTTGTTTCTTTGCTACTGATGGTTGATCCTAAAAAGCAGAGGCTATCCATCACTTTGATATCTTCATTATCAATGCTAAGGCTGGTTGTTCAACCTGTGTCATTAGTGTCATCTTCCTTATAATTTTACTTCCATTTTTTTTCACTTTAGTCCTTAACTTTTATTATTAGAGCTTGCAGATCCTTTGCATTTTCGGCTATCAATATAGTATCACCAACAAGTACAAATAAGATTTATCTGAACTGTGGTAGCATTGAAATATGTTTAATAAATAAACATCTGACATCTCTTATCCAAAAATTGGACAGCTTTTGGAGGGGATCAAGAAATTTGGGGAGAATTTGGAAAGCTACACCTTGCTCTGATGCCTTAGAATTTACTCCCTGCTTTAAGAGATGCCTTTTCCAACTCCATTATTTCAAAGATTCCTCAGCTGTGTGCAAGCAACAAACATGCTAGACACAAGACCACTTTATCTGCTGCACGTTTTCCTTCAAAAAAGGAAGAAATGCATTACTCTAATAAAATATAAATATATCACACTTACATTATAGAGCTTGCCATCAGATATAGCCCTGTACTGATGATACAGACCATCTGCATATCGTGAAGCCACAATTTTCCCCAAGACAGAGACATAGTCTACAATAGAAAGTGTTGTCCATTTATAACTTACATCATGTGCATTCTTTCTTCGTCACGGTCTCTCGCAAGATCATGAAGTAGTAACTAGGGGTGGGCTGCTGGGGGTTCGCAGGGGTTCGGGAGAACCTCTAGCTAAGATTCTGTGCAGTTTGGAGAACCCCCAAATCCCACTCCTGGCTGGCCCCGCCCATCCTGCCCTGCCCCTCCCAGGAGTTCCCACGTGGCCCGTTTTGGATGCAGGTAAGTGCAGGGCACGCGGGAGGCTCAGAAGGGCGAAAAATGGGCTTACCGGAAGTTCGAGAAGGCTGGGAATGGGTCCATTTCCAGCCTCCAGAGGGCCTCTGGAGCATGGAGAGGCTGTTTTCAACCTCCCGGAGGCTCGAGAAAAGCCTCTGGAGCCCAGGGAGGGCAAAAATACCCCCCACCATGGTGCAGAGGCCACCCACCATGGCCACGCCCACCCAACAACCGGGCAGAGAACCTTTTACTAAAATTTTGAAGCCCACCCCTGGTAGTAACTCCTACTAAGACAAATCTACAAACTCATACACATGTTGCTGTTTATTAACAAAAGGGACATCTAAACAACAAAAGAAGCAACAGATTGTAACACACTAGAGATCTCTTTGCACAGTCATATTTTAGGAATACCTTCTTTGTGCTGGAATCCAATTTGGGAAAAAATCTGAGAAAAAGTCATCTTGTTCTTCTTGAGTCCATAAAGTTGAAGCCATTTAGCAGAGGAAATCAGAGTTTGTACATCCAAGTCCCGCCGGACATCATTTGTCCTTTCTTTTGCTTCCATTGCATTCTTAAAAGCAACAAGTGACTGAGATGTTTCGTGCTCCTTTTTAGACTGTCCATTAACAGTAACCTCTGTAAAGGGAAATAAACTTACCTATAGCAAAATTATTTAGATGTCCTCTTCCTTCCCTTTTCTCTTTTCTTTTTTAAAAGCTATCATTAATAAACAAATTACTCACTACTAAAAGTAATAATATCCCTGTAATACACTATATAGATCCTGGAACATCCAGCCACTATGATTGCTCCATTTCTCTAACATAACTTTTTGCAAATTGCTGAAATTTTTACACAATTTTGAACCTGCAGTCAACCTGCAAAAACAATGCAAGAACAAGTAAAGTTCTCCTCTACTTCAATGGACTGCATGTGTTGGTGCTCCTTTTACTTTTAGACCTTCATAGGTAAAAGAGTGAAAATTCCAAGGAAGACTTCTACTGATATCTCTAGGTTCTTTTGAGGGAGGACCTTTCTGGGATACTATGTAGACAAGTAATAATAATAATAATAACAGAGTTGGAAGGGACCTTGGAGGTCTTCTAGGCAACCCCCTGCTTAGGCAGGAAACCCTACATCACTTCAGACAAATGGTTATCCAACATCTTCTTAAAAACTTCCAGTGTTGGAGCATTCACAACTTCTGGAGGCAAGCTGTTCCACTGATTAATTGTTCTAACTGTCAGGAAATTTCTCCTTAGTTCTAAGTTGTTTCTCTCCTTGATTAGTTTCCACCCATTGCTTCTTGTTCTACCCCCAGGTGCCTTGGAGAATAGTTTGACTCCCTCTTCTTTGTGGCAACCCCTGAGATATTGGAACACTGCTATCATGTCTCCCCTAGTCCTTCTTTTCATTAAGCTAGACATACCCAGTCCCTGCAACCGTTCTTCATATGTTTTAGCCTCCAGTCCCCTAATCATCTTTGTTGCTCTTCTCTGCACTCTTTCCAGAGTCTCAACATCCTTTTGATCTTGGGGATCTTGGGGAGGGGTTGGCAAGCACTACATCTCTTACACATGGTAAAAATCCAGATGGAGAGTATTTGCCTTGATTAAGAAGGAAGAGGAAAATGCAGTTCTCCTCTGTTGTTCTGAGCTCTTGGTTCCTTACCCAGAGATGGTATTCAACAGGTTTTGAACAGTTCTGGAGAACCGGTAGCGGTAATTTTGAGTAGTTCGGAAAACCGTTAAATACCACCTCTGACTGGCCCTGCCCCCATCTATTCTCTGCCGCCCGAGTCCCAGCTGGTCAGGAGGAAATGGAGATTTTACAGTATCCTTCCCCTGCCACGCCCACCAAGCCACGCCACGTCCACCAAGCAACGCCCACAGAACTGGTAGTAAAAAAATTTGAATCCCACCACTGCCCTTACCTCCTCAGATAAACTAAGGAAAATCTCACCAACTTTAGCAAAGCAGCACAGGGAATGTCTGCTATCAACCAACTAACTAGTCATTGAGGATAGTCCTTTGGGTGAATAGACCTCATGACTGGTTGTTTCGCCTTCTGGTAAAGCCATTTGTTCAAAAAGCCAAGCCTTGAGAGCAATGGCCCTAAACAACTAAAAGTTCTTCCAATATTTACAGGAAGAGCAAAGGACTTCCTGGGTCTTCAGAGGCCAAGGCACTCTATCAGAGAAAGGAAAAGGAAAAGACAAAGCAAGATCAGCTGGGAGCTCCTGCAAGTGGCCTGCTTACCAGATGGAACAACTAGTAAGAAGCTTAATCTCAAAGATAATTCTTTGGTCCTCTTTTTGGAATGACTGGAATGAGTAATTCTGCCAAGGATATACTCCAGCCATAGTAGGAAGAGAAATAGTCCTACTGTACTGTTATTAATATCACTTGTTATTTACATGGATATCCAAACATGCGGTCCTGAAGAAAAAATAATTTCTTTGCTGCACCATTTCTGTAAGATACTACAATATAATGCTATTTTGTAGCTTGTCAAGAGAAACGAGACATGTCTAGTAGGAATTTCAGGAGTAAGCATTTAATAGATACTCACGTTTACTCCAAGCAAGTCGATAACTCATGTTGCCAATCATTCCAAGGACACAGTTTGTTTGTGCTTCCGTTCCTCTTAAATCAGCAATAAAAACAAATATAAATTGTTATATTGGTTGCATTCATTCAAGGCTGTCTCAGCAAACTTAAACTAGGATGGGTATTTATACATTTAATGATTACTATAACAATAAGTTGAAAGACTTTTTCAACAATAAATGGAAAGATTCCCTCAAATCTAACAAATTTATGATGCCATCATCTTTCACAAATTATCATCTGCTTTTGCAGACCATAAAAGCTTATGCGGTAATGAATTTTTAAGTCTTTATAATGCCACAAGATTGTTTAAGTAGAAGGGAAACACTTGAATTATAGCTGTTCTGTGCTAATCACATTGTCTGCCTTTTTGGCCCTATTTTAAGGTGGTAGAATTACCATAGGTTTGAAGGCTCCATTTCATGTTTCTTAATTATTTTTTATTTATTTTTTTACCATCTCTCTTATAATAAAAGTCTGGCTGGTTCCCAATCAAAAATTAAAATGACAAAAAAACCCATATTCAAACTATTAAAAGTCACCAGGTCAAGCTTCCGATGTGTAGTCACCTCATCTTATCCCAGTGCTTGGTGGGGGTGGGGATTCAGGTCTTCAGTGCTTTACGGAAGGTTAGGAGGTTAGAGATATTTAAAAGTTCAGGGGAAATGTTTTCTGTAAGGCAGGGACTGCCACAGAAAAGGCACACTTCCTAGTTCCCATCAGCTGATAATCTTCAAAGGAAAGGACTAGAGTCTAGACGCATGCCCATTGCCCACCTTATTCAAATGCAGCAAACGTTTGTCTCCTACAGCTAGCATAGATATCTTAATCAGTATTTCCTGGTTGAGAATGATAGGAATTGAAATCCATCACATTTGGAAGCACTAAGTTAGGAAAGGCTTATCTAGCTATATATATGCTTGAAAAGGAACGATGAAATCGGTCAGATAGGTAATCATATATATATATATATATATATATATATATATATATATATATATATATATATATATATATATATATATATATATATATATACATATATATACATATATATATATATATATATATACACATATATATACATACACATATATATATATACACACATACATATATATATACATATATACATATATACATGTATACATGTATACATGTATACATATATACATATATACATACATACATACATACATACATACATACATACATATACACATACACATACACATACACATACACATACATACATACATACATACATACATACATACATACATACATACATACATATATATATATATATATATATATATATATATATATATATATATATGCGAAAACAACTCATGCCGTATTCACAAAATCTCCAGAACCGTAAAGCCTACAAACTTGAAATTTGCCACGTATGATCCTCTTGGCTTCTAGGTGCTCACTAAAAAAGGATTTTTCAAAATGACCATCAGAGGGGGTCGTGCGCACATGCGCGGGAGGCGGGGGTGATTAGGATGAAATAAATACCCAGGCAGCGCCAGGTCATCAGCTAGTCTCTTATATATCAGTAGTTTGTAGATTTGAAAGGTATAAATAAATAATAAAATCTCATACTACCCACGTAGGCAGTAAATGTTTAGGGAGATGCTTTAAAAACACTTAATACATAACATATACAATTAGAGATGCTAGCTACAATCGATGACCAGGTTAGATCCTGCTAGTTCACTGTAGATAGCAGTCATTTTAAGCATCTCAGATGCAAATTTGCATGCAGAAAGTTAGTTGTGTGCCTTTTGCATACCAAACACACATTCTTCTAGTAATGAATAGTTAATATAATATAAGCTAGTAGAAGTAGACCTCTATTTATGACAATTGAGCCCAAAATTTCTGTTGCTAAGTGAGACATTTGTTAAGTGAGTTTTGCCCCATTTTCTTTCTTGCCACAGTTGTTAAGTGAATCACTGCACTTGTTAAAATAGTAACATGGCCGTTAAGTGAATCTTGATTCCTGATTGCCTTTGCTTGTCAGAAGGTCACGAAAGATGATCACATGACCGAGGGACACTGCAACCATCAAAAATATGAGTCAGTTGCCATGCATCTGAATTTTGATCACGTAACTATGTGGATGCTGTAAAGGTTGTAAAGTGTGAAAAATGGTCATAAGTCACTTTTTTCAATGATATAACTGAACGGTCACTAAACAAACTGTTGTAAGTTGAGGAACACCTGTATTTGCCACATCATTGTTCGTTGCATGGAGGAAGAATTACCTGAAAAGGAATCTGGTTGAGATTGCATAAAACCCTTATAAAACACAATCTTTCCAAGATCTTTTTAAAACTGTGGGAGAATGAATTGGGATTTGAAATCATTACAATTTCACAGAGAACTCTTCATATTATTACAGATTTGCCTTTAAATCTATTTCATCTAATCATTAAGAATGGATCATGAGCATAAAACAGGTAAGATTATATACTATGAAAATTACACTATAAACTTGTTACTATTTCAAAACTGTGTTGACAGGGTCAGATGTCAATTGATATAGATTGGGTGTCTGATGGCAATGCCCTTTGGGCAGAACTTCTGTGACAAAGTCATCCAACAATTATTCATGATCAATCTCAGTATTGGTTTGGTGCCCAAATTTCTGGCTGCAGATAGATTGATATAAGAAATTGAATTCGTCAACTGCCAGGATTGTTTCCAATTTTTTTTTAAAAAAAACTAAAATAAATCTTTCATTTGATTAGTGACTCTGGGGAAAAAATTAACAGAACAAAAAGTTTGAAAAAGTCTGCAAGGAAGAGCCTCATTGTCAGACCTACCAGTTAGACCAACGCACGAGTCAATTTTACAGAAAGGCTAAAAATACTTTCACTAAGTTTGTTTGTAATAACAAAATCCTGCAAGTTTGATTTTGCGGTTTATCTTTCTCTTTCTTATACTCATGTGAATTAGGGAGTTGGCCTTAGCCTCTTCTACATATTTTCTGTTGTTGTGAATGTGAGATTTGTTTTTCCTTTGATGTTATTGCTTTGATAACAGAGTTCACATATTTCCGTCAAGGTCATCTACTTTATTCTTTACACCCATTTATTAGCTGCATGAATATTGTTTTCCTTTAACAAGTTATACCATTTTCCCCCTTTTTGTCTACATTCTCTAATTTTGCTTTTTCCCTGCTCCCTTCCCTTTTTTCCATTTTAACCTTTTTTTCTCATTCTTTATATTTTACACTTTTCTGAAATCTAATAATGTTGTAAAAAAAACTTTTAGGAAATGATATCAACAAGATGAACTAAACCAATGATACATACATACATACATACATACATACATACATACATACATAAATACATACATTACATACACACACACACACAAGGTGCCTAGTCCAGACTTCTTTTAGGTTCAACATTCAGACATCTGTATTCAAACAAAATTCTAACCCCTTGTAAACTAAATCATTTCCTAATCATTTAATTGTCGTGGTTGACTGAGCTATAGTTTGCTAAATCCAAGGCCCTGAGTTTTCATAACACTAATTAGTAAACCACATTTTAGGATGTACCGGTATATTTTGAAAATCCAACCACAGGAAATCAGAAGGTAGGTCTGCAGGCAGGGATTAAGGTGCCTTAGTCAAAAGAAATGTTTACCCTCGCTCTTTTGTTCTTATCTGCTCAATATCAGAGACGGCAGACTTCAGCCGTAGATTATGGCTCCACCAGAAACCCAATGCCTACCACAGACAGATATAAAGTAATATTGTTTTTAAAAGGCGGGTGGGAAGAAATGTATCCCAATCATTCCAAACCTAGAAATTTGTTTCCAATGCCATATCTAAATTGAGAATTTTAGTAGCCTAAGTGGGAACATTCGTTTTGATTGGAATTCAGAAACTCTTGTTGGCTTTCTACTTCCTATTTTTAATCCCTAAATCACTCTGCCTGTCAACCTTTTTATTTCGATTCTACATTTTTCAATTATATGGCTTCTGTGATAGATCCAAATCACAACTGTGCAATAGTCAACACTAGCACCAACAGTCACCTTGACAACCTTTTAAAATACAGCTGTTGATGAATTGACTAGTTAATACACAAAAAATCCTCGATATATGTGTACAATAAAGGGCATGTGCAAACATTTACTCTTTGGCTATGGCACCAAATAATTTGCTTCTGGCAAAATCCCCAGAGGAGTTGTGTTAACAAGCCACTGCTACAATGTGGGGTTGAGTTGCCAGTAGAGAAATGAGGAATACGCATACTGCTAACAGCAATGCTAGCCTGCCATGCACTAGTTCAAGAATTAATCTCTTATCAATAGTCAACGCTAGCTAAGCTATTGTTGCACATGAACAGACAGAACTAATCATAATTGACTAGAATCATTAAACATGCTGAGTCAATGCTGTACAAACAACAATTAGCACAAGTAAATGATCAGTTATAAATCATTTTAGCACCATCATAACTTTGAACAGTCATACATTGAGGAAAACTTGTACTAAGAAACAGATTTAAGCAATGGATTAAAACAGATTTGGCTGTATATCAATAAGGATAACCTTTATTGTCATGCGATGTAAATATTGGGCAGAGCATGACTGTCTGCAGTGGAAAGCCTCCTTATCCATGGATGACCTCAGTATAATTTAGAATACCGATATTACAGGATTCTGAGGAACTGAGTTTTCCATTGCTCTTACATGCAGCCCACATCTGGACTGCATGTGATTATAAATTAAAATAGATTGCATTTAATAATTTTCTGGGAATCTAGCCAATGGTGGTTAATCCATGAACCCTATGTGGGAAGCCCCGCTCCTAGAAGAATGAAAATTTTTGAGGAATATTTAAAAAAAGTGGAATATTATATTTCCCTAAATGAGAAATGGAGAAACATGTTTTTAGAGGCAGAAAGCAACCCCGACCTTCCTTAATAGCCCACAGCAGATGTCAGAACTTAAGCGATAAAGAGCTTATTGGAAGAAGACAAGAACTAGATACTTCTATTCATAAGCAAATACCCTCACCCAAGAGCCAAAACAGAACAAAAGCCATTAAGCCACAATAGGAATTACCCAACACCCTTTCAGAACACAAGCCCCTTCACTGCATCACCTCCAGCAAACTTCAACCAAACCTGGGAGCTCAGACAACCTATAGAGCCAGCTATGACCCTGACATAATCCCTACAACAGCCAAAAGAATACATGTTCTTGCACAGGAACAGGAAGCTCAAGTGCAAAGATTAAAGAAGACATAAAAACCCCTCACTCTCAACTCCATTTTGTCAGCTGCACCAGAACCATGTGCTTGGTGGTTCTGTTCATCATTAAACTCTCTTTCCAATCAGCCTCCATGTTTCCAGTGTCTTTCTGTTGGCTTGGAACCGAACCAGATGGATATTTCCCCCCACACCTGTTAAACAAATCATGGCTTAATGCAATATGTCAAAATCAGTACGCTTAAAACATGGAATTTAAGACTACAGGTAGTCCTCGATTTGCAATAGTTCATTTAATGACCATTCAAAGTTACAACGGCACTGAAAAAATTGTCTTATGACTGTTTTTCACACTTACAACTGTTACAGCATTCCCTTGGTCACACAATCTAAATTTGGGAACTTGACAACTGACTCATAGTTATGACAATTGCAGTATCCCGGGGTCATGTGATCACCTATTGCGACCTTCTGACAAGCAAAGTCAATGGGGAAGCAAGATTCACTTAACAACTGTGCTACTAACTTAACAACCGCAGTGATTCACTTAACAACTGTGACAAGAAAGGTCATGAAATGGGGTAAAATTCACGTAACAATTGTCTCACTTGGCAACAGAAATTTTGGGCTCATTTGTGGTCGTAAGTTGAGAACTACCTGTATTTCTTATGGGAAAGCACAAATCTAAACATGGAAAACTTATTTGAGAATAAACAGAAACTAAGATTTCCACAAAGAAGTCGTTTAGCACATCACATTCCCTGATCTTCACACTAAAGCAATTTATTGTACAAATGGCAAAAAGTGAGAGAAACATTGGAACTTTCTTTTCTCTTCTCTTGCAAAAAGATTCCGAATGTATTTGAACAGGAAGTTTGAACCAGGATCAACCCTTTGTTACATTAAACAGACTAAAGCCCCCGATTTTGAACCATAACAAAGAATGCAGTGTTTGTGTGTACTTCCCTTCATATGTCATAGTGGCCATGTATTCTTTATTATAAAGGACAGTCCTTTGTTTCAGAAAGCTGTCCTTTAGATTTATTTTTCAAATGTTCACTGTTGTCCTTTATTTTGGTCATTTTAACTTTTAATGATACCACCTAATACATACTTTCATATTCATGTGAAAAATATGGAAATTCGAATTATCTTTTAAAGAATAATTTTACGTATTCTAATTGATTTCAGATAGTTTTATTTTTTTTAAAATGCTTTTATAAAGTTTTTTCTTAGTTTTGCTCTTAATTTTTCTGTTGTGAAGCAAGGTTATAAACATAAACAATTAAATTTGTTTATCCTTCGGAGCCTCTTTCAAATTTGCTCCCTTTTCAGGTTTGCCCTTTTATTTTTATTTTTCAAGAAAATGTGGCCACTGAAATAATATGGTCCCTAAGCCCTGGTGCTATAACTTTGTCTTCTGGAATATCAACTTCTGGCTCAGATATTAAGATGTCTTGAAGTAGTCCTGGGTGAAAGTCTTGTGCTACCTTCTTCATATGTGATGAACGGTGGCAGTGGAAAAGGGCCACCTACTTTTTACCATGCTGCTGAACTTCGTATATACATCTGGTTGAGTCTGTGACACTTAAGGCTACATTCGGAGGCTACAGCTGATGCAGAGTGTGGTGACACAGGCAGCTTCGGGAGCCTCAAGAATGGCCCCCGTAACACCACTATTCCACAAGCTGCTTTGGTTACCCATCTGCTTCCGGGTGCAATTCAAAATGTTGGTGGTCATCTTTAAAGCCCTTTATGGCATGGGTCCAGGTTATTTGTGGGACCATCTCACCCCACTGGGATTGGCCCATCCCACTCACACCAGCAGAGGAGGCATGCTGCAGTTCCCATCAGCCCAATTATTCCGGCTGGTGAGGTCCAGGAGGTGGGCCTTCTCTGCGGTTGCTCCTGCCTTCTGGAACATCTTGCCTCATGTGTGGTTGGCCCCAACCCTCCTATCCTTTCATATGGGCCTAAAGACCTGGCTCTACCAGTTGGCCTGTGGCCCCAGTGGCAGAAAAGCAGTGGAGGTGGTTGATGAAGTAACAGATCACACCTCCCCCCCCCCATTCTGCCCCACCCTCTCCACATGTCCTTAGATTTTAGTCTTTGGTTTTAATTTATTTATGTTTTAATGTAGATATATTTTTAATGACTGTAAGCCACCGAGAGTTACCTTGTGGTAAACTGGGCAGCCAATACATTTTATAAATAAATGGATAAACAGACAGGAAAGATTCTCAGATGTCTGATCTAAAGGCTGTTGTTGTTGCTGTTATCAGCACATTAAAATCGTGACAGAACTGCAATATCTTTCAGAAGAAAGCCTATGCAAATTAACATGGGGATAAAGCCTAGCAAAAGTTACAAATTTGCATACAAAAGACCCAGAGTGTTGTGGGGGGGAAAAGTCTCCCCTAGAAGTAAAGGTCCAGTAGTGTAGAATTAGGCTGAGAAAAGATATATTTTGCAGAAATTGCCTTGTTTACCTACAGCCATTTCAGAAACCGGACAGGAAGAAAAGTAATGCCTGTAAGTCATGGTTTGGCACACCTGTTCTTTGTGGCATGCTGCATGGATTGGTGAGAAGGCAATGGAGAGCAGGCGGAACTATCCATTTTCTTACCTCTAAAATTCCTTAGCTACATTTCTTGTATTGCCCCTAACTTCCAATGCAGAATGTTTGCATCCCCCCCCCACAAATCAATTTTTCCCCACAAATCAAAGGATCATACAATCAAAACGTGCAGAGCCTACGAAAACTAATTAAGAAAAGTGGATATTCGCATTATTATTATTTTTACTATCTATATATCAAGATATGCTGCTTGACATTCGTACCCCGAAGCTCCTGGATCATCAAAAGAGGGGAACTCAGTCCCTGAGATGCATTAACTGGAAACGAATGGTGACATTACCCGGCTAGCCAGGTCTCTAGCTTTCCACCCATCCTGGGAATCCTCCGTACAAGGTAACAGGGAGGCTGCTAGCACCCCTGCGCGGCTCTCTCCACGGGGGCCCCGCCTCACCTGGTTCGGGCTATCAGGCCGCTTCTCTCCCATTGTGACGAGAAAACGCGGCGAATTCCATGGCGCTGAGGCGATTCGCCCTGCTTAAAGCAGCCGCCCCATTTTCGTTGATGCTGGAGACGGCGCGGTTGCTAAGGCAGGGCCAGCTGGCACAGGCGGTTGGAGCCTTGTTCCGAAGGATAAAGGTGCGGGGATTTAAGCGCGACTCTTGCAGTTCGCCTTTTTTTTTTCCGCTGCGGGGCTTAATCCCAGGCATCTCACTGCTGTTTATATTATGCTTTTCCTCCTAAAGAGGAAAGTCTTTAACTATGCTCCAACTCCTTGGATTCTGTTTCGATTGTAAAAGAATTGTTTTAAAAAAAAACCTGAGCAAACAGTTTTGTTTATAGAATAGAATAGAATAGAATAGAATAGAATAGAATAGAATAGAATAGAATAGAATAGAATTCTTTATTGGCCAAGTGTGATTGGACACACAAGGAATTTGTCATTGGTGCATATGCTCTCAGTGTACATAAAAGAAAAGATACATTTGTCAAGAATCATGAGGTACAACACTTAATGATTGTCATAGGGTACAAATAAGCAATCTGGAAACAATCAATATTAATATACAGTAAATCGTAAGGATACAAGCAACAAGTTACAGTCATACAGTCATAAGTGGGAGGAAATGGGTGATAGGAACGATGAGAAGACTAATAGTAATAGTATTGCAGCCTAGTGAATAGTTTGACAGTGGTGAGGGAATTATTTGTTTAGCAGAGTGATGGCGTTCGGGGAAAAACTGCACTTGTGTCTAGTTGTCTTGGTGTGCAGTGCTCTATAGCCTCGTTTTGAGGGTAGGAGTTGAAACAATTTATGTCCAGGATGCGAGGGGGTCAGTAAATATTTTCACGGCCCTCTTTTTGACTCGTGCAGTATACAGGTCCTCAATGGAAGGCAGGTTGGCAGGTATTTTCTATATAGTTTAGTCACAGGTCTCTTCTTGTTAGCCACCTGCTTTATTTGGGAAAGAGAGTTTGTGGCTCAGAGAGTCAGGATGACAGTACAAGGACATTGCCTGCAATAATCAGAAGTAATTGCATATGGTAGTTTCCCACGCAGGCCTCAGAAGTCCTTGTCCTTGGCTGCAAATGATGGAGAGGATTATTTAAAGATGCTCTTGTTACAAGGGAAACGGGCTGGAGTTAAAGAAAATGTTCAACAGGAGTAATGAAGGGCTGCTTTTTTATATAAACAATTTCTGAATATTTAATAGCATTGCAACTAAGATCAATTAATGACTGTCTGGTTTGCTCAGAGCCTACCTCACCAAGGGATTTTGAGCCAGTCTCAATTTCTCAGCCTAACTTATCCTGCAAGATTGTGAGGAGATAATCCAAATCATCATCAACAGCGACAAAATAAAAGAGGGACAAGGTGAACTACAATGTTGTCCGGAACAGCTCAGTCTTTGGCAGGAAGAAGGCCAATCTGATTCCCACAGGTGCTACTTCAAATAGTGTCCCTTGTCCTCAAGGACCCTTCAAGGACCCACTTCCCAAAAGTGGGAAGCTATAAGTAGATTTTCCATAGATGATATAATAATTCAGAGCAATTCTGGTTGGAGCAAGGTGACAGAGATTTTCTTGTGAAATGACACTACCTAGAAATGCTGTTATTAATATTTGTACTATATTTGTATAAATTAGCTATCCTATGTACATGTTTCATAATTATTTCCCAGGAAGCCTTTTTTCCTGTAGGAGCAACTTTATATACTGAGTAAAACTTACTTGGTAAGAAGTTATTCATATTAAACTATGTCGATGTTCTGCTCCATAAGTAACAACCCTGGAGACAAAAGGGTGACTCTAAATAATTACAAAAACCTTGGGAAATTACACAGAAATAGATTAAATCTTGCCAGCTTGGCAGTTAATTATTGTACAGTAGAAATGGCAGTGCAAAATACAGCTTAGTCCCATTAAAAATGCTAGAATCTTCTCACGAGAAAAACACACACCAAAATCTGTATTTGAACAACATTGCAATGCCAGATTTACACAAAGAGTGTGCTAGCTTTTGCATTTCATTAACTTTTCACCAGGCAAGTTAGTAAAAGAGATAAGGAAGCTAAGGAGGGAAAATGGAGGCTTGCACTTGAACCTTGCCTCTGTTGATCTTAGGGCTTGCCCCCATTATTAGATAAAGGCTAACCACCTAAACTTTAGCTGGCATAAAATAATGCTGGCATGAAAGTTGCTGTCTCTCTTTCAAAACCTGCTTGTCTTGCATCTGTTCCAAGTCACTGCAGAATAGCACTGTCCTGATTTCTGAGTGTGCCAACTATTATAAGCAGAGTGTTTTGCTTTCCCATCTGACTTTATTGACATTCCCTTTCACCATGTCAACAGCCAGTGAGCAAACACCTGCCGATGGAGCAGGGCAGCACAAATGTGGTAGCTTTGATTCAGGGCTCTAATCTTTCTATAGATTAGTTTATCTGTCCCTCTTTTTATGTACCAGCTGGGCATCCTCCAATTTAAAATCATATAAAAAAAGAAAGAAAAAAATGACAAGGCAAAAGTTATTCTAGAGAGCTGTGAGGCTGAATTTGCCATGACACTGAATTGTATTCAGTTCTGTAGAGTGTGAAAACTGAAATTGCTGTAACTAGCAAGCCAGTTCTTACTTCAGGAAGGGGAAAATGACTGAAAAGGACAAATATAGGAAATCTGACAAATAAGTTAGAATAACCAGTTCAAAAACTCTTGCTTTCTGAAACGCTGCCATGATTTTTTTTTTAAGTGTGATTGCTGCATCTAACGGTAAAAATGCATTTTAGAATACTACTACCGGTAAAAGAAAAAAATATTTGTTTATATTCTGCCTTTATTACAGAATATAGTTAAAGCAGAACATTAATACTCTGATACCCTTCTTTCCCAAATAATATAGCGGAAACTTGCTGAGCTTTCTTCTGCTTTGTTGAAGGCATGAAGAGATGGCATCAAAAATAAGGAAGTAAGAGAAGTTGATTGATGTGGGGGGGAAACAGGAAACCAAGCGCTAATGAAGAGATCTGTACTGGGAAGAAAATACTGCAATTGAAGCTGGCAAGTGATTAGAGGGGAATTGACCTTACAATACTCCAGCCCTCTAATCACTGCCAGAACAGGTCATCTAATCTCACCTCAAAGATAATGGGTGATAAAGCATTGCACATTTATGCAATTTAAAGCTATAGCAGGATAGTACTAGACTAGAGGAAGGAGGAAAATCTTACTTTCAAATAGGTGCACCTAATAATGACTTAATACTCATGGACATGAGATGACAGCAAAAGTGGAAATAAGACCTTAGATGGCAGTAATATGATGAGGTGCCAATTAGATCTTTTCGGATTCAGAGAAAGTGCTGCAAAAGTTGTCCAACAGATAAAACGTTGTTTAACTGATAGCAAACCTAAGGAAAGAACTGCTACTTTCTCCTGGAATGGAAAAAAAAGATTTCTAATTATTCAGGTTGCAGAAGGAAGTTTTCCTGGATGGATAGGAAGGTCTGTAGAGATTCTCAGTCATCCAGGTTGTCCCAAAGGTGCTTTTTCAGGAGGCAACTGGACTTTCTTGTTTTTTCCTTTGAAGACATTTTGCTTCTCATCCAAGAAGCTTCTTCAGCTCTGACAGGATAGTGGAGAATGGAAGGATTTATATTCCTTGCAGACAGCTGGTAATCTGCATCCTTTTAGAGGGTCCTTGAAGCACTTGGAGGTTTATCTGTGTCCTCAGGATCACAAGTGCTTCAAGGACCCTCTAAAACAGGGGTGTCAAAGTCGTGTCGTCACGGCATCATGTGACGTGGACTTTTTTTCCCCTTCGCTAAACTGGGCGGGAATGGGGCCAGCACGTGACGCAACCAGCCCGTGGGCCACAAGTTTGACACCCCTGCTCTAAAAGGATGCAGATTACCAGCTGTCTGCAAGGAATATATCCTAAAGCCTTCCATTCCCCACTATCCTGTCAGAGCTGAAGAAGCTTCTTGGATGAGAAGCAAAACATCTTCAAAGGAAAAAACAAGAAAGTCCAGTTGTCTCCTGAAAAAGCACCTTTGGCACATCCTACCAACCGCATTCTTACCAGCAGTGGGTTGCTCCCTGTTCGGCCCGGTTCTAAGAACCGGTAGCGCCAGCAGCAGGAGGCTCCGCCCACCCACCCGGGACACTTCTGCACATGTGCAGAAGTGGCACACGCACAAGCACGCGCATGAACCGGTAGTAAAATGTTTTAGAACCCACTACTGATTCCTACCCTCTAAAAATCCTCTAGAACAGTATTTTTAAGGGCAACATTAACATGCTGGCTGGGAAATTTGGGGATATTATTTCTATTAATATTTCTATTATTTCTGTATTATTAACAACAGTAAATAAATTGGAAGCATTGGGGTTTTTGGGGGGGGGCTTCATTTTGTTTTGGTTTCTTTCCTAAATTGCCTAAATACAATGTATTTGTATTCTTTATCACATAATAGAACTTTTTAGCAAAATATTGTGACTGAAATAACTACTGTAATGTCAAAGTAAATATATTCTGAAAAATGCATGTAACGATTGGTCAAAATAGTATTTATGCTAGAAGTTATTTACACATCTTAGGTTTGAAAAGTTTGAAAAACATTAATCCAGAGAATTTATTTATTGGTAGACAGTTCATAAAAAATGCCAACATAGTGTAAAGTTTCAGTAGAAAAGAAATTGGGGGGAAAGCCAATTATAAATCTTAGATTTATTATAAATCTATAATAAGATTTCACTGTATAATTTTTGATCATCCTGCCTGAAAAAGATTATAAAGATGGAAAAGGTGCAAAACTTGACTAGGAGAATCGAGTGTTTCCAGGACAGAATATTGCAACGTCTGGAGCAGAGGAGGCATGTTCATGTAACACATAAATAGAAGGGTTTCTCAAAAATATACAATATCTTTGGCCTTAACTAAGTGACTAAAGTCATTAATCATGGTTCTCATGTATTAATATATTTTAATGTACTGATATGTTCTTTTCTATTTCATTGTACACTGCCAGAATCTCACAATTGGGGCAGTCTACCAAGAGCATTAATGTCTGTCATTAATGAAGACAGAGTTTTTATTGCTTCAACAATATCTGGCTGATGCTATAAATCCTTAGGGTGGAACCGTATTTAAAAAAAAATACTTGTTTCTTTATAGTTCAACTGTAGCAGATGCAGTCATTAAGTCTGGTAATGACTGCCGATTTAAACGGTTTAAGAGGAAATGGACAATATCAAGGAAGAATCAATGGTTATTAGCCTTCATGGTTGTTTTCTTACCTCAGAATTATAGACAACACAACCACATTGTGAGTTTTTCAAGTATGTCTGTTTGGCTATTTATGAGAAGACAATAATAAACTAGATGGACCATTGGGCAGATCCAGGCTGGCTTTATGTTTTTATAATTTGGGTGATGTGTTGTACAACACAGATGGAAGCCACATTAATGGCTTGAATCCTGATTCACTCCTCATTTTAAGCTTTACAAAGTCACACTTCCTTTATTTAATCAGTGTAAAAACTGCAGCTAGACTGGAATCTTGTGTCCAATTATTTAGTGTAGCAGGATGCTCAGCTGAAAACAATGAAATGGATCCAGACTTATTCATATTTCTGGTAAATATATTGAAATAAATAGGATATATTAGTCCAGTTGATTTCAGTAACTAAATCTTGGCTAAATCTGGATTCAATTATTGACCTTGTTTATGTCTAATATTGAACTATAATGTAGTTTGTTATTGTCTGAACACATTTGTTTTGGCTTACAATGCTATGTGAACTAGACTCCTCTGACTTGTTCACCAAGTCACTGTTTAAATAATCCTGGTTTACTGTTATGCAGGAATGCATCTGTTGACATTTCAGTAAACATTCACAGTGCAGACTGGCTTTCTGTGCTAATTAAAAAAACACCACTGCTGTAAATTAGACTGGGAAGCTAAGAAGGCAAAAGTAAAACTACTTCCATTTTGTTGCCAAGAAAATAATATAGATGTTTTCCATGAATCACCAGGAGCAAAGGAGATTTGATGGAAACTTTTCTCAAATCCAGAGAGGAATGTACTGCATATTCTAGTAGTGCAATGCCATAAACCCATTATATTTCTGCCCTGCTGTTAATCCAGTTTGGAGGAGAGGCTCCTGTTGGGGGTCTTTAACCCCTGCTAGGATTGGGATTATTTTAGGATTGATATGGCATCAGATGAATTACATCACATTACATTACATCTGCAAACAACAACAACCATTTTTTTTTCATAAGGGTAAATCCACTAGCAGGTGGTAAAAACCTCCAGCAGGAGCCCGCCAAAATGGGTTAATAGATAAATATAACAGTAGATTTATTTCAGAGGAAATAAAATGATACAGATTGGGATAGCATCTCCAGTTTCTAGGGTGATGAGCACATTTGGGCTTTTTACTATTACAAAATGGCCCACTAATCCTTCTTCCTGCCTGTCCAGAGAGTAGAAAATTATTTCTCCTGCCTGCAGTTCATAATGGACACATCTGAAGATTAGCAGCTGTGGCATGGTTTTTCCAAGCATAATATTCATTTAATTATTAAATTGATATGCCACCCATAAGGTGACTCTGGGCAGCTTACCAATCATAAAAAGATAAATAGAAAAGCGGTTTAAATTTTAAAACTATGCAAATATTTTTATTTTTTTAAAAAATGCAATAAACCAGGAACCAAGAGACAAACCATACAGGGATGAGGTCTTCTTACCCATCAACCTACCTCCAGGGCCCCAAGCCAACCCCTTCAGGGCCTCAAGTCAATCAGCAAAATCAAATTTTAATACCCTTCTTGGAATATGATATGCAATATGAAGCATATCAAATGCTTGCTTCATATTGATATGCTTCATATGCAATATGAAGCATATCAAATATGAAGCATATCAAATGGATATGCAATATGGAGCATATCAAACTAGTTGGGTGCTTTCCAAAGGAAAAAAAAGGAATATTTTCTGCTATTGTATTAGCTCAAGAAATAACTGAGAAAACAAATACCCTTGTAGAGTTCAAATGTGTGCAACGTGGTGTTTGTTTCATGCTTAGCAACTATGTTCTCTCTCTTTCCTCATATATTTACAGACTGAAGTATTCAAAGACTAGCCTCAACATGATAAAAGTTTAGATTGATGCATCCCGCACAGAGGAAGAAAAGGTGTATTATACTCAGGCATGAAATATTTATCTAGCTGCTAGCATATCATTTTAAAAGCAAGAACAGAATGTTCTACAATTTGATGATATAAAATTAGGCACATCATGGTATGCAAAGCAAGGCATTTGTTTTGGAGATTCCTCACATTGCATTCTATTGTGTTTATATTAAAGCCTTTTTAGAAACATTAAAGACTGTATTTGTAATTGTTATTCCATGTAATAAATATTAAACATTAAAGGAAACAAAAAAGTTATGTTGTTTGTTTTAATAACCAAACTGTATGGTAGAATTGGCCAACTGGGACTTGCTAACCAGCCCAGGTATAGGGAAACTGCATTGGGGTTCCTGGTCAAAATCCATAATGCAAATCTAATTAATACCTAATAAAATAACACTATGATTAATCAGGATTATCATCCTCAGTGAACTAGCTATTTTCCTCCAGTTTAACCACCTTCTTGGGACATCTGTGAAGACCAAAGTATGCCATCTGCTTTTTAAAATTCTTAAATTTCTTGGTTGTGATTGTTTTAATGAAGCTCGGGCCAGAAATCCTCAATCAGAATATTTGTGCTTGCGATGCTTTAAATAATGTAATGATTGGACTTTTTTTTCACATTGCTTGAGGTAAAGAGAGAACGAATACCTTCCCTGTTCCATAGTGTTCAAATAGAATTATTCCTCTCCAAAGAAGAAGGTGAATTGCCACTTGCAAGATAACTTCTGCACCCAGGACATTTAATGGAACCTTTGTCTGTCATGCAGATTTTAGAGGCAAAAGAACTGTGCCAAGAGAATTGGTAACCTTACTTTATACACTTTGATCTGCAGCACAAGCTTACACATGCCCAATTAGAAGTAAATCTAATTAAATTTAATTAGTTTTAATTATAGGCAAGTGAGTATAGGATTGCAGTCTCAAAGTAGTAGCCTTTCATGAAATACTGAAATAGTTTTGATAGCTGGGGATTATGGGAGATTGAATTTCAAGATATATGAAATGCTCTAGTTAGAGAAAGTGCATTGCCTAACAGGAAAAAAACCCTCAATTTCAGCTGTAATAATATTGTTTCTTTAACTATGAACCTTGAAAATAATGACTAAATTGTTTATTGTAATAAACAAAACAGCAGTGCATTCAGTGAATCTTCTTCTCTATTTTGCATAGCATCCAGTGTAGTACTTCTTCAGTGTTTAAGGCATTTTTTACTGAGGAAAATATAGGCTTCTCACTTAAAGACCAAGTATATAAAAGAAGTTGTTGTGATCCTTTCTTTAAGGCAAGTACAGGCATTGGTAATCACAGCTGTTATTTCAGATCTGCCTTCTGGAATGTCCCAATGATGCTGATTTTCTAGTAGCACACTCAACTGTACTACAACATAGAATGAACCTGAATTGCATGATCACTAAAAGTCAGTTTCTCAACCTTTTTATCCTGGAAGAACCCTTGAAATAATTTTCATGACTCAGGGAGCTTGCATAAAAGTGATTATATCTTCAGCTAGCATTGGGTAGCAGACCAACAGCTGACACATGGTTCCAATACTGCAAGCACAGAACCCTTAGTGACTTCTGATGGAGTTGAGAAACGCTGGTCCATATTATCTTATCCAGTGCAAGTTGTTACTAAAAAAATTACTTTAAGAATTTCAGCCAGAAAAAGAAGCAAAGTTATATCCTACCATCTTCTTGTTTGTTTACTGTTTTGGAGTACCAGCATTTCATTCCTGTTATGCTAGTTTACATTTTTTAAAAAAAAAAAATCAGGCTTTTCTGAATTAGTACATTTTTACTTAAAGTTCATTCATTGGATTGAGGGGTGATTGACTTCATATACTTCATCACAACTTTCTCTTTTGGGAAATAACACCACAGTGCCCATTAAAACATCTGGTAAACAATATACTGTATGTGTGTGTATATGTGTGTGTGTGTGTGTGTGTGTGTGTGTGTGTAACATTTTTTTGCTGATAAATGAAAATAAAGGGAGACTATTATAGATCTATTTCAAGCTATTTTGCTCTCGTCAGATAGCCATACCCGTAGTGGGAATTGAATATTTATATTATTTATACTGTATAATCTATATATATATAAAAGCGAAAACCACTCATGCCGCAAACATGAAATCTCCAGAACCGTAAAGCCTACAAACTTGAAATTTAGCACGTATGTTCCTCTTGGCTTCTAGGTGCTCGCTAATAAAGGATTTTTCAAAATGACCATCAGATCATTAGTTATTTCTTATATTATTATTAACACACTCTGATGCTAATTAGTAATTAACAATTAACAAGTAATTTTTCCTTGCTAGGAATGAACTTAAACTATTCATCTTGTTTGATTAATTCATGGTTATGGGTATCTCCAACTCATCCTTTTCACAATCCATTATTTATTGGCATGAGTTCATTGTGTATGAGTCTGTTGCTGTTTAACCACTTAGATATTCTGAATGAGTTATGTAGAATTAAAATGCAAATAGAAAATGGTACAATGCCTACAAACTACACTAAAGCTGTAAGAGAATGATGCAAGAATGTAGACATAATTTATTACAAACACATAGAAAAGGATTACATCTTTGAATCACCTGGTGACTTCATGGACATACAGTATGTCTACAGTCAGTAATTTGCTTTATTGCACCATGGAGTAGATTCCTAAAAGCTTCTCTCAGAATTATTTTTTGACTTTCCAGGCTTACCTACAGCCCAGAGGTCTCTATGCTTGTCCTTACTTACCTTCTTGGTTCAGACACTTCTGTATAAATAATAGAATAGTTGCCTGAAATCAACAGCCCTATAATCAAAAGTAGATTAAAATAACTTCCTAGACTAGAGAATGAGTTACCAAGATGGTGTACTGTGAAATAATAGCACATTTTTATTTCCAGGCATAATCTTTTTGGAGAAGAGACTGACCTTAATGCAGCAAGTAAGTTTAAACTGGAAAAGGGGATCCTTTAGAAACAAAACATTTACCGGTAAATAACATTTAAGCAAGTGCATAAAAATAAGTCATCCGCTCTCTTGTATATTTCTCTTAGTTGAGCATCTGAATGTATAGTAATGCATTTACTTCCCAGGGCCAAGTCTATTAACACTATAAGAGTAAAATCAGTACAAAATAGCTTAGATGCAGAGTCTTTGATTTCAGAGTCCAAACTAATTTTATATCAAATTTAATGCTGCTATTCAAGCCAAAGAAATAGAATCAAGCATTGTTAATCATTCTAATTAAGCTATTTCATGCTGTAGGTGATTTTCACAGGTTATTCTATTTTGTATATCTTTGTATAGATTTGAAGCTTCTTGTATTTCATTATCATTTAATCTCTCGTAATTTCTCTATGTGCATGCTTAATGGCAGAATAAATGTGTTAGTTCAAAATGGTGCAAAGTATTTTGTTGCCCTCGCTAACCAAGGCAACTTATTTGACTAAATTATCTGACAACACTCGTTCTCAGGTGTTACTCACTTGATCAAATTGTAACAATGATAATTTATTCATTTAACTCTAAAGTATTTGCTCTTTGTATATAGTTGGTAGTGACTACTATGAGATTACTTTGTATTTGAAAATATACCATCATTTCTCTGTGTAGAGCACTACATAAATCTTTCAACACAGTTTCTAGAAACACAGAGAGGCACACACACACACACACACACACTTTGCTCTCTGAAAGGATAAGATGCTGCTTGAACTATCACGCTGAAGAAAACTGAGAATTTCACTGTAGGAGTAGGAGGCATTATTGACCAGTGCTAAAAGTAAAAATGATGTCACCTTCATTGTTCCACAGGTAAAGGTAAAGAAGTAACAGATATTGGCATCAGGTGGATCACTGATCTCCAAAAAACTAAGTTCCTAGTTAGATGGAAGACAATTAAAACATCCCAGAGCTGTAGGCTAGATTGAAAAATTTAAAAAAATAAAAGCCCAACCTGGAGAGAAGCAATGGCAAACCAGTTCTGTACCGTTAACTAAGAAAACAGCATAAATATTCATGTAGTCTGTAAGACTTGATTGAGGCTTAGTGCCTTGTGGAAACTTAAGTATGATTGATGGGTTAGAATAATGTGGGAATCCAGTTGCAAATAGGAACAAGTGTGTTTCTCTCAGTGACACATCCTTTTTGGACCCAACTGTCAATTATCTTTATGACAGAAATCATATCTGAACACCTTTTTGGTGATCCATGAGAAGAAACAATGAGGAAACTACCTCAAGCACATGTACAGTTTTGGCATTTCCTATTGAATCACCAGTCACAAAGTGTCTAGGATGAATTTCCAAATTAGTGAATCTGAGAATTCCTGATATCTGTTGCTTTTTTCAGTGCCTGCATATTGCTACACAGTGTTGTTTCTCTGAAAGTTTGATTATAATTGTTGTTAAACATTTAAAGGGTTTCCCCCTATTTTTTTGGTTTGCAAGTCTTAAGAGATATTTCACATCTGCCTGTTGCTCCCTTATTTGGAAGAAAGACGAAAAAGAAAGAGAAGAACAGAAGGAAAAAATACTTTTGGAATTACAGGAAGAAGAAAAAGAGGAGAAAGGAAGGAACGTTTTGAATAGAAGTGGTGATAAACTGAGGAGGTAAAAAAGAACTGCTGTATCTAGAGTTTATGATGGTTGACGTCTCATTGCCTTCTGCAAAACTCTTCTCCAGAAAGGGAATATTGGAGACTTTCAAGAAGTTATTAAAAATGACTGGATCAATAACCCAACCCTTTATTCAGGTAAAACTCCCATTGACCACATATCCATGTAGCAATAATCTGAATGCATGTTCATGACTTTATTACAAATATGATTGCCATTGTCTTCACCTGGGATGTTTTCCCCCCCCATTCCACTGTAGCTTCCAGTCCTCCGATGTTGTGATGGTCTTCTTCTCAAATGGTAATTGAATCCAACCTTGCTTTGCTTTTTGAACTCGGCTAAGGTTCAAAACTCTGCTCTAAATCTCAATCCATGAATCCATGTGGAGACATTCCAGATACATACCTCATCTTTGTTGTATGTTGTGAATAAGATAATTGGTTTCATTGTCAAACTGCTTGGGAATTGGATTCAGGCAGGATCTACCTTCCTATAACTTAATTCAATTGATTATTTAATTTCTGGAAGTTTGAAATTATAGTGTCTGAGTTGTGGCCTTATTTTATGTGACTCCCTTCCAGATTCATGAAGAATGCTATGCTACAACCCTTTTATTCATGCCTTGTCAATTTTAAGATGAATTAAATCTAAGGAAGTCTATCTTCTTCACTAATACCCCAAATATGATGAAGTTTTAAGTCCATTTCTCTATAGTGTTATGTGTCATTTAGCATCATTGCTACCCTATGTATTAGCAATAAGAACAGGCTTATAATGGTCTGAATGAAAAAAAATCTTCAACATCTCCCTAAAGTTAAATTGTTCATATGGAAAATGTGCTTTTAAATTTCTTCTTTTGATTTTTCTTGTTTGAGAAGTTAAGTTGACTGATGTTTAGGAAATAACTAGTAGTTTGGGGCAGCAATAGATTGTTACTTGTGGATAGGTATTTGCAATGGAGTAGAGATTTTGCTAACTTGTACTGGAAAAGTCAGAGCCAGTTTGGTGTATTGGCTAAGGCAGGGGTCCCTAGCCACCAGTCCGTGGCCCGATACTGGTCCACGCAAGCAGCAGGCAAGCGTGCAAGTGTGTGAAGCTCCATTGCCTTAAATGGCAGACACATGCGCAAAACCATCCCCTCTCCCCACCATCATCACCACCATGGAGCTGGAAAGGTTGGGGACCACTGGGTTAAGGCATCAGGCTAGAAATTGAGAGACCATGAGTCCTACTCCTGTCTTGGGCATGAAGCCAGTTGGGTGATCTTAGACAGGTCCCTTTTTTTCAGCTCTAGGAATGAGACAATGGCAAATCACTTTTGTAAAATTGTGTCCCAAAAATTGCAGGGACTTGTTCAGGCAGTCTCCAAGAATTGGATACAATTGAACTGAAGCAACCCCCCTCTCCATAAACTTGGTAAAATAATTAATGTTATCACCTTATTTTCTTTAGAAATGAAGCTAAAACAGCAATTATGTCAGACAAGTCTCTATAAATTTTAATAATTGATAATAGCATCTTCAGCAAATCTGCTTCTAACTTTGAATAATTTATAATAGCATCTTCTAGCATCCCATTTATTCTTTCATTTTTCTGATACAAAGCCAGTTTCTGGGGAAAGCAAATCTTGCTGAACGCTACTTTTTAATTTGTTTGTTTTATGAAAAAAATATGTTACTGTAAACAAGAAATGCTTGTTTCACGTTTTTAAACTTATTCAGAGAATGGCAAAATGCCTCCTTTAATTCTGAAATTTGTCTTAAATTGTTTCCAGTTGCACCTTTCCTTCTTACATAACTTAGCTTAGCTTAATATTTTTGTTTTCATTAATGTCGTTGACTTTTAACATTTTGTAGCAGCTAATGAGAGAGCAAGTACTTTAATACACACACAGGCAAGACTTTTGTAGAGAGCAATCACACAGCACACAGCAGCAGCAGAAGCAGCAGCTGTGCAAGAAACACAGTATTGTGTGAAGAATGCCACAGAATAAGCAAAAGAATGTGGAGCTGCCACCCAGAGATTCCATATATGAAAGCATTATAATTCACTGAATGTGAGTAACTCCCCATGTACAGATCAGCATAAGTATCAACTGATGGAAGGTTGTATTCATATGAATAATAGTCAAAACTATCCTTCTGTCCTAACAACTTCCAAGTGCAGCCTTTAATGCTGGAAAAGCAATAGGATGTTCATTTAAAAAAAGAAATCAGTACCCTTTCACACTCTCAGAGGGGTCATATAACAGAGCTATGGATTTGCCAAGTAATTTCTCTGTGGAAGCAGAAACATTCACTATAATTTTCCAGGGATTTCTGTTCAGCTGGGTGCCAGAGTTTACCCTTTGGATGTGAATAGAAAACAATGTTCAACAGAAGTAAGCTATGCACACAGCACTGTCTCTGCTTCTGTTCAACATTGTTTTCTATTCACATCCAAAGGATAAACTCTTTGAAGGAGTGGATCCATCACATACTTATTTATGACTTGTGCAAATTATGTTGGTGTCCTATACAAGTTCAATTAAGATAAATAAATTACTAATCTATTTATTGGGATTACTATCATTAGATATGAATATAGAGGAAATAGTATTGAAGTCTGCAATGCAAAGAAAATAGTGTTGAAATTGGTTATCTACTTTAGTTTATTCAACAAATTACAACAAATCATTATTACTGTAGTGTGTAAACTCAGCTAATTCTGATGCCCAAATGCCGGAACATTAACAGTTGCATGCTGTAATTGTTTTTGTATTGCCTCTCTTCCATAATTGCCTTTTTACCAAAAAAGTAAAAAATAAATGATGCATATTTCACAGCTGAAAGCAGGTCTTGATCTTATGATATTATCCACAAATACTATGCCCCAGGTAGGAAAAGCATATCTGTAATAATTATCATTACACCATATTTGTCTAATTACCTTAGGAATGGTTAGCGTTCTTTCCAGGGCCCTCGTGCCATCAAGGACAATCTGTTGTGGTTATTCACAATGACTGAACTTCTATAATCATGGAAAATTATATGATGTTATAGTTGACAGTTCAGAGGATCAGACAGACTCAACAAACTATATAATCATTTCACCAAAGAATGGCTGTACAGTGATGCTTTTCAACTTGAAAATTGGAGTATCATGTTGAAGAAGGAAGATCATAAAGCATGATCTTAGTCATTTGGAAACATTTTTTCCATTATATATCCTTTTCTTTGTTTGTCCCAATAAGATGATATCATATAGATCAGAGGTTTTCAAACTTGGCAACTTTAAGACTTGTGGACTTCAACTCCCAGAATTCTCCAGCTAGCTATGGTTGGCTGGAGAATTCTGGGAGTTGAAGTCCACAAGTCTTAAAGTTGCCAAGTTTGAAGACCTCTGATATAGATTATGTTATGTCTAACTGTATGCTATGCATTACATAATTACTTCTGGAACTAAAGAAACATTTGCCCAAACATGTGCTCAAGCTGTCTCAGAGTCAGATGTTGCAACTCCGGTTCTATAGCACCTTTCTGCATGAGTGGTAAATGAATCACTCTTGCAATAAACAATGACATTGGAAATGCACCTCATAGCTAATAGACAAGTACCAGTGGAAGACTAAATTGGAATTACAGAAGAGTTACTTGATAACTCATAAAAGATTTTGCTTTTTAATAATATTTGCAAGATATTATTGGACTCTTTTTGATCTTTTGCCATCATAGTCTAATACGATTGTCCTCCTACGATACATATAGAGAGGCATATATCTAGTGGGAGGGAGGAGAACAGAAATGAGAATTAAGGTTCAAATGCTTATATTTATCATTTTGCATACCAAGATATATTCAAATGAAGTGATGAAGTATTTTATAATCATCATTCTTACCATAGTAGTTCTTGCAATGGTAGTTCCTAGTTGTACAATACCAGTGGTCTTTAAGCTTAGGCTTGGTTTAGCAGGAATGCTGGTAACAAATGAGTGTTCCTACATTATTTAGCCATCCAACCTCCCTTTAATATAATCTTAATGTACATGCTTCCCTAAAAATCCAAACACCAAAATAAACACAAATGGATAACTACATTCATTCAATCTTTATTACGGTCACGGACCAGAACAAAAAATTAAACATTCAAAATAAAGTAAAACTGAATAGAACCAAAGGAACAAAGCACAGTAACATGTTACAATTGAGAATGAAATGATCAGTGGGTGCTAATTTTACAGACAGTGAGTGTAACAAAACTTAGCTACATTGAGACAAACTGAATTATACTGATCTGACAATAGTTGTTGTACATAAAAGAGATCAGAGTTTCCAGAATATTTAATTCTGGAAAGAGGGCCGGGAAAATATTTACTGACCCCTCACATCCTGGACATAAACTGTTTCAACTCCTACCCTCAAAATGAAGCTATAGAGCACTGTACACCAAGACAACTAGACACAAGAACAGTTTTTTTTTCCCAAACGCCATCACTCTACTAAACAAATAATTCCCTCACCACTGTCTAACTATTCACTAAGGCTGCATTACTATTACTATTAGTCTTCTCATTGTTCCTATCACCCATCTCCTCCCACTTATGACTTGTTGCTTCTATCCTTACGATTTATATAAATATTGTTTCCTGATTGCTTATTTGTACCCTATGACAATCATTAATTGTTGTACCTCATGATTCTTGATAAACATATCTTTTCTTTTATGTACACTGAGAGCAAATGCACTAAAGACAAATTCCTTGTGTGTCCAATCACACTTGGCCAATAAAGAATTCTATTCTATTATTCTATTCTATTCTATTCTATTCTATTCTATTCTATTCTATTCTATTCTATTCTATTCTATTCTATTCTATTCTATTCTATTCAGGGAAGGTGTTAAACCGGTCCAAGATTATGACCAATTCAAATGCAAATGACACAGTAAATCTGAAATCTCCATTTGAAAGCTCACACATGGGTAACAGGTAAAAATCCTAAATGAGAGTTCTTGCTGTATGAAATATAGCCGCAAGGAGTAAGAGAGGCAAATGAAAAGATAGCCGGGAATAAATGTAGTTATAGCATGTATTTAGATTTTGAGTTTTAAAGGATTAATGCTGCAATGCCATGTACTGTACATCTACTTTATTTCATATTGTAGATGTACAATAGGATAATCTATGGTACCTAAGGAAGGTTTTTTTTTATATTTGAGATGCCATCCTGTTTCCACTTCATATTCTGTCTCCTTTCCTCTGTTCTTTCTACTTAGTACAGTGCCAAGAACAAATCATTCTTGACTAAAGTGTGAATTTATCACTTGCAGAGATGAAGGAATGACAATAATGATAATGATGATGGTGGTCATCACCATCATCCTGACAGTCATCATGTCATTTTTCTCCCCGGATTGTCCACTCTTGCCTTAGAGGCTTGATGTACAATCAAAACCTGAGAGTGAATTCTGAAGAGTCTATGTTCTCTGATGAGAAAAATGAGAATACAACATCCTTCAGAATGTGGGAGATCTTTGGATCAGTAGACATTCATCACAAATCATTTGAACATTCGCTCCTGACTTCAGCACACATAAAATCACAACGATGTTGCAATTGTTATTTATTTCAAAGTGTCATTGTATGTCATATTATACAGCAGTCTGTAAAATATGCTAAAGAAACTACATTCTCTAACTAATGGGGCTAAATGAATAAAATAATTTTATCTATACATTAAAGTTGCCACATTCTTCCTCCTTTTAAAAGGTAGCCTGCGTTCCCGAATACTACAGATATACATGTCCACATAATACATTAAACTAAAATGTAGTTTGTTCAGTTTGGCTCAGCATAAGATGTAAATTTTGTCATTGTAGTTTGAAAATCATAATTTGGTTTCTCATCCTATGTAAACAGCCTTCTATGACATATTCAACAAACCATACCTAAGTGAATGGCTTAATAGTTTGGCACAATGCGTGAAATCTTTTTCTGGATGAGTGCTATCATTCATTGAGTTACTTAGGAAAAAAAACCATTATACCCTCTGTCTTAGTTGTTTTGACAAGCTTAATGTGTTAATATGGTCATCATATTATGATATATGCTGGTCAGAGTCACTTGTTGAGATGGGTGGCTGTAGAAATCAAATAAACAAACAAATAAAATTATATCTCCTGTTGAATAAAATAGCTTACTAGTGACAGAATAGCTGTTTAGTGTGCATAAAGTATAGGACAGCTCTCCTCCATAAACCATCTTGAGCCCTTGAAAGAAAGGTGATATACTAATGTAAAGATGATGATGATGATGATGATGATGATGATGATGATGATGATGATGATGATGATGATAGGGAAGAGGGGAAGGAGAAGGACGAGGAGGTCAGCCAATCAGTCAGTCAGTCTTTGGCATCTCCAAAGCTGCCTGAAGCTATGGACATTCCAGACGCAGACTACTCACCTATATGGACCAATGGTCAAACAAAACAATCTGCAGCAAAGTTCTGTTCTAACACAAACATGCAGGGGTGGGTTCCTACCGGTGCGGTCCACTCTGTCGTTCCGGTAGTGGCCCAATTGTGCAATTTGCGCGCGATGGCTCTGGTACCGTCTTCGCCGGTCCATTGCGCGGCGCCATCCTTTTTTCAAATTTTTGGTGATTTTTTGCTTCCTGCACATGCATGGAAGCAAAATCACACGAGGGGACACGCGCGCACACACGATTTTGGTGATTTTTGGCTTCCACGCATGCACATAAGCAAAAAATCGCCAAAATTGTGCATGTGCATGCGCGTGCGCATCCCCTTACAAGATGTTGCCGTTTTTTTGCTTCCTGCACATGCGCAGAAGCAAAATCACGCGAGGGGACGCACGTGCGTAGCGAGCGTGCACATGCACGAAACGTGATGATGCACGCACAGCGCACTGGTAGGCAGGCAAGAGGAACCCACCCCTGCAAAGATGCATATAAAAGATTTAATGGATTAATGCTTGACCTCAGAGCAGATTGAGTTCATAATAATTTTATTTGAATGCATTGTAGTTGAATAGGGCTGGGCTGAGGGTGAGCTAAAGTTCAGAGCCCTCCATCCTGGTGGCCCTTAGCAATAGTATCACATGGATATGGGTTTATAGCATAGTCCAGTAGATGGAAAGGTTTTTAAAACAAAATAGTTTGTTGGTTTCATTTGTTCGCTCTAATGTAACAGAAATGTAGAAACCAGCTACTGAAAGCTTGAGAAATGGAGGTAGTAGATGTTTTCTAATGGAAGTAATACCAATAAAGGAGAATATTTGTAGTAATCAGGGTTGAAACGAGGGGTCCTTGGTGCTCTCCGAGCTTGGTTGTTTTCTTACAGATAATTCATTACCCAAACTAGGTAACATCATTAGTGCTAGATGATGTTACCTAATTTGGGTAATGAAATGTCTGCAAGAAAACAACCAAGCCCAGAGAGCACCAAGTAATGAAAGTATCAATGAAAGTAATACACATGGTAACCAGGGGCGGGTTCCTAATTTTTTTACTACCACTCTCTGGGCGTGGCTTATTTTGTGGGTGTGGCTTGCCAGCCATGTGACTGGGTGGGCATGGGCCTCGGGAGCTTGGCAGCGGCCAGAGAAGTGGGGGGGGGCATTGCCCACCCGCAACGCTGCCCCCCGCAGCGGGATCAGCAAGACCGCGGCAGCGGTTCTTCTAGGAGGCTCCATCCAGTCTGAATGCTTCTCCCCATTCGATGATCCTAGGCTCCTGCCGCCCGTTCCCCCTCCCCTCAGCAGCTTGAGAAGCCTTGAACGTGCGAAAATGCCTGGGATCATCACCGCACGTTCGTGGCTTCTCAGACTGCTGAAGGGAGGGAAACTGAGATAGGTCCTGCCGCCCATTCCCCCTCCCCTCAGCAGCTCGAGAAGCCTCGAACGTGCAAAAATGCCTAGGATCATCACTGCGCGTTCGTGGCTTCTCAGACTGCTGAAGGGAGGGGAACTGAGATAGGTCCTGCCGCCCGTTCTTTCAGCGTCTCACGCACTCCCTCAGCCAGCCTCCCCTGCTTGGACTCACTGTGGGGTAGGAAGGCAGCGCATGCACAGTGCCAAAAGCTCGGCTTCTGGGCATGCGCAGAAGAATTTTTTAAAAAAAAATGTAAAAAAAAATTTTTTTTAATGGCGGCGCCCAGGGACCGGCAACCTACCGCACCGGTACTGTGATGTCACCAGAGGGCCGCTACCGGTGCTATAGAGTGGACTGCACTGGTAGGAACCCACCACTGATTGGTAACCTAAGGGGGAGGGGAGCATAAGATAATTAACTTTGGAGGGGGGAAGTAAAACCATTATTAAGTTACAATCATTTTACCTACAGAAAGACTCTTGTTCTATTGTGTATGGGAAAAAATAATTGAGATCTTGGAAAGGCTCCTATCAATATGAATCTGATACCCTCCAGGTTCTGGTTTCTTCCAAATGTGGAGTCATGCTAGGCAGGCATTTTGAGAAGGGAAATCTAATGTATCTGGAGGACTAGTTGGCAAATCTTGATGTAGCTACAGCAATAGGCAGTTTCAAATGTTCATCTTCCAACTCCTGTAGTTCAGTAGTGGGTTCTAAAACCCTTTGCTACCGGTTTGCGTGTGCGCTCGTGCATGCACAGAAGCTTCTGCGCATGCACAGAAGCATCCTGGGTGGGTGGGCGGAGCCTCCCGCCACTGGCGCTACTGGTTCGCAGAACCAGGCCGAACCAGGAGCAACCCACCACCACTCTAGTTACACTCTAGCTACAGTACTTTGATTTAATGGGAGCACTGAAAGGTAAAAGAAGGACAGTGTTTCTGTACTTATATAGTTGTAATAGAAATATATTAATTCAGTTGTAAAATTTAATATTCACAAAAAAGGAGATAAAAACCTCTACAGCAGTGGTTCTCAACCTTCCTAATGCCGCAACCTGCGACCTGCCCCCACGCCCCCACCGCGCCCCACCCCGCCACCGCCGCAACCCCCACCCCGAGGCCCGCCATTTGGGTTCTTTTACCCTCTGCGCATGCGCAAAGCGTTCTGCGCATGTGCAGAGGGTAAAAGAACTCAAATGGTGGCATCCAGGCGAAGTCTCCCGACCCCTGTGAAAGGGTCGTTCGACCCCCAAAGGGGTCGCGACCCTCAGGTTGAGAACCGCTGTTCTACAGCATTGTAGAGAGATGGCTGTCAGCTTCAGTTTAACTACAGTTTGAAGTGGAGTTTATCAGCTTCCAGTCAAACTGTTCTTACTATTTGGAAATGTTTCTCTATAAAAACATCTACAAGTCAGCTTTCTTTGACAATGAATTGCACTGAGGAAGTGGCATTTATTTTGGAATTAACATGCTTTAGGATTGCACTGTATTAGGTGCATAGAAGAATGTCAGGGTATGTGACTTTTGTCATCCCTCCTTGCAAGTAGTATGAGGCAATTACAAAGGATTATGTTATGTATTAAGAACATACTATTTACTCCAAGGTCTTCTATTCAAACAGGAAAAGGGAGACCGCTGATTGGTTGAGCCATCTGACAGCTCTGTATAAAAGGGAGAGCTGTCAGTCTGGCTCTTTGCTGGATCTTACTGAACTACAATAAAGAGCTGTTTTGTTACAAGCCTGTCTCAAGCCTCTTCAGTACCAGAACGCAACAGATTACTATGTTTGCATAATAATTTATACTTTAGGGCCATGATGGCGAACCTATGGCACACATGCCACAGGTGGCATGCAGAGTCCTCTCTGCGGGCACCCCAGTCGTCATCCCAGCCCAGCTCCACGGTGCATGCGCGCGTGCCTCCCGCCGGCCAGCTGGTCTTCAGGTCTCTACCGTGCATGTGTGGGGGTGGGGCACATGCGGGGATGTGCGCATGCATGCGCAGGGGGCAGGACCTTCCCTGATCTCCGCAGTTTCTCACCCCAGCACACCCTAGCTTTCTCCTCCATTTCTGCCACCCGTACCTTCCCCAATCTCTGCAGTTTCTCCCACTAGTGCGCCCTAGCTTTCTCCTCCATTTCTGCCGCAAGTGCCTTCCCCAATCTCCACAGGTTCCACCCTCCGCAGGTGCCTCTCAGTGGCAGAAATGGAGGAGATAGGTAGGGCGCGTGGGGTGGAGAAACTGCGGAGATCGGGGAAGCCAAACCTGGACGTGGGGGTGCTGTGTGGGGGCCCCCGTGCCTTGTTTTGGGCCTGGAAAGCGTCCTGCAGCAAACTGGAAATCAAAACGGGGCCCGGAGAATGTGCACGCATGCGCGGGGGCGGGGCACATGCATGGGGGCGCTCACATTGCATTTTGGGGATTGGGGCACGCGCGCGCGCAGGCACGCTTTGGGAACTTGGCACCAAAAAGGTTAACCATCACTGCTTTAGGGCTCTGTTTCTTCTCCACACTTTTAATCTAACTTAACACCCTCTATTTTAGATTACATTTCCTATTTGTGTGAGGTTTGTTTGGTTAATTTTGTTTTGTGATAAGCTGCATATTCCAGTACTGGGGGAAAAAACTATGAAAATCCATTTATAATTAGTTTAATTCTATCGTTTATAAATGGTTGAGATAGCTGTACAGATGTTTCTAAAAAAAACTGTGTACACTTTGATTGTTGTATGTTTGGCTTACAAGTGTCAACAATTTTATAGCAAGCTTTCTAAACATAAGTATGTAAATTATATGGTAATCTGTCTGGTGACTACCAAATGTCTTTAATCCACAACATGTGCTTTGGAGCATGACTAAATAAGGATGGTTGTCAAATGAATCACTTTATTGATTATTCTCTGACAAACTGTTCACATTAGATTAGATTATGTCAAAGATTCCCAATCAAAAATAATCATGTAAAACTTCTTACAGTTTAAAATCATGCGCACTTCAGTTTTATTTGCAATTCTTTGTGTTTTGTTTATTAATTAAATTTATATTCAAGTTTCAAAAAAGGTCCACTTTTGAAATGAGTAACATTTCATGGGATGAGAGAAAGTGTGCAGTTTATATCAACATTATAGAAGTGCCAAGAAATTGTCCTATCTTCTTATGAGGACGTGTTGTTAAGTATTTGCACATTGTCTTTTATTTTTGGATTTTCTTTCATAAAGTTCAAAAAGAAAGAAAGAGAAGAAAGAATTGACATTGAGAATTAGAAGAACCAGTGCTTTACCTTACAGCAATCTTTCCTTTTTAATAATCCCTCAAAGAATTTCTCAAATTGCCTTCTCCCATGTAAATATTGCTGTTTCTATTTGTACAGAAAACATGTATGAGTTTTTTTTTCTAACCAATGATAGCAATTTTGGAAGCATGGTGAGTTTTCAGACATTTGTGTTTAAAAGAGATGTCCAATTTTTGCAGTCTCTTACTTTGGAAAAGAGTATTGTTCCCTTTTAACACAAGGCCATTAAACAATATCTACTTCAGCATCTCGTCTGATGAAATATAGGGAAATTGTTTTAAAAGACATGAACCCTGTCCTAAGAATGCTACTCACAGTGATGTAGAGAAATGACATAACTTTGGCATGCAAACTGCTCTCAAGCAACAGAATCAGCTATGACTTTGATCAGCAAGTTTAAACCTGTTTGTCTGATAAACAGTCAACTCACTGCATAGCACATAACACTAGTCATGTGTAAAACAGAGATCTACTTTTTCATGTTGAGGACAGAATCAACCACTCCAGAAGGTCACAGGAAATGGAACAGAAAGGAGTAAAAATAAGCTGGACATATACAAGGGCCTATTATGCATATATTCAAGAAGATATGATAGTAGGAAAGAGCAAATAAAGAAAAATCAAACAAAAAGGAGCTTCTCCCCCCCCCCCCCCCAAATCCCAGTATACAATATGGGCATTTTATTGCAGGAAGTTTATGAACATTTTGTAGCACCACTGGACTTCAACCAATTGTTGTAAGAGATTCCGTGACACAGTCTCTCTGAGTTTGACAAAACAGAATGGCCTAATCTCAACTCTAATTTCTGAGATTTATTTTTCATGGTAGACAGGATCAGGGGTGGGTTCCACTTACCTTCGCATTGCAACGTTTCGCGCACGCGCACTCGCTCCACTCACACGCGCGCACGTGTCCCCTTGTGCGATTTGGCTTCCGCGCATGCTCAGAAGCAGGAGTGAGCTCGAAACACAACTGAGGAGCTGATCAGCTGTGCTTCGGGCGAAGAAATAAAGGTCAGAATTCACCCGCGGGAAGGCGGGAGCTTTTTCAAGGCGCAGAAGGGGAAACATTTGCACAAAATAAAAAAAAAGATGGTGGCGCGCACGGACCGGCACCAACAGTGACGTTACTCATGGGTTGCTACTGGTTCGGGCGATCCGGTCCGAACCAGGAGGAACCCACCCCTGCACAGGATACTAGAGTTATCAAATCTTAGAAGGCTGAAAATTCATACACGTTTCCAGATTTATTTCATATTCCAATAAAATATTTAAATGTTGTGAAATACCATGGCATGCCGCTTGAAGAACAGAGCAGTGCTCCTGCTCTTGAAGAAGTTATCTCTTCCAATCTTCCATTTTGTAGGAGGATTTAGGAGAAGATGGCATCGTGACAGTTGCAGACACTCTTAGATCAAGCCACTTATCTGGATTCCTTTTACTCAGAATTAATATCTGAAGATGGGATGAAAACCATGTTAGTGGAAGACTTTTGGGAGGCAATGCAACCCCCTTGAATCAACTAGACCTCTTGATGGCATTTCATACTTTTGACAATGGTATCCCCCCTGGACTACTTGTGAGGGTTAGGAGTGTATGTCATTGATTTATTGTTGCTTCATTGCTTCCTGACTGGGCTGCTCCAAATAATAGTTACGGGACAGAAGCAGTCAAAGTATGTGTGGCATGTTCCCTGTAGTATTTAACACCTACATGAAATTATTGGGAGGTTTCAAATCCACTCTGGGCAGAGCTACAGTTGGAACAAAGGATTTTATTCCATATCTGGAGGATGTGACAATTTGCATGGGGGGGGGGAGTTAAAATTGAATCCTGGACAGAGATTTGTTTATGCGTAATCTGGCTTCCTTGCAACCACCTCTATATTGGATGTGGATGAAGTAATCATTCCCCAAAGAAACAAGTCCATGACTTGAGACTCCTCCTGGATCCACACCTTTTGCTTAATAAGCAAGTAGAGGCCATAGCTAGGGAGGCCTTTGCCAAACTTCAGCTGATGTGTCAGTTGCTGCCCTTTTTGGAGTGGGAAGCCCAAGCAAAGTAATTCATGTTCATATCACATCAAAGTCAAGATACTGCACGGGATTCCAAATAATGTGATTTCTTTAAAAGATTAAGGGAATGCAGTAGATGTAATATATCTTGATTTCAGTAAGGGGTTTGACAAATACCCTTTGGGTATTGTGATTATCAAGGTTTGAGTTGGAGGAATACCAATTAAGTGAATCTATGACAGCTCAAAAATCACACTTGATGAATGGTCCTTATCAAAATTAGAAAATGTATCAAGTGACTCACTAATGGTTCAGTCCTTGGGTCTCCTTTCTTCAATATTTCTATAAATGACCAAGAAGAAAGGAGGCAATGATTATCACATTTTCAGATGATGCATCTGAAAGTAACTAATATCCTAGAACAGTGATGGCGAACCTATGGCACGGGTGCCACAGGTGGCACGCAGAGCCATATCTGCCGGCACACGAGCCATTGCCTAGCTCAGCTCCAGCGCGCATGTGCGCTCTGGCCAGCTGGTTTTTGGCTCGCACGGGGGCTCTGGTGTAGGAATTAGATGCAAATCATTTCATGGTGCAAAAAATGTCTCACTGCCTACGCAGCGTTTATTGCTTTTATACCGATTACAAAGTAGCAAAAAGGCAAAATAGAGCAACAGAATTCTCATTGGTAAATTCTCCCACAATCATCTTCCTCTCTGCCAGTTCTTCCCTGCTAGCTTTTCAATAAGCGTCTATTGTTGTAGCCTAGATAAGATATACTGGCCAGAGAATGTATCTTTCTGGCCGTGTGAAATGAGTGATCTAATGCAGCCTTGAGGGGCCTGTTTAAGGTAGGGAGTTTTCTCACGCACACCCCTTACAGGTAGCCCTCATTCCTACATTCCACTCTTTTTTACTTTGTTTGACAATACCTTGTCATAAGACAGGTTAATAACCAGGAGAAGAATATCCCTGCAATTGTTTGTACAGGATATAAATCTGATCCCGAGGCTAAGTGGAAGAGGACTTGGGGCGAAAAGTTGCAATACGTATGATAAAAAAAGAAGGAAGACATTGAATAAAACAGCATACACCAAACAAAATAGCACAAATAATAACAAAATAACACAATACACTTCCCAACAAACCTGTGGGTAACCAAGTCCAAAAGCTTTCCCACCAAGATCCTAAAGTATCAATTTTTAAATCAGAGGCCAAATTGTTTAACACATTGAGCTGATGTTGGATAGCTTGTGACTCATCTGATAAATTGAAACAACATAATCCATCAAAACTTTCATAACCTAAATGTTGACGCAAAAGCAAATAATCAATAGCAGCATTTTTGCAAAATAGCCTTTCTCAAAGCTTGCATTTCATGGTTAATTGCTAAAATAGCTAAAGAAGTAGCATTAATTGTTTTTGGTAAATTTCACGCAACAGCATTAATATTAAGTTGAGCACGAGTAGCAAGTGCTGGCACACCCACTATAGACACAGCCAGTGCTACATATTCTGCTTTATTAAGTAAGGCTGTTTTAGAGTCACAAGTGTTATCTAGGGTGACTCCACGCCGAAAACGGCTTGAGTGAATCTGTTGTTTAGAAAGCAAAACAGGAATCAGCCGGCTAAGGCAACATTGTGTGTCACTAATGTTAGCAGGAATATAATTAAAAGTTTCTTGACCACATGTAAAAAATCATCCTTGCGGTAGCCACACATGGGCAAAATTAAAGGAAATATCCTCAAACATGGTACAGTTTAAATTAGGTGAGTTAATGCGAGAACAGTGAGGTTTTTTACTTGAAGATGTACAATCAACTATTTTTACACAGGTTATATTTGCCAAAAGGGGTACAAACAGGGATTAAACATATAAAAAGCAAATTTTCTATATCATACATTTCAGATAAACAAAAAGCATCATTTTGTGTGATGTTATTTTGTGTGATGTTAGCTAGCTGCATTCATTGGTTTTCTTCATATGTTGTTCAAGTGAATGTCTGAGTGTAATGACAGCTACTGTTGCCAAAAGGCAGTTGTTGACAATCAAACACAAACAAATGATGATTAAGGAATTTACAGTTAAAACCGCGAAAATGTCAGTGCATAAGTTCTTGGGAGTTTGTTCTGCTTGCTACTGTCTGCGCTTTGGCGGTCAAGTTCTTTACATCTCCCAATGTCACTGGATGACTGGCACGATAGGATCGGATTGGGTGTTGTGCCATCTGGAGAGTCATCTTTGCTATTTTTGGACCGGATTCAGGGACATCCAGAGACTGATGTCACGACATCCTTGGCTGGGTGGACGCAATGCACTGGAATCCACAAAGGTCCTGTAGGAGCAAGCACAGCAACATATCCTCGCCTCCACGTTAAGGGGGAGGCAGACTTTCTTTTTGTTAAAAGTGTCTCTGATAAGCGGTCACCTTTTGAATGGAAACATTCAATTGATTCAAGGAAAATACTTGAAATCCCTCCTTTTTTTATTTGTTTGTGGAGGCAGTCCTTGAAGGACCAATTAAGACATTCCACTATGGCTGGACCCGTGGAATTATAGGGGAGACCATGAGTAAAAACAATATTCCAGGTTGTACAAAATTGCAAAAAGGCTGATGAAAAGGCTGGCCCGTTATCAGTTTTTAAAGAAACGAGCTTGCCCAAGGCTGTGTTATTTCGATATTTAATTTAATCTTATAATTATCAAAATATACATCTGTGCTGACATATATTGAGCATACTAAATTGAAAATAAAAACTTGACTCTTTACTGGTAAACCCACAGTTTAAATTTAGTTATACTTACTGGTAGTTACAGATGTGGTTTTGTTAAGTTTGTCTGTTAAATCCTCTGAATAAGAGACTACAAATAATAATTATAAACATAAAGGTTTAATTCAAATATCACACTAAACCATACTAAGCATAGTATAGCATAAAAACCACTAATTAAGTTCATTCTAGCAATGCTATCCCAATTATGGAACCATGCCAATACAGTCAGTCAAATTGACATGCATTTGTTCCATTTTGTTTATATTTTCTGTCAGCTATAACTCCACATGAAGATGATAATATAAAATTGTACAAATCACATAACAAAAACAAACAAACAAACATTATAAAACTAGATGCTAATAAAAATAATCAGCTGTTTAAAATAACACTGTCCACTGATATTGTTGCATATCAATAAAAAAACACCACTTCTTCCTTTGGTCCCACTACTAGGTTTATCAAGGAAAAATAAATCGCTCCTGATACCCTTAATATTAACTTTCATCATTTAATACGCTTGCACTTCCTTTCTTTGGATCGGGCAGTCTTTCTTGAAATGTCCAGGCTGGCCACACCCAAAACATTTCTTAACTCTGTCCTCCCTGCCGTATCTTTTTTCCATTACCATCAATGCTCCTCCAAAGGTCAATTTTCTGCTTTCTTTTATTAACACTGAAAACATTCAATAAATCATTTAACAAACAAAAGTGCCATAGGATGGAGCACCATGGCTCCTAAATATTCAAAATTGGTGTGTCCCACACACAGACATAAAAAACAGCTTCAAAAAAAATCTGAATAAGGTATTCTGAGTTAATGCTTTAAAATATATTTGTGTCAAACTTTTGAATCAATGCTTTGCGTTTAATAAAATAAATCAAATATAAATTCCATTGAGATGGAAGCAATCTTCATGAAATAGGTTAAAACATTTACAAATTTAAGCAAAATCTTTCAAAATAATTTCTTTTATATAAATATATATATTTAAAGAAACATTTTAAACTTCAAAAATCTCCAAGAGAAATAAAATGAAATCAAAACAGTAAAAAGCAAAGCTAAATGAATAGGTTGCTGCCTCTCCTTTCTCAAACAGGCTCAGCAGAAAAGGGGGGTAGGAGGAAAAAAAATGTTTAAAATGAGCAGCCGGAGGGGGGGTGTCCTGTTTCTCTTGTTCTTTGACAAAAAAAATAGTTGAGTTTACAACCAGCGAAGACAATGTCCCCTGAGGGGATGCCCCAAAATATTGGGGACAGGATAAAACAATCTGCTTAGCTTAGTCAAGTAAAATGTGGCAAACTTGTGCCAATCCTCTAGCATTTTGGTGAAAAAAGAGTGATTAAAAAAATCTGAAAATGAAGTAGGTCAGCATAACTATTGCCTTCCGAAAGAGGGGGAGGGCAAAAAAGGGATGAGTGAAAACAAAGTATACATGCTTCCGATCTTGTAACAATTGCTGTAAAAAAACAAGGTCAGTAATTTGGAATCCATCCTGGGTGTGATGTAAGATCCTGGAAGATTAAAAATAAGTTGACATACATAATGAGAGTCAGAAACTAAAATAAAAGTTTGTTGAGAAAATTAAGATAGCAACAGACAATTGTGAAGATATTTTCCAGGTATCCTTGTAAGCAATTGCTCCTCTCATTCACCATCGGAGAAAACATTAATAGCTTGTGACAAGGGAAAAGAAAAAAGCAATAGGTGGACATAAAAGAAAAAGTCCTTATACAAACAAACAGATGATTGAAAGTCAGATTTAGAGAGAGGAAATATTCCAGTTCTATGATAAGCTCGTGTGCGTCCCAAAGTTATTATTTCAGCAATGGCCTAAATAAAAGGCAAAACATTTTAATGTGGGGAGGGGTAAATAAAACCATTCAACACACATTCAACACAACACTCTAAACTCTGTAGTAGAGTTCTGTAACTCTAATACAGCTAATACTCCCATAAACAATTTGCTAGTAAAAAAATATCAAAAAAAGTTAACTAACAATCTTTATAAAAAATACAATTCACAAATTGAGTGCTTCGTGGAAAGTGCTGCAAACAAAAATTCAATGAGATCTACAATGAAGGTTGTTTCTCTTTAATCAATAAAATCAAATGCAAATTAATCAAAGATAATTTTGAGTAAATTTTAACAAGGAAAAACCAAAACAAAATAGGATTGCAACATTTTATACAATCTACAATCCAAAAAAATTAAATCATTTTGTATTTCAAAAAGCTAATTAAATTGTATCTTTGAAACTCCAATTAAAATATCTGTGAAAAAAAGCTAATACTGCAGCAACATAAATCTAACTCAACATCAACATTCCTTGCAATAAAACTGTCTGAATTATTTGCTGTGGACACAAATGCAACCTTTTTCTAATCACGGAGGAAAAAAATAAAGGAAAAAGTATCCATCCCTTAAAACAAGGGTGCCAAACCCATACAATTGATCAAGAATGAAACCCGCCCCCAAATGAAAGGCACACACAGCACATTGGTGTTTAAATTTGCTGTTCCACAAAGTAGTTTTCCAATCTTCAGGTACTAAAATATGATTTCTCCTAAGTTCTGTTAAAGTTGCATATGGCAAAGGTTGAAATTCTATTTGAGCTCCATTCTGATCTTTCGTGGCATTCACTGGAAAAATAGAAAGCATGTGAGGAATTTTTTCTATATTCTCTCCCCTTTTTTCTTGCCTTATGGGGGTGTACAATGACTTTGGAGAAGCAAAAGAATTAGTCTCTCCAGCAGGAGCTGAAGGTTCAATTAAAGATGATGATTTAGGGGTGAGAATTTTTATCTGATTGTAACCAGATGGGGGGCTAGTTGTTAATTGAGTTAATTGTTGTCCTGCCAAAGCAGCAAAGCCAAATTGTTCCACAGCTTGACGGCACTGAGACCATTGATGTAATTGATGTCCTGGAGCCCGGGGTTCAAGATGTAAAGTATGCCCTATATTTATCCAGTCCCTTAAACGGAGTGACCCGCACTCCGGAGACCAGGGACATTTTTCCCTATCTTCAAAACCAGCTTCCTTATCTTCTGCCCCAGGCTCTATCATGCCTGATTTAAAGGGAATCGGAGTTCCTGTATGCTCTTGCTGGTTTTGAGATATTTTGCAACCCATACTTACCAGTGGGGGTCCTGAAGCTGATGCTGAAGGACGAGGGGTCCCGGAGGACGTAGGTGCATCTAGGGGTCTGTTCCAGACGATGGTAAGTACGTTGGCTGTTGCTCCCCCGGAGGGTGAAAGGGCCCCACGTTCGGGCGCCAGATGTAGGAATTAGATGCAAATCATTTCATGGTGCAAAAAATGTCTCACTGCCTACGCAGCGTTTATTGCTTTTATACCGATTACAAAGTAGCAAAAAGGCAAAATAGAGGAACAGAATTCTCATTGGTAAATTCTCCCACAATCATCTTCCTCTCTGCTAGTTCTTCCCTGCTAGCTTTTCAATAAGCGTCTATTGTTGTAGCCTAGATAAGATATACTGGCCAGAGAATGTATCTTTCTGGCCGTGTGAAATGAGTGATCTAATGCAGCCTTGAGGGGCCTGTTTAAGGTAGGGAGTTTTCTCACGCACACCCCTTACAGGTAGCCCTCATTCCTACACTCTGGGAGGGCGTTTTCGGCTTCCGGAGGGCCTCCGGGGGGACTGGGAAGGGTGTTTTTGCCCTCCCCAGGCTCCAGGGAAGCCTCTGGAACCTGGGGAGGATGAAAAATGGGCCTACCAGGCCCACCAGAAGTTGGGAAACGGCCATTTCTGGCCTCCAGAGAGCCTCCAGGGGAGCGGGGGAGGCCGTTTTCGCCCTCCCCAGGCATTGAATTATGGGTGTGGGCACTCGCACATGCGCGATAGCACGCGTGCATGCACTTTCGGCACCCGAGGGAAAAAAGGTTCGCCATCACTGTCCTAGAAGATCAAAAGAATATTCAAAATCATCTTGACAGGATAGAGAAAAAACAATGAAATTTAACAGAAACAAGCATAGGGAATATTATCCTTTGTATTGGTACTTCTGATAAAAATCTTAGAAAATGATGCATAATAATAAAAGATTATTGACTGTGATCTGGTTGAAAAAAAATTAAATGTAATTTTAGACTTTGTTAATAGAAGCATAGTTTCCGAATCATAGCAAGTTGTTTTTCTCTTTGGTCACACCATGCCTTGAATACTGGTAATGGGAAACATCCTTTAAGAAAGATTTAGACAAACTGGAACCAGTTTGAAGAATTGCAAATGGGATGATCTTGAAAGAAGTTCAGGGAACAAGCAACTATGAGGAAACATTGAGAGTTGATAGAGGGATCTGGTTCCGTTGTTTAAAAAGCTGAAAGAATGTCACACATAAGGATGGAATGCATTTCTATGTCCACTACAGTTGTTTATTAGAAAGTATCTTCTGTTGGTCTGGTTTCAAAGATAAGAAAGATTGAGAAAGAAGTTTAAGGACTTTGAAAACAGATAGCACACCTATTTTGCAGAGCGAATAGATACCAATCACCTATGCAGCATGCCAAAGATAATGTAAATATGCATCATGGACAATTAAGTTACTGGTGACAAAAGACATGTTGTCTTTTCTGTTTCTCCCAAGAGCTGTTCTGGCTTCTGTTCACCTTCTCAATCTCACTGCCAATCTCTTCACAGATAGGCTGCTGCAACCATGGGTACAGACAAGGTTCCATCTGCATGTCTGTCGGCTTCTTGTCATTTGAGGAAACATCCTGATCTAATGTAGCCATGGTTCTAAAATCAAATCCTGCTTTGTTTTCCCGACCTACTTGCCGGAAAAATACATTCTAAAAGCTCATATTTTTTTGTATGTGTCACTTTGACTGGTTCTGTTTAAAGTATTGCCCAATTGTGGACTTTCTTTTCACATTAGATCAATTTGGGCAAGATTGCTTTTAAGGTGCAATGCACTGAAAAGTTCCTCATCAGCATTATAAAGCATGCAATAGTAAGCGCCCTTCCCTTAGACATTTTGCCCAGAGCAGTTTGGGCTTACTCATACACAGGGTTTGGTCCCATTAGGAGATCTCGGTTTGCTTTCATGTTCTTCTCCTATAGCCCTCTACAGCAGACTGTTGTTAGCTGTATAATGATTCAGATGAAGAACTTTCAGAAGTGAACTGTTCTTGATTTCCATTAAAAATTGACTTGCCCAAGACATACTTAAAATTATACTAAAATGTCAGATACAAGTTGTAGCTTTTTTCTTTTTAATGCAAATAGCATGAGGGAAAATCTACACTGGAATAGATGCGGGGGGGGGGGGGGAGTTAAGATATTCCTTGACTTACAACCATTCATTTAGTGACCATTCAATGACACTGAAAAAAAGTGACTTATGACCATTTTTCACACTTTATTTATTATTTATTTTTATTTTATTTTGGTTTTCTTATATGCCGCCCAACTCCCGAGGGACTCAGGGCGGCGTACAGCAAGAAAAATACAAGATACTTATAACCATTGCACCTATAACCCACAGTCACGTGATCAAAATTTGGACACTTGGCAACCAGTTCATATTTATGACCGTTGCAATGTCCCTGAGTCATGTGATCACCTCTTTTGACCTTTTCACAAAACAAAGTCGATGGGGAAGCCAAATTCGCTTAACAACTGCAGTGATTCACTTAACAAACTTGGCAAGAAAGGTCGTAAAATGGGATGAAAACTCATTTAACAACTCTCTCACTTAGCAACAGAAATTTTGGGCTGAATTATGGTGGTAAGTCGAGGATTATCTGTATTTCTTCTACTAATGCAGTCTGAAGGAAAATCTCATTTCTGAAGCTGATAGATCTTTGTAAGAAAAGGGAGATTTGAACCCAGAAAAGTTGCAATTGATACAATGTTTCCTAACATCACTTATCCATATACTTGTGCCAGGCAGAGAATGATGGAACACACATGTACTGTGATGGTAACTGGTTCCTTTCTGGGAGATTGCTTTAGTCTGTTTTCAGGCCTTGCAGCCACTTTGCACTGGTGTTATGTGTTCTCTTTCTCCCATGTGTTCTTCCAGTACTGTTCAATTTCTGCTGTTGGTGATATTTCTGCTATTACTGTCTTATTGTACTTTGGATGGTTGTTTTTTTTAGAGGCCAGGCCAATTATCTTCTTAACCTCTGTTTCTATAGGGTATCACCTTAGCCTGGTAGCCAGTTCTGTGAGCCTTTGTTTAACAGTCTAGGAGGGCTTCAGATGGAGTCAGGCCTTTATATATATATATATATATATTAGTAGCAATGGCACTAGCAATAGTACTTAGGCTTATATACTGCTTCATAGTGTTTTGCAGCCCACTCTAAGTGGTTTCCAGAGTCAGCATATTGCCCCCAACAATCTGGGTCCTCATTTTACTGACCTCGGAAGGGTGGAAGGCTGAGTCAAACTTGAACTGGTCAGAATCAAACTGGCTGAGACAGAGTCAGCCTGAAATAATGCAGTCTAACCACTGCGCCACCACAGGTCTTCAGTAGCCAAGTCTTATTTTTAATTTTCACACCCTTATGTAATTCCACCAGCTTACTAACCTCTTTAAGTTTCCTTGATAATAGCCTCTAATTTCATTTTCCAGAAGTGGGGGGTACATACTGATATACTACTGTTCTTGATCATATAGCCAAGCATTTTCAGGGCTAGAGCAGCTGTAACATATATGTTCATTGGTTTGAGTTATGGTGTTTATAGGGATTGTTGCGAAGGCTCTATTGGCATCTTCTAGCATACAATCTGATGATATTTGTCCACTGAGCTTGGTAATTGGTCTCGAGGTAGCTAGTTTATCCATGATCTTATACCTCACATCAGCTGCTGGGCTCTGTAATGGAGGAGGTGGCAGAGACATTCCATCCTCAGGTGTTGGCTGCACATCCAGTTGTTTTTCTGGGTCTTCTTGAGTGCAGAATGTAATATGTAATTGGTCTATCTCAAGTTGTGAGAGAACCTTCCTCTTCACTATGTTGAAGTGTTGGGTAACTAGCTGTTTCTCAGTCAGTGTGAATGTAGTTCTTCTGTCCATCCATAGTTCCCTCATAAGTTTCATATATCCCCTCTCACTAGGTATACTGTTGTAGTAGCATTCCATCAATTCTAGCTTCTCTCGTCTCATTCATGTATGATTTGTTCCAGTAGCTTACTTATCATCAGATTGTTCTGATTGCCCAACATTTGATGTGGACCTTGTTAATGGTAAGTATCAGCCACAATTTGAACTTAATCTCCATGACAAAGGTACATTGTTACACCATGTTATCCAACCAGTAATTGCTATACCAGTAATTGCTATACACAGACATACAAACAAGCATAAAAATATAATACCAGTAACAGTAATAATAAAAGCAGTAAGTGCCTTGGGTGCAATCCCAAAACATCTGGAGGACCATTTGAACACCATTAACTTCAACAAAATCACCATCAATCAATTGCAAAAGGTGGTTTTATTTGGAACAGCTTACATCCTGCCATGATCCCTCCTGTGATACCTTTAGCACCATCAAAAAAATTTTTGGGCTTGTGTTGCTTATTATTTTATCTGAAGTTTCTGCCTGACCAAGTCTTTCTTAATGGATTACCAAATCTGCATTTCTATAAACTGGCCTCCTCAGTTGCTGCTTGGGGCAGGGAAACTGAGGCTAGTTTCTGCCTTGCTTAAGGTTTTTTTTTTCATTTCTCCTTTAGGGGAAATAGTCTATCCTGCCTTTTTAATATTCCCCCAAATATTTCATTTGGGGGGGGGGCTGAAATGGTCTGAAATAGTTTTGTTTCACAAATAGCAGTTTGCGTATTATATGTGGTTTAATGTTCTTCCCATATCTATTCCAATTTCTCTTCATCCATTGCCATTCAGGATGTAAGTTCCATTTCTGCATACTGTAATGTACACAACCCACATGTGTTGCAGTCGCACACAAAATACTTTGTTTGATTTTGGCTTAGTGGTCCTCTAAACTCAGAGGACCATTATGGATTTTAAGGGCTTTAAAAGGGTCTAAAGTTTATGCCTTAATTTGTGGAAATCCCTTTACTTTTACAGGGGTCTTACAATTTACTCTGAAACAAAGTCATGAAAGATAATTCCAGTGAACTCCTTGTACTTATTTTTCCAAATACATATATTCAGCAGCCTTCCCAACCAGCCTATTATCCAGAATGGGGATAAAGACAGTTGTAGTCCATTCCAATTCAAGGGCAACGAGTGAGATGCTGTAGAACTGTGTGTGTATACATGCTTTTTCTTTCGAGACGAGCGATGCTCGGTTCCTCCGTGCAGAAAAGGCATCAGTGCGGGAGGTGGGGCGTTAGGGAAAGTTCAAGTATTAACCCAAATGCACAAGGATGGAAAAGTGAGCATCTGGATTAGAAATAAAGCGACTATGCCTGGCACGATGGATAAGATGGCTTGACCGAAGTTATTATAGAGTATCGTGATGATTGCTGGTTGATTCCATGGCGCGTAAATAAAGACCCCAAAACTCCCATTTTAAAATGACTGAACTTCTGAACTTCCATGCTTGCAAATATCGCGCACTTTATGAGAAATCGAAAGGAATGTTACAGGCAGATATGTTTTTGGGAAGCTTAACCAACTGGAAACGCTATCTTTAAATAGAAAATCCATGCTCTTACGAAACATGATGGAAATTTACTTCCGGAGCATGTCCTTTTCTCTTTTCTTTTTTTTAAAATGGTTTCAGAGGCATCCACTTGCAGCCATCTGCCCTTTCTAAAGATGATGGAATGGCCCCAGCCCGTCCCTGGAGCTCTTTGTAAAATACTGTATGGGTTTAGTGCCTTGCCCTTATCCAAGATGGCAACTCTTCCGTTCCCATTTTTATTTATTTTTTGGTCCGTCCCGGAGGGGCGGAGCCGACCTCGAAGCACGCCCTCCGGCCCTCCTGCTTATTGATGCGCGCGGAGCCGAGGGTGTGTCTGCGTGTGTCATGCGCGCGCGCCGAATGCTCGCGCCCCGGCCGTGGCTGCCTCCGGCACGCGCCCAACGACAGAGGGAGGAGCGAGCGAGCGAGCGAGAGACGCGGCAAGAACCGCCTCGCGCACCCTACGGGCCAAAGACGGGCCCGCAGACAGACGCGGAATTCTCAGGCTCTGAGGCGGCAAAGAGCGTGATGGCGGCGACGGCAACGACGGCAACGCTGAAATGGGAAGCGACTCCGTGCTCCACCGGGTCTTCCTCTCTTCCCGCGGTGACCGAGAGCCTAGCGGCGACGACAGCAGTCCCCTGGCTAGGAGTAGCGCTGCGGTTATTGGTCGCGCTGCTTCTCAACGCGGCCCGGGCCGACAAAGAAGGTGAGGAAGAAGCTGCCGATGGATATACCTCCTTCGGGGGCGTTTATTAACCGAAGCATCGTCCGGTATGGCCGGGGGGGGGGGAATCCGAGGGACGCGGGCGATGCCTTCAGAGTCTCTCTCCCTCCTCCTTCCCCAGGTGGTTAAACATCCAGGATTTCAGCGGGTTTCTTCCTTTTTATTGTCTTGCCGTCCCTCTTGTTGGATGGTCCTGTGCAGTTATTATCTGCGGGTCCTCCCCAATGATCTCCGTAACGTCGCGTCAGTGTTGTTAGCGGGAATACAACAATACTGTTTCTACGCCCCATCCCCTCCCAAAGTTTCTGCATCTTGGGTGCCGTTCCCTAAACCGCTTGCCCTCTGCTTTTCACCCTTCTCGAAGGCCCCTTACGATTTCTTCTCGGAAATCATTTACTTCGTTTTCTTCTTCTTCCTTGGTGCTGTAGTTCTCTCTCGTCTCCTCCCAGCCGGGCTGCCAACTCACTGCCCGGCCCTGTTAGTTGCTCCACCCGGCTTGGGACCTGCCTCCCCTGGGCTTGACTTTCCCTACTTTTATGTAGCCGGGCCGTAGTAACTGAAGCTGTGCTTGTTTGGTAATAAATATGAAGTTGCTGTTTTTTATTCTCTCATGTTTTATACCGGCGATGGGAATGGAAGACGAATTGCTCTTAGCCTCTCGACTAAATTCTAAAAGCTGAAACAGTTACTGCACCATTTACAGCCAACGTTAGACTTGGCTTGCTTGTTTAAAATTACTCTAAATTATTTCTTCAGGCCACCCTAAGATTTCTTTACCTCATTGGCTAGCTCTCCTTCCTGTCCCCCCCCCATCGAGATATTTGTGAAAGTATAAATAGTGTAATACTCACTACCTTTGCTGCTTGGTTTATGATGGGTGGGAGTGATACCTGGTTATTATAATAAAGCATGTATTCAGGTTGTGAAGAAATTTCTAAACTAGAGGGTATAGAAAGAGTCTTATCATATACACTTGGTCTTGGCTTTAGTGGTTGATACCAATCCAAGAGGAACATGAAATGAGGGAAATGTCCCCTCAAGCTTCCATTCCATAAGCATATATTAACATGTTTGGACATTTGTAAGTTGGAACTTCTAATTTGTTTTAATGCTTATATTTTGCAGCTGCTTATGTATAAAATATAAATTATTATTTAAGGCTTTATCACAACTCTTCCTGAGTTTTGGCCCTGTTATCAGTGGGTTGTTTGCCAGCTGATTTTTGCAGCAACCAGAGAAATGGCTTTAAACCAGGTGTTTTAGCCACAGAAAGTAAATCATAGCCGATATTCTTGGAGAAGGAGCATATCAAACAAATTGCTACATGTGAGCATTTTTTAAATCTATTTGATAACAATGTTTAATCGCATTATGAAGATGAATCAAGATAAAATATTTAAAAATCTATTTAGTAGTCTATATTTTAAATCTATTGAGTAGTCTAAATTTTAACTTAGGGAAACTTTGATTAAGGAACTATAACTTGTATTGACCACTGATTAAAAATTGTCAGAAAAATAAAATGTCAATTATATTTCTACTTTCTGATTCTATAGCTGATTTTTCAGAATGGTTCTTGTCTTGTGAATGGCTTGTGTAAATTCTGTTTGAATAAGTTGCTGCTTCATTCTGTCTTAATAATGTGCCCTCACGCTGCCTTCATGCGTTGCCTGGAACTTGCAAAGTCAGCAGTTAGCTCATAGTTAATTTCCTTCCTTCTGCCTTCTGATTTTATTTATTTGTTTGTTTGTTTATGTATGTATGTATGTATGTATGTATGTAAAGCATTTAAATTGGCGCCCAATTCAAATATGAAATTTTGGGATGCATACAATAAATAAACTAAAACATAAAATATAAAATAATATATACAATCAGATATAAACAATTGGCAGCCAGGAACTCGGATTTATTGGATTTATTGCCTTTTTTAAAAAAAGAGCTCTAATCATTCGTACCCAAATGCTCAAGAAAAGACCAGGTTTTCACTGCCTTTGTAAAGGCCTAAAGACCTGGGGCCCACCATAGGGTTGAATGGAAATAACTCTAGAGGGCAGGCACTGCCCTGGAAATGGTATCCCCCTTTGGTCTCATCAGATGACATTATTTTAGGAATGTGCCTACCCCAAAGTGTGCCTACCATATGGGAGCATTTGGAATGGGTAGATGCCATTGGGAGAAAGTGGTGCTGCAAATATCAGGCCCTATGCCACATAGAGTCTTATGGGTGATAACCAGCTTCTTAAATCCCACTCAGAAGCCTATAGGAAGCTTATATTTTTAATTAATTGTAGCTTCTGGATAGTTTTCTGGGCAATCCTATATAGAGCTTATTGCAGCAGACCAATGAGGAGATGACTAAGGTATGAGTGACTGCAAGTGGAACTTTGGCATGTTGGTGTACAAGATGAGGTTATGAAAATGTCTCTAGTAGTTTATAGTAGTTTCCAGGTATATTTAAAATTGATACTTTATTGTATCAAAAGCTGCCATATCATTGTTCAGAAGTCTTGACATGATACTTGATATTTCATAGCTACTGAGAACAAATATTTCTACTTCTGCATATCCATTTGAATAGGTCTATGCTTCCAGTATCTTCTGATATGGAAGCAAGCTTTTTGTTTAAGATATTTTGGATCCTCTACTCTGCATTCTTTAATGAAATTTATAAGGCATTTCCATCAGTTGGCTTATTTTTTTTTTAAGGGTACAGAAGATATTCTTATGCTGGTACACTTTTTCAAGCTATCTGACTTTAACTGGATTGTTTGCTTATCAGAATCTATTTTGGTCTTGTGACTTGACAATTCATTACTTTTAATTTTGAGTTGTAATGTCTGCTATTGATAAATGTATAGGCAATTAGGCAATTACTTGAACGGTGATTTAGATTTTTAAATCAAATTTTAAATACAAGTTTTGGTAAAAAGGGAAAAACATATTTAAAATTATATATCTTGAATTTGAATTTTTTTAATTTAGAGGTAAAGGATTCCCTGTCCAGTCATGTCTGACTCTAAGGTGTGGTGCTCATCTCCGTTACTTGGCCGAGGGAGCCCAGCATTGTCTGAAGACATTTTCTGCGGTCATGTGACCAGCATGGCTATACGTCAAAGTTACATGGAATGCTGTTATTGAAGTGATGCCCATTAATCTACTCGTGTTTGCATGCTTTCGAACTGCTAGGTGGACAGGAGCTGGTGCAGGAATGAGAGCTCATCCCATTGCGTGGCGCTCGGGTCTCAAATCCAGGCTGTCAGTTTTTCAGCTGAAAAGCTCAGCGTCTTTAACTGGTGAGCCATTGCGCCCCCTTCTTTTAATGTGGATAGACAAATTGAAAGGTATACTGGTATTGCCTGTGACCTGACAAGAGATGCAGCACAAAGCAACTCACTATACCTCTGAAAATGTCAGCCACAGCTGGTGGCAAGACATTAGGACAAAAGAAAACTAGATCACAGCTATACAGCCTGAAAGCTCATCACTGTTTCAAACTAAAACATACTTTGGAAATTGTGTTTAACTTTATTGATTAAACTGCTAACAACATTAAGATAATAGTGGCAGGATGGACATTTATCTGCTTTGTCTGAGTAACAGGTTGTATTGCACTTGGAGGGGAGAAACCTGATTCAGTGATACATGTGTTGGTAACCTCAAGGCTAGACTACTGCAATGTATATTTCATGGAACAATTTTCAAAGATGGCCCAAAAATTGCAGTTGGTCCAGAATGCAGTGATAGAAGGCAAGTGTCATTTCTTGGAGATGCCATATTGCTCCTATGTTGGAAGAATTCACTACTATTACTATCGTAGTTGCCTATACCCAGTTTCTTTAACTGTTCCTCAAATGATTTAGTTTCCAGTCCCCTGATAATCTTGGAGGCCATCTGAAAAGCTCTGATTTATTGATTCTTTTTTTAGATGTCTATGCCCAGAATGGAATACTATCTTGCCCTCATTTTGGGCAATGTCAAAATCCTAGGGCCGTGATGGCAAACCTATGGCACGTGTGCCACAAGTGGCACGTGGAGCCATATCAGTGGGCACGCGAGCTCAGGTCTGGCACACATGTGCGCGCCGGCCAGCTGATTTTCGGGCCTTCTGGGCCGACTGGGAGTCGGGAAACAGCCTGTTTTCAGCCTCTGGAGCGGGTGGGGAAGACCCGTTTTTTGCTCTCCCCAAGCGTCAATCTTTCTAGGAGCCTGGGGAGGGCGAAAATGGCCTCCCCCCTCCGGAGGTCCTCCGGAGGCAGGAAACGTTCCATTTGCTGACTTCCGGTTGAACCGGAAGTTCCATTTTTTTTGCTCTCCCCAAGCTTCAAAGCCTTTCTAGGAGCCTGGGGAGGGCGAAAACGGCCTTCCCACCACTCTGGAGGCCAGAAGTTGGGAAACAGGCCATTTCTGGCCTCTGGAGGGCCTCCGGGGGGGGGTAAGGCCGTTTTCGCCCTCCCCAGGCTCTTAGAAAGGCTCTGAAGCCTGGGGAGAGCAAAAAAATGGAACTTCCAGTTCAACCGGAAGTCGGCAAACAGAACGTTTCCAGCCTCTGGAGGAGCTCCATGGAGGTGGGGAAGGCCGTTTTCGCCCTCCCCAGGCTCCTAGAAAGGCTCTCCCCAAGAAAAGCTTGGGGAGAGCAAAAAAACGGACCTTCCAGTTCAACCGGAACTTGGCAAATGGGCCATTTTCTGCCTTCGGGGGGGAGGGGGCGTTTTTGCTCGCCCTAGGCTCCTAGAAAGGCTCTGAAGCCTGGGGAGAGCGAAAAACGGGCATGCCATCATGTGCCGGGAGCGGGGGGCACATGGAATTATGGGTATGGGCACGCACGCCCCCCCTTTTGGCACGCGAACCAAAAAAGGTTCGCCATCACTGTCCTAGGGTTTCACAAGACCCTTCTCAGATTTCTTGGAATGATAGTGTTAACTCAATTTTCTTCATTATAGCTTTAACATTTAATAAGTGGTCCAGGATTTTTTTTAAAAAAATAACAGATTTTAAAAGTTTGAAAAACACTGTTAGTGGGTGGGTGAAGAGAGGAAATACTTTAATTTGGATTCCTGAACTGAAGAGCTAGGTGAGCTCCTGAATGATCACTTCTAATTATTAAGATTCTATTAATTTATCCCTGTGGTTCACTCTCAGGCTTACCATAATTTAACTCATGATACAGATTCAGATGTCATTCTGGATATAATTGTATTTTAAACTGTGATTATGAAACTGAATCCAGATTAGGTTAGAATTCCAGTTTAGATTGCATGTTAATTTGTTTGTTTCCTCTTTCCTCTTTTATCCTTTCAACAATACTGCTCATTCAGCATAAGTACTTGATGATTGTGTATAGTTTTGTAGTTGATCTTCCTTATCAAACTCTTAATGTTTTATTGCCATTACTGGGTATGGTATTACAGTATAACTACTGTTTCTTTTATAACTGGTCTAGTAGTAGAATAGAAACCAGGTGACTCTGATTTCTAGTCCTGCCTTAGGCATGAAAGCCAGCTGAGTGACTTTGGGCCAGTCATTCTCTCTCAGTCCAACCCACCTTACAGGGGGTTGTGGGGAAATAGGAAGAGAAAGGAGTATTTGGTATGCTCCACGATTTATATCCCACTTTGTTTACAAAAATACTAAAGGTTAGATATAAATAAATCAAAATTATTTTGTTATACATCCCTGCAATTAACTTCTGGCTCCTTTTAAAGCACTATTAAAAATGTAAATCATATCCAAATTTTGTCTCTTAAACAATTGTTTTTAAATTGTAGATGAAATAATATACAATATTGTTTTTAATTTTATCAAAGTATTTTAATACAAAACCTATTTTACTCATGCATAAACATTGATATAATTGTTTTTTAAAATCCATTTCTCTATGAATTGTTAATAAGATAACAGAAAAATGGGAAAACTGATATGTCCATGCTAATTTACAGAAGGAAGAAATATAGCAAAAACAATGTAATGCAATTACTGTAGATTCTTCATCTTATCCCAGTACCTTCATGTGTTTCTTTAATTGTTATTTAACAGCTGAGAATTGGCTCATAGATATATTCAAATATCTTTTGGTTGGTTGAGGCAATTATTCTCTTTGGATAAGTGTTTAAAGTCCACCTGTCCCCCAATCCTAACATTTCTTGCCATTCTTCAGCTCTAAAATATTCTTAATATGTTAGTCCTCCTTATGCACAGTTTTCCCAAACAACAGTATTTCATCACTATGGCCCCTCTTTCAATAATGGTTTATAGCAAGGGTGTCAAACTCACGGCATCACCGCAGCATCATGTGAAGTATCTGGACTTTTTCCTAAACCAGGCGGGGACAGGGCCAGCACGTGACGCATCAGGCCCATGGGCTGCGAGTTTGACACCCCTGGTTTATAGGATTTCTTTTTCTACAGTACAAAATAAAGAATTAATGATGAGCAACAGAATAAGATACTGGCACTAGCAACAGGGCGTTAAGACATGAATAGTTGTTATTTTAAGGATAGTTTGGTAGAACTTGAATGGATGATGGTTTGGGCAGGTCTTTTAAGACAAGCTGATCTGCTTAAACAGCAAATGGAAGCCATGGCCTACTTTAACTAAAATGCCTTGATGACAGTAACTCATGCTCTAATCAGCACTTGGTTGGATTGTTATAACATGCTCAAAGGGGCTACCTTTGGAGATACTGAGGATTGTAGCTGGTATAAAATGCAGTGACTAGATTGCTAACTAGATAAGCTGGACAGGCAGGAATAATACCTATTTTGAAATTGTTGCATTAGTTGCCAGTAGTTTCTAGGCTTAAAATAAAGTGCAGGTTATTACCTTCAAAGGCATTTCTGATGCAGCATCAGGATATATCAGGAAATGCCTTGGCAGAATTGAACATACTCTCTGATCCAGTCATTAAGAGAGGATATATTGAAGGTCCCTCCTCTATATAATATGCATGAACAGGTGCAAGCCTTCTCAGTGGCATCCCCCATTTTATGGAATACCCTTTTCCCAGTAGAACACAAAATCCCAAATCTGCTGGCATTTCTTAAACAAGAAAAGTAATTGGTTTGAGCATTTGTTCAGCCTTTAGATTAAAGGATTTATGAAGTTTACTGATGGGTTTCTAGTATTTTTTTTATTGTCATGCATACCGTATTTTTCAGTGTATAAGACGCACTTCCCCCCAAAAAAGTGAGTGGAAATGTCTGTGCGTCTTATAGAGCGAATGTTGCTGAAGCCCTGCCCACCCGCTGGCCCCCACCCTTCGGCCTCTGCCTCCCAGCAATTTGCCTCCTTGCAGCAAACAGCCTGGTCAGCTTCAAGACAGCCTGATTTAGCACGAGCAGCTGATTGACGGTTGGATCAACCTCCTGGAATACCACTGATCAGCTGTTCCAGGCTGCAAGGATCACCACCACTCATTGTCGCCGCCTCCGCACCATTCATTTTTGTCCTCCGTGCACCCCATTTTTGGCCTCCGTGCATCCCATTTTCAGCCCATTCCAAGCAGCGGTGATAGGTGGCAGTGGCGATGGGCGGCGGCGATCCCCGCAGCCTGGAACAGCTGGGAGGCCAATCCAACCGCCAATCAGCTGCTTATGCTAAATCAGGTTGTGCTGAAGCTGACCAGGCTGTTTGCTGCAAGGAGGCAAATTGCTGGGAGGCAGAGGCAGATTTTTTTTTCTTGTTTTCCTCCCCAAAAGCTAGGTGTGTCTTATAGTCCGGAGCATCTTATAGTCCAAAAATACAATAATTTACTACTTAATTAAATTTGTGACACTCATCTCGTAAGAGATGACTCTGGGCAGCTTATAAACATTAAAACTAGTACACATTAAAATAATAAAACAAAAAACAATAAATAATACCAGTAAAAGATGGAGAGAAGGGGAACACAAAGGATACATGAAGAGGTGGCAGAGAAGTCTCTTTTCCTGAAAAGTGGAAAATTCTTGACTGATGGGGTCCGCAGCATGCTCCCTCTACTGACACTGGTTGGCCAATCCCAATGAGGTGAGATGGTTCTTCAGCTAACCTGGTCCCATGCCTTGAATTGTAGCCGGAAACAAATAGTAGCCAATGCAACTTGCAGAACAGTGGTGTAACATGGGCCAACCTAGGAGTCCCAAGAACTGCCTATGTTGCTGCATTCTGCACTAGTTGTAGCTTCTGAATCCTGAATCCTGACAGGAAGGGGTCCAAATAATCAGTTTCTTCCTCTGAAACTGCCAAGCAACCATCTTCTCTATCATCTTCCTTAAAACGGGAAGGTTGGAAACTAGACAAAAATTGTCCAGGCAAGTGAAGAGCTGGGGTTTTCCAGGAGGGGACAAACCAGGGCCTCCTTAAAAAACTGCAGGAATGTCCCTTCCGGCAGTGAAGAATTAATCAATTTCACCAACGAGGGATAAAGATCTAATTGACAGGTAGTCAACAGATCAAACTGTTCCCATATAAGGCCTATCTCCAAGTATATCACATGTAGGAGCGTCACACATAGATTCCAACTGGGAATGAATCTGAAAACTCTGTCAGGTGTTGAAGAAATTCCTCTGTGCAACCCTGAAGATGATCATCTGAGCCCCCCTGTCCCAGGAGGGACTAGGAGATCCTGAACAGGGCTTCCGGGCAACATTCTGTGGATGCAATAAGGGTGGAGAAATAATGATGTCTTGCCACTCTTACCGCAACAAGATAGCCCTTAATGGCAGCTCTAAGTCATTTCCAGTGGTGCTCTATCTAGGTGTCTCTTAATCCTTTTCAAGACCCACAGCTCCTCTGTGAACCATAAGGTGGGGTGCGTGTGAATAGTCAAGAGAGGTCGCACAGGCGCAATCCTGTTCAAAGCTCAGATGCCCTTTGATTCCAGGACTTTATCAGAGCTTTGGCAGGACTGTGCAGTGAAGCCCCTGGGATATCCCCCAGTCCACCCTGGAACCCATTCAGGTTCATCAGTTGCTGGGGACAGACCACTCATATCGGTCTAGGAAGGAGGCAGCAGAAGGGAATCGCAGGGACATCAAGGTATGACAAGGGAGAAACCAACAGGTTTCCCACACACCCCAGCTTATGTTGCCAGTGCTCCGATATGAAAATTGTATTTGGCGTGTGGCCACTATCCTGAATCGGACCTGAGATGATCTGAGATAGGCCTTGCCTATGATAGTCATGCTGCCAGGATAGTCATGAACACCTGGGCCACTTCCGAGGCCAAACCCAGAAATGGCAGTTTGTCTCCCAGAACCATAAGCTGGTTACAATAGTTTCATTTTTGTTTTGCCTTTGTTGTACTGTACCCACAATTGGTCAGAATTGGGTAAATATTGTAAAATAAATAGGTTACAAAGTTCACTTGAATGAAATTTTTGTTTCTTTTCCTTACAGCTTTTATCCAATCAGATAGCATAATAGAAGTCTTACGCTTTGATGAAGGAGGCTTATTACAGGTAAATATTTACTGTTGAATAGAATTATATAGTAACATTTCTTCAAATAACTTGCTTTACGAGTTGCATTATTTTCTTTAATAAAGAAAAAATAATGGTGGAACAACTGGTCAGACTTGATTTCCTTTTCAAATTGTCTCTTGCAAGTCCGCTGTGTTATTTTGCCAATAATCATATTTCACCAAGTGTCTTTTTTGATGCCGAGATAACATTTTAAGTGACTAGCTGGATTTTTGGCACAAGGATTTTTTGGGTGAACTCCCCAATTCCAGAATGATTTTATGAAATATCTTTTTAATTAATTACAGTGCTGAATTGAACTACAACTTATATAGCTTGTTTATTTTGACTTATTACTCAGCTAACCATGGTTAAAACAAACCATAGCAAGTTATGTGAAGTTACCTGATATTTGTTAATTTGTTTTCAGAGAGAATTGTTATAAAAATTTGTATTTCACTTTTCATTTCAAATGATGCTATTATAAAAAGATTTACATGTAATCCTTTACTTACAACAGGGGTGTCAAACTCAAGATCTGGCCCTTGGGGTGCTTAGATCTGGCCATGCCCCCCCCGAGGTCAAACAACCCAGATGCGGGCATCAATGAAATCGAGTTTGACAACCCTGACTTACAACTCCTCATATAGTGATTGTTTGAAGTTACAGCGGCACTGAAAAAAATGAGTTATGACCGTTTTTCACAACCGTTGCTGCATCCCCATGCTCACGTGATCATTTGCTTAGCAAATTACTCATTTTTATGATGGTAGCAGTATCCTGGGGTTATATGATCTTCTGAAGTCAATGGAGAAGCCAGTTACACTTAACCATTTCACTAATTTAAGAACTATAGTGATTCACTTAACAGTGGCAAGAAAAGATATAAAATAGATCAAAACAGCAAATAAGAAGAACAGCAAATAAAAACTCACTTAATAAATTTTTCACTTTGCAACAGAGCTGGGCTCAATTGTTGTCATAAGTCAAGGATTACCTGTATTTGATTTCAAAATAGTTTTTAAAATTATTTTACCCTGACTCATGAAAAGGAGATGATTCTTTTTTATATTTAAGGGGTGCATTTTTGGCAAGACTTTATATAGCCGTGTTATAGTTGTTTCTCGTTGAGCTTGAGCTTCTTCATTCTTCATTTACCATTTTTTTTTGGCTGTTTTCCACTTTCCCTTTTAGGCTGCCAGCTATGTCTTTTCTCCTATCAGAAAACTAGAATTATGATGGATGAAAGAGGCTTGAGGGAGGAGGTGGGGAATGTATCTCACAGCATATAGGTAGTCCTTGAATTCATTTAGTGACTGTTCAAAGTTACAACGGCACTGAAAAAGTGACTTATGACTGTTTTTAACACGTACGACCAATGCAGCATCCCCGAGAATGGAGGCCAGGAGCAGTGCGTGCGTCCCTCTGGTCCTCCATTTACAGTGGCAAAGGGCTTTCCTCAAAGCTTTTGCCACTGAGAATGGAGGCCCGGAGGGATGTGTGCACCCCTCCCAGCCTCTGCTCGTGGTGGCAAAGGCTTTTTTCAACAACAGCAAAAGGCTTTGCAAACGGAGGGAAGGCTTTGTTGTTTCAGGCCTTCCCTCTGTTTGCAAAGCCTTTTACCACAGATCTCATCCAGGCCTCCGTTTGGGGCACTATGTTGTAAGTACTTGGGGGTGGGTGGGTTATGTCATAATTTTGAACGGTCACTAAGTGAACTGTCGTACCTGGAGGATTACCTGTACTCAAAAAATATTTTTTATGTGATAGAACAGCAAAATTATTAAATACCATATTTATTCAAAGAAAAGGAGGTTTTTTTTCCTGTAAAGCATGACCTTTGAAAAAGGTCTCTACTTTCTCAGAATACTGGCAGATATTGAAAGGGAAAGTTTGCTTCTGTCTGACCATGAGTGAGGATTCTAGAAAAAATATTAGGGAATCTAGTGATTGAGTTTCTGTCCATGCATCTGAACATATTTTTTTTGAGTCTTCACTCTCAGTATGGCAAAAACAATTTAAATGGCCCTCTTTCTTCTGCTTATCTCTTACATCTTTCAAATAGCATAAACTTATTCAAGTATTACCAAAAGGTTAAACCTCACTACTGTAAGTCTAATATTGAAGCTAAGTCAGCCCCACCCTAGTAAAATATTAACTCTTTTTATAATTCCTGACAAGCACTTTCCTCTACTTTCTCTTTCAGTTACCTCATTTTTATTTAATCAGTTCTCTTTCCCCTCAGTGCAACTATCCTTTATAATTTCCTCCCCCCCCCTTTTTGCTAAGAAGGAAAGAAATTTGCTTCTAATTCCATATACATACATACATACATACATACATACATACATACATACATACATACATACATACATACATGTCTGTGTATATGTATAAACAAATCTAATCCATCAATGGGTTATAATGTTATATCTTTAAAAATTATAATACTTATTTCATGGACATTTCATATCCATTTTGTAATCAGGACATGATTATTAAACTTTAAGTATACTTGGTTAAAATAATCAAGAGTATAAAAAACAAAACAGTGAAACTATAACTAATAAACAGTGCATAAGCAATACTGTAAATTGTATGTAGATCATACTGTATGTCAAGTTAAAAAATACTCTAAAATCTGAATTTTTTATGTGAAACAATTTCTATATAAAATTTAATCTATATTTGTTCCTAACACATACTCCCATGACACCCTTATATGTAGGATGAGCATTATTCTTTTTTCTCCTATTTTCTCTTTCCCATTTTCTAACCAAAAACTTGTATTTTTATCCCAGTACGGCTGAGTTAGCTTAAAATGGGTGACGGGCCAGTTTGTAGTGGTTAATGTGCTTGCCTAGAAACCAGGAGACTATGAGTTCTAGTCCTGTCTTAAGCAGGAAAGCTGGCTGGGTAACTTTGGGCCAGTCACTCTTTGGCAGCCTAACCCACCTCACAGGATTGTTGTTTGAGGAAAAGAGGAGAAAGGAGTATTATATATGTTCACCGCCTGGAGTTACTTATAAGGTAATAAAGGCAGGATAAAAATCTAATAAATAAATAGCTTTTGATGAGGAATTATGTCAAAAGATTTTTAAAAGTAAAAATACACAGCATTTATTGTTTATCTACAAGTTTATTAGTATGTTTGTGAGATTAGATATTCTCTAGTTACAAGTAGTCCTCAATTTACAATTGTTTGTTCAGTGACGGTTTGAAATTGTGACAGGACTAAACAAAGGGACTTATGTGCCCAAAGTTATAGCCACTGCAGTGTCCCTGTGGTCACATGAACAAAATTCAGGTCATTTTGGGAGTAGTCACAATTCTCAGACTACATGTGAGTTGGGGAGATGCAGTGAGGGCCTGGGCCTGCACCAAGCCTTCCAGTGCCTCCCTCACATGCTTTACTTAACAACCACAACATGGAAAGCAGGGATTGTAGTCATCAAGTGAGGCAATCATTTGGGTGCCTTGCTTAACAACTGCAGGTTCCATTACAGTGGTTACGTTGAAGACTTCCTGTAATGGGATAGACAGCTGATATTCAGTTCTAAATAATTTGAATATTTAGAAGTAATTTCTTTTAAAATGCTTTACAATTGAAGTTTTCTATTCTTTTTCAGACTGAGACAGCTATTGGTCTCAATTCATATCAACAGAAAAGGTAAGTTGTTTGCTATAATAGAATATTTGATTTAGTTAAGCAGTTTTTTTCAATATGTTTTGTAATTTTGTAATTTGAATTATTTTGACAGTTTGATAAATTTACTACATTGTCTCCAATTATTACTTTTCTAAATCTATTTATGACATTGGTGGCCTAGGATGCCTTTTATAAGTTTTAAATTGATGCTTCTGTGCAGATATATTGCAACATTGTTTATAGGTGCTTTGGTAACCATTCCTTTCAATTACTACAATCATAGTATGATAGACTACTTTTCAACGTAGTTTCTAAACTTCATCAAAACGAAAGTTTCAAAGTTTGTAATGGGATTAGCTAATTTAATCATATCACACTTGTTCTTTGTTAGTTGAATTAGCTGCCAATAAATAATATATTTCCAGGGCCTAAGAAAGGATTTGGAGACTAATTTTTAAAAATTCTGAATGGCTTACAGCTAGGGATCGGCAGCTATTCAGAAAGGGAAAAGGTACTTTGAAGGGTCTGTGAGCATTCCTCCTTAACGAATATCTCCCTTTTTTCAGTTCTCACACAGGCACAAAGTGCCAGGAAAATACATATTTGAATTAAGGAACTGAGAACAGGGTTATTACATTGTGCAATGTTTCCTAAACACAAGTGCATTTCTTCTCCGAATCACAGAAATTATAAAATTAATTGTTTTATTAGCAATTTAAAATTTACCTCATACCAAGCAAGGTTTTCATTTTTTTAAAGTTATGTGTTCCGTGACGTTGAACTAGCTAAAGAGCAAGATACAAAGAAAAAAGTAACAAATTATAATTAAATGACTTCAGATTAAATATGGCAAAATATTTTCTACACACATACATACACACAAACATTTTGATTTTTTTTTTTGCATAAAGTTATTTTTTTAACATGTCAAAGTTTCATTTTCAGTTAAACTGTGTGTTGTCTGGGTATAAATAGTTTGAAAGATAGTAATGTTTACAACAATATTTGTTACATTGATATTCTATAATAATAAAAATAGTAATCATACTTACTTCTCTATTTTAACAAATCTTCCTTATTTCATTAATCTTTTTCTTATATTTCTAACTTCTGTTTTTGTTATCTAACCATTGATAAAATAAACCCCATATCATAAAATATTCAGTTTGTTCCTTTTCCTTAATTGCAAGTGTTTATCTATTCATTTCTGCACATTCTAATATTTTTAATCACATTTTCATCTGGAGGGATCTCTTCACTTTTCCATTATTGTGCAAATACAATTCTGGCTGCAGTTAATACATGTAGGATCAAATATTTTTATTTGATAATTATAATAATTATCCAGTAGAATACCCAACAGAAATATTTCTGATTTTAAATCAATATGTTGCTTTATCATTTTTCCCCACCATGTATGTATTTTTGTCCAATATTATTTTGCTTTTGGGCATGTCCACCACATATGATAGTACGAACCAGGTATCTGATGGCATTTCCAGCATTTAACCAACATATCCTTAAACATCTTTGCCAATCTTGAAGACGAGAAGTGCCATCTATAAAACATTTTATATAAGTTTTCTTTATATGCAGTTGACATTGTTAATTTGTAATTCCTATCCCATAATTTCTGCCACTTATCTAACTCTATTGTATATCCAAAGTTTTTAGCCCATACTATCATTGTCTCTTTTACTTGTTCGTCTTCCATTTTAATACTTACCGTATGTTCCGGCGTATAAGATGACTTTTTATCCCTTGAAAATCTCAAAACTCAGGGGTTGTCTTATACGCTGGGTACTAAAACTTCCGAGCCGGGGGAGCTCAAAAACGGCCGCGGCCGCATCTCTGCTGTTCTCCGGCCAAGCGGCCGAAGGAGCTCTGACTCCGCCCTGCATCTTGGTCTCTTCGGGCTTGTCCAGCAGCCTGCTGGGAAGGCTGCGGCGCATGGGAGGGAAGGAGAGAGAGCGCTACCACCGCTGCTGCTGCTATTGCTGCTCCGGCGTGTCTCCCTGGTCACTGTGGTTGCACCGGGGAGCCCACGTCCTTGTCAACAATGGAGACGCTGTGCGCGCGGGAGGAACCACGGAGCAGAGGCGCCTGGCAAGCGAGGCGAGTGGCGGCATCGGCGGCAGGCTCCTGCCCGCATCTCCCACCCGCCCGCCTCTCATTCTTTTAAATGCTAAGGCAAGAGGCGGGCAGGAGCCTGCCGCCGATGCCGCCACTTGCCTCGCTCGCCAGGCGCCTCTGCTCTGCGGTCCCTCCCATGCGCGCAGCGTCTCCATCGTTGACAAGGAAGGACACGCTGGAGCGGCAGCAGTAGTGCGCGCTCTCCTTCCCTCCCATGCGCATTAACCCAGGCAGCGGCGCGGTCGGGGACTCGGTCGGGTGGCTGGAGCCCCGCGGGAGATGGCAACAGAGGTTCCTTCTTCCTCCTGCAGGGAGAAAGACAGAAGGAAGGAAGGAAGACAGAAAGAAAGAGAGAAAGAGAAAGAGAAAGAAAGATGTTAGGAAGGAAGGAAGACAGAAAGAAAGAAAAAGAAAGAAAGATGTTAGGAAGGAAGGAAGATGGAAGGAAGAAGAAAGAAGAAAGAAAGAAAGAGAAAGAAAGAAAGAAAAAGAAAGAAAGAAAGAAAGAAAGAAAAAGAAAAAAGTTAGGAAGGAAGGAAGACAAACAGACAGAAAAAAAAGAATGAAAGATGTTAGGAAGGAAGGAAGACAGAAAGAAAAAGAAAGATGGTAGGAGGGGTAGTCTTATACGGCGAGTATATCCCAAACTCTATATTTTAATTGGAAAAGTTGGGGGTCGTCTTATACGCCCAGTCGTCTTATACGCCGGAACATACGGTAATAGATAACTATATGTTTTCTTTATTAGTTTTTCATCTGTTCCTGTTAGTATCTGATCTAGTTCTGTTAATTCTTTATAAAACCCATACTTTTTAGCATCTTTCTCATATCTAGATTGTATCTGCACTTGTGGCCACCATGCTATATATCAATCCCTTGACCACTCAGTTCCTGTTTAGTTTTGAGCTCCCCTTGCTCCATTATGGTGGATATAGCATACAGGAATGGGTTAACTCTGTCTAGTAGCTGATTGGACTGAGTCTGTCAAAGCTGTTTAGCTCCCGCCTCTGTTGCTACCCTTGGCAGCTTTTTGACTCAGTCACTCAGCTAGGACGGTTGTGCCAACCATTCCTCCAGTTGACAGATTGAGCATTCCTGGATACTATATTCATCAGAGTTCCAAATTTCATTGGATATATTCCATTTCTGTGAGTTATTGACAGCTGACTCCCTGTCATCGGTTGAGTCGCTGGCGTTGTCCCCACAGCAAGAGCTTCAGCTCAAGCTGATTTACTGCTGCTGACATCCAGCAGAGCTGTCACATCTACTAGAGCTGTCGTTTAAGCTGTATTCGGGACTTGTATTACATCGGGTGCCTGGATTGTTGGTGGAGCTTCGCGCTCCCGATTTATGACAGCTGGGGACAGGGAAGTTTTCCCTCTTTGTTGGTGGAGGGCCTGTGGGAGGAAGGGAGTGCAGGCAAGGGTCCTGCGAGGCTCCCCTCCCCAGGAAGAGTCCGGCTCAATTGCCGTCCCGTCTGGTGATTCCCAAGGTGGAGGGGCTTCCCGGGCATACCAGCGGGCACTCCGGTTAGTCAGTGCTCAGGTGGGGGGCCCGTGGGGAGATTGGAGCAGAGAGGAGCAGAGGGGAAGGGGAGGCCTCCAATGACCATCACCATAGAGTGGAAAGCGCACTCGCAGAGCAGCCACTGCCCTGGCTGGGGTTTGGAAGCCAAAGAGCCGAAGTTTGGGGGAGAGAAAGAAAGACTTCTGCTGCTTTCCTTGCATGCAGCCAAAAGCAGAAACAGCAGAAGTCTTTCTTTCTTTCTCTCCCCCAAACTCCGGCTCTTCGGCTTCTAAACCCCAGCCAGGGCAGCGGTCGCTCTGCAAGTGTGCTTCCCACTCTATGCTGACGGCTGGAGCTGGAATTGGAACTAAACAGACTCCAGTAAGACGCTCTGCCTCTGGCGGCATTTTGAAACGCTCTCCTACCTGCAAGGCAGGGATCGATGCTCGCCTCCTCTTCCTCGCAGGCAGAAGCACGTTTCAAATTGCCGTAGGCAGAGCCCAGAGGAGACGAGCCAGTCCCGCAGTGTGTGTGCGCACCCGCATCTTGTTCCCTCTCCCTCTCCCTCTCCCTCCCTCCCTCCCTCCCTCCCTCCCTCCCTCTCTCTCTCTCTCTCTCTCTCTCTCTCTCTCTCTCTCTCTCTCTTTCTCTCTCTCTCTCTCTACCCCCCCAAGGAACGCGACGGAACTACAAGTCCCAGGTAGGACGCGCGGCTCGCCCCACCCCGCCTCACTTGCCACCCCCAAATTGCCCCCTACCGTGAGCTGCACATCCTACCTGACACTTGTAGCTCCATCGCGTTTCTCGGCATTGTGTCCAGAGGAAGCCCATTGTAAAAAATTTGATTAAAATTGCGAGAAGTTTTCTTTTACAATGGGCTTCTCTGGACACAACACCGAGGAGCTACAAGTGTCAGGTAGGACGTGTGTTTTGCGGCCCAATACATCCCACGTGCCAGAAATGAGTCTCTGTGAGACTCATCACACCACACCACTACGCCAGCTGTACCGGTATGATGAAGCTCGCGGCAGTCCTGCAGTTCGTGCATGCAATGGCACAACAAGCTTTGCAGAGTCCTGCTCCACGAGGCGGTGGTGATGGACCAGCTACTCGGCCGGCGCCAAGAACAAGGGAGGGGAGGAGGCAGCGTGGGACATCCAGTCCCACACTCGCCGCCTACTGCACCCCCCGATAATAAGGCCAAGGTCATATTTTGGGGTCTTATTTTCAGGGAATCACTGTGTGTGTGTGTGTGTGTGTGTGTAAAGGTGAAAACCTAGAGCATTAATAACACAGTGAAATTGAATTGAATTAATAGAATAAGGAAGAGATCATGAACAAGATTTAAAATGGCAATGAGTGATTCAGGAAATATATTTTCGCAAATGAAACTAAGTGCAAGATCATCTTTCCCCAATTTATGTAATTAATGAGGAAGTAGTAAATAGTAGCTTAACAATGGTCATCAAATATGAGTGCAAACAGAAGTTGTTGAATCCGTTGCCTACCATCACCTCCCACATTAAGTTCTTAAAACTCTTAACAGACTTCTCATGATAACAAAACCAAATATAACCTCAAATAATGATATAATGAAAGAGATGGGTCTCATCACATTTTACAGAATGGAGTATGGTTCCTTAGAATTTGTATTTTCCAAAGCTATTTGGGTGCAATGTAGAAAAAATGGAAAAAATGTGTCCCATTGTGGAAGGGTTTACTGAAGCTGGAGGAATATTAAGTTGTGCAAATGTTGCTAGGGTGGTAATGGATATTATGTGGTCTGTAATTTGTTGAAAGGGGTAGAAATAGTGAAAAGTATAATTCTATTCACTTTGGTGTATACAAATGAGGGCATATCAGAAGAAATTAATTCAAGAAAATCTGGTAGGGATTACTCAAGATATGTAAGTGGGAACGGGGACAAGAATGAATGGATGATTAATGAGTACAATTGAGTAATGTAACAATAGCATAATATTCATAATTGCATGCAGAAATGTGCAGTCGGTATAAAATCTATTAGAGTGGTTTGGTCATATAGAGAGAAATCTGATAGCATATCCCGTAATATTTTGCAGCTGTAATGCTATAAAAGCTTGTCTGCGCTATAAAAAAATTCAGTTCAACAAAATGTGCATTGTGTACAAACTTGTACAAGTTGTGGTTAAAATGATTTACCAGTCCACTAAAATATTTTAACAAAATAGCTATTTCTGAAGCTTATATTTAAAAATTTGAACAAAAACTAAAACCACAAAAAATAAAGTTTAAACAAAGTCTCTTAATAGACATACAGGTGCTTGCTAATTTCACTTCCTGTTTATTTTTGAAATGTCAGACTTGCAATTTTCAAAAAGGCGTATGAACAGTTACAATTAAAAAAATCAACTATGTTCAACTACTTGATGTTAGGGGAGTCTGATACTCCATCTTTTGCAACAAATAATATTTTACAGATTGTATTTGTCTTTGGTTATATCCACTTCATAATTGCTACTTATAAAAGTGTAAGTAAAATCAGATGGTAGAATGGTTGGAACTTTTTAAGCAAATTGTTTCTAAGTGCATTTGTAGGGAAATACTTTACATTTAGATATTTAATTGTAATTGCAGTTGATCTAAGATTTTTACACTTGCATTCCTATTATTCTCATATCAGGGAGTACAGTAGGGCTTATTTCTGAATGCTAAGAGATAATTAAAGTCTAGTATAATATTTATTTAATTTATATGGCTGCTCATCTCAACAAATGACTCCTATTGGTAGACAATAATTCCAAAAATCATCAAACATCACCTCCATACAAAATAAATATAATTGGTAATCAGGTTTTTTTAAACACAAGAAAAAGCAACCATCAATATAAATACACTACAGATGTTTCAATAAAACTGAGTCATAGGCTCTAGCGAACACTCCGATAACTCCTGTTATATAATGTAAGATGTGATTTAGTAGGGTTATACAAAGCATTTAGAGGGGCTCCTCATTCAAATAGCCATATCTTTCCAAGTAATCTGTGTAACTACTTCCAGGGTCTTCCAAGATTGTCATGTACTATATTACTATATGTACTGTATTATAGAAGTGGTGTGTTTGTATGTGTGTGTGTGAGAGAGAGAGTGTGTTTGCAAAAGAACCATTTGAACAGTTTGCAGAGACCTAGGATTTACATTTTTAATTATAGTTACATTTTGAATTCCACCTGCTTTCAGATATAATTAGCATGGGCACAGAAAAAGTGGGATATGTAAATCTCTTCAGTGACTACTAATCCCCTTTATGAGGAGTTTTTAAACTTTCTAGCTCAGGATCCTTTTGTGAGAACTGATCATAACTACAGGATGGCAGTACAAGAAAGGAGCCAGTCACAAAATGGTACTAGACACATTTTGTATGGTCCTCAAATAGTTATTACTTAATACTATTAAATACTTAGATATTATTTTATATTAGTACACAATCCTTTTTGAAATTAGCAAATTCTTCACTGTAGAGATTTCCTTATAGCAAGAGTTTCCATACTTCAGTTTCCCTAAATTAACTAACAACATTGACTGGAGGTGTCATTGCTCAGCTTTTTTTATTTCAAGCATACTTTATTTTATTTACTAATCAAATTTATATAATTGCCCATCTCCACCAAAGAGGACTCTGGAGAGTGCACAGTGCATAAAGCAGCCAATATAAGGCAGATAAAAAAAACCTAAAAGCTACAGTAATAAATAACATAAAAACCAAAATACATCCTGGGCACAAAGGGAAGACAAAAATGACCCTCTCAGCAGTGGAACCATTAGACAAATCTACAGTTTCTTGGAAGCTCCAGGCCTGGCAGCATAACCAAATTTGACTTTATTTATTTACTTTATATAATGTATGTGTTTGTTGCATTTATATCTTACTGCAATAAAAATGACTCTTGAGGGGTTTGCTGATAATAAAATTATTATTTTATACTTGGCTTCCCAAACATGCTTCTCAATATTTTACCCATATTTTGTTGTATCTCTTTTTGGATTATAAATGATCTTTTCAAATACCAGATCTTTTCAGCCTTTCCTCCTTTTATGCTGGGTGAGGAGAATACATTTACAACACATTACTTCTCTCTTAATATTATATCCTCTAGCTTTTGCTTGCCATTTCAGGGAGGGCCAAGGCAGATATAACTAGCAGAGATTCAGAATTGTCCAGCCGGTTATCCAGGATAAAAACTGGGTAGGCTTTTTATCTGTGAAGAAATCCTGCATGCTTATTTTTCTGTTCACTGTTTAATATTTAGTGAATATTAAAAGTATTAACATTACTTCAGTCTAAATTCATAAGGGCAATTTAGAGTTGTCTTATCTGAATACAAGATCCCTTGCAATCTTTTTCCTTTGTAACAGGAATGCATAATTTGCAGATTTTAGATCATATGCAGCTCTTCAGATGCTTCATGTAAACCTCTGCAAAAGCTGCCAGTCTGATGTTTAGATTTTATTTTTGTCTTGGCCCTTAGTACTATTTGATAGTATGGAATGTACTGCTACAACTGTGGCTCTTGGCCTTAAAAGTGTTATGTACCCTTCTTGCATGGTTGTTCAGAAAGCATTGCTGTTTCAAAGAAACAGAGCCGATAAGCAAAAATTGCTGTCCAGATGAAACAGGAAAATGTGTGTGATTATTACTTATCTCTTTTATGTATTTAATTGATACATGTCATTTTTCTCAAAAAAGCGGCAAACCTAAAATCCTGAATTTTCACAAACAACCCTCTTGTAAATTAAGTAGGATTAAAGGATAGTGACTTGGCCCAACGAGCTTCCATTGCTAAAAGTGATCTTGAATCTTGATCTTCCTAGATTTGGTTAAAACCAAGGTACTGATGGCCGTTCCTGGCTGGGTCTATTCACCACATAGCTGAGCAGAGTACAAGCAAATCTTTATCTGATTTAGATCAAGGCAAATACATGAGGATGTTCTTAAAGATTCAGGGCAGGAAACAGATCAATTTATTGGGCATTGAATTGCAATGAAAGCCCCTTAAGTGCATATTTGATAACTAAATTAATTTCTGGATTTACCCATGATAAATCCTAGCTATATGAAAATTCTTGGTCTTCAGAAATCTCAATTGTTTAACATTTACAGTCCAATTAATATCTTAGGTTTAATTTCCCCTGATTCTGTCATTTGATCAAGTTGATTCTTTCTGTCCTACTTGGCCATTAATTTCTAGAATAGTTATCAGCCTTAGATAGCATCTTAGACTTACCCCACATTCTAACACTTTGCCTTGTTCATCTGCAACCAATTTCTCTCAAGAGTGATTATTTCTCTCACAGCACATAAAGCAATTTTGCTTTTATGTTCAGTAATCTGATGTAACCTACAGGTGGCTGCTCATGGAAAATGCTGAGTCACCTAGATCGTCTAGGCTGTGGGTGGGAAATCCTTTTTGTAGCCTGAGGCTGACCTTTGTTTTATTTCATTTCAGTGGCTGATCTGTTATTTCATTTTAATGACTGATCTTTGTTTTATTTTATTTTAATAGCCAGTTACCACACAGTTGGAGCAGTGATATTAATTGCGGTGTGGGTGTGGGGAAGATTGTTGAAGAATTATTGGTGTAATATGTCCTTTTAAAAATTTATATCTTAGGATATTAATTTTAAATTATCCTACTTTTCTCCATTTATATACAATAAATAAATTGAAGCTTCGGGAGGTGGCAGCTTTTAAGCTAATTTTCATTGATTTCAGAAAAGTTAAATAGGCTTAGAACATATGAGTATGAGAGACTACCTGAAAATCCAGGGCTGCAGACTTTAAAGGTGAAAGTCTTAAAAAGATCCCAGAAATAAACAGTAGAATCCACTTTTATATAATTGTCACAGAAACTGCATATTTGTGCCTATGAAGTTCTGATGAATTGAATCCAACTTAAAAAAAGTTTTTAATTAAAAAAATTAAAACTTTTTTTTTATCTCCCATCTCAAATTTTCTGATGAATTCTGATGTCTCATATTTTTGTCTTTTAAGAAAAAACCTTTCAGTTTTACAATTTGAATAAGAAAATGTTAGGCAAATATAACTTAAATATAGTCAAGATATCAAGAAGACAGAGTACTGGATTTCTTTGTTTTTTCCAGGAGAAAATGCCATAAACATAGGACCCTTTGAAAATGCCTTGCCTCATATATCTGCCAATCTTTTTTTAAGTAGAACAATCTTAGTGTTCAATGTCGGCATATACGATTTTCCATATATTAGATTATTTGGATTTTATAGATCAATTATCCCCTGCTTTACAACAAAATTGTTCTAAACCTTCAAAACAATTTTCATGCTTGCATATAATTAGTGTTCCTTATTTTACAGCCAAATCAGTAAAACATTTGAACTTGGTAAAAAATGTACCTGCCGACTTATATTATTCATGAATCATGAGCAAGAATTGAATTGGTGGCCAGTAAAGTTGGAAACAGTATGTTATCTCAAAAAATCCAAATTGCGTATCAGTTTCTTTAAAAGACAGCAGTTGCATCTCTGCCTCAGTAAGGCAGCCTTTCACACTCCTCAATTGGGAGGCTACCAAATCTCCTTTTATTTTATGCAGACCATGTCTTGGTTGTTTCTTTTCACTAGTCACTTTGAAAAGGTCTCTGAGGGAACTGGCAGAATGCTGTAAGCAGGACTATCTTATCAGTTATCAAAAACAAACAAACAAACAAGATCTTGTTTTTTGCCAAGAGTCCCAAGTTGTGCTCATGGCACATAGATGCTGCCAAATTAAACAGGATACCAGCTTTAAATGTTTGAGAGTGCCTTGGCTCAAAAAGGCCCCTGGTATACAACCACAATAGCACAGAAATCCTCAGATACCATCCTTAAGTTTGTACACGGGATGAGGAATATTTCATAGCACCAGTGATAAATATCTCAGGCAAAATCAAAGACAGAATTACTTTATGAGATGCGGGCAGGCTCTGCCTCCTCATTTTGCCCTTCTGGAACAAGTGCAGTCTCTTAGAGCAACTTTACAACTCTCTTGAAGTGCCCCAAATGTTACCTGGAGGCTGGAGACAAATATGAATAAGGTGGAGGCAAGTGTGTATATTGTATCTTTAAAATTATGATATTAAAGTATTAAAATATTGCCCTAGGATTGCACCCCCCCACTTCTCCACAATGCCTATCAATCTTTCTGGATCAAATCAATCCAACTGAAATTATTCCCTTCTGGATTTCTCACCTAAAAATGGATTATGACACAACTAAGATAGCCGTTAAATAAAGAAACTTTGACATAGAATGCCAGGAAAATTGAAAAGATACCAGGTGTGTTTAGCCTTAGAGTGGTTCAGATATTTAGTGATTACTGCAAGGATACTTTCATAATTGGAAACACCAAGCCACAGAAAACCTTTTATGCTGATAAAATGCTAAATCCTCCCTTCTGCTGTACTGAAGGTTAAGTATAAACAGCACCCAGTAGTTTAACAGCTTTGTTCCTCTAATACAGGAGAGATAAAAACTTGGGGACATGCCATCTTCTGTTGCCCATTCTGTAGAGATAAAAGGTTTCCTTGGTTGGCTGGATCCTCATAAACTAGATTCAGCCTGTGTCCAATTTCTATTAGAAGGCAATAGTCCCTGCATCATCTCTATTTTAGCTTTGACTTAATGGGCAAATGAAATCTATTGCTTTTACTGTTTTTATTGTTTTAACTGTACTGGTGTTAGGACCTTATACATGCATTTTTATCAATAAAGATAACTCCATATGTGATATATAATCTTGTCAGAACTGCCTCCAAATAAGCATTCAAGTTTTCACCGCATCATTTTAAATAAGAATTATATCCAGTCTTGATTAAGGTTATATTATATTGAATAAAATAAAGTTCATTTTCATATTATTTTATTGCAGCTTTTGAAATGAATGTCTTGTTGGAAGTTGTCTGAATAAATAGTTAGTATAATATATAATTATAATAAGTTTTGCACTGTTGTGATACATAAGCTAAATTCCCTGATGGTTCTTTTCACTAATTTCATATGAATGTTAAAAGTCGTAGGAAATTATGAATGGAACCATTTTACCTTAAAGAACAAATATCATTGGTATAGTATCTCAGCATTACATTCATGAACATTCCTGCAGATTCCAGGAGTTGATTTACCACCCTAAAATACTACTGTGGCAAGTTGACCCAGTCGGATATCATAGTTAATAATAGCCACTGAAAGAAGTCTGTTCCTCTTATGTCTGAAATTAGAAGTCCAACCAAGACTATTTCCATCTCCAAATCAGGATATTAGCTAAACTAAAATTGATCGAAATAATCTGTGTCATCCCAAGCTACCTGGTATTGAAAAGTAACCATTCTTTTTCCCAAAATGATAGGAAAGATTTTCTTTTCTTTTAGCACAGAATACTCAAAGGCCCACACTGGTCCCATTAATGCAGTGCTTCTCAATTATTTTCTGTTACGCCCCCCCCTAGGAAGAAGTAAACATTTCGTGCCCCCCAACTCTCCAATCTGGGCCCCAATGGAATTTTAGTGTTAATATTTATTATTTTACTTATTATAAACTGCAAGCAAACTATTGGCTGGGGAAGGCTGCTCTACCCAATTACCTGGGAGTAAGTCACACTGAACTCAGTGGAGCCTGTTTTCGGTTAGGCAGGCATAGGCTACCGTGGTTAGGACCCTCTTTTGACACGGGGCCAGGCCAGCTTAATCAAGCCGATGTTTTGGGGTCACGAACCTGGCCCATAAGCGCCGCCTCAGCTGGGCACTCACTGCGAATGGTGTGGAAGGAGGCTTTAGGGTGCCATTCGAAGCTTTCGCCCAGCTGCAGAGGATGCTCCTTCTTGTCCAGCAGCAGGTTCGCCACACTGTTCATGGCTACCGCGGCGCCCGCCGAGAACAAGAACCCATGCACCCGCCTGGCCACCTTCTCTTCCATGCTCAGAGCAGCGTCCAACTGGGAAAACACTCCCCGTCTGGGGGAATCGATCGAGAGGGACCATGCATGTTCTCCGGGGTCACATGTGCCCCCCTGGCATTGCTCCGCCCCCCCCCCAGGGGACGGCACCCCACTAGTTGAGAAACACTGCATTAATGCAACATATTTTATTATAAGCAAGATCTTAAATTATCCGTAATCTGTATACTACTAAAACTCTCATAACCTTTAACTGGGTGAAATAGTGTATCATAGGGCAACAACTTTTGAACCACAATACCTCAAATGGGCTAATTTACAGAATACATCCCAAGTCTGGGACCAATGACTCTCATGGAGTTGAAATTTGGTAAATAGGTGGTTGCTTCAGTACTTCATAATGTGAGGCATAGCCTTTTTTCAACCAGATTTCTGAATGTAAGTTGTCTTAAAGTGTTCTGTACGGTCTAAGACACTGCCTGTATGTGTAGGAAAAATACACATGTGTTTTATGTAAAAATGACTCCATTATAAACATAGAATTTTTAGTTATTGTTAAAGTTAGATTATAAGACTTTTAGCTATATATCTGAGTGTCTTTTCTTTTTGTGTAACAGTGTATCTATGTATCGAGGAAATTGCAGACCTATTCGGTTTGAACCACCAATGCTGGATTTTCATGAACAGTAAGTTGTGAATATTTTAGTTAATATACTAAGCAATGCCTTCAGAAAAAAAATTGTACAAGGTTTTCAGTTTCAGAAACTATTGCATACGTTTATTTTTCATTATGTCAAATTGCACATTGTGTGCATGTGCAAAACAACAGCTGCCATTTTTGCATCCCTTGAATAGAAGGCCTGAAATAAATCAGGGGTTATATAAAGGTAAAGTGTTAAGATGTTGAATTATAAGCCAGGAGACCATGATATCTAATTCTTCCTTTGGCATAAAGGTCAAATTGGTGACTTTGGGCCAGCCTAACCCATCTTACAAGGTGTTGTGGGGGAAATTGGAGGAGGAAGCATTATGTGCACATTTTGAGTTGCATAAAATAAAAGATAATAAACAATTGTAGTAGCAGCAGTAGCAGCAAGTGATGTTAAAAGACCAAAATTGATAATAACATGATGTCAGATATCCAAGATTGCTGCTTAGCACTGCAAATGATATGTACATTTGAATCCTATTTAAGTGAAAGGTGTATTTATTTGTTCATTGGATTTAAGTTCCATATTTTTATAGGAATGCAAAATTGCTTATATGGAGATATCTCTTCATATTACCACAACAATATCCTGTAAACTACATTACAGTGAGAGTAACTAGTCCTTTTGAAAACTTTTGCAGTTTCAGCATCAATGCCACCTGTAGTGAATGTGTTTGTATTTGGCAACCTGAATGAAGAAGAAATCAGAATATAGAGGGATTATAACATATTACAATCCATGAATTCTGAGTTTGTGACAGAGGATTTAAAATCAGAAGTAAACTTATTTAGTAGCAGGCAGGAAGAGGTTATTTTATGTTCCCCATTTTTCCTATCTTCTTTTTTAATCATCAATGAACACTATAGCTAGGAACATATATTGACTGTAGATATTTTCTATAATTAAAGAAAAACATTCCATAGAGATGTCTATCCTGCAATAATCTGGCAGTTTTAAAACTAAAAGAAGACAGTTCATGCATGGATTTGATGTCCTTCATTCTAGCTCTTGAATTCCTAAGTTTATGGTGTATAATAATGTACATGTTCAAGTATGTAGCACAGATGTAAAATGAGAAGAATTTTGACTGTCTTTCAGTCTTTACAATTCACAATTGCACTTTAACAGAAGCATAATTAAAACAAAATTATATTCTAAAATTTGTGGGGAATCTGTTTTGTGAGTTTTTCTTCATGGAAAGTAGAAAAGGTCTGAGTACTGTGTTGAGCTATTACAGAATTGAAATAAGTTGAAATAAGATTCAAGACTATTTTCTTCCCTAATAAACATTTGCCACAAGTATATGACTAGCCTTATTCTCTGGTTGTATAGCTTATTCACTTATACATGTTTGTAGTATTTTCTGGCTCATAATGTTGGGTAAAGACACATGCTGAATATTTTGTTTGAGTCAATTGCTGTAAAAGTAGCATGCAAGTAGCAACTCAGGCTTTCTGAATGTGAGAAACTTCTATAGCAGCAACTCAAATGAACCAATGAGAGCTCTAAATAAGGAAATGAGGAAAGAGTTTTATTAAGTAATGCTCTACTACTTTAGTGTTGTTTAATTATACAGTATAGTTACTTTATTGAGTACAATGGCTCAGTGGTTAAGATGCTGGATTTGTTGGCTGGAAAGCCGACAGCCTGGGTTCGAGATCTGAGCATCATGTGATGGGGTGAGCTCCCATCTTTGCCTAGCTCCTGCCCACCTAGCAGTTTGAAATCATGCAAATATGAATAGGTACTACTTTGGTGGGGAGAAAACCGCATTCCATGACATCATGCTGGCCATATGACTGCGGAAATATCTCTGGATAGCACTGGCTCATGGCCCTTGAAACGGAGATGAGCACTACCCCGTATAGTTGCTTACAACTAGCAGGCTCCTTTCCTTCCTTTCCTTTATTTGCATACCACCCGATTCTTGAAAGCATCTGGGCAGCATCACCTAGTAGAAAAAAATGTCTGAAATAATAAACCCATAAAATAAACCAAATGCAATATCAAAATATTACACTCACACACACAAAATGTGCAACAGCATGCAACTGCATGTTCAAATCTTCAATCATACCATGCTCTTTTCCTGTACTTGATGAACTATTCAGTCATGACTACTCTTCTGAGACCCAAAAGGAAGACTGGTCTCTCTAAGGAAGGGAATTCCAAGGTATGGGAAAAATTATGAGGCCCAAGACAGATGTCATTCTTGTGTAGACAGGATCTGCAGGTAATTGACCCTATTCAACTTGATTAGATAGTCTCCAGCATTAGATGGATAATGGAGAAGATGCCCCCAGATAATCCATATATCAGTGATGGCGAACCCTTTTCTGGTTGCATGCCAAAAGTGTATGTGTGCGCCCAAAATAGCGCGAACGCATGCCAGCACCCACAATGCAATGTGCACCCCACCTGCGCATGCGCGCATGACTGCCCCCCACACATGCACACTTTCCTGCACATCCCCCTCGGTCTGTTTTGGCCTCGAAAGCCTCCTGCACCAAACTTTGCCAGCACTAATGGTCTGCTGCCACTAGAGGTGGAGCTCTTGCCTCACAATCAGGAGGTTGTGAGTTCGATCCTAGGTAGAAGCAGATGTAAGGGTCTCCTGCTTGGGCAGGGGGTTGGACTAGATGACCTCAAGGTCCCTTCCAACTCTGTTAATCTGTATCTCCTGCTGCCAGCCTCGCGCTCTGGGCAGCGTCCAACATGGCTGTTCAAGCCGGCAAATGTTGGTGCCTTAGACTTCTTCTAAGGGAGCATTCCCGGCCAGCGCACCTCTTACCACTTACCGCAGCTGCCAGGGAAGCGGCAGTGTGAGAACTGTCGCCGCCAGGCGCAAAGGGGTGGGGGCAGCAGAAACAGCAGGCTGGGGTTTCCTTCCCTCCCCGCTAGAGGCTTTTTTCCTTTCCAGACCAGCTCCAAGCAAGCGGTGTACAAACTTCAGCAGCTCTTGCGCCGCCAACTGCACCGCTTGCTTGGAGCTGGTCTGGAAAGGAAAAAAACAGCCGAATTAGGCGGGACTTGCCCCACCCAGGTCTCCCTAACGGGTCTCCCTACGTAGCCTCCCCACTGAATTATGCGACCCAACATTGATCACCTACCCAAAAGGAGCCCGCCCTCTGAGCTCTTCCGAGCGCCCGCTCTCTCCTGCACGAACAAGCTGGGGGCACGAAAAACTCTTCCCCTCTACCTGCATGCTGTTACCGGCTCTTCACCCCCCTCTGCACCCAGCTAGTGGCCGGTGGCCCCAGGTAGCGTCATCTTGTTGGTCTTGGGGGTGCAGAGCCGGTAACAGCATGCAGGTAGAGGGGAAGTGCTTTTCGCGCCCCTAGCTTTTTCGTGCAGGAAAGAACAGGCGCTCGGAAGAGATCGGAGGGCGGGCTCCTTTTGGGTGGGCAATCACTGGCGTAGTTCAGCGGGGAGGCTATGTAGGGAGACCCGTTTGGAGGGACCTGGGTGGGGCGAGTCCTGCCTAATTCGGCTGTTATTTTTCCTTTCCAGACCAGGTCCAAGCAAGCTGTGCACAAACTTCAGCAGCTCTTGCACTGCCGCCTGCACCGCTTGCTTGGAGCTAATCTGGAAAGGAAAAAAGCCTCTGGTGGGGAGGGATGGAAACGATGGCCAAAGGAAGGCGGCGACGGCCACAGCCCTGGGGACATGCATGGCCGGTGGAGTGAGCCAGGAGGCTCCGCTCGAGGTGGCAGGGCTGAGAGTGCTGCCGCCGGCTGGGAAATGCCAGCTCCCAGCGAGGAGGAGCCCAACAACGGGGTCATCTGCACAGGCAGCCCACCACCCCTACCCCGCCCTCACCGGCTGCTGGTCCACCAGTGTTCCGAACCACCTGGGGCCATGCAAGAAGCTCGCCCGGGCAGGGAGGGAGAGAAGCCTCGGCTTATCTTGCTCTGCTCCCTGAGGAAGCGACCACCGGGATCCCGAAACCAGACCAGCTGGCCCGTGCGCATGCGCACTCTGGAAACAAGAAGATAATCTTCCTGGAGCGCGCATGTGCAATGGGCAGCTGCTCTTCTGGTTTTCAGCACGCCCGTGCGAATGAAAACCCGCTGGCCGGTACACTAGAACCCGGAAGACCAACAGGCGATGGCTCTGCGTGCCAGGAGAAATGGCTCTGCGTGCCACTTCTGGCACGCATGCCATAGGTTCGCCATGACTGCCATGTATGGTCTTAAAAGGTTGCAATAAGCACCTTGAATTACATCCAGAAGCCTACTGGCAATCATTGCAGCTCCCAAAGCAGTGGGTAAACCCACATTGTCCAGGCTTGTTACCAACCATAGCTTCTGAATGCTTTCCAGGGCTATTTTCATCTAGAATTTACAATAATCCGTGAGGGACGTGACTAGGCGATTGGCTGTGAACAGGGTTTCCTGATCCACGGAAGTTGCAGTTGATGCACAAAATGTGACTGTACAAATGTTTTGTAAGTTGCATTGGTTACTAGTTTGTTTCCAGGTCCAGTTCAAGGTGGTGGTGTTGAACTTTAAAGCCCTGTATGCCATGGGATCAGGTTATTTGGGAGATTACCTCTACCCAATTTCATCTTCTCTTTCCATTAGATCCAACAAAGTGGGCATGTTTTAAGTTCCCTGATTTAGGGAGCTATATCTGGTAGTTACCAGGTAATGGGCCTTTTCTGTTATAGCGGAATTTTTTCTCCCCTCCCTCTCAAGATGAAGTCAACTTTATCATTTCTGAGGATTGGAAGGTCCCTCTGGTTATGCCAGCAGGCTTGAGGACCCAGGGGATGGGTGAACAAATGAAGTTTGTTATTTCAGTGAAGGTATTCATCACAATTAATTGCTTGAAAACAAGATTGTATAGTAGTCAAACCGTGAATGGCTATTGAATATTAATTTAGTTAACCATGTTAACTAAATTAATATTGTTCATTCTTTTCGACTGCTTTCAATTTAGTTTTTATTTAAGAAAAACCAAGATGACCTTGAAGATATCATGTGACCCTAGTTAACAAAACATGATTTAAGCCCAGGACAGAAAAAAAACATTGGCACTCAAGCTTGTTCCACCTTAACTCTGTTAAGTATGAAGGAAGACGGGGAGATGCTGTTAAATGGCTTTCAAATTTCTGTTATGGTAGCCTACATCAATAAAAAGGATTGTAATAATATTTTTGGAGTCTGTTTTCTGATCTAGCTTACTTCAAAGGGCTGATAGTTCCGAAGACTGTCCCTAACCCTAAACATGAACCCTAGAAATTTGTCTTTGAGAATTGTAATTGCAGTGCTGTATTTTTTTCAAAACAAAAATGTATCAGTGCTTTAAAGACAGCATATGTGCTTGTTCTCTTAATTACTAATAGAAGAAATAATATTTAATTGGAATATTAATTGACTACATTCTCAACTGAAGCTTCAAAGCAGCATGCCAACAATTTTATAAATAAGATTATTTATAGTCCCTAATATAAATGCCTACTTAAATAATCTTACTTGCTTACTGCAGTAACTCGCATTGTAGAATTAACATAGTGATAACCTATGATTATTGTGGAATAATAGCTTAAGCTTTCATTTATTGGTATAATTCCCTTTGAATAAAGCTTCTCATGTAAAAATTTCATTTTTATTTCTTTGCATATGTTAAAGTTAGTAATTCTTTAATATGCCATTCAGTGTTGCTGCATTATGCAAGTTGTTGTTTGCTTTAGGATAGAGTTAAATACTGCTTGTACCATTTGCATTTCTTTGTTAATTTAATACTAGATACCACCTACCGTATTTTTTGGAGTATAAGACGCACCTTTTTCCTCCCTAAAAGTGGCTGAAAATTTGGGTGCGTCTTATACTTCGAATGTAGCTTTTTTTTCCAGCTCTAACTAGGTGCTAACAGATCTTCCCAGCTCTTACCTTGCAGGCTTTTTCATTGTTACTCTCTCCAAAGAATGTTTTTCCAGCCCTAAGTCTTTGCAGGGTTTTTTTCATTGCTCTACTTGCTCCAAAGAAGGTTTTTTCCAGCCCTAACCAGGTGCTAACGATCTTCCCAGTTCTTACCGGCTTGCAGGCTCTTTCATTGTTACTCTCTCAGAAGAAGGTTTTTTTAAGTCCTAACCAGGGGATAAAATAATGTGCTGAAGCTGACCAGACTAAGGACGCTAGCCAGATGAATACCTGGTAGGCAGATTGTTTTCCCCTATTTTCCTCCCCAAAAACTAAGGTGCGTCTTATACTCCGGTGCGTCTTATACTCCAAAAAATACGGTATACCACCTATAGAAATGAATAAGACATATTCATAATGATAATTCGTATACCAGAATTTTTTTTCATGATGTATCAAAATACATTATTACCTGCAAATATAAATTTACTGTGGTAAGATAAATGATAAACAATTCTAAATGCTTTTTCTGGTCTTTCTTTTTTATACAGGCCGGTTGGGATGCCGAAAATGGAAAAAGTTTACTTGCATAATCCCAGTTCAGAAGAGACTATTATATTAGTTTCAATATCTGCAACAACGTCACACTTTCATGCTTCTTTTTTTCAAAATAGGGTGAGCTAGCTTTGCTTTATGAAGTTGCAGTTATTGTGGAATTTTTTTATCCTATCATAATAAACTGTACTTTAAACAAAATCTCAAATATGGGATATTGTAAACTATAAAATAAAATATGTTTATATCATTCTTCCAATGAGGAACAGTTCAGTAAAAATGAAAGGTCAGTTTCTCCAGGGATTACATTTGCAAATGTATTAATTAAATATTGCAAAGGAAAAACTTAATGACTTCGGTTTTATTATGCTACTGTAGTTCTAATTCTGTTAACTGAGGAAGGACCTTTTTTTTTTGTTTAGATTTATATTCTGGCCTTTTCCCCTCAGGATCTAAGATGTGCTACATTGCACTTCGTCCTTCCATTTTTCTGCACAACAATACTGGGAGGTACATTGGGATGAGGGAAGCAATTGGTCCAAAGTTACCCAGTGAACTTCCATGACTAAGGGTGAACTTCAATCTGGATTTTTGCAATCCTAGTCCAGGGATCTTAACAGATAGCTTGCATATATCAGTTCTTCTGCATATTTAATACACTGCTTTTGAATCAACAGCATGGCATATCTTCTGACTTTTTTTTTCTTTTTCAGAAAATTATCCCAGGAGGAAATACATCATTTGATGTAGTTTTTCTTGCAAGAGTTGTGGGAAATGTAGAAAACACATTATTTATTAACACATCTAATCATGGGGTGTTTACTTACCAGGTAAGAACAATGTGACATCGCTTTCTAGTACAGTGTACATTAAGATAACACTGTACAGTTGAAACTAACAACAGTTTATATTAGTTGAAGTCCTTTTTCATAGAACTGGAGTCTTAAAAGCAGGCATTTTGGTCAGAGAGTCCAAACCATTTGCTCAAATCAAAATTAAAGCAACTTTGGCAAGTTGCTGCTTAGGCTTTTCTTGATTAGGTTGAACGCCAATGAATGGGAATTTCTATCTTTCTGGGAATTGGTTTCACTATCTATCACTATCTATTTGTACCCGGACTATCATTAAGTGTTGTACCTTATGATTCTTGATGAACGTATCTTTTATTTTATGTAGACTGAGAGCATATGCACCAAGACAAATTCCTTGTGTGTCCAATCACACTTGGCCAATAAAAAATTCTATTCTATTCTATTCTATTCTATTCTATTCTATTCTATTCTATTCTATTCTATTCTATTCTATTCTATTCTAACCTAATGGTATTTGAAAGATGTTGCCCTCATTTCCCATGTGTGCACCTGTTGGATTTTGAATCTTTCCTAAAGTATAGGCTCCAGAAATAAATACTCTACTTACTGTACATACCCTGGAGATTGACTGACTAAAGTAAAATAAATATTTCCCATGATTCAGAAACGTATGTCCATTGATGCACTCCCGCACAAATTTTTTTTCTGTTTTCTTTTGCAGCCACATCATGATGTTGAACAATTTTCCAATTTGTTAACTATTTTACAGTCTTTTTGATAAGAATTATTACAATATATGTTATCCCTCATTCCAGGCACTGTTTCCCAGTGTGTTTCTCTTGAATTTTATTTTATTTTCAGAGGCCCATCAGGATTGTTTTGAATTTATTTTAGGATATTAGCTGTATTACTCTGGATTCTCTTATCTGTAGATTTAATATGCATTCTCTTATCTCTTCATCCAAGTCACTAATAAAAATGTTGAAGAAAACAGGCCCCAAGACTATGGCACCCTACTTGATACCTCCCTCCAGTTTTATAAGGATACATTGATATGCACTCTTTGAATATATTTCTTGGAAAGCTGAGGTTTGACAGGCTTGCCTCCTTGTAGATATCAAAATAATTAAAGCCATCCATCACTAGGACTTTGTTTTCTTAGAAAGTATCATACATGTCTTCTGCTTGTTTAGATGAGTGAAAGTAAACAACAACAGTTCTTGATTTATTTATTCTTCCCTTTATATTAACTAGGAATTGCTCCTGGGAATAAATTCTTTTAGGAGTTCAAGTCCCTCTTCTTTTCTATTACCTATGTTCCTTTTGAACAAATTGTATTCTTCAATGCAATCAAGGAGTCATGTCACCAGATGTAAGGCAGAATTCTATTTCTTTTTGTTATTCCCAGTAATTATTATTATAGAGGATAGATAACAAAGTCTATGAATATAGACGTTGGTATTCTTCTTTGTTTCATTAAGAGATGTTCAAGATCCCATTTTAGCAACTTTTGTACCATCCTATATAAGAATAAGCTTTTAACTTCTGAATTTTCATCTCCAAGCTATACAGGACTCATTTTATAGGCCTGTCTTCTTCAGGAATCCACCACGATTTGTTCTGTTTTGCAGTATCTCTTTTTCTTCCCCTGTAATTCAAAGCTTGTTTGTTTTGAAAGCTGTAGAAATAATTGTCTCCGCCCCCACTATGTCTTGTTTTTGGTTGTCATTGTTGTCCAGAAGTTTGCTCCTTTGGTTCATTTTCTTCTTTAAATAGAATTGATTCCTCTGTCAGTCATCTTGAAATGTCTAATTTTTTTAAAATTAGATAAATCTTCATTTCATATTATGAATTAAAGGAGCCACTTATTGCTCCCAGTCTGTGACTGCATTGTACTTGCTGAAAGTATGTGCCACATTGTTGATGGGTAGAAATGCAAACACATCAGCAGTAATGCTGCTTACAGTTAATGTTTTCTATTCATGTATGCTTTTATTTCTAGTGCACTACTCACAGAAGATTTTGTTGTTGTTGTTCACTTCTTAGGCTCTCAGAAACAAAGTCTTAGAGGAAAAAATTGTTAGGGACTCTTCTTTAAATACTCTTGCTAAGTCCATTGTTAAACTCCTGTTTGCTCATTCAATGATTTTGTTCCCTGGAAAATTACCGCTTTATGTACCTCTTATAGTCTCTGCTTATGCAATTACTCAATCATTCCCAGTGAGCAATCAGCAAATGTTCAATCTCTGTGGGAAGATTACTTTTCCCCCTTACATCTGAACACATAGCCCTCAGAAGAAAGAAATACTAGGGTCATTCTCTTATTGAATTCTACTGGAAAACTTAATTTGTGATTCCTTAGTGATCATTCTTTTCTCAAATAAAAATTATTCATGGGGGAAAAACATTCCAACATTGTAATGTCTAGAGTTTTTGAACTACAAATGTATCCTAGCCGGTGTAGCAAATAATTATTTTGCCTAAGGCTACTGGGATTTGTATTTCAACACATTAGATGAGGCTGGAAATATGCTCAGTCGTGCAATGCAACAGAACACCCACAAAATGTTCTTTGAACTTTGCAAAGTTTGTGCATTTAACAATATAAAAACTTGATTTAAGAAGTGTAGTGAATTATTGTTGAACGTTCTGTGGTACTAATGATTCTAATGATAAAAATATAAGAGGAAGATACTTGAATGTCAAAGTAAGTTTTTCAAAAAAAATATTTTTCAGTGTATGAAAAGAAATTATCAAAAAGTCTTACAATTCATTTTATATAAATATGTGCATAATAATTTAACTTTAGCATTCTAAATTATGGAATCAGGAGATAATAAAATATCAACAAATCAAACATTTTTACTATTACTGCATTAGATGATGTTAGAGAATAACATAAAACTCTCATTTCTACTGAGGGTAAAAGACAGAAAAAATTATATACTTGAATTTTATATGATTAGGAAATTAAGTAATGCCTGAGGCTTTTAAACCTTGCAATAATGAACTTCAGATTCAGAAACAGATGTGGGAGTTTCTTTAGTGCTGAGAATTGAGTGAATTTTAAAACTAGGAGCAACAAAACAACCATATTGATTACTAAAAAGGTTTTCTTCCTAAACAGGTGTTTGGAGTAGGAGTACCAAACCCTTACAGACTGCGGCCTTTTATAGGAGCAAAAGTTCCAGTGAACAGCAGTTTTTCTCCTATTATAAATATACACAATCCCCATAGTGAACCTTTGCAGGCAAGTAATAGCATTTTCATATTTATAGGTATGTTAAAGAATTGTAATATATTACATCTTTGGTCTTTGACTTAGGACCAAAATAAGGGATGGAACATTTATCAAAATATTCAGTGAACTCATTAGTGAGGTATCACATGACCACACCGGATTTTACGAGCCTTTTTGCCACCATCATTAAACGGTTGTTAAACGAGACATCGTGACCATTCCAGCTTCCAAACCTCATTGCAGCTTCCCCGTTATCTTTGCTTGTCAAAAGTCAGCTGGGAAGGTTCCAAATGGCGATTATGTGACTGCAGAATGCTATGACTCTCATAATTGCATGACAGTTGCCAAGGCCCTAAATCACAGTTGTGACTGTGAGGATGCTGCAATGATTGTGCTAGAGCTGATTGTAAATCACTTTTTTCAGCACCATCATAACTTCAGTCACTAAATGGTTATTATGTGAGAACTACCTGCATTTCATGCAGTTCTTGAAATAGTTGATCTTATTTATTTATTTATTTTCAGGCTGGGTTATTATCTCTACACTAGTGTTCTGACATCAGGGTATTCTGACAGATCCAGTGCTTTGCTGGCAATTGACTGACAGAGTACAAAAAATTGAAGCGCATTGTATCCTACTATGAGCTAGCCCAGTGATGGCAAACCTTTTCGGCACCAAGAGCCCAAACCGGAACATGTGTGCCACTGTTCCCTCTAAGGTGCGCGGCCGCGTAGCCGTGCACGTAATGAGAGAACGCCGCGTGAAAGTTTCTAACTTCCACCCGGCATTTTCTAATTGCAGAGGCTGCGCGCCTGCGCGGCTGCACACATTAAAAGAAAACGCCACGCAGCAGTTTTTAACTGCCATGTGCCATTTTCTAATTTTATACGGAACATTGATGTGTGCATGTGCGCGCGCACGTGCTACAGCACCAGAAACCCAAAGACCAGCTGGCCGGTGCGCATGCGCGCTCCGGCCAAATGGTCTTTGGGTTTCTGGCACGCACATGCAGGCCGGCTAGCTAGTCTTCACGCGTGCCAGAGTACGGGAAACCTGAAGGCCAACTGGCTGGTGCGTACATGCCTGTTTTTTGGGGTGTTTGGGGGACATTTTTGGCCTGAAAAACTGCCTGAAAATGGCCCAAAAAACAGCCTGTTTTTTGGGCTGTTTTCAGGCTGTTTTCAGGCTCTCCGCACCCGCGAAGATCAACTGGCCACATGCGTGCCGGAAACCAGAAGAGCAGCTGGCGACAACGTGCATGACCACAAAGAGGGCTCTGTGTGCCGCCACTGGCATGCGTGCCTTAGGTTCGCCATCACGGAACTATCCTATTTTTTTCCTGGCATGATATAATGGAAGGTTGCTAGGGTTTAGGAACATGTGACAGGTCCTACTAATGTTCCTATTCCCAAATTTTACATGGTTCTTTCTACTTTTCTAAGCTTGAACATTGGGCGCTATCTAACAAAATGAAATTCAATGGTGAAAAAAGTAAGGTTCTACATTTAGGCAAGGAAAACAAAATGCACAGGTACAATATATGTGGTACCTTGCTCAACAGTAGTAACTGTGAGAGGGATCTTGGAGTCCTAGTGGACAACCATTTAAATATGAGCCAGCAGTGTGCAGCAGCTGCCAAAAAAGCCAACACAGTTCTAGGCTGCATTAACAGAGGGATAGAATCAAGATCACGTGAAGTGTTAATACCACTTTATAATGCCTTGGTAAGGCCACACTTGGAATACTGCATTCAGTTTTGGTCGCCACGATGTAAAAAGGATGTTGAGATTCTAGAAAGAGTGCAGAGAAGAGCAACAAAGATGATTAGGGGACTGGAGACTAAAACATATGAAGAACGGTTGCAGGAACTGGGTATGTCTAGTTTAATGAAAAGAAGAACCAGGGGTGACATGATAGCAGTGTTCCAATATCTCAGGGGTCGCCACAAAGAAGAGGGAGTCAAACTTTTCTCCAAGGCACCTGGGGGTAGAACAAGAAGCAATGGGTGGAAACTAATCAAGGAGAGTAGCAACTTAGAACTAAGGAGAAATTTCCTGACAGTTAGAACAATCAATCAGTGGAACAGCTTACCTCCAGAAGTTGTGAATGCTCCAACACTAGACATTTTTAAGAAGATGTTGGATAACTATCTGTCTGAAGTAGTGTAGGGTTTCCTGCGTAAGCAGGGGGTTGGACTAGAAGACCTCCAAGGTCCCTTCCAACTCTGTTATTATTATTATTATTAAGCTTAGGATTTCTTAATATCTGGAAAGCTAAACTTGGAAATTAACTAGAAAGCAAAAGGAGAATCCAATATTATAGATAGAACTCTCACTAGACTAATTGTGAATTAATTTGATTTTTTTATTCTTTAGAGAGTTACAGGGAAATACTGTATAAAACTGTAATTACTGATGATTTCTCACTTCAAAATTGGGTATTTTTAAAAGTTATTTCGCAAATATTGCATCTAAGCATGTCACCACCTTGTGACATCTAGTTTGAATTTGGATTTAAGTTTTATTAACGCTTTTTTCCCCTTCTATTTCCCTCCCTTTTTTTTTTTTTTGCATTTTCTCTCAGGTAGTGGAAATGTATTCAAGTGGGGGTGATCTTCATCTAGAGCTTCCAACTGGCCAACAAGGAGGAACGAAAAAACTCTGGGTAAGTAATAATTCATTGATGTTATTATCTGCTTTTGATGACAAGCAAAATTAAATACGGCATAAGATTTTATGGACCAAAGCACTGGAGCTTCTTTAGATCAGGGTGTCAAACTCGATTTCATTGAGGGCCGCAACAGGGTTGTGTTTGACCTCCGGGGTGGGCGTGGCCAGGGTGGGTGTGGCCAGCTCAACATCACTTGTGTCGGGGGGCACCTGTAATGGCCAACTGCTAAGGCAGGATTTATCTCAGAACCTCCCTCACTCTCATTATAATCCTTCCTTCCTTCCTTCCCTCTTCATTCTTCTTCTTCCTTCCCCTCTTTCCTTATTTTTCCTTCCTTGCTCTCTTCCCATCTTTCCTTCTTTTTCTTTTTCTTTCCCTTTCTCTTTCTCTTTTCCTGTCCCTTCTTGCATGCTCAAATGCAAAAGGGGAAACATTTCTCGTTTTGTTTTGTTTTTAGTTTGTTTTGCTAGCCCTCTGCCAGCGAAAAGGGAGGCGACGGCCTCCTACAGCCCTGTGCCAGCGAAAATGGAGCTAGATTATCATTAATTATTGCTTTTGTTTGTGTGAATGAAGTATACAGTTTTCAGAAATATGAAAAGCATAAAGAAGAGGAAACACAGATACATCCTCAAATTATGACCACAATTTAGTCCAACATTTTCATTGCTAAGCAAAGCAGTTGTTAAGTGAGCTGTGCCCTATTTTATGACCTTTTTGCCACAGTTAAGTGAATCACTCCAGTTGTTAATTGAATCATGCGGTTGTTAAGCAAATCTGACTTCCTCCATTGATTTTGCTTGTAAGAAGCCAGTTACATGACAGTTGCCAGATTTTGATCGTGTGATCCTAGGGATGCTGCAATAGTTGTAAGTGTGAAAACTGGGCATACATCATTTTTCAGTGCCGTTGTAACTTCGAATTGTCACTAAACAAATAGTTAACAAATATACTCAACATTATACTAAATGGATTTCTGAACCTTTAATTTTTTTGACTCACATTTTCCACTATTGTCTATTCAACAGGAAATTCCTCCCTATGAAACTAAAGGAGTAATGAGAGCAAGTTTTTCTTCAAGAGAAGCAGATAATTACACAGCATTTATTCGAATAAAAACAAATGCCTCAGATACTACAGAGTTCATTATTCTTCCAGTAGAAGTAGAAGTTACAACAGGTTTGTGATGTAGTTTTTAATCAATTCCATGTACTTCTCCAGTGTAAAAGAAGCTAATTTTGATTATTTTCTTTTAAAGCTCCAGGAATTTATTCATCAACAGAAATGCTAGATTTTGGTACTTTAAGAACACAAGGTAAATCCTACATTTGAATATTTCTTATAATTATTATTGATTTAATTACACAATTTACATCCTATCTGATTTCACACATTTATGATGGCACCTGTATATACTATAAAATGATCATTTAAAAGAAAACACATCTTTAAATCAGCAGCACATCAGTCACCTCAAGCCCAAAACTTTGATTGGAAACAGCCACAACATTGATACCAGTAAAATCTAAAAGGGGGGAGGGCATCTGAACTGGGGAAAAGCGTATTCCAAAATGACAATTTTCTGCACCACAAAAACCTGCGACTGAGCTTTGACTTTTCTAAACATCTGGAGAACAGGAGAACAGCGTTCTGTGCAGTTTATAGAAGTAGCACTGTTGAAGTGTCTCTTAGCACGCTAGCATGCATACAGCTACATTCTGTGCCAACTACAGCTTCCAGATATTCTTCAAAGACAGCCCCAAGTAAAAGGTACTGCACTAATTCAGTCTCAAGGTAATAAAGGCCTCAATGCATCTCTTTCAAAATAGTAAAATTTGTGCACTAAAGCTTGAAAAAGGTTGTTCTAGTCATGTTCTCCACCAGCAGTTAAAGCAAAAACTATAAATCCAGAAGTCCTTATGTCATGGGCTTCTTTCAAACAGTGTGTAATCAAGGGTTAGTGTAAGGGACTCCTCCAAATCTGATTGTTTCTGGAGAAATAACAACTCAAATCTTGTTGTGATTCAGTTTCAGTTGTTTTCTCCCATCCAGACACCATGCAATAGCATCTACTTCAGGGGTGTCAAACTGGCGGCCCGGGGGCTGGATGCGTCATGTGCAGGCCATGCCCACCCCAACTTTGCAAAGGAGAAAAACTTCGCGATATGTCACGTGACAGTGTGATGCTGCAAGTTTGACACCCATGATCTACTTCATCTCCTATCTCTGGGTGTTTAACTGAAGTATTTAACAGTTTCATACAGATCTTAAACACCATGGAGAAAAGAATCAAGCTCTGGACAACCAGTATAGGAATTTCTAAAGGCCCAATTACATATCTCATTAGTGCAAACCAGTGCTTTCCTCAATCCTCTTATGCAGTCTAAAAGAAATGAGATACCATTGTGGAATTAATGCATTTTTGGTCTGTTCTTTAGATTTGGTATGTAATAATTATCTCTCAGATAGATAGTGTATAGATACAGTATATAGATATTTATATATATATACATGCTTTATTTAATTAAGCATAATGTTTTTGTGGTACAGATAAAGTAAAAGTAAGTAAATGAAACTAAGATTAGTATCAGTATTCAGTTTGTTATAATTTCCTGTTCAAATATAAAGGAAATATATAGGATTTGCATTGACTTTTCAACCCGCAGTTATGCCCTTGGTCAATATTAATTGCTATATTAAAGAAAAAGGGAACATTTTAAATAATCTGTTTACCAATTAAAGATTACAATTTTCTAATTAGGACAATAAAATGCTCTTGTCCTTGGAAAACCAAAATATATATTTACAGCTAAAATTAGTTAACTTCTGACTTTGGGTACTAAAGTACTTATAATGCCTTCTGTATGTCTCAACAGATCTGCCAAAAATTTTAAATCTACATTTGTTAAATTCAGGAACAAAAGATGTACCAATAACTGTAAGTACTGCCTGCGTAATTTCACAGTTCATTATAACTTTCCTTTGTTTTGTACACTTAAATTTATATTAGTGACTTAGGGCCAATAACTCTCTCTCAGCCCAACCCTCCCCCCCACACACACACAGAGAGTTTTTGTGGAGAAAACAGGAAGTAGTATTAGGAATGTTTGCTGCCTTGACTTATAAAAATAACAAGGGAGAAAGAGAGGGAGGGAGAGGAAGAGGAAAAGAAAAGAAAAGAAGGAAGGGAGAGAAGAAAGAAAGAAAGAAAGAAAGAAAGAAAGAAAGAAAGAAAGAAAGAAAGAAAGAAAGAAAGAAAGAAAGTCAAAACTTGGGTTTTGAAAGTTTGGCTCCCCTTTTCTTGTGGCATGTGGTGGAATAATTTGGATTCCCAGGAGGGAGAGGCTACATTCCAGAGGGCAAAAAGGCATCAAAGCCATTGAAGTTTTGGTCTTTGGGAAGAAGACAGTTAAGAAGGATCATCCTTAACTATTCCCAGTGAATATCTATAGTGATGCAAATAGTTGCTTTAGTTTTGCAAGTTTTTTTGGCTCTAGGTGAAGAACAATAAGGGGAAATGCTCTAGGACAGGGGTCCCCAACCTTTTGGACCTCAGGCACCACTAAATTCATAATTTTAAATCCCGCAGACCACTAATACGATCTGCCTAATGACTGGCTGAGTGGGCGTGGCTAGGTGGTCATGTGACTGGGTGGGCATGGTCAACTCGATGTCACGTTGAGGGGTGCCTCACCGGCCTCTACTCGCCCCTCCCCTCCCAGCCACTTCTCGCCTGCCCACCCGGGCTCCTTAGGGCCCCAACAGGAAGCAGTTGTTGGAGCTAAGCAGCCACCATGAGAAAGAGTTGGCAAAACAGCTGGCTCAGTTCAAATTGGATCTGAATGAGAAGGAGGCTCAGCAGAAGCACCTGCTGAGGACTACGAGCATAGGCTTTCCAAGCAGACAGAAGACCTGAAGGAGTGCAAGACCAAGTACCGGCGCCTGGAGGCTCAGCGAGCTGAGATGGTCAGCCAGTTCCAGGCCATGATGCAGTCGCACTGGAATGAGACCCTGCGGCTCTTCGCCACCAGCGGCACTTCCCTCCACCCTTCGCTCAAAGCCCCTGACCAAGAGGCCGAAGCAGATCTCAACTCGGAATTTCTGCCCCCCTCTGACCCGCACAAAAAGACCCCGAAGGAGAAGACTGTTTGCAGAAACACAAACGTTCATTGCACGTATCCGGCCCAGGGGCCGTAGTTTGAGGACCCTTGATTTAGTGCAATATAAAAAATGCAAATAATTTTTCTGGGGACCACCAAAATTTTCTCGTGGACCGCCAGTGGTCCACGGACCACCAGTTGGTGACCGCTGCTCTAGAGTAACTCCAGATGCACTTCTTGGTTCTTGGGGCCTGACACACCATTTGCATCGTCACCTATCCTTTACACATAGTATTTACTTTTTCCAAGTCAGTATCAACCTTAGCAAGATTATCAACTTTTGGCACCACATCTTTGCCAGAGATTTATGCTACCTGTTTATAATATAAGTTAACAGTGCTTTATATAAGTAGGGTTACCCTGAAGGCAGATGGACCTAGCAAGTTTCTAGACCATGAACGTTTCTTGTTTACTAAGTATTTTGAGACTAAATTTGTATATAATATTCATTTTGAATATTCATTTGAGTCCTTCGGGAGTTGGGCGGCATATAAGAATAACAAAATAAATAAATAAATAAATAAATTTTATATCTGGGTTATGGTTGCAGAGAAGTCTGATAGTTGAAGGTTAACAATTTGTTTTTGAAAATGTGCCTCATTTGACTTAATATTTCTTTGTGTGTCTGATTTATTACATTTAATAAGGCTCATATACTTGTATCTAGGAAGTGATTAATATCCCACAGAATTATGATTGCCATAAAAATTATATGGTTTTGAGACCCTCCTAAAGAATCTTGTCCCAAATTATTTTTGTTCAAACTATAGCCAATCAAAATACAGATAGTCCTCAACTTACAGCCACAATTGAGCCCAAAATTTCTGTTGCTAAACAAGACAGTTGTTAAGTGAATTTTGCCCCATTTTATGATCTTTCTTGCCAAAGCTGTTAAGTGAATCATTGCAGTTAAGTTAGTAACACGATTGTTAAGTGAATCTGGCTTCCCCATTGACTTTGCTTGTCAGAAGGTTGCAAAAGGAGATTGCATGATCCAGGGACACTGCAATCATCATAAATATGAATCAGTTGCCACGTGTCTGAATTTTGATCATGTGATCATGGGGATGCTGCAACGGTTGTAAGTGTGAAAAACAGTCAGAAGTCACTTTTTTCAGTGATGTAACTTTGAATGGACACTAAATGAACTGTTGTAAGTTGAGGACTACATGTATTCACTTTTAGATCAAAGTTCTGGAGGTGATATTGGTGTGCATTCTGTCTAAAGTTACCAGAGTGCGAAAAATGAAGTGTTGGCACATTTGCAATGTAGCAGTGTTTCTTATAGTGTCCTAATCAGTTTTCTCATTTGTTGTTTTAATTAACAGAGTGGTTGAGCAGAATGTTTGTTTGTACATATGCTTGTACACATTCTTGAATTGCTCTTTTAAATCTAATGTAGCTTTCTTTTTTCGTTATCTTCCACACAGAAAATTACATCATTGGGTTATGATTAGTTAGTAGCTTGCAGAACCAGCAGTTGGCTGGTTTTGCCTCTAAATTGATAATGCTATCAAAAAGAAACCTTAATATAAAAGCAATTGCTGGACTCAGATTTAGAAGCTTGAGATACGTATTTCTTAACATCTAGCATTATAGCAATTCTCTAAATAACATCTAGCATGTAGCAATTCTCTAAATAAGATAAAATATGCATAATCACATTGTTATAGAAGAGACACCATATTTTTCGGTCTATAAGATGCACTTCCTCCCCCAGGCAGTGGGGATTGCCGCCGCCTATAGGCTGCGATAGGCGGCGGCGATCCCTGCTGCCTAGAATAGCTGATCGGCGGTATTCCAGGAGGCCGATCCAACTGCCAATCAGCTGCGTTCCCAGCAGAGGCAGCAGACACGGAGGAGGCAGCAATTGGCAGCGTTTCCGGTCGGCCAGCCCACTGATCGGCGGGGCTATGGGAGGCCGGGATCCAGTTTTCACTCAGCTGACAGGTGGTGGGCACAACGGAGGGGAGCCCTGACGAGTCACTTGCTGGGGCTTTGATAACATGCTGAAGCTGACCAAACTGTTTGCTGCAAGGACACTAGCCAGATGAATACCAGATGGATGCTGTGAGGCAGAGGCAGATTTTTTTTTCTTGTTTTCCTCCTCTAAAGCTAATGTGCATCTTATGGTGCAGAGCATCTTATAGACCGAAAAATACAGTAAATACATCTGACACAAGTTGTAGCTTAAGAAACATTTCATGAATCCCTGGATCTGATCTGTTCCCCATCGTGTGGCTTAAATGGTATCAATAAAAATATCCAGTATCCAAGTATCCAGAATTATCTATGGATACTTTCTAAACAATATACTATTGAGTTCCAGAAATAAATCTACAGTAATTGAATACAAAACTGCTGTTGTTAATCATAATAGTAGAAAAATACAGATAATCCTCCTTGACAGAACCTGTTTTCATGTTTGTTATTAAATTATTTAGCTAATTCTCTTTGTTGTGATTATTTGATAACTTCATTCACTGGTATTTTACTTTTGGCTATAAGGTGAGATAAAAATATAATAACGATAGTAATATCCTGTAGAATCCTAATGGTTTGATCACTGACACTTTACAGCAAAATTGGTGTATATATATTTAAATTTACCCTAAAATCTAAAATATTTTTCATATAAGTAGGGAAGCACAACTTTTTGTATCATGGACATTGTTTCAGCATGGTTTGAGAGCAAAGAAGTCTATTTCACACTTCATTTGAATGTCATGAGAAAGGCCAAGACTATATTTAGCTGAAATCTAATCTAGATAGTCCTAGGATTAAATTCTTTCAGTACTTTCTAACACCATAGCCAATTTCTATAGCCACTAAAGTGTTTATTCTTTTATAATCATTTATCTCAAAGCTCATGAATTTCAGAAAAAAGGAAACATTAATACTGAAGTAGCCAAAAAGCTATAATTATTTGGTTTCTATGCCAGAAACTATAAATCAGGAATAAGTAACTCAGTAACCACCAAATGTTTTGCACTACAACTGTATTTCTCCCAGTGATTACAGTGGCTGAGCTTGATGAAAGTTCAAAACATTTGATGAATGCTGCAATAATGCCTTTTATTGCCTTATATTTACATTTTATATTGGGAGTTTTGCTTTATTTTTGAGTTCATAGGTGTGTCAAAAATGCCGATATAACCCAACCAAAAACTTGTCCACCAGATTTATGGTTCTTCTAATACAGTGGTTCCCAACCTTCCTAATGCCGCGATCCCCGCCACCGCGCCCCCACCGTGACCCACCCCGCCGCTGCCATTTGGATTCTTTTACCCTCTGCTCATGCGCAAAGCGTGCTGCGCATGCGCAGATGGTAAAATAACCCAAATGGTGGCAGCAGGGTGGAGCGCGGTAGGGGCGCGGGTTGTGGGGTGCGATATGGCCAGGCTTGTGGCAGTGGGGGGGGGAGCTGAGGATGCCAGGGCGACCCCTGGGAAATGGTCGTTCGACCCCCAAAGGGGTCCCGACCCCCAGGTTGGGAACCGCTGATCTAATAGCTCCCCCCAATGCTGGGGAAAACAGGTGATGATGATTGTTTTGAGACCTTAGTTGTACCAGAAGAATTGCTCCACAGGTGAATGGATATAAGGGCCCTTAAGCCTTAGAAACAAGATACACTGCAGCCTGTAAGGTTTTGTGATTAAAATAATTTTTCTGCAGTGGTTCCACTTCTTCATTAGTAGGAGGTTTCAGTTTCTGTGTGAGGGGGGAAAGTGGTATATCCATCAGTCAGGTTACTGTAACACATTCCACATGAACTGCCTTTTAAGATGCCCTATAAGTTTCCATTAATCTAAAGTGCAGTGGCCCTTTGCTAAAACTGAGCATAGTATTTCAGCCTATGCTACTACACTATACTGGATATTGTTCAATTTCTGAATCCAATTCAAAGTGCTAGTTGGCTCTTTTATATGTAGACAACCATCTCTCATAAAAAAGATCTACTAAGCCACATGCATTGTAGAGATATGGGATATCCTGAACCTCTCTGCCCTTTCAGATACGATGCCAGTATACCAGGTTATGTGGAGGTGAGGAAGCACAGGTAAAAGGAGCAACCAAGTCCACCAATAATGGTCGTTACATTTTTGGACCAACTCTATTGGATGTTACTTTAATATTTTAAATTCCTATTGCATGGCAACACCAAAAGTAGGAAAATGATAAAACTATATCGGTGGTAGGATACGATCATTTTAACCAATGCATTTTTTTATTTTTGAAGAAGTTTATTAAAGCACTTCAATCACATTCAAAAACAATGCTTAAAAGGCAGGATGGGAGGTGGTTTTATTGTCATTTTGCATGCTATAACTTAATATATTTTTAATTCCAACTGTATGAAAACAGATATTGGAGATTAAAACAAATTAAAATTGTGCAAGTTGTATATTTTCTTTCATCACATGCAATTTTTGAGTTTCTTTCTAATGTAATGTAGGAGGCTACCAAGTATTACTTTTATAAAAATCTAAAATGTAAGGGCATTAGGTTTCTTTGTAATCCAAATTATTATGGATTGTTGTCATTCTAACATATTTTTGTGATAGCATACAGTTCTAGTCATCATATTTTCTAACCTAAGAAATAAAGGTTGAAAAGGTACAATGAAATAAGTTAAGTAAGTGTTTGGGAATTAAAATTAATGTGTGCTGTTACTGTGAACTATGGTTTTTTAAATTTCTGACATAATGCTCTAACGAATATTTTCAATAATGAATGGAAGATCTGAGATAATTATAAGTAAAAATAATAGTAGTGGATTGAATTGTTCATTAATATGCAAAAACAATTTTGCTTCTTTTTCAGAGTGTTAGACCCACACCACAAAATGAAGCTATCACAATCCATTTCAAGCCAATTACATTGCGAGCTTCTGAAAATAAATATACCAAAGTTGCAACTATTAGTTTTGATGGTACGTGATAATGTTGGTAATAGCATTCAGTAAAATCAAAATACATTTTTAAAATTTAGTTTTTATTCAAAGCTAAGAATATTTTAATTAATATAAATAAATGTATTACTATTTGCTTTTATTTTGAAAATAGTCATTATTTAATATACATTTAGCAAATCTTTGTCTAGGGGACATAACTAATTACAATCAATACCTCGTGTATTTCAGCAGGTTGTATGAATTAGTTGCAAAAGTAGTTAATTTAAAAGAGGAGTCAGTGAACATAATCAGGGATAAATTGATTTGTGACTGCATATGATTGGTTGTTCATCAGATTGCAGCAAACATAGCATACCTCAACTTCAGCAAAGTTCTGAAGAGGCTCCCATGAGATTCTTATATAGGAGATGGCAACATATAGAGTGGACTATGCTACCATTAAATGCTTAAAAAGCTGCCTAATGATTGTATTCAGTGAGTGTTCATCAGCGACTTATATCAGGTGTAACATTGAGTTCCATTCTGTGCCATTCAACGTATCTATGAATGGAACTGATGAGGAATTGCAGACAAAATGAAGATAGGGTACTGGCAAACACTATCACAATTCAGGAATATTATCACAAGTGGAAAAAATTGGTAGTAACAAAGAAGATGGTTTTCAAGAAGGACAGACAAGTCCCACATTTGAATAGAAAAAAGACAAAGGCTTAGGGTGGGAGAGATCACATTGAATAATAATACACGTGAAAGGTATCTGGGTATGTTTTTGAATATCTGAACACAAGACAACAATGTGATGCAGCCTAGAATTGCATTTATTCTGTAGCTGTATCAGTAGAAATGCAATGTCAAGATCAATAGAAGTCATTGTTTTTCTACTTTGAATTTGTCAGACCAAATAGAATTTCAGATCCTGTTCTAATTCTGCATTGTAGAAAGGATATTGGCAAACTGAAGCATGTCTATAGAAGAACAGTTGATAAAGAGTCTAAAAGGGAAAAAACATTTGAGGAACTTTGGGAGGAACTGAGTATGTTTAGGTTGGAGAAGAAAAGTCTGCTGAGTGACAGCTGTCTTCAAATTTTTGAAAGACTGCCATGTAGAAGATAAAATGGTTATTCCAGGAGAGAAGGGTTCTGTTCTGCTGCTTTAAATGTTTCAGCAGATACCATATAATGTAGAAATGGATTCAAGCAGTGGGCTGGAGTTTGGACTATTATAGTCTCTTCCAATCCTTACATTTTACTGTGTATTATCTGATTCAATATACAGTAGTACACAAAACAATTCAAAGTGAACCTGTTGAAGACTCAGTCTTCTCCTTTTGACTGAAAAAATAAAGGAGTACTTCACTTTTAGTTAGTAGTTAATGTCTTACAATATTATGTTTAAATATCAAAATAAACAGTTACATTCTGATATGTATTAAAATATGTGTAGTTAAAAATATACATAAAGTAACATTGATTCTTTTTATTCGTGTATGTGTATGCAAATGTGTATATATAGCATCAAAAGCAAAACGACCTGCACAATTTTCTGGAAAAATAACTGTGAAAGCAAAAGAGAAGACCTATTCAAAACTTGAAATTCCATATCAGGCAGAAGTATTGGATGGGTAAGTTTACATTAGCATGTGTTTTTGAAAATTGCTTTGCATTTTTGACTTTGCACAACATTTTATAGATAGGTAGTTAAACAATTGCATAGCTCCTGATAGTGATGTGAAATGACTTCAGGATTACGGGATATAGTTTATTTGAACAGTGTCAAAGCAAGATTATGATTTTTCCATTGTTTTCCTGGATTTGGGGAAAGAGTGGTACATCCTTCACTGCTGAGTTCTATTAAATCCGATGTAATTGAACTGGGTAGCATGGAATAATTTATCAGAATCATATTATTGAAATTCAGATAGAGGGTATGTCTGTATAGCGGGGGAGGGCCACCCTTTGGCCTTGGCCCAGTACTGGGCTGTGGCCGGTCCTCCCCCCTCACCGGGCCGCTAAGCCACAAAGGTTGGGGACCACTGCTATACAGCATTGGAGTTGGAAGTTGCCCACTCTTTGTTTATTTGAATGACTTGTTTGTCTAATTTCAGCAGAATATATTGATTGGGATATTTATTTATTTGTTTGTTTGTTTATTTATTTATTTGGAAATTTATATTGCCGCCTATTCGCACATGGCGACTCAAGGCGGCTTACAAGAATATAAAACCTCATATAAAAACAATAAAACTAATAAAAGAATAATATAATAATAAAATAATAAAATAATCCCCCGCCCCGGTGACAACATATCCCATGAGCCATCCAATGGGCTCCATCCCACTCTGTGTTCCCCAGGCCTGCTGGCAGGACCAGGTCTACAGTGCCTTCCGGAAGAGAGAGGGGACCATTCTAATCTCTGGGGAAATAATGTTCCAGAGAGAGGGAGCCACCACGGAGAAGGCCCTTTTTCTGGGTCCCACCAGGTGTATCTTCCTAGGGGATCCACAACATTCCTTGCCTCCCCTCTCTGGTGGGTTGGGTAGATGTGACAAGAGACAGTCCCTCAGATAACCTGGTCCCAAGTCATTAAGGGCTTTAAAGGTGACAACCAGCACCTTGAATTGCACCCGGAAGCAAATCTGCAAACAATGCAGCTCCCGCAGGAGAGGTGATACATGTGCACACCAAAGTGTGTACAAAACCATGCGGACCGTTGCATTTTGCACCAACTAGAGCTTCCGGATGCTGTTCAAGGGCAGCCCCATGTAGAGCATGTTGCAGTAGTCAAGACGGGAAGTGACTAGGGCATGAGTGACCATGAGTAGGGATTGTTGGTCCAGGAAAGGGCGTAACTGGCGCACAACCCGCAGATGCGCAAAGGCCCTCTTGGGCATTTTAATCTAGAAATGAAGAAGTTCGGATTTAAAACTCTTTTTGCAGAAGTACTGTATTAAACTTTCCAAAACAATCTTAATTCAATATTGTTAGAAAGAAATGTGTAATAACTACTATTCTCCCCCTCAATGTTCTTCTTTTAAAATAGATATTTGGGATTTGATCATGCAGCAACATTGTTTCATATTCGTGACAGTCCAACAGACTCTGTGGAAAGATCAATCTTTTTAACAAACACATTCAATTTTGCAATCTTCATTCATGATATAATACTTCCAGAAGAAATCAAAGCAACATTTAAAGTAAGCTCCATTATATATGGCATTATTTAATAACTATTCAATGTTATACAAATTGTATTTAAAGTTAACTGTTGCTTTATTTATTAAACTAGGTTCACAACTTCAGCAAACCAGTTTTAATTCCACCAAATGAATCCAGATATATTTTCACTCTTTATTTTGTGGCTTCTTTATCATCTTTCCACATTGATAACAATATTCTGCTCATTACCAATGCCTCTAAATTTCATCTACCTGTGAGAGCATATACTGGGTTTTTAGATGTGAGTACTACATTATTTGACTTTTTCCCCTTCCCTTGTTTTGAAAACCACTGAGTTTCATTGTAGTTTTATATATAGTGAAGTGTTTTATCTGAACCCAAAATGAAACTTCAAATTTTACTCTTTCCATTTATTTAAATCCAAATTAAAGGATATGCACTAGCTGCAGAATTCACTTCTGCGCTAATTTGGTGCTTTGGAAAAATAGCCTGATGAAATCAGAAGTGGCCAAATTTAGGAGGGATCTAAATCCAAAGAGAAACTCCTTCTCCCATTGGCTAATGTCAGAAAAAATGCAGGTATACATAACTTTTTTACTGCTAGATTTTTAGCAGAATACAATTAAATGTGCAAGCAGAGTAGACTTTTTTTAAAAAAATTCACCAGTTTTACAGGAAAAGACATGAACTTGGATCTGGGCTTTAAATATTTTTAATTTTCAAGTAAATACTTGAAATACGTCTCATGCAAAATGCAAATTTGGGATGGAAAATTAAAACCTTGATTAATTGGCAACATGGAAAGGAGATATTGAAAATATGCAGGTATCATTGAGCATCCTTTTGCAAGACTATAGTTTCAAAGAAACAGGTGCTCTATTCCTTTTTAAATTCTGTTTTTAAAAAGAGTGTTGTTTCTAGAGAAAATCAGATGATACTTGCAGGTATTTTGTTACCTGCTATGTAAATAAACCATTCCATAATTCAAGTATGCGACTAATGTAATATTTTGATTTGGTCTTCCATTGTAGATTTACCAGCCTCATTGTGGATTTACCAATTTTTTTCAAACTCATTCTTCTCCCTTCTGTCTCTCCCCATTTTATGTAAAAAGCAAATGAAATGCTATGGAGAGGCAGATAGTTTTGTTTCAGCACTTTTTTTTTTTTGCGGTGTGTGTGAGAATTAACAAGTCTGTGACTCTCCCAGCTTTTTTGTTTCCTTTATTGAAGAAATCTGGGTTTCAGAGGAAAGGAGGGGATTAAGCAAGAGAAAGATTTTGGGAAGCTTTCTTTTCATGCAGGCAAAGGAGACTTCCCCAAAGCCTAAGAGAAATTTGTAGTCTCCTGACAGTTAGCTAATCAAGGCAGAAGCCAACCCACAAGCATAGCTTCATTGGCTAAGTGTAGAAGATGGTTTGGAAGCCTCTCTGACATTGAAATGCAGTGCTAGGCCCTAATCTAAATGGGTTTTTCCCCTCCTCCTGGGCTATTTTTTAGTTTACAAACCTTTTTGCTGTTTGCTTCCTTTATGGATCCAGCTAGGTGGCGGGTCTCCCAGGGCCTCCCCCATCCATGAGTTACCCCATGCTCACTTAACAACTTGTGCGTTTGTTTAATGGTGGCATAGGGAGAACAGGGGGTGGGGATCATTGAGCAAGGCTGTCTTACTTAATGGTTGTCACCACCTACACCATAATGGCAGACTGCATTATGGTTATAAATCAAGGACTAACTGTACAGTGCACAAAAGTTTCATACTAATATGTATATATAAGCATATTCAAAGTGAGTGGGACAGAAATGAACCTACATAATGGTTTTAGAGCGTAGGGTTTAGTTACTTATACTGCTACATTTAAACATCTTGACTTGGCACATTAGTGAATTCAGATACTGGCTTTTCTGTAAAGGTGTGATCTCAGGCCAGATAGCTGAAAGATAAATACAGTGTTACTGCAATGATTATAAATAATGTTAGGGTGAACAAGAAGATTTATGTTAGTCACTATACTAACAGATATATGAGGCATCATTTTTTTAATACAATTAATATTGTTATTCTTTTTAGTATTTTATATTGCCCCAAAAACCTGATGAACAAATAATTGACTTTGGTATATTAAGTGCCACGGAAACTAGCACCATTATGTTTGCAGTGCTTAACAGTAACCCAATTCAGGTAAGAACCAACCTTCCTTCCTTCCTTCCTTCCTTCCTTCCTTCCTTCCTTCCTTCCTTCATTCCTTCATTCCTTCATTCCTTCCTTCATTCCCATCATTCATATTTATGCTAATAGTATCCTATTTTTCTAAGCTTTTCCTAAAAAGCTGGAATGTTATAGGTGATGGTTTGACCATAGAACTCCTAGCTGCTGAAAAAGGCAATAGAACTACAATAATTGCTAGTCTTCCAGACTTGGAAAAGGCCAGTATATTGGATCAAACTTCGGTAAGTTACATATTTCTTGAAGTTCCTTATTACCTCTTGTATTTGTTCTCTAGATAAAAAACATGTATTATGATTTATATTTTTAATAACATAATTGGTCTCAGTATATTTAATGTGTCTGATGTTTTCACAACATAAAAAGCAATTCCTGGTAGTCTTGGCTTTCCCACCTGTTAAAAAAAGTAGAAATTTATTTCAAAGTGATAAAAATAAAGATACCCTCATTTGATAATCTAACCTAACCTAATCTTGGAAGATAAGCAGGGTTGTCTGGTAATGTTTTGACGGGAGATTCCAGAGCTGTTGGCTTGATTGGGGAAATGAAAAAATATCCTGAAATAAATTAATGGCAAACCAATTCCATAATGCCCCCAACAAAAGTGCAGGACTATGTCTAAAGCAGAGACTGCATTCTGCATCCAGTCTAAAGATCATTTTGTGAGCCTTTACGTCAATCACTCCTAGAGAAGAATGATAACAAGCAGGAAGGCAGCACATTTCCAATTTTTTGTTAGTCTGATGATAAAGTGTGCCATGCGGTGATCTCAAACTGCAACTTGTCATAGGACAGACCAGGGGCAGCTAGTTTCTACCATGACTGCTAACATTCCATCTTCCTATGACTCCTGGACAGGTAAGCTCAAGGATACCTGCACTCCTAACTCTACATCAAGACATCTTCACACCATAGCTAGGACCATGCCAAGTTAATCACCATGCTTCTTAACTTAAAGGAAGGAGAAATGTGACAGTGGGAGCAGGGATTTCTTTATATGCAACTAAAGTGCAGTCACTCCTCAGTTTAACCCACCCAGATACAGAACCACACTTCTCATCCTTAAGCTATAGCAGTGAGAACTGTGGTAATGACAGGTGGGTCAAGTTCCTGCACTGGTCTAAGGCTTTTTCTGGTATCTTACGTAAGAAACTCCTCATAAGAGAAGCAATAATAGGATCTGGCAGTCCTCTGCATCCACCAGGCCATTTAGGTTCACTATGTGGATGTTCAGTCATTCTCAGAAAGAATAAGCAGTTATGCCGGCATTGTGCTGATTATAGACCTCAATATTATTGCTCCTGCAGTATTAAGAAATGCCTTGTTGCCAAAAAACTACATAAAGAAATAGGAGGGATTGTACACTTCTTTGTAGCATTTGTTTTAATTACAAGAATTCAGAGTCTTCCTTATCAGATTTCAGTGCTGTTTCCATTGGGATAATAATAAATCTTCATGCAGCCTTCAAGATAAATTTGAGCTGAACACAACTGTTCTAAAATATATTGTCTGATACAAATAACATTGATGGGCAATTTACACTTAAAACAATGAATAAAGCATAGCTCTTATTCTTTCAACATACAAATCATTCAGATGACTTAAAAAAATTTTTTTTGGGGGGAATAGGAAACGTAAGTTAGAGTATATAATTACTTTTATTTTTCAGGTAACATTGATGCCTGGTTCATATACTGTATTCAGAGTAAGATTATTACCGAAAGAACTTGAAGGGATCCATGATGGAGCTATACAAATCACAACAGATTATGAGGTACTTCTAAATTGTAAATTATATTATATTATGTAAATTATATTGATCCTGAAAGTAGAAACTAAACTAAACAAATTTAAAAAGGGGGAAAAAAACATGCACTTCCGGGTAGCTATTTTGATTTGCAACTACTGATCTTTTTTTGCTTGCCAATATATTCATTATTTGTTATGATCCTTGATTACTTATTTTAGAAGTAACCCTTGACTTACGAATGGTCGTTTAACCACTGTTCAAAATTACAATGGTCTTGAAAAGAGTGCTTCACAGCCCCTAAAACATACCACCACCACCACTGTTACTTGACTGCATTTTGGATGCGTGGCAACCAGCTCACATTTACGACTGGTTGCCAAGTTCCCCATGATCATGTGATGAACATTTGCAATCTTTTCTGCCAGCTTCCAATGGGGAAGCCAGCAAGGAGGGTTACAGATGGCGGGGAGCTGAAATTCTTCAGTAGACTGCAGGAAAAGAAGCTCTGAATCTGCAGTCTGCTGTGCATCCTACGTGCAACTTGCACGGAAATGAGATGGAATCCTTTGGCGGACTGCAGGAACATTTGAGAGTGAAAGGGCTGCTTGTGGTGAGGATTTGTGTTCCACTTAACCTCCGAGGAGATCATTTAATGACTGTAACTGGGAGTGCCAGAACTGCAGTTGTTGAGTGAAGCAATTACATGGGCATCTTGCTTAACAACTATGTTGCTCAGCGGCCAACATTTTGGTCCCAGTTGTGGTTGAGAACTGCCTGTATAAACAACTTTTTTGGATGTCAAAACCAGAAGTTTTACTTCTTTTTATAAGTGTTTTCTGAAAGTAAGTTACATTAATTTGATATTTTTGTAACTTGGTCAAGTACATAGGAAAAGTACTAAATTGCTATAACATAAAAATGACCCAGGACCCCCCCCCCCCCAAAAAAAATGCAAAGCACGAGGCAGTTTGATTTCTTTAAGAAGCACTAGCTGCTTAATCACAAATCTGGTACAGGAAGGCATCATGAATTTTTTTTTATTTCTGATTTTCAATTCTGGGGTAGTGGTTCTTTGAAAATAATGTTGGCTAGTAATTCAATTTTTTAAGTAAACATAAGCATACATATGTTTTATAAAATAGATTTTCATAGTGCATAAAATATCGGTAGAAATGTGTTGATACAAAAATTAATCTAAGATTCAAATTATTACATTTGTATATTGCTTCCTCCCTTTTCTATAGATCCTAACAATTCCTGTGAAGGCTGTCATTGCTGTAGGCTCCTTGACTTGCTCTCCAAAACACATTCTGCTTCCACCTTCCTTTCCAGTAAGCTTTTATTTGGAATTTTCAAAAGATTCTTCTTGGTTTTTGGCTTTTGTGATGGGTTAGATGAAAGTTTTGCTAAATAAATGGTATGCTGATATTGCAGGAATTCATTGAATGCTTTGTTTGCACTATGAGACAATTAGATATTAGATTATCTTAATTTTTTAGCAAACTTGGAGTGCTTTCCTAACTTGCTCATTTATTATTATAAAAGGCTGAGTAACTCTAATCTCTAAGAAGCTAATATTAAGTGTTTCAATTACATTTCTGACTTAATAAGCAACTATTGTTAAAACACTTTTTTTGGCCTTATTTTTGATTCAAGGCAATTTCTTTTTATGTTCTTTAAGAATAAATGCAAGTAATTCCCATGCTACTGCACATTCAAAAATATAAATGCTTATACTCTGCCAGTTTAACTAATTTTTGCATGAGTAGCATTTATAAACTTGAATTTGTGATAAGTATACAATGCCTGTTCAATAGCGCCTGCGCGCGCGCCCGCACACACAAAACTAAACCGAAAGGGAATCTCTCATCATATATATTGCAAGTCATTGTTTTTATTCTATTACAGTGGAATTTTTCTTAATGATATTGTCAAAGTTCCGTTGTAGAGTAATTTGTAAAATGGAGAAAAGAGAGAATAAGCTAAATTCAGTTTTATATCAGTAGACATCACTTATTTAACTTCTTGCACTTCTCCGTAGTGGGTGGAGACAGCATCCAGCTCCTCTGTTGCTAGGGCTCCCCAGCATTGACTCAGTCTCTCAGCGAGGACAGACGTGTCACCTCTTCCTCCTGAATTGCTGTTCTACACCTGTACTATTGAGATCTACAGTTTGTGAGGTTTTTTTTAGGTTCAGCTGATTCTCTTCCATTAAGTTGAGTCGCTGCCTGCTCGGTTTCAGCGGCCAGGGCTCTGGCTCTGGTCGCTGTCAAATTTGACAGCCAGGGAAGCGTGCAAGGGCCTTGCTCCTCTCCGCTATCCCTGTGGCTCAGAAGTGACAGAAAAGGACTGTAACTGTTTGGACTCCATTCCGGAGCCGGTGTCACCTTCGGGAAGAGCTTCGCGCTCTTCAGTCTGTCGCTGGGGCTTCAGCTCCTAAAACAGCTGCGATCTGAGCTTTGAAGTTGGAGCTTCGAGCTCCATGAATTCCGGTGGCTCGGAGTTTCGCGCTCCGCACTGGCAATTGCCGTCTAATTACAGAGAGAGTACTTCTTGCCTCTGCCGCCTGAGAGCCGGTGCCTCCGTTGCACTTCAGCTAGCCCTGGGAGTCTCGCGCTGCACAGATCGCCTCCAGCGAGTCTTAAGGGGCTGCGCTAAGGAGATTCGCTCCACGCATGATCCAGTTGACTGCAAATTGCTTGTTGATTGATTGAGTGCCTTTTGGTGTTAAAGAGCTTGTTCCAGCCGCCCTACAGGCGTTCCTTGCAGGAATTTGGGGCTAGCGGTCGTATTTGAGGCTAAATCTGTCACTTGACACCGTGACTTGAAGTGCTGCCCCAATAAAATGGCAGATAGAATGACAGTTAGCCATAGAGCAGGAAAGCAGAGAAGGTCTCTGGCGCCCCCTGCAGCCAATGCAGAGAATGCTGAGCTGTCTAACCCTGTTGCTAGGGAAAAACAGCTCTAAAACCTCAAAAGGAAAAAAGCCTGATTCTAGTTCCAAGGCTGCCCAGAAGTTTGAGGAACGGAGTTACAAAGCTCTTGACTGCCTTTGTGAGCATGCTAGCAATCACAAGACCCACGGGTCATCTCAGGCTGGAGAGTCTAGCAGGCACCATAGCAAATCCAGTAGGTCCCTGTCCTCTGTAAATAAATCAGGGTAATTAGAATAGCTTAGCCGTAATATTGAAAGATTTTCTGAGTGTTTATCTACTTTTACAGTTCATTATCCTCTGACTGAACAGTTCTATCCTAAACACTTTAATAAATTGGCAGATTTTGAAACACTTGCATGAAAGCATTTCTTAAATTGTGATCATTTAAACTATATAGAAAACCATTCAACTGGTGTGGCTTAAAATAGCCTAAATGAAATGTTATAGAGAATGTTCTTATAGTGGTCTCTGAACACTTCAAACAATTTAAATGTTTTGTCTGCTTTAATACAGCAAATGTGTCAGAATATTATCACCATGAGCACAAAAGCATTAAAAGGAAAACACATTTCTTCTTCTAGGGCAAGACAGTTCATCAAAGTTTGAGTCTTATGAACTCTTTCTCACAGAAGGTAAAAATACAGCAGATCCGATCATTATCAGAAGATGTTCGGTTTTATTACAAGAGAATACGAAGTAACAAGGAAGATCTAGAACCAGGGAAAAAATCAAAGGTTTGAGCATTTAAATATGATTCATATGAACAGAGTTATCTGTGGAATTGTCATAATTTATCAAACCTGCTACAGGCATGAAGGGAGATGGGGAAAGGGAAGGGTTTTTTTGTTGTGGTTGTTATTCCTTTAGTTTTCTGTCTATATGGGAGTTTTTTTGTCTCTTTACTGGAATCAGTAAGAAGGAAATTATTGCATTGGTTAAAAGGCTGATGTACTTTGAGTGTATTTATTGGGGATCATGTAGAAATATAGGGCTTCTGTAGATTGCAAACCCTCTCACACATCTTTGAAATCCCCTATTCCATATATAAAACCACTAACAGAATTCTGAGATTCTCAGGTATACAAATGGGAAGTATTTCTCATTTCATAGTTTCAAGCAGCTTTCTGCTGGTATTGGGAGTACACTAAAACATGTAATATTTGCTGTCCCAAGATATGTTGTTATTCAGGGTGTTTCCATCTTGCTTATATTTTTCAGATAGCTAATATTTATTTTGATCCTGGTTTACAGTGTGGAAACCACTGTTATGTAGGTTTGCCTTTTCTGAGTAAATGTAAGTAATAATTTCTATAATTAATTATTTAAAATGCTGTTATTATTGAAGGCATTTTGGATTAAATTATTTATTGGTTATTGTTGTTTTTCCTAGCTGAATCAAAAGTACAGCACAGTGTATCAATGCAAGAAGATGCATGGGATTCAGATTGGGAGTTGCATGATAATTTATTCAGAGAATGGATTGGAATTAGAGATTATTCAAACGATCAGTGAGTTTATTTTAAAATATAGTTACATTTGAGAACTGATTTTTTAAGATAGGTCACTTGCTTGTTAAAATGTTGTAAATGATATGTGTTAAGCAAATAAGAAACATAAAAGAAATTATTTTCTAATGAAATTGCAAGAATCAATTTAGACACTAGAAACTTAAGATAAACCATTCAACAAATATTCTGGAGAATTTATCATAGATTAAACTGTAACAAGTGTTTTTCTTTAGTTATACTAGGCATGCCCATAGAGAAGGTCCGCAAGTCAAGATAGAGATAAGTGAGCAACAATGCTTCAACTTTATAAATGAGTGCTTAATGCAAAAAATAGGTGGGGTTTTAATTGTACATTCACACTTGCTGTCTTGATCTTTTTGACACATAAATGTGCACATGCACAAAGATATTATATACAATTCTGATTATATTAGTCTTTTTAACAGTTCAAAGAATCGGAGTATGTATTCGTCAGATAGTTGTTTTTAGCATCTTGTGAATGCTTCTATTTAGCCATATTGTGGTTCATAAACTCTTTGATTCCATACTGTAGAAGCATGTGCTACTAATAGTGACATTTACTAATAATGGTTCTGTTCATTAAATGTGTGAGCAATAGCTTAACTCTATGCCCAGTAGACTTTTTAAACAAATCTTCCAATTTCCATATTTATTTATTTTCATTTAGTTTTCATATTTTTGAACTCCCATCTCCTTCAGAAACGGACATATGCCAATTATATATAGAATTATTTCATCATTTTATCATGCAAAATGTTTTATGTGTTTCTCAGTATTATATTCCTCCCTCCTTTGTGTCATTATATCTCTGACTAGAGTTGATAATATATTTTAATGAAATATAATTCTTTTTAAAATCAAAATGTAATGCAGAATTGTGAAATTATGGTTTATCTATTATGTGAATTCCATAAACTACTGTTACTTTTTTGTTTGTTTAATTTTTTTTAATGTCTAGGTTGAGTGCTGTGTTTGAAGTGGACACAGATCTTCAAAAGGCTGTGACCTCCAAAATCACAGCAGAATTGGCCTGGCCCTCTTTACTTGGCTCACAGCATCAATTGGATTTCTCACTTACCAATACAAATGGTTCTTCTGTAAGTCTTGGCATTGTTAATAGAGTAAAGCTTAATATTTTTTATCCCTTTTATACAATAAATTTGAATCTAAATTTGTTCCATTAGGAAGAAGAAATTGTTCTAGAAAATCCTGCAGATGTTCCCGTTTTTGCTCAGCTTCTTCCAATAGCTCTGTACTCTAATCCATCAGTCTTTGTAGATAGGCTACTAGACAGGTAAGGGTTGATATTAACAGGGTTGATAAGTAGATTAACTGTATACTCCATTGCCTTGATGTCATTTACATTTTAATTATAAGTTCCTTATGTGTTTTTCTGTCTGATTAATGCATAACCACATTTGAAAAGTGGATCTCCCCAATCATATGATCGAGGTGTCCTTCGTGATGGTCACTGGTTTCAAAATGAGAGGGGTGACCATGGGAACAAAGCCCTGCTTCTGCTTGACATGCATTGTACATGCATAAAAAGGGGTGGATCTTTGATTGTTTAGCTGCACCTGCAACTTTGAATAAGCTTCTTTAAGCAAAAATATTTCACAGTTTTACTATGGAGTGTAACTTAGAATATTATTCAAATATATCTTTAAATATATGTTTTCAAAGGGATTTCTTCAAATAAATTTTATTTTTCTAAATTCATAAATGTGGCTAATAAAATATGTTTCTTTTAGATTTAATTTAAGTAAAACAGGAGACATCAATTTGAAGACATTAGAATTTCAAGTTTCTAGAAATTGTGTAAGTAACTCTCACCTTGATTTTCTTCAGATGTCAATCTTGGTATAATATAGTAATTCAAAATAAGAACTGCCATATTTTTTGGAGTATAAGATGCACCTTCCCCCCCCCCCCCCAAAAAAGAGGGTGGAAATGTTGGTGCGTCTTATACACTGAATATAGCCATTTTTTTGCCTCCCGAAGCCCCGCCCCGTGTCCCATTTTTGCGAAAAACAGGCCCATTTTTCTGATAAATGGCATTTTTGCCTTCCTCCAGCCCCCATAAGCACTCTGCAGGCCTCCAAAACCCTCTGCGCACCCCATTTTTCACAAAAATGGGTAAAAAACAGGCCCGTTTTTGCAAAAAAACGGGGTGCGCAGAGGGTTTGGGAGGCCTGCAGAGTGCTTCTAAGGCAGGGGTCGGGAACCTTCTTGACTAAGAGAGCCATGAAAGCAAAAAATTTGGAAATTTATTTCAGTGAGAGCCATATAATATATTTTAAAAGTGAATTCAACTAAATGTCAATAGGGACAATGGGATATTGAGAGAATCCCTGTCTTTGTGCTGTTTAATTTGTTGCTGCTGTAGCAGCTTCCTTGCTCCAAAGTGATATTTGTCTTTGAGTTGGTGATTTCCATCATAGCATTGGTAATGATTCTTTCTTTCTTTCTTTCTTTCTTTCTTTCTTTCTTTCTTTCTTTCTTTCTTTCTTTCTCTTCTTCTTCTTCTTCTTCTTCTTCTTCTTCTTCTTCTTCTTCTTCTTCTTCTTTCTTTCTTTCTTTCTTCTTCTTCTTCTTCTTCTTTCTTTCTTCTTCTTTCTTTCTTTCTTTCTTTCTTTCTTTCTTTCTTTCTTTCTTTCTTTCTTTCTTTCTTTCTTTCTTTCTTTCTTTCTTTCTCTCTGCAAACCAATCCCCACCGTGGCTCCTTTCTCCCTCGCCCAGCCCTCTTCCAAGACGTCAAGTGCGGGGAACCGCACCAAGCGAGGTAGGTGGGTGGGTTGCTGAAGAAGCCCCGGAGCCCCGCCGCCAACCTGCGTCTCCTGCTGGGAAGGAGCCTCTGTCGCTGTCTCTCGCGGGGTTCCAGCCACCCGACTGAGTCCCTGACCGCGGCACCGGCAGGGTTAATGCGTATGGGAGAGGAGAGAGAGCGCTACCGCCGCCGCTGCTACTTTCACCGCTCCGATATTTCTTTGGTGGGCGCGCGCGGGAGGGACCATGGAGCAGAGGCGCCCGGCAGCTTAAGGCAAGAGGCGGGTGGGAGACGCGGGCAGGAGCCTGTCGCCGCCGCCGCCGCCACTTCTGGCATCCCCACGCCTCTCACCCCGCTCGCCGGGTGCCTCTGCTCAGCGGTCTCTCCTGCGGAGGCCCACCAAAGAAATATTGGAGCGGCGAAAGTAGCAGCGGCGGCGGTAGCACGCTCTCTCCTTCCCTCCCATGCAGGGAGGGAAGGAGAGAGCGCGCTACCGCCGCCGCTGCTACTTTCACCGCTCCGATATTTCTTTGGTGGGCCTGCGCAGGAGGGACCGCTGAGCAGAGGCACCCGGCGAGCGGGGTGAGAGGCGTGGGGATGCCAGAAGTGGCGGCGGCGGCGACAGGCTCCTGCCCGCGTCTCCCACCCGCCTCTTGCCTTAAGCTGCCGGGCGCCTCTGCTCCATGGTCCCTCCCGCGCGCGCCCACCAAAGAAATATCGGAGCGGTGAAAGTAGCAGCGGCGGCGGTAGCGCGCTCTCTCCTTCCCTCCCTGCATGGGAGGGAAGGAGAGAGAGCGCTACCGCCGCCGCTGCTACTTTCGCCGCTCCGATATTTCTTTGGTGGGCCTCCGCAGGAGGGACCGCTGAGCAGAGGCACCCGGCGAGCGGGGTGAGAGGCGTGGGGATGCCAGAAGTGGCGGCGGCGGCGGCGACAGGCTCCTGCCCGCGTCTCCCACCCGCCTCTTGCCTTAAGCTGCCGGGCGCCTCTGCTCCATGGTCCCTCCCGCGCGCGCCCACCAAAGAAATATCGGAGCGGTGAAAGTAGCAGCGGCGGCGGTAGCGCTCTCTCTCCTCTCCCATACGCATTAACCCTGCCGGTGCCACGGTCAGGGACTCAGTCGGGTGGCTGGAACCCCGCGAGAGACAGCGACAGAGGCTCCTTCCCAGCAGGAGACGCAGGTTGGCGGCGGGGCTCTGGGGCTTCTTCAGCCGCTTGGCTGGAGAACGGCGGGGATGTGGCCATGGCCGTTTTTTAGCTCCCCCCGTCCCGGCTGAACGCCGCCATTTGGGTTATTTTTCCCTCTGTGCATGCGCGCGCATGCACAGAGGGAAAAATAACCCAAATGATTGTGGTCAGCCGGGACGGGAAAGCGGTGATTGTGTTCAGCCGGGACGGGAAAGCGGGCAGGAGAAGCTCCGCGCCGCAACCGCCGCCAGTTCCATCGGCTATACGCCGAAGGACTGGCCCGGGCGAACCGGGAGGATTTCACCCCTGCTGCGAGCCATATGCAGTCATCAAAAGAGCCACATCTGGCTCGCGAGCCATAGGTTCCCGACCCCTGTTCTAAGGGCTGGGGGAAGGCAAAAACGCCCCCATTTTTGCAAAAAAAGGGACATTTTTTACCCATTTTTCGCAAAAACAAGGGTGTTTTTGCCTTTCCCCAGTCCCCAGAAGCATTCTGCAGGCCTCCCAAACCCTCTGCGTACCCCATTTTTTGCAAAAACTGGCCCGTTTTTCACGCACGCAGAGGGTTTGGGAGGCCTGCAGAGTGCTCCTGCAGGCCGGGGAGAACAAAAACTTTTTTTTCTTACTTACCTCTTTGAAATCTTGGTGCGTCTTATACACCAGTGCGTCTTATTGTCCGAAAAATACGGTATATATTTAGAATTCCTGGTTCAAATTGTATTTCCACTATGCACTTAATGAATATCCCAAAGCAGAATGAGCAGCCCTTGGACCATGGACCCATTCCTCTCCCCGCTGTAGTAAGTTGCCCAAAAAAGTTTACTTAAAATTTACTTCACAAAAATAAGAACAAATCAAAATTTCCATTCTGCTAAATCACCGTATCCAGGCCATGTTCTATACATCTCTCAGAAACCAAAGAGATTTTATTTTTTAAAAAATGTAGCTCTGATACCAAAATTAGTCTTGCTGCTGAAAGAAGTCAGTGACAAACCAAAAGTAATATTGAATTCTATCTGAATATGCACATCTACAAATTGTGCTTTGGTCGTTAAGACTCTCATGTTTTTACTAAATATATGGATTTGCTTTTTATGTATTGAAACTTAAGATTTCTAATATGTGTTGCATTTTATACAATTCTCTAACGTCTGAATTTTATTCTCTTTTCAAAGGGTCAGACATTGCATAGCTCCACAGGATTTATAGAAGGGTTATCTCGACAGTCAGTTTTAAATGTAATTTTAAAACCTGGTGAAAGAAAATCTCTTAAAATAAAATTCACTCCAATCCTTAATAAAACTGTTTCATCCCTAATAATTATCAGGTACAGTATGCTTTCTTAATATAATTAACACAAATATTACTTTTGAATTTTGACTATACTTTTTACAGGTTGATTATTCAAGATGACTTGCAATTATTTTGTAGCTGTATAAGAAATTAGGTGAAATGTTTTGTTACAAGTATCGGCTGTATACCTGAACCAACTTATATAACTTCTTGTCCTAAAAGTATCTTTAATGTACATATTGATATATATATATATTCATGCCATCAAATGAACTACAATATTCTTTTTCATAAATATTTTGTATTAGAGCCGTGATGGTGAACCTATGGCACACATGCCACAGGTGGCATGCAGAGCCCTCTCTGGGCACGCCAGCCGTTGCCCCAGCCCAGCTCCACCAATCATGCATGCGTGCCTCCTGCCGGCCAGCTGGTCTTCGGATCTGCCGCGCATGCGCAGGGGGCAGGGCCTTCCCCAATCTCCAGAGGTTCCCCCCAGTGCACCCTACCTTTCTCCTCCATTTCTGTTGCCCATGCCTTCCCCAATCTCCGCAGGTTCCCCCCCCCAAGCGCGCCCTACCTTTCTCCTCCATTCCTGCCGCCCGTGCCTTCCCCAATCTCCGGAGGTCCCCCCCAGCACGCCCTACCTTTTTGTTCCATTTCTGCCGCCCATGCCTTTCCCGATCTCCGGAGGTCCCCCCCCCCCAGTGTGGCCTACCTTTGTACTCCCATTTCTGCCGCCCACACCAACCTGGAAGCCAAAATAGGGCACGGGGGCGCCACATGAGGGTCCCCCCTCGCCCTGTTTTGGGCCTGAAAACCACCTACACCAACCTGGAAGCCAAAACGGGGCACGGGGGTGCATGCGTGGGGGCACGGGGTGCATGTGTGGGGAATGCGCATGTCTGCATGGGGGCATGCATTGCAGTTGGGGGATTGGGGCATGCACGCGTGCATTCGCATGCGCGCACGTTTTGGGCACTCGACACCAAAAAGGTTAACCATCACTGCATTAGAGGAAAGATAATTAGCTAAAATTGTATTTTATTTATGTATTGATTATCATATGGAAAACATATTTGCATGAAGAGACACAGCTGTATTTTTATCAGACATTTGACCCAATGATAAGCAATTATGGCTCTTTATTTGTCCAGCTGACACATTTATTTCCTCGATGAGGCTATCAGAACACCATAGAGATGTCAACTAGCCTGCAATGGGCTTAAATTTAATTCAGTTAGATTCTGTCCTGTCTAGGGTTAAATTAACTCTTAATTAGTCAGTTGTGTTGTGGGTGAAACTATAGATAGTCATGTGCTTACTAGCACTTCAAATGATCGTTCAAAGGTACAGCATGTTGAATGAGGGGTGCTTACAACCCGTCCTCAGAGTTCCAGCCAGCACAACGGTCATGTATTTCTGACCTAGAAACCTGGTACCTAGCTTGCAATTATGCCATTGCAGTGAGCTGTGGTCACATAATTGCAATTTCCAATGTTCCTTGCCAGCTTCCCACAATGCAAAGTCAATGGGGAAACCAGTAGGAAATTCAAAATCGCTCTTGTTCCCTCTGCTTTTTTGCCTGCTGCTTTCTGGAGTATCTGCCGATAGCACCCCCTGCAGCACTCCCTGTGTACCCATCCACACTCCAGTCTGCTTGCCTGTGGCATCCTTGTGGCTCCTGTGAATTCTCCAACCTGCTTGCAGATGATCCTAGGGTTATAATAATAGCCAGGACTGCCAGGATTGCCATCACTAAGCAATATGATCACATAATGGTGCACTTTATGACCACATCGCTTAATGATGGAAATTGTAGTCACAATTGCCATTGTAAACTAATAATTTGGGAGGAACCTTGGAATCCTAGTGGACGATCACTTAAACATAAGCCAGCAGTGTGCAGCAGCAACCAAAAAAGCTAATACAGTCCTTGGTTTTATAAACAGAGACATAGAATCAAAAGCACATGAAGTTTTCTAAATCCTTAGTAAGACTATACCTGGAATATTGCATCAACCTTTGGTTACCACATTACAAAAAAGATGTTGAGACTTTGGAAAAAGTGCAAAGGAGCAACTAAGATGATTAAAGGCCTAGAGACCAGAACATATGAAGAACGGTTGCAGGAATTGGGTATGGCTAATCTAGAGAAACGAAGGACTAGGGGTGATATGATAGCAGTATTGCAGTACTGGAGGAGCCGCCACAAAGAAGAAGGCGTCAACTTATTTTCCAAAGCAACAGAAGGCAAGACAAGAAACAATGGATGGAAATTAATCAAGGAGAGAGGCAACCTGGAATTAAGAAGAAACTGCCTAACAGTGAGAACAATGAACTAGTGGAACAGTTTGCAGTCAGAAGTTGTAGATACTTTGTCGCTGGAGGTTTTTTAGAAGAGACTGGACAGCCACCTGTCTGAAATGGTATAGGGTCTTCTGCTTAAGCAGGGAGTTGGACTAGAAGACCTCCAAGGTCCCTTCCAGCTCTATTCTGATTGAAATTGAAATTGTGGAATAGCTTAAAAATAAGTACACATTGTTATGTGGTTAATTTGATAATGATTCTATTGCTTTTGTTTTATAGAAATAATTTAACAGTAATAGATGTTATAATGGTTAAAGGACAAGGAACAACAGAAAGCATGAAGATTGCAGGAAAAGCACCTGGAGTAGCCAGTTCATTGAGATTCAAAATCACTGAAGCATTACTAAAAGATTGTACAGAAAGTGAGTATTTTAATCACTAGAATTAAAACAGTCCATTCCATGAAAAAGTGCTCAAGAAAGATAGCCAATAAAGTATTACTTTTTTCTCTTTTAAAAAAAGACTAAATGAAACAAGGGCCAATGATGGTTTTATTAAAAATAAAAACAGGTATAGACTAATATCTTTTTTCTGAAACAACTTATGGATTATAATATTAAATGTTTTGTTCTCTTTGTTACAGAAACAAAGTTAAAGGAGCCAAATTTTACTCTGAAAAGAACATTCAAAGTGGAAAATACAGGACAGCTTCAGCTTAACATAAAATCCATGGAAATCAGTGGATATTTATGTGAAGGATATGGATTTAAAATAGTTAATTGCCAAGAATTTGCACTAAGTGCCAATGCCTCTAAAGACATTGTCATATTGTAAGTGTCCTTGTGCTAAATACTGGCATCAGTTTCAATTCACAGGATAACCCTAAATTATGTGTCCTTTGTATTGTGTATAAACAAACTCTTTACCAGGAATTTACACAAGTCCAGAAATACATTGTGCATCATACCTGAAATGAACTGTTGTATACCAGATGTTCTGCCACACCATTTTAGATTGGTTGCCCTTCAACAGAAACAAAACCTGCAATGTTTCATCTTGTAACAAAATCCAAGGGATGTAGGGCAAAGCTAGTGCCCATCACTCATTTCTTCCCTCTTCTTTTGCATGGCCTGTCCCCACATCTCCCCAGTTTTTTCTTCTCACTTCCACAAACACCCCTAGCATCCCAACAGACTGGCCTGCCCATCCCTCTGAATTCTGCATCATTGTTGCCTTCCCTCAGTCTCTCCCAGGCTTTTAGTTCACAGCTGCTGCCAGTGCATTGGCCTGTGTGCCCTTAAACCTTTGCTACTAATGTTCATAAGTGTAGTTGCCAAGGAAATTCCTTGGTTTTTTTCCCCAGTCTTCCCTCTAATCCTTTCTGCCCAGATTGGACTCCATTTCAATTCTTACCCAGAACAAAGCAGTTGGTCCATACATGGAACATTTCAGTAATAAAATGCCTTGTACATCCCTACATTTTATTATATAAAGAAACCTATGTGTAGATGCAGGAGAAAATATAATGTTGGTTAGGACAAGAAAATGTTCCGTCCCCTAAATTATCTTCCCAGGAACTTGGAAAAGAATAATGTCTTGTCAGTTTAGCCAGAAAGCACTTAAAAAGCCAAAGGATGTTGATAAAGCTGGGGGGAAATACTAGGAGGCCAGAAAAATGCTCTAGGAAGCAGGAGAAGTATAAGATAAACCCATGAAAACAACTTCCTAGAAAGTAACTACCGTATTTTTTGCACCTGACCACAAGACGCACTTAGGTTTAGAGGAGGAAAACAAGAAACAAAATATCAGGCAGAGCCTGAGAGGACCACAGATAGGTGTCCTTTCATGTGCCAGCTCTGCCTATTGACTCATGTACTGCGGAAAAGAGACAGAAGAGGCGGGCAATGACAAAGACTAAAGAGGCAGGGTTCAGCACTGTAAAAGGTCCCCGCTGCCATGGCCTGGCTGCTATTCATCAAAGGACCGGCACCGTTTCCACCCACTTTGGGAGGGGGTGCGTCTTATGGAGCAAAAAATATGGTACTTTCATGAACTCCTGCTTCTATGTGCACCATTGTTCTTAGTTCCAGCCCATTACCTCAAAGATTTCATCCTAATTACCTCACTGACCTTATCATCACTTATCATCACATGCTCAATCCAATCATATGCATATACTTATTCTTACAACTCTATATAAAGAAGTGGCATCCTTGCCCACTCTTTTAGGTTTTCTGCATCTGCTTCCAATACTAAAGTATTTATGCTTCAGTGGAATATCATATGGGTCCATGCTAAAAGCCCTGATACCGTCCTGTTTTTGTAGGTTATTTATTTATTATTTTATTTTGCGAGATTTATATATCGCCTCACAGTGCAAGTACTCTCTAAGCGGTTTACACCAGTAAGCAATGTATATATATTTTACATTGCCCCCAACAATCTGGGTCCTCATTTTACCCACCTCGGAAGGATGGAAGGCTGAGTCAACCTTGAGCCGGTGACATTTGAACCGCTGACCTGCGGATCAGTGTCAGCTAAAGTGGCCTGCAGTACCTGCCTCTAACCGCTGTGCCACCTTGGCTCTTATATAACATTTTTAATAACCAACTACTCCAGAGTCAAATCACATCAAATTTATTACAGCCCTAAGACCAGATACAAGCAAAATATCTAATAAAAAAGTATTACATTCTTCTATAAATATGTTTAACAGAAAAATGTATAATAGAATCCAAAAATAAATATGAACAAAGATACTAAAATAAATCCAAATAAAATGGTATTATAAAAAGTTGCAAACCTAAGTAATGATGTGGCGTATCATACAAATAGTAACAGAAATTTGAGTGATGTGAGAAGTTTTTTTTGAGTTCTTGTCCGAAAGAAGTAACATTAAATAGAAATCACACTGATGTGATTTTGATTTGACTATTCCAGAATATATAAAAAGGTTAAATCATGGCAACTGGACCAAAGTTCATTAAACTGAGACATTTTGTTACTCATTCAAGTAACTTCTTCAGTCAAAATGAAATTTTTTGGTTAGGCATAGAGACAGAAAGCCATTAGAATGTACTAACACTGCCATACTGATTGCAGAGGGTTTCTCTCCAAAATGAAATGCAATATGTAAATGAAGACTCAATTATTCAGGCCAAAAGTATCTAAAAAGGTTAAATTATGACAACTGGACCAGTTTATTAAATTGAGACATTTTGTTAATCATCCAAAATGAATAGATGAATAATGAAATGTTTTAGTTTAATAAACTTTGGCCAAGTTGCCATGATTTAACCTTTTTAGATATTTTTGGCCTAGTTGATTGAGTCTTCATTTATAGACTACTCCAGAGTTCTGTATCATAATTGTGTATCATAATTCCTTACTCTGGAGTCTTTCTGGATACTGTACATGACTGAACGTGGACTCAATATGCCACCTGAGACCAAGATAGAGGATAGCCTATACTTAAATAGCCTAAATATCCAAGAACCTTGTGGATTATAGAATATGAAAGTTCATTAGACATATCCTCACTATTCCTTTCCTTTATCTACAATTGGGGCAGGAACAAATTATAGTGGATGTTCTGTTAAGTTCCTTGTATTTTTCAATAGTTTTGTACGCTCCCATATTATTTTACTTACATATATCTTGCCATGAACACCCAAAAATGTTTCATAATAAAAAATGGCATGATTGCATAGTGAAAGAAATTAAGCAAAATTCAAGCAGGACCCAAATGTAAAAGGATTTTTTTTTCTTTTTTAAAATAAAAATATTCACATGCTTCACTTTTTCAGTATTGTTGCATGGTGGTTTTAACAAGAATTGAGGAAAGTTACTGCATTTGTTATTGTTGGACCATCAAAAATGACATGGCTCTAACTTAATTTGAATTTGCAAAGTTGCTTTTTTTGTTATTGTTGTAAATGATATATCCTAGATAAGTAGAAAGTTTTTCTTTATTCCAACAGGTTTACACCAGATTTCACTACTTCCAGAGTCATTCGTGAACTGAAACTAACCACAGCAGGAGGTTCAGAATTTATATTTGTATTAAATGCATCTCTTCCCTATCACATGTTAGCAACTTGTGCAGAAGCTTTGCCAAGACCAAATTGGGAGTTGGCACTGTACATAGTAGTCTCAGGAATAATGAGGTATTAAGCATTTTTTTTAGTATTTTGTTTACTGATGTTCTCTACTTGTTAAGAAAATAAATCTTCATGCAGGTCAGCGGTTCTCAACCTGGGGTCACGACCCCTTTAAGGGTCGAATGACCCTTTCACAAGGGTCGGGAAACTTCGCCCGGACGCTGCCATTTGGGTTATTTTACCCTCTGCGCATGCACAGAACGCTTTGCGCATGCGCAGAGGGTAAAAGAACCCAAGCGGCGGGCGCGGCGGCAGGGTGGGTCACGGTGGGGGCGTAGCAGCAGGGGGTAGGTCGCAGCATTAGGAAGGTTGAGAACCACTGATGCAGGTAGTCCCCAACTTATGCCCACAGTTGGGACCAGAATTTCCATCATAAGTTAATGTGGTAATAAGTCAAATCATGATGTAACCAGTCCCAATTTTACAACCATTTTACTTTCGTCATTAAGTGATCACGTTGTTAAGTGAATCCAGCTTCCCCAATTGTGTATTTGTTGGAAACTGACTGGGAAAGTCACAAATTGTAATCAAGTGACACTGGAATGTTGCAACCAGTTGTAAATGGATTACTACTGAAATACTTGCACTGGTTGCCATTTATTTATTTTTTTATAAATTGAAGCAGTAAAAATTAAAACAAATCCTGTCAGATTGGTTGAATCAATATTTAAGTTTATTTTGTATATTTTATAGTTTAGTAAATCAAGGAATTTTATAATTAGTATCAGTGCAAACAGACTACCATTGTATCTTTTGATTTTTAAGTATCAAAATAATAAAAGCACTTATAATTCTCTTGCAGTGTGCTCTTCCTTTTGGTAATTGGAACAGCTTATTTAGAAGCTCAAGGAATTTGGGAACCATTTAGAAGGCGCCTTTCGTTTGAAGCTTCCAATCCTCCTTTTGATATGGGAAGGCCATTCGATCTCAGGAGAATTCTTGGAATTTCATCTGATGGAAAGTATGGCTTACTTAGAAATTGAATTCTTTCAAAGTTACAGTTTCATTCATGTATGTTGCCCTCAGAATGGATTTGTACTGGGCTTGCAACATTTGAACATTTGATTACAGAATGGAAACCTATTTATATATTGAGCTTTTAGATCAAAATTAAGCATTAATTCCACATATTTCTTTACTGTATTAAAATTAAATTTAATATCTAGTCATTAAAATTCATGCATTTTAGTAAGTAGGTCGATCCCCATATTCTAAATATTTGCATTGTGAGATTTAAAGGTGGTTATTTTTATTTCAGCTTGAATCCCCTTGGATCAGAGTCAAATCACAGTTCTTCCAGAGGAATCTATGGGCCAGGAAATTCCTCATCGCGATCCAGTGCAGGAAGTCATAAGCAATGTAACTCATCAATGAATCTACACAGCAATAGAAATTCAATTGAAGTTGATAATATGAGATTTAAAAACAGTTCTAATATTGCAAACAGAACTTCTGTGCAGGCAGGTTCTGCACAGTCTATGAACAGAGCAGGTTCTGTCTGTTTGGATTCTAATGCTGCAACTCAGAATCATGCAGCAGGCAGGAAATCTAGAAGTACAAAACAAAATTTGCAATCAAACCAGCAGCATGCATCAGTTTTACTAGAGCAACATTTACCAGAGCTACCAGTGGTATCTCAGCAACTAGAGCAGCAGAATGAAAATTCCTCATCACAAATGCAGCAGCCTGCACCTTCACATTCAGAATGTGCTAATAACACAAGGCATAGTTCAGAAGACTCTGATATTGCCACTCTCATGGAAACTATGGATAAAGACTTTGATCACCCAGAAGCACCTTCTCCAGAGGTATTTACAGAACAACCACCTTCTCCAGTAGCAAAAAATAAAGGTAATAAATTCCTGATTAACTGTACTTTTAAGTAGTATATAACGTTAAAGTTAAAATGGGTTGTTGAAAGAAAATATTTCTAAACAAGACAAGCCTGTATCATACGTTTCTACTTTATGAGCAAGTCTGTATAATTTATCTGTCAGCAACCACTAATATACAAGTAATTCTTGACTTACAACCACAATTGAACCCAAAAATTTATGTTGCTAAGCAAGACATTTATTAAGTGAGTTTTGCCCCATTTTACGACCTTTCTTGCCACACTTATTAAGTGAATCACTGCAGTTGTGAAGTTAGTAAAATGGTTGTTAAGTGAATCTGGCTTCCCCATAGACTTTGCGTCTCAAAAGGTTGCAAAAGATGATCACATGACCCCAGACCATCATAAATATGAACTAGTTGCCAAGCATCTGAATTTTGAGCACATGACCATGGGGATGCTGCAGCGGTCGTAAGTGTGAAAAATGGTCCTAAGTCACTTTTCTTAATGTCGTTCTAACTTCAAATGGTTGAAAATCGAGAACTACCTGTATCTCTGAGCTTATCAAGAGATTGGTGATTTGGAGAAGTATTGCTCGATTAGGGAGATGACAGACAAGGCAATAACTTACAATGCTAGCAGCTTATACTCCTTTCATAATGGGAGGGGGGGAAGAGAACCACTATTGCATATTTTGGAAGCGAGCCAGAATTGTTTTTAGAGATGATGAAGAATTTGGCAGCTGGTCTAACATTTTAATGTGTGCGAATGTGTCTCTGTGCAGAAGAATCCTGGGAATCAAAACGAACTTTAGTGTTACGTTTTCAAGCTTTAAAAATGTGAACATACGCAAATGCTTGCTTGTATATATGTATACACACACACACACACACACACACACACACACACACACACCATGATTTTTGGATACCCTACAGATCAAAAGGTCAACACTGTACAAGGTTTTGAAACTATTATTATCCATTACCCGTAAGTCTTTTTTTGTTTGTCTCAAAGATAGGGGCATTTTTCCCCCCCGCCTGAGAAATCTAGTAGAATGGGCTTTCCATTATAATACTTTTTATTTGCATTGCCAGGGGAGAATGTAGGTATTCTAAAGAGAGAAAACATAGCATACAAGATTCTTTTTCTAAATTAGTCCACTTTTCTCCTTTATATTTGTAACATTGGAAGATAAATGCTTCTGAACCTGGTCTCTATATCTTGGTAGCTCTATAAACTTCATGCAGTTAACAGCTATCCTGCCCTGCTTTAACCCTGTCCTGCCTTACTCTGCCCTGCATGTTTGCCATTAAAAATTTGGAATGTTGTAAAAGAAACAAGTCACTTATGATTCTAATTGCTCTGCTATTTAGCAGTTGCCTGCAAAGTTGTGGTCTTCAGAGACCAGTGTATTTATCTTAAACTCAAGTTTTATCTTCAATGAAATGCATTCCCCTTCTTAGCTTAAATGTTGTGAACAAAACTTAACTGGCAAACTCTTGTGGCTAGCACAATGTTGATCTTCTAATTGGGTCTTCTTGGGACCTCTCCTCTGGAAATCTGCTCCAGGGACATTGATCCTTCCACCCAAAAATGGGCCCAGAGGTCTTCAATTTATCCTTGATATTTTTTCAGGTCCTAAAACTTCTAAAAACTGACTTGATCTGCCAGCTGCCTTTGTGCCATTTTTCTTTCTAGTTACAATTCTCCTCAGCCCATTTGAACTTAGGTGAAAAATCTCTCTGTGTATTAAAACCTTATTTAATTCACTCCCAGCTACTTTTGCAAACTGAGTGTATTAGTTCCAGAGTTAGCATAATGTACATATTTGGGAGAGACCTGCTCCATTTTGCCACATATATTCTTTACCTACAAATGGGACTTTCCCACCTTAAGTCCCTCAAATGCAGAAATAGAGCTAATCAGTTCATATGGCTGATAAGTGAACGTTACTTCAGTTGCATGATCTACAATCACCCATTTTTATTCTTTGTTCCAGGGGAATTTCAGACTAAAGCATTAGATGCACAACCCTGGAACAGTTATCTAGCAGAAATAACTTGCCTTTACCCTAAAATCCCACTCAAAGTGAAACATCAGGTCATGGTGCTGGAGTCATCAAAGTGACTGCAGAGATGTTTGGCTACCAGAATATGTGGATTGGTGGGTAAATGACCAGGGAGATTGTGATATGAAACAAAAGTTGGACTTTAAAAGAAGCAGAATAGGAAGAGTATTTGCACCTTTGAACTTTGGTACTTCAAACCAATCCAGAACTCTCACTAAAGGCACAAATGATCAGGCTCAAATTCTTGTACTTTGGACACATTATACAAAGACACAACTCTCTAGAAAAGGTTTTAATGCAGGAGGAGTGGAAGGGAAGGAAATAAGAGGATGTCCAGCAGCAAGGCGGATGGACTCAGCTAAGGTGGTGATGGGTGTACCGTTGGGACACTTGAAAGAACAGGATAGGAATAGATTATCATGGAGGAGAAACTTAAGCTATGTGGTCACTAGGAGTCAAAAACAGCATGATGGCATAAAATCAATAAGATATAGTATTTAGCAATAATTTTAACATAAATATTATTTTCATTTTATGGTTGGGACTGCTTGTTGGTAGAATTTTAGAGTAATATTTTTATTGGCTTTAGTTAAGTTAAAGCAACCTTGAGCTTTCAGGATATAATTAACCTGAAAATTAAAATTTTGGTGAGATTTATTTATAAAATTTATATAGCAACCTATCTTATGTATGTGACTCTGGATGGCATACAAAATTCAAATCAAGCCATTAATCATTAAAAATTGTAAATATAAAGAGAAATACAAGGGAGTGCATTCAAATCTGACATGTGATATAACCATGTTTCAGGTTCCTTATTTCCATGATATCCCTTCCTGGCATAGTGTTTATGACTAAATTATTTTATTCACATTTGCATAAAGTTATAGGTAAAGGTTTGGCTTCCTTGCAATCTATTTTAAAATTTAATGTTAGGGCTAACTTCCATGAAATAATTTAGATATATATAAAGCAGTCCTTAGGTAATGATGGTAATTGGGACTGGAAAGTCAATTGCTAAGCAATGCAGTTATAAAGCAGAATATCACATGATCATACTGCTTGGCAATGGCAATTCCAGCAGTCCCCATTGCTGTCATTAAGCAAGAACATCATTGCAACCACTTCACCATTTGCGACCCTTCCTGCTGGTTTTCAATATCCAGAGTGGCAAAGCTAGCAAGAAGCTGCAAGTCCCAGCCAGCTCACAAATAGGCTGGTGGATAGGCAAGTGGCTGCTGCCAGAAAGGGAGAGGGTATGCAGTGGCCAGCATGGTGCTATTGGAGCTGAGTGTGGCTTTAACCAAGTGGGAGAGGACTATGGGGGTGGGGGTGGCCAGCATGAATGGGACGGGGTGATGGTGGCTGCTGTCAAGGTGGGGGAAACTTGCCAGACTAAGTTGCTGTCTTTCCTGCTGGTTTTCCTATTGACTTTGCTTTTGGGAATCCAGCAGGAAGGATCACAAATGGTGAACGCATGACTGTGGGACATTGCAAAGTGCAAACTAATTGCCAAGCACTCAAATCATTATAGCAAGAAAGAGTTATTCCCTCTGGGCCTGTTGCTTTTCCGGTCTTTTGTCTGTGAAATAGACCTCACATCTCTTTTTCTAGGATCACCAGAGATGGGGGGGGCCCAAAGGGATGGAGTCACACATTTGCTGGTTCACTTTCTGAGAGCTGATTTCTCAGTTTTTCAGAGTAGCTTTTCTTTGCTGCCCTGATCTCCTCTGTTAATATATTCCTGGCCTAATTGTATAGCATTCTATCTCCTTTCCTGTAGGCTTCCTCTTTGGTACGATGTAGCTGTGAACTAATATTTATTGTTACTATAGATCAGGGGTCGGGAATCTTTTTGACTAAGAGAGCCATGAAAGCAAAAAATTTGGAAATTTATTTCAGTGAGAGCCATATAATATATTTTAAAAGTGAATTCAACTAAATGTCAATAGGGACAATGGGATATTGAGAGAATCCCTGTCTTTGTGCTGTTTAATTTGTTGCTGCTGTAGCAGCTTCCTTGCTCCAAAGTGATATTTGTCTTTGAGTTGGTGATTATCATCATAGCATTGGTAATGATTCTTTCTTTCTTTCTTTCTTTCTTTCTTTCTTTCTTTCTTTCTTTCTTCTTTTTCTTCTTCTTCTTCTTCTTCTTCTTCTTCTTCTTCTTCTTCTTCTTCTTCTTCTTCTTCTTCTTCCTTCCTTCCCTTCTTCTTCTTCTTCTTCTTCTTCTTCTTCTTCTTCTTCTTCTTTCTTTCTTTCTTTCTTTCTTTCTTTCTTTCTTTCTTTCTTTCTTTCTTTCTTTCTGCAAACCAATCCCCACCGTGGCTCCTTTCTCCCTCGCCCAGCCCTCTTCCAAGACGTCAAGTGCGGGGAACCGCACCAAGCGAGGTAGGTGGGTGGGTTGCTGAAGAAGCCCCGGAGCCCCGCCGCCAACCTGCGTCTCCTGCTGGGAAGGAGCCTCTGTCGCTGTCTCTCGCGGGGTTCCAGCCACCCGACTGAGTCCCTGACCGCGGCACCGGCAGGGTTAATGCGTATGGGAGAGGAGAGAGAGCGCTACCGCCGCCGCTGCTACTTTCACCGCTCCGATATTTCTTTGGTGGGCGCGCGCGGGAGGGACCATGGAGCAGAGGCGCCCGGCAGCTTAAGGCAAGAGGCGGGTGGGAGACGCGGGCAGGAGCCTGTCGCCGCCGCCGCCACTTCTGGCATCCCCACGCCTCTCACCCCGCTCGCCGGGTGCCTCTGCTCAGCGGTCCCTCCTGCGGAGGCCCACCAAAGAAATATTGGAGCGGCGAAAGTAGCAGCGGCGGCGGTAGCGCGCTCTCTCCTTCCCTCCCATGCAGGGAGGGAAGGAGAGAGCGCGCTACCGCCGCCGCTGCTACTTTCACCGCTCCAATATTTCTTTGGTGGGCCTCCGCAGGAGGGACCGCTGAGCAGAGGCACCCGGCGAGCGGGGTGAGAGGCGTGGGGATGCCAGAAGTGGCGGCGGCGGCGACAGGCTCCTGCCCGCGTCTCCCACCCGCCTCTTGCCTTAAGCTGCCGGGCGCCTCTGCTCCATGGTCCCTCCCGCGCGCCCCCACCAAAGAAATATCGGAGCGGTGAAAGTAGCAGCGGCGGCGGGTAGCGCGCTCTCTCCTCTCCCATACGCATTAACCCTGCCGGTGCCGCGGTCAGGGACTCAGTCAGGTGGCTGGAACCCCGCGAGAGACAGCGACAGAGGCTCCTTCCCAGCAGGAGACGCAGGTTGGCGGCGGGGCTCTGGGGCTTCTTCAGCCGCTTGGCTGGAGAACGGCGGGGATGTGGCCATGGCCGTTTTTTAGCTCCCCCCCGTCCCGGCTGAACGCCGCCATTTGGGTTATTTTTCCCTCTGTGCATGCGCGCGCATGCACAGAGGGAAAAATAACCCAAATGATTGTGGTCAGCCGGGACGGGAAAGCGGTGATTGTGTTCAGCCGGGACGGGAAAGCGGGCAGGAGAAGCTCCGCGCCGCAACTGCCGCCAGTTCCATCGGCTATACGCCGAAGGACTGGCCCGGGCGAACCGGGAGGATTTCACCCCTGCTGCGAGCCATATGCAGTCATCAAAAGAGCCACATCTGGCTCGCGAGCCATAGGTTCCCGACCCCTGCTATAGATGCATAAACTTTTGGTCTGCACATATAACTCCTCATAAAAACTAACATATGATGTCACAGTATCAGTGATTTCATCCAAGTCTGCTGAGGCAGCTTCGAAAATGCTCCAGTCTGTGCAGTCAAGGCAAGCCTGTAGCTTTAACTGCCTCATTGGTCCAAGACGCTTTTAACTATCAGTTTTATGGTTTTAAGTCTTTGTCTATAAACATGTATACAAGGTGAATCCTATAATGATCAGAGTGTCCCACAACAGGTCTTGATAGAGAGCAATAAGCATCTTTTAATTTTGGGTAGCAATGGTATAAAACATTCTTGCCTCTAGTGAGACAGCTGACATGCTGAGAGTAACTTGGCAGCTCCTGACTTAGGTTATCACTGTTAAAATCTAAGACAATGAGTAGGAAGTCTAGCTTTCTCTGTTCATCCCACAGGATTTGGTCAACTAGGGTTTGCAATGCATTGTTTATGCAAGCTATACCCCAGCCATTACAAATGAGGAGAACTCTCATGGGGCATAAAAGAGTTTGCAGTTAATGAATAGTGTCTCTAGGTCCACATCACAAACTTTCTTTGATGTAGTGACATTTTTATACCATCGGTTGTTAATATAAAAGAGATACCCTCTCCCTTCTTTTTACCAGATGTTTCTGCAATTCTGTCAGCTCTATAATAGTGAAATCTAATAGAAATTAAACTTAAAGAAAATGTACAAGAAAGAAAAAAGAAAAAGTAATGAATACAATAATGAGAAAAATATGTAAAAAAGTACTTTCAACATTCATCACAACAAATATAAACAAATTAATGACTCTTTGCCCCCTATAAGTTTACAAACAGCTATCTCTTCATCCCATATCCTATCTCTTTATATCTATAAGCAAATACATAAAACATCATCCTTTCAGTCCTGGTGTCAGCAGAAAGTCCATAAAGGATTGCCAGAAATAACAACTTATCCTGTTTTAAGCTTGATCAAATAAACTAAATTTATATTTCTTCTTTATAACAGTCTTAATTTTTAGTTCATTCAAATATTGTCATAGGATTCAATTGCTCTTCATTTCTTCTTTGTCCCATTACATAGAGATCTACAGGTCTTTAGCAAGCCTCTTTTGTAAATCCAATAAAAAATATATATCCAGGTCCCTTTATTGATTTTTTATTTGTATTTCCCTTTTGATTTTTAAAGCATTAGCCAGTTTCTTTTGTATATCCAGTGAGACATCTTGTTCCAAGTCATTCTTTTGGCTTGTCATTTGTAAATCCAGTGTCAGTACCATCCCTGTCTCATCAATTAAAACTTGTTCCACTTCTTTCATTTCTTCAATAGCATCTTTTGGACATAGTCTGCCCATAGAGGTAGACATCCTGACTGACATTGTTGATATTGTGGCTACTGATTTATGGCTCCATCCTTCAAAAATCTCTAATATTTTCAATGTCATAATGTTTTGCATCCTTTTGTAGGCCCCCGTTAATTAACCTAGTTTTGTAGGCTTGTGGAGTTACTGCCTAGAATCTTTAATTCCCCCTAGTATCCAGTTTTAAAAATTATAAAATTACTTCTCTCTCTTGTCTTGTAAAAACAAAAATGGTTCTATTTCCCATAAGGAATTATTAATAATTAATAATTAATTATAATTCATTTCAAAATATTATTTTAAAAGTTAATATTTTTCAAATTTATCTGGACCCTTGCCCATTTGCATCATTCTAAGATCAAAATCGTATTTAGCTTTTTGTTATTCATTTCAAATTCTTTAAATTTTTTAGCAGATTATTAAAACAGTATTTATACTGGGTTGTACAGTAGGTAGATTCACCTGGTGTTCATTCTGAAGTTCTCTACTAGCTGAAAAGTAGTTAATAAGCAATTTCCAAAAGTGATTAGAAAGTGAAGTTAGCAAATTTAATATCCTTTAAAAGGCTGCAATTGTGAGCTTGTGATGACTGGTCCCTTCATCTCCAAGCAGTCAGACCAGTGTGAGACCTCACAAGGAGCAGCCTTCTAGAGCACATGTAGGCAACCTTTAATTCTCTCCTTATTGAAATTGCTTCCAAGGAACCAGTCTACTTACCAGTTTTTCCCCTCATAGTCAGCAGCTCCACTTTCATAGACATATTTTCAGTCCACCATTCAACCCCAGAAAGCCTTCTTTCTTTGGTATTGTTATTTGGACCGATTTCTTGCAATCTGTTGGCCACTATGTCATTATCCAGGCTTCCTGAAATAGTTTGGCTAGACTCTTTACTGATTCTTCCATGGTTGCTTACCATATTTTGATAGTCTTTCCATCAGTTCTTGTCATCTCCTGACTTAGAAGCAGGCAAATGCTGATCTAGAAAAAATGTGTGTTTTTTTTAAATGCAGTTGACTGCACAAAACTGCTTAGCAGGCAGCATGTTATATAGACTTCGCTTAGAAAGTGTTATCCTCTAAATAAAGAGTATCATAGAAATAATAAACAGTTGTTGTCTTATTCACAAAACAATGTGATAGAGTCCTTCCTAAATAGAAAATGAACAGCAATTGGATTTGAGCACATTTAAGCCACTATAAACAGCAAATCTCTTTCTAGCCTCCAATCTGCAAAAAGGCAAGATAAAACTATTTCATTTTCTGCATTAAAAAATTCCACTGCAATAATTTAATTTGCCAACCACCATGGAAATAATTATGTTCCCGTTACAATCATTCTTTTTGCCACAAAGTGCTGAGTCTCATACTTTATCGTACACATACGTGTAATTGTAAAGATGTAAAAAAATGTGGGCAATTCAAGCCAATCTCTTAAGACCAGTGCTTCACATGCAGGCTTGACACTGGAACTTGATTATGTATTAGCAGAGATCCAAAAATGAATTACTGATTGAAATACAGGCAAAATTTTATCTTTATCCCAATTAATTCTTGTCAACAAGTTTGACTTATGGGGTGGGGGAGGGAATATAGCCTCACACTTGATCTGTTATGGATTCTCAGTGGTTTTTTTCCCATTGATAATACTAGGGTCTCAGGATTATCAATGGGAAAAAAAGCACTGAGAATCCATAACAGGTCAAGTGTGAGGCTATGTGATGTACAGGAATAGAGTAGAATTTCTTACCTGTATAACAGCCTGTGGAATAGGCCTTTTTAATATACATTTATACAGAATTCTCTGTCACCCTCACAAAAGAGGTTGTTTTCCTAGGCTTAATGCTTTGAGTTCTGGAAGGGGAGGTATAGCAACCTTCACTTCCAGAACCAAATCTGTTCCTACAGGGAGGGCATCACTGAATCATCATCATATGTACTGCTGAGTTATCTAGTGTATCATATTATCATTTTTTTAAACCACTTCAACCACCAAACTAAATTACCATGGAAGAGAATACATTTTTTCTATTAGTTATAATTCCTTAGAAATGTAGAAAAATATAGCAAAATACTGCTTTGTCATGACCACTATAAGAACAATCCAAAGCAGAAATTCGTTTATATCAGAATGTAAGAACGCATCTAGCTATGATTTTCTTTTTTTACTATTTTAGTTTGATATCTGTTTGTTTAATGTTTTATAAAGAATGTTGGTCTGTGACATTCAATAAATTTTGAAACAATGTAACTATCTTTATCATCCTAGGGAAAGGAAAACAATTTCAGCGAAAATCTAAGCCCCCAAAGAAGCGTGAAGAAAAGGAACACAGGGGAAAGGGTAGGCAACAAGAGGATGAGTTAAGAGATGCTCTAGCAGACGATGACAGTTCTTCAACCACAACAGAAACTTCAAACCCAGATACAGAAGCCGTTCTGAAAGAGGTACAGAATTTTAATAGGAATAACTTGGATAGCATTTTAAAAACTAGAATCTTGTCTATTCAATGTCTTCAGTAGATTTTTTTTAATTATCAACATCACTGCAGTTTTTAAGTTTTAGATTAATCTGTTTCAGAAATAAACAAGCAGATATATTATTTGATATGGCGGTCCTCTTCCATCTCTTGTTGCTGTATTTTATAGTGTTAAAATATGAGGCAATCTTGTGCTGAACCTTTAGCAAAGTTCCTTCCTGTGCCCTAATTCACAATTAATTCACAAAACTATCAGTTTGGAAGAAAAAATAGATTTACCACTGCCAGAGTGGGATTAGAGCCAATCGACAATGCAGGCAACAGTAAATATCCAGAGTTTTAGAGAGATACAAAATGTTCTTTGGACAAACCATCCATAGCTATAAGGCATAGCATTATAGAAAAGTGATTATTTAGTTAAAGATCTGTCCAAGTGGTCTTTAAAGTTTGATATAGCTTTTAGGAAGAATACTCAGAAAACAGATATAAACAGATTTCAAATTTCTAAATGCTAATTTTAGAATGAAAAACTAGATTATATGATTAAAAGGCTATTTCTGGAGGGTAGAATTATATTAATCCAACTTCTTAGATAAGAGAATGAAGTCATGTAAGATTAATCCATAATGTTTAATAAATATGTGGTCATTTTTGTAAGACGGCTTGGAGAAAAAAATTGATGTATAATATTATTATTTCCTTTTAAAAAATATGAAATCCAATTAAAATTTTATTTTGTTTTTTATTTAGAAACATATAACCATAGAAAACTGAGGGCAGAAAGAAAGCTACCATGTTTCCCCGAAAATAAGCCCTACCCTGGTTTTTAAAAGCATGTGCCTAATATAAGCCCTATCCCAAAAATAAGCCTCAGTGAAGGGGGGTGGGTATGGTCAGCACAGGAGGTGGCAAGTGCGTGGGCTGACGGTGTCCAACAGCAGCCGCAGCCCACGCAGCACAGGTGAGTTGATTCCCTGTCCAAGGAGCAGGCAGGGGGAGGCATGCGATCTGAATGCGCCGTGGAAAAGCTAGGAGTCAGTGGGCCAGAGTTGGCAGCCGGCCGTGGGAGACTTGTCTTAGCATCTCTCGGCTTGCCTGCGCGGCACATTGAGATTGTCTGCTTTCTGCCCCGCACTTCTGCCTCCCTCTGTTACCAGTGCCACCGCGTGAAGACTAGCCTCCTGCAGCTGCCCCCCCCACTCCGGCCCACCTACTCTTGGCTTTTCCGCGCCCACGCGGTGTGTCCGGATCACCTGCCTTCTCCAGCACCTCCGTCTGCTGTTTGGATAGGGAATCAACTCACCTGTGGGCTACCAAGGGACTGGCTGTCTGCAGCTGCTGCTGGATACCATCAATCCCTACGTGCTTTCCGCCTCTTGTGCGCATGCCAGGACGTGGGGCGCCCAGCCAGGCTGATCACCCTGAAATCGTGTTTCCCTGAAAATAAGCCCTAGTGCTTATTTTGGAGCCCCAAAAATATAAGACCAGGTCTTATTTTTGGGGAAACACGGTAGTAGTCCATCAAGTCTGCCCTTTGAGTTTGTTTTTTGTTTCCTTTTTAATTAATTTATTATTTTTAAATATTTTTATATTTTCTTAATTTTTCTTTTATTTTTAATTTTTGTCAGATGATAGACATGTGTTTATCCCAAGCATGTTTAAACTCAGCTATTCATGGTTGACCCACTACTTCCACTGGTAGTTGGTTCCAATCTTCCACTACTCTTTTTGTGAAATAATATTTTTCTAACATTAGTTTTGAACTTTCCTTCTGTCAGTCTGAGGTTATGCCCCCACCCCTCCCCATATTGAAAATACTGCTTTCTAGAATCTTATTCCCGACTTGAATATATTTAAAGGTTTCAATCATGACATTTGTACTTTCAGGAGCCAGAAAAACAAAAGGGAAAACAGTTAATACCAGAGAAACAGGAAAATGAAATACATGTAAAGCAGAAAAGCAAAAAATTATCAATGAGCAAGAAAGATGCTCCAACAGATTTAAAGCCAAGGTAACTACATACAATCATAGTATAATCCAAATAGTTTTACATTCTTTACTAAGTATATGGAAAATGATGTGGCCTTTGGTCACAGTTGTTACATGATTTACAGAAATGAATCAGTGACTGTTGATATGATATCTTCTATGCCCGTGATGGCGAACCTATGGCACGGGTGCCACAAGTGGCACGCGGAGCCATATCGGTGGGCACGCAAGCTCAGGTCCGGCGTGCATGTGTACACCAGCCGGCTGATTTTCGGGCCTTCTGGGCCCACTGGGAGTCAGGAAACAGGCTGTTTCCAGTCTCCAGAGGGGGTGGGGAAGGCCGTTTTCGCCCTCCCCAGGCTCCTAGAAAGGCTCTGGAGCCTGGGGAGAGCGAAAAATGGGCGTGCCATTGCATGCTGGGAGCAGGGGGGTCATGCGTGCATGTGTGGGGGTGCATGGAATTATGAGTGTGGGCACGCACACACGTGATCCCCCACATTCCCCCCCCTTTTGGCACGCGAACCAAAAAAGGTTCGCCATCACTGTTCTATGCTAAGGAGGCTCTGGAAATTGTGAAACATAGTTCTAATATAAACTGAGAAAAGGAGAATTATAATTAATGGAGTATTTTGGCCAGCAGAAGTCTTTCTGCAAATAAAATGTAATCAGACATTTTTTTGCTGTTACAACAATTAAATCTAAGACTATCATATTGATGAAGATCAGAGAAGCTGATAATCTGTTCTGCATTTTAGGAATGTAAGATTTTTTTCACCAGTCAGTCTACTACAAAGACTTCTTTTTTTGTGCTTGTAATTTTGCTTTAGTTCCTTCGAGGCATCGTGTTCATCACTTGAAAATAAACAGCACAAAAACTTTTCCTCAAAGCTATCTGCTCCGCATACATGCACGAATGGACTCAAATCAAGAAACTTCCAGAAAATGAAAGGTATGGTTTAACGCTGCTAAAATAAGGATTTTTGAAATAATTTGAAATGGGCTTCAGTTCTTTTTTATTCTTTATTGATCTTACATGTGAGGCTAAAGAAGTTTCTTAGTAATTATAGTTTTTTTATTATTTCTCTCTAGGTACAAGCATGAAAATGATGGATAGCAGGCCATCATCATTAGCAAAGTTTTTCTCTAGTGGCTCTGGTCAAGAATTAGGCAATACCAGCAGTTCAGAAGGAGAAAAAGATTCACCACCACCAGAGTGGGATTCAGTACCAATTCACAAAGAAGGCAGCTGTAAGTATCCACCAAGTCATGGATATGCAAACATTTAGTATCAGAACAGCTTGTTTTAACTGGCCTATGTCCAAATTGAAACATATATGCTATATTAGATTTAACCTGCATAAAAAAGGGCTGTTTTGTTTCTGGTATAAATGAAAACAGGATTCTTCTCAATTGGTTGGATGGATTAAAAATTAGACCAAAAAGAAGTCTGAGGGTTTCTTTTAATATCCTGCAGGGGGACCATCAGTGGTGATAGTTGAGGAGAGGGAAGTGCTGGGAAGTTTGGAGGCTGGCTGGGTCAGCACACAGGCCATGTGGAAGAGGAGGAGGAGGTATCTCCCCAGCCTTAACCCCCCCCCCCGTAAAATCACTGTAGAATCCCTCTGGATTTTGTTTCATTCAAATCACAGAACAACCAAATGTTTCAGGTTTCATTTCTGCAAGACTCTAACCAATCTATAAAAATTCAGCAAAACTTTTCAAAACACTACATTATGTTTCAAGTTTGGGGAAAAAAAAGGATATTTTCCATTTCATGCAGCATGCACACTACCATGTATCAGTTCAACTTTATGATGACATGTCACAGCCTATTTTTTTTTCAGATAATTTATTTTCAACAAAACAATAAAGGGAAAGTGAAGTGAAACCTACCTATTCTGAAGGTTATCTACATACTGCTAAAATTCTCATTGTGCTTATCTGTTTGTATCCTCAAGTTAAACTGTGCATTATACTGCTACAGTTTTTTGACTCAAGATGCCTAACTTAAAGAATGTATAAAAATCTGAAACGCATTACTTCAGGGGAATTGAAATTTCCACAATACTTAAGTCTAATTTTATTTGCAAGGTTGTGACCATTGCAGTGTCTCCATGGTCACATGATTGTGATTTCCAATAATTCCTGCCAGCTTCCTGCAAGGAAAGCCAATGGAGAAGGCGGCAGGAAGTTTGAAGTTGTTCCCACTCCCACTGCTTTTCTCTGAAACCATCATCCGAGGAGTCACAGGGTTCTCTAATTTAGTACAAAAGGTTACTTACACGAGAAATACTATTTTTCAAACCTTGCCGCATCTCTTTAGTAAATTCTTCTGCAGTGTGAGCTTGATAGAATTTCTGGAGCTCATATATATCGGACTTTCATTCTTTTGTTAGTGGAAGAAATAATTGGAATTTCTTTTGTACAGTTCAAGACCAACACCCATTTCAGTTTTTCACTGAATAAGGAAAATTGCTAAAATGTTCAAACTTAAAATACCACTAGACAATAACTGAGCACTTGATATCTCAATATTCAGACAGATTTTTCTTTAAAATGAATGTAAAAAGGTGGTCACACAGTCCTTTAGTAAAATACATTGAAACTTAAGATACATTGAAAGAGTTATTTTTAACCACCACCACCCCGAACTGTCCTAGGAAAAACTATTATAAAAATAGAGGGGAGGTGGGTGAGAGTTTGAAACTATTTTTGCAAATTAGATGTACTGGGCTTCACCGGCCCTCCCTAGTTTGTCTTGAATAACATGCAGCCTTAAGTAGCATAGAGTATCTGGCTTAAAGGACACTCAGTTTGGTGCTCTACTAAATGTTTTTTAGGAAAATGAATATGAGGGACTTTAACAATTGTGTTCTCATTCCAGCTTCTGACAACCTTTATAAGTTGTCTCTGCAAACAATTAGTGCAGATGCTTTTCTGAAGCAAAGACAGACCTCACCAACATCTGCCTCTCCATCTCCACCACCTGCGTCATTGACCTATGCCACACGGAATAGTTATAGCAGCATTGTGAACAACTGCAAGTATGTTCAGATAAAAACTAAACAGAAGAGTTTTGTACCCTTACTGTATCAAATACATTTTAGTGTATGCCTTTTCTTTGTGGCTGAAAGTTCTGAAAATTTGTCTTCTCTTCCAAATGCAATTTATTCAGAGATTCTCTTAAGATAAATGTTTCTATAGAAGATTGAGATATATTTACATTCTTAGCAATCAAGTCAGATTTCTAAATAATTTGACGAGTTAGTAACAGTTAATTAAAAACAAATATGAAAGGAGTGGGTTTGGATGAGAATACCATATACTAGGAGTGCCAAAACTGCTTTTGTATGATTTTGCACCTTACACCCATGTCACTTAGCAACAGAGTTCCCAGTCCCAATTCCTGTCAATAAACAAGGACTGCCTGTACTTGTAATAGTTAGCTTTTATAATCATATTAACAGTTCACATTGTTTTGCTCTCTGCTCAGGATATAAATTGTCACCACAAATTCCAATATTAGTACATTGTAAGGAATAATATATGTCTTTCCACTTTTTGTAGAGACTCGAAAAGCAAACTGCTTAGTGGTGCCAAGCATAAGGTGACAAAGGCAGCTTCTCTTCCTGGCAGGAATGGAAATCCTACTTTTGCTGCTGTAGCCGCTGGATATGATAAAAGCCCAGGTAACACAGAAACTTGGAAAAGCAATTTTTGTGGTAGCCTGCAATTCCAATATCATCTTATTTGCTAATTAAAACTTCCAGGTGGCAGCGGCCTAGCAAAGTCTTCACCAGTTAAAGCTGAGCCTTCTGGCTGTATGAGCATTTCACACTCAGCTGTGGACAGCGATGGCTCTGACAGGTAATCTTTTTGAAACAGAAAAAACTCTAAACCTATTAGGATATGTTTCAGAAGCTTACATCTCTGTTTTTCTATGTTTAAAAACTTGCCTTATTTAAATTTTCTGAATCCGAAGGGCAAGCAAATTAGCATATCATTGCATGTCTACAGGTTTTTATTAGAACAGTGGTTCAAAAATCCAACATGGTATTGAGTGATAATGCCTTTCTGACTTTTATGGGTAAACCAAAAGTGACTTAATTCAGTTATCTAATGATTTTGTAAATTATCTATTTCTTTAAGTTAGATTTGTTAAGTTTTAAGTTAGTTTGTTAAGTTTTTAGTTCTCATGGCATATATCAATAACTCAGAGCAGGAATTTTTCTATTAGTATTTTCACTAAATATGATTTTGAGTTGCTGAAATTGATAGTCCATATGCAGGGGTGGCCAAACTATGGTTCTTTGAGGACCTGTGGACTTCAACTCCCAGAATTCCTGAGCCAGCCATGCATGCATGACTAGCTCCGGAATTCTGGGAGTTGAAGTCCACAGGTCCTCAAAGAACCATAGTTTGGCCACCCCTGATATAATGTGTAATTGTATTTTGGGGGTTATCTTACAGAAATGATTTTTTCCTAACAAAAATGCCCCTCTTTTCTCTTAGTTCTGGTTTGTGGAGTCCTCTTAGCAATCCTAGCAGCCCAGATTTTACACCTTTGAACTCTTTCTCAGCATTTGGAAACTCTTTTAATTTAACTGGAGGTAAGTGATATGAGTAGAACATAAGTCAGTAAGCTAGAAACCAGGAGACAGTGAGTTCTAGTCCTGCATGAAAGCCAGCTGAGTCACTCTCTCAGCCCAGCTCACCTAACAGAGTTGTTGTTGTGAGAAAAATAGGAGCAGGAAGGTATATTAGGTATGATTTCTGCCTTGAATTATTTGTAAAAATAATAAAGGTGGAATAAAAAAATCCAAAAATCAACTAATATACTTATGCACTGTTTCAGACAGTAGTTAATTATTCTGACTAATATTACAAATATTAAATACTGATGTTTTCAAGTTTTGTATTTATATTCTAATGGAAGTATTAAGATTTTCCACTTATATTGCATGGGGGATGGCTATTTCTGCTGGAAGAAGAGAACAGAATATGCAGGTGTTTGCCTTTGTGTGTTCCTGTGTATGAGACAAACGTTAGTTAGGAAATAAGTTTATTTAATAATGATACACAGGTACCGTATTTTCCGGCGTATAAGACGACTGGGCGTATAAGACGACCCTCAACTTTTCCAGTTAAAATATAGAGTTTGGGATATACTCGCCGTATAAGACTACCCCTCTTTCAACTAGTTGTTATATACAAAGCCTGCTTGGATTGGTCAGCTCTCCCTGCCTGCCTGCTTCTCTCCTCCCACCCTGCGGTTTCCCACTGTACAGTCAGAATGAAGTTAAGCCCCCCTGCTCCTGTTTTTATAGCCCTAGCCCAGAAGTCTTCAAACTCGGCAACTTTAAGACTTATGGACTTCAATTCCCAGATTTAGCCTTGATGTGAAGGCTTCTATTTCAGGATGCCAGTGTTTTGTTAATTTATTCAAAATCAAGGCCTTGTATTTAAAATAGAAGTTACATCTGCCTTACTTTTCTTGCCGTCTCTTAGAAGTTTTCAGCAAACTTGGAGTGTCACAGTCTGTTTATGGTCAGGATGCTCAGCGAACCTGGAATGAGTTTAGCAATGTTCCCTCATCCATCTGGGATTCTTCAGCTACAGATTTTGTACCTTCCTGGCCCACAAGTTCAGGATCCCCAACTCAAACAACTTCAGTAAGTATATGTTTCTCACACTACTGTCTTTAAGTGTCTAAAGATGATTTCTTCAATAACTTGGACTGCTGGGGACATATTTATTTGACAATTCTGGGACATGGACTTAATTGTTCTGTTTTCAGTAATACTAAATTTTGACTGTACAGTAATACCCAATAAGTTCTTAGATAATAAAGGAATAACATAACTGGACACTGGAAATCTGGATCTAAGGTTAATCCACCTAGATGGGTGCAATATGCACACAGCTCCTCTTTATCTTTCAATTACAAGCCATGTCATTCATGTCTGATAAAGTGCAAATTGAATGCTCAAAATTAGATTCTTCAATACTTCATTCTGAATATCAGCAAGTAATACCTAGTTATAATATTATGCATCCATATAGACTATATCTTTCTTACCTTGCAACTCTACTTCACAACACTTGGATAGTGCAATTATTTTTCAAGAAAAACCTCAGGTTTCTGCTGTTCTTTACGTATAATACTGGGCAAAGTAAATTTGGATTATTTCATTTTTGTATGCATTTATCTTACAGTTTTTACACCCTGCCCAATTTGAAGACTTGGATGGGTTATAACAGAGTAAAAAATAAAAAGACAACAATAAACCTTCACCATTGTTCCCCCAAGACAAACACTGCTTGCTGATATTCATGTTTCATTTTAGTAAAAAGAGTAGTCTAGGTTTTCTCAGGTTACAGATATTTATTTTTCACTCCACTGAAAAGGGGAAAAACTGGATAAATTACAGATTCAGTGGAGTCTGCTCAAGAATTCACCTAAATATTTGAGAGCTTGAATCTGCTTGTATGAAGATTATTGAAGGGCCCTTCCGCATCTCGCTGGCAGATGGAGGGGCAGGGCTCTCCCCCCCCTGGAGCCTTGATCCCTGCCTCACCTCCTCCTCCTCGCAGGCAGAGTGCATTTCAAAATGCCGCCGGAGGCAGAGCCCAGAGGAGGCGAGCCAGTCCTGTGGGGTGTGCGTAACGCCGCAGAAGAGGGAGTTGGTAAAACTGCCTGCCTGTGCCCGCCTCTCGCTTGTGCTCTCTCTCTCTCTCCCGGCCGGGAGCTGCTCTTTTTGCGGCAGGTGTTATTTTGGCCGGGTGATAGAGAGCACAAGCGACAAGTTGCCCGGGTTTTTTAGGTTTTCCCAGGGTGCTTTTGGAAATGCCACCGCCATGCCTGTCGCCACGGAAGCCACAGCCGCTGAGACGCACATCTCGCGGCCCGCCCCGCCCCACCTGCCAACTCCAAATTGCGCTCCAACGTGAGACGTGCGTCCTACCTGACACTTGTAGCTCCGTCACGTTCCTCGGTGTTGTGTCCAGGGAAGCATGTTGTAACAGAAAACTTCTCACAAATTCAAGAAGTTTGATTGAACTCGCGAGAAGTTTTCTTTTACATTGGGCTTCCCTGGACACAACACCGAGGAACGCGACAGAGCTACAAGTGTCAGGTAAGACGTGTGTCTCGTGGCCCAACATGTCCCACCTGCCAGAAATTAGTCTCTGTGAGACTCGTCACGCCACCGCCGCTGCCTCGTGGAGCAGGACTCTGCAAGGCTTCTTGTGCCGTTGCATGCACGAACGGCAGCACTACCGCGAGGTTCGACATACCAGCACAGGATGCCAGCTGCCAGTATGATGAAGCTCGCGGCAGTCCTGCAGTTCGTGCATGCAACGGCACAACAAGCCTTGCAGAGTCCTCCTCCATGAGGTGGTGGCAGTGGGCCAGCTGCTCGGCCGGCGCCAAGAACAGGGAAAGGAGGCGTCGGCAATGGGACATACAGTCCCACCCTTGCCGCCTACTGCACCCCCAAAATAGTAAGCCCCCCCCTCATAATAAGGCCAAGGCCATATTTCAGGGGTCAAAAGAAAATAAGACCCTGTCTTATTTTCAAGGAAACACTGTAGATGTAGATATAAGTAATTCTAGTGGGCTTTACACATGTTTATTCAGAGTCAGATGACAGTTTTGAAATTAAATAGCATGGGAAATTCTTGATACACTTCCAGAGAGGCAAGGGTCATTATGAGCAACGGGATTGATGTGAAACCTGACCTATTCTGAAGTGCTGTGTAATTAAGTTTATTGAGTAGGATTAATGATTGTTGGCTACTGCCAACCCACATTGACCTATATCAGTGGGCAATATCTTGATTATCAGTCCAGTGATACAGAAGTACTCCAGGGTATGAATCTGATCTTCGATGTCAGTTCTAGGTCCTCTATGGACAGTTGCACAACCAATAGCATATTTGAACTAAAAAATATCTAGGTATATCTTGGTTTGATAGAAGTTTTTTTTTAACTTTATTTCTATTGTATGCTATAATATTTCTTATGGTAACTAGAGAAGAAATGCAAAAGCTATTAGCAAAACATGAATTAAGCTGTCAGGCACTAAGTAATGATGTCAGTCCTTTGAGACAGGCCAGGTCAGGAAATAGACTCCATAAAAAATGCTGGAACTCCACTTTACTGATAGACTATAATAACTGGATTTTGAATGCCTGGCACCATTTTCCTTTCCAATTTCTTATAGCAAAGATAGCCAAGGCAAGTTTATTTCTTACACCCTCAGACTTAATTTGTGTTTTTCTAATAGCCTTTACATTTCTTCTCCAAGTCAGTTCTGTGGTTCAAACTGTTGAGTAAGCAGATAAGTCCCGCATCTTAACATTCAATATATAGACATCTTTAATCAAAATCCAAAAAAAATAACATGTTTTTAACCTGGTAGTTATGATGATGTGTATGATAAATATATTGTGTTTTTTTTTAAATAATGCAGTCTATCCTTGGCAACCCAAGTGGCCTGTGGTCTACGACTACCACTCCATTCAGCAGTTCCATTTGGTCAAGCAATTTGAACAATTCCCTTCCTTTCAACACTCCAGCTCACCATTTGCCAGGGATCGACCTTGGGAGTGAAAACACCCCACCCTCCCCTGTTACTGCACCCACAGTAAACAATTCGGAAGAGTTGGGACAACCATATAATCCTTGGCTAATTTGGAGTCCCGCAATTGGGAGAAGAAGCTCGGATCCTTGGCCTAATGTGCATTACCCATCTGAAAATTGAAATTAAGCAAAATAAAGTGACTGTAATTATTCAGATGCGATCATGGTAAATTCTGTAACATGCCTGAAACATAATTCACAAGCCATTTGTTCCTATTCTTTCTCTTTGTTCCTCCCAACAAAAACCATTAAAGTCTAATCATACATTCATCACTTGCTCCTCTTAAAGTCTGTCTCGCAATTATGGTAGTGTGAAATTGCTGATCTGATTGGCGAATCTTTATGTGCGGTCATCTACTGCACTAGGACTGTTGTTCTGGCTTTTTACCATCTACTGTTTAAATTTTTAAACACTTGCTAAGTTTAAAAAAAATACAGTGATTTTCATCTACCAAGCTAGATTTAATTTTTTCCAGTATTATGCCCCAAACCTAATTTTAAGGAGCATCTCATGCTAAAAATGCAGAGTATTTTTTTTTTAAAAAAACAAAGCTTTGTTAAAAGACTCTATGAATGTAAAAACATTAGGAGCAAAAATGGCTGAATCTAAGAGCATTCTGTTCAAACTATACATTTTATGTGTCTGTTTGTACATTTGTAAACCTGAATGCATTTTTAAGTTGAACTGAAATGTGCATAGCCAATACTTGTGGATGACACAAGATTCCTTGTGCTTTTTTACCAATACAACTTTGAGTTGTACTTGAAAAATAAATAATGCTTTTTTCATGTTTGTGTTATGTCTTCCTTATGTACCTTTTGAAGTATGTTTAAATTTCAAACATTTGGCACAGTTTTGGTTAAGATTTACATAATAAATCATAGTTTAATCGTAGAACAAGCTTTCCTTTAATCTAGAAGATCTTTTGTAGACCATCTTAAATAGGTTTGCTGCCTCAGCTGTTGGACCATAGTGAACTCTGGTCATTCTAAAAGTTCACAGCGGAGGAAAACATTGTATAAAAATAACTCTGCCATGTAAACATTTTTTTAAATGGCAGCTACAAGTGAGCTGGCTGGCAGTTTTGTGACAGCTGCTGCAGCTGAGTCACCAAACAGCATATCATCTCTCATACATCCACCATGGAAGAAAGTCTGTTTACCTTGGCTGTGAAATATTCTGCATGGGCTACTGATTACATACCAGGAGCAAAATACTTGAACGTATTTTCAGGACTAGGATATTCGGGGGGGGGGGGAGATTAATAGGTTTGGAGGGGGTATGAGTCTTGATTTGTGACAACTGTCTGGACAAGTAAAGTCCTACAGTTTTCTTGGCAAGGTTTTTCAGAAGTAGTTTGTCATTGCCTACTTCTTCTGGCTTAGAGACAGATACTCGCTCAAGGTCATCCAGCTGACTTTGTGTCTAAGGCAGGAGTGGACCTCAGAGTCTCCCAGTGTCTAGTCTGATGCCTTAATCCCTACACCAAACTGGCTCTTATTTAGAAAGCTAGATTTTGTCTTTCAGAGTAATCTGTTACATCGGGCAAATTTAAACCAATGTTAATACATATTGTACATTTCCAGTAGTTAACTCTAATTGCAAACTTTTTCTCCAACACTGCACAATAGCATTCACTTTAGAGCAGGGAACTTTCAGCCAAGAATCCTAATTCACTCCTGGGACTTCATGGACCACAGTGATCAGCATTGATTTGCAGTTGCTTCATTAGACAAAAGGGAATGAAAAGGCTTACACAATCAGTTATTTGAACGATGATGCTTGAAGATGCATTTTCAACAACTAATTGTTGTCAGTCAAAACCCTTTTAAACACCAGCTTCTGCTGAAGACTTGTTTCACAATGTTTCCATTGCCATGAGTCAGCTCTTCTCCAAGAGCCGGATAAGTGCTCCTGGAGAGGAGGAGACTCTGGTCAATCCCATCCCAAAGGCATCATCTAACCCAGGGGTGGGCAAATTATGGTTCTTTGAGGACCTGTGGACTTCAACTCCCAGAATTCCTGAGCCAGCCATGCACTAAACTGAACAAAGTGCAGGTGTCGAACTAGTTCTGAGCTTTTTGGAATACCCATTTTATGGCCTGACCCTACAAGCTTGCTTGCTTCTTTCCTTCCTTCCTTCCTTCCTTCCTTCCTTCCTTCCTTTCCTTTCCTTTCCTTTCCTTCCTTCCTTCCTTTTTCTTTTTGAAAAAGGAAAGGGAAAGAAAAAATATATATTTTAATGGCATTGGTTCCTAAGGATCTCTTACAAAAGTGTAATAGTATGTTTGTAATTACCATCTTTTGCACCTGAATCTTATCCTGTTGAATGTCAGGATTTCTTTGTAATGTACAAGTGCAAAACTCTGGGCAGTATAGTATCCGCATACAGGATTTACTGTTTAATAATATGTTGAACGATACTGCAAATCAAACAAGGTTTCAGATTAAGATTCATTTGAAGGAAGGTACGGGTTCCTGGAATTTCGTTTTCATTTCTGTGTCTTAAGCACTTTACTATTAGCAATTAAACACCACCAGCGCCACCTTATGGCTATAAAAATGGTTACCTAATATTCTGCTATTCTTATTTTTCTATGCATGGATCCAAACTTAGTTATACTGAGATTAAATTTCATTAGTTCCCTTACTTGACTCTAGCCCAATATGTTATTATACATTTTAGTTATTTAGTGCAGATTACTTTGCTCTTAATGTATAAATGTTTCCAGGGTTCCTCCTTTTGGGTACATAGTCTAATGTACATGAATCAAAAAGTAAATACAATAGAAGGAAAAAGAGGAAAGGAAAAAAATAAAATGGTGATTGGTTCAGTTGCTTAGTTAGCTCAGATTATATTGTAGTCTGATTAGCATGTGTTGTAAAGTCTCTTCCATTGAAACATTGCAATAAGAATGTCTTCCAGCTAATTATTTTAGCAAAGCATCTGTCCTAATTTCAAAAAATGGGGGGGAGAGCCCATAAGAATAGAAGTTGCTTATTAGTCCTTCTGTTTAGAAAACATAACAGAATAAGAGAGTTGGAAGGGACCTTGGAGGTCTTCTAGTCCAACCCCCTGCTCAGGCAGGAAATCCCATACCATTTCAGGCAAATGGTTGCCCAATCTCTTCTCTAAAATTTCCAGTGTTGGAGCACCCACAACTTCTGCAGGCAATTTGTTCCACTGATTAATTGTCAGGGAATTTCTTATTAGTTCTAGGTTGCTTCTCTCCTTGATTAATTTCCATCCATTACTTCTTGTGCTTTGAAGAATAAGTTGACCCCCGCTTCTTTGTGGTAGCCCCTTAGATATTGGAACACTGCTATCATGTCACCCGTGGTCTATGAGAGACTTTGCTCTAGAGTCTATATGTTTTCTTTATAAAAAGGGACCCTCTTGGGAGATTGCTTTGGAATTTATAGCAAATAACTATTAGGTTGCTTCACTAAAAATATCTTTCAGGATGATATGGGCTGTGCATCAGATACTAAATGTTGTCATTTGTGATGCAACCTAGGATGGTGTGATGTACGTTAATGCATCTACAATGTGGAAATAAGAAATCATGATAAGTTGCTTATAGACCAAGATATAAATATATTAGGTAAAAACAAAGATTTCTAGGATTTAGTACGGTAATATGGAGGGTATACCAAGTGTCTGGTTGCATAGACATTTTGTTGCATGTATTACATTAAATGTCTCGATTGATTGCTATTTTCTTCTAAATACTTCTTTATTTGTTTGATACATGAGCTTTGACTGTTGCTAATCACAGTAAGATTTTCACTGGATCAAATAATTATAAAACATATTTTGAATGGGGCCTGATTTTTGCAACACCTTATACATTTGGAGATTGAAGACAATTTTCCACACCTAAAAAACCAAAAGGTATTGTATCTTCCATTTCTGTCAACCTCTTCTTCCCTTTCATATTGGTTTCCCTTAATTACGGTATGTTCCTTCCTTTTCTTTGACCTCTGAATTTCTTTTTCTGACCACTGCTCCCGTCCCTAAAAATCTGTTGCTATTTTTCCCCCTTATGGAATCCTCCTGATCTTGCTCTTATTCCAATTCTATCAATCCAGTTATAGCAAAAGCAATCACATTGGTTATTTTATTGGCTAGATAATTTAAAGCTGTAAGCATTTCCGTTCTTTTATGTTAAACAATAGAGGAAGGGGGGGGGAAGCTACTATGATGAGGTAATATTCCAAACAAACTTGCAAGTAAAATTTTAAACACAAATTGGGAGTTAAACACAAGAAAGATATTAAAATATCTTTCTCTGTTCTCTTATTTTCCTCTAATGAAAGTCATACATGATGGATAAACAGATAGTATCCTATTCATTCAGCTATACAAACTCTAAAACAATTGATAAGTCTATCCCAAAAAGGCTTAATAATCTTCCCCCCCCCCATTCAATTGTACAGCTAGTCCTCAACATAGGGCCACAACTGAGTCCAACATTTCTGTTGCTAAGCAAGGCATTTGTTATGTCAATTTTGCCCCATTTTACAGTTGTTAAATGAATCACTGCAGTTTTTAAGTTAGTGACATGGTGGTTAAGTGAATAGCAATAGCACTTAGACTTATATACCGCTTCATAGTGCTTTACAGCCCTCTCTAAGCGGTTTACAGAGTTCAGCATATTGCCCCCAACAATCTGGGTCCTCATTTTACCGACCTCAGAAGGATGGAAGGCTGAGTCAACCTTGAGCCAGTGAGATTTGAACAGCTGAACTGCTGAACTAGCAGTCGCTGAAATAGGTTGCAGTGCTGCTTTTAACCACTGCGCCACCTCGGATCTGGCTTCCCCATTGACTTTGCTTGTCGTAAGATTACAAAAGGTGATCACATGACCCCGGGACACTGAAACTGTCATAAATATGAATCAGTTGCCAAGTGTTTGAATTTTGATCATGTGACCATGGGGATGTGCAATGGTTGTGTGAAAAATGGTCATAAGTAACTTTTTTTCAGTGCTGTTGTAAGTTTGAAGAGTCACTAAATGAAATAATGTAAGTTGAAGACTACCGGCACCTGTATATAATTTTCAGAGACTGCTTGGACAAATTCCCTGAAATTTTCTTGGTGAGGTATTCAAAAGTGGTTTGCCATTGTTTCCTTCCTAGGGATGAGAGAAAATGACTAGTCTAAGATCACTCAGATGGCTTCATGCTTAAGGTGGAACAAGAACACAGTCTCCCAGTTTCTTGCCTGATGCCTTAACTAGTACACCGAACTGACTTTTTAAAATTATCTACAAAATGGTAAAAGGAGGATATACAGGCACAGGAAGAATATTTGAATTATGTGTTAATTATTTACTTGAGAGGACTGAAGTTTCACTCTTTGCTTGAGAGGCATTATTTGCCTGAATAAGTAGAGTCCCATGTCTTTCTTACATTTTTAAATTCAGAGTCATTCTCCTTTTAGAAAAATGTGATTCTTAAATCTTTCCTACAAGAGTAGATATGGTGAATAGGTGCTTGTTCTGAGAGCTTCGGTCAGGTGCAAGGAATTAGGAGCAACACAATTATTCGCTCAGAGTAGTTTCTTTACTATTGCTCTCCTTTAGACAGGAATCTTGCTGTTCTGTCCCGGCGTCGAGCCCACCAATAATTACTCACACACAACCGTCTAAACACAGTTTGTTTTACTAATGAAAGCAAAGTCTTCTAATACATTATTAGAAGCGTGCAAACCAAAATTAAAGGCAGAAGTTCTTTAGTTCATAAACCCAGCTGTTAATATCTTAACAGCTGGCCAAAGTCCAAGAGGTAATTGGTAAAGCTTACTGTGTTTGGCATGAGTCCCGGAGCAGGAAAGGCAAGAGACAAGTTGCAAACTGGATTCACAGAATTCAAGAGCTAGAATCAACGCAGAAAATGCCAAAACCAGAGTCATGGAGCAAGCTATGATCAGACAGGTCTCTTTTCCAATCGTTGTTCTCTGCAACTAGACTCAGTGTGGTTAGGATTTAAATAGTCTCAGGGCGTGGCCAATTAGCCTGTAGCTCTACTCTTGAGGAGACCTCCTCCGGAGTAAGCCTTCCTGCCTCTTGGCAGCCCTGCATGTTCTTGCATTCAGGAAAGGAGTAGCCCCTCTTCTCAGCACTGCCAAGAGGCATTGAAGGTTCCAAAGGCCCAGGCTGCACCAACTGCGGGCGGCCACAACACTTGCCAGACTAAAGCACAATCTGCATACTATTAGATACACCCTGTGAACAGTTACTCTGGACCTCTTCCTGCAAATCAAGAGTTACAGGCTGATATGCCTCTTAGTCCTTGGGAAAGACCTCTTCCTTTTGCCACTAGGCCAATGGTGGGTTCCTACCAGTGCGGTCCACTCTATAGCACCGGTAGCGGCCCGCTGGTGACGTCACAGTACCGGTGCGGTACTGTTAATTTTATACAGTTTTATACTGTTATTCTTTAGACGAAAACATTGAGGACTGTTAAAAGATACTGTTCTTTTAACAGTCCTCAATATTTTAGTCTAAGGAATCCATGACTGAAACCAAAATTGCTGTATGAGACTTGCTTGTCTTTTAACTATAGCATTTTCTGTATATAAAGGTTGCTGTGTTGCCATGGTGTAACACACACTTTGTATGCAAAGCTTTTCATGTAAGGTATAAAATAGCAAAAATAGTAGTAACATCTCTCTGAAATAACTAATATATGACCGACAAGCCACACCCACCCGGTCACATGGCTGGCAAGCCACACCCACCCGGTCACATGGCTGGCAAGCCATGCCCACCCGGTCATATGGCTGGCAAGCCACACCCACAAAATAAGTCACGCCCAGAGTGGTAGTAAAAAAATTAGGAACCCGCCCCTGCATTAGGCACCACATTCGACCACATTTTCTTGGATATGGTGGGACTGGAAAGGATTTCAGTAAGTATAGATTTGGCATATTCTGCTAAATAAGCACAAACCATATGTCAGGGTAATGATTTAATAGATGACCAGCTGCTGTAATGTTGTAATGCTGTAATGATGGTGCAATGGTAGTAATGAGTCAGCAGGGTTATTTGACTGTTACCACTTTAAGAGTCTGTATTATAAGAGAGGCCCTGTTGGGGCGTATCCCTCTCTCTGTGTGTGCTTCCATGCTGTAAACTGCTGATTGATTGTTTGACTTTTGCCTAGTACGTGTATGTATATGCTTTGTAGAGATAAACCACTATTCATTATTACAAACCTCTGTGTGATGTATTTGCTCCTGGATTGTCTCAAGTAGTCACACTGTGCACACTATGACATCATATTGCATAGTGAAAGAGCAATTATTTCAAACAAAGGAGTTCTTTGAGCAACTCGGATCTTTCACCTTTTCCATTAGCATACCTTGATTATCTTGAAAATTATGCCTGAGTTCATAACAACATTCACCTTGACATAATAGCAGTTCCACAAATAATTACAGCAAGTCTTTACCTCTTGTTGACTGTTTTCTATGGCTAGTAATAATAATATCACCATAATTATTAGAGCAACGTGCATAAGAAAAGTATTTTCTAACTGAAAATGCATGCTATTATACAGTAATGTTGGCATTGTTTTATTAACAGATATTAGTTCTAAAGTAGGATACGTTTCTCACGCCAATGGCATTTATTGAAAATATCAATTGGCTCATTGGAGGCAGAAGACAACTATAATACAAGCAGTTACATGCCAAGTAGTGTAGTAAAAATGCCATCCAATTATACATATGGAATCATAAGGATCCTGCTCACTGGAACAGTATCCCCTCAAAAGATACTGTTCATCTACCCAAGTCTTGAGTAGAAGGGACTCTAATTTGCTTTAGAATGTCAGTCCTTTTGTTTGCTAGTCTGACCTCACTACAGGAAGATATCTGTGGCAATATCACAATAGAAATGCAGCATCCTTTTCTGCACTATCCTTGCTTTTAACTTGTACCAAATGAAAGAATTTGAACATATCAAGGTATTATCCGCTATTTATTATTGCTCTTTTATTTTAAGAAAGCTTTTATAAAGTATAAAGTATACACTGTGTGCACAATTATTAGGCAAGCTGTATTTTTGAGGATTACTTTTATTATTGAACAACTACAGTGCTCTTGGTCAATCCAAAATGTTAATAAATCTCAAACCTGAATATTTAAAAAAGTAAAAGTGAGGTTATGGCTTTCTTAGGAGAATATCTATGTGTGCACAATTATTGGGCAATTATTGGTGTGCAGAATTATTATGCAACTAAATGAAAAATGAAAATTTTCCCATCTCACTCATTTAGTTTCATCTGTTAAAGTGAGAATAATAAAGAAACAGCTCAAAATTTACAAATAAACATTTCTGACAGTTCAAAAAACATATCAGTGACCAATATAGCCACCCGTCTTTTCAATAACAGTCATAAGCCATCCATTCATGGAGTATGTCAGTTTCTTGATCTGTTAATGATCAACTATTTGTGCAGCAACAACCACAACCTCCCCGACACTGTTCAGAGAGGTGTACTGTTTTCCTTCACCATAAATCTCCCGTTTAAGACGGGCCCACAAGTTCACAATAGGGTTCAAGTCAGGAGAGGAAGGGGGGGCATGTCATTTTTTTTCATCTTTAAGGCCTTTATTGGCTAGCCATGCAGTGGAATACTTCGATGCATGCAATGGAGCTTTGTCCTGCATAACAATCATTGTCTTCTTGAAAGATGCAGATTTTTTCCTGGATCACTGCTTGACGAAAGTGTCTTCTACAAACTGGTAGTAGGTTTGGGAGTTGATTTTGAATCCATCGTCAACCTGAAAAGGTCTAACTACCTCATCTTCAATAATACCAGCCCATACCAGTACCCCACCTCCACCTTGCTGGCATCTGTGCCCATTACTGATCCAGCCACGGGCCTATCCATCTGGTCCGTCAAGGATCACTCTAATCTCATCAGTCCATGAAACCTTTGCAAAATCTGTCTTCAGATATTTTTTGGACCAGTCTTGTTGTTTCAACTTATGTGTCTTGTTCAATAGTTGTAGGATTCCAGCCTTCCTTACCTTGGCCATGTCTCTGAGCACTGAACACCTTGTACTTCTGGGCACTCCAGGTAAGTTGCAGTTCTGAAATATGACAGCACTGGAGGATAATGGGTCCCTGGTAGCTTCATGTTTGATTTTTCTCAAATCTTTGGCAGTTAAGGTGCGTCTTTTTCTCTCAACACGTTTCTTCAGACCCTGTTGACTATTTGCAACAAAATGGTTGATGGTTCTGTGATCACGCCCCAATATCTTAGCAATTTCAAGAGTGTTGCATCCCTCTGAAAGATTTAGTACAATTTTTGACTTTTCAGAGTCAGTTAAATCTCTTTTTTAGGCCATTTTGCCTGAGGAAAAGAAGCTGCCTAATAATTATGCACACCTTGATATACGGTGTTGATCTCCTTAGGCCACACCCTCCCTCATTACACAAATACACATCACCTGATATGCTTATGCCAACTAAGCATTCAAACTTATACAGGTTGGAGGTAGAAAATATGCATAAAAATGATGATATGGTCAAAATACTCACTTGCCTAATAATTGTGCACATGGTGTAATTGAATGTTTTACCCACCCAAGCAAACCAAATACCATATCTCCATTAAAATTGACCATATTAATTATTATTTTTAGATTTATGAAGGGGTTTTTGCCACACATTTTTAAGAAACAAATAACATAAATGGTGCTTGTATCAATATCTAGTAGTGCCACAGAGGAGGGGGAAGACAGACATCATATTGGAGACATTTTATTTATTTAAATTTATAGTGTTTGCTCAAAAGGTCCCTTCATGAATACTTCCTAGGGTAAGGTGACCAGACGTCCCTCTTTTGGCGGGACACTCCCGCTTTTGGCAGGATAGTCCCGCTTTTTAATAATTTGTCCCGCGTCCCACGGCGTTTCAAAAAAGTCCCACTTTTTGAATTTGAATTTGCGCAAAGCACCTCGCTTCCCTCAAGCGGCAGCGGGAAGCAGCCCAAGAGCTGGGGCGGGCGCCCCACATGCTCAGTGGCTGAGCCGAGCCCTGCACACCCCTCTGCCTCCTGCCTCACCTGCCTCCTCCTGCCAGGCGGGGAGGGCAGTGAGAGGGGCAGCGGCCCCTGCCAAGCGCAGCGCAGCGCACGGAGGCGGCGGGCAAGGCGTCCCCAGCACACCTGTTAATCCGGCCGGCCACGCAACTACAAGTGAGGCGCGGAAGCCGCTGGTGGCCGGGTGGGCAGCAGCCCCCCGGCGGGTATAGGGCCAGGCCTGCACTTGGAAGGGGCCGCCACTCTCGCTGCTCTCCTTCCCTGCCTGGCTGCAGACGTCCACCTGCCCTCTCAAAGCAGCGCTGCCACAGTTCACTTTTGTTTCGCAGCGGGAGAAGGAAAAAAGCGGGCAGCGAGAGCAGCAGCCTCTTCCAAGCGCAGGCCTGGCCATCTCCCCACACGGAGGGCTGCTGCCCAGCTGGCTGGCGGCGGCTTCTGCAACGGAGGCAGCATGCGGCTGTGAAGAACCCTCACCACCCGCCCGGAGCACCACAGTCACAGTTTGCTTTCTTCCTTCTTCTGCCGCTGTCCCTCTCCGGGCCAGATGCAGCAGAGGTGAGCCCCGGCCATGGCAGCAGTAAGCGCTGCGATGAAGAAGGGGGGTGTTGGGGGAGGTGCACAAAGCTGCAGGATAAGAGAGACGGACCCCTTCCGTCTTGCTCCCCTAGAAATCCCCCCCATCAATGGTGTCCCGCTTTACAAATACTAAAATCTGGTCACCTTATCCTAGGGATGCATAACTCTTATCATCCTGAAGAGTTTGTGACTATAGATGACTCAGTGAACAGGATTCAATCAATTGTAGTGCAAAGGAAGAGAAAAAGAAGTTCAGTGTATATCTTTCATGATGGCAAAAATGTGAAAAGATTATTTTATTCTTCAGAACAATTAGAAAAGAATTCAATTAGAACCTTTTGCATGGGCAGCCTGAAACATTATAGTGTTTCAGGCAAATCTTCGTTTGTCCAGCAGCAGTAACTTAACATAAATATTTGGAACAGACCCTCATAAGCCCATTTTATTTCAAAGCATCCATCATAAGAGCCTGGAATTTCCCTAAGTCACAGTTTTTCATTACAAATGCTTTGTGCTCCTTTTTCAGATGGTCAGACCAATCCATTACCATCATTCCTCTAGTTAGAGAGCCACTGAGCTCAACACTTACGCCAATTATTGTGACTTCCGTGACAAAGTTTTCATCAATGGCAGCAGCCATAGCATAAGAGTCGCAAGAAACAAAGCCCAAGTGAGGTTTTGCTATTTTTAAACTCTGAGCAAATATTTTCTTCATGAACCTGGCTTTCTCAGTATTCTGATTCACCCATTCATGGTAGAATTCCTAGGAAGGAAAAAAAAACAATGTTGAACATTAAAAACCAGCCAAAGAGGGAATTATCGGGGGGGGGGGAGGGAAAGGGGGGAGATCAATGGACAATCAGCCTGGAGGAGTCACATCTACCTTGCTAGAAGCCAAAAGAAGCAGACCCAATAATGTTATGTCGCTGGAACCAGTAGCCTTGGAATTTCTGCCCCCCTTTTGTTTTGGAGACATTGAGGAAGACCTAAGTCATCCATGTTGCCCTGTAAGCCTCCCAAACAGGAAAAATAAGTTTACTACTATAGAGAGCATAAATCTAATGAAAGATCAACTGCTAATTTATTAATAAAATGTTTTGCCTTAGGAGAAGTTTGATTTTAAAAAGATACCCTTTGAAGTCAATGCAAAATTGTTTCTATACTGTATGGCAGAGGTGGGTTCATGCCGGAGCTGCCCAGTGCGCAGCTCCGGTAGGGAGCAGCTGATTGCGCAATTTGCGCGCGACCACTGCAGAGCCCTCTCTGCCGGTCCACCGCGCACGTCGCCATTTTTTTTCATGAATTTTTGGCCGATTTTGATATTGCGCATGCGTGGAAGCAAAATCTTGCCGAAATCTTGTGAGGAGACGTGCGTGTGCGTGAGATTTCGGTGCGATTTTGCTTCCGCGCATGCACAGAAGCAAATTTGTGTGAGGGGGTGCACGTGCATAACGAGCACGCCCAAAGCGTGGAGATGCACGCGCAGCGCACCGGCACCGGAGCAACCCGCCGCTGGTGTATGGGTGTATGTATATATGCATTAAACACATTTCATGGGGTCCCATATGAATAGAAGTATTTTACTGCCTTTTTAAATTTTCAGTGAACCAATCCCAAGCATCATTCTAAAGAACCAGAGGCAGGAAAGAAAAAGCTACTAACTAAGATAAGGCTACTTTAGCATTCGGTAGGGAAACTAGTTGACCCAAACCCAAACTGCATATCAGACATAAATACAATCGAGAGAGTCCAGAAATATTTCACAAGAAGAGTCCTTCACAACAAAATACCTTATTCCACCAGACTTGAAATACTGGGATTAGACAATTCACAACTACGTCGCCTCCGATCTGATCTAAATGTAGTTCATAAAATCATATACCAAAATGTCCTTCCTGTTAATGACTACTTCAGCTTCAACCGCAACAATACACAAGCACGTAATAGATTCAAACTAAATGTAAACCGCTCCAAACTCGACTGCAGAAAATACGACTTCAGCAACAGAGTGATCAATGCCTGGAATGCACTACCTGACTCTGTGGTTTCTTCCCCAAACCCCAAAACTTTAACCTTAGACTGTCTACAGTCGACCTCTCCCCATTTCTAAGAGGTCTGTAAGGGGCATGCATAAGCGCACCACTGTGCTTACCGTCCCTGTCCTACTGTCCTATTGTCCTCTTTTATCATTACTTTTTACTTATGTTTATACAAACTACTACTATCCTATACATGTTTGACAAATAAGTAAATAAATAAATAAATAAACCCCTAACTGGATCAAACACAGAGGTATACAAGCCACCAGCAGATTTTTCAATTACTGTAACTGGCTATGCCTCTGTGCGGAGCTTGATATCTCAGCCCCATCAATTTATACTGTATCTTTCTTGAATTCCCAACCAATACTCCACCACTGAACTGAACATATCCAGTGGATGGATACAGACAATAAATGCAGTATCCAAGCCTGTATTACAACATTCAAACAGAAGCCAGAATGATGTAGTTTTAAGGATTTAGGACTGAATTGGGAAGATCTGACTTAAATTTCAGAAGCTCATTGGAAAACTTTAGAACAGTCACGGTCTCTCAGGCTATGATGTCTCACAAGGCTGCCTTGAGAGACAGAGAAAATATGTGCATTGCCTTAAATTCTTGGAGAGCAGACAGGAATTTGTGATACAGAGACTCCTAAAAGCCTTAGTAAAGACTTGGGGAGAAAAAAAAACGAAACAAAGGTCTATTATTTCAAACTAGAGAAGAAGATTGTAATATGCACTGATATCAAAGTTTCTTAATTTCAGTGCAGTAGATAAATCATGTGTTCCTAAATAGCCAGTGAAGGTATTGAATGTGGAAAGGCACACTATTTTGTAATTGTGCTTGTTTGGGAATCCTTTAAATGTGCATCTCTGCAAGTTTTTGAAAAATGAATCTAGGAAAAAATGGGGATGCTTTACAACAGGAGATTTCTTTTTCTGATAAATAATATGGGACAACAAATGTTTTCAATTAATTGTTTTATAATTTTGATTATATTTGTATGGAAGCCAACCAGAGTTGATGAAATTGAACAAAATACAAATAATGTAAGTATTATCTATAGCTATAAAGCATCAATTAGTTTCATATTCTTAATAAGAAATTCCTAATATTCTCTACATTTTTACAGCAATTTAAAAGCCAGTAGAACAGCTGGTCACAATAAAATAATTTTTAATGGGCGAATGTAAGGCTGTGATGAATGTTGAAGATATTAGCCTATAAGTCTTCAATATGTTTCCTTGGTGCACTTGAAAGAACAAGTGGTCCTTGACTTGCGACCATTCATTCAGTGGTCATATGAAAAAAAATTGGCACTTGCCCTTAGGACCAACTGCCTATTTCCTCCTTCTCATCCTGCTTTGGGCCTGCTTTCCCACCCTATTGGGTCTCATACCCTCCACCACTGTTCTTTCTAAGCTATGCAGCTGCACGGCCGCGCACGTAATGAGAGAACGCCACACAGAAGTTTCTAACTTCCGCATGGCATTTTCTAATGGCAGAGGCTGCGCGCCTGCGCAGCCACGCACATGAAAAGAGAACACCGCGCAGCAGTTTCTAACTGCCACGCGCTGTTTTCTGTTGTTACAGGGAACATTGCCCTCCACCCCATTCCCACGCATGGATTGGTCACTTACCTTTTTTGGTAGATTTTTGAGAATCAGCTGCTCCTCTGCACCGCCTTTCTACACAGCGGAGGCAGCATAGCGCCATTCCAGAAGCGAGTAGAGTGAGCCTATGCAACCTAGTTTAATTAACCTACCTAGCTACACAGAATGAAACCCCATTGAGTTCAGTGAAACTAACTCCCAGTATAGACAAAAGAGTAGAGAACTCTCTTACCCAGGGCAGTGAGCAGGCACAGGTGAACTCCCAGGCTGCAATATACATTGGGCAGGTGTACTCATTTAAGACAATGTAAGCAGCTTCAGGATCAGTTGCAAAATTGAATTCTCCACACACTTTAATATTTCCTCTGGCTAAAGGAAGCAAAGACAAAGTTTCTTTAGAAGAACCATTTCATTACCGAAGTAGATGAATTGGAATGAATCTATATATAATCTCATATGTGAACATCATGCTCATATAAAAACATATTTATTGACAATGTGAAATTTTATGGCTGCTGTAGCTGTAGCTGAGTTGCAAAAATCCAGACAGTCACTTAATTTACAAATGTTATCACTTATATAAATTTTGTTGTACATAAAGTGCAATTTATTCATCTAACTATGCATGAATGTTCCCTGCATTCACTAACATACCTATAACATTTAAGTCACAATTTATAAAACATACCTATAAATATGAACGTGGATAGAGGTAGCTTTGTTTGCATTGTGTGAGAAAAGCTTTTTGCAAACATATTGGTAAAATGGTAAGATGGATTTCCTTTTCAAACATATGGCCTTCTAATGACAATATTTCAAATGAAATTGCAGAATACATCCAGTTTCTGAAGATCTCTTGTGAAGAGAGTTCATCTCTTCATATGCAGCTTATACCAGAGGCTGACAAGTTGTACAGTCAGGAAGTTCCTCTACATTTTAGCTTGGGAATCTCCACTCAACTCCCTCATCAAATTCATAGATAGCATGTTAAACCACAGCACCCAAAACAGAATTCTATGGCATTCCATTCAATACTTCCCTCCAGGCTGAACTGGAGCTATTGATGAACATTCTTTAAGTACAGTCATTATACAGTGTCCATTAAATAGTAGCACCTTCTAGCCATATTTTACTATTCCATGAAGGAGAATATCACAAGGCAAATTGTCAAAAGCTTTGCTGAGGTCCAGATACACTATGGCTATAGCATTCCCCTAATGATATAAGTCTATCACCACATAAGATGAAATTAAGCATAATTCAGTTGTGATAGCCATGTGCATCATGAATTACTTCCTTGGATAACTGCTATGATTATTTATTTCACTTTATCTTATTACTCATATATGAGCTAAAATATTAAGGACACACACCCATGCATAAATTTGGTAGAAATACACTTGAATTAAAGCAGCCAGAATTAAGGTAGTGTGATTAGTTTTTTCCATAAAAAATGAACAAATAGGTTAAAATAAATTTTAAGCATGGATCTGCCAAATTAGGCAGATATAAACATGTCAAACAGGTTTTCTTGAGTTCACTTACATTCAGTATTTCCTCCCATGATGAACAAATTTTTAAGTTTCTTGGGAAGTGATGGGTCCATTTTCACTGCTAGTGCTATATTTGTCAGTGGACCAAGAGCAACCAGAGATACCTAAAGATAAATTTATTTATTTATTTATTTTATTTATTTTATTTTGCTGGATTTCTATGCCGCCCAATCCCTAGGGACTCAGGGCGGCTCACAACATGTTCGATCCATTACAAAATAAAAGCTATCATTAAAATATAAAACCATACAAATGCAATAATTAAAAATACAGAAAATACAAAAGTTAAAAGAGTATCTCATTTACCCCACCTGCTGGAAGAGCCAGGTTTTTATCGCTTTCCGGAAGGCCAGCAGGGTGGGGATGGTCCTGATCTCTGGAGGGAGTTGGTTCCACAGGGAGGGAGCTCCCACAGAGAAGGCCCTCCCCCTCGGTCCCGCTAGCCGACATTGTTTGGTCGACGGGACCTGGAGGAGGCCGACTCTATGGGCTCTAACCGGTCGTAGGGAGGTATGCGGCAGGATGCGGTCCCGAAGATAACCTGGCCCTGAGCCATGTAGGGCTTTAAAGGTAACGACCAACACCTTAAATTGGATCCGGAGACTAATGGGCAACCAGTGCAGCTGGCGGAGAATAGGTGTTACGTGGGTGCATCTAGGTACACCCACCACAGCTCGCGCAGCTGCATTTTGCACCAATTGCAGTCGTCGGACACTCTTCAAGGGTAGCCCCATGTAGAGCGCATTGCAGTAATCCAGCCGTGAGGTGATAAGGGCATGAGTGACTGTAAGAAGTGCCTCCTTCTCCAAGTAGGGTCGCAATTGGTGCACAAGACGTACTTGTGCAAAGGTCCCCCTAGCCACAGCTGAAAGATGTTGTTCCAATTTTAGCTCTGGATCTAGGAGGACACCCAAATTGCGAACCCGTTCTGAGGGGGCTAATTTCTCCCCCCCAAGAACAAGGAGGGACAATTGGTCGAGTCCTTAGGAGGCAGTATCCACAGCCACTCAGTCTTGTCAGGGTTAAGCTTTAGCCGGTTCTTCCCCATCCAGACCCTAACATCGGCCAGGCAGCGGCCCATTACGTCTACAGCTTCCCCGAATTGAGACGGGGTGGAGATGTACAACTGGGTATCATCAGCGTATTGCTGATACCTCACCCCGTGTCGTCGGATGATCTCACCCAGCGGCTTCATGTAGATATTAAACAGGATGGGCGAGAGGACCGAGTCCTGCGGCACCCCACATAGTAGGGGCCTGGGGCTCGACCTCTGCCCCCCTGTCAACACCGACTGCGTCCTGTCAGAGAGGAAGGAGGAGAACCACTGCAAAACAGTGCCGCCCACCCCCACCTCTCCGAGACGACGCAGAAGGATACCATGGTCAATGGTATCGAAGGCCGCTGAGAGGTCAAGTAGCACCAGGATAGAGGAATGGCCCCTATCTCGGGCTCGCCAGAGATCATCCATCAGGGTGACCAAAGCCGTTTCCGTACTGTAACCGCGCCTGAAACCAGATTGAAAGGGATCCAGACAATCAGTGTCATCCAACAGTCGTAGGAGCTGGAGTGCCACCACTTTCTCAACAACCTTCCCCGCGAAGTGAAGGTTGGAGACTGGACGGAAGTTCTTTAAATCCGCCGGGTCCAGGGAAGGCTTCTTGAGGAGGGGTCTCACCACCGCAGCTTTTAAGGGCTGCGGGACGGACCCCTCTCTCAAAGAAGCGTTGACCAACGCCTGGAGCCAGCCGCGTGAAACCTCCCTGGTGGCCGAGACCAACCAGGAAGGACACGGGTCCAATAAACAAGTGGCGGAGCTCATAGCTCCTATGGCCTTGTCCACATCCTCAGGAGTCACCGGTTCAAACCTATCCTATATAACCGGACTAAGACCTGCCCCAGTCATCTCGGCCTGTACTGCCCAATCGGAGTCTAGGTCTGTCCGAATCTGAATGACTTTATCCGCCAGAAACCGAGAAAATTCCTCAGCTCTGCCCTGCAAGGGGTCTCCGCCTTCCTCCTTAGCCAGAAGGGTGCGGGTCACCCTAAACAGGGCGGCTGGGCGGGAGTCAGCGGACGCAATAAGAGCGGAAAAATGCGAACATTTTGCCGCCCTTATCGCCACTAAGTAAGACTTAATGAAAGTTCTTAAAAGTGTCCGGTCAGACTCAGCTTTACTAGATCTCCATCGTCGCTCTAGGCATCTCTTGTGGTGCTTCATCTCCCGGAGTTCCTCGGTAAACCAAGGAGCCCTCCTGGATCCACTTCCACGGAGAGGCCGCAAAGGCGCAATCTGATCCAGAGCCCCCGCTGCCGCCTGATTCCAGGCGGCAACCAGGGATTCGAACGAACTGTGTACCAGGGATTCAGGTATCTCCCCAAGTTCCCTCTGGAATCCGTCGGGTTCCATTAGGCGCCTGGGGCGGAACCACTTAATCGGTCCCGCCTCCTTGCGGTGGAGGCGTGGTGCCATGAAATCCAACCTCAGAAGGAAATGATCTGACCACGACAAGGGTACTGTGACTAAACCCCTTAACCCCAGATCATCTCTCCACTGCCCCGAGAGAAACACAAGGTCAAGCGTGTGACCCCCCTCATGAGTCGGACCCTGAACTACTTGAATATTATTAAAAACACATAATTGTAAGACTATATTAATTTTTTGTAGTTGATTAGGCCTCACTTCTTCAGATCAAACTGTTGTTATAGAGACAATATATGATCATATTTTTTTGGTCCAGTTGGAAATAGTATAATAAGTAAATCTTGAACTGAAAGTCAAAAAATATTTTGCTGTACTCATAAGGAATGTACTGTAACTCCATTTGATACAGCCTAGTTTTATCCTTGTTCTGATGCCTCTGTTTCTTCTTTCTAAGTTCCTTGTGTTAACAGTAGGGCTACCTTATCTTCCATATCTATCATATCCATCCAAAGTTTCTGAGCACCAGGCAGCATGCAAGTAATACCTGGCCTGCAAATTCTAGACAACCACACGTTGTGAAAGCAAAGAGCTACAGGGAAAAAAATTGTTGCTTGTACTGGCCATGTAGATTTTTGCAGCCCTATTAAAAATGTTGTGCTGGAATTCAGATCCTGGGGAGCATGGAAGACGATGCAAGACCTTATTCTATTCCAAATTTATGATAAATATTTATGGTACCTGTACCATCTCACGATTCTCACCTGACCTGGCCGCTCATTGATTATTCTTAATATTGCAGTCACAGCTTTTTCTTTCTGCAGAAGTTCTGTTCCTGGGGCATTAGGATCAGGAACATCGCCCAATCCATCCTTACCATGGAACTGTGCCCCTGTAACAGGTCCACCAAGTAGAGGAGCAGCAGCACCAGGATAAACTGGAATCTATATATGAAAAGATGCCAAAATAATATGAATATGAATTTTAAAGAACTATTGATCTCCCTGAAATTAAATAACAATGTCAAATAATTGAATTGCTCTATGAGTCCAGCCATCCCTTTTTATACCCAAATATGGGAGGGAGCATACTGCTTCCTTTTGCCTTTCAGCCCCACTCCGGGGGCCATCCAGACTACAAACCATATTTTCAAACTTACAAAGAACTTTATAAGTTTGAAAATATGGTTTGTAGTCTGGATGGCCCCTGGAATGGGGCTGAAAGGCAAAAGGAAGCAGTATGCTCCCTCCCATATTTGGGTATACCAGGTGACTCGACAGAAAAACATTTAATCTTTCCCCTGGCTCAGCTGATAAGGGAGGAGAACTCTTAGAGGGTAAAAGCACTGCCTAACAAGGCAAGCAGCCCAAGTTCAAATCCTAGAAGGGTATGGCTAGCTGATGAGAGCTAAATAGCTTGAAATAGATCTATACTAGTCTCCCTTTACTAGTCTCCCTTTATTTCTTTATCAGTTCGCACATCTCCTCCATTCTCCTTCCATCATCTCCCAGACTTGTGTCAAGTTGTAGCTTTTTTTTTTTTGAAACTCTACCATGCTGTTGCTTGGGAGAAGGTCAAATGGGAGTGAAAGAAAGCAGCACAAGTGCCTGTATTATTGCTAAGTAATAATTGTGTTCTTCCTCAATCTGGAAAGCCCTATATGGATTGGTATAAAACCAAGCAAATAAATACATTAAAGTTTCCACTTCATACCAAAACTATGAACACACATAGTAATCAATCATAGTGGTAATAGTTCCTACTGCAAACCATGAAGTTGGCTTAATCCCATCCAAGAAATCATATGTGTAGTTAAAACAGCCACATCAATATTTTTTTTAATCAAAGGCAACCGCTTTTTGAAAATTAGTGGTGCAGCCACGCTTCTCTTATGTGTAAAGTGAATCTTACAAATAAGCAAATAAGTACCAGTCTCACATGCCAAGATCTGATTTTGTGAGTCCCACACACAATGCTATGCCAAATGTATTGGATTGTTCAGTTGGGGCAATTACCTCAAGCTTATTACAAACTTGCAACACACGGAGCACATTTCTAGATGTATTTTCCAAAAGGTTGTTCCCATAAGTGCAAGTAATCCCCAGGACTTCTACACTGGGATTTGCCAGAGCCATCATGATAGCTTGAGCATCATCAACACCACAATCAGCATCAATCAACAGAAGTTTCTTCATGTCAGAAATATCTATGGAAATAAAGAAACATCAATAATTTAAAAAAATAACCTTTGTATCAGCTGTAACCAATGTTGGAAGGGTACCTTGGATAGATAGGAACCAAGTGCTGGATGAACCAGCGCAAGCCCAGCAGAAAATAACTTCTTTGCAGGCTTGCCTATCAATAACTTTCACAAATGATCATGATGAATATTGGGTTGATCAGCCATATGATGTATATTCAAGTTTTATAAATATATATATACTCTATTTGAACATACTGGTGCATAGAGAATGCACCAGAATACTGTGGTAGATTGAAACAAGGATATATTGGAAATCAGATCAAAATATAACTGATGAAAGTAACAAAAACCAATCACAAACTCTGACTTGAAGTTGCCCAGAAACAGCTAGACCCCTCCTAAATTGTTTTCTTTATTGTTGAATATCATTTTTAAACAATATTATTGTTTGATATGATGTGATATGATGTGATATGATTGATGAAAACCAACTGTAAGAGTACAACAAATTAATGTTTGTATTTATACTTCTCCTTGAGAAGTATAGAAGGGCCTTGAGAAGTACAGGAGGGCCTTGAGGAGGCAAAGGGGCTTGTGTGAATAAATGAAATCGTGGGGTTATGTCATCGGACATGTATATGTCTAGAAGGGTCTCCCAAAGCAAACAGGCCATGATGGATACCCCAGACTAACACTGATCACATCTGCAATCCGCATTGGACCAGCATGGCAGATTATGGTCTATTCCTTTCACATGCCAATACAACCTCAAAATGGCCCTCAGTCCCTGGATCTCAGGACAGTATTTATTTGAAACATGCGGAAGAGGCCAACATCCTGCAGTAGATAGACAATGGCTAAAATGACGACGACAATGATGATGATTGATGATGACGATGATGATGACGACGATGATGATGATGATGATGATTTATATTTATTGGATAGGAAGAGATTACAAGAGAGCAAACAAGTACACTATGGGGAATACACATTGAAAGGAATGCTTTGGTACTACCTATTTGTTTAATGTGCTTCTGATGAGTTAGGTGACAAAGGGAAGCCTTTTGGGTGAAATTCATTGGGATCATGCCTATTTCAGGTAGCAATGCAAGTGGGCCAAGGGAACTAATAACTACGTACCAAGGCTAGCTACGCACCAAGGTACTAATAAGTACTAATAAGGATACTAAATGTGATGTATGATTGTTTCCATAGTAAGGACCTTTGTAGCATCCCCATGATTATGTGATCAAAATTCAGATGCTTGGCACAACTGGTTCATATTTATGACTGTTGCTGTATCCCAAGATCATGTGATGATCTTTTGCGACCTTTTGACAAGCAAAGTCAATAGGGAAGCCAGATTCACTTAATAACTTGTTATGCACTTAACAACAGTGACAAGAATGGTCATAAAATGGGGCAAAACTCACTAAACAAATGTCTCACTTAACAACAGAAATGTTAGGCTGAATTGTGGTCATAAGTCGAGGACTACTTGTAATCAGGTAATTGCAGCCTGAGGCAAAAAAAAAAGCAATTTAAGAAGCGATCCATTGAACAAGGTATCTCTCCCTCTGCAAGTGAGGAAATTCTGGAGTTATGTAATCACAGACAGGACAGAAGTCCTTTCTGATTCAGGGTTATTTTGACATGCTTTTAGGAGCTTTTCTGGAACATCCCAGTTTATGCCCCAAAGTTCTGAGGAGATGGTATGTTCCAGTCTGTTTCTTTCTCTCAATATCGTTTTTTATACCATGGCAACCAAAACTGAATGCAATACACCACAGTTGGAATACTGCATCCAGTTTTTGAGTTATTGAGACTCTAGAAAGAATGCAGAGAAGAACAACAAAGATAATTAGGGGGATAGAGGCTAAAACATATGAAGAACGGTTGCAGGAATTGGATATGTCTTGTTTAATGAAAAGAAGTCTAGGGGTGACATGATAGCAGTGTTCCAATATTTGAGAGGCTGCCACAAAGAAAACAGGGTCAAGTTATTCTCCAAAGCACCCAAAGGCAGGTCAAGAAGCAATGGATGGAAACTAATCAAGGAGAGAACCAACCTAGAACTAAGGAGAAATTTCCTGACAATTAGAACAATTAATCAGTGGAACAACTTGCCTTCAGAATTTGTGGGTGCTCTAACACTGCAGGTTTTTAAGATTGGACAACCATTTGCCTGAAATGGTTTAGACTAGTGGTTCTCAACCTTCCTAATGCTCCCCCGTCCCCCGCCCCCATGCCCCCGCCGTGACCCACGCCGCTGCCGCGCCTGCTGCCATGAACCCCGCCCTGCCGCCGCCATTTGGGTTCTTTTACCCTCTGCGCATGCGCAAAGTGTTCTGTGCCTGCGCAGAGGGTAAAAGAACCCAAATGGTGGCATCCGGGTGAAGTCTCCCGACCCCTGTGAAAGGGTCGTTTGATCCCCAAAGGGGTCACGACCCCCAGGTTGAGAACCGCTGGTATAGAGTTTTCTGCCTGAGCAGGAGTTTGGACTAGAAGACCTCCAAGGTCCCTTTCAACTCTGTTTTTATGTTATTCTTTTAGCCTCCTTTCCAGCATTTTTTGGCTTTTCTTGTCATGGAGTTACCCTTTTTCCCTTTATGAGACATGGGTTTTTAAACCACTTCTCTGGAGAGTTTCTACTTTGACCCAGGTGAGTCTGGATCTGTCTTGCCCACACATGTTCTTAATCACTGCATGTGTGCTTATGAAGCCTCTGTGTCTGGGAATTCATTATCAAGATAGCTGGAGTGAGTAAAGAGAGTGAAGGAAAATGGGTGGAACCTGTTCCCTATACTGGAAGATGGAAAATATTAGCTTATTAAACTTGTAATTTGAAAGTTAACAGTTAATGTCCTTATCAAATTTTATAAGCTAACATTTGCAAGTCCAGGTTTGATGCAGGTACTAAAATCCAAGATGCTTTCTCAGAATCATTTCCTGCACTGCTCCCCTAACTCAGATAACAGATTAACAGAGTTGGAAGCAGAGGTTGGTTTCTACCGGTGTGGTCCAGTGCGTAGCTCTGGTAGGGACCCCCCGATAATGCAATTTGCGTGCGACTGTTCCGGTACCGTCTCCACAGGGCAGTCGAGCGCGTCACCATCTTTTTTTACGAATTTTTGGGTGGTTTTGCTTCTGCGCATGCGCGGAAGCAAAATCACGCTGAAATCTTGCAAGGGGACATGCGTGTGGAGATATTTTGGCAAGATTTTGCTTCTGCGCATGCGCGGAAGCAAAATCGCGCCAAATCTCTCTTGCGTGCGCATCCCCTCGCAAATTTTGGTGAGATTTTTCTTCTGCGCATGAGCAGAAGCAAAATCACATGAGGGGCATGCACGCATAGCGCACGCACACACACACGAAGCATGGAGAAACGCGGAGCAGTGCACCAGTCTCGGTAAGTAAGCAACTCACCCCTTGTTGGAAGGGACCTTGTAGGTCATCTAGTCCAATCCCCCGCCCAAGCAGGAAACCCTACACCATCTCTGACAAATGGCAGTCCAATCTCCCCTTAAAAACCTCCAGTGATGAAGCTCCCACAACTTCCTAAGGCAAGCTGTTCCATTGATTGAACTCCTATCAATTCTGACTTTTTTTGGTCTTCTGTATTTTAAGTTCCAGATATATAATTATTATGATATATAATTATTATGATATATAATTATTATGCTGTACGCCGCCCTGAGTCCTACGGGATTGGGCGGCCTATAAGAACTTTAAATTAAATTAAATTAAATTAAATGTCTGATGGGGCAAACACCAACAGCATCTTTCCAATATTCCCTGGCTTCCCTTCATGGTGAGGAATATTCTGGAGAAGCAACACCTAACTCAGTGCTCTACATCTTCCTTAGCAGGACAGCTGTCTTCAGGGAGGCCAGGGGGCTCCCTTGGGCGGTTGGTTGGTCACCATAAGAACAGGCTATTGAACTACCATAAATAGCCAGGATCCAATCCACCAGGACATTGCTTATAATTTTATGGGAGATATTTGCACTTTATGACAGCTACCTAGGAAAATGCACCTGTGTGAGTTGTTTTAATAACTGGCAATAGATGTGCTTCCTGAACTTCTACTTGCTCTGTAGTTTTATTCTTGATATTAGAAGATAAGCAAAATAGAGTTTTAAATGCCGCAGGTCATTTTAGGAAACCCTTTTGAACTTGGTCCAGTTTATTATACAAAGCAGTGAGGAATCTGAGGGAAAGGAATTAACAAGTTAAACTTGGAGCAGTTGGACTATTTAAGGGTATTTTGCCTAAAATCTAAGAGGAGGAATTTGCTTCCTTAAAAAGAAACAAAGATAAAACATTAATTCGCCTTTATCATTAACAGCCGCTATTAGGGACAGACGAAACTAGTCTAAAAAGCGGGATAAAAAGGCGCTAATGAAAAACTAGCCAAGTGGACGAGCGAACCTGCCGAAGCGAAGATAGCCAAAGACCGAGCTCGAATCTAAGCCTTCCCGCAGGGCGGGGCTGAACAGAGAACGAGCGCCCAGGATCGGCCAATCACAAGCTGCCCAACTGAATTCTTTTGGAGTAAATTCACGTCGTTGTTATGGCAACCGCCTTCCGATCATTGCACGCCTGGCCCCTCGTCGCGACAGTCTGGTAGGGATGCCTTAATCGAGAACTGGACGCCAGCAAGGAGAGATGCTCGCTGGGCCTCGAGGCGGCTGAGCTACGAGCCCTTGGAAGCTCGACCTGAAGATACGCACGAAGATATTTTTAGCTATGAAAATCCGCCCGGCTGTGATGCAATTTCTTCAAGGATAATCGAACGCCTTAACATCTTCGTTGTGGCTTTGCCAGACCTGGTTTCGGGAAATAACGGACCAAGAACCGCTTCTCCAAGAAGAGGCGCCCATGGCTGACTTGTTATCGTTAGTGTGGGCTTGTAAAAGAGCCGGTTGAAGGCGGAAGAACTTTATTGAAACCGGATATGTTACTAATCTTCTGGCACAAAATCAGACCATCCAGGCATACATTCAGATGCTTCCAGTAGTCCTCAGATTCGAGTGTTATACCATCCGCAGCTCCTATCCTGCCGCTGTGAGGAGATGGTTCATTCATGTGCTATGGCACTATGCTACAAGGACTTCCAGTTAGAAATTGCCACATCCCTCTTACATCATCAGTCTGGCAGCACCGTTTCAATCGGGGAAAAAATTATTAAGGGGCAGAAGCTTTCATGAGGTGTAGCTCACTTATCAGATGCCAGGAGTCGATGAATTGGTGTAGAACTTGAAAAGGTTGGATATGCAGCTGCATGTTACTTGTGAGACAGATTTGGAGAACTTCATCAATTAGCAATTGTAATGTATCAAGCCCCTATTTGTTGGGATCTTCTAAGATAGCTTGAAAACTTTTGAGATGTCAGTTTGGTGGACTCACTCTATGACAGAGGCGATAATTAATCTCACAAAGGAGAAATAGATCTTTTCCTGGACATCAGACATTAGAAAAGAAACCACAGTTTAAAAGTCTAAGTAAAAATATTTATTTCGATACAAAAACAATAAATCCTCATTAGTCTACATCTCTGATATAAAAATAGGTCTTGCTTCAATGGAAGCCAGGAACAGAAAGAGATCGGAGAAAAGAATGTACACATGCGTACAAGAACATATCAATCACGTGCTCAGGAATAAACCATTATAATGAATAGGGATGCATCTCCCTGCATATACATATAACAGGCAATAAAAATCACTGCGTGACACTATGATGCTAGCACTGTTTTGTCGCAAAAAGACAACTATGAAATCTATAATGAAGTGTCCTGGGCAATTAAAGGGCTCTGCTGTTCTTTGCATTGTGCTGAGAACTGGTGTCAAACTTGTGTCTGTTGATTATTTTGCAAAACATTTGACTTTCTCCAAAGTAGAATGCAGAGGAACAATGCTGGCAGATAACAGCATTGGAAGAGGAGCATGAGAAGGGGACTTATTCTAATTTTAGGTGAGAAATTGTGTGGGCCTGTGTTGTGGCCGCTAGCTACTTTGCCTCCTTCCCTGTATACATACTATCTGGGTTTGTTGAAAGGTCTGGTTCTCGAGTTAACCTCATTGTTCTTGTTCACTTGTGTTAATCTGTCCACTTGTCCACTTGTGTTAATACAAGGTGATTGTATGCAAATATGGCATTGTGTATGGAAGAATGCCATCCAAGGATTGAGAAAAGGTACCATCCTTGTCATGGTTGTAGCTTGGATGGCGAGAGCTGTAGGCGACAACCAGTGAAGTTGTTTCTGTAGTCTGCTTCTAAGAATTGAACTGGCTCTTTTGTCTATTGGTTGAGTGGGGTAGTTCAGACTCCTGAATGCCTGGCTTAATTCTGTGAGTTAAGCATGTCTGTCACGGAACAAATTCAGTTCTGATGTGGAGTTTGGCAAAAGGTAGGCTTGAAGGGTTTAAAAGAGCTTTTAACACTACAATAATTGATGAAGTAATAATCTGTTTCACGTGTAACATAACCACCCTTTCTTCCCTCAATTGTACTTGTTTTTAAATTTTACTCCAATTTAACTATTCCATGCATCTGATGAAGTAAGCTCATAAAATTGTATATCTTTCAGTTTGTTAATTAGAAAAGTTGCTATTGGATTCCTTCCGATATTGGCTGCGATAGATTAACCTGGCCCTCTTAGTGTCTAGAAAATGAGACAGTCGTTTCAGAATCCAGGAATGCTATACCAGTCTCATTCCGGTGATCAACGCCCAGAAAGGATAAAGTGGTAAAATTGTATGTCATTGTCTTTGTATGTTAAGCAATTGTATACATAAATTTTGTAAATAGCTGTTACTGTTTTGACTCTATATTTTATATGCATATCAGTTCTAATACTTGTAAGTTAATTACAAGTTAAAGAAAACTTCAGGAAGAATGGTCCTTCATATGATAAGTACTAGTTTAATAATGCTTTTCTTACCAATTCTTAGGGTGGTGCTTTTCAGCCTTCCATGCAGTTACATTTTATTTATTTATTTATTTATTTATTTATTTATTTATTTATTTATTTATTTATTTATTTATTTATTTATTTATTTATTTATTTATTTATTTATAAGCGCTCTTATAGGCTGCCCAATCCCGCAGGACTCAGGGCGGCGTACAACATAGATAAGAACGTATAATAAAAACAATAGGAAACAATTTAAAAATTAAAAACATTATTCAGATATTGTTAAAAAGAAAAAAGACACCATTCATGGGGGAATCTGATCTTTTTATTCACCCCACCTGCCGGAAGAGCCATGTTTTAATGGCTTTACGGAAGGCCAGCAGGGTGGGGATGGTCCGGATCTCTGGTGAAGTTGGTTCCAGAGGGACGGGGCTCCCACAGAGAAGGCCCTCCCCCGCGGCCCCGCCAACCAACATTGTTTGGCCGATGGGACCCGGAGGAGGCCCTCTCTGTGGGATCTAACTGGTCGTAGGGAGGTATGTCGTAGGATGCGGTCCTTAAGGTAACCTTGCCCTGAGCCATGTAGGGCTTTAAAGGTCAAAACCAACACCTTAAATTGCGACCGGAGATTAATAGGCAACCAATGCAGCTGGCGGAGAATGGGTGTTACGTGGGTGTATCTCGGTACACCCACCACAGCTCGCGCAGCTGCATTCTGTACTCTGCAATCTCCGGATGCTCTTCAAGGGTAGCCCCATATAGAGCGTGTTACAGTAGTCTAGCCGTGAGGTGACAAGTGCATGGGTGACTGTGAGCAAAGCCTCCCAGTCACTCTATCACTTTACCCAGTCACTTTACCAGGCACTCTATCAAAGAATCTGGGTCCCACCATAATATAAATAAAAGCCACTTTCTCTGAAGTCACTCTAACAGTACAGATTCATCCTAAATAGAGATTTGCTGACACTTTCATGTCAGGTGCGGATTTTTTAAAAAATGAAATGCCTTCAGGGCCATTTTATCATCCTAATCCTTTTTTTTTCCATTTCTTGCTCCAAAATAAGAGAATACAAATAAACTGAGCAGAATAAGGCACAGCTATAAAATACTAATGGGTCCTTATGATTATGAGCATCTTTAAAAAAACAACAACTGAACAATCAGGCATGATCAAATCACATGTGAAGAAAGAGCAGTAGAATATTGGCTTTGTGCAGTTGTGTTGTCTGTTTCTCCTGTCCCGAGTTCCACACACTGCAATGGGAATGTCAAGCCAGCCTCCCAATCCAGCAACATCCAAGAAGGCTAAAGGGTAACTTTACAAGGCCAACAACTTCAGGGTGCATTATCGTAGAGGCTATGTGTGCTGAACTTCAAGTCTCAATAGCCAACAGCTAGTGATAAAAGTGCTGGAGTTTGTGATTTAACAATATAAAAGGACGGAGTTTCTTTTTGCTACAATCCATATTCTGTGAAAGTTAGGTCAACAGGATTTTGTTCCGATGACCCACCATGGTCTTTCTTTGTTCTGTTGAGCTTGTTTCACTCATAGCTGGTCATTATAAACATTATCCATTTCTTTTCATAAATTGTTGCAATTACAAATTCTGTTGTACCATTCTGTTTCTGTTGTAAAATTCTATTTCTTTTTGGAACACTTCTTCCCCCGCCCCCAAGATTAGATTGACCTTGATTCTGGATCCCAGCCCTGCTGGCATTTCATAACACTTTGAACATGGAGGTTAAACTGCTAGTTGGAGTCCATGTAGTTATCAATTTGTGGCAAATTGGCTTTACCTCAATTCCCATTGCATGTAGTTTGATTTTACATTATTTTTGTTTTGATTTTAAATCTTGTTAGCTGCTGAGTCACTGTGGTGAGATGGGTGACTATATAAATCCAATAAGTGAATAAATTGTAGTTTGTCGGTCACCAGGACCAGAGGTTTAGCCTTCTGAGCGTTTGGACTCATACTGGAGCTCATCCTCATGAAAGCTTGGAAGACTAAACCTCTGGTCCTGGTGACTGACCGAGATTGGATCCTGCAACATTATCCTGGGACATGTATATTTGCCTTAATTTGTGAAAAATATTTTTATCCTTACCTGCTCAGCTCTCAAGTTCTCTCAGTCTGAATGCTTGCTACTTTTCAACGCTGTGGAACTTGACCAGATCTTGTTAATATTTAGCCAGTATATTGTTAGAATATTAACAATGTGTTGAATATAAGAAACTGCAAAAGCAGCAATTTAAATCAATATTCTTAGAACCAAAATTATGTGGGAGATAATGGAATTGAATTTCCCAGCTTTATTTTTCACTGAAATGCAATAAAAACCATCACTTATTTCATTCTTTGATAAAGTGACTAAATTAGTAGACCAGCGAAATGCTGCGGACATAGTATACTTAGATTTCAGTAAGGCATTTGACAAAGTAGATCATAACCTACTTCTTGGTAAGCTAGAAAAATGTGAAATAGACAACATCACCACCAGATGGATTTGTAGCTGCCTGACAAGCTGTACTCAATGAGTAGTCCTTAATGGTACTACATCCACATGGAGGGAAGTAAGCGGTGGGGTACCACAAGGTTCTATCGTGGACCCAGTACTCTTCAATATCTTCATAAATGACTTAGATGAGGGAACAGAAGGGGAACTCATCAAATTTGCAGATGACACTAAACCAACACCCCAGAAGACAAGCTCAGGATCCAAAAAGATCTTGACAAAATTGAACAATGGACCCTATCCAACAATATGAATTTTAATGTGGACAAAAGCAAAGTTTTACATTTCGGCAGGAAAAATCATAGGTATAAATACAGACTAGGCGAGACCTGGCTCAAAGCAGTAACTGTAAGAGGGATCTTGGAGTCCTAATGGATGATCACTTGAATATGAGCCAACAGTGTACAGAAGCAGCCAAAAAAGCTAATACAATTGTTGGTTGTATAAACAGAGGCAAATAATCAAGATCACATGAAGTATTAGTACCGCTTTATAAAGCCCTGGTAAGACCATACCTGGAATACTGCAATCAATTTTGGTCACATTACAAAAAAGATATTGAGATTTTGGAAAAAGTTCAGAGAACAGCAATTAATATGATCAAAGGCCTGGAGATGAAAACATATGAAGAAAAGCTGCAAGATTTGGGTTTGTCTAGTCCAGAGAAAAGAATAATTGGGGTGACATGATAGCAATATTCCAATATTTGAGGGGTTGCCCAAAGAAGGGGTCAAATTATTCTCCAAAGCCCCAAGGGCAGGACAAGAAACAATGGTTGGAAATTAATCAAAGAGAGAAGCAACCTGGAATTAAGGAGAAACTTCCTAACAGTGAGGACAATTAACCAGTGGAACAGCTTGTTTCAGAAATCATGGGCACTTCACTGTAGGTTTTTAAGAAGAGACTGGACAGTCACTTGTCTGAAACGGTAAAGGTTCTCCTGTTTCAGCAGGGGGCTGGACTAGAAGACTTCCAAGGTCCTCCATCTCTATTCTAGTCTAAACTGAATTCTAAACATTTTCATGATTCTCATTTTCAGAACTAAAACAGACTTATGAGCCTTACATTTTGTCCTCAGTAAGATTAAAGGAATTAACCTGTAGAACAGGGGGGTCAAACTCGATTTCATTGAGGGCCGCATCAGGTTGTTTGACCTCGGAGGGACGGGGTGTGTGTGCGGCTGGGGTGGGCGTGGTGAGTTCAACATCATTCATGGTGGCCTGGGAGGGGCTCGGGTGATCTACTGTCTCCAGTGGAGGAATTTCTCAATGCCTCCTTGCCTTGTGACCAAATGCCACTTTTGCTAGTAGTTTGTTTTGCTAGCCCTCTGCCAGCGAAAATGGAGCTCGGGACTGGTGTGCACCCCCCGCGCTCCATTTTCACTGGCAGATGGCTGCAGGAAGCCATCACGGCTGAAAACAGGCCCCGGGAGGGCTGCGCGCGGCCCTCCTGAGCTGTTTTCGCTGGCAGAGGCACTGCAGGCCAGTCCTTCACTGTTTCCAGAGTGGCCCTGCAGGCCAGATGTAAGCAACCTATGGTCCAGATCAGGCCTGTGGGCCTTGAGTTTGTCACCCTGCTCTAGAATATCAAAGTAGGTGCATATCTTTGCAGGTGGCTTAGTTTTAAAACCTGGACAACCCTAGGGGGGAAAAGCCCTTTCTCACAATTACTATGTTGAATATATCATGCTATCCTTGGAAGTGATATTAATAAAAGTATGGTGATTGAATGAGGATTTCTTTGTTCATAGTCATGCAGTTTTCCTTTTCTGTTCCCTATATTGAAGATTAGATTATGAGCTCGAGAAAGGATTCTTTGTTCCCTAAACCATTGATAGCTGTACGTAAGTAAATAATAAAATATTGTAAGAGGAAGAACAGGTGTGAACATGATTTTTGCCTATCTTTGGCTCTCCTTGAATAAGAAGCCATCAAATGACACTATATACGGCATTATAAAGCAATTGAAAGTCCCTCAAACACAACATATCACTTTTCATGGGGTTAGATGGGATAGAATAAGATAGGCGTGAGGGTGTTTTCAAATCCACATTTAAAACTCCTGTTATAAAGTTGTTATCTTCCTTTTTTTTGTCGAAAGTCAGTAACCCTTTCCACTGTCATCACAACCATCTTAGGAAGTAGATTCGGTTACAAAAGAATTAGCCCAAAGTCACTCAGTGGGTTTCCATGGTTGTGGACAGATGAGAATCTGGTTTTGCCCTAGTACACGTTTGACCATACATCATAGGGCTCTCCCAGGCTTACTACCAGTTCTTTGATTCTACAGACTTTAATTCTTGTACTTGAAGTCTGTTTCTATTTCTGTAGTTGAATACTGGAATGTTAGTGATATTTACATCTTTTGAAGAGTGCCATTAGCTTTGTGTTGGTCCGATTTTCTGCTATTGGATTCATGATTCATTTAGTGTTTGATTTTATTTATTTTATTGGAAACTACCAATTTAGTATAACACAAATCCATCAATTATTTATTTTCATTGTAAAGTACCCAGTGATTTGACCTACACTGTAAAAACCAAAAAAAATTGCAGCTCTTCTTGCTTATTGATAAGGGCATAGAAGTACCACTATATTTGGTCATCAGTTTTTTAGAAAATAAAATATTAAAAACATACACTTTTAGAAAGAAATAAACATTTTCCAAGACCTAGAGAAAGATATTCTGGCATAATCTTTCAGAGTCTATACACCAGGTAGTCTATAAATGTTTATGCCAGAATAAATTTGACATTTTTTTTTCTAAAATAGATCAGCGCTACCACCATGATAATTTATTGGCATGAAAACTTTAGAAAGTACAAACAAATACAGGACTTAAACCTGTGATCATATTGTGTGTGTGTGTGTTTTTAAAAAAAGTCATCTCAGCATGCTTGTCAGTTCTTTATTTATTTTTTTAAATCCCTAAAGACTAGCACATTTACAGCATACATGGACTGAGTGAATTAAGACTATACAAAACAGTAACCATATGTTTATGGTACGCCAATACTGCTCCAAACAAATAAATAAAATAAAATCAATGCAAAAGGTTTTAGGAAATACAACTGTGCTGGGACAAAACTATCTTCTATTTTACAACAGCTATACATATTGTATATAAATGAAAAACTCAAAGGCAGCAGTGCTGTGGCTGCTTTTACAGAACATGTACAGAATAAGCTTGGCAGTAACACTATATCCTTTTAATGTTTCATCTAAGAATTGTAATCCAAAAGGTTAGCATGAGGTTCATACAATAATAGTCCCTAATAATGGATTTTCTATGGAAACAAAATAAATATTTTAGAAAAGTCTGCTCATTTGATGTTTTCTATATGGATATAGGCTTTTTTTAGTTCCCATGGTTTTCATTGAGCTATATTTATTATCCTTTAGGGAAATCTATGTAAAAGAAATGAAATCAGAATTTTGCATTTGTTTGTCACATGTGATGCAGCATTGTCCTGTTCTCAGAAAGGGTAGAAGAGAAATTATAATATAATTGTAAATTATATATTATTTGTATTAATTGTAAATTATATATTATAATTATTCATTCAGAGAATTTGAGAATTGCTTTAAAAAGTAGTACAATGTTAGCTTTTCACAGCTGTAAGTCGGTATAGTACTGTAAATCAGAATGTAAAATAAAGATCTAACCTAATTTAGAATGGGAATAGCTAAATATCTTCCATGGCATACATTTTGCAGTGCTGACAGGTCTCATTTAAAATTCTCTTTTCTGAAAAACCTATAGATTCCTAATGCATATGAGCTTTATATTTACACCAATGGAAACATGTTCACACTAATGGAAATAACAGTGGAACAGAATTTCCTTTTCCCATTACAAAATATGGGGGACGGACGGACCCTAATTGCTTCCAGGAGAAGACTAATGAAGGAGAATACTACATTGTGCTGGCAGCAATCACTGTAATTAATCTTAACTACTTTTGCAACAAGTTTTAATGTCAGACAATTTAAGTTAAAACAATTGTTTCAGATCTAATAGTCTTTTCTTGCCAAGGCAGTGTTTAAAAGGTGAATTATATTAAGCATTTAAATATAAATACATTTTACACACAGAGGGGTGGGGACAGGGTGAACAGAGAAGAAACATTAAACAAACTTGCATAAATCAAAAGGAGTTTCTCTGTCGCATTTGAAGTTTTCCTGAAAATATAAACTGAACCACCAATTTTACAGAATTCCGCCATTCAATATATTATACAAACACTAAAAGCAGTGGGAAAAAAAGAGTAATAAAATATAATTCATCGGAATCCTGCCCCTGGCTGAAGTATCATTTTGGGAAGAAGAAAAGGAGGGAGAAGAGGGTCAGGCAGATTCCTCCTGGCCCTAGGAAGAGTAGAGAAATGGCATCAGGCCTCCCCATCCCTACCCCTTGTACAGCTGCTGCTTCTGGAGGAAGAGGAAGGAAGGCCAAAGATGTTCACAGCTGCAGAGGGATACCTTTAGCTACCTGCAGACTGGAAATTGTTCAGCGTTGTTCAGTGCCAGGAGAGCTCAGGAAGGGAATATTCTCTATGCAAGGTCTCCCGCCCAAATACAGTTTGGAGGGGAACAACTTTTCATGGCAACCCATTTGTATTTCGTTTTAAATTGTTTTGCAGCTAACTTTCTAGATCAAGGGAAGCTTACTTGCAAATCTCAACTTTAATTTAATTTAATTTAAAGTTCTTATAGGCCGCCCAATCCCGTAGGACTCTTGTTGACTTCACTGTCTTGCCCTGTTAATCTTAGCTACTACCAGGAATTCCATCAGCAACAGATATAACTATTTCTTTGCCTGTTGGGTTTAAGACTTGAAAGCAGTGTTTCCCAAATTTAGTAACTTGAAGATGTGTGGATTTCAACTCCCAGAATTCCCCAGCCAGCATGTTGCCTGGGGAATTCTGGGAACTGAAGTCCACGCATCTCCAAGTTACCAAGTTTGAGAAACAATGCATGATTAATTAATTTACTGCATTCTGAGGGATCCAGACTGTTTAGTACATATAAGAATTAAACCATTAAGCTACTAAAAGGCAATATTAAAACAAATTTCTTGGGTCTGAAAAAAACATTCATACCTTCAATAAATATAAAGTGCAAAAAAAGGCAGAATAAAATAAAATATTTGAATGGCAAATGCATACCAGACTCTTTCTTGAAAATTGCACCATTTCCCCCTTTTCATTAAATGGCCAATAATGCTAATGTAAGCAAATCCCTCAAGTATCAGTGGAATTTAAACATGTTGGGTTAAATTGTTAGAATGAAAAGTTGGAAGGATTTCGCAACCTGCCTACAGCTTCCAAAATCCATCCAAACGCGACTACTGAACCATAGGATTCCAGCTGATAAATATTCACCCCCATAAAAACATATACAGTGACCTATTAATCACAGTTGTTATATATTAATAGTCATTTCATGAATATGCTATTCTTCTGTAAGTATGAATATGTACTAGTACCACTATATTTTTCAAGTGGTAGTTCATCTTGCTTTTAAAGTACGAATTTGTTACAGGAATAATGAACAAAGGAATAAGTTATAGTTTAGCAACGCCAGGAGTGTGTTCATGGAAATTTGGGTTCTGTTACTAATCAATTCCTAAGTAAGCAATAACTCTTATTAAATAATGTAGGAAATTATTCCCCTTCTCTGTCAATTCATTAACCTGAAATTCAAACTCTGATGTTCTGGAACAAATTGTAGATTACTGAGTTTCAAAAATTAGTATTGGGTACTGGAAACATTTTATATAAAACAATATTCAAAGTAGGAGTTGCAACAGGAAAATGAGGAACACTGATTTATGTAAACTAAAGTGCACCTACATTCTGGATAGGATCTAACAAGCAAGCATCTTAGGAACTTGCAGAATTCTTAAATGCATAGGACAGTTTTTTGTATGCAACTATATTTGCCTAAAATCATTCTTGTCATTAAAAAAAAAGGAACTCAGAAGATCTGACCTGTACATGCTAGTTTACACTACATATCACTGTGGAACCAGCTAACTCACAGGCAAACAAAGTAGGGTAAAGTGACAGTGATTAAAATTATTATGATGTGGAAGACAGAGACGATTCAGCCCAATAAAAGTCCTTCAAACTGCAGGTAGAAATCCACTTCTGTTTTGTAAATAGATATGGATATCATACCTTCTGTTTGGATTCATTGTTTAGGGCTAAGTCATGCTTTACTAGATGCAGACAGTATTTTCTTATGAGCAACTATCATTTCTTTGTATTTTAAAAGGATTTTTAGGTGTTGAAATGCAATAGGTTTCTTCCTTAACTGAAATTATCACCTTTCAATCCAGTTTCTAAACCAAGTCAAATAGGGTTATGTGTCAGTTCCTGGTTTCTATATAACTCTTTTATATAATAGTGTTCTAATAAATTTAAATTCCCAACTTTATATTTTAATGCACTGCTCTGTTTTAAAACTGAGCTTTTTCTTCTACTTGTAATACCTGTTGTACTTGTCAAAACTCCTCATTTCCAATTTATTTACTATTTACAGCACTGAGGTTTTAAAAAGTATTATGAAAGTTTAAATAAAATCAGTATAAAAATGAGGGAAACAGCTGCCTAATTCATAAAATCCTCCACAGTCCAGGAATTATCTTTCTTATTTAGGCAAAGAGATTAATTAAATAATATATGCAGGCATCTTACACTGGGCAGTCATTACATTAGTTTCATGTTATAATTATTCAGCACGTAATTGTTTTCTTTCTATGGAATCCAGTTTAACAAAATTACATGCTCAGTATTTCCTAGTGAAACATACAAAAACATTTTTTCTGACATTGTCATCAAAGTTCATATACTAAAGTTGAGTGTATTCACATATTTTAACGGAACAACTAATTACAAGACACCGTAATCCTATGAGTCAACTTTTCCATAAGTTCCTTCAGGAGGCCTGTAATACTTGGGGAAAGCCTTCAGCTGCAAGGAATTAAATGCATATTTGCGACATCCAACATTCTTCATCGTATTTTCTCTTCGACAGCCCTCACTGGGGAAAAAGACAAGCACAAAAAAGGGGAAAAAATGACAGCAGTAAAACAAAAACAAAATTACCAGTATTTTAATTAAAATGAAAGGAGTTAGCTATTTCAGTAAAATATTTGAATTCATAATTAAATAATGGGCCATTGATGGTGTACATAAAAAATGTGCCACATGGACTCTTAACAGCTACACTTGCAAATCTAAGCAAGCAACAATGCATTTTTTTTTTAGGAAAAGGGGTATAGAGTAGGCAAGTCTGCCAGCTCCTTCTCTGAATCACAGGGAACATATTGGCAGTATAACATCACTTCTGGAAGATTTTGACACAGAAGAAGAAATCTTACCGCAGGAGTTTTATCGCAGCATTTTCAATTTGGCTCTGAAATCTATTGCACACTTTCATTCAGCAAGACTGAACTCTATTGCGAAAGCCATTATTATTAGATATACATATTGTACATATACATAATTACATAAGTAATTTGAATTCTCAAAATATACTTTCCAAGTTTCCTTCTTTGGTTTCTCTAAACAGGAGATGACAAAGGAAAATGAAAGCTACAGAAGCAGAAGACAAAAGTATACAAACATGACTGAGATATTATTTATTTGTAAGTTGACAACTAAGGACAGCAACATTGAACATGCTCTGAGCATTAACTACAACAGTTTTGTTTCCGATATGCACTGGGATGTTAATTTATAATAACTTAGTCCAATTATCAGTACAATGAAAATTCTACTCAAATAAGATTTTAAAATATTTTATTTTATTTTATTTCCTGGGTATGTTTTGCTGATATTTATTATACAAATATAAATAAAAGACTTTAATTTGCATTATCTTTTATGTATCACACTTATATTCTTACATTAATAGGCCTAACTGATTTCATTATGTTTTAAATGTATGGGTTAAATAGTCGATTATTTGGTGTAGTTATTGTATGTAGTGACAACTATTTATATATTTGGTTTCAGCATCATTTCTACCACCGGGCATGTTTTAAACAAAACTCTCCAGACTTATGAGAGAAAATGCATGAAATAAAGATTCATGCATTTCTTGATTTAATAACTTGTGATGTGTTTGCATGTATATATACATACGTACACACACCCCTATACATAAAGTCACATACAATTTTAAGTCTAAAGCACTCTAGTATATTTAATGCCACAACATAAGGCAGGACAGCTGAGTTTTTCAAACCAGCCCCCCAAATGTATTCCCCCATTTATTAAAATAATTTGTGCACCTCAGTACATTCCTTACATAGAAAATTCTTACTTGGATGTTTTCCTCAGTGAGCTGGCTATTTTTCAACCCAGCATTACTTCCTCAAACCCAAGATTGCATTTATGTACTGAACTCTATTGTCTTGGGAAAATAGGTGTGATTGAGAACTTAAGGGCTACTTATTTTCATTTGCGAGGCCACACAGATGCATGGAGTGGTCAAAGCCTACATTTGGAATAAGTGATCTTGTTGGATAAGAAAAGGAAATGGTGCTATGGAAAAGATTATGGTGTGAATATGCCATAGAGCATGCTTAGATTTGGCATAAAATGATCAATATATTGCTAATAAATTTGTCAAAGGACTTATTAATTACCAAGCTGTAACTACTGTGGTTTAATTTAAGAAATAAAATAAAATAAAAGTGTGGTTCAATTTACAAATTGAACATTATTGTGTGACATCAACAGGAAGTGTCTCATACTTTCATTATCTACCCTGTTGCTGGCAAGTGAAACAAACATGCAGTATAATTGAGCCCTATACCTTTCACTGCAACAGAATCATATACCGTATTTTTTGGAGTATAAGACACACCTTTTCCCCCCCTAAAAGAGGCTGAAAATTTGGGTGCGTCTTATACTTCGAATGTAGCTTTTTCAAAGCTTTTTTTCCCAGCCCTAACAAGGTGCTAACTATCTTCCTGGCTTGCAGGATTTTTTCATTGCTATTTCCTCTGAAGAAGTTTTTTCCAGCCTTAAGTCTTTGCAGGCTTGTTTTCCTTGCTACTCCCTCTGAAGAAGATTTTTTTCAGCCCTAACCAGGGGATAAAATAATGTGCTGAAGCTGACCAGACTAAGGACTAGCCAGATGAATACCTGGTAGGCAGATTTCCCCCCCTATTTTCCTCTCCCAAAACTAAGGTGCGTCTTATACTCCGGTGCATCTTATACACTCCGAAAAATACGGTACCTACCACGAAAGCAGCTACTGTGCTACGCTGTCAAGATCCAAATCAATCCAATCAAGAACACATCTATGTCTTATCTTTGCAATACAATTGATGTGATGCAACAGATCAGATAAACAGGATGTAGCACAACCAAATATTAAAGAATTTTATTTATAAGCCTTGGAGCTGCTTTTTTAATACCCAATAGTTACATCCATCCATCATCTGTCTGTCTGTCTGTCTGTCTGTCTGTCTGTCTGTCTGTCTGTCTGTCTGTCTGTCTGTCTGTCTATCTATCTATCTATCTATCTATCTATCTATCTATCTATCTATCTATCTATCTATCTATCATCTATCTCTAGATGTTCCTAAAACATACACTGATGTTATCTATACATGCTATCGTGATGGGAATATATACATCTTTGTTTTGGGTGAATAATAGAAATAATAATAGAAATTAAGATAATTCTATTACAAATTGAATGACTAGGATTCAGGATATCACTAAAATGCATTTGCATCTTTCACATACCTTAAGATTTAAAGTTTAACATTAACCCAAAAGAGCTATTAGTGCATTTTATGGCAATATTTAATGTAAATATTAATTAACATGTGATATAACATGTATCACACAGATTATAAAAATACTTTTCCAATGATTTGAATGGAATTAGATGATTGTTAAGCTTACTCTTTCCATATATTCTTTGTTTTTTTGATGCAGTTAGAAAGTAAATATATAAATATACTGACTCTATATATTGTGTGCAGCATACCGCTTTCAAGTTCATTTTAAAGGGCATTATGTGTTGCAACAGATTTATGAGAAAACTAACTCCAGAGTTTTAAGTATTGATGATTGTAACACTGTAGCAGTGATGCTTGTAAATCAAAGTAGAAAGATGCCTTAAACAGATGTGTAGATAAATATGTTACAAAGCCCCCTCTTCCCCCCCTCCTTGCTACTTAAATATGAAAAGCAAGACTGACACTTTTTTAGGATATACAAAAACCTTAGAAACTTTTTTAGACACAGTTTCTTTCTCTGGATAACAAGAAACATGTGAAACAAAGCTGTATGTAGTTATAAAGAAATGGAGGGGAGGTGGATTTGGATGCCTAAAATAGATGATACAGAAACTAATCTTCAGGTTGATTAAATCACAGAGGTAACAAGCAGCTGTTGGACTTACATTACAAGCACTGGAAGCTCAATGACAGTGTAAGCACTCAATACAATTCCTTTTCATAAAAGAATCAGATGTGTATTTTACAAGTTTAGTACAATAGAAACAAAATTGTAAGGCATACTAATTCTTGGCAACAATGCTATGAGACGTTTTTTGACAAATCAGTACCAGGTGGCAATATATATTCTGGCACTTTACTGGATTTTTGCTTGGTTTGTTTTACTTCATTTGCAACGTAATTTAGCCACCAAGTATGCAATGCTCAGAAACAGCCACACAATCAGTAAATTGGGGCTTAGAGCTAATAAAGGAATAGAGTAAAGAAGACTGGGATCTAGCCTGAAATCCCGGAGGGGCACCAGGCCACACAAGTTCTTCTGGATGACTACCTCCCGTGTTCCAATACTGTGAAAAGGAAGAGATTTGGGGAGAAAAGAAAAGAAACGGGGGAGGAAAAACCACAGACATGCAATGTATGTATCAAAAGATAAAAAGAGAATCAAGATGGCAAAATAAAAGAGAAAAAAAATGGTTCAGGAAGAGGAAAGAAAATAAACTTTGAAAAATTCACAACAGAAAGTAGAATGTGTGAGGATAAAGAATAAGGAAATATGCCAATTTTTCAAAATAATAATAAAAGGCGCAATTACAGAATAAAGGAGAGAGAAAGAGAATAAAAAAGAGAAAATAAGAAAGAATACTGTAGTCTACTGAAAATAAATACATGTATGTCAAACTAGAATGGTTTTCCATGTTCATTTTTCTCATTTGGCTAAGCGATGTTCCATGCGGCTGTGCCATGCTTTCCACATGCTGCAAAGAAAGGGAGCTCTGAAAAGCAAACTGAACATGAATAACCATTGTGATATTTGACCCTTTCAAGAATGCTTCAATGCCGGGTATATTGAATTATAATAATAATAACAATAATAATAACAGAGTTGGAAGGGACCTTGGAGGTCTTCTAGTCCAACCCCCTGCTTAGGCAGGAAACCCTACACCACTTCAGACAAATGGTTATCCAACATCTTCTTTAAAACTTCCAGTGTTGGAGCATTCACAACTTCTGGAGGCAAGCTGTTCCACTGATTAATTGTTCTAACTGTCAGGAAATTTCTCCTTAGTTCTAAGTTACTTCTCTCCTTGTTTAGTTTCCACCCATTGCTTCTTTTTCTACCCTCAGGTGCTTTGGAGAATAGTTTGACTCCCTCTTCTTTGTGGCAACCCCTGAGATATTGGAACACTGCTATCATGTCTCCCCAGGTCCTTCTTTTCATTAAACTAGACATACCCAGTTCCTGCAACCGTTCTTCATATGTTTTAGCCTCGAGTCCTCTAATCATCTTTGTTGCTCTTCTCTGCACTCTTTCTAGAGTCTCAATTAATTCAACTATTAATGTAGTGAAAACTTTCCCATGAAGTAGCTAGGTAAAAGTTATTTCTTAAAATCCATGGCATTAGCTCAGTGGCTTAAGAACTAAAATAAACCACATAGGTGTCCTATTTCCCAGCCTAAAATATACTTGAAGAATGAGTGGAGAGCTTAAAAGTTTAAAAAAGTAAATCTATCCACTTTGATTCTGACTTTGTTATTTGACGTTTTCAGAAATAAAGAGATGGTATCATGTGTACCAAAAGGCAGGGAAAAAAATTGAAGAATTAGGTCTGTAAATATCTTAGGCAAGATAAACTACATGAAGCATTTATTTTGAGGTTTTCAATGAATGTTTTAGAAAATTAGCATCTATTTAAAAACATTTTATTCAAAGATGTTAAATTGAAATTCTAGCAGAAGATATACTGACTGCTAAACAGCTTTTTTCAAACTCAGGTCAACAAAAGAGTATTCCCTTGCTTCAATTTTAATTTTTGTATTATCAATGCAATGTTTGTATTGCCAGAAAAATTGCTTTGTTGTAAAATAATGCCAAAATGTAGCAATTATTTTGTAACAAGCAAATAAAAATAGATTTCCTACTATTAGGTCTACTATGTAGCATCATCCACATCAATTCTATAGTTTTATTTCCCAAATGTTCAAAGCACAACAACATGATAACTTTTTCTCAGGATGGTTTGAGCTAAAACTGTTTGTTGAATACAACTGGTCCTTGATGTGGTCCATATTAGATCACTATGTTAAAATGTAGTGAATGTTATCAGAGGAACAATTAATGAAATGATAAGAATTAACTTGAAAATACTTTCTCTTATATTAGATATACTATATTCTTAAACTGCTGGCTCAATGTGAAACAATTGCAATTGTACTTTATGGAATTACTGTATGTAGTTGCTAGATAGGATTTATGGAATTAGAAAACATTTGCTAAAGTAAGATGACATTGCAAGTAGGTTTTAAAAATAATAAACCATTGAAGGTTTAGAAAGGGTCAAATAGCAAAAACATATAGAAAGGATAAGAGAATTGAACATTTGTGAGAGCTTGCGAGAAGACACACAGAACATTTACATTCAGCAAAAGTGAATGTTGAAAGCAGAACTCTACAGTCAAGTTAAACTATGATTAAACACTAAATCTGGATTTCTTATCCTTTCTTGCTTCATATGTAAAACTGGAGCTTTTCAGCAGTGCTTGAAATAATGTATTGGATTTTTATTTAAAACAGAAACTGAAATCTGTGAACATGTCAACTGCTTCAGAAAGCAGATTAAACTGATATGACCACAGTATGCCAGCAGGTTGTGATGGAGTTGTTTGCTGTATCATGAAACATTCATAATGGCAATTCGCTGAAGGGGCAAACTATTGTCTGAGGAGTAAGCATAGGAAACCAATGCAACCTGCAGATGTTTCTCCTTAATTCAGTTGATAATTCTGCATTTTCACTTCCAAGGAAAACAGCAGCCTTGACAATGTTAGTTATGAAGCTTTCATAGCAGTAAAACAGAAAGATCTACATGCTTAGCAATTTCTTCCTTTATATCTCAATTCCAAGGAGATGGTTTAAATGATTTCAAAGTCTGGATCTCAGAGTACTCAGCAATGACAGTTATATGTGTAAAGAAAAAGCTGAATCGTATAGTATTGAATACTCATCTGCAGTTTACAGGGCTCCAGGATTAGAAACAAGTAAGCGCAAGCAAACTAGGTCTTCTTACCTCCTCATGCACTCCAGGGCCTGAGTGAAGACCTGTGGAGCCATTCCATGTTCATGTTGCAGTATGAGACATTGCTCCAGGGTCACCGACATGGCAGTCCGATCCTTGGCACTTTTACAGCTGGTAAACCGAACACCATTTAGTCTGCGGCAAATCTGGAAAAAAAATGCTTGGTGTTAGTTCTACTGTAACGCAGGATATTTATATATACGGTATATGTATATACAATATATATACCGTTGGAGCTTTTGCCTTCATCTTTGTGTAATAAATGGGTTGCATCTGCATCTGTATATATGCACCTTTCCCCAAAGATTGTGCATATGCATTTCCTATATACATGAGTGTCTAAACATGTTTCTACTTTTCCTATATTTCTTCTGTATTGTGTTGGGGTTTGTGTATATGTACGCAATGCAAAGTACAGAGCAAGCTGCATACATTCCACTATGAGTCACATGACAGGAGGGAGGGGCCTTAGACTGAAGCTGTCATCAGCATTCCAAGGCTTTGCCCATCTGGGTTTCCCATTGGGACAGACTGTGGAAATCTTCTCAGCAGGCCTCAACCTTACCTAGTCCATTTTCAGACTTAATCTGTTTTTAACTGGCTTCTTCCTCACATCAAATTTAGCCCTGTTCTATTTCCTTTTCAGATAAATCATATATAATCATGAAGCCCTTTAAATAATCTCCAGAATTCTGATGAGTTAGAAATATTAAAAATAGTCAAAATCTTACAAGATTGTAGCCATTTTTAATTTGATTCTATTTTCTGATCCCCAGACTAAATTTATGCAACAGTGCCCAGAATCTAAAATTTTGCTAATCCTGGAGGAAATCATGCTATGATAGAACCAAATGTCGACATTTATTCATTTTTCTGCCTATCTTAAAATCAGAAAACTGGAAGGATAACGGTGGTTACTATAATGCTCTGCATCTTTTTGGTCAAGGAAACAACATGGCACAACAACAGAGAACATGCAGGGATCTGCAGATTTCTGTACTGCTGCTTATTCTGAAGACACAATGTTGTCATGGGAGATAAGTGACACTATACCAGTGCTTCTCAATTATTTTCTGTTACGCCCCCCCCCCTAGGAAGAAGTAAACATTTCGCGTGCCCCCAACTCTCCGATCTGGGCCTCAGTGGAATTTTAGTGTTAATATTTATTATTTTACTTATTATAAGCTGCAAGCAAACTATTGGCTGGTGAAGGCTGCTCTACCCACTTACCTGGGAGTAAGTCACACTGAACTCAGTGGAGCCTGTTTTTGGTTAGGCAGGCATAGGCTACCGTGATGGGCCCTCTTTTGACATGGGGCCAGGCCAGCTTAATCAAGCCGATGTTTTGGGGTCGCCGGCCTGGCCCATAAGCGCCACCTCTGCCGGGCACTCACAGCAAATTGTGTGAAAGGAGGCTTTAGGGTGCCATTTGAAGCTTTTGCCCAGCTGCAGAGGATGCTCCTCCTTGTCCAGCAGCAGGTTCACCATGCCGTTCATGGCTACCGTGGCGGCCAAGAACAACAAGAACCCACGCAGCCACCCCGCCCGGCCACCTTCTCTTCCGGGCTCAGAGCAGCATGCAACTGGGAAAACACTCCCCGTCCAGGGGAATCGATCGAGAGGGACCACACATGTTTCCCGGGGTCACATGCGTGCCCCCTGGCATCACTCAGAGCCCCCCCAGGGGGGCGCCCCACTATTTGAGAAACACTGCACTATACTAAGTTAACTTTCTTAAATCTTACCTCAGCAGCTTGCCAAAGAATATCAACATTCTTATTTTTTCTTGCATGTACATTCTGTCCAAGGAACCTCAACAGTTCAGGCAGGCACGTTTGACTCCGAGATCGAGGTAGACCTGAAGAAAAAAAATACACAACTTAATAAATGCCTGATAGCATTTTTTCATCTGAGTATGGATAGGTTATGTTTAGCAACAGACAGTTATTGTCATGACTGCATCTCTCCTATCCAAGCTTCATTAGCTGACAGCCTGACATTAGCAATGGGGGGAGGGGGATATTTGAATGTAAAGAGGAATGGGGGGGGAGGATGGAAGCTTGTGAGAAGCTTCTGCCAGCCCACGTCAAGTATCAGTATGCAAATGACAAGAGTCTTTCTTTGCTAGATGACTGAGTGGCACAGTTGACAGCTATGTTTTTACCAAAATCATAGAAATTCAGTAGAATTTAGGAAATCTGAACTAGAGTATATAAAATCTATGGATCGCACAATATTCTGTACTTCAGGAACTGGGACTATACATAATAGGAATTCAGAAGCCATTCTTACATGTCACATCAACTGATGTGTTGCATCTGATATGGTGAGCTCCATGAAAATTGATACTTTTTAATAAAATGTGTTACTTGGAAAAAGTACTACTAGATTCCTTCAGATTTTAGGAGGGTCATAAGCACTCTTTTGTAATGGTTGCACTTTTCTTTTGAGGGAGCAGACAGGAAAAAGAGGTTTTGTAAAATGTAAGCAGCAATAGTGAAAGGGGAGGTCTTGTATTCTAAACTGTAAGTTCCTTGAACAATATTTTTAAAATTAATATGAATATCCCTTTTCTTATTCCACAATTGAGCATAGAATTGATTTAGTCTCTTGAATGTGCTGGCATCATCATTGCAGGAATCAGACTGCCAGCTATTTAAAACAAAAACAGCAGCAAATAAAACTAGAGTTATACTTCTTCATTTCAGGAAGTAGAAGGACTTTAAAAAGATATTCAAATGCCCTGACTGTCAAAGTGACCTACAAAAATCAGAATCATGCAGGCCATGGCATTCCCCTTAAAAGTGAAAGTTGGACTATGAAGAAGTAGAATAAGAAGAAGATTTATGTTTTTAAAATTTGGTGTTGGTGAAGACTCCTGAGAATATCATGGGCAGCCAAGAAAACAAACTAACGGATCATTGAATAAATCAAGACATACTTGACTAGGCTCAAATTATCCTACACTGGACATTATGAGAAGCATTAGAGCTTTCTGAAGAAGGCTGTAATGCTGGGAAAAGTGAAGGAAAGAGGCAAGGATGACCATCAGCGAGTTAGGTGGACACCATTATTGTGGCAATAAGTGCAGCACTGGACAAACTGAAAGACCAGGTTAGGGATAGAATCTCTCGGGGTATCAAACTGGCAGTCCGTGGGCCGGATGCATCATGCGCAGGCCACACCTACCCCAGCTCCGCGAAAGGGAAAAACATCATGAAACATCACATGACAGCAAAATGACGCCACAAGTTTGACATCCGTGGGATAGATTGTCATGGAAAATATTTATGTGGTCACTAAGCAATGAGTTGATGATGCATATCAATCAATCAACTTCAATTGGAATTGCATTTTGGTTACTCTTGGCATCTACATGTGTCCATGGCCACACAAACACTTCAGTATCAGGATTTAGGGACTGTCCACAGGAGGTTGATACTGTTCCATTTTACCAAATCCAACTCAAAACATTATATGAGGTTAAAGAAACCTCAATATATTTGGGAGACAAAGCTACTGATTTTTAATTGTTTTGTTATCATATAAAAGCAGATCTTTTGATTTCAATTGTGTTGAATATAAATATCTGTAATTCACACTTACAGTCTTCAGGCAAAACTTCTTTGAACTGTTCAAAGTAGGAATTCAACCGTACTAAGCTTTCCATGTTAATAATTTCCTGCAAGGAGGTATCGCCAAACCTTTAAAAATTTAAAGGGACATATTAATAGAGCTTCCAAACAAAAATGGGAGATCATCTGCAAGCTTTCAAATTGTTCTTTTCATTTCAGTTATTAATACTGTATTTTAACACTTGCCTTAAACATAGAACAGACAAGGTAACTCATTTATACAAGTGTTTTTAGATTTTAGAAATTATTGTGATACTAATTTTTAATTACTCTGTTTAGTTATTCTATAGTTTTATGAGAACTTTGCCCTAAAATTCAGTAGTAAAAATACTTAAGTAGATTAATCAATTTCAAATGCTATAGACTCTGTATTGTCTGATTGATTTCTACTAATAATATAAAGGAACAGATACTCCATTTCATAGCTTGTTTACTGTTTCCTTAACAAAAATAGTTTCCTTAACATAAGGCAATCCAAATACAGACTCTGACACGATATTATTAATGCCATCAAAACAATACAATGGATTCTCCTATCTTAGGTTTTGCTATAGCTTCTTTGAAGTGACAAGCACCAGATATTAGACTCTTCAGGGTTTCTGATTCAAAGGGCAAAAGGAGTCTGGCACATATATGGGAAGACTTTAAAGCAGCTGTGACTTTCCTGGGATTGCATGGTTGCCCTTTATAGCCAAGAAACAATCTTGGCAAAAATACATCTTATTTATTCTCCATAAGCATTACATAGACATCCATTTCTTGTTGTTCAGTCGCTAAGTCGTGCCCGACTCAATGGAGTACAGCACACCAGGCCTCTCTGTCCTCCACTGTCTCCATGCCTACTCAAAATCATATGTTGGCCTTTTCAATATGGATACTGCATGATCTACTGGATAATGTTGTAAATGCCTCAAGATATTCCATGAAGCCAAGCCTGCAACTAATCTTAAATATAATATCAGCAGACTATAAAGAGTAGAAATCTATGTAGTAGATATATAAGTACTGATTCCACAAAGGTTTTCATGTCATTCAACTTCTTCCTGAGCTATCCTTTAAAATTTCAGGGGTCTCCAACCTTGGCAACTTTAAGACTTGTGGACTTCAACTCCCAGAATTCCTCAGCCAGCAAACCTGGCTGAGGAACTCTGGGAGTTGAAGTCCACAAGTCTTAAAGTTGCCAAGGTTGGAGACTCCTGCTTTAAATAACCACTTGGAAATTCATTCAGTATATATTTAGGAGGAGGAAAACCAATTCATCTGTCATCTGTTAAATATGAAAGATTAGAAAAGAGAATGTGTAGGTATATGTACTTTTCTGCTAAAGTTTGCTGTTCGTTGATTCCCACGTTGAAGAGTACTGGTTGAACTCGCAGCAACATGCCACTCTGGATTTCACGAGGCAAGGCATCAAACAAAGTGCTTGGTAGTGGAATCCTCACATTAAATCCATCCCTAATTTAGACAAGGAATGTGAAGCTAATCAAGCAATAGTAATATTTTCAGAAAAGCCCCTGTAAAAATATTTAAGGCATAAAGTATGTTGCTATCTAGGAGATTGAAACAGTAACTAAAATCAAAACTCTAAGCCAGTGGTTCTCAACCTTCCTAATGCCGCAACCCGCGACCCACCCTGCCGCCGTGCCCCCCGGCCCACCGCCGCCATTTGGGTTCTTTTACCCTCTGCGCATGCACAAAGCGTTCTGCCCATGCACAGAGGGTAAAAGAACCCAAATGGCGGCATCCGGGTGAAGTCTCCTGACCCCTGTGAAAGAGTCGTTCGACCCCCAAAGGGGTCGCGGCCCCCAGGTTGAGAACCGCTGCTCTAAGCACTCTAAGCATCTCCATTCTTGGCAGTTTTCAGAAAGCAATGGAAAATACAGTACAATAGGAGAATCTAAAGACCTGACTTGAATGTCATATCAGTCCAAGAGTCTAAGCTTAACAAACCCTGTTGCACAAGAAAAGCACACTGATATAATCAACTTATTAATTAGCACTTTGCTCATAGTGAGTACATTAACTACCATAATATTATAGTTACATATGCCCAGACAAGGTCAAAGGCCAACTTTAAATCTACATGAAAACTCAATTCTTGTCCTCCTTTTATTTATTTATTTATTTATTTATTTATTTATTTATTTATTTATTTATTTATTTATTTATTTATTTATTTATTTATTTATTTATTTATTTATTTATTTATTTATTTAAATTTCTATGCCACCCAACTCCCGGGGGACTCTGGGCGGCTAACAACAGGTATAGAAACATATAATCAATAAAAGCAATTAAAAAATGTTAAAATACTATCAATATTTTAAAAAGAACTTTCACTCATACCCCGCCTGCCGGAAGAGCCAAGTTTTTATTGCTTTCCGGAAGGCCAGTAGGGTGGGGATGGTCCTGACCTCCGGGGGAAGCTGGTTCCACAGGGAGGGAGCTCCCACAGAGAAGGCCCTCCCCCTCGGCCCCGCCAACCGACATTGTTTGGTCGATGGGACCTGGAGGAGGCCGACTCTGTGGGCCCTGACCGGTCATAGGGAGGTATGCGGCAGGATGCGGTCCCGAAGGTAACCTGGCCCTGAGCCATTATTATAACATGAATTATACTAACTCTTCCCTAACTCTTTCTGATTGGTTGGTTGGTTGGTTGGTTGGTTAGTTAGTTAGTAATACAAATCTGGAATGAACAGGCTATATCATACTGGCTGGGGAATTCTTGAAGTGTAGATCTCTTAGAGTTGCTGAGGTTAAGAAATTCTGGACTTGATATATTTTAGTTCTGTGTGAGAAGACTACATTTCCTCCTCAGAATACTGAAGAAACCACATTTGTTCTTTTCTTGCATACAGTACCAATAAATGTTGTATTTATTCCTTCTACAAATCCTTATCCGAGAGCTTCATTCATAATTTTAAAAATGATAACATGGCTTGCATTTTTATCTTAAGTAAAACAGATGGTCAATTTATGTTTATATGTTGCACAAGAGTAACACATTGGTATAAGCAACCTACTAATTAGCAACCTACTAATTAGCATCTAAAATGTTCCTTATTAGGGGATACATTTCTCCTTTCTTTCCCTTCCCCAACCTCTCTTCTCCAGTCCCACTCCAATTTTTTTACCGGTTTCCTGTAATGACTGGCAGCATATCAGCAGAAGCACTGGAAGTGGCCTGAGTTACTTTAAATGTTACATTTCTCAAGTCCATTATTCCCACACTCATATCTTCTAGCATAGCCAATTCTTCTCCTAAATGAAAAAAATGAAGACAATATTAATAAGATTACAAAATATATGTTTTACATTTATTGCCAACTATTATAAAATAGTCTTTGAGGTAAGCTAAAGCCCCAGTGATTCTGAATAAGTTTGTTTAGTTTTCTTGAAAACAGGAGATAATGTCTGGGATTTTCTTTTCAATTTCTTAGTTAACTTGTATCTCTGGAATTCCCTAAAGCAGGGGTCCCCAAACCCCGGTCCATGGACGGCACCGGTCCACGGCATGCCAGAAACAAAGCCGTGCAAACAAGCGAAGCCCCATCCGCGCACTGCAGGCAGCACACGAAACCATGTCCCCTCTGGTCCGCAGAAAAACCTGTCTCCATGGAACCAGTCCCTGATGGCCAAAAGGTTGGGGGCCATAGCCCTAAAGTATCTCTCCAAGCACTAACCAAGTTTGAACTGCTTAGCTTCTGAACCCAGATAAGGATGAGCTATGGCTGCTGTTCACACTTTAATTGCAATACAACAATCCTACAGTGTAACAGGAACTAGCCATGTTTCTAGCTCCAACATCACACCTTCATACTAATATGAGCTCCGAGTTGCATCAATAGTGAGATGAGTGGCATATACATTTAATAAATAAATAAATATGATAAAGATGTCAGTGCATTGATAGCTAACATGGAGGCATTCCACTGCAGACTTGCAGAGATTTGCAATTTATGCCAGCACCATAAGCAGAAATTAAGCCACCGAGAATTGCATCAGTTAGTGAGATCAGTGGCATGTAAATTTAATAAATAAATAAGTAAATCCAATTTCTGAAATAACTTGTAAGTTTGGATTGACATTTCAAGTTTAATGTCTCCATTTTGCCAAGGCTTTCAGCTAGAAAGAGTTGCCATTGTTTGAGATAATGTAATCCAAATAAAATTAATTTCAACAAATCCAAATATTTAGGTACATTCCAACAGAAAGTTTTACATTCTAAAAGGCAGCCAGTGTTCAAATTCGTTCGTCCTGCTGAACAACTCTTCTGAAATTGCTCTTCTGTTGCTTGAGGAACTTATCAGTACACACCAAGCTCATTAGAGAGTTTCTGAATTTGGATCCTGTCCATAATCATCGCAAGCAACTTTGATTTTTAGTTGCATTGGATTCTGTTGACTGATTTAAAATTTAATTGTACATCATGGTTTGATTCTAAACCTACCTAGAGCCTTTTTGTGTTTGAATAACAAGACCTACATTATCTACACATATTTCATGAAGTGTAGCACTTCAAGGAATTAATAACTCTGCATGCTTTCCCCATGCAATGTTCTTTACCGTAAGTACTTAAAAGGCTTTCAAATTGGGCCAGTAGACCAATGGTATACAGCTGCCTCAGGAATCCATTATCGTGCAGGCAATTCCTCAGCTTGATAATGAAACCACAGATCAGCGCTGTAAGCTGCATGAAAGAATACAAAAAGAAAATAATTGAAGATACTTGCCAAGGTTTCTCAAGCTTACTCAGCCAGTACTAATATGGCAGATTGCTTCTGAACGGATGAATCATAAAGGTCATTAGACTTCCACTGCAATCTGAAGACAGAATTGCAATTGTTTTTCACGCTATCAGTTTTATTGCACTTTTTGTTATGTTCATCCATCAGTGCCTCTAGTAACTGCTATGGGAGATTCAGAAGTGGGAGATACAATTCACCTGTGCAACCATTTGAAACTCGGCACAAATACTTATCTAACCTTTGCAGTTGGCATCATTTTATTAAATTATGTTTGAATAGATCTGTAAATGACTGTTAAAAGCTTGTCCTCATACTTATTATTACTGAAAACTGTGACTGAATACTCTCAGCATTTGGTGAACTTTGTCAAAATGTTAAATGGATATCAGGAAGTAATAGGGTATTCTATAGATAGGATTTCACCATTCAGTGCTGGAATCCTAAATTAACAGCTTCTAAAAGGATAACCCCAAGGTAAAGTCTTGGAGGAATTATTAAAATCCAGATGGCCTAGCAGCCTTTTAGGTATACAATGCCCAAATGCCCATGCTGCTTGGAAGCAGATTAGAACTCAGTGCCATTATTTTAAGATTTGCTGGTTAGTTCTACCCTGTTTCCCCCAAAATAAGACATCCCTGTTAATAAGCCAAATCGGGCTTTTGAGTGCATGGCAATAAGGCCAAGTGCTTATTTCAGGGTTCAAAAAAATATAAGACAGCGTCTTATTTTCGGGGAAACACGGTATATATTTGGTGCAAATTAATACTGCGTGTAATCATCTTGCCCCAAGGCTTCAGAATAGTTTCAAAAGCAGGTCAATATGTGATATCCCTACTATGACCATATTTTTTTGGAAACAATAAAGGTGAAATCTGACAAGGGGGCAAATATGAAAAAAGTTTGTAAAGATAAAGAATGTTTATTTTTATAACTTTGCTTTACAAAGGAAAACGCAGTAACCAAACCAAGAGAATTTTTACAAAAATGCATATTCTAATAAAAACATCTCAAATTATACACTACATGTATATTTATTTTAAAGAGACAATTCAATTGCCATATTTTTCACATGAATATGAAAGACTGTGCATTAAGTGCTATCATTTATACAGTAAAAGTTAAATGAGCAAAATAAGAGATGGCACAGTGGTTAGAATGCAGTATTGCAGGCAAACTCTGCCACAGCTTGGAATTTGATCTTGATCGGCTCGAGGTTGACTCAACCTTCCATCCTTCTGAGGTAGGTAAAATGAAGATCCAGATTATTGGGGGCAATATGCTGATATTGTAAACCACTCAGAGCATGCTTGTAAAGCACTATGGAGCAATATATAAGTCTAAGTGCTACTGCTATAAAAGACAAAAGTGAGCTTTTGAAAAATAAGTCTAAAGTACAGCTTTCTTATTATAAAGTTCTGTCCTCTATAATAAAGGACACACGGGAACTCTAAATATCCCAAAAGTTTATCACTGCAGAAGAGAAATCTGTGACTGTGTTATCTGGTTCCAAAATTGCTAAAGTGCCCTAGGTGATCACTATCCCCTTTTGAGTATAATCATTGTTTGCAAACTGTTAATCCTCCAAGCACAAATTTCAAAGTCCAAAACATACATTCCATGTTCTTGCTTACAGTTTGGCAAAAGACCACATCCCTCCGGTACTGAAGGCTTAAGCAAAGAGCTATGGTGGGGGCACTGTCCTGCATTAAAAGAAAGACCATTGCTTTCTTTGCTTTGTCACTCATCATGGCCACACACTCCGTGAGCGTTGTTAGCAGAGGATAAAGAGCCTCACTCCATTCACCTGCAGGTCAGAAAAGAGAAGAGAGAGCAGTGACAAGCAAGGCACTTCTGTATGTTTATGTATTTGGCTTTTAAGTACAATTTAAAAACACTTGAAGGCATCTAAGAATCCCAAGACTGCACATCTCAGTCTTAGTCATGATCTATCAGCTGCGTTCAAACATCATAGATAGATAGATAGATAGATAGATAGATAGATAGATAGATAGATAGATAGATAGATAGATAGATAGATAGATAGATATAGATAGATGATAGATAGATAGATAGATAGATAGATAGATAGATAGATAGATAGATAGATAGATAGATAGATAGATAGATAGATAGATAGATAGATAGATAGATAGATAGATAGATATAGATAGATGATAGATAGATAGATAGATAGATAGATAGATAGATAGATAGATAGATAGATAGATAGATAGATAGATAGATAGATAGATAGATATAGTTTAGATTTAGAGTGATCATCAACTCACGATACTATTATCTATAGTTTATTTTGTGAGAAGGAGGGATAGTTTCTCTCCCTCTCTCTCCCTCCCTCCCTCAAAAGTCAATGTAGTAGAAAATTTACAATCAGCAAAAGATGTTAGTATTAAATTAAGAGAATCATTTCCTGCCCCCACCCCCAAGTTTTTCCAAGTACAAATACGATGGAGGGGGAAAATATACATACCTGGGTTGGATTCTTCAGGAGTAGGACTGCAATCTGCATAAAAATGGAGGTGTAACATGCATGATTAAGGGGCAGCAACACATTTTAAAGACAAGCAACTGAAATGCTTAGCACAAGCAGTCTCAAATATTTGGGGAGGGGGTATCAATTTATATAGGAGTGGGCCATCTATGGTTGTAGGGATGCACATGTCCTGAAACTTTTTTCAAAAGCCTTCTGCAAAAAAATCCAAGTAAAAACAATATATCAAAACTGCTCTGTAGGCAGGGAAAGGCAAAGGAGGAGGAGAGAATTAGCACAGAGAGGAAAAAAAATGGGTTGTGAGAAAAACAGCAAATAGGTGACTCAACTCAATGTTCCTTCTAGTCTTGTCCACTGTTTGAATAAGCTCAATCATTTATTTATTTATTTATTTATTGGTATTTCTTATATGCCGCCCAACTCCCGGAGGACTCCGGGCGGCGTACAACAGGAAAAATACAAGAACCAATATAAATAAACATTTAAAACAAATATAAAAATTAAAAACCATAATCTTAAAAACATTTAATCAATTCGACTACATACATACTTGGGGGTGAGCTCAAATGGATTACGCTCTACCCCCTGCCTGCAGGAAAAGCCATGTCTTAACAGCTTTCCGGAAGGCCAGCAGGGTGGGGATAGTTCGGGTCTCTGGGGGAAGTTGGTTCCAGAGCACGGGGCCTGCCACAGAGAAGGCTCTCCCCCTAGGGCCCGCCAGGCGACATTGCTTAGCCGATGGGACCTGGAGGAGGCCAACTCTGTGGGCCCTAACCGGTCGAAGGGAAGTGTGAGGCAGAATGCGGTCCCGGAGATCACTGACATGCAGCCTCCTATAAATTTCTTGCAATGAAAGAAAACACATGGTTGCTTCTTCCTGCTGTAGCCTCTTTCAAGATCCTCTTTTCTGCTTAAAACACACTATACCTGCTGGTAGGAGGACCAAAATCCCTGTGCTACCAATTCACGGAAGCACCTAGAAACTAGGAAAAATACAGGTGTATCATTTTGGGCCTTATCTAGTACAGCCTAAAGTTTGAGCCATCAGCTTCATGGCTTGCATTAGAAGCCACTAAATAGAACAGCAGAATACCAACTATTTGGCGTGTACCAAATAACCCAAGTATACACAAATAAAATTTTAATAAGGTATGCGTCTGAAATATTTAATGTGTACAGTTAAAAATGTAAAGAATAAATATGGTGTGTTTGTGAAGAAAACTCATCAGAAACCAAAGATTGAATGCAAACTTTCTCGGAAGTGTTAATTCAGTGACACATTCAATTTCATTTCAAATAGCCCTCATTCAGGCTCTATTGATTAGTACAACTGGCAACCCATCACACAATTGTTTCCAGCTTTTATGGATGTTTTACACTCTCCTCCAATGTTAAAAAATTGTTTACACCTTTCAGCAAGAAACACATTTATGGAAATTTATTAATACTGTTTAATTGATTTTATTGTCTGTTCTTTAAAATATTTAATAATATTTAATCTCACTACACCAAGTTTATTGTTGAATTAGAAGTATACATCAGCAACTTAAAGAGCTGGCAGGAGGCTGGTGAAAGGGAAAATCTGTTAGTTTGCTGCAGACAAACAAGCATCTGTGCTTAAAGTGCATTCATAAAAAATACTATTATTCCATTTTCTTCCCTAGTTAAAATTTCTAACATTTTATAAGTTTAGTATGTGGTCAATTCACAGGGCAATTAAACCATTCTAACACAAGCAACTCTAACTATGAAAGTTTGAGTGGTTTTTGAGTTTAGTTTGCTGAAAATTTTGTCTCAAACTGTGGGTTTTTTTTAGTGCAATAGGACCCAAACTCTGTCACAAATAACAGAAGAACTTAAGTCCAGCAGAATTTACTTGCCTATTATATACTTCTCTGTCTCTTCTTCTGAACCCTTGAACTATGATTCCATAGGTCTAAAATTAGTTTACACCAAGAAAACAAAAGCCTAATGTTTTAGTGATAATAATCCACCCGAATCAATCCATGGAAGTAGATGGTAATGGATCCCAATCTACCACGCAGGTCCAGTGCAGGTTGGTAAAGATTTTTTTTTATTACTTTTGGGTCCAGGGCTGAGTGACTGGCCTAGCCAGCTTCTGTGCCTAAGGAGGATAGAACCTGGGCCTCTCTACTCCTACTCCAGCACTTTAACCATTACATTATTCTATACCATGATAGATAGATAAACAGGCACCTAGATACCTACATATTATATGACAAGTTTGTATTTGTATTTGTTTGTTTGTCAACCATATATGATTATAAGCAAAGTATAAACAGTAAAACATGATTGAATATATATGTAATAGTACAAGCATAAATAAGAGTAAAAGAGGTAAGAATATATGTGTACATTAGGACAGGAACGGTAGGCACGATTGTGCGCTTATGCACGCCCCTTACCGACCTCTTAGGAATGGGGTGAGGTCGATGGTAGATAACTGATGGTAGTTCCTTAGAGTTGTTCTATGGGTGGAGTATTGAAGTGAGGATAAGTGCAAGAAATTGAGGTTGGAACTTTATATGATGGAAGAACATTAAGCTCAGCACCTTATCATCTTCTCTCATAAAAGAACATTTTTTTTTGTTTGGTTTTTAATGAAGTGATTGCATAAAGGTTCAGCTGTCACTTGCTAGAGCAGGAAAACATTCCACAAGTGACATTGCATTATATATTTAGCATTGGAAAATATTGTTAGAGAGAGAGAGAGGAACAAAGCTATGTTAGTTTATGTCTAGTTCCAACTGCTGAATGTAATTTTGTAATTTTATAGCATACCTGTAACTAGAATAGAAATAGTATTCTAATAATAGGCAACATTAAAAATTTAGAAATTGTTTATTGTTCTAATGATTCTGCCGTCATGCTGATTTTTACAATTTCATATTATAAGCATTACACCCCTATGCAATTTCACACTTTTAAAAAATCCTACAGGGTTTAAACATGACTACGCATTCTCTTCCTAATCTTCTCACTGGTATGGTTTTTAAAATAAATACTGCCTACCATGACTTCAGCTGTGCAAATAATCAAGTTAAAAATATCTTGGCTTAGAATGTGATGTTACTCTAATATTTTAGTATGCATTGATTATAGATTAAAATACTTATTGGAGGAAAACTTTCAGTCTTTATACACATTAGCATAAATGTGACACTGACTGTATCAATCCATTATTTCAATGGTTATCAAACAGGGCAGTATCAGGAAATATTTGATGTAAAAATATTCCATGATCTAATATTGTATACATGATATTGCTCTAGTTGGGTGGGATTCTTTTCCTTATTACCCATCTAATATAGGAGATTCTTCTTAGAAATTGCCTTTATTAACCTGATGTCATCATCAGATTATGCCTATATTTTGCACACCTTCACAATAAAATCAGAATGCATATTAAATTTTAATATAATAGCTATTTGCACAATACACTATTCCATACATAATACATTCTTCATTCTTCCACTTTGCTAGTGCATAACATATATAAACTTAAAGTAGTAACTAGAATTCTGAACAAACCATACATGTCCTGTTCTATATTAATAAATTAAAAGAGGCATCTCAGTTATTTCAAATAATAATGTAATTTTACTATTTAAAATAATAATTTATTGTGAAATCACAAACACAAAAAGCTGTTGTAAAGAAATATAATGAAGAGACAATATAAGATTTATAGGTGTTGTAAAAAGTATTTTGAAATGTCAAGCAAGCATATGGAATACAATACATTCTTACTCTACATTCTGAAACATTATACATTTATATATAATGTTATGTATTATTCATATTCCAGTATGAAAATACCAGGGGTGGGTTGCTCGCTTACCTATGCCGGTGCGCTGCGCGAGCATCTCCACATTTCAGGGGGGGCGCTTGCTATGCGCACATGCCCCCTTGCGCAATTTTGCTTCCGCGCATGCGTGGAAGCAAAATCGCATCAAAATCTCGTGAGGGGACATGCGTGCGTGTGAGATTTCGGCGCGATTTTGCTTCTGCACATGTGTGGAAGCAAAATCGCGCCGAAATCTTGCGAGGGGACGCACGAGAGATTTTGGCACGATTTTGCTTCCGCGCATGCACGGAAGCAAAATCTTGCCGAAATCTCTCTCGTGCGTGCGTCCTCTTGCAAGATTTCAGTGCGCTTTTGCTTCCGCGCATGCGCAGAAGCAAAATCGCCCAAAAATTCTCAGGAAAAGATGGCGACGCGCGCGAGGACCAGCGAAGAGGGCTCCGGAGCGGTCGCGTGCAAATTGCACAATCGGCTGCTCCCTACCGGAGCTACGCACTGGACAGTTCCGGCAGGAACCCACCTCTGGAACATACTGTACCCTGCACTACTTATAGAACATGACCAGCAATTAGGAAAGTAGATTTTGTCAGACTGCAAAGCTCTGTCCCAGAATGGTCTCGCTCAATTTACAAGCCACAATGTCTTTGTTCTATGCTTCCTTTCATGCACGCTTTATATTTCTATGTGTATTTTAATGTCTTTTATGTCTTTTACTTCTTTTATGTTGCTTTTGTCATCTTGCTGAAAACGCATAGCAATACATACATACATACATACATACATACATACATACATACATACATGTTGTACAGCATGAATACGTCTGGTCTCTGAAACATATTGCAGCACTAAAGGTCTTCAACTTAACCAAGTACTTACTAGGTGGCTTGAAACAAGCCATGTTCTCGCCTCAGTGTCTTACTTCCATCCACAATAGAGGGAACGAAATACCAGCCTACCTTTTAGATTCTTTCCTTATAGAAAGCATGCCATATAATATAATCATATGTAAGTATCCTAAAATATCAACCCATTTGAAATCATCAGTTGATTTCTTAATTAGGAGATAAACTCACTTCTGAAAATATCACTGGGCAATTTTTCTATCTTCAGGTATATGCAGGGCAGTCAGACATTTTTATAAATACCTAAACTAGAGTCTGGAGTTCTTTATTTTTTTTTAAATTTCAAGAATATAAAGAAAATTAATTAAGGCATGGAATGGAACTTGGTAGGTGAAAATATTAATGTCTGCAGGCACAGTGGTGCCTACTAGCACCACGTTATGTACTTCTGATAAAATAATCTAGCTAGCTTTTACTCCCAAAGATGCTTTTTCCAAAAGGCAACTGGATTTTCTTGGGGGTTTTTTCTTTGAAAACATTTCACTTCTTATCCAAGAAGCTTCTTCAGTTCTAAACTTCTGAACTGAAGAAGCTTCTTGAATGAGAAGTAAAATGTTTTTAAAGAAAAAAAACCCCAAGAAAATCCAGTTGGCTTTTGGGAAAAGCACTTTTGGGACAACCATGACCTGGATAATTAAGAATCTCCATAGACAATCAAACTTCTACTATAGCTTTTTGGAGAGCGATTGGAAGCACTCCCTATTTAATCCTTTTTAGGAAATGGTCTGAAAATTCAAAAATGGAAATACAACAAAAAGATCATGGTTCTCTCATTCCTGGGACCTTACTAGTATACCAAAAAATGCTTACAATACATGGATCATGATTAAGGAAGGGCTAAGAAATGCAACGAAGCAGAACAAAATGGCAACAGCAAAAAGCCATGGCTGTCATACGCACTTGTGGTTCTGGGAAAATGGCATGCAGAGGATGAAATGGATGAAGATGATGGTGGGGATGATGAAGATGAGATGATTTCATTTAAGATCTCTGGCTTTATCCAGTATGCACGGGTATCTTGTTTACCTTTCTTGCTAGAGCAGCTGACTTCAGACAGGAAAACATCTTCACAGCTATCACTTTGTAATCGTTCTTTCTGGAGAAGCTTGTCTACCCTCTGGATAATGCATTCAAGACTTTTATCAACATTCACCCAGACTTTTTCCTGGGAAGGAACAAACGGAAAGGGATCAATGACACACTGGTGTGCCCAATATAATGAAAAATCCTAAAGAAAGAAGTATATTGAAACAATATTTTGAAAACACTACTTTCAGTAATTCATAGAAAGCATGCACATAATTGAAAGGAAATAAAGAAACATACTAACCATTTCCATCTAATTGGGCACCAGGGTAACATAATATTATTTTCTTCTGGACAAAACTGCAAAGACTATCAGTTCATTTACTACTTTCCCATTAATAACTGGGAAATCATCACATCTCCAAGATAACCTAGAATAACTCCATAGCAAGATAGGCGGCAAATAAATTTAACAAATAAATAAATTTAGCTGCTCCATTTTTACTGGCAACTCAAAAAATAGAAACGGAAGTAGAGAAAAAGAAATGAACACCCAATGTCTGGGTTCACAGATTGCTTTAAGTCACCATTCATTTGTTTATTGCAAGAGTTGCATGGCCTCAGCTGTTGTGGCTCCTAAGATCACTATTTATGAACCCAGCTACTTATTCCACCAACTATACTTAAATCAGATAATGACTTAGTGTAATCTGTAGAGAGTCTGCCTGTCACGATGTGAATAATTGCCAGTTGTGCATCTCTACTATTTCTAGGTTTACTGTACTTTCTAATCAAGCAGACATGTGATATGTTTTACTACGCATGCGTGCATTCCAGGAGTTTGTCTGCTCCTATTTTTTTTTCTCCTTCGAAGCCTCGCCCGAGGCAGACGTGAATTCTTAGCTGAGAAAATGTAGCTTAATAAGGTTTATATTATTTTGTTACTTTTGTACTAAAATAAATATTTTGTTAATTAGAATTGAATCCCGGTTTTATTTTCTAAGTACCAATGACTTCAAAGAAGCAAGATCCTATATCACCTCTTGATAGGAAAATTCCTATCTGACACTGCCAGAATTAATAAACGAAGGGCTCCAGAAGCATCAAAGCACCTTCCAAAAATGATTGCCACAATTGGGTGCATGGATTTTTACCATTTTTTTAAAATGGAAACATGACAATTGGAACACAGGCTCTAAAGCAGGCTTAACACCATTTATAACTACAGTGATCATAATCCTTTCTTATAAAGGATAGTCCTTTATTTCAGAAAACTGTCCTTTAGATTTATTTAACAATTATTTTCTTGGTTTTGCTCTTGAATTTTCCTTTGTAAAGCAAAATTATAAACCTAAATACTTATTTCTCTTATCCTTGAGAGCCTCTTTCAGAGTTGTCTCTTTTTCAGATTTGTCCTTCATTTTTTCCAAGAAAATATGGTCACTGTATTTAGAGCACACAGAAAAAAAGATGCAAAAATCCATGTTACTTTCACTGTGCATCACTGATTAATGCCCACATTGCCTTTTGCTCATTCAAACCGTTTTAAGTATAGTCTCTAACCCACAAAACATGATCAAATACCTGGCAGCTCTAATTTTACAAAAAGGAATTGTCTGAATTAAGATTCACTGTAGTATAGGAATGGAATTTTAAGGTAACAGCCTACCCACTCTTCTTCATGCCAGTCCACCTGTAGAGAAGAACGGCTATTTCTTCCTGCCCACCTGGCCACCAAAGTATCCTGGTCATTTCTTAGCACCACTTGTTCTCCTTCTGTAGATGTTGGAGAAGCCTTTGAAGCTATATAATCTGGTCTTGCAGCATTCAGGGCATGAATTGAATTTGCCAACAGCTTGCAGTCACAGACAGTGACAAGCTGCCGGGTCTAGAAAGAATAAAGATGACACACAATATTTGCCAACAATTTTATAACATCATTCTTTATTACTGTCCAATATCAACACTACTAAAGTACAGTAAAGTAAACAAACCCAGTAACGATCCAAAATTATGTCACTTTTTTAAAAACAGTTTAATACAAAGTACACTTTTCTTAACAAATCTGGACATGATTTAGCCTCATGGCTAAGGCACAAAACTTAACAAATAAAAAGGTTATTTTAGCATACTAAAAAACGGCTAAGACGGTTTTTTAATGTGATTAGTGGTCTAGATCAGGGGTCTCCAACCTTGGCAATTTTAAGACTTGTGGACTTCAACTGACAGAATTCCACAGCCAGCGAATTCTGGGAGTTGAAGTCCACAAGTCTTAAAGTTGCCAAGGTTGGAGACCCCTGGTCTAGATACTGATTGAGGCAGACAGGCAATCTTTCCATTACAGTGCCAATTGAGAGCACAGCTCCCCATATAATTTATCATAGAAAAACATATTCTATGGTGTTTATTTTATAACGATTTCTATAGCATTTCACTGTGAATTTAATTTCAATTTGCATTCAATGAATTGATTCATACAGCACACTAAGCAATAAACTTTCTTAGCTTAATATGTTGTGTAACCTAGACATTGTGTCATATAACCTGCATTTGATAATATGTTGCATGGATCCCACCAATTATGCTTATTTGTTAAAAGAAACTAAATTTAGAATCATGTGGATGTAATTACAGTACAGCAAGGAAATATAACATGATTAGCAGGAGGCAGTCAGCACTGAGATGGATACCATTATTTGAAAAAATGATCAGGGCCATAAAGGTTCCCCCACAAATAATACTTTAATTAGCAATTTGAAGAATGTTGCTTTACAGCCCTAAGCATCACCAAGATTTATGATATTAGTTTTTAGATTTTCACAACAGAAATGAAGGTTGGAGAAGGAGAATCTTTTTGCCACATGTCTAGTCTGCTGTAGCAGTAGGACTTAAAGCAGGATGGGATGTATTAGATCAAGTGTAATAAAATACAATAATCTTATATGCGGAGGTCAGAGAGGTTTAGGGCTCATTACTGACCATTAAATATAGACCAAATATAGACCCAATAAGTTCTTGTAGTCCTTTCAGAATTCTCAGATTTTGGCAGGCCTACAGAGAAGGAAATTCAAAACTGCGAAATGTTTTGTTATTATTACAGTATAAGAATATTCAGTTAATATTAAGTTAAAGAGGGATCTCAATGGTACATAGGGGAGGGTGAACAAATCCCCTACCTTATCTGCCAAAATAGCAAGTGTTCTCTCAAGTCCATTCGCTGATTTATCCTTGGCAGCTCTGGAAAGTCTTTCTGCATAGTAACTAACTTGAGTTTTCAGGGTATTGATCTGTGCAATAATCTCCTTTGCTCGAATAATATCATGTGGTATGTATACTATAGACTGAGAATTGGTTGCAGTGCTGACAACAAGGGAAAAAAAGAGTAATTTTTAAAAAAATGGTGGAAGATATTGGTTTGGAATCTTGTTCTAACTATTAAGCCACCAAGTACAAAGACTGACAATTTACTATGTTGCAACCATCTTATTCAAACTATCTTGAGATGCACATGATGAAAGCATTTGAACAAGATGTATTTATCAAACATGCCATGTGATTACTCAGAAGCCACACAAGGAACAGAAAACTACTAATCAAACAATGCAGCAATAACAGAATTATTAATGCAGCAATAACAGAATTAACAGAATTATTCCTGTTAATCTGATTCCTTGGCTAAGCATAATTTATTCATTCAAATGGATGACCGATCCATTTGCCTTCAAAGATCTCCAGATTCATCTTAGAAAATACTACTGCTATATTATCCTTTCCACAACCATGTACTGTAATTGCTCAAGATGATTGAAGTTTCATATGGCTTTGTTTTTAACCTTTTTGCCAACGTCAGAATCGTGCTTAATAAACCCAGATTTGCACTATTTTAGATGACTAGCTAAGCCAAATGTAACTCAAGATGGATTTATAGCAAGACCTAGCTATTTGACTTCCCTTCCTTATATCTGGATTTGTTTTTGTAAATCCAGATATATGGTCTACCATCTATTGTTGCTGGAGAGCCATCAGCTTAGTTAGTAGTTCATACAATGTACCTGGAAAAGTAAAAATGGGAGTCTAATTCCTTTCTCTTGGCAGATAGCTTCCTTCCATGTCCCACTGCAAATTTCAGATTACCAGTTATCTGATTCATTCACAGCAAAACAGATTTATTTAACAGAATGCTTTCATTTAACATAAGACAATGCTTCAGAAACAATGCAAGTTTTCAGAATCAGCTTCCAAATTGAAGCAGGGAATTGTCAAAAAATGTTTTTGATAGTATGAATCTTGAAACAATATATCTTCCTTTTAACAAACTTTAAATCTATCTTTGAAAGAATCTAGCTAATACTTTAAAAGCTATTAACCAAAACTTTGTTCAGCTATCTGGAAAAATACATTTTTAGAGGAAAGGGTTTAGACTGTAATAAAAAAAGGAAAAAACAGAAAAAGTATGTCTTTTTATTTTTAAAAGGACTTTCTTTAAAATGTGATACAGATTGTTTATTTTAAGGACAGATCTAAAGGCTCAGGCTTTTAAATATTTTTGTCAACCGTTATAGCAATATATGCATCTTATTTGAAAGAGAGACATCATGCAGAATCAATCTATATGCAGTAGCAAACTACATGCAGCATTATTTGTGTTAGACTCATTCTCAAAAAAGAAGCAAAGCAAATATTTTGCTGGAATCAAAGGAAATAATTTGATTAGCTTATCTCATGACCATTTCCCCAAATGAACAGCTATCATCCTTCACTGACTTTTAACTGGAAAACAAATTTTTATCCATCTCCCTCCAAAGGTAAAATGTTATTTCTTTTTAAATTTAGGATTAAGTAGACTAAAGCAGTCCAACTTTTGCTATTAAAGACCCAAGGTCACAATTGTACAAACATAACAGTGTAGTTTCATGGATACATAGGCCAATTATCTAATGCTTGGAAGTATAACTGTCAATTCATGTGCATGAATTAAAGTTTTAGTTCATATCTGATCCAAATCTATGTAAACCTCTTGTATAAAAGCTGATCCCTTATCTTTAAAATGAGCCACTTTGTATGCACAAAATGAATAAATCAGCCTTTGGAGAGTCATATATTCACATAAACTGCAACTAGCCTCTTTGCCACACCCCTAGGACAAATAGTAGAAATATCTAATCACCAGAGTCTAAACATAGCTGATAGAATTTCCTTTAATGTCTAGGCTCACTTGGTAATGTGGTTAAATGTTTTAGCAACATCATACCACTGACCTAAAAATATCTGAATGATAAGGGTAATGGCTTCTAGGCTAGATGAGATAATATGAAGGCATTTTGATCCTCAGCACTGCAATTTTTAACAAAACAAGCTTGGTGTCTACTATCTCCTTTTCAAATAAACACTTCTTAAAACTAAGCCCAATCAGATCATTTTCTCTTTCTCCTAAAAGGAAAAGTATTCAAACAGTATTTGATTATTTTAGTTTTTTAAAGATGAGCAGTTATACATTTAATATTTCCAATTCTCTCTTAAATTATCTTGTATAATCCAAAGGTTGTTTTTAAATGTTAGCTGTTCATTGATAAAGCAAATAATGCAGGTGAAGATAATAAATTCATGCCTATGAAATACCCCAATAAACATTTATTTAATGAAGCAAATTAGCGAAGTCAGGATACAACCATAAAATACACCCTATTAATACATTGTCTACTTTAGAAAAAGAAGAAAGCTGTGCTACTAAGCTCAGAAATAGAAAACTCACCAACTTTCCTCAAAACTGCTAAAAAAAAGAAACCAAAAGAAAATTAGCCTTTAATTTGTTAGCAAATATCAAAAGCCAAATGATGTTAGGTAAATGTTAATTGCTTTAATACTTCTTAATAATGCTGTGTTTGTATCAAGTAGATGAGGAAAACAAAAAGTATGCAAAATGGTAGATGTCTCCTAGATAAGACCCAACAGAAAAATCTATAGCTGACTCATAGAATACATAGATATTTTAATGAATCATTCAAACAATACCCTAATGAATTCGAGTCCCTCCTTGACTGCCCTTCTGGCATTCCTTCAGAGAATCTTAATCTCATTTTCCAACCAATAAATGCTAATGCTACCACCAATGATCTAACTGTGCCTACAGTTTTAAAATCTATGTTAATATGGAGATCCAGTCCTGTGTTCAAATTATCAAGATGATCCTCCAAAGGTAAAATAGTTCAGTCGCCAATGTTAAAGGGGTGGTAGGTCCAAACCAGTCAATTACTACCTAGTTACTCTATCTAAATATAATAAGCAAGCTATATGCTAGGCATCTCTTCACAAAATTGATGGAATTTAAGAAAATATTTTAAACTCAGAACATGCCAACTGGAGTAAAATCTTGGCATGTATTCTAGTTAATGGCATTTCTTACTGCCATTCTTATTGTCATTCAAAAATAGCTGGTATGTCTGAAACATAAAGCGTATCTCTGTTTTATTTGTAAATATTTTTTTAATGTAAACATTGATGTTTCAGTAATGCACGGACAATTTCCAGGACTCAAAAAGAGACTGTTTTTGTAAGAGATGTCTGTAATGGTAAAGCACAAACTCGTGCTCTGCATCTACCAGTGTTTCTCATCCCTGGCAGCTTTAAGATGGGTGAACTTCAACTCCTAGAATTCCCCAGGCTGGCTGTCAATGTGTCATCCAGGACTGCTGGTGGATTAGTAACAATCGTCCACAACTCCTCCCTCCGCAAGTACATCTCCATCTTCACACTCCAGCCGAGACACCAGGAAACCTCCTTCCATTACACCGATGGAAGCCATTCTGCTTGCTAACCACAATTTAAACCACTTACTCTGGTGCAAGCTCACACTGGGATTCTCCTCTCTCTAGGGTCACTAGTCACTCTGGTCTTCTCTCTGGACTGAGCCCATAACCTGTCAGAGTTTTGCAGCATGACTAGTATTATGAGATAAACCCAGGAGCAAAACACAGCACACAGCACACAGCGCCTTTGGATAATTAATAGTGGTTTATATATAACTAAATATATACATACATATGCGTGGTAGATACCTTATCATACAGCTACGGACACAGGGAGATCAATGAGATAGGCCCTCTAATGGCCACCTCTATATAGACACCTCTTAAAATGATAAGTCTTGTGTGAACCCCATCAGAGTCTTAAACCGACGATGTCAAATGCTGAATCATTCCTATTGCATCAGCTTACATTGCATCCGTTTTACATCTAGTCAGCTCTTAAATCACAATACCATAACGAAGTCCACAGATCTTAAAGCTGCCAAAGTTGAGAAAAACTACTTTACACCAACAGAGTGCGTTTAGTATTAAAAGCACACTGCATTCCAGTAGTGCATATATTGCAACAAATCAAATAAACAATAGTGTACAATAGTCAAAAGACACTACCATAATCAGTTAAATATAATTTCAGAATCCCTATTTCATAAAAATGTATGGTCATTTAAGGGTGACATTTTATATCCTCTTATTAGCCAAATAACCAGTTTATTCAGTTTTATTTTTTATTTTTCCCAAAGATAAAATATAAACTACGGAATAAAAAAAATTACAAGACAAAAATATGAAAAGAAAAAAGAACAAATAAAAAATATTCAGAATTATATTTTGTACAATTGCTAATAGTCTATCAATACGATTAAGTTTCTTTGGATATAGTCACATTTTTACTGTTTATAAATCCTGCTCTAATGAATCTTACTAATTATTTACCTCTAGTTATATCTACTTTTATTTTTTTATTTTTTTATTTTTAGTTTTTTAAGAGAATTCTGGTCATTGACCATAATAAAGAACTAACTGATCTCAGAACAGTGTTTCACTGGATATGAAAAATGTTCACACTGCCTACTAATGTAAACACAGGAATACAAACGTGACATATATTACAGGATGTCAAAAATACAAAATATGCAGACAGATCTTTAAATATAGCTTATCTAAAAAGCTATATTGATTATTTTTAATAGAAGCAATTAATATGGCAACCAAGTTACTTGAAGAAACATCATCAAATAATATGCAGATTGTGATTTTTCTAAATATGGTCCTTCTAAGGGAACATTTACCCATGGATTGACTGCCTGGTAGATGACATATTTTTTTCTGTAGCTATTATTAAAAGTTATGCAAGTAACACATACTAAAGTAAGCAGTGATTTAAGATATGAAACTAAAATAAAGTGCAGATAGGAAGTGTCAGCCTAAATTTAATTCTGACTTACTAACTTTAGATTATTATTGTTCATTGGCCACGTTTTGTGGATGGAAAACTGTATCTGATTTGGCAGCATTTAAAGCAACAAAACATCTATTTAGAAGTGTCCTACTATTTTGTTCATGCGAATTCCCTCTTTTTAAATTAAGAATATAAAGGCAATATAGCTAAGGCAGAATTACTCTACTCCTGAAAATAATAGAAAATGATATATTAATGATACAATAGGACATTTAAGCTTTTAAGAATCTTCCAGGATATTTTTCTTCAACCTTCTTTAGCTAAGATACCCTGAACTTTAACAGAATCTGCAAGTTATAGAATGTTTGACAAGCTTAGTGGTTCCAGTGTTTGCATGTTCTCATTTTTACTTAAAATCTCTGATATCCAAAAAGATAAAATTAAAGGATAAATTAATTCCTCTGCTCACAGCAACAGCAGTACTAGCACTTATTTCAAATCCGTGAAAGATCTCTAGTATATCCATATGACCTGCTTTGGACCCATTGTTGCATCCTTTAAACTCCTTTCCATCTAGAAAGTAGGGAAATTGCATAAGAGTGTTTTCAAGTTTCAAATAATTTTATATATGAAAATCAGTTATGAAAGCTTCCCAACTATTAATGTTATCCACTTGACCTCCAGAAGTTGTGAATGCTCCAACACTGGAAGTTTTTAAGAAGATATTGGATAACCATTTGTCTGAAGTGATGTAGGGTATCCTGCCTAGGCAGGGAGTTGGACTAGAAGACCTCCAAGGTCCCTTCCAACTCTGTTATTCTGTTCTGTTCTGTTACCTCCTTCTCCTTCTATGGCTTTGACTACTATAGGAATGCTTTATACATCTCATAACACCTGATTCCATACCTCTCTTTCCTTATGGGCATACATTGTTTTTTGTTTTACACTATAGTTTCTATTGGGAGCAGGTCACAGGATCAGAACTGTGCGAACAAAACGAACATGAACCTGTTTTTCTTTTTAGTGTGTTCTTTCTTTTTTAATTGTAAGCCACCCAGAATCACCAGACCTCCAAATTGCAAAAAACAAAAGAAATAAACATGGAATCATTCATCTCAACAGCAAAAAAAGGAGAAAAGTGTTCTGTCTGCTCTTGAATAAGTAACATAGTCAAAAGTAATGTTACTGAATTGGGCTGTAATCCATATAATTTACTTGAAGGTACACAGAAGAAATTGTTTAAATTTTCCCTTCTTCAAAAATATTTCTCTTAAAAAAAATTCCCAGTCTAGCTTACAGTCTGGTATTTTCTGGCCATTCTTTCATCCAAGTACTAAAAAGCCAATCCTCCTTATTTCTAAATTCAGACAAGGTCAACACCCTCTTGAGGTGGTGACCCAAAATAACTTCAAATGGGCTTGATGTGTGTGTGTGTGTGTGTAAAACAACAGCACCAGGAACAGAGGGGGGTCTGGAAAGAAGTACCTCTTTGAAAATTCAGCTACTCTGATCAAAAAATCTTACACAACTTTTCAAGGGAAATCTCTAACCAATGCATGATTAATCAACTTTTATATGTGATTAAATAGGAAAATCTACTAAAGGCTGAACTACATGGATTAATTTAAAAAGGGAAACCATTCTTCTAAATACTTCACATAAAGTATCTCTATTTGCTATTTGGTTGAAACTTTCTATCTGTGGATAAAAGAAGGAATGTATCAAAATATTTAGATGTTTAATGAAGAAAAATAATAAAAAAAATTATATAAAAAAAAGAAAAAAGGAATGGCATTCTGTTTTTTATACAAAACTAGAGTCACAAAAAAGGTGTGCATTCAAAACGCCACTTACTGTTTCTTTGCATCTTCAAATTTATGTAGCTTTTTCCGCAGACCTCCAGATTTAAAGGCCTGGCAGTGAGCTGCTGGTGCTCCTATAGTTACAATGTCATAATTCTCATCTAAATATTACAAATGACAGGGAAAAAGACACCATGAGAATTCCTGTCAGCTTGTCTTAGAATGCAAATATGCAAAGAAACCAACAACAGCCATATTTTAAAGAACCAACAACACTCTCTATAAAGCTTACAAACTCTTTAAAAATTCTGAGAATTGCATTAAGGTATCTTTAAATCTAATACAAAGTGACATTTCTGCATCAGTTATTTCTAGTACAAGAAATTCCTTGTAATAATTATGTCAGGATCCAATAAATATATGAACTGTAAGACTTTCCATTCTACTAAACGGCATGCCATTTCTTGCATTTTTGTTATAGGCCACAGGATATCACTGGAAATACACAACCATAGGATGTGAGAACTGATTAGTGAGTAGATTCCTAGCCATGTGGACAGTCTCCATGTGTATAACAATACCTGCCAAGAATGTAACTATTAGAACATTCTTCATTTGGCCTTAGAATTACGTAAGAGAAATTTATATTATTTCATGAAGAAAGTCAGCAGCTAAGGATAGACATACTAAATCAACTTGTACTTCTCTGTAAGGTGCTCAATGGGGAAGATTGCTACACATGAACATTTCTTTGCAAAGATGGTCATTTTTCTCCATTGGAAAGTATGCAAAATTTTGAACAGGCCTACCCTAGCAAAAATTTCAATTTTCTTATATTGTAAAAAGATGGGTTAAAATACTGCAGTTTAAACCAGGGATTCTTATCACTTGAATAAGAAGACAATTTAAATTTATCTGGGATATTCCATTTCCCTCCAATGAAAAGCAGAATAATATAATTTGTAAATGGCAAAGGCCACAGAAAGCCAGAGTTCGTATCACTGCTTAGGAGAATGCTAAGTAGTATCAATATCTCTCAATTAAAATGGAGCCTGCCCATTCCATTCGTAACCCAAGGATTCGTGGAAGTGAATCTTGAACCTTGAATGGGATCACTCCCTCCTTTCGCCCACGCATTCACTAATCAAATGAGAGGCTCGTTAAGCGCACATGAGGTATTTCAGGGTGGGGAAGGCCATGGAGGGCCTACTGATGGAACAGGCCACCTGCCTAAAGGCCTCCCTGACCCAATAAAATACCTCATGCTCCCTACAATTGCTTCCCTCCCCCATCCTGCCGCACCAGGTCACTTACCTAGTGAAGATCTAGTGAGCTGTCTCCTCTCTAACCTCTAAGCTGCGGGACACTTTGAGGGAGCGAAATCGCACTGCCTCAAGGGATCCCATCAGCTTGCAAACATTTTGCATGGAGACTGGAAGTTTCTGGGTGCCGTGATCTCATGGCCTGAAGTCCCGTGAGATCACGGTCCCCAGAAGCTTCTAGTTCGTAAGGATGAATAAATGCTGTGGTGCTGCAACATATATAATTTCAGGACTAGGTCATAAAATACCTGGGGGGGTGTTATCGCATAACTTCAAACAGTCACTAAGTGAAGTATTGTAACTCGAATATTACTTGTACAGAAGTCCATTCCTTGGTGCTTAAAAGTTTTTGCAACCTTCTTCATCAGTTTTCAGGACAAGCCACTTGTTCTAACCAGCAAATATCCAATATGCTTCCAACCTCTTTATTCAGGAAACAAAATATAGAACCTTTTCCAACTCTCCCATTTTCTTTACCCTAAGCTGGGTAAAGAAAGAGAATCAAGAACAAAGGGCACCTAACTCACATGAGCAAAAGAAGCTCAAGACCAGAAAAAATATGTTTTCTTTAAAAGAAACGAAACAAGTGGGCTCTGCCACAGCACAAAGCATTCCTACTCAGGGAGCCAGTCAAGAATATTCCATTTTCTGACCCTTCAATTTCAGAAATATACCAGACAAGTTTAATTTTCATTAGGCTCCAAAGACTTTTCTTCTTCTGAAAACGTATATGTAGCATGTTGTTAAAGAAAAATATTCATATGTGGAGAACTGAGCTTGCTAATAATATACATATAATATGTATTAAGAAGCATAAGAATACCTGATCCCGCATCATCCTGGACTCTCATTCGCTGTATATGTAAATTTGTGGGCATGAATTCAAGCTTTTTATCACTTTTCAGACTACTTGCTTTGAATGATGGTCCTGGAGAATGATTTGAAAAAGATCAATTTTTGTATATTCATTTCACAGAAATATAATAATTAATGAACAGAAAAGAACAATGATCATAAAAAACAATAACAAAATGATAAATAGATCAGCAATTGCATTCCCTGTATTTAATCACAAGTCAGAATGAAGAGTCATGCTTCCAATTCCGATCCCCATGGGAAACTGTTGGGGTGTCACTTCTTTTGTTTAAAAGAAGGTAGAGTTGTTTCTGGATGTTGTAGCTAATAACCACCATTACAGTCACTCACATTACATAATTATGTTTCCAATAGAAAGGAAGGTTGAATTATGGAGTCTTTGATGGTTTCTGAACTTGGTTGTTTCATTACCCAAACTAGATAACATCATCAGTGCTAGTGATTATGCTTGTATTCACCAAATTGTTCATTGCAATCTTAGTTCATTCTCTGATGTTTTCCAAGCTTGAAATGTAACAGGAATATGGCTTATGCTTCTTTTTCGATTAAACAACTAACCAAGCGTTTCCAATATACTTTTTTGATGGAAAAATAAATGTAGCTGATATATTGCTTTCAAGAAAGTAAATAGAGAAAATATGCCATTAAGACACTGTTTTAGTGCTGTCTGTAGAGTATTTTGGACTACAGACATGCACAATATTTTTGTAAAACTCATTGTAAAAGCATGAAGATAATTTTAGAATACTGTAAGACTTTAAAAAAAATTGTACAGGACATAATAGCAATGCTACATCTTAAAGGCTTAAATATTTAGAGGATAAATGGAAAGATCTGCCAAATTTCATAATTTCAACTTAGTCCTTTAAAAGCAATGTGAAAATTTTTGAACGCTGACTAATAAAGGACACACACACACAAAAAAAAATAATAATGCTCTTTTGCTGTGAATTCTTCTAATTCCATAACTGGACATACCATTTTATTGCCATTTATTTGGAAATGTTAACATTATAAAATGTTGGTTCTGGGATTTTGCTTATAGGATTAAAGCATTTCTTTGCCATAATACTCATCCATCCTTGATGTGCTGCTTTAAGCTTCATTCTGCAAAGCCTTTCCATCTCTTGGTTTTCCTTTGTTATTACTGCTTTCCCTTTATTTTAGGATAAATGTTTTAATCAACCTGGCATAAGCTAGCATTCTGGAGATGAGCCTTCTCTGCCGTAGCCCCTGCCCCTGCCCCTATATTCTCCCTTCAGATATCAGGATGACCCTGACCCTCTTGGCTTTTTGTAAGGTCATGAAGACTTGGTTGTAAGTCCGGGGTCTAGGGCCCCTGAGTATGGAAAGGTTCCGGCTGTATTCACATCCATAGTAATAGTTTTGACTTGGTGCCATATATATTTATTTTGTATTATTTTACTTATTTTAAATTGTTTTAAGTCATATGATGCATGTTGCCCAGAGTTGTACCTACCATCGTTGAGGTAGGTAGCTATCAAACTCAAATAAATAAATAAAGTTTGATGAGATCTTCAGAATCACCAGTTTAATGACAAATCAGACCTGACATCCATCTCTTTGTATGATTAATGGCTAAATGTCAAGGACAATGTAGAAGCAGGTCCGTATATATTGGGATAATAATGGAGGTTTGGGAATATTCACCCCTATTCCAGTATTCAGAAGATTTTAAATTAGGCCTTGTTTAAATGAGAATTTACCAATGGAAACACTTTTGTCAAAGTCCTTGAATTAAAGCTGAAAGTCTTCACTTCATTGATGTCTTGAATGTTTCATTTGAAATTCAATGTGATGATGTACAGAGGCTGAATGCCAAAAAACATTGTCCCAATATATGCAAACCTGACTTTTTAAAATTTCTACTTTTATTGCAACGGCAAAAGAGTCACATCAATGGCAAGTACAGATCACTCGTCACAGTTACAGTATTTCGTCCAACCATTTCTTCTTCAACTGTGGTCCAATACTGGAAGTGGCCTTAATGGGCAAAGTGTGTTTAAAAACTGCCAGTAGAGTGAAATGTAGTAGACTTCATTATAATGTTCAGCATCCCTTACTCTTTTCTTTTTTAAGTAAAATTGAAGAAGTCCAATATTGTAAAGATATTCATGTAGCTGTTCCTGCTCTATCTAGTTTAGCAGAAAGGGGTTGTTGTTTAAAGACTAGAATTCCATGCAAAAACCCAAATTAAAAAATGCAATTTAAAAAAGACAAATTGTTCATTTATTTTTTTAAAAAGGCACAATTTTTGTAAGCTACAAATCCCAGTATGATTCATAGCACTCTTTCTGTTCTTCTTCTACCTTAGTATATATACAGACTCATTTCTGATCTATTTTGGACACAAAGATATCTGCTGTTCTTTGGCTTTTAATGGCATTTCAAAATGTTTTAGTGATTTTTTTTTGTAACAACTAGATCCATTACTATTTTACTTTGTGGTTCTATTGCCTTTCATTTGTACTGAATGCATAAGCTGTCATTATATTTATAGAATTCTTCTTTTATATCCACTTCCAATCTTCCTGGACAAAGAAAGCTAGCATGGATGGTATGGATAGTATACAAGATTCCACATCCCTTCCTATATCCATCCTGATGAAACCAAATGACATAAGTGAACAGAACAATTACTATGAATCAGAGGTGGGTTCGGACTGGTTCTATAGAACTGGTAGTTGGAATTCCCCCTGCTCGCTGAACCGGGAGCGATCACCGGTTGGCCACGCCCCCAAACTGGCTCCCTCGGCGGCGCTGGAGACACCACCATCTTGTTTTTGGTTTCTGCGCATGCGCAGAAGTTGTTTTTTGCTTCTGTGCATGCACAGAAGCTTGGTTTTCGGCACTGCGCATGTGCACATGGCATGCAATGCGTGCACGCCCACGTGGCGCAGGAGGAAGCGAACCGGCGGCGAGGTAAGTTAGAACCCATCCCTGCTATGAATCTATGCAATTGTGTCTATATGAAGAGTACAGTTAGACAGCAATCTTCTTCTAATGAAAAGGCAACAAAATCTACAGCTGGTGATTTCGAAACCATCGTAAAAATTATATCTGAAGCATCTACCTTTATACTGATGAAGATTTGTCATGTTGTCCTGATAGGTCAGAATAATTGTTTGGTACTGAGTGACTATTTGCCGACGAAGACTTTCCCAGCAAGGTGACAGTTCTCCCAGTTCCTCAAGTTCACAAATCCTACCAAAACATCCACAAAGACAATGAAATACTATTAGATCAGTTATATACTAAATGAAAAACAATATATCCTCCTCACCTTTTAAAACTATCTACTCAAGCCTATCCATGGACTACTTAAATATTTTATTTTAATTAGAATACATTTTGAGCTTTTTGAGGCATATGTTAAGCCTTGTTATTCTCATATATTTTTTCATAAATTACTTTGTCCTTACATGGAGAAAGGTCAAATATTAACCACATTCATATCCTAACTGTTTAATTATTCCATTTTCCAGTATTAAGTGGGACTGATGGATATCAAGTGAAATTTTTGCTTCTGACAAGATCTCATGCCATTAACAGCTTTAGAACAGAATTTAATCAAGCAAAATTTTCTAAATGTGGAAATACAATGATGGGAGAAGATGCTTCTGCCTTATTATCATTTCTTGTGTAAGGAAGGGGGATTCCCTCTAATATTTGAAAACTGGTTATCTCCATTTGTAAACACTGAATAGCACACATGCAGTAAAAGCTTCAGAGGAACTAGTAATGTCTCTACCTTCATTAAGGAGATGTAATGCATAGCTTTTGGTTTCTAAATATGTGAAGTAGAATTAGGCCTAACAGCATTTATAGGCTTTTCAAATTATGTTCTCACATTTCCACGCATGTGCTCACAAACTAAATAAGAAACAATGCAATGTTTTTTATAAATGTGCTTAACTTACAAAGTAGGTAATTTTGTAGGTTTTTTTGTAATGTTGTTTTTCCTGCTAGGGTGTGAATTCCAATGCAAACACAAATAATAAGGGATTGATAATAACATAAATAGTAGGCATGACAACTATTTAATTAAAAAAAGAAGGCTACACAAAAAATACAATAGATGGTTTCTGCTTGTACTTTTGTTTATTTATTTATCATATTTATAAGGCTATCATCTCACGTATCTCTTCTGCACCATATTGCAAAATTCTGAAAAGTCAGGATTTCCATACACAAGTGTGTTCCAGGTCAAATACAGGTTTGAAAAGCTCAGATTGAACAGCTTCATATAAAAATGAAAATCAAATGGATTTTCCCCATCCTATCTATTCCACTAGTGTAATACATTCACTGTTAAGGTCTTTATAATTCTTACATCCTAATTACTGTTTAGTACTGTTATTCTGTTTGCTTATTTTAAAACACTTCTGTCAAATATATCACCAAAATACTAACTGACAGCTCATGTATAAATTGCTAGCTATAAGTATACAGGGTCAAATGGAGAATTGTAGTGCTGACATCATACCACAATTTATAGCTCTGCACTGACATAATGAACTAATGCAGTCCATTACACCACCAGAAAAGCACAAGATAATGATGGACCTATTTCTCAAACTCTTGACCAACTTCTTCAAAAACCCCTTTTTAAAAATCTCCCAGCCCACCTTCCTATTTCTGTTCTTTTACCAGGAGAAATTGGAGGAAAGATTAGCAAACAGCTTTGCCTTGTCCAGTCTCATCCCCCCGAAACTTCTCGCTCAGAATTAATGCATATACCCCATTTCCACTTCTACCTAAGCAATGTTTTTCCACCGGGCAGCAACAATTAGGAAGAAGACCCACAGCCATGATTACCATGCCTAGAAGACACTGTAGTGGCTATGTGGGTCAAATAAACACTTGAAATGGTTTGTAAATCCAATAAATTGCTATATGATTGCAATTTCTAAAACTCAGGAGTTCAGTGAAAATTTCCCTATTGAATTGTCTGCTACTAATTCCAAATCCAAAGCACTGTGGATTGAAAATACAAGTTCTATGTACAGTACTGAAAAATATTACTGTTTACTGATGTGATTTCATCAAGTTCAACCATTTTCTTCTTATCAAACTAATCTCTCCCGTTTACTTTAATTTTTTTTCTTTCAAAATATATCAATTTGTAAATATAAGATATACAAAATATGGAAGATTTTATAACATACTAGTAGCTGGATACCTGTGCTTCGCTACGACACTGAACTCCTTAGCATGGAGTAGAATGTCTAAACTCCCAGCCTGCAGGCCGGACGAGTCACGCGCTGGCTACGTCCACTGGCAGTTGGAACAGAGTTCTTTTCAGGCGGGGAGGGGGAGTAGAAGGTCTAACCCAGGGGTGAAATTCAAAATTTTCCCCTACTGGTTCTGTGGGCGTGGCTTGGTGGGCGTGGCAGGGGAAGGATACTGCAAAATCTCCATTCCCACCCCACTCCAGGGGAAGGATACTGCAAAATTCCCATTCCCTCCCCACTCCTGGGGGAAGGATATTGCAAAATTTCCATTCCCACCCCACTCTGGGGCCAGCCAGAGGTGGTATTTTCCGGTTCTCCGAACTACTCAAAATTTCTGCTACCGGTTCTCCAGAACCTGTCAGAACCTGCTGAATTTCACCCCTGGTCTAACCCCTTAGCATCAGAGCGTGTTAATAATAATATAAGAAATAACTAATGATCTGATGGTCATTTCGAAAAATCCTTTCTTAGCGAGCACCTAGAAGCCAAGAGGAATATATGTGCCAAGTTTCAAGTTTGTAGGCTTTACGATTCTGGAGATTTCGTGATGATGCGTGAGTGATATTTGGCTTTTATATATACAGATTTTTACTACATCATTCTTATTTCCAGAAAAAGCTGTATTGGGTCACAGCAGTTCCTGGAATTTATATCCATAGTTTTAGCATTTTGAAAATTATATCAGTACTTCAACTCACTATAGAATAAAACTAAATAGTGCTGATATTACTCATATAACATAAATAGGTATGCTTTACCAATAGTAGTGGATTAGACATCCAATTCATTCATGGATCTTATTGGGTGAGCAGAGCTTAGACTTCTCTCAGCTCAATCTAATTGAGTCAGTCAATCATTGCTTCCTAGCTCAGTCTAACCAAAGTCCATGCTGGTTGAGAATTTGGGGAACTGAAGTCACACATGTCTGGGTAGACATTAGATTGGAAAATGCTAAATTAGACAAAATGGCAAGGATGGAAAAAGTTAAATAAATATACCAAGAAGCATTATTTGTCCAATTTACAGCAGCGATGATCTACTAAAATTAAGCATTTGATGGTTAATCACAAATAATAGAAAAATAATAATGGTATATATAGCATATGAAAACCCGGTTTCCTGTAATACCCACACAGATCCCTCTATGTACAGTATGTTCTACATTGACCTATCTATGTATATCTGCTAATTTTATCCTGAAACTGCTCTATTGGGAAGTTCTAATCTTGGCAAGGCCTAATTTAAAAACTTTTGATTGAATGCAAATTACTGGAAAGGAACTGGATATTCCCAGACCTCCATTAGAAGGTGAGAACCTTCTAATCACTCCATGAATTACACTGCAACAATGAATCACAGAAGCAGATGACATTTACAGACATCATAGTTTAAAATACAAAAAGGTAATTTTTCAACTAAGGCACATAATGCCAGGATTCTGAGACAAAAAGAAAGACCACAGAAAACTGAGTAATTTCTCATTAAAATTTTATCTCAAAGCCTGAAGCTGCTTTTCATACAGCTCCAGTAATATAACAGCAATTATATCATGTATTGAAGAGCCGAGGTGGCGCAGCGGTTAGTGGGGTACTGCAGGCCACTTTAGCTGACTATGATCCGCAGGTCAGCGGTTCAAATCTCACCGGCTCAAGGTTGACTCAGCCTTCCATCCTTTCGAGGTAGGTAAAATGAGGACCCAGATTGTTGGGGGCAATGTAAATATACATTGCTTACTGGTGTAAACCGCTTAGAGAGTGCTTGCACTGTGAGGCGGTATATAAATGTCACTAATAAATAAATAAATAAATAAATATATCCTGTACACTCATTCTTACAACACCATTATGTGTCAGATTCCCCTTATATCCAATGAAAGTAGCAGGAATGACAATTAATCAACAAATCACTCAATCCATCTTTCCCCAATCTAGTGTCCTTCAGATACTTTGGACATGTGATGTCATCCAATCCCAACTTCAAAATCATTTGTCTAGTGGCAATTGTAGGCCCCAGATTGGACAAAGCACTGGCATGAGAATGTCAAAGATGCCTTCCATGGTAAGAGTCAGATGGGATCCTTTTGTATCCGTTTATTTACAATACTGAAAAATAATCTAAGACAGATATTATCATTACCTTACTTCTACTGTTAGGCCAATTACACCTGGATTCAAAGTAAATTATGATGAAAAGTAAAATGAACTCCAGGTAAAATAGATACCCAATGACAGAAATCTCCGGACCAGCAAAATATATGTTTGCTAAAAGTGTTAAAAATTATATTACAGGTGTCAGCAGTTGATAAATTAAAGTTTCAATTAAGTATTCCCCCCCCATTCTTCAGAATTATCCTGAAAGAACAGAAGATGTGAAATCATCCATCCTATCCATGTTAGTGAAACTTCTGAATGCTTTTGATTAGTCACTGTATTACACAGCATGCTGAACTTCATAGGCTGTTAATCCAATCCAGCAGAGTTCTTCTCATATTTTTATAAACTAATATTTCAGTATACAAAACTGTCTGGATATCAGGGCATTCTTAGCAAGGAGTCCAGCTAGGAGCCACATCTTCCAGAAGACCCAGTGCAGCTGCTTTGAAAGCTGTTCCCAGCTATCTCAGCATACATGTGCATGCGCCGGGAACACCTCTGCTGGAACGGCATACAGAACAAAGCAGCTCTGTGAAAGTGGCTCATGAGAAACCCAGGGAAAGTCTCCAAAGTAGCAATACCAAGTAGTTGTTTCATCATTTCAAGGTGGATCAATGCATTCTGCAGAACTGCTCTTTGGAATCTCTACTACTGTATACATAACATGAAACAAATCCTGTGGGGTGTTATAGTACTTTGATGAGGCTGGTGTGTTTCGGACACTTCTTCTGCTTTAACCAGTATCTGATTTGCTTTTTTTTAAATTTTAAATTATTATTTTATAATGCCTTGGTAAGGCCACACTTGGAATACTGCATTCAGTTTTGGTCGCCACGATGTAAAAAGGATGTCGAGACTCTAGAAAGAGTGCAGAGAAGAGCAACAAAGATGATTAGGGGACTGGAGGCTAAAACATATGAAGAACGGTTGCAGGAACTGGGTATGTCAAGTTTAATGAAAAGAAGGACCAGGGGAGAATGATAGCAGTGTTCCAATATCTCAGGGGTTGCCACAAAGAAGAGGGAGTCAAACTATTCTCCAAAGCACCTGAGGGTAGAACAAGAAGCAATGGGTGGAAACTAAACAAGGAGAGAAGTAACTTAGAACTAAGGAGAAATTTCCTGACAGTTAGAACAATTAATCTGTGGAACAGCTTGACTCCAGAAGTTGTGAATGCTCCAACACTGGAAGTTTTTAAGAAGATGTTGGATAACCATTTGTCTGAAGTGGTGTAGAGTTTCCTGCCAAGTCTAGGTTGGACTAGAAGACCTCCAAGGTCCCTTCCAACTCTGTTGCTGTTGTTGTTGTTGTTGTTGTTGTTGTTGTTGTTATTATTATTATTATTATTTATTATTATTATTATATTTATTTATTTATTTATTTATTTATTTATTTATTTATTTATTTACATTAACAAATATTATTTTCACAAAGTGAAAATCAGCCAATAAATACTTGCTTTGTTTCAGAATTAGATCGTATAAATTTAATAAAACAATGATAAGTAAACTTATAAATTAAAAAAAAATTTAGATCAAGTGTTTTGAGGTAATGGGAGTAATTTCAAAGCAGTCAAAGCAGATTCCAGAGGAAACTGAAGGCAAACAAAAATTATATGTTTTTCTCATGAAGCCATTACACAAAAACAATTGCTAATAGTCATTTTATATACTGATTTTTTTTCCTATGAATAGTTTTCTTAAATCAGAAACTCAAGCAGGAAAAACTCAGTAAGTAAAATGGAGGACAAATTGTCCTCTACAAGTGCCAGTGTGTGCCTATGCTAACTGAATCAACACATATTTGCCTAAACAGCAGCAGCAGCAGCTACAAAGTCTGGAAGAGTGCAGTACACATCCTATTCTTTTTTTTTTTCATTTATTTCACAACATTTTACAGCATGCCTATTCCTAGGGGACATTGGTTGGGAGGCAAATAACAAATCAAAATATTTGCAAATAACAGCATTAATTATGATTAGAAGTTTTGACTTGGTGAGATTTAATCCAGTCTTGTTTTTCCCATCCACACCCTCACCAACTCCAGGTACCAGTTTTACAGCATCTTTGGCTCAGCTTGATGAGATAATATAAAACTGGGTATCATCTCCACATTGATGACCTGGATCATAACTCTGAACTGTGAAACATAACGATTTCCCCAGTCAGTCTCATGTATATATTAATTAACATGGAAAAATAAGAACACTAAAACACTCAACACTCGAGTTTACAAAGACTCAAAAAGTGATCCCCATGACTATGGATTGTTAGTCACCATTGAGGTAGGAATGGAACAATCACAGAATGGTGCTCTCAGTTTACAACCCTGAAAACAATCCAAAGGATACCAAGGTCGATGGTATCAATGGTATTAAACACCATTAAAAGGTCCAATACTACTCCCAACAAAGTTCCATCAAATGTAAATCAACCAGAGCGATCAATGCCTTTTCTACCCTGTAACACTATAGAACAAACAAGCAAGTGTGCTGCATTATTTTCCAGCCTACCAATTATTTACAGACATGATTAAATATTTATAGACATGATCAGGAAAAGAAATAAAAGAAAGGTGTCAGCTAATCACTGTAAGCATTGTGCAAAGCTGAACTGTTTGCCTTAATATTGTATTTCCTCGTTAGCATCAACAATTAAAACTTTATTGCAGTGACTTTTACCTTGCAGCATCTTCCTCTAGCAGCAATTTCACAAATTGTCTGGGAATGTGTAAAGAGAGCACACTCTCTCCCATTTGCTCCAAAATCCTCAGATGGTTGCCATCAGTGGTAGGAAAACGATACATCCGACAAATGGCACCTCCAAACACTAAAATATTAAAACACTTAAATAAGTACTTCATTGCAATTAGGCCATGCAAGCTCCATTCCCCTAACACATGAATTTAACAAACCGTTTAGAGAGGCTAGAAACCCAATTAACCTTGAAATGCTAAAACCTACTTAGCACATCCAAGCATATTAAAAGCACAGCTTATAAGGTACACTGCCCTCAACAAAAAGCAGAAACGGAAAGTTGAGTTTTGATACAATATGCACATGAGTTGACATTGAAAAGATTGTTAAGTATTGTATGACCATACAAATGAATATTTAGACTGCGATATTCAGCTCTTCCTAGTTTCTCAGCGAAATGCATTTAGTGATGAGACAAAAGATAGGCTTATGGACTGTTCTTGTTTGAAGAACAGTTCTTTTCACTCTGCCATCCATGCACTTGCCTTTGATACCACAGGCCCTGTATGTTTCAACTTAAAAGGAAGACACAACAGAAAGTAAAGGTTGGACAACTAAAATCAAAACCTATGCTGGAAACAGTTGTTACTATATAAAGAAAACACAGACTAATGTGCATTCACAATGTGTGAATGCCTTTTTAATTACATAATATTTAAGACAGAAACATCAGTGATGCTAAGCTTTAAATAGTCCTACAAGCATATTAGAGGCTTCTGATCAGTTTCTTTCAGCTTGCAATTTCTTTTGCATCCTCATGGTCTCCTAAAGATCATGGCTTAGATTCAAAACAGCACAAAGCTTGCAGCCAACTCCCCCCTCCCTCTGAAAAAAACCCACAGATCTCTTATGCATAGACAGATGTACTGTAGATCAATGCCGTATTTTCATCTGGATTGCAATCTAGGCCAACTACTTCTGGTGAAGTGAACTCTGCCATCCTCCCTTGCCCTTAATCTAAGAGATTTCAGTGAAATCCTGGAAAAATATTATTACTTAGAATAAAAGTCTGCATGTGAACAATAATTTAATCATATCTGCACGTAGATAAACTGAATGACCATAATGCAGATGTAGACATGTCCAAATGCTTTTATATAGTTAAATCTGTGATGTAGCACACTTTTAAAGATGTGAAAACCATAAAATAATGCAACTTGATACTCATCCATTCAAGAAGCTATTTACCAGATTTTAATAGTGCATCTTTTCGTAATGAAGCATATTTGGATCGGATTCCTAAGGACTCTGTCAAACTTTCATCAACTGGTAGCACAGTCTGGAGAAAAAGCAGAAAATATATTAATTACAAATACAGAGTAATCAAGCATCATCATTTGTAAGATTTATATTTAAGCCAGGTTCTCAAACTGAAGGTGCAACCTAGAAAATCAGAAACTTGACAAACAACAGATTCCTATAAAGCAGAGTTGCAAAATGCTTCAGCCAAGATTCCTCAATTCCTAAGATATATTGTATTTGCCTGAGAGGAAAACAACAGTTCTTTTTTTAAAAAATCATCAATAATTTACCTTTAGCATGAAAAAGTTGTCTTAGATTTATTGAGAACACAATAAAGAAAGCAAGTAAGCTATTTTCTCATTTTCACTTTTGGAGTTGAGATGGTAGCTTACACAAGTCTCTTCCTTTTAGATACATAACAGAATATTTTTATCCAACAAAGGCTGAACTGCTTTAGGGGGGGAAATTGACTCTGAGGAATGAGGTGGGAAGAATAAGAAGAGTTATATATATGGCAGAAAGACAACCAACTCACCCTTCCATTAATAGTATCAGGAGATCTAGTCACAGGAGGCCTTTCGTCTGTGTTTTCTTCCATCTGCCATCCTATGGCTGTAATGTTCCCGACACGGTCGTTTTCAGCAGATCTACAATGTACAAATTACTTGGGATAAATAAATCAGGGTCCATGAGACACAAAGGTGCCCCTTTCATTAAGAGAGATACAATTGTGCAAAATGGCAAAATTGGACTCACTCTGGCCTCCAAATTTTGCTGTTTATAAAAATGCCATTTCTTGAATGGGATTTTATCCTCAGATTAAAAAAGTCTAATCCCAAATTTCAGACTCATAATTTTGTCAGTGGTAAAGCATATTAAAAAATGTTGAGTGTGCACCCTTTTTGTGAATCCCACCTCTGGTTAGTGCTGCTACAGAGAGGCAATTGTCTTAAAGAGGAACCCTTTGGTTTTGATCTGGATTTTAAAAATGAATTAAACTGAACTAGCATGTAATTAAAAAGCCTGGCTTTCTTCAATTAGCATACAGATTATTTTCATATGAAACAAGACTAAATACTAACCTTAGTGTTAAGTGCAGCCTATGACTTTTCTCCTTAAGTAGATCCTGTACAGTGAATATCACAGAACCCAATAAATACATCTGAAGGGGAAAAAAAACATTTCAGTAATAAATTATTACCATTTTTAATTCCAGATTTGAAAAGCCATTTCTCTGGCTTTAATATTTCATGTAAAACTAAGTCAATAATTTAATGGAGGAATCCCTTTCTCTCTCAGTTCTCCCTCAATTCAGAAATCATGCCAAATCATAGAACCCGGTAATCATAATTCAGAATATAAATGATGAGTTGATTTAACATAGCTAATAGGTATGTAATGTTGTATGTAATAAGTATCTATACCAAATAATACCTAATAGGCTTTCATTTTCCATTTTTTAAAATAAATGCATGACTCCGTAATCCAGTTACCTCTTGTTTATGTGTTGCTAACCAATGCAAATTATATCAACTCACATTTAAAATGGCTTGTTTTTGACTGCCTCTGTATTAAGATTACTGTATTTTTCGAAGTATAAGACGCACTGAAGTATAAGATGCACCTTAGTTTTGGGGGAGGAAAACAAGGAAAAAAGGTCTCTGCCTCCCAGCAATTTGCCAAACAGCAAATAGCACAGATGATATACACTGTTTGCTGTGTATTTCTGTGCATGTGTGCTTGACCCATAAAAATAGCAAAGAATTGGAGAAATGTACATTATGGCAGTATATTAATCCCAGAAAGTTTTCTTAAATGTAATCACACTAACTCCTCCCAATTATTTAAATAGATCTACTCCAAACATGACTAAGTCAGGGTTTAATTCAGCTGCCTTATTTTAATACTAATACTTAATATTAGAACAGGACGTTTCAGATTATACTTTTACAGATCTTTAAAATTGATGTGGCTTTCTGGAAGGCTTTCTGCTATTTAAAAGAGGATACAATAGCACTGGGCCTCTTCAGAGCAAGAATTTATTTTAAAAAGCTTCTTCATTTTGTTAAGTTGTCTAGAACAATAATAAAGCCTTAGAAATAAGAATGAGCATCCTCAACAATGCAGTCGGGGTGATTTTCACTTAATTCAAATATATGGTTCTTGATTAAATTTGTATGTATTTTTGAGCAAAGGAATGTAATATATTTAATATATAATATAATCTTCAAAAACAGACTCAGATTATTATATTTGTAATAACTATAATAATGTCAGCCTTTAAAGAATCTAAACAGGGCCTTCAGGATCAAAAGCATGCAAGCTTTGGTTCAGATGTGCAGCAATAAGACATTTTTAACTTACAGTTCCCTGAGATCTATCTTTTACATCGTATATAGAAAGTTTAATTTGTGTCATCTGATTAATAAGAGAGTCTTGAAAAAAGGCAATGCTGCTTAGAAAGATGGGATTATTTGTGCCCTGTAATGGAAAAAAATGAAAAATTAGTAGAGATAAATTGGTACCAGTTGAATTTAATCAGATTACTGATGCAGCAAACACAATGCAACCTACCTCAATAATTTCTGTTTGCGCATGCTTTGTCCAGAATGCCTGAGGTGGTGTAGTTACACTCACTGCTACAAAACAATTTGGCTTCCTATCTAGTGATGGAGTTAACAGTTCACTGCAGGCTGTGGAAAAATCAACAGTACTGTTTGTACACACTGAAGAAACTGAATTTCACAAATAGAATACAAGAAATAAAAATTGTCCACTTGTTAAATACAAAACAATGACTGAACCAATCATAATTGCTGTCATTTTGATATACATGTTATACCACACAACACTAGGCTACTGTCTGAAATAAAGAAAAGAGAAAAAAATAGAAGATACTGAGTATGGGAAAAAATAATGTGTAAAAAGTTTAATTCTAATTTAAATTATAATTAAATAAAAGTTTAATTATAATTTTCAAGGATTAGAAAAAGAGAATTGATGTCGGCTGTATATTCAGATGCCGTATTTCACACAAAGGTGTAGAATGGAAGATTGATCAAAAGAGGTAGTGTGCAGAAAGAGATTATTAGAATAACAAGCTGCCCAGTTTGTGTTAATTGTGATACATTTTTACATATATTTTACACTGCTCTTGCTAGATTATTTAATGTTTTAATTTAACAGGCTGTTTTCCTAGAAAGGTGATATATTTATAATACATTACCAAAATTAATCCAAAATGATAAATCACAAAGTGCTGAGGAAGGTAGCTCTAAGTGTCATAGGATCTTGTAAAACATGTTTTGCTATAACCAACCATTAAACCTGTACATAAACTAACCCCTATATAAGCAGCAAGGTATAAAGGTAGTATTTTAAAATGAATGAGGAAAAACATATTATGAAATTACTTACCTAAACTAAATTCTAAGATTGGCTCATCTGGATCTTGGATGTTTCCTGTAAAGCACAAATGTTAGCAAAATTGTGTGCTGCTTTTGGGAAACCCAAATTCTTATTAGCCCTCATGCTTTTTCAGAAAGACTCAAAAGACCCAATAGAATTAAAAGAAATAAAATAAATTGATCATGATTCATAAATTATGGAATTAGTTTCTGGAGTCACTTTCAAAATTATTTTATCTCTTGTTTTACTATCTTTGTCACTATACAGTAGCCTTTTAAATATCCATCAAACATCCCTATTACATTGTACTTGCCATATATTAGGAGCAGAAGACAAAAACCATAAATTCATCATAACTCTCTAATCTCTGCTCTTACTATTCTGAAAATTTTCAGGTTATGAATCTAGAAATATGTGCCATTTTCATAAAAATTGACAAAAAATAAATCACACAATGGTAGGAAGGAGACACAAACTACTTTTTCATGACTTTTCAATTTTTTATTATCACCATCCAATGGAAAAAAAGATGTGTTTATAAGAATTGCATTTAAAAATATTAAACCAAAATAAAAAGAAATTATTCATTTAACTCCTTTGGGGGAGGGTTGATGTTTTTATTTGCTCCACAATAACAAAATGGAGAAATAACATAGAACATAGAATAATAGAGCTGGAAGGGACCTGGGAGGTCTTCTAGACTAATTTCTATACCATTTCAGACAAATGGTTGTCCAATCCTGTTCTAAAAACTTCCAGTGTTGGAGCATTCACAGCTTCTGGAGGCAAGTCATTCCACTGATTGTTTTAACTGTCAAGAAATTTCTCCTTAGTTTTAGGTTGCTTCTCTCCTTGTTTAGTTTCCATCCACTGCTTTGTCCTGCCTTCAAGTGCTTTGGAGAATAGGTTGATTCGTAATGGCAACCCCTTAGATATTGGAACACTGCTATCATGTCACCCCTAGTTCTTATTTTCATTAAACTAGACATAGCTAATTCCAGCAACTGTTCTTATATGTTTTAGTCTCCAGTCCCCTAATAATCTTTGTTGCTCTTCTCTGTATTCTAGAGTCTCAACATCTTTTTTACATCGTGGCGACCAAAACTGGATGCAGTATTCAAAGTGTGGTCTTACCAAGGCATTACATGAAATGTAATCTTGATTCTATCCCTCTGTTAATATATCCTAGGATTGTGTTGGCTTTTTTGGCAGCTGCAGCATACTGCTGGCTCATAGTTAAGTGAGTGTTCACTAGGACTCCAAGATCCCTCTCACAATTACTACTATTGAGCCAGGTACCACCTATACCAGTGATGGTGAACTTCTTTTTGCTTGGGTGCCAACACATAATGCAATGATTGTGCAATGCGCACAATCCCCCCATGCACTGCCCCCCCCCCACGCAGGCCTCACTGAAGCCTCCGGACTGAAGTCTGGAAATGAACTTCCGGCAAGCCCGTTGGGTCCGTTTTTCACCATCCACAGGCTCTGGAGGCTTTCCTGAAGCCTGGGGAGAGTGAAAACGGCCTCCCCCCCGCCCTCCAGAAGGCCGAAAATCAGCTACCAGCGCACACATGCGCGCTGGAGCTGACATAGGGCAATGCCTCATGTCCCCCCAGATATGGCTCCGCATGCCACCTGTGGCATGCGTGTCATAGGTTCGCCATCATGGACCTACAGTATTTATAGTTTATTTACTATACCTGTTTATTGCCTAAATGTAGAACCTTACTTTTTTCAACATGGAATTTCATTTTGATGGTAGGGCCCAATGTCCAAGTCTATCAAGATCCTTCTGTATCTTAAGCCTATCTTCTGGAGTGTTAGCTATTCATGCTAGCTTGGTATCATCCACATATTTGATGAATTCCCATTCTATCCCTTCTATCCCCTCATCTAAATCATTGATGAATATATTGAAGAGTACTGGACCTAAGACAGAGCGTTAATAATTAATACTAGGAAAGCACAAGTAGGGAACAGATAATCACCTGTCAAGGATAAACCTGACATATCAGAGGCAACATCAACAGTACAGGCCCGCTGCACTACACGGGATTTTGAACTATGTCGGGGGCTGAGATCTTTCACTGACATGTTGTCATGAGGAAGCCACTTCTTTATACTGCTTGAAGCATCCAAAGAGGACAGAGATTTGGTCTTTTTTCAGCCCTTATGATGTTAGCATGCTAAAATAAAAATAAAGAAAAGAAAAGCCCAATTGAAATTTGATTTCACACAACAATCATTTTAATGCTAATTTTACCAGTCAATGAATTAAATAATTAATGATAACATTAACGCTTTGTTCGTGATGTTAACGGTATACCATTAGTTTTAGTAGACATTAACTTTTAAGTCAATAAAGAAAGCAAACATGAGAAATAAACATGAATCTCAAAGTTGCTATATCACAAACATAAGTACCTTAGTCATATATTGAGCCAACTGAGCCCTGTGACAGGAATCCTAAATAACTTAATATTGATCTCTTTTTGCAACCAAAGGTAATACTAACCACATTCTGTTTGAATTTAGGTGCCATGACCAACTGAGACCAATCTAATGAAAGTGATCACAGAAGAAGAAAAGGGAAACACACAAGATTATCTCGCTTTCCCAATCGTAAATTGCATTTTATTTTGATGCCAGAGCTAAGCTGATTCAAAACTGTATGTAATGTCTCCAGACTTTGCTTTTAATCTATAATCTGTGACAGCTGGAAAAATAATACCTGCAGGAAGACTTCAGCTCAAAATGTTAAAGCAAGTGAACAAAATCCTCCACAACAACTGGAGTTCTGAATATTAAGACCTATCAAGATGATCTGGTTTGATATGGTACATAAAGAAATGTTTCCAGAGTTTCAGAGCATGCTGTTTCTTATAGTATGTGACTTTGTACACCATATTTATGTATGTCATACTTACAGGAGGGCTATTATCCTCTTCGATGTGAGCATGGTATTGCATTTGTTAAAGGCCAATTTATTTTCCCATCTGAAAAAAAGCCCATATTTAGTTATTCGATAAAGCATGCAAAGTGGATATTGATTTTAAAATCCACATTTTTCTTTGACCTTTTCAAAAGTCTTTAGCCTCTTTTACTGGCATGTTAACTATTGCAGGTGTTTCAGTTTCAGTTTCAGATGGATGTCATCAGCAGTCTTGTGTTTAGAATTTACCAACTTTACTCTAAATGCATTTTAAGACAGAAAGAAAGCAACCAGTTTCTTCAGACTTCAGAAGTTTATTTTTCTTGTATGAACTAACTAACTAAATTATGCAAGTTATGAACTAAAGTTTATGGAAATCATATCCTGTTCTGAATTAGTTTAAGAGAATAAAATATTAATTTTATAAAAGCAATCTACATAATTTCAATTATACACTTTTTAGATTGTTGTCCGATTGTAGCCAAAAATATACAAAAAGAAAATTCTGAAAAACTTTCTTAAAATGTCCAGATCTAATTTTATTGATATTACGGATCTTCAATATAAATGAGGATGAGGGAATGTGCTAATGTAAATTAAGTTTTCCCTTTAGCCAAGGCTTCTGGTGTTAGTTGTTTGTGACTGTATTTTTCTCTTTTTTGTTTTTCTTTGTTGTATTTGTATTTTGGTCTGTGACTATAAAATAAAAAAGTTCTTTATGTAGACATCCGTTTCAGCCTTCCCGCCCTCTTCATTTGGCACCACATTATTATAATTCTGTGACAACCTGCGTTTAGGAAACCCAAATCTATGATGGGAAACTGATTAACTGCAGGCTTCCCGGCCCATTTCAAAGTCTGGATATTATCTATAAAGCTTTATATGTTGTTGCACTAGGATATATTAGGGGCTGTCATGATGTACATGATCCAGTCTATCCTATCTAGGGAGTGAAAGTGGGCAGGAAGGTCTGAAAGGGAGACCTTCTCTGAAATGGCGCCCTCTTTAAGGGACATAGTTCTTCTGTGGGACATCCAGATCTAACCCTCTTGGCTTTTTATGAAGTACTAAAACATTTTTGTTTCAGCCGACTTTGTTCTTTAGTGAGGAATTGTGGGCATCATTTTAATTGATGTGATTGATTTTGATTTCGTTGCAATGGTTTGTGATATTATTTATACAGCACAGAATCATTTAAATGTGGAAGGTACATAGATATTGTTAAATAAACAATAAATATAAATTAGTTTACAATATATAATGCTATCTTTTCACAAACAACACTGATTCATTGTTCAAATCTCACTGAATCAATGAAACAATCTCACCGGTTCAAGGTTGATTCAGCCTTCCATCCTTCTGAGGTCGGTAAAATGAGGACCCAGATTGTTGGGGGCAATATGCTGAACTCTGTAAACGGCTTAGAGAGGGCTGTAAAGCACTATGAAGCAGTATATAAGTCTAAGTGCTATTGCTATTGTCAGTAGTGCAAAAATAAACTCTCTTTTAAAATCTATCTTGACTCCTGCTGGTGTCATGGACACAACTATGTAGTTCTCTTGGAAATAATGAAAATTGCTACTGCCTTCTTGTTTTGACCATCCAGTATACGACTTCCTAATGGTACCTTCTATCTCTTCTTAGCTGGATCCAACCTATTTATCTTCTCAAAATTAGCCAAGAGACAAAACAATATATCTACAACTGTGGGTATGTAGTATTCACTATGAGCACCAACGGATTTAAAACAGTGACATCTCTGTTCCATAAGGTCTTCCTTCACTTCCTTCACTAGCAAAACTATCACTGCCAATTTATGCTATGCACCCATCCTCAAGATGTATGAAAACCATACAGGCATGACATTTGCTATTCTAGGGAGCTGAAGGTTCTGCAAAGTATCTGAGCTGTTCCTAGTACTGCACTTTTCTGGACAGAGAGCTCCGATGTTGTTCCTGATCTATTGGACCCATTCTCCCAGCTTAGGACCACTTTCTCTCTAGTTTAAGGTGACCAGATTTTAATATTGGTAAAGCGGGACACCATTGACGGGGGGGGGGATGATCCACGCCTCCCCTTTCCGCACCAGGATAAAAGACTTCGGGAAGGACTTTCATTACTTCCCGGATTTCGCTCCAAAACCTCAAGATCTTCTCCCTTCCTTCACTTAGCAGCCCCACCGCCCCGCTCCACACTTAAAGACCCATGCTGAGTCGGTGGGGTGGGGCTCTGAAAAGGGACCCCGGGCGATCCTTCGGAAAAGGGGAGCAAGATGGGAGGGGTCCGTCTCTCTTATCCCGCAGCCCATCCACGTGAATAAAAGTGGAGACACAAACCCAGGATTGCTTTGCTGCAGCTTTGTGCACCCTCCCCCAAACACCTCCCCTTCATCGCAGCCTTTACCGTTGCCATGGCCTGGGCTCGTCTCTGCTGCGTCTGGCCCGGAGGACAAGCTGGCTGGCGGCGAGGGAAAAATCATTCCTGGTCCTTGCCAGCCGGGCCTGGTCTTCTCTCCAGGGCGGCATCCGGCGGGTGCCTCACGCCTCCGCTCCTTCCCCCCATGAGGCAGACCCGGGAAAGGACACGGCCAGACCCGCCAAAGCCGCTGCTCCCTCTATGCCTCCGGAAGCGCATTCCTGGCTGTTGCTGTCAAGCGGAGCGGAGCGTGCGAGGCGCTGAACTGGGCACTCGGGCACATCGGAGCGCGGTGGGGGGTTTTCCCTGCCCGGCCTGGAGCTGGCGAGATTTTAGCGTGCGGGCGCGGCTGTTTCCCTCAAGATCCGCTTTGCGCAAATTCAAATTCAGGACTTTTTTGAAACGCCGCAGGACGCGGGACAAATTATTCAAAAGCGGGACTGTCCCGCCAAAAGCGGGACGTCTGGTCACCTTACTCTAGTTCCTCCTTCAGGCCCTGGTATTTCTGAAGCTTTTAATATTCCTCCTTTAATATTCCAAGTGATGTTGCTTTCACTTGTTACCACTACATCTATCACACTGCTGTCTCCCGGTCCTTGTCTATTACCATGATGTGTGTGTGTGTGTGTGTGTGTGTGTGTGTGTGTGTGTGTGTGTGTGTGTGTGTGTGTGTGTGTGTGTGTGTGTGTATTATATATAAAATCATCTATCTAGTTTCAGAGATTAATGTTCTCTCTGGGAATCCATATATATATAAAATTGATTCTTCAACTCAAGTTAATTTCAGCTATAAATAGAATGCTTAAGAAAATCGGTACTGCCTGGCAGATTAGTTTTTTCTTATTCATCCCTTCTAGGTTTCAACACACACTGTCTTGGCTACAGCATTTTAAATAAGCTATTGGGATATTTTTAGATTTTGGGGAGAGATACTAGTAAAAAGATACTTTTATTTGAAATCCTTTAATAGAAATAGTCTGGTTTTGTTCATACAAGAAAAATAAACTCCAGAAGTCTGAAGAAACTGGTTTATCGTTTATTTTTCACAAGTCATGTGGTCATATATACAGCCCTTTTGATCCCATTTTATTTTACTTTCTGTGAGAATAGCTATGCGTCTTCTGCCTAACGGAGTCTGCTTGCTTAGTTTAAAATGCCTGACTTCCAAGCAACACAGCAAGGCAGAGGTCCAACTTCAGATGACAGATTCAATATTGCTTGGGTCAGTTCCATCCAGAGAGATTAGTAAAGGCTCTTCCACATGATTGTACAGTTTGTGAATATGACAAGAAGAATTTTGGTTTATCGCTCTTTGCAGATATAGCTACCATGTTCCCTCTCTCTAACACATGATCCTATGGATTTCTTCCAAACTGGAAGATATAAGAAGCAACTTAAAGTTTGCTTTCATATGAATTTTTAATTGTGAATGTAAGATTGGTAACACATAATGTGTTTTGCATATGTGCTGCATATTTATTGGTGGATTTTTCTGTATTAATTTATTTTTAGAACCCTCTTGACAAAAGAACATTATTTCAAAATATTTTTAACTGGCACTTTAGAATCCCTCCCTTACTCCCCCCCCCTAGTTTTAGGGCTAATCCCTCCTCCTCCTCCCCCCCCCCCCCGGCACCTTCTGAGCAATGCCAATGAGTGTTGTAATGAGCAACATGCTCCTTATTCCCAAGCCTATGCTATTTTGGGAACTTTTTAAATATTTGTCTTTTTTTTTCCCTGATCCCCACCATATACCATATATAGGAGTGCTACTGAAGCTTTGCTTAAAACATTGAAAAGCCCCTGTCAAACAACTTTTTTTTTTCCTTACCATTTTGTCCCTTATTTAAAACTTCACTCAGATAAGGTGCTCCTACATCCATTTTTAGTGGAAGCAAGCAAGGCTTTCGTGACATACATATTACGGTATCTGACTAACAAAACTATCTCTTGTATCCATGAGCTGCTAAAATTAGCAAGTTTCACTCACACTTTCTCACATACACAAAGACACAAACAAAGCGAGATGAAAAATTCAGTGTGTCCCACCCCAAAACTAAATAGTACCCTCAGATGGTGTGGTGTAAACATATTCTCCCCTCATCTTCCCACCCCAGTTGTATAATTTTTCAGCCTGTGAAGAGATTCTGTGTCCCAGGTATGCTGGTCTCCCTGGTTAGGCAATGCCTTCGTCAGCCTTTTAGTGCAAGGATGGTTATTATTGGTTAATATGAATCCCTCACAGTAAAAAGAAACCTTTCTTCAGAAACACAACTCTCTTCTTTGGAATTATTTTGATTTCTTGGTTATTTTTCTGGCAAACTAAGATGCCATGCTGGCACACTAGTGTTTGCTCTAATAATTGGCCCCAAGAGAAATGTTTAGAAAGTAGCAAGCATAGGAAGAGCAGAGGCTTCCTTCAGCAAGGACAAAAAAACATTGTCCTGTTTTAAGGGATTCAGCTTGTTAAATCAACCAAGCAACAATTTCCATCATGCCCACCAGCAACACAATGAGGTCTCTTGGTGGCAAGGATTTAGGATAATTTTTATTCTACATTTCTAAAGATAATCTGAGATATCGAAAGACTCACAGGTTGTAGATGGCCGATTCGAATCTTTTGAAATTTCTAACCCTACTAGGACCACAAGGACAGTTATTTCAAATGCTTTAAATTTTTCTGGTAACATTGCACAGTAGACACCAAAGATCAGAGGTGAAATCACTCACAATCCTTTCTTTGAGTTAATATAAAACAGATAACAATTTATAAAATTAACCATAAATTTATTAAACATCTGTATGGTAACACTGTTTCATTATACAGCAAAAGCTGAGTCTCTTTTAAGTCACATTGACTCCTTTGGACTTCATAAGCACATGGGCAATAATGCAAAAGTGGTTTGCCACTGGCTTCTAGCATGTTCTTTTTGACTTCCTAACCCATAGTCCTAGTCTTCTGAGATCATCTCTGCTATATAGCTTGTCTGGATGGGCACATTTACTGAGGCGACTCCGAGTGAGGTAAGTATTATGCTTTAATGGATCAACATAACAGTAACTGCTCTAACAATACATTAACAGAACTGAGGTAACTATTGCTGACAGCCCGCTTTTATAGCCGGCTGTCAAAACCCTTTTAACCAATCACGTCTCGTTGTTCCCGCTCCTAGAGCAGCCCCTGTTGGCCTTCCAGTACATTACAATCTCCTATCCAAGGACCAAGGAGCAATCCTGCTCAGAAGCCAAATCCAAACAAGGTAAATCAATTTAACTAAGCTGGACTTGGATCTGAACAGATGGGGAGGCAAGACTGGACAATTCAGTGCTGTACAGACTAGGTTTAACTTAGTATTTAAAAAACTGAGTCTTAATGTTAAAATTAAAGCAAGTTATATAATTTTAATTGACTGATACAACCTTTTTCTCTATATAAAGAGTTAGAATTAAAATGTAATTTAGATGTGGGATTTTTCTCTTCTTTTTAATTTTATGTTTTGTTTTGATTTTTTTCAGGGCAGGTGTCATTTCTTTTCTCTTTTTCTCCTCGATGGTTTAATATATGATGGTTTTCTCCTTTCCACCACCCCCTCACTTTATATTTTTTCATATAATAGATTAGGCTTCTTTTTTATAGTCTTTTATACAATAGTAATATAGTTGTATAGTTATATTGCTGTTTGATTACATAATGAATGATAATTAATGTTTTTAAATAAATATTAACTGTTAATATTTTAAAAGTTAAATAAAAGTATGCTTTTAAAAAGTATCGGCCAGATGCTAAGCCCTGCTGGAACAAATACTTAATAAAAGTACCTAATACAAATTAATATTGCCTATATTACATACTTACATCCAAATACCTCTTTCTATAATGCTATACTGACTTGTTATATTATCCTGCTGTGACAGATTGTTCTTTTACGTAATTCTTTTAACAAATTTTTCTTTTACCTTCCACTAGGGGTCTCCCATTCTGGCTGCAGGTGTGAATTTAACCTTATTTTATTTTTTAAAAGTATATGGCCATCTATTTTAAACAAATAACTATGCCCAGCTGACAAACAGTACACAGAAAACTCATTTGATACATCAAAATAGTCCCTCGGGAGTTGGGCGGCATACAAATCCATTAAATTAAATTAAATTAATTAAAACAGAACAAAACAAAATCATATTAAAATAATAATAATACCAAAACCAAAGAAATGAGTCAAACTCTTAACAAAGAAGGCATTCAAAACAAATTATAATTGCAATAACATACAATAATATTTTGTTTCATCCTGGTGCTAAAGCCCTTCACATAGAAAAATAAATAAATCAGATCCTAGCCTGATTTAAAATGTGCTACTCCTTTCTTCAGTTTATTTCCTGAACCTTTCAGGCAGCATCAATTTTTAACATCTGTTTCATTTTGACCACAAGAGGAACAAAACAAACAGGAAAGACTGTAGAAAGCTAACAAAGTAGCTATTTTAAAATAGGAAGCAATGGATTTTCAAACTTTGCTCTGAAAAAAATTCTTTCTTCAGCAATTATAAACTCTGCCACTCTACCACACGATAGTAGAAAGACATGGAGATCTTTCGTATCTTCAACTTACATGTAACTTTAACTAAGCATGTTGGGTTTCACCTTAACTCCCTGAATACTTGAAATGATCACAAAAGGCATATTCTCCTATGCTGGCTCACTACCCATAATTACTGCAAATCCTTCAGGAAAATTGATTGGATGTAATGGATTTTTTCATTTAGAAACTTTTGATAATCTTCCAGGGATCTTCGGTCTTTCTTTAAAAACTGCTGCAATAAACAGTACCACCACAGAGTTTTGACAGAATGATCTTTCAGTTTCCAAGGCTTTTAGCACTCTAAAATATCATGTTGTAATCGCTTTTATTAAAACTAAGTGCCATATTCTGTACTTAAAAAAATACAGAAACATAACCAAATGCTGTAATAAGGAGTTTTCAAAGGGAAAAAAACCAAATCCATACGATCTTACAAGGCCTTATTTCTGCTAGCAATGGAAGGGTAGAGCCATTTTGTTGGATATTTATTTATTTATTTTTATGTATTTATTTTGTCAAGCATATATATGATTAAGAAAAAGTATAAACATGATTGTGAATACATAAAATGTATAAACATGGTAATGAATATATGAGATGTTTACGAATACATGGGGACAGTAGGACAGGGACGGTAGGCACATTGGTGCGCTTATGCATGCCCCTTACAGACCTCTTAGGCGGTCTGGGGTGAGGTCAATGGTAGACAGTCTAAGGTTGGGGGTTTGGGGGTTTGGGGAATAAACCACAGAGTCAGGTAGTGCATTCCAGGCATTGACCACTCTGTTGCTGAAGTCGTATTTTCTGCAATTGAGTTTGGAGTGGTTTACCTTACGTTTGTATCTATTGTGGGCTCGTGTATTGTTGCGGTTGAAGCTGAAGTAGTCATTGACAGGTAGGACATAGAAGTTCAGTATTTATTTTATTTATTTATTTATTTTGTCAAGCATATATAAGATTACAGAAAAAGTATTTGCAAGACTGGATTGGAATCCTACTCTGAATCAAAACCAGTTCAACACGGATATTACAGATGCTTGGTAGAAAATGCCTTATCCCTCAGCTATGCCTAAGCTATGATAATAAATTAAAAGGTTACCTTTCTGGTTTGTCAAGGAAAAGCTGAAAATCACAGAGTAACTAGAGCCAATTTAACACTTGCTCAGTATAATTGCAGAACGCGAAATAAGCCTTGGTCATGTTGCTTTAATTCATTTTCCACAGATATCACATCAATTCAGCTGCCAATCTTTCTGATGCTTTTACATGAAATCTGAAATACAAGCAAAGAGACTGTTTGGTCATTGTTTAACTATTTGCAAAATGGTCTGATCAAAACGAAGTCCAAAGCAGGTCATTCAATATCTCACTGTTATTATTTAAAAGTATCCCCATGCGTCAATAAATATTTGATCAAATTAACAAATATTAATGGAAAACAAGTTCTCTTTAGGCCAAGATATTCTGCAATAGAAAAGGAATTTAAAATTTAATTACAGGTCAGAACTTCTATGGTTCCAAAAATGTTATTTCTGGAGGTAGTAGCAGCAGCTTCCCTGAACAACTATTGTAGCAGGAGTTTTCATGGCCATTGTCTTTGGAGGAAGTTGAAACCTTGCAGAACAGGATTGTTATGGCATATGTACTAATTAAAAATATACTGGATAAATAATAGAATATAAAATTGCCACTGCAAGTTTAGGCATATTTAACAGATTTAACAGATTAACAGAGTTGGAAGGGACCTTGTAGGTCGTCCAACCCCCCCCCCCCCTGCTCAAGCAGGAGACCCTACACCATTTCTGAAAAATGGCAGTCCAATCTCTTCTTGAAAGTCTCAAGTATTGAAGCTCCCACAACTTCCGAAGGCAAGCTGTTCCCCTGATTGATCGTTCTCACTGTCAGAAAGTTCCTCCTTATTTCTAGGTTGAATCCAGGAGTTAAATGCTACCAGTTCAGCCCGGTACGGGCGTACCGGTAGCGGCTGCCGGTGGTTCGGAGAACCGGTAGTGACGGCAGCGCGAGGCTCCTCCCACCCACCCGGACGTCGCTATTTTCTTTTTTTAACCCTCTGTGCATGCGCAAAGCCTTCTGCGCTTGTGCAGAGGGTGAAATAGCGCACGCTTCTGAACCGGTAGGGAAGGTAAATAGATTTCACTGCTGGTTGAATCTCTCCTTGATTCAAAATATAATCCGTTTCAGCTGCATACTGTATTAGCATCCAGGTTTGCCACTTTTATTTCTAAAAATTTGGAAGTTAGTTGCAAGGAAAGTTAAGAAACCAGGTCCCTCAGAATTTTGAGAACTCTTTTGCAATTTGGTTTAATGATTTACAAGATATTCATCTCAAATTACACCTAGAAGAGCATAGCCAAGGTAAAGTACATTCAAAAACATACTGTCCTATTTAAAAAAAAATATTTGTGAGGCATACAGATGATGCATGAAAACAAATGCACTAGAAAAGAGGGTATACAAAACTACAGGCAGCGATTTGTGCAACTATTTTCTGCCAAATTTGAAAAAAAAATCGGCCAAATTTGCAGCTCACAATAAAAGAAATTCAGCAGAATCATATTGATAATAATCATAAATAAGGCATGCATGCTTCCTTACTGCTCCCCCCATTAAAAAAAAAAGAATCAAAGCTAGCACAGCTGGAAGATTTTCAGTACGAAGCAGCAGTTTATATCCCTTTTGCAAAAGATTTGAAACTAAACCACACATTTTCAAATGGCACAGGTATAGACTTACCGTATTTTTCGGAGTATAAGACCCACCTTTTTGACCCCAAAAAGAGGGTGGAAATGTCAGTGCGTCTTATACACCGAATACAGCCATTTTTGGCCTCCAGAAGCCCCACCCCTCCATCCCATTTTTGCAAAAAACGGGCCATTTTTCGCAAAAACGGAGGTGTTTTTGCCTTCCCCCACGCCCTAGGAGTGCTCTGCAGGCTTCCCAAACCCTTTGCATGCCTCGTTTTTGCAAAAAACGGTCCATTTTTCACAAAAAGGGGGTCTTTTTGCCTTCTAATTACCCCATCTAGCATGACTGGAGAAGGAATTCTGGGAATTGAAGTCCACTAGTCTTAAAGCTGTCAAGTTTGAAAACCCCTGGGTTAGAGGTTAGGGGTGCAAGGGTCTTCAAACTTGGCAAGTTTAAGATTTGTGGATTTCAACTCCCATTCCTGAGCTAGCATGACTGGAGGAGGAATTCTGGGAGTTGAAGTCCACAAGTCTTAAACCTGTCAAGTTTGAAGTTTGTAAAAAGTGTACATGGCTGTAAAAAGTATTCTGCTACACTGGAATTTTATTAAATAATATATTACTACACCATTTGGTTCAGAATACTTTTTTCCTTGTTTTCCTCCTCTAAAAGCTAGGTGCGCCTTATACTCCAAAAAATACGGTAATACAACAGCTGTGTGTAAAATTTATGAACACACAAAAAAGGATGTTCTGTATGCACGGCCTTCACACAAACATAAAAATCCAATCTAAAAAGAAGTTTTTCAATGGATTTGGCACAGTAGTCCGAACTGTGATAAACATCCCAATTATAGATTTTTATAACTAAAAAGAAATCTTATTTTTAACACATTGTGCTTTTTTCTGATTTTTCTGATTATCTTAAATCAAAATGAAAATTGCCACCTCCAGGAAATGATGTATAAAACAACTACTTATTTGTTGCACAGAATCAAGATACAATCCTAAAGAATGGCTTACTGAATATCATTCTTTTCTATCATTTGACTGAAACCTATATTGCTCACTACAAACACAACTTTTTAAACTATAAAGACTTTTCCATCTAGCTAGAGTATCATGTGGAATACATTTGAACAAATGTAATAACTGTCTTTTGCCAACACCGAATAGACAGCCAGTTTGATCTAGTGATTAAGGCATCAGGCTAGAAAGTGGCAGATCATGAATTGAAATTCCACCTTAGCCATGAAAACCAGCTGGGTGATTATGGGCTAATCACTCTCTCAGCTCAACCTCTCTCATAGGGTGGTTGTTATGGAAAAAATTAATAGAATAGAATAGAATAGAATAGAATAGAATAGAATAGAATAGAATAGAATAGAATAGAATAGAATAACAGAGTTGGAAGGGACCTTGGAGGTCTTCTAGTCCAACCCCCTGCTTAGGCAGGAAACCCTACACCACTTCAGACAAATGGTTATCCAACATCTTCTTAAAAACTTCCAGTGTTGGAGCATTCATAACTTCTGGAGGCAAGCTGTTCCACTGATCAATTGTCCTGTCAGGAAATTTCTCCTTAGTTCTAAGTTGCTTCTCTGCTTGATTAGTTTCCACCGGTTGCTTCTTGTTCTACCGTCAGGTGCTTTGGAGAATAGTTTGACTCCCTCTTCTTTGTGGCAACCCCTGAGATATTGGAACACTGCTATATATAGGAGGAGGAATGTGTGTTGGATATGTTCACCAACTCGAGTTATTTGTAAAAGCAATAAAGGAAGGATGCAAGCAAGCAAATAAATAAATAAAATACAAATTATGGAAATTCCCTTTGAATGAAGCCTCTTAACCTTTAAATCTACGAAAAACTTTCAACAATATAATCCATAGAGGAAGTGATACCTTTTTCTTTCTAAAAGGAAAAAAAGGTGCCACTTCTCAAGTTTTATCCAAGAAAACTTTTTTTTTTAATAATTCGCATCCTGACTTTAAATGAACGTCTGCTAGGATAAATCAGCTAAGCTTCCAGAATTCCCCAGCCAACATGGGGTTGAATTCCATGAATCTTTAAAAATTGCTGAGGCCGACAACATTGAACTAAAGGAACTTTCTTTGTACAGGTAGTCCTCGTCTTACAACAGTTCATTTAGTGACCATTCAAAGTTACAACAGCACTGAAAACAGTGATTTATGACCATTTTTCACACACCCATTGTAGCATCCCCATGGTCAAATTTGAATGTTTGGCAATTATTTATTTATTATTTATTTATTAGTGAGACTTATATACCGCCTCAAAGTGCAAGCACTCTCTAAGCGGTTTACACCATTAACCAATGTATATTTATATTGCCCCCAACAATCTGGGTCCTCATTTTACCTACCTCGGAAGGATGGAAGGCTGAGTCAACCTTGAGCCAGTGAGATTTGAACAGCTGAACTGCTGATCACAGTCAGCTAAAGTGGCCTGCAGTACTGCACTCTAACTGCTGCGCCACCTCGGCTCATATTAATTCATATTTATGACCATTGTAGTGTCCTGGGGTCATGTGATCCCCCTTTTGCAAACTTCTGAAGAGCAAAGTCAATGGGGAATCCAGATTCACTTAACAACCATGTTACTAACTTAACAAATTTAATGATTTGCTTAATCACTGTGGCAAGAAAAATCTCAAAATTGGGCAAACTCACTTAACAAATGTTTCACTTAGCAACATAAATTTTGGGCTCAATTGTGGTCGTAACTTGAGTTCTAACTGTATATGGATTAATCCACTGCAATTGCCATGCAAGCTTTATAGTTGTGTTATAATCTTGCAGTAACACCTACACTATGCTGCTTATAAGCATGCAGAAATATATGATACAAATTGATCAGATGGTCCCCACCATAGCTGATAAATATCTAATAAATTTGCCCTTCCTATAGCAACTACTATTCAGGACTCAATCCTGAATTATACATTTTTAATCCAGACTATTGCACAATGGTCAATATCTGATTTTAGATAAAATCAGAACTTATTACAGTATATACAACACCACAGATTATTTCTCCCAAAGGCCAAATTGTATGAAACGCCGCAGTCACACGTGATAACTGAAAGTGTTTTGCATCGAAAAAAAGAGGAATTGAGTGGCTTTCCCCTTCTTAGCCACTTCCTTCTTTCCAAAACTTTCGCCAGCACCATTTCCCTTCTGCAAAATAACTGAATCCCAAATAAGAGAGGGCCGAGAAAATCGAGGGGTGGTGTTTTGCAGGGAAAGGCAGCTATCTAAAAAAGCACTAAGATTTGTTTTCCTCAGTCTAGTTTTTTTGTTAAAAGCATTGCCCCTAAAAAGTGTTTTGTAATTTTTTTTAAAGGCATTGGGTAACAGTATGATATATTTTGTTATAGGAAGATTTCCTGAGCTCCTTGCTCAAATGAATTGGAGTATAACAAATAAAAAGTGAAACAATATATATTAGCAATATTCTTAATGATATCAAATCCTGATTATTCAAATACCTATTTACTGCACTGCAAAATACACAGAAGCAAACATCAATTCAATGTTTATATTGTATTTATGCAATATCTTTCACATGTCCAAAGTATCACATAGACAATATCTAAATATGATAGATATAGAAATTATGTTTCTCCATTACTTCAACAGGAAGCTTATTCTATTTTTTCTGTGTCCCTGAGTAACCATGGTTTTTCAACCTTTAGACTTTCCTGGGCTGCATTGAGTGAAGGCGAATTGTCTTGAGCTGCATGCAAAATATATATTTAATGTATACAAATAACAAACTTCCTTTATTTTTTAATTATCTTGTGGGCCCACTTTACTAGCTGTCCATTCATGGGCCATGGAGTGGACACACCTACTGTAAGGTCTATTTTAAATAAAAACTTTTATATGTTTATTGTTCTATGTCAAATACTACAAAGAAATAAGCTTCAATCTATTCGTGCCCAAAACGTTGATATATATAATGCTGCAGTACAGATTTTCTTAAAAACAGTGCTACTGATAATTAATTATAACAGTATACCTTAGAAGGTTTAGATAAATTAATTTGTTGAAATCTGGTGTTATTTTAATTGTATAAATTCTGGAGACACTCTTTATGGATTTTGTTAATGCTGTTTTTGCTGCATTTCTTTCATATATAATAATTATTTATTGATGAATATAATGCATGCTATGTAGTGTTCTGTTTTAATATTATTTGATGCCATTACAGTTTAACAGTTCAACAACTGGCCATCTAAAAACAGAAATGTATTTATACCTAATGTTATGAAGAGGATCATTTCATTTTTGCAATATGAATATGAGCAAATAATTTACTAAGAGCAAAAAAGAAGTGCCACAAATTAGGAAATGTACCGTAGTTGTAAAAAATCAACCACCAAACTTCCTCTAGCAATATTAATCCATCAAAGAAAAAGGTGGCCCTTGTGGTATTACAAGCCTTCATACACTCTAGTTGCTTATATAAACCAATCAACATTTATATACATTTATATTGGTACTAAAACTCTCATATCTGTTTGATTGTTTATAACCTTCAGTTGGGTGAAAGGGTGGCTCATAAGTCAACAATTTTTGAATCTATGTACCTTAAAATGGGCTAACTTACAGAATGCATCCAAAATCCAGGACCCATGATTCCCATAGAGTTGAAATTTGGGGAAATTGTGGCTGTTTCGGTGTTGCCATAATCAGCCAGCTTCTTACAAGCAAAGTCAATGGGGAAGATGGCAGGAAGTCAGAAGTCATTCCTATTACTCTCATTGCTTTTTTGCCCACCTATCAGTGGTGGGTTGCTGCCGGTTCGGACCCGTTTGGCCGAACCGGTGGCGGAAATTTGCCCCCGCTCGACGAACCGGCAGCGCTGGCCCGCTGGCCACGCCCCCAAACCGGTCCTCCGGTCGCCTCTCCCTGAATGTGGCTGGCAATGACCACCTCTACTCTAGAAGACAAAAACAAATTTAAGTCTATCTTGATATATTAAAGTTGGACTGAAAGTATCAGTATAAAATGTCTCAACACAAATGCAAAGTTCTTCACTTAAGAAAAAGCAAGTTTTGTACAGGAATCGGGTGGGTGAAAAATGAAAGTAGAAAAGCTCTTGGAATAATAAGTAATCACAAATTGAATATGAGTCAGCATGGCTGCTAAAAAAGCAAATGCAATTCTAAGCTGCTTCAAGAGAAATCTAATTTACAAGCAACTGGAAGCAACACACACATTATACTCTGCATGGCCAGACCTCATTTTCAGTATAATGTTCAGTTCTGAGTATATTTAAAGATAGATTCTGAGAAAACTGGAATAATGCAGAGAAAAACAATCAGGATGTTCAAGGAATTGGAAATTAAGTTTTATGAGGAGACACTGAAGGAACTGGGTCTTAGGAGACAAAGAGGAAGATTCTGAAAACACATGAAAGATGATAAAAGATGATAAAATAAAAACCTTTATTGATGGAGGTAGCATTCTCCATCACCAGACATATTCAACATGCGTCTAATGATTCATCTACTTAGGATGGTCTGTTTCACTGTCTGGAGAGTTGGATTTGATGGCCTCTTCTGACTATATAATTCCTTGATTCTGCAATTATTTCTGTCTTTCATACTGTAACTTCTACTACTAAAAATTACAGTGATATTTTTTTCTTTCAACAAAGACATGGATGAAAAAAGTGTGGTAATATATTATTGATCGTGTAAATGTCACAGAGCAGTGATGAAACAATGAATGTCTGTAGATATTAAAACTAATACAGTGAAGATATTCTTGGATAAGATTAACCAAACCTGAAATTGAATAGAAAAGGAGTAAAATAGACCAAGGAAAAAAATGGATGTAATAATACTCTGCTCCTCTAACAATTGGAAAAGACTATGTGTTAAAAAAAACAACCTACAATAAATACTCAGAAACAATGAAATGATGATTCACACTGATGCATATACACAAACAGAAAACACACACATAGTAGTGGTAGCATATGGCATGGGGTTTTTTTCAGCCTGCAACAGATTTTCTTCTGTTAATATCTTTGGATGATTAGTAAGAAATAAATGAATAACTGAATTTACACTGGATATATGGAAAAAGAGGTCTAGAAAATCAAAGGAAGAAGAGGCAGAAATAGAAAGTGTTGGAAACAAAGGATGATGGAAGAGCAAAAAATGAAGTGATTGTATTAGAGGAGTCTGACAGACAATAGTATAAAAGGAGTAGAATGAGTGTTTTGGACTCTGGTTATAGGCTTTTGAAGAGTTGAGACACAGAGAAGACAAAAGTGTAGGAAAGTGAAAGTGAAAACGGAAAGAGGACCATCTAGTGTTGTAGCAATGTGAAGTGTTAAACAACAGCTTGGAAAAAAATAATGGAGAAGAGTAATTTGTTGGAGAAAGGAATATTGGAGTTGGTGATGGAATAAGGTACTCAGTTCTTCTATTTGGTCTGTCACATTTGACATTCTGAAATATGATGTCCAGTGATCCAATACTCTGATGCCTGCAACAACATTACGGCCACCATTGTCATCAATGCAGCTTTACCACAACTGTGTGGTTTGTCTGCTATGTTTACCATCTCCAATAGTGAGTCTTGCCTCACCACTTGGATGGGATGGCATGGTTTCAATGTAGTTATCCGTATACAATGGAGTGTTGACTAGACATTGGACAATATCATTAGAGCCCAGATTCTCAAAATTGGTTTACATGTTCTGGAGCAGAGGCATGAAATAAACCAAAGGGAATTACTACAAAAGTTTTCATTTCTGACTTCCGGTTTGGAGCGCTTCATCGCGGACGTCCCTCGTTGGACGCCTTTCCGATCTTTGTTAAAAGCCGCCAGAACAGCTGTCTGGCGGCTTTGAAATCTCTTCCCCGGGCAAAGGGGAGAGATGAGAGCCTGACAGGTGGGGTAGAGCCCCCCCAGCGCCCTAGGAGCCATCTGGTAGGGCGCAAAGGGAGAGCTCCCCATGCAGCCTGTCTCCAGCTCCGAAGATCAGGAAACCTCTGCTTTTGCAGAGCTAGATGTCGTGACCAGCCGCTGCTTCAAGAATGGGATTTATAATTATATTTAAACTACAGAAGCAGACAGAGAGAAACAGGCGTGAGATGGGCAAGTACTGAAACCTCTTTTTTCCTTTTTTTTCAACTCCTGGGTAAGCTTTCACTTCGGCAAGGGAACAAAGGAAACAGAGTAACAATATGGCGATTGAGAAGTGAAAGTGACTTTCGTTTTCCCAGAGGCTTTTTTTTTTTCTTCTCTCTCTCTTATGGAAACTTTTAATTTGGAAAAATGGTTTTTTCTCTCTCTGTCTCCTAACTCTGGATTAAAGTTATAATAGAAATATTTCCAATAATAAAAGACTATCTGATTTTTAAACTGGAAAGAACTTTAATCAGGCATCTGGCTTTCTTTCTTTTTTGTACTCTTTTGAAACACCAATGGCTTCAAAGTCTGGAAAGATTGTTTTGACTAAAAGAAATGACTATTCATCTGGATATATTTCTAAAATGCAATTTAACACTGAGTTAACACCTCCACAGCTTTTGACACCTGAAAATTTATTAAATAATTTAAAGATTATGAAACATGAACTTACTTTGGAATTTAACCAGAAAATAAGTGAGATAGATAAAAAAATGCAGGCTGCTTTGAAGAATATGAACCAACAACTAAGATTTGATGTGTTAGAGGTTTGCAAAGGCTTAGCAACAAATATTGAAGTTTTGGCAGAACGTATTGAAACAAATAAACAAGCTTTGGCAACTTCGGTGAATTACATAGATAAAATCCAAAATGACATTGCAAATTTTGAAAAAGAGGTCTTAATGACTCAGTTCAGATCCATGGAAGTTGCTATAAGGATTAGAGGTTTGAAAGAAGGATTATATGAAAATTTAAAAGGCAGGATGGTTGACATATTGGATCAGGTGTCTGGAATTTCTAAAGCGGAATTGGCTACACAAATCGACAAAATATACAGAATCAATTCGTGGTACGCTAAACAAAAGCATTTACCAAGGGATATTGTCATATATTTTACCACAAGAGCTCTACGGAACAGAATTATACAAGCAACGTTTAACAATAATCTTATGGTGAATGGTCAGGAACTAAAGATTTGGAAAGAAATCCCCTCTAAAATGCTTAAAGCCAGAAAAAGCTATACTTTTTTGATTGATGAATTTAAGAGATTAAATTTACAATATAAATGGGAAGCGCCAGTTGGAGTAGCAGTGAAATTTTCTGGAAAAAGATACCGGCTCAACACGATAAAAAAAGCTACTGAATTTTATGTCAATGTTCTAAAGGCTGATATATCCAAGATTCCAGAGGAAGGATGTATGAAAATAAAAGAGGAGGAGGAGGGGAAGCCACCTTTGATGGATCAAAAGGAAATAGATTCAAAAATCCAAAAGGAGTGCCTGAATCAGATAGCTGGGGAAAAGGAGATGGAGGTTCGGGATTAGACGGGAGACGACTCGACAAATTCGAATTTATTGAACTATTAAAAGATGAACTATCAAGATACAAAACGATGTGATGTTGAAATATATTGGACGGATAGAGACTAATATGATTGTATTTTATCTTTTCCCTATCTAATGATTACTTATGCAATATTTATATAAGTTTTATATAATTTTGAGGTTATTTTTAATGTTGATAATATTAGATATATATAGTTTGTTGAAGATTTGTTTATTCTTCTTTCATTTTCTTTTTTTGTTTATTGAAGTTAGTGAATTAATTTAGAATAATATTATCTTATTAATATCATGATGAAATTTAATATTTGATGATCACTTATGTAACATTTAGTTAAGTTTTATCTTAGAGGTTATTTTTAATGTCAATAATATTAGTTTAAGATCTGTGTATTTTATATTTAGTTATTACTTATGTAACATTTACCTTGTATAAGATAGAGGACTGAAGGGAGGAGGTAGGAGGTTTGTTTGTTTGTATTGTTAAAGAGTTTTCTCTTTCTTTCTTTTTTTTTTTCTCTTTTTTGTATCTTTACTATTGTATACAAATGCGATATATTAGCAGTGTATAATTTGGAGTTGAAGTTTTTTAAAAATAGTGTTCTTTTTTTCCTTTTTTCTTTCTCTTTTTATTAACAATTTAAATTTATTATTATGCCCTGTATTATCTCTGGGAAGTCCGTCGGGGAGGCGGGGAGGGAAGGGGGTGGGTTTGGGGGGGGGAGAAAAAAATTAAAATGTTTGTATTTTATATTTAATATTTTGTTACTACTTATGTAAGTTTGTACTAATAAAACTTTTTTGAATAAAATAAAAAAAAAGTTTTCATTTCTCTTTCCAACCCCCAAAAGAAAGAGATCACAGAAACCTAGTATATGTTTCTCAAGCAGAATGAACTACAGGATGAAGATTTCCAGGTATGGCACTGCCCAGTAACATCCTTATATGAGTTGGCAGAACTGGCCTTATATTTGATACTGAGAAATCCTTGCTTATGCAGAGGCCAGCCTTTGGGGATCAGTTGAAATAGTTCATCTCTGTTATGACTTAAAGGTTTAAATCTGTTACTGCTCATCAAGCTGGAAATACCTTAGATTTGGGTTTTTAATGTTCTCTGGGAGGAAAACCAGAGATAGTTGTAGGAGAACAGCAGACAGAGTTGGGGGCGGTGGCAGAGTTAAACATGTCATCAATTTAGAGTCCTTATATTTATATTTATATCCGTATATTTAAGAGTATAAGACACACATTTTTGCCCCCCAAAAGAGGGTGGAAATGTCGGTGCATCTTATACACTGATTGCAGCCATTTTTTTGGCCTCCTGAAGCCCTGCCCCCACATTCCATTTTTGCGAAAAATGGGCCATTTTTTTTTTGCAAAAATGGGGGTGTTTTGTCTTCCCCCACTCCCTAGGAGCGCTCTGCAGGCTTCCCAAACCCTCTGCATGCCCTGTTTTTGCAAAAGTATGAGCAAAAAATGGGTCGTTTTTTGCAAAAATGGGGGTGTTTTGCCTTCCCCCACCCCCTAGGAGTGCTCTGCAGGCTTCCCAAACCCTCTGCATGCCCTGTTTTTGCAAAAGAACGAGCGAAAAATGGGCCGTTTTTTGCAAAAATGGGGGCATTTTGCCTTCCCCCATCCCCTAGGAGTGCTCTGCAGGCTTCCCAAAACCTTTGCATGCCCTGTGTTTGCAAAAAAAGAGCGAAAAACGGGCCATTTTTCACAAAAACAGGGGTATTTTTGCCTTCTAATTACCCCATCTAGCATGACTGGAGGAGGAATTCTGGGAGTTGAAGTCCACAAGTCTTAAACCTGTCAAGTTTGAAGTTTGTAAAAAGTGTACATGGTTGTAAAAAGTATACATGGTTGTAAAAAGTATTCTGCTACACTGGTATTTTATTAAATAATATATTACTACACCATTTGGTTCAGAATACTTTTTTCCTTGTTTTCCACCTCTAAAATCTAGGTGCGTCTTATACTCCGGTGCGACTTATACTCTGAAAAATACAGTAAGTCCATCCCCACCTTGAATTTTGTTGATTCTTACCTAGTGCCAATTTAGTTGACCAGATTCTTATGTATAGATTTGAATAAATCATCTATTATGCAACTTTATGAATGATCCTGATTCTTTGTGCCCTAGCAGTAGCATTTTATTACGGTTAAGGTGCATTTACTGAATCTGTTCTTCCATATACAGCAGCATCCCCCAACATTTTGGGCACCAGGGCCCGGTTCCACAGAAAAAAAAATATTCCATGGACTGGGAGGGGCATGATTTTGCATGTTACCTAGATCCCGCGCATGCGCAGATGACGTTTTGCTCAATTACATGGCCCAGTTCCCATTGGGCCATCTACTGGTTCCAGTCCACAGTCCGGGGGTTGGGAGCCCCTGTTGTAGAGCACAGGCCAATTGTGAGGACCTATTCACAGCTGCCTCTGAATCTAATGAAATGCCACAATATGCATAAATATAGTTTGCTGTGGCACTACATCTTTCAGTTGAGCCTTTGATAGTAGACTGAAATATTGAGCCACCTCAGATCATGGACTAACACATGATCATTGCCCACTCCTTGAGCTCACAAATCCTGTTGATCTGTCAAAGAACTGTGGGCTGTAAAGTAAGAAAGCAGATGTCTCAAAACAGATATGATTTACCTCCATTGAGAACATATGTGGCTTTGAAATAGAGGAAATGGGTTTTTCTCCTTTGTAAAGCTTGTAGAAAGCTTCCTCACGTCCTCAGCAGTGAACCTGAGAGCTTAACCATTTTTTTCTCCTCAGTCACTCACTCATATCTGCAAGAAAGATGTTGGTGCTATCATTAATGCCTTTCTAAAGGGTGATGTTGTCTTCTCTAAAGAGAATGGTAGTCTATCCCTCCCTCTAGTTCCTCTATTTTTAGACTTGACTATAATGACTTACAGTTGAGCAGATGGTGGCTGGCAACTTAAGGCACTTCTGAATAATTCTGATTATCTAGATCTGTTTCAATGCTGCTCATTGCACAAATATCTCTTTGGTCGCCCTGTTGGACATTCTCTTGAGGAAGCAGGACAGGGTAGTATATATATCAGCATATAAATGCAGGGGTGAGATTCAAAATTTTTCCCTACCGGTTCTGGGGTGTGGCTTGGTGGGCATGGCAGGGGAAGGATACGGCAAAATCCCCATTCCCTCTCCACTCCTGGGGGAAGGATATTGCAAAATCTCCATTCCCACCCCACTCTGGGGCCAGCCAGAGGTGGTATTTGCCGGTTCTCCGAACTACTCAAAATTTCCGCTACCGGTTCTCCAGAATCTGTCAGAACCTGCTGAATTTCACCCCTGTATAAATGTAATAATAAATAATCAAAATCTTTGCTAGTACTCCTGCATCTATCAGATGCTTTTGATACCACCAATCATGATATCCTCCAAGACCACCTGAAGAAGTTGGGGGCTGGAGACATGGCTTTGTCGTGGTTTTGCTCCTCCCTTGTTGTATCACTGAAGTGAAGGATACTGCTTCTCAACCAATTTCAAAGTGCTTGTGTTAATACATAAAAACTTTTATAGCTTGGGTCCTGCCTATTTAAAGGAATGATTTGCCCAGATCACCAGCCAAATCTCAATTTATCTTCTTCCGGTCTGTTATGAATGCCATCCAGAAAGGAAGTCTGCTACAACCAACTAGGAGTGGGGCTTCTAAGTGGCAACACCAGGTTTGTGGAATTCCCTCACTGCTTGGTTTTAAGTAACTGATATTAATTGGTTAAAATATTTATTGTTATATTATAAAGCACCAGACTGTTTTCCCAGGAACATGTGAGTATATAAATCTGTCAGTAATTAAATTAATATGCACTGCAGCAACAAATTCCTCTAACAGCAGCACTGCCGGTTAATCAAAGAGGGGGCCTTTCTCGCACTTCCTATTTTTCCCACAGTAACAAGCTGCTATAAATATCACAGATATTGTACCACACTGTTTGATATTGACCTACTGAGCAATAACTAGATTTTGGAAAGAAAGTGCCCTTCAAACAGAAAAAGCTACATTACAGATCGTCACCAACTATATTCCAGAAATGTACCGTATTTTTCGGAGTATAAGACACACCTTTTTCCTCCCTAAAAGTGGCTGAAAATTTGGGTGCGTCTTATACTTCGAATGTAGCTTTTTTTTCCAGCCCTAACCAGGTGCTAACTATCTTCCCAGCTCTTACCGGCTTGCAGGCTCTTTCATTGTTACTCTCTCAGAAGAAGGTTTTTTAAAGTCCTAACCAGGGGATAAAATAATGTGCTGAAGCTGCTCCGAATAAGTTTTTTTCTAGCCCCAACCAGGTGCTAACAATCTTCCCAGCTCTTACTGGCTTGCAGGTTCTTTTATTGTTATTCTCTTAGAAGAAGGTTTTTTTAAGTCCTAACCAAGGGATAAAATAATGTGCTGAAGCTGACCAGACTAAAGACGCTAGGCAGATGAATACCTGGTAGGCAGATTTTTTTTCCCCTATTTTCCTCCCCAAAAACTAAGATGCGTCTTATACTCCGGTGCATCTTATACTCTGAAAAATACGGTATATCAAAACAAAGTATGAAAAAGCCCAAATCACTATATTGCAGCAATGTTATCATCAGTGCACCATGTTTCAATAGGAAAATGATTCCATTTCAAAAGAAGAAACTAAGAGAAATGTGGCTGCCCCTTCACAGAAGGCAGCTTCTCAGTAAGGATTGTAATGAAAATAAAGTACACATGCTACCATATTGAATGTAATATAATTAGTTAAGGTATATATACCGGTGTGTATGTATATATAACCCTAACCCTAATGCCCATCCCTTCACTAGGGCTTATTTTTGGGGGAGGGCGTATATTTATGCCCACACCAAAAATCAGGCTTGGCCTTAGTTTTGGGACATGTTGTATTTTCGGGGAAACATATTATATATATATATATATATATATATATATATATATATATATATATATATATATATATATATATATATATATATATATATATATATATATATATATATATATATATATATATATATATATATATATATATATATATATATACATACATATATATATATATATATATATATATATATATATATATATATATATATATATATATACATATATATATATATACATACATACATACATACATACATACATACATACATACATACATACATACATACATAGATATATATATATATATATATATATATATATATATATATATATATATATATATATATATATATATATATATATATATATATATATATATATATATATATATATATATATATATATATATATATATATATATATATCTTCTGGGAGCTGGGGCAGCCGCATGGAGCTGGAACCATAGAGCGGGAAGCATACTCCCAGAGTGGCTGCTGCCAACGTATGTGTATATATATATATATATATATATATATATATATATATATATATATATATATATATATATATATATATATATATATATATATATATACTGGGAGTATGCTTCCCGCTCTATGGTTCCAGCTCCATGCGGCTGCCCCAGCTCCCAGAAGACTCGGCAGCAGGCGGCTGGCACGACCGGCCTCTTCTCCGCTTCCAGCGGCTTCCAGCCAGGATTTGGAAGCTGCAGAGGAAGCCATCCTCAGTGCTGTGATGGAGGCAGCCGCAGCGCGGACTCCCCATGTGGGGCTGCAACTTCCTTCGCCCTCTCTCTCCCTGGCTGCTGGAAGACTCTCTGCCCCGCCTCCCGGAAGACTCGGCAGCAGGCGGCTTTCAGTGGCTTCCAGCCGGGTGCTCACCTGCTTCGCTCACATCGACGTGGTGAGGCCTGGGAGGTGCACGAGCGGATGGGAAGACAAGCACTCATGCGGCTTGGTGCCTACAGGCCGCTTGTGTTCCACCACCCTCCGCGGGAGGGGAGGGGCTTGATGGTGACATGCAGAGGGAGCCTCTCTCTGCCGGACTCCCGCCTATGAGTGCGCAGGCTGTCCAGTGGGCACCATGTGCCAAGAGATACCAGGCAGCTGCGCTCTTGCGAGCAGGTGACCACGCTCGCCGCCTCTTGCACCCCCCAAATAATAAGACCCCCCCCAATAATAAGGCCAAGCCCTTATTTGGGGGGTCAAAAGAAAATAAGACCCTGTCTTATTTTTGGGAAAACACGGTGTGTGTGTGTGTGTGTGTGTGTGTGTGTGTGTGTGTATAGTCTTTATTTTATATATATATATATATATATATATATATATATATATATATATATATATATATATATATATATATATATATATATATATATATATATATATATATATATATATATATATATATATATATATATAAAATAGTATATAGCAGTGATGATGAATCTTTTTTTCCTCGGGTGTCAAAAGCGCTCACAAGCTCGCTATTGTGCACGCGTGCATGCCCACACCCATAATTCAATGCCCCCATGCATGCACATGCGACCCCCCATGCTGCCCCGCTTCCATGCATCATTGCACAACCCCCCTCCCCCATTTCCCGACTTCTGGTGGGCCCGATAGGCCCGTTTTTTGCCCTCCCTAGGCTCCAGAGGTTTTCTTGGAGCCTGGGGAGGGTGAAAACATCCTCCTTCACCCCCCCGGAGGCCCTCCGGAGGCCGAAAACGCCTTCCCACAGCCTCCGCGCCAGCCGAAAATCAGCTGGCCGGCACGCACATGCACACTGGAGCTGAGCTAGGTCAACAGCTCGCGTGCCAACAGATATGGCTTTGCGTGCCACCTGTGGCACGCTTGCCATAGGTTTGCCATCATGGGTATATAGTAAATGATATATATATATATTCTCTACTATATTCTAATTGCTTTTCTTTCTTTTCAGCACTTTCCATTTTTTCTTTATATTCTTTTATATTATTTTGTATTGGTGCTCATTTTTTTACTGTTATGTTTAATAAAATTATTAAAATGTTATTTAAAAACCCAAAGAACTCTGTTCTAGTTCCACCTTTAGTAGTAACTAAAGTTCTTATATGATTTACCCACAAATATAACTAAAGTCAAAATCATTATTTTAGGGTACTTTAATCATCCCTTTGCCAGCTCATTCTAAAATAACTACGTTCTAAATGGATACCCGGAACTTTCTGCTATTTAAACCTTACTGCTTTTGACTTAGCTGCATTTTGCCTGAAGTGGTAAATGGAAATGTCTTTATTGTCAACATTTAGTGGTTGCATAATACATGTTTTTCTTGTAAAAGGCCTCCTGCAAAAATAGCTCCTACATAAAATAGCTCCTTGTTTGAGCATATACTATATTTTGCAGGTATAATGATCCTGCTATAGTTGCAATCCAAATGGCCAAACCAAATAGTCCAATAAGGAACATTCATTTCTTATTCAGTCTGTTTCTATGTGGGAAATATATACGGAGGGGAGTAATCCCTCAAGTCAATGAAATTCTTTGTTCAGTTCTGACTGGTAGAGCACATATTTTGCTTATTTTTTCCACTGCTGACTTTGAAAAAATCCCTCATTCCTGGAGAGTGTCTGGACAAGTTCCTGAAATTTTCGTAGCAGCATTTTCTGAATTGTTTTGCCTCCTTCTTCCTAGAGCTGAGAGAGCGGGGTGGACCAAAAGTAACCCAGCTGGCTTTGTGGCTAAGGCCTAAGTAGAACTCAGGGTTGCTATATCAAAGGCTTTATGTACAATCCCAATCTCCATTTCTGGCCTTTTCAGAAAGGAGCTTGGGAGTCTAGTTGCTAAGAAAGATGTTTTATACATTCTTTGGCATGAGGAGATCTCAAGTTCATTGGAAGTGAGCCTATCAAGCCTTAATTCAAGAACCAGATTTTAGTGTATATCTTTTAGATGTGAATCATCTGGCAAATCATCTTCTTTTTCATCACTGATCAAATACAACCACTTCTCACATATCCTTGTTTTCATCATTTGCAATGTCCTGTGTAGGAAACACCTACATCTGATATGATTCATTTATGCATACTAAGCCATCTGGCAAGTGCCTTTATTGAATTAACCATAATTATAAGCTACTCCGATCCATGCAAAATCCTGGTGCTGTACACTACCCATTGGGAACATTCCACACCACATTAATTCAGAAAAAGTTTTTTATTCAAAAGATCCTGACTCTTCTTTTAACAGATTACTTCCTTCCTAGGCCAGGGATGTCAAACTCGCGATGACATGTTGTCGTCACGTGACGTATCACAACTTTTTTTCCCCCTTCACAAAAACAGGGATAAGCGTGGCCAGCATGTGATGCAGCCGGCCCTTGGGCTGTGAGTTTGACATCCCTGACCTAGGCAGTCACCTTCCATTCCTGATCTCTTTTAAAAAATAAATAAATGTTATTAAAAGTGTTAAAGCATGGGTGTTCAAACTTTTAACTTGCCTGGGCCCCATTGAGTAAAGAGGAATTGTCTTGGATTATATATAAAGTATACAATATATTTAATGTATAAACAGTTATATTTATATTAACATACATACATACATACATACATACATACGTACGTACGTACGTACGTACGTATGTATGTATGTATGTATGTATGTATGTTTTCTGAGGTTTTCGTGGGTGTTTGTATGTAGGTCTTTGGGTATTCGGGTTTTCTCCCGCGTGGAATTGGAAGTGTCTTGGCGACGTTTCGATGAAGTCTCATTCATCATCTTCAGGCTGGTGTCTTCTGCTTCCTGCTTCTAGGAGCAATGAAGCAGGAAGCAGAAGACACCAGCCTGAAGATGATGAATGAGACTTCATCGAAACGTCGCCAAGACACTTCCAATTCCACGCGGGAGAAAACCCGAATACCCAAAGACCTACATATATATATACACACACACACACACACATATACATATACACACACACATACATTCTCTCTCTCTCCCCCTCCTCCTCTCTCTCCCTCCCCCCCTCTCTCCCTCCCCCTCCATCCTCCCCTCCCCCTCCCCTCCCCCTCCCCTCCCTCTCCCTCTCCCTCATATGAGGCCACATTACTAGATGTCCAGGGCTGCATGAAGCTTGTGGCTGTGGGTTGCACATGCCTGCTTTAAACAGAACATAAAACACAAAATAATATACTAAATGGAGAGAACAAGAAAAAAACAGAGTAAGAAAAATGAAAAAGAAAAATGCAGCGAGAAAAAATAAAAAAGAATAGGAACAAGCAGCTTCCAATTTTCTCTGCAGCAAATATAAGTATGATTACAAAATTACCCCTTTCCTGACTTCTCAGCTGAGTCTATTCCCTAGGATACAGTATGGATATATTCCCCACAGAGTCCTCTTTGCAGCTTGAACAATTGCTCATTAACTTTCTTATTGCTGATGTAATTGTACAATTGCTTTAGACACCACATCTGAACCAGGCCATTGTATGTCTGCACAATAGTGAAAGAAAAAACTAAGATCCAGTTAAGTATATGTCAGTGATATGCTAATTACACACCATTGTCTTCTCTTAAAACATAATTCTAAAATCATATATTGTGGAATAATTATGCACTTGTCCAATGTTCTATTCATTGATGGTTTTGCTACACTGTTTTCTATAACACTAACTTGCATTCAGCAACTGTAATATTTTCAGTATTATTGGCATGCTGCATAAAATTACATATAAAATGAAGGATCTAAATTCTAAATTCTTGCATGTGAATGTATCTATTGTGTAAAATGCTGACCAAGGTACCTTAGTCTTTTTGTAGTGTGAGAAGATATAAGCATAAGCGCACCACCATGCCTACCATCCCTGTCCTACTGTCCTATTGTCCAAATTTACCTATACCTACTTTGCTATTGTTTATGTTTATACCATACCTGTTATCTTGTACACGTTTTGACAAATAAAATAAATAAATAAATAAAAGATGTTGTGGGTACTCATACAGTATGAGTGCATGGGTACTTGGATTTTTTTGTAAAATGTTGGTCATAAGGATCCAATCCCTAACAGCAATGAATTTATCAGAATGCTTCCTATCAGTTCAGAGGTGGGTACCTGCGGGTACGCTCTTACCTGTTGGTCGCCGCAGAACCAAAGAAGCCGGTGGCATTCGCGGCGCGGGGCTTCCCTGCCTGCTTTCCCCCACCCGCCTAGACACCGTCATTTGTGTTGTTTTGCCCTCTGCGCAAGCAGAATGCTTTGCGCATGCGCATAGGGCAAAAGAACGCAAATGGCGGCGTCCAGGCGGGTGGGGGAAAGCGGGCGGGGGAAGCCCCGCACCGCGAACACCACCGGATTCTTCGGTTCTGCGGCGACCAACAGGTAAGTGTGTACCGGCAGGAACCCACCTCTGCATCAGTTCCTCTACTACTTCCTCCTGTAAAACATGACTTACTGTCTCTTTTTATCTTTGCCCTTTTTCTGGAGAGACAGATCTGTTTCCAAATATAACATGGCTACCAATAATCTTTTATCTTCCAGAAAGCTATGAGGCCACCTGGGACCCAAAGATATTTTTTTGAAATAATGGTGACACTTGGGGCGGGTTCCTCTTACCTTCTCCTACCGATGCGCATCACGACGTTGTGCACGCACTCGCTCACTTGCTACGTGCACACGTGCGTCCTCTCGTGCAATTTTGGCTCTGCGCATGCGCAGAAGGACAATTTTACTTCTGCACATGCACAGTGAGCCAAAAACCACAAAAAATTCAAAAAAAAGATGGCAGCGTGCACGGACCAGCAAAGAAAGCACCGGAGCTGTCACGCCGACATTGCGCAATCGGCGGGTCCCTACCGGAACGGCGCACTGGACCGCACCAGTAGGAACCCACCACTGGTGACACTGAAAGCTGCTGTCTATTATGTGAACTTCATTTTACTTAGGGTTAGGAACTATTTTCTACTGAGAATTTCTGTGACTTTATTTAAAGCAATGAATGGTATGTTGTTGTACATTTTCACATGCCACTGATAATATGATAGATTGGAGACTTTTTTTAGGAGAAGTATGAGCTGGGTTACATACTTTCAAAGATATGCATAGCCAGAAAAAAAGGACTGGAAAATGGCTCATCTAATACTCACTAAATCAAACAATTCACAAACAATGGCAATTCACAAACAAGTCAGAAACAAGTCAGAAAGAAAGAAAGAAAGAAAGAAAGAAAGAAAGAAAGAAAGAAAGAAAGAAAGAAAGAAAGAAAGAAAGAAAGAAAGAAAGAAAGAAAGAAAGAAAGAAAGAAAGAAAGAAAGAAAGAAAGAAAGAAAGATGCCATACTTTTTCACTATAAAAATGTATTAGCTAGGCCCCAACTATGGAACAACCTTTTACATCAAAACAAAATAACACAAAATAAATGTCTTAACCTAGTATTCATATCTCATATCATACAAATATAGACTTTGTATAAAGTCTGACATAATCTTAACATTTCACTCAAATATAATGCTTTTCTATAAAACATTACGATGGGAGTTCTCATTAACTTCAGCCCTTAAAAGAGCCTTTTAGTGAAGGACAGAGCTGTTCCTGATAATTAAAGAGAAAAAAAAGTGCGGCTGTCAGAAGTAACTCGATTCTAATGTATAAACAGCAAGCAAGCCAACATTCATGTGTTTTTTCTGCAAAAATTATTGCAATCTATTTGTGACAGAGCCAGGCAATGTAGGACAGTTGAAGGATAAATTTCAGGACATTCATTTTACCACAAAGCTTGAAAAGTGTACAAGAAGAAAAATATACCTTTAAACAAACTACAATCTTTTTATCTTAATGACCAAAAGAAACTTAATTAATGACATGTCTATCATACATCAGGATTTTCTTCTGTGTCTTACAGAAAAGAACAGCCACAAGTACCTATACCTCAGTCTTCTACAACATGTTGCCTAAAATGAGAGTGTTTATTCCTAGCCTGCACCAGCCAACCCAATCTGGGCTGATAGGATCTGTGGACCCTCAGATATGGAAGCCTGATCAACGACCTCAGTGACTTCAACAGAATGATGTCCATGTCTTTATCTTCAAAAGCAGAGATCAGTTTTAAAAGGAAAATATACTGACCCACATTTCTGCAAAAAATAAAAAAGCAAATTAAGTTTGACAATCAAACTTAAATTGACTTTACACCTTTGGGGAGATTTCTCAAAAACTAGGCCAGGTCAAAAGAAAAATGCCACACACCTTCCAGAAATGCTACCCTTTGACTGCAAATGGGCTGCAGAATCACTGAATTGTTTCATATCTCCAAATTCTACAGATATTGATAACTCTTCAGAAATTCAACTTTGAATCAGCTGCTTATTTAACTCCCAGGAAAGATTACTCTAGCCTGGTAGCTCATTATTTAAATCAAACTAGAAATAAATAACTTTAGAAAATAAAACTATCCAAGAGTATACATCTTTAAATGCATAAGTTTAAAAATGTATATCCCAGAATTGTTAAATCAAAAATTTAAAAGTGTTGTACATTGTCCCTGACAAAGTGAAAAACAAAGCCAAATAATATGCAAACTTTCTTTCATAGAAGCTATCTTTCTGGAGATTAAAGTGCAACTACTATAGAAGTTACTGGAAAGCTCACAACAAAGGCATAAGAAATACAAGGTACAGATTCAATAAAAAAATAAAGAATATTCCACTAAAAATGAAGGCTCTCTTTTTATATGTCATAGCTACAAGTTTTTAAACAAAACTACTATTTATGATTCTGCTGTCTTTTTCAATCACCTAAACTGCTATCTAGCAGTGTGCCTTAATATAAAACTCTGTTTTATGACATTTCTTAGGGAGAGGGGGAATGTTCTGGGCTCTCAACAGGATGGACACAAATGCCTTGATTTCAAAAGAGAGAAAACAGCACATTTTATTTATTTCTGAAATTTTGAGAGCTACACGCTTGCCAGTATTCTGGGTGGCTTACAAGTAAGTGGATTAAAGAAGTATTTTAAAATCACTCATTAAAAGATTACCATATCAATCAAGAAAAATATTATTAGCTGTTTATTATTAGCATAAACATCATCCATGGGGGAAATATTGGGGTTTTCTGGCTCCTCAGAGGGATGCTGTTCCATAAAACAGGCACCACAATAGATTTTGCCCCCTGTCTTCACAGGATATAAAGTATTTCTGCCTCTAATTTTTTTAGGTTTTCTTCAAACAGACATTAATGAATCACTATACTTTTGTACTCATTTATATACAGTAAGAAATTGCAGGAATAAAAGCAATCACCATTTGTAGACTTCTCTCCATACCATCAAGTGTGTCATAATGAATTAATTTAGCCTTCATCCCAAATTTAGGACAAATGTTAAAACTAGGTTACACCTATATGGCACACTAGTGACTTTAGCAAATTTACTCCTTCTCTTTTCATTATTGCTGAGCAGGTATGGAATAGCAGAATTATGGTTTTCTTGGATAACTTTCATTGAAAAAAAAGTCCAAATTATGCTGCAATTAAGAACTATTGTGATAGAAGCCAGGAAGGAAGGGACATAAACTCTCCTTTCCTCAAATTGTTACAAGTTTCTACTTGAAGCATGGTACTGTGGCCTGATTTTAGATGACAAAGACACTGATTTTAGACATAACATATTTTTCGGAGTATAAGACGCACCTTAGTTTTGGGGGAGGAAAACAAGGAAAAAAGGCCTCTGCCTCCAAGCAATTTGCCAAACAGCAAACAGCACAGATGATATACACTGTTTGCTGTGTATTTCTGTGCATGTGTGCCTGACCCATAGAAATAGCAAAGAATTGGAGAAATGTACATTATGCCAGAAAGTTTTCTTAAATGTGGTCACACTAACTCCTCCCAATTATTTAAATAGATCTACTCCAAGGTAAGTCAGGATTTAACTCTAATACTAAACAGGACACTGTTACATTTCAGACTGTACTTGTACAGAGCTGTTAAAATTAATTAAAATTTCTGGAAGTATACATTATTCTCTATTATTTAAAAGAAGATACAATAGCACTGGGCCTCTTCAGAGCAAGCGTTTATTTTAAAAAGCTTCTTTATTTTGTTAAGTTGTCTAGATTAGAACAATAATAAACCAGTCTTTAAAAAATAAGTCTAATAATTTGAACATTCTACAGACATTTATAGTTATTCACTTACCCCCTTCCATCCAGTTCAGCAGAAAATAAAAATCTGCGTCTCTCCCAGCTATTTGCTTCTTTGCAGCTAGTTTTACTTTCATTTTAGCACGTGGCAAATCAGCCGTAGGTCGGGAAGCTGCTAATGACTTGCTTGGCTTTACAGGCTCTTCCCTCTTTGCTGCAAACAGGTAAATTGCTGGAAGACAGAGGCCAAAGTGTGGGGGTGGGTGGGTGGGTGGGTGGGTGGGTGGGGCTACATTCGGTGTATAAGATGCACCCAAGTTTTCACCCTCTTTTGGGGGGTAAAAAGGTGCGTCTTATACTCCAAAAAATACAGTAGTTATTTTTCTGTTTGTTAGTTATTTACCTCTCCTTTGTTAACACAAAACAATGCCATATTTTCTGTTAATACTGTCAGTGTCTATTGTTTATTCACATAATCATTATTACACATGAATTCCATTTTGGTGGCACAATCACATTATTATGGTTCATCACACAGTCAGTCAGATGTTTAGACTGAATGTGGCATTCTTATCCTATTGAATCCTTCCCAGGGATCTAGGTTAGACAGATATTGTTTGTTGGATGACATTAAAATTACTGTCACAAGATGTAAGCTGTTCCAAGTAAAACTGCCTTTTGCAACTTGACTGGTGGCGATTTTGTCAATGTCAATGTTGTTCAGGTTCCAGATATTTGTGGTTATATTTCACCAAAAACGTGGTCTATTTTTATGAAAAACAACCACCAAAATAAAATAAGCACATGTTGTCCACATGTGCTTACTATATGCCACCCATATAACTGACATTTTATTTGTAACTTAGCATGAATTCATACATATATCTCTAGAGAACATTATTTCTATTTTTGTTACCATTGAAAACAAGTCTAGTAATCTTTGGGCAGAATTTATTTTTAAAAGGCTTGCAGGGAAAATTATAAAATGCAGCTATCTATAGTAATTTTTTTAAATCAAACATGCAACATTCTTCAGACACCTGGTGTTTTCAAGAAGTTTTTAAAATGCTTAAAGATTGACAAAAATACATCTAGGAGTATAACAAGAAGGAAACCAATGATATAATGAAACCAAAACCCACCAGCTTTTAAATTTAGAAACATGAAGTTAAGACACACCTAGAATTTGTAGAAACCGTCATATATTCTAGAATAGAATCTTCTATTCTATAAGTATTTGCAATTATCTATATATAACCCTAACATAGCGTCCTAGGTACTCCTACTCTTACATTCAGGAAGCTCACCCTCTTATTATTGAGCAATTCCTATGGATCAAACTGGGTAGTAGATTTCACATTAAGAGGAGTAAAAGTTACAAGAGGTAGAGACTTAGAAGTCAGGGAGGCTATCACAGGTTAATGTTGCCATTATAAAGAGGAAGGAAACTAGAAAAGCAATCAGTAAAAGAAAAGGTAACCCAACAAACCAAAATTGTAACAAAAATAGGTTAACTTCTGAAGAGTTTTCACAATAATGTATTTCATTTTTGACACCATGTTGCATAGGCAGTGCCACATAACCTCAAAGCAACTGATGCAGGCTTGTGAACCATGACTACATTCAAAGCCGCATATAGGTAAAAGTTCAATATTTACATTTTAGTCCACAGCACTGTATATAAATTTAAAACTTTTCTAGAGAAAAAAAGGTACTGACTTGGATCCACAGAGCTCACCATGCAAGCACAAGTGGTAGCAGACACTGCATTTTATCAATGTGTATTAGGTTCTAAGGCAATGCAATAGTTCTATATTGCTCTGAAATAAACCCCCAAACCACAGAAGCACCTTGGAGATAGACAGACAGATAGATAGACAGATATAGATATATAGACATAGATATGTATAAAACAAGACAAGGAAAAGAAATCCTTGTTGGGCATTCAAAATACCCATGTAGCTACATAAACTTAAACCAGTATTATTCTATTTTTGCTGTTAGAAATAGAGTATATCATTCAAATAATGAAACATTATAATAAAAGGGACTGGAGTATTAGGAAAAACAACAAACCAGATTTAGAAGCATACTGTTCAGCAATTTTAACAGGAATTTGTAGAAACCATTTTAGTTTCTAGAAAGGAATTTTCAGAAGCCTTTGTAACAGGCTTTTTAATCATTCTGAGCATTATATTGCCTACTATCCAAAAATCAGAAGAGTCCTGATTTTGTAAACTAGTCCTAATCTGACTTTCTTTGAAATCAATTCAAAAGTGTCCTATAATATTTGGGAGGGGGGAGTTAATTCCAAGCATACAGAGTCTAGGTTTTGCGGATCAATATTCCAAAATGCAAAACTCCTCCTACTGATTCTAGGGGAAAACCAGACCTGTGAGCCTTGTACCTTATTACCTCTTGTCCTGCTAAAACAATACAGCTGACTTTCTGTCCTTGGCTTTCACACATACATAGCGGTAAAGCTACGTTCTTCATTCATCCATTCAGATATTTGCCGAACATTGATACTGGCATTCAACAGCTAATTGCTAATAAAAAGACATCTTGCCAAGTTAAACTTCTCTAACTAGTTTGATCATTTTAACAGCCACTTCTTATAATCACAAAAATATGAAGTTGGTTTCCACTGATGTAAAGGCCAGGCAGCCATAGGAGAAACTAAAGTGCTATTCCCAAAAAAATCACTAGAGCAGAGGAAAGGATTGAGCCCAATAGCAGAGAATGAAGGAAACGAAAGTACAAAGTCACTTTTGCATACAGAACATCTACCAGCACTTCTATCCAGACAGTATTTGCCTTCACACAACATAGATGTTACATCAAGTATATTTTCAACACTGAAGGGCAATTTAATTAGGTAAATTGGAAGCCATTCACATCTAAACTAAATTTTCTCTCCACTGTTGATCTCCATGTTGGTTGGACCCTAATTCCATAATCCCCATCACCAACATCAACACATTCTTTTAGTAGCAAGAGCCACTGGAATTCTTCTATTCAAGGAAGCTAAACTAAAGCACCAAAATAAAGACTAAGGATTTTCAAAAACTTTCAATGCCCAAAATTACCTTCATGAGATGGGCACCTATATACATCTGATAAACAAATAAAGAAGTTGAAATAAAAAAGAGAGAGAACACATATGCATTTCTCACTTACATCCAGATGGGCTTATAGCTGTGTATTCTACCTGGGATTGCATTGTGAGGAGTTGCCAGATACCAGCTGTGAAGCCATCAATGAGTGCTTAGTTAGCACATCATGTTGATTCTTCCCAAGTTGCACTAATTGTCCATCTGTTTCCAGACACAATTCCAAGTACTAGAAATCACCACTAAAAGCTTTCAATGGATTTAGATCCAGGAAGTCAAAGGGATTCAAATTCACCAGAAGTAAAGAGAGGCATGCTGAATAAAAGAGAAAGTGTTGAGGGTTAGTGATTTACTTATTTTATTTGTATGCTGCCTGCTTTTTGGGGTTGGCCAATAAAAGCTGCTCTTTCTATGCTACTGAGATTTCTCTTCCTGTCTCAACAAGGAAAATAAAATAAAAGCCTTGTGTACGTATGTAGATCCCTGTGTGTTTTTTTCTTTTCCCATAACTATATTGCTTTTTTTTCGGGCAGATACTTGAATTACTAAGTCAAATGTATTGTGTTATATTATTTATCTGTTCATTTGTTATAATTGTTTTTAAATTTTAAATTCCTAAATTTTGTTTGACTGTACTAACTTTTAACTATCCTTAATACTGTATACATACATACTTACATATATTTTCTAATATGTGAGTAATGTATGACTCTTAGACAGTAGATCCAGAATATTAGGCCAATGTTAGCTTTTGATGTATTATCACTGCTGCAGGGGTAAAAGTAGGCTGATGGTTATGAGTCACATACAAATGCCTGAAACTCAATGCATCTGTTTCAGGTTGGAAATTTTCTTCTAGTTCGTGCAGCCTAGCAAACCCACATGAGAACTTAAAAGGATGTAGCTAGCAGGAAGCAGAAGAGGAAAAATTCTTGTACAGTGACTGAATTCCCAATGCAATAAACAAATTTGATCTTGTCACTTACAAGTCATATTTATAAAATGACTGGTATTCTCTTTGGAAACTATTAGTTTTCTCCAAAAATATCTACCGTATTTTTTGGAGTATAAAACGCACCGGAGTATAACACACACCTTAGTTTTGGGGGAGGGAAAACAAGGAAAAAAGAAATTCTGCCTCTGTCTACCAGTATCAGGATCAGGGGCGTCCTCACTTCCACTCGGATTTTGATAATGAGTAGCAAGATCTTTTTATCCGTTTAAAACAAACCCTAGCACCCTACACACATTTAACTGGAGTGGGTAGGGGGGGGATGATTTTCATGGGGGCAGAAGAGGGACTTGGCAAAGAAGGCTCCGCTCCTGCGACGCCCCTGTCTTCCTACCTATAGCCATAGGCATTGAAAGCCTAGCTTTCTCGCAGCAAGGCCTGATAGAGACGCAGCACTTCAGTCCTCCTGGACACTGCCATCTTGTAAACACGGTGCCAGGCTTCCCGGCAAGCCCCCTGCACCTTTGCTGCCTCCGTCTGAGCCTGATTCCAAAAGTGGCCCAGGGAAATGACAAGTTCAAACAGGAACAAGAACTGAATCCGAATTGCAATGACGAGAACGAGAGATGAACTGCCCCCATGAAAATCATCTCCCACCCCACCCACTCATTAAATGTGCACAGAGTGATAGGGTTTGTTTTAAATGGATAAAAAGATCTGTGCTGCTCGTTATCAAAATCCGAGTGGAAGTGAGGATCCCCGCTGCCTGCAACCGTCCAAAAATGCAACGTGCAGTGGCAGAAAATGTCTGAAGGGTGGAGGCCAGTGGGTGGGCGGGACTACCTTCAGAGTATAAGATGCACCCAGATTTTCACCCTCTTTTGGGGGGGGGAAGGTGTGTCTTATACTCTGAAAAATATGGTACTCTTTTTTTAAATGACTATTTTGCAAGAAACATGTTCCAAATTCAAGCAAAGGAGAGTTATGCATATACAGTACTTGAATTGAACTTCCACTCAACTGTTTATCCAAGAATGAAATTGTTGTAAATCATTTTCTCCCCAAAGGATATATTTTTCTTCCACTCAAGAAAAACCAACAGCAATGACAGGTCATCTTTTTAAAAATGAAAATGCAAAGTACCCTTTCATATTACTATCTCTGTTTAAATGTGGACTCCTTGGGCTGCATCTTATATGTTTGTGGATATGTGGATAGGAGCCGTGGTGGCACAGTGGTTAGAATGCAGTATTGCAGGCTAACTCTGCATTCCACTGCCAGGTGTTTGAACATGACCAGCTCAAGGTTGACTCAGCCTTCTATCCTTCTGAGGTCAGTAAAATGAGGACCCAGATTGTTGTGGGCAGCATGCTGACTCTGTAAACAGCTTAGAGAGGTCTATAAAGCACTATGAAGTGGTATATAAGTGTAAGAGCTATTGCTATGTGTGGATTAGGAAGCACATAATGGGAATGTATATATTATACTTAGAGATATGTGACCAGGAGGAGCTAAGAATGGAGTGTTTGGCAGCATTCAACACCACAGCCCAACTACCTGCCCCAGAGGGATGCACTGATGGGACTTTTTCCTGGAATGTTTTTCTCTGTAACCTCCTACTGATCTAGCCCATTCTCTAACTTGATCTTTCTTTGGTTGACTTCTCCCACCATTCCAAATTTTGTTCTGCTTTGTTCAGTATCCATACAGCATCTTGCTGACAGCATACTTTAGTTCCAACTTTCTTTTAATGGAAAAATGAAATAGGAAGTAGAAAAGAAAAAAATTGTGAATCAGATCAAATGCCATTCTGGTTCAGGACTTCAGCATTTGCTATGCCACCTTACTCTGCTACTCTTGCTGGTTCTACTAGTTCATTTTAAAAAAGCCCAGCAATCACATCAAAATTGGGAAGGCTAATGCAGCAAAACCTGCCACCCTCACAAAAGCCATGGTAGACGGTAGCACTTTTCAAAGGCAAAGTCAGATCTTGTTTGGCAGGCATTCAGAGGCTGGCAGGCAAGGTCAAGAATCAGGCATGATAGGAATGTTTTTATTGTAGTATGGAATAAAGTAACTTGAAAGCCAAGTTTTTTCCCCATTCCATCTTATTCTACTACACAATACAAAGGTGGTGGCATTCTGAGTTTTATTTTCAAGTCTCCTCTCAGGGTTGAGTGACCTTTTCACTTTAAGAGCTTGCTCGTTCCTTCCCTCTTCTCAAGGTGAAGAAATGTAGAGCTGTCCTTATCAGAAGCCATCCATTTGAATGAATGGACTAAGAATCAAAGTAGTAAGGCAAGCTTTGCTTTTTAGACCTATGTCATTGGATAGTTCAATGACTGGTCACACATTTCAAACATTTATATTAATTCATTTCCCCAAAATTGCAGACAGGGAGTGCCACAAGATACATCATAATAACTGGTTAGTGTGCTAAGCAAATGAGCTGTTCACAGGATGGAACTGCCAAGAAACTCTGAAATTTTAAAACATTTTAGTACTTGAGAGGAGGCCTTATATTAAAAAAAAAACCATCTGTTTTCCAGATGTAGCTTAATAGTTATGCTACAGAACTAATTTATCTCACCATGGCAATGTCTCACAGGAGTAGCTCTTCTAGGTTAGTTCATCTTCTGCAAATTCCCCAAGGCCAACATCAAAGCAATTGACCCAACTGATTCATCTCTACTCTTCCGGAAGTTGCAGTGAGGACACATACGGTACTAAATTTAGGTTTCTGTCATGACCGTCATTTGCAAATATGATCTAATAACTTTAAAAGCCAGCTTTTAAACCATACTTTGAGGCAGCCAGTTCCCTAAATTAAGGGTTGTATTTTCTTCTAATAGCCTTACTACCCATTTCACTTAATAGCCCAAATTATTCTGGAGAAGTGGGGAATTTATCTAGACCTCATAATTTTAGAAATCTCAGTTGTGTCCTTCTCCAGCAGGCCCCAAATGCTCTTTCTTCAGGTTCATCTATCTCCATGAGTTCACAAAGAGACAACTGGAACTAAGTACAGAGATCCGGATATGGCTGAATGCCATACAAAAAAGCACATGAAAACGTTAACTAGTAGGAAATAATAAGTTATTATTTTCATAACTTTCTACTAACAAAATATATAAACAAACCAATATATACTGCATTTTCTAATTAGACTGTGCCAACTCAAGATGCTAATCAGTTATTCCAGAAGTTAGGGATTTTTACTTCAGGGCATATCACTTGATCCATACAGTAATTATATTTCACATTTAACTACTTAAAAAATGATAATGTTAATTATATACAATATTTATTTTGACTTTTGCTTCCTGTTTTAACTAGTTCCTAACTAATCCAAAAAAGGACCTAAATTCTTATTTCATGACTCTTAACATTACTCATCAATGACAGAAAGGAAACTATCCAAAGCTTTTCAAAACTACAAGTTTACATAATTTCAAGAGCTTTATGAAACAGGCGTTCCGCTTCAGAAACCATTGCTGTTTTTAAGATATTCAATTAAATTCAGCATTACTAAATACAACACAAAACAGAAACACTTCACACAACAAAATTAAAGGCAGAAAAGCATTACAAATCCAGTGCCCATGGGGATGGCAACTAGTTAAATGAATTTTTAAGAAAAAATTTAAATTCGTGGCACACAGGCCTATCAAAATCTATTAGTCATATCTACAAAAATGCTGCAAAAACTACCACCACCCCAATTTCAGATTAAATGTAGAATATAATTCCTTCTATTTCTTTTCTTAAGGAGAAGATTCTTCTATCTAGGATCTTGAATCCTTTAAATTTCTCTATGGGACTAAGGGCTGGAATCCAGCAGGATTATGTAAGGTGGAAAAGTAAACCTGGTCCATGTCACATTTGTAAGCTCAGTTCGATGCGTCCAAGAAATGAACTCTTATTTTTGCCAAAAGAATAATTCTCATATTTTCCCAAGTATATACAACTTATTCAAGAATGACAGAGTTTAAAATAAGCACCAATTCATTTAGTTGATTAATCTTAAAAAGAAAACAATTTATCCAGACTTTTTTGCGTCACACTACATCTTAAAATGTTTGCTTCAACTATGGGTTTAAAAAAAAATTAATCTAGAAACAAAATAAACTTGGAAGTCACCATGAAATAATTTAAGGTACTTTGTGGCTATATTACTTAACACAATGGTTTAGAGACCCCAGAAAAATTACTTTTTTCAAATACTATCATCTCCATGGCTCCAGGCTGCCATAATAGCCATGGTTCTTTTAGTTTATCCAAAACCAGAAATAACATTTGAATATGATTTATTAAATATGCAACAGTACCTTAGCCCAGTGTTTCCCAACCTTGGCAACTTGAAGATGTCTGGACTTCAACTCCCAGAATTCCCCAGCCAGCGAATGCTGGCTGGCGAATTCTGGGAGTTGAAGTCCAGACATCTTCAAGTTGCCAAGGTTGGGAAACACTGCCTTAGCCACCACAAGTGAGAAAAACATGGAAGAAATATCTGTGTTTATTAAAAGGAAGTCACAAAATTCATATATCCCACGCATGTCAGAAACAATGAATTTGTAACACCTATTAGCAGAGCAGATTTATGTTTTCCATGCAAGAAAGTATGAGATTCAAGTTCATGAATCTCCAAAAAGAAGTACTGTAGATAACTTTTGCATAGAATATCTGCTTATCACTGTTGACAATACAGGCTTTGATGAACTAAGAGAAGGAAGTTAGCAAATGTCCTATGCATATATTTCACCTCCTACTCATCTCCCATATACATAGACATGTGAGGATATGGATAACTTGTAGCTGAGTGTCTCCACCCTCTTATGCAAATATTCAGCACTGGAGGAAGGCTGAGGCCTCCTAAATTATTTGGCTTACTTCCAGTGACATCAACAACATTCTTATAAATATCCTTTGACATGTTGTTGATCAATTTCTGGGCTGAGAACAAACCAAAACTGATGGGAATGATATTATTCTCTGAGGTACGGTATCTTTCCCCCCTTCTATTTGAAACCACATTCTAATTAGGGGAAAGTCAAAGGGATATGTACATACATACTTAAAAGAGCTTGACTTATTTTTTCCAAATGACTCACATTTCCAAAGAACAATATATATGGTTTGTCATCTCACCAGTGAGTACATTAAATCTGGGGCCTAAATTCATCTGACTGTATTACTGCTTGCTCTGCTAAAATTGGAAAGATGGTTCGAAGGTGGGCTGTTATACAATATGAGCATGCCCACCTGATTATTTTAAGATATTTAACAGAGGTTTGGGCACATAAATATGAAATACCAAGGGTACTTCAGCAACATCCAAGCTACGAAAGCTCCCCCTGTTCTTTTCCACTGGAAAGGGAAGGAAGGAAGGAAGGAAGGAAGGAAGGAAGGAAGGAAGGAAGGAAGGAAGGAAGGAAGGAAGGAAGGAAGGAAGGAAGGAAGGAAGGAAGGAAGGAAGGAAGGACTATTTTTGCCTTTGCTAAGAGCATTCTAGAAACTATAGTGTCAAATTTATAGCTATAATTTCTTGCAAAACAGCAAATATAATTGCAATAGCAATTTAGCCACAATAACAGGCATGGTTATGAAAAATGAAAGAAGGTATCTATATACTATTAAAATTATTGTGTCTGTAACGTTTAACTGAGCGAAATGGTGCATCATAAGCAGTGGTTAGAGAGCAGTACTGCAGGCTAATTTAGCTGACTGTGATCATTTGAGTTCAGCTGTTCAAATCTCACCGGCTCAGGGCTGACTCAGCCTTCCATCCTTCCGAGGTAGGTAAAATGAGGACCCAGATTGTTGGGGGCAATGTAAATATATACATTGCTTAATGGTGTAAACCGCTTAGAGAGTGCTTGCACTATGAGGTGGTATATAAATCTCATTAAAAATAGATAGATAGATAGATAGATAGATAGATAGATAGATAGATAGATAGATAGATAGATAGATAGATAGATAGATAGATAAATAAATGTATCTCAAAAGGGCTAACTTGCAGAATGCACTCCAAATCAGATCCATGAGTCTCCTAGAATTGAAATTGGCAAATTTTATAAAATATTTTATGACATAAAATTATCATGAAGCATGTTGTGACATAATACAAAATGTCATCAAACATTTCTTCGATCAGCTCTGATATTTGACTGTGCTATACAGTTCAACATGGACTACTTTCAAAACAGATACATCTCTGAATATCTCCATGAATTTTTAAGAACTTTAAACTTTTAAGTACATTAAAAGTTCTGCCACTATTGAAAGCATTGCGGAATCTGTAAAGTATATCTGAAACAATGAGCCAAAAGGTCACAAGTTGTCTCACTTGAACTAAAACTGCACAAAAATAAGACAATAATCATAACTTGGTACAGAATTGCACAATCTTATTTTCTACTAATCTATCCAGAGAGATCGTCATTAAAGTACCGTAATAAAAATTTAATGTCTCATGGTTAGACATTTACTAAAAAACATCAGTCTGATTTCCCAACCAGAAAACAATCTTTCAAAATAATTAGGAAATCACAGAACAGAAACCTCATACTTCTCCTGAGGTTCTAATAATCTTCTTTGCCATTCTGTTTTGTGAACAGTTCCTGGCCATCAAAATTAACACTTAATTAAAAGTTCATTGTTTAAAACTGGAATAATGTCTTCTCTTCACTCTATAGTTAATATTGATTAAACAGATAAGCAGCATCGAAAATAGAAGTCAGTATCTCTGGAACTATTCAGGGCAATGTGATTGCCAATTCAGAAGTACTATGTTCAAACAAACTTCCTTGAAATACAAATTGTTAATCACTATAAATCTTGTACAAGAATACTAAATTTTGGGGGAGTATTTGCTATGATCCAGTTCATTCAAAAAAAAGGAGTTACCAGTAGTCCTTGATTTACAACCATTTGTTTAATGACCATTGAAGTTTCAACAGCTCTGAATGCTGCAACAAGTGTTTTACTGCAGAAGTGCAAAGTAGAAATACTACTTTAAGAAATATATTTAATCATTTGATTTTCCTTTGTCAATATTAAAAACGCATTGTATTATCTTTCACATGACAAATTCTCAATGTAAAATACTATACTTTCCTTATTTTTAATCCTTTGCTCACAAGAGCCGAAGGAAATGGAAAATAATAGCACTTTGCTATTACAGAGCTATAATATTAGGCAAAAGCAGAGCCAAACTCTTAAACTTAGCTGGTTAGAGGCTCTTATGCCAAATGTTTTTATCTCACTTCACAACAACTAAACCAAATTATATACATTTCTTCAGATAAAACACAACAGACACACAGTCTGGTTTAATTCAGACAATGGAAAACATCTTTCTGTGTAGAGAAGCAAATATTCCCTCACAGTGCTCAAGTCCCGTTCAAAAAAAATGGTAGAGACAAAAACCCTAAGAAGCACAATGTGACGCAGTACAGTGATCCCTCGTTTTTCGCTGGGGTTACGTTCCAAAAAGAACCCGTGATAGGTGAAATCCGTGAAGTAGTAACTTCAGCTTTGCGCATGCGCAGAGGGCAAAAGAACGCAGATGCCAACATCCAGGTGGGCGGGGAAACGGGTGGAGGAAGCCCCGCGCCGCGAACGCCACCAGGTTGTTGAGCTGTGCGAACCGGGAGGATTTCACCCCTGGCCTCACGTGTATTTCACTGCTCTTGGCAAGCTGTTTTACCAATCAGCCAATCAGAATGCAGAACACAATGCACGATGCAAATCCGTGAAGCAGCGAGACCGTGAAAGGTGAACCGTGATATAGCGAGGGATTACTGTACTAGTTTTCCACATGCATGGATATGTTTGCTTCTCAACTAATGGTAGTCACCTAAATAGGCAAATAGCTGAGCAAATATATCATCATGCTCTCTCCTAGGAAGCAATCATACAAATTCATTTAGAGAATATATTCTCTGGAAAAGATATTTGCAGAGTCTGAGGCAGCAGGTGACATGGCAATACTTCCTCAGTTACCCAATTATGATAATTGCCACTTCCTTTGTGCATCATAGGCCTGTCCAACATAGGCAACTAGAATGCATGACTTGGCTGAGGGAGGCTGAAACTGCCTATAAAAACAGATAAGCTAAGTTGTATCATGGTCATTGGAATCCTTAAATGCCTTTCACCTATAGTTCTGACAGACAGCCAAAGCACATCTATACTATATTTTTTGAGTTATAGGAGTACATTACTACTAAGTCTACTCAGACCTTACAAAAACAAACATAAATAAGATATTAAATAAATGTCTATTTTATTCTGAATGTATATTTGCAATTAGATGCTATTCATTTTTCCTGATGTATTTCTTTCAGAATCATCATCTTCTTTACTTCCTCTTTTACCGCTTTGGGTGTCAAGGGATCTTTCAGGACCACTATAATTATTTCATAATCCATAAAAAAATATGGACCTAATTCCATTTCTCTAGAAATGGTTTATTTCAAGGAAACCACAGATTATATATTCCAGTGCTGTTGGTAGTTAAAAAAAAAAGGTAAATTTCTCATCTGTTTAAGGTACGGTAGTTCTAAATTAATTCAAAACTTTTCTTAGAAATGTTATCTTAACGTTTTCAACAGATGAGTAAACAGAAAAAACAATGGCAGAGAATTTAGCACTTAAGGTAAGAGCAGCAGGCAGGAATAGCTTTATTTGGCATTTCACAGATTAGTATTTCTACTGTATGAAATATCTCCTCCTGAAGCTGATATGAGCTACCAGGGAATATAAGATTAACATTTTTTCAAGAAAACATGTATTTGCATTTTGCAAAGGATCCAACTACGGTATATAACGTTCAACATAAATAGGAGAAAACACATGTTGCATAAATAAACCCTTTAGCAAACCAGGATTAAAGAATGTGGGTGGCAGTCTTGCAGTTGGAAAAAAAAGGTTTCTAGGATAAACACAACTAATTTCATCAGGATTTATTTCTATCAGGATGAGAGATAAGTAACCTAGATTACAATACTTCTGGTTGGGAAAAGATCTGCAATTAAAATGAATATCCTCCTCCTTAGATTGAGATAGCAATTCCAGGAGTTATCAAATGATATCCTGGAAAATGATAAAAGTACAGTGAAAAAAATCATATATATGGAAGCAAAAAAAAAGCACAGAAGTCTGCTATCTATAAACATAAGGATGCTATCTGTGCCTAATTTAAAATGGCCTTTTAAAATGGTAGACAAACAATGAGCATAATAATGACAAGAAATATGATACAGAACTTGTAAAAGTACTGTCACTGTTAAATTTAAAGCTAAACTAGGCAAAGAATAAAATAGTGAATCTATTTTGTCAGACAACCTTTGATCATAAACAATATGATTCAGCAGGTCTCTACTGATTAAGGGGTCCGTATAGTAAAGGACAATCCCAAACAGGGAAGCAGTTAATTAAAGATCTAAAACAAGCTACTTTTAATGGTTTTACATAATAACATGAATATATTTTATTTTCTAACTCCAGGGTTAAATCAGAGGTAAAAAAGACAATTAATGATCAAATTAATTTTACAATATGATAAAAATGAAAACGTTTTTGGTCTCGAAGATCTATAAGTATATAAATTCCTAGCATTAAAAATATTTGGGAGAATAATATTGGAACCTATTGATGAAACTATTTGGAAGAGTTGACTGTATATTTCATCAACACCCCTCCCCAACCTGTATCTGCCAAAAACAGAATATATCTCAAAATAATTCAGTTAGTGTTCCCCCTGCCCTTCCTCTCAATGAGATTGTAATACATCTATTTAAAAAAGTATAATTTATGTCATAGGACAGCGGTGGCGAACCTTTTTCTCTCAGCGTGCCAAAAATAGGCGCGCGCACACCCACCAGCGCTCCCGCGTGCCACTACCCAAAATGCAATGCGCACCCCCCCCTGCGCATGTGCACCCACACCTACATGCACGCGCCTGCACCACGCACGCGCCCGCACCGCGCATGCGCACATCTACTGCGCACGTGTAACCGCCCCCTCCTCCTCCTGCTCCAAGCCTCGCACTCCGGGCACAAGCTGGGAAGGCTGCAGCTGCCCTCCTTCTTGGTCTCCTGCCGCCACCGCCAGCTGCAGCCTTCCCAGCAGGTGGGCGCGCAGGGGAGGGATCGCGGAGCAGAGACACCCGGCGAGCGGTGCGAGAGGCGCAGGGATGCCAGAAGTGGCATCGGCGGAAGCAAGCTCCTGCCCGCATCTCCCGCCCGCCTCTTGCCTTAAACCGCCGGGCGCCTCTGCTCCGCGACCCCTTCCACGTGCGCCCACCTGCTGGGAAGGCTGCAGCTGGCGGTGGCGGCAGGAGACCGAGACGGAGGGCAACGTCGGCGCTCCGGGGCTCCTTCGGCCGCTTGAATGGCAGGGAGAATGGCAGGGATGCAGCCTGCGCAACCGCCCCCTTCTCCTGCTCCAAGCCTCGCACTCCGGGCACCAGCCGGAACGTGAGACTGGCAGGAGAAGGAGGAGGGGCGGTTGCGCAGGCTGGGCGGCTCGCGTAACCGCTCCCTCCTCCTTCTCCTGCCAGTCTCACGTTCCGGCTGGTGCCCGGAGTGCGAGGCTTGGAGCAGGAGAAGGGGGCGGTTGCGCAGGCTGGGCGGCTCGCGTAACCGCTCCCTCCTCCTTCTCCTGCCAGTCTCACGTTCCGGCTGGTGCCCGGAGTGCGAGGCTTGGAGCAGGAGAAGGGGGCGGTTGCGCAGGCTGGGCGGCTCACGTAACCGCTCACTCCTCCTTCTCCTGCCAGCCTCACGTTCCGGCTGGTGCCCGGAGTGCGAGGCTTGGAGCAGGAGAAGGGGGCGGTTGCGCAGGCTGGGCGGCTCGCGCAACCGCCCCCTCCTCCTTCTGCTCCAAGCCTGGCACTCCGAGCAGAAGCAGGAACATGAGGCTGGCAGCAGAAGGAGGAGGGAGCGGTTACACGAGCCGCCCAGCCTGCGCAACCGCCCCTCCTCCTTCTGCTTCGGGTAGCTCTAGCAGCTCTGCACATGCGCGCCAGAAACCCGGAAGTAGAATGTGCCGGACCCGTGGCGTGCCAGCCGAAATGGCTCCGCGTGCCACCTGTGGCACGCGTGCCAGAGGTTCGCCACCACGGTCATAGGAGAAACTGATAGGTTGGTGCTTACTTTCATATATGGTGGCAAAGCTTATTCATTTAAAAATAACATATGTCTATCTATGTAACTACCGTATATATCTATATCTATCTATATCTATCTATCCATCTATCTCTCTATTTATCTATCTATTTTGCAGGATTATTCAGAAAGAGATATCCTCTTCCCCCATATCTATTATATTCTATATACTCTATTATCACCATATAATACCTTGCATATAGAATCATCAAATAAAGAGCTATTGCCTCCTGTCAAGCTAAATTGTAGGTTATTTATGAAGAATGAAGCAGGATATTTAAACAGCCAGAGACTATGGAATATAGCCTTAGCTGAAAATGTAATCAAGCAGGAGAGGCTAAGCAGAAACATTAATACAGAAATATTTTTTCTTCAATACGATCTAGGTTTCTGGTACATATTAAGCAAGAAGCTGGTACATATTAAGCAACTCTCAGTTTTTTGCATAATGAACAAGTGGCATGTTGTAGCAAAGAGTAACTTCTTGTACAGGTACATATCAATAGTTGTGTTATTTTACACAATTACTGTTTGTTTGTGTGTGTGTATGTGTGTGTGTGTGTAGCTGTGTCTTTAACAAAATAAAATTTAAAAAGATAAATTGCAAACACCTCAGTAAATATTCAAAACTATTGCAGGATGGTTTCATTAAAAGTTTGGGTAACATTGTTTTTAAAGCTCAGTTGTTTCAGTGAGCATCAATAGCATTTGTATTCTATTTTTCAGCAAAAAAATATGTATTCTTTTTAATGATCATGGGTTGAAGCCCACGCAAGACATACTCAGACCCACCAAATCAACTGAAATTGAGCTGTTTATCCCCCATTGATATCCGTAGATCTTCTCCATGTATGACAGAAGTTCAGCTGCCTGTTCTGTTTGCTGCACTATGAACCTGCCCCATTGCTATTTTTTTAATTTTTTATTATTTTTTATTTTTTATTTATTTTTTATTTTTTATTTTTATTAATTTATTATTTTTATTAATTTATTATTTTTATTAATTAATTTATTTATTTATTTATTTGTTTATTTGTTTATTTGTTTATTTGTTTATTTGTTTATTTGGTTTAGTTTATATGCCGCCCAACTCCGCATGGACTCTGGGCGGCTCACAACCAGAAACCAACAAAAATCAAAATAAAAACATCTAAAACATCTAAAAACACGTTAACATATATCATACTTATAAAATCCTTACAATCTCGCATCTTCTCTATGGGTTATTAGTTCCAGGAGGTTATTCTATAACCTCCATCTTGTGGTCAACCTATTGCTAGGATGAAGCTGATTCAAGGTGCTTTTGAAGAATGGAAGCATCTTCCTAGCAACTGCTAAGACTTTTCACATGGATAATCCATGGCACTTGGGGGATGGGCCTCCAGAGGTCAGTGAACTGCTGGGTTCCAGGTGGACCAGTCTCTCCCATCAAACTACTGGGCTCTGTGCCTGCAACTCCATTTATGCTTGGCTGCCAAAGAGACTAGACACTTCCCTTGCACAGCTATTTTCTCCCCCCCCCTTAAGTTCAAACACAGCAATATCAATATAATGTAAAATCAAATGCAGATCTACTGGGAGATTGATATTCCCATTGACAAATAGAAATACTGTAATCCTAAAAATCCTACTGTAATCCTAAAAATCCTACCATAATCCTAAAAAAGCAGAAACATCTGAAACTGACAAATGAAATTAACTTAACATCAAGCACCAGGCCAAGGCAAGATAGGATGAGATATTATAAATCAACTGGAGCTTTGGTGTCACTTAAAAAGGGTCAGATCAAGGTTCAAAAATAAACCAACAATTCAAGAAATATTTTAGATAACCCCAGTAGACCCCAGTAAAAGAGAAGGAACTGTTCTAGCAACAGCACCTTCTCATTTGAGATTGGCCAGAGGTGAGCAACACTATGGGTCTTGTTGCTGAGGCATGGTAAAAAGTAGACTGTGTGGGCAATCGTTTAAAATTAATTACCCAAGTCTAAAATTAAGCTAGTCTTTATAATAGCTCCTGAGTGACTAGCACTTTACAAGAAACGTGTGATCTGTGTGAAATAGTTTTAACAAATATCTTTTATCATAAGATTTAGGGTTATCTTGGGAAGGTATCAAGTTGATTCCTTTAAAGCTCTCGTCAATTCACAGATGAATCAGGAACCTATAATGTAATCGTCTAGGAGGTAAAAGGCCGTTACATGCCAAGAAACCAGATTAATGAAGAAAAAGCCTGGCTCCGGGGCAAGAATTCCCGGGAACCCATTCCGCAAAACATAACCCTGGATGTCCTAGAAAAGAAAAGAAACAGCCCCGAACCTGCCAAATATATAATCATCTTCTCTTCTTCCTTTTTATTAAATCCTGTCCGACGCACGCCCTCCAGTTTGCATCAGACAAATGCAGCTATCGGATCACACACCAGCGCCAGAGAAAGACATCAGCATCCTTCCTACTACGAGCCATCCATATCCGTGGTTGTTAAATATGTCCTCCCCACGGTTATCGGCGGGCCGAGGCAAAGCAGAACCCGTCACGCGCCGGTCTCTCCTCCCTCCCCCCCTCAAGTTGTCCAAACAAAACCGAACAATGGGGTAAAAAAAGCAGCCCCTTCTTATAGCAGAAGCGGGGCAGCGCGGAATCCCCACCCCACCCCGCCTTCGCGTTTATTTGACAGCTCCTAGCAAAGCAGGCGAGGGAGAGAGAGGACCCGGCGCTGACTCGCCGCCGTTACCCCTCCCTGCCGCCCCTCACCCTGTTTGGCTGGGACTCTTGCTGCAGAGCTTCCACCACCACCCCTCCCCTCAGGAAAGCAGCGTTTGCCACCGAGAGCGCGGGAGGCAACCAGCAGCAGCGGAAGAAGGACCCATTTTGCAAGGGCGCCCGTCTTACCTCGCGCCCGCCCGGACTAAGGGAGCCGCAGCTTCCTCAGCAAGCCTTGCGCAACATGCTGGACCGGCTCGTGGCCCTTCTGAGGTCCGAGGAGCTGCGGCTGCAACCTCACCTTCCCGTCGGATGTGGCTCTTCTTCGCACCCTACAGCAGCTTCTTCTGCTACTGCAGCAACCCGGGCTCCCTAACGCGCATACACCCAGGCAGCTATGACGCCATAATCCAACCCAGGCTCCTCCTCCGCCTCCCGTTCTTCAGCGCTTGCGCCGCCCACCGCTTCTCTCCCCTCGGGGACGCACTTCGGCCCGCCCGATCCGCTCTCCCTGCAATTTCGGGGGGTCTCTGGGCTCGCGCGCCTCAGCTGCGGGGATCCGGATGAGCGCGAGGCGGCAGCCGAGAGCGAGCGAGCGAGCGCGATTTTGTAACTCCTGGTGAGCGCCATCTAGCGGTGGCCTTAGGCATCTCTCAACATGTAATATTAAGACAGATTTCCCCCCACCCCTTGAGGCACATTTTGAATGAATAGTGCGTAAGCTACTATTCATTCTACTCGTATGAATCTGAGCACCATTATCAAGGTCTCATTTTAGTTGTATATACTGTATTCTTAAAATCAAACTGCCCTAGTTTGATCATGCCAGACAAATCTTATTACATTCTTTGATAAAGTGACAAAATTAGTGGACCAGAGAAATGCTGTGGATATAATTTACTTGGACTTCAGTAAGGCATTTGATAACGACCTACTACTTAATAAGATAGAAAAATGTGGGTTAGAGGCATCACCACCAGATTAATGCTCCAAAACTGGAAGTTTTTAAGAAGATTGGATAATCATTTGTCTGAAATGGTATAGGGCAGTGTTGGCGAACCTTTTTGGCACTGAGTGCCGAAATGGGAACGTGCGGGAGTGCCGGAAACCAAAAGAACAGCTCCCCGGCACGCATTCTAGTTTCTGGTGCTGGCCGGCGTGCATGCACGTGCAGGAACCCAGAAGAACAACGGGCGATAGCTGGTGTGCCCGGGGCGGATGGCTCTGCGTGCCACTTCCAACAAAGGTGGGTTCGGACCGGTTCTATGGAAACGGTACTAACTTGGCGGCCTGGGTCACTAGAACTGGCAGCGACCCGGGCCTGCCACGCCCCCGAACCGGCTCGGCGGCGTCATCTTGTTTTTGCTTCTGTCCACGTGCAGAAGCTGTTTTTTTAGCACTGCGTATGCGTGCAAAGCGCGTGCTCAGCATATCAAGGAGCGAACCGGCAGTGAAGAAAACCAGAACCCACCCCTGACTTCCAACCTGCATGCCATAGGTTCACCATCACGGGTATAGAGTTTCCTGCCTGCGCAGGCAGTTGGACCAGGAGACCTCCAAGGTCCCTTCCAACTCTGTCATTCTATTCTATTCTATTCTATTCAGAATGGGCTAAAGCAGTATTTCTCAAACTTGGAAAATTTAAGACATGTGATGTTCAATTCCCAGAATTCCCCAGCTAGTACACACAGTGACCCAACAATATTTTGATTTTGCAATTCATTAGTTTCATTACTAATCTCCATGGTTCTAACCTCTTATTTGCAGTCAGCAAATAGTTTTTACTAATCAATTTTCAAAAAACAAAAATAAGAAACTCATCATTCCCAAAACTAAGGGAAAAAGCACCGTAAAAGTTTCTCTCTTAGGTACCTAACAATAGGCAATAATTATAGTTCTGCTGTGATGAGTTTAGGCTCCTTTCACTGAAAAGCTTCAAAATGGTTTTACAAATAAACGAACTGCATTTCAAATTTTGTGAGTCATTCTAGTGTTTCCTGTTTCCTTAGAAGACTAAAAATTAGTATACAATGAAAATAAACATGGGGAAAAATAAAGTTAAAAGACATGTGTTGCTACTTTTGTACAATTTGTTTTCGAAGTAGCTAAATCCAGTCTAACAAACAGGATGGTCTATAATCGTCAGCTCAGAAATTTCACACACACAACAACACATATAGAGTACACAGTGCTTTTCAGAAATTGGAGCTAAGTATACAAATACATAGTACACTATCTTACCAGGAAATTGTGCAAGTTTAATTGTGTATCAATTATTTGCAAAAATAGCAAAATTATGGAAAAATATAATTTATAAGCTACTTTGGATAAAAACATTTGCAAATGCTACTTCATGACATACATGAGCACAAAGGAAGCATCCCACCTTGAATCATTAAAATGACTGCACCTTTTTTCAGATTATTTATTAAACATGTACGATGCTCAACTCTCAGTAAGATCCATTCAACTACTTCCAAAGCTGTTCCTCATCATCTTTGCACCTACAGCTGTGATGGTGAACCTGTGGCATGCGGAGCCTTTTCTGAGGGCATGCAAGGTGTTGCCCTATGTCAGCTCCAGTGCACATGCGTGCGCTGACCAGCTGGTTTTCGGCCTTGGGAAAGGCCGTTTTCGCCCTCCAGAGTGCGAAAAACGGCCCAACGGACAAACCGGAAGTTTGGAAAAACAGACTTCCGGTTTGCCCATTGGGCCGTTTTTTGCACTCCGGAGACTTCAGGGAAGCATGAGGGTGAAAAATGGCCCAATGCGGGAGGGGGCACATGCACAGTGTGGTGCACGGGGGAGGGGGTTGTGTGCCGGCATGTGGTGCGCTAGTGTGCACGCGCACTCCCATTTTGGGCACGCAAAAAGAAAAAGGTTCACCATCACTGACCTAGTCACTACAAAATGATTATTTTCCTGAATAACCTCTTAGAAATGCACAAAATTGAAATTGAAAATCAGCTTGGTTCCCTATGGGATATTTTGAAACAGGAAAATAATTCCTTTTAGTTCATATTAAGAGCAATCAAGATCACGCATTAAATTGAAAATAATATACATGCTATCAGTATGCAATAGGAAGTCACAAGTTGCGGTCATGTGAGGTCACGATTGAAGACCTGGCTGATTCACTGAGCAACAGCAGCAGAACAGATGGTATAAGTCTGGTGTGATGATGTGATGTTTCAATGTACAACTGTGTTGCTTAGCAATGGAGATGCTGCTCCCAATTGTGGAGACCTATGACTGATTTTCACACTTATGACCACTGCAGCATCCCTGTAGTCATGTGATCAAAATTCAGATGCTTGACAACTGGAATGTATTTATGACACTTGCACGTTCCTGAGGTCATGGAATCACCATTTGTAACCTTCCCAGCCAGCTTCCGGCAAGCAAAGTCAATGGGGGAAGCCAGATTCACTTAACAACTGCAATGATTCGCTTAACAACTGCAACAAAAAGGTCATAAGATGGGGCACAACTAACTTAACTTGATTAGCAATGGAAATTTTGGGCTCCGTTGTGATTGTACCTGTATGGGGAATACTGCATTTTTACTGCAAAGTCTTTTAACAAAAGGCAAACAAGGGGAATCTAGTTCCAATACAGTATTTATTTATTTATTGGCATACAGTAGCTGGAGTTATAGCCTTCTAGATAACAAAATAACAGAGTTGGAAGGGATCTTGGAGGTCTTCTAGATCAACCCCTTGTTCAAGAAATCCTATACTATTTCAAAAAAGTTGTCCAAGTCTTCTTAAAAATCTCCAGTGTTGGAGCACCCACAACTTCTGTAGGCAAGTCCTTCCACAGATTAATTGGTCTCATTGTCAGTAAATTTTTCTTACTTCTAGGTTAGTTCTCTCCTTGATTAGTTTTCATCCATTGCTTCTTGTCCTGCCTTCAGGTGCTTTGGAGAATAGTTTGACTCCCTCGTTTGTGGCAGCCCCTGAGATATTGGAACACTGCTATCATGTCTCCCCTAGTCCTTTTTTTTTATTAAACTAGACAAACCCAGTTCCTGCAACTGTTCTTCATATGTTTTAGCCTCCAGTCCCCTAATCATCTCTGTTGCTCTTCTCTGGACTCTTTCTAGAGTCTTAACATCTTTTTAACATCGTGGTGACCAAAACTAGATGCAATATTCCAAGTGTGGTCTTACTAAGGCATTATAAAGTGCTACTAACACTTCATGTGATTTTGGTCAAACATTCAGAAAATGCCTAATTGATTCTGCTGGTATGTTCCTCCCCCAACTCCCCAGAAAAAATGAAAGGAGAAACAATTATTTATATATTCATTTATTTTTTAAAAAATACAGTCAAATGATTATAAAAATGAAATATGAATAAAACAAACTCATTTTCTGAGAGTCTGGAGCATGGCCCTCTCACATGACTTCCAGAGGGTTCAAAGTTGTGCGAAAGCACATCCTAGTCTTGGATGGTCTCCACAGTCTCTAAAAATCTCATGAGCTGCGTGCTTCTGAGAATAGTTCTTGAGTGTGGTAAACACTAGAGCCGTGATGACGAACCTATGGCACACGTGCCTCTCGCCAGCTAGCTGGTTTTCGGGATGGGGGGTGGGCACATGCGCAGGAGACGCAGGGGTAGGGGCACACGCATGTGCAGGGCACACTCGGGGGCATTTTTGGTCGCAGGAGGCTCCAGGTGTTTCAAGTAGTTTTAATCAAAATGCAGTTAAAACGCTATACAAGCCATCGAGAATATAAATACATATATACAACGGGAACAGGAAGTGGTTCACAGGAACAAATAGAGGTAAATCCTAGAGAGGCAGGAAATGCATCACAAAACAATGGATGAATGCTAAAGAGGAATAAAGCTGCATACAAGGCACACATTACACCTGTAAGAGTAAGGAGGCCTGCTAGGCCCAAAACGGGGCATGGGGGGTGGCGCCCCCCCCCACGGCCAGTTTTTGGTCCCAGGAGGCTGCAGGGAGGCGTGCTAGGCCCAAAATGGGTGGAGTGGTCACATGCGCAGGTGGCAGGGGGAGCGTTGGGGGGGTCGTGTGCGCATGCACAGGGCGTGGGGGGCATGCACGCATGTGCAGCACATTATGGGTGCCGCCATGCACACGCGCTTTCGGCATATGACAAGAAAAAGTTTCGCCATCATTGCACTAGAGTGATACCCAAAATTTTATTGGAGAAGCATAGGCACTTCTTGGAAAACACAACAGATACCTTAATAGTTGTGAGTAATGTGTTGTCAATTTCTACCATAGTTGATTGCCTGTAATTTCATAACAGAAATCACATATAAAAAGTGATTAGAGGTTTAGGTATAAATAGCAAAATGATGGAGCGCAGGAAGAATATTGCTGTAGAATATTCATTCTAATAAGCAGCAATATGTTTTGGAGAAAAAGTAAAACCAGCTAGCCTTTTCCAGTCTGCTATCCTTAAGATGTGTTGGCACCATAGCTTTAAACATTTCCAGCTGAAGGCCACAAATTTTAACCATTTTCAATTGAGTTTTACAGCTTGTTTTCTGAAATTGCAGTGTTTGCAGAAAATGAGTTCCACCTCATTTGCTGCAACTGGATATTCACAAATGTTTGTAGTAAATACATTTATCTACTTCAGTGAATACCAGCTTACATGATACTATATGACTCCACACTTGTATATCTTTTCCAGAACTAGAGCAATACTTCCTTATGAGAATAAGCTGTCTACTTAATTTGGCATTTTTGCGGAGCACTTGCTGAAAGACTAAAAGTACAATAATATTACATATTGAAACATTAATATTATAAAATGAATCAACCTACACAATAATTCAGTTCCTAGAAAAATAATACCCAGGTCAATTGAAATTAAAGATTTTATTTACAATATGATAGCCACAAAACTGCCAGACTTGATTTTCAATTCAGTACCTCTGATATTCAGTGCCAATCATTTCATGATATCACATCCAAGGAATAGCTTCAAAAGAAACCCAGAGAATTCTGGTCTTTTAATCTGCCAAAAATATCCCCAAGATTGCTTCTTAAAATGCAGCTTCAATATCCTTTTATTCCTCTGAATCTTGTTCTGTTATCCAACTTTAAAGGAGAAAAATAAATATAAGTAAAAACTACTAACTTTTTATTATATAAAACTTTATATAACTAGTTGTTTTATTTTAGGAAGCTTATAAGAAAATATGGCAATATTTAGCATTTCATGGAAGGAATTCTAAATGGGTAACTATTTAATTTTTTTTTACTGAGTTTACAATAGTTTAGATTAAAAGTAAATTCAACATTTTTAAAAATGCCAACAAAAGCAATATGTTCAGCAGTTATACAATAAGCACTTAAAGCTATTTAAATTTGAATAGCTTTTTGGGAAAGTCGTGCTTGCAATGTCTTCACATCCATGCATAATTCACTGGAACTTCTACAGTATTTTTTTCAGAATTTTATGTTATAGAATTAAAACACAGTCTGACTTCAAGTTCTTAGTGAGTGTTGGGATTCATATGGAGAAACAATATTAAATCTATGTTGTCCAGGTTGCCAGGATGTAAAAAATAAATATTACTATCTTGAATCAGTCTTGTAAGCTCAAAAATAAATAAATGCACTTTTTTTTAGAACCCACTTGATATATTCCTGTCTTTGCTTTATTTGGGATTTCTAAAACTATTGTTGATTAAGAATGTCATATATCATTTCAGTTACAATATATCATTGTATATTACATGATTGATAAGCAAACATAATAGTCATGTTCTCTGCAGCTATTTTTGTGTTATTATGTTGTTTTTAAATTTTGGCTGTTTCATCTTGTATTTATTTTGTTTTAATAGTTAGTTGCTCAAAATCATGTATATGTGTTTGATAACAATATAAGCTTATTAAATACAAGGGTGGCCAAAATTGTGGAAACCTTTTGGGAAAAGTGTATTTTTGAGGTTTGATGGCTAATAACACCACTTTTTTTTGGAGTTTCAAGATAATTATATTCCACTGCTGGAATGGCCTGGGAATAGTACAGACCTTAACCCAATTGAAAATCTAAGGAGCCAACTAAAGAAACTTGTTAGTCAGAAGCGACCCAGCAATAAAACCCAGTTAATAGAAGCAATCATTCAATCTTGGTTTTACATTATAACAGCTGCAGAACTAAAAGACTTGGTTCACTCCATGGGAAGACGTTGTAAGGCCGTAATTCATGCTAAATGTTACCCAACTAAGAATTAACAGACATGATGATAATTTTTGTATGTCTCATTTTTTCTATGGTGATAATTTTTGTATATCTCGTTTCACTTTTCTTCTTTGTAACTGCTATTCTAATAGCAAATCCTTCATAAAAGTTATTGCATTACACTCTTGATTAAATTATCTTTCCATTGATATATAATTTTATGGCACTACTCCCCCCAAAAAGTGGTGTTATTAACTAGTTTTAGAAAATACTTTCCCCAAAAGGTTTCCACAATTTTGGCCACTACTGTAAATAAAAACAGGCTGAAAAACTAAGAAAGTTGCCTGTACTGATGGCTTTATATTCCATAGTGAACGTCTGGGGGTGGAAATCTTCTCTACCCACTCAGCCACCTCCAATATAATAGGCCCCAGGCTAAGCAGCAGAGCCAAGTTTTCAGACTCTTCTGGAAGGCCAGATGTGTGGGAGGCGGACCTCACTTCCAACAGAATATTCCAGAGGCTCTTCTCCTGGATCCCACCAACTGGGGTCTTTGACAGATGGGATCCGAAGTAGGCCCTTTCTGCTGGAACCAGTGGGGTGGGCTAGTCTCATCGGGGTGATACGGTTCCTCAGATATCCTGGCTCCATGCATAAAGGGCTTTAAAGGTGATGACCAATACCTTGAATTGAACCCAGCAAACACGTTTATTAACAAGCAATAGAGGTTTCTCTTTTTTTTTCTTCCTAAGACAGTAGTGTGTGACTCCACTCACATACCCAGGGATGGGCTGAGCTTCTAATGACTTCCACTGAGTTACAGAGAATAAAATTAGCAGGATGCAATTCAAAACAGGAAAAGATCTTGAACAAATAATCACCTTAATCTGATGAAATATACATATTTTGTCTGCATCCCACTTTGCAGAGAGGAGATAGTGATTTATGTAAATCAAAAAAGCAAGCTCAGCAGCAGCCTCTCACATTTTTGCATTTTTTCTCAAGGGGTTCCACTTACAAACTTACCAATGATCTTCTGCATTCAAACATGGAAATTAGCAAACCTCTGCAATGTCCTTCCTTCAAGCATTGTTTGGCGCTCTTCCCTTCCTGATATAAAAGATCCCCAGATAAAAGATTCAATATATTCATTTAGGTGTTAGCAAAAATTTATATTATATACATAATCTTTCACAACAATTTTTCCAATACAAGCAACAGCAAAGAATGACCAAAAAGTAAAACTTGCTAAAAAATAAAAAAACCATTGCAAGAAGAACAAAACTGTCTTCATATACCCTTCCTCAAGATGATTGTAGAAGGCCCAGAGAACAAGTTACACAAGAATATTTATTTATTTATTTATTTATTATGGTGTTCTTATATGCCGCCCAACTCCCGAAGGACTCAGAATAGACCTAAAATTATGAAGGACTACCCCAATAGTTTCCAGGTTTGATATTAACAAAAGCTGGCTGGACTTATATTTCCAAAACCATTCTCGAGGCTGGGCTTTTTCATATGGGCACTCTGTATTGGATTCATATTGAATCTTTAAAATATTAAAATTCTTTGCTCCCATTCAGCAATCGGCAATAAATACACACCTTGTCATAATGTGCTGCCAAACACTTATTTTACTACACACCAGATCTATTTAATGCTCTTTTAAAGTTTCTTTTAACAAGAAAACTTATATAAACATTGCATGATGCAAAGTATGGTCCCACTTTTAGAGTCATATTTATTTCCAGCAATTCCTTTGACCCACTGAGAACATGAAGGTACTTGGGCAGGTGATTGTTCTCTAGTAAATAAATGTTTTGTGATTGGTCAATCACTGAAGCAGCTATTTATATTTTTATTTGTATTCATAACATATTGTACCATTCTAAAAGTGACCTTGGTCAAGGAAGACTGTTTTATCTATGTTTATCTCATTTTTTTTTAATTGAGAGGACAAAAAAGACATTATTTTAGTAGACAGTCTTCTTTCCATGTTTTCTTATGGTTTTATAAGGTACATTATCAAACAAAATCACTGCATACTTTTTTACTGTAGATCCTCATAAAGTGTATGCATGCACCTTTTAAAAACAAAAGCTCTCTAGCTGAAATAACTTGTTACACTCATATCAGAAATGCTGTTCAAAATTTACTGAGTTTAATATTTCTCTTCATATATGCAGCCAATAGCCTTATCAGAAGGGATTACACATTACACTTAAAAACAAAGTAGGAAGGAGACCCCTTTCAGGAAGAGCAGTGTAAGCAAATTAGTACGGTACATATTAGCTGTAAGATGGAAATGAAAAGCAATGTATGTATGTCTAACACACAAGAAAAGAGCTGTTTGTATTAAAGTTAAAATTTCACACAAAATGTTTCTCTTCTCCTAAATTTCACATGAATATCTTAAAATATTTATTTAAAACATTTATATAACCACCCATCTTCTAACCAACTCTGGACAGCTCCCAATCAAAAGTTAAAGCAACAGATAAAAAACCATATTGAAACTATAAAACTAAACACATGAAAAAATTAAAATAAACTGCAATAGGTTATTAAGAATCAATACTTGAAAATGACTTTTCTTCTTATAAGATATAATCAACTGTAATTTCTGCAAAGGTCAAGGTTTTGCTAAGAAGAACATGCACTGCACTAGGGTAATATAGATGTTGTCATGGAAAAGGGTTGATTCAAATCCAAATTTCTCATTGTTGTGTAATAATGTATAACAATGATAGCAGCAAATCCGGATGACTAGGAGCCAAACACTCCCGGAAAGAAACTCCTTCATCTCTGCCATGAAAGCACTCGCCCTCTTGATAAAAAAGGCTACTTTTTTTAATGCCGAAGCCAATACTTTTATTTGGCGGGATGGCCCTCTAAGGAAGCCGGCAGCCTTTCAGTCAAGTCACCCGTCCAGGCTGGCTCCTCTTCTTTTGGAAAAGAACGGAATGTGATGCCTTATGGGAGAGTCTCAGTCATCCAGGTGGTGGTTATCCCAAAGTTGCTTTTTCAAAAGGCAACTGGACTTTCAAGAGGCAGTGCTAACTACCAGATGACTTGCAAGGAGTATACATCTGTCCGTTTACATCTTGGTGGACAGAGTATACATCTGTCCACCAAGAAAACTAGACACAAGAAGAGTTTTTCCCCCAAACGCCATCACTCTGCTAAACAAATAATTCCCTCACCACTGTCAAACTACCGTATTCACTAAGGCTGCATTACTATTACTATTAGTCTTCTCATCATTCCTATCACCCATCTCCTCCCACTTATGACTGTAACTTGTTGCTTGTATCCTTACAATTTATATTGATATTGTTTCCTGATTGCTTATTTGTACCCTATGACAATCATTAAGTGTTGTACCTCATGATTCTTGACAAATGTATCTTTTCTTTTATGTACACTGAGAGCATATGCACCAAAGACAAATTCCTTGTGTGTCCAATCACACGGCCAATAAAGAATTCTATTCTATTTCCCACCATTCGGTCAGAACGGAAGAAGCTGCTTAGATGTGAAGCGAAACGTCTTCCAAGAAAGCAATTGAAAGTCCAATTGCCTTTTGAAAAAAGCATCTTTGGGACAACGGAATAGAACAGAACAGAATAGAATTCTTTTATTGGCCAAGTGTGATTGGACACAGAAGGAATTTGTCTTTGGTGCATATGCTCTCAGTGTACATAAAAGAAAAGATACATTTGTCAAGAATCATGATGTACAACACTTAATTATTGTCATAGGGTACAAATAAGCAATCAGGAAACAATCCCAATGCCCAGAGAGCCTTTCTCTACCCCGCCGCCCCATTTCCTCAGCCGCCCCGCCGTCGAAGGGCCCAAGCGACGCCTCGAGCTCCATCTCCCCGCAGCCTCCCAGCTACCTTGATGACGCAGGGACACTCCAGCAGGCAGGACTTCAGATCCTCGCGTATCCCGGAGCACGCCCGCCTGTCCACCTCTTTCCCTTCGTAGTATTTCGGCATGGCGGCGAGGCGTTCTGGCTTTTTCGGCGTCCGTCACCCAAGGCTCCGCAACTTCCTCAGCCGCAAGAACTACGCTTCCCGAGAGCTACCATCTTTCGCTCACCTTTCACCTATTCCTGGAGTTACGAAAAGGATAGAAAAGGCGCCTTGTTTACGTGGGGAGCTTCGTTTTTCAATGGGAAGCTATGCTTAACGTGCCTCTCCCGCTCCCGTGGGCGAGACAACGCTCCGCAATCTAATATCCGTCGATTTTTGCAGCTCGAAACTCTTTCCTCATATTACGTTAAATGCTTTAATTATAAAAATATATGAATATTTATTTTGCCCAATATTGCTTACTTCGAAAGGGAATAGTGAGGTTGAATTAAATGCACGTTTTAAATAAAAATACAATGGTAAGTCGGTTTTAACATTGGAGAATCAGCATAAAAAAACCTAGCAGAATCTATTTATAGTATTGAGACAAATTAAAAAGAAACTTGCAACGTAACCCACTATAACATATTCCTGTTCAGTGACTGACCCTTCTACATTTTTTAAAAGTCCGTGTACGTCATCATCCTGCGCTTAAAAGATTACCCGCCGGACTCCGTGGCCGAGCCAACGTCCCGCTGTCAGCCTGTGCCTCTTGCGTGCGCATGCGCTTTGGTACTGGAGGCTGGAAGTTACGGAAGGGTCAGCAACTTAGGGTCTGGAGTGGTGGGGGGAGGCAGACAAGCAGAATTTGTGGGGTGGGGGTGTTTTCCTCTGGGGAGCGTCTTTAGTGTCCCCCCCGTCCCCGCGGCAGCGACCAGACGAGAAGAGGCGGGGTGGGCAGTCACCGCTCGCGAAAGGTGAAAGTGGTTGGAACGTTCCGGGGGTTCTGGAACGGTGGGGATCCGAACAGAGCCACGCCCCCTTTTTCTCCCTTCTTCGTCTGCAAGCTTTTAGTCCGCGTTTTCTGCCGCCTCGATCGTTCCTGCCTTAAAAGGTACCTGCGGCCTTCCCCCCCCCCCCTTCTCCCTTCCCGCTGCTCTCCGAGTCGGCCTCCGGCTACTGTAAACCGATAGCTTGTCAAATAATTCTCATCTGTCTAACTGAAGTGCCCGAATCCAGAGAATCAAAACAGGCGAATAAGCCTCCCATCACATCGTCTCCTCCAGGGATATCCCGACGGTATTCCCGATTTTGTCCACCGGTGTTTTGTTTCCTACTTCCTCTGTTCCCTTCAATTTGTCGAGCACCATCGCAGACAAAACGACCAACTCTAATTTTTTTTTGTCCTTGCAGAAATGCAGTTGCCTGTTTTTATTCTATGAGCTTCTTTTGTTTCCTACTTCCTCTGTTCCCTTCAATTTGTCGAGCACCATCGCAGACAAAACCATCGCAGACAAAACGACCAACTCTAATTTTTTTTTGTCCTTGCAGAAATGCAGTTGCCTGTTTTTATTCTATGAGCTTTTCTGAATCTGTCATGGTTTTCCTCTCTAGGATTAATATTCTCTTTATTTCTTCAACAGACACTGGCCCCTCTTTATCTGTTCTTGAAGCCAAAGCCGCTTATATCTTTTTTTTAGGAATATTTTTTTTTTGCTTCTATTTTCAGAATGCCTCTGTCTCTTCCTATAGGGTATTGGGTTCCCCTTTTATAAGTTAATTGTAATGTCTCTTTTTATGCGCTGGTTTTATGCTCTATCCTGCAGAACAAATATTACTGGCTTGCCTGCTCTTTAACTTTCTGAATTTAATCTGTATGTTTTGTAGTCTGTTCCATAGGCTGTTGCTGGCATTGTCCTAATTGTTGAGATTTAACTTAGATTAGCTAAATGTTTGATCTATTCTATGCCCATATAATTTTCTTGACAAGAGTGCTAAAGTATTTGGCTGGTGCTTTCTTCCAGGTTTGATTTTGGGGTTTCTTCTTCTAGGAACTTCTTTCATTGCCTAATTCCTGTTCTTGATTACTTTTACCTTCATTCTTCCCCTTCAAACTTTAGCAGCAAAGACACAGCAAGCACAACAGTGCTTCTCAATTATTTTCTGTTATGCCCCCCCTAGGAAGAAGTAAACATTTCTCCCCCCCCCCCAACTCTCCGATCTGGGCCCCAATGGAATTTTAGTGTTAATATTTATTATTTTACTTATTATAAGCTGCAAGCAAACTATTGGCTGGGGAAGGCTGCTCTACCCACTTACCTGGGAGTAAGTCACACTGAACTCAGTGGAGCCTGTTTTTGATTAGGCAGGCATAGGCTACCGTGGTTAGGGCCCTCTTTTGACACGGGGCCAGGCCAGCTTAATCAAGCCAATGTTTTGGGGTCGGCGGCCTGGCCCATAAGCGCCGCCTCTGCTGGGCACTCACAGCAAATGGTGTGGAAGGAGGCTTTAGGGTGCCGTTCGAAGCTTTCGCCCAGCTGCAGAGGATGCTCCTCCTTGTCCAGCAGCAGGTTCACCATGCCGTTCATGGCTACCACGACGCCCGCCGAGAACAACAAGAACCCACGCAGCCGCCCCGCCCCGCCTGGCCGCCTTCTCTTCCGGGCTCGGAGCAGCGTGCAACTGGGAAAACACTCCCCGTCCGGGGGAATCGATTGAGAGGGACCACACATGTTCCCTGGGGTCACACGCGCCCCCTCTGGCATCACTCCGAGCCCCCCCAGGGGGCGCCCCACTATTTGAGAAGGACTGCCTTAGAAAAACAACCTTGCAAACATGTACAGATAGTCCTCAACTTACAACAGTTTGTTTAGTGACCGTTCATAGTTACAACAGCACTGAATACAATGACCTATGACCATTTTTCACATGATTATTGTAGCATCCCCGCGGTCACATGATCAAAATTTAGATGCTTGGCAACTGACTCGAATTTATGACAGTTGCAGTGTCCCGGGGTCAAGTGATCAACTTTTGTGACCTTCTGACCAGAAAAGCCAATGGAGAAACCAGATAAACTTAATAACCATAGTACTAACAACTACAGTGATTCACTTAACAAATGTGGCAAGAAAGGTAGTAAAATGGAGAAACCTCAACAAGTGTCTCGCTATGCGACATAAATTTTTGGGCTCAATTGTGGTTGTAAGTCGAGAACTACCTATATTTTCTGCAACTGGCTTTTCATTCCCTTTACAATACTGATTTACTTTCATTTCTGTTCTTCCACAGTTATGTCTGCTGAATGGTTTTCTTGTCCCTAAACCTTCTCTAGCCATTTGAGATTTACTACATTGGATCAAAAGGTATAAAAGCTCAGTTGTTGCCTGTTTTTGTCAAAGATAATTTAAGAACTTTCTCTCTTTGCTGTCATTTTCTACAGTCTCCTAGTATGCTTCATACATGCAGCACAGTCTTCCCTACTACGCGGGAAAGAAAAATAATTTACAGATATATTGTTTTCCATTTGTACAACTCAGTGATCTTATGAATTAATAAAGCTTTGGATCATTTAGAGGTGTTTCACAAAGTCAGTATGTATTTGTCCTAATTTGGCCTGTGCGAGAAGATAATGGTCTGAACTATATCAACCACATAACTCTCTTGTACAAGAGGGGAAGAGGAGTTTGCAGAAGCCTGAGATTCATGCATGTAGCTGTGGCTTGTTATGATACCTGAATGAATCTTTGGGGAGTGGCAATGAGAGAGAAAAATCACTGCCAGTAATTTATTGTTGCTTTCTCTGCTTGTCAATATTTTGGAATGGCAAATTTCTGCCACGCTTGCTGTATAGATCTTGAAATTCTCCCAAATTTCTTGGAAGCAGGGTTTTTTTTTTTAAGCAAGCATTATTCCTACCAAAAATCTTACAAGAAAGAGGTAAAACTCTTTCATGGCTATTTATGTATTGAGTTCTTTGTACTGAATCACATCATTGCCAGAGCCAGAGAATCATATAAAATGATGACCTTAGCCAAGGTATTAATATTAACCTCTCTGCTTATTCAAGAATAGTGATGCCAAATGGATGAAGTGGAACATTTTCCCATTAGTTTGTGACTTTTTCATTTGGAATCTTTTGAGAAATAATGTTTGCAATTGTATCAAGTATGTTAACACTTTGAGTATATTTAACAGATTGGCTTTCTACTACTACTACTGTTTAATAACAGGAGCTAATACATGCTTATATAAAACAGAGCAAGGATTTACTATCTAGAAGTGGGAGGTGGTGGTTTATAATTTCAACAGGGAAACTGGTGCCTGCTTTGAAGTTTTAGCTCAGATATACTTCTTTTTAAAAATTGTGGCTATTACCTCCCTCTTTAGCAAGATGTTGCCTACCACATCAATTAATCCCCGAGATCAGGGCAACGGATCTTTAAATACTAGAGAAACAGCAAGACACACAGCTGGTGCAAAGCGCTATAAATACTTGAGAAGACTCCTTCATTTTCGTCACATGGACTTTGAGTTTGCTGTGTGGCAGATGTTGTATCTGTTCACTTCACCACAGAAGGTGTACAGAAATTTTCAGTATAGGAAACAAACAAAAGACCAGTGGGCTAGAGATGATCCTGCTTTCCTTGTGTTGCTGAGTATCTGGCTGTGTGGTGAGTAGCTGAGAACTTCCCTATCTACTTGAAATTAGTGTTTCTAGCTTGGTGTGTCACGATGTGAATATTGTCAGTTTGTGCATCTCTATGTTTTCTACTGTTTCTTGTATTTATGGTCAAGCAGACGTATGATATGTTCTATTACGCATGCCTGCATTCCTGAAGTCAACTCCTTCCTTTCTCTTCGCCATTTCTGCCGAAGGTAGAAGTGATTTTTTCTTTAGCCGATAAGATGTAGTTTACTAAGGATTCTTTTATTATTTTCTACTGAAATAAATATTTTGTTAATTAGATTTGAATCTCATTTTTATTTTCTAATGAGAATGACTTCAAAAGGGAAGCAAAGATCCATCGACCTCTACGGGGATGATCCCCCCCTTCTCTTCTTAACATGGTAGCAGAGGATGGTTGTAAGATTTATAGCTCCCTTTGAAAGTTTTATTGCGTTTTAGGATAGTTAGCTAATTAGAGAGATTTATGACCAGCCATGTCGAACGGAGATAAGATGGAAACAGAAGCAACTGAAAAGTCTTTATTAGGGTAGCTCATAAATCTTCCAAAATGCTTTTACCGGAAGAAAAAAAATATCCTTGATCTGTTTTTGGACAAAGAAATATTGGTAGTAATGAGTCCTCAGTAACAATAACCAATTTGGTCTGGTGGTTAAGGCATCAGACTAGAAGCCAGGAGACCGTGAGTTTTAGGCATGAAAGCTGGTTAGGTGATTCTGGGCCAGTCACTCTCTGTCTGCCCAACTTGCCTCACAAGAGTTCTTGTGGGGGGAAATAGGAGGAAAGAGCATTGTGTGTGTTTGCAGCCTTGAGTTATTTATAAAAACAGTAAAGGTGGGATATAAATAAAATAAATATTGGTGTTTTACATAGTGCTCAACCAGAGTAAACCATTACAGAATTGAGAGCTAGAAGTACCATGCATGTACACCAAAGACAAATTCCTTGTGTGTCCAATCACACTTGGCCAATAAAGAATTCTATTCCCAAACCCTGAACACCTGCTGGTAGAGTCAGATTCATAGTATTTGTGAAGGAACTCAGAATTGTATCTGAACTCTAGGAACACCAATGTCCAGTAATTCTCTGTTGGTAAGCAGGCTAACCTGCTGAGCTATTTCATCCCTAGTCTTAAAAAAGACACCATTATCTATAACTTACTTCATCAACTTAGAAACATCTAAGTAGAAAAATATTACCAAGGCATTTTTAAGTATATGTGTCTTAGTTTTCAGACTAGCAGTATTGACGACAAGAGAATATGAAGTATTTGCTTGGAAAGATGAAACTATATAAGTAACTAACTTTATTGGATATACTGAATGAGTCTTCTTTAAGCAGTATTAAATTTGGGGAGCACATGACTATCCAAAGTTAGAGCATCTTGTATACCTTGAATTAATCATATATGTCACTGCTGTTCATCTTCCTCCTCCAGTGTCCACTATAGGATTTGGCTTTGTGTTAGGCTTGGGATTTGTTGAAATGATAAAGCTGCTGCTATGGGTCGTGTTCATAGACTGTGTAGGAGTTGGCCTACTAATTGCAACTTTAATGTGGTAAGTATCTTTAAAATAATCTTAAAATGCAGATTTCTGAATTTAAAAATTGCAAGTTCCAAACAGAGAATTTAAAATTAATAGTGTACTCTGGTATCCGCTCAAGATTTGGTTAAAAGGAAAGACTAGAATATTTTGAACAATGGGGCATAAGTGATGCTGGCATGTTGGATTTACTTTCTGGAGAGGGTCATAGAAAATTAAAATTAATTCTGAGTTCACTTGTTACCATATCACCGTTACTTGACATTTATGTATGCAGTAGAGTTTATGGAAACCATCCGGACTAGAAAATGACTCGAAAAATATGTTAGATTAGAAAGAGTGGGAAATCTTTTTCCCCCGTTTGTCCTGATTTGAGAAGAGGAGGGTGGAAAAATAAAGTTCCTTACTGAAGTATATATTTGTATTTTTAATATTCTGCTAAGGAATCAAAACTATAAAACTAATGCTTTTATAATATTCTTTAGAAGAACTTGTAAAAGTTATTTTGGATTTTTAGATCAAAAACACATTTGGATTTGAAAGTACTACAAAACATGAAGAGTAAATGTTGCACAGAAGAAAAGAAAGTTAAGAGTTAGTTCATGCTATATTGAAATAATAAATCATTGCACATTTTAATACATAGGTTTTGAATTTTCCCCCCAAAGGTTTATCTCCAATAAATTTTTGCTAAAGCATCAGAACAGGGATTATGATGTAGAGTGGGGATATGCCTTTGATGTTCATTTGAATGCTTTCTACCCACTTCTTGTTATCCTGCATTTTATCCAGTTGTTTTTCATTCATTGTAAGTATTTTTTTTTAATTGAAGCATATTTATTGTCTTGCTTTTTTTTATGTCATATACTGAGGCTGAGTTATCTCTTGCAGATGTAATTTTATCAGCATCGTCTATTGGCTATTTTGTTGGAAACACTTTCTGGCTGGTTGCACTTGGTTATTATATCTATGTGACATTTCTGGGGTACAGTGGTAAGTAATGGTAAAGCTTTCAGCAAGAAATTAGTATGGCAGATGAGAAGAAACAGTGTTATTGGCACTAAACAAGCGTGCATAAATGTGATATCATTATCTGTCAAACAGCCATTTTCGCGGGCCAGTTGCTGAGTGCCCGACATGCGGTTATGTAACCACCAAGGAGGAGGTAATCTTCAGAACTGGGTTTTAAATACTTTGGGGGTGTGGGTAGGCCATTGTAACTTTGAATGGTCGTTAAGCAACCAATCATAAGTCAAGGACTATCTGTAATCACAGAGAAGCTCAGTTCGAAGTCTTTACTTTTGCTCCTCAGCATAAAACCTCCATAGCTGTCTTGCCATACCCTCCCTTGGGGGTATAGTAAATTACTTACGTGAGTCCCTGGAGTGAGTGCAAACTCTGCCATTTCCTCCAGTGGTTTGTTTTTGTTTCAGGAAGCTTCATATTTCTAAAACTTAGCAATTGCTCAAGGGGATGTGTTTTTTAGTGAAAGTGTATTAGCTTTCTCGCCCACAAGAGGGAGTCCTTCCTGCTCTTTCTTATCCTTGAGAAAAAGCGATATGCAGTCTTGGTTTCTACTGAAGCTCTGCTCCCTTTCAGCACTGCCATTCCTGAAGAACACGGTGATCCTCCTGTATCCATTTGCGCTTCTCATCTTGCTGTATGTGGTCTCTTTAGCCGTTGGATGGAACTTTACTGAATCACTTTGCGTTTTCTACACATACAGAGTGAAATAAACTGGTCTCCAATAAATAACACCTTGTACAAATGTCAAACCTGGTGAAATGAAGATGCTCTTGTACATTCCTGTAAATAACTTACTCCTCACTGTAGATCAGTGTATACAAAATATTTGGGGTTTTTTTTTTAAAGCACTGATGGCCTTCTGGCAATAAGCCTTCTATATCCCTCCTTTGTGGAAGAGTTGTATATCTCTGTAATAAAGATTCTTTTTAAAATTCAATTGCTTCTAGGTAGATTTTGTAATACACTTTTTATAATATTTAAGTCATTCAATAAGATATTACAAAATTCAAGATTAGACAAGTAATGGGGACTGGTTTTATTTTACTTCTAAATGCCTAGTGTGTTTTAAAAACATTTAAATGTTTGCCATCTTGCCACCCATATAAAAAGGTGGGTAAAAACATAGTAATGATGTTTTGTGTGAATCTGTTGGCCTCAAAGAAGCTGTGCTTCTACTGCTACCCATTCCAAGTAGGATTATAAAAAACATGGTTGGTTAGCATCAGGTAGTAGCTATCACTTAAGATGGGAAACACTACCCAACCCACTTTGTGGTCATGTACTCTGGAAAATTAGTCTAACTATTCTTGTGTTAGTCTGGCAGCTTCTAACACACACATTTACACAATTCTATGGCACCAGGAAAAGCATAACATCGTTGTGCCCATAGATTTTCCAGGATATATAAAAAGCCTGATAAATTTTATAGAAAGTGTACAGATTTTTAAAATTGCACTACTTTACCCTTGAAGTTGCTAAAATGTCCATACTTTTTGCTATTCATGTACTACAAAACTACAGTCATGCCCCAGAAAATGTGTTTTCAAGTTTAATGTTGTGATGTAGGAGCAAAATTACTGCAGATAACTACAGCTTTTCAGTAGTTCTTAATCCAGTGCAAATTATTCAAGATGCCTATTATACATTGTCTTCCCAATCCCACTATCCAACAGATTAATAAAGTAAACTTTAATGATTAATATGTAGAGTAATACTCTACTCACATTAATATGTAAACTCTACTAACTGGTTAGTAAAGTGATGTGACAACACACAAGGAAGAATATGGTATATACATATCATATGTAATAGTTTGCAGGAGGGGGAAATAAAATGAGAGAAGTGGAAAACTGAATAAAATAATTTGTTTATTGATCAAATTTGCATAGCTGCCCATCTCAAAAAGCAACTCTGGGCAGGAGAAAAATATATAGGGCTATTACTGCATATAATCTCACAAGAAGATTCTGCAGGAAAAGTACTATGTCATTATGATTTACTTTCCCATCATCTCTCCCTAATCATTATCCCACCTCAGAAAATTAAAAAGAAAACTATTCTAAGATAGCCATTCTATGTCAGCTGGAATTATGCTGTATATTTATATAATCTTAAAACTATTGCATATAAAAAAGCATTTTTGTTTAGTTTTATGTATACGTGTTTCCAGTTGTATTTATCTAATACAAATATTTCCAGCCCTTATGCAAAACTTTCCATTTTTTTCTAGTTAAAACTCCAGAAGGCAGTTTTTAAAAATATTTATTTCAAATAGTACATGGGCAGCTCGTGGCACATAGCGCATTGATGAAAGGCACAATTAACATGACCCAGTTAGATTTTCAAATGTAGCAGCAAGATTAACAATATCAAAATCTAGCTCTAAAAAAGTTTTACAAGTAATGAAAATGCTTAACCATATCATGGAGCATGCCAAGAAATCTGGCTGTAGGATGATTCACATTTCACAAGAACAAGAACAGAAGCACAACTAGAAAGCTGACAGAGTCAAAAAAGGAGTAGGGCAACTCTAAATGTATTTAACCAGTAAATTGGTTTCTAATGACAATCAAAATCGCATCTTCAAAACACCATAATTCAAGTAACATACAAGCTGTTTCTTTCTCCAGAAGGAGAAAGTAGACTGAATTTGAGACCTAATAGGCTAGAAGGGGCATGAAGTAATATTTGTACTTTTGCAGGAAGAATTTCAAAAGCTTTAAGGGGGGAAAAACATTCAAAAGCTCTTTTAAAAAACAGGGATGTTTTAAGCACCAGAAATAACCAGGCACCTATTTATATTTAAAAAATAACTATGCTTAATTATCAACTGCTAAGATTTAATATTTCAGTAAAATAAAGAATGTCAACAACTTGAACATTTAGCTGAGCTGCATTTATAATAAGAAAATATGAATATCAGTAGAAAATATAAGAAAAGATAATTATATCGGGTTTGGGATGATGTTTTGGGATGATTGATATATTTAGAAAGCTGAGAATGTATGAGAACCCAGGCATAATGAAATCTGGGAAGAGCACTCTCAAATACTCTCAAAATGACTACTATAATCTATAGTAAAGTACTGATTCACCAGGCACTCTTCTAAACAAAATTCTGGGCAGTTACCACACATTTTATTGGAAAACTTAGGAACTATTTTTTGAACTAAAAATAAGCCTAGTGCCATGTGATTAGAGTCCCATTTTAGAAATTTGGAAAAAAAAATTAAATCTGGTTGAGCAGATGCTATAGGATGCATTCCACAAGTTATTATCTACTCCAAACTGTCAGGATATACTTTTTTTGTTAAGCCACCAACTGAGAATTTTCTACTGAACCTATTTTCTAACAACCTAGTGACATATAGGTAATTCTTGACTTACAACTGTTTAGCAACTGTTTGAAATTACGATGGCAGTGAAAAAAGTGCCCTATAATTGGTCCTCACACGTACAACCATTGCAGCATCCACACATTCACCGAGCAAAGGCTGGGTGCTTGGCAACTGGCATGTATTTACGATGGTTGCACAATCCTGGAGTCATGGGATCACCATTTGCAACCTTCCCAGCCGGCTTCTGATAAGGAAAGTCAATGGGGGAAAGCCAGATTCACTTTACAACTGCAGTGATTCGCTTAAAGTGGCCAAAAAAAAAAGCAGCTATAAAACTGGGCAGGACCCACTTTACCACTGCCTTTTTTTTTTAGCCACAGAAATTCAGGTCCCAATTGTGATTTTTACATCGAGGACTATCTGTAATATATTATAGTTGCACTCATGTCCTGATGAAATAGTCACGTAGTTATTGGAAAGCAATAAGCTTTTTTTGCATATTGCAAATGAATATGGCGGTAAATTTTAATTGTTATTGCACAAAATATTTGTAACCCGGACGGCATATTCCATTCAGTGAGATTATTCTAAGCACCAACTCAAGTCATACTGGGGTGTTTTTTTTTTCCCCATCTGGCCTTCAAGTCAGTATTATACTGACTTCTGGTGATTGCCTGGACAAGCCTTTGCAGTTTTCTTGGCAAGATGTCAGAAGTAGATTGCTATTGCCTCCTTCCTAGGCTGAGAGGGGGGAGGAGACTGGCCCAAAGTCACTCACCTGGCATCATGCATAAGGCAGGATTAGAATTCGGGGTCTCCCAGTTTCTAATCTAATGCTTTAATCATTACATTGTCTCTCTCACTATTACACTTACAAAACAATAATCTAAATCTTCCTCTAGAAAATAAAAGAAAGCATTTGAAATTATTTTTAATAATCTCTTCTACAGCATCAGATTAAATGAATGTACTTCGAATGATGCTAGGACAATACCATTAAGACAATTCTATTACTATAGCTCAAGTGGAGGATAATTGTACACAAGCTCTTTTCTTCATTAGAGCATTAATCGACATGGAAGTTTATTGGTCCATTTAGATATCCTTATACAACTGACCAATTGCTTTGGGGGATGGGCTTTATTACCTGATTTATCCTTAGCCTATTGGATCTTTAAAGCTGGCAGTATAAAGAATTGACATTCATTATTTTTTCTCATTTTCAGTTGGCAATACAGGAACACTTTGCTAGTGTACCTCCTTATCAGTGCAATTCTTAATTACATGGAATGGTTTATATCTAAGCCAGTTGTCTATTTGTAGAGGTTTAAAGTTAAGGATTAAAACATTACAACTGTAATACTGCAAAGTAGAATACTACTGAATACAGGAAATGTTGCATCTGACTAAGTATGCCTAAAGTTGCATTGGAGGGTATCACTGATTTCTGGATTACTGTTAAATCAATTGGCTACTGATTTTGGAGACAGAAATTTTCCCCAAAGACCATACATTCAATGGGAGGAAATGATCTATTGGTCTTTGGAAGAGAACAGCAAACTACATTTAGATCTAAGATTCAGACTAATTTTTCAATTAAATACAGAAGGTTAATAAACATACACAAACTGCAATGGAATAAGCTGCTGGGGATAGAAAATCTCACATTTATGAGGCAGAGACTCATATATCACTGATCTGCTATGTTAGCTTGAGCTAGCACAAGTGATTATATAGCTTTACAACTTGTTCATAGCAAACTTAAAATATGGAAATGAATATTTTCATACATATTATTCCCTTTCTCATATAAAGAAAAGGTACATATTTTGAACAGTTTCTCACCAATTCTCTATGTTTTTCCTACCCAACCTTGTTTTTGTGTAGAAAAATGTTATTCTTGATTATCATTATTAAGTTTATCATAAATACCCCATACTCCACCCACCTCAACGTGGCATGTCAATATTAAATACACATTCAATTAGTGTTCAGTATTACAGGCAGCTTACAGGTTATCTAAAAATAATTTTAACATTTAAGATTTATAGAACATTTAGGAATCAGAGTTCTTCATTAGTTTAATATAATGTCTGTAAAATAGGCCATTATTACTATTTCTTCCATTTTGGAATCAATACAGGCCCATCCATTAATTTTATAGACGTAGTAATATTCAAATTAATAACTTAGCTAGTATGTCAGACAAGCACTTCTGTATGCATACGTCCCCAACCAACAAAGAATTTCAGCAAAACTATTTCATAAATATAAGGTCCCATCTAATTAAAATCAAAGCAATCTCAAGTCTTGAATAATTTGAAACAATTCAAGTATTTTTTCATACTGTGATCTTTTTTTCTTTAGAAGCGGTTGGACTCTTCATAGACTCAAATAGAAAACAGATATCCAATCCCTTCAATATATCACAAATCATTTCTATATTTGATAGAAGGCAAGAGAGACACTGATTTTTGGCAAAAACTTACATCCGAGACACAGAAATATCTAAGAATTAACTCACAATACAAGCTATCACTATTGAAGATTTACCTGTGTGAGTCACAGGTAATTTACCTGTGTGAGTCACAGGACTAAAAAAAAAGCCTTGCTTTTCATAACTTGGCTGCATTTAGATAAGAATTTTTTTTGTTACTATTATTACTTTACTATTGCATGTTTTCTGTGCTCCGGAGCACAAAGTGCTTGAATTGCCTCTCTTCAAGGCTACTGACCAAGCAAACATCTTTTTACTTTGAAATACAAAAGACAACAAGCATTTAGATCACAGGAGTCTTGCTTCAGTCAATTGGAGTGCAATGCTTTTAAGCAGAAGCTGGATCTTAAGAAATAGAAATCACTTCCACATTTAAGGACTGACAAAGTTACAATTATAAAAGCTCAGCTGAGGTTACTGTGTATCTATCCCATTATCCCTAACATAATGCTAAATTAAATCATTCAAAAGCACTGAGCAGAGTTCATTGAAAAGGGGATGCAAAACAAAACAAAAAAAGTTGATTTCAAAAGGCATTGCTATCCAAAGGAGCAATTTGGCTGATTGCATTGAAGAAAATTTTACAAAGATTAAAAAAGAACAACCTGTTATCAAAGTACCCCCTTTAATGGGGAATGATTCAAACTTTAAATTGCTGCAGACTTCATTCACTCTATTGAAATATAAAATTCCTTAATTCCAGGGCTATGAAAATCATAGGTAATGTTCTTCAAAGTCCTTGTACGCCATGTTTGTATCTTTGAACACCGTATCTGTGATTCTGTGAACGTCTCATGAGGATGTTCTTCTGTGGAAACCCTTCTTATTTCGGTGGGATTTGTGCAGGAGAATCCGGTCTGGTACAAAAGTGCTTCATTGGCAAATTCAGTTTAACTCTTCTAACCATGGCAATATATTACAAAATATGATCATTAACCAAGTAAAATGCACAGCTAACTCAAGAAGTAAGATAATACGTTAAAAAAAACTTAATCAAGTTATTATTGGCATAAAAATATGTACTTTTCAAATTATTTAATAAATTAAATACCCTAAAATTTTTGAATATATATCCCTGATAATCTATAAAAGAGGGTTTTCAATAACAAAATAAATGGACTTTCAAAAAGTACCCTCTTCATAAAATGCATTTTAACACCTTTTTCTCATTTCCAAGGAATGTAACAATATGTACACCTTTTATGTACTTATATGTACTTATATGTACTTATGTACCCATCACCACTGGACAGACCAAGGAGAATTTATGCGCTCCCTAGCCAACCAAAGTCATGTTCAAATTATTAATCCAGATAAAGAATGCCAGGTGAATATCAGTTTCTACGTTGTAATCAATCCTTCTTGCTGAGTCTTTATTCTCAATTACAGTAGAATTCACGGGAGGTAGTGTTTCAGTGAAAAAATTGAGTTGAATTAAGGTGCATACTCAATATCTTCCTTCTGCAGTTGGATGATTTTGCAAAAGTGTTCAAAATCTGTCTTCTTACTTCTTCAGTATTGATCAGTTGGGGAGTTTTTTAATATGAATCTGTAATGCAGAATTGAAAAATGTCTGATAGACCCCAATAAACACTTAAGCAAACATACCATAGTTCATATGCTTTTCAGTGTGATGTAATCAAGTTTCCGCAACATTTAACAAATGCTTGGGAGCACAACAAAATGGATTGTGCTTCTGCATGTGTTTTGATACAAGAATGACTGTTAATCAGAGATGGAGTGAACGGCTAGATCAGGGCTGTCAAACTTGTGGCCCGTGGGCCAGATGCGTCACACGCTGGTCACACCCACGGCCAGTTTAGCAAAGGGAGAAAAAGTCCCGATACGTCACATGATGATGCTGTGACAACATGAGTTTGATACCCCTGTGCTAAATCAAAATTTACAGTATCTGTTAGCAGAAGACATGATGAAAGTGGTTGCTGGGAGCTATTTATTCAGTACTTCTCTATGGTCATAACTATTGAAAGATAAAGGAGAAACAGAAACTGCTTCTTTTCTACTATAAGGTATAGTTCTTTGTTATATTACTACTAGCCACGATTTCTCAGTTAATCTAAGACAGTTTTTCCCAACATGACATGTCATGTGTATAGAACTTATATAACAGACCACCGGATTTGGCAAGTCTGGTGTAAGTCATTAAGACCCCTGCAAACTGACACACTTGACATGCTTGGTTATTGTAAAAGGTTTTCTGAACTGTCTATTACAACGGACTAGCTCAAAGATCCCATGAGCAGAATATATTGATAGAAAGCACTTTGGCACTTGGTAACAGAAGAGATGAATTTCCTCTCTCTGCTATTCTTAGAAATCAGATCTCAGGAACTGGAGAACCTTCTGAATAGCATGGGTAGTTTTGTAGCTAGGAAAATTGGAAAAAGGGGACAAAGGGCCTTTCAACAAATAGGACATATTTGGATCTAACTCAATTCATACCATTGGAATATCAGGAAGTCAAGAACATACAAGTGCTGTAAAACAGGGGTCTCCAACCTTGGCAACTTTAAGACTTGTGGACTTCAACTCCCAGTGTTCCTCAGCCAGCTTTGCTGGCTGAGGAACACTGGGAGTTGAAGTCCACAAGTCTTAAAGTTGCCAAGGTTGGAGACCCCTGCTGTAAAATGCAAACAAGTCAAACTATTCTGAATTTTGCATCCAGTATTAGCATTAATATTCCTTTTCACTGCACAGCAGCTATACTTTTATAAAGGGGAAAGATTCAGAATAGTTCCGAAGATTCAAGCTATCATGATATTTAATTTAAGAAATGTAAGAATTTAAATGTTTGAAGGCAAAAGTTCTAGTTATTCAGCACCCTTTGTTTAACTCTTACCTCATTTATAATTGCCCAGACGGATGAATTTTGTATGACGTACAGCCGGACAGCTGTAATTGGATTTAGATTGGGACTGACTGTTCCTTCTGCCATGCCATTTTCAAATTTGCCTTCAAAAGCAAAATAATCATTCTAAATAAGTATACACTCAGCAAATACAAATCACTTACACAAAACCTGGATTTTTATGGATACTATGAAAGTCAAAAATTTTATCTGCCAATATAGCACGATTGATTGGTTTTATTCTACTTATGTATTCTATCAAATGAAAATAGTAGTATGATCAATTCATTTAGCTGGAATATGAACAATTTAAAAGAAGGCCTTCAGAGAACATGAAGAGTGCAAATAGCACTTGACTCAAATTCTTTAATGCTGCTGCTGTGTATTTTCGTAAAGTCAGATGGCTGCTTTAAGGAGACACTATATATGCACCCCTATGCACTCCAAAGTATCACTTTGGAATAAATTCTGAATTGCTACTCTACCATAACAACATTTAAGTGATGCAGACTTCAGAATCCATAATTAGATGGTTGCATTTTTTCCCCTAGATTTCACAGTTCCCACGTGTCACAGCATACCTTCTTATTTTGTGGTAATGCCAATACCATATCGCTGCTCAGATACCTTATGTAACATTGGTTCATGAAATTCTGTCACCTGAACTTGATTAGTATGCTGCTAGATCAATAGTAATGCAAAATGAGCCATAACTTGAGTTACTTAGATTTTGTATTCAAATGTCTATAAAACAGAACTGTAGTATTATTTAGTTACCTATTCTGAAATAACCATCTTCTAACCGTTTCTCTTTGGTTTCTTTGCTTAATACCAGCTCTTTATTCTGAAAAATGAGATATAAAATACTATCATCAAATTGATAAAAGATTTTTAATTAACTGTTTAACAAATACTAATATGCGAATGAATAACAAATTCACAATTCTTCCCCCATTTCCACTTCATAATACCCTTGGAAGCCAACAAGACTGGGCTGGGCCCTCCCAAAAGAGGCCATGGTTGGTTGATACCAGGAAGTGAAACAATATTCCTAAAAGATAATGTTATGCTGCATCCTTTTATTTACATATATACAATCTATTTTAACATAATATGCATGATGTGATTTTGTCCTTTCTCTCACTTATCTCTGAAATTTTTAGTAATGGCATTTATGTACAAGAGCTGAAGTGGTGCAGTGGTTAAATGCAGCCATTGCAGGCTGACTGCTAGTTCAACAGTTCAGCTGTTCAAATCTCACTAGGCTCAAGGTTGACTCAGCCTTCCATCCTTCCGAGGTCGGTAAAATGAGGACCCAGATTGTTGGGGGCAATATGCTGAACTCTGTAAACCGCTTAGAGAGTGCTGTAAAGCACTATGAAGCGGTATATAAGAAAAGTGCTATTGCTATGTACTGATCAGCTTATATTCCTCTTTGAAACCTATAAAAAGTTTCTGTAGTCCAATACTAAAGATATTTAGTAATAAATAAGCCCCAAGTCAACACAGAATTGACAGAATTTTACCAGTTAATAATAACTTATAAGTAGATAATTTAAATATTATTTTTAATCATCTGTAAGGCCTGCAGTCCAATACACCTTCCTTCCTTGGTTCTACCATTGCTCAGCATTCTTTCAGCTGCGGCTGAATTACAAAACTTGCAGCATGGCCTGTGTTGAAAGAGATACAGGAAACTTTAATTTAGCAACTAAAGTCAGGTTTATTGTGATGCTCTATAAATATTTATTGTTCTGGGGAGGGGAGGGGGAATGTCTTCAGCTATAGTTACCGAATAAGGTTCATGAAGTCCAGGCTTATTTTTTTAAGAGTGGGATAAAAAGAAATGCTGGTGATTCCAGACTCAGTTATTGAAGGAAGTGATGATCTTTAAATTCTCAGCCTTGAGCATGCAAGGCAAACAGCCAGTGTAATCCCCAGTATTAATAAAAGAGGGTTCCTGCTTACTCTCTAGTAATCCCTTCCTCTAGTCTACAGTGAATGTAACACAAACATTAATTTTGCTCTTGCTAATTATCCAGTGTTGCAGTACGCATTCAGCTTGGGAGTAGGAGAAAAGGAAAGCTGAAATAAAATCATAAGCACAGTCATGGTCACATGATTTTCCAATTTAGGGACTTGCGCCATTTAGCAATCGAGTTCTGGTCCCAACTGTGGTTGCTAAATATTTGTATTGCTGTAACACTCATAGAAAGGAAGAAGAAATAGACTTTATTATCATACCCTAAGAGGTAATACTTCCACAGTTGTATTGACCAATATATCCCCTGGATGTTCTGGATTGCCACTATGGAACAGGAATCTGTATGATGGAAAACAATAAAGCAAAACAAATTGGAAAAAAAATCACAAATCACCCATATATCTGCAATTCTATCTATTGAAAGAGTTTACTTTCAAGTAATATGCAAAGAATTGCTATCAAGGACGAAGAACAAAACATAATGTTCAAAACTGATCTTGCAAACAATTCATTATGGATAGTTTCAAATAGGTGATCAAGATAACTAGCAGAATTTCAGTTATAACAACACAACCGCAGAAGACTTTTTGCTCTATCTCTTTGCCTAGAATCTAATTAAAGGCCATTTTGGCATTCATGAGATTTCATGTGAAGCACATGAAGAATGTTTTTCTAACTTAAACTTAGTTTAGATGACATCAGAGTAACACATTGTTATCTGACAATCTTCAGAATAGGAGCATACTTAGCAGAAGTGTGCAAAATGTTACAATCATTAGATGTTTTAAATCCAAACAGCTGTTTTAAATTGAAAATGGACAGTTCCCATTTCACAGGAAGTGTTGCACTACTGTTAAAATCTTAGCATTTGAGTTCAAAATGACCCTGTTTCCTTTCACTCATATACAAAAATTTAGTAGCCAAATGCACTCCACATTTTTTGAACTACAAGAGCTATGTCAGAAATATCTCAAGAGTACCAGATGTTCTATCCTTATTGTATGCTATCTACAACAAGAAACAAAACTGAATATAGCATCTACATTAAGAATTGAATATACACGTGAATTTTGGAATAAAATAAAACAATGGTTAGAAGAAATATTAATGTTAAAGATAGAATTAACTCTTCTTACTGGGTATTACCCAGTAAGAACTCTTCTTACTGGGTATTACCATAGATGAATACGAAAAGGGAACAATATATTTAATATTACATATTTTGACTGCTGCTAGATTGACTTTTGCACAAAAATGGAAAAACATAGAAACCCCCACAGAGGAAGAGATATTATATAAGATATTGTCTTGTGCGGAAATGGACAGACTCACGATGGAACTAAAAGATAAAAAGGAATCAGAGTACTTTGAAATCTGGGATAAATTATATTATTGGTGGGAATCCAAAAGGGATGTTGGGATTATGATTTAGCGATAAATTGAAGATGTATATATTTTTACACTAGTAAATAAGGAAAATGGATTTAGTATTGTACATAAAATAGAGACATATCTATGTAGTGATAAAGAATTATATCTAAGAAGAGAAATAATTCGATGGAAATGTGTAAACTGGATTGTTACGTCATGTCCATGTTTCGTATGTTTTGCTTTCTTTGTCTTTTCTGTATGTTTGTTTTTAATTGTATTATAAATAAAAAACTTCTTAAAAAAGAATTTAATATAATGGAAGATTATTTAAAAGACTGGAAATTAATATACAATTCAGATATGGCAGCTTGCAAAACATCAAACTGATGCTATTCTAATTTAGCAGCAAAATTAAGACTGAGCAAACATTGTGATATGATTATAACATTCAGTTCAAACAAGGTAGCCTTATCAATTTCTAAGTCTGCTATTATTGCATAACAATAGTAAGCAAAAGATAGCAAGAATCATGAGATAGTTTCTCAGAATAAGATGATGCACAAAAATAACAACAGGTATTGAATTGTAAGCCTCCCAGAGTAATTGACAGAAATGGGCAGCTACAGAAATTAAACAAACAGGATTTTACAATTTGCAAATCCTCCTTCATTCATATTAGTGTATTTAATATTTGCTTAAAGAAGCCACTTTATTATATTATTCCAACCAAGTTACTGTGGGAGAACAAAGCAGCAATTGAGATGGTCCTCCCATGAAACAGGATATGCCATCTTTTCATAGTAGCAGCTAAGCACAAAACATCAGTCAAATCATTTCCAAACAAACAATTTATGGTTGTCACCTTTCATATGATATTTGCGGAACTATAGATTCTTGTTCCTCATGAAACTGAACATGACTGAACATGACATTTTGTAAGCATAATCATAAAGATGTCATGTGAATGCATACATAATATTAACTCAGTGAAGGATTCTACATAATGGTTGAGAGAGATGGAAAATTCCTAGAATTAAAAAGATCTCTCTTCAATGCATATCCTTCCATTCAGGGAAGAGGCCTCATTTGATTTCAGTGATTCCTGCTTCTTCTTACCTTCTCACAGTATACAGGTAGTCCTTGACTTACAACCACAATTAAGTCCCAAATTTCTGTTTGTTAAGTGAGTTTCACCCTATTTTGCAACATTTCTTCCACAGTTGTTAAGTGAATCACTGCAGTTGTTAAATTGGCAACCCAGTTGTTAAGTGAACCTGGTTTCCCCATTGGCTGTGCTTGTCAGAAGGTCCCAAAAGGTGATCACGTGAACCAGGGACACTGCAACCGTCATAAATATGAGTCAGTTGCCAAGCGTCTAAATTTTGATCACGTGTCCAATGGGGATGCTACAACTGTGGTAAGTGTGAAAAACGGTCATAAGTCACTTTTTTTAGTGCCGTTGTAACTTTGAATGGTCACTAAATGAAATGTTGTAAGTTAAGGACTACTTGTAATCTATTTTATTTAGCAGATTTTTCAACCCCTTTCTATCGGTTTCTTATTTTTTGAATTCTCTCCCACCGAAAAGAAAGACTCTCTGAAGGAAATTTTCCAAGTAGAATCTATTCATTCTGGGTACTTTAGGAAACTACAGGTAGTCCTTGACTTACAACTATTCATTTAGTGACCATTCAAAGTTACAATGGCACTGAAAAAAGTTACTTATAATCAGTTTTCATACTTATGACCACTGCAGCTTCCCCATGGTCATGTGATCAAAATTTGAGCACTTGATAACTATTGATTGATGACAGTTGCACTGTCCCAGGGTCTAGTGATCACTATTTGTAACCTTCCCAGCTAGCTTCCAGCAAGCAAAGTCAATGGGGAAACCAGATATGGAATGGAATGGAATGGAATGGAGTGGAGTGGAGTGGAGTGGAGTGGAGTGGAGTGGAGTGGAGTGGAGTGGAGTGGAGTGGAATGGAATGGAATGGAATGGAATAGAATAGAATAGAATAGAATAGAATAGAATAGAATAGAATAGAATAGAATAGAATAGAATGACAGAGTTGGAAGGGACCTTGGAGGTCTTCTAGTCCAACCCCCTGCTTAGGCAGGAAACCCTATACCCATGATGGCGAACCTATGGCACGCGTGCCACAGGTGGCACGCAGAGCCATATCTGGGGGCACATGAGGCATTGCCCTATGTCAGCTCCAGCGCACATGTGCGCACTGGCCAGCTGATTTTCGGCCTTCTGGAGGGCAGGGAAGAGGCCGTTTTTGCTCTCCCCTGGCTTCAGGAAAGCCTCCGAAGCCTGTGGATGGCAAAAAAAACGGCCCAACGGGCCTACCGGAAGTCCGGAGGCTTCAGTGAGGCCTGCACGCATGTGCGGGGGGAGCACAGTTGTGTGTGTGCACGCATGTGCAGGGGGGGAGGGCATTGCATTATGAGTGTGGGCACACACGCGCACGCCCTTTTGGCACCCGAGCAAAAAAAGGTTCGCCATCACTGCTCTATACCATTTCAGACAAATGGTTATGCAATTTGTATGCCGCCCAGAGTCTCTGTGGAGTGGGCGACAAATGCAACTAATAAATAAAATCTCTTCTTAAAAACTTCCAGTGTTGGAGCACCCACAACTTCTAGAGGCAAGTCCTGCCACAGATTAATTGGTCTCATTATCAGGAAATTTCTCCTTAGTTCTAGGTTGGTTCTCTCCTTGATTAGTTTCCAGCCATTGCTTCTTGTCCTGCCCTCAGGTGCTTTGGAGAATAGTTTGACTCCCTCTTCTTTGTGGCAGCCCCTGCTTAACAACTGCATGGTTGAATTACCAACTGCAGTGATTTGCTTATGGCAAAAAGGCCATAACAGAATAATAGGAGGAAGCACAGCTCAATTAATTGCCTTGCTTAGCAAAGGGAATTTGGTCCCAGTGGTGGTCAAGGACTACCTGTAGTGTCTTCACTCTTTAATTTACTACCAGGAGATATTAACCCCTTCAGCTCAGGAGATGTTTCATATTAAAATGAAAACAAAACAGTTACCTTTCTAGATTAGCTGGCTTGTCAAATTTAAACAAGATATAATCTCCAGCAACTGGTGTAATAGCCCAAAAAAAGTCTTCACCCATGTAAGCTTTTTCAAGAGCATGCCCTTGATAGACTTTTAACGTTGTAGAAACCTCTGCTGGTGGATTCACATGAATTTTATGCAATAATGGTTTCAAGAAGTCTTTATCCTACACAAAAAAATAACAAGATATAATGTTAAGTGTGGAACAACAACAACAACAACAACAACAACAACAACAACAACAACAACGAAGCATAGATGTGTAGGGCAATAAATATATTTCCTGTGCTTTTCTAGGTTATTAAATTTTTCTTGATAAAAATCATTTGTGACAATTTTCCATGACACATTTCACTTAGACAGAATTGTAGTGAAAAGCTCCCCTAAGCACTACATCAGGAAATATTTTGTCTCATAACTTATAGGAAAATGTGGGGGAGGGCACGGTGACATGACAGCATCTTCCTACAGCAGGGGTGTCAAACTCGCGGCCCGCAGGCCGGATGCATCATGCGCTGGCCACACCCACATCCGGTTTAGCAAAGGTTCCCCCTTAATTTGTCCCAATACGTCACATGACACCATGATGCTGTGAGTTTCACACCCCTGTCCTACAGATTCTCCTAACTCCTGCTTATAAATTTCCCATTTTTAAGCTTTGTTTACCTTATTTTTGGTTTTAAGCTGTTTTCCTTTTCAATCTATGGAATATTACGGTTAGCAATATTTCATTTATTGCATGAGAAGCAATCTCCTACACCTGTAGATGATCCTAGACTTACAACTACTGGGTTATGAATTTAGTAGCACTTAGCAATAGCACTTAGACTTATATACCGCTTCATAGTGCTTTACAGCCCTCTCTAAGTGGTTTACAGAGTTCAGCATATTGCCCCCAACAATCTGGGTCCTCATTTTACCCACCTCGGAAGGATGGAAGGCTGAGTCAACCTTGAGCCGGTGAGATTTGAACAGCTGAACTGCTGAACTAGCAGTAGCCTGCAGTGCTGCATTTAACCACTGCACCATCTCGGCTCTTACGAATTTGGTTTTGAAATTCCAACGGCACTGAAAAAAAGTGATTGAAAACAAATTCTCGCACTTACAATCATCACACCACCCTGATGGTCACCATGATCACAATGCAGGCGCTTGGCAACAGGGATGCATTTACAACAGCTGCAGCGTCCCGGGGATAGGTGATTGCCATTTGCAATCTTTCCAGCTGCTTCCAAACAGCAAAGTTAATAGGGGAAGCCAGATTAATTTAATGATGGCATGATTCACTTAATAACTGCAGGGATTAATTAACAACCATGGCAAAAAGAGTTATGAAATCAGGTGCGACTCACACAGTAACCTCATTCTTAGGAATGGAAATTCCAGTCCTGGTTGCGGTTGTTAAGTCAAGGACTATCTGTACTATGGTGAAAGCAATCAAGAGATTGGCAAGAAAATAGGCAAAAGAAGGAAGTGACACAGAATAAATTCAGGACTGTCAGCTCGTTCAAAGCCAGCAAAGCAGCCTAACATTTCTGAATATTTAACGACCAAAGGCAAGAAATCATAGACAGGGGAAGACAGGAGACACAAGTTGTCACATAACCTCACCGGATGCAATTGCCTCTGTGCCAAAAGGGAGGCGAAGTGAGGCTTGACTATATTCGTTTCTACCAAATTGAAAATATGCTGCACTGAGTTGAATTCACTTAGGAATATTGCAACATCAACCTTGGTAAAATTTAAACATTGCTCACTTCTGATGATAAATGTATATTTCAGTGATGGCGAACCTATGGCACGCGTGCCACAGGTGGCACGCAGAGCCATATCTGCTGGCACGCGAGCCGTTGCCCTAGCTTAGCTCCAGCGTGCATGTGTACGCCGGCCAGCTGACTTTCGGCTCACACGGAGGCTCTGGGAGGGCGTTTTTGGCTTCCAGAGGGCCTCCGGGGGGGGCGGGAGAGGGCATTTTCGCCCTCCCCAGGTTCCAGGGAAGCCTACTGGGCCCACCGGAAGTCAGGAAATGGACCATTTCCGGCCTCCAGAGGGCTTCCTGGGGGGCAGGGGAGGCCGTTTTCACCCTCCCCAGGCATTGAATTATGGATGTGGGCACTCGCGTGTGTGCGATATCGCGCACACACTCGCTTTCGGCACCCGAGGAAAAAAAGGTTCGCCATCACTGGTATATTTACTCCCCTCAAAAGTTCAGGCTGAATATAAAGAAACTTGGCAATGCTTAAAAAAACTACTAATTAAAGCTGATAACTCATCCACAAGTAGATTTCAGAGTTGCCTTAAACCGTAAGGTGGGCAGCATATACGTTTAATAATAAAAATAATAATAATTGTAGAAGGAGATTTTAATGCTAGATTTGGCCACAATGATTAGGCCCTTTAGTGCCGTGGTGGCACAGTGATTAGAATGCAGTACCGCAGGCTAATTCTGCTGACTACCAACTCCCAGCAGTTCAGCAATTCGATTCTCATCCGCTCAAGGTTGACTCAGCCTTCCAAGGTCAGTAAAATGAGGACCCAGATTGTTGGGGGCAATATGCTGACTCTGTAAACTGCTTAGAGAGGGCTGTAAAGCATTAGCGATATATAAGTCTAAATGCTATTGCTATTCAAACCTCATAAATATCCTCCAGAGGTATATTTGCCTCCACTGTTGGAGACCCACCAATCCAAAGGTCCAAAAACTAATTTGACAGGTTTTTGTCTTGCAAAATGCTTTAGCAAACTCAGTTTACATATCCTAAATGGTGTTGACCCTAGAGACAGACCAGGGGAGCTCACATATTGGTCTGGCCTCAATTCAAGCACAATAGATGGTACAGCCCTTGCTTGAGGACTTGTGAATTTCCTAAGAGACAATACAACAGTTGGCACTTCTGACTGTGATCATCTACCAATGACACGGTCTCTTCATTTAGATAAGATAGAACTGACAGATGTTCCCTGTCTTTTGGTCCCATTGCATGTGGTGCAATGCTCAGGTCAACATATAAGATGGTCAGCTAGAGTGAGTATGGCATTAGAAGAGCTTCTGAACTCTTCTCACCTAAAAAGGGCAATCTTGAAATAATATCATCTCCCCATCATCACCCATACCCAAGCACTATGAATCTCCGATTCAGATTTGCAAACAGATTCTAGTTAACACCCACTCTAACAGAATTATAAAGTGATCAATATAAATCAAATCACTGACTTGACCAAGACTGCCAGAAAGTGGAGGGGGAGGGGGGAGGGAGGGAGGGAGGGAGGGAGGGAAGGAAGGAAGGAAGGAAGGAAGGAAGGAAGGAAGGAAGGAAGGAAGGAAGGAAGGAAGGAAGGAAGGAAGGAAGAACTTGTGGTAACTTTTAGGGATTATTAGATGCAGTCATGTGATCATGATCTGGATGTCTGGCAACCTATTAGCACTTATAGCCAATTGCCAAGTGCCTGCAAGCACAAGAACCACACAAACATACATCCAATTCTTCCCAACTGACTTGTGACAAACAGAGTTAATGGACAATGAAGAAGTAAAGTCATGGTCATGTGATTGTCTCACTTAACGATTTTGTGGGAATCGTATTTAATCGTATTTAAATTCAGTATACAGTTAAGAAATATATATTTAAAAATATGTAGTTCTTAATTAAGATTAATAAACAAGTTTCCAAAAATTGGTATATGTATATGTTGCTTTCTATCAGTACTCACTGTGAGTTTTTGAATCTTTCCTTCTAGGGAAGAGTGTAGACCCACATGCTGAAAAAGTGAAGGCCTGAACCGTATTCTGATATTCGATTTCTGGCGATCACAATGTTTCTTTAACAAAATGGTGAAAATATTTTTAGCATAAGACACATCATCATTATACATGGCTTAAAAACTGGCTATCTGGGCCATTTATTGCATTCTTACCTTGTTTTTATTTAGCATATTAAAATAACATATTCACACCACTACAAAAATTCAGTCATCAGAACTTTAGTAAGTGATTTTATAGGAAGTAATGAATAGTTTATCATTCATCTCACACAGCTGCTAGGATTTCTAAATGCAGTTCTGAGAAAAATATATTTTCCAACTGCAGCTTTTACTTCTGCAACCTGCAATGTCACTCTGATTTGAAATGCACTTAATTAAAATAAAAAATAAAAATGTCATGCCTAATAATATAATGTATCAGCCATCATTCTTATGATTTGATCTGAAAACTATAATTGGACAAATCAATTCCTATTTCTGATTTTAGTATAAACTACTTTTGCCTATTATTGTCTTCTCCTTTCAATAATATTCTCATATTGATATGAAATGTGGAAGCAATATATATATATATATATATATATATATATATATATATATATATATATATATATATATATATATATATATATATACACACACACACACACACACACACACACACACACACACACACACACAGAATATATATTATTTGCTTCCACATTTCATTTCTCTTATATATACATCAGAGAAATCATTTCTTTTCAAAGGCCATGAAATAAAATTCATTATAAGACATAGGTTCTAGCCAAGCAAGGTGTACAGCCAACATTTCCATACATGAATTTTGCAGCCATTAAAAAACCACTCCTGTTTTCCAAGGCCTCACCACACTGCCTATGTTTGACAGCTGAGCATATCTATTTTGGGTTGAAAAGCAACACACAAAAAAGGGACAATGGCAACTTGTACTATGGGTAAGAAAAAATAGTATGAATTTAATGGAAGTCCCTAGCAGTTGAATTCAACGTAAGGGCAATTGTATCCCTTATCTGTGCATGCTTCACATTGCAGAAGCAACTCTTTTGCTCTTTACGGTGGAAAAGTTCTGCGGGATTTATAAGTAACCTTTTTCCCATTGAAGAGGATTTTTGCTTCACCTTTTCTTCCACCTTCTGAGTCTGAATTGCTCCCTGGATCATTTAAAAAAGAATTCTGGCTTGATTTTTTGCAGAAATAGAATTGGGAAGACTTCTGCTCCATGCCCCTAACCCCTTGCTACTGCTGCTGACAGGACAGCCCTTTCCTACAAAAGTGCAGGCAAGGGAAGGAACAAGGGAAGCAAAGCATCCCTAAAGCTGGCAGAGAGAGTTTGGCAGAGAAGAATTGTCTGTCCTTCCCTGCTCCTCACTTCAACAGCATCAGTAGCAGCTAACCACAGCTCCACCCAAGGTCAATTTGATCTATCAGCCTTGTTAAAGACACAACAAGAGGAGCACTATGAGGAAGTGGTTTCCCAAACATTTCCTCCTCTCCATGAAAGACAGATAAAAGAAGAGTGCTTTGCCTGAAGGGTAGGAAAGAGTCTACACCATTTTCAAGAGAATCACCCAGGCCATGCAAAGCATGGTTATTACTGCAATTATGAGAATTGTGCCAGTCTCTGAATAAGAACAAATGACTAGTTTTTCTGTTATATGAGGGGTGGGGAACGATGGTCCTTTTATGACTTGTGGAGTTCAAGGAATTCTGGGAGTTGAAGTCCACAAGTCATAAAAGGACCATTGTTCCCTACCCCTGAGTTACATAGATCTTACCCTAGGCAAAGTATTCTATTAATTAGGCATTCTCAACACTGGGTGAACACTTCAACTGTTGCAACTTTCAATCCATAGGCCATGAAACATGGTGGTAGGAAGGAGTCTACATTTGGAAAAAGGGGATGGAATACCTTCACACAAATGCATGTTTATCCCTAAGTAGATTCAGGTAGATTCCCTCCCTCTCCTCCCTCAGCAATCTGTTTGGTCTACCAGACGGCAGGCCATGGGTGTTCAAACCTCAGGCAGGATATTCTCTGCTGACCACCTGCAGAAGGCATGCCATCTGCTGGAGCACAGTTGGAGAAGTTGAAATATTTTTAGAATATAATCCAGTCTTTATAGTACTTGGCCTCTGCAGTGTGTGCATAGTAGGGCTGTGCAAAGGGGTGTTTTGCAAAATACAGTATGCTAGCATAAGTAAAGCATTCTCTCTTTGCCTTAGGTCTTCTGCAAAGTTTGGTGTGATTGCTTCAAAGTGTTCATGGTTGTGACTACAGATAATTGCACACAGAGCTGCCTTGTTTTTCTGGCAGTTTCAGAGAATTGATGTCTGTGTATGCACATGCACACAGCCAAAGACAGTTTTTGAAACTGCCTTGCCAAACCTTCTAGAAAATGTACTTCTTTAACATTTCAAGACGGGTGCCGCGGTTATATTAATCATGCTTTTCAAAATGCTCCATCCGAAAGCTCTGCACAGCTTCAAATGATTTCTTTCTGGTAGTGTCTCGACCACTAATCATATCTTCTTAATCATTTCATAATACACTAAACATTGTTTAGCTACAAGAAACTATAATTTAGATAAGAGCTATAAAACGATGACTAGGTTTCTTAGCATATTTTCTTACAATCATGTCATATAGGTAGACTTTTCAGAAAATTAAACTCTCAAACCAACTTACTGCATCTTTCTCTGGATTGCACACTTTCACCCAAAGAATGTGATCCAAGAGCCAGTCAATTGGTTTCTCTTTATAAAACATAAGTATGAACTCTACAATGAGTGTAATATCTGGAGACTGGAACATTTTACCTGTAAAAAATAATTTACCTGTAAATAATAATGTATCAACAATAATTTAGCACTTTGAGTTATAAATGCAGTTATAAATCCATTAAAGAGTATGAACCCAAAACGCTGATGTTCAGAATCTGAACCAGCAAATTACTGCAAGTTGCTCTTTTTATACTATCAGATAAAATAAATTTGCACTAGAATAATTTAGGGTAATAGGTTCATTTAAAGAAAGGCTGAAGACACAAGGGCATGGAACTGATACCTAGATGAACTCACTTTCAAACATAAAACTAAAACTAATATATTAAATTTCATTTCTCTGTACCTTCTCATTTATTAACAATTAATGCTCTAAACCAGTGATGGCGAAACTTTTTTGGTTTGCGTGCCAAAAAGGGGGGGCGCAAGTGCGTGCCCACACCCATAATTCCATGCGGGGGCCCCGCGCATGCACGCTTGACCCCCCCAGCACGCGATGGCACGCCCGTTTTTTGCTCTCCCCAGGCTTCAGAGCCTTTCTAGGAGCCTGGGGAGGGCGAAAACGGCCTTCCCCACACCCCCCGGAGGCCCTCCGGAGGCCAGAAATGGCCCATTTTCCAACTTCTTCAACTTCTTCAAGTTGGGAAATGGGCCATTTCTGGCCTCTGGAGGACCTCCAGGGGGTTGGGGAAGGCCGTTTTCGCCCTCCCCAGGTTCCTAGAAAGGCTCTGAAGTCTGGGGAGAGCAAAAAACGGAACTTCCGGTTCAACCGGAAGTCGGCAAATGGAACATTTCCAGCCTCCGGAGGACCTCTGGGGGGGGCGTTTTCCCCCTTCCCAGGCTCCTAGAAAGGCTCTGGAGCTTGGAGAGAGCAAAAAGCAGGCCTTCCCCACCCCCTCTGGAGGCTGAAAACAGGCTGATTCCCGACTCCCAGTGGGCCAAAAGACCTGAAAATCAGCTGGCCGGCTCGCGCATGCGCACCGGACCTGAGCTCGCATGCCCACTGATATGGCTCCGTGTGCCACTTATGGCACACGTGCCATCGGTTCGCCATCACGGCTCTAAACTGTCCCTTTGGAGATAAAAATTCTTAAAAACTGGCATCCATAATCTATATTTTCTGTTTTATGCTACACTTTTCTTCCAGAACTAAACATTCTTATGATACGTCTTGCACTCTGATTAAGGAATTCCCTGTCTGTGCAGGGCTTCTTGGGCAAAGGTAGCCTTCCTCAATTCACAAGAACTGTTGCATTCATTTCAGCAGATGTCAAAGCCAAAGCATCTACAGCAATCACTTTTTTGTCAAATGCCAAATGCAGCATCATATCACTTTGACAAAAGTTCTGCCAACACTCATACAAAAGGGAAAGTTTGCATCACGTTGGTGCAACACTGCTTTTGTCATTACTCCTTTCCCCCCCTCTACTGAATGGGAGATTAGGTGTTTGTTTCCATTACTCAATTTAAAGGAGGCTGTTAGTGCACATAGTATACCAAATGCTAGAAATTATAATGCTATACTAGTGAAGAATTAGCGAAGTCATACTCTTTTTTTTTTTAAGAAACCCAGTATCTTCAAAAACTTGTATCAGACTAATATTAACATATGAGGAAAGTAGAATCTCTCTTCAAATATGGATTCAGAAGCAAATATTGAATTGCTGGCCTTGATAGAGGCAGAAATAAGACATTAAGAAAGCTTTTAAAACACTGCTTTTCATTTGTCTTAATCTATAAATGAACTTGTTTAGATGACTGAAGTCCATTTAAGGCTTATACTTCATTTAAAAAAAATTATTTAAGAACTGCAGACATTATAACATTATTCCCTTTTCTACCACATGCGTTTTGTTACATGTTAAATGCTATCTACACATAATCTAGTATGGGAAATTTTACAACTAACATTTTCATATTATGAAAGGAACTGTAAAGTTGTTTTTGTATGTGGGAGGGGGGTTGTTAAACTACTTTCCCAGATTTTACAGTGCTTTTTCTATCTTTCCCCTTTTTAAAAATTATGTAAGGGATTTTTTTTCCTTACCAATGAATCCCAGCTGAGAGAATTCTAGAATCATCCAGTCTTCTGAGGACAATTGAAGTGCAAAATTTTTTATTGTGCTGAAATAATTCTGCTTGACAACGATGTCATCCTCCAGCTAAGGGAGCCAAGCACAAGCAAGTAAGCAAGAAAGCAAAATAGAAGAAATGAAATGAGGAATGAAGTTGTATGGGGGCGGCACTAAATTAAGTGGATTTCAGATTCAAACATACATGTAAATCCAGCCATCATTGGGCCTTTTCCTACTGATGACTTGAAATGTTCTCTGCCCATCCCTGAATCAGCAGAAACCTATCCTGATAAGAAATTTGCTATCCCTGCTGCTAATCCTTATTCTGTCTCTGCAGCTTCTGCTTCAAACCAGTATAATCATCTGAATTTCTCCCAAGGAAAAAGCAGACAAGGATTACCCTTGGAGCAGGGCGGGTTGCTCTCTTACCTCGCTACCGGTGCACTGCTATGCACGTGCGTGCCCTCATGCGATTTTGCTTCCGTGCATGCGCAGGAAGCAAAAATTGCCAAAATCTCACGATGGGACGTGCATGCGCATGCAATTTTGGCAATTTTTTGCTTCCGTGCATGTGCAGAAGCAAAAAATTGCCAAAATCTCGCACACACAAAATCGTCCCCTCGCAAGATTTTGCTTCCGCGCATGCGCAGAAAACAAAAAAAGCCCAAACATTCTGAAAAAAGATGACGATGCGCAACAGACCGGTGAAGATGGCACTGGAGCCGTTGCACGCAAATTGCATAATCTGCCGGCCGCTACCGGTGCGGAAGAGTCGACCGCACCAGTAGGAACCCACCACTGCCTTGGAGAGTATAATAAGGGGAAAATACTACTTTAACACTAATATTGTTGTGGCTGTCTCACTAATAGGCTGTGGGTGTGATGAAGGAAATATCATGTGACCTATCAGAGGAAAGAGCATACAGGTAATCCTCGACTTACAGCAGTTTATTTAGTAACCATTTGAAGATGCTGAAAAAAGGGACTAATTGTTCACACTTACAACACTGCAGCATCCCTGTAGTCATGTTATCAAAATTCAGATGCTTGGCAATTGGTTCATATTTATGACATTTGCAATGTCCCGGGTTATGTGATCTCCTTTTGTGACCATATCACCAGCAAAGTCCATGGGGAAACCAGATTCACTTAACAACTGGGTTACTAAATTAACAACTGCAGTGATTCACTTAACAATTGTGACAAGAAAAGTCATAAGATGGGGCAAAATTCACTTAACACGTTTCAGTTAGCATCAGAAATTTTGGGTTCAATTATGGTCGTAAGTCAAGCACTATCTGGATTTATAAGGAGAGGCCCTTTCTTCCACAGGTTTTCTCTATTATTTATTATCTTGATTTATGGCTGCCCATTCCAAATCCATGATTCTGGGCAGTTAACAGCAATTAAAAACACCATATAACAAACACAACAATACTGGACTGCCATCTGTCAGAAATGATGTAGGGTCTCTTGCTTGGGCGGGGGTTTGGCCAAATGACCTACAAGGTCCCTTCCAACTCTGTTATTCTGATATATGCATAATTAGCAACCGGGGTAAACAACCAAAACACTAACAAACAAATCAACCCAACCACGTTGCAGGCTTTGCCGCACATTTGGTCCCCCAGGCTCATTGCTACAAAACCCTCAGCAAGCCCTACATTAAAAAGAAGCAGCATCCTTGTCATAATTTAGGCTGCAATGCTATAGAGACTTCAAAAGAAAATGAATTACGTCCTGCTACGCTAAATGATACTTAATTTTAAGGAGGTACGCAAAGGCTGATGCTCTTAATCCATGTATTTAATCAAAAAGAAAAACAAAGCAGGATGTGCCAAGTATCTGTCTTGACATCTCAACTGTAATAATACATCTGTGGTTATTACTCAGTCTTGGGTTGGCATCTTATGAGAAGGGTTGGCCTGTCTCTCTCTTCATGGTAAACAAATATATCTCCTTCCTTCCCTGGTCCCATTCTGAAACATTCTCAAAATCTGTTTTACAAAGTTGGGGAATACTCTTGAGCAAAATTTGGGGAGAATGGAATGTGGGCTAGTGCAACAAGACAGGAGCACAAAGCGCCCTCTGTGAAGAGACTTCTGGTCACACAAGATGGGATTTGACACTGGCAGTCAGTGATTAAAAAGACCATAATGTAATTTTAACTTCAAGCTATTATTACATCATTACTTCAAATTAGTTTACTTCCAAATTAAAGAGTGCAAGAAACCCTTGTAGATCATTAGAGTGGGTATCTCTAGCCACTTTGAAAACTTTTTTTTATTGTTTTCACATTAAATATGCACCGGATTATGATATAATTTACTCCCTGCCCACCTCCCCAATTATAAAAACAAAATACAGGAAAAAGAAAGAATTAAAAATATATATTCTTAGTCTTTGGGAATACTGAATTTTGTGTGTGTGTGTGTATGAAAAAGAGTGCTGAGAACACAACAATTAATCATTATCATTTAATATATTTCTTTAAAAATGTCATTTGTGCTGATAGAAGAAATCTATCAAAAAACCCTAATGACTGTTTATCTAATAAATGATAATTTTATTTTTTATTATTAAATTTCAATTTTGTTTCTGAATTAATTTTGTGTCAATGCAGTTCCCCACACTTTAGAATCTGCTATCAGTCTAAGGATATTATGCTTTCGTTTTTCAGTATTTCAGAATAACCATTATTAACAATTAAAACTGATTTTTTAAAAGTAGCACTTTTTAAAATGTAGAAAACATACCAATACCATTGCATGGTTCACTTTAAAAGATTGTTGCAATGCTTACCATTTCATCAAAAAACTTTAACCAAATACTTTGGCTAACTGGGCATAGTAACAAAATAATAAATATATGTTTATCCCCAGCATAATTTGGAAAAATTGAAGTGGATGTCATATAATTTTAATGCATTATGATGCTATTTAGGAATTTCTTCTATACAATTTCTTGATAACGATGAAATTGTTTTAAAAGAATTTTCACATAAGGCATTCCACTGAGATTCATGAAATTCAATGGCCAAATATTGTTTCAACAGTACAGCCTTTAAGGTTTTTAAAGGGGGTGTCTCTAGCTAAAATATAGGGTTCGGAAGGCGTCTACCACAGGTTTTTAACAAGTGGAACTGCAAATTAATCAACATCAGTTGCTGTAATTAACTTACCAAAGAAACTATGACCAAGATAGACTTCTGTGTCTTAACCCCCAAAACATCTGTTCCCCACAGCAAAATATTTCCAGTGATGCTCAGATAAATATATACATCAAACTCTCAGACAACTCTGATAACACAATAAAATTTGCAATCTATCTCAAAAGCAAAACAAAAAACCATGTGCATGTCATCCTCCAATTTTCTAAAAGCCAAAACAACAAGCTGCTAATGGTAAAGACAACACCCTAAATTATCCCTGGCAACAATTCTCACTTCACAGAAGATACTCAAGTAATGCCAAACACACATACACAATTCCTCTCCAAAAATGCACCTACTGTTGGATGCACCATTCCACTCTACAAAACTGTTTCTTTCATGTTGCAGAATAAGGCTGGATCATTTCATGTCCTATATACACAAAAGATTTAAAGATGGAATAACCAAAGGCAACTTCCTTTGGGACTCTCCATGATCATTAGCCACAGTATAGTTTCCAGTGCCATTGGAAGGCTTGTGCCTTTTGACATTTAGGCAGCTATAAAAATCTAAATTGTTGCCTGTCATTTGTGTCCTCCTGTCTCTATTCTTTTGCCAACCTTTTGTCCCTTTCTGCCAATTTTTTAATATTTGCTGATGTTTAATAAAGGTTACTCTTGTCAGCTGAACTGAGTGATATGTGTACCTGTTCTCATCTCAATAAAGAGATTGACTGGGAGTCTGATGGGTAAAAACTAAACTGGAAATGACCCACATAAATTTCCACATCCAAATGCTTAGCAACATGAACAAACTTCTCCACCCAACTGTAAACATAATGTAGAATCCTATTCAGAAGCCAATCATTATTTTAAGAGAAACTTTTTTTAAAATTTCCTTCCTTCTTTTTAAAAAGAGTCAGAACATAGGAAAGGAAAGTGCTGATTCCCAGAATGTTGTTCTGTCCCACTCCTCTCCTCAGATGTTTTTAAGACTGGGTGAACTGAAAGGTATTCTGGACAAACAAAAGGAAAAAAACCTATGGAGAATCTTGCTTTCTCATTTATGTGTCCAGGGACATCTGCAGACTTAGACCAAAGGCACCAATATAATGCAATCTTGTGGGACCAGACCATTATTATTTTTTTGTTTTACTGCTTGCACATCTTTCAAAAATCCCAGACAGAGGGAATACTAAAAGCTGTGATGGAGTAGTCTTTCTTTTCTCCATGCAATTCTGTGTTTTACATACAGACTGCACCCACTCCTCATTTAACCACCATGTTCCATTCCAGATCATTAAGCAAAAGAGAGAGAAAGAGATCATTGATTAATACGTCATTCAGAAAAGGTTCTTGTACAGCTACACCAGTGTCACTCTTACTGAGATGTGCCACTAATGTCATGTGTACAAAATTTTGAATAAAAATGAGCACATTGGTCAGAAAATGAATATTTTTATTACTGTTGTATTTGCAAATGGTTGCTAACCAAGGTAGTTACTAAACAAGGAGTGTTTACATGTCTGGGCCAGCTTTACAGTTATGCAACACTTGGGATTCAAAGACAAATCAGAGCATGCAAAAAGAGGTGCTTGTTGCATTTTAACTATACCAACCTGTGTCTTTTTCCAGGGCAAAATTAGTTTTGCTTAATTACTAATTAATTAGATGCTTTGAAGCTAAAAAGCTAAACATGTGTAACTCTCTTTGCTTATGGCCTTATTGAACACTGATGCCTGGTAGGCTGAACCAAATTTACAAAATGCAACTTTGATAATAACAGATGCTAATTAAGTTAAAAATACTGCATGTACTTCATGTTTAAGAATCCTACAAGCCTTTTAAAATTTCAAATAATCATGAAAAGGCAGGTTGAATTTTAAATTGACATTTTAAATTCCACTGCAAAACAAATATTTAAATCCTCCACTATTTTTCATTATTTTATTGAAATATTTCACTAATATTTCACTAATAGCTAATATATATAATATTATCAATAATTGGTATTATGATAAATAAACTTTATTAGGTCTAAAGGGCCATTTTATAAATAGCTGTGTTATGGGATACTCACTATGCCATGTTCACTATTACACATTTTAAAAATATTTTGAATATTCATTTTACATTCAAATTATAAAAACAATTTACCTGAATGTAGTATACACCTTTTTTCTGTGCATACATCATAAGAAAACAGTAATCCAAATTTTGCTTTGTCCTCCATCTAAAATTAAATATTTAATGTTATTGACTTTGCATGTGAGCAGGCAGACAAAACATAGGATTGAAAACCTTATGCTTGAAACATAAACATGGCTTTTAGCTATTATTTTAATAATGAATGAACACAAGTAATCTCTCTTTCTCCCTCCCACACCACCATTGATTCCCAAATATCACCATCCACCACTTCACTAGAACCTCTGAAGAGGCCCATCACAGGAAGTCTATCAGTGGACAAAAGCTCCTTTTGAATGTCCTTTCCTTATGCAGTTTCCTACATTCTTTTGCTCTTGAAAATCTGCTCTGATGCATTGGGGGACTCTCCACACAATTTCTTCTGTGACAAGTTGTTCTCTACCCTCCTTCCTCTAGCATAGGAGTCTTCCTTGGTCTTCAGTTTCCTTTGTCAGTGGAAGGGCAAGTTTGGATGATGTCCTTCAAAAATCTCGCAGATCCTGTTCAAGGTTTTCCTGTGTCATATTTACTTTGGTTTGATGTGTATCTAATATCACGAAAAAATACTCCCATGTCCTAATTGGGAACACCTTGGTTCTGCCCCAAGTCCTAGCAGACATTACCAAAGAAACATGTACTACTTCTAGTGCTAGGATTGCAGAAATAATAGCCATTATAGAATGTTTTTCTAGCCTTTATTTAATCCAAACTATATTTCCGCTTTATCTGCTTTGTCACCAAATACCACAGTAGCAGTTCAAAAAAGTTCCAAATCTGATGACATAAACACAGTGCCAAGCTAAGCATTTGAGGATCAAAAGAAGACTACAACAGCAAAACTGACATTATCATGTGAAAGCTAAAAGATAAGATTTAGATTGGAAAAATCCTTTCCCCAAGACTCATGTCTGAGGTCATGTTTAAAAATGAATATTCCTGAAGAATACTGTAATAGTAATAGTAGTAAGAATAATGTAAGCTGTCTTTCCTCAACTGCTGTATATGAACAGTTTCACATTTTATAACCGACATGGCCAATGGCTGAAGACTGTGAAAACTATAGTTCCTGTATATCTAAAGGGCACCAAATTAGGAAAGACTACTGGATACAAAACATGCAATAGATTTTGCAGCCTGATTCTGGGACTAGTTTACCCTGTATTCTCAAATGTAATATGTAAGTTAACAGTATCCTAGACTATCTTTGTTAAGATCTACTGTCGTGACCAAAGTAGTTTCATGTCTGTAAGAAAAAAAGTCCTTACCTGACTCTTTCTTTTGAATCTCCAAATGTTTCTTTTAGATTTTTCATGTCAGGATAGTAAAACGCAGGAGGAGCTATTATTTCCACTAAACCAGAGCGAATTTCTGTAGAAAACCTGGGGTCAGAAAAGTCAGCTTTGTTATTTTATATTCAAGGAAGCTGTACTTCAGAGATCTGTGATCAATTTGGACTTGGGTTCAATTTTTTATTCAGCTATGAAACAAAATGTAGGGTACTGAACAAGTTAATAAATTGGAGGCCAACTGCTGATTTCAACCTACATGTAAAACTATAGTTTTGTCACCTGGGGCCACACTAGACTGAAGAGGCTTCTGTGTTCACCAAGCCTTTGATAGTTCTGAAAATTCTACATCTATAAAATCAATGAAGCATATTATCTCAAACTACTTGCAATTATCAATTGAATAGTTTACAGAGGTAAATATGTATGTATTTTACAGAACCAACCAATATTAACTTCTTAGGCACCTAGACAGTCTTTTTTATATTTTACCACTATCATAAAAACTTTAATGTAGATATGCAATCTTTATTTCATGTGGATGTATCCATTTCACGCCTGTCTGGATCTTGTATTGTAATACTATTTGCTTTTTTAGAAGGAAAGTTATCTCAATGTAGCTATTTAACCAGTGGTGGGATTCAGTCAGTTCACACCGGTTCAGCCGAACCGGTTGTTAACTTTTTGCACAACTTTTTGAACCAGCTGATCTCACCACTGGCTGGCCTCGCCCCTCGCCCCTCCCATCCCAGTTACTCCTTGTCTGGCCTGAGAAGGTAAGGGTGACAGTGGGGGAGGGAGACTCGCTCCTGGTGGGACTGGAAATCTCCACCGTAAAGGGTGGTACAAGAAGTGGTGCAAGCAGTAGTGCAGCCCTCGCTGGCCGGAGCGAGGTAATGGTGCTGTTGTGGCAAGGTGGGGTGGAAGTCGCGGAGGTGATGGCTGGAGCCTTAGTGCGGGAGCAAAGCGCCCCTGTACTTGCCTTTGTGCAACAACACCATTCCGCCTTCGTCATGGTACATTTGCACTCAAGGCAGCCCTTGCCTCCCGCTGCTTCAGGTTCAGAGCTGTAAGCTGCGTCCAGGAAGCACTGTGGCAGAGAGAAGTGGCCGGGTCTGATTCTCTGGTGCCTCATCTCTTGCTGGGTCTTGCTGCCCGACAAAAAGATTTTTGCAGCCGGAAATGGCGGGTATGCCCACTGCTCTCGCAGCACCTTGCGCAGCACAGTGAAATTTAGCACACTTCACAATGGGGGAGATGGGTCCCTCCTCTTCCTGGAGCCCATTACAACGCAGAGCCACAATGTGACTCTGTCCCACTCGCCCCTGGAAACAGCAGCAGCTGTGGGTCGGGTCGGAGGGCAGGCCATGAGGCCATGGCAGCGAACGCGGCAGGCCAGTGTCTTGGCAGAGAGCAAATCATGCGTCTCCCCAAGCGAGGCATGCATGCCCAGCTGCACCAACAAAGGCTGGAAGTAGCCGCTTGCCATTTCCTGTTGAATGATGTCGAGTTGGCCATGCCCACTAAGTCACATGATACCCCCCAGCCACGCCTACCCAGCCGATAATTAGGGAGAACCGGTTATTAAATTACTTGAATCACATCACTGTATTTAACTGTAATGCATTGTGTATTGATATAATGTATTACACAAACCTATTTAGAAATGTCACTTTTGGATTCTAAACTGTGTACTAAAAAGTGGATAATCCAAAATATTTCAGTGGTAATTTGTATAAATTAAACTTACTCTTTTTCAAGGTTTGCCACAACACCATTTACATAGTCAGGTTCTGTCTAGAAAAAAAAGGAAAACATCTTTATACATGGTATGGATAATTGGTTTGACAACTGCATAGTTTGTATACAATACACTTTTTTGTTCTTCAAGTAGGCTAACATGACATTAACATCCCAAATGTATTCATTCATTATCAAATGCCATATAAAAAGATTGTTTTCTTGTCACAGATAATGGCCAGCAGAACATTCAGTTCAATTCAACTTTAGCATGCTAAATTTAGCATGTTTTCTTTTAATTAAGCAATTCCAGTGTTAGAGCCATGAGGTCAAACAGCACCTGAATGGTAATATAATAGCTATGCTTTGCCTCTATTGTGAATGACACAGGTATTTAAAGCAGTTTTTGTTGGCAAAATCAAAAGCAGGATAGTTGGAAAATGATTTTTTTCTCTGATTCGTATGTTTGATTGAGAAAAGCAGCAGTTTAAATAGAGGTCCTTTATTCACAAATACACAATAGGCACGTATATTTTGGGCACTGTACCTGAATCTGAACCAAGAAAAGCACTGAAAAAAGAGCAGGACCTCTCCACATGCACAATCTCTGCTGCTTCAAGTTCTGAATTGTCCTTCCCCATGATATCTGCTTACTTTGATTATGAGATGGCTTATCTCTATCCTGCAACTGGAGCAAACTGGAGTGGGGAATGGGAATTGCAATGGTAGAACTTATCGGTGATCTGTGTTGTTATTGCCCAATTGTGCCTCCCAACTTCTGCACACAAGCAAAGCATCCACTGCATTTTAACTATGTTAAGAATCGAGGTGGCCCAATTAAAATCCTTCTAATTAGCTTTGTAACCTCTCTAAAAAAAAATCAGCACAGCATGATTTCTTTGGCATACATAAGTAGCATGTCATCGCCTCATCGAATCCCAGTGTCTGGGTTCAGGATAACTATTCCTTTCTCCACCATCATGTACACCCAGAAGTTCTACATTGCAATCAGGAATCATGGCTGGAACCTCTGTGAAAAATACCATTTCTCAATCTTGGCAACTTTATGATGCATGAACTTCAATTCCCAGAATTCCACAGCCAGCAAAGTGGAATTCTGAGAATTGAAGTCCATGCATCTTTAAGTAGATAAGGTTGAGAAAAACTATAGCACCAGACTGTAATAATGGCATTTTCTGTAATCTTTTCAGCATCTCAGCTAGCTTAGATTTTTAAAAAGAAACAGAAGATAGCTCTCCCTTTTCACAAGATTGGCTAACATGCATGGAGCATATACTGAAAATATAAATAGGGGAACTGATGGTTGTTTATTTCTTTTTCTATTGCATGGAGTGGAGCAATGGAGTTTTGTAGTCTATGATGCCAGCAGTGGATGAAATAAGATACCTTTTCAGAACCATATTTTGAACCTCAGGGTAATTTCAGGGAGAACTACCGTATTAGGTGATTGTATATCCTGCTTGTTCTCAATGGTTCAAGGGCAGCAGAAGTAAAAATTCTAGAAAAATCAAGTTTGGATTGATTTGTAAGAGTTCAGGGACACAAAAATAATGAAAATTATGCCATGTGGATATGATCTTATATCATATGATATAAGTTGTTATATGTATCCTATAAATCTTTTATCTACTCCAACTGAAATATATATCTCCATATACAGAAACTGGCTTAATTAAAAGAGTTTTGAAAACCAATAATCCAATGTATTTTGTCTAAGGCAGTGTTTCTCAACCTTAGTGACTTCTGAAGTCCATACTTCTTAAAGTATGGACTTCAATTCTCAGCATTCACCAGCCTGTTTTGAGAAACACTGTTCTAAAGAATTCATAAACAGTAAATGTTTTAGCCCACAACTCATTTGATGTAATTTTGGTTTCTTGGACCAGCCAGAAAAGTGCAAAATCTCTAGCAACAACTCCATAAGTTTCCATAAAAGGAATGAACTAGATCCAGAAAAAAGCAGACAGAAATGAATTTTCCTGCCCCTTCTCTCCCAGCCAAAACCCAAACCTCATCAAAATGTTGTTTCAGAAACACAAAGGACAAAAGGAAAAACACTTTAGAAGTAGACACAGGATTGCTGGCTTCTTAATCTTACACATGTAGAACTCTAACCTTTTTTATATGTAGTTCAGAAGCAGACTGCACAAGCTACATAATTCCTGAATTAAGTTCAATGCTGCTCCAGGCTCAATGCCATAATAGCTTCCAATATTAAACAAACAAAAATTATTATAACAGCCCAGCCTTGTTTCTGCTGAACTGACTGCCTTTAGCAAACAAAATTTTCCCTTAACAGTAAAACACTCAACAGTACTCATTTTGTGCAATTCAAGTCCTTTCACAAAGAAGCACGTGTATATTTTAATGAAATTTGCTTCAGCAATTTCCCTTATGACAGTTATGACTCTCTACCTTGCCAATTCATTCCACACCAAAAAGCAATAAATTTCTGCAGTTTACCTAGAATTCATCTGGTGGCCATTAAAAGCCTTTACTGTATACTTCAACAACAGAAACAGATCTGAGGTTGTTTTCAATTTTCGAATGAACTCCCACAAATCTTATGCTTCAAAGAGTTGCACCTAATGAAGATTTGATACTAATGGCCGATTATCTCAATTCTTTAAAGCACATCTCCTCTGCAATATGCAGCTGCAAAGAAAACATTAGTTTTGTTTGGACACCGTGCAAAAAGAGACAGTTCTTAGGATATGATCTGTATATTCTTACCTGTGAAACAAAGCCCTTTGAACTAACTGGATTACTTTACTTTCTCTAGTCTAAACTGATGAGTGTTTAGTATCATGCTACCGATGATTCTGTTGTATCCGTTGTATATAAAATGGAAACAAGAGGATTTTCCTATCTGATAATCCAAGATCTACAGGTAAAATCTTAATCTGCCTTCTACCAAGCCCCCCACCCAACCCCACATTACATCTAAGAGATAAACCTTAGAACAGACTGAAAAAATATCTTTTAATTTTGAATTTTTTAAAAAAACGTTTAATATTTACAGGAAGCCATAAGGTGAAGCTTTGAGGTGAGGTATCACCAGTATGCTGATGATACGCAGTTTTACATTTCCACTTGGTGCTATGATGCTATGGAGATTCTCTCTCAGTGCCTGGAAGTAATGGGAATCCAGATGGGGCTCAATAGGCTTCAGATACATAGGCAAGGCCAAGTGGCCTTGTGTTTTTGGACCTTCTGGTTTGGAGGACCTTCCATCTTTGTTTCTGGGTGGGTGGCAGAGTGCAGACAGACCTCATGTACAATCTGGAGGTCCTCCTGGATTCACAGCTTTTGCTCAAAGAGATGGGGTGTCTATGTTAAGTAGACACTGGTAGTTACCTTTACAGTTTTTCATGGCTTGAGTCTGGACTATTTATGGGACCATCCCTCACCAATTGTTTCTACATATCCCACCAAATCTGGCAGGAGGGTCAGCTGGTAGAACCCAGGAAGAGCTCCATTTGTGTTGTGGCAATCATCCTGTGGACACCATTCCACCTGAGATTAGGTTAGTCCCTGACCTTGATGGCCTTTATCAAGTCCCTAAAAACTTGGTCTTGTGCTGGGATTGGGATCTCCGAAGTGTGATAGAGTCCATCTCTTGGTTTTGTTGATGCCCATCTGCTACAGTATGCGTTTCATGTTAATTATGTATTTTGTTTTTTATCTATTTCATGGTAAGCTTCCCAGAGTAATGTATGAGAAATAGACAGCTATATAAATTAAATAAACAATATTTGAATTACCTCTCCTATGAATACAATCATAACACAATCCATTTTTTCTTCAGGTGACAGCTTATCAATCAGCGAGTGAAGAGTTTCAGTAAGGTAAGATTTTACTTTTCTCTTGACAGTTGGAATCCCCATTACTATAGAAACTAAAAACAAATGCATAAATCAGTTTCCTTCAGCACAAAAGAAATGGCTTATTTGCAGTTTTTAAATATACTATTGATTGCCTTTTAGATTATTCTGCTTTGTTTTCTATACTCTTAATATGTAGCCCCAAGCATTTCCAGTAGGTATTCTGAAAACAGTTTGCATAAAAAGAGCACTTTAAAATGATACTTTCATGAAGAAGTAGCAGTTAACACCTCAATGCTTTAGTCCAGTGATGGCGAACCTATGGCATGGGTGCCACAGGTGGCACGTGGAGCCATATCTGCTGGCACGCGAGCCGTTACCCTAGCTCAGCTCCAGCGTGCATGTGTGTGCCCGCCAGCTGATTTTTGGCTTGCGCAGAGGCTCTGGGATGGCGATTTCAGCCTCCGGAGGGCCTCCGGGGTGGCGGGGAGGAGCGTTTTTGCACTCCTCAAGCTCAAGAAAGCCTCTGGAGCCTGGGGAGGGCGGAAAATGAGCCTACCGGGCCCACTGGAAGTCGTGAAACGGGGGAGTTGGGGGGGTCGTGCACGCATGCGCAGGGGGGTGGGGCAAGTGAGGGGCTTTGAATTATGTGTGTTGGCACGCACATGCGTATGATAGCGCACGTGCACACTATTTCGGCACCCGAGGGAAAAAAGGTTCGCCATCACTGCTTTAGTCTCTCCTTGGCCAGAGAAAATAATATTCTTCAGGAGCTTGAAGCTGGAATTTTACTGCTAGGTCCTCAAATTTTAAATTTGAGCATCCAAAAAAAAGCATTTATGAGAGCTACAGTCTCTGCAGACATCTCCTTTGCTACTTCTACAATGCCCCATCTGACTTCTTCAGAAATTTAAATTAGAAAAAACAATTAAAACAGGTGGCATGGCAAAAAATATAGTCAGAAGAACATGAGGTAACAGTGAGGAGCATCCTTCATGTTTATGTGACAGCATGAAGCACCCTCATAAATTTACAGGTTTTTTTGAAGCTAGCCTTGTCCTCCATGACAACCATTTTGTAAGAGTACTTAGTGTTCTCATAATATTCCAAATATGTGCAATGCCCTGCAAAGGTAGAGACAGTGGTGCAGATGCATGTTTTGAGCTGTGAACTTTTAGACATATGTGGCCCCAGAACTCCACCAAAAATTCTCACTGTTTTGTCAATTTTAATGTGTTAAAAGGAGGGAAAAATTAAATTAAACCAAGATCAGTTTTGTCTCAATGTTCATTTTCTGTATGTCCTTCAAGACCACACTATTCTCACACTAGAAAAAGTTGGTCACTTCTGTTTTACACAATCCATTGTCAGTTAAACAATTAAAAATCATTAGTATACAATCCCATTTATTCTTCACATCATCTAATTAAAAGTTATCCTTCCTCCCACAATTCATAATTCAAGGAGAGCAGCATGCTTTGAAACAACAGTTAGGGACAGACTAACAACAGTTAGTCAGGAAGAAAATCTATCTGTTTGGTCGCTAGAAGCCAATAATGACTTGATGGCACATAATCAAGCTTTTACACTTATCAGTGCATGCTGAAATTTGTAATGATTGGCCGGCTTAGTACCCATGCTCCATGTGAAATTCTTTACATGGCAAATGTAGAAAATTATACAGAATGTGTAAGAGATTAGGCAGAAGTTGGTGGCTTGAAATTACCCAGGATTTGTTGATTTTTCTTTCTATACTTTTCTTCCTAGAAAGTGCATTTAAATGTTTAAATGCAAGACTAAATCTAAAATCTATAAAATATAAGATTCCATAAAATAAAAACATACTTTAATATAAAACATTTAGATCCAAATTTCACTGGATGTGACAATGATTTTTGTAACACCCAGTCTTCTAGAGAAAGATTTTAAAATTAACTTGTTATCTAGCAAGAACATGAGAAACTTAGATATCCTTAGCCTATCTTTAAAACAGTCTGCATGCATACACATAGATTGCTATTAATCTTAATGAGTGACCTTGTGTCTTTCATGCCTAACATGCATTAGAACAAAGAAAACTTGTTGACTCAAAAGAGTGTAAAGCCTGCAAAATGCAAGTTTTCATTAAGGCTGATTGCTCTATAAAAAAATAAGCCATCCAAAATTAGATAAGGAAAACATCACATCCAGTGTACAAAATCGGTAGTATAAGCATAACAACCCAATATCATACTGACAAAATAAGGTTGTGCAGAATGGGCACAACTCCAGTTTCTCTCTCTGAAACAAATGTCACCTCACAGGACCTAGGAAGTGGGCCTTCTCTATTCCTGCCCCTGCCCTTTGGAATGTGTTCCCCCTGATGTTCAAATTGCCACAACCTGTGAACACCTAGCTTTTTAACTACCGTATTTTTTGAAGTATAAGACGCACCTATCCCCCCCCCAAAAGAGGCTGAAAATTTGGGTGCTTCATACTCCAAATGTAGCTTTTATTAAGCTTTTTTTCAGCCCTAACGAGGTGCTAACGAGTGAAGCAAGCAATCTTCCAAGCAATCTTCCCTTTGCCTGTTTTTTTCACAGCTGCTCCCTCCGATAATCAGCTGGGCTTCTGGGCTTTAGAAGCCTTTTTTCAGCCTAACGCCAGTGAAGCAATCTTCTGTGCTTTGCTAGTGAAGTAATCTTCCCTTTGCCTGCTTTTTTCATTGTTTCTCTCTCTCTGAAGAGAGAGAGAAGTGAAGTGTTTTAGAAACTGTTTTTTATCCCAACCAGGGGATAAAAAGCAAGCACGCTCGCTCAAAAACAGCAAACTAATGTGCTGAAGCTGACCAGACTAAGGACTAGCCTGATGAATACCTGGTAGGCAGGTTATTTTTTCCCTATTTTCCTCCCCAAAAACTAAGGTGCGTCTTATACTCCGGTGCATGTTATACTCCGAAAAATATGGTATGTATGGGCCAAGGTGGTGGATAAGCTTATCTGTGATGCTTGTATATGTTTTCATAGCCATCTCAATTGTGTGTTTGGTTTTTATATTTGGTTTTTGGGGGTGTGGGGTTTTTTGGTTGATTTTTGTATTAACTGTTGATGTTTTTACACCACCCAGAATCGTGAGTTGTTGGGAGGGATGGCCTTATAAATCTTTTAAATACTGGTAGTCCTTAATTAGCGACTACCATTGGGACCAGCAACTGAGTGGTTAAACAAACTTGTCACTGTGCAATTGCAACTATGTTTATGATCTTATTTCAGCCAGGTCACTAAACAAGGATTACATGTAAATATATAAACATTATACATGGGGAAATACTGTCTTGCAAACTTCTAAAATTCTAATCAAGCAGCCATAATTTTTCTCAGGCACATTATTTGTTTAGGATTATAAATTCTGTACAGAAAATATACATTTACTATGATGTGTGAAGTCTAATATAATATGCATGTTTTCCTACAATATGTTCAATGCCCATTCAAATTTTTCTGGAGTCATTTGTACACATTATTTAAGCAAAGACAAATCAATAACTGAATAAGAAGATGAACAGGGTAAATATGACATTTTATTAAAGCTACTGACTATTGAAATAGTTATGAAAAGTCAAAAAGATAAACCAATCCAATTATTTATTTTACTTTTCAAGTTTTATAAAAGCTGCACAGCATCCATATTTGCTAAATTATGATCTCAAAATTTCATGCAGTTATTTTTTAAAATTAAGGCAAATACATGCTTCAAATCCATTGTTTCTCTTATACCTTAGCATCAAAACAGTAGGATCTGTATAAAACAATAAGCAAAAAGGTTGAAAACAAACTTTAAAAAAATAATTCAATTTGAAATCTAAGAGATAACACAACAAAGAAAATAAAATTTCATTTTCTGCTTCTGAGAAATCATACTGACTCTAGCTACAAGAGAGTTTTAAGTACATCTTTAAGCGCATCACACTATTACTCGTATCGATTTTGCTAGTTTACCTCCTGTTCGTCCGAGGCCAACTTGTACAGAGGGTCGAAGGCTTCCTTCATTTTTCAACAAATGAGGCAAGTGGTAATATATATTTGGCACTTGAAGAGATCTTCTGCTTGTCAGTTCATTTAGCAACTTTAATGTTTCATCTGAAAGCAAACACAAAGGTTACATCTGCATGAGAGTCATGGGTATATTCACTTCTGGCACTCTGAAAAAGTTGCATCTTTTTCCTAGGTTCAGGTAATACCAACAAGTCCCAGGAAAATATGCACTTGAGTTAGGGAGGTTGCAACAAGATCTTTATATACTCTTCAAACCTCTTCAATGTCAATGGATTTTCAAGTGAATATCTTTCTGGGACTATGCATCCAGGCAAGCCCAGGAAAAGGGACATCTTTTTAAAGGAGCAGCTGACAGGTGGCAACAAGCACACCACATCCTTTTCAGAACATGGTTTCCTTTTAACATCCAATTAACCAAAACAGTGCATCGTAGGGCAAAATTTTTTAATCAAAGTACTTCAAATCCTCTAACTCAAAGAATGCATAGAAAATCCAGGACCCCTTACTCCCATGTAATTGAAATTTCAAAGATCTTCACACACCAGTTTTATTTGCCAAATTATGCTACTAGAGTGCCGCAGTGGTCAGCCACTGTCACAGGATTTTGATTTCTGACACTCCTGCCAGCTGCCCACAAGCAAAGGCAACAGAGAAGCAGGCAGGAAGTTGGAAGTTACTCTCACTTACACTGCTTTTTTTTCTGGTCGTGTCCCCCCCAAAATCATTCTATTAATCTCCTTAGGTAAGTAAACACTGACAAACGAAGACCCAACAGTCATAAATTGTATAGTCTCTTAATAAAATTTACACTATGGCTTAATGTAATGGACCAAATATAAGATATAGACTAGCACAACAAATAATAAAAACCTTCTAATTAGATAGTCCAATGGTGCAAAAGAAATGGAAGCAACCATCATATTATTCAACCACTTTAAGAACAGAGGCTACATTTCTATTTAAGGTGGCTAGATGTTTGGAATTCATCTGTCAAATCTGTCAAAGCAGTCAGTTTTTTGAAAGTTTGCCCTTGATCCTCCTCCATCCTTTGGGGGATTCTATTGTCTTTCTTCTCTGCTTCTATCCCCTCTCCTGCAGCCTGCGCTGCAAAACCAAATCAACCAAACAAGCCAACCACCGGATAGTTGCAAGGGTTTTTTTATATCACTTTGCTATTATAGAGTGGTCTCTGGATTTCTGGAGGTCATACCTCCCAAGATTTTCCGGTTGGAAAGGGAAAAACAAATGGCTGAGATCTGAGTTAAGCCTATGAGCAATACTACCTTCTTTAAATGCATCTCTGTTGCTCTGCTCATCAAATAAATAAGTCACAGATCTCCCCTGTTTACATATACTATAGATCAGCGGTTCCCAACCTGGGGGTCGGGACCCCTTTGGGGGTCGAACGACCATTTCTCAGGGGTCGCCCCGGCATCCTCACTCCCTCCCACTGCCACAAGCCTGGCCATATCGATATCGCACCCCACAACCCGCGCCCCCACCCCGCCGTCATTTGGGTTCTTTTACCCTCTGTGCATGCGCAAAGTGTTCTGCGCATGCACAGAGGGTAAAAGAACCCAAATGGCGGTGTCTGGGCGAAGTCTCCAGATCCGGGCGAGGTCTCTGCTCGCTTCGCGTGTTGCCTCTGGGAGCTTTTCGAGCCATCCCCTTTGCAGAGAACCCAAATGGCAGTGGCAGGGTGGGTCGTGGTGGGGTCGCGGGGGCGGGGCGGGGGTCGCAGCATTAGGAAGGTTGGGAACTGCTGCTATAGATGGAGAAGAAAGCAGAGAGCACAGTAAAAAGCAGGTATGTATGTATGTATGACTGGGAGAAGAGTCTGAATAGGTTTAGTGAATACATGCCTAACATTAATCTTTACTATATCTCATGACAGAACCAACAACTCTCAAAAGAAAGGCAATAGTAGTAAAGAGAAGTAAATAATAAAATTAGTATTTTCTGTTCAATTGCATATGAAAGCAAGAAGAAATAACATAAGAGAGGTTTTGTATTCTATGACTTATGGAAAGCAGGAGAGACCTAGTGAGAATAGCAAGCCCAATAATCTTCAAATTCATCAATCTGTACCTGAAACACTGCTCAATGCATCCTTACTTCCGTTTGTTTCTGCTACTGCCTGTCTGAATTGCTCCAAGATTGTATTTAATTCAGAAGAACGTTGCAGGGTTCTGTGCTCAGCTATGCGAAGGCGTTCCTTCAAAGCATGGAACTCTCTTTGATAAGCAATGAGCTTTTCTAGGAATAAAAAAAAGTTCAGGTTACTTTCCGTCAAAAAATAAAATAACACTTCCCAACACAAATCAAAGTCCAACTTTGGCTGTTTCTGCACAATTGATTGCCATTCATTGTTACAAAATGAACTGTCACAATGCTTATTCTACAGAGGTGTTTTTTTTTAAATTGAATTCCATTAATCGAGGGAAATGTCACAAAGTTCTAAAGCTTAATATAAAATTTTGAAACAATTTTGAAGCTTGAGTCTAATTCTTATCAATAAAAGACATACAATTATATTTTACCAAAAGAAATGTTATCAATTATTACCTTGCTTAAAATATTGAATATTTTTTTTACTAATTGGAAAGTCATCCACCTTTTTAATTAATAGATAGCATAATTTCTGTGTAATATATTTTAGGAAATTACTATTAAGACAATAAAATGGGCTTTAAAAGCATAGACAGCTTAGTGATTGTGCTGATATTAATATTATTCAAGTATTTGTTATCCAACCTAGTTTCATTTCATCAGTTTAGCTGTTGTTATTTTTCCTATGCACAGACAATTTAGAATTCAAAATCTCCTAAACATTTTTCAGTGTCTTTTAATGTGTCTTTGGAATGTCCAATACTGGATAAGCTTTCCAGAGTTCCTCCAAATGAACAATGGAGGGGAGCAATATAAAAATTATCACTATCCAATCTAGGTGTCATTACAGGTAGTAATCGACTTATGACTACAATAGAACCCAAAATTTCTGTTGTTAAGTGAGAAATTTGTTGAGTTTTGTCCCATTTTTCAATTTTTCTGTTGTTAACAGTTGTTAAGTGAATCAATGCAGTTGATAAATATGTCATAAGTATGAACTAGCTGCCAAGCATCTGAATTTTGATTGCATGATCATGGGATTCAAAGGTCATAACTCTGAAAAATGGTCATAAGTCACTTTTTTCAGTGCCGTTGTACAAAACGGTCACTAAATGAACTGTTGTGAACTGTAAAAACCTTGTTTAATAGTGCTGAATTGGTCAGCAAGGAGAAACAAGAGTTAAACATCCATGGAACAGGACAAAGCAATAATTACTGCTGGTCAGGAACTTTATAGTTCTATTATTAACAGCCATTTTTTTCTCTTCCACCTCAAATAAGTTGGAAGTCAAGTGACTCAACAGAAGAGCTCCTGAAAGGCTCTGAAATAATGAGAACACAAAGGGTGAAGCACCAATTTGGAGGCCCTAATTAACATAAATAATACTTCCCTTTTCAACACAAATCATTTTGATGGACACAAAGAAGACTCATACCTATTAAAAACAACCCATAGGTAATTAAAATATAATACTTTAATGGAAAGGAACAGGATAGTGATTTGCAAATAGATAACATCCAGCTCTTAAACAATTGCCTCTGATCTTTTAAAAAGAAAAAGACAAAAAGGAAGGACAGCTTGCTTAAGAACATCCAGGCAGAAAAACAAAATGTCTCATCTTCAGTCATCCTCAGTATGAATATCTCCTGAATCCCATGACTTATTCAAAAACATACCGGTAATTAGTACAATTATATAGTTCAGTTAGAGTATTTTACTTTGAATTCTGCACGTTTTTTATTACTTCCTCTTTTTTCGTTGCAAACTCTGTTTCACCATAAGCTGCTTTTAATAGAGCAAGATTTAACTCACTTGTTTTTCAAGATAAACAAAGGTTATCCCATATGGTTTTTAAATAGAATGATCTAAAGCACCTTCTTATTTTCCTAGAGCTGAACCAAACTGGATTTCATTCAACTCTTTTTGAACACTGAAGTCTATATCTTGCCTCACGATCAGGAGATTGCGAGTTCGATCCTAGGTAGAGGCAGATGTTAGGGTTTCCTGCTTGGGCAGGGGGTTGGACTAGATGACCTACAAGGTCCCTTCCAACTCTGTTAATCTGTTAAACTGAGTTTCTATTTCTCGGGGCTAAGAGCTATCACACTTTCACTCCAATATCATGAAAGTTGAAGAGCAGAATCATATATGCTTCCTTGGCAGAAAAATATGATAGATATACGGTACATGTAATGAAGGGGCGGGTTCCTAATTTTTTTACTACCGCTGTGGGCGTGGCTTATTTTGTGGGTGTGGCTTGCCAGCCATGTGACTGAGTGGGCGTGGGTTGCTGGCCATGTGACCAGGTGGGCGTGGCTTGCTGGCCATATATTAGTTATTTCAGAGAGATGTTACTACTATTTTTGCTATTTTATACCTTACATGAAAAGCTTTGCATACAAAGTGTGTGTTATACCATGGCAACACAGCAACCTTTATATGCAGAAAATGCTATAGTTAAAAGACAAGCAAGTCTCATACAGCATTTTTGGTTTCAGTCATGGATTCCTTAGACGAAAATATTGAGGACTATTAAAAGAACAGTATCTTTTAACAGTCCTCAATGTTTTTGTCTAAAGAATAACAGTATAAAACTCTATAAAATTAACAGTATAAAAGGTTAAGCTTTTGGAAAACGCCCACTTTGGGAAGCTTTAGGCATTTAAAAAAATGGCGGCGCCCAGGCACTGGCAACCGACTGCACCAGTACTGTGACGTCACCAGCGGGCCACTACCGGTGCTATAGAGTGGACCGCACCGGTAGGAACCCACCACTGATTATAATGCATGTCTAATTATTACTTCAATCAAGAGCATGCAATAAAATACATAAAATGTGAGACAGTTCTTATGAAAAAATGATATGGAGTAAATTGTATTCAATTAATCCCAAACATTTTTTGCAGAATCCCTAGTTTGTATGACATAAATTAGAATTGTATAAGAAGTTTTTCATCTACTATTGTATCAGTAAGTTTTCATACTTCTCTGTTCATATATTAAATCAACAAAAAAAGAATACCAGACATTGCTATTCTGGGAATTGGAAGACTCGTTTGTGAAGATAACATTGTACATAGCAACAATGTTGGGTTTCTGTCTACTATGTACAACAATGTTACAATCATTTTCGTTTTCAAATTGTCCTGCTTTTGTCATTAGGAACTCTATATATAGTTTATAATTCTGTATCAAAGTGATCTACTGCTAACTGAAACTCTAGAAATTATGAGCAAATATACATCTTCTTTCCTCAAAGCATAATTATGAAAATAAAAGCCTCTTATTCAACAACATTTTGATTCAAACTATGGGCAATACAAGTAATCCTTGGTTAATAACCAGTCGCTTTACAGTGGGCCTCAAATTAGTTACTTAAAACCTACCCTTGAACTTATGACTGATGCCCCACCCCCACCCCACAGTCACATGATTGCATTTCAGGCACAAAAATAATCATAAAATTGAGTCAGGTCATATAATCATAAAATTGAGTCAGGTCATATTGACTGCAATAACCTATGACCAGAATTTGTGATTGTTAAATGAGGACTATCACTTACTTAAATAGAGAATATAGATAGACCTTGCTTAAAAAACCTTGGGGTTTTTTCCCCCTATGAACATTATGTATTTTGCTTCTTTTACACATACTGTATGTATTTTTGGAGGAACATTAAAACAAATAGGATCTTTGAGAAAAGCTGTAGATAGTGGTCAAAAGCAGTGGCCTGGTCAAAAAACCTTTGAATTGCTTTAGGACTTTAGGAACTATAAGAACAGTTGTTGTGCTTGTGCATCGTCTGTACAGGAATTGCTTTGAAGGTAGACCTAGACAGTTATTTTTATACACATTATTTTTTAAAGTATTTATATTAATGGTATAGGTTTGATCGTATCTGTCTTACTGTATACTATTTAGTTCCCAAATGCACAATGTTGCTACAAGGAAATCAGTTAACCACTCTTCTTCTTCTTTACTTCCTTTTACAGCTTCTTGCTGTTCTGACAGCCTCAACCATTCATTACCAAATTAACTGCTCACTTGCATATTTTTTATTATACATGTAAAATATTATTCTGTCTAAATTCAGTAGGTTTTCATTGCTAAACCACTCCAGTCTGCTTTCACAGACTGTCATCTGCATGCCAGGCAGACAGCAGACGTTTGCCATCAACATGAAAATTGAGCATGCAGCAAAAGATAGGCTCCCTCCAACTCCTCCCCTTTCTTTAGAGAGAGAAATGTTTTTGGTGCTTTTAAAAGAAGTTAGCTGAGGTTAACTGAGGTTAGTTGAGGTTCCAGTACTGAGTCTACATAAAAGTGAGAAGTAACAGCTGCGATCTTAAACCTCTGATTTAAGATTATAATATGCAAAAATCTGGAAAATCTAGGGAAGCAGACCAGAAACATTGGTGGCAGCAATGGTTTACTTAGCAATATTGTGACAGATTGCTTTTTATTTTGAAATGTATATACCATTTAAATGTTATTGTCTCTGGAATCCATTGACCATATGTAAAATCAGTCTTTTTATGCAACTTGGATCCTTTTTGCACCTGACTGTCTGTTAAGAGGAGCATGCCCTCTTATCTTGTGGTTCACTTAGATCAGTGGTTCTCAACCTTCCTAATGCCGCGACCCTTTAATACAGTTCCTCATATTGTGGTGACCCCCAGTTCATTAAAGTTTCCTATGATTTACCATTCTCTGTGTTGTTTCCGACGGTCTTAGGGGACCCCTGTGAAAGGGTCGTTCGACCCCCAAAGGGGTCCCGACCCCCAGGTTGAGAACCACTGACTTAGAGTGTTATTTTTGACTGTGTATATTTTACTGCAGTTTCTTTTAGGATGAGGTTCGAGGAGCTCTGTAATTTTATGTTTTCCACCACTGATAGTTTTGCTTGTAACTACTTGCAGTTAAAAAGGAATTTCTATACACTTTTATTTTTTTTTCTCTTTAAAAGTTTGATTCTATTTCTCTCTTTTGAGCTCCACAGAGATTTCCCTAACCTTGGGTTTCAACACTATAAATCTAAATAAATTATTTCCTCTTCCCGCTCCCATGTCAGTAAGATAGACAGGATGTAGAGATTATCTACAGAACGTAGTAAGTATGGCAGCAGGTACTCCGCAGGGGTCTCCAACCTTGGCAACTTTAAGACTTGTGGACTTCAACTCCCAGAGCAAAGCTGGCTGAGGAATTCTGGGAGTTGAAGTCCACAAGTCTTAAAGTTGCCAAGGTTGGAGACCCCTGCATGTAAGGCATCCTCCCGGAAGACAGGAAGTAGCAGCAGAACTACTAAGCCATTACTAAGCCATTACACCAAGGTAGGATGCAGAGTGTTTAAACTTTGAGGGTTTGTAGGGCTTCTGGGAGAAAAGATACTTTAAACCACCAACACTTCACCCCACAGGATGAGTCATGTTGCTGTAATTTCATTTCACTAATGCAAAAAAAAAAAAAATCTCCTTTTAGGTTCTTCAATTCTAAAATTAATCAAAACTGAAGCCCAGCAAAGATTGTGAACTTGAATGAAGTAGGGATACAGTTATTACACAAGCACTAGATGGTAATTAAAGGAGAGAATATCAGGAAGCATAGATCGATCATGTGATAGTTAAATTGTTTCGTATCCATTTTGTTACTTCTAAAAAAAGTTACTGAAGTGACTCACAAGCAATGGAGTTTCTTGTTTGGTGCCATGTTTCGAAGGATCAAATAGTTTATTACAAAAACAAGTCATTTCCATTGTAACTGCCAAAAGATTTCAATAGTCAAAATCTAATGTCTTCTGTCCTAGATAATCCTTTGAAATTTCTAAGCGATCATGTAACTTCAGGAAAAAAAAACTTTTCTTTGCTATAAGGACGAAATGTTTGTATTTTGTGGGTCTAAAATCTTTCACATTTTAGCATTCAGAAAGTACGTTGAAAATCACTCAATATATGACTTTATTGTTACCTCATAGGCATTCTGAACATTTACTCCATAGATTTTTTTTCTCCTAATTTCTCTCCCAACATTAATAAGTTATACTTTGGAAATATTTCAATACCTCCAGAACAACATGCAGATAGTCCTTGCTTAGTGACCATCTGCAGTTACGATGGTGATCTGTGCATGTTTTGTTTGCCATCACTGAGTAGTTCATAAAAATGAATAAAAGTTCCATGTGTATTTTTTCTTTAAAAATGTAAAGACTAGTTATAACTACCGGTAGTTTAATAACAATACCCTGCTTTTATTACTATCCATTTTGTAGTATTCGATTAAAATGAATTATTTTAAAATACGTATTATTTTATATCTATATCAGATTTTCCCCATAGTTATTAAGAACATTTAACATTTAAAGAAAAGCACATATGGATTCATGGACTAAAGCCGTGATGGCGAATCTATGGCACGCGTGCCACAGGTGGCACGCAGAGCTTTCTCTGCGGGCATGCCAGCCATCTCCCCAGCCCATCTCCACCATGCATGCGCATGCACCGCCCGCCGGCCAGCTGGTCTTCGGGTCTCTGCCACGCATGCATGGGAGGCGAGGCGCATGCGGGGGACACATGCACATGTGTGTGTGGGGATGCACATGCACGGGGGTGGTGCTCAAATTGCATTTTGGGGGTTTGCGCAGGTGCACGCGGGCCCTTCTGCGCCCCATTTTGGGCCTTGGAGGCCTGCTGCATCAACCTGGAAGCCAAAACGGGGCACAGGGGGCGCTCGCATTGCATTTTGGGGATGCGCACATGCGCTTTGGGCACTTGGCACCAAAAAGGTTTGCCATCACTGGACTAAAGAGAGGTACAAGATAGATATCCAAAGCTACCTTTGTCTCAAGGAATTTTTCAGGAGACAGTAAAAATCAATGTCTAATCCAGAGCACGTCAGGAATTAAATGTATTTTAACTGGTTTATTTCATATAAAATTATTTAATTCTGCCTGCACTTCCCTTTAGTTTCGTTTCACAATACTTTCTACAATAGACATTTAAACACATGCATGGACTAGCCAAGCATTCTTTGGTTTTATATTCCTAAGAAATGTCAACATAATCCTAGGTTCTCTTGTAAGCGCCAGCTTGTACTAAAGAAGGGATGTTGTACCAAACTGTGAGCTTGATTTGCTGCTCACTCATGCCTGACAATGAAAAATGTACCAAGATTTCCTGAGGCTTAAGGTCCGTTTTGGCATATATCCAGAACTGACAGAGAGGAATGTATTCACAAGTAGCAATATTTCTGTTCCAATGGAACATTTCAGATATATATGATAAAGTTATTTCAACGGTATTTGGGGCAACTAGTGGCTTCATAGGACACCTCAGCCATCTCACTGCTACTAGTACTAATGTGGAATGCTATGCATGTGTATATATCAATCAATCAATCAATCATTCCTTGTAAATGCATCAGATCACATTGACATAGAGACTATTTTACGCTTGTGATTTATACAATCATCCAGCCATCGCTGTAGGGATATAAAAGCTATCAACACTGGTGATGTTTCAATATAGTGATGGCTGCATGATGCTATAAATTACTTATGTGGATAAGCCACTCTCTCCATATGCTCCCGGCAATGATATTACAGACTATTCTACTATTTTGTACTATTTTATGGAAATAACTACATTGTTTATTTTTATTAATTGATTGATTGATTTTATTTGATTTGTGTGCTGTATTCTGTGCCACAGATCTTATCTAGAGGCAACTTCCAGGCAGCTGTTAATATTGGCATCAAAATTAGTGAAGAAGTATTTTTCTTATTCTTATGTTTTGTATGACATTGATAAACTATTCCATCCTGTGACTCCATAAACTACATACAGTATTATGCTTAAAACATTACAAAAGCTGTCGTCACTAAGATCCCGCTCCACAGTCAGCTTTTGTTAGGGGAACGCTACGTGGCTTAGACACTTCCTGGATGCAAAATTATATTAATTTCTGCTCTTAGTCTTGTATGACCATTTTCTTTCTGTATTAAAATCTTATCTCACTTTGCTTCCATTTTGCCAGTCTCTCTTCAACCCATAATTCAGGATTGGGCAACCTACAACTCTCGGATCCGCCCTTGTGCAGTTGCAGTAACACTCCAACCATCTGATTCCCCAAATAATAGTGCCACAATTGCCAAGCATTATAGTATTTTTTCAAAACATTGTGGGGCAAAACCCACAAAAATCATATAGAGCATAAATCCTAACAGATATGACTAAAAAGGTTCAAAAGAAAAATTACAAACCACCCTTAGAAAAAGAAAAATTCCATTCTTCTACCATCACCACCTCACCAACCTTGGCCTCTAAAAATTAAATAAATCCCAAGCTTCCAAAAATATATCTACCCTTTCACTTAGAGACTTGCCCTGTTCAGCCAGGGTGTATTTTGGGGGAAGATGGAGTTTTAGATGGTGAAAAGGCTATTTTAAACATCAGTAATGTTCCTTCCTGCCCTGGTTTATCTGTGTGTGTGCGCACATATATCCCTTTGAGTCAACTCCTGACAAGTCCTGGCAGTTTACTTGGCAGTTTACTTGGCAGTTTACTTGTTTTGGAAGTAATTTGCCATTGCCTTATTCCTAAATCACCTAGCTGGTTTTGTGTTTCTCCTGGTTTCTAACCCCTTGTCCTTAACCCCTGCATCAAAGTGACTATCATATAAATCAGTAAAAAATTATCCTGCAATCTACAACTACTACACTGCAAAAATATATGGACCTCAAAACTTGACCAGGGCAAAACAATAGACGCAATTTACATTGACTTCTGCAAAGCCTTCGACTCAGTGGTTCACGATAAACTACTTCTGAAACTGAAATCCTACGGCATCTCTGGACCCCTACATGACTGGATAACTGTGTTCCTGTCAAACAGACAAGTAGTGGTCAAAATAGGGAGCGCCCAATCTAATCCCGTTCCTGTTAACAGCGGTGTTCCCCAAGGCAGCGTACTAGGACCAACACTCTTTATACTCTATATAAATCACCTTTGCGATCACATTACAAGCGACTGCGTTCTCTTCGCCGATGATGTAAAACTCTTCAACACCACCGACCACACTGCTACCCTCCAAAAAGACCTTGACTTTGTGTCTGGCAACTCCAAATCTCAACCAACAAATGTTCTGTCCTACACATTGGCAAAAAGAATCAGAACACCAAATACAAGCTGAATAGACAAGACCTTGCAGACGACCCTCAATCTGTCAAAGACCTTGGAATACTCATATCAAATGACCTAAGTGCCAAAGCCCACTGCAACAACATCGCCAAAAAGGCTTCAAGTGTTGTTAACCTAATCTTATGTAGCTTCTTCTCCGGTAATATCACACAACCAACCAGAGCATACAAAACATTCGCCAGACCAATCCTTGAATACAGCTCATCTGTCTGGAACCCACACCGCATATCGGACATAAATACATTAGAAAGTGTCCAGAGATACTTTACGAGAAGACCCCTCCACTCCTCTAATCGCAACAGAATACCTTACGCAACCAGACTTTAAATCCTGGGCTTAGAAAGCTTAGAACTATGTCGTCTTTGGCACGACCTAAGCATAGCTCATAAAATTATCTGCTACAACGTCCTCCTTGTCAATGACTACTTCAGCTTCAACCACAACAATACACGAGCACACAACAGATACAAATTCAAAGTGAACCGCTCCAAACTTGACTGTAGAAAATACGACTTTAGCAAGAGAGTGGTTAATACCTGGAACTCACTACCTGACTCTGTGGTTTCGTCACCAAACCCCCAAAACTCTACCCTTAGACTGTCCACTGTTGACTTCACCCAATTCCTAAGAGGTCAGTAAGGGGCGTGCATAAGCGCACCAGCGTGCCTACCGTCCCTGTCCTAATGTTCCCTCTTATCAGTACCCATCTTATGTATATAAACAATGTTATATCTATGTATTTTACCAATACGTACTTGACAAAAACAAATAAATAAAATAAATCAGTGTTTCTCAACCTTGGCCACTTCAAGGTAGGTAGATTTCAACTTTATTTTTGTTCTATTATTACAGTTTCTATTAATTATTCAGGTGTTTTATTGATTCTAACTCATACTGCATTAACTCCCTGGAGTGGTGCAGCAAGATTACCGGTAGATGGTGGGATATAAATACACACACAAGCCAAAGACAATATAAATGAGGAAACAAAGTACCGCTCAAGGTTCATCTTGTTTTACAAGACTAAATTGAGAAGTAGGTTGTTCAAACAGTGAAGATTAAAAAGTCACCTAAAGGCTCTTAAACTTTTAGGATGTTGAAAATAGACTTCCATTTCTTCTTTCTCTCAAGGAAATACAATATGGATTTGTTTTTTAAAAAACGTGCCTGTTTAGCCAGTTGTTTATCACTATGGTTGTTCAGTGAATAAATCTACCAACTAAACTACTTTCTCACTTATCAAGAAAATATATCTTATCTTGACAAGCGGGAAAGTAGTTTATATCAAGAGAATATCTCATATTACAACTGAAACACATTGTTCATGGATTACAGACATTTAAAATGCCTGTAAAATTATAGGTGAGTTCTAATGTGAGGTCAGCACATAGTGCCAGTTAACCTCTAAAATAATACCCACAATCACCCCAAATTAAATTAAAAAATTTTAAAAAAATCCAAACATTGTAAAATTCTACAGGCAAATCCTTTTAGTAAAAGTTTAATAATATTACAATTTTGGCTGATGGAGATGGTGTGATGAGGCTGAAAAAACTGACTTCCCCTTCTGAAATACAGTGTGTCACAGAAGTGAGTACACCCCCTCACATTTTGTAAATATTTAAGTATATCTTTTCGTGTGACAACACTGAAGAAATGACACTTGGCTACAATGTAAAGTAGTGAGTATACAGTTGTATAACCGTGTAAATGTGCTGTCCCCTCAAAATAACACAACATACAGCCATTAATGTCTAAACTGCTGGCAACAAAAGTGAGTACACACCTAAGTGATAATGTCCAAATGGGGATGAGCAGCAATTCCAACTTGCTAGGATTTAGCCTGAGCTTGTTTCTTCCCATTCAGGATGTGACAGTCTTGAAGCACCAGCTTGGCAATAGAAATACAGTACATAACTGAACATCATCACATATCGACGATACCTCATTCTGATCCAGATGGTGGTTTCTTTCCGTAGTTTCATATAGATCAGTGGTGGCGAACCTTTTTCGGCTCGCATACCAAAAAAAGGGGGGGCGGGCTTGTGCGCGCTCGCTTGCCCACACCCATTCCCTCCCCCCCCACGCATGCGCACAACACACCCCATGCTGCCCCCTGCGCATGCGCACACACCCCCACCCCCGCACAAAGGCTTACCGGAGCCTGGAATGACGAAACCGGCAAACCGGAAGTACGAAAAAATGCACTTCCGGTTTGCCGGTATGCTGTTTTTTGCACTCCGGAGAGTTCAGGGAAGCTCCCTGAAGCTCCGGAATGCAAAAAACTACAAAACGGACAAACCGGAAGTGCGGAAAAGTGCACTTCCGGTTTGTCCGTTTTGTAGTTTTTTGCATTCCGGAGCTTCAGGGAGCTTCCCTGAACCCTCCGGAGTGCAAAAAACAGCACACCGGCAAACCGGAAGTGCGTTTTTTCGCACTTCAGGTTTGCCGGTGGGAACCCTCGCGTGCCGGTTTCTATGGCTCCGCGTGCCACCTCTGGCACGCGTGCCATAGGTTCGCCACCACGGATATAGATGCTAAATAACATAGTGTCCCATACTAGAGTAACAGTAATTGTGCTAGGTAACTGTTCCCCTATGATTATTAACTTGAGAGTGGAGCCACTATAAAATGTTCTTCTCATCATTTGAGTAGGATAGCATTGTGAAATGCGCTCTCTTTTTAAAACCTTTCCTAGGTGGATGAGAGGGTATAGTTTCAAGAGATTAATTATCTAGTTTGAGACCTTCGAGTTTCCTTGAGAAACTCATTGAAAACTTCATATTCTTTTATGAGCATAGATGGATATATAAGGAGAAAAAGAGGCTAAACTGTTTGACGTAGAAAAACAACCTGTGTGTTATTTTTAGTTAATGGCCTTCCCACATAACATTTTTAGTGGTAAAAATCAGTATTTGTTATATATATTTCACAGATCCTTATTTTGAGGTATATCTGAGTACAAGCAAACAAATATTAGCTGTTCCAAAAAAATAGCGCATTCATTATATTTGATTGCTTGTGTTATGCAACTGGTAGCAAACAACACAACTATCCCATATAATAGCTGTAACAACAGCTTTCTGCCATAGTACAGGTAGTCCTCGACTTACAATCATTCATTTAGTGACTGTTTGAAGTTACAATAGCACTGAAAAAAGTAACTTATGACTGTTTTTCACATTTACGATCATTGCAGTATCCCCTAGTCATGTGATCAAAATTCAGACACTTGGCAACTGACTCATATTTATGACAGTCCCCGAGTAATATGATCACCTTTTGCGACCTTCTTACAAGTAAAGTCAGTGGGAAAACCAGATTCACTTAACAACCTTGTTACTAACTTAACTGCAGTGATTCACTTAACAACTGCGGCAACAAAGGTAATAAATTGAGGCAAAACTCACTTAACAAATATCTTGCTTAGAAACAGAAATTTTGGGCTCAATTGTGGTCATAAGGACTACCTGTACAAGCCTCAGTTTTTCAGCCATTGCTCTCTTGAGACATGGGAAACACCTATTATGTTCTACCAGTATGACGACTGCCTCATTCAGAGAACACGCACTGCATGCTGTCACCTCCTCCTGATGACATTATATTTCAAAAAGTATATCACGATAAGCCTTCTATAACCACAGCTTCCGTATTTTGTAGAGTACCGAATGTTTCATTATGTAATGTTATCTGAAACCCTCCCATTCTACCACCTCTTACAATGCTAGACAACACAGTATCAACAGTAGGTTCAATTTCTAGGTTCTATCATATCTCAAGACCTAAAATGGACACCTAACATCAAAAACGTCATCAAAAAAGCACAACAAAGAATGTTCTTTCTGCTGCCAACTCAGGAAGCTCAAACTGCCCAAGGAGCTGCTGATTCAGTTCTACAGAGTAATTATTGAGTCTGTCATCTGCACCTCTATAACTGTCTGGTTTGGTTCTGCAACCCAACAAGACAGACACAGACTTCAGAGGATAATTAGAAGTGCAGAAAAAACAATTAGTGCCAACCTGCCTTCCACTGAGGACCTGTATACTGCATGAGTCAAAACGAGGGCCGTGAAAATATTTACAAAACCCTCTCATCCTGGACATAAATTATTTCAACTCCTATCCTCAAAACGATGCTATAGACTATAGAGCACTGCACACCAAAACAACTAGACACAAGAATAGTTTTTTCCCAAACGCCATCATTCTGCTAAACAAATAATTCCCTCACCACTGTCAAACTACTGTATTCACTAAGGCTGCATTACTATTACTATTAGTCTTCTCATCGTTCCTATCACCCATCTCCTCCCACTTATGACTGTAACTTGTTGCTTGTATCCTTACAATTTATATTAATATTGTTTCCTGATTGCTTATTTGTACCCTATGACAATCATTAATTGTTGTACATCATGATTCTTGACAAACATATCTTTTCTTTTATGTACACTGAGAGCATATGCACCAAAGACAAATTCCTTGTGTGTCCAATCACACTTGGCCAATAAAGAATTCTATTCCATTCTATTCTATTTACGTGTAGGATGTGGCAAGGAAAGTTTATACTACTTATATAAGCAGGGGAAATCACACTTGCCAATTTTCTACAGGCATTGTGAAACTGAGGTTATGAAATTGACTAGATTGGATTCTCTGGTTAGACCAGATTGCAAGTTATACTAGGGGAACATTGGAATGGTAGAAGATGTATCTGATTCCTGAAAGCAGAAAGGATTGTTTCATCACACACACACACAAACAAACACACACAAACCCTATAGCAGGTGATGCATGAAGAAAGAATTATTCACACCTGTGCACCTCCATAGACAAGAAATTGAACTCCAACAAATCAACACAGCAGCAAGTTGAGCCTAGGGTCTTTATTGATTTTGTTGGATTCCTATTTGTGAAGCTATGGTGTTTTGCTTCATACTTGCTTTCTGTCTGCAGGAAAGGTGGGGGGAGGGGGAAAGCCGATTGTGTCTGCAGCATTGACTCAATCGTTGTCTGTTTTCATGTAGATTGTGACGTCATATATATGCCCAGGAGAAATAATGTATGTGGTGTAATATTGCAATGCTGTCTATTTCATTGGGCAAAAGGGGTGGGCTTCCGGAGATATCACTAATTTCTAAGTGTAGGAGTTGTTGGACATACTTGCCGTGTGTCTAGTGAGCAGCAGTTGTATTTTGGAAAATTATTATTAGTAGCTTAAAAGGGGCTTTGGGATAGATTCTGCCATCTCTGAGGGAGACGGGCAGATAGAAATAGGAAATATAAACAAATAATAAACAAACTTTCCATGTCTTTTCTTTGTTGCTGCTTTGGACTGCCCCAGTCACACTGAATAATTCCGAAGTAATTTGGAGCCACAGAGATTACTTTGGAGAAACTATGCAGAAATGGTTATATAACAAAAGGATGAAAAGCATGAGAAAGCAGCTCATGCTGTGTCTCAACCCTCATTGATAGGGTATAAGAAGGAGAAAATGAAAAACATGGACTCTATTTTAGTCATAGATCAAATTGATTGAGTCATCTTTTAAGATTGTGTTATTATAATCTAGATCAGTAAATAATGGTTCCAGTCAAATGTATGGAGTCTATTTCCTGACCTGATCTGGAATGTGGTAAGTTGGCCCCTGGAGCTTCCTCAAATGAGGTTCTTCGGTTTTTCTCCTACCATCCCTACTACTGAACATTCCACATTCTGGGGAGAATCTGTCTGAAAAGCTACCCCACATACTTTTTACGGGGGGGGGGTAAAGTTGAACTGAAAGTTGAACTGGGTTCCGCCCCAGGCGCCTGATGGAGCCAGACAGATTCCAGAGGGAACTTGGGGAGATACCTGAAACCCTGGTACACAGTTCGGCTGACTCCCTGGTGGCTGCTTGGAACATCGCAGCATCAGGGGCGTTAGACCGAATTGCGCCTAAGCGACCTCTCCGTGGCAGTGGATCCCGGAAAGCTCCCTGGTTCACCGAGGAGCTCCGGGAGATGAAACGCCAGAAGAGACGTCTGGAGCGCCGCTGGAGGTCCAGCAAGACCGAATCCGATCGAACACTATTAAGAATTTACATCAGATCTTATTTAGTGGCGATAAGGGCGGCAAAACGATCCCATTTTTCCGCTCTTATTGCGTCCGCAGATTCTCGCCCAGCCGCCTTGTTTAGGGTGACTCGCTCCCTCCTTGCTAAAGGGGGGAGCGAGGAACACTTGCAAGGTAGAGCTGAGGAATTTGCAGAGTTTCTGTCGGATAAAGTCGCTCGGATCCGGTCGAACCTGGACTCTGGCTGGGCAGAGTCCATGGAGTTGACTGGGGCAAGTCTTAGTCCACCGTTGTGGGAGGAGTTTGGGCCTGTTTCTCCTGATGATGTGGACAGAGCCGTGGGGGCGATGGGGGCCTCCACCTGTTTATTGGACCCGTGCCCCTCCTGGTTGGTCTCGGCCAGCAGGGAGGTGACACGCGGCTGGATCCGGGCGGTGGTCATCGCTTCTTTGGGGGAGGGATCCGTACCGCAGTCGTTAAAAACTGCGGTGGTGAGACCCCTCCTGAAGAAGCCTTCCCTGGATCCAGCTGATTTGAAGAACTATCGTCCGGTCTCCAACTTACCTTTTTTAGGGAAAGTTGTGGAGAAGGTGGTGGCTACTCAACTTCTGCGACTTCTGGATGAAACAGAGCATCTAGATGCCTATCAGTCGGGTTTCAGGCGCGGGTACAGTACAGAAACTGCCTTGGTCGCTCTGATAGATGATCTCTGGCGGGCCCGGGATGGGGGAAACTCCTCTATCCTGGTGCTACTTGACCTCTCAGCGGCTTTCGATACCATCGACCATGGTATCCTTCTGCATCGTCTCGGTGAGTTGGGAGTGGGAGGCACCGTTTTACGGTGGTTCTCCTCTTATCTCGCCGATAGGATGCAGTCGGTGTTAACAGGAGGGCAGAGATCCTCCCCTAGGCCCCTGTTATGCGGGGTGCCTCAGGGGTCGGTTCTCTCGCCCATCCTATTTAACATTTACATGAAACCGCTGGGTGAGATCATCCGCAGACATGGGGTGCGTTACCACCAGTACGCTGATGACACCCAGCTGTACATCACCACCCCGTCTGACTTCAGTGTGGCAGTTGATGTAATGAGCCAGGGGCCTGGACGACGTTAGGATCTGGATGGGGAGGAACAGACTCAGACTCAACCCCGACAAGACTGAGTGGCTTTGGGTATTGCCTCCTAAGGACTACGACAACTGTCCCTCCTTGGTTTTAGAGGGAACGAAACTGATTCCCTCGGACCAGGTCCGCAACTTGGGGGTCCTCCTAGATCCACAGCTAAAATTGGAGCATCATCTTACTGCTGTGGCTAGGAGGGCCTTTGCACAGGTTCGCCTTGTGCACCAGTTGCGGCCATACTTGGAGAAGGAGGCTCTACTCACGGTCACTCACGCCCTTGTCACCTCCCGTTTGGACTACTGCAATGCGCTCTACATGGGGCTACCCTTGAAGAGTATCCGGAGACTCCAACTGGTACAAAATGCGGCTGCGCGTGCTGTGGTGGGTGTACCAAGGTACACCCACGTGACACCTTTACTCCGCCAGCTGCATTGGTTACCCATTTGTCTCCGGGTCCAATTCAAGGTGTTGATCACCATCTTTAAAGCCCTTCATGGCTTAGGGCCGGGTTATCTCCGGGACCGCATTCTGCCTCATACTTCCCTTCGACCGGTTAGGGCCCACAGAGTTGGCCTCCTCCAGGTCCCATCGGCTAAGCAATGCCGGCTGGCGGGTCCTAGGGGGAGGGCCTTCTCTGTGGCAGGCCCCGCGCTCTGGAACCAACTTCCTCCAGAGACCCGAACCATCCCCACCCTGCTGGCCTTCCGAAAAGCTGTTAAGACGTGGCTTTTCCTGCAGGCAGGGGGCAGAGCTTAACTCCAGCTGAACTCTCCCCCGGGTATGCTTGGTTGTTGCATGGTTGTTTTTATATTGCATTTTTAATTTTTATATTATGTTTTTAAATTTTGTTTATTGGTTTCTTGTATTTTCCTATGCTGTACGCCGCCCTGAGTCCTTCGGGAGTTGGGCGGCATATAAGAAAGCCAAATAAATAAATAAATAAATAAACTTTAAGATTACACCTGCTGCTAAGATACAGTACTCATTGGGCATTGGTATGACTTTTTCTGAGCACATGAGAAAGTTTAGTTATGAAGGAATAAGGCTTGGTATATACAGGAGGAAAAGATGATATTTTGTGGGCACATTCATAATGTCCTCTTTTCTCCAAAATCAGAGTCTTCGAAAGACTTTCTTCACTTCATGAGTTTAATTGAATACATCTGATTATTATTTCCTGTAAAAGAACATAGTTCCGGTTTGCATTTCATTAAATATAGCTGTTTGTTTGAAATTACCAAAATCTACATTAAATGCATATCTTTAGGAGAAAATGAAAATACTTTTCTGAAAACATGCCTATATTCAACTTCTTTAGCATAGTAGTGGCATTGTTTATAGAAAGTTTTCTTTTCTTTTGGAATTCCATTAATGTGAAGTACGTACTATAAGTGCCAAATTAGGGCTTGAGATTTTCCAATGATAAATTATTTACGACTGAAACCTGTGGCTGAAATTATTTTTTACACTATGCCAAATAAACACTGTGCCAATTACATTGCTAATTTAAACATCTGTTGTCCTCTTGGATTGTGCTCCCTTAAGCAAGTATGCTAGTGTAATTAAATCCTTTCATCCAAAATATACTGTTGATGATTTATTTGGTAAAGCTAATAAAGTGATGGTAGATAAAAACTTTAGTGTACACTAAATAATTGCTTTTCAGAAATAAAATCTTAGAAGTAAGAAAAACTTTGTTGCATCAGATTAAAGGCAACACCTAGTAATTTGTTCTTATGAAACTCTTAAGCAGCACATAAGAGTCTTTCCCACTCTTGTTAATAGAATAATAGAATAACAGAGTTGAAAGAGATCTTGGAGATCTTTTAGTCCAATTCACTGCTCAGACAGGAAACCCTATACCAGTGATGGCGAACCTTTTTTGGTTTGCGTGCCAAAAGGGGAGGCGTGCGCATGCATGTCCACACCCATAATTCTATGCGGGCCCCTGCGCATGCACACATGACCCCCCTGCTCCCGGCACATGATGGCACACCCATTTTTCGCTCTCCCCAGGCTTCAGAGCCTTTCTAGGAGCCTGGGGAGGGCGAAAACGACCTCCCCCCCGGAGGCCCTCCGAAGGCAGAAAATGGCCCATTTGCCAACTTCAAGTGGTTCAACTGGAAGTCGGCAAATGGAACATTTCCAGCCTCTGGAGGACCTCTGGGGGGGTGGGGAAGGCCATTTTCGCCCTCCCCAGGCTCCTAGAAGTTTGGGGAGAGCAAAAAACGGGCCTTCCCTACCCCCTCCAAAGGCTGAAAACAGGCTGTTTCCCAACTCCCAGTGGGCCCAGAAGGCCCGAAAATTAGCTGGCCAGCGCGCGCATGCGCACCAGACCTGAGCTCACGTGCCCACCAATATGGCCCTGTGTGCCACGTGTGGCACGCATGCCATAGGTTCGCCATCACCATTTGGCTATACCATTTCAGACAAATGGTTGTCCAATCTTTTCTTAAAAACTTCCAGCAATGTAGCATCCACAACTTCTGGAGGCAAGTTGTTCCACTGATTAATTGTTGTCAGGAAATTTCTCCTTAGTTCTAGCTTGCTTTTTCTTTACCTACTATTATCAAATCAATAAATAAAGTGCTTCTTGTGCGGAGATCCAATAGCGCATGTACACTGATTATGTACCATCAAGTTGTGTCAACTCTTACCAACCACATAATTTTTCTCCACAAACTGCATGATTATATGTGTATGTGTACGTGATATGTAAGTAAAAATTATAGATGTTTGCTTTTAAAAATAAACCTTTTACTGTCTGTATTGATTAGTGACATTGATTATTGAGTTGATCACCAGAGAACTGAGATATGTGAGCAAGCAGTTTCTTGTTTAATGGTTTGTCACAGAAGTTAACATACAGTATGTCACAGGAGTACACCCCCTCATTTTTTGTAAATATTTATTTACAAATATTTGCCATTGCTCATCCATAAACATCTTGACCTCCCTGAAATATTAGTTACAGCTGTGTCTCTAGATGGGGATCACCCTTCTGTGAAGGAGCAAATCCATAACAGTGTTGTCAATGTAGCCTTTGTGCAGCTTCAGATGGTGTGCCAGTTATAACTTACAGCAGAATTGGGAACTTTACTGCAATGAATGCATTTGGAATCACCTTTGAAGACAACACAGAAGCTACAGCTGCTGGCAGACAGGAGCCACCACTACAAAGTAACACTTATTCTACAGTCTGGAATAGAATTCTGGGCCCAATTCAAAGTTCTGGTTATAATCCATAAAACTCTCTAGGGTACCACACTGGGCTACCTTATGGGCAGCCTTACTTTTTTAAAAAAAATTCTGTCAATCCTATTACATCATCTAGATCAGTAGTTCTCAACCTTCCTAATGCCGCGACTCTGTAGCTACTCTGTCAAAAAAAATCAGGATAAAACAAATTATCTCTTCTTTCTGCCTGCTAAAGCACACGAAAATTCTGCTAGACATCAAGGACATTTATTTTTAAACAATTCCTTTTTGTGTGATTTGTTTTGTCTGCATTGCCTTTAGTCTAATAGATATATGCAAAATAAAAAAGTAGAGCCAAACCTCTATCATTGTAAATACATAAAGGTTTTAAAAAGATATATATATATATATATATATATATATATATATATATATATATATATATATATATATATATATATATATATATATATATATATATATATATATATATATATATATATATATATATATAAACTGAGTTCTCTTCAATATATTTCTATACCTGACATTGGTTCTAGTTAGTTATCTCGCAAGGGGACGCACGCGCGCGCGAGATTTTGTTTTTGTGCATGCGCGGAAGCAAAATCTCACCAAAATCTCTTTCACGCACGAGTCCCCTTGCAAGAGTTTGGCGCAATTTTGCTTCCGCGCATGCGCAGAAGCAAAATCATGTGAGGGGGCGCGCGCACGTAGCGAGCGCGTGCCCAAAACATGGAGATGTGCGCACAGCGCACCGGCACCGGTAAGGAAGCAACCCGCCGCTGTTACAACTGTTGCAGCATCCCCCATGGTCACATGATCAAAATTCAGATGCTTGGAAATTGGCATGTATTTATGATGGTTGCAGTATCTCAGGGTCATGTGATCATCTTTTGTGACTGCCTGACAAGCAAAGTCAGTGGGGAAACCAGATTCACTTAATCAAATTCATAACCTGAGGACAAGAATCATTCAGGGAAAGGAGAAGAGGGAGAAAAGAGGAAGTAGAAAGGTAGGGAGAAGAGAAGGAGTGGAGGGAAGTAGGAAAGGGGAGAGAAGGAGTAAGAAGGTAGAAGGAGGGGATGGAGATAGAGGGAGGGGAGTGTTAAGAGATGAAAGAAAACAGACTGATGAGCAGTAGTACAAAATAGGTGCTAAATAGAATATTGATTTACGACTGATTGGAAGAAATGTATAATGATGTATGTTATTGATATATTGTAAGGTATATGTATTGATATATGTACGGAAATTGTGGAGAAAAAATTTAAAAAAATTATAAAAAAAACACAAAAAACCAAATGCATAACCATATTGCTAACTTAACAACTGCAATGATTCTCTTAACAACTGTGGAAGAATAGGTTATAAAATGGGGCAAAACCCACATAACAACTGTCCTGTGTTTAGCAATAGAAATTTTGGGCTCAATTGCAGTTGTAAATAACTACCTGTATAATCCACTGAGATCTCTAACAAAAGGGGAAGATGCATGCAATTAATAGCTACTGCAAATCTTCACCTTCACCATGCTTTTTGCCCCATTCACATTAACCATGCTTTTAGCATATTTAAAACATCTGTTAATTTAAAAGGAAATAAAGAGGAGGCTGCCATACTGATAAGCTCTAGTCTCCAATATTTTACGGCCAAGAATCTCTATGGAAACCAAGTAGGGTCCTTACATTTTATTACATATGCTGAACTTGGTGCCTTCCAAGTGTAATTATAAGCCCCCTCAAAAAAAGAATAAAGGGTAACTTTTGGATTACAACAGCAATTGGGAGCATGCAGCAATGGCCAAAACTTTGAGGACTGGTCATAAGTATTATTATTATTATTATTATTATTATTATTATTATTATTATTATTATTATTATTATTATTATTATTATTATTATTATTATTATTATTATTATTAATGAAATTTATATACCGCCTCATAGTGCAAGCACTCTCTAAGCGGTTTACACCATTAAGCAATGTATATATTTTACATTGCCCCCAACAATCTGGGTCCTCATTTTACCTACCTCGAAAGGATGGAAGGCTGAGTCAACCCTGAGCCGGTGAGATTTGATACTAAGAGATGTCTCATCAATAAAATTCAATTCACATTTAACATAATAAATACACACACACACACACACACACACACACACACACACACACACACACACACACACTGTACAGGGTTATTCAAAAAGAATGAACCGATTTCATGATACAATATTTTATTAAGGAAAAGTACCATATTTTTCGGAGTATAAGATGCACCTTTTTACCCTCAAAAAGAGGGTGAAAACTTGGGTGCGTCTTATACACTGAATGTAGCCCCACCCAGCCACCCCCACCCTTTGGCCTCTGCCTGCCAGCAATTTACCTCTTTGCAGCAAAGAGGGCAAAGCACAAGAAGAGCACAAGAAGAGATAAACTGCCTCCCGACTTACAGCTGACGGAGGCTTGCAAGCCACGTGGTAAAATGAAACTAACTACGGTGGCTTTGACAAATTGCTGGGAGATAAACTGCTGGCAATATTAGACTGCTGAAATTGCAAGGAGGCAAGCTATAGCTGCTATGGCTCAGAGCTAGAGCTCTTGCCTCACAATCAGGAGGTTGTGAGTTCTATCCTAGGTAGAGGCAGATTCTGTTAATATGTTATTTTGTTAAATGTTTGTAGAGTGTTCAAATAATTAGACTTATTTTTTAAAGACTGCTTTATTATTGTTCTAGACAACTTAACAAAATGAAGAAGCTTTTTAAAATAAATGCTTGCTCTGAAGAGGCCCAGTGCTATTGTATCTTCTTTTAAATAGCAGAAAGCCTTCCAGAAAGCCACATCAATTTTAAAGATCTGTAAAAGTATAATCTGAAATGTCCTGTTTTAGTATTAAGTATTAGTATTAAAAGAGAGCAGCTGAGAAACCCTGACTTAGTCATGTTTGGAGTAGATCTATTTAAATAATTGGGAGGAGTTAGTGTGATTACATTTAAGAAAACTTTCTGGGATTAATATACTGCCATAAATGTACATTTCTCCAATTCTTTGCCATTTCTATGGGTCAGGCACACATGCACAGAAATACACAGCAAACAGTGTATATCATCTGTACTGTTTGCTGTTTGGCAAATTGCTGGGAGGCAGAGGCCTTTTTTCCTTGTTTTCCTCCCCCAAAACTAAGATGCGTCTTATACTGCGGTGCGTCTTATACTCCGAAAAATACGGTAATACAAAGCTCCAGCCAAGTTACAAGTATTCTACTCACAAGTACCACTTGTGCAGTGCTATTGTAATTTTGGTCATTGAAGAAGTGGCCATAACCTGAGGATTATCTGTAAACAGGGGGCGTATGGCACATTCTGAAGCAAGGTGGGTTTATAAGAGGTAGGTAACATTTGTTATATTGGTGTTTGCGACTTAATCCGTTTTTTAAGGGACCCAGTTTTGTGAAAAGGAAAGCATCTCTGCCAGCTAATCCTGAGAGAGTGATACAATATGTTCCTAATTTGAATGCTCTGCTTGAAGCAGTGTGATACATTTCCTCCCTCCCTCTCTCTCTATAATTCAGATACACAGTGTGGGAAGCCTGGCTTAATCTAAAATTTACCGTACAATAAAAATCAGTGACCCCTACTTCTTTCACAGTTCTATTCACATCCAACAAAGTTTAAGAAAAAAGCTATTTCACTTTCAAGCATTCAACATATTACTTGCAGAAGAAATAGCATTCTTCTACAGTAAGAAAAACAGGAAGATGAATGAAAGCTGCAGTCATATATACATTTGTTTAGAAATAACCTTGAACTCAGTGGGGCTTGCTTGTTACACAAGGTTAGGCGGTAAGCCATAATGAAAATTTTTGAAACTAGACTCCTGAAACCATGTCACCAATGGCAACCAGCCCTCCCTTGATATGTCTCCTATGAATTTTCAGCTAACTGAAAAATGGTCAGAGAGATTATTTTTTTCTTCCTTTATACTGCAGTGTAGGGAAAAGTGAGGATATTTGACATCGCTTACCTTGGTCAAAATAGATTTCCTACTTTCTAAAAATTGTAACATTAAAAAGAAATAAAGTAAGAGTGATAACCATTAATAAAAAGGTAGAGTTTACAATCGCCTGATTTTTCTGTTTTTGTATCCATCCATCCATCCATCCAGTTTAGATATTTAACATGTATAATTAACATGTCAAATATGCAATCTGGCTAAATTCTGGAATTGCAAAAACTTGGAAGAAACAAAATTGTTTTCAAAAAAAATTGTTACAATGAAAAAGACAATAAGTAATTGCACTACTATTTTCTAGCAAAAACCACACAATCCTTTCTGTTCCTATTTTTATATCTTAGAAATGAACCATGTTGTACAAGCCAGGAACAGTATATTCTATTATTAGAAAGCCAGTATTAAATATATTTAATAGATGGTTAACTATATATCAAGGGGGATTTGCTTCTTCCTTTATTCCTAAAGTATCCTGTTTATGCTATTGGTTTTGTTATGTTTACATATTTTAATGCAGTCAATGGAGGGGAAATTCTGTATACATTACTTATTGGAACAGTCTATATTGTACATTTTAACAGGGAACATATACTGTCTCTTTATTACTACTTAAGCCAGCAACCAAGAATGAATTGTGTAGATTCCTTATTTGTACTAAAGCAGTTCCTCCAAGACATTGTTGCCCATAAGTTCTTGTGATGTTTTATATTTCTTTGCAAATGCTCTACTGATATCACAAAATGCAAAATTCCCACAGATGAATTACACAAATCTTATTTATCTCTGAAGATTTGCATGGCAAGTTAATAATACAATGCATTAGGACCGCATTTAACAACACAAATTTGAACATGTTACATTATTGTAATGGTCATTCTTATAAACTCTTCTATAAATGAGATTCTGGAATAATTGATTCAGTCAACAGCATGTATAATTGTCATAAAATATTAAACCTTTATGAATTGGTCAATATTGACAATTAAAAATCACAACCAAGTTTTTTTTAAAAGAATGCCGTCTATCATCTTTGTAGCTATTAACTCATGTTAAAGAAAGAAGAAAATAGATCATAACAATATTCTCCTACATTCTTTGAACACTCATTGTAGTTCAGAATGGAATTCAGTATTACAATTCTATGTGAATTTTTAAAAAAATTGTGCAAAGCTATGGTGTAGAACAGAAGTGTCAAACTCGCGGCCCAGAAGCCGGATGCATCACGCGCTGGCCACGCCCACCGCCAGTTTAGCGAAGTGGGAAAAGTCACTATGTGACGACGTGACGACGTGAGTTTGACACCCCTGGTGTAGAATAAGAGCTAAAACAGAAATTGATATATTTCCATTAATATTTATCAGAACTTCTTGAGTATAATTCATATAGTAATACTTCCTTACAATTTTATATAGTTTTTTGCTCTCTTTTTTTTTGCCAAACATTGATAGGAGCCATGTGGAACAATGGTTAGAATGCAGTATTGCAGACTAACTGCCCACAACCAGGAGTTCAATCCTGACTGAGTCATGGTTCACTCAGCCTTCCATCCTTCCGAGGTCAGTAAAATGAAGATACAGATGAGGCACTATGGTGACATTGTAAACTGCTCAGAGAGTGCTGTAAAGCACTATGGAGTGGTATATAAGTCTAAACACTATTGCTATTGCTATATGTCTGAAAACTCTAAGCTATGGATCTGCAAGGAGACTATTTCCTTCTAAATTTAAATTTTAGATTTCATTTTTTTTAGATGCAAGCAAGCACTGTACCTTTACTGTATTTTCTGCTGAGCCTGAACTTTAAGTAGCCCTGTTCTCCGAAAAAATGTCATTAAGGTGCTTCTTTTAATCTAAACATCTAAGAGGAACTTTTCAAATGTATTTATATTGGTTTCCCTTTTCCCTCTCTTTTTTCATAAAATATATGACTTACCTTTTCCATTCTGCCATGCTGTATACCATGATAAACTGAGGAAAGATGTGATGAAAATCAATGCAGTGGCCACAGTTCCATTTCGGAGCCTCATCTCATTTCAACATCACACTGTTTAGATTTGACCAAGGTTCCACATTCAAATTTTGTGGCTTAAAGACCAGATGTTCCAATGAATGTTGCTTAGCCAGTAGTAGACAGTTGCCCAGTCATTCCTAATCATTGTAAAGCTGGTAAAGACATTGTATTACTGAAGATTTTGTTGTTGCAGAATGGAGTTCTTTAATCTGTTCGATCTGTTATGTTCTGTGAACAAACAACAGTAATTTCAGAATGAGGCCGTACATGAGATATCAAATGCAGTATATTACTTTTAAGAGACAAAACTCTGAATAATCACCTATTTGGATTCTTGGTCCTGCCAAAAAATTACTCAATTGCTCATATCAGTATATGTTGGCAGGCCCAAAATAAATGCCAGTTGTTGTGTCTTGAGATTAGCATATTAGCTAGGTAGTTTACAACCAAGTCCGCTCTATTGAGCGGGAGATTGCTAATTGCTGATTGGTTCTTCCCAGCCGGAGCTCCCTATTTAAACAGGAGCCACCGGCTGGGCTTTTGCTGGAGTTTCACTATATTCAATAAAGAGCTGTTGTCACTGAAACTGCATCCTGACTCTTCAGTACCAGAACTCAACACCAGTAGTATCTATTAAAGTTATAATCCTCACTATAGTCTTCTCCTCACACAATGCCTCAGATCTTGCCTCAGGTGATCATGGAGACTGGATGGCATTGAGTCTCAGTCCCTTTTACCACACTAGTGCTTACATTGGCTTTATGTTTAAAGGCAGCATCTGATTGGGCCAGCTTGCTATTAGCATAACAAAAGAGGTTTTTTTTGTTAACTTCATGATGCACAGCTGCATTTTAACAGGCAAGTCTCCATGATCACTTGAGGCAACATCTGATTGGACCAGCTTACTGACAAGATTTTTTAAAAGGTTGGTTTGGTTTTTTAAAAAATATGCAATGAATAGCCAGAGCATCAACAGAACAGCTGCAGAAACACTTTTTTGGAGAATCTCCCCAGAACTTATGCCCCATGATCTAATCTTAGCATCAGTTGGATATCCTCAAACATAATATTTTCTCTTATCCTCAAGACTGCCTTTCCCCCCTTTTCTTAAGGGTCTGAATTATTTCTAAATGTTAAGATTTAGATTTTAATATGGCAAAGTAAATAAAACACTTTGAACACTTGCATTTTACTCAGAAAGGGATAGTATCTAAATCTGTGAATTTCATTATTTTGTAAACATTCACACTTTTGCAGTCTAAATCATTGTTTGAATGTTCATTAAAGTATGACTGTTACGCTTTCGCATTTTGCCAGATATTCAGAACAAAGCTTGTTATGTAAACACGATGTTGAAACCTCCTAATAAATTACTAATTTCAATTTTAAATAGGGTTACAGGAAACAGTCATGAAAAATAAAATGAACATGAGAGTCGAGTACAGGTAAAGTAACTAACATATTTTCTGCCCAAGTACATTAAAGTGGCAATGGAGTGCTTTAGTAAACACAAATGTGCATGCCTTCCTCATGATACAGTTCCCAACCTATTGCTTAAGACTCCTATGTTACAATATTCTGCACTTGGGTGGGTGGGGGACATTCCCTACCCCTCAATCCCAAGTAAATGATTCATTTGAAGAACCCTTGAAAAACTGGGTGGCTTCTATTCCTTCCTAGAGGACAGTCCTTCTGTGGATGAGATCCAATCAATTCAAGCTTTCCTTTAACTTTTTCACTACTTTGCAAGCCCTCAGTTTCATTTCTACTTTTCTTGAAGTCAGATTGCCATATCCTGATATGGAAGAAGAGTCTTCATTCAGCCAGTCAAATTTCTCCTATCCACTCATTTCTTTTAGACCAGTTGAAAAGACTGAGAAGGGCCATGAATTATCATTTCCCGGCATCCAGCCAGGCTGCTCTGATTACAAATGGTTTATGTTGTGCTTATAGCAGACACACAGCAGGTTCAGAAGGCTGAGAGGGAAAGGACAGAAACCCCTAGCTTTCATTTTATTTCAGTGGATGAGAAATGGGTTGTGCGAGTAGAAACTGCCCTTGCTATCTTCTTAAATCTTCTTCTTAAAAGCCCCTGCTCTCTGGAACCAACTACCCCCAGAGATCCGAATTATCCCCACCTTGCTGGCCTTCCGAAAAGCCATTAAGACAGTGGTTCCCAACCTTTTTGTGATCGAGTACCACTTGGAGGTCCCGTACAGTCGCCGCGTACCACCTGGTTCCAGAGAAACTAAATTCGATCAGATATCACTTTATTTCCATAATTGTACAAGTAGAACACGCAAACCAACTAAATAATAATAAAAAATAGTAACATACACACTGAGATGCAGTAATGAATATCAAAGGGTAACTTGAGTCAAGAGAACATAGTGCTAACAATAACAGAGTGAGATTAACCTTAGCTCGAGAGCTCGCTATGACGCGCACCTTCTCGCGAGGGTTCTACTGCGCAACTGCTGAGAGTTCAGAACAGTCACCATTCCTTTTTTGGCCCCGCGCATCCAGCAACTGGATTCTCGGGCCGCTGGGACCAGCTGGGTGGCGTGTGGCAACAGTTGCAAATCGTTGCCAGATTATCTTGTGTTAGGCAGTAAACATTTTTGTGAAGTAAAAAATAACTAACTAAAAATTGTTCATGACCCCGAAAGTGTTCGCGTACCACCTGGAAGGCCCTCGCGTACCACTAGTGGTACACGTACCATAGGTTGGGAACCACTGCATTAAGACATGGCTCTTCCTGCAGGTGGGGTTTTGAGACAATTTCACATCTTAGGTCTCCCGCATGTATGCATGGCTTTGTATATTTTTAAAACTCTTTTTAAAATTGTTATTACATTTTTATATTGTTTAGTTGTTCTTTACATGTTGTACGCCGCCCTGAGTCCCCAGGGAGTAGGGCGGCATATAAGAACACTAAAATAAATAAAAAATAAACAAATCTTTTCAAAGTCTTCCAAATAGCAAGAGTACAAAGGGAGGACACAGAATTCCACAGGTAGGCCAGTTTTGGAAAAATCACAGTGGTGTCTGCCCATTAGTGTACACACACACACACACACGAAAGGAAGTTAGTGATGTTACAGGAAGATATCCATAACATTTTTCCTTTTTGTGCTAATATAGAAAAGGGCTAGGGAATGTTTGGAAACATTCCTAAAGGAAAGAAGAATTTCAGAAAACGAAATTAGACTGACTCGATGCAAAAATAATTAAAGTTAGCTCCTATTGAAGTTAATAGAATAATATTTAATTCACATTGCATTTTGCTCCCATTTCATCCAGCTAATTAATCAGGATCCAATCTGCAAATCATCTAGTCCAGTTCCCTGCAGAGTATAGCCTACAAAAAATAAACATAAACATAAGGACCCAGCCAAATGCAAAAAAGATTAGGGAAGGTCTAAGAATAACTTGCAGCCTAATTTTAGAAGCTTGAAGAAAAAGGGATACAAAAACTCCAGATATATTGATATATTCCATGAATAAAATCTGTGTCTATGTAATGAGCAGTTAGCTTATTCAAATATATGTTTTCTGTTATGAATCTCCTCAGCAATTCTAAGCCAACTGCAATTCATCCATACTGGCATTACTTTGTTTAAAGAAGGTGTTTATTATTGTAATTATCAAAAGATGTGGTCTAGCTGATTCTGCTATGTGACTGTACAGAGCAGGGGCGGGTTGCTGCCTTACTGGTGCCAGTGCGCTGCGCGCGCATCTTCACGCTTCGGGCGTGTGCACACTCACTTTGGGCGCACGTGCGCTTGCTACGTGCACATGCCCCCTTGCGCAATTTTGCTTCTGCACATGCGCAGAAGCAAAATCACACCAAAATCTCGTGAGGGGACGTGGGCGCGCGTGAGATTTCGGCAAGATTTTGCTTTTGCGCATGTGCAGAAGCAAAATCTTGCCGAAATCTCTCGCACACATCCCCTCGTGAGATTTCAGCGCGATTTTGCTTCCGCGCATGCGCAGAAGTAAAATCGACCCAAAATCACCCGGAAAAAATGGCAACGCGCGCGATGGACCAGCAGAGAGGGCTCCGGAGCGGTTGCGGAATCCGCCGCTCCCTACCGGAGCTGCACACCGGGCAGCTCCGGCAAGAACCCACCTCTGGTACAGAGGCATAGTAAAGCATCATTTTTGCCAAACAAAAACAGAATGTCAGTAACAGTAACAAAAAAGAAATGCCCTATGATTCCATGGCAGGGGTGGGTTCCACTTACCTTCGCCACCGGTTCGCATTTGGATTGCGACGTTCCCTTGTGCAATTTGGCTTCCACGCATGCTCAGTAGCTGGAATCGGCCTGAAACACAGCTGTGGAGCTGACCAGCTGTGCTTCGGGCGAAGGAATAAAGGTCAGTTTAAACCCGAGGGTGGCCCTTTTACAAGCAGAAGAACAGGAAAAATCTTCAAAATAGTACAAAAATTCGCAAAAAAATAATAAAAAATAGATGGCGGCGCCCACGGACCAGCACTAGCCGATCCAGTTCAGTGATGTCACCAGCGGTTTGCTACTGGTTCAGGCGATCCGGTCCGAACCGGGAGGAACCCACCCCAGTTCCAAGGGGCATATATTAATAACAACACCGTTTATGACACTACAGTAAAAAATAACATCACCAGTTTTGAAAACATGCCATTTCTCACAAACTAGGGATGGTTCTTTGCAGTCTTATACTTATCCACCATGAAGGTGAATCAGTGACTATTATCACATTAATGAAAAGTATAAGCCTAATAAGGCTTAGCATAATTAAGTTCTACTAGGAGCTTTTCACTACTGGGAATTCTCCCAGAAAACAATTGATTTTATGGTGGTTTTCCCAGATCTGTATTTTTGTTGCCTCGTGAAACTATTCCTGCATTAATACAGAAGGTCTAAAAATAATTTAAATGGCAAAAATGGAATTGATACTTAAAACAACTAGCTTAACTCTCACTAGGAGCTAGAATTTGGAAACCAATAAAGCAAAATATTTGTAGCTCAGGGTTGAATAGAAGGATCCTTGCTGCTCTCCTTGCCGTGCAGTACTGATGATGTTACCTAGTTTGAGTAATGAAATATCTACAAGAAAACAACCAAGCTCAGAGAGCACCAAGGATCCTTCAGAATTTTGAAAGCCATCACCCATCCCACCAGCAAATCAAGATGGTCTTCTTCTGGAAATCCCAGTTTCTCCATGGAGCAGTTCCACTTTGGAGTTGCAGATAATAATAATAACAGAGTTGGAAGGGACCTTGGAGGTCTTCTAGTCCAACCCGCTACTTACGCAGGAAACCCTACACTACTTCAGACAGATGATTATCCAACATCTTCTTAAAAACGTCTAGTGTTGGAGTATTCACAAGTTCTGGAGGCAAGCTGTTCCACTGATTAATTGTTCTAACTGTCAGGAAATTTCTCCTTAGTTCTAAGTTGCTTCTCTCCTTGTTTAGTTTGTTTAGATGGAGAAGACCTGATCCAAGTCATTTTCAGCACTTGAGCAGTCATTTTTCTAAACCGCCTCCCCCTACCCCCTACCATAAATTCCTAGGTGCCTGCCACCTATTTCAGTTCTAATTTCATTTACAGGTTTGAAAAACTGCCCTTTTTTAATAAGCAAAGAACTAAAAGGAAACAAAATGAGGAAAAACAAGCCAATGTAGTTCTAATGGTGGTAACATCATTTATGCCAGAATGATTCATACTTAAGTTGCTCTGTCCATTTGTTTTTGTCCTTCAAAATCCTTAAATAGAAAATAATAAATAATCTGCAAAGAATGTGAGTTTGAGTATGTCAAAAACTGACAATAAAATTTAATAAAATACAAACCAGCTCAAGGGAAAATATCAAGATTATTAAACCATTAAATAAATATCTATGACCAATAGTGACTGCAAATCTAGTAGTGGTTGGGGCATAATTATTCCCTTAGGGTTGGCAAAATAAATTAGACAATTTATAGTAATTGTATTTTTGTTTTGTTTTTAAACTTCTCTAGTTTTTTATTTGTCCCTTAAATATAATTAAATGTGTACATACAGCAGACATGTAGGGAGTTGTTAAGGAAACACTATTTTTAATATATCTGTTTTAAAATGCTGACTGTAATATTTACAGAAGGAGGAATATGTTTTTCCATAGATACATATCTAGCCACATAGAGAGAGATTCATAATATTTTAACTCAATGGTGCTAATAGTGTTGAAAAAAATATGAAGGAGTCTGGTAGCACCTTTTCTGATTACCAAATTTTATCAAAAGGCATATGCTTTCAAGAACTGCAACTCCATCTGTTCAATAATATATGCCTTTTAACAAAACTTGTTAGTCAAAAAAGATGCTACCAGAATCCTGATTTTTTTTAACCACTATATCTGTCCTCTTACAAGGTCAATAGTGCTGAAGTTTGTCTTTCATGTATTTAAGCTTTTCTCCCTCTTCCTACAAACCCTCCCCACCCACCCCCCAAAATAGCATACATTTTTTTTGAGAGCAGGTATCAGAATTCCATTTTTGTAATGTGTGCCAATGTGTTCACAGAAAAAAATGACAAATAAAGGTTATCTTATCTTATCCTATTATAAAGACTAAAAGTACTGTATTTTTCAGAGTATAAGACGCACCTTTTTACCCTCAAAAAGAGGGTGAAAACTTGGGTGCGTCTTATACACCGAATGTAGCCCCACCCAGCCAGCCACCCCCACCCTTTGACCTCTGTCATCCAGCAATTTACCTGCTTGCAGGAAAGAGGGAAGAGCTCTGTAAAGAACTTGCAGGAAAGAGGGAAGAGCAAGTCAGTAGCAGTTTCCTGACGAACAGCTGATTAGGTTTGCCACGTGGGAAAATGAAAGTGAAACTAACTGCAAAGAGGCAAATAGCTGGGAGAGACACAGGTTTTTATTTTTGCTGAACTGGCTGCAAAGGGGTAAGTGAATAACTATAAATGTCTGTAGAATGTTCAAATTATTAGACTTATTTTTTTAAGACTGCTTTATTATTGTTCTAGAGCCAGGGGTCTCCAACCTTGGCAACTTTAAGACTTGTGGACTTCAACTCCCAGAATTCAACAGCCAGCTTTGTTAGCTTTGCTGGCTGTGGAATTCTGGGAGTTGAAGTCCACAAGTCTTAAAGTTGCCAAGGTTGGAGATCTCTGTAAATCTAGACAACTTAACAAAATAAAGAAGCTTTTTAAAATAAATGCTTGCTCTGAAGAGGCCCAATGCTATTGTATCTTCTTTTAAATATTAGAGAATAATGTATACTTCCAGAAATTTTAATTAATTTTAACAGCTCTGTACAAGTATAGTATGAAATGTAATAGTGTCCTGTTTAGTATTAGAGTTTAGTTACCTTGGAGTAGATCTATTTAAATAATTGGGAAGAGTTAGTGTGACTACATTTAAGAAAACTTTCTGGCATAATGTACATTTCTCCAATTCTTTGCTATTTCTATGGGTCAGGCACACATGCACAGAAATACACAGCAAACAGTGTATATCATCTGTGCTGTTTGCTGTTTGGCAAATTGCTGGGAGGCAGAGGCCTTTTTTCCTTGTTTTCCTCCCCCAAAACTAAGGTGCGTCTTATACTTCGGTGTGTCTTATACTCCAAAAAATACGGTATATTACTTTCCAAATGCATATAATGCACAAGTGTTTTTATGTAAACAAGACCCAATTATTCAGGATAATTTAGTAACACTCCTGTATTCAATAGGGTCCAAATAAAGTTTAGAACTGCTGTCTAAAGTAGCATTTGAGTGGAATGGAAAGTGTAGCACAAGAACAATGTAACAGAGGCTTGAGTTTAATATTCTTACTGCAAGACAAACCATTTTCACTGAGCTTTCAGTGGTTACATCTCTACTAGAGCTGCCATGAAGGAATGTGTTGGGTTCTCAAATGCAAACAGACACTATTCTTGTGGCTTTCCTCTATTTACATATCAATATAGCCAGTTTTTTTTAAAAAAACTGTCTTTAAAGTGTCTTTAAAAAACCTGATAGTGCTCATATGTATTACAACCTTATCTTTATTCATAGGTATGTGTGTGTCTGTCTGTTATATGTAAGGTGACCAGACGTCCCGATTTTGGCGGGACACACCCGCTTTTTCACCATTTGTCCCGCGTCCCGCCCTCCCTCTTAAAAAGTCCCGATTTCTTGAAAGAATGCCCGACTAGGGCATTCTTTCAAAAAATCGCCCTGAAAGGCAGCAGGCCTCTCAGCTCGGGCCGGCTGTGGGCAGCGTTGGCGGCGGGCGGGCGTCCCGCGTTGTTGACTCCTCCGGCGGCGGCTGGAAGCTGGGGGGAGGGGGAAGGGAGGCTGCTCCTCCTCTCCTTCCCCCGCCCCATCCCTAGCCCCGCCCTCGGAGGCGCCGCTGCTGTTGGGAGGGGTGAGGGACGAGGAGCCGTCGCCGCTTTGAATTTACGTCACGAGCGGCGCAAACAGCCCTTCCTCGTCCCCCTCCCCTTTCTTCCCCCCGTCGCCTCGCTGCCGCCGTTGCCCTGGGGCCGGGCGGGCGACCGGGAAACCGCGGTGCTTGGATGCTTGGAGCAGGTAAGCTGCCGGCTGCTCCTTTCCCCGTCTCCCGCCTCCCGTTCGTTGCTTGCCAGCCCGGCCGAAGGGAAGGCGGGAGGCGAGGAAAGGCCTCCCGAAAGGAGGGGAGGCTTCGGGAGCCCGCCTCCCTTTCGGGCCGAAAGGGAGGCGGGCTCCCGAAGCCTCCCCTCCTTTCGGGAGGCCTTTCCTCGCCTCCCGCCTTCCCTTCGGCCGGGCTGGCAAGCAACGAACAGGAGGCGGGAGACGGGGAAAGGAGGCAGCTTACCTGTCGCGAGCTGCAGGCATCCAAGCGCCCTCCCGCCTCCCCCCTCCCCCCCACCTCACCTGGACGCCGACATTTGCTGTTTTGCCCTCTGCGCATGCGCAGCGTTCTGCGCATGCACAGAGGGCAAAACTCAAATGGAGAAACCCACCCCCGTCAATGGTGTCCCGCTTGAAGAAAAAAAAATCTGGTCACTTTAGTTATATGTAATGTCAGAATAAATTTATAGTTTAATAAACTGCATACTCCTACAATAAAGTTAATACAAATATAGGCACCAGGAACTATTTTATATATAGTGCATTCAGAAAGTATTCAGACCTCATTCACTTTTGTCAATTTTGTTATGCTGCAGCCTGTTCTACAGTTCTATAGTTGTTGAAATTCATTTTTTGCTCATTAAAATGATTTAAGACTTTATGAACTTATGCCAGCTGTTAATGACAATTAATTAGCAGCTGAGTTTTTGCAAGAAAGGATTGCTTTCAGATGTGTGTGTGTGTGTCTCCACTACTAAGCCAGTGGTTTATTAAATTAAGTCCGAACAAATTGTGTGTTTGCTTCATTGCAAGACAACACAGGAGTGGCTTAGGGACAACTCTGTGAATGTCCTAGAATAGCCCATCCAGAGCCCTGACTTGAACCCTATTGAACATCTCTGAAGGGACCTGAAAATGGTTGTCCACCAATGGTCGCCATCCAAGCTGACTGAGCTTGAGAGGATTTACAAAGAAGAATGGCAGAAAATCCCCCCAATCCAGGTGTGCAAAGCTTGTTGTGTCATACCCAAAAAGATTTGAGGCCGTAATTGCTGCCAAAAGTGCTTCAACAAAGTACTTGAATGAAGGGGCTGAATACTTCTGCCAATGTGATATTTCAATTTTTTTTTCTTTTTAATAAATATACAGACATTTCTAAAATTCTGTTTTCACTTTGTCATTATGGGGTAGTGAGTGTAGATTAATGAGAAAAAAATGAATTTCAACAACTGTAGAATCAGGCTGCAGCGCAACAAAATTGACAAAAGTGAAGGAGGTTGAATAGTTTCTGAATGCACTGTATGTAAAAATGTCTCTCTGTGTATACAAATAAAAAGATGGTATCTAAAGGGGAATAGAGGAGCAAGTGACATTGCGCACTTCACAATATTACACAAATGACCTAGTTTTGAAAGTTTTGTGACATCACTACATGCCCACGAATACTGGCCTTTGACAAAGAGACCACATTGCTATTCAAATTGTTTATGCTGCTATCTACCTCTTTCTGTTACTATTATTAAAAATAATACCTGAATAAAGTTGTGGTCTAATTTAATTAGTTACATACTCCTACAAATAAAATTAATATTACATAGGCACTAAAACAATTATACAGACATAACTATAAAAAATTGCCAGTGTGGTCAATTAGGATTGGGGAATTACAAAATTTACTGGGTAACTGAGCTAATTGCCCAGGATAACTCTGAAAATATATATATATAAGTGCAAGAAATAGATAGCTTTAGCACAGAGCTGCAAGAATATCAGGGAGATGGACAAGTACATTTTCAGACAGTGTAATCAAGAAAAGCAATGAATATTGTTTTAAATAAATCCTTTTAGCTACTTTGTTTTAGATGAAAATGCAGAGCAAAAATAATCCAAAATAAATCCTGGGCACACAATACTCAAATATTTTGACATTAAATGGTTTTACTCACTTTATACTGATTTGAAGTTTTCCTCTCCTACACTTACAGAAAGTGACTAACTCAACCACACCTATTTATTCACATCTTGCCGTACCCAAGAACTTAATATAGCCGCTTTTTTGCGTGTAAATCCATCTCGGTTTTCCACACTTTCCACAAATTTTATACAGATCCACAGCAGCATCCTCTCCTTAAACCTGCTTGTGTGGAAAGGGGAAGGGAGTCACAGCCCACAGACTGACTGCCGTTTCCCAGCCTACACACCCTCCACTCACGCGGTGCCACAAAAATATCTCCCCACTACCACCCACCTTTGTGTGGGAGGGGGGTGAAGTCCCCACTTATCGCAAAGTCGGACAAGCGGCAGGCTCGGCGCCCATCCGCCTTTTCTCCGAGGCACAGCTACGGGAGGACAGCAGTCCCACGACACGCGAGTTTCCCGCGCGCCCTCACCGGCCAGCACAGGCATGCAGCTCCTCCTCATAACCTCCGACCGTCCTCCCACCACTTTCTTCCCTTCTTCCTACCTGTATCTACCCGAACGCGTGAAAGAAATAATAATAATTATTATTATTTTTTTTAAAAACCGAGCTGCCGCAGTGAGCGGTCCATTTACTCCCAAAGCCGACCCGCGGACGTTTTGACGGCGAGCCCGAAGACGCTGCGGCGGCCGGGAGTACCACCCGGCCTGTAGCGTCCCCCCCCCGCCCGCCCGCCCCTCTTTCTCTCCGTCCCTCCTATCTGCTACCCGCCCCGGTTGCAACCATCACCCGAGGCTGTCATTCGGGGCAGATGCCCTGCAAGCTTCTCTCCGACCTCCGCCAAACCATTCCAAGGCCTCGGTAGACAGCATCTCTTCCCCTTCGCTCCCTTCAGATGAATGCGTCTCTTCCCCCCACCCCCCCACCCCCAGATCACAGCCCGGAGCAGAAACAGCTACATCGGGACGCTACTCCGTCCTCTCCTTCACGGCGCTCACCTTGGACCGAAGAATCGCTGCTCCTGCACGGGGACTCCAGCGTGCGCAGTTGCGACGGAACCCCCGCTCGCCGTTTTACGCCGCCGCCGCCGCCGCCACCCGAGAGAGGCTGCCTTCTGGATGCCGAGCAGGAGGAAAAACCCCTCCCAGGGCAATAGTTGACTTCAGGCACCCACGAGCCTCCCCGGCTAGGCTGGGAGTACCCGCCTCCCTTCACTTACTCGCACTGCCATTGGCCAAGACGAGCCGCATAAGTCACCAATTAACAATCTTTGCTTGAATGGTCCTTTGCAACCGATGGTCTGCGAAGGTGTCAGTCCCCTACTCGGGCCTTAAATACAAGTCTCGCGAGCTTTGTTTTCCTTTCGGTGGAGGTGCGGGGTTGTGGAAATTAAGTGGTTGCGCGAGTGGTGTTTGCTGCGCTGGCTTGCTCTTACTCTCACGTAAGGGTGCCTAAGACGGTACTGTTTCCTCGCTATTGATTCCACCCAATCTATACATATAGAGAGAGAGATTTGGGAGACCGAGCACAGCATTAGCAATCGGATAACTACCAAGTAACCGTTCATCTTAACATCCTTGATCTTATCTCAGCTGCGGGTTGCTTTCCCTTTTTCAGCCGTCCTTACCCAATACTCTGACGTCTGTGTTGAAAGAAAATTGTAATCTTGCCAAAGAAAGAAAGAAAATCCGACACTTCTGCTTTCAAGTTCTCTGGAAACAAACCGTTTCTCAAACAACCCGTTTAGCAGAACTAATTGCAACTACCGGTGGCAGGCAAGTAGTTCTGCTAAACGGATTGTTTGAAAAAACTATTTGAATCTAAAATAAGTCTGGCCAGTCTGGTGAAGAGAAGGGCCAGGGGTGACATGATAACAGTGTTCCAATACTTGAGGGGCTGCCACAGAGAGGAGGGGGTCAGGCTGTTCTCCAAGGCACCAGAAGGCCAGACAAGGAATAATGGATGGAAGCTGACCAAGGAGAGATTCAACCTGGAAATAAGGAGGAACTTTCTGACAGTGAGAGCGATCAACCAGTGGAACAGCTTCCCTGGGGAGGTTGTGAGAGCTCCGACACTTGAGACTTTCAAAAGGAGATTGGACTGCCATTTGTCTGAAACAGTGTAGGGACTCCTGCTTGAGCAGGGGGTTAGACTAGATGACCTACAAGATCCCTTCCAACTCTAATAATCTGTAATACTTTGGAATAGAATTTAAGAAAATCATATAATAAAGATTTTGTCTTAGAACAAAAAAAAAACAACCCAGCTCCTTGGAAAAGGCTCTAATGTTGGAAAGGTGGAAGGACAGAGAAGAGGATGCCTGGCAGTAACTTGGATGAATTCAGTTACAATAGGGATGAGTGCAACATTGGAAGACCTGAAATACCAGATTAGCATTAGCTCATCATGAAGAAAATCTATGTGGTTGCTAGAGGTGAAAACAACTTGATGATACACTATCTAAAACTTCTCTTTAGCCAAAGTATAGCTTCTATATTGCCTAAAGGCTTACATAGCTATTCTTCTGAGCACTTTTTAAAATATTTTTAAAGATTTTTTTTAAAGTTCTGTCTGAACAGAAGCTAAAGGAAAACAGTGGAAAGATTAGAAGCAGAATACACTACTGAGCCTTTCCCTATTAAAGTGCTCCCCATTTCTCCCTGAGTTACCACAAAACAATGTTGACATAAAAGTTGTTGTTCCCATTGCCACTCCCTGTCCTACCTCTGTTGCATTCATTCCAAGCCACTGCCAAGTGATGTCATCTTGACGGGCTTATCTGCTTTCTCCTTTGCTCTTTTCTCCTTCTGCACATTACTGCTAGCAGAAAGAACAAGGAACAGAGCAGTACAAATGGTGTGAGCCTGATTTCAGGACTCTCTAGATCAGGGGTCTCCAACCTTGGCAACTTTAAGACTTGCGAACTTCAACTCCCAGAACTCTGGGAGTTGAAGTCCACAAGTCTTAAAGTTGCCAAGGTTGGAGACCCCTGATCTAGATCAATATATCTGTTCCTCCCAAATAGCCATTGACTATCTTTCCAAATTAAAATAGTGTGAAAGAAACATAAAGGAGGACATCAAAACAGAAATAGCTACAGAGAGTAGGGAAGGGGAACGGGCAATGGCTCTGCAATCAGGTAATATCTATAGGGTAGGATTGCTGGAACTGACTAGATCCTGGGCAGCTATGCACCTGAATTTTAAAGGATTGGCAAATTCATCATTCCTCATTATTTTCTAGAGACTGCAATAAGGAAAGGTAGAACAGCTGCAACTAAAGATAAGATGGTGTCCTTGGTCTACTACAGGGCTGTCAAACTGGTGGCCCGCAGGCTGGATGCGTCACATGCAGGCCACACTTACCCCAGCTCCACAAAGGGGGGAAATGTTGCAAAAGTCACGTGACGGCAATGTGAAGCCGCGAGTTTGACACCCGTGGTCTACTGATATCATTCCTGAGCATTGGTAAAGGGGAATTGTACAAAGAACCACTTTTCTTCCCCAAATAAAATAGGGGAGGTCTCCTTTTATTTCCTCTACTTTGTTGAAATCTTGAAAAAAATATTGCTTCAAAAATGGGGAAATAAGAGTAACTTTCATAGAAAATCTGGAAGCAGAATGCTATAACCCCTCCTTTTGGAACCAACTCCTTCCAGAGATTAGAACTATCCCCACCCTGCTGGCCTTCCGTAAAGCAATAAAAACTTGAATCTTCCGGCAGGCGGGGTGAAAGTGAGACCAATTAGATTACATTTGGGTCTCCCCCCTTGGTTTATGAATGTCAGATGTTTTTTAATTTTTATAATTTTTTAATTAGATGTTTTTATGTAACAATGATTTTATATGTTGTTAGCCGCCCAGAGTCCCTCGGGAGTTGGGTGGCATACAAATCTATTAAATTAAATTAAATTAAATTATTAAATTAAATTAAATTAAATTAAATTAAATTAAATTAAATTTAAATTAAATTAAATTAAATTAAATTAAATTAAATTAAATTAAATTAAATTAAATTATTAAATTAAATTAAATTAAATTAAATTAAATTAAATTAAATTAAATTAAATTAAATTAAATTAAATTAAATTAAATTAAATTAAATTATTAAATTAAATTAAATTAAATTAAATTAAATTAAATTAAATTAAATTAAATTAAATTAGGAAAAGCAAGATGAAAATGGCCGAAGAGATTACTGGGCGGAGGGGCCATGCTAATCACACTCATGACAATCACCTTAATTCACCTTTAAGATAGTGGGTGACAAAGTGATAGGGATTTTACATACATTGAGCCCGTGCTGGGGCATGGTAAATCTAATGGAAGAAAAGTAACTGTCATTTCTGCAGCCTTAATAATGACTTAAACCTGATTTGCTCCTCCGCTAGGGCAGCGGTCCCTAATCTTTAAGGCTTGGTGGCCCAGCCCGGGGGGGGGAGTGGAACTGGGCCCTGCAAGTGGTGGGCTGTGTGTGATTACACCCAGCTGCTCAGGGCCGACTTCCGAACCGGCCATGGTCCAGTAGTGGGCTGCAGCTTAGGGTTGGGACCCCTGCCCTAGGGGATGAGACTAGACAACATCCTGTAACCAAGGGTCAAGATGGAGGCTGTTTGGCCATGATGGCACCGCTGTATGGTAGAAATAGGGACAGGATAAATATCTAGACTTTATCTAGATATTGTGAAAGAGGACAATCATTTGTACTTTGCCGATAAGCATCCTGTCTTAAGATTCAGAACTGTTTGTATGGCCAGCCCTGGCTTTTTTCCTAAAATATTTTTTTAGATACAAGTATACTTGATTTCATTAGGAGTTGCGGTATTTTGAAGTGGGCTGTAATTAGATTTGCAATCTTACAGAGGCCTAGAAACTAGGAAACCATTCAAGTCCAGCCTTAGACATGAAAAACTGGCTTGGTGACTTTGGACCAGTCAGTGTCTCTCATCCCACCAAGTTACTGTTGTGGGGAAAATAGGAGGAAAGAAGAAGTGTTAGGTCTGTTTGCCACCTTGAGTTATTTATAAAAATAATGAAGATGGGACAAAACCCCCCAAATAAATAAAAAATAAGATGGCTAGGTGGCTGTGGCCTAATGATACTGTATATATCAGGGGTGTCAAACTCTATTTCATTGAGGGACGCATGAGGGTTGTGTTTAACCTTGGGGGCCGGGTGGGCGTGGCCAGGGTGGGCATGGCCACCTCGACTTCACACGTGTCAGGGACACCTGTGGTGGCCTGAGTGCTCTGCCAGTGAAAACGGAGCTTGGGTGGCTGCGACGGCCTCCTGCAACCCTCTGCCAGCGAAAACGGAGCTCGGGAGGGCCGCATGCGGCCCTCCCGAGCTCCGTTTTCGCTGGCAGAGGGTTGCAGGAGGCCGTCGCAGCCACCCAAGTTCTGTTTTTACTGGCAGAGGCACTGCGGGCCAGTCCGCTGTTTCCAGGGTAGCCCCACAGGCCAGATCTAAGCACCCCGCGTGCCAGATCCAGGCCCCAGGCCTTGAGTTTGACACCCCTGATGTATATCATGCCAGTCAGATAAAAGAGAACGCTAAATGGGGAGTGGTATAATAGAGATGGCAGAAAAGAGTCTTTCTTGCTTTTCTGCCCACTGGGACTGCTAGGCTCTTTGAATGCCAACAAAGTGGATTCAGTCTCATCCGTTAAATGAAAGTGGATGAGGACTTCTGAACCATTCAAGTCAAGAAAGAAAGAAAATTGGAAAGTGGGAGAGGTCTAGATTAGAAGAAAGACAAGAAAAAGAATGAGACAATAAACAAAGTAAACAACAATAAACTCTTAGCCTAGAGCAGTGTTTCCCAACCTTGGCAACTTGAAGATATCTGGACTTCAATTCCCAGAATTCCCCAGCCAGCATTCGCTGGCTGGGGAATTCTGGGAGTTGAAGTCCAGATATCTTCAAGTTGCCAAGGTTGGGAAACACTGGGAGAGAGAGGGGGAAGAAAAATATTGGGATTATTATAAATGTGATTAGGTTAAGCAGCTACACGACAGCGGTGACATATTAAAGAAAACATCAGTTTTTGTAGGAGAGAAAAACAGAATTATCCAATAGACGAGAAAGGAAAAAGAAAATAAAACAAGTTTTATTAAAGTTCAGTTCTGAGAGAACTGAGAAGCCTACCAAGAGAAAATAATTCAGAAATCTTAATGAAGGGGGATGATAGACTAAAATAACCTAGCAAAATCTTCTCTGGTTTGTACATTGTTATGCTTGTGATTTTCCTTCCTCCTACTGTTTCATGCCAGTTTTAGATGCCATTAAATGAAGAGGCTTTGTTTCCTAAATCTAAACTCCTAAACTGCACAATAACAGCCTTGTAATATGAAAAAATTGTAAATAAAGATGAAAGGCTTTTAGTTTCACATAACTTTATATAGCCAACCATTTGAAACATTGTTACTAGAAGGTATCCCTCTGTATTTTCCAGCAATTCCAAACATCTCCAGAAAATCCAAAACTCATTTTAATTGCCTAATAGCAATAGCACTTAGACTTATATACTACTTCACAGTGCTTTATAGCCCTCTCTAAGCGGTTTACAGAGTCAGCATATTGCCCCCAACAATCTGGGTCCTCATTTTACCGACCTCAGAAGGATGGAAGGCTGAGTCAACCTTGAGCTGGTAAGAATCAAACTCCTGGAGTGAGCAGTGAGTTAGCCCTGCAGTACTGCATTCTAACCATTGCACCACCATGGCTCTAATAGCCATAGAAATCAAGATAAAATTACCACGCACCTGCCTGTTTCCCCCTGGCCTTCTAGAGGTCTACTACAGGAAGTCCTTAACTTATAACAATTTGTTTCGTGACTATTCAAAATTACAACGGTACTGAAAAAAAGTGACCGGTTTTCACACTTACAACCATTGCAGTGTCCCCATGGTCAGATGATTAAAAGTTAGGCACTTGGCAACTGACATGTATTTATGACAGTTGGATTGTCCCAGGGTCATGTGATCACTATTTGTAACCTTCCTAACAGGCTCCTGAGAAGCCAGGTCAATGGAGGAAGCCAGATTCACTTAACGACTGCATGATTCACTTTAGAGCTGTGGTAAAAAAGATCATAAGATGGGGCAAAACTCTCTTAACAACTGCAAGAAAAAAACTGAGCTCAATTGTGGCCATAAGTCAAGGACTACCTATATACAAGTTACAGAATTTTAAATAAAGGTACCATTCCTAGATGCTTTATGAAGTTATGGTGTCATCATCTCCAAGCTTAATGGCAAATGTATTGCATCTTGGCCCTTGGAGTGGTTTGCCTTGCAGAGTGAGAAGATCTTTGCAAAAATCTGTAGGAAAGCCAGTTGGAGGAACTCTTCTACATCAATGCTGTAAGTGCATTTAGTAATAATTGATTATGTGCCATGAAGTCAGTGTAGACTGTTAGCAACCACATAGATTTTCTCCCTAATGATCAGCTCTAACATGGTCCTTCAGGTTTTCCAAAGAGAAGTGAATTTAGAAATTAAGTGGTACCTTATTCTGTGACTGTGGTTGGTTGGTTTAGTCTTTTTTGCTTCAATTTTACTGACTGTGGGCATATTAAATTTGGTCATTCAAAACTTTCAAACATTTAAACTGGAAGGACTCCACTCTCCAAATCTAATGTACAGCAGGGAAAAACTGATTACTAATTGCATTAAAAAAGTTATGCAATTTACCAAACAATCTGAACAGCTTGTAAACAGTTATTAAATATGTAATACCTACACAGCATTTTCTCCGTGGGTTTGCAACATTGTATTTCCTTATGAAATACTGTATTTATCGGTTTGCAAATGTGAGCGTGCACGCGCAAAGCCTTCCGCACATGCGCACAGCCTCGAAAACGTGTATAAATGTGACGTGATTATGTCTGGGCGGGTGGGTGGGGCCACCCCCTACCAGTGCTACCGATTCGCCTGAACCGGATAAAACCGGATGAATACCACCACCGGTTAGAAAAAACTTTGGTTCCATTCCAGACAATTTAGTAATGAAACTGCCATTTCAATAATGGCAGTTAGATTGTTAGATTGTTAGATTGTCACATATCTCCATGGATGCCTTTGAAACACTTTTGACTGACCCTCTCAGGCTGAACTGATAACAATGCTATGAGCATTGTTGCATTGGGTGACTTGGTCTTCTGCATTTTAATGTCCTACAAGGAAGGGATGTTGTTATCAGCAGCATATCTGGGAAACAAAGATAATAGCTAGATCCAGTTATTCTGTGCTGACAATTTTTCGCCTGGAGGAGAGATACTAGGACTAATATTAGAAGCAGACCATTGGGTGTGTTTTAAGTACCTATCCAAGAATGCAAGGAATGAGTCTTAACATCTATAAGGCCACCCCATTCATCTGAAAGACCTCCTAGACCAGCGGTTCTCAACCTGGGGGTCACGACCCCTTTGGGGGTCAAACGACCCTTTCATAAGGGTCGGGAGACTTATCCGGACGCCGCCATTTGGGTTCTTTTACCGTCTGCGCATGTGCAGAACGCTTTGCGCATGCGCAGAGGGTAAAAGAACCCAAATGGCGGCGGTGGGGCAGGGGTTGCGGCGGCAGGTGCAGCGGCGGGGTGGGTCGTGGCGAGTCGTGAGGGCGGGGCGCGGGGCGCAGCATTAGGAAGGTTGAGAACCACTGTCCTAGACCATACAAAAGCAAGCAGTTAAATATAATGGCAGGTAGAGTTACAAAACAATTTATAAACCATGTCTGAGGCTCATAAAGCTCCAGCAACAACAAATTTGATAATAACAGAACCTGTGTTGCCAACCTCACTTATTTCATAATTAATGTCTTTCTGTTTCTGTAATTCAAAACCCTAGAAGGAACCGAGCAATACTTTATCACATTCACTGACTGATATTAGTACTTCAGGTATGTTCTTGGCCCAGAATTCATAGGGAAAGACAAATAATAATATAGATTTGAGGAAACCATAGCAGCTAAGTGATGTTCAAATATCATCTTTTAAAAAGGTAAGTGGGTTAAGCTACAGTGCAATGATATATAAATAAGTGTTTAGTCTCACAGCAGTCAAACTAGAATAGTCTTTCCAAATGGAGATACTCTGCAGAGGTTGAATTAGAACTTCCATTTCCCTCCAACTGTGATCATTGACCCTATGGATGAAGAGACATATTGGAAAGGCCACTCTCGAGTACTAGGTAGACAATTGTAGAATAGAGACCTTATCTTCCACAAAGAAGATCTGGCATAAATCTACATATGCTGGACTAACAAAGATTATGATTAGTAAACTATTACTTAAAATACTAAAATGAAATAGTACATGGGATTTGTTTCATGCATAAATCTCTTCTATTTTGATTAATCTAAACTTTCACAAAACATCCCTTAATTTCCTCATCTCTCTCTCTGCCACTAGAAATTTTTCCCTCCATTTCCTTCAAGCTCTTAGACTCGAGAGCTACAGTAGATAATAAGAGTGGCTACTTGTTGAATTTTTTTCTCAGCGTTCTTAGGCAAAGAATCACATAGTATACATGCATCAATAGCAGCTATTCAGTAGCAGCTATTTTGTCTTTTGGGATCCCTTTTTGGAATGAGGAAATCTTACTAGTTTTGCATAGAATGAAACTAACAATTTTGTTTTCACGTGAATTATTTTTAATAAACATAACTTCGTTAACAAACATAGCTTTGTTTTAAATATATGCTTTCACACCAATTTATAAATTCAACAATAGAAAGATTCAGTGTGAATGCTTATGCATTATTTTTGCACATTTTAGTTTACAAAATCTATTACTTGTTTTTTTAAAATATTTATTTCTTAATGTGTGTATTTTGGCAACTTTTGCCCCACAATACATGTGCATATTTTGACATATAAATGCATTTTATATCTCCAAAAATACTGCACATAGAGCATATCGCTAGCTCAGTTTTCTCGTAATGGATATTTTTTGTGTGTGTTTATTTGTTTATTATATTTAGAAATTGCCCATTTCCTGATTCTGGGTGTATGTTTTAAGCTTCAAACTTGTTTTAAGCTTCAAAAATAACTCACAAAATTGTATTACAATTGTCTCCAACACAAGAGTACATTTTTATTGCATTTGTATATTTGATTATATATTTGGGAAATACTGTAAGAGATAATTAAAGAGTACATCGGAAACTTTTATTCTGAATAGAGCATAAATATTTCTAACCGATCAATACAAAAGTATACATGAAGGTATGAGTCTAGATACATAGTACAAAGTTTAATTAGCTGGTACCTATTTGGGTTGTGCCACAACAAGGCATATAATTATTCACAACTATATACAATATACAATTATATACAGTTACATAATATATAGTTATGTATATTGTGATTATCATAAAATGTACTGCTTTGTATGTAACCATTTTAATTTTAATTTATTGTGCCTTTAAGTTACTCTTGACTCCTGGAGACTGCTTGGACAAGGCAGGATTTAGGAGCAGTTTGCTATTGTCTCTTTCATAGGTCTGAGAGAGAAGAACTAGCGCAGGGTCACCTAGCTGGCTTAGTACCTAAGAACTAGAACTCATGGTTTCCCAGTTTCTAATCTAGTGCCACTACACCAAAGTGGCTCTCAAACATTTTAGTGAATGAGTGGAAAAGAATGGAAATTTTTAAAGAAGCTTAAGTCAGTCTGGGAGATATTTAGAAAGATACAGAAACAGTAGAATCAAATAACAAAGATTAGTCCGCAGATAAGTAGACTGGACAAGATGTTCACCAAGGTCAAAGGATGTCAATAAACTGGAGAGTGATTAAAGGAATGTCAACACAATGTTGCCTCAAGGTAATATGAGAAAGAGTGTTGAAACAAAAATAAGAAACTCATAGGAACAATAAAGTTTCCCACAAAAAACAGAGTAAAGTCAAAATGATCAAGTTATGCAAGGAACTAATGCAGGATCTCCAATAAAGACTCAAACTAAGTTCCAGAAAATATGCTGATCAGCTTATGAATGGACAGAAGGCACATTTAGGCATAAATGGATGCTATACAGACACCAGTTTGGTCTAGTGGTTAAGGAATCAGACTAGAAACCAGGAGATTATGAGTTCAAGTCCCAGTTTAGGCCTGAAAGCTGGCTGGGTGACCTTGGGCCAGTCATTCTGTCTCTGCCCACATCACTTCAAAAGGTTGTTGTGGGAAAAATAGGATGAGGGAGTATTTGATATGTTTGCTGCCTTGAGTTATCTATCAAAATAAAAAGGCAAGATTAAAAATCTAATAAATAAATAAATAGATACATATACATGCAAAGGAAGATTCTGTCAGGAAGATTTAGGAGGCAATGAATCAGAGAATTGGATGCCTTCTTTCTTCAAATAGAGATGGTCCATATACAACTTGTGTGGCAGTTCCTCCCATCCTGCTTCACATTCACCTTGGACTGTTTTCCAGAAGCAAATAGTGATTTGCATACGATAGATTGAAATAATCAATAAACAAATGGAAACTAAGATTAGTGAGGTTTATAAGAAACAGCTTGTGCTTTATACTTTGCACCATCTGTCACTCTTAAGTTTCGGTATGTGCTTTATATATGTAAAACATTAAATGGGGAAAGTAAACATTTTCTTTTACCTTTAAATAGTAACATGCAAAACTTACAATGGTGGAGGAAACAGAAATATAGAGCTGCTTAAATTACAGACAGAAGTTTAAGAGGCTATTCCAAAAAAAGCAGTAAAGGACCATATAAGATAAAAGTCTGAATAGACACAAAATAATATGCTGTACCATGAACTCAGAGGAACTCTGCAGGAAGAGATTGCATAAAATCACCCAATTCCCATGGCATTTACAGGAAATGTCAACATCGGAGATAATAAATATCAGCAACAAGGAAGTATTATATAACGGATACTGAAAAGAAACCAATGGCAGTTGTTACCTAATGTTTCCCATTATTCTATAGCAGTTATCACCAAACTATCAGTAACTACTTTACTGATTTACTAAAATAACATCCTAAGCAAGACAAGATTTCATGCCCTTGTCACCTCGCGCTTGGACTACTGCAACGCGCTCTACATGGGGCTACCCTTGAAGAGTATCCGGAGACTTCAGCTGGTGCAAAATGCGGCTGCGCATGCTGTGGTGGGTGTGCCAAGGTACACCCACATGACACCTATACTCCGCCAGCTGCATTGGTTGCCCATCGGTCTCCGGGTCCAATTCAAGGTGTTGATCACCATCTTTAAAGCCCTTCATGGCTTAGGACCAGGTTATCTCTGGGACCGCATTCTGCCTCACACTTCCCTTCGACCGGTTAGGGCCCACAGAGTTGGCCTCCTCCAGGTCCCGTTGGCCAAGCAATGTCGCCTGGCGGGCCCTAGGGGGAGAGCCTTCTCTGTGGCAGGCCCCGCGCTCTGGAACCAACTTCCCCCAGAGACCCGAACTATCCCCACTCTGCTGGCCTTCCGAAAAGCTGTCAAGACATGGCTTTTCCTGCAGGCTGGGGGTAGAGCTTAATCCACTCGAGCTCACCCCAAGTATGTATGGTTGTTGAATGGGTATTGGACGATTTTAAATATTGTGTTTTTAACTTTTATATCTGTTTTTAATATAATATTTATGAATTGGTGTCTTGTATTTTCTTTGTTGTACGCCGCCCTGAGTCCTTCGGGAGTTGGGCGGCATATAAGAACACCATAATAAATAAATAAATAAATAAAATCTATTGTAGTGTGGAAAGAACATATAAGAACAGCTATTTATTTAACATCCTTTATCTCACTATTTTTAATGTCTTTTGGAAACGTTTTATAATATACAGTACATATTAATATACTAGAACACACACACATAAACACACACACAAATAAATAAATACATATACAAACATGCTTACCTTTAAAGGTGTGTAACCAAAAATATTTTGAGAGCACTGCTCTAGAAAATAAATGACTTGTGGCACAATTGTTACCACTGGAAAACCCTTCTTGTTGCAAATTCTGTATTTGGGAGCTTCCTGGGAAAGGCACTGGAGAGACGTTTTTCTAACCACAGGAAGAGAGGAGTTTTGGAATATATATACTAAATCAGATTGAGACGGACATGCATATTCCCAATCTGTAACAGCCATATTCATCAGTTTGTGAATGTAAAGTGACATCACAAAATGTTTGTCTATTTCTGACTAAATCAGTCAAGGAATGCATGCTTAACCATAATGATTAAGTGTTCTGTTCATTCTAAACCTTACAATATGCCATGTAGCTTAAAAGGAAAAAATATGTGGCCATTTTTTAAAAAATATTTAATTTAGAAAAGATGAAACCAGAAGTTGTGTTTGAAGTTGTGCTACCCGGGTTCAAAAGGGTCAGATTCAATTGTCAAGTGCTTCCTTTTGTATCATCCTGCTAGAATATGCTCAGTCCCAGAACAGGGGTTTGATGAAAGTTGTTCCCCTTTTTCCTATCAGCAAAACATTAGAAACCAGAGACGTCACCAGCAGCAAATAAATGGGAGATATATATGTGTGTGTGTGTGTGTTTAGTCAGACATTTTAATACGCAATACATATTAATCAGTTGAGTACAATTTCCAGAATATGGAATCGAAACCCACATTCTATCATGATGTGATCCTGTTTTAACTCTGTTCTGTTTTTGCAGAATCTAAATTCTTTCCTAGCTATACTTTTTTATTTCAACATATATGAAAATAACAGCTTGAAACTTTGTCATCTTTTAACATCTTTTTGTAGTGGAAAGACATTACATTTAGATGCTAGTTTGAAGGCATGATTGACAAATCTTGAGATAGGCTCAAGATATAGAAGGATCTTGACAGACTTGAACATTGGGCGCTATCAAACAAAATGAAATTCAATAGTGAAAAAAGTAAGGTTCTACATTTAGGCAAGAAAAACAAAATGCACAGATACAGTATATGAGGTACCTTGCTCAACAGTAGTAACTGTGAGAGGGATCTTGGAGTCCTAGTGGACAACCATTTAAATATGAGCCAGTAGTGTGCAGCAGCTGCCAAAAAAGCCAATACAGTTCTAGGCTGCATTAACAGAGGGATAGAATCAAGATCACGCGAAGTGTTAATACCACTTTATAATGCCTTGGTAAGGCCACACTTGGAATACTGCATTCAGTTTTGGTTGCCACGATGTAAAAAGGATGTCGAGACTCTAGAAAGAGTGCAGAGAAGAGCAACAAAGATGATTAGGGGACTGGAGGCTAAAACATATGAAGAACGGTTGCAGGAACTGGGTATGTCTAGTTTAATGAAAAGAAGGATCAGGGGAGACATTATAGCAGTGTTCCAATATCTCAGGGGTTGCCACAAAGAAGAGGGAGTCAAACTATTCTCCAAGGCACCTGGGGGTAGAACAAGAAGCAATGGGTGGAAACTAAACAAGGAGAGAAACAACTTAGAACTAAGGAGAAATTTCCTGACAGTTAGAACAATTAATCCGTGGAAGCATTCCAGAAGTTGTGAATGCTCCAACACTGGAAGTTTTTAAGAAGATGTTGGATAACCATTTGTCTGAAGTAATGTAAGGTTTCCTGCCTAGGCAGGGGGTTGGACTAGAAGACCTCCAAGGTCCCTTCCAACTCTGTTGTTATTATTATTATTAAATGAAGGGCCTGTTCATCATCGTCACTTCAGAAGGTCAGTAAGGAGTAGAGGTTGGCAGAAACATTGATTTAGGAGACTGTGGTGCTAGTGAGCTGAAAAAGAAAGAGGGAAAAAGAGCAAGAATAGAGAGTTGAGGTGGTAAAATTGTTAGTGGAATTAATAGAAGAGATAAAAAGCTGCATGTCAATAAATAGAGGGGAATTCTGGATTCTCTGATCCATTTGGAGAACTTATTTAATGATTTCAGAGAGCGTAGGAATACATGATGTCACAAGATTGAGACTTTAAAATTATTCTAGATTTCAGTTTTAAAGAGGAAAATGTTTAGACAGTTGTCTTCCTTGCTGTGTATCATTTGTCAGTGTCACATAGTGATATTGTCAGTTGTATGTCTATGCAGGGTGATACACTCCTATCTAATATTATGGTACATTCCAATATAAGCAGAACACGTGATATGATGTTCTTTGCGCATGTGTGCATTCCTATACCACCATTAATTCTCTTCTGCCTTAGCTGTTGACCTGAACGGTCGTGTTTCTTAGCAAAGATGTAATTATTCAGGATTTATTGTTTTTGTACTGAAATAAATATTTTCTATTAGACCTTTAATCTCGGTTTTATTTTCTAACTGTCTGAGTTCCAAGAAAAGATCTAAATCGCCTCTATGAGATCTTATTCTCATTTCAACAGTCAGTAACCAAGGAATGACAAGAACAAGTAGAGCAGGCTGAGATGGAGTCGGGTTCAAAACCTCTGAAGCTGTGACAATATGCTGCACCAGTGGATGTAAAGATGCCAGTCAGCATTTATAAAAGCTACCAGTGTTTGATGGCAGAACATTTAGAAGGAAATAGGTCTGTTTAAGGATACAGTTGGTCCATGGATTTCCCCCACCCCCTTGATCTCAGTCAAGTCCAAACATGATTCCTGAGTGAACAGAATAGAATCTTTATGCTCTAAAATGTTCATGTGTTGTTTGGAGCCAGGGGATATAGAATATTATTTCTTTATTGACTGATATTCAGCCTCTTTTCCAGGAGCTCAAGGTGGCTTACATGGTTTAATTTTATCCCCCAGACAACACTTACGTTCAAGGAATCTGAACTTGAATTTCCCCAATGCAACTACAATATTTTAACCACTGCACCATGATAGATCTGTGAAACAAAAGGAAAAATCAAATAACAGCAAACACTGGTGTCAGTGATATACAGTATATCCCCAAAAAGTATCCACCTAACTTACTGAAGCAATGCTTATTTATATCACTGCTTCTAAGAAGACAAAATAGTCTAGTGTTTTCCTGGTTGACCTCCCTTTAAGCTGTTTTAGAGCAATTCATTCATAGGTGTTCTGGGAAGATTGCCAATGTATGCAATGAAATGGAAAATCCAAATAAACTATTTCATAGTAGGCAAATAAGACTGTACAAGTAAAGACGCTTTAGAATATATGCATACATGAATAGTTTTTATAGTGGTAAGTATATGAGGCTTTAAACTATTTACTTAAAATATTTGAAATTCATACTATAGTAATCATACAAATTTACACACATGAGCTTGTATTTTAATGATAAGCCTGTGTTCTTATGAACACTTGTATTGATGGTGGCTCACTGAATACAATGGTATTGTTTCTCAATAGACATGCTAAGACTGAAAGTTATTTCATGGATATAAATGCAGTTGTTACACACTGGCTCTCTGCAACCCCCATATTTATTTACAATTCTACACGTATTTACTTAGAAGCAAGTATGAGTGAACTTCTTTAAGTCAAAGTGCAGAAGATGTATCTGAAATTGCATTCCTCTTGGTGCAATGACATTTGACAAATAAGAGGGAGTTATGCAGAGGTGGGCTGCACATAATTTAACAACCGGTTCGCCCAGAATAAAAAATGTGAGCATGCCTTGTGCACTGCATCACAAAACACGACAATTTGCTTGTGTGCTCCATCCGCACATGCCTGCGGCATCACAAAACACAGCAATTCGCTCGTGCAGCGTGCGGCATCACAAAACACAGCGATATAGGATGGGATTGTGCCCAGGCAGGTGGGCAGGCCCACCCACACCTGCAGGTCAGCACTACTGGTTTGCTCGAACTGGTCCGAACCGGCTGAATCCTACCTCTGGAGTTATGTAGAAATAGCATGTTCAGATTCAAACAGTGAATGATGTTGTGAAATGTTTCACAAATTCCCCCCTCCCATGTAATTCTCATCAATGAGCTGATTTGACCTTTATCATTACAAGTCAGATGTTCCATGTTGACAGAATGGCTCCCTAGAACATTACGTTTGCAATTGGGAGGCAGGATCCAATGGCAAATGTGAATCTTTGCAATAAAATATATTTTTGCTTTCCCTCATGCAAAAAAACCCCTCTTTCCAGCATTTATGTAAGTTTCCTACTATAGCGCTTGTTTGCCTATATAAAAGCAAAGGAATATACCAATGAAGGGCATTTGACTGGTTTAAAGCAAACTATAGAAATACGTTCATGCTTCTGACTTCTCTCACAAGTTTCTTATCCAAGTTAAGTTCCTATTAAAGTGGGTCAATTGAGAGATATGAAATTTACCAGCAATCTCTGTAATCTCTCTTATGCACTTTGTGTACAGTGAGATGGAGTGGTAGTCTCGTGTTCTGAACACTGGATTGTTAACAGTAGCTATGGTCACTTGAATGGTTTATGTTTTTAAATGTAACATCAAAGCACTATTTAACTTCAAAGCACGTTTGGCATTTGCTTTGTGTCTTTTAATTTGAAAGCAGAAGAGAGAGAAAGGGAAGAACATTCCAATCTTCTTATATAAGGGCTAACTGTTCTGAAAAGCCATTCAGAAATTCCCTCTCTCACATTTTTAATAACTCAGTTGTTTTACTTAATATATTTACCATATTTTTCAGAGTATAAGACGCACCTTTCCCCCCCTAAAAGAGGCTGAAAATTTGGGTGGTCTTATACTCTGAAGTAGCTTTTTCGAAGCTTTTTTTTCCAGCCCTAATGAGGTGCTAACGATCTTCCCAGCTCTTCCGGGCTTGTTTTCATTGCTACTCCCTCTGGAAAATGTTTTTTCAGCCCTAACGAGGTGCTAACAATCTTCCCGCTTGCAGGATTTTTTCATTGCTACTCCCTCCGAAGAAGTTTTTCCCCAGCTCTAAGTCTTTGCAGGCTTGTTTTCATTGCTACTCCCTCCGAATGAGGTTTTTTTAAGCCCTAAGCAGGGGATTAAAATAATGTGCTGAAGCTGACTAGACTAAGGACGCTAGCCAGATAAATACCTGGTAGGCAGATTTCCCCCCCCCCCCTATTTTCCTCCCCCAAAACTAAGGTGGGTCTTATACTCCAGTGCGTCTTATACTCCGAAAAATACGGGTATGTGCTAACTTTACACAGTTCAAATAATCCCCCTCAATGAAAGATAGTAAACATGATATATGTACTAAACATGTAGCAAATCTAACCACAATGATTACTTTAACAAAATAATCACTTTTAGAAAAGCGTCACCTTCGGTCTGTTGCTTAAACTTGCAGAGATCTATACAGATTTATTTATTTATTTATTTATTTATTTATTTATTTATTTATTTATTTATTTATTTATTTATTTATTTATTTATTTATTTGTGAGATTTATATACCGCCTCACAGTGCAAGCACTCTCTAAGCGGTTTACACAAGTTAGCAATGTATATTTATATTGCCCCCAACAATCTGGGTCCTCATTTTACCTACCTCGGAAAGATGGAAGGCTGAGTCAACCTTGAGCCGGTGAGATTTGAACCGCTGACCTGCGGATCACAGTCAGCTAAAGTGGCCTGCAGTACTGCACTCTAACCGCTGCGCCACCTTGGATATACTGTTTAATGCAGTAAGAGAGGAAGCTCTAAGTTACCAGGCAAGATGCGTATCATGCCTTTTAAATGATTATCTACAGGAACTTTACCAATCTGAAAATTCTCTGAAAGAAGAGCTATTCTGGGGGTAGAGATTATTAAAGCAGCAGAAGCAGCATCTTGTTTTTAGCTTCAAACTTTTTTGTAAGATGCTCCTGATTGTTTCTGCAAGCAAAGCACCTCTACATACAGTATATAAGCATGCAGAACTTTTGATTTTGAAGCAGCAATATGAACCTGAAAAAAGGCATAGCTACTTTAGAGCTTCAAAGAGAAGTACAAAAGTAAAAGGGAAAAAAAGCAACAACTACTAAAATAAAGAAGCGGCTTGCAACGTTCATCACCCAAGCATAAACTAATGTACTAACTTTTAACATGCTTTTAAAATTACAGATAAAAAAAACTTTTCTTCCCATAGCCTATGTTTACAGTTCTCGTTCAACAAAAAGTCCATTAGGAGTTACTAGAAATATTAAACAAATATTTTATCCCTGATCAAATAGTTCAAATTTATATCCCTTCTTTCAGCTTTTCACAATCTTAACTATAAATCATTCCAACGCCATTGCAGAATTTGATCTTTCATCGATCTTTGCATTTAGGAGGGGTTTTTCATCAGCTTACTTTATAAAACACATAAAGAGGCATCATCAAAGATTTCTTGTTGCAGCTGTTCCATATCCTGATGCCTTTCCTGATTTGTCTTTGATGTTCCGATTTCATTGATCTCTATTTGTTGCCTCTCGTGCCTTCAAAATCTATATCTATATGAAGGAAAAGTTTTTTAATTTTTTCTCATCATTTCCTAAGAATGTATCCATTGAAATCTGTAATCTTTAAGATTTTAGTTATTAAAAGTTCAGTTATCAAAAAATTTTTTAAGACAGGGGTCCTCAAACTATGGCCCACAGGCCGGATATGGCCTGCCGAAGCCATTAATCCAGCCCGCACAGGACCACGAGGCTGCCCCGCCCACATCGCTTTGCCCACCCATCAGCCCTTTGGCCGAGCACAAGACTTATCTTCGTGAGCCCCACGGGCTGGAACTACAAGGTAAAGCTAACATTTATGGCTGGCAGAGTGCTACTGGAGGTGGGGGGGGAGTCCAAAAATGGGGTGTGTGGCCACCCCGGGAGGCTTCTGCGTGCCCCATTTTTGGCCTGCAGAGTGCTACTGGAGGCAGGAGAGGCCAAAAACGGGGTGTGTGGATGCCCTAGGAGGCCAAAAATGGCCCCTTTTTGGTCTCCTGGGTTGTCCACGTGCCCCGTTTTTGGCCTCGTTTAAAAGGTTTGAACACCCTCTTTTAAGATATGAAATTGGCTATTTTAACATTTTTCTGCCTGCTCTTTTAGTTCCTTCTAGTGTCTATTTGCAACCTTCATCAGGCCTCAGTTGTTAATATGGGCAGGTTTAGTTCCATTTCAGTTGTTTCCCATGAGTATATTATTTAATTATATAGTTGTTTTTCATAATTTACAGTACAAATAACCAATATTTCAAATCTCTCTGGTCTCCCAGTCCATTTACAACTTTCTTAAAACAAATCCTTTTGTTTTTTGTCAACCAGATGTTTTTCTCTTCCTCTTCATCCTAGCATTTTCCCACAGGTGCAGGATCAACAAATATGATTTCATTCAATTAAATGCAGTAACCAGGTCTACTTGGATGATTTTCATGTCCACATTAATTTGTCCTGCCACTATTTTTTTTATTTTTGCAATTTGAAAAACAAACAAAACCATTTTTTTTGCCAATTGTATATTATTATATTTTAACTCTTAAACATTTCTTAAATCCAAAGAACAAGGTAAAATTCACCAGGTGTTAAAAATAAGCTCCCCATTTTGAAGGCCTCTATTATCCATAAAATAGTTAAATTGAACATTTCCAAACATATCTAGAAAACGAATTTGGCTGGCTTGGTATCCTTATTAAAAGCGTCACTTCTGCTGCAAGCAAAGTTGTCATCTCCCTTGGCTTCTGGTCCTCAGACCAGGTGTCTGCTCTTTTATGATCTCCTCATGAAGAGCTGCCATTCAGAGCCCCTGTGGGTGATCTTCCATTCTTCTTCTCTGGAGACTTTCTACTCCCCATCTTTCATTCTACACAGCAGTTGTCATTACTGCTCATTCACAGAGAGGTCTTCAGTCAATCATGACTCACAGTAGAATCTCAAAATTGCACTAGATTTCGACTACTCCCATGTTCCTGCTGAAAGCAAAATTACCCTGGCAAGCTTTTTTTCCCAGAGACTCTGTTTTGATTTACATTCCTTTCTTTGTCTCTCTGTTACTGTATTTTTCAGAGTATAAGACGCACCTTTTTCCTCCCCAAAAGAGGCTGAAAATTTGGGTGCGTCTTATACTCCAAATGTAGCTTTTCCGAAGCTTTTTTTCCCAGCCCTAAGGAGGTGCTAACGATCTTCCCAGCTTCCTACTCCTCTTTGCAGGCTTGTTTTCATTCCTACTCCTCTGAAAAAGATCTTTTCAGCCTTAAGGAGGTGCTAACGATCTTACCGGCTTGCAGCATTTTTTTAATTCCTACTCCCTCCGAAGTAGTTTTTCCTGCCCTAAGTCTTTGCAGGCTTGTTTTCATTCCTACTTCTCTGAAAAAGGTTTTTTCAGCCCTAACCAGGGGATAAAATAATGTGCTGAAGCTGAACAGACTAAGGACACTAGCCAGATGAATACCTGATAGGTAGATTTCCCCCCCTATTTTCCTCCCCCAAAACTAAGGTGCGTCTTATACTCCGAAAAATACAGTATCTATTCAGCCTTGAGTAAATTGCTATTCTCACCTAGCAACTATGTTATGAGTTTGAAACCTGAAGCAAGACAACAATCAACGTTGTTCACACAAGGTATTTTGGACTAAAAATTTATTACAGTTCTCTACACAATATTAAAACAAATTCAGATGTTAAAACAATAGGCTACAATTCCAAATGCAACTACTGGGAAATAAGTCACAAAAAACTTTAACATGAGAAATTATCATGTTATAGGGATGAAAGCTAGAATAAGAAAGATATCATTACTTGTATGCAATGCAAAAAATGGGAATGGTTAATATAATACATAATAAAATAAAGCTTTCAGTCCAAAAGTGATCTAGCACTTTTCACTATGCATGGATATCTCGATATATAGTACCTTAAATTGCTTGAAAGGCAAGAAGAGTCAAACAATAGCCCAACTGTTAATAATTTTCATTCAATAGCATTTCTACAAAATAAGCAAAGATTAGTTGATTTATATAAAATAGTGTCTCCAGGGGTGAAATTCAAAATTTTTCCCTACCGGTTCTGTGGCCGTGGCTTGGTGGGCGTGGCAGGGGAAGGATACTGCAAAATCTCCATTCCCACCCCACTCCAGGGGAAGGATACTGCAAAATCCCCTTTCCCTCCCCACTTCTGGGGAAAGGATATTGCAAAATCTCCATTCCCACTCTACTCTGGGGCCAGGCAGAGGTGGTATTTGCCGGTTCTCCGAACTACTCAAAATTTCTGCTACCAGTTCTCCAGAACCTGTCAGAATCTGCTGAATTTCACCCCTGAGTGTCTCCCACTCCCAACTCCAGGCAGTGGTTGATGACAATGCCATGATTTATGTTGCCAGAAGCTACAGAGAGATCTAGCAGGGCCAGAACATTGCACTACCCTTATTTCAGTCCCACAAGAAGTATCAGTGTGGTTTCAGAACATATCAAGGTCTGAAATCGAACTGAAAAAAAGACTCAGATAAGCCGTTTCTTCTAGGGTTTCCCATAGGATCCACCAGCTTAAGAACCTGCTCTAAATAGAGAAAATTGGAAACAGGAGAATAGTCATCTAATATTGCTGGTTCAAATGATGGGTTAGGGTTAATTAATAAGTATATAAGTTTTCATCTATTGGAAAAGGTAGGGATCTAAACCACAGGCATCTTAGCTAATCTCCAACTCCATTTTAAGAAACAATTATTAAAACCTGTTTCTTTCATTTTCATTCATTCGATTGATTGCATTAAAATGTTTTCCCGTATATCTGAAAAGATATTCTTGTTCTAGTCTGCTGTAATTGTATATCTCAGCAAAGACATTTTGATTGGACAATTATTCTCACTGTATTAAAGGAACAGTTACCTAATTTTAGTTAATCTTCTAACAATATTCATGGCATAACATTTTATGGGTGAAAAAAATGAAAGGAAACACAGTAAGCAATATTTTTCATCTCAACAAATTCTTGCCAAAGCTAAATTGCTTGCAGACATTTTCAAGAATTCTCTTGTAGCACTGTACAAATGTGATGACTCTTCCGAAACTCTTGCATTGTGGCCTCTTTGGTGCACCATAGGTTTATTATCCTTATCAGTTCAATCAGTTTAGCTTGCAAAATCAACATTTTTGTTTTACTAAAACATTTGATCCACTGATGAGTGCTGATGTGGATGCGTAAAACAGTACAAAGTTATTTATCTACTTTCTCCTCTGTGGCCTGTCACTCCATGCTTGAGATTTCTTTTTGGCAAGTTCCATCCATGAGGGTTGATCTGGAGAATGACCAACCTTCTTAAGTGGCTTTACATCTCCTTTTTCAATTGGCAATGATGGCTGAGCTGCATGGGGGGGGGGGAGAAAAAGTTTCTGTTACAGTATTTCTCAAACCTGCAATTAATATCTGAAAATAAATATCTGAAAATATGTGGAACATCCATTTAAACAACACCCATTTAATATTTCTACCAAAATATTAATCCCAAGCATTTCTTGAATATTGGGTTTTTTGTACTTTATGTTATATTGTAGCTTTTGTCACAGGTGCATCGGTCACAAAAGTTCTTCAGTAGAAACCTGAGTACTAAAATCTCCAAAAGGATGGCCAGCTGATGGTTGATGATACAGGAAAAGCAGGAGCTGAAGGAGCAAACTCACTCTGGCCAATGAATGTAGGGAGATGTAGCAGACCATCTGAAAGATCTTGTGGACTATCAGGGATCTACAGATCCTAATATGAGAATCCTTTTTCTAGAAACTCAAATGTTCAGCAGTATCTGCTAACCCTCTGAGATTCTACTAGGCAAGGCTGGGTAAGAATTCTGTTGTGAAAATAAACTATGAATACAATTTTTATATTGTCTACAAAAGTATTCTAGAACTAAATGTCCGGTTCATCAGGTTCATTCCATCCTATGTTTTTAGGGAATTAATGTTTTCTAAACATAAGAAAGAAAATAAATCTGTATAAAAAGAATCTTCTACATAGGCTACAGAAACAAAACCTAGATTCTTCTACTCCTTCAGCAAGTGAACACTGGATCTTCAGTTCATCTGGATTTGACAAGATTCCATATATAACTACATATACATTCACAGAAAGCACCTTTATACTCTTGATTATGTGTATGAAACATGTACCGTATTTTTTGGAGTATAAGACGCACCTTTTTCCTCCCTAAAAGAGGCTGAAAATTTGGGTGCGTCTTACACTCCGAATGTAGCTTTTCCAAAGCTTTTTCCCCAGCCCTAAGGAGGTGCTAACGATCTTCCCAGCTTCCTACTCCATCTTTGCAGGCTTGTTTTCATTCCTACTCCCTCTGAAAAAGGTTTTTTCAGCCCTAACGAAGTGCTAACGATCTTACTGCCTTGCAGTATTTTTTTATTCCTACTCCCTCGAAGTAGTTTTCCTGCCCTAAGTCTTTGCAGGCTTGTTTTCATTCCTACTCCTCTGAAAAAGGTCTTTTCAGCCCTAACAGGTGCTAACAATCTTACCGGCTTGCAGCATTTTTTTTATTCGTATTCCCTCCGAAGTAGGTTTTTACCAGCCCTAAGTCTTTGCAGGCTTGTTTTCATCCTACTCCCTCTGAAAAAGGTTTTTTCAGCCCTAACCAGGGGATAAAATAATGTGCTGAAGCTGAACAGACTAAGGACGCTAGCCAGATGAATACCTAGTAGGTAGATTTTTCCCCTATTTTCCTCCCCCAAAACTAAGGTGCGTCTTATACTCCGGTGCATCTTATACTCCGAAAAATACGGTATATGAACAATGCCTTAACGGCCTGTGACTTAGGCACAAAATAATATTCCTATAAATAGCAAATGTACTATAGTACTATAGTAATAGTGAATGGGTCTACATATTATGTTAAGGCATGTTTTGTTTAAGCACAATTTTCTTAATTATCCACAATTGGTCAAATTGATACTGCATGCCAAGCCAAAGCCAAAACCTATTATGGCTAAGTACAATGTGGGAACCTTGCATACTGTGGAACAATAGTAATTCAGTATTTTGACTATTTTTTCCGTACCAGGGTTTTGATGGGATGACAAGCTATTTCTTAGTGAAGGGTCTTGCATTTCTAACTTCGTCTCTTTCTTTGTTTCTCCAGCAGAAGTTGTGAATGGGGAAGATGACACTGTGTTCTGAGCCAAATCTGACTGTTGCCTTACTGCTTCCTAAATAAAGTACAGAGAGACAATTAGTAATGTTTTACATAATTAATTTGAAAAGAGAATATGAGAGGAGTTAACAAACAACACATAGGTAAACAGCAGAGGTAGATCTTCTGCTCATCTTTGAAATTATCCTGTTACATATTACAGTTGCTGTATTCTTCACACAGAATGGACTGTGGAATTTATTATTGTAAGACTTGATAATTGGAATTTAATCCATGGATAACAGATTTATCAACAGCTATTATAACCCTGCTAGATCAGATAAAAAGGAGTTTCTTACTCATTTCCAAATTTATTATTTGGAGCCTTTTCAGTCAAGTTTCAGACCTGATTATATTACTGAGATTACATTGATTACACTTATTGATAATCTTTGGTGGCACTGAGATGGGAGTTCTACATCCATTGCAGCCCTCCTTGATCTCTCAGTAGCTTTTGATACCACCAACAGTACACCTGTGAGGATTGGGAGTGGGAGGTGTACTGTTATAGTGGTTCTTCTCCTTTCTCCAGGGCCAATTCCAGTTGGTTGCAGTAGAAGGTCCAGTTCTAGATCCCTGATGTGTGGAATGCTTTAGGGCTCTACTTTTTCCCCATCCATATTAAACATCTACATGAAGTCACTGAGTAAGATCATCCAATAGCATAGGTGAGGACACTGGTAATATCCAGTTATCCAAGTACCTAAATGATTCTGTTAAAATATTTTTCAGTGTTTGGAGGCTGTTTGGATCAACCTGTTGTGACCCGCCAGCAGCCTGTGCAGCTGGTAGCGGATCCCGTCCGAGACAAGGCCGATGAGGTGATGCGCAAGCGGCCTGTGCAGCTGGCACCCGAGTTGGACAGTGAGGAGGCTGGCAAGGACACAGTGCCAGAGGCAGAAGTTCAGCCAGGACCTTCGGAACCTCCAGCACCTCACATCAGTGATGAGGAAGAAGAGGAGGAGCCTCTTCTTAATGCATGGGCACGCAGAGCTGCCAAAAGGCAGGAATGGCTACTCAGGAGGAGGTCTCCTCGGGAGTAGGCTTGGGGCTAATTGGCCACTCCCCAAGCCTATTTAAGGAATGACGAAGACGGAAAAAGCTCTGCAGGAAACAACTCGTTTGATAGTTTGTTCATTCATGTGCCTCTTGTTTGGAAAACCTCTGCTCGGCTTATCTGTTTTGGCTTACTTCTTGGGGACTGATTCCAGGCATCTTGCCAACCTTTGTGAGCTTTCTGAGATATCCAGGAGTAATTACTTATCTTTGCTTTATGACTTTATGGACTTATGCCAGCTGTTAATGCCGTTTGTTTTTTCAAGAAAAGACTGCTTTAAGATTTGTTTGTGTGTGAACACTACTAAGCCAGCTTATTAGTAGTTGTTAATCAATTAAATATAGGTTTGAACAAACTGCGTGTGTGCTACGTTTTCTCTGGTCCGTAGCTGGGGCAGAACACAACCTTAGTAAGACCAACTGATTGAGTCCCTGCCCCCAATATTTTCTATATAACTTTAAATGGGATTGCACTCGCCCAGACAGTGTTGGTACACAATTGGGGGTTTTCTTGCACTTATGGCACTGCTTGAGAAATACGTGGCAGCCATGGCCAAGAGGCCTTTTCAGAAATGCACTTGGTGTGCCAATTTCTAGATCATGCCTTAGTGATCTATAATGTGTGATGGAATGTAGTCTCGATTCCTAGGATGGAGGGAGCACATTGCAGAAGGATAAGAGGCAACTCAATTCAGATAATTTGTGTGAGAAAAGGAGGATAAAGAAAGCCCCTCCCTAATAGTTCTCAGAGTATATGTTTCATGTAGGGAGTAGTTTGCTTCAGTTTCGGCAAGGTTCTGTCTATAGGTGTAAAAAAAATTGCTTGGAAGAATTACTATGCAACCGACTTGGTTTTGGGGGCCTGACCAGGGGTGGGTTCCACTTACCTTCGCCACCGGTTCGCATCGTGACGTTTTGCGCACGTTCCCCATGCAATTTCACTTCTGCACATGCTCAGTAGCAGAATTCATCCCGAAACACAGCTGAGGACCTCATCAGCTGTGCTTCGGGCGAAGAAATAAAGGTCAGTATTAACCCGCGGGCGGGCGGGCTCTTTTTCAAGCAACGGAAGAGGAGAAGCCATCTAAACACGGAAAAATTCACCAAAAATTCCCAAAAAAAGATGGCGGCACCCACAGACCGGTACTGACCGAACCGGATCCGTGACGCCATCATCACATCACCAGCAGGTTGCTAACGGTTCGGGCAATCTGGTCCGAACCAGGAGGAACCCACCCCTGGGCCTGATATCCTGTTCTATACATGGGACTGCCATTGAAGAGTATTTGAAAGACGCAACTACTTTGGCAGCAAAGATAGTCTTGGGCATCTCATGATATGCTCATATATTACCAGGACTCTGTGAACTGCACTGGCTCTTGATGAACTTCAAGATGCTGGCTGTCTCCTATAAAATCCTGCTGGGACTTTATTTGTGGGACTGCTTTTCCCCAATTGTTTCGTTTCACCTCATCAGATCTGTCATGGTAGGATGCTTTGGGTCTTTATATTAGGTAGTCTTGTAGGAACTCAGGACATCTGTCTTGTCTTTTGTAGCATCTCTCCTGTGGAACAATATCCCCTTTCCTTACAAAGATCTGGAGAGCTCTCAGCTTTTAGTTTTCCATAAAGTGTAAAAGATCTGGCTTTTCCCTCAAACCTTGAAGATTGGTTGTTAGATTTTTCCCGCCATGTACATGTATACATCTGAACTGGACTGTATTGTTTCTCTGTGTCATATAATATATGTGGCATATGCATAATTTTTATTTATTTATTTATACTTTTCTCACATCTGTGTAGTGTATATTGGAGGTGGTGACCCTTTGAGAGCTGATGCAATGAAATTTCATTTTAATATATGGCCGATTAGTATACATTTAAAATGACAATAAAGTTATTCTAAGTCTAAGTCTACGTAAACCTGTTGGCTAACTTATTGTTGTCTGTTACTGATCTGTAAGAAGAAAAGGACTTATTTTGGACCTTGGTGCTTTGTATATTGATGTAATGTAAAATTTGGTCATTATTTTGCATTGCTGTTGGTTTTGGTTTGGCTGTTAGCCAGTCAGAGTTGCTTAGCGAGATGGGCAGCCACATAAATTGTATAAACCAAACAAGCATAGAAAAGTGATGCTTTTAAAAAAAAAGTTGTACTCTTCGTGCTAGGATGGAGAAATTGTGGTTCTGAACTGCAGTGTTTAATAGCTTAGGGAGTATAATTTGTGGCAAAGGATACAAGTTGTTCATTTCAAATATAGTATGTAAACTTTGTGTACTTAATGATTTATTTAGAGTTTGGGAGACAACGGTCTCAACCTATTTGGAGTTTTTGCATAGTTTATGTGTAAATGAAATACACATGCTTATATATACACTAAAAGAGGTTCCCGCTTAGAATTAATTGCAAATTATAGATGTAAAACAGCATTTGAGGGAGTAAATATACTTTCAGTGCATATTATCAAGGATGTCGATGTTATTTATGATTTTAACACATTTTAAGTTTTTTGGACATCTAAAAAGAAAAAAACAGTGTAGTTTAGTATAATTTTGTCTGTATGATAAAGCAAGAAGAGTATTATTAATGAATGATTAATAAATCTGAATAGAAGTGTGAATCACTAAGTATGAAAGATGTATTTTAGTCATATAGAGAGAATGATCGAGGATTCAGTTACAAAGATATTTGAAGGAAAAGCGAATGGATTGAGAGCAATGGGAAAAACAATAAAGTCATGGTTGGGTTGATCCCAAAAGAGAGGACAGAAAATAGATATTTAAAGGTCATTTTAATATTCACAAAGCTACACAGATACTGAAGAAGGGGAAACATATTTAAAAGTGTCTCAGGCGAAAAACAGGCTGACCTATCCCTAACCACATTAAGGCAGCAACATTTGGAAAATTCAAGGTTCGGAATAGGTTGGAATAAAATTCAACTGGAATAGAAAGTGGCAGGCTATAAAAAGCAGGGTTCTCACAGCATCAAAGAGCTTTCTATGATGTCATAAAGGCTTTTTTCCTGCATGTACCTGAGATATACTGCATATATATGTGTGAATGCTAGGAGAGGAACAGAATGGTTTGTATTAAACCATTAATAACTGAAGAGTTTGGCTTATAAGGGAATTCAAATTCCTAACGAACCTGACCAAACTGTAAGGAATATAAATTGACACACCATTTCCCCATAATTTCCCCATAATGTAATGAATAAATAAATAAACAACCACAGCTTCATGACAGAGATGATACCTGTCATTACTAGCTGACTTTTCAGAAGCAGAACAGGTTTAACTGATTTGATTAAAGGGCATATCAAGGCTTAGAGGACTGATCAATAAAATTAAAAGATGTGCCATTGAAATGACACACACAAATCAATCAGTGGTAAATTACATACCTCCATTGTTTCCTTCTCTTTTATTTGTTTTTCTGCATCTGCTTTATCCTGTCCTTCTGGCTTCTCTTCTTTGCTAAGGTCTTGTTCAACAATCCTTTGCTTTTGCTTTGCTATGCTAATCCAAGCTGGCATTTCGGTTGTTCTTCCATAGCCTGTAGCAGTCACAGGAGAAGAAACACTTGTTTCTGTTGAGAGAAGATTTAGGAAGATTACTATAAAGGGTTCTCCTTGCGTTTTAGAACCATCTTCCCAGGCTCAAAGTAAAAAGAGAGAGAAAACTTTTGTCTTGTAAATCTTAGGAATGGCTAGCAGATATTTCTAAGGAGAAACTTCCATCAAATAAATTGCTCTGTAAGTGGAGATGCCAACCTAAGAAATCCAGAGCTGATGTATATGTATCATTTCACATATCCCCACCTCCTGCCAAGATTAGAGTGCCCAGACTCTATTAGCCTTTCACATGTTCCTAAAGACATGGTTCTGTCACAATGTCTGGGGATCTGAAGGCATGGCTGAATCCATGCTCTAGTCATATTGATTTGTTATGGGTGAATTTGTTTACACCCTGGTTGCAAATTACATGTTTGTTTTTATTTTTATATCACTTTAATTATTGTTAGTTGCCCAGAGTCATGAATTGAGATGTGCAACCATATACATTGAGATGACGATGTTGATGTTGATGTTGATAATGTCACACCAAGTAGACACTGCAGATATAGTTTAAAAAAAAGTTGCTTTCTTCTACAGCTACAGTTATTCAGAGCCAGAAGAAGTAAAAGAAGCCAGAACATCTGAAGATCATAGCACTTGCCCCCTTCCAGAAAATGTCATAATGTATAGTTGCACCAGTGGTGGGTTCCTGCCGGAGCTGTCCAGTGCGTGGCTCTGGTAGGGAGTGGCTGATTGCGCAATTTGCGCGTGACCGCTCCGGAGCCATCTTCGCCGGTCCGTCGCGCGCGTTGCCATCTTTTTCTGAGAATTTTTGGGCGATTTTGCTTCTGTGCATGCGCAGAAGCAAAATCGTGCGAGGGCACCAGCACTGGTAAGCGAGCAACCCACCCCTGAGTTGCACCTATGATCTGGACTTCCTTTCAGGTCAATTATTGAGATTTTGATAAATTCTTAACACAGACTATAGTAAAGGAGATAATTCCCATTGATAGTAGAAACTAGAGTTAAAGAAACTGGATGGGACTTGAGATAATTTCTACAAATAGATAAGAGCTCAGGAAATCTTGATCTGTGATCTACGCAGTAAGGGCTGTTCTGTTATGCCATTATCCCAGAACCTGAAATTACATATTCTGGGTACCTTGTAACATACTGTATGTTTCTGAGTCAGTCACAGACTACCTAGTTGAAGGAGGAGAATGGCAATTTTGTACACAGTATTTGTATTTTATGTACTTTTAGATTTGTCTTCAACAAACTACCCGTGCAACCAATTTACTATAAACATTTATTGAGCCCAGAATAAAAATGAGTATGTTTGCCCCAGATTTTCAATACACAAAAACATCTTAAGCTTTTATTGATATATTTATTAGATTTAGGAATGGCCTGACTCCAAAACATTTCTGGGTAGCTGCATGTGTGTGAATGAATCAACTGGGTACATACTGTACTATAGAACTTGCCTTTGTTAGGAGTCAAAATATTTCAGAATCCATTCTCCCTCTAATGTTCTTCTTAAATATCAAGGAAAACAGTGCCTTTCAAAGTAGAAATGAGCGGTATATAATAAAATACTGTTTTCTTGGCTTTGGAACCTTTATCAATACAAACCCAATAAACTTTTCTAAAACAAACAACCATCATTATGCAAATTGGGCAAGAACTGCAACCTTGTTTTTGAAATATCTGTAGAATAAAAGCTCTGTTTATGCCTACTATGGAATTTGTGCTTTGCTAGGGAAAGTCATTCAGGCTTCTCATAAAACTACAAATCAATCAACTATATTTACAGATGATGGGATTGAGGGAGGAAAATCAACTGCCTTCCATACAAACTTTCCATTCCAAGATCAGAATGAAAAAAAAAGTACTTCTTCATTAATTTCTTCTCAGTTGGGCAAGAAGCTACCAGTCATATTAGATCTATAACTTTCATTTAACCCCCAGATGTTCACTATTCAACAAAAGCAGCTCTATTCTTTTGCTATGTTTACAATAAAGATCTGTTGGTTTAGTTTCAGAATGCCAGTCAATTATCTATTATAACTTAAATGCTATTGTAATTTCAGCATTAAGTGTGCATCCAATGTTTACTTTTATTAAAAATGAAGTATTAAACTGTCAGATTAAACACATAAATTAAATGTACAAATTATAAATAAATGTAGTCTGCTTGCAAATTCTACTTTGGAAAGTTGTGGAGAACAGCTGCTCTATTGTGGGAAAAGTACATCTAGTCCAAAATATTGCAAGCAGGTGTTATATTTTGCCTCCCATGAACTCTGGAGCACTTTGGAGGCTGAAATGCTGCACAATTTACGGAGAAAGAAGCTAATCGATATCTGGGAGAAAGAGGAGGAGAAGTTACCTATCTGTGACTATTCATCACAAATGTGTAACTTGTTATCTGATCTACTGTTTTTGATAATTCCGTACTTATCAAGTAGTGCAAGATCGGAAGACACGGAGAAACCTGGCCCATAGAATCGCCAAAAGTCAGATACAATTGAATGGATAACATCATCATCATCATCATCATCATCATCACCACCACCACCACCACCACCACCACCACCACCATCACTTACTTATCAGTTAAGACTAAATGACCTTAGAAACAAATTTCATAAAGAAAAATAATAAAGGACTGAATTGGTTGAGCAGTACTTAGCATTCCTGCTGTTCAAGGACATCTGACTGACCACTATGGAAGAGAGTAAGATTTGGTGCCAATGTAGAAGACCATTGTATTTTCATTTTAGTTACTTGTTTTGATTCCTCCTTCATATTAAGAAAAGGCTGGAACTCATTCTGAGCTAACCTGCTTGTTTTTCACTCTTGCTTGCCGGGGGTGGGGTGTGTGTGGAGTCTTCACACAACTGCAAAGCTTTTTTTATCTGTGAATGTCTCAGACTTTAGGTTTCCATCATGTTCTACCTGGTCAAGGTCAGGTGTTGCAGGCTTGTGACCATAGAAACAGGTCCATGAAATCATGGTGCCAGGTTTTAATAAAAACCCTAGTACTAATTAGCCTTTATGCTGGGAGCTTCTGCACAGAACCTAGCATTGGATTCTATGGAAACTGATCATCCTTGGAGTATCCCTGCTGTCATTATTAAGGAGTTTCTGATAGTTTGCAAGAGATTTGGGTATCATTTTGCTTGGTGTGTCTGCTTTTTATATTATGCTTTAAAAAAATTTTTTAATTAATAATAAAGCTTAAAATCTACCACTCACTGGTCTGCTCACTGTCTCTGGATCCATGAACCAATTGCCTGGGCATCTGATCACTGCCCTGACACTTGGCAAAACAGTAAATTAGATGGGCCTCTGGCTTAATCAAGCAAGATAACATAGAAAGACAGCTTCCCTGCATCTAAATAGCACATCTCATTCTGATTCTTCCAAATTGTTATTTATTTATTTATTTATTTATTTATTTATTTATTTATTTATTTATTTATTTATTTATTTATTTATTTATTTATTTATTTATTTATTTATTTATTTATTTATTTATTTATTTATTTATTTATTTATTTATTTATAGTTAAATTTATATACCGCCCTTCTCCGGGGACTCAGGGCAGTGAACAGCCAAGTAAAAATACAATATAAACATTAATTAATGTAATGCAGCAGGGGTGTCAAACTCTCGGCCCGCGGCCCAGATGCATCATGTGCTGGCCACGCCCACCCCCATTTTAGCGAAGGGGGGGAAGTCACCATATGTCACATGATGACAACGTGATGATGTGAGTTTGACACCCCTGTTGTAATGTATTGCACTGCATTGTCACTGAGGCTAAGACCACACATGGTGGAAGTACATTTACATCTCTTCCCAAGAAATAGCATTTGATTTTTAAAAACCCAGGAACATGGATGAGTTGATCTCTCTCCTCTTTGCTTTTAAAATCAGCTTCACCTTCATTTCTCATCATTTGTATTTTGAACCTAAGATTGTTTATAACCTTCAAATTCTGAGAGAAAATGGCAGCAGATATCACAGCTGGCAATGATTTCCCTCAGAATAAGCTAAACTCAGGAAGCTCAAACTGGCCAAGGAGCTGTTGATACAGTTCTACAGAGGAATTATTGAGTCTGTCATCTGCACCTCTATAACTGTCTGGTTCGGTTCTGCAACCCAACAAGACAGACACAGACTTCAGAGGATAATCAGAACTGCAGAAAAAACAATTACTGCCAACCTGCCTTCCATTGAGGACTTGTATAGTGCACGAGTCATAAAGAGGGTTGTGAAAATATCTACAGACCCCTCGCATCCTGGATATAAATTGTTTCAACTCCTACCCTCAAAACGACGCTATAGAGCACTGCACACCAAGACTAGACACAAGAACAGTTTTTCCCCGAATGCCATCACTCTGCTAAACAAATAATTCCCTCACCACTGTCAAACTATTCACTAAGGCTGCATTGCTATTACTATTAGTCTTCTCATCGTTCCTATCACCCATCTCCTCCCACTTATGACTGTATGACTGTAACTTGTTGCTTGTATCCTTACGATTTATATTAATATTGATTGTTTCCTGATTGCTTATTTGTACCATATGACAATCATTAAGTGTTGTACCTCATGATTCTTGACAAATGTATCTTTTCTTTTATGTACACTGAGAGCATATGCACCAAAGACAAATTCCTTGTGTGTCCAATCACACTTGGCCAATAAAGAATTCTATTCTATTCTATTCTATTCTATTCTATTCTATTCTATTCTATTCTATTCTATTCTATTCTATTCTATTCTATTCTATTCTACTTATTGTGGTTTCTTAGGGTAATACTAGGTCACTTGAACAATTCTTGCTTTTTTTTCACCTGTCAGTCTAATAAGTTCAAAACCACTAACCTTAAGGGCATCCTGACAAAACTGGAGAATACTGGCATAATGTTACCTTTCTTGGATATGTATTAAATAAAACAACTTTCTTATTGTAAGATGTTTATGTATTTCTTTCTCTGTTATACATATACAGGTAGTCCTCAACTTACAAACATTTGTTTAGTGACCATTCAAAGTTACAACGGCACTGAAAAAAGTGTCTTATGACCTTTTTCACACTTAAAACCATTGCAGCATCCATCACATGATCAAAATTCAGACACTTGGCAAGTGACTCATATTTATGATGTTTGCAGTGTCCCAGGGTCATGTGGTCACCTTTTGTAACCTTCTGACTAGCAAAGTCAATGGGAATCCAGATTCACTTAACAGTCATCTTACTAACTTAATAGCTGCAGTGATTCACTTAACAACTGTGGTAAGAAAGGTCATAAAATGGGGCAAAACCCACTTAACAACTGTCTCACTTAGCAACAGAAATTTTGGGTTCAATTGTGGTCTTAACTCGAGGACTACTTGTATATATGTCTTTCTGTTGCTATATGTTCTTGTTTTGTTTTTAATGAGGAAAGTGCTTAGGGAATCGGGCTGCCATATTAAAAGTCTGTGTAACAACTCCCTAAATAAATTAACTGTCCACATTAATAATGCCTGAAAATAGTTACTGCAGGTGAAAGCCATCAGTTAGATAGCACCCAAATCTATCATTTAAATTATAATGGAAAAAAACCTTTAGATTAAATACTAGGAGCTTGACTAGGGAAGCATTTTGACATGTTCCATGAGTAAGATTCAAATTTTCATTTCTGTCTGTTAAACAATAAATTAGATATATTTGGATGCAATGGTCTCTCATAACACAACCAAATACTTTCATATACATCACATTAATGGCTTTCTGAAACTTGCTTATTTTAAACTTTCAGAGTAAATATTACAGTATAGCCATAATCTGTGGTATCTAAACTTTCTGAATTTCACACAAATGAGTCATAAGCGAAGTTTAAATAAACATTGTTTCACTGAAATATACATACGTAGTTCATCTTGATTATATTATTCAATTTTGGGGTAAGGAGTATTACAAAAAGGATTGAAAAGGAGAAGTACCAAATCAAATTTAGTATCTCTGTTTAAACCTTTCAATTTTTGCAAGCCATTCTTACTCTTACATACACTGCTTTGTGTTTCCTTGTGTTTTTTTTATTTCAATATTTTTGGGGATCTCATAAATTTCAAACAGCTGTCAGAAGAGACATGAAGCAATATTACAACATCTGTAAAGACATTAATGATGGGAACAAATACAGAAACATAAGGAAAATCTTCTAAAAGATATTTCAACTCCAAAGAGGATTCATTGATATTTTAAAGAATACAAATGGACAGATATTAACTGACTCTAAGAAAATCAAAAGAAGATGGAAAAAGTATTTTGAAATTTGTATGGTAGAGATATCTACTTCCAAAATAAAAGCCCACCCACTCCTTAAGTCATTTCTGGATCCCAACTTGCTGGTTTCTGTCCCTCTAGCTAAATGCCTAAGCAACCTAGCTGAAAATGTAATGAAGAAATTTAGAAGAGAGAGAGAGAGAGAGAGTGTGTGTGTGTGTGTGTGTGTGTGTGTGTAAGAGGGAGAGGAGGGAGGGAAGGAATGAGGGAGAATAAGAATAAACCAATGCAGAAATCTTGCTTGAGGCACAAATGACCAGGGTCAAATCAGTATACTTTGGACAGGTTATGTGAAGGGTAGTCTAGAATCTGAAAAAGATGGAACAAGAAGAGGACAACCAGCAGCAATACGGATGGATCAACTATAGCAATGATGTTACCCCATTGGAAGATCTGAAGGTTAAAGGCTGGAGACAGATCATCTTGAAGAAATTTAATCTATATGGTCACCAAGAGTTGTGATCAGTTTGATCACACAAAATCTGTCTGTCTGTCTGTCTCTCACTCACTCACTCTCTCTCTCTCTCTCTCCATGTCTAGGTAGAGATCATTCCTTCTAAAGCTTTATTGGATCACAGGTTAAAAATTGGAGAACTTTTTTTATTTAGAAACTGTGTAGCCAGAGATAGGGTTCAATAGTTAGGCAGAGTAAGGAGATGATCAGCAAATATTGTTAAAGAGACCAACTCTACTAATCTGATTCCTAAAAAAGGATTTAAATGCTTTTCTCAGCTAAAGGGAGCCATAAACCTTAACTTAATCTGTGCTTTTAGCTAAATACCTTGATGTTAATAAATATATTCCAAAGACAAGAAGTTTGACTAATTAGTCTTATCAATGCCACCAGACATGGCTTATTCCAATCAATCAACCCTGTGTCAAGTACCCTTTCAATGCTTTTTTTTACTTCTTCTCACACTGACATCTTCCCAAAATGCGGCTTTGTTATTCAGCCAGTGAAATGTACAATGTCCCTTGCTTTTTTCCCTACTTATTCTCATCATCCTGCAACTGCAATTAATTTTGATGGCCAAGACTCAATTTCAAAACATTTTCCTTCTTTTTATTTCACATGGCTAATTTTGTGCTTCTTTTAACAAATGTTTTACTCCTTATTTTTTATCTTACATTTCTCCAGATACAATTAAAAATCATTGCGATGTTGCTTTTTGCCCCACCCCCCCACCCCCCAAAAAAACCATGTACCTATTATTATAATATTTTTACTGGAACAGAATATTGTAATTGAATAGCTCCTACGGTCTCATTCGAGACAATGATGAATCCGCATACAGACCGGAGGTTGAACAACTAACCTTGTGGTGCGACTGGAACAATTTGGAACTGAACACACTCAAAACCGTAGAAATGGTGGTAGATTTTAGGAGAAACCCTCCCATACTTCCACCTCTTACAATACTAGACCACACAGTATCAACAGTAGAGACCTTCAAATTTCTAGATTCTACCATATTGCAAGATCTAAAATGGACACCTAACATCAAAAACGTCATCAAAAAAGCACAACAAAGAATGTTCTTTCTGTGCCAACTCAGAAAGCTCAAACTTTCCAAGGAGCTACTGATACAGTTCTATAGAGAAATTATTGAGTCTGTCATCTGCACCTCTATAACTGTCTGGTTTGGTTCTGCAACCCAACAAGACAGACACAGACTTCAGAGAATAATTAGAACTGCAGAAAAAACAATTGCTACCAACCTGCCTTCCATTCAGGACCTGTATACTGCACAAGTCAAAAAGAGGGCTGTGAAAATATTTACAGACGCCTCACATCCTGGACATAAACTGTTTCAACTCCTACCCTCAAAACGACACTATAGAGCACTGCACACCAGAACAACTAGACACAAGAACAGTTTTTCCCCCGAACGCCATCACTCTGCTAAACAAATAATTCCCTCAACGCTGTCAAACTATTTACTAAGCCTGCACTACTATTAATCTTCTCATTGTTCCCATCACCCATCTCCTCCCACTAATGACTGTATGACTGTAACTTTGTTGCTTGTATCCTTACGATTTACATTGACTGGTTCCTAATATGATTTGATTGCTTATTTGTACCCGGACTATCATTAAGTGTTGTACCTTATGATTCTTGACAAACGTATCTTTTCTTTTATGTACACTGAGACATATGCAGCAAGACAAATTCCTTGTGTGTCCAATCACACTTGGCCAATAAAAAAAATCTATTCCATTCTATTAGCAGACTTGGCTAACAAATTTAGCCAATTCCCTCTGTATTTTAATTCCAGTTATTTGAGAATATGAGAGTTGGTTTGTTTCCCTCCTAACTAGTTACACCTATAAGTTATGGTTAATTCTAAACAAATAATGTGTTGAACTGGCTAGAATATTAGTCATATTCCCAAATAGGAAGGATCAAATAGAAATAATAAAGTACTGTATAACACTTTGGTTATAACATTTGGTGAGATGTGCAGCTATGTGTGCACTCTCGGTATATATTTAGTTTTGTCCCTTCATAATTTTGATGCCTTATCCACCTGCTTTCCAAATTTCAAATAAATCCTAATGGAACACATAAAAAAATAATGTCTCCTAGGAATTTTCCAAATAAGGAAGTACGTACAGTTAAACATTTGCAAAGTGATGAAGAGATACAGTATATGTTACTGAAAAACAGCACTTCCAGTAATTAAATTTACTTAAAATCAGTATCCTCAGAAAAGATTCTGCAGAATCCCAAGGATGGGGTAAAACAAGAAGAAAAGAAGTGGTATCAAACTTTCAGGATACTAGAAAGCAGATTTTAATATAGTTTAAAAAAATAAATAAATAAAAATCTTGAAAATATGATGTAAATGTTCAGAATTTCCTCATGTTTTCAGAATGGATTTTCACCTAAGGGAAAAAGTAAGGGAGACTTTTGTATCTTCAATATCATTTATCTAAAATCTAGTGACTCTGAGTTCATCTATTGCACTAAACCATGGCTTGCTGAATTAGTGACACACACACAAACACACACACACACACACACACACACACACACACACACACACACACACACACACACACACACACAAATATGCCAAAATCTTACCAGGCACTTCGCAGGGATTCTGTTTCTTTTCCACATTTCTGCTTTCTGTTTTAAATTCTGGATATTTGGTTATCTTTTCCTGCTTTTCTGTGCTTGAGTTAAGGCTAGTAATACTGGCGTGTTGTAAAGCAGGTTTTCTCGGCAGTGGAGGTTTTGTGTTTCCCTGTTCAGAGGATTTTAATTTAGTTTTGAAGCTTTCATTGGACAAATCAGTAACATTTCCATCCATTGTCTTCCTGATTTCTCCTTTTTCAACTTTCAGTGAAGATAAAGTCACCTCTTCTTTTACTAAATTATGTTCAGCATTATCTCCTTTCCGTTCCTTTGATTCCTGTCCAACGTCTTTATAAAGTGATAAAGATGTGGACCTAAGTTTGACTTGGAAGGGATTTTGGCTCTCAGAGCTTGAATGGCTTGGACTTGACAGCTGCAGAAGATTACCAAAAGAGTTGCTCAATACTGGTTTTGAACCCAAAGGCTGTGAGGCAAAAGTCTTTGAGTCTAATGCTCGACCAGGAATATCAGATTCTGACTCTAATGAGGATTTCTGTTTATTAAAGCACCTTTTTTTCTCTTTTGAAGAGTTCGTCTCAACATCCTTCTTTGTCTTTTCACCATTTGTGGAGAAATGTACCTGCATGGCAAGAGGCTTCTCATGCTCTGAAGCATCCTTCATGTTCAGGCTGTTAGATCTTGATCTCCACCGCGCTGATGACACTGAAAACTTTCTCAAGCCACAAAGGTCATTGGTTTCTTTCTCTGCTTTCCCTCCCGATGTACCATCAGATGCAGCTGGGAGATGGTCTTCATCATTAGATTCCAGTTTCTCTTGAGTTGCTTTCATTTTGCCTTGAGTCAAAGAAGTTCTCTCTTCCAGTGATGAGTTTCTGCATGAAGCCCAAGAAATACTACTGTTCTCTGCATGGAGTAAATTTGGAAGCTGGGAAGGATTTGTGGATAAAGAAATGATGGAATTGGCCAATAAAGATGTTCTCTTTGTAGCTTCCTTGTTAGAAACACTTTCCAAAGTTTCCTTAGCAACTTTCAATGTTTTTTTCTCTGATGCATCTGATTCCGCAGTCATATAATTTTTGGCAAGGATATTTTTAGCGGTTGTCATGTCACTTTTGGATGGAATACCAGAAATCTGTTTATTTTCTTGGTTTAAAATACTTAAGGGCACATTACTTAAATTCTTAGGGGACATCTCTAAAGTCTCACAGTGCTCTTTGTCATGTTGTGGAACAATATTTTCTTTGGGGTCAGAAATTGAAGATTGCCTTACAGTGTATACTAATCCCTGGACAGATTCACCGCCCTCTGAAGAGTTCTCACAGCAATGTGAGTCCATCAGAGAAGTGGAGCGTGACATGTAAGTCTTTTCATCTGGGTCACTCAAAGGCTGAAACTCAGAGAAAACCATATTGGACGAAGCTGCACTGTCAGTCAGTTCCTGTGGGCTGGAAGTCACACCTTTGTAGGACTCTTCAACCGGCACTTCTTTTTCAACACTTTCATCTTCCTCAAGGGTGCAGATCATGTCATTCTGAGACTCAGATAATTTCTTCTGCAAGAGAAAAAAAAAGCTTGCACCTTTTTTTCTACATCACAGCAGTACTTTTTAAAAAGTTTAGTTACTCCTAAGATGGAAGTATCATTGACAATAAAAACTTTTGGCAACCTAAGTCGTGGAATTTTGTGATTTGATTCACTTCAACAGTATGAAATATTTTCAAGAGGTAGAATTGTGAGTGGTGCATGTGATGAAATTTGCAAGGCACATATACAGTATAAGAGTGGCCACTATTTCCCTATGATTTCAATTACATTTCCCGCTAACCAGTTCCCATTGCGTTTTCACTGGTGAACCATGACTTTGGGTGCTCATAAATTCAGCAATCATTAAGATCTACAAATTTTGTTGTTCTGAGTGCAAAGATTAAGACAGTCATCATTTGGAAATTGTTATAATTCAGAAAAGCCATCCAGGAGGCAACCCTCCATTGATTATCTTTTAAAAAGTTATACATCCATTTTTTTTCATTACTAATTAGAAATCATTATACAATAAATGGAAGAGAAATACTGTTAGTCTCTTATTCTCTTAATCTCTTTCTACCTTTAACAACTAAATACTGAGACTGTGTAAAAAGGAGATTTGGAAGTACATCCATGAAGCACTCCTGAACCTTTAAAATAGCTGTATCTTTCAACAGAAGAGAATATTTGTAGCTCGTGGTTTAATTGTGGAATCCTTGGTGATCTCTGAGCTTGGTTGTTTGCTTGCATATGTTTTATTACTTGACTAGATAACATTATCAATGATAGTGGGTGTTCTAGCACTACCTAGGTGGGTAATGACATAGCTACAAGCAAACAAGCAAGCTCAGAGAGCACCAAGTACTCACAGCCACATCTTTGTCCAAGCTTAAGTAGCTGCTTCAGAAGCTACTTCTATTTGCTTAGGAACTGATTATTTCATAGTTTCTTCATTCTTCATAGTGCTTTTTTAAAAACTGCATAATTTCAGCCTACAACTGTGGCTAACTTTATTTTTTACAGTATATTTTTAATTGGGAGTCTGCAGTATTTTGCATTTAAAGGCAAAAACGGATCTTTGAAATATATAGTGACACACAAATGTACTACTTGTCTGCAATTCCTTGAAGCGTTCATGCCTTTCCTATGATCATACAGCTGCCCTTTGCAATTGCTACATGATGGTAGGAAAACACGTATGGTTTAATGAACTGCAGTGGAGGGCTAAATAGTATACCATGATACATCTTTTTGTCTTCACATAAATTAGAATTCAATGTTACTTCTTAACATGTCCTTATAATTCTTGTCTCTACCTACTGTATACATTCTCATTTTCTGTGTAAATAATTATAAGATAGTCTTGCACTATTATAAGCATGTTATGAACACCCAACTACAGGTGGTTTATTCAAGCTGTAGCTTAGTATGAGGTGTGAACCAAGCTTGTAACAACAATATAAGGCTTACAGGGACAGGAGATCTGAATTTGCATAAAGCAACTTTTTAGGATCCTAAGAGTACAAATAACTTTAGATCTACTCAAGTGTTTCCTTTCACTCACTTAATGACCATATGACCAAAAAAAAAGCTCACATCTCTAGTAATATAGATAGTCCTCAACTTACAAACACAATTGAGCCAAAATACATATTGCTAAGTGAGACAGTTCTCAATCTTGCCCTATTTTGCAACCTTTCTTACCACACTTATTAAACTGTAAATCGGGGGTCAAACTCAAGGCCTGCGGGGCTGGCCTGGATATAGCAAAGGACCACCCTGTGGTGCCACTGCTAGCAAAAATGGGGCATGGGGGGCCCTGAGCAGCCCCTCCATCCCCCGTGTTTGGCTTGGATAGCCTCCTGCAGCACTTTGCCGACCAAAACACATCCCGTCCCATGCCCCATTTTGGCTGGTAGGGTGCTGCAGGAGGCTGTGCAGCCCCCCCCCCGGCTGGCCCGTGGAGGAGAACCACAATGCTGGTCCGGCCCTTGAAGAAATCCAGTTTGACACCCCCGCTGTAAATCATTGCAGTTGTTAAGTTAGTAAAACAATTGTTAAGTGTATCTGGCTTCCCCATTGACTTTGACCACATGACCCTGAAACACTGCAATTGTCATAAATATAGCCTGTTGTCAAGCATCCGAATTTTGATTACGTGACCAAGGGGATGCTGCAATGGTGGTGAGTGTGAAAAACAGTCATAAGTCACTTTTTTTCAGTACCATTGTAATTTTGAGCGGTCACTAAATTAAAGGTTGTGAGTTGAGGACTACCTGTATATCATGGTGTACCTATTCAATAGGACTGTGCAAAGTATTAGAAAGGCATTTTTCACAAAATGCATCAGCACAGAGGATCCCTCCTTGAGGTGTCAAAGCATCCAATCCTTCAAAATATTTGTGGGGCTGCTTCAAAGGCCACCCTTCCCAGCTGTTGGCACATGTATGATTAGACCATGTTTTCACTTGAACTACCCAGCACATCAAAATAGGTGTGTATCCCCATACATGTGCACAGATAGCTGAGGACAGTCTCTGAAGTAGTCGCCTGAGCCTTCTGAAGCATGTGGTTATTTTTGTGTTTTCAGGAAGGGAACGTCACTGATTTTAACATGCTTAGCAAAGTGTCCCTTTTAAAAACTTGGCACAGCCTTGTTGCTCATCGAGTAGGCTTTTTTTTTTGCTATTGCTACATCATAGGGAGCAGAGGTGGGTTCCTACCGGTTCTAACCGGTTCTTTAGAACCGTTCTCTTGGTGCCGGTCCATGGGCACTGCCATCTTGGATTTTCTTTCTAATTTTTGCTTATGCGCATGCGCATAAGCTATTTTTTTGATTATTTTCCGGGTAGGCACGCATGCGCGTAAGCGCAAAACATGCACTTCCGTCGCAATGCGAACAGGTGGGGAAGGTAAGTAGAACTCACCCGATAGGGAGAGCATGTACAGAAAAAGAAATCTCCATCCACAAATATTTCCTCTTTCAAATGCTTCCCTCTCCTTCTCTCCCTCCCTCCAGTTCTCATCAATTACCAAAGGTAGTCTTCTTATTTTACTAGATCTCTGCTTCCGTGGTTTTATTGAAAGCTTGTGCTTAGCCGCAGAATTATCCAAGCAAGAGGATAATTCCGGAAGAATATCGAAATCAGCAGCAGGCAAACAGCTGCTATCAAATATTTGTTCAGTTATAATTGTAGCTTTTGGCTGATGGGAGAACAGCTGACTTTCTGTAGAACGGGATCTTGAAGGACTTTTTGTAACCTAAAGACAAAGGGGGAAGGGGAACAACATCAAAGAAAATCTATAAGAATTTTAAAAGAAAACAAAATAAAACCAAGAAATTCCTAAATGTTGTTACATACACTTATTTCATCATCGTTAGAATTAACACTGCTTTCAAATTATCCATAGTTTGTTCATATCTGTTTATATTTTTTCTGTAGGCAGAACTTAATTTTCCTATTTTATTTATTTATTTAAACTATGGGGGACAAAACAAAAAACAGGAAATGCCAGAAAAACAGGCCCCTAGCACATCAACACTTGGGGAATAGCAAATAATTTGCAATTTGCTGACATATACTGTTACATTTAAAATTTTGCTACAGCAAAGCCACAAAATAGTCATATTGTACATTAAAAAAATAAAAGTTGTGGACTTTTCGTAGTCATGTTGCTTGTGATATTGTGCTTTTTTTCTCTCTTCTTTCAGGAAACTGAAAAATGTTTGTTTGGCAGCTTATCATCAAAACAAATCTCAAGTTTGGCAAAAGAAACAGTGAGCTGTGCTTCATATTTCAGAACAATGGATAGTAGAAACAGCTGATTAAAATAGAATGGTAATCATTGTTACAATATTCTTTATCATGATCTACATACAGAAAGTGTTCATTTAGGAAAGAAAAGTAGTGATTTCTTTGTGTATTATTTGCTTTCTTCTCCATTTGTAGTGTTCCAATTGTCCCTTCTATCTCCCACATGCCTATTAGCTCTTCTCCAGATGAGAGAATAAATGGGGTCCTTCAAGAGGCTACTAAAGTCATTCTTCAATCTACTGGTTACCTGTGCCGCTGATTGAAGAGAGGCAGCCATTCTGTCAAAGAGGGCTTTGGAAAAGAATAACAATGCTCTCAAACAGAATAGCCAATAGCCTTCATCAGCAAAGCAGTTGCAATTTTGACTGTTAAGGGGGAAATGTGGCCGATCAATTAGAGAAGAATAGAAGGACGAATCAAAAGACCTTGGAGATAATCTCTGGACCTGTTCAAAAGTAACTTTTAAAGACAATCTGGGGGAAATTGTTCAAATACTTCACACTTTCCTTTTGGATGACTCCCAGTCTAGCAAATAAAATATGCCTGCATTTTTTCCCAATTCATTTCTTCCTTAGTCGTGTTTGAAAGAAAAATAGATGATAATAGGTGTAATGTAGCTAATGATATCCTTCATTAATAGTTCTTAAGAGAAGTGTAGCAACCCATCCCTGAAACCTTTTTAAGAATTCAGGCATCCCATGAGATAGTACAGCATTGCCGTTAAGTATAGATGCAATTAAATTACCTGTTCTTCTTCTTCACTGCCCGTTCCAGTTAAACTCAAAGTGCTATGATGCTTGTGAGAGTCCGAAAACTGTGGGGTGGAATGAGGAAAAGTTTCAGTAATAGATGACAATATGAAATGAAATATAAACAAAAGCTATAGTCCCTACTATGCCGGTATTTTTTCAAACTTGGGAACTTTAAGTTATGTGAACTTCAACTCACAGAATTCCCCAGCCAGCATGCTGTGCTATACAAACACAATACTATACCAACGTCACACAGGCAACAAGAATGTTTCTATAGAGCTCTAAAATTAGGAGTAATCTGTAAATATGATAGTGGAGATTGTTTTTAGAAGAATGCTGACCATATTTTCTAGTATTTACACAGTTTTCTTAAAGAAAATATCAGAGTAAGGGGCTTTCACAACTGATGAACTGAAGTGTTCTCCATCCAGCCTTCAACCAATCCTTCTCCTGTTCATTGTTTCTATTCCCAACCATTGCAGACTCCTGACTTTTCTCCAAAATAATTGGTAGCAAAGCTCAATAGATGTTATACACCTTAAAGCTTTGATATGTCAAAACAAGGAAGAAACACTAATTTAACTTAGGTATAGCTCAGAAAACGTAATGCCTATCTCACTCATATACTGGAAAAGAAGTAAAGGCAACATTATGAGGAAAAACCACAGGGGGGGGGGAAAGATGTTGCCTAGGCATGTTTGTACCACAATTAGATGAAAGTTGAAAAGGCCTTCAGATTAGCTGTCGTTTTCTTTTTACTTCATTTTTAAACTCTTTTGAAGTTTTTCTTTCTGAACAGTATCACAGTCCGGAAGGAATCAAATAGATATCTGAGAAATCTACTACAATAAATATTCCCTCTATCATTTGACATGAATCTAGGCTATTCCATTTCTTACAATTATTCTTATGTTTATGCATTTTTCAAAACACCTTTCCCTTAGAAAAACAGGATCTTATCTATAGTAAACAAATATTTGAATATCTTTATTATTAAACTTCTGACAGTTACTATTACTACAAATATGAATTCAGATAATAAACACAATCCATAATTATAAAATGTGTTTCCCAATTTATCCTACCTTTGGTGTATCGGGATGTAGAATTTCTTGTAGCAAATACGTTTCTGGTGGGCTCCTGGGTAAGCCATCGTCTTCTGAACTCATTCCCGCATCCTCTTGTTTTTTGGAAGGCGTTCCAAATGGAGAGGAGAGTCCCATCTTCCAGTTTTGCTGGAGTTTCACCTAAAATACCAAATATTGAGTTTTAATACATTTCTTATACTACTAAAATAATATATTTGCTTTCATAAAAGAAAAAATGATGTAATCACCTGCTGTCCCCAAAATCACAAGCACACTTTCTTTTTGTGCCCAGCAGAAAGATGCATGTGGATAATGTCATTTTATTCAGCCTCTTGCCCTTTACCTTATTTGATTATATACAAGGAGAGTGTGGTTTTATACACTGCTTACTTTTTGTTGTGACCCACTTTTATTAAATTATGTTGTAAATAATAAACAAAGCAATGTTGATCCTGCCCTTGGGGCCCAAGGCATAGGTCAAGGGAGTTTAGTAGCAGGAAAATGAACAAGCAGTTATATTCTGTTTACATTTCTTCACACTAATTACTAATAAAGAAGGACAGGATATTTGTTCCAAAACGATGCACAGAATGAGCACCTCCTTACTGCCCTCTTCAAAAGGTACCTTTTGACTTTCAGTGTAGATTAACCATCATATAATCACCTTGATATTCAAGTTCCTTGGATGACTAAATAATCCACATCATTAATTTAGAGAAACCCTATTGCAAATGTTTCTGTTGATTCACATGTTGAATATCACACTGCATATACCAAAATCAAACACAAATCTGCAATCATACCAGAAATGAAAGAATCTGGAAATAATGGAAATTAATTATTTCAACAGTATTACCTGCAAAGATCTAATTCGATCAGAAACATTTTCCTGAGAAAATACTCGAACTGCCCTAGGTGGTTCTTGTGGAGTCTCAGAAATGAAAATGCTGTCATGTGACAAAGATCTGTTTCCCATGATAGTTCTGTGCATCCTAGGAGAATATGGAAAGCTAATAAAACAACACATATTTAAACCTGGTCTTTCTTTTCAAGTAATGAAGTCTATTTGCAATGCAAATTTGAGTAGGAATATAATGAGGGAAGGAATGGCTGAAGAAAGATGTCCTATAACAGTGATGGCGAACCTATGGCACGCGTGCCACAGGTGGCACGCGGAGCCATATTTGCCGGCACGCGAGCTGTTACCTAGCTCAGCTCCAGCGCGCATGTGTGCGCTGGCCAGCTGATTTTTGGCTCGCATGGAGGCTCTGGGAGGACGTTTTTGGCTTCCGGAGGGCCTCCGGGGGGACAGGGGAGGGCGTTTTTGCCCTCCCTAGGCTCCAGGGAAGCCTCTGGAACCTGGGGAGGGTGAAAAATGGGTCTACCGGGCCCACCAGAAGTTGGGAAATGGGCCATTTCCGGCCTCCAGAGGGCCTCCGGGGGAGCCGGGGAGGCCATTTTTGCCCTCCCCAGGCAGTGAATTATGGGTGTGGGCACTCGCGCATGTGCGATAGCATGCGCACATGCACTTTTTGGCACCCGAGGGAAAAAAGGTTCGCCATCACTGTCCTATAACAATATTTGATATATTTTGATCTTCATGATTTTACATACAGACATTATTTTTGAATACCAGGTCCACTAGAGATCTAGATAGAACAAAGTATATAATCCCATAATTTAGTTAGAAATATCTAACCAATAAATTGGCTACTGAATAATGTGGGGTTCAGTCATAAGATATGCCCAACATGTTCGCAGAATTGAAAAGGATTCTAGATAACACATTTCCAACCAGGAACTGCAATTCTTCTGACAACTTTAGTCCAGTCAGTTCCAAGCTGAAGTTATAGGCACCAAATACTTGTCAGCCAACTACCATAGGTAGATTAGACCAAAAAATCAACTCCATGCAAATGCTAAAACTAATTTTATTGAGATAGGCTTTAATAACAGAATCTTGCAAATTTGTGCAATTGATGTTTAACAGTTGATGTTAATTTATATTATCCTTTCAAATATTAAGACTTAAAATTAAATATTTCTTCATTAAATAAAGGTGCTATAGCAATGAACACAAAAAAGAGAAACTGTAAATAAGAACTATGAGGGAGAGTCTCCTAACATCTGCTACAAATATGTTCAATAAAAATAGCAAAGTAATATTATCCTTCTTCAATCTAGTGCTTTCCATATTAATTGAACTATCATTTCCATGGCTCTTTTTATCCTGCATGAGGATAAATTTCCAGAATTTTTAAAGTAGCCTTTCTGTACATTGACTTTGAAGTTATTTTAATAGTAGTACTAATAGGAGATAAAACCATTATGATTTTGTACAATAGCACCTTCTAATGGCAATATTGAGCACAGCATTCCTTATTAGCATTATAAGACAACATTCTGGAAAATTTACTTATTTTATCGACTTCATAAAGTTTAGTTTTCCCAGTCTAGCTTGCTACAAATGAAAATCACCACACAGCTTGAAAATATTCTAAAATAGTAATGAAAATACTACATAGCACACACACACACAATACAGCTATGCTGCACTTCAGATCCAAAATCGAAAAGGTACTTTGGAGTAAGACATGGATAATGCACCCTTGCACCTCTTGGTGGTTCCTTAAAGAAACTGCATCTTTTCCTGGGATCACAAATAGTCACACAAATCCAAGAAATTGTGCTTTGGAGTTAAAGAGGCACAGTCAAGGTTAGAGCAGGTGTGTGTATGCTGTCAGGGTCCATTTAACTCAAATGCATTTTTCTGGGAGTGCACAACTATCAGGAGCAAGTTGTTTATTAAGCCTGCCCCACAGCACCTTTTTGACTCTGAAGTTTTGACTCTGAAAGTCTTGAAAAAGCACCTTTGGGATGTTTTGACTCTGAAGGATAAATGTTTAGAAAGTCATGAAATCAGACAGCAGACTGACTGACCAAAAACCTATTCTGGACATAAAAGGGGAAGAATTTTGGTAGGATATTATTCTCTCACATAATACTGATAGTCTTCAACTTACAAGTGCTTAGTGACTATTCAAAGTTACAATGGCACTGAAAAAAATGATTTATGACTATTTTTCATACTTATGACCATCACAGCATCCCCATGGTCATGTGATTTATATTCGGATGCTTGGTAACTGGTTCATATTTATGATGGTTGCAGTGTCCCGGGGTCATGTGATCATCTTTTATGACCTTCTGACAAGCAAAGTCAATGGGGAAGCAAAGTTCCCTTAACAACCATGTTACTAATTTAACAACTGCCGTGATTCAATGAACAACTGCGGCAAGAAAAGTCGTAAAAAGGGGGCAAAACTCACTTAAAAATTTCTCACTTGGCAACATAAATTTTGGGCTCAATTGTGGTCGTAGGTTGAGGACTATCTGTACTGGGATGGTAAAAAGAAGTTGCTGGCAGGATAATGAAGTATGTGCTTGATGTACTTCACTAGTAAGAGTATTTATTTATTTGTTTGTTTGTTTGTTTGTTTGTTTGTTTGTTTGTTTATTATGCCCCTCTCTCATTGGGACTATGACTAAGAATGTCTATTTCTAATAATGCTTGCTGCTCTCCAGCATGAATGGATATCAGAACATTCTTCTAATTATGTCTTTACAACAGCTTCAGAGGAGTATCCTAAATATTCAATAAATGAAATATTTGTACCAGTAATGGGTTTCACTTACCTTTGCTAGCGGTTCGGAAATGTGCGCACATGCGCAGAAGCTTCTGCGCATACGCAGAACATCTGTGATGATGTCCGGGCGGGTGGCCGGAACCTCCCGCCACCGCCGATACTGGTTCTCCCAAACCAGGGCGAACCGGTAGCAACCCACCACTGATTTGTACACATGGAGGATAACCCTTTAGAAATAACCTTGCTTTTCAGTCAACAACAACAACAACAACTTGCTTTGCAAAGAAGGAAAAGGCAAGCATGTGACTTACTTCAGATCATCTTCTGAATCATAATCTATATGCCTAGATGGTGTGGCTGAGATATCAATTGCGGACTGACATGTGTTGATATTACCACTTCCTGAAGATGTTAATGTTTCTTTCCTTTTTCTTTTCCCAAAGAACTTTTTAATAGATTTGAACTTTGACTTCTTCTTTCCTAAGTGAATTAGGTATTAATGAAAAATAATTCTTTTTAGCCAGTGTTTTCAAAGAGACACAAAGTCAGAACAAAGTGATATGAGGATCGTTTTCCAACTTGGACAATTCCTCAATTTTTATTCCTAAAACTGACTGCAGCTTTCATTGAAAAAAAATATGAAAATAGGAACCAAAAATTAATGATACTAAAAGAAAATCAACCTAATTTTTTCAAAATTGATCATCTAACTTACAAATATAATTCTGGTTTTAATATACATGCAGGAATAATTAATTTAACCTAAGTTGAAATTGCTAAATGTCCATTCCAAGTTCAGAGAATGTCTCAATTCACTCATAATAAAATGTAAGCTTCAGAATGAGCATATTTTTTAATTATACAGGACTATATTAAGCATACAAATATTTTTCTTTAAGAAGCTTAGGTGCTATATTTCTTCCACATAATGTAGTTACACTTTCCTATAAATAAGTATCAGTGAATTCAATGGAATTATTTTTCAATAGAATATCCATAGGGTTGTACTGCCAGCTAATAAAACAATGTTTAAATATTTTTGTTTTTAAATATGACTTTCACTATTTGGTCGCCAAGTGAAATGTGTGTTTCCAAGTACTTACAAGTCAGGAGATACCACTTGATCTTTCAAAAATAAGGTAATGTTACTGACAAATGTGAACATATAACAACACAAAGCTTCTCCTTTGGAACAATTTTCATTCATATACATATCATACAATAGACGGTTGATTAGTTATGTACATTTTAACTGACTACAGTACATTAAGATTAAATTGGACAATTGACCTAAAACAGAGTTTCTATTCTGCACAGCAAAAAGAATTGTTAGTAGTTATCAGTATTTTCTCAAACATATATAATTATAATGATACAGTTACCTGAAGCTTCTTCCCCAAATCCTTCTGCTTCTTGAAACTTGGTATCCATTGTCCTTATAAAATTCATACACTGTAGTTGTCTCTAACATAGAAACATAAAAAGTAACATTTGAAAGTTGAATGCATGTTTTTTTTAATTGACAATACCTACTTCTTACTCCTGACCACATTCACTTTATCAGCTATGAACCTTAGTCAGAGTCCCATTCAGTGACCAAATCCTGGTCATATTTTTAAAAAGGATTTTTAAAATCTACAAAGAGGAAGGGTCCTCTTTGTAGACTTCAGCTCAGCATTCAATACCATCATTCCAGATATTCTTCTAACTAAACTAAATCAGCTAGCTGTACCTGACCACACTTGTAAATGGATCATAAGCTTCCTAACAGACAGGAAGCAGCAGGTGAAGCTAGGCAAAATTACATCAGATACCTGTACAATTAGCACAGGAGCCCCCCAAGACTGTGTGCTCTCTCTACTTCTCTTCTCTCTATACACCAATGACTGCATCTCAAAAGATCCCTCTCTTAAATTACTGAAGTTTGCAGATGATACAACAGTGATTGGTCTCATTCAAGATAATGATGAATCTGCATACAGACGGGAGGTTGAACAACTAGCCTTGTGGTGCAATCAGAACAATCTTGAACTAAATACACTCAAAACTGTAGAAATGGTGGTAGATTTTAGGAGAAACCCTGCTACACTACCACCTTTTACAATACTAGACAATACAGTATCAACAGTAGAGACCTTCAAGTTTCTAGGTTCTATCATATCTCAAGACTTAAAATGGACACCTAACATCAAAAACGTCATCAAAAAAGCACAACAAAGAATGTTCTTTCTGCACCAACTCAGAAAGCTCAAACTGCCCAAGGAGCTGCCGACTCAGTTCTACAGAGGAATTATTGAGTCTGTCATCTGCACCTCTATAACTGTCTGGTTTGGCTCTGCAACCAAACAAGATAGACACAGACTTCAACAGATAATTAAAACTGCAGCAAAAACAATTGCTACCAACCTGCCTTCCATTGAGGACGTGTATACTGCACGAGTCAAAAAGAGGGCTGTGAAAATATCTACAAACCCCTCGCATCCTGGACATAAATTGTTTCAACTTCTACCCTCAAAACGACGCTATAGGGCACTGCACACCAAGACAATTTGACACAAGGACAGTTTTTCCCTGAATGCCATCGCTCTGGGGTGTGGTTAAAAGGCAAGGAACAGCATAGCCTCAAATATTACAATTTTAAAAAAATAATTAGAGCCACGTTGATCTAGTTAGTAGTTAAGACTCCAGGCTATGAAATGGGAAACTGTGAGTTCAAGTTGTGCCTTAGCCATGAAATTTAGTTGGGTGATTTTGGGCCAGTCATTTTTCTCAGCCTAATCCACTTCACATAGTAGTTGTTGTCGGGGAAAATAGGAGGAGGAAGGTGAATTATTTGTAAAAATAATAAAGACAGGAAACAAAACAAATAAACAAACAAAGCTTGGGTTTCACCTTATCATCTTTCTGCTAGGCATCTGTTTCTAATTTTATGCCAGATTCTGGGGTCCTATATCTTGGGCAATACATTTCAAATGTCTAACTTGTAATTTATCTTGACAGTGCTACTAATGAGCCTTCACTTTAGCCATCCTAGCAACAGGTTACATGGCCATGCCAAGAAGGAAGAAAGGAATACAACTCTTAACTGACTTTCAAAGAAGATACACAATGTTCAGCATTCTCAGCAGACTTTAAAGATCTACAAACAGAACCATATTCTGCATTTATTTAACAAGTAGAAGCTTTCGTAGAACAGCAAGAAAATAATTATTTTTCCAGAGCTGCTGCCACAGACTTTTTGCAAATATAAGCTTTTTAATGATGCATGACAAAAAATGATTAAATTTTCCCTTAAACTTCTGGCGGGTGATTTTTCTTGCTTCTTTCTCTTTTCTTGTATATTTTTATTCTTTATTTTTCAAGGTTTTTATTATTTTTACTATTTATTACTTTCACCAAATGTTTTTTATTTCTTTTTCCTTTTTTTGCTTAATGTTTTTCAGCAAAGTTGCTTTTTGAAAAAAATTATTGCACATTATTTTTATTCTTCATCTATGGAAATATTGGGGTGTTCATTGGTGTGTTTCACATTTAGTTTATCGTTAATTGCCAATTGGAATTGGAATTGGAATATAAAAGAGCTTAGATATCCTTTGAAGAGAAGATACATTTTGACTAAATGGGGGTACTATAGCAGGCAAAATCTCCCTGTCCTCTGACTTTCAACAGCAAACATTACTAACTTCCCTGGGAGACATTATCTATGAAATGAAAACAATCTCAACTTGCTGAAGTAATTCTAGGCAGCAGCCAAGCTTATTTGACTTTAACAATAACCACTATGTGATAAACACATTTCCTCATCTGACGTAATCCCCAAGGATCTAACACAAAGCTGAACAAGCTGGAGTTTATTAACATGGAGCATAATGCTAAAATATTCATATAGCATTCTTATGGTGCCATAGAGCTCTCTTCTCTTACTGGAATGGCTTGAAATCCTATTCTAGATGGCATTCTATTTTCTCTGTTGTTAAACTGTAAAGCAAACTTGGTTTTATTAAGTAAGAAATTACAGTATATATACTGTATATTTAAATCGAGACCACCTGGAAATTTCAACTGGTCCAGAATGCAGCACTAGGCATGGTAATGAAGGCTCCTAGGTTTGCCCATGTAACATCTTTGTTGTGCAAGCTGCAATGGCTTCCTCTTTCTGGGTGTAATTCAAGCTGATGCTTCTTACCTTTAAAGCCCTATATGACACAGAGCTACATTATTTGTGGGGCCCTCTTTCCCTAAGGACACCTACCCATCCTACTAGATCAGATAGGATGAGGATGCTCCTAATCCCTTCCCCTAAATATTGCCATAAGATGGGAGCTAGGAAATGTGCCATTTCTGTGGCAGCCCCTGCCCTATGGAGCAGTCTGCCCCATGAATGTCCCAAGGTGCTTTTCAAAAGGCAACTGAATTTCTTGGGTTTTTTCCCCCCCTTGAAAACGTTTTGTTTCTCATCCAAGAAGCTTCTTCAGTTTTTGAAAAAGTGAGTATTGAAGAAGCTTCTTGGATGAGAAGTGAAATATTTTCAAGGAAAAAAATAATCAAGGAAGTCCAGCTGCCTTTTGAAAAGCATCTTTGGGACAACCATGACCTGGATGATTGTGAATCTCCATAACATTCTGCCCCATGAAGTTCAGGAGGTCTCTATCCTCCTAGCCTTCATAAAGCATTGAAGATCTGGCTTTTTCCCCAGGCTCTCAGCTAAGGTTAGATAGCTGTACATCTGAAGTTTGACTTGGCACCAGGTTTTTGTTGTTTTCAGTATTTTAATATAGCTAGTTTTATAATTTTAATATGGTTTTGTATGTTGTTTTAACTTCTAATTGATAGCTGTCCAAAGTTGGTTATAAGATGGGCAGCTGTATAAAACATTTAAATTAATAAATACCAATTAAATATGTGATTTTTTTTAAAAAAATCTGTTTTCAATTTTAAAAAGGGATTATATGGCACACTGTCAGCTGCCTCCCCATACTTGCTTGTGCTTTGCTGATACGTGGTGACAGTCTCCCATTAACTATGGAGAAGGAAGATGAAGGAGGGGTATGCTTGGGAAATTTAAAGTAGTTGCTGTGTCTTCTTGAGAAGCTGCTTCAAGGTCCCCAGCTGGAAGAAGGAGGGAGCGGCATGCCAGAGCACACTGAACTGACCATTAGGAACTTAGTTTGCAAGATTTTAATTGGTTACCTTGGGTTGGGAAATGAAAGGCAGTTGACGAGGGGAAAGGAGGGGAAAGTATAACATAGGGATTTTGGCATGTGGATCTCAGTTCTGGCTGTTCATTACTGCAATACACTTGACTTCTAATAAAAATATAGCATCTGTATATGCTATAATATACATATATGCTATAAAAATATAGCAAATGCCAAGCATCTGGATTTCAACCATATGACCATGGTGATGCTGCAATGGTTGTGACTGTGAACAATTGTCATAAGTTACTTTTTTTCAGTTCCATTGTAACTTGAAGTGGTAAATGAACTGTTGTAAGTTGAGGACCACGTGTATATATACTGTATATAACACTTTCAAAATATTCCAAATTCCTACATATGATATATCAGTTGAATTATATAAAATAACTAATATTTTCAATGTTTTTTTTTCACCAATGGATTAGTGCAGTAGAGATAATAAGAGAACATATGTATCTCAGAGTTGGCAGATTGTGCTGTTAGAATTCTCTGAGTGAATGTTTTGGGTTGAAAATTTGTCATTATCATAGCAGGTAACATCTTCAGTGCAGTAGATCCTAAGAAGTAAGGCTTCTTATCTGGTAACATTTATTGTGTCTTTATTTTTAAACACCTTTACTCATGAGAATTACATGTATTTCAAGGATTACTTATAATCACAAAAATCTTAAAATTTAATTTAATTTTTATTGCATCATAATGCTGAAACAATGCTCATCACTGAATTAATTTTATAAGCAAACACATGTAAGTAGAGACATCCTAATTTCTCTCTCTTAATGCTTCCCCACTCATGCAAGTAAAACCTCTGTCTCATGGAAGCATTTACTGAAAGCAATCTGAGTTCCCACTAACATTTTTTCTCGAAATGTCAGACCTGCCTCACCTTAGGCTTCTAAGTAAAAACGATCCTTAACATCATCAGGTTGAGAAAGGTATAGTTTACTAGAAGCCAAGTGAAATACAGTAGTGCAAAGCCGGAACTGAAATTTGCGTGCCAAAACCCTAAATGAAACCTTTTTTCCCACTTAAGCACTTCCCGTTGCTGGTGCCCCACTGTCCAATCAATTTCAAAGATGTTTTGGAAACGGCCGCTCTGATTCTAGGCTGGCTTGCAGCTGCATTCTTCTCATCACAGAGTGATCTTGAAATGCTGTCTTGCCAGGCACCTTCACTTTCTTAACTTTCCCTCTCCTCCCAAGTGCTCCTCCTCCCTCTCACCCTCCTCCCAGGGTTTATGGTAGACTGGTACGGAAACAATTGCAGAACTAGACATGAGGTGGCAGGTCTCAAACAATAGATTGGGACCACATCACTCAGGGGTGGGTTCTGACTTACCTTGCTGCCAGTTCACTTCCTCATGTGCCGCACGGGCACGCACATGCACAGTGCTAAAAACCCAGCTTCTGCACATGTTCAGAAGCAAAAAAAAAGCTTCTGCGCGTGCACAAAAGCAAAAAACAAGATGGCACTGCCTATGGCGCTGCTGAGAGAGCCGATTCGGTGGCATGTCAAGCCGGCCATCTCTGCCGGTTCAGCGAGTGGGGGAAAATTCCCACTACCAGTTCTATAGAACCTGTCCGAACCGGCAGGAACCCAACTCTGACACCACTACTTGCTTCACAGTCTTGTTCTGAAGGTTCAAAAAGGCACTGAAGTAGTCAGCTGCTCCAGAAAACCATGTCTATCTCTGTGCCTCAGTCTCAGAAGCTCTGGGAATAAATGGTGAGGACCATGTACAACTGAGAGAGTCCAGGTTTTTTCCTGGAGCAGTGAGGCCCAAATGCTTTTCTGAGAGGGTCCTCAGTCTAACATTTGAGCAAGGAGATCGTGAAGACTATGGATGCTGTTTTTGCATAGTTGGCTTCTTGCCTACTTTTCCTCCAATGCCTCCAACTGAAGACTACCCATCCAAAGAGTGGCATTTGCTAAAGTAGATGTCCCTCTCACATTCTTTCTAGGATATCTTTGGCTTTTCTTGTTGGAACTAGCTCATTAAATGACCTGAAATTCATACTGATCCTCTAAGCAGAAACATATGGAACCTTTTCAGCTTTAGATTTATAGTTATGCATCTCAGAGTAAATCTGATAAATCTAATACAGAATGAGGGAGAGAATCTGGTAGGTCATTGTTAGTTCATGATTAGGAATTTAGTTATTTTAGGAGAAATTATCAATAATTTTAAATTAACTAAATAGCAATATATGTTCTAATAACTAAATCCATTTTTATAGGAATCTATCATGGTATAAACTGGGTAAACATAATATCTTGTCTCATTTTATTACACTGGCCATATAATTGTTGAAAAGGAGAGCAAGAGCTGACAGCGTAGTGACTTCATACTCAAGTAATTAAGATCGCTACAACTCTGTTAATTTAGAAATATTGTTATTATTATTGGCAGGGATAGTTTACACCGGATTCAGTAGAAGTGGTAAAGATATGATGATTACCCATCGTCCATATTTGCTTATCAGAATTAAGATAAAAGAAAAAGCAATTGCCTAAACATCATACTAATATTGCAAGAAGTAGTATAAGGTAATATTACTTACCTTGAGTGAACTAGCACAGTTTCTGCAGTATTATGAGGGGTTTTTAGTCTTGTAAAATTGAGTATGTGAAGATTATTTATTTGTGATGAAGGAACCACACTGAATTTAAAGTCCATGAAAGCAATTCACAAGAAAAGGGAGAAGTCATGATAATCTATTCTATGGTATCCTTGAATTCCCTGTTGATAAGCAAATATAAAAATCAACCTAACTACTGTTTTCTCTTTGTTTGCAACAAACATTATATTGCCTAAAGCCCTAAATGCTTTTAGGGGTAGAGCATTCTCCAATTTTTATACCAAACCTACCCTCTTATATTAATCTAAAATAAAATTTACAAATGCTAGCAAGATGCTATCCTTTCAACAAACCCAACACCTATTCTATTTTCAGGATTCAGAATTTTTTTTTGTATTCTACAATAAAAATATACAGCTTCAATCTTTCCATAGTAGCAATAATAAATGTTCTAATTTGGCACAGCACATCAGAAATACAGAGGTACAATTTAACAATTCTCAGAACTTGAGGAAGATTTTTTTCCTCAAACACTCCTTGTGAAGGCTAAAACATAGGCTGTTTTCATATGTCATGTCTATTATTTATTTTAATTATATTTTGAACAAATAGGGCTACCCAATTTGGGAGGCTAAAATCTAGACAGTAGTATACATAAAACTCTCACAATCTTCTGGACTTTTATAGCGCAGATCTGATAGCTTCCTACAGTGGTGTGGTTCACATAGTAAGAACCTAAACAACAGCCAGCATTTCAACAGAAATACTGAAGATAAGATAAATCAGTTATATAAATGATTAACAACAATTCAATTTCAAGGCTATGAGCAGTTTTCAAAAAGTGGCAGGAAGAAAAAGCAATAAAGATCAACCGACTCCTTTATGACTTCATTCTAATATGCAATAAAGTTTTTTATTTAGCCATGTGTTTCATATCTCAGACTCTATCTAATATCCTGGAATTTCTGCTTAAGTTTTTCCAGGAAATCTGACAGACATTAAGTTAAACCATCATCTATAACATGCAAGTAACAAGACCTGGTTTCAATATCATGCTAAGCCAAAACTAAACAAACAAAATTACAGTATAATTACAGATCTGGGCATCTAGCCAAAGTATGATTTGATTTTATTATCTGAATAAGCACTCGTTTATTTAAAGAAATTAAACAAAGATTCCAATACGTAATTCACAAAATGTTGATCATAAACAAAAGTAGTGAACACGAAGAAATTTTAGAAATTTAAATTGAAAATTCAGTGTCTGCTTTGCATAATTATAAATAAAATAAGCAAAATAACATTGAAAAGCTACAATTCTAGGGAACTCACATTTGAAAACATTAAAAATTTATGCAGATCCTTTACAGATTACTTACAATATTACCATAGTCAACAATGCATCAATTTTCTTGGAGGGCACATGCATATATTATACTATCACTCCAACAAAGTATTTTTTTAATTACATCAATCCTGATTAATTTCAAAAAAGTAAAGGCTGTTTCCTACACTATACAAATGGAAACAATAAGCAACATTTGGCAGTATTCCTAATTAAATACAATAGAAAAAGGCTTGCCCCATTCTATTTTGTTTGCATTAGTAACCAAGAAATCTTTGGAAATCTTTGCTTCAGCTAGATCAATAGGACGTGGAAGTCTTTACCTGAATACAGTTTTGATTTACCAAATTCAGTAACTAGGAAAGTACATGGTTTGAAGATAAATGCCTCACCTTGACAACCAACAAAGCAGTAATAAAAGCCGAATCCTAATCCTATTCTTCACGTTAAAGGAGGCTGAAGTAATGTTGATTCAATCTGATTCAAAAGGCAGAGCCCTCTTCTTATAAACAGGCAGGAATGTGTTATGTTACAGAGCTTCTTCCCAAGTGTATGCAAAATATTGCCTTAGGCCGTGCAAATGATCCTGGTCTCTGTTGCTGAATGATTTCATTCAAACAGAAAAAGCCCCACTATCCTAAGTTGCTAGGAAACAAGGAAGGAGTCCCTGACCTGAATTCTTAGTAGAATTTGATGTTGCCCAGGAAGCTTATGGTCTTCAGTTCCTTGGAATTAGATGTATAACTTTACACAATACATAGAAATCTCAAAAGCGAAATTGCTAAGATAGCTTATGAAAAAAGATAAGGTTATTATTCAATTATACAACCCCTAGAGAAAATACATTGTTTTCAAAGTCTAAGAGTGCCATTTTGATTTATGGTTGTGCTTCTAATGGAAGCAAAGTACTTTCCCCACCTAAATCTGTGATCAATAACTGCTTTGGGTTGAGGGCTGCTCTATAAACACAATTCCCTTTCCCCATATGTGCTGTTTTATAGTCCTACCTCTACTTTCTCTGACACTCTCAACATTTCCCTTAATTGCACAATATTGACTTCATCCAGTCCTTAGCTCAAGCATCCAACAGCCTTGAGTCATCAGTAAGATATTGGACTAAGGATTATTTTCTCCTTAAAACCAATACTATGTCAGTCCTATGACTCCTCCTATCTCTTGGTCCTTTAATTAAGAACGATTCTCACTTTCATTTGGTGTGAAAGATTTACTTTACTAAAGGCCAAGTGGATTTCAATACAGTAAACCCCGAACTGAAGTTCGCGCACCAAATTTTCCCGGTTAACTTTCCCCGTTCAGTTCCTCCTCAGTTCCTCCCTCTTCCTGGCCCCTTATTATCCAATTATATTTGAATAAATTGTTTTGGGAACTGTCTCTTCAATGGCGGGCTGGTTGGTGAGCCATTGCATTCCATTCCCAGCATTTTGACCTTCAGCTAGTGTGTCTGGAAGATACAATGAGTAGTTAGCTTCCCCCTGCCCCAATCAGCTTCCTCTCATAGTTCATGGCAGATTGGCAGCTAGCAGATGCGAAGCTCAAGCATATGATGACAGTTCTGACATTCTACTTCCCTCCTATCTTTGTAAGCCTTTGTCAATCCATTATCTTGGAAACAAGACCAGTTGACCTATTGTAGATGTGAGCAGAGTTGGGAAGGAATTCCTCTGGTCACTAGATAGCCTTGACTGTAGCCATGTTTCTCCTACATTTGTCCTCTCCATTAATAATTTGGTTTCCTTAGTTCCTTTCATACTTGTCACTTTCTCCCCAGGTCAGCCTGGCCCCATTTCCTGAAGGCAAATTAATTTATTCCCAAACTTTCAAGAAGATAGAGAAATGGAAAGCAAACCAGCTGTATTTCAAGAAAGGGTGTATCTACTCAATTTTGAAATGGCATCCATGAGATATTTATCTTTTGATGCAGCATCCCCACCTTTCCATGTGCACTCTCCAGAAAATGGAGAACGATAAATTAAACTTTTGCTACTTATTTGACAGTTTCCCTGCATTTACCAGTTTCAGCTATAAATACTAGTCAGTTTCAGCTATTCTGCTCTAAAGCACCTGTCTAATTGCACAAGTGAATTTTAGCCATCTTTTATCTGAATGTTCAACTTCCTGTTATTTTTGCCTGTGATTCTTGATTCACTGCAGGGTCTATTTTGAATTGTGGTACTGTATTTTTAAGACTTACTGTGGGTGTTTTAGCTTCTATACTATATCATGTAAATTGCTAAGAGCAGCTTGGATTGCAGCAGGATATAAATAGAACAAATAAATGAAATAAATAAATAAATGATTACTGTACATTTGCCCTTTGTATTGCTTCTGGATTGCTGATTACAAAAGGATGAATAGGCACAGGGAATGCTTCCTGCTTGTTCCACATCCTGTGCCACACCTTATTATGAAGCCAAACTTATTCAGTTAGAAGCAGAAACCCGCAGAATGCATTTCCACATTAAAGAAGTACACCAGTTGTAGTTGTTGCATTAGTGCTAGTCAGTTTCTAGGTAAAAAAGCAAGGTGCTGGTTATCACTTACATAGCTTGGATTTATTTATTATGTGCCATCAAGTCAGTATTGACTCTTAGTGACCACATAGATTGGTTTTCTTCATGACAATCTGTCTCTAACCTGGTCTTCCAATGTGCACTCCCTGCTATCATAATGCTGGTCATCCATCTTGCTGCTGGTCTTTTCATCTTTCACCAGCATTAGAGCCTTCCCTTGAGATGTCACGCCTCCACATAATGTGTACAAAGTAGGATAATTTAGGTTTGGTCATTTGAGCCTTGAGTGAGAACTCTGGGTTGCTACCTATATACAGTAAATGAGTGACTGGATATTGCCCAGACCATCTTTTCTATGTCGAAAGTGCGTCTCTTGCTCAGAGTTACAAATCTGAAAGAATGTCATCTGCAGAGACCCTTGCTTGAGCCTTCTAAATGATGGTTCCCCAATCTCTAGGACCACTCTCTCTCTCACACACAGACTATTATACAGTATTATCAAAGAACTGCAAACAAGTCACTATACAAAAAGGCATTGGGACTCACAGTAAAGAGCTTTCTTGCTGTTACACTTATACTACTGATTTTTATGTTTTAATTTTATGTTGTTATGTAAACTGCTAGGGTATTCAGAAATGGAGTGGCACATGTGCCAAATAAATAAATTCTAGCCCCCTTATTACAGAGATAAAAACTGAGAGACATGCAAAATTTGTTTCTGAAATTTTTACCTACAATATTTGGAATAGTGTCCTAGAATATGGTAAATCTTTTGCTGGCCCAAGCATTTAAACCAGGGGTGTCAAACTCGCGACGTCATGTTGTTGTCACGTGACGTATCACAACTTTTTCCCCTTCGCTAAACCGGGGGTGGGCGTGGCCAGCACGTGACACATCCGGCCCATGAGCCGCAAGTTTGACACCCGAGTTAAACTGACCTTGTTAAATGTATTTGCATCAGTTACATCAATTCAAAGATTTTAAAATGAAAATTGTGTTGTAATGTAAAATATGTTTCACAAACTGCCAAAGTAATAAATTAGTCCTGAGTCTTCTGTAGAAACATGGATCATTAAAAACTCCATTTCTGAAGCCTTTAACATAAAATATGTTAAAAACTCATACTGAACCCATATAGTTTATATTTTTATTTAAAAAGTAGTAATTTCAATTATTAATATTAATTAATATTAATTATTAATATTAATTAGTATTAGTATTAATCAGTTATTAAGATGAACACTTGTATGATAACTAAAGTGTAACAAATATCATTTCCACCTGAGCGTATATCACTAATAAATTATTAAGAAATCCCTTTCGAATGTAATGCAGACTGAGCCCTCTGGAGCATTAATTCCCAAGTGATAAAATGTAACCAGGCAACACTACCATTTTTACTCTACAACATTGTGCCTAGAAAGAGCCTCTCCATTGCCATAAGAAGAGCACTGAAAACTGACAGAGAAAGGCAAGTAAAAGTGAAATGTAACAGAAAGTGTTTCTCCTGCTAAATTTATAATTATGCAATCTATCATAGCCCTAGACCTGTTTTTCCATTTTACTGTTCTTTAGAGCAGGGGTGGGGAACTATGGCCCCTTTATGAGCTGTGGATTTTAACTCCCAGAATTCCTGAGTGCTGGCTCAGGAATTCTGGGAGTTGATGTTACAGGTCATAAAGGGGCCATAGACATCTACTTTAGAGAGAAAGGAACCATAATTTTTTAACGCAACAAGCTCAGAACAATGAATTATTAATTGGGACACTGAGAAGAAATGGTACTTCTTGATAGCTTGAATGCCATTGATTCCCACAAATTCACAAGGCATATTTAACCAATCCAACTATATTACAGCTTAACATGTCATATGAACCTGCTCTGACTCCAGTTATTGAAAAAAACCCCATGATTAAAACAAAACTTTGCTCAGTGAGACATGTCCAATTAAAGAGAATAGGGAATGAATAAAACTACCCCTAATGTATAATCAAAAATAAGTAAGAGAAGTTTCACTCAGACTCATTAAACCTCTTTAGGTTGACTGGGATCAATAAATTCTGAAATGTGACCAGTATTGGGGTAATATAGTGCTCAGTAACAGGAACTGATAGCTAACTGGGGAGCAGGCTGTACGAAGACCCTTGGAAGAGGTATTGATGGAGCTGCTAGAACTTACTGAACTCACACAGCTCACTACATTTTATGTCATTAGTTTGTGGATTAATTTGTCACATAAACTTGGAGGTAACTGAATAAACTATGATTCAGTTAACTATGGATAGTGTGTTGTACAACCACAATTATCCAAGACCAAATGACACACATTCTGAAATGGCACATGAAGCATGGTGCATGAGGAAGAAAATCTGTACCTAGGTTGCAATTATTAGACCAACCAACATGAGAGAAAGGCTTTTGAATTCCCTACTACAGGTAGTCCTCAATATATGACCACAATTGAGCCCAAAATTTTTGTTGCTAAGCAAGGCAGTTGTTAAGTGAGATTTGCCCTATATTACAACCTTTCTTGCCACAATTGTTAAGTGAATCACTGTAGTTGTTAAGTTAGTAACATGGTTGTTAAGTGAATCTGCTTTCCCATTGACTTTGCTTGTCAGAAGGTTGCAAAAGATGATCACATGACCTGGGACACTGCAACCATGATAAATATGAGTCACCTGCCAGGCATCCAAATTTTGACCCCATGTCCATGTGATGATGCAACAGGCGTAGGTGTGAAAAATGGTCATAAGTAACCATTTTCAATGCTGTTGTAACTTCGAACGGCCACTAAATGAATTGTTGTAAATCAAGGACTACTTGTATTCCTCATCATGGAGAGAGAGAACAAAAGCAACAAATGAAAATGGTAGGAAGACCCAGTAATTAAGTTATATATTATAAGATCATTAGCTTAATGTTTGTCACCTATTGATATCCAGAAAAGACTACTAATATTCTGAATAAAGAATCAATTGCTGACCATTCTGTTCTGAAAATGCAAATACTATATCCATTTATCTACAACAACATTCTTCTGTTATCTCAATCCAATATTTATCAAGCCTAACTAAGAAGCGGTAATACTGGTACATATAAAAACAATTAAAAATTATTTTAACCTTTGTAAGCTGGATGTGGGTGTTTATTTTGTACTACTACCCTGTTTCCCCCAAAATAAGACATCCCCTGATAATAAGCCCAATTGGGCTTTTGAGTGCATGGCAATAAGGCCAAGCGCTTATTTCAGGGTTCAAAAAAATATAAGACAGGGTCTTATTTTCGGGGAAACACAGGTATTAAACTGTGGCTTTGTTGGTAACTTTTCAAGATTGCTACCTTTTAAAATAAAAAATAAAAATGCCTGCTTGTTATCTTAAGAAACTTGCAATAACTTATAAAAATCTTGTTTTCTACAAAAAGAGGGAAATATGATTGTTAAAAAGTATTTTTAAAATGTTTTAACGTATGAGTAACACATACAAGTAATCCTTACCAGCAAAATTGGGACTGGAATCCTGATCATTGAGCGAAGCGGTCATTAAGCGAGACACTCACATGACCGCTTCACTCAGCGAAAGCAATCCTGACTCTTCCAGTTTGCAATTGTTCGGCATAGATGGAGGCATAGGCTGCATAGATGGAGCAAAAGAGCTCCCTGCCAAAAGAGGACAGGCAGCTTCCTTCTGTGCATAAAGTAGTTGGCTGCAGAAATGAAGCTCAGAACGTTGGGATCCAACCTTGGTTTCTGCCCAACCTCCATGCACAGAACAGAACTTGTGCAGTGGGCTGGAAAAAGCTTGGATCTTCAGGATCCCCACATTCCTTCTCTAGTCCAGAGCAGGGACTCCTCTCCTTTCCATGCGTGTAAGAGAATTCTTCACAATCCCTGCTATGTTTCTCCAGCCAGCACACTTGTTTTCCTCCACACGCAGAGGGGAGAGGAACTCCTATACTGGGCTGCAGGAAGGAAGATCCAGGCTTCATTTCTGCAGCCGCCTATATGTGGAAGGGAGGGGAAATCCTTTGATAGCAGCTTGCAACTTCCATGCCGGCTTCCCCACTGACTTTTTAGGGAAGCCAGAAGAGAAGATCACAAATGGTGATCACATAATTGGGAGCTGCTTGAAGTTGTAAGTACAGTTACCAAGCACTCGGATCACAATGATGTAACTGGAGGTGGGCAATATGAACATGTTATGATGACTGAAAGTGCTTTATGGACCATAAAATACCCTTTCCAAGCCATCATAACTTCGAACAATTGTTAAACAACCAGTCATAAGTCAAGAACTACCTGTAATTAGAAACAAATCTTTCAACCTGCTCCATTTCAATTTAATTTCTGAGTAAATAAATAGACTTCAATAATCAAATATCCTACTTTGGACACATTAGGTAAATACCTACTGTAGCTCCCTGGAGAAGGCTGTAATGCTGGGAAAGGTAGAAGGAAAGAGAAGACAACCAACAGCAGTTACAGTGCACTAATTATTTACTTATTAATCAAATTTGTATAATTGCCCACCTCACTGTTCAAAGACCAAATTAGGGATAGATCATCATTATGGAGAAAATCTATCTATGTGGTAACTAAGAGTCAATACTGACTTAATGGCACAAAATTATTCAAAAACTTCCGGTAAGTCCTTTAAGGAGACTTCATTTCCTAGCTTAGGTTACTATTTTTCTTTGATTTGAGGGTCATAGCAGGTTTTGCACAGCATGCTGCAATCTGATGTGAAGAAGATCAAGGTTCATGTTAAAGAGTTTTTGTTGTTGAGGGTTGCAGTTTTTAATGACCTGCAAGTCTCAAGACACTTATTTGTCCCTTACAGCAAGGGTCTCCAATGCCCAGGCCGCAGACCGATACTGGTTTGTGGCCTCTTAGGAACCGGACCACACAAGCAGCAGGTGAGCAAGCAAAGCTTCATCTGCGCATGCACAGGATCTAGGTTGCGCATGAACTATCCCCCCCAGGTCTATGGAAGACAATTTTTCTTCCAAACCCTATCCCTGGTGCCAGAAAAGTTGGTGGTGCCTTATAGCCGTCAAAACTCCCATAAAATGCAAAACAAATTCTATATATAAGGCATCTTCCACTTACAACCACAACTGGATCCAGAATCTTGGTTGTTCAGCAAAGTAATTGTTAAACAAAATGTCACATGACTGCTTTGCAGCACAGGCCATGGATGACTTGGGGTGTGTGTGGCAGTGGGGCACAGAGACTCAGTGCCCCTAGAAACCTCAGCATGCCCAGCCTGGCTCAACAGCATGATTGCACTCCAGGAAGCCTCAGTCACCCACCAAACCCAGGAGTGCTTATGACTGCAATTCCCGCCCCTCAATCTCCCCCCCCTCCAATCTATGTCCTTTTGAATTACTTCTTGGCAGCAGCAGGGCTGAGGTAGAGGCCTGGGGTATTCAGCCGTCTCAGGTAGCTGGCACTGCCCCCAAGCCTCTACTTCAGCCCCAATGCTGCTGCTGCTGCTGCCACCACTGAGAAATGCTGCCTCAGACCCCACACTGCAGCCTGCGATGCCACTACCAATTGCCCCTGCCACTCTGTGTTCCACCGGATCTGCCATGCCCCACTGTCCTTCTCCATTTTTCTCTTGCTGCTGCCAGGCAGGCCCACAGCCTATGTGAGGCAGCTGATGGCCACGCCAGGCCTTCTTTCAGAGGCCACTTTGCATCATTCTCCAAGCAGGCATCCCATTCACAGAATCCTTTGAAAGGTTCATCCCCCAAACCGCTCATGCCATTCCTAAAAGTTACATGATTCTGATCGCATGACCATATATAGCTGTAACTTCAGGCCCAAATTTTAAGTCTATTTTTTCAGCATCATCAAAATGTATTTTTGTGTCCTTGTAGAGAATTAAAAGACTGTTACTCCATTTGGCCCTCTTTATACCAGTTTGCATCCTAAAAAGGCAACCAATCTGTATCATCTCTAGTTGACTTTGCAAAATGCCAGTTAACTGATAATGTAACATGTCTTGAGAAAAATAGCTTCAAGATTTGGACCCCTATTGAAATGAATAAAATAATGAATGAAGATAACCATTGTATGTCTGCAGATGTATAGCCCAAGTCACAGGCTTGATTGGAAAGTGGAAGGAAAACATCATGGAAAGCAGCAACGGCAAATACTTCCTATACTATTGCCAAGGAAATATACGGAACATGTCCAATAAATATTCAAGAAGTGAGGTTGATTTGAAGGAATGCAGCATTTACTTTTTATATCTCAATATGACACAGGTAGTATTCAATTTATGACTGTAATGGAGTCTGCCAATTATGGTAATAAGTTGTGATAGTTGTAAAACAGACTGTCATGTGACCAACCTGATTTTATGACCTTTTGTTACAGCAATTGTTAAGCAAATGCTGCAATTGTAAACTGACCACTGCAGTCATTAAGCAAACCCATTGTTTGCTTTGAGGCATTTTTGCTGAAAACTGGTTTTCAGCCAGTTTTTGGCAAAAACCTCATAAATTGCAGTCATGTGACTGTGGGATGCTGCAAATGGCTGTACATGTGGGCCAGATGCTAATCATCCAAAATGTGACTACTGCATTACTTGCAGTGGGGGCAGCCATCAGAACTTCAAAACTGGGTCTTGGGTAGATAACTTTGGGGGGGGGGTCTATTAGGTCACCTGTTGTAAGTTGTGGACTGCCTGTTCCAGTTTCCATCACAATGGCTTTAAAATGGATTATGCCATAACGTTAAAAAGCAGAAAGTATTCTATATAAGAGATCTATTAGCCATTGCAAATTGGTGCAGCACACTCCTTACTGTCCTGTATGCCCATTCTGGCTTGAATAGTAGGAAGATCTGGATCTTTCAAACTGGCTTCTCACTTACAAGATATCCAGGACAATGCCTGGCCCAGAGATTTGACTTTGAAAGAAGGACCAGCCTAACTAGTGACAGTCATGGATGGTGGGGCAGTATAGTACAGTGGGATCTGCTGGTTTACCCCCTCCATTAAAACCTACCTCCTACTCAGCCCTAGTCCACCTTAAGAAGAGTAATGGGTGAATGTCTTCTCACTGGCTGGTGACATCTGGTAGGAGAGAGAGAAACAAAACCAACTTGACCCACCAATCCTTTATCTCTTGTATCTGCACACAATACAGAACTGGCTCCACATTGCCTTTGGCAGGTTAGGGGTCTGCAACAGGGGCAGCCCTCATTTTCTGTTGGTTCAAGGGGGGGCAAAGAACACTTTGAACTTTGAGGAAGGTTGGCTTCTAAAGTCAAAGAAAGTATCTCAGTGCTACCACTTGACTAACTCCCACTTACACTAAGAAAACTTCCCCATCCACAGTTTCTTGAACACTGCCTGAACCAAGAGCTCAAATAATAAATCAAGTTTTCTTTTGCGTTGTGGCTCTGCTTGGTTAGGCTGAAACTCTTCTGGAAATTAAGCAGGTAAAGATGCGGGCACTCTCGGGCAATTCTTCCACAAAATGTCCTTTGCTCGACGAACCAACTTCCTGCTTATTGCTTCCAACAAGTGAGTCTGCCCCCCACCAGCAGAAGCCTGGCTCTACCTCCTGGGACTTCCTTCAGGGCAAACAAGCAGAGGATTAGGCGGCCCACAAGGAAACCGAAGAGCTTCGAAGGCGCAGCCTGGTGGCGAGGCTGGCCTGCTGGCCGGGCGCGCGCGCGCTGACGGGAAGCTACATTCCCGCCAGGTGCACCCCAATCCTGAGGGCTGCTTCCACGACGACGCCCCCCCTCAACTTTGGCAGTCTTACCGCTCGACGGCCGGCGCGGCACTCACCTGTCCGGCGGCCTCAGGGAAGCAAGAGCTTGCCAGAGCGGAGGAGAGCCCCACAAGGCACCTTGACCGAGAGCGAGAAGTAAGAGGCGGGGCCCAGCCCCGGGCGCTGCCAGGGGAGACGGGAGGAGGGAACACAGGTCATTCACGAAGCAGCCCATTGGCATTCGCTCGGTGACTTCCCAGCTTGAGCCGAGAGGGAACTGGAACTGGAGGCTCGCACTAATCGGCGCTCTCCTTCCTGGGACCGTTCGTGCCACCTTCCTGGCTGAAGCATTGGCAGGAAAGCGCCCGCCTGAAATTGCAATCCTGTATTGGCTTATCTAGGAAAACTCTACTGAATTCCTCAGGATTTGCCTCGGAAGAAATGAGGACTGGGTTGATTACGGAAAAGAATGGTCAAAATGCACCCCAGGTTTCGCTCCCTGTACCGAAGTCTAATGTCGTCGGTCACAAAGCAGATTACTGTACGGCACAAGTCTTTGGATATAATAAACCACTCAAATCCAGTGGGGCTTAGTCGCAGTTAAGCCTTAAAGAATAGGATTCTTTGAAGATTGGGAAAAACCTGGCCATAATTGACATGTTTGCAATGATATTGATGCAGGTAGAACGAGGGTGTATTCTAGATAAAAGAGAACATTTAATAACAGTAGTGTTTTTAGAATTATTTTATTAACCCCTTAATCCTTCTAAACTATAGGGTAAAATGGTCCAGAACACTATCTTCCCAGCTATGTTAACAAAATCAAAGGGCAATTGCATTAATGCAATAAGGGACATTTCCATGGAAATCCATTTCCAGAGAAAAGGCTGATTTCAAGCCTCTCACTCCAGCTTCCCAATCAGCCAAAATAATCATATTCAACAGTCATACAAGATTGTTTTAGAAAATGGTCAGGAATGCCAATTTATAGTCAGCCAGTCCAATTGAAATCATCAGTTATATAAAACTAAACGAAATTGGTACTGCAAACATGGAATTGTTTTATGAAAATCACAGACCATTCCTGATTCTAGGAAAACTGTTTTTTTTTTAAAAAAAAAGATAACTCCCAGGATGTCAACTTACTAATCAGTTAAGCTAACCAAATTTCACCAGTTTTGTGAAACTAAAGATGACTAATGCTAGACGTCTAATTTTTCCATGGCTATTAAGTTCTGCCACCCACTCCGAACAGGTTGAATCATCACTTCCCAACTAGTCAAAACAACAGAATTGACAAGAAATTGCATGAAATTTAGAGTTTTCTGATGCAGCAGCAGGATATAAAATATCCAAAGGAACCAAGTTCTCCTAGCCATTCTGAGCAAGGTAGATATAGATTAAGTAAGTAAGTAGGTAGGTAGGTAAGTAGACAATGGAAAATGATTCCCATTGATGTTTTGTGTCAAAATGTCTTAGCCGTTTTTTGTGTGACTGGTAATTAGGGTATGATTTGTCTGACTGAGGAGAATAAACACCAGGCAGTTATCCAAAGAGAAAAATCTTGTACCTTTTCTCCCAGAGAAGCATTTTCCATTGTTGAACAATGATGAGGAAATTCTTTTGATACCCAACCATAATCTTGTAATTTAAAGTTTAAACCTATTATTTCTTGTCATGTCTCCTAGAACAAACCAGTCTTCTATACGATAGCTCCCGAGATTTATAGCTGTCATGTCTTCCCATAGACTTTTTCCCAGACTAAATATTTAATGCTTCCAACCGTTCTGCCTAAGTTTTATAATATTTTAGATGTGGTCTGACCAATATAGAATAAATAATTACTTTTCTTTATCTTGACATTATACTTTCGTTGATGCAGTTTAGGGCATTTTTGTAGCTATATCATACAATGGATTCATGTTTAAGTTGTGATTTATTAAGAAAGTTCTTATTTTTTACTGATTTCAATAAGTCAAAGTATGAGTAAGGTGGATCTCCCCAATATAAATAAAACTGAAGTTTTTTATGGAATCTTGGAAATTCTATTGACAATGACATGAAAATGATGGCATAATTCAGAAACACATAATGGTTAAGGCATCAGGCTAGAAAGCGGGAGACTCTGAAAAGCGGGGTGTCTCTGGGCCAGTCACTCTCTCTCTCTCTCCGTCCAAAGTTGTTGCTGTGGGAAAAATAGGAGGAGGAAGATGTATTGGATATGCTTTACACAAAATATATGTATGAGTTTTGCCAACTCTCTCGTCCATCACTGCCTATCAAACTCTATTCCCTTGGATATCCTAAACTCCAGGAGTAGTCGAGTAAGTGTGGGTATCCTGAAATCAGCACACTCATTGTGCTTTGTTCATTCTCAGAAGGAGAAAATGGGGTAGAAACCACTAACTTTGTCATCAGCTTTTAAAAAAAAAAAATTCAAGAATTGAATGGTTGTGTAAAACTGATTTTGTCTATCAATTTCTCAAAATATTAAATAATTTAGCAAATGTGCAACAAGATACAACAAATAAATGAAGAATAAGAAGCTATGTAAATTTTTCATTTAATATATTTCTTTGATGGTGTGCAGTTCAATTTTCATTTCAAAACATCTTTTTGATAATAATTATTTTATAAAACAATAATTGCTTTTATTGTAATGCCCCAAATAAAATATTTGTGTATGTAGGCTTCTTCAGTTAATAAGCACTCTGAACATTGTCCTTTACCAATTGGATTAAAGCAACTGTTTTAATAAACCTTGAGTTTGGTTTGGCATGTATTGGTATTTTTTATAATGGATGTTAATTTTTTCCATATCTTCTTCAATTAGAAGTCCTTTGAAATAGAATCCCTATGAAAGAAGAAATACATTTTGTATTTTATCCATTGGTGATTGTCCATTCCTTTCACACACAAACACACATAACACAAATCTCTTTTTTTCATTCTTGAATTATAAAGATAAATTCTTTTTGGGATAATGCTTATGGTCTCTGTGGAAAAATATGCCCCATTTTATTGATGATCTCAAAAGCATGTTTAATCCATACAGTTCCATAATCAATAGTTCTTCCCAAACCATGAAATGAACTCTTAGAAAAACAATCAATACTTTTGTGGTAAGGAAAATGGAAAGGAAGCATCTTCATGAACAACATCTTCAGAAGCCTCTTGCTTTCATCAGAATAATGAAATCAGCATTGCAACAATAATATGTGACATTATGATGAACATACAAAAAGGTGGGGGCTTGGTGCATAACAGTACTTTCGTTAGGTCTGACACAGCCCCCCCGCCCGGCCCCAGCTTTTCCATAGATGCCACTGATATGGTTTGCTTGGCATGAACCTCATGGTTGGTTAGGGTTTATGGCTTAGCTTAAAGATAACCCAGCTAACTGTGGTTTATTAACTCATGATTAAGCAAACCATGATATAGAACCAATCACTGTACTGAAACAGTTCAGAACACAAGAAAAAAATTAAAATTAGAATTCTCTTAGCAGTTTTTAACTCTCCAGATTTTATGAGCCATCTTGGGCACACTTTTGCGGAACAGCAACAAAGAAATAAAATGATGGACTTCATTTCTAATTTAAGGATGTCTTTGTAACATGATAAAGAGAAGATCTATACCTGAATAACAGTGAGAAAAAGGAGATATATTTTTAACAGACATTTTCTTACCCATCCAAAGATCTATCCAGAGACCTCTCAGGAGACCAGTGCCGGCAACGTTCAGGTGATGTTGATCTTATTGTAGAAGTTAAATGGTATGAAGTTGTACGATTCTGCCGGCGAAGTTCTTGGACTGCACGTTCCCTAAAAAATTGTCAAAAATGTATTTAAATAAGAGTACTTAATGCACATACTTTCCTAAGTCAAGCAGCTACTGTCTTTTAAAAATCTCAGCGGAATGTTTTTAACTTTTTATTTTTAAAAGGGACACAAATCAATTTTTTCTAATTTTGGACAGTAAGTGCCTAGATGTTGAAGTAAGGACAGACATAAAAGTCAGAGAGTAACTGATTCAATAAAAAAATATTTTAAGCAAAATATAGAAGATCAGACATTTGCATGGAATTAAGAGAGAATTAGACTGGATGGAATTCTATCAGTGCCTATTTCAAATGTAGGCCAAAGTTCCAGGTTTCTATGGAATTTCCATAGAGTTATTCTTTAAATTGTTACCTTCTATTTAGTATAGTGTTAGTCTTACTGGTTACACACAAAGGTCAGGAGAAAGTAATACAATATTTTTGCCAGTCTCCACAGCAGCACACATTTGTTTTTTTAAAGAAACACTTACATGTAAAGAGACTGCCAAAAATCTGCTTTTCTTTTTTACAACTATTGTCTCCTCAGGACTCTGGCCAATTTATATGGTGAACACTGCCTATTTCCAAAACATCCTTTCCTCCACATTGGTCTCACCACATTGATCTCACTTTTGATAGTGACTTTAGCTCCTTTTATTTCAGCCTACTCAATATAAGGAAAAATACATGCAGCAGTGGGAGAAGCTAATGGGAAAAGAAGCTCAAGAGACCTTAAGGAATATTACATTAAAAATACAATTAGAAACAAGACTATGTTAAAAGAAAATATGGATGCAGTTTCAATAAGGAGATAAAAGATAAGAAAAAGAAGTCAATGTGACTAAACAAAAAACTTAGCAAAGAACCGGAAAAAAAATACATGCAAGAAATGAAAACAGATCACAAAGGAAAACTACAAAGTGGTAGCCCAGAAATACAAAACTGATGTCAGGAAAGCAAAAGGTCATATTTGATTGATTGATTGATTGGATTTATATGGCCACCCATCGTAGAGGCCTGACTCTGAGCAACTCTCAATATTAAAAATAAGAACATATACAAAAATATATAAAAACCATAACACCCAGGAAAAAATTACAAAGTCACAATCTAATACAACATAAGCAAGCAAGGGGCTCAAAACCGACAAATCCCATAGCCATTCAATCTTGCTAGGGTTGTTCTGAAACCTGTTGCATCCTGTCCAGGCACCCACCTTCTCCAGGAACTATAATTCCACCACATCACTCAGATGACCTAAAGGGGATATGCAAAGCTGGATATAATCAGCATACTCATAGTACCTATATAGATTAAAACTGCTGACCTTCCCCAATGGCTTTATGAAGATGCTAAACTGGAAATGAAAAAGCACCAAGCTCTGAACAGTGAGGCCTAGCAATAGCTTCTTGAGGAGGGGGTGAACTTAGGAAACTAAAATACAAAGGGAAAGGAATGGGATAGGGAATACCTGGTTTGCTAATAGCAATCACGCAGATAGTCTTAGAATAATACAGGTAGTCCTCACTTACCAACCACAAATGGGACTAGCAACTCTATTGCTACATAGCACGTAGTAAAATATTATATGACCACACCAAATTATGACATCAGTTCTAGCTGCAGTCATTAAGCGAATCATTATGAATTGTTAAATTCAACGTCATAAGATCACAACTAGCAATTTCCGACTGGCTTCCCCAATGATTTTGCTTGTCAGAAGCCACCTGTGGAAGGTTGCAAATGGTAATCACATGACTATGGGACACTGTGACCTTTGTAAATGTGAGCTGGTTGCCAAATGCCTAAACTGTGATCATGTGAACACCGGGATACTGCAACAGCTGCAACTTTGCAGACCTGTCATAAGTCTCCTTTTTCAGCACTATCATAACTTTGAAGAGTTGTTGAATGAGTATGTGGTAAGTGGGGATGTGTTTGATTGCAAATGAATGAAATAGCAGTATGCTAACTGCAAAGACAGCACATGGAATTCTAGGTTGCATCAACAGATATATACTTTCCAAATTTATAGATAGTAATTGATGTATCTGTTCTGCTCTCGTTAGGCCATCACCTCAAGTATTGTATCTATTTATTTATTGTATTTATTTATTGCCCATCTCGCCACAAGACAATTTCTGAACACTACACTTCCAAATTTTTTTAAGAAAAATTGGATTGGGTTAGAAAGAGGACTAGAAACTTGGTAATACAAAGAAATATTGAAGGACTTGGATATTTTTAGCCTTGAAAAAAGATGACTGGGTAATATGACCACATTCTTCAAATACTTGAAAGGATGTCACACAGGATGAAAACCTGATATCTCTTGTTCCAGCACAAAATGATGGAGTGGAAGAGGAATTTCATTTGGATTTTATTCACAGCCAGGGTGAATACCATTGGAAAATCTGAGTTTGAGATTAAGAATACAGGAAACTTACTTTAAGTTAATTATCTAGCCTAAAGTTACCTGTTCTGGAGTCAGTCAGTGATAACTTTTTTCTTCATCACTCTGTGTTTAAACCCTGAAATACACCTGTGTCATATAGCTATGATTTTCTTTAACTTCTAATTCATTTCCTATGTTGGGTAACATTCACCCCTCTGCCCCATTGGAATTGTATTTAGATGATTCTACACCTCTTTACCCACATCTAGAAATACACTTTTTTTTTTGAGAGGCAAAATAAGGCAGGATTTAATGCTGGCTTGCAAAGTAAGAAAATGGCCATTCTCTCACTGCTAAATTTAATGCAGTGGACAATTTCATATGCTTATTCGATATTGGCTAGGGGTGAGTATCCCATGTTCTACAGATCATATGCAGCCCTCAGCAAAGCATCTGTTCCAACAACATGATACTATGCCATTAAATTCAGTGACAAAATGATCAATGCTTGACAACATAGATTTTAAAGGTTGTTCTCTTCCAACCTGAAGCAAAGAAGAAACTGCCCTATGGAAGCTTATCATTCCAATTTTTTTCCTCTTAAACCCTCCTCAAGAAATAACCTGAAATCATACCACCAGCATTCAGTTATTTGCCACTGAATTTTGGCAGCATGATTTTGAATTTGGTTTGAACTATAAACATTTGAAATAGGGTCTGTTTTCCTTCCAGTGGCTTCCTGCATTACTTTCTATTCTTAAAACTCCCCAAAGTATTAAACAAATTAAATCATGGGAGTTTTACATGGGAGAAAGTGCATTTAAGGACAATTAAGTTTCATTCAGGGAAAACCTGCCTGTAAAACTTCATGATGAGTCCCAATAAATTACCTGGTCCCATAAATAAATAAATAAATAAATAAATAAATAAATAAACAAACAAATAAATAAATTGGTAGATACTTTGTATATATCCAAACAGTGAAACTACAGGTAGTCCTTAACTTTCCCCTACAATTAGAACTGGAATTTTGGTCACTGAGCAAAGTGATCATTAAGCAAGATGCCCACATGACTGTTTCACTCAATAACTGTAATCCTAGCTCTCCCTATTGTGGAAGTTAAGCAGTTGTGAGAGTCATTAACGGGAGCGCAGGGTGGGGGGTGGAAGAGGCCCTGTGTCCACTGGTGTGCAGAAACCTGCCTGGGACCTGCAGGTCCAAGCTTTCTCCCCACACCACATCCAGGAGGCCCAAATCCTTTATCTGTTGCACTATACCTAGGAACAATTAACTCTGAGCTGCTGACAAATGTGTCCAACCAATATGAGGTATGGCCTTCCTACTGAGCCAACTCATACCATCCTGCAAATAGGCCCTATTCTTGCAATGGTTTATGAAGGCTAGAAAACTAGCAAACATGCCTAGCGTTCAGAACAAGAAAGTTATCAAGTGTGACTAGCCTTCAGAAGGATGTTTGCTAGCTTTCTAGCCAGAAAGCTAGCAAATGTGGCTAGCCATCAGAAAGATTGTGTTAGGAAGGCTAGAAAGCTAGTGAATGCAATCATCCTTCTGAAATCACATTCTCCATGTGATTTGGAGAAAGCCTTCCAAACCATCACAAAAAGGAAGGCTGCTTGCAGGATGGCAGTGAGACAGCCTCATCAGCGGGATGTGCCTATCGGCAGCTGCAGAACAATGCAAAGGTAAGTGGACCCTGGCATGGTAGAGTGGGAAGAAGTGGGCAGGAAGCAGGCCAAGGCCTCCAAAGCCAAGGCAGTTTTGTGCATGCTGGTGGGCCATGTTAGGGGCTGAGATGGGGGGGGAGACAATTGCAATGCCCCTGTGGTCAGTTGTAAGAGCAAGCAGATTGCCAAATGTCCAAATATTGATCACATGACAGCAGAGGTGCTACAACAGGGATCATCATTCTTCATTTAGCATCATCATAATTTCTAACAGTCATTGAATAAATGGCTGTAAGTTAAGGATTACCTCAGTGGCGGATTCCTAATTTTTTTACTACCACTCTGTGGGCGTGGCTTATTTTGTGGGCGTGGCTTGCTGGCCATGTGACTGGGTGGGCGTGGCTTCTCAGACTGCTGAAGGGAGGGGAACTGAGATAGGTCCTGCCGCCCATTCCCCCTCCCCTCAGCAGCTCGAGAAGCCTCGAACGTGCAAAAATGCCTAGGATCATCACCGCGCGTTCGTGGCTTCTCGGACTGCTGAAGGGAGGGGAATGGAGATAGCTCCTGCCGCCCATTCTTTCAGAGTCTCACGCGCTCCCTCAGCCATCCTCCCCTGCTTGGACTCACTGTGGGGTAGGAAGGCAGCACATGCGCAGTGCCAGAAGCTCGGCCTCTGGGCATGCGCAAAAGAATTTGAAAAAAAAAAATTTAATTTTTTTTTTAAATGACGACGCCCAGGCACTGGCAACCTACCGCACCGGTACTGTGACGTCACCGGCGGGCCGCTACCGGTGCTATAGAGTGGACCGCACCGGTAGGAACCCACCACTGGATTACCTGTAGGATGAAATTGTCTAATTGTGTAATTTTAATAATTAAGCATAAATTACATATACAGTATATCTATTAAAACAGCAAAACAAAGCAGTAATATAACACAGCATTAAATTTAGAATATGTAAAATCAATAACAGAAGTTGATTTTGATAACTGAAATCTATGATAGATTGTAGTGTTTTTTTTTAAAAAACAACAGGATACACACACACACAAACACACACACACACACTGTATATACAGTCAAATAGGTCTGAGCTTTTAGTCTGCCTAAAAATGGATCCAGAGATAGAATGTGTCTGTGAAGGGATAGGGTGATGGACTACAGTAAAGCAGCAGGTTCCTAGAAAGGAGGTAGCATATTCCAAGTCGGGGAGTGAGACAAGAGACCGGACAATCGAAAGCTGGATTGTGGAAAGAGATTTAGGATACCCACTCCCAGGGTATATCCATATCCATTAGATTAGAATAGATAGATTTAGTCTGGCAAGATTCTGTCTATATAGTGTTAACAAATAAAGAACTGAATTTTGACTGGATTGTTTTATGCCAGTCTTGAGCTAGGCCTGAAATCTGCTTAGTAGCATTAGACATTTGCTCAACTCATCCCCATACCAATAAAAATAGAATAAATAATTTTCTCCACAATTTACATAAGAGAAAGTGATTTTGCCAAATTATCCCACTCTACCCTTTCTTTCAATACCTTGTCCCATGTTTGTGGTTCATAATTCTGTTTTAGAAATTATACAGTGGGTTAGGGAGCTTAGATATTTTAGATGATAGAGGTCACAGGAATACAATAAATATTGTATTTATTAGAGCCGAGGTGGCACAGCGGTTAGAGGCAGGTACTGCAGGCCACTTTAGCTGACACTGATCTGCAGGTCAGCGGTTCAAATCTCACTGGCTCAAGGTTGACTCAGCCTTCCATCCTTCCGAGGTAGGTAAAATGAGGACCCAGATTGTTGGGGGCAATATAAATATAATTGCTTACTGGTGTAAACCGCTTAGAGAGTGCTTGCACTGTGAGGCGGTATATAAATCTCACAAAATAAATAAATAAATAAATATACCTAAAGATGGGCCCACAGTTAGCACTTTTATACTTCCAGATCAATAATGTACGTTTGAGTTTGGACTTTTATTTGCATATACTATATTTACTCCTGAAAGTGTTTTTAGTAGCTCAATTAGTCAGAAATATTAATTTCCCTAAATATTTTCCTGGATGGTAAATTTTGAGCTAAGTTAAAGTGATCAATTTTATTGAATTTCCTTGAACTCTGGAAGTATTAGGGCAATAACTGAGGTTATAGTTAATTCAGACTACTTATTGAAGGAAAATTAGGAATGATGCATTTTAGTTACTTTATATAAAAAATTGGATGTTATGAAATATGCAATGAAATGATTCAACCATCATTCTTTGAATAAGTCTGCAAAAGATATTTTCAAGTTTTTATGAAAAAATCATTAATCTACAAATCTTTTCTATTTTCTATTAAAAACAATCTATAAATACCCATAAGGTTTAAATGTAGTACTTGCTAATTATAAAATAAAATCTGACTTATTTCAAACTGGTAAATAATCTGATTTATATATGTGGGGTGCAATCAAGTGGAAGTGTATTCCCAATTAAATCATGAAATAATAGAACTTGTAAATAATAGTACTTTTTCCCTAACAAGCATGCTCCAATGCTGAATTTTAGTCTTAGTTCTAGTGGATATAAATTAGTAGCATTATTTAATGACTTTAGCCCTGGGTTTTTCTAGATTAGTGCAAATGTATATTATTTAATTGGGAGAAACAGATGTAAATGATTAAAAATGTGGTCACACACTTGCCTTTCAAAGCGTTCTGTGCCCAACTGTCTTTTGGTGATATCTAACTCAGATTCCAGTTGAGTAATTGTGTTTTTGATCTGTGAAAAATCTCGACTCTGGAGAGCGCTATAAAGGACAAAGTTGTCACTTAAACTGAAAGGATGTAACTAGTCAAATATAATAAAATAAAGAATAGGATTAGTTTTTCAAGAACAGCTTCCAATATATTTGATATAAAAATAGTTGGATTAGCATCCAGAAAGAAAATAGAACAAATTATATATTTGTGCTGTGTCAAAAGGCATTAAATACCTGTGTTAAAATTTTCTAACTTTACTGAACAAAAACGTTTTCATAGTAAGGTACAAATTGTTTTAAAAATTCTAATATATATTTTATTCCCATGAGATAGATACTGTTTTGCCTAATATTTAGTTTCCCTAGTTTCAGGTAACTTTTAAATAAACTATCTTCCATTCTAATGAAGGGCCTCCTAAAGAAGGTAAAAATGGGGAGATTAACAAAAGTATAACAGCAATTTTTAATTTGTGATAATCGAGTGTTATCTGCACTGGTTACTCACATTTTGTTTTCCGCCAGAGTAAGTTGCTCTTTAAGAAGATGTATTTCAGAATCCTTCTCTTGACTTATCATCTGAGATTGATACTCCTTTTCTCGATTGGATGTTAACAAAGTTTCCAAGTTTTTAATTGAGATTCTTTCATTATTGAGTTGCTTTCTCAGAAGTTCTATTTCTGAGTGAGATGATTCCCATTCATTCTGAAGCTGAAAGCCAAAATAATGAACGTTCTCGTTTTCTTTAATATGTAGTATATTAGAAATTGGTAGATTACACTGTAAATTGAAAATGAAATGCCCCCCCCCTCCAACAGATATTATCTTTTCAGCTTTTCTTCCTTAATGTAAAAAACTCTAGCCCTCTCTCTGTTAAGAACTTATAGTGGTTTTCTCTAAATACATTATAGTAATCTTTCTTAATGTGTAAAAATAAAATGGATTTAGTTATGATGTTAATCCAAAACTATACAAATTGTTGGGTTCTTGGTATTCTTTGAGCTTGGCTGTTTTCCTGCAGACATGTCATCACAAAATGTAATACTGTAACATCACTGACACATGAAAGTAGAGTTTGCTGGTGGCTCATAGATAAGTAATTTGCCTTGTCAGTTTGGAAGTAGTTTCCTTTCCAACCATTGTAAACAAATGACACTGAACACTAATTATCACAAATCATGACATGGAGAGATATGGTTTAAAAGTTAAGTCTTTTAAAGTTTTGATTTAAGCCTTTTCCCAATTTGATACTATTGTAAGACGTGATCTGAAGCTCCACAGAGTTCCAGTTTACATACACACTAAATTATGCAAGCAGAATATAATCTATAATTTCCTTTTTATATGCTGGACAATACTTTAGTCCTTAGTGAGGAATCTTATACTGTGGGACATTCCATCCCATACAAAATATATCAGAACCCTCTGAATAAATTTAGAGTATTTAAATCAAGATCGATTACCTATGAACCACATGGAGCTCCCACATCCATTTTAATAGCTCCCGGATTTCAATATCAACTATTAAAGTGGATGTCAAAATCAGAAGACTGGTAGTACTTTTTCAGACTAATATGAACTATGACTCACTTTGTCAGATGCACAAAGTGACAGACAGGCCAAACTTCACACAAAAGATTTAATGGTGACAGATTTGGCTTCAGGACTGCATCATTATCATGCTTGAAGTGCGAAGAGCTTCCCTAGATCCTTTTAAAATTAAGCATGATCCTATTGCACGAAAACAATTGCCTGCCTTGGCTTAATCTAAAAGTTCATTTGCAGATATTTCTCTTTCTGAAATGAACCAGTCATAATTTTTATTCAGCTGAAGTATTTTAAAAAATCTTTATCAGTAGTTTTGAAAAAAAATATGAAAAATATTTAGCACAAACAGAAAAGATCGATAGTTTTAAAAAATTCTCATTCATCCCCCAAATTTTGTCATCCATCTTCCCCATAGCCAAAAGAATGAATGGAATCGTATACACCAAATCTATTACGAATGACATTATTTGATTGTTTTAAAGAAAAAAGACAAGTTTAAATTAAGTACCTCTCAAGAATCAGTGTAGAATGAGATAGCGTTAACAAGGTTATAGAGTTGGGACTTCAATCATACACTCACACATGCCTTTTTGATTTTTTTAAACTATACTTGCAGATATTCCTATGTTTACAGATATGCTAAATCCATATCCAGGATTCAGTTTCTCAGATAAGCACAGATTGTATTTACCTTTTCTTAGCAGCTTATATTCAGACTATATAGTGTACAATGTATTCTTTGCTACACAACAATCACGGCACCAGAGTTCATGAAAAACAGTAATATTTGGCAATGTTTTCTTCTGCTATCTTTGATTTTTAAAAATTAAACAAGCTCGCAAATAGCGGTATTACAGCAGAAGACTACATTTGTCAAGTAGATATGTTCAGTGAGCTCACAAGCATTGACAGGAGAGCAACAGCTGCTGTTTTCCAGCACCTCAAAAGATATGCTGCCTATCATTTAGGAAGTAACAAATAAGACTCTGCAAAGTTCAGATTTGAAGACTAAAAGGTGCTTCAGAATATGAAAGAGTGGGAATGGAATACATGTGAACAAATGCATAATATAATTGTAAATTTTCCTGGAATATGGCTGTGCTCTACTGAATCCTTGGACCACAGAGCAAAATTGACACATACACACTCATACACACACACACACCACTCTCATTTGAAGGTATGGTATTTTACAAAATTCTTGTATTACCACTTTAACCTTCTTAACAGATCCTATGAATCAAGAGTTATGAGAATATACTTCTTGTGATGGACAATTTCTAGTCCAGGTGACTCTAAGAAAAATCTGACATGTAAAGAATTTTCCATGAACAGCAAGAATTTAATTCAAGCATTAGGAAAATATGTATGAGTTTTCAGCTTTAATGTTCGCTCTCTATAAATCAAGCCGAAATTATTTTATACCTACTCTTTCTACTTCCTTTGTTGTGTTCTTTAGTTGCCGGCTTAATAACTCATTGCTAGTGTCCAGTTTAATGCACAGTTCCCGAGCAGAAGTCAAATCTGAGAGTATAGAAACCTTTTCCAGGTGGACTTTCTCAATTTTCTCCTCCATTTTCACCAGAGACTTACCTAAAGTAGAAATCTGTGACTTACAGGCTTTTTCAGATGCTAAATGCTGCCCCAAAAAAGAAAGGCCAATTAACATTTATATTATAAATAAACCAGTAAGAATATATTCAATAAAAAAATAATTTTACTTAACAATAAGCATGTTTATCTAAATAAATATGCTTCTGTTTTATGTTCATTTTGAAATGTTCTACAATCAATAAAAATAAAAGCAGACGCTAAAAACACATCAACAAAAACTAAACATACCAAAATTTGTTTTCATATGTTTTATATATATAAATGTTAAGAGATTTTATAGCACTAGTAGACCAATCCAGAATTCCATGTGAAGTTCATTGCATACTGAAAGTATCATGTGGTGTAAATTTCAGTGCAATTGTTTGTTACATCCACAAAGGGAAGCCTTGATCAAATAGAGAACTGTGTGAATCCTGAAGAATTTGTGTCAGAATGTAGACACCAAATGGAAATGATACATGTTATTCAGAATACAGTAAAACTGTTTATTTTATAGAACACAAGAAGTTAAGAATTAATACAGAAGGAATTATTTTAAAAAATATTACTTTGGGAGTGCAAATTCAGTTTTAGAGTCAAAAAGAAGATTATTCAGTGAACAAACACATGCATACTATTTCCAAACAGGTAGACTAAGCATGGAAGATATTTTACAATATCTCATATCCTCTATCTAAAAAGATGAATTCAGGCTCAGTTGAAAGTCTATGATTCATAATTACTAGAGACAAACATAATGCCTTTCCATTCCTATAATCCAATACTAAACTTTCTGAAGAAAGACCAGAATGTTTTAAAGTCAAGTGCAGCAAATGGTCAATACCTTTCCCTTAAAATTAACATCCATTTTGAAAGTTCCTGCTGCAATCTGATCATAAATGCAGAGCATCACAAGACAAAACATTCCTTTAACTCTTTACTCATGTAGGAGGTGGAGAATAAGTGTTACAAACACCATTTTAAAAAATCTAAGAGCTGCGTTACTAACTAGCCATTGAAAGACAAGAGAGAGAGACTGAGACTCTGAGACAGATTATAAGAGGAAGCTTTTAAAACCTACTTGTCCAATTGCTATTTCATGTGATTCTGCTTGCTCTTTCAGTCTATGGTTCTCAGATTCTACACTGAGAAGTTCCATCTGGATGGAATTATACTCTTTTTCCATTTGATGCAACTTTGATTCCCATCTGTCTGCCTGTTCACGGATCATATGGAAGTTTTCCACAAGATCTTCATTATCTTTCTCCTAAAATACAAATATTGATTTTATTTTTGAGACTTACTTATTTTACCATCTGAAACTACTACAGGTAGTCCTCAACTTACAATAGTTTGTTTAGTGACCGTTCGAAATTACAATGACACTGAAAAAAGTGACTTATGACTATTTTTCATACTTATGTCCATTGTAGCATGCCCATGGTCACATGATTTATATTCAGATGCTTGACAACTGGTTCATATTTATGATGGTTGCAATGTCCTGGGGTCATGTGACCATCTTTTGCGACCTCCTGATTAGCGAAGTGAATGGGGAAGCCAGATTCGCTTAACAGCCATGTTTTTAATTTAACAACTGCAGTGATTCACTTAACAACTGTGGCAAGAAAAGTCGTAAAATGTAACAAAACTCACTTAAGAAATTTCTCACTTAGCAACATAAATTCTGGGCTTAATTGTGGTTGTAAGTCGAGGATTACCTGTATAACATTTAATGGTATTAAATGGTACATTTATAGGCTTGCTATTGTGTACAAAATCCTGATATCCTTTAAAACCTCCTTTAGATTAAAGGTTCATGCGAACTAAGTGCATCACATATGCATATATAGTTACATGCTATTTATAATAAAAGTGACTGATTAAAAACGTTATTTATTTATCTTACTCCATGGAGTTCAAGGTGGCATACAGCATTTTATCCTCCAATTTTCTTGAGTACAAAGAAGAGAGACTAGGTTAGTCTGAGAGAGTGAGTGGCCCCCAAGTCACCAAGCAAGCTTCCATGGTTGGCAATAGACTTTAACCTGTATTTACTGTATTAATATTCATGTTTATACTTATACCTGTTATCTTGTTTCTTGATAAAATAAAATAAAATAATAATAAAATAAAAAAATAAAAAATAAAATAAAAATAAAATAAAAATATAATATAATATAATATAATATAATATAATATAATATAATATAATATAATATAATATAATATAATATAATATAATATAATATAATATAATATAATATAATATAATATAATATAATATAATATTATAATAATATAATATAATATAATATAATATAATATAATTATAATATAATATAATATAATATAATATAATATAATATAATATAATATAATATAATATAATATAATATAATATAATATAATATAGTATAATATAATATAATATAATATAATATAATATAATATAATATAATATAATAATAAAATATAATAAAATATAATATAATATAATATAATATAATATAATATAATATAATATAATATAATATAATATAATATAATATAATATTAATATAATAATATAATATAATATAATATAATATAATATAATATAATATAATATAATATAATATAATATAATATAATATAATATAATATAATATAATATAATATAATATAATATAATATAATATAATATAATGTAATGTAATGTAATATAATAAATAATAATAAAATAAAATAATAAAATAAAATAAAATAATAAAATAAAATAAACCTGAATCTTCTCAGTGCTTGTTCAATACTTTGACTCTATACCATACTAGCATTCTCTTTTCCAAGGCAATTTTCCTGCACTACAGTTCACACTGCTCAGAAAGGAGGCAGAGAGGGAATCAATCTTTGGATAAATAACACTCTCCTCGCACAATACTGGATCCAATTTATCATATGCAAATGTTGATCATGAAAATATATAATATAAATTTAAACATCTTACGTAATCACACAATAACCAATTATGATCAATTAAAGGTCAATATTTCAGAAGTGTCAAAGCTATCCATTGTCTGAGCACAATCACAAAAATTCAATGGACAGCCTTTAAATATTTTTTAAAGCCTGACAGGATTACTTTTTGCAGTCAGCTAGAACTTTTAACCATACAATAATAGCAATAGCACTTAGACTTATATACCACTTCACAGTGCTCCACCGCAGTCTCTAAGCAGTTTATAGAGTCAGCATATTGTCCCCAATAATCTGGGTACTCATTTTACCGCTCTCTCAGAAGGATGGAAGGCTGAGTCAATCTTGAGCCAGCCAGGATCGAACCCCTGGCACTAATAAATACTGAATATCTAACAAGCTATCAGCTAAGTCATCATTAGGAAGCTACAAGAGTTGAGGCACTTTTTGTTGGCAAAATATAAACAATAATTTTATATTAGTTGCTAAAAAAATTATTCTAAAATGGCTGTTAATTAAGATTTTCTGAAATGGGCGAGACTCAAGTAACTGGCCTCCTGTCAACACTTCATTTTTTGTTTTTCATTTGGATATCTTAAATGTTGAGTCCTATACCTACATTATTTTGAATGGATACTATTGGTAAAGTTAAATGTAATGTTAAAGGCAATGTTATAGGTAATATCTCTTTGCAATGTGCATTATATTTATATTATTAATATTTTATACCATATTTTCAATTTATTTTCACAACTGGATTATATCTTTGAGACGTCTCTCCCTCGTTTTTAATATAAATTCAATTTTATATTAAAACAAATCATTGTATTATTTTGATATCTAAATACTGCAGATTGTATACATACATATGGTAATACATACACATACGTGTTTGTGTGTGTATCTTTGTTTTATGTCATAAAATAAAAGATTATCTCTTCTATGGGCCTTGAAAACTGCATTTAAAAATTACTGTATTGTAATCAGATCATATCAAAACCTTTATTACAGCCCTACGTAGCACAGTAAAATTCATTGGCTTGTATTAATAAATCTTTAAAAATTGTAATAAAATTTCATAAAATACACTATTATTGTAACTGCAGTACCAATAGTTATGACAATCACCAACATTTGGGTCTAAACTTCAAGCTTAGGTAGGATGGATACTATCAATAATAGCAACTCTAGGCACTCTAGAAAAATGACAGAAAAAAGCAGTGACAAATAGATATTGTGCTCTCTACCAGGGTAGATCTTTAAAATGGAATAAATACCTTCCTGTGATCAATTATTTAAAGATAAGACCTATACTTGGTTATAGCCATGTAAGTAATAATTTTGGAAACAATAAAGTTTGCTTTAAAGACTTAGTGGTAAGGTAGACAACATTCTAAAATACTCAAAATACTATTTAGTTAATTGTGCAGGTACCATAGTCTGAACTGGAAACGATTATGCATGGTGCAGCAGAAGTTTAATTCCCACCCCCCTTTGTCTCTTAGGGTTTTTTAAAATTACTCTTCCCATTGCATATGGAACTTTTAACAAAAATTCCTGTTTAACAACTAAGTTTTGTTCTTCTTCAAGTTGTCCCTGCATGGACTACTATATATCTAGGAGGCGGTATTAGCTTTCCCTCTTTATGTGGACAGTAGTCTCAGTCCAGATTGGGCTGCTGTGTGTTTACAATTAAGAAATTGGATATGGACAACGTGCAATTTGCATATCTAGTTTCCTAAAACAGAAAGATTTAGCCAAAGAGAAGAGGCAGTTATAACGTCCTCCTGCACTTAAGAGTTTTTCCTTGAAACTTTTTCAGTAGCCATTTCCCAGGAAATTTCAAGGAAAAGTTAAGAGAAAAATAACCTGCAAGTGAGAATGAAACTGAGGAAGAATAAAGCAGCTCCTTCTCATTTGACCAATCCAGTGATGGGATTCAATTTTTTTTACTACCGGTTCTGTGGGCGTGGCTTGCTGGGTATGGCTTGGCTTGATAAGTGTGGCTTGGTGGGCGTGGCAGGGGAAGGATACTGTAAAATCTCCATTCCTACCCCACTCCAGGGGAAGGTTACTGCAAAATCCCCATTTCCTCCCGATCAGCTGGGACTCGGGAGGCAGAGAACAGATGGGGGTGGGGCCAGTCAGAGATGGTATTTACCGGTTCTCTGAACTACTCAAAATTACTACTGGTTCTCCAGAATTGATCAGAACCTGCTGAATCCCACCTCTGAACCAATCTCTCTTCAAAATTCTGTTCTCTGTATTAGCATTTTAAGGGAAACATGGAAGTGGAAATCTCATATTTACTGTATGTTGCGGTATATAGTTTTACTTGAAAGAAGATATCCTGAAGTAACTGTGCTTTCTATAAGCAAGGGCTCTAAAGCAGAGGTGGACAACCTCTTGGTAATCAAAGACTGCACAGTGTGTAGGGCCATACAGTACATATCAAATATGTGAGGAAGGTCAGGGTTTTTTGGTAGTTTCCTTCCTTTTAATGTGCTATGGCAGTTGTTATAGGCTTTTGTGTGTTCTTTCATCTCAAACTAATAGGAAATTTTTCACTCAAGTATCAATAATCAGATAATTACCAACAATTAAAGGAGTCTCTGGGAGTTTTGAAAAAGGGATGGGGGTCAAATTGCCGATGCCTATTCTAAGCACCAACCATTCAAAGAAAGAGACATCTTGAAATTGCCTATTGTGGCAGGAAGCCTTGTACTAAGCCTGTTTATAGTGGTATCTTTTCAAAGTATATACTTACTTTAGAGTTCAGTAAGGACTTCAATCTTTGAAAATCTTCAGTTTTCAACTTCATATCATCAAGATCATTCTGACATTTACTGAGTTTCTCAAATAGAAGCTGTCAAACAAATATGAAGCATTATTTCTTATGTTTAATTTATTCATGTTTTTAATATGATTTGATATTTAAACACATTAATAAGTTGTATTGTTACATATAAAAAGAGAAATAAGTTTAAAATTGAGAAAATGTATTTCAGTGTCACCCTGTATTCAATAAAAGTTGAGCAGTTATAATGGACACAGCCAGAGGTGGTATTCAGCTGGTTCGGACCGGTTCGGGCGAACCAGTAGTAGCATCCTGCGGGTGGGTCCGCCCCACCAGGGGTGGGTTCTGGTTTTAACTCGCTGCCGGTTCACTCCTTGATGCGCCGCGCGGGCATGCAATCGCAGTGCTAAAAATCACCTTCTGCGCATGCACAGAAGCAAAAAACAAGATGGCAGCGCCTATGGCGCTGCCAGAGAGCCAGTTCGGGGGCGTGGCAGGCCTGGATTGCTGCCAGTTCCAGCGACCCAGGCTACCAAGTTACTACTGGTTCCATAGAACCGGATCGAACTGAGAGGAACTCACCTCTGTGGCCCACCCACCCGCCCTGGCACTATGCTGTCCTATTTAGCCACGTTTTCAAGCCGTGTGCGTGCGTGCAAGCCGTGTGTGTCACGTAGTGAATATTGTCAGTTGTATGTCTATGCAGGGTGATGCATCCCTATCCTAATATTATGGTACATTCCATTACAAGCAGGACACGTGATGTGATCCTACTGCGCATATGTGCATTCCTGATTCTCCATTCTTTTTCTTGTGGTTTGGCTCTGACCGGGAAAGGTCGCATTTAATTAGCAAGAATGTAATTATTCAGAATTTATTGTTTTTGTACCAAAATAAATATTTTCTATTAGACTTTTAACTTCGACTTTATTTCTAAATGTCTGAGTTCCGAGAGAAAGATCAACATCGCCTCTATGGAGATTTATTCTCCTTAACAGTGTGCAAGCAAAGCACATGCACGAAAAGCAGCACGCATGCGAAGGCGCACAAGCAAGCGTGTGTGCACTGGGTAAACCGGTAGGGAAATTATGAGAATCTCACCTTTGGACACAGCCCTCGCCCTAGATGAGTGGGCCTGTGGAGGGCTGAGGTAGGAGAAACTTTTCTAAGACATATACTGTACAAATGAACAGATAATTCAATGTGCATTCCACTATGAGAATGTTGCTAAGACCTTTCTTGTCTGTCTATAGTTCATAAACAATCACTCTAATTATTGATTTTGTTTCTTAAATGCACAAGTTTATTTATGGCAAAATACAAAGTTCTTTGAAACTCTATATGAAGTAAAAGGTAACTCTCTAATGGTCTTATTGAAGCCAAAAGAAATACTGACAAAATAATGACCTAAATTAAAATGAAAACTAGAAACCTTGGGTAGAAACGATATACCTGGGAATAATACCACTTGTTATTTGTGGAAGGCTATAATTAATGGATTAAGAGGAGACCTACTAGTTTACTTTCATGATAGGTTGTAGTAACTGCCAGCAAAAAGCTATTTTCAGTGTAACATTTGCAAATTTGAGATAGCTTAAGGTTCAAATGGTCTGCTCATTATTGCTAACAGAACACTCAGATTCCATGAAGGAAACATCACTAACCAACGTAAACATAATTGAATCACTTAAAAAAAATTGGATGAGAAAAAAAGATAAAATATTGAATTTTGCTCAGCTGAAGTATGGAAGTCAGAACTTCAAAGAAGAGGATGGTAAGCTTATGGAATAAGAAGACAAAAATGTACAAAGTTCAAGGCTGTGATTGACAGCCTGGCAGCAAAATGAAAAACAAACCACTTTGATTTCTGTTCCCTCTCGCCTCTAGGGGCTGACTGAAAGAAATAAACAGGATTTAAAGTCCATCAGCTGTCCTCCATGCATGGAAAGGGACACCTTCGTCAGAGTGCAGGAACAGAGCTCAGATCTTCAGATCTAAGCTCAGTTTTTCCATCTCACTAAAAGAGCTCAGGTCCCCTTAGCAGGCAGCCTCTTAAGCCAGTTCCAGAGATGGAAGGTAGTCCTCTCACTAGGCGGAAACAGCTTGCAAACTTCCCTGTGGGATTTACCACTGAAGTTTTTTCTGCAGAGAAGATTGCAAATGGTCAAATGATTTTGAGGTGCTTGACAATTGTCATAAGTGGGAACAGATTGCCAAGCACCCAGATTGTGATCACATGACTACAGGGAGAATTTAATACTTTACAATAGCTGGAAGTACTTTACTTTCCTAGGCTGCTGTATCATTGAATGGTCATTAAATGTATAAGAACCTAGATAGAATTCATTCAAAGAAATGTATATCTACAATTATGCATTTGTTTATACTTAAATCATTAAGACAGAGAAAAAAGTTTGCTAGAAAGTTCTTAATGTTCATATATCCAACTACTGATTTTCAAAATTGTAACTGTTACTTTGCTGGAAAAAATGATCCAATAAATTATAGATAACTTTGATAGAAATATCAAAGTTAAAGAATTACAGAAAGGTAAATGTTCAGAAATTTACTAAATAGGATTTGAATAAGGATTTAATGGAAGGATAGAGAGATGATGGGACAGAGAATATAATGGCAAACAGCAAGTATATGTTGTTAATTCGAGACAATGATGAATCTGCATACAGACGGGAAGTTGAACAACTAGCCTCGTGGTGCGACTGGAACAATCCGGAACTGAACACACTCAAAACCGTAGAAATGGTGGTAGACTTTAGGAGAAACCCTCCAATTCTACCATCTCTTACAATACTAGACAACACAATATCAACAGTAGAGACCTTCAAATTTCTAGGTTCTATCATATCTCAAGACCTAAAATGGTCACCTAAATCAAAAACATCATCAAAAAAGCACAACAAAGAACATTTTTTCTGCGCCAACTCAGGAAGCTCAAACTGCCCAAGGAGCTGCTGATACAAGTTCTACAGAGGAATTATTGAGTCTGTCATCTATACCTCTATAACTGTCTGATTCGGTTCTGCAACCCAACAAGACAGACACAGACTTCAGAGGATAATCAGAACTGCAGAAAAAACAATTACTGCCAACCTGCCATTGAGGACCTGTATACTGCACGAGTCAAAAAGAGGGCCGTGAAAATATTTACTGATCCCTCGCATCCTGGACATAAATAGTTTCAACTCCTACCCTCAAAACGATGCTATAAAGCATTGCACACCAAGACAACTAGACACAAGGACAGTTTTTTCCCAAACGCCATCACTCTGCTAAACAAATAATTCCCTCACCACTGTCAAACTATTCACTAAGGCTGCATTACCATTAGTCTTCTCATCGTTCCTATCACCCATCTCCTCCCACTTATGACTGTATGACTGTAACTTGTTGCTTGTATCCTTACGATTTATACTAATATTGTTTCCTGATTGCTTATTTGTACCCTATGACAATCATTGTGTTGTACCTCATGATTCTTGACAAATGTATCTTTTCTTTTATGTACACTGAGAGCATATGCACCAAAGACAAATTCCCTGTGTCCAATCACACTTGGCCAATAAAGAATTCTATTTATTTATTTATTTCTACGCTCTTATAGGCCGCCCAATCCCGCAGGACTCAGGGCGGCGTACAACATGGATAAGAAACGTACAGTAAAAAACAATTGTCACAATTTAAGAATAAAACAATATTAAAACATTATTAAAAACACCATTCATGGGGGAATCTGATCTCCTTATTCACCCCGCCTGTCGGAAGAGCCATGTTTTCATGGCTTTACGGAAGGCCAGTAGAGTGGGGATAGTCCGGATCTCTGGTGGGAGTTGGTTCCAGAGGGACGGGGCTCCCACAGAGAAGGCCCTCCCCCGCGGCCCCGCCAACCGACATTGTTTGGCCGACGGGACCCGGAGGAGGCCCTCTCTGTGGGACCTAACTGGTCGTAGGGAGGTATGTGGTAGGATGCGGTCCCGAAGGTCCCTATTCTATTCTATTCTATTCTTCTATTCTATTCTATTCTATTCTATTCTATTCTATTCTATTCTATTCTATTCTATTCTATTCTATTCTATTCTATTCTATTCTATTCTATTCTATTCTAATTTTCTTTTCTATTCTATTCTATTATTATTATTTTATATAAAAGACTGAATTTTTTAAAAAGCAAAATGGACTTATGGAAAGCTACAAAGAACCAACACTGGATGAAACCAATGGAGGAGCTGGCACCTGGGTCTGATGAAAGCTGGGAAGTATGGAAATCATTGAATAGACTGTGCATGGGTACAACAATATCCAGAGATACTCTGAACAAATGGGGCTATCTGGTGGCCTCTGACCTTTGCGAATGTGGTGACATGCAGACAACATGTCTGTCCTTTGTATCCTGATCAGTGCTCACTTGAGGACCTCATGGCAGTGAGACAGAACACAATTAATGTTGCTAGTTTCTGGCCAACAGTTGTTTAACTTGTATATATTTTAATATTGTATTTTAAATTTTATATTGTATAATGTGCCTTATTTTCATTGTGATGCTTCTGACACAAATGAACAAACAGACCTTTTACCTGATTTTCCTGCTTAAAGGCACAAAGTTGTTCCTTTAGTTTTGAATTTTCCCTAGTTAAAATATCTTTCTCTCTGCCAATCTGAGTAAGTTCACTATTAGTATCATCTAACAATTGATGTAGTCTGCCAATATCTTGTTCATACTTGCATAATGCTTCAGTAGAATGCCTATGTAACAATTAAAAAAACACAAAATTTTCACATAAAATATTAGCAAAAAAGGACTGACATAAAATCTCTTCATAAAATTCTACATGGATAAGAATATAACTGTGAATACAATGTCACACTTCTGCCATAATAGAAAGACTATAATTTAAAACAATTGTTTAAAACTGGCTTCTATTTACAATTTTTAAAACCATGACACTTCAAATCCCTCTATACTGAGGAATCAAAAATTACTTATAGATGATAAATATAGAATAAATGAAGTTATTAAATAATAATTCTAGCATTATACATTGAGTTAATCCAAACATTTAAGTGGAAAATCTAAATTTAGAATTCTGAATCTTACTTTGATGAATGTTCCATGTCAGAAAGAATGCCTTTCAGATCTGAAATTGTCTTCTCCTTGAAAATAAATTAAAATTTCTCTTTAGTTAGTAAAAAGAGATGAATGAAACAAACAAAAACCCAGATGTTTCTTTTAATTAAAACATCTTTTCATAACATTTATAAGACTAAGAGTGCAATAACATGTAGATTTACACAGTACGTAACTGATTTGAAAAGAAAAATTAATTCAAACAGAACCAGATTCAAGAAGTACTGTCATTTACAATTCAGCAAAACATTACATTTATCACAGTTAGCTGCTGTATCCAGATTTTTTTTAAATAATGTAGAAAGGGGAAATCTGGATCAACATCTTATCACATAGAAGTTTTTAATCCTTCATCTTTTGATATAGTCCAGTGGTGGGTTGCAAATATTTTTGCTACTGGTTCGCATGCACTCTCTCTCTCTCATGTGCACGATGCTTCTGCGCATGTACAGAAGCGTCCTGGGTGGGTGGGCAGAGCCTCCCACCGCCGGCACTACCGGTTCTAAGAACTGGTCCGAACCATGAGCAATCCACCGCTGATATAGTCCCAAACAAATCAAAAACTGATCTCTTTATTGATTTATAATAGTTCAAGTTGAACAGAAAAAATCTTTGAATTCAATTCTCCTATCCTCTAAAATTGTTTAGCATTACAGAATGCATTCTGAAGTCATTCTAAGTTAGATTATTGCCAATAAACATATTTGTTTAGGTCATGCAAAGGACTCATATAAGAACTCCCACAAGGAACAATATTTATCTATCTAATTGGTTCAAAGAACAATTCCCAATAATTGTTGATGAGCTACAACCTAACTCTATATGCACATGGGATAAGCCCAATATATATTTCAAGCACCAACATTAAAATCATAAGCAAAATTATTTGGGATTTATTTATACAGAAATTATCGGTTATTATTTTGTAGAAATACAACATATACCAGAAATACTATTAAATAATACAAATTAATACATAGATATTGTAAAACCTAAATAGTTTGGATATTGCTAGATTGATTTGAGTAATTGAGTAATTTTATTACTCTTTTAAAAAAATGAAGTTAGAAACAAAATCTGAAACAGTGTTTTGATGTCAGTCTCGCATCCAGACAGAAAATACACCCACATGAACTAATTATACTTATTAGAACATTATATTAAGAGAATCTTGCAACTCTGAAAGCACATTTCTCCTCTGTCACCTTACAAACCTAAGAAATTAGGAAGGGAGCCTTCTGAGTCATTTGCTGTGTTCATATTCCTTCTGCCAGCTAAGCTGTTTTTATATGGCCATTCTCCTGGCTGTGGATTTTCCCATTGTATCTTAAGGTCATTCCATTATTATTTATTTATTTATTTATTTATTTATTTATTTATTTATTTATTTATTTATTTATTTATTTATTTATTTATTTATTATTTATTTATTTATTATTTATTTATTAATTTACTTACTTACTTACTTACTTACTTACTTACTTATTTATTATTTATTTATTTATTTATTATTTATTTATTTATTATTTATTATTTATTTATTTATTTATTTATTTATTATTTATTTATTTATTATTTATATTTTATTTATTTATTTATTTTTCATTTATTTATTATTTGTTTATTGTTTATTGTTTATTTATTTATTCATTATTATTTATTTGTCAAATATGTATAAGATAGCAGGTATAGGTATAAACATAAACAAAGGAAGTAAGTACAGAAAAATGGGGACAGTAAGACAGGGACGGTAGGCATGTTGGTGCGCTTATGCACACCTCCTTTACGGGCCTCTTAGGAATGGGGTGAGGTCCACAGTAAACAGTATGAGGGTGAAGCTGTGAGGGTTTGAGGATATAACAATGGAGACAGGTAGAGCATTCCAGGCGTTGACCACTCTGTTGCCGAAGTCCTATTTTCTGCAATCTAGTTTGGAGCTGTTTACCTTGAGTTTGTATCGATTGTTTGCCCGTGTATTATTGTGGTTGAAGCTGAAGAAGTCGCTGACAGGTAAGATGTTGTAGCAGACAATTTTGTGTACTATGCTGAGATCGGACCGCAGGCGGCGCAGTTCCAAATTGTCCAGGCCCAGAATTTCAAGTCTGGTGGCATAAGGGATTCTATTATGAGTAGAGGAGTGGAGTACTCTTCTTATGAAATACCTATGGACCCGCTCAATAGTGTTAATGTCCGATGTACAGTGTGGATTCCAGACGGATGAGCTGTATTCAAGAATTGGTCTGGCAAAGGTTTTGTATGCCATAGTTAGCAATACAATGTTACCGGAGAAGAAGCTTTGCAAGATTAGGTTAACAATCCTTAATGCCTTTTTGGCAATGCTGTTACAGTGAGCTCTGGGGTTTAGATCGTTTGAGATGAGTATTCCTAGGTCCTTGACATAGTGAGGGTCATCTACAAGATCGTTTCTGCCCAGTTTGTATTTGGTGTTCTGATTTTTTTTGCCAGTGTGTAGCACAGTCATAGTCAAGATCGCTTTGTAGATCAGCAGCATTGTCAGTGGTGTTAAATAATTTTACATCATCAATGAAGAGGACACAGCTGCTTTTAATATGATCACATAGGTCATTGATGTAAAGCAGAAAGAGTGTGGGTCCTAAAACGCTGCCTTGGGGAACACCGCTGTTAACAGGTGCCGGATTTGAATGGGTCCTCCCTATTTTGACTATTTGTTGCCTGTTGGACAGGAACGTGGCTATCCACTTGTGCAGGGATCCAGAGATGCTATAAGAACTTAGTTTCAACAGTAGTTTGTCATGCACCACTGAGTCAAAGGCTTTACAGAAGTCTATGTAAATTGCGTCTATTACTTTACCTTGGTCAAGATGTGTGGCCCAAATATTTCTAGAGTGTAGGAGTTACAGATTACAGGACAATTTTTTTAAACCAAACTGCTTGTTAAATAGCAAGTTGTTTGTCTCTAAGTGGAGGGTGATGGATTGGTTTATAATGGTCTTCTGCAGTTATACAACCTGTGAACAGAAGGTGCCAATCAAGAGATACGAGGTCGGCAGCTATGAGATCATAGTTGGCTTTTTTTTTAAGTTATAATTTGGAGTCCCATCATTATGACGCTCTTTGCAAGGACACAAATTGAGACAAAAATCAATCATGCTGTGATCACTGTTGGAAATAGGTTCTTTAACTTGTAGGCCATAAATTGAGTTTAAGCTATTGCAGAAGATGAGCTCTAAGCAATTGTTGAGCCTAGTGTTGTTCGTTACCAACTGCTCCAGCCCCAGAGTTGTAACAGCATTGTACAGGGTTGCATGTATAGATTCAGTTGTACATTCGTTTAGGGCCCAATTAATAAGCGGCAAATTGAGGTCACCAAGAAAGATAAGGGTGTGCGGGCAGGAAGCTGCCCATGTTAGTAGTGCAATTAGCTTGTTCGTATGACCAAGGTCACAATCGGGGGCTCTATAACATAGTAAGAAAAAAACTGGTATTTAGGGACAGTTCGCAGACAATTGTCTCAGGAAGACCAAGCTCCTATGTAACATTTATCTTTTTCAGACCTAGGGACTTTTTATAGAAGATAGCAACACCACCCCCTCTACAATTATCACAGTCAGACCGGAAAATGTGATAGTCACTTACTGTAATAATGAAGTCTGGAAAGGATACATTCAACCATGTCTCGCAGACAAAAATAAGGTCAAATAGGGCCGCACTTAGAAGCAGGAGGAATTTGGTCATTTTGTTTGTGAGCCTTCTTGCATTATGTAGTTTGCATTTTAGGCCTATAGGGGTGGACCTGGAGGAAGTTGGGGGCGTGCATGCCTAGTTTTGGTTGATGGGGGGGCGGTTGTTGGGACGTGGGCCACTGATCTTGCGTTTGATACAGTCAGCATGGCAGTCTATGTACAGGTCAGTCTCTCCTTGGTCCTGGCGTCCTTTGAGCTCCGATCGGAGCTTGCAGGCATGGGCATGTTGCAGTATGGACAGGTCGGGCCGCGAACGAAGTTTCCTATGGTTTGTGCAGCTTTTGGCGAGTGAGTTTATTGTGGAAATGAATTTGCATTTGCTGGTTTCGCTCTTGCAAACGACTCTGCAGAAGCGTGGGGCCACCGAGCCATCACTGTTCTTGAATTCTGGGACATCGCGGAAAACATTGATGATTTCATTGGGAGTGATGGTTGATGCCTGGAAGTTGTTGTTGATGTCACGAATCTTTGTGATGTTGTCGGATTCGTTGGTGTCATCCAGTCCAAATAGGATAGCGTTGGGATGCTTCTGTTCGCATTCAATCGCGTCTTTGATAAGGATGGAGATGTTACTAACAGGATTGATTATTTCCTGTGGCTTGGGTTGAGAGCTGAGTCGTGGGATACTGCTAGTTCACTTTTCTGCATTTTGTCCTTTTCTTCAAGGGATGCTAGATGCGCTTCCAAAGTGTCCATCCATTCAAGCAAAACAATAAATTTGTCAAGTCTGGGCTTGCAGGATGGGCAGAATAGTGGAAAGGCAAACTGGGAGGTTTTTAGTGATGTTGATTGAAGGAACTGGGCTACACCTTTGGTTAACCCTAAACACTTGTAGTGGGCGTATAAGTTACATAGGGAGCACTTCATTGTACTGTCGTCCTCCTCAAATGCTTAATCACAGAGAAAGCATGTGCAAGAGTCATAAGACTCGTTGGTAGCCATCCCCTTCCTTTTGGGTGGGGGCTTGGCAGTGGAGTGTTTGCCAGTCATGATTGTCTGTGGAGGCGTTGGTATGTTAAAGTTGTGACTTTTTAAAAAAAATAATTTATTTTATTTTATTTTATTTTATTTGTTATTATTATTTCTTTTTTTTTATGTGGCTGGGTTCTTCAGAGCAGCCAGTGGGAGCTTTCCCTCCACGTGGCTCGCCTCATCAGCTCTCGGGAAGTTGGCCTCCCTTTGTAGCAGTAGCCTGGTTCACTCACCGGTTCTTCCTGGCTTCCTAGCTGTTTACTGCTGTTAATTAGTTAATTAGTTTTATTGCTGACTTTTCACTGGAGGGACTCCTCAGATCGCCTCGGCTTCCCTCCCTGTTAGCCTCCATAGGGAATTATCTTGCCATTTGTTTGGCATCAGGGGTCTCTCCGATGTTACCAGCTAGCCCCAGCTTCCTTCTTTTGGCCTCCAGTGGGGATTTGTCGCACCGATAACTGGTGTTGAGGAACTACATCGGTTCGCCAATTCCTCACTAGACAGCTGCAGATCGGCTTGTATTCTGCCCTTTTGGGTTAGTTTCTCCGTTTGTTTGGAGTCACAGGGCCTCAGGATGACTCCCACGTGGGCAGCTGGATTTGAGGTTAGTTTTTGGGGTCTTATTTGTCCGAATCCTTTTGCTACTACTTTGTAGATTCCTAGGACCTAATCTATGTATTTTTTGTTACTTTCGTTGTTTCTACTCCTATCTCTGAATTCGGTTACTGGTTCCCAGCGGCGTGGCTATGCGTCTGCCTTGGTCGCCATCTTGGGAATAATCATACCATTACACTTTGTCAAATTCATATAATTAGCAATATATTTTCCTGATCAAACAAAAAAGTTTACAAAAAGGAACATTCCATAGAATAGCTGATTCTGATGCTCCATGCTAAAAGTGAGACATATGTGTTTCAGGTTTTTTGACTTATATATAGAGTGAAATAGGGTTGCTTTGTTTCAGATACAAACGGAAACACAGTTGTTCTGATAGAAGTGGTTTGGATGAATGTAAGTTCAGAGGAGGCTTCCTTGTGACAACATATAAAAGTATCAGCTAAAGGGATGCAGGTGATGAAGAAAAAGTTATGTACCATGAATAGTGAAGGGTGAACTGGATCAGTGGGATATACTGAACTGGACGTCAATAACAACTGAGAGTGACTGGAAGAAAAGTCCTGGAAAGATTGGACACCGATAATCCAGAGGGATATGCAGTACTGCGACATCAATGTTTGTTGAGTATAGGTAAAGGCGAGAGAGAAGCATTGCACGTTAAGAAGTGCAGGAACAACATAGAGGTCATCTGAAGAAAGAAGTGGAGGGAAATGTCATTGGCCTTGCCTGACTCTCTCTGCAAAATCTCCAGATTTTGTTTCATCTGAAACCTTAAACAGCCAAAACGTTATGGCTTTGTTTCTGTTGAACAGCAGACAACTGGAAATGGATTGGCAGGACATGCAGAAGGTGATGTTTTTTTTTCCCCACCTGGAACAAAATCTGAGTTCTATTTTGTGCATAGCTACTGAGAACACCTACATTTAGAATAATTTGTAGCCTTGAAGTTGTAGTATATACAGATTTTAGGTATTTTCAACTACAGAGTTTATAATTTTAAACTAATCTTCAAATTTTGGATGTTTTCTAATAGTACAATAACTAACCAGTTTTATTTTACATTTACTGAGTACAAATAGTATTATACTATGTGTTGCATAAAAACTAAAAATTCCTGCCCATAGGAATGGTTATTTTTAAAAAAATGAGAAAAAAACTATTTTAAGAAAAGGTATACAGTTTTAATACATCCTGAATAATAATGTTCTGAGATCTAAGAGAATTTTTAAATGTGTATATAATTTACGGTACATATAAACATATATTTTTTAAACTATCCTAAAAGTCAGCAATAATCAGAATGTGAATTCATAAACTTGCGTATTAAATCAGCAGTATTCAAATATAATTGTTCCAATTTCTATTATCACTGTGTTGACACAATACTCATAGTGTTTTTAAAAAATGAGTTATATGTTTTATTTTGATTGATCTACTGATAATATATGCTTTGAAAAACAGTTTTCTATAATTCAAAAAACTATGAACATACAAAAAACAGTATTAATCAAAACTACAGAGGCATTCACATATTTAAACTTACTTTAATGGCCAAACTTTCTTCAAATGTAAGAATTTTTTCTCTTTTATCTTCTAGAAGATCTTGTAAAGAATCCTTTTCTGCCTCCAACTCGTTTATTGTATCATTAAGAGTACAAATATGTCCTTGTTGTTCCAGGCTTTCTTTTGAAAGTTGTTCTGAAAACAAAATAATACACCAATTTATCAATCAATTTAATATTCAGACTGATCAAGCAAAGCTCAGAAGCAAACATTTCACCTGGCCAGGGTGAGATGGGGGATATCAAGATGGTTTCTGTGCACGCAATAAAAGAATTTAATCACATGGCTGCCATTTTGAATTTTTTGACATTTCCCATTCCCCTTGGAATGCTTCTGTATGAAACCAATTTTTGTGTGTGGATAATATATTGTTAATGGTTTGGTAGTACAGGCAGTCCTCAATTTATGACCATTCATTCAGCCACTGTTTGAAATTACAACTGTACTTACAACCTGTGCTCAAAGTTACAGGCAATACAGCACCCTCCCATCATCGCACAATCAAAATTCAGGCACTTGGCAGTCCACCCGTATTTATCACTGCAAATACAAGTTCCCCCATCTATCTCCTCTACCAATCTATGCATAAACCTATGCCATTTCAGCCAGCTGCCACTATCCCCAGACCTCTACTTGAGCCCTTGCAGCACCTTTGCCACTGAGAAGTGCTGCCTCAAGACCCACACCCCTGGCCTTTGCCACTTCACACTGTTCTCAAGCTGCGCATTCCATCAGCTGCATGTGCCATACCTTCCTTAAGCTGCCTTCATGTTCTTTCCCCAAGCAATGTCACATTCCTTTTTGCAAGCTGGCCTCCTGTTTCTTCTGCAAGATGGTATCCCATTCTCACAATTCTTTAGAAACCTTTTTGTTTTCCCCAGGTCTTGCAAGAATGAGACATCAGTTTGAGAATGGCAGGAGACCCATTTTTGTGCATGATTTGGAGAATGAGGCTTCTGAAACATTGACCTTTCCAAAACATCATTATGTTCTCTAAGGCCAATTCAAAATGCTGATTATCATTTATATACTTCTGGTTCAGTCTTTCTGAAGCAGGAGCTGCCTGCTGCTATATATTTCTGATTTCTATAAAAGTAAATTTGTTCTCAAAAGGCTGGTTTCCCATTAGCCACCTTGCAGCAAATAAATATTTTTTTACATGTTTAAATCCAGAAAGAACAACTGATAGAGATTGGTCACTTCCCATTAGCATTTCATAGCATTATCTAGATTTATTTGACCATTCTTGTGCTAGATTATCTCCAATGAGTACAAACTTTGTAATATCACTGGATGATGCTATTAAGTCACTAATTGGCCATTGATGTGTTAAGTTAAAACAATTTGGTAGAAACATGTATCAAATATCCTTAATGCTTAAGAAGGTATAAAGTATATATGATCCAGCATGGATCTCGCAGTGACCACACTTGTCTGCTAGTTTGGTGGAGCCTTCTGGCAGGCTACACTAGATGAACTATACAGGCAGCAGACCCACAGACACTGTTAGTCAAATGGGAAAACAAGATGATAAAAAAGTATGCATTTTTTGCCATGGTAATGACAATACGTCCTTTTCTTCAGCAAAGAAAGATATTGTTAATCTCTTCTTTACCAAAACCCACACCTTAATCAAACTACAGATGTTGCTGAATTTCAATCCCAGCAGTCCAAACAACAGGAGCTGGATTTCGGCAGGATCTGCTGGAAAATCTATAGGCAATTATTCATAAACTACCAGGCATCAGTGAACAGATTGGAGGATTATTTCAGAGCTGTTTAATGAGAGAGGAACAGAAATCTAAACTTGAGAAAATATGGCAATGGCTTAGAAGATGATTTAACTCTTTACCCAACAAAAATCAAAACAACCATGGAAACAATTAGGTTAGCAGTTTAGAACCCTTGGAATATCCAACTTATAGGTGTAAATGCAAATTATTGATATTGCTATTACTGAGTATAAGGAACTATTAAAGAAATATCTTTTTATAAAAAATACATGAAAATTACTATTCAAATACACACACTTCTTAGAATCTACTGTGAGAATCATTCAGTCTAAACATACAATAAATGACATCTCCAAAGTCAAGAGTCAAAAGGTAAAATAACCTTCCTCAACTTGGATTCTTGAGTTGCAATAACATTACAATCCCAGAATTCCCAGCCAGCTTTCTCATGCTGAGAATTCTGACTAGGGATTCTGTAAACTGTGTTTTGAATAACATAAGACTAATCTAAATCAATTGAAATTTGCTTTTGTGGTTGGAAATTTTACCATCACTAAATCAATCGGTCAGAATAGAGCTGGAAGGGACCTTGGAGGTCTTCTAGTTCAACCCCCTGCTCAAGCAGGACACCTTATACCATTTTAGATAGGTGGCTGTCCAGTCTTTTCTTAAAAACCTCCAGTGATGAAGCTTCTACAACTTCTGAAGGCAAGCTGTTCCACTGGTTAATTGTCCTCATTATTAGGAAGTTTCTCCTTAATTCCAGGTTGCTTCTCTCCTTGATTAGTTTCCAACTATTGTTTCTTGTCTTGCCTTCTGGTGTTTTGGAAATAAGTTGACCCCTTCTTCTTATGGCAGTTCCTCAAATACTGGAATAGTGTTATCATGTCACCCCTAATCCTTCTTTTCTGTAGACTGGCCATACCCAATTCCTGCAACCGTTCTTCATGTGTTTTTGTTTCCAGGCCTTAATTGCTCTTCTTTGCACTTTTTCCAAAGTCTCAACATCTTTTTTGTAATGTGGTGGCCAAAATTGGATGCAGTATATATATATGCAGTATAAATATATCTGCATTCTACCTACCTCTTATTAACTTTTCATAGAAGTTCTTAAATGAATATCTAACTGTTAAGTGAAAAAACACACTTCTATAAGGACATATTATAAGTAAGTTGCTTTGGCAACCACTTTTGGCTAAAATGATAAATAAATAAATAATAAAAATCACAGCACTTTTACAGTAAAAAGTAGCTCTATTGAAAAGTGTCTCCTCTTACCATAAGAAAATCATAAAAGAAATATGAAAAACAAGTATTTATTATTTTAATAAAATTTTATTTATTTATTTTTTACATCACTAATTTGGTTTTTTTTAGAAAAATAATATGACACGAGGAAAGGGCATCAGCACATGTTATTAGTTCAGTCTTCTGAATTGTACGTTTGTTAATAGCTAATTATGTAAACTTTTCTGGTGTTTTCATCAATAGAATCTAAGCAGCTAACAAAAATTAGTATATAACATCTGCAACAAAATGATAAATCTCAACAAAATATATAAATATAATCCAATATTTAATAACAGTAATAATAACAACAACCATCATACATCTCCAAGGAGAATTGGAGACTGGCTGGCAGTTGCCCAACACAGCTGAATCCAAGGCCAGCTCCTTGTAGATCTGGCACCTCTACCACCTCAGTCTTTTACCATGGCCTGGAGCTAACTTTCTTCCTGGCCACCTATACTAGTCAGATGGGGGAAGAACCAAGCCTACCAATGACAGAGCTCACCTCACCAACGATTGTCAACTTCCTCAGGAACAATTTTTCCCCAGGTGACAACATAAGATATTGCCCCCATCAATTCTTTGGACTTTCCCCTGATAGCTTCCTACTTGAAATGAGTGTGATTAAGATGATCAACTAACATATTTCAGTAGCAACTTAATAATTCTTTAACAATGTTTTAATAATATGCTGAATGCTTTATGATTTGTTTGATGTCTTATTCTTTTTATTGTGATGCATTTCTGTACCGTTTTTGTGGTACAAAATCCATCCATACAATGAATCAATAAAAGAGTTATTTCAAGGGTTTTAAAGCAAAATTCTTAGTAAATGAATTTGCAATTCATACTGTATATAATAAAAGTGACATGTTTAAAGCTAAAAATGAGTTTTTATTTAAAGATGTTATTTAAACATACCAATTTTTTCATCCAAACACATAATTTTCTCTTGAGTAAGTTGTAATTCATGTTTTTTCTTTGAAAGTTGTCGTTCTGCCTCTGTAAAGTTATGTTCTATCTTTTCATTCAGTATGCTGAAAATTAACAATAAGGCATTTAAATTAATCTTTGCACCCAAATGAGCAGTATCCATAAAAACAACTTAGTGATAATGACTATATCATTGCTTACAACAGAATAAATAGTTTCAGACATAAGATACTTTAGTGGTTTACAATATCATTTAGACATTGCTGTTGTAAAGTATTAGTAATAGATTCAGACTTTTTACCAGAACAGTGACTAGATGATGCTATAAATTGATAGTATATATTGCCACAAATGTCTAAAAAAGGGAGTCATCCTAAATATTCAAGTCAGGCACCTATATATTTAGTACAGTATGAAATGAGCTCCTGCAATTAACAAAATGTAAAATACATACACTATCACATTTTTAGATCAGAAAAAAAATTAAGTGAAGAACTGCTTGCATCTAGGCCTAAATTAAATGAATAACATACATACATAATTGTTTCAATCTATTTTCTTTACCTTAGTGAAGTGTTAGTTGCTTTATGTCTGTTAAGTTCACTTTCAGAATCTGCTGCCCTTCTTGCCAATATTTTCATCTCCCTTTCTATAGACTCAATAGCATCCTTCAACAGTGCTATTTTTGATATTTGTTCTAATCGTTCATTGTCAAGCTGATAAAGAATCATTAAGAATTAGTTATTTCACTTTCATCTGATTACTTCAAATTTTGCATTCCCAATTTTCTATAGAAGGAAAAGTCTTTTTCTAGAGTAACAAACTAATTTCTTCTAAAAACAGTCTTCCCATCAAAACTGGAGTATGCTTTTACGATAAACATAAGGGACTGATATTTATTTTAGAAAAAGGCTCTTGAAATGAATTACTATAGGCTACCATGGGTAGAATATTTGGCCAATTATTCTGCTGGCAGTTTCCATAACAGTGTAAGTATTGTTCTGGCATTTGTTCCTCAGTTTCTCCATCAGTTGTAGATGATGATATCTAGAGAGGTGGAACTTCACATCCAAGAGTTGAAAAAGAGTACTCCAAAGATCTGCTGTGAATTGTGGATTTCTGTCAGAAATCAAATGATTATCCAAGCTATCATTCTGTAAAACTTGTTGAAATCACATACAGACAGACTCAGAAAGCAAGCCATGACAAGAAATGAAATGGATTGATGGTTTGCAGGGTTTTCATATATGGCAGATCACTGTAAAGTCCAAACAAACTATTCCAAGGCCCTTATGTGGAGGGAAGAGGCTTTGCATGGCAATATATAAGCCACAGAAAAAAGGATAAGGACTTTTGGGCTGGTCCCATGACAAGAGTTGCAACATTTCTTTCCTCAAGTCAGTCATTCCAGCATAGTTCTGTCTGCTCCCAGGAAAAGGGGAGTGTAATGGCAATAAATTCACTAATATAATCTAAGCCTGCAAACAGAATACTATTTTTGCTGAACACAGCTTCCAAAGTTTCACTAGAGTGGAGGCAAACTTTTCAGGACAGAATGGAATCTGAGGGAAAGGTCCCAATTCTGAAAGGCTTCCTTGATGGTCAATAGCTCCTTCTTTAAAACACTAGCTTATCTCCAATAATAGTAGCTGCTGATAAAGGACATGCAGGGAAGAAAACTACCCCAAACCTCTTGAACAGTTTTTTACAAACACAACTGCAAGGTGAAATCAAAGCTGTACACAGAAGAGAAGAGAAGTATGACAGAGAATAGAAGAAGAAGTGCATGCCTCTTGGAAATGAAGAAAGGTTTGTTGAGCTTCAGAATTTCACTTAAAGGAATTGCCTTTCTGGTAGGATGCTCAATAGTGTAAGCTGCAGAATTAGGAATAAATCAGGAGCGGGTTCCTAATTTTTTTACTACCACTCTGTGGGCGTGGCTTATTTTGTGGGTGTGGCTTGCCAGCCATGTGACCGGGTGGGCATGGCTTGCCAGCCATGTGACCAGGTGGGCGTGGCTTCTCGGACTGCTGAAGGGAGGGGAACTGATATAGGTCCTGCCACCCATTCCCCCTCCCCTCAGCAGCTCAAGAAGCCTCAAACGTGCGAAAATGCCTAGGATCATCACCGCAGGTTCGTGGCTTCTCGGACTGCTGAAGGGAGGGGAATGGAGATAGCTCCTGCCGCCCGTTCTTTCAGCATCTCACGTGCTCCCTCAGCCATCCTCCCCTGCTTGGACTCACTGTGGGATAGGAAGGCAGCGCATGCGCAGTGCCGGAAGCTCAGCTTCTGGGCAAGCGCAGAAGAAAAATGTTTTTAAAATGTAAAAAAAATTTTTAAAAAAATGGCCGCGCCCAGGCACCAGCAACTGACCGCACCGGTACTGTGACGTCACCAGCGGGCCGCTACCGGTGCTATAGAGTGGACCGCACTGGTAGGAACCCACCACTGGAATAAATATATAATCAATACTCTGCCAAGACCAAGAGGTTCTTTTCCAATATGAACTACATTATCCACAAGTTCAACCACACAACAATAATCAAAGGTAGCTAAACCTTTACACCTCTTTCATACAAATTCATACAAGTTGTTGAATGTTTACCTAGCTGCTAAGTCTAGCCTGAGAATTGCTGTCTCTTATGTTGTTTTAATGTTAGTCTTGACCGCTGATGATTGCCTGGGTAAGTACATATATTTTTCTTGACAAAGTCTTTGGAAGTGGTTTTGCCATGTCTCAAGGCTGAAATTTAGTGGCCTAATCCAGGGGTGAAATTCAAAAATATTCCCTACTGGTTCTGTGGGCGTGGCTTGGTGGGCGTGCCAGGGGAAGGATACTGCAAAATCTCCATTCCCTCTCCACTCCTGGGGGAAGGATATTGCAAAATCTCCATTCCCACCCCACTCTGGGGCCAGCCAGAGGTGGTATTTGCCGGTTGTCCGAACTACTCAAAATTTCCGCTACCGGTTCTCCAGAACCTGTTAGAACCTGCTGAATTTCACCCCTGGATCAGTTTCCATGTCTAAGGCAGGAGTAGAACTTGGACCCACCCCCACTCCTAGTTGAGTGCCTGAAACATTAGAACAAACTGGCTTAAAGCTCTTGGCTTACTTGTCATAATTAACGAAAAAGGTATTTCAATATATCTTATCAAGTTGCTATATTCATACATTTTAGCTACTGATAAATGTCAACATTTATCAATATATTTCAAGAACATCTTTCTTACGCTTTGAATATTTAATTCCAGTTCCTCAATTCTCTGTTCCAGGTGAGCCTTTTCATTCAACGCAGTGTCTTGAGCAATCTATATCAAACAAAAATAATTTTAAATTATTTTTCAGTGTCCTAAATTTTAATTTAGTAGATTAAATCTTTGGGAATATGGTATAATATGCATATACTACTTAAATGAACTTGGATAAAAAGTCAAACCTTTAACCTCTCTCTCAAGCTATCACGTTCAGCGGCCATCCTTCGAAAATCAGAAATGGCTGCATCCCTTTCTGTTTCCACACGTCTCAAGACAGCCTGAACAGTCACTGCAGTTGTAGAAGCTTTGGGGATTTTCATAAGTTCTTTTCTTTGTTGATTTACTTCTTCCTGTGCCTGGTGTTTAAAATTAATATTGAGGCATGTATCTATTTGTGCTAAATGTTTACTGAACATTTAACTTATTAACAGATTTGATCCTAGACATTTGGTGGTTGACATGGAAACTAAAACTCTTCTCCATAATTTATACATAATTTGACTTAAGAGATAATTGATTTTTTTCTTCAATAACAGTAATAGAACAAGTTCTGTCATAACAAGGACTAGCACTAGGAGATGCAGGGAGAGATGCACCAACAGCTTTGTCCTTCAATATTATCTGTTCCTTTCTAGGATTTACATACAACCTAGGCATCTATTGATTGTGTACAACATACATTAGACAATTACATAAATTCAAAATATATGATATTATAGAATATTATCTATAATATAATAAAATGAGATAAAATGTAAGTTTAATAAAAGATAACTATAAAGCTAAAGACTGGGACTGCATGTTTGTTTGCTACAAGAAAGATATAAATTGGTTTCCCTAAAACCAGGAAAGAAGCATTAGTCTTGACATATCTACCTATTTGTATATGTATTGCAAGCTATCCCTTTATCTTTCTCTTGGCATAGGAATTGCTTACAGCAATTTTTCTAATTGGTTTTATTCCTCATACTCAAAATCCGAAGGATAAAGGATGGTAATAACATAGGTCTATCAGTAACAGTTACTATAAATAATGAAACCTGTATTCAAAGGCAGTCTACAATTGAGTGTAACAGTGATGGCGAACCTATGGCACGCATGCCACAGGTGGCATGCGGAGCCATATCTGAGGGCACGCGAGGCGTTGCCCTATGTCAGCTCCAGCGCGCCAGTTGGCCAGTTGATTTTCAGCCTTCCGGAGGGCGGGGGGAGGTCATTTTCGCCTTCCCCAGGCTTCAGGAGCGCCTCCAGAGCCTGGGGAGGGTGAAAAATGGCCCAACGGCCCAACCAGAAGTTCGTTTCCAAACTTCTGGGTCATTGGGTCAGTTTTTCATCCTCCACAGGCTCCGGAGGCTTTCCTGAAGCCTGGGAAAGGTGAAAACGACCTCCCTCTGCCCTCTGGAAGGCCGAAAATCAGCTGGAATCAGTTTTTCGCCATCCACAGGCTCTGGAGGCTTCAGTGAGTTCAGGGTACATGAGCAGGGGGGATGTTCTGTGCGCATGCACAGGGGGGAGGGCATTGCATTATGGATGTCGGCATGCGCATGCGCGCCTTTTGGCACCCAAGCAAAAAAAGGTTCGCCATCATTGGAGTATAAGTTGTTGATAAATACAAATTTGTGATCTTCCCTTTCTAACTTATTAATAACAGTCTTTTCAAAAAATAATGTGACTAGCTATTGTGAAAAAAGTTGCTAAATAAAATAAACCCATTATCTTAAAAAACATTTTATGTATTAAATTTTTATCTCATTAGGTTTTCTGCATAAGATCATAGGAAAAAGATAACTTCTGTGAATTTATTATTATTCACTGTATCTTTTATTTTTCACATTTATGAATGATTTCCTTATCAGCAATGCACAAAGTACTATACATCCTCATACAAGATAAATATGGAGGTAAAGGTCCAAAAGAAGCAATATAATTTACAAAACTTGTTTACTTTATACAAAAAAAAAATCAAACCATCAAAAGACTAGAAGAGCAAAAGAGTTTAACAAGTTGGTTAAAATATAAAGCTACAGAGATATCTTCAGACAGGGATTCCAAAATGTAGGGAAAGTTATTGACAATTCCAACATAATACTATCTATCTTAGGGGAAGGCAATACCTATAAGGCTATTTGAGATTATCCTAAATGCTTAGAAGACATTTTATAATAGATTGGAACATATAATATGTAATATATTAAATTGTAATATATAAAATATGGTTTTTACCTAAATGTTTTATCCAAAAATTACCTGATCATAAAGACAAACAGCTTTCTCTCTTTCTGCCATGAGGACTTTGATATTCCCCTGGAGTTCTGTTATATGACGTTGATATTTTTCCAGCATTGTCTTAAACTCATCACGCTCTATCAAAATTTGTAGACATTCTTTATCACAGTGATTTCCCTAAATGTTTAATGGAGATAAAATGCCCATTTTCAAATATATAAAATTTATTGCAAGATTCTATATTAACATTTTGAAATTATTTCTTTTTTGGAAGGGAGAATACATAAATTTAATTTGCAATATTCCAAATTTCAAACTATTTGAACATTTTTATTAGTTTCATAATGTTATTATTTTACCATAAGTAAGCATATGCTTTAAATGGATGATTTGAAATATATATATAGCTCTTACTTATTTATCATAAAGGAAAAATGAGCAAATGTCATGTATTTCTTCCAGTTCCCATTAGCACAATAATTCTCTTGCTAAACCATCACAAATCAATCCTTGCAATACAGGCAACTATGGTTAAAGAGAGTAGGTAAGTTCTTACTACTTAGGTAAGTAGGTAGAATAGCTAAATTTTGTATGTATTAGGATGGAAACTGGAAGCTAAATCTGGCTATGTCATCAGAGAATTCCATAGTTATACAACAAATTGAAGAAGCAAATTTAAAAATTATGTCTCAGAAGAAGGCAGTGACAAACCGTATCAATAGTGTTGCCAAGAAAACTATATATATATATCCTTCAGCTTATCAAAATTCAAGTCAGCTTGAAGACTTTACATTAATATATAAATTCATTGGGCAATAAGGTCTGTTTAATTTTTAAATCTTATAACTTCAATATAACTAAGCAATAAAAATTAAATGCATATATTCTGTATTTTCAGAAAATGAAAATATATACCTGAATTGGGGAGGAAATTTTTGAAATAGAACAAGACGGGCTGCGCTTAGGACTTGTACTTCGATACATCTTCTTCAACTTTTCTGCTTCAGATTTATAATAATCTTTCTCTTCTTCTATTGTTTTTACAAAACTGTTGAGCTTTTCGTCTGACTTTTCAACATCCAGGGCCGCCTTTTTGTGTGCATGTGAAAAAGCACAATTACTAAATCCCATGTTTAAAGTTTTATAGAAATTGTCTGCATAAAAATCTAAGTATTTTATTTACTTTTAATTCAAAGTTGTCATATTATTTTTTTCTGAAAAAAATATTAGTTCTATGAATTTGTTAAGTAAAGGTTGGAAAGAGGAAAAAACCCCAAATTCCATTGAATTTTAAATAATGAATGTTATTATTTAATCTAAAAATTTAACAAAATCGATTAAATGTATCTTTTTAAATTGAAGAATGAAGTTTATATGAAGTTCAAATCTACTAATCCATGTATGCTGTAGCATTATTATCCTTCCTATCTTCTTTACTACTCCCTTATTGGTATTATGATGATGATGATGATTACTCTATACATGTTTGCATGTACATCAGTGGCGGGTTGCTGTCTTACCAATGCCGGTGCGCGCGCATATCCAGGTTTCGGGGGGGCTACGCACGCGTGTCCCTCACGCAATTTTGCTTCTGAGTGTGCGCGGAAGCAAAATCTCACCGAAATCTCGCATGCACACGTGTCCCTTGTGAGATTTTGGAGTGATTTTGCTTTCGCGCAAGCACAGAAGCAAAATCGCCCAAAAATTAACGAAAAAAATGGCGATGTGCGCGGTGGACTGGCAGAGAGGGCTCTGGAGAGATCACGCGCAAATTGCGTAATCGGCCGCTCCCTACCAGAGCTGCGTATTGGGCAGCTCCGGCAGGAACCCACCTCTGATGTACATTGAGAGCTTCTGCACCAGAGACAAATTCCTTGTTGTCTAATCACACTTGGCCAAATAAAATACTCTGTTCTGTTCTGTCATATGAATTTCCTAGGAAAATTTGCTAAAAAGCCATGGTGGTCATAAAATAGAAAGTTTTGAACACAGACATTATTACTTGTATAAATTACTTAAAATGTATATCATCCACTATTTTGCCCATGTTGTGTTACTTTCATATTTCATTCTTTCATGTTCTTCCAGCAAGACCAGACTTGGAATCTGGAGTTCCTCTTGGACACCCAGCTCTTAGATGGATGTCTTCATTCAATTTGAGCTGGTGTGTTAGCTACAGTTTAATCTGGATGTACTGAAGCAAGTCACTTATGCCCTTCTCGTTTCTCATTTGGATTACTGTATTACAATTCATTCTACACAAGGCTACCCTTAAAGATCATCCAGAAACTTCAGTGATCCAGAATCAGAAATAATTTAAAATGCTTTTAACTTAGTTAACATTTTGTCAAAAAAAATTGGCAATAAAGTCCCTGATCCACCAATGCAAAGTCTGGCATGGTCCTAAATCAAAAAGATTGACCATCCTGATTTTAGGTCTTTGCCCCTATTTTTTTTATTCAGTGCTCTGGTGTTTCTCTTGTACTTTATCTGGTTTTTTAGCATTTCTACTATTATATCATATTTATAGTTTTCATCTATATGCTCATGAGGTTATTTAATTCTCTTTAATTAGTTATTGTGCTTATGAATCTATAATATTCATAGGTGTACAGTATCCTAAACTTTTTTTAGTGAAATAATTTAAATGTCAAGTAAAATAAGTATCTATTTTAAAACTTGTTAAATAATATATATTAGCAAAGGAAAAATATGAAAAACTTACAGATTTAAGAACGCTGACCGTATGTTCCAATTTTTTAATAGTATTTTGTTGGCATTTAATCTGAGACTAGAAAGAAAAAATATTTAAGTATTTACATGACAAGATAATAATCTATTTCAAAGCTGAAATAGCAATATGTATATGGGCTATGGTAAAATACCAGATATATAGCAAAGATAGAAATAATGGGCTCACTTCCCTCATCCTGCAGAAATTATGTAAAACTATGCATGCATATCTTAAATCATGGATACAATAATCTTACAATGTAATTAGAACAATACAGATACTCTCTGTTTATAAGAGCACTTAGGACCAGGATTGACATCTCTAAATGATGTGGTAATAATATACATAATGCAATCACATTACTTAGCAATGGCAATCCCCGTTGCTGTTGTAACCCAGGAAAAGGTGAGAATCAGGTAAGGAGTATGGTGGGAGTAGGAGATACCACAGACATGCAATGCTGAATGGGAATGGATTGGTGAGGTCTACAAGCAGGTTGGCAGAGGAGGTTGAGGGTAGGTCAGGGGAGGCCGTGGAAGGGCCAGCAAGGAGTATAGGCAAATGTGGTGATGGCAGATGTGCTGGTGAAGGGCACAGATAAGTGCCAGGGAATGCAGGCGGGGCAGTGGACAGGCAATGATATGGAGTAAAAAATTTCTGGGATCTTGTATTCTGTATAGAGCTCCTCAGGAGAAAATGTAGCAGGAACAATTTATGGAGTGATTTGAAACCTTCCCTGCTGGCTTCCCATTTATTTTGCTTGTGGAAAGCTGGCAGGGAAGTCTTCAAATGGGGATCCTGTGATGTGGCTTGTTGTAACACTGTAATTGTGAACTGGGTACCTGAGTGCCTGGCTTGTGATCATGGGAACACAGGAGCACTTCTACAGCTGGAACCTTGAGAACCAGTTATAACATGATTTTTTCAGCACTGAATGAATGAATATAAGTCGAAGATTACCCATAATCTAGTGTTACTGCATTTTTTCTTCCAGTTTCTCCATTAGTTAAAACTAACAATGCAATATGCACTATAACTGCACTGCATATATAAAACATTTCATGTAATAAATCAAGTACCTTGGCTTCTGAAAGTTCCTGGCCAGCACTATCAAGTACAAACTCTTTTTCTTTTTCCAGTTGTTCAGCTATCTTATCTACATGAGCAAGTTCTTTACAAAGATATTCATTCTCACTGGTCAAACTGTCCACTTGGGTTGTTACTTTCTCTTTACTATTAAGTATTTTCCTAACATGCTTCTCCAAATCAAGATTTTTTGTTTTTAGATGTTCAATCTGGTGAGACAAACACATTTTTTAAATTCTTTTATCACAGAAACAAATTTATTAATATATTAGATGAAGTATGGCTTTGCATGCCATTATTTCCACTTACTAATATCTATAAAGCATTTTGAGTCAGCCATCAGCTATGGGATTATTTTTATTGCTGCTGAATACAAAACATGGAAAACAGGCAAGGAAAGCCATGAATAAATCCGTGTTCCCTCTAACCAATCAACCACAGAGGATGCAAAATACAATTCGGCTACTATCTTACCCTCTTGATGAAACAAAACTCTCCCTAGCCCCTACAAATACAAAGAAGAAAAAATATCTCACTATTTGGCAAACAACCAAGTTGCTGATATAAGAGAATGTTGCCTGGCCATCAACATATCATTTTTTTCTGCATGTACATTCTCATTAAAGCTACACTGAAGGAATTACACTACAATTTTGCAACCCATCACTTTTTGCATTGGGAGATGGGGGAAGAACAAAGTACTTACTTAAATCCAAAGCCTGGCAGATGATAAAGTAAGAAGAGTTCAGTTCATGTTGTATACATAGGCTAGAAAACCAGCTCAGGCCATTTTCTACTGGTACTAGACTAAATTACATTCTCTAATTTTGTTCCCTGTAAAATTTACTAAGCAAGCTCTCAGTGCAAGAAGCGGGAGGTGGGATGAGATAGGTTGAATAGGAAAACAGCCCATTTTGAAATCCACATAGAACTAGCATCAAGAATAGCTATGTTTTTGCAATTTGAGCTAAACCATAAAGGAGGACAATATGGGAAAAGCTTCACAATATTGATTTATGGGATAACAAAAATGCCACAAATAGCCTTAAGTAAAAACGGAGTTTTCAGAATTGGTATGGTCAGAATTAAATTTTCTGAAGTTAAACACTAATGTATTACATTTAGGTTAATGGGTAAATTAATTGAAATGTTCCAAGATATATTTTAAGGAACAGAATTTACTTCCATTTGTATTCTGGAACTCAACATTTAGACTAAACTATCTGATCTCCATAGCTTGCTCTCCACTTTGCTCTGCAAGGGATAGATGAGATTATTTATAATATGAATATAATTCACATACGTCTAGTGATATAATGGTTTTAATCCTCTAGATTAAGAGTCAATATCATTAATTTTTTCTATGGCTTTTGACACATTCTGAACCTCTATTGGACACCTCAGAGGTCTCAGCAGTAGGCAGTTTTTATTTTGGGATAATGAGGATCATCTGTCATTTATGAAACAGCAAAGACAAACAGACCAAAAGTAGCAAAACTAGGTTTAGTGCTAAGATTTGAATAATTTCTCTAAGTAATAAATTCTTGCCAACATTATACACTAAACTGTTTAGAAAACCTACTTTGGAGAGATACTGAAGGTTCAAGCTAGAGGATCCTGTACCTGTGGGAAAAACACTAGGATGATGATGAGTGTAGGTTTAAGCTATATTTGATCTCTATGTTAAAAAGCAGGATCACCTAAGTTAATTAGCACAAAGTAAAGGAACATGGAAATTTATCTTGCATAATGAGCAGGAAATATTTAAATTCTACCACATTTTCTCCCAGAAAACTATTTTATTTACACGGATTTTTCTCCAAGGATTTCAAAGCTGTGTTTTATTATTAGCAAGTTCAGTTATGCTATAAGATGCATGGTAACTCGTTATAAATGTGGAGTCTAAATGAGAATATAGTTTTTAAATCCTGTCCTACTAAATATATACCAAATTTGGTATCTTCTTTCCAGAACTAAAATAGTTGAATATAGGCTACTACTCAGATGACATACTAAGCTGTCTAGTAACTTCAGGATATCTGAAAATTATCTATGGCCTTCCAGTGAGGAGAACACATTAGGAGAGTTAACTCTCTGTCACCAATATTGTTAGGTTTAAGAACACTAAAAATACAATAAATTATATATCATATAATAATAATAATATAAATTCCTGTTGTAGCTATTATCTATTTGCATATAGGCAATCTTGTAATCAACAACCTACATCAAGTTTGACACTTACTTTCTTAGTGACAAGCACAATCTTTATCTTTTTCTAAATAAACCACCAACCTTGTTTTGCCATGAGGTCTGAATTCAGACTGACAAGAACTAAACAGTCTTGATACATCTAGGCAGTTAGCTTCTCTCTATAGTATCCATAAGTAAGTGAGCTTACTCTTCTGGAGACACACAGTAAGAGACCATTAGTATAAGAGGTACTAAGTCATAATGACAAAATGTCATCACTGATCCTAGGCCATGATCTTGTCCCTTCATCTCTATGGAGAATACATAACCATTTTCTCACATTACAGTAATCTAATTAAATTACATCAATGGAACTTTATTCCATATATGGTTGTTACAAAATGGTAGAAATATATGACAACACCTCTAAGAGCAGTTCCTGGATTACTTTGTCTTTGCTTCTACAGCTGTCTTCAGATTTTGAAGTTCTGTCACTTTCAATAAATGGACCTCTTAATGCAAGCTCTTCTCTTGTTGTGATTCTCTATAAAACAATTAAAATTAACTTCATTTTAAATTTATGGTATTTATTGCTACATTTAGCTAAAAGATACAAGCTTTGTGTTACTGCCATATGAAAATACATTTAGCGTAATTTATTCAACTTTACTTGAAAATAAAATTGACAGGGTTCAATAGGGACTATATTAAATGGATTCAGATTTTTGGAAAAATCATGCTTAAGTACTACTTATTCTGTACCATACTAAAGGGAGGATTCAAATGGGGCAGTCTGTCAACATTTTTATTAGTAATTCAGTAATAGTGATTAGTTTTTTTCAACTTGGTTTTGTCTAAGGTACTGGTGAATTATAGAATTGTAGGAATGTAGTTCAGCATATCTGGAAGGAATAATACTGTGGAAGACTGACATAGATCATGAGAAATCTTTAAGTTTGGGAACATATGAGGAATCTTGAGAAAATGTTATTGGTTTAAGCCATACAAAATGCTACTAGTCTTCAGAAAGCATTACGTAAATGAGGCAAGTTACAAAATAATAAGAAAAAATAATTTCAGAGGGAAAAACATTCCATAAGGTGAGCAGAGAAGGTATATCTTTGGGGACCCACCAAATATAAGTCTGAAACTGATCATACCCATAAGCATGTGTTCTCTGCCAGATCTAATGGGGCAGCTGATGTAAATGGAAAGAAGTGTTCCCTCAGATAGTCTGGTCACATGCCATGAAGTGATTTAAAGGTTAAAACCAGCACCTTGAATTGGACTAAAAAACAAATTTTGTTTGTTTATTTATTTAATATATATGGTGCCCACTTTTCAGAGTGAGATGGGCAGAATATTAATTTAATTAATAAATACACTGGCAACCAATACAGCTCTAAGAACAGAGATATAACATGTTTTAGGAGTGCACATAATGGCCCACATTGCTGCATTCTGTAACAGCTGAAGCTTCAGGATGCTTTCCAGTGTAGCCCCATGTAGAGTGCTTTGCAGTAGTCCAGTCTGGAGCAATGTTCCCTGTAAGAAAAAAAAACGGTGCGCCGCGTTCTCGTTTCATCTGCGCGGCCGCGCATGCGCACAGCCTCTCCCATTAGGAAATGCCGGCAGGAAGTTAAAAACTTCCGCGCGGCATTCTATAATCACGTGCGCGGCCGCGCGGGCGCGCACCTTAGAGGGAACAGTGGTCTGGAGGTGACTAGAGCATGAGTAACTGTAAGCAAGACCTGCCATTGCAGGAATGGGCGTAACATTTTACTGAAATAAAATGGACAAAATTTAAATAAAGATGGAGAATTTCTCAATAAATTTAATATACAAATAACAATTTTAAGATATACAAATAACAATTAATTAAGAGCATGGAAACAAATATAGTAATTATACACTACTAAAGAATACATCATCATACTTTTCAGGAAGTGTCAGCTAGTCAATTAACAGAAAAATGACTTGGATAATAGCCACAGGGCTGAGATCAATCAAACTAAGGCTTGGACAGTTTGTTGATATATACCCATCTGATACTTCACCAATGGATAAATAGTTGCCAATAGTCATACCCATAATGAGCAGTTAGCTGCAAATTAGGATTTGGTGTGTTCACAAAATTAGTCACTTCCACTGATCAGAGGAGCCAAGTGAAATTAGAAAAGCAGTGAGTACCCAAAGTTATTAAGAATGGGGTTAGCATGAATGCAAATATGGTATATGAAAATTTTGTTTGACTAGTATTTATTCCAATACATTCACTTAATATTGCACTGTATAAGAGGACAATTATTCGGTGATACTTCTTTAAAAGTGGTCAAATAATGAAACTATTAAATGTGAATTAAAAATTCAAGACTAGTATAAAAAATAAAGTATAAACTATTCATTATCAATAATAGCAAATTTTACATTTAAAAAGAAATATCAGGATATTTGTGAGAGGGCAGGCTGCCTGAAAATTAGCTAGCAGCTGGGCTCATGGTGCCCTGCCCCTTTAAGACCTTTCCCTAGCCAGTCCAGCTTCCCATCAATAAGCAGAAAAGCAGGTGAGTGGTGTTGTGATGGTATAGTTGGTACATTGGAGTTGATCTGGGAGTGAGACGGGAGGTGGAAACAAAGCAACTGATAGCAGCCTATAAGGCTAATAGACAGAAATACTATTCTTTAGCAGAAGGGCTCACAAATTGTAGTAGGGTGTACTAGTAGGCTATACTAGTAGTAAGAGTACTAGTAGACCTAGGGAAGTGTGTAAGAAGGAACTGTGAGTACTACCCAGTGTGTGCTTGTGTTTATGTTGCCAAAAGGCCAAGGGTGCTTGTGTTAGTTTTGGGAACCCACTGACTTTGGGTTTCGATTAAAAAAAAACCTGTGACAGTATTTCAAGTGCAATCCAAACCCTTCCGTGCTTATTTAAAATTAATTTCCATGGAATTAAATTATCAAACAGCAGAATAATCCAGTCAACCGCTAAAGACTAAGACACATGATATTTTGGTTATCCAGTTCCATGAGCTAACAATTCTGCCCCACAGCTCCCCTACTTTCCAAAATGTCAAATGAAACCAAGATATGGAAGTACCACAGTGACAGCGGCTTCAATGGATTGGGGACAGGTGAATTGGATACATGGAGAAACTTTTTTTTACATGGGAAGGTTTTTTTTAACAATAGAAATGACACAAGGAAATGTGGTTTAACTGCTTATTGAGGACTCTCAGAAGGAAATATTAACATACTTTTAAATGATGAATCTAACTGACCCAGTGGACTGGTCATGTATTCTACTTTTTGTTGTTGCTTGTGTTGTCAGGTGCTCAGAATCACCATAGTGAAATGGGTGGCTGTATGTATCAAAAAGCTGAGTTATTTCCCACATATGCCAAGGACTTTAAAAAAAAAAGATTTATCATTTCCAAATTAATTGCAATTTTAAAAGTGCAACGTGTTCATGGCTATATCACTAGGATTTAGAATCTATCATGGATTTATCAAACATGGAAGCAGGAAAAAGAATGATCATACCACAACAGGAGAAATCTATACCTGAACTGTAACAATGGATTGTTGATAGTTCTTTTTTAAACAAAAGAACAATGAAGAATTCATGCAACATGGTCAAACTGAGAGAATTGTTCTGTTTGCAACATGAATTTCCAGCCTTTCATTTTTTTTCTAAAAAATATAAGTTATGTAACATTCACACCATGTGTTTGCATCTATACATTTTCTTCTGGAAATGGGACTAGCTTACACATACATAAACTTCTAAAGACAATATGTTTGTTTATTCATAACTTTCCTCTTGGAAGGTTAACAGAAACTGGGAATGATAACATCTCCCCTCAACCTTCATAAAATTACCTGAAACCCCCATTTCAGAAGAGGTTTTCTCTCGACTCCCTCTCACACTGTGCAATTAACCCCAAAGTTGCTAAATGCCTCCCAGAAGGCTGCCTTCCTTATCCTTATATCCTACGGACTCTCTGTACCTTTGCGAGAAATTCTGGTTTTTTCCTCCTGCGCCCAGGGCATTTCCTAGAGGTCATGACGGCAGCTAAATTGTGAGCGCCAGAAAGCGTACTGCCTGCCTTTTCTCATTCCTTCTCTCCTTCCCAGGTTCCTCAACTCGCTTCTCGGTTTTACCCGCTACCTCGCCTCCTTTTCCCTCTCAAGCCAGACAGGCCAATGAGCAACCAGACCGATTCTCCGCGCCCACCCGCCCCGTAACTGTTTGGCAGGTGCAGCCAGCTGGGAGTTCCTCCTCCCCGCCCAGACAGGCAGGCAGGTAAAGCAGGCAGGCACTAGCGGCCTCGGCCCCGACGGGGCTTCTCCTAGGGACGCCGCCTGCTTCCCCGGACGCGCTGCCCCCTACCGGTTTGCCACAATAATGTCTCCTCTCGGCTCCTCGGCGTCTCCTGGTAACCCCCACCCCGCCCCTTGCGCTTCCAATACCTGTTACACTCAGCCGGCCGAGTAATGCTCCGCTTTTGACCTCACCCCGCCCTTTCATGGGCGCACGCGCGGCGCGCTTCCGCCGCTTCAACCGCCGCTCGTGCTTTAAACACCTCGCGTCGGGAACGGGCGGGCGGGCAGTCCGAGCGGGAGTTCCCCAAAATTCCATTGAGCGCCCAGTCGGATGCGCATTCCTTGGTCAACTGTTAACAGCCTTGGATGCGTGGAAGGTCCTGGCGGCAGAGATCAGTTATTATGATTATGATTATTGTTATCGTATACACAACAATGTGCAGGTGCCAGTTCCTAAGCTAGAGTTGGCCTTCATGCGCATCGAGTTCTTCCCCAAGAACCGAGGATTTATTAATTTATTTTTAACTTACGATTATTATTACGAAGTTATCAAGGACCGTGATGGTCATTTGAAAATATACTGAGTACTAGAGAAAGAGAAAACTAAGAAGGACTAATGGGAATGACTAGAATGGCTAAAGGCGGGCGAACCGAACCAATACTCTTCCTGTTTTCCCCACAACAACGTGAGGTAGATTTATATGAGAAAGGAGGAGAATGGCCCAAAGACAATTTGCAGAAGTACACACAAAAAAGGTAATGGATAAAAATGTGTACACCTGCCTAAAAACCAATGGGTGTTGAAATGGAAGTATCCATCCTAGAGAAAGGAATGATTTGCTAATATTGAGCAATTGTAACTCACATGGCAACATTTGGGAATTTGCTAAAAAATGTGGAGTGCTTCTTTAGAGGACTCTCCATAGTTGGTTAAAGGGAGGAATGGGAGGGAGCTAGGCTTACTTAAAGGTATGTTTTAACAGAGGGAATTTGTAACCAGGAGATTGCTTGCCAAACCACCAGCCAATAGAAATCTACCAAGAAGAAATTTAAGCTCATTGGGACTGTGTTACTGGCATCAATCCCTTCAAAAATAAAATGGAAATGAAAGAGGGGCAGCATTTGCTAGCAGTTCCAGGATGCTTGTCACAGGTTTGTAATGGGCACTACTTTTTAAGAATACTTATAGGTGAAGGTGGGGGGGGGGAAATGATTAGATGCCAGCTATGTAACAATCCGGTTGTTGTTTTTCCTATAGATATGGAAATTTGAAATAATATCCATTTGGTAATCCTAATCCAGCTTCCAGTCATGTCTTAATTGCAATTTCATTGCCTCAAACTGGGATATTGTGTGGATGTTTGTGCGGGTCGTAAGACACTAACTTTCTACTTGTAACTTGCATTTTCCCCTATCATATATTTCATCTTTATTTTAGTGTCATAGGAAATCCATTCAAATAATGCCTTTTGATGGTTAGCAATGTGCCTTGAGAAAAACACCCAGACTCCTTAATTTGTATTTATGTTGTTGTACATTAAATTTATGTTAAAATTATTATTAAACATTTTATATGATAAATTTGTAATTCTATGAAATTATACATTGTTTTATATGGTAAAATTCAGCCAGTGGAGTCTCTTGAATAGCTTGCTCTGTGCATTGATCAACATTTATCAACTTCTGTTTATGTAATATAGATCATCAAATGTCTACTTCTGTTCTTAATCAAGCCACGGTTTCTGAGCTGATTTATACCTGTACATATGTTTAAACATAAAAGGCACCAGTAAATTTGCCATGTGTGCAAACTTATGCTTTTTAATGTTCTCCAAGTATAGGTAACCAAAGGTAAAATTAGACATTTTAGTTTGTTGATAATGTATTTAAATTATAGTTATTCTGAACAGAATCTTCCAATTTCTTTGTGGTTGTGCCAGGGAAGACAAGTATACAAACCCAAGATTTGGTAATCCTAACACGGTCTCCAGTCATGTCTTAATTGCAATTTCATTGTGTCAAACTGGGATATTGTGTGGATATTTGTGTGGGTTGTAAGACACCTTACTACTAGTAACTTGCATTTTTCCCTATCATATATTTCATCTTTATTTTAGTGTCATAGGAAATCCATTCAAATAATGCCTTTTGATGGTTAGCAATGTGCCTTGAGAAAAACACCCAGACTCCTTAATTTGTATTTATGATATTGGTAAACCATAATTTGATATTGGTAAACCATAATTTGACTTGTTAGGAGAGGAACATTTTCTAGTTCACTAATCTCAGTAAACAAATCAGAAAAAGTACTACGGTATTGCTGTAGTGAAATCTGTTGGAAAGAAGATAGTTTTTATATACTATAATGCATAAATGTTCTCAGAAAATAAATTATGCTGGGTGATACTTAGAGCAGAATTAATGTATTTTTATTTTAAAAGAAAGACTTTTTAATTTTTATTTTTTTCTGTTGCCAAAATATTAATTCGAATGAAATATTTTGGCATTCCTTTAATTATTCTGATATATACATTTTTTCCTATATAGGGTTTATATAACAGCCTTACTGAAGAACATCCTCATTGACTTTGAATTTCAGGATAATTTGGATTAGTTTTAGCTGCTTCACTGTAATTACATAATGGGCAAGTGTTGCAGTAAAACTAACACTCCGGTATCTATAATAAAGAATGATGCAAGTATTGGAACTTCAAATGAACATTTCAACACACAGAGGATATCAAGCTTGTGCCTATTAACTGACTTTTTCCAAATTACAGGGAGAAAACTACTAGATGGGATGCAAAATAATGAAAGCATTAATTCAGAAGATTGTGGTAACAATGTTATGGGTTCTTAGACCATAGTTAAAAAAGTAATCGCTTGGCAGTAACTGATGTTTATTGATATTTATTAAAATGGTTCTGCCAAAACATGAACTTTATAATAATCTAATTAGAAATTAGAAAAAAAACAAAGTTTAAGAGCTAATTCCAGTGTAGCAATTATGTTTATTGTTATGTTTAATGGTTTTGTTAAATAAATTTCTTTGTTAAAATAAAATATTTATATTTTACCATTTATTTATGAATAATTGGAACTACAGTAATGCCTTCTTCCATACGGGACAGGATTTCTTCATGATGTTGTTTGGGCATATTCTGTGTTGCAATATGTCACAAACACTAGAAATACTTCTGATTGAATATACTGCATGATTCTAGATGTATCTATTTGTAAAATGTATCACCTATAGTAATTTAACAATATAATTTTCTTGATTGCTGTCTCCTCTCCTCCTTGATGCTGGAGGGGAAGAAGTTAATAGGAATTGCAGAACTTTGGTCAGATGTTGAGGGATTTTTCATATTCTATTTCTCAGATATATCTCTTCAACATCTTCATCAATGACTTGGACGAGGGGATAGATGGAGAACTCATCAAATTTGCAGATGACACCAAACTGGCAGGAATAGCCAACTCTCCAGAAGATAGGCTCAAGATACAGAAGGATCTTGACAGATTTGAACATTGGGCGCTATCAAACAAAATGAAATTCAATGGTGAAAAAAGTAAGGTTCTACATTTAGGCAAGAAAAACAAAATGCACAGGTACAGTATATGTGGTACCTTGCTCAACAGTAGTAACTGTGAGAGGGACCTTGAAGTCCTAGTGGACAACCATTTGGATATGAGCCAGCAGTGTGCGGCAGCTGCCAAAATAGCCAACACAGTTCTAGGCTGCATTAACAGAGGGATAGAATCAAGATCACGCGAAGTGTTAATACCACTTTATAATGCCTTGGTAAGGCCACACTTGGAATACTGCATTCAGTTTTGATCGCCACGATGTAAAAAGGATGTCGAGACTCTAGAAAGAGTGCAGAGAAGAGCAACAAAGATGATTAGGGGACTGGAGGCTAAAACATATGAAGAACGGTTGCAGGAACTGGGTATGTCTAGTTTAATGAAAAGAAGGATCAGGGGAGACATGATAGCAGTGTTCCAATATCTCAGGGGTTGCCACAAAGAAGAGGGAGTCAAACTATTCTCCAAAACACCTGAAGATAGAACAAGAAGCAATGGGTGGAAACTAAATAAGGAGAGAAGTAACTTAGAACTAAGGAGAAATTTCCTGACAGAACAATTAATCCGTGGAACAGCCTGCCTCCAGAAGTTGTGAATGCTCCAACCCTGGAAGTTTTTAAGAAGATGTTGGATAACCATTTGTCTGAAGTGGTGTAGGGTTTCCTGCCTAAGCAGGGGGTTGGACTAGAAGACCTCCAAGGTCCCTTCCAACTCGTTGTTGTTGTTGTTGTTGTTGTTGTTATCTATCTTATGCCCATCTGTATGTTGAAAGTGTTACCATGCCATAATTGAAGATTCCTTAAAGTTAACCATGCACTTACAGAATTTAAGAATAATAGCATTGGAAGGGATCTTGGAGGTTTCTACAGTAGTCCAATTGCCTGCTCAAGCTGGAGACCCTACCATTTCAGACAAATGGCTGTCCAATCTCTTAAAAACCTCCACTGATGGAGCACCCATAACTTCTGACAGCAAGCCATTCCACTGGTTAATTGTTCTCACTGTCAGGAAATTACTCCTTAATTCTAGGTTGGTTATCTCCTTAGTTTCCATCCATTGTCTTGCTTTCTGGTGCTTTGGCTTGCTGTCAGAAGTTGTGGATGCTCCATCATTTTTGTCTGAAATGGTAGGGTCTCTTGCTTGAGCAGGGGGTTGGATTAGAACAGGGGTCTGCAACCTTAAACACTCAAAGAGCCATTTTGACGCATTTCCCACAAAAAAAGAAAACAGGAGCCACAAAACCTGTGGGCGTGGCCAACTCAGCGCCACTCCCACCTAGTCACATGACACACACCCCAGCCATGCCTACCCAGATTTTGTGGCTCCCGGAGTTCTCTGTGGGAAATGGGTCTCTCTCTCTCCTCCCTCTCTCCTTCCCTCATTTCTGTTTTTCTCTGTTTTTCCTCTTTCTTTTTCTTTCTTTCTTTCTTTCTTTCTTTCTTTCTTTCTTTCTTTCTTTCTTTCTTTCTTTCTTTCTTCCCCTCCCCCTTCTCTCATTTGTTTCCCTCTTTTCCCTCTCTCTCATTCTCTCCCTCCAGCTCTCTCATTTCTCTCTCCCTCTCTCCACGTTCTCTCTTTTTCCTTTCTCTCCCTCCATCATTTTCTCATTTCTCTTTTCTCCCCATTTCTCTCTCATTTCTCTCTTTCTCTCCCTCATTTGTTTTTCTCTTTCCTTTCTTTTTCTTTCTCTCTCTACCCCTTCTCTCATTTGTTTCCCTCTTTCCCCCCTCCAGCTCTCTCTCATTTCTCTCTCCCTCTCTCTCAATTGTTTTTTTCCTCTCATTCTCTCCCTCCATCATTTTCTCTTTTCTCTCTCTTCCCTTTTCTCTCTCATTTCTCTTTCTCTCCCTCTCATTTGTTTTTCTTTTTACTCTCCCTCCCTCTCTTTCTCTCCCCTTCTCTCTCATTTGTTTCCCTCTTTTCCCTCTCTCTTTCTCTCCCTCCAGCTCTCTCTCATTTCTCCCTTTCCCCCTTCTCTCTCTCTCATTTGTTTCTCTCTCTCTCTCTCTTTCTTCCCTTTTCTCTTTCTCATCTCTCTTTCTCTCGCGTGCACAAGCAGGCTACTCTCCTGGGCCAGGATCTCAGTGGCAGTGACTCCTCCTCCCGCTACAGCCACTGCATGCTTAGGTGAGTAGCCGTGCAGCTCCTGTGCTGCACAGGAGAGCCGGAGCTCTTCCCTCCTTGCATCCGGCAGCGGCTACTCCTCCCCGTTCCCCTCCTTCCTGAGCCGACACGAAGGGGACCATGACTGGTGCTGAGCTGCCTGCGAAGGACTTGGAATCGCAAAAAGCAGCTGGGCGCGGGCAATGTGGAGAAAACGCTAGGGGTGCTTCAGCTGCACGGCTCTGCAGAGAGGCTTGTGCCTTCTCGGGGCGGAGAACAGGTCGCGCAACTTGGTTGGGTCAGTGGCTCGGGGCAGAGAGCAGGTCACGCAATAGGGTCAGCGGGGAGCTGCAGGAGAGGGGTGAAAGACACCCGGAGTAGAAGATCTCCAATATAAGTTGATTCCCTCCTCTTTGTGGCAGCCCCTTAAATATTGGAACACTGCTATCATGTCACTTCTTTTCACTAGATATATCCAATTCCTGAAACTCTTCTTCATATGTTTTAGTCTCCAGGCCCCCCCCATCATCTTTGTTGCTCTTTTCAGCAATCTTTCCAGAGTCTCAACATCTTTTTTATATTGTGGTGACCAAAACTATCATTTGGATGCAGTATTCCAAATGTGGTCTTAACAAGGCATTATAAAGCAGTACAAACATTTCATGTTATCTTGATTCTATCCCTCTATTAATGCAGCCTAGGATTGCATTGGCTGTTTTGGCAGCTGCAGTAAACTATTGGCTCATATTTAAATAATTGTCCCCTAGGACCCCAAGCTCCCTCTCACAATTACTACTATTGGGCCAGGTTTCACCTATTCTGTATCTGTACATTTGTTTTTTCTTGCCAAAGTACAAAAACTTTTCTCTCCATTAAATTTCATTTTGTGAGATAGGGCCCAGTATTCAAATCTTCTGGGCTAATGCAAATTTGATGAATGCCCATTCTATTCTCTCATCTAAATCATTTATGAAGATATTGAAGAGTACTGGGCCTAAGACAGAATATTGGAATACCCCCACTGCTTACTTCCCTCCATGTAGGTGTAATTTCATAAGGACACATTGAGTGTGGTTTATCAGGCAGTTATGAATCCATCTGAATTTTTCACATTTTTCTAACTTACCAAGAAGTAGGTGATGGTCTACTTTGTCAAATGCCTTACTGAAATACTATGTCCACAGCATTTCATTGGTTCACTAATTTAGTCACTTTGCCAAAGAATGAAATAAAATTTGTTTGGCATAATCTGTTTTGACAAACCCATGTTGGCTTCTGGTTATAACTTTGCTTGCTTCTAGCTGTTGGCAGATCTGTTGCTTGATTATGTTTTGCAGGATCTTCCCAAGTATTGATCGCAAGCTGATTGGTATGTAGTTTCCTGGATCTGTTCCCCCCCTTCTTTTTTTTTGAAGATGGGAACCACATCAGCTCTTTTCCAATCCTCTGGTAGCTCCCCAGTGCTCCAGGATTGTTGAAAGATACGGTTCAATGGTTTCGAGATCATGTCTGCCAATTCCTTTAGAACTCTGGAATGTAATCCAACTGGTCCTGGTGATTTGAATTTGTCTAGAGTGGACAGGTGTTCTCGTACCATTTTCTTGCCTATTTTAATTTGTATTCCTAGTCCAGTGATGGCGAACCTATGGCACAGGTGCCACAGGTGGCACGCGGAGCCATATCTGCCGGCACGCGAGCTGTTGCCCTAGCTCAGCTCCAGAGTGCATGTGCGTGCACGCCAGCTGATTTTTGGCTTGTGTGGAGGCTCTGGGAGGGTGATTTTGGCCTCTGGAGGGCCTCCGGGGTGGCGGGGGGAGCGTTTTCGCCCTCCCCAAGCTCTAAGAAAGCCTCTGGAGCCTGGGGAGGGCAAAAAATGGGCCTACTGGGGCCACTGGAAGTCGGGAAACGGGGGAGTGGGGGGGGTCACACACGCATGCACAGGGGGGTGAGGCAAGTGGAGGGCTTTGAATTATGGGTGTGGGCACGCACGCATGTGCAATAGCGCATGCACTCACTATTTCGGCACCCGAGGAAAAAAAGGTTCGCCATCACTGTCCTAGTCTGTCTTTTACGCTTCTATTTTTGGTAGGTTGGGCTATTTTGTTTTCCATGAAAACAGATGTAAAGAATGAATTAAGCAGCTCTGCTTTCTCTCTGCTGCTTATCACTTTCTTGCCATCTTCTCCCATTAGTGAACTGATTGTTTCCTTGACTTCTTTTTTTTAACCTGTTGAAACTTTTTAAAAATTATTTTTGACATTTGTTGTAAGTTTGAATTCATTCTGAGCCTTAGTTTTTCTAACTTCATCTTTGCAGATTTGGGCTATATGCTGGTATTCTGCTTTAGTTATGTGTCCCTCTTTCCATTTCTTGTACTTATCCTTTTTGTCTTTCAGTTTATTAGAAAGTTTTTAGAAAGTGCAGCCATGCTGTTTTCTTAATGGATTTCTTATTTTTCTTTCTCAGTCATATTGGGCTTTTATAATCATATTTTTCAGTTTCCCAAGCTTCTTGAGTTGTTCTTCCTTTCATCCATGGATTCCTTCCCAAACTCCAAGTTTATTATAAATCAGTCTAAATGTTACTGTTTTTAAGTGCAGATGATCAAATTTAGTGGGTATTTATTCACTCCTCCAACCCAACATAGATGTCATCAACTTGTTTCAAACTTCTGATGACTACTGGTATATGATACTTTTACTATCTCAGAATTAATAACATGTTGTCCATTTTTTTCATTCACAATACTCCACTCCGCTTTGATACTCAAAATCATTGCTTTTGCCTTTTTTATCTTTGTTGTCATAGAAATATCATTTCTATTCTATCTTTTCTAAAATTAAAATTATTTATTTGTTTGAATTAATTTATTTTTTTAACATTCCATCCATCTGACTTATCAGACTTCTATTTTTTATTGATTCACTGCAATTTCTTTGATTTGTTGGGAATTGAGCAGTATACAAGTTTAATTTTATTATTTTATTGTAATTATTTCTCAGTCCAATAAAACTAAGCATTTTGATTACTATTACCATACCTTTGTCTCAATATTTTGCATTAATCCAAGTTTTACTTTCCATATAGCTTTGCTAATAAATTCTTCTATCTCCTTTATTTTCCATTAACAAAGTGGTGTCATTTCATATCTGCTAACAAAGTGGACTATCTCAAATAGTTTTGACTCCCTTTGTATTTATTACATTAATATTCTTCTACAATCTAAGTACCAAGATATATAATTTAAAAGTTTATATTAAACTTTTTAAAATGTAAAAATAAAAAAAATATTTTGATTCCAGCTCTATCTTTAGTTTTTTTAGTTCAATGTCTAGGTTCCCCATAATGGAGTTTTGGACACCTGCTAGCTTTAACATGTTCCATTCTGACATGTCAATACAAGAAAAGTAAATCTCGTATTTTGATATCTCCATTATACATCTTTATGTTAGCTAACCAATCTCATGTACTCTATTGTCTGCCTTTCTTGAAATCTGCAGGATCATTTGGCTTTTATGTTTTCATGGGTGTATTCATTGTGTGAGCAAGACATATATTGTTCTGTACTTCACTTCATTGCTGCAAATATATTGACCATTTAGGATATAATGTCACTCTTGAGTGACCACAAAGAATAGGGGGTCAACCTATTCTCAAAAGCACCTGAAGGCAGGACAAGAAGCAATGGATGGAAACTAATCAAGGAGAGAAGCAACCCAGAACTAAGGAGAAATTTCCTGACAGAACAATTAATCAGTGAAACAACTTGCCTCCAGAAGTTGTGGGTGCTCCAACATTGGAAGTTTTTAAGAAGAGATTGGATAAGCATCTGCCTAAAATGGTATAGGCCAGGGATTGAACTAGAAGACCTCAAAGAGCCCTTCCAACTGTGTTATTCTGCATTTCCAAATCCTGTTGATCCTAATGGGGCTGTAACTCTAAGCAGTTTTACCAGGAGTATGGAGAATGGAGCTTACATTCAAAATGCATTTAGCCATACAGTAAAAGCATATATTAGAGCTAATTTAGTGTAGCAGTTAAGTCATCAAGCTAGAAACTGAGACTGAAATTTAGTTCCGCCTGAGGCACAAACCTTGGGCTGGATGTTTTTTTCCCAGCCCTAGGAAAAAGGCAATGGGAAACCATTTCGGGGGCGGGGGTGGGCTTGCCAAGAAAACTGCAAGGGCTTGTCCAAGCAGTCTCCGAGAATCGGACACGATTAAAGGGGGATAGGGGCATATCTACATATTTAACTGAGTCCTACTACACACTGCTGTATTTACTTATACGGTATCGTTTTATAAAATTAATATGAGAATGTACTTTTAAACTTTTTTTTTTTGCAATTTGTGTTGCAACCAATTTAAAAAGAGAAAGCAAGTTTCTGCAATTACAACCCCAGCTCAAACCACCTGAGCATAATACATGGGTGGGAGAAAGGGAATCAACGCACGTTCTAATTTTATCCGCAGGCGGAAGGGCTTTGATAAGAGTAACTCCAAACACGGAAGTGCTTCTTAAAGCACACTGTGTGAGAAAAATACAAGGAAGACTAACACTACTCATCGACTTTCGAGTTCCTTTAATATCCTGGAACAGTGGATTACCGATAGAAATGACAGAAATCTGCTATAGTTTTGTAAAGTACTACGTAGCCTGTCAATCTACCCCCTCCCCCTTTCGGCTTGCAAAGGGTAGGAATAATCGTACCCTCTTCAAGACTGATCTTTAAAAAGCTGTTGTTTTGCTAGCTCTAAATTAGTTACTCTTCTCTCCGCAGCACAGCGATCCCTTGCGATCCCTTTTCAGGGTTCGTTCTCCCTTCCGCCGAACAAGAATGGGGAGAGAGTCTTAAGCAAGCGGGATGTTTCGAGTCCAAACAATGGGATGAGCGGCTCTACAAACAATGGGATGAGCGGTTCTCTATAACTTTGTCTCTACGTAAAAATGCGCGTATCCTTTTCTGAGTTGAAGCCAGCTCTCTTGACTCTCTGAATGTCGCGCGTGGTTCCAACGAGGGCAAAAAGTTCCAACAATTGCAATAGATTAAGGACCCGTCTAGAGAAGCTGGTAAATATTTCGTTTGCCCTTCTGTTCTCCGAAAAACAATGGGGGTGTCTGGCCAACCTTGCAGCATGTAAGTATATCCTTTATAGCTTCATAGGTCTGCAGTCCCGCTTTCTCTGGTGCCTAAATTGCGCTCTGTCGTGCCCTGGCGCAGCAGTCCCGTATATGGGGAAAAGGCGCTTTTAAATGTCTATAAGATTTTTCGCCAGTTTTCCGCAATACTGTTGCAATCAACTTATTCCTGTCTTTCGGCTTCTTTGAAGGAGCCCCCTCCCCGTAACTGTCCGTCAGACGAATTTATACTACAATGCCCATTAAGGGGCGTGCATAAGCGCACAATCGTGCCTACCGTTCCTGTCCTAATGTACCCATATGTTCATACCTCTTTTACTCTTATTTATGCTTGTACTATTACATATATATTCAATCATGTTTTACTGTGTATACTTTGCTTATAATCATATATGCTTGACAAATAAAACAAATACAAAATACAAAAAAAAATCTTTGCTCAATCTTTTCATACACTCTGGATTATGGGACTTTAAAAAAATGGAGCGGATTCGGGAAGCAACATTTTCTATTCGGCGTTCCCTTAAGAATTCATTAGATTGCAGCGTATCTCAACGTATCATGACCCATTTGTACCTGCAGTCCATCCTGGGGTGTTTCTGTGTACACCTTGTTAGTACCTCTAGTTGTTTGGCAGACACAATTATCTCCAGATTTGAATAATGAATTATAACTGTCAGGAAGTAAGCTCATAGTTTGCTATATCATCCCAAAAACAGCTGCATTAGTAACTTTAAAGGTATTAACCTGACAATATCAGGACTGCCTTTTCCAGCCCGTATGAGACTGATATACTAAAGAAAAACTCCTTGGGGTCTCACTTTTTTGAAAGGTGGGAACTGAAGCTGGAAGTCACTGCTTCTTAGCGGTAATGTCATTGTTGGGGAATGATCTTCCTGTGAAGATCAGACTAGCCACCTGGGTGAGTTTCAGAAAGTTCTTAAGGTTTATTGGAGGATAAATGAGGCATCAGATTTTAGTCTTTATTTTCATGAATTTGTTGTTGAGACTTTCAGATGCATGGCCGTAAAAATATTATAAATAAAACAATAACCTAAATCCTAAGTTTAGAATGTTTCAATGATGCTTACCTATTGTGTCATTTACTGTTTTACTTTTCTAATTTTTTTGTTATACCAGATATTAGTCATTTTTGCTATGTATGATTTAGTTTATTTTTGTTGTTCATCCTGTTGTAGATGTTTTAATATTTTAATCCTACAGAGGATGTGGGAAAATATTTGTGTATGTACTGCTGAGTGTCAGATATAACTTCAACAAATATTTTTTTTCAATAGGTTATCGGCAATTGATTGAACAAGAAATATCTTACAAAGGAGCAATATTTTATTAAAATAATCTAAAACTGCTTTCAGTGCTTCTGAAAAGAAAAAAGTTCACCACCTTGAACCGATGGTTTGAAAGATTCTGAATAGTGCCAAAACTTTCATTGCTTTTGATGCTTGATTATTTGATTTCCTTAAAACATGATCATCCAGTTCTCATGGAAGAAATGTTTCCCATTATATTGTGTCCTCAAAGTTCCAGCTGCTGGCTTCAAAAGTAAAAAAGAAAGGGGGCTTATCCTACAGTCTGTGTCTCAGGATGTTTACCAAAATTTAGCATTAGAGGATTGGATCCATGATAACATGGATTTAGAGAAGAGACATGTTCTCCTCCTCTGGAGAAATTCTTCTGCTGTTGTGATTGGTAGGCATCAGAATCCCTGGCAGGAATGTAACCTTGGAGTCATGAGGCAGAAGGGTATAAAGCTTGCTCGAAGAAGAAGTGGAGGAGGTGCAGTTTACCATGACAAAGGCAACATTAATCTGACTTTCTTCACCGACAGAAAAAAATATGAAAGAATTGAAAATTTAAAACTAGTTGTTAAAGCTTTGAAGTCCCTACGACCCCAGCTAGATGTTCAGGCTACTGAGAGATATGATCTCTTGTTAAACAAAATCTTTAAAATTTCAGGGACTGCTGCAAAATTAGGAAGAATAGCTGCTTATCACCACTGCACTTTGTTATGCAGTACTGATAAATTGGTTCTAACATCTGTGTTAAAGACTCCTAACAGTGGAATCCAAAGTAATGCCACACCAAGTGTGCCTGCATTAGTGAGAAATCTCTATGAAGAAGATCCCACATTAACTTGTGAAATGCTTATGGAAGCCATTGCTGGTGAATATGCCTCACATCATCACATTGAAAACCATATCCATGTCATAAATCCAGCCGATGAAACAGATTTCCCTGGAATTAACAATAAAGCCATAGAACTAAAAGCCTGGAATTGGCTATATGGAAAAACACCAAAGTTCAAAATCAGCACATCCTTCAATATAGGACATGAGGAATCCAATGTTGAAATTCAGATAAATATGGATATAAAGAATGGTAACATTGAAACTTGCCAAGTAGATGTGCCTCAGAACTGGCTGCCACTGGATGTGTGTGTGGAACTCGGGAACAGCCTGATTGGCAACAAGTTTTGCCCAAATGAAAGCAGTGCCGTGGCAACTGCTTTGCTGAGAACTTGGGCAGATTCTACATTACACAGGAAATTGCATATCTTATGTGAGAAGATTATAACATTAATGTAACTTATGTAATGAGCTGGATTCTTGGATATCAAATTAGTAGTTTGCTAATACAAGATTGTCATGTATGATTTTAGAAGAGTTCAGTGAATGTAAATTTAATGTTACATAATAACTATTGAACAAAAATTACACTTGAATATAAAGTTCCTTTTTTTAAAGGGAAATAGTTAATTGATATTGCAGTACTTATCTATCTTCTCAACTGTGAACTCCATTGAGTTTAATAGATCTTGAAGTAACTTACTATAGAGTTGCAACCAAGAATGCAATTATAATAAGAGTAATAATACACTTGGGTGAGCAAAAGTGTGGAGGGAAAGCTATAACTAATAGCCATTTTCAAATTCAACATATTACTGGTCCAAACACCCAACTTATGCCACATTTGAATTGACATAGAAACATTAGGTAAAGGTAAAGATTCCCCTGGACATGCGTGCTAGTCGTTTCCGGCTCTAGGGGTGGTGCTCATCTCAGTTTCTAAGCCGAAGAGCCAGCACGAAGATGTCTCCGTGATCATGTGACCAACATGACTAAACGCCGAAGGCACACGTAGCGCTGTTACCTTCCCACCAAAGTGGTCCCTATTTTTCTACTTACATTTTTTACGTGCTTTTGAACTGCTAGGTTGGCAGAAGCTGGGACAAGTAACGGGAGCTCACTCCGTTACATGGCGCTAGGGATTCGAACCGCTGAACTGCCGATCTTCTGACTGACAAGCTCAGTGTCTTAGCCACTGAGCCACTGCATAATTGAAACATTGCTGCTGTTATAATCAACAAAATTTAAACGATTATTTGTTCTCCCTGTCTTCTGTGCTGGATAATAGTTGACTCAATGTGAAATAGGTGGCAAATAATTCAAATAAATAAATAACGTGTTAGCAACTTTGTGAAAGGTTATTTGGCTTCTTTTCCTTTAATATTTTCACCAGTTCTTACTTCACCATTCTAGTAAGAACAGAAGATCTGTATCAGGGTGAAAAGTACATTTTTAAAAACAAGCCTTTATTCCAAAAGTTTTATATTCTTACTTTTGATTAATCCAAATTTATTGACATAAACTAAAAAATGAAAAGGTATACAAATTATAACTTTAATAATACAATATTATTTAAAAAAACTGTACCCAGTAACATTCAAAAGGACAAGATTTCAAGTAATGAAATAGTTTAAAATTTCCATGACATACTGGATCAGATGTTTAGATTTGATCATTTATTTGATTCCAAAATATCAGTATCGCCTAATAATTTTATTTGAGTAAAACCGGGGATAGATTCGGAGGAGAAAAAAAACTAATTACAACAACGGCCATGTTACAAAGCAGGTTTTAGGGATGGCACATCAGGACTAGAAAGGTTCTTTAAAGAACTCATACATGAAATATGAGCTGTAAATTGCAAGCATGTACAATATTTTGAAAATTCAGAAGATGTGGTTCACTATTAAGCTCTCAGCAAATACATAGCTTAGGTGGCTGGCCATGGTGTAATTTTATTCCATGCTGACTGAACATATGTGTGTGTGGTAGTGGCATGGTTTTTGTAGGAGTTTGCAAAAGAAAAGAAAAAGCAGGTGGATTCCATTGTTCAAAATACATCAGCATGCTATATAATCTAAGTGACAGCTGTGTAACTGTCCAAAAATCACTTCCATTCAGCACCCTCTAATGTTCAACGAATTTGGCAGGCACCTTTTTTTTCTATATACAATAGCTTCATATAACTTGAAGAGATTATAGCTAGCGCTGTTTTTAGACTGCTAAATTCAAAAGTCCTTGGCTTATGACAGCAATTGACTGGAATTGCTATTGCCAAGTGATGCAGTCATAAAGTGGAACAGCAGTTTTGCAGGGCTGCATTAAATTATCATTAAACAAGCAGCTCACATGACCACAACTTCCAGCCAGCTTTCCCACTGACTTTGTTTGTGGGAAGTTGGCAGGGAACATTGGGAAATCACAATCACATGACCACAGTCCCAGAGACAACGTAATCCCATGCAGGGCATCAAGTAAGTACCCAAATGGCAGTCATGACTGTGGGGACACGGCAACAGCTAAACTATGAGGAAACCATTTGTTCAGTGCTGTTGTAACTTTGCATCAACTTGTATCTGTATCTAGGTTTATTTTAGCTATTTATTTGAAGTAGTGACTCCAGTCATTGCATTTTTAATATATATTCAGTAGTTTGTTTTAATTTAATTATTCTTCCAATATTTTTATCTGATGTTAATTAAGGTAAGAATACTGATTTTTCTTAAGTTTAAATTACTCAGCAAAATTTTACCATTAAAGCCTCTTTTAAGGGTATCTTGAGATAAACAACAATTTGCTTAAACAACAATTTATTTTATAAAAAAAAATACATTAAATATACATCTTGACAAGGATTTTACCTAGAAAACAGGAGTGGTTTCTGAAGGAATCATGTCGTCTTTGTGTAGTTATTGTGAAAGATGTCCACAGTAGTTTCATGACAAGGTCTCAAATCAAAATCACAATATCCAAGGCAAAAACGACCCTATAAAAAGTTTTTTTTTCCTTAGCAAAAAATTTAGGAACTCTGTTAAAAGAAAAAAGAAAACAAAAACAAAATCCCTTACCTGTGGTTTTTTAAAATAATCAAGGCCTCTTCCGATTTTAAACATCCATCCATTGTTGAATCTTTTAAATACAAGAATATAGAAACATAATATTCAAAAATATAAAAATGGCAAAAGTATGTTTGCACATAATTCAGGAAAAATATGTGTATTTAAAAGATTTTAATTGCCTTTTAAAATTAATAAGACATTAGATTTTAGTTTGGAAATCTGGTCTATCCAAGCACAGCTATTTTTCACACAGGCACATAAATAAATATTTAGAGAGAGAAATATTTTTTTACATGAACATTGATTGCCAAATACTATTAAAGCAGCATCCTGATAGCTGTCACTTTCAATCTGTCTTTGTTTTGATAGATCTGAAAAACTTTAGTAATCATGTATGAGACACATACCCACAACCGCAAATTTGTTAATAAAGGCCAGACAAACATTTTAAATCTGTAAACACATTTGGAATTTTGTGAGCATGTCACGGGTGCTCTCACAGAATTACTGCCCATGGAAGGCTTCTACATTTACAAAATACATGGTTAGGGCCAACAGTTGATGTCTGTGAAAATCTGCCCGGTCTGTAGATGGCAGCAAAAAGATACAGTACTGCATTTGCAGTACAAATCCTATTATGTACAAGAAAACAAACTTCTGCAGTTTTTTACCTGTCAACACCCAGGGTGCCCCAGTATTTCAAAATGGGTTGGGGCATTCTTGTAAATAAAGCTGAACTTAAGGATTCATGCTTTGTTTTTAACTCATTATTTTTTGTTTAGATTCTTTCAATTAACAGTAAGAAATGGTGGAAATGTTACTGAATACCCTGATGCCTAGACATCTAGTGTCTATCCATATTTTAGAAAGCACAATATTAACCAGAATTTAGGACATTCTATTTTTATTTACTATACAGTAATTTTTCATATCACCAACCTAATCTCTCGATCATGTATTGAAGAAGAGTATGATATATCCAGTGTAATGCCAAAATCCCTTAGAGACTGTTGTATTTCTTCTAAGGAACCCATCTGTTGACTCTTTCCATGACCCTGTTAAGACATTTTAGAATTTAAACTTGAATAGACAATTCAAACCTTTTCAATTTAGAATTCTCTGAAAAACATTACTACTTCTAATTATATTAATGTAGGCCACCTTAACATTATGCTTTCAACCAAAACTTACAAATTATCTAATGAAGAGAAACCTATACCAATTATTTTTTTGGGTAAACAATAGATGACTTGTAAGAAAACCCTGATTCCATGACACAGAAGCCATACATTAAAACATAGAAACTGTAGGCCTCAGAGGCTGGTGGAAAAGTCAGAGGAAAATTTCCCCTCTGATTCCCGACATCTCCTATAATACAATACAGATTTTCAGAATAAATTAGTAATTTGTAAAGCAGTAGTACAATAGAAAGGGTAGCAAAACTGTATCTCAGCGGTAGGGCATAAACTTGTATGCAAAAGATACTCAGTAAAATTCTTGACATTTCCTGTAGATATTGGAAAGATTCCCGACATCTCCTATAATACAACACAGATTTTCAGAATAAATTAGTAATTTGTAAAGCAGTAGTACAATAGAAAGGGTAGCAAAACTGTATCTCAGCGGTAGGGCATAAACTTGTATGCAAAAGATACTCAGTAAAATTCTTGACATTTCCTGTAGATATTGGAAAGAAACTTTGAGAAACTGCTACAAGAAACATATAAAATACTGAGCCAAAAAAAGTAATTTGATTCAATATCTTCCATTTTCTTCTAATTATCCATTTAAAATTAACACCTTACTGTAAAAAATACCTACATTTAGCTATTTTTTTAAACTATTCTCCCCTCAAAGCAAAACTAACTCCATTAATACAAGAAGTATTTAATTTTAATGCAAGTGATAGCAATCTTTTTCATCCACAAAATGATTTTTCGATCAATTGCTTTTCTGACCCAAAATGTGATAGAAATAGATTATTTACAGAATAAAAATTCTTTTCTGTATTCTAATCATGGTGATTGCAATAATGGTTCCATTCAGCAAATGTATTTACTCTTACTAAGTAAGAGGACATTCATGAATCCTAAATAATTTAAGTAATTCTTATTAAATTTTGTAATATGATTGCAGTCATAAATACTTACTTCTTCATGAGATGTAAGGAGGTGTATAGTTTTCATTCTGCATGGTCCTTTAACGAGCATTTCACAGAATCTTAAGAAGTTGTACAACTACAGAAAATTAAACAAGATTAATTTTTCTGATGGAAAAGGGCAAAATGTCTTGATTAAATGCAACACCGCCATCTCACCTGATGGGTCTGGCGAATGTAAGGATCCTCAACCCAAACCTCTGTAACAGTTTCATTTAGATATTCTTGGAACAGGTTTTCATAGCTGAATCCTTTGCTATTCTCTTCGATTTTTATTTGTTTGTGGCATTTCCCATCTAAGCACAAGAACAAGCTTTCACTAAGCATCCTATCTCATTGCAGTGATGGCTGAATTAAAAAGATCTTCCATTATAACTTTGTACCTTCTTTTTCCTTCACAACATGTTTTTTAATTTGTTCCGCTCTGTTCATGTAATCTGATATTTTGTTTCTGTAGTAAGCCTTTTTCTTCTCATCTTTTGTAGCTGCAAAGAGAAGATATGAAATAAATGGAAAATGGAAAAAGGATACCTGTACTTTCAACTGCCCACCCATTTTTTCAGGGCAGTTGAAAGTATACGTAGTCCTTGACTTACCACCACAATAGGGATCAAAATTTCCATTGTAAGTCATTGTAGTCGTAAGTTGAGTGGGATATGAATCTACAACAAGCATCAAGCAAATCCAGCCTTGGTGCCTTTTGCCATTGGCAAAAAAAAATTGCAAATTGTGATAACGTGACCACAGGAAGCTGCAACTAGCCATAAATGCAAGCCGGTTGCCAAATGCCTGATTTGCAATCGTGACTGCGGGTGTGATATGATGGTCACCACAAGTGGAAGTACAGGTCGTAAGTCACTTTTTCCAAGGCCACTGAAACTTTACGGGTGTCGTCCACATATGACCATTCATTTAAAAATGGTTAAATGACCATTGAAGAAGTGGGCATGGTATCATTTTTCCAAGACTGGGCATAAGCAATTCTAGCAGCGGTGGTTATGTGGAGTATTAAATATTGGTCGTCTTTTTAAAAAATTCCTCTGAAAATTCCCAATAGAAACAATTCCAGTTTCAAATCAATCACTTGTGTAATTTCTTCCAGCCAGTTTTTTATTTTATTCCAAAATACTTTAATTTCTGGACATGTCCACCAAAGATGGTAATAGGTCCATTGTTCTTTTTTATATTTCCAACATTTTGGTGACATCGTCGGAAACATCTTTGCCAATCGTGCCAGAGGGAGGTGCCAACGGTAAAACATTTTGTATATATTTTCTTTATACAGTAAGATGCCGCCAAGGTTAATTTATAATGTAACTCCCAAATTTTTTCCCATTCTGTAAATGTATTACATATCCGAAATTTTGTGCCCATGCTACCATTGTTCCCTTGACCACTTCTTCTAATTTGAATTGTAGTTGGAAATTATATAATTTTGAAAACCACCTTCCTGGCTTATTTGCAAATTATTTATACTGTAAAAATATCTGGAAATGAAATAGCTGTAAAAGTGGTTAGCTTTTACCATGTTTGCATTTTATGTATTTATGTGTTTTTTTGTATTTTTTAATGTCCTGTTGTTATGTCTTTTTTAACTAGAAAACTTAATAAAGATTATTTTTATAAAAATGGTTAAACGAATGGTCATAAGTAAGGCATATTAATATTTTAATAATCACATTATTAAGAAAATAATGTGATTAGTATACTTTCTAAAAATGTATAATAGAGATGTATGTTCTCAGAAGGAATCTTTGTGACATTGAATTATGGCTGCTTGGCATTGAACTGCACAGCCCATCTACAAAGCAGCTTGCTTTGCTCCCCTAACCCAAGCTCTGCAGTGTCCCACAGTGTTGTGGAACACTGCAGAGCTCAGGTTAAGAAAGGACACCATGCCATTCCATTGCTGGGCCATGAGGTATGACTGCGGAAGCAGTATTTTCCAAGAGGCTGCACTGAATTGCAACTACTCAGAAAATGGCAGCTGGCTCTGCAATTGTGCCACACAGCCCAGTAATGGAGCAGCTTACTTTACTCCCCTAACTTGAGCTACGGACCTCTTTGAAAGGTAAGTATGTGATGGCTGACACTGAGTGAGGAGGATCAGGGCCCCAGTGGAATGGGAAGCAGGCTCAAGGCCTGCAGGGACTCTGAAGGTTAGAAAGTGGAGCATGGGATACCTCAGGGAGTAGGGGACGCTTTAGGAGACCCAGGGCAGGTGTTGCACTAGGCCTCCCCTGGGCCCCTGAAGCACCCGATGCTTCATTTAACAACCACATTGGGAAGAGTAAGGATGTAAGATTCCATGGAACTTAATACAAATTTTCTAAGATGATTTTACATGAGAAGAGGGAAGGGAAATCGTAGATGATAATAGCTGTAGTAGCCAAATAACACATGACATTTTCCAATTCCAATTCTTCAGCAACTGTTCAAAGTTATGACAGCACTGAATGAGGGAGATCTATGACAGGTCATTGTGATTGCAGCCATTGTAGCATCCCCATGGTTTTATGATCTCAATTCAGACACTTGGTAATCAGCTCACAATTACAATGTTACAGCATCCCACAGCCACATGATCAGCATTTGAGACCCTCACTTCCAACAAGCAGTCAGTGAGGAAACAGGCATAGACTTGCAAATGGAAATTGCATGACCTTGGGATGCTGAGACCATACGAGGTTTGTCTAATGACAGTAAGTGGAAGTGCTGGAATTTCTATCACAGAAAAGCACAATTACATGATGGTGTTCTTTACAATGATGTCACTTGGCAACAGTTCCTGATCTCAATTACCATTGGTAGTTTTCTTCCAGGAAAGGATGCAATTGGTGTATCCTCCAGAGTTGACAGAATTTTGTAGCTATTATCTCAGTGTGAGAAAACAGAAGATCAAAATCTAGAAGTATAGAAAAGCCTTCCATCTCTGAAACTTGTTTCCTTAACATTCATTCAGTTTGAAACATTCCCCAATGGTTTCATGTAGTCACTAAAATTCATTGGAGCCAGAATGTGGACCTAAAGAATACCATACAGTAATTTCTGCTTAAAAATTACACCATCTGAATTTATTTGAATTAATGATTACGCTTCAGGCTATTTCCCATTATATTTTACAAAATTTACAACTATGGGAGCAGACATATCCAAGACTCATGCATGTCAAAACAACACAGAATATTTCTAACAAAACCAGATTCAGGAAAGGGATCAATCCCAGCATAAGCATATTAACACATTTACAATCCGAATGACTTAAACAGGGTGCAGGGAGTGGACCATCTACCGAATTAGAGGTTCCTAAACAAATACAGGGCAACAAATATTTTGATCAAGCCCAGTTGTATAGGTGGTGAAAGTAGACCTTTTGCATTAAATCCTGCAAACTTTTAAATACTAAGCAAGGTGAACAGATCAAATGCAGGTCTCCTCCATTCAGTGATAAAGATCCCTTACAATTAGGATTTCCGCGTTCATATGCAATCCATCTCTGGCTATGCACAAGGCAAGCAAAATGATTTTTCCGACTTATTGAGATCGGGCGAAATGTGGCACCGCACAAGCCACTTCACCTCCTGGTTCAGGGGTGGGAAGACGAAACGCTCACCTTTCAGCACACTAAGAAGGAGATCGATCCCTTCCTGGTAGCAAATCAGCGATTCCTGAAAACGCGAAGCCGTATCCAGTTCCACCGCCCGCTTCAGCACTGCCGCCGCCGAATCCTCCATGTCAATCAGCCGGCACGAGTCGCGACACTTTCCTCGGCGGAGGGCCGGGATCTCCGCCGCCGCCGCCCCAAATGCAACAGCCCGCGCCCAACGCGGCAAACCTGCAAAAGTGAAGCCGTCCATCCGACCCGCCAAGCAAAATAGAAAGGAGGCGGGGTTGCCACGCCCTTTTCTGCTCACGTGATTTCAAAGAACCGGAAAGCGAAAGCTTAGGAAGACCCAAAGCTGAGTCGCCGGCCCTTCTCCTCCCGTGGCTCCGGAGGAGGAGACTTTACACGTGATCGGTGTCTCTTTTCGCGAGAAGGAGATTCGGCGGTGTAAGATGGCAGCCTGGAGGTGTTATGTATCCTCTTGGCAGGTGAGAAGCCTGGAAATGATTACAATATTTCTGTAAATTTCAGATAGTTGTGTTATTAGATTTCCCCCAGAGACCCGAACTATCCCCACTCTGCTGGCCTTCCGAAAAGCTGTCAAGACATGGCTTTTCCTGCAGGCTGGGGGTAGAGCTTAATCCACTTGAGCTCACCCCAAGTATGTATGCTTGTTGAATGGGTATTGGACGATTTTAAATATTGTGTTTTTAATTTTTATATCTGTTTTTAATGTAATATTTATGAATTGATGTCTTGTATTTTCTCTGTTGTACGCCGCCCTGAGTCCTTCGGGAGTTGGGCGGCATATAAGAACACCATAATAAATAAAATAAATAAATAAATAAATTAGGAAGAGAATTGCGGAAGTTGCAGAAATCCCTTTATGTTGCGGAACGTCCTTGCTGGAGTTGACTAAAGCATAGCCGTAGTCCTTAAATGTGTTTTTATTTAATTAGAAGCTCCGATTCTGGGGGAAATTGATGCCTTGGAGACTAGCAAGCGTTCATGTACTTTTTACCTGGTAAACTATTTATACTTTCCAATTTAGCTGATTTAAATGTACGTGAATGTCTGGTATATGATGTGCTTCATGTGAACCTCTGATTGGTTTTCCAGGAATATAAAATGATAGCTTCTTAGTACAGTAGAGTTAAAAAATATGTGCACGTGCATTTTGTCATTATTGATTTATTTGAAACTTTGATATATTTGACTGTGTTGTGTATTAAGCTCTGAAGTATTACATTGTTTTCTCCTTTATTTCTTATGCTGCAGAATCTGACAAAAAGTGAACCGATCCTTTGGAGAATATGGATTAGGCAGAAATTTACAAAGTCTCGAATTCCAGAATCAGTAAGCCTTGGGTTAAAAAAAATAAAACATTACAGTTACAAATTAAAATGAAACTACAAATGAAAATGGTCAAAGTATGTTCTTTACCACATAAAATATGTTGTGAAAATATGATTTCACCTTTGTACTTTTAAAATTGAATTATGTAGGTATGAACTGGTCAGAGTTTAACTTGCCTTTGTTTCTGATGTACCTTCCTGGCTACAGAATCCATACTTAAGCCATTATTTTATTTCACCTAGCTAATTAATACATCCTCTTTGTAGCTTTCTTGTCTGCAGGGGTAACTGGTAGAGTATTTTTTTAAAACGACTCACTATCTTAATCCCAAATTTGACCCTTGCTGTAGTCTCTTCAACCACATGTAACCCAATTTACTAGCCAGTAAATGCCAGTAAATAATAAATTGTGATAGAAAAGGAGGAAAACCCCTAGTTTAAACATGGAAAGCTAAATACAACTTTAAAATGTGTCTTTGACATCTGGAATGAAACAATGGCAATAGCTAGAGGGTAAGCTGTTTAAAAATGTTTATTTGGGCATCTTTGTCCAATGATTAATGTGAAGATGAACCCTGGAAATCATTAATAACTGGTTTTACTTATTGGATTGGTTAATAATGAGAGTTTAACTTCTTTTAGGTATTTCAACCACGACCTGGTGATCATGAAAAATATGGTGGTAATCCAGAAGAGCCTCATAAACTACATCTTATCACCAGGATCAGAAGTGGAAGAAGGCGTCCTTATTGGGAGAAAGAATTGCTTGAAGAGCTTGGATTAACAAAAGTATGTAACTAATATACAGTGTTCAGATATTTTTTTCCACCTCTAATACTCCTTCATAAATTTTAGTTGTACGAATTTATTCAGAAGTTGTGCTTGTGGAGTTAATTTGGACAAAATGGTTGTCTGTGCCTGGATTTTGAGAAATTTGGCCACATGCTAAAATAATTTGTAGCTGGAACAGCTCCATGTCACAAGTTATAGTACTGACTTAAACATTTCAGTTTATTTTCATTATAAGGCAGAAGGTTGGTATATAAAAAAAGAGAGAATCTTGATTTGCAATTGCCTATTGATTCCAAATAGCCATAGTGTTTATTTGGCAACAGCATGGAAATAATCTGTTTCTAATTCTTTTCTTTTCTTTTTTACTTTCCAGTGTAGCCTATAGTCCTGATAACTTCTTGTAGTTTTGATAGAAGAGAATATTTGTAGCTCAGGGTTGAACTGCTCTCTGAACTTGATTGCTTTCCTGCAGATGTTTCATTACCAAACTAAGTAACATCATCGGTGCTATACAATCCTTATAGTTTCCCCCAAATCCAACCTTGCATACTTCCAGGCCCTGACTACTTGTTAGCACCCACTGAACTCAACATTAGCTACTTCTAAGTAAACTGTTATTTTGAGCTGTTTAAGGCAAATTTTGTCATCAGGCTGGATGATTTTCGCCCCCATGTAGCAGTTTGGAAAGAACAGTAAATTATACTAAAAGTAGATCCATTGAAAATAGCGTTATTAGTTGGGGATAATTGCATCCTGCCAATCACAATATTCTGTCCTTGCCAGATGGTTGCTGTGAGGATTTCCTCCTAGCTTAGGTTTTCAGATGTCCTTGCACAACCACTTCAGATCTTTACTTTTGCTTTCATGGAAGCATTTTGATGTCAGTGTTAGAACTGGCAATATCTTCGGGGTCTTACCATTTTAAAATGCAGTAATGGCATCTCAGAAATGTATTTTCTTAAACTATGCTATGAAGGCGGTCTCCACGAGTTTTAAAATGTTGCTGCTCTTATGTGCCTACCTGGGTACTGAATTAAGTGTAACATGAAACTAAGTAGAATTGAAGTGCTTTTGTTCTTGAAGGATTATAACAGGTGGGGAAGAGAGTGAACAAAATGTGTTCTATACGAGTGATTTCTGAAAAGAAGCTTTTATACCTATGTCACAATGATTACAAATGACAGACATAACACAGGCTTTCATTCCTCCTTTATCTTCAGGAGTCTGGTCACATCACAATTGAAGCAAAGAGTTGCGTGACATACAGATTTAATAATAAATAAGACCAAATGTGGCAGCATTCATTTTTTCGGCATTATCTTATGTTAAAAGGGAAGCAAAGAAAATTTTACGTTCTTACTTACAGGGTTACCTTTGTCTTCATGAAATGTGTACCCTAATTGAGAATCACTTCTCTAGCATATAAAACAGTTAAGGAATGGATTGTAAGAATCAGGACAGTATTTTGCTTCTGAGGACTACATGAGATTGGGAGCAGTTACCTGAGGGTTGCACAGTGGCAGACCGGATGATGAGACCTGACACAGCAGCTAATATCAGACCTCTTAACAATTCCCCTCTTTACATGTTGTTCTCCACTGCTGAATCAGTATAGAAATCAAGAATACTTAAGGAGTCTGCATCTTTAAGCAATTATATTTACGGTTAAGTCCTTGAATGCTTTAACGAATTTTAACTTTACAGGTAGTTCTTGTTTAATGACTGCCTTGTGTAATAAATAATCATTCAAATTATGTTGTTGATAAAAAAGTAACTTTACAACCAGTCCTCGCATTTACAACCATTGCAGGTCTGTACAGCAAAGGAAAGCTGAAGTAAGATCATAATCACAATCACAGTTTTGGTTAGCAACGACTTCCCTTTGTTGATCCCAATTGTGGCCTCTAAAGGAAAACTACTTTTAATACTAAACTGTAGCAGAAATCAATTTAAGGGATCATAAAATTGGTTTTATTGTTACTAAATATTTTTCATCTGCATATTTATTAAAATATTTTAATAAATATGCATTTATAATATTTATTTATTAAAATCTAATCAAACTCTGTTACTATAGCTGTTCTCATAAATTCACTTCTGTGATGCATTGGAAACTCAGTTGTCTGATCAGCTTTGTATCACCTACAGAGATATGATCCAGTGGTGCATAAAAACATCCCTTCTGTGAATGAAAAACTGAAAGTCATTAAACACCTAATAAGGTTAGTAATTCTTCTCATCAGCAATATTTTGAAATTGCTTTAGTATAAAAACACTAATAGGTTGTGTCCCCCCCTTTTTTTAAATTATAGAATAACACCATTAAAACTGCCTTATGGAATTCCAACTGAAGATGAAATACCTGATACCTATCTTAACAAGGTCACAGGTGAACTGATAGTTTGTCACCATCTAAAAGAAGTGGAAAAGAGCACATCTGATTCTTCATAATAATGTATTAATACTTTATGTAATAAATGTAATATTAAGTTGGGAATTGTATTACTGTAATTGCCACTAGAGGCATAATATGTATGTTCATTTTTAGAACAATTTCTCTAGACTTAACTGCCCTGTCATAAAATTAGATAGCATTATTACTAAGAAGATAAAAATAATTTATGTAGTATTTGGGCATAATTACTACTTAAAGTGTTTGGCTGTTGTAAATGTGACAGTATAAATAATAGCAAATGCAGCAGCAGCTTTTGAGATATATTTTGGTATCTACAAAGTTTACAGAAGGCTGTAACTAACATAATACTAAACTGAATTTCTGTGACTATTGGTCAAACTAATTTTAATCTGCTTCGCTGGCCATTGTTAGTCAGATAAAAGTTGATTTTTAAGGTATGCAATTGTGAATAACATACAAAAATGCAGCATTTCACAATAAATTGTCATTGTCAGGCAGATTCAGTCAATGATCCATTAATTATAAATAGGCCACATGTTTGATCCGTTTTCATTCCCCCCCCCAAATAATTATGAGTTCATTCCAGTAATCTTACCTCTATTTTTTTTTAGTATTTCTATTTTGATTGTTTGAGGATCTTCCTTTTGTAACTGACCTTCAAGAGGTAGCCTGCAACCAGATTTGCTCCTACTGGAATTCTTCAGGCAGATGTATTTTTATATTTTGTTTCATGTCAGCAATTCACTTGCAAGCATTTATATCTGTTCCCCCCCCCCCTTTCATTTGGGGATGTTTTCCATTTTCAGACATAAGTCTTCTTAAATACTGTATATGGATGGTGTTCTTGTACCCTGGCATGTACCAAATTTTACTTATCCCATTTTTGGTTGGTAAACATTTCAGCTGAACTGTTTTGTTTGGGAAATCCCCATATGTTTAAAGAGATCTGATTCTTCTGACATTGATTTCACCATTTTTATTAACATAATTTTTTGTAGTGTTTTTGTTTTATGGAAAATATGAATGTGATTGCTTCCTGGATAATTTATATACTGTTTCTCTGCCAGGAAATCCATACTTAACAGCTTTTAAAGTATTAAAATTAAAACATTAATGGTCTATTTAGAAGCTGATTACACATATTTTCAGGTCTATACCCCCCCCCCACAGTACATACACAATGAAGTAGTCCAGAAATAATGTAGCACATTTCTCATTCATTACTCAAATTTTAAGTCTCTTACCAGATCTAGTGTATTATTTTGAATTAATTTTTTATCCCCTCATGTATTAGTTCTATGAATCAATCAATAATGATTGATTGATCACATCAGGGAAAACTGTTATGTGCTGAATATACATTTACCCAGTCTAGGTAGATAATGGAAATTGCCCATTACTAAAACATTTACTTTGGATATCTGGCTGATTCTTTTTTCCAATCCAAGATGATTTGAGCAATTCTCTTCAACAAGCTAATAATATGTTTGTGATGCTAACTTACTTTCAGGAACTTTCATGTTATTTCCAGTGTAATGTTATGAGCTCACGGAATTCAGGCTAGTTTGTAGATGCAATTTATTTGGACTGCAAAAGGGGGAGCAACATTAGACAAGTTGCAGCCAGCGTATAACTCTCTGTGTAAATTGATTTGAAATACTGCAGATAGTGACTCCGTGGAGAATCCATTTTGACTGTCTCCCAAAAGCAGTATTCCCCCAGATTTCTGTTTATTCCCAGAACTTCCCAGGAGCCAAGGTGGCGCAGTGGTTAGAGTGCAGCACTGCAGGCTACTTCAGCTGACTGCTAGCTGCAGTTCAGCTGTTCAAATCTCACCGGCTCAAGGTTGACTCAGCCTTCCATCCTTCTGAGGTCGGTAAAATGAGGACCCAGATTGTTGGGGGCAATTGCTGACTCTCTAAACCGCTTAGAGAGGGCTGTAAAGCACTATGAAGCGGTATATAAGTCTAAGTGCTATTGCTAACTTCAAAACTAGGCCTTTCAGGTTTCCCAGCTTGGCTTAGGAATATAAATTCCTATGCGCACGTAGGCCTCTACAGATGAAATATTTCATAAGTGTTTTTCTTTGCAGCCTTGGCTTATTCCATAGTTGTCACATTCTTTTGTACATTCATTGTGCAGTTTTACCCTGTTCTAAGTGGGTGATTGAAAATATTTTCACATCTCTCCCCAGTTCACCACTAAGGATTACTCACACTAGATGCTGTAGTGTAGACAGGTCCTTTTCTTACACAGACTAAAGTTAAAAGGATATAACAGTGTGGTGGAACAAAGAGTGGGAAGAAAGAAAATCCCATAATGGGAATACAAGCTTCCTTGCATGAAGTATGATTGCGACCATAAAATAGCAATATAGCTTTATTTTCTGCAGAAATTGGCACAATTTTATTTTTGCTGAATTTAGCAAATAGATCTTGCTAATGTTACAAAATTTGGGTAAGGCTGAAATGACAGCATCTTCGTTTTAGACTTTTAATATCCATTTGTTTTGTAAAACTTGGCTCTTGCAACAACATCATTGGCATAGTCATTCTTTGTAGTGCCTATATCCATTCGCTCATAGCTTTGGACGTTTTTAGGTCCTGCATTGTAGGCTGAAATTCCACCTATCATTTAAACAGCGAATGGACAAATAAAAATTAAAAGTTAATGTAGTAGGCATTCCTCAAATGCTAAGACAACTTATAAACTGAATCTAGATTGGATTAACCATACTCTTGATACAAAATAAGTTAAATAGCTGATTAGAGGTAAAGCATGGTATTCAGGACAAAATATTTTTTTTTCTTTCTTAGTAGAAGTAAAAGTTTTGGAATAATTTTGCCTGCAATAATCTACAAATGTGCCTTTGAAGGGCTTGTTTCAAATTATATATTCAAAAGATTATCACATTAACATTGTTTAAAGGATGTTTCTAGGAATTCATAATTTCTATTATCAGAAAGTTAAGCAGAAGTTTTATTTAAATATACTAGAAGAGATACATCTCTTGCAATTCATGTATCATGAAACATAACCTTTCTAGCATTTTGCTTTTATACAGGTAGTCCTTGACTTACGACTATTCATTTAGGGACCATACAAAATTACAATGGTGCTAAACGAAGGGACATATAACCTGTACTTGAAGTTACAGTTGTTGCAGTGCTCCTGTAGTCATGTGATGAAACTTCAGAGGTTTGGCAATCCACCTGCCCTGACAACTGACTGTTGGGAAACTGCAACTGGCCCCGCCTGCCTGTACTTTCCCCATCCCGCCCTGCTATATCCCTTGGACTCTTCCCATTTAGATCCCCATAGGCCTTGGAGTCACTTCCCACTTGGCTGGGTCCCACAGGCCTTGGGCGCCCCACTGGGACCTCATAGGCCTTGGCTTTGCTTCCTGCCCCACTGGTTACCCCAGATCTTGGGCTTGCTTCCCACCCTGCTGGGTCTACAGCCTTGGACCTCCTTCCCATCCTGACATGTCTTGCTGCAGTTACCTCTTCCAAATATTGCCTTTCTGAAAGAGTGCCCAGCGATATGGAGCTTTCCTGCAGAGGCTACCTTGCACCATTCTGGAATTGGGTGTCATTCTGGAAGCAGGTGCATTCTCGTGATCTCTCAGAAGAGCAGGATTTGGAAAATCTTACCCTCCTGAGAGATTGTGTGAATGGCACTCACTTCTCAAATGGTGCAAGGTAGGTCCTCTGTAGGAAGCTCTGCACCCATAACACTGGATACTCTCTTGAAAAGGTGATCTTCAGAAAATGTAAGTGATGCAAAATGTGTATGCATGGGGAGCAGGACCAAGGATGTGGTACCCAGCAGGGCAGGAAGCAGATCTAAGTCTTGTGATACAGGTAGGCAAGAAGCAGGCCCAAGGCTTGGGCAGGAAGCTGTGCAAGGTGTACCTTGGGTGGGGAAGGCCTGGTGCAAACCCTGTTTGAGTTGGGAAGGTGCAGTGCAGGCCTGGACTTGAGGCCTCCATGGGTATCCCACCTCCTGAGACACCCAACACTCTGCTTAATGACCCATACAGTCATCTAATGACTGCAATAGGGAGAGCCAAGATTGCAGTGGTTGGGCAAGGCAATCAAATGGACGCTTTGCTTAACTGTAGCAACTTACAATTATAATACTGGGCTCAATTATGATTGTAAATTGAGGATTATCTGTAACCTGGTTTCTAATCTGAATTATGTGGGGAAATGTTCTTGTCCATCTTCAATATGACAACATCTGATCTGTAGTTATCTACTTTTCCAATAGACTTCCAATTACTAACTACAAATAGTCCCCAATTTACAACCATTCATTTAGTGACTGTTTGAAGTTACAACAACACTGAAAAAGTGAATGACCATTTTTCACACTTATGACTGTTGAGTATTCACAATGGTGAATATCAAAATTCAGATGTTTAGCAACTGGCATGTATTTATGACAGTTGCAGTGTCCTAGGGCAGTGATGGTGAACCTATGGCACGCGTGCCACAGGTGGCACGTGGAGCCATATCTGAGGGCACGCGAGGCATTGCTCTATGTCAGCTCCAGCGTGCATGTGCGCACTGGCCAGCTGATCTTTGGCCTTTTTTTTGGCCGTTTTCACTCTCCCCAGGCTTCAGGAAAGCCTCCTGAAGCATGGGGATGGTGAAAAATGGCTCAACGGGCCAACTGGAAGTTCACTTGTGTGCGTCACCCCCAGCCTCCTTTTCGCTATCAGAGGTCTTTAGGAACTTCTTCGGCTTTACACAGTTGCAGCCAGGCCTCGCACACGTTGGCCCAGTTCTTCTGCAGCCGGCAAGGCTTTCCTGAAGGCCTCTGCAGTTGATAACAGAGCTCCAGATGTATCCGGAGCTTTGTTATCGGCTAGAGAGGCCTTTAGGAAAGGCCTCTGCAGATCAATCCAGAGCTCTGTTATCGCTAGAGAGGCCTTCAGGAAAGCCTTGCTGGCTGCAGAAGAAATAGGCCGAGGTGTGTGAGGCCTGGTTGCAACTATGAAGGTACCGTATTTTTGGGAGTATAAGACGCACCTTTTTCCTCCCTAAGAGGCTGAAAATTTGGGTGTGTTTTATACTCTGAATGTAGCTTTTTCGAAGCTTTTTTTCCCAGCCCTAACAAGGTGCTAACGATCTTCACGGCTTCCTACACAGTAGGAAGAAGTTTTTTTCCAGCCCTAAGTCTTTGCAGGCTTGTTTTCATTCCTACTCCCTTCGAAGAATATTTTTTTCAGCCGTAACCAGGGGATAAAATAATGTGCTGAAGCTGAACAGACTAAGGATGCTAGCCAGACGAATACCTGGTAGGTAGATTTTTCCCCCTATTTTTCTCCCCCAAAATTAAGGTGAATCTTATACTCTGGTGCGTCTTATGCTCCGAAAAATACGGTAAGTAGTAGGGCAGCTCCACTTCCGTTTCATTTCTGAACTTCCGATTGGCCCGTTGGGCCATTTTTGGCTGTCCCCAGGCTTCAGGAGGCTTTCTTGAACCCTAGGGAGAGCGAAAAACAGCCCAATGGGCCTACCGGAAGTCCGGAGGCTTCAGTGAGGCCTGTGTGCATGCACGGGGGGCAGCACAGGGGTTGTGCACATGTGTGGAGGGCAGCACGGGGTTGTGCGCATGTGCAGGGGGAAGGCATTGCATTATGGGTGCGGGCACCCGCACCGATAGCGCATTCACTCTTTTGGCACCCGAGCCAAAAAAGGTTAGCCATCACTGTCCTAGGGTCACCCTTTATGACCTGACAGGCAAAGTCAATGGGGAATCCAGATTCACTTAATAAAAGTGTTACTAAGTGAACAATTGCACTTAATTGTGGCAAGAAAGGTGGTAAATTGAGGCAAAACTCACTTAACCATCTTGCTTAACAATAAAAATTTGGGACTCAATTGTGGTTGTAAGTCAAGGCCACCTGTACTAGGTGAATAATAAAATAATAAAAAAAGGATTGGTTGGCAACAAAAACTATTCTATCATAAATGAATGCTAGAGCATATATATTTCCTTTCTAAAGATATCATCTTTGGTTGGGAATTTTCCATTTTCTTCTCCAAACCAGAAAACTATTATTGCATGGTATAAATACTGAGTCACATGGAAAAATGATATGAAGGATCTGGATATAAAACAGATTCTATGTAGATTTTAGTAGAATGATGTTTCATACCTTTGAGTTGCTGTTCCTTTGTCCATAATGGAAATTTTTTTTTAATCTCTTCTATCATGCTACAGAGAATGAGAGTCGCCTGATTAATGTGTTCCTCACTGTCCCAGGTGCCAACTAGTTTATGATATCTTTTATCCACCTGAAAAATGATGAAATGCTTTCGATTATTCTGTAATAATTATTGCTATGATTATGTTATGTCGGGATAGTTCAATTGCTTTACAAAGCTAATAATTAAAAAATACAGATCAGTTACCAAAGAGATGTACAGTGAGAACATGGGAAAGATACTATAAATAGGGGGGCAGAGAGTGTATTTAGGGAGAAATGGAAAAACTTTCCATTATTACAAGATTGTATTTTGCTTGGGGACAATTATAATCACACCTTATAATTACTCCAGGATAGCTTTGCTTAGAGTTGTTGAATATTGGGCATTGTAAGAGCCGAGATGGTGCAGTGGTTAAATGCAGCACTGCAGGCTACTGCTAGTTCAGCAGTTCAGCTGTTCAAATCTCACCGGCTCAAGGTTGACTCAGCCTTCCATCCTTCTGAGGTGGGTAAAATGAGGACCCAGATTGTTGGGGGCAATATGCTGAACTCTGTAAACCGCTTAGAGAGGGCTGTAAAGCACTATGAAGCGGTATATAAGTCTAAGTGCTATTGCTATTGTGTGTTTCTTAATTTATAACATAAGTCTTTACCTGCATTAATCCAAATCCATTTCCATGGTCACCCCAACCATCTTCTAGGATAGTTCCAGCATGTGATTCTCGAGACATTATAGCAGCAATCACAGCTGCATCAATATTTGTTTTTTCGCTGACACGCTTAATCTTCATTTTATATTTCTCTAGATTGTTTAGATCTCTTCTTGCAATTATTTTTGAAGCCTCAACCCCTTGCAGAGGGAAAAAAAACAAACATGAGAAATGTGCTTCTGATTAAAAATAACAGTTGGAAATAAACTGAACAGAACAGCTGTTCTTATGTTTAAGAATTTGATCAAATAGGAAGCCCATCTGCATTACAATGGTCAATGTGTCACTGATGGCTACTATTGATGGGTTTATCAGTAACTTTGTTAAAAATTCTAGTTTCTGGAAAACTAAAGTGTTTCATGGACATAGCCATTGCTTTCTTTAATCCCCCCCACCCGGTTTCTCAATTAAATCCACATTTCCAGCAATGTTCCATTCTAGCATCTGAATTAACTACAATGGAAGCTGTTCATTTTTGAAATTAAAAGTAAATGCTGCCACCTAGATGAGCATCAAAGAGCCTACAACTGATGATGTTACCTAGTTGGGTAATGAAACAACCAAGCCTTAGAGAGCATCAAGGACAATTTAGTGTAATGGTTAAGTTAGAAACTGGAATAGTTTCTAACTTAACCATTAGTGCCTTAGTCATCCAATCAGATTGGGTGACTTTAGACATCAAACCAGATGGGTGACCATGAATGAGTCACTTTTAACCTTAGAAAGAAGGCAATGGCAAACCTCTTCCAAATTCTTGCCAAGAAAACTGCAGGTATTTGTGAGTTAAAAAACTTGACTTGAAGGCACACAAACACAAAAAGAGCATCAAATATGTATTAAATGTATCATGTAAGTGGGGAAAAAAATAGGAAGTAGGACATAGGAACCAAAATAATATGTTTACAGAAAGGACAACAGCCAACAAGTGAGTGGTTCTTACGGCAAAAGCAGGGGTGGGGGAAAGATGTTAAAGGAAAGAATAAAAATGAGGAAGAAAGCAAGCAGAAGTAATGTTCAGAAATGGTAGCAAGGACTACAGAATGGCCCACAATGAAGAAGTAAGATTAAATACCAAAGAAGGGTTCTCTAATTCTCATTCCTAAGAGGAGACAGAAACCCTTACTTGTTTTAAGAATATGGTCCTCTTGTTGTAGGGATATAATTGTGCAATTGTATATATATTACTATAAAGCAAATCTAATCGCTGTTTTTAGGCTATTTGTATAGTTGCAATAAACATCTATTTTTTTTCCAAAGAAGAATAGAAGAAACGACATTCTATTAAGGAACATACAGACTTAACACATTGAACAGAAAAGAGAAAGAACATTTACATTATATCAATGTTAACAACATTATAAGTATATTCAGATGTAGGTTAATCTTACCCCCAAACTCCAAGCCTTCTTGTTTTCCAGTTTCAAGAGAAGATCCAGTGGTATCCACATCCATTATGTTACCATAATAAGAATGAGCTGTTACAGAGGCATCAAATTACTGTCTGGTCACAAAATGTATTAGGCAATCTATTGCAAAGGAATTCTGTTTTGCTTTATCTAAAGCTGGCAATAATCATGATAATAATGTCCTGATCTAAATGTGTCTTATATCTTTTTGAACCCTGAAATAAGCGCTTGGCCTTATTGCCATGCACTCAAAAGCCCGATTGGGCTTATTATCAGGGGATGTCTTATTTGGGGGGAAACGGTATATATGAGATATCTATACTATTAAAACTTGTGTCTGTAACCTTTAACTGGGTGAAATGAGGCAAGATCAGAGGTGGGTTCCTCCCTGTTCAGACTGGTTCGCCTGAACCGGTAGCAACCTGCTGGTGACGTCACGATAACGTCACGGAACCAGTTCGGTCGGTGCCGATCCGTGGACACCGCCATCTTTTTTTTAAAAAAAATTTGGATTTTTTTTTTTTTGGATTTTTCCCCAGTTTTCTTTTCTTCTGAGCATGCGCAGAAGCCAAGTTTCCGGCACTGCGCATGCGTCGCCATCTTGTTTTTGGCTTTTTTTTAAAAAAAATATTTTTTGGGTACTGTGCATGCGCAAGCGCGCAAAGCGCGCACACAGCCACACAGCACGGGAGGAAGTGAACCGGCAGCGAGGTAAGTTAGAACCCTCCCTGGGCAAGATAGAACAACACTTTTTGAATCAAGGTACCTCAAACGGGCTCACTTACAGGACTTGTGACCTATGACTCCCATGGAATTGAAATTTGGCAAATTTTATAAAACATGACATAAAAGTTATAAAGTATTTTATCATATAATACAAAATGTCACAAAAAAAATTCCTGTGATCAATTGCTGAGGTTTGACTATACAGTTCAACATGGACTATTTTCAAGGCAGAAACATTTCTGAATATCTCCCTGAATTTCTAAAAGCTTTTCAAGTATATTAGAAGCTCTGTGATTGTTGAAGACTTTAAGACATCTAGTAAAGAAATAACTGAAACAATAATCTAAAGTGTCACAGGTTGTCTAATTTCAACTCTAAGCATACACCAGTCATTTAGAAGAATGCTTATGAAAAGATTTATTACTGTAATGCTATCTCCATCACTAAGCTGAACTGCAAAATAGCCCACATTATACAAGTAAATAATTGTGCTTAACAATATTTAGAAAGGAAAATTAAAATAGGCATATCTTATTCTACTTCTTGTTCTACTCTCTAGCCCATTAATTCAGTGGAATGGAAATGAATTAGGCCAGCTCCATAGCCAGTAGTTTTTCTGTTAATTTGGGGAATTATCAGAAAACCTGGAGATAAGGTTGGATCTTGCAGATTGAAGCTTGATAGGATTCAGCATGACTCAATTTCACCCTCTTGACGGGGAAATTATGGATGTTGGAGTACTGAAAGCTGCAAAAAAATATCCTTTTCCATAAATTGAACCATTTTCCAACCCAGTAAGGGAGATATGCTACTGCTGCCAGTTTGCTATGGTTGATAGGAATCATAACACTGCACTCTAAATGAAGAAGAATGGGCTGGGGAGAGGACCTTAAAAGAAGGAAGCAAAATAATTAATGCTCTACTAGGCTCAAAATTAGCCATTAATGTACACAACTTTATAAATACTTTTGGCAAAATTAGACCACAACATTTAGCACACAAATGACTAGTTCTTTCCTAACCCTCACCCTGACCACTGCCTACCACCCATTACATATTTTATAATAAATAAAATAAATACCTTCCATGATTCTCTGTTGTCTGCAGTCCCTTTCAATACTGTGTTGAACAAAGAAAAGAAGGACATGTAGTTTCACTTTCAAAATTAATTTCTGTTAGCTGACCAAACAGGATGAGGATTACAACACTTGGGAAATAACGTAATTATATTTCAGGAAAGTACCATATCAAAGGGGATTGTCACATACTTGATTGGTTTTCTTGGGATAACAGCAATCCATGTTCATTGTACATATTTTTAGTTGCACAGATTTTTTTGTTAATGGGACTCGTGAATATTTAATTCTTTGGAAAATTACTCTGAAAATGGATAGTATTCTATTGGAAAGTTTGCCTGGAAGTCAGGCTTATGCCAATTATTATGTAATGATTGTTTTAAGGATTTTTCCAGACTTCAAACTGAATTTGACCTTCCCAAAGCACAGTGGCAGAATTTTCAGTTTAACTGTGTTTTAATGTATGAGCCCTATGCTTTGGCCACTTCAAAGGCACCTGAAATGCTCTCCTGTGGAATCTATGACAAAAGTAAAACTTAAGTATCTTTATGTTTTGCAGACATCATTCTGGCAAGGCTTCCTCAGAGCATTCAAAAATATGGATCACCTTGCAAGTATTTATAGTACATGTGGAATTTGAATTCTGTTAGGTTGGTTAGTGACTGGAGGTTTGGGGGAACAGAACACAGATCTAATTTGAACCATGTATACAGTAACTATATTACAGCACATGAAAACAGCTGCATAAAAACCTTCATTAATGGTATAAAAACATACTGCAGCTCATAACAGCAAAATTCAAGTATCTGCACAACGTATTTACTTTTTTTTTTTTATTCAAAAAGTTTTATTGGTACAAAGTACAAACATTTTTTTAAATTTTTCTCCCCCCTTCCCCCCAACCCCCTTCCTCCCCTCCCCTCCCCCCGACTTCCCAGAAAGAACACAGGATATAATCTTCAAAGAAACATAAACTTAAAATATCCTAACAAATTATAAATTCAGAAATTCCTCTAGTTTTTTAAAACTCCACATTGTTTAGAATCTATTAAACCATTCTAAAATTCTAACCATATATCATTATTAAACTATATATATATATATCTTCTTAATCTGATACTTTTTTTTGAATATAATCAGTCCATCTACTCCATTCCAATATGTATCTTTCATTTGAATGTTCTTTTAGGTATGATGAAATTCTTGCCATTTCTGCCAGATGTGTAACTTTTATTGTCCATTCCTCAATAGTAGGTATATCTTCTTTCTTCCAGTATTGTGCTACCAGCAATCTGGCAGCCGTTATCAAGTTCAAAATCAATTTAGTCTCTATTACAGTACAGTCCGTAGTTATTCCCAGCAAGAAAAACTGTGGTGTAAACTTAATTTTTTTCTTTAAAATATTCTGAATAATCCACCATATTTTAATCCAAAAAGCCTTAATTTTCTTACAGGTCCACCAAATATGAAAATAAGTAGCATCTTCACATTCACATCTCCAACATTTAGGTTGTAAATTTGGATACATACGAGCTAGTTTTTTTGGATCCAAATGCCATCTATAAAACATTTTATAAAAATTTTCTCTTAGATTTTGAGCTTGTGTAAATTTTACATTTCTAACCCATATATTCTCCCATGTTTCCATCATTATAGGTTCACCAATATTTTGCACCCATTTAATCATACAATCCTTAACTAGCTCTGTTTCGGAATCTAATTCCACTAATACATTATATAATCTCTTTATATGCATTGGTCCTTTATTCTTTATTTGAGTTATCAAGTTATCATCTTGCTGCGAAATACCTACTTTTGAATCTTCTTTCCATCTGGTCTGCGATTGCCCATATTGAAACCAAGACTTAATTATTCCTTCTTCTCTTAATTGCTCCATTGGTTTTAGTTGTAATCTCACTCCTTCATCATAAAGAAATTTTTTATATGTAGTTTTATCTAACTTTTGCTCTATATTTATATTCTCTATCGCGTGTCTGGGCACTGTCCAAATAGGTAACTTATCATTCAATTTACATTGATATTTCTTCCAGACACGCAATAAAGCATTCCTTAAAATGTGACTCTTAAAGGCTTTATCTACTTTTTTATTATACACTAAATAAGCATGCCATCCATAAATCAATCCATACCCTTCTATATTTAATATCCTATCTTCCGTCAGGTTAATCCAATCAGTAATTACTGAAAGTGTGGCTGCTTCATAGTACAATCTCAAGTTGGGCATTTTTAATCCTCCCCTCTCTCGTGAATCTTGCATTATTTTCTGATTTACTCTCGGTTTTTTCCCTGCCCAAATGAATTTGTTGATACTCTTTTGCCACTCTTTTAAGTTATCATCTTTTTTGAGTATAGGAATCATTTGGAAAAGAAATAAAAACCTTGGTAAAACATTCATTTTTACTGCAGTTATCCTACCCAACAAGGACAGCTGTAGTTTTTTCCAATTTTCCAAACCTTTCTGTATTTTTTGCCATAATGGTTCATAATTGTGTTGATATAATTTCATGTTTGTTGACATAATGTAAACCCCCAAATATTTAACCTTTTTGACTGTTTCAAATCCCGTAACCCTTTCTATTTCTTCCTCCTGTCTTCTAGTCATATTTTTAGCTATTATTTTAGTCTTATTTATATTTATTTTGAAACCAGATACTTGTCCATAAAAATCAATAATTTCCATCAGCCCTATAATTGATTGACATGGTTGAGTTAAAGTAACTACTAAATCATCCGCAAATGCTCGTAATTTGTATTCTTCCTGTCTTATTTTAATTCCCTTAATTCTCTCAGACTCCCTTATTTTACTAAGTAGGATTTCCATAGACAGAACAAACAATAGTGGTGATAAGGGACATCCTTGTCTCGTTCCTTTTTCTATATTAAAATTATCTGTTAATCCACCATTAACTATAATTTGAGCTGTCTGTTTTTGATATATTGCCTTAACAGATTGTGTAAAGTATTCTCCAAGCTGCATTTTCTCTATTAATTTTAATAAAAATATCCAGTTCAATCTATCAAAGGCTTTCTCAGCATCCAAGAACACCAGTGCAGCTGGTACCTTGTTATTCCTTCCCAAATATTCTAATAAATTAATTATTTGTCTCATGCACAACGTATTTACTAAGAACAACTACCCGCATTCCTTTCATCAAAATGTATAATATATTCTGTTCTGAAGCATATTATCTCTGGTATGATATCCATGGAATATCCTGAACTTTGGTAATCATTCCAAGGTGGGGACTTAGATACAAACTAAAGAACTGAAAGACACTGTGAGGACCACCATAAGGACACTTACATACATAAGAAATAGGTCAGAACTTGCCAGATTACTCCAGCCACTAGGCATGACTATAAAAAGTAAAGGAGTCCCTGCAGATTTTACTCAGCTAGTCATAGCCAACTTTGGGGGGCGATCTATGACAAAATCGCCGTGACCAACTTGCCATGGCTGACTCCCCACGGCCAACTCCCCACAGCCAACTTGCCACAGCCAACTCACGACCAGACAAAAGTAACACTAATATCAAAGGAATTGTGGAATAGAATCGTTAAAAAAGGATACAAAAGGATGGACAGAATGAAATGTAAATGACAAAAAATGTAAATAATTTTTTATTTATTTTAAATAATTAAATTGAATTGTTAAATTGTCCCATGCGATTGGCCATGGCGAATTGGTTGTGGCGATTTGTCCCATTCCACTTCAGGTGGCGTTCAAAAGCCAGTTCCGAAGCAGTATCAAATCTGTTTTGTCACATTTGATAGTTCAGATTTTTTGCTCCTGTCTCAGGTACAGTTAATTGAAAATGTGTAAAGCTGGATTTATTATTATTATATTTTAAATGCTATGGCTCTATTTCCCAATGGAAGGATATTTTTGTTTCACTCCCCAACTCTTAAATTTTAGATCCTGTTAAGAGAAATACTAGCTTCAGACTTTGGGTTCAATAATCCAGGCCAGGGATGTCAAACTCGATTTCATTGAGGGCCTCATCAGGGTTGTGTTTGACCTCAGAGGCTGGGTGTGTGTGTGACCGTAGCCCTGACTACGACATCACACATGCGAACAAATTAACCTCACTGCTAATGTGGGTAGCCTCCTGCCCATGCCCTCTTATCTTTCTTGGTGACCTCAATCTACCTCTTATTAATTGGACCCTAAATGAATGTACGACTGAACCCATCCATGCAACTAATCTGGGACTAGATCAACTAGTAACTAACAACACTAGACTCAACAATTGCCTCAATCTCATCTTCTGCAACAGTTTAAGCTCAATTTATGGACTACAAATAAAAGAATCCTTTTCCAACAGTGACCATAGCATGATTGACTTTTGTCTCAATACACACCATTACAAAAATCACCTTAACGATGGGATACCCAATTATAACTTCAAAAAAGCCAACTATGATCTCATAGACGCCGACCTCTCATCTCTTGATTGGCAAACTCTATTCTCTGGCTGTAACACTGCCGATGACCATTATAACATTTTCTTGCTTGAAGTCAAAAGAACTATCAAACTACATGTACCACAAATAACTACCAAAACAAAAACAAAAAACCCTGCCCATATCAATAAGGAAGCTCCAATCAAAAAAAAAAAAATCTCTCTGGCGGAAAAACAAAACTGGTTACGTAGCAAACTTTAAAAACTGCTACAAAAATATATGCCACCAAATAAAGACTGAATGCACCAACTATCACAGTAAACAAGAGGAAAACCTGCGCACGAAATCCAACCGGGCCTTCTACAAATTTGTAAACAACAAACTTAAGGACTCGATTTCCATCCCACCCCTAAAAGGATTTAACAGTAAAGAATGTAATGATGAAATAGTTAAAGCCAATCTCTTCAACACATTCTTCAGCTCAGTCTTTGTAAACAGCAACGGCTCATGCCCAACATTCCCCAGTCGTACCACAAATAATTACAATGATCTAACACAAATATATTTCACAGAAGATAATGTTGAAAAGGCACTATGCAGTCTAAAATCATCTCTATCAATTGGACCTGATGGTCTATGTGCATACACCTCACCTAGAGAAACAGGCTTCCTTTTATTGACCTCATCAAACCACAAACACCTGCGAACAGGGCACGGATCTCTAAATAACGGGGGGGCAGGGGGGCTGCTGAATCCCATGGTAGAAACTCCTTCACGGCGGCGGGACTGCTGTGGGAAGGGTCTCCAACTCTGTCTCACCGGAGACAATATTGGAAGGAAGGGGAGGACCTGGAGGACCTCCCTGGCTTGGGGAGAAAAACGGAATGTAATGGGCCTTAGTGCAATAGCCACTGGGAAAGGCAGAGACAGAAAGGGGGCTTTTCTGTCCTTGGGGGGGTATAGTTCGGTTGCTGCCACTGCTCTTCGCCTCTCCTTCCTCCTGACGCTTCTCCCCAGCCCAATGACTGCAATCCAGAAGGGAGAGACCAGGATGAATAAAGCTGGACCTGAGGCGACTGGGTGGAGAAACAAACCCCGGAGAGGAAACTCAAGCGGATGAACACTGAACACTTTCTCCCTCTCTCTCTCTTCCCTTCCCTTCCTCCGATTGGTTGGCGGAGAAGTGTTCCGTGCGCCCAAAAAGCCCAGGGTGAACGGGCTTTTGGGCCCGTTTGGCAAATGGGCTGGGACGAAGGGGCTGGGATGGGAGGGGCTGGGGCATAGGGGCTGGGCCGAAGAGCTAGGGCCATTTCAGCCAAGGAGAAAAGGCAGTTCCAAATGGCTGGGGGCGGAACCCTGGGGACCAACCAGGCACGGCCAAGCGGAGGAGGCAAACAGTCCCATTCCGAAGAGGAACATATGTGGCAAATTTCAAGTTTGTAGGCTTTACGGTTCTGGAGATTTTGTGATTAATGAGTGAGTGGTTTTCTCTTTTATATATATAGATTTATCTTTTATTTTCCTTTTGTACTCAATTGTCCTCCAGTCCAATATCCTTCAGCAGGTTTGCTTGTCTTCTGTTATTTTAGTAGCTCTATGCAATCTTCTCTCAGTCTTGCATCATCTTTGCTCGGCACCACTAATCCTTTACAGTTCCAATTTTTGAAGGTTCTTTCAATCTTTCAGTCTCTCCAATTTTAAAGTTTATATCCTTCTCCAAATTGTTCAATTGTAGCAACTATAATCACCGCTCCTGTTATTTTCCGTTTCTATTCCGTCTAGACAACCTGTGAATCCACCACACCACCAAATCTCAGTTCAATCCGCTCAATTATCTATTCCGACATTTTAAATCTTTAGAAATCTTCAGAAAGGTTTAAAGTCTTTAAGTTCTTATCAGTAAGTAAATGAAATGAAATAAAATGGAATTTATAGTCACCAATCCACACAGTCTCAGGGTATATCCAATTGGAGTTTCTTTCCTCTTCTCCTCTGCTACTTTCACCTCTCTGCGCTGTCACTGCTTAACAAATTATTTTTCTCTCCTCTCTGACCTCCCAGTCGCTGCTGCTGTTTGGCAGTATTCTACCTCAAACTTTAGAGTCCCAATACTTCATTTCCACCATTCAACACTATAGTTGTACCTCCTTTTTGAGATCTTTCGTTCCGATGCAATTATGTTGCTTTCTCAATCTTTAATTCCTACTGCACGGCTGTCAGCGCTTCGAGCCAGCCAAAATGGCTAGTTTCTTCCCCGCCGGATTAAGAGGGTTCTCCTGAATCTTCGGGGGGATTGCCTTTCACCCCGATGCCCTCAAAGTTTCCCCTTTTTTTCTATCGATCTCTCCGGGCTTGATAGAGCCTTTTAAGGCTTCCTGGCTGGAAAATTAGGGCTTCAGGAACGGAGCCCCGTTCCTTTGCTCCAGTTCACGCTGACGTTACCGCCGGAGGTCCAATTTATTCATATTAATGACTGTAAATTTTGAATTACAGGCAAAATGTTTTTAATAAAAAAATGGTTGCAATATGACCCAGAAATTCTGTACAAAGGTTTGTAGTATATCTGAAGATAGCTCCTTCCAACTATCTCTTTGAAAATTCATTTGCTTTGGTGATGAATGGGCTTTTATGTGCACTCAGAAAAGCCAGAGTATTGTATCAAAGAAAGAGATTTATTTTTCTTGAACTGGTTTGGATAATCAATAATTTTTCAAAACATATTTTAAAAAAGCAGGGAAACACTGCTGCCTAAGATCCAGGAGCTTTCTTTTTAATTCTAGATAAATAACCATGCAATGGTATCAGAAGTAGTGTACAGGGTACTTAGATTATAAAAGAAATCTAATTCTGCAAAGTTCTTGTCACAGTTGTTAAGTGAATTACTGCAGTTGTTACGTTAGTAATACAGTTATTAATTGAATCTGGCTTCCCCATTGACTTTGCTGGTCAGAAGGTTGCAAAAGGGGATCACATGAACCCGGGGCACTTCAATCATCATTAATGAGTCAGTTGACAAGCGTCTGAATTTTGATCACAGACCATGGGGATGTTGCAAGAGTCATGAGTGTGCAAAATGGTCATAAGTGTTATTGTAACTTCGAAGTCACTAAACAAACTGCTGTAAGTCAAGGACTACCCATATTTAATCTACCAGCTTAATGTTCCAAGCTATGGCTCTTTTACTCTTTTGTTGTAATATGCCTCAGCCATAACTATAAAAACAAAAAATTGAGAAAAATGAAGTAATCTCTAGGGCAGTGTTTCCCAAAGTGTGGTACGCGTACCCCCAGGGGTACGGGAAGAGTTTGGTGGGGGTACGCGTTGCACCGGAGTTTGGTGGGGATCATGTGGGAATATCCACTGCACCGTGCTTAGCTGCGCCCACAGAACAAGGAAACAAATAGGCGCATATCGCAGTTTTTACATGGGAACTGGGGCCATCGTACATCATATCGCAACTCATGGCGGGAACTTCTGCGCATCCTTCGCGCAGCTCGGGTTCGGCCATTTTTAAACTGCGGGAACATTAACAGTTGACGTTGAGCCGCGGAGCTGTTTAAACCCGGAGAATTGCAGTGTTATCTAACGGTTAGACAGTCTTGTGAGGCGTGACACGGCGTGAATATACTGCACTTCGTTACAGAGACAACTTATTTCTTTAATAGTTAGTTCCGGGCGCCTGTTATCGTGCTTTAGTAATTTCCACTGATTTTGATTATTTTTATAAAATACAATTTTTATTCCTAACAGAGATTATAAACAATTTCATCCTTCTCATTGAATCAAATAAATGTTTTTTATAATATAACTTTCGTTTATTTTGCGTATGTACCAAAAAAATAAAAAATAAATATATTTTGATTTTTATTAAAGCATATGTTTTTTATGAGCGGTACTCAGCCTTACGAAAATTATAGAAGGGGTACACACATGTCAAAAGTTTGGGAAACACTGCTCTAGGGAGACATAAAACATTTTAGGATTATAGTACTCAGAGTATTATTTTAATGTAATGTAATTGAACACTACAAAACCAAAATTATTAAAGATTAATATTAACCTTTTAAGCCAGTTAAGTTTGGTAAGTATTCTTGAAACAATAGTTTATAAAATGAGTCAGATGCCCTGACTAAAAACTATACTTATCCAGGTGACCCACACTCAAACCGGTCTTCCTAGTAGTTGAAAGCCATGTTTCAGTTATTTCTCTCCCATTGCTCCCATCTGGCTATCCTCATTAACTTCTCTCATGCTTTCTCTTTGTGATTTGAGAAAGTAGCGTGTCCATGGTTTCCATCCAACATTTGAAGAAAGCAAACAAAAGCTTAAATGTGATTCCAAAATTGTGGCATGATTTTACTTGTGGAATGTACTGTGTATTATCTCCATTTACCCTTCAGCTACACAATGTCTTTTATCTTTTATAGAAGAAAATATATAAAGAAATTTAAATCCCGTTTTCTTTCTTTTTGGGGAAGATAGTTGCAGTAATCTCGTGCCCAGTAGCGATTGTTATTTGATTGGCTGCCAATAGAATAGAAAATTCCTGTATTTGCTTTAATCTGTGCTTTTAAATTCCTGTGAGACTTAATTTTTCTCCTAAGAAAGATAAAATATAACAATTTGCAGGTAGAGAACATTTAAATGTGATATACTGTATAGGAAAATACCAGGCTATCTAAGTTCTACAGAATTGTTAACATTTCAAAAAGCTGTGCCAGGAAATGCTTATATTAGTGAAGAATAACAGTGCAAGACATTGTATTAAACTGTATTCATATCAGTTTAAACATCTCAATTTTTCCTGTGATTTGTTTTAAAAAATATAAGCTGTCCTTCAAGCCTCAGAATTTTAGTTCAGTATAGTTGTCATGTAGTATTTATTGTTAATTCAGCTCTAACATGCAGTGTACCCAGCTGGCAGAGTTTAGTTAAAGAAAAACTACAGGAATTTTGTAATATGTTCTAATGAAGTTAGAGTACGCAAAGTCACAGTCATGGTATTATTAGAATGACTTTTATTAATGCACTACTTCAAGAATAGTTTAAGTAACAATTCTTGACAGAAGTCTTTCATTAATACCTTAATGGTAAATGGTATAAATTTTAAGATGCAATTTAAGAGAGCTATTATTAAATTAATAAAATGTTGAAAGTCATCTCTCATATTACACAGTTTAAAAGGGTTCAAATTTCTTTACTAAGAAATTATTTCCTAAGAGGAAGAAATATTTAAGATTTCCTTTCATGAGCTCTATAAAAATGAAAATGAGTGTCATGTGCAAATGTTCTGAAAGCAAACAGCTGTATAAAAACATTCCTAAAAATGTATCAAACATAAAAGAAAAATGGTTTACAAATATTTGTATCATGAATTCTAATCATCATCAGAATCTGAATCATATTTCTTTCCTCTGATTGTTTTCTTATCCAATTTTGTGAAAGAGGTTCCAAACTTCTTTTGGCTTTGGAAAGGCGGCTCTGTTAAGTTGCCACTAAAAAGAAAGAAATTAGTAATAATATAAATATCCTTAAGGTAATAGCTGTCTGGAAAAGCAGTTTATTAGACATATCTGGCAAAACACAAATTAGAAGTACAATTGTCTGAAGCCAACTCTCCCTGCCTCATGACCTCACATCATTACATAAAAAAAGGGATACATTATTTTGCTTCATGAATCTCTTAGGATTATAGCAAACATTTTAAACAATTAACAGGTGTGATAAAAACATAAGCAATGCCCTGCTGGATCGGATCCCTGGCCCATCTAGTTCACAATCGATTGGTCCATATCATCAATTGGCCAACCATCTTATTTTTCTTATAAAATGGCACCCAGAAACTAGTTAATTTTTGTTTGGGGACTGTTATTGCTGTTGTCTTTTGTAGATTAGGGAAGGATGTTGAAAATTTGTAGTAGTATTTAGAATGTTTGACAACTGAGATTGATTTGAAAATCAAAGAGGATGAGGAAAAGTTGAATGTGGTTGGATTGATGGTTGAAAAGTGAAGACAGCAGGCATTTTTCTGAATAGAGAAAAATAAACCTGAATGGGAAGTACACTGGAATTGAAAAAGGAACTTGATTGGTGGCTAACCCAGTGGCATTCAAACTCAAGATTGTTCCAAGAAAATGAAAGAGAGCAAGAAAGATAGCAGAATATGCGAGTGCCTGGAAATGTATTTCAGGTTTCCATGTTTATGAGCCTCTGGTAAAAATTGATGGCCTTTGATACAGGCTGCTTGTGAAAAATGTTAGCTTTGTTTTGAATAAAATCTCATTCACACATCATATGGTGATGGATAAATGGGCATGTATTACCGAAACCTGATTGGGCAGTGATGAAGCAATAGCTTTGTGAGAAATTTGCCCTCCTATATTTCAGGTCCATCAACAGCTGAAATGTTGTGGCTGGGATGATGGTGGCAATGACTGTGCATGGAATGTTTGCTGTGACTAGATGTGTTGCTCTGCTGGTACCTGGACTAGAAAAGGATTATTTGAATAACTTTGGGTCAGACCTATCTATGGAGCAAAAACAGGCTCCATGGCTCTGGAGGATTTTATGGTGGTTCCACTCCTACTTTAGTAGGAAGGGATGGTCAAACATTTGACTGACTTATCCATGCTACTTTTAAATATCTACAGGAAGCCCGCAGAAGTCATCTGCTGGTCATGCATGAAGTATATGTTGATAATACTCAAATCTGTACAGGTATCTCAGGTTGAACTGGAGATGCAATGGAAATCCTAGACCAGTGTCGGAAAGCCTCAAGGATCTGGAAAAAGTTCATACTTAATCCAAGAAAGGTGGCGTTACTTTTTGTTTTGAGATAGTCCCAGTATTACTTCTGGACAAGACTCTCTTCCTTAAAGGAGTTGGTCTGAAATTCTGGGTTATTTTAGCAGTTGCTAGTGGAGTAACAGGTGGGAACATGATCTAGCCTTAGCTAAAGGCTAATGCATCAGTTGTGATCCTATGTGAACTAGGATGCCCAGTAACTGCTAGGCTGCCTTTGGAAACCATTTGAAAGCTAAAGCCAGATTGTGATTTGCTGTTATGAAAATATTACACATATTTTCCAGTTGCTGCATTGGTCACCAATAGGCTGCCAAGTTCAGTTGGAATAATTGGTTTTGCTACCATATATCTTGTCTCCAGTGTATCTTAGGGACCATCTCCTCTAATGGAATCTATCTGGTACATCTATACATGCAGGCTCTTCTCCCTTGAAGTCTTTAGTGAATGTGGATCTAAATGCTGGGCCATAGTATATAGGTGCTCTGTAATCTGGCACATCTTGTATTGGATATAGACATATGAATTAGACATACATAATATATATATAGGCATGTATTTTATAAAAGATATAAAAATATTTGCAATACATTAGTAAAAATCCAATAATCAGGGAAGCCTAAACATGATTTAATATAATATCAATTTCACTACTTTGCCAGGAAGATTTTTTTATATTAACAGTATATCAGCTACTATTATAAGATTCATTTTATTTACCTGTATTTGATGATATCTGCGCAACCTAATCTCCATTCTAAAGTCTCCGTGGTAAATTCATCTGTGTTGCCAAGATCAGTAAATCCAACCACATAATCTTGAGTTTTTCCCTCTTTTAATAGTGCTAATGTGGGAATTATCTTGATGTGAAGTCTCTCACAAAGAAATGGTGATTTTTCAGCATTTAACTTGATAAACTTAGTCTCAATATGCTTTTTTGCAAGTATTGTTAAATGCTTATCTAATATTAAGCATCTGAGGAAAAAATAAAAATTTTAAAATACATTAAATGGTGAAATATGAAGTCACGTCTTGCTTTCTAACTCAAGTAAAACTGTGCAAAGCATTTGAAGTGTGCTTTCATGTTTCTGCATACCGTATTTTTCGGAGCATAAGACGCTCCAAAGTATAAGACGCACCTAGCTTTTTGGGAGGAAAACAAGAAGAAAAAAAATCTGCCTCTGCCTCCCAGCAATTTGCCTCCTTGCAGCAAACAGTACAGATGATATACACTGTTTGTGGTGTATTTCTGTGCATGTGTGCCTGACCCATAGAAATAGCAAAGAATTGGAGAAATGTACATTGTGGCAGTATATTAATGCCAGATAGTTTTCTTAAATGTAGTCACACTAACTCCCCCCAATTATTTAAACAGATCTACTCCAAACATGACTAAGTCAGAGTCTAACTCAGCTGCCTTATCTTAACACTACAACAGGACACGGTTACATTTCAGACTATACTTGTATAGACGTTGTTAAAATTGATGTGGCTTTCTGGAAGTATACGTTATTCTCTGCTATTTAAAAGAAGATACAATAGCACTGGGCCTCTTCAGATCAAGCATTTATTTTAAAAAGCTTCTTCATTTTGTTGTCTAGAACAATAATAAAGCAGTCTTTAAAAAATAAGTCTAATAATTTGAACATTCTATAGGCATTTATAGTTATTGACTTACCTCCTTACAGCAAACAGCCAGTTTCAGTTTCAGCACAGCCTGATTAGCACAAGAAAATAAAAATCTGCCTCTGCCTCTACCTCCCAGCAATTTGCCTCATTGCAGCAAACAGCCCTTCACTTTTAGTTTTAGTCAGCCTGATTAGCACAAGCAGCTAATAGTTTCAGGCTGCAGGGACTGCCATAGCCTATTCCTGCCTGCAGCCAGAAACAACTGACGGTCGGGAGGCCGACAGTCACTTGCTTGTGCTAATCAGGCTGTGCGCTGTTTGCTGCAAGGAGGCAAATTGATGGGAGGCAGAGGCCAAAGGGTGGGGGTGCGTAGGTGAGGCTACATTCTATGTATAAGATGCACCAAATTTTCACCCTCTTTTAAGGGGTGGGGGAAATTGCGTCTTATAATCCAAAAAATACGGTATATAGTTGCTTCACCAGCAAGAACAGCTGAAATATTTTCTCCACATTTATGCATATAAATGCAAAGATGTCTGGAAATGAGCCAAGTGAATATGGTTATTTCAACATTTTCAAGACGTGAAAATGTCTATAAGTGCTATTTGAAGTGTGCTTTCATGTTTTGCTATGCCAATGGTACTACAGTCATAGAATCAAAGTTAAAATGGACTTGTAAGTAATCTAATCCAATCCACTTTTCAGTAGCGGGACTCTATTAAACAATCCCTGAAAGTCTGTCATCCTGTCCATTTGAAAGAATGAAACAAGGTCCATTATTGTTCTAGGAACAGTATTCTGCTATTTAAGACCTCTTACCTTCAGGAAAATATGACTTATACAGATATAATTAAATATTAAAATCAGTGTGTGGATAAACATACCCACAATTTATTTTTAAATTTCCCTTCACTTTGACTTTGGGAGTTGATACTGTGAAAAATGCAACAATTGAATCTGAAAGTTATCTCAGATCATTACCATCAGGTTTCCCAATAAATCTTTCAGATAATTGTCCTTAGAGTCACTGAATTGTTTCCTATCTTCAGCAAACCATTATCAACTTCCTTGAATATGGTTTGGCATGATATGGAGATCCAATGTATTATAGTTATTCAACAAACAATGGCTAAACAAATTATCATATTGTGAATGCAATTACAATTATGACTAAACATTTGCAGCTGGTTTTGTAAAGGGCTCGTAAATTTAAAAATATGACAATTCTATGCATTAACTAGAAAGGAATTTCAACTTAACAATGAGATTTATTTCTGAATAACCACTGCAGTGTTAATAATATTTAACTGGAACAATAATAACAAGAGTTGCCGTTCAGCAAACCCTAAGTGATTTATGTTTTTATGAGGAATAATGGCTCTTCCCATGCCTAGGTTATAAGATGAACATTAGTTCACTTTAAGAGGTTAAATTGCTAAAAAAATACACTATCTCAGTCAGTATTAGGAAAAGAGTTTCCAAATTTTCTGAGATCTCTTCAAGTAATGATTTTAGCAAGGATTACCTGACGGTTGAATCTCTATAAAAATGACAGACCACATTTTTGCTCCCTTTCACTTCTTGAAAAAAATCTCGCTCACTGGGGATTTCTCGGTATTCTCCATGTCCTTTTGAAAGCCATTCCTATTAATAAGAATAGAAAGTTTTACATTTGATGCCATGAAAGAAATAATTTCAAATTCATTCCATAAGATTATAATTCTACCATTATTCTGTGAGGAAAAGTTCTACTATGTCTAAGCTTCATCTGATAAATCCAAATCCTAACTTCAAAGTTATATTGGTGGCAATTTTAGCATTTCTGATATGCTTTGAAGTTGGTTAACGTTAGTTCCAAAATAAATCATATAAATAAAAAGTACTTCAACGTTTATTATAAATCATTTCCAAAACTAAAAGGACTAGAACAGAAAGTCTGCATTCCAAAAGAATAGTGAAGTTTTAATGGTTAATACTCTTAATATGAAGTAACTTCCCAGTGGAATAATGCACATATTTATTCCAATATGTCCATCAATTATGTTCAGGAATTACATAGGGCTGCAACAATTGTGTATTCCCACAGTAATTTAATTAGTCAAAAATATCTGTATTCCAGACTGGAACAAATTATCGGAATATATACAATTTTACAAGGTTTTAAAATATTAATCAAGCTGAACACAAGAACCATTGTTGAAAAAGGAAAAATTGTTTTATTGTAATGATAATAGACTGAACATAATATAACAAGAGAAAAGAATAAGGAAAATATTGGAAGATATAAGAAAGATAATGATGTAAATAATAACTATATAGAATAAACATGTTTTTGTATCACTAGGCTGTAAAAGGATAGTGTCGACGAGATGGTTGACATGTATGTTCAATGTTTTCTATACTCAAAGATATTTGATACTTTATTTATATATACATATGTTTATACATGTTTTTATGTTTGTTTGTATGTTTGTTTGTCTTTTTAACATAATTAATAAAGACTATTTTTAAAAAATCTGTATTCCAAATTTCACTTCCACACTGGAATTCTTTAAGCCATTTTAGTGATATAGGAATGGCAATTACTTAGTTTGAATTTGCGTTATACTGCAAATGTAAATTAAATCAGATTCACCTTTTTTGCTTGATCTTTATTTTTGAAACGGTGGCCTCTTGAATACTACTTAAGCTCAAGGGTAACCATTTGGCTCCCCAAAACTGTTCTTTAGCAGAAAAAACTCAATCCTACCTGCCATAAAGATTTTCAATTACTCTTGTATATTTTCCTCAGTTTTCTATACTTATTGAGGTTGATAACTGTAATGACTCCGGAAGTCCTAAGTTATGTATAGACTGATGAATTTGGGCACAATAAGATAGTATTTGTTTACATTCACTATATGGAAAATAATGAAAGGACAATTTTGGCTTTAGCAACACTTGAAGAATCTGTCAGCCAATGTTAAAAGAATTCAAGCAGCTGGAATGTTATAGTAGCTAGTTCTATACCTGACTATATGGAATCAGGTAGTCTAAGTCATACTAAGTCAATAGAGGTTTCTCCCAATGTGCATAGGACTGTATCCTGAGACAATTCATACTTGTGCATTTCACTGAATCTGTTAAACTAGCTTAGATTAAATTTGCAAAGATTGATTGTAAGGCTGTAATAATAAAGATATGAATGACTAAAACCCTCAAATTTTAATAGAATTTACTAATTCACTATTTAATTTCACTTCATCTCAAATCCATGATGGGAAACAAGCTATCATTTTGTTAACATCATCTCTTTATGTGTTAGTGGACTACGAGTGCCCTAGTTTGTAGAGATACTCCAAGATTATAAATGCAATACAGGAGAAGGGGTCTGCACCCTTGTATTTGTCAGTTACCTGTTTTTGTTGTTGAGCTTTCTTGAGTGCTTCAAGCCTTCTTCGTTTGACAAGTTCCAGTTCATCTTCATCCATCTGGTCCAATTTTTGTATTTCAGCATCAAGCTGGTCTTCTACCATCTTAACTGTCTGAAGCATTGGAGCTTCGATGGCTTTGGAAAATACGTTAACAGAAGTATCTGCATCCATTTTCTTTTCAAGTTAGCAGCAGACACATTAAACCTGAAAAATGAAGTAGATTTTAAGTTAGAACCAGACAGAATAGAAAATATATTTATTACAATAACAATTGTATACATGGTGTTGTAGAAATATCAATGCAATTTGAAAGCAGGTTCCGCATAGTGATATGAATATTTAATTGAAAAGCTGACTGCAGTTGATTCTTTTGCTTTAGTTAAATAGTGGTCACTTGACAGAAGGATTGTTGACAGCATACACTTTGTTCTGATTATTTGGTTTAACTTTCAGCCTTGTACCGGGTGTGTGTGGAGAGGGGGAGGAGTTGTCATAGAGCAGGGTTATCAAACTCAAGGTCCAGGGGCTGGATCTGGCCAGTGGGGTGCTTAGATCTGGCCCACAGGGCAACCCTGGAAACAGTGAAGGACCGGCCCGTGGTGCCTCTGCCAGCAAAAAGGAAGCTTGGGAGGCTGCAAGTGGCCCTCCTGAGCTTCGTTTTCGCTGGCAGACGGCTGCAGGAGGCCGTTGCAGCCAAAAACGGAGCTTGGGAGTCCGTTTTCGCTGGCAGAGCACTCGGGCCACCACAGTTGCCCCGGCACAAGTGATGTTGAGCTGGCCACGCCCATATTCAAAAGTGATTTTGAATAATTTAAGAATCCAATTTGACAAATTATCAATCATTAATACTGTACTCTAATTACAGAATTGGGCTCAGAATCAATTCATTCTGAGTATATAATTCTCAAAACACACTGAGCAGGAAACTATGATTTATTCTTGTTCTTTCTAAGCATGAATAAAAGGCATGTTTCTCTCTCCACAAAGAAAAAGAAGCGTAATCTTGGGCTGGGAGGAAAGAAATCAGTCTGTTTTTCCATTGTCAGATTGCTGATTAGGAAGAGCAAGATTTCGAAGAGCAAGATTTCAGGGGAGAGGCAAGGATACTATCTGGACCTTGGAAGCCTTTTTTTTTTAAAAAACCAATGCTCTGTTTGCCATTGTTGGTAAATAGAAATTCCTTTCTGATGGAATCTAATTCTACCTTTAACAATTACTAACCTGGACTTGCCAGTTTAGACATAAGCATGTAGTAACAAGATTTGAAATATATTAAATAGCATTGGATTATCTAATGAAATATTCTTGAAAAAAATCCTAAAATACCAAACGCTCTTTTGAAAAAATAAAATAAAATAAAAAGAATCAGACAAGCATACAGACAAGAAAATAGTATCAGAAATGAAAGAAAATTTCACGTGGCTTTGACATAAGACCTCAGTAAAAAAATATGTCTAGTGGTGAGTTATCAAATAAAGACCTCTGAGCTAACATGTTGATAAGAATGGCAAAATGATTGCTTCTCAGTTATATCCTAGGACAGTGATGGCGAACCTTTTTTGGTTCGTGTGCCAAAAGGGGGGGGAATGGGGGGGATCACGTGTGTGCGTGCCCACACTCATAATTCCATGCACCCCCGCACATGCACGCATGACCCCCCTGCTCCCAGCATGCAATGGCACGCCCATTTTTCGCTCTCCCCAGGCTCCAGAGCCTTTCTAGGAGCCTGGGGAGGGCGAAAACGGCCTTCCCCACCCCCTCTGGAGGCTGGAAACAGCCTGTTTCCCGACTCCCAGTGGGCCCAGAAGGCCCGAAAATCAGCCGGCTGGTGCACACATGCACGCCGGACCTGAGCTCGCGTGCCCACCGATATGGCTCCGCGTGCCACTTGTGGCACCTGTGCCATAGGTTCGCCATCATGGTCCTAGGATAATGAATTGTGATACCAATACAATATACAGTATTATTGTTGCTAAATTAGGCAAAAGCCTAAATCAAATTCATATGTACACAAAGATGCTTCATTTATTGCATTCAAAATATTCATAATTGAATTCAGGATAAATCTCATGTATACTACAAGAAAATAGCAATTCCTAAATGTGTTTCTTACTCTAGAAAAGAAATTCAGCAAAGCAGAATATTATAAACCCTTTTTCAGAAATATATGGTATTAAATTAAATTAAAAATATCTCTCATAGTAGGCACAATCTTAGAAAAGGTATCTTATTCTTCATAACACAAATGCTTCTGTGGAATTGATAGTTTTTAGCTATGATTTTCATAACCCACTTTTAACAATGAAAAATTAGAGGGGGAAACTTTACTGCATCCACCTATTTTGCTTTGCACTCAGTGTCCCATCTACAATTTAACAACATAAGGATTTTGAGTGACCTTAGTATTTTTTTCCCCAAACACGGATTCCCCTCAAATAGTTGGGATGGCTGTTTGTGAACCCCATTACATTCTGTAAAATATTTTTCATTAAGATCAACAAGCAACGGAGCAAGATCCAAAGTTAATTATACTCTACTTTAAAGTATTGATGACATCATGCTTCATATTCTGGAAATATGATTTCAATTAAGATGATTTGAAATATCACATGTTGTAGAAAAAGCAATTTCTGCTAGGAAGGGTAAGGAAAATATACTTATCCATCTAGAACTGACACCTAAATCTAAAACCAACAGAGATGCATCCAACTCATTACTCGTCTACATCATCATCAAGTCTTTCCAAAAGAAATACGAAGACGTAAACACCGTTTATTTGTATCGTCTCGAGACCCAGGCAACCAAACAGTAACGATTCGGCTTGATACTTACTAGTTAGAAATCGAAAGGCCACAAAGGAACGCTCCTCAGCGTAGAACCACAAAAATATCTCCCTGAGCTTCTGTCGCCCGACCGGCCTCTCAAAGGAGCCCCCAAAGGACCCCAGACGCCCCACGAGTTGATGCAGCAAGTAAACCTGGTCACCCCGGGAGTCCCGCGCATGCGCCTCTATCCTCAGCGACGCGTCCTGAAGACGTTTTATTGTTGACGCAGCCGTTAGCTGTCAAAGGCGGCGATCCTTTCTGCGCTTGCGTCGTGCGCATATCCTTTTCTGAATACACGTGAGCGGGATGGCTGTTTCGCGGCTTTACGTTCACGTTAATTAACGACTTATGATTAAAAGTCTCGCTTGAGCGAGGGGGATTCATAACAAAAAGCAATGCTTCCTGCAGCACATACCGTTCCGAGACGCGCTAATTCCGTTAGCTTGTAATAAGCCACACAAGACCTTGCAAGACCGGGTGCCCCCCATCTCGGTAACACCCGCATCCCACCTCGGGATGGCCCTCAGCGAAGGGTGGCGCATTAATGGGGCCTTTCTGCTGTTGAGGCGCAAGGCGGCCAGCGTTCCCCCCCCCCGGTCGTTCAAGGGACGGACGCGCCCCAGTCCCGCGTTCAAGTTCATCTTGAACATGGGCCCAGTTCTCGCGCTTGGCTGCTGTTCGTCCTCCGTCCAGAGGAGGCGGTCGCCGCAGCCGGAAGCTCCTGGCGAGGTGACCTGCCTTTTCTGCGCGTTGATTGCCCGCGTGCCGGGGGGCCAGGGGTGAGGCGCCTGCGCGCATCGTCGATCGCTGCTGAGTGGAGGATTCGCGTTGGCCTCTCACCATATGTGCCCTCTCGCGTGTGGAGGCGGCTGCCCGGGCCCTGCGCAAGGAGAGCGAGCGAGAGAGCCAGCCTCGGAAAGGCAGTTGCAACCATGGGCAAAAAACAGAAAAACAAGAGCGAAGACAGGTACCCAGAGCCCTGGACGTGGCCTGGGTGGTCGGGGAGCGGGAATAGGCGGCGGCTGCCGGCCCAGGGCTAGCCCTGCGTTTCTTCTCCTTCCTCCGCGCTGAGGCAGGCTGCGCGCAGGGACGCCCCTTCCTCAGCGAGGGGATGTGAGGCACCCCGTCTCTCACTCGGAGGACGTGACACTTGGAGCCAGAGGCTCGCGTGTCTCCTGTCCTCGCGTGTGAAAGACTGGAACGGGGGAGGGGACAAGGGAGCCGTCCGAATTCGCACATCTCGACCTTTGTGGGACTTTCATGGCTGGACTGCTTGTTTCTGAGGACTCGTCCGGTACTTGTTTGCCTGTTCATTAAGGGGCGCTGTTAGTCATGTTTCCTTCGCAATTATTTTAGGGTGTGCGCTTTTCTGCTCGACTCCACTGGGTGCAGTCGCTTTTCCAGTTAGGAGAGATAGAGTTATTTAAAGACCTTGTCAAATTTGGGGGAACTGAAGGCCTGTGCTTCCAGATATACGCTTGGCCCTTTAGCTCACAGCTGTCGTGGGAAAGTTACTGATGTTAAACGATTCTTTGTTAACACTATTTGTTGAAGATAATCACAGTTTACTCTAGATGAAATTGTGTGAATTTTCTTAAGTTGGCTATATTACGGACACCTTTCTGGTCCAAATGGCCTTCGTTTCTAGAAGAGTACAGTGGTATGAACAACTAAAGGTTTTGCTCTTGGGGTACTTGTGAAAGAAGAGGCTTTCTGCCTCACCTATGGCTTGCTGGATTTCTCAGAGTTTCCTACATGCCTAGTTTCTTGTAATTGTTTCAACCTCCAACATTAAGAGCACGGATAAATTCCGTATGACTATTTCTGCATGATCATTAGTGATAATTAACTACTAGCCATGAATTTTTGAAATTAAATATTGAATCCTCCTAGCTCCCTAAGATAACATGGTAAGAATCAGTTGGTTATTGTAAATATGTAGAACATGATGTAAATGCTGATGAAATAGCTTACTAGTTACATATGCAAGCATCACACTTGAAACACAAGAAGGTAATGTACTGGAAAATATAAGAACAGCATAAAATAGGTCAAAGCCCTGTGTTTTCAAAAACTGTTGAGTAAAGTGATGTTTTGACTTAGTCATTTTAATCCTAAAAAGAAAATAGGACGGAGAGAAATGGCCACCCATACATTTTTAAAAAATCTTGGTATATATTTAATTGCTACTTTAATTATTACTGTCAGAACCAGAAATATACAATTACTAGAGAGCCCTGGATTGTTACCTTTGATGCCTTTATGGCATCAAAGAAAACTCAGCAAGACTTTTGAGAAAGACGTGATACCATTCTCCTGCAGATTAGAGAAGATGTAAAGGCTATTAACACTGTGTCAGTTTAGATATGACAGAGAACAGAATAGCTTACTGGAAAATGTTATTTTTATTTTATTTTATTTATTTATTTGTCAAAACGTGTACAAGATAACAGGTATGATATAAACAAACAAAAGCAAAGTAGGTATAGGTAAATTTGGACAATAGGACGGTAGGACAGGGACGGTAGGCACGATGGTGCGCTTATGCAGTTAACCATTATAACTCTAATTAATTTGCTAAATGCTATTGAGATTTAACAGGGCAAAATAATGCCCCTGGAATCTGTTGCTAGATTATTTGACAAGAACTTCATGGAAGCCCTAATCAGATGGTTTTGGCTTTGCATGAAATATATCAATTTGAGGGCTCATTACATTCCAGTTTATTTTTTTGTTATAACTATTCAGCCTCAGATTTCCTGTAAGGAATGAATTTTTATAGAACACTTAAATTGCTCAGGTAAGAGTGAGGTGAGACCCAGTTTGGTGTAGTGGTTAAGGCACAAGTCAGAAACTATGAGAACTATGAGTTCCAATTCTGTCTTCAGCACAGGACTTTGGGTCAGTCTTGGTGACTTTAGGCCAGTCACCCTTTCAGCCTTGGAAGCAGGCAATGGCAAACCACTTTCAAAAACTTGCCAAGAAAACTACATTTGACGCGTCCAGGTACTTGTCAGGCACATGTACGCAGTAGACTGAGAAGATAAAGAGAATCATGGTTTTCTCAGATTATACCAAAGAGGTTCATCAGCACAGAGAAATACTAACTTGAACTTGAAATAGTTCTTGAGAAAAGAAATAAAAAATGATCAACTGACACTGAAAATCATTTCATTACCGTGGGGAGTCTAAAACACATCTCGCCTCTAAATTCCTATTAAAACTTAATTTAAAAAAAAATTTATTGTGGATTATCTTTAACTCTTAATTATATATTCATATTTGTGTCCTTAACTACAGCAGAATATGGCAGCTTTTTAGCTACAGTCTTCCTTTTATTCCCTCTTTCTCCTTTTTTCCTCTTTTTTAATTTAAATATGTCTTTATTTAAGAATGGAGTTTATAGATTTCATTTTTAATATCACTTTTTAAATATTTTTCTTGGCTTGAGTTTTTAATGAAATCCATATGGCATATCTTGTTTTCTTGCTCACATTTTAATATTAATCTCATTTGTAAGATACAATGTTAAAGAACTGGGATCTTCAATAAAGTCTTGAAAAATATGAATATTGAAAGTGGTTTTATTTTTCTTAGGAGATAACATATTCTCCCTAAATATAAATATTTATAGGAAGATTAAGAGAAAGATTTATATATGTAATAATTTTTAATGCAAGAAGTGTGATTTTAATCAGATTTTCTAAACTACAGAAAGAAATAACATTTTTACTAAAGAAATGTCAGGATAAAAATAGTATATACAGGTAGTGCTAGACTTACAACAGCTCATTTAGTGACTATTCAAAGTTACAGCAATACTGAAAAAAGTGACATGACTATTCTTCACACTTATGACTGTTGCCGCATTCCCTTGGTCATGTGATCAAAATTCAGATGTTTGGCAATTGATTCATATTGATGATGGTTGCCATGTCCAAGATCATGTTGTATGCCACCCAGAGTCCTACAGGTGGCCTATAAGAACGATAAATAAATAAATAAATAAATAAATAAATAAATAAATAAATAAATAAATAAATAAATAAATAAATAAATAAATAAATGTGATTCCTTTTGCAATCTTCTGCTAAGCAAAGGCAATAGCAATAGCACTTAGACATATACCACTTCACAGTTCTTTACAGCCCTCTCTAAGCGGTTTACAGATTCAGCATATTGCCCCCAACAATCTGGGTCCTCATTTTACCCACCTCGGAAGGTTGGAAGGCCGAGTCAACCTTGAGCCTGGTGAGAATCAAACTGCCAAACTGCAGTCAGCCGGCAGTCAGCAGAAGTAGCCTGCAGTACTGCATTCTAACTACAGTGCCACCTCAACTCAATGGTAAAGCCAGATTGACTTAACCATGTTATTAATCTAAGAATTGTAGCGATTCACTTAACAAGTGTGGCAAGAAAGGTTGTGAAATGGGGCAAAATTCACTTAACATCTCTCACTTAGTAACAGGAATGTTGGGCTCAATTGTCGTCTGTTGAGGACTACCTGTACAGAATATACAGAAATTGTTTCCAGCAATATTATTTTGTTATAACTAGTTCTTTATACGCAATTGTAAATTCAGGTGGTGTTTCTGTGATATTGGTTTATATGGCAAAAATGTAAAAACTCAAGGTCTTAAGTGATGGTTATATTTAACATTCTAAAAAATAAAGATTTTATTAAGCAAAAGGTAAAGGTGATTTTTTTTATATTAACAGTTTTTATTTCAACATTGTTTTTGGTAATGAGAAACTTGAAATATTTTTTCAGGGTCTTATCACATATATTTATAAAAATGAACAATAATTGGCTACAGTTAAATTCTTAGAGGAGCAGGTTAAGGAATGATGATATATTTCCTTTTATAGATCTTTGATATCTGCTAAATATGAATTTAATCAAATATGAACTTAATCCTTTTAAAGGATTTTTATTAAATTGCTCTGCATTTTTATTAGATGTTAAAAAAGGGACAGAACTCAGGCTTTTAGACTCAAAATAAGTAATATACTATCCATTTGAGACACAAATGTGAAAGTATATACAATTCTAGATTATTAATTAAAAATTTATTGCATTATATTTTATAGTTCTTCATTAGTAGGAGATGATATAGTTTATTTTACAGAAAGATTGCTACATATACATCAGGGGTCAGAACAACAATCTTTATCTGTTTGCTCAAGAAATTGTAACTATAATTAAATTTATGATTAATAAGATGCCTGGCTTTGATGAAGATGAAATTGGAACAAACACATGTTGCTCTTTTATCTCGTTTTATTGGATGTGTATGCTAAAGTTTTTTCAGACTGATTCTTCCTAACTTTGATTTTGAATCATTTAGGGTGGTGGGCTTTTTGGGGTTTTTTTTTAAAGAATATGTGTTGTATTTCAAAAACGGACAAGGAATTTCAGGTAGAATGATTTATTATCTTAGAGAAAACTTCTCAGTTTATCTTCAATTATTGTCTCATTTCTTCCTATCTTACCCCCTTTTCTCTTACACTGTTGAACTTTCTTAAATATAAGGGCTTATATTGGAATTATTTCAAACATCTTTATGTTATATTTATCTGAGAATGCTAAATGATACACATTCTGATGTAGACTGTGTTTTTCTAATGCAAATACCTATTACAGAAGATACTTGTTAGACACATTGTGTGATAATGTTTAACCATAAGTTAGTGGAGAAAGAGTAGAAGTTTAATGTGATTTTATACATTGCAAAAACTAAAGACAATAAGTGACTTTGGCTAATCTTGAGAAGCTAAGCAGTTTGTTTAGTACTTGAAGTCCTTGGTCTGGGAAAACAAAAAAGCACTCTGGAAAAAGACTATACTGTTGCTGCTGTATATAGATTGTCCACAAAATTGCCAGGAGCCTCAAAGGAGCCTTTATTTTAAGCTGCGGATAACATAATATCCAATCTTACTAAGCTGAAAACTTCTTGGCTAGATTTTTCTTTGTATAAATATAAACGGTGCCCCACAGATAAAATTGCAATCCTGAAGCATATTATACTAGATTTGGGCCTCTTGAATAGAACTGCAATACTGAAATAATTATTAAAAAAAGTTTTTTTCAAACTCAAGCACAATTTTTCTTTAAAATGCTAGTATTGGAAAGTATAAATTTGAACTTCTGTCTCAGATATATTTCACATGATTTTTTTTTTTGCGGGGCTGTTCTAGTGCCAAAGATGATATAGATCTTGATGCCCTTGCTGCTGAAATAGAGGGTGCAGGTGCTGCCAAGGAACAAGAACCTCAAAAATCTAAAGGCAAGAAGAAAAAAGAAAAGAAAAAACAGGATTATGAGTAAGTTCAAAACTTGTCCTTCATAGTTCTGATACAAATTAGATTAGATGTATGGAATCAGACTTTGTGAATATCCTTGTAGCATGCTTTGGAGATGGGGTATAAAAAGCTATATTTGGAGTCAAGGCTTATAAAAGTGCATTTAATGATAACTGAAAGAGAATTGTCATAGGGATGATAGAGACCAAATCTAGTCTTTCATCCCTGTAGTTTTATTGGCACTTTCAGCATTGGCAGCGTCTTTGCGGAAATGTTTCGGTAGCATCCTACTGAGTTGTTCAGCCAATACAAAGTGCCTTGTCTTCCCTATTCATCTGTGCTATTGGCTATCAAACTATCATTTTCCCTTTAGTTTCACTGCCCAACTATTATATGAGAAACACAACTGGCGCACTACTCTAATTTTCTTCTTAAGTAGTTTTCCAGATGAAGGAACATGAGAATCTCATACATACCGTATTTTTTGGAGTATAAGACGCACCGGAGTATAAGAGTATAACCTTAGTTTTGGGGGAGGAAAATAGGGGAAAAAAATAGGGGGGGAAATCTTTCTACCAGGTATTCATCTGGCTAGCGTCCTTAGTCTGTTCAGCTTCAGCACATTATTTTATCCCCTGGTTAGGGCTGAAAAAAATATTCTTCAAAGGGAGTAAGAATGAAAACAAGCCTGCAAAGACTTAGGGCTGGTAAAAAAACTACTTCGAGGGAGTAGGAATAAAAAATGCTGCAAGCCAGTAAGATCGTTAGCACCTCGTTAGAGCTGGGGGAAAAAGCTTTGAAAAAGCTACATTCGGAGTATAAGACGCACCCAAATTTTCAGCCTCTTTTAGAGAGGAAAAAGGTGTGTCTTATACTCCCAAAATACGGTACTTTAATTTGCTGTAAGGTACATTTAAGTTTGGAAAATAAAGTATGGGTATATCCTGTAGAGGTCACCCTCTCCTATATCTCTCCTTCCCTTAAAATCTTTCGGGAAGTTTCAAGAAAATGAAAGAGAAGGAATGTTATAATTTAGACTGCTGAACAGCACTTGTTTGAAGTGGTATAGGGTCATCTGCTTGAGAAGAAGGTTGGACCAGAGGACCTTCAAGGTCCCTCTCAACTCTTTGATTCTGTTATCAGACTTATCCAATTATTGACCTGTTTTCTTAGTATATAAATAGATTCTAAATAATATCATTCTCATTGCAGTGAAGATGATATCCTGAAAGAGTTGGAAGAGCTGTCTTTAGAAACACAAGGTGGGAGCGTTGAAAAAGAACCAGTTGTTGCAAAGGTAAAAATCCTGCAAAACTGGTGCTTAAAGTAAACATTGTATGTCTTTTGTGTCAGATTAATTCATCTGGAAACACTATAATAATTTAATACTGAAATTTACCCATCTGCCTGGAAAGTGGTATGGAAAGTTATCTTGTGAATAAAACAGCTCCAAAGCATTTGACCAGATTGCTCAAAGGGCTTTTTCTTTTGTAAAACAAAAACAAAAAGGCTGTTGACAGTTCATGCATATCAGCATTCCATTGTTCTAAGTTATTTGTAATTTGTCCCTTCAGTATTGCATAATTCTTTCTCACACATAAACAATCCACATCTTGATTTTTTAAAAAATATATTTCACGTATCAGAAATACATGAGCCGAGGTGGCGCAGCGGTTAGAGGCAGTACTGCAGGTCGCTTTAGCTGACTGTGATCCGCAGGTCAGCGGTTCAAATCTTACCGGCTCAAGGTTGACTCAGCCTTCCATCCTTCCGAGGTGGGTAAAATGAGGACCCAGATTGTTGGGGGCAATATAAATATACATTGCTTACTGGTGTAAACCGCTTAGAGAGTGCTTGCACTGTGAGGCGGTATATAAATCTCACAAAATAAATAAATAAATAAAACAAATAAATAAATACAGCAAAGTAGAATGTATATATCCTTAATGAATAGCACTCAATCTAAAATAATGCTGACAATTGCATGGACTTAAAATGTGGCAATGGTAGGAAAAGTCAATAGCTTCATGTTCCCATGTCTAAACTGCATCACGAGAAGCCTGGTGATTGCATCCATCCTTTAAACTTTCTCTAACATATCCCATATACACAAAATGAATTTCTACATTGAATTACCCCATTTTAAGTTGTGAAGAAAATCATATGATAATACAGGAAATTAAACCCAGTTTTCCCAAAAAGTAATGTAGTACACACAACGAAAATCTTAAGGGTTGTGTTTGTCAGAGAAAGTTAATACCTTATAGAAGTGATGCAAGCAGTATGACTGAATAAGATGTTTTAAATATAAGTCCGAGATTAATTTATATTTTATTTCATTCCCATTAGCTTTAATGCTTAAGGAATGTCCATATATTTCATTTGTATCCAAACAAATGTTTAAATTCACGAGTGGGGAAGTTTGCTTACAGTCCATATAACCAGACACACAAAAGTAACAGAATACAACCGAAATCTCAGTTCCCTTTACTCGTCAAAATCAATATTAGTGTAAACTCTGATATATTTATAGAGTAAGCAAAGTTATATTTCAATCTAACACTATTACGAAAGGAAATATTTGGCTATTGATCTTTGAAGCATAATGTATCATCTGCATTTACTTTGCTTCCCACAAAGCTCTGAAGCTTTGTGTTGCCTTGATTTCCAGTGAATTAATGATGAATGAAGTTGGATGAATTCATTTGAAGGTGCTAATGAAACCTTTCTTAGGATTACTGAGTATGGGAATTATCTATTTAGCATTAAATGACATCCTTATTCCATTTTTTATCCCCTTTCTGCCTGCAAAATTGGAGCCTTGTCAGAATTTGATACAGTGCCAGGTTGCCAGGGAGCGCAGTAGTCCTGTATGGAGCTTTAGGTGTTCTGTTCCTGAGAAGTAGGTCTGAGTATGCATTGCCTGGCTAGTGCAAATATGGCACCCTGAAGGAGGAAGCTCAGCTGCGTCCCGTCTTGCAATTTAATTTTTTTATGGTAGCTCTTGCCTATGCTCATGCTCAGCAATTGTACCTAATCATGCCTCAGGAATGCAGGGCTGGGGGGAAAAAAACCCCTACCCAGATCCTCATCCATGTCCTGCTGACTCTCCTGAAAGACCCCTGAGAGATGGGCTACAGCTGCTGAACAGAGCAAAGAAATGCTCTGAGGAACAGGTTATTGGCTTGAGGGGCTCGAGCCAGGAGAGGTGTACCAAGCAAAAAAAAAAAAAGGACCAGGAAGAAGGCTCCTTTCAAGAAAGGAGCACTAAGTTGATTGGGCAACTCTTTTCTGAGGGGGCTTGGAGCTGCACAGGTTCTGGGACTGACAGGAGACAAGTGGGTGCTCTGCAGAGTTGTTCCCAAGACTAGCAGTGGTGGCAGAACTCGATGCAATCAAGGGCACCTGTGAGAAGGGAAGGTGGTGAAGCAGGAAGATGCCAAAGGATGATATTGCAAAGCAGAGCTCTATGCTGCCATTCACCTCATCAGGCAGCTGTTATTTCCTGCCAACCTTTGAAAGCCTATCCAGATAGGCTGTTGTCTTTCAGATTATCATCCGGCAGTCAGAGAAAGAGAAAGACAACAGTATAGCTGCTGGCTTATCCAGTCAGTTTGGTCCACGTTCTGACAGCAGTCCAGCTTTGTTGGAAGACTTACAAATGTAAGGGTTTTTACAAGCCTCAGATGTCAGTGCTCTCTTCTATAATACTTGCCTCAGACTATTGCTGCCCAGCTGCCCACCATCCTGTCCAAAGTCTCCTGAGACTATTTCCAGATCTTGCTACTATTGGCCTAGAGGTCAGCATTGTCAAATTCTTTCCTATGTCTTTCCAGCCATGGAATCTGTGTAGTGCCCTTCTTCCCTCATGGGGCAACTATCTCAAGTGTCTTCCTGTCCTGTTGTGTTCCATCCTGACCACAGGCCATCCGGCCTTCAACCCTGCTGCCACTGGCTTTAGACCCAATTCTACAATTCTTCTACCTGCCTCTTTCCACCCCTATTTAACTCATGGACTTAACATGCTTTGCTGCTCTCTCCCCATATCCTTCCTACAGATACCTTCCTTATACCAATTGTACGTCCTGTTGTTGTTGTGATCTTGGGCCTGGCTCTACAAAGTGTGTGCCTGCTTGCCCCCATTCCCTTTGGGGACCACTACTAAGGTTGTCCTGCCCCACCCCTCCTAACCCACTCCCTGGTTCTGCTGCTGCTGGGTTTAATTTAGTCCTCCTTCCTCCTCTCTCTCTGAAACTATGTTCCCTTCTCACAAATATGAACTTAATCAGGTGCATTACTGAAATTGAATTTTTATCACATTGTACAAGACAACAGTACCAGGAAAAGGGAGAGCAGTCTAATAATCTTACTGATTTAAGACTTATCAAATTATATTCCAAAGAAATACCCTTTCAGGAGCAATTGAATACAGTCCAGGCAGAAAAAAAGTTCACATATGCAGTGCTGTGCTTGAAGGTTCCTTTGCCACATGAAAAAAAAACTTACATATGCAAGATCTTCAGCAAAAAGCACTATTTATTGTACAACTTCGCTACACTTTTTGAACAAGGTTTTATTTTATGTACCATCTGAAGCATTTGTTCAGATTTCTTTTCCCACCGTTCCCAACCAAATAGAGGGAGATACATTTCTGAGGGGTGTTTTTGTTTGTTTATGATCAATAGTCAGAGAATGTAGTGATCGCAAACCATATGTACACATTTCTATTATTATCTTCAATGTATGACATTAAATTTTTTTTATCAGGTAGAGACTGAAAATGAAGAACTTGGCCTGTCAAAACAAGATAAAAAAAAGAAAGCCAAGAATAAAAAGGTTAGCTTAGAGGAGGAAGATGTCAGTGAAGAAATGGAGGACAAAGAAAAAAAATCTAAAAAGTCCCTCAAACCCAAGAAAGAACTACTCTCTGATAGTGATGATGATGAATATTTTGATTTGAAACAAAGGAGAGGAAAAGTTCAGAAATCAGGGAATAAACACGAATTTTCTGAAGAAGATGAAGCTGGCATTGTGAAGAAGAGCAAAGAGTGTGCACAACCTGTGTCCTCTGGTGAGAGTGAAGATGAATTGGATGAAGGCTCACAGGCAAAAAAGGGGCAGAAGAAAAATCAGAAGGCAAAACTAGTGGCTGAGACTGAAAGCTGTGATGACATGGATGACTCTTCATTTAAAATCAAAACTGTGGCTCAGAAGAAGGCAGAAAAAAAAGAACGAGAAAAGAAAAAACGGGAAGAGGAGAAGGCTAAACTAAGGAAACAGAAGGAAAAAGACGACTTGGAAGCTAATAAAGAACAGTCAAAGCTGAAGAAGACTGACAAAGGAACTGCATCAGATCAGCTGTCAACATCTGCCACTGTGGAAAAGGGAGAGACCCCAGAAGCAGCAGAAGGTTAGTAACATTTGGGAAATATGTGAGAAGCAGGTTTAAAAATATATATATACTTGGTTTCTCAACAAAAGTAAGGAGTGAAAAAAGAGTCTCAGAGGAGACTATTAAAAGTGTTTTTCTCTAATCTTGTAATATGCCAAGAAATGTTTTATACACTGAGAAATTGGGTTTGCTTGTGAAAGACATATTCAGGAAGAAGAGGATTTATAGTTAATTTTTCACTATTAGAGTTTTGCAGGTTTCAGTATGTAACCTAATTAATGGCACTGATGATAGGTTGGACCCATACTTGACTCATCAGTGACCTTTTTCTTTAAACATATTAAATTTAAAATTAATTGAACGCTGCCTAGTTATCATTCATGTTGCTGATTTCATAGTTTATTCACTGATATGTAAATTGAGCTAAAAGCAAATGCTTTTTCTTTGATCTAATAAGGTATCTGAGAAAGCTCTTTTCATAAAAAAAATGGCTCCCCTCAAGTGGCTTTTAATGCTTGACAGTTTTAAAAGTTATCATGAGTAAAATGTGGGAGAGAAAAAATACCAAGAGTTTAAGCGTGTCTAACTTTTGTAACTTTTTACGTTCTTCTGATACATTATTATGTCTTGTGCTTCAACAATTAACTTTCCTTTTTAGTCAATGATAATGAAGGTGAGAAAAAGAAAAAGGATAAAGATAAAAAGAAAAAGAAAGGAGAGAAAGATGAAAAGGAAAAAGAGAAAAAAAAAGGTCCCAGTAAGGCCACAGTTAAAGCAATGCAAGAAGCCTTGGCTAAACTGAAAGAAGAGGAGGAAAGAGCAAAGAGAGAAGAGGAGGAGCGTATCAGGCAACTTGAAGAGCTAGAAGCCAAACGCAAAGAAGAGGTATTATGTCTTTTCCTAGATTGAGAAGACAATTTGTCTCTATATGTTTTTGGCTTTGAAAGGCAAAAATACTCAGAATCCCTTGCCATGTAATTTTTTTTTCTGTATTGAAAATCATTAAGCTATGGGTATAACTAATTCTGATTTTTATTTGTTATTGAATTACATGTTAGCGTATTTGTAATGCAGTGCTATATACATTTACTTAGCGGGAAATCTAAATGAGACTCCCAAATGAATGTGTGCAGCATTGCTACCTTATCATTCTTGCATGCCAAGTTCCAACCTCGTGCACTGGAAGTCATAAAGTGGCTAAAACTTGATTTTTGTAGGAACGCTTGGAACAAGAAAAAAAAGAAAGGAAAAAACAAAAAGAAAAAGAGAGAAAAGAACGTTTGAAGAAGGAAGGAAAACTTCTAACCAAATCTCAAAGGGAATCCAAAGCCAGGGCAGAGGCCACTCTTAAGTTGCTGCAAGCACAGGGTAAGGATTGCTCTTTATATTAATTTTCTAATTTTCATCCTGTTGAGGATAAAATATTATTACATGTATGGTTTTCAGGATAGCACAGGGACATTTTAATGGAAATGCTGTGGTTTTGCAATTCTTATTTGCATTGCGTAAAGTATTAACTGAAAATACTGCAGTTCTATGCTCTTACTTCAGAATGGCCTCCAATGAATTAAGTGAATATTTATTACAGATGAAATCTGCTTAAGATCAAGTTGTAGATCTAAATGAGTGTCTGCTGTCTTGTTTAAACAATCCTATTTTATTTTAGTAAGCCAAAGTACAAATGAGCTCTGCGCTTCTGTGTATAGCTCTTTGTTACCATTCAGGTCATCTCTTTTTTCAGCTCTACTACTCTTAACATACAGATTAGAAATTATTGTTACTAACTATTTTTCTGTATTTTTCCCACTGAATGTAGGCTGTAAATATTAATAATATTTATTATTCAATAATAGAAACAGCAGCATAAAATCAAATCACTAGCACATGAACTGATCCATATTAAAAGTCCTAAGTCTTAGTCTATATATACTATACTATATATACTAATATACTATATTTTGGTCAGGATGTTTTTCTCTGATCTTATCCTAGCTTGTTGATTTCAAAATTCAGTCCCTTGTCATCAAATGTTGATAGGAAGATATATTTTTTTTGTTTAATGTGCAGGTGTGGAGGTGCCGTCCAAAGATTCAATGCCAAAAAAAAGACCCATATATGAAGACAAAAAGAAAAAAAAGCAACAGCAGCAAGAAAACAAAGAAGGTGATACTTTTGTTTATGGATAACTGTAAACACAGAAACAGGTTTAAAAAAACCCAATAAATGATTAAATCATTTCAGTCACTACTTTCTGTGCTTCAAGATATCTCCTTTGATACATCTTTATGGAGCAAAGGATAGTCTTTAGTGGGTTGTGCTGTCCAGTGAGAGGTCCATTGGGAGAACCCCATTTGCACAAAGTGTTTAAACCAGTGTTTCCCAACCTTGGCAACTTGAAGATGTCTGGACTCCAACTCCCAGAATTCCCCAGCCAGCTTTGCTGGCTGGGGAATTCTGGGAGTTGAAGTCCAGACATCTTCAAGTTGCCAAGGTTGGGAAACACTGGTTTAAACACAAGAGATGTTCTGCTGATGAATTCCTGCACCAGGTGGGGATTGAACTAGATAATCTCCAAGGTCTCTTCCATCCCACCCTTATAGTTCTATAAATTCTTGACTGACTTTTAAAATATTAATGCAAGAATCTGAGATGTTCCAAATAGGTTTGTACAAAGTGATGATTCATTCCTTCTCTGCTTTCATATTAGATAAATTGAAAAGAAAAATATGTCATGTACAATAAGAGTGAAACGTTCTTTGTTTACTATGTGCTTGCATCAGAATAAATTGGAATTTCACAGGATAATGAATGTAATTTAGCCATGCAGCAAAAGCATGGAAGAGTTCTATGCCTTTTAAAGAAGATTGATCAATTTTGTGTAGAATAATGTTTCTGATTTATAGCTTGAATTAACATAACCAGTGGTGGGTTCCTACCGGTGCGGTCCACTCTATAGCACCGGTAGCGGCCCGCTGGTGATGTCACAGTACCGGTGCGGTCGGTTGCCGGTGCCTGGGCGCCATTTTTTAAAAAAAATTTAAATTAAAAATTTTTTTCTTCTGCTCATGCCCAGAAACCTGACAATTAAGTCTTTCCCTGTCCCTTCGCTTGAAAATAATAAGAAGCTCGCATTTGACACTTTTCCTTCGCTTTTGCCTAAAGCTTCCCAAAGTGGGCGTTTTCCGAAAGCTTAACCTTTTATGCTGTTAATTTTATACAGTTTTATACTGTTATTCTTTAGACGAAAACATTGAGGACTGTTAAAAGATACTGTTCTTTTAACAGTCCTCAATATTTTCATCAAAGGAATCCATGACTGAAACCAAAAATGCTGTATGAGACTTGCTTGTCTTTTAACTATAGCATTTTCTGCATATAAAGGTTGCTGTGCTGCCATGGTGTAACACGCGCTTTGTATGCAAAGCTTTTCATGTAAGGTATAAAATAGCAAAAATAGTAGTGACATCTCTCTGAAATAACTAATATATGACCGGCAAACCACGCCCACCCGGTCACATGGCTGGCAAGCCATGCCCACCCGGTCACATGGCTGGCATGCCACACCCACAAAATAAGCCACGCCCACAGAGTGGTAGTAAAAAAATTAGGAACCCGCCCCTGAACATAACTATTTATAGTCTTAATAATTAGGATGCTATTTCTATTTTATTTGGATTATTAAAACTTATGAATCTGCAGGTATTTATTTTCCTTGTTGCATCCTGCACCGGCCATTAATGCATAAAGTAGTTGATCAAATGGATATATCATTACTGCAGAGACCATAGGAATTATAATTTACTGTGCCTATAGTGTAGGGAAATCTGCAGTAAATAGTAGGTCATCTGTCAAATGGACTTCCCTTAGAGACTGTGGTTATTGGGTCTCCTAGAAGTATAAATATTTTTTTAAGCATGGCTGTAGGAGCTTTTTTCTTGAATAATGACATGCATTTAAAATAGTCATAACTAATAATTTAAAATTTCATTTTTTAGAAATTACTGAATTGGCATCCCCAGTGGAAGAAGCTGCAGAAACAGTTGTACCTGAAAAAGAGGAGATTAATCTTCAAGCTGAACCAGGTCAGTTCTAAATTGGGCATTCAGTCTTTCATTATATCATAATCAGCTCTTTGAGGAACCTTAATTTAATTTCCTTAAATTAATCTGTGTGTGAGGCTACTCTATGATCTTTGTAAAAAATGTTCAAATGTGTACATTCAGCCAGTAAGAAATTAGTTTACTAAACTATGAAGTAAACTTTGTTGCATAGAAAATCTATTATTGTTTAGTTTCAGAAGAAAAAGAGGAAGAACCTGAAGAAGGAGGATTAGATGACTGGGAAGCTATGGCCAGTGATGAAGAAAGAGAAAAAGGTAATTTCTTTTTGAAAAAGGAACAGAATCTTACAAGGAATGTGAGACTTTTGTTTGTTTTCATTAAAGCCTTGGTTTTTTTTCTAGTAAGAGAAAATAAAGCAAGCAGTGTAAAAAAGATTAAAAGGGTATTTCAAACTGAATATATATTTTAAACTACAATGCACTTTGCTTCACTTTGTTTATGTGTTGCTTGTTTTTCTGTTAATATTTAGCTTTTTAATAATTTGTAAAAATTATCCAGCTGTCCAACTGGGTGAGAAGGGCTAGTGATAACATTGAGAGAAGGGCCATATTTCTGTTCTCAACAAGATCTTTTGTAGTGGGAATATAACTGAGAAGAGAATAAGCTGTCTCTTGACTTTTTGATGCACTGTTGCCCCTTTGCATATGTGGCAGGTCAGGCGAAATGAGTCTGCAGTGTATCTATTTATTACATATTTTATATGTTGCAAACATCAAAAGAATTCTCAGTGATATGCAGCATTACCTATAATACCTGGGCAGGGCAGAGTTGGGTGTGCCAAATTAGAATCATATTAAGTAACTTTTGTATTTTTTCATCAGAGAGAAAAACTGTCCATATTGAAGTCAAAGAACAAAATGAAGATGATGAAGATGAGGATGAAGATGAAGATGAGGATATGGAAGAGAGTGAAGAGTATGAAGAAGGAGAAAGTGAAGGAAGCGAAGAAGAGAAAACTTCAGATGAAAAGGAATCAGACCCACAAGCTGCTGCAAAACAATCTGTAGGAAAAAAGCTAAAACAAATAAGTTCAGATTCAGAGTCTGATTCGGATGATGATCGCACTAAAGAAGAACGTTCATATGACAAAGCTAAACATCGAATTGAGGTATTTAGTTAAACATTTTCACAAACAGCATTTTTTGGCTTTCCCCCGTGGACTGGAGAGAGCTCCAAATTTCAGCCAGAATTATTCCCTTTTGATACAGAATTATAGTATGTAACTAAATATAAATATTTGGTTATGGTGTCAACTAGCCTATAACTCTTGAGGTTCATTTTAAAAAGAAAGCTAATAAACACGGGATATTGCATTGGTTTGAAAATATTTGACTTCTCAAATCTGACTTATTTGCATTTCACTTTGTACTTTATTTTTAATGGGTGAGTAAAACTTACTCTCTGTTTTTAATTTTAGAAACGTCGAATTGAAAATAATAAAAATGCAAATACTGAAAAATTACGAGCACCTGTTATCTGTGTGCTGGGGCATGTAGACACAGGAAAAACAAAAATCCTCGATAAGGTAAGTGCAGATATAGCACTAGCTAGCAAACAAACTATTGACTTTTACTTAAATTGAACATTTGTAGTAGTTGGGAACTGTTTCACACTATATAATAATAATTCTGGTATATTTCATATAGCTTCGTCATACTCATGTGCAAGACAGTGAGGCAGGTGGCATCACTCAGCAGATTGGGGCAACTAATGTTCCTCTTGAAGCCATTAATGAACAAGCAAAAATGGTGAAAACTGTAAGTAGGAGACTTTCAGCCCTTTATGTGCATTTCATGTAATAGTATTAACTTGTCCTGTGATCATTATCAGTGTTGACAGTTTTTAGGTTTCTGTTTACTTATTCCATGTTCAGAGGACTATTTTAGTTGACTGAAATATTCTACATTTGCATGAATACAATAAAATATAGCTGCAATATTGGCCTTCCTGATACTTACATAGAATTGAATTACCATATTTTTCGGAGTATAAGACGCATCTTTATCCCCTCTAAAAGTGGGTGAAAATTTAGGTTCACCTTATAGACTGAATACGGGTGTTTTTGGCCTCCCAAACCCTCCGCATGTTGCGTTTTCGCCTTCCCTGGCCCCCAGAAGACTCTGCAGTGCTCCACACGTCCAGTTTTTGCCAAAAACGGGCACATATTTGGGCTCCAAAGCCCTTTGTGCATCGCATTTTCACCCTCCCTGACCCCCAGAAGCACTCTGCAGGCCAAAAATAGGCCCATTTTTGGCAAAAACAGGATGTGCGGAGCACTGCAGAGTGCTTCTTGGGGCCTGGGAGGGTGAAAACACGATGCGCGGAGGGCTTGGGAGCCCAAAAATGTGACCATTTTTGGAGAAAACGCGACGTGCGCAGCACTGCAGAGTGCTTCTGGGGCTGGGGAGGGCAAAAACACGATGCATGGAGGTCAAAAACTATTTTTTTCTTGTTTTCCTCCTGTAAATTTAGGTACGTCTTATAGTCCGGTGTGTCTTATAGTCTGAAAAATATGTTACTTATCTTATGGAGGTTTTTATGCCTATTGTGTTATTCATTTGTAATTTTGCAAATGTCAACAAAGATGGAGCTTACAATAATTTTGTTGCTGCACTTAGCAGTAAAAGCACCTTAACCTATAATCTTAAAAAGACTTGCATCTAATAATTGAAAGTTACTCAATTGATTGTTAACTTGTATATTAATAGTTAAAATATTAATGTACCTTCAAACGGGATTGGGATTGGACAGTTGCAATAAATGTCATCAAGCATGAAACTGTTATAAAAATTTGGTTTGCCTAAATATCAAGTTAATTACTATTTTGCAATTATAGTTTGACAGAGAGACAGTCAAGATTCCAGGAATGCTTATCATTGATACTCCAGGACACGAGTCTTTTAGGTAACAGCTGATTATTTATATCATTTTGGGGTTACATTTTGTAATATATAATGTTAAAAACAGTTGCAGAAGCAGAAATTAATTATGTATTTTAAGTGGTGTACTGTCTCGTACCTATTACATGTAGACTAATCAATATTATGATCTTTCTACTTAATAGAATTTGTGTTAAGAATAAGCATTATTTATTCTTTGGTAAATTACAGGTCATGCATTTTTCTGTTATCTTGACAATATCCTTTTAATTTGCAGCAATCTTCGAAATCGTGGAAGTTCACTATGTGATATTGCAATTCTTGTAGTAGACATCATGCATGGTTTGGAACCTCAGACAATTGAATCTATAAACCTGCTGAAAGCCAAAAAATGTCCCTTTATAGTTGCACTTAACAAGGTAAGGTCCCTTTTCATTGAATGGGTTTGTATTCTATGATGTATTCTATTTTGGCTTTGTATGTTGCATGAACTAAGCTATTTTGATCTGTAAAGCATTGATTATGGATGTGTGAACTCATTTATTGTGACCTTTTAATCTCTGTTAAATTTAGCAGTGTAAAAAACCAGCTGTTTTCTTAGGGATTTTTTTTCTTAAGAAAAGCCCTTTTGTATTTAAATACCTATGTAGCTCAATGCCTTTTTCCTACGCCAGCACAGCTGGATTTTCTTGAGAAGTCTGTAAGCGGAATATGGTAGCAATTATCTCCTTTGTTGTGGTTCACACATCTATAATCAATGCCTTACATATCAAAATAGCTGCACTGGTTGAAGTATTAGACTAGGAGGTGGACAATCTAGGTTGAACTCTTTCTTCATACATAGAAGCTTAAATCAAGGGTTTACTGTACTTATATTTATCTGAAAATAAAATAATTTATTATCATTTAATAAATTAGGTGAACATAGCTATAAATATTTTGTCCCTTTTGGAAGAGTGGATGGAACTGAATTCATACTGTAGCCTTCTGCATATGAAAGATATTGGATTGTACTAAAATGAATATCAGCTTAAGAATGCTTTTTGCAAAGGAATGGTTCTCTCCCTTTGTCTGAAATGGTATAGCCTAGGCAGGGGTTGGACTAGAGCAGGGGTAGGCAAATTTGGCTCTTCTATGACTCATGGACTTCAACTCCCAGAATTCCTGAGGTAGCATGATTGGCTCAGAAAGTCTGGGAGTTGAAGTCCATGAGTCATAGAAGAGCCAACTTTGCCTACCCCTGGACTAGAGGACCTCTGTGTCCTGAATACCTCTGTGTTTGAGAATGAGAAGAATGGCAAATATTTATGTCAATGTAAGTGGATTTAATTCAGTGGAATTAAATCTTTAAATGATTGGTTCTTAAGGACATTTGCACGAAGGGCCAAAAGCTGTATTTGAAGTTCTGGTGTAGAAACAGTCTTCAAATTTCTCCTGCAAGAAGGACTTTAGCATTCAGTTGTTCCACATTAGCATTCAGTTGTTTGGAAAAATCAATTTATTTCAATGAAAGAATAGGGCACTATGCGATGTAAGAGAAGTGTTTAAATGAAGATCCAGAGTATAAACATGTTGATTACCATATAGTTTATATGCTTGCTTGTTTCCATACATACAAAGAGTATTTACTACATAGATCTGCCTGAATAATGCAATATTAAATAGTGGTGAATTCTGTCTTCTTTAGATTGATAGATTGTATGACTGGAAAAAGAGTCCGGATACAGATGTAGCCCTCACTTTGAAGAAACAGAAAAAAAACACAAAGGATGAATTTGAGGAACGTGCTAAGGCCATCATAGTAGAATTTGCCCAGCAGGTGAGTATCAATTTGGTTTAAAAAATTGTTAATCGTCTTGAGTATGGTTTGCACCCTGTAGTTCCTGTAGATAAAACTAGCCCATGCGCATTAACCAATGATCAAACAGAATTACAGTCAAATGGTTGATAGAAAGAAGGAAAGAACAGATGAGGTATACAAAGGAATGGTTGGCTGAATCTTAAGAAGTCAGGCTTAGACAGGACAATTTACAATTATAGATTGGTACCTTATAGTGATTTAACAATTTTGATGCAGACAGTGGCATTGTGGCTCAATTATCAAGATCCTTTCCAATCCAACTTTCAGACCTGAATTTGATAGGGAGACATCCTTACTTGTCCAATGAATGATCTCCGCTGGGAAGAGACCTGGTGAAGTAATACTGGACTTGTCAATATTGTACTATTGACTATAGTATTTGAGGAGAATGAGAGAGGGAAATGTTGTTGTACTGTGAGAAGTATTGTTTATATAAAGTCTATACTGTATGTATTTCAGGTTTAAATTTAAGGTTCCATCTTGTCTGTTATGTAATTGTATCAAGCTGTTGGGAAGAATCTTACCTAGATTTGATACTTATATTAATCAGTACTCTGATTATAATTTTCCAGTACTCTTATTAATATTGATGTCATATGCCTTGGTAACTTGGACAACTACTCAAGGGGCAAACCTTGAAGATGATATAGAAATGAGAGCAGGTCTGGAATACAATATGACAAGTATGAATCATCCTAAGAAGCAGCACTTCTTAAAGGTGTCACATTACCTCTGTGTTGAAATATCTGTACTGATTAACAGTAATTGTCTTAGCCAAAGCCAAGGTGCTACTTTTGCTGTGAAAGTCTTAACATGGTTTAGGCTTAAATAATCTGCAAGATCATCTGGTCCTCTATAGTCTGCCCTGCTATGGGATCTTTTGCAGATCTTTTGAGTCACATACATTTTTACCACTGAAATAGAAGACTGTCATTCTGATGAATGACTTGAATAGGAGAACACTGGATATTAGATAATGCATTCCGTTTTTCCATCTTCTTTAGTTTCTGTTTTGACTAGGTAGAATAAAGCCACTCCTTCCCCTGCTCTACCCGCTCTTTCGCTTTAGTAATGCTCTGCTTCTTGTTTTAGGGCTTGAATGCTGCCTTGTACTATGAAAATAAGGATCCCCGCACATTTGTTTCTCTGGTTCCTACCTCTGCTCATACAGGAGATGGTATGGGAAGTTTAATTGCTCTTCTTGTTGAATTGACACAAACCATGTTAAATAAGAGACTGGCACACTGTGAAGAGCTGAGAGCACAGGTTATGGAGGTAATGTTTACCTAGAAAATCTTTTGATATGGTGCTTAGATAACAAACTGGGTTGAGGCATATCATTTAAGACATATACTTCTGTGTCTTTTAGGTCAAAGCACTTCCTGGAATGGGTACGACAATAGATGTCATTTTGATTAATGGAAGGCTGAAGGAAAGTGATACCATTATTGTCCCTGGAGTAGAAGGTCCCATAGTAACACAAATAAGAGGCCTTTTGCTCCCACCTCCCATGAAAGAATTACGAGTGAAGGTAAGGAAGCAGCGTATGAAAAATGTTCCTGAAGTTAATGGTATGTAAGTTGCTCAAGGATGTTACTAGGTCATATACCCTTCCTTTCCCCCAGATAAATTAATCTTATTTTTGCAGTAATAACCCTTTGCAATAAATGTGCTATTTGTGAAAGCGCTGCTAGGGAAATGTTTTTGTGTCCAATCATACTGGGTGAAAGTATTTAATCTTACCTATGCTCTTTGCCGTTGAATTTCTATTAGCAAAAAATAACAGATTCAGATTTTTAAAGGATAAAGTCTGAAAAAGGAGATTCCAAGTAGTTTTTGTCATATTGTCTGATATTATGAAATGTTGAACCTATTTATTGTATGTCATTTTTCTCTTTTTCCCTGATTCTGTTTTGCTATAATTTAAAAATTTGCTGGCAGGGGTGTTCTAAAATTAATGTTTAATTGAACAATATTTATTGTCATATTTGATCAATTTTGAAACTTTTTTGTATAGGTGAACTAATGCTTCTATTATGTCCTGAAAGAACAACATTATACTCCTGGTGTGCAGTAGAATCTAACCTAAGAGCCCTTTATATTGTATTATCTTAGAATTTGGATATAAGAGTACTTCTTGTAAAAATATTCCGTTTAAAAACTGGAACATTTAATGTTATTTTTGTTCAAGAAGTGCCTTCTAATTTCTGATAATGCTATTGAGCAGCTCTGTCATATTAGTTCCTTCCAATTTCATTAATTGTAGGATACACATTAAATAAATGTGTATCTGTCATCTTGTCAAATGAGCGAATAGAGTTAAATGATTTGGAGTTCTTGACGGTTCTTGATAGTTCTTGATAGTTCTTAATATAATTAAAACAAAGATGATAAATTAGAGAACTAGAAAAATAACTCTTCATCTTTCTGTTTGTGTAGAATCAATATGAAAAACACAAAGAAGTTATTGCTGCACAAGGAGTAAAGATTCTTGGCAAGGACCTGGAGAAAACATTGGCTGGGTTGCCCCTGCTTGTAGCCTATAAAGAAGATGAAATTCCAGTTCTTAAAGTAAGGCACAGATGATCCCCATCAGAATCTCAATGAAATTTCAGCAGCCAGAAAATCCCAGTATGAACTGTGCTAAAGTAGAACAACCAGGAATAAGTTGTTTGAAATTACAGCAATGAGGAACTTTTCAGATTTTTAAGAAATTGAAGCAAAGTAAAAGTTCTCAACTGTTGACTTTTAAATTTTTAATTGTGAGATGTAATTAGAAGCAATTATTGTTCTCATATAGTTACCAAATCATTGGGAAGTAAATTGAAGTAAGGCCTTATAGATATATAGCTGTGCCATCTGGATAAGCTACTAGGTTTCAAGTTACATGTTAGCTAAAAAAAATTGGACAATTCTGTAAAATTAGGATTGAATTAAAATAATTGCTGATGTTTTAGAGTCTGGAATATTTAATGGGGAATTAAAGAAGGGGGAAAAAACTGATTACCACAGAACTGAACTTTTCATTGTGCCATGGAGAAAGAAGAGATTTACTTGAGCTTTATTTATTTTTTTAATAAGGTGGATAAAATCTAATAATAATTTAAGTATTTGTGAATTAACCTTGTGTTTTGAGAAGATAGAAATAAACCAAACTGAAACATAACATTCTTCATTTTTAAAAGCTGTGGATTTGATTCTTATGCTGAAATAAAGAGTTTGGGGATTTTAACCAGTAAAATTAGCTCCTGGAAGACTTAAAACAGTATTTCTTTCTTTAACATTCACCAACCTTCCACAAATGCTTCACTATCATGGAATAATTTGGGGCTCCACTCTCCCAGGTTACAAATGGGGCCTTGGTTGACCACAAGCAATTTTTGCTCTTTTGGGTAGTAGAGCTCTATCTAGTTGGAGCTTCCAAGTGGCATGTTCGTAAATATGAAGCTATATCTCTGATATGTGCATTGTTCATAAGTGTATAGTATATAATGCCACTTCCAGTGTTGGACAAGCAAAAGCAGGTTTTTTTTAAATGCATCATTTTTTTATTTTAAGGATGAATTGATACATGAACTGAAGCAGACACTAAATGCCATAAAGTTAGAAGAAAAAGGGGTTTATGTCCAGGCATCTACCCTGGGATCTTTAGAAGCATTACTTGAATTTCTGAAAACTTCAGAAGTGCCAGTAAGTACCCAAGATTATATTTTCTTGGTCATTATTTTGTTAGGTATTACTTGCAGAATTTATATTAATGCCAAGCTGTTTTTCCCCCCTTGTCTCCTGACAGTATGCTGGAATTAATATAGGGCCTGTGCATAAAAAGGATGTTATGAAGGCATCAGTCATGCTGGAGCATGATCAACAGTAAGTATTTCCTTCAAAATGTTTGTAGCATTTCTAAAGAGGCTTCATGTGCAGCTCCCTAATATTATCATTGTTATTTTCAAGGTACGCAGTGATCTTGGCTTTTGATGTGAGGATTGAACGAGATGCCCAGGAAATGGCTGATAGTTTAGGGGTTAGAATCTTTAGTGCAGAAATTATATATCATTTATTTGATGCCTTCACAAAATATAGGCAAGACTACAAAAAACAGAAACAAGAAGAATTCAAGTAAGTAGAATTCTCATACTGAGATATAGATACAAACATTGTGTGTGCATGTGTATGAATTATAAAATTATTTTTTAAAGACCAGTATTGTATAATATCAGTTCAGTGTTTTGTTTTCATTTCAACTGAAAAAATGTCAGTGTAAAAACATACAGGACATCCTCACTTAACTACTACAATTTGGACCAGCATCTCGGTCGTTGAATGAAACAGTTGTTAAAATGTATATAATATACAAATAAAAACACATAACAAGCAAGCATTTGAAAAACACTCATCAATAAAACCAAGAGACAGACTCTCACCCATACTTGGGAACCTCAGGCCCCAAACTCAGATTTCAAGAATTTTACAAAAATTCAGCATGGTCAGAGATAGTCTCTGTTCGAACAAAATTCTAAAGCAAGCTTGTCAAACTGGCGGCCCGCAGGCTGGATAGGTCACGTGCAGGCCATGGCCACCCCGGTTCTCTGCAAAGGCAAAAAAATGTCACCATACACCATGTGACACGGTCGAGTTTGACACGCGTGTTCTAAAGGATGGGTGCTATGGCAGAACTTTCTGCGCCCTTCCAATGGGGAAGTTAGATTCACTTAAGAGTGTTAATAACTTAACAAGTGCAGTGATTCACTTAACTGTGGTGAGAAAAGGTGGTATAATGGGGCAAAATTCAACTGTCTTGGCAACAGAAATTTTGGGCTCAATTGTGAATGTAAATTGAGGACTACCTGTATAGACATAGGTAGTAATCCCTTTCTCTCGAATGAATGTAAAAACAAACAATTCCCTTATTAATTATCCCAACATTGGCATCAACATTCCAAAGGGCAGGGAAGTGGGAAAAAGGAAAGCAGGTGTGGTCATCTGATTTCCCACCCAGCAATTGCTTCGCTTAATGATAAAGTTGGTAGTCCCAATTGTGGTTGCTAAATGAAGACTACCTGTACATAGAACCTTGCTGGTGGTTTATAGATTTACTTTGTTGGATTGAGGAAAGTGCTAAACTAAATGTAACAAGTAGTGACAGTCACTACTATAGTTGGTAGTGATAGCAGCCTTTTGTGATACATTGTATCATTTTTATGACTTCATATTTTTACTGCTTGATAAAAACAGGCAATTCATGACCAAACAGATTATAGTTAATAGACTGCTAAATGTTTCAGAATTCTAGTCTCACATGGAGATATAAAATTTGGATAAGAGTGCTTTATGATTACTGAGGAAAGCTTGCCAAATAATTACACGCACATTTAGCATTACAGTGAGTTTATTTTTTATTAAATATTTACAATTCTAGGGGTTTTATGTGATTTAGGAATTGCTGAAGTAAATATGGCATCATGGATTTAAATTATTTTCAGTCTAGATTTATCAGTAGTAGTACTTGTGAATAAAAATAGATTTTGGTGCATGTAGCTTTATTTTCAGACCATATTTAAACGGTTCTTTGCCATCTTTCTCTCCCCTTTCCCCCCAGGCATATAGCAGTATTCCCTTGTAAGATTAAAATACTTCCTCAATTTATTTTTAATTCTCGTGATCCCATAGTGATGGGAGTCATTGTGGACGCAGGTCAGGTAAAACAAGGAACTCCAATCTGTGTACCTAGTAAAAATGTGAGTATTTTGTAGCTTTAAAGATATTCTTTTTTAAAAAAAGAAGGGTTATTTGGATAATAATTTTAAAAAATAGTTTATTTTAATACATTTTGATACTAGGTGTTTTTATATATATATATATAAATCAACCATCTATGTTGCAGTTGTTGCATTGATAAGAAACTTGGATTCTTTGATGAAATGTCCTTTGTCATGACTTCTGTGGAATATTGACTTTATCTATGGATCTATTTTTCTAGTTTGAAATCTTAAATTTGACAAAACATCTTTTGAAATAAATAACAGTGTGCAAAGCTGCTTCCCCAAGGTTTTCTCAGATGTTTAGACATAATTGACCTCCAGTCTCAAACTTTCATTGTATACTCTATCGCATATGTACAGTACCACCTAACAGTTTAACAAAAGACTCCCATGCTCTTCTTCAGATTTTATATGGGGAAGTTATTATTAAAAAGTTATATTTTGAATATTTATTATGCCCTTGTTCTGCAAATTTAATGCTAACAAAAAGTATGTTTTATTATAGTTCATTGATATTGGAATAATTACAAGTATTGAAATAAATCATAAACAAGTAGATGTTGCAAAAAAAGGTCAAGAAGTCTGTGTAAAAATAGAACCAATTCCTGGTGAAGCACCGAAAATGTATGGTCGACATTTTGAAGCAACTGATATACTTGTCAGCAAGGTAAACATTTTTGGAATGTTATTCTTGAATGTAAGGACAAAAGGCCTTTTTAAAAATGGGATAGAATTTAGATATGTCAGCATTGGGGGCGGGTGGTGGTGGTAGAGAGGCTGTTAGAGAAATTTTGATACAAAGTCATTCTTTGCTTCTACACATTAAAATTAAAAATGGTTGAGAACATCATTACAGTGCTTAAGGTGCAACTTTTCAAAAAATGTTATTTTGGTTTCTGAAATTTCTGAAATGTAGATTTGTGCTATATATAATAAACAGTATTACAAGTAGGGGGGTCATGTTAAACATTTTGATTTTCTACTTACAGATTAGTCGACAGTCTATTGATGCCCTGAAAGACTGGTTTAGAGATGAAATGCAGAAGTCTGACTGGCAACTTATTGTGGAGCTCAAGAAAGTATTTGAAATCATCTAGGTTCTGTCAAACTTTGAGCAATGATTAGCAAAAGCCCACAGTTCCTATTATAAGAACAACAGCAGCTTATAATAAATATGCTGTTGGATTTAACAAACATCTGGGAAAAATGTGGATAAAATGTTTTCCATGAGAAACCAAATAACTTACACTGGTTTGACAGTGGTCAATTTATGTCCCTGTGGTTCCAATGTGCCTGTGCATCTTTCCCAATGCCCTTCACTTTGTACTGGCTACTTTTAAAGTTTGCCCTTTCCAGTTCACATCCCCAAATTAAAAGAAAATAATTTTTTTATTAAGTAACTCAGCTTTCACTTTTATACTAGTAAGATCAGTACCACAGTATTTGCCTAATCAAACTCTTACAGACTTTGTGATTTTTTGGACTTTTTCGATGTAAGAAATCTTTATTTATGCAATCCCTCTTTTCCGCTGATTTTTTTCATCACTTCTGCTTTGTGCCTATAGAAATTTATTATAGAAAAATTAGGTAATTGGCTATCTGTATTTGGTTGGTGTGAAACAATGATGTAAAGCATAGTTGGCTGCCTTTTATTGCTTGTACAGTTTATGAAATTTGGCAAATTAATCATTAATGCTGAACTGCAAATAAAATAAACGAACATTACTCTGATAATTTAATTCCTAATAAAGGCAGTGCAGCATGCAAATATATCTGTCAAAATTTAGTTATGTGTGCCTGGTCTGAACGCTTCAATAGTCCTCTTGTGTAGGTTGTTGGTTAGAAAGATGGAATAAAATCTCTCTGCCAAATGGTGAGAAGAGCACAGTTGAGCAGTTTGACCTGGTCAGTGTGGTTGAAGAATTATGTGCAGTAATCCTATTAATATGTAAATGTGGTATAATTGTACTGTATAAATTGTACAAAACCGTATCTGGAAAGGTGGGCTAAAATGAAATCATCTTTGGATGGTGATCTTATACACTGATAGCATCATGGTATTTACTGCTAAGGTTAGTATGGAAGGCAGATTATGAACAATTCTATTAGTTTTTTGCCTGATGTTTGCAGAATGGCCGTAACCAGTTGCAACCATAATTATCAGGATATAGCAGTAAAGTTAAAATTAGACATGAAATAATAATTGTTCAAATTCTACAGTTGAAAGAAGCTGAGTAACTTAGGTAATAAACAATCAGGTCGGCAGAAGCCTCAAGATATGCTGTAACTTAAGTCTATTCTAAAGGTATCATTTTTACCAGATAAGATGTAAGTAAATCTTTAATCCTCATTGTTTTCTATTTAATCTGATATTAAATCACTTTCATATAGCCTCATCATAGTATATTACAAATTCTGAAATTAAATGCTTTGATAAGACAATTTTCTTAGGTTCTAATGAGACTGTTATGAATGTCAGTTGATATGTTGCTAGAATTACCAGGGTGATATGGGGATAAGAAATCTCTTCACACTAGTAGTGTGGGTGCAAAAAGAAGTCTATTTGCTACAGTGTAAGATCAGCCACTTCATCTAATCCAATAGACATTCTTACCTCGTTAAATTGTTAACAATTTCAGTAGACTGCTATAACAGAATCTCTTTAAATAGAAGGAAAACTGATTATTAATGAAAACTGAGTATTTTGTGAATAGGAAAATGTCTCTTACATGTGTTTGATATGAAAGAAAAATGGTGGGAACAGTCCAAGCTGCATTAATATTATCAGATTTAGCCAATTATGAGACAGAGATGCAGCACCAGGATTTTGTTGTTCATGTTAGACAATTCCAAAAATAATGAATTTCTTTTTTTAAAAAAAGTCCAAATCAGCACTTTTCAGAGAGCCTTCTGCCACTGTGAAATAACTGAGCTTGAAGATAAATGTTTAGCCAATAAAAATATGAAAACTAATATTGACTGTTCAAATTTATAGCATTTAGGAAAGAAAAAGGAGTGAAACAAAATATGTACAAATTACATACAATTCTTTATTAAACAATTGTAAACACTTCACTGTAAAAATCCATAAAACTTTTATAAACAAACATTTTGTAAATAGATTCTATTCTACAATAAAAGAATTTAAACACAATTATTTACATGCAATACTGACAAATTTTGGCACTTTGCTGAAAGAAAATGTACAAAACACCTCCTCCTTTAAAAAAAATTCAACTTATAAAAACTTAGCTTAATGTCATGCACTTTGCAAATACCTCACAAGCACTTATGGTACAGCTACCAGAGAGCTCCAGGCTCTTACCATATCCTTTTCTACAAGATCAGTTCAGATAATTTTTAATGTGCTTCCATAAGTTTGTTGCAGAACAACTTGAACATTGTCAAGAATGAAATCAAATGCCATGTTCCATACTGATTCTATAGACTGCTGCATTAGCCTGTGGAGATAAAAAGTAATAGAATGGAAAGGAACACTTATCACTCATTTTCATAGATTGTAGAGCAAGATTTTGAGCTGGAATAGCCACAGCCAAACTCATAGAAAATGCTTAGCTATATTAATTGTAGTTCGCTTTCATGTGTGAAAATACTTAGAAACAAAGTTTTGTTGGTGGAAAAATACATGAAAATATACACATACATACAGTTAGCTAAACTGTCTACGCAAGATCTTTTTAAAAATAAAGTGGCACAAGACAATCATACAAAATTATGCATTCTGTATTTAGGTAATCAATCATGAGATTTAATGAAATGTCAAAATATTTGTCAGTTTACAAATTTGGAAACTGAAGAAGTTTTATGAGGAACAGAGTATAACTGGTATTTAGTGGGAGAGTTCAAAGAACAGGAAAACTCCAAAACTGCTTGTCTATAACTAGGATTAGCATACACACTGATGGGTTTGCACGTGTGTAGACCATTTCAGAACAGGTTCTAGCTAAGCGGTTGTCTGAAACCTTATCCAACTGTAGAGGTTTATACAGGCCTGCTAAATATCCCCTCAATTCCTTAACACGTTTAGCAGAAGGGACATATGCAAGAAATGGCAGGTGGGTTATGTGAAATCATATAGCCATTCAACTAGTTACAGAGAAGCAAACAATTCTCTTGTTTGTAGTCTGTGCATCGTGCTGATTTTATATCATAAAATGTGACTCACAAAGTTACAGCTTTGTTAATATAAACAGATAAGCTACATTTCACTTGCAACTGCATAAGGAAGATTCCAAACATCTAAAAGAACTGAGTAGAAAAATGGCAGTAAAGTTGCTTAAGAAAGGTAGAATTTAAAGCTCTTTGGAATTAAGGTGATCATATTTAGTGCAATCACTGTACTAAATCTGATTCTTGATGGCTGAATACTTGTTTGACAGGCCAAAGCCACCATCATGAAGAAGATTAAAATAGATGCAAGAAGTGAATTAGTAGAAGCTCCTAATACTTCCTACTGATGTTGCAATTCAATTTCCTTTCAAGCAATTTAATCCTACCATGGAGGTGGGAACACTGGTTATGGAAGAAGGGAATGGGACAGAAAAAAACTCAATAGGCATGAAAGGGAGAAAGAAGTAAATAAACTTCCATAAAGATGGCAGAGGATCATCTAATTGTTTAAGTGAATGGTTTCTTGAATGAATAAAATAAATAATAAAACAGTAAAAGAATTTTTTTCCAAATACAAGTAGTTTCACAGTGCTTAAACTTCATAGGACAAGTTGCTTTACCACCCTGTAAAAGGACTGTAGTGGAAGAGCTGAAACATGGTGAAAACAGTACTACCTCTTCTAAGGGAAGCTTATCGCTGAGGAAACAATGCTGATTGTCACTTGATAACTGCAGTAAGACAACAGTCCCTGATTTCACCAAAAGGTCATTAAACTGCAAGAATTTTGGTCTGTGGATCTTGGCATGGTCTTGTCAATTACTGAAATGGGGGAGGGCATGAAAGAGTGATCTTTCATAAAGTCTCAATCTTCATGATTCCATGCCACTTTGGTAAATAGATGAGCTAACTTTACTTCCCTGGCATAGATGTGGCCACAGAGAGAGAGAGAGAGAGAGAGAGAGAGAGAAGCATTAGCAGGCTGAGGCGGAAGTGAGAAAACTTATTTGAAGCTTTTAAAGCTTTCTCCCATAGGAAGATACGAAGGCAAGAGAATAAATTCCGATTCTAATTTGGGTAATGGATAGGAATTCACATAATATCCTGCTAAGCAGAAAGGGTTGTTAATGTTTGTGGACGTGCAGCTGGAGCATACGTGAAATTTCAGACAAACAGTAGGCCTTGGTCATGTGGTAAAAGGGCTGGGAATAAAAGGGAAAAAACATTTTAATAGAACAAAATGGAAAAAAGGAAAACTCACCATATTCTTCATGTCTGTATTCAGAGTACAGAATCACAGAGAACACTCCTAATAAAGTGGGTGATATAATATCCTAATAAATCTAGAATAATATTGCAGTGCAGGAGATTTGGGGCAAGTTAATGCAAAGCAGGCAGAAGAGACTGCCATACAGGCTTCCTCTCAGAAACCTTTCAAAACTTTGCAAGTGCAAACCCACCAGTATAATGCAGAGAAATCACATCCACAATAAATAATAATAAAATAATTAATAAACAATAAATAATGGATGCAGTACCACAAATGAACAAGTCCTAGATATTCAATTGTGTGGAAAATAATATGACAAATGCAAGATACGCAAATATAAAGAATCACTACCTGAAATTCTTAAAAGTTTTATAACTTATTTTCAATGTCATTTGGATTTATTTCTATAAATAAAAAATAAGTTAGCATCTAATTACCTTTTCATGTACTTTATGACTAGATCCAGTTTTTCTAAATCCTTTTCTTCTATCAGATCAGTACAATACTTCACAACTTGCAAAATGTCTTCCTCCATGGGATCTACAAAATTATACATACTTTATAGAATGCCTCTCTGAAGCGGCAGAGATTAAGCAGCTTTAAATTAATGTTTTGACACTGATGTAAATTGATTTTACTCCTTTTAAAACAAAAAATCTGCCTCTTTCAAGTAAGTAAATTAAGCTCCTCGTGTTTTATTATAGCAATAGCACTTAGACTTATATACTGCTTCATAGTGCTTTACAGCACTATAAGCGGTTTACAGAATTCAGCATATTGCCCCCAACAATCTGGGTCCTCATTTTACCCACCTCGGAAGGATGGAAGGATGAGTCAACCTTGAGCTGGTGAGATTTGAACAGCTGAACTGCTGTGCTGCATTTTAACCACTGCGCCACCTCGGCTTTTATATATACAAAATCTTGTGTATGATCAGTATAGCTTAATGCATATCTCTATCTGTTGTCTCAATTTATGGAGCAATTTGAAAGGAGAACTTTAAAAACCTACACAGTATCTGCCACATCTTCCCATGAAATTCTGCATGGAATTGTTTGTGCCACCATGAAGCTGTTCCATTTTATTTATTAGATCTATATGGCTGCCCACTCATTCACAGCAACTCTGGGCAGCTTATAAACAATAAAAAACCCAATATAAAAGAATAAAAAACAATCACACTTCATGGGATTGGGGTAAAGTACACATCCAGCCCAATGGTCCTTTAAATATTCAGTAATTTTGATTGATCATGAGAAGAAAAAAAGAAACTTCCATAGAAGAGGTTGATCAAGGTCTCCGCCAACTCCAGGCAAATACCATTTCATTCAGCGGAAGTCTGGGTTTTTTTTGGGGGGGGGGGGGGACTTAGTTACACTGTTACAACTGTACCTGTGGCATCAACAGTCAGTTCTTAGAAATACACAGAATTATAATGCACTGCAGAGAAATATAATTCTCTTTTCTGGGATTTTGAACATTGTCTAATTTGAAATATGTGTACTGGAAGAGACACTTCTCTGGCATTTTAAGACAAATGTCCTTTGAATGCTACAGAATGCAGGCAATAGTGGAAAGCCACAACAGCTCTTAGAGCACAGTAAATAACATTTAAGAATCAATTAAAACTATGTTTAAATATTAAATATCTTCTGTTCAAAAATAATACCAGAGTTGTAGATTGCTATTATTTGATGACATCTAGAACAGACATGAAATGTAGCCTTGTTTCAATTAAGTTTACAAGACACACTAACTCTTATTAAAAAGTAATACACCTAGAGTTTACCTGATATAGTTGTAATCCATTCCTTAAGCAAGGCCTTTACATCGTTAAACTCAATAGCTCCTGCTAGATTAGGTGCTCGAGGCCAAATTGTGGTAGATGATAATGGCTGTGAAATAGATGGACTGGAAGGATTTGTAACAGTTTGTACTTCTTCCATCTATTCAGAAAGAATAAAAATGAAAAATTCTCTATATTCTCAATAGGAAACATTTAAAAAGCAAGAACAAGAACCCCAGAAAAATAAGAAATGTATGATTTTAAATCACAATGAGTTTAAAAATACTGAAATGCTGCATTGGCTTATAAAGTTACCTGAGGATTGTCACTGACTGCTTTTTCCTGTTTCAAGAAGTTGTCTATTAATTTCTGAGGACTTCCAACAGAAACAACCATATTTTTTGCAGGGTTACCCAAACGCTTGTTTTTGAAAGGACTAAGGTTCGTTTTTACTGGGCTGACTTGGATTTTCTTTCTAGTTCTCTTCTTACTTTTTATAACTGGATTCTTTGATGCTGAGAAGAAAGAAGTAAGTGAGAATTGCATTATTTTTTGATTAAAGAAATAACCATGACCCAGCCATTGTAACACAAGTTTGCTGCAATAAAAAAAGATTACACATAATTATTTGACAGAAACTCATTCAAAGATTTACCAGTGGCACTTGTTTGCTGTAATATGTTCTCTACGTGATTTTGTCTTTGGTCATATGCTTGTCTAAGTTCTTCCTGTAATTCTGAAGGAAGGGCAGCAAAAACATCAGGATCCACCTACGCAATAAAGCACCCACTTGTGAGTATATCACTGATATGAAATCACTGAAACATTACGATAATATTTAAACTTCTGAGTTTTTGGCTCCAGGGTAAGAAATACATTAATGGTGGTTCTAACTAGAAATCTACAGAACTTCTATAGAAAATGCTTACCACATTAAATCTATTAATACATATCATTTACCTGTGAAAATGCTGGGAGTGCTATTATATTAATCCCAGCATTACTGCTTGGTTCTTTGAGATCTGGCATCTGTAATAGAACAGTTCCAGCAGGCTGGGATGGAAAGTTAGTATTGTATCCATTTATTGGTTCCTTCTTGCTATTATCATGTGCATCTATTAGTTGAAGAGAATATGCATGTTCTATTTGTTCTCGAAGATCAGAAGGGAGTGCTTCCAAAACAGACTTATCAAGCTATTAAGAAAAAATGTTTTTCTTTAAGAAAGTGGAAATGAAAATCTGATGTCACTTAAACGCAGAACTCTTCTCAAAAACGCTATATTTTACTCTTTGCTTGGTAAGTAAACTACAAAATGTACAGACTATAAAAGGAGGAAGCTGTTCTTCTCTTGTGCCTGTGTCTACATGTAATAGTAGCATCTAACATAAGTGAATGCATCCTAGATGCTTGTGTGTTCATATTAGCTAAATTCAGGACAAATTAAATCCTTAAATCTTTCATGAGTAATTGAAATATAAACAGAAATGGCTATAACTGAAATAATTCAATCAATAGACTAATAGATGGAAGAGAGTGGCAATGCTCTTTCCTCATTGTCCAATGTCAACTGTCCCATTTAGTCATCTTAACAACGAAAGACTACTGGCCATTTGTTTTGCCAAGAGTATACCTTACTGAAGCTGAAATGGTTACAGAGGTAGCGCAAGCTGAATTTGAGGGTTTCCCATGCAAACAACAGAAAAGTCCCCCCCTCCCCCCAATATCCAATCAGGTGCTTTTATATTGTTTCGGAAACAGGTGCTTGGTTCCCAGCTCTGCATATTGTTAGTTGACCTTGGCTGGCTTTTCACAAGGTTTAGCTGGGCTTCCATCCCCCCCCCACTTCCTTATGTTCCAATCTCTCTCTCTCCCCCCTCTCTCAGTGCTAATGTCAAGCTGTCACTCCATGAAGCTTGCGTAGCTGAGATGCAGCCATGACATCCAGGGAGTTCAGACCAATTTCCCTCCCATTCAATTAAAGGAATTATTTTTCAAACCAAACCCAGGAAAAACACATGCACAGGAGTAGTAAGAAGCATTAAGCAAGCCTGTAAAATATTCATCTTACGCATTCTTTATTAAGAAAGGGGCATAAAAATGATTTTATATTATCCACATAAAAGGAAATTTTACCTGGGAAGCTGATGGCACTTCAATACTTAAATTAAGCCTAGATTTTATACTGATTGGTGGATATAAGCCATTCAAACTGGTACTGGGCTCAGATTTGCTGATTACATGATGGAGATTAGTTGCTTCTGATGGAAACTCTGTGCATGCTTTTGATGCAGAAGATATTTCAACATCCACAGCAGCCAAAAAAACTATCAATGAAAGAAAAAGACACCTTTTCAAACACTGCAGAACACCAAGCTAAAACTACAAATATACAGTAACTGCAAAAGGTAAAGCTAATAATGTAACCTATTTTTTGAGAAGCAACTCTGTTTTCTGAGAATAACAATTTATTTTAAAAGCTATCTAAAAAAACCCCTCACATAACAAAGTTATTTATCTTCCAACCTTCCTTCCGTTCTTCTTCTTTATTCTTGGATTTCTTCACAACTTTTGGAACTTGCAAAAGATCAATAATTGAATCAGCTCCACCAGGCAAGAACCCAGAAGGTAATGAAGTGTTAGAGGAAGACAGGGCAGTTGTTTTATTAACTGGAACTAGCTGAAGCACTTGAATTCCAACCTAGAAAACAAGATACCAGAGTAAATTTGGGGGGATGGCTATAGTCTGCTGCAGCAAAAACAATTGTCTTCTAAAGACAATATTTAACATTAATAAATTATTTTTAGAATAATTTTTCATAAATCTATAGCTTACACACACACACACACACAATCACAGAGAAAGTATGATCTTGAAAAAAATACCCACTGTATGGGTATTTATGAGAATAATAAAAGGAGAGGTCATAGTGAAATTAAATGTAGAAAATTCTTTCAGTAATAAGAATCTATAGTTATTGGATGAAACATTATTGAACCAGTTAGCTGATTAACTAAGGGTGATTAAAGATCTTACAATCTGTGTTTAATCCAAGTGTTTCCAAAGTTCCCTAACCTTAGCCAATGCTCCTTTTCTCAGATTGGTGTTTACTATTTTAAATAATGACTGGCCAGTGAGTCCAATGTAAAATTGCAATATTTCACATGTAATAGGATACATCACATTGAAAGAATTATTTATCATATATCCACTCCAATTTGGAACAATAAAACAATACCAGTAAATAATTTCGTAGAAGAAAAAATCAAGCTTGAGTGCTGAAGTTGCAGTGATTTAAAAACTTACCCCTCTCATATCAGAAATATTCAGTTTCATTGTGTGAAACATATTTAATATTTCTTTCCCAATCACTTTGGCATTATCTGTTGCATGGTTGAGAGTCACAGTTCTACAAATACATAAATTTTAAAATGCATCAACAGCTTTACAATGGCTACTGATTAGACTGAGTACATGTCATCACTAGGATCAGAAGAAGAAGCACATCTTTGAATACTCATTACCGTATTTTTCGGAGTATAAGACGCACCAGAGTATAAGACGCACCTAGATTTTAGAGGAGGAAAACAAGGAAAAAAGTATTCTGAACCAAATGGTGCAGTAATATATTATTTCATAAAATACCAGTGTAGCAGAATACTTTTTACAATCATGTATACTTTTTACAACCATGTACACTTTTTACAACCATGTATACTTTTTACAAACTTCAAACTTGACAGCTTTAAGACTAGTGGACTTCAACTCCCAGAATTCCTCCTCCAGTCATGCTAGCTCAGGAATGGGAGTTGAAGTCCACAAGTCTTAAACTTGCCAAGTTTGAAGACCCTTGCACCCCTAACCCAGGCGTCTTCAATCTTGCCAGCTTTAAGACTAGTGGACTTCAACTCCCAGAATTCCTCCTCCAGTCATGCTAGATAGGGTAATTAGAAGGCAAAAATGCCCCAATTTTTGCAAAAAATGGCCTGTTTTTCGCTCATTTTTTTTTTGCAAAAACAGGGCATGCAGAGGATCTGGGAAGCCTGCAGTGGACTCCTAGGGGGTGGGGGAAGGCAAACCCCCCCATTTTTGCAAAAAAACCCTGGTCCGTTTTTTGCAAAAATTGGATGCGGGGGGCGGGGCTTCAGGAGGATAAAAATTGCTGTATTCGCTGTATAAGACGCACCGACATTTCCACCCTCTTTTGGGGGGCAAAAAGGTGTGTCTTATACTCCAAAAAATACGGTATTTCCAAAATTGCCAAGGACAATTGCTGTCATATTTTGTTTCCATGATTGCAGTGAGTGGCCACTATAGAAAAAAGAACTAGATAGGTTTTTACATATTCTTCTGATCTTAATTTCGATTGTTTTACAAATTTCAATCAGATATACAAACTAGATTTGAACATATGGAATTACATTCAATATATACATATAAAGCAATACCAGTATATAATTAATTTTGTAGAAGAGAAAATCAAGTATCATCTCTCTCTCTCTCTCTCTCTCTCTCTCTCTCTCTCTCTGTGTGTGTGTGTATGTGTGTGTGTGTGTGTGTGTGTGTGTGTGTGTGTGTGTCTGTCTGTCTGTCTGTCTGTCTGTCTGTCTCTGTCTCTTTCGGTCTCTCTGTGTCTTGTCTCTCTTTCCCTCCCTCCCTCTCGCTCTCTCTCTCCCCCCCCTCCACACTTCTAGAAGTGTAGTACTATTTTGATCACTATATGGTATATTATTACATTACATTTCTCCACAATTTCAAATAAACTCCTAATTAATGATAAAAGGACATTAAAATATTTTAAAACAGCTTTAAAATCTTGAGTTTATCATGACTGAATTTCATTACAGTGCACTTAGCTACTCATTTCCTGATACCAGATTCCTTCTTCTATCCCCTTCTGCTAATGTGAGGACACATATGATAAAAATGATTTGATTAGCATGTTCAATGATTAGCACTGCTGATCAATGCCGTCATGTTATTCCTTTTAAAGCAAGGACTGTACATTTTTTAAAGTTTATGAATCTAGTTTTTAAAGGAGGCAGAAAATCAAGACCTTCAGTTTTAAAAACTTGCTAGATTAATATGACCACCTATAAAAATTATGTCAGCAGAAAAAGCCATGATTGGGGAAATGAGCTGATTATTCACAACCTAATAATGCAGGTTTACTATTCTTCTTTACTTGTTCAATTTCTGCAATAATATTCAGCTTTTGTTCTAGTTACTAAAAGATAGTTTCATATGCTTAATGTTTTTAAATTGTATATTATTTGCTCCCTGAACATTTTGTCAGATAGCAATGGTGTATTTTGCCTAGCTTGTCTCTATATTTTGGCAGACAAGAACCAAACTAGTAGCTTTGTTAAGTCCCCAGTAAACTATCACACATCGTGAGGTCCAATTAATGTTATGAATAAATTGTGTTGATATAAGTCTACTTTTTTACCATTCTAAAAACCACAGATATTTTCTATTAATTTTTAACAATAGAAAAATAGCATCAAAACAATATAAATATTTTCCTTAAATACTTATTGCAGTACAGGTAGTCTTCGACTTACAACAGTTCGTTTAGTGACCATTCAAAGTCACAACAGCAGTGAAAATAGTGACTTATGACCAGGGGTGAAATTCAAAATTTTTCCCTACCGGTTCTGTGGGCATGGCTTGGTGGGCGTGGCAGGGGAAGGATATTGCAAAATCTCCTTTCCCACCCCACTCTGGGACCAGCCAGAGGTGGTATTTGCCGGTTCTCCAAACTACTCAAAATTTCCGCTACTGGTTCTTCAGAACCTGCTGAATTTCACCCCTGCGTTATGACCATTTTTTAATACTTACCACTACTGCAGCATCCCCATGGCCATGTAATTAAAATTTGGGCACTTGGCAACTGACTCATATTTATGACCGTTGCAGTGTCCCGGGATCATGTGATCCCCTTTTGCAACCTTCTGACAAGCAAAGTCAATGGGGAAGCCAGATTCACTTAACAACCCTGTTACTAACATAACAACTGCAGGGATTCACTTAACCGCTGTGGCAAGAAAAATTGTAAAATGGGGCAAGACTCACTTAATAGCTGTCTCAGTTAGCAACAAAAACTTCAATTGTGGTCGTTAAGTCAAGGACTACCTGTATTTTGACAGTAATGTTTTATAGGGTTCTAACATACATGGACATATGAAAGAGTATAGAAAACAAATTTGACAGACATGTTCTTATTGCTAGCATTGTTTGTAAAACAGGAACTTTTAAAAACGTATTTTCTATATCTTATAAAATGTTTGTACAATCTTATTTTAAAAACTTATGCCACCCTTGTAAACAGAGTTTTCCCAGGATAGCTTATAATGCATTAAAATCGCAATATAAAAATGAGGAAGTATTAAAGGACTTAAAATAAATCTTTTTTTAAAAAAGTAAAGTCTAATGACTGAAATTAAGAGCCAGGGTTTTGAAATTAAAGGCACTAGGCTAGAAGCTGGGAGTTCTAGTTATGCCTTAAATACCAAACGTACCGAATGATCTTGGGACAATCACTTTCTCTCAGCCTTAGGAAAAAGGCAGGGGCAAAAGTTAAAGCTGACTTAAAGGCAGAGAAAAAAAAGAAGAGATATTTTGTTTATTATTAGTGTGCAAATTTAAGCATATAAACAATGGCAAATTTATGTATCAAACTATTTACCTGGCAACACTGTCACAAATTCCATGCCCTCCAAATTTTGCAGGTTCTACTGGGGCTCCAGCTTTCCTGACCATGACTTTGAGAGTTAATCGTCTTCCTTTCATACCGGCTGCTTCCAACCTTCGCTGGATCTCTTCTGAAAGACTCAGAAGGAAAGCTTCTGCTTCTTTTGCCTTGAAATAGGGACAATAGATTCCACACAGGTTAAAAGATGTAATCAAATCAAAACCGATCTTCATTATTGTACTAAAAGATGCCAGCAAAAAAAAAAACATTAAATACCATTTAACAACTGACAATGGGAATACAAGTGTGAAATTTCACAGAATGTTCCCTCCTAAATAGGAAACCCCTTTTCTGAACTCATAGCAAGCTCTTTTGAGCAATTTCAAAGCATTTTAATCTTGAAAACATGACTGCAATGCTACTTTGAGCTCAGAGTGGTTCCAAAATGTTCAAAACAATCAAAACAATACAGAGCTTTTAGTACAGAGGGGAAATTTCATGTAATTTTTGTATTCAAAAATGTTCTAATGAAATGAACTATTTATTTTGGAAATGAAACATTTTATAAACCCATTCTACAGGTTTCTATAACTGTCCTACCTGAACTGAATAGCCATAATAGCCATTAGCAATAGCTCATAAATGTATTATTTAGCATTTATATTACTCTTTTTGTCAATGTACTTAATATACATCACTTCAAGCATCTTTATATAAAATAAATGAACATAAACAGGATGCAGGATATTTAGCTTTTTCAAACTAAAATGACAGAAATAAATTTTTGATTATGAGACTGATACGGGATTTATAGAATGTACCATGTTCTTGTCACACAGCACCAGCTCTCATGGCATATACATATAAAAATAAATAATGATGCATAGTAGAAATGTCTACAAATAGTTTATGAATCTGAAACAAATAATAATTTTTGAATTGCTGGAAAATGGCGCCACTGTATATTTGATCAAGTTTTGTTTTCATATTCTTCATATTACAAAATTATTTTGTATTTTAAATATGAATAATGTAAGAAAAAAAAACTGCTACCACCCTGCCTTCAACTGAGGATCTGCGTATTGTATGAGCTAGAAAGAGAGCTGAGAAAATATCTAAGAAACCTCACATCCTGGATATAAACTGTTTCAATTCCTACCCTTGGGATGCTGCTACAGGGAATTGTATGCCAAAGCAACTAAACAGTCCACACCCACCCCATGCCATCACTTTGCTGAACACCTAATTACCACAACACTGTCCCATGTCTAAGGATATTTACCCATGTAGGGCTGTATTACTATTATCCTTCTCATCTTTCCTATTTTTATTATTATTGGTAACTTATGATTATATTACTTTGTTGTTTGTATGGACACTGTGTTATTGGCCAATCACACTTGGTCAATAAAGAATATTCCATTCCATTTCATTCCAATGGGTAGACATGCATAGAAACTGCTCTACTGAATTCTAATTTAAAAAGCTTCTAATGAATGCTTAACAAATTCTAAGCCTCCTGTAGCATTTGGAAGGCCACATTACCTAAAGCTCATCCATGTTATCACTCATTCATATAAAAGCACATTTTAGTATTAATAAGGAATTAGAACAAAGAAATTACAGCCCAGTACCATGCAATCTTATAGACCATTTTGAAACAATGATTAAGATTGCACTTAAATTTGATTTAATTTTTTTACCTGCGAAAATCTTATGCCATAATTGATCTCAGCTGAAACAGATTTTCTTGTTTTTTCTCTCTGAATTGGCCTGTCATCCAAACCACGGCAAAATCTATACAGCATTTGTCCAGTTTTTGGTCCAAACTCTTTCTGAAGCTTTGACATTGTGATACACTGTAGATCTCCACAAGTTTTTATCCCCATAGACGACAGCTTAGATTCCATTGTTCTTCCAACTCCTGAATCCCAAAATAAAAAACGTATTTTTGTATTAGAACTCTACACCAGAGAAATTATTCATTTAACAATCATTGTTACACTATTTAAACTGAAATGTGTATTATATAAATGGATAAAATGTTATAAAGCAGCAGATGTGATGGTAATTTTATATCTCAGACAATGTTGCTTACAATTATACAGAAAAGTTACACTTCACAAAACCTAAAATAGGAATAAACAATAATATTGAGTAAATCACTTTTATAGCTGGCCATAGGCCAGCCTCAAATTATCCTATTTTGGACACATTATGCAAAGAACCAACTCTCTGCAAAAGTATCTAATGCTGAGAAAGGAAAAAGGAAAAAGAAGAGGACCACCTGCAGGAAGGTAGCCATGAGTGCAACCTTGGGAGATCTAAAAGAAAAGGTTGGGGAGATTGTCAGAGAAAAATCTATATATGTGGTTATTAGGAGTAAAAAATGACTTGATGGCACATAATTAATCAATTAAATATATATTTTTGTTTAGACTTCTTTTGGCTGAATACTATTATTTTGATGTTTTGAATATTTATTAAATATACATAGAATTAACATAATCTCAGGATGCAAGATCTATGCCATACAATTTATCAGATTGCTATTCAAAATTTGGATTAAAAAACCTCTCCCTTTTTACGACACTACAATCCCTTTATTCCGGGTAGAGTCAGGGTGACTGGATGAAGTTGAGGATTTACTGGCCAGATGCCCTTCCTGATGCCATAGGGCAGGGATATCAAACTGGCGGCCCAGATGCGTCACACACAGGCCATGCCCACCCCAACTCTGCGAAGGGAAAAACATTGTGATATTTCATGCGATGGCAACGTGACGTGGGGAGTTTGACACCTGTGCCATAGGGAGTTTGCAGCAGATATTTTTTTCTTTGCGCCCTAAGAGAGAAACATCTGTCACTACCTAGGATTGAACTCTCAACTTTTTAATTGAGAGGTGAATGTTAATCAAAATTTGGATAATGTGATATATATATATATATATATATATATATATATATATATATATATATATATATATATATATATATATATATATATATATATATATATATATATATATATATATCAATAATAATAACAACAACAACAACAACAACAACAACAACAACAACAACATAACAACAACGAGTTAGAAGGGACCTTGGAGGTTTTCTAGTCTAACCCCCTGCTTAGGCAGGAAACCCTACACCACTTCAGACAAATGGTTATCCAACATCTTCTTAAAAACTTCCAGTGATGGAGCATTCACAACTTCTGGAGGCAAGCTGTTCCACGGATTAATTGTTCTAACTGTCAGGAAATCTCTCCTTAGTTCTAAGTTGCTTCTCTCGTTTAGTTTCCACCCATTGCTTCTTGTTCTACCCTCAGGTGCTTTGGAGAATAGTTTGATTCCCTCTTCTTTGTGGCAACCCCTGAGATATTGGAACACTGCTATCATGTCTCCCCTGGTCCTTCTTTTCATTAAACTAGACATACCCAGTTCCTGCAACCGTTCTTCATATGTTTTAGTCTCCAGTCCTCTAATCATCTTTGTTGCTCTTCTCTGCACTCTTTCTAGAGTCTCAACATCCTTTTTACATTGTGGTGACCAAACCTGAATGCAGTATTCCAAGTGTGGCCTTACCAAGGCATTATAAAGTGGTATTAACACTTCACGTGATCTTGATTCTATCCCTCTGTTAATGCAGCCTAGAACTGTGTTGGCTTTTCTGGCAGCTGCTGCACACTGCTGGCTCATATTTAAATGGTTGTCCTCTAGGACTCCAAGATCCCTCTTTATTATTTATTATTTTCACTATAAAGAAAATAGCCACTTTCATTTGTTAATCACCCATTACTTTTGTAAAGTAGAGCTAAAGTAACCGTGATAAAGACTTCTGAAGAAAACTAAGAAGGAATAAGGTAGAAAAAAAGCTACCTGGAAGATGTATAATTAGTTGGCTCCTGATAAAGTCATCTATTTCTTCAGGCTTTAAATGATACTGCCCATCAGGTTTTGCTCGGCGAGTTGCCAGTCTGGCCAGTAAAATATTTGAACCTGTAAAAGTTCAATATTGCTTTTAAGCAGTATTTCAACCATTTTGAAGATACAATATTTTTCCTACATTACACAAGAAAAAGCAGGATATTTTATAATGGAATTCCTAGTCATATGCCATAGGGAGACTATGGAAGACTGTTTTATTCATCAGCATGTAGAATTATAGTTCAGGTCCACCATGATTATCATCATCTTATGTAGAACTACTGTAGTTATTTCAGTTCCAACAATCATTCTTACTAATAATCATTCCAACAATCTTACACTGATTAAAAACATTTTTATTAACTCTCAAAATATTTTAGCAGCATAGACAGAACTGTTTTCTCTTTCTTGAAATCTTCATATATATACAGGTATAGTGATTTATTCACATCTCAGCTAGTATCACTTACAAAATATTTACAATTTGCATTAAACTGAATATCTTGTTATTGAACTCGCACTAATTGTGACCTACCTAAATGCTGGAATAATGGAACCATGACAACTGGAACTTTCTCCTCAGATCAACAGTTCAGATCTTTTACAAGACAAATGGCCAGATAAATACACCCAGGAGTATTTATCTGAAAACATGGGGAATATTTTTGTTGCTAGTTGCTGCAATGCACTGACTGAATGACAACTTACTCGTTGCTGGCTTGACTTAGCATTAATTTGCTCATGATATTCCTTGCCTATGGATAATTCTATGGATAATTCCATGGCTGATCCCAAAATGCATTGCAGGAATTGGGAAATGGAACAGTGCTGTTTGGAGTAGGATGTGCTTAACTGAATATGATTAGAGATCATATTTAACTGACCTTACCCATGGACACTAAGCTGAATATATGAGTGTCAGATGCAACAAATATTACAAGTATTTCCACCGTGTCCCTTTATATGAGAAAAATACTAAAAAAGAGGCACTTGGTAATATATAAAAGCCTCTAAGGCAGTATGTATTTAGCTTCTATTTATTATCTTCTATAAATGAAGAAAGGAGAAAACAAGAAAAATTAACTAGACTTAGCACAAATTTCTAATATCTAATCATAAAATTATTTTAATCCTGTGATTAATGCATATACTTTATGGATATAAAATGTTGCTTTTACTTAATAATCTACTTTACTTATAAATAAACATTTCTAAACAATATACTAACCTATTCCAATTGAAGCGGGACATTTGGTCTTGTTTTTTATTTCTGCACGAATAACATTTGCTAGGTCATCTGATGTCAACCCAGTCTCTGCAAGGATTTCAGTGGTATCTACCAGTGCTTCATCACAACTGACAGCTTCAATGTTATGAGTATAGCTATCAACAAAGTCAAGGAATTAAAAAGTAATAGTAGGAACAAAATTAAGTTATTCAAAATTAAGCATATTTACAAGTATTAAATATTCATTTTACAGTCAAACCCCAATATATAGCAAGTTTCCAATTTTTGAAAAAAATACTTTAAAATATAGATACCTATTTATTAAATTTATTTGCCACCCATCTCTCCATGAGATGCTGTATTGTGAAGTGGCAGTAGCCATATTACATACTTCATTTTATAAGTAAAATATAAAACCTGACCCTGAGCAGCAAAGCTGTTTCAACTATTTTTCACATATTTACAGTACATCTGATTGTTTAATCAGACACCAATAAAAACCCAGGTTGGAAAGTAAAATAATGGAGCTTGGCTTTAACTAAGCTGGCTTAAAATAACTATGTTAATTTCATTTGTAATTAAAAGTAATATATTTTGTAATAAAATTTCTATTTTGCTGAGATTAAAAGGTAATCTGATCTTGGAATAGTTGTTATTCAGAAATGCTTGGGTGGCTTTTGTGAGATAAGGCTATAGAAAAAAAGATAATAGAAAAATATAGTATATTTGTACATTGCTGAAGAGGTGCTTAATAAATTCATAAGTACAATAATAAAATAAATAGCACATAATATTTTATCAAATTGCATTACAATCAGCAGAATTCCATAATAAAAGTTTTTGGGAGTTTTCTTTGTCTAAAATAAATACTTTAACAACTTATATGAAACATTTACCTTGCCAATGTTTCATACATGGTTTGTGCAACTTCTTTGTATGCATGAAAGTCATAGGGAACAGCTTGAAGATTTGGGCACAAGTGTTTTGCTTGTCCAAAAAACATTCCATTCTTTATACCAGCTTGCCTAAATAAAAAAACAATTCCATAGGGGCTCAAAATAATCAATTAATGAAATTAAAATAATTATCTTATATGAAGCATATTAAGTAGTTAAGAAACTATTTCATTCTATTTTTTTAAATTCAATTATTTATGTTGCATAATATAGTGGCAAATATATACCTTAGCTCACAAAGTGTAATATTCCCACTGTAACTTGCTTAGCAAAAGCTCAGGTCTTCCTACAAATGTGTCGGAATATTTAAAAAATGCTTTAATAAACAACCAACTAAATAAATACGCTTTATCTATTTAAAGAGGAAGACTGTATTCTGCAACCTCCAACTGACAAGAAATAATTTTCTCTTACCGGGCTTCATAACTGCAAGATGCAATTTCTGCCATTGATGACACAGAAATATCAAAATCACTTTTACTCAATTCGGCAGAATCTTGATTATCATCATCTGTTGAGTCAGCATCATCAATTTCTATTTGAAAATAATTTTATTAAGTCATTATTTACATTTTAAAATTGAATTTGATTTACAGGAATTAAAAAGTTACCTAAGAAAAATATTTTGTATATGTAAAAATCTGCAACAGGGTATATAATCTTAATGTACTTTAAAACTTGATAGTTGATCCATCCTTCCTTCCTCCCTCCCCATTAACAAATCAAATAATTTACAGGCTATATAACAAACCAATACCCAATAAAATACACACTGCAGAATGCAGATCGATTTGATAGTTTTTGATACCTGTCTTCGTATTTAATGTACTGTATTTGTACAGCTTAGTATGTCTCACTGTAGGAAATTCAGAACATATGCTTGACAGCAAATGCCATTGTAAATATTATTAGACAAACCTATTTATTACTTAGGAGAATTCCATGCATATGGAATCTTTTGCATGCTGCTGCTGACTACATCCAAGCAAAATTCTGTCAATTACCGTAACTCTGCGACCAGTAATAGCAATAGCACTTGGACTTATATACCGCTTCACAGTGTTTTACAGCCCTAAGTGGTTTACAAAGTCAGCATATTTCCCCCAATAATCTGGGTCCTCATTTTACCAACCTCAGAAGGATGGAAGGCTGAGTCCACCTTGAGCCTGTGAGAATCGAACTACTGGCAGCAGAATTAGCAACAATACTGCATTCTAACCATGCAGCATTTTTAATTTCCCACAATTGTTTTTCTGTGGCAGGACTCAAATTGTTACTATCTTAGTTATTGTTAAGAAAGAAGTGTTTATAAATCTACTCATTTTAAGTCTGGTTATATAAATTAATCTGCAGTATTTTACAAATTAATTTGGTATAAGCTTCGTAACATTTAACTAGATCTACTTCCAAACAGGTATGTAAAGGATTGTGACACAACTAATATTGTAGAGTTTAATATAACAAACTTTCTTCCTGAAATGAGAAAAATTCTTTTCCCTTTTGAATTGAAAAAAAAATCATTCTTTAAAAAAAAAGATATACATATTAATCCAAAGGACTTTTTAAAATGTTTTTAATGAAAATAGAAATAAACCTAGTATGTGTTATTAAAATAGAATCACAAAAATATGCCAGTTTAATAGGTAATGCACATCCACTTAAGCAGACTAGCAAGTCAGAATGTTTCAATGATTTCCTTTGATAATATGATGTATATCTTAGTTATTTCTTCCCAAAATAGATATTTTATAAAGCCATTAAACATCCTTTTTGCTGTTATATTCTGCCCAAATTAGGCAGAATTATGGAGAAATCAAAATAAAAAGGAATAGTCCAGGGCTATAGCATGCAAAATCAAGGGAAGTTTCTGTTCTTATATAGGTAAATATTGTGAGAAACATGCATTCTTATAGTTACTTCTTGCTAGAAAAATGTAATGGATGCAAACATTCCTCCCCTCCCCACTTCCTGCCTCATGTAAAGTACAAAAGAAGTCCTACTCTAGCATTCTAATATTTTTAAAAAGAAAAAAATATATGATAATTTGGATTAATTTACACATAAACACACACCATGAAGAGTTATGTTTTCTCCTCTTCAGTACTTCTGAAGGTTGCTAAAAAAATACAGAATGACTTGAATGTGAAATTTATGGTGCACTTATTTTCACAAATGATACTCAAGATAAAGAATGTAGTGGATGAGAAAAGTGGGAGACAGAACATGGACAAGCTATCTTTGATAATTCATCACTATCATTCGGATGGCAGTGTCATTCAAGTTGTCCAACATATCTGCAAGTGCAAATTAGAGCAAATTATGCCCTGAACAACAAGAACAATGTCCTTAGTCCATCTGTTTCTCTGCCCTGGCATTAGATGATGTCATCATCTTGTCTATCTTCATGACTTCGATGGGCTCCTCCACAGTGCAGCACAGCAGATCCCCCCTTAAGTTGATGAAGTCACTTCATGTAATTCAGGGGCAATGGAAGACACATTTTTCTCACTGGAAGGCAAGGTAGAGAACCTCTCATCAAAAGTTGGGAAACTAGACAGACGCATGGTGAATGTGGAGCAACGGATGGAGAAATCAGAGGCCAGGACCAAGTCTGTGAAAAAGAAATCGCTGAGAATAAATCTGCATCTAAAGTGTGATTTTTAAAAAATGTTGCTCTCTAGAATGAGAATCGAAGATATTGGGCTTGAGAATACTGGCAGATGTGAATAAGGCAATAACTCATTCTTTACGTATGTTTAATTCCTTCTGTCTTTGTGTCAGGTTTTGTCAACACATTGTAACTATTATACCTGCCCTTAAAGATATACTCCAAGATAGAAGTATAGAGAAGAATGCCATCAAATGTAGAATAACGCAATTGATGTATAAAAACTATTAAAGATTGAATCCTGGATCTCTTTATGAAAATCAATTTGTCCAAAAAGAGGCAATATAAGCAAGGACAATCCTCAGTGAATAAGCAGGTTGTAAAGATGGGGCTGATGTTGCAGATACCTGAATCAAGTTACACTAAGAAATTCACTGACCTTTAAAACAACTTTATCTAGTAATTGTAGAGAAGATCACCAGAACAAAGGTATGGAGAATATGAGGTACTGATCAATGATATTTGTTCTCTATCAGAACATGATTAGTCATGTGTAATAAATTAAGGGTTAGATTTCATTCACACGAATGTACTCTGTTGTATGTAGATGATTTATTAGAGTGGAATTCATCAGTATACTAAACACATTTGAACATCTACCCATCCAAAGCTTTTATTTTGTTTCAGTGCCTACCATCCTATCTAACATATATTGCCAATCTAGTATTCCACAGTGCAATAAATTCTCGAATTTCTCACTTTTCTCTAACAGCTAGCAAGCTAAATTACCTACAAGTAAATAAACACTGCAAAAAATGCAGGCATTGTGAAAAAATATGCAGTTAAAAAATTGAATTATCTACCTGCAAAAGATTTAAAAAAACACACCACATGATTGTATTTGCCTAGAAAAGAAAAAAAAACATGTGAGCCTAAATTATAAAGAATCTTATTCTCCACTATATGAATGGGGAGAGATAATCTTAATTTTTTTCTTTTCCTTCTTGGAAATGCAAGCCTATAAAACAGCATGCATCACCATGGAAATCCTTTGGTATACAAGAATTTTTGAACAACACCGTTATACAGGTCACTTTGTTCAATTTTATAACATGGAGCCTGTTAACTTAGAAATGAACTATTTCTTACCCTACATTATTAAGATAAAACAAATTTTATGTCTTCTATGATAGAATTTATTCAATAAGATGAAGAAAAATGGAAAGTCAGGTAGAGTGGGGGTTTTGTGGCACTAAAAGATTATACTATATTAATTATGCCAGACACTAGCTCAAGGTGGTATTTGCCCCAAATGAAAAGGCATCTATTCTAAGACAAGGTACAATAGAATCACAGAAATCTCTAAGGTTCAGAGAGACACAAACATATTTCACTGTTTGGTTATTTTGCTCAAATGTTAAAACTGACTCTTATCTATTTATTTATAATAGATATAGGGCTGTACATCTTAAACAGAATAACTCTGGGCAGCTCACAACATATAAAAGTGACCAAAAAAATAAAAATAAAAGCATCATGTACAACAACCAAGTCACCATAACACTCCTACCCCAAATATATATGAACTGGATTCAGTTCCCATCCGAGCCCAATGCCTGGGTGAAGAGCCAGGTCTTAATGGTCTTCAGCCTTCCAGATGTCTAAGAGAATAAGGGACTTCTGGATCTCAGGGAGGCTTTTTCATAAGGCAGCATCTGCTACAGAGAAGTCCAGCCTCCAAACTCCTGACAGATGACATAACAGAGAGGGTGCTCACCCTATATTTGATCTTTGGGACAGGAAGACACCCTCAGTGTGAGACATTCCTGTAAGTAAACTGGACCCATGCTTTATAAGGCTTCAAAGGTGATAATATCTTGAACTGCACCTGGAAAGAAAATGTTTGGGCAGCTTGCCCATAATATGTAGTTGAAGTGCAGTCATTGAACTGCTGCAGGCCCACTATTACAGAGAGTCCACATAGGAACATCCATTCCAAGACTCTTAGTGCATGTTCACTTCAGGCCATGACTAACGCCTCTAGAAAATCATGTACTAGCGCTAAAGGAATATTGATGAGTTCCCTCTAAAACCCCACTAGGTCTATCAGTCTCCTGGGGTGAGATTATCAAATTAGCCTTTCTTCCTTGCAATGGGAAGGTTCAGGAACTTCAGGACCACAGGAAGTAATCTGTCCATGGCAAGAGACTGATGTAACATCCATCAACACCTGATCATATTCCAATGTCCCATAACAACAACACCAAAATCAAATGTGGGAATTTCTTAAGTCATTTTTGACTCTGGGAGAAGAATACAGAATGATGTCCCAAGGACTATCAATTTAGGGAAATTCATTGCCATTTCAATCACAGAATCAAGAAGTTCAAGTAGGAATACTGTTACATAGAAGGGAGGGAGGGAGGCAAGAAGCAGTCTTGGCTGACTCTTGAGGCCCAAATTCACAAACAAGGCTTCATATGTCTGCTGCAGCATCTTTCAGGGCTAACAGAAACTCTCAATAACAGCAGCCGTATCGCCATCCATTCCTGGACTCATGGCCGATACCAGAGACTGATACTGGTGCTAGGAAGTGTGAGCTTGAGGCTACACATATTTGCTGCTGTGAGGGTGTCAAGACTGACTCGAACTTTCACCTATATTCTGCTTTGCTCGCAACTTGACAAAGAATATGATGGCGGTGGATTGGAATGCAAGAGTGAAGGGAATGGCATCCAAGCAGCATCAGTTCCCATGAGACATTACTCCCCTCCCCCCAAGGACACCCAGAGCAGATGTCACAGCGTGGCCGGCTGGTTCTCATAACAAAATGAATAGAAGTAATTGGTGGACATAATGGACTATAGGTGGCCCATAGGGAAAGGGGGAATAATTATGCGTGCTTTTGCACAGGAAGCCAGAGCTGGTTTGCGTCTTCTGTGCCAATGTGGATTTATTCAGTAAAGTTTATACTCTTGGTAAAAATAATGTCCCAGGAGTTTCTTTTTCTGGATTTCCCAACTGGACAGTTGACATTAAACCAGCTCTTATGGATAGCTGGCGCTGCTGGGGCTTGCCTCAGTGCTGGGGCTTGAGACATGCTGGCACTGCTGGGGTTTGAGGTCAGTGCTGGGGATTGAAACTAGCTGGCATTGCTGAGGCTTGCTGCAGCACTGGGCTTGCTATGACATTCTGGCTGGTGCTGGGCCTGAAATAGAGAGCTGAAGCAGTGGTAGCAGATTGAGACTGCTGAAGGCTACCACCACTGAGGAGTGCTGCCTCATGTCTTGTGCTGAGGCAAGCCCAACAATTCCTAGTGCCCACCCGCAGCACCTGCCCAGTTGGCCCAGAGATCTCACCTGCCGCCCTGCTTGTCTGGAGGTTCTGCCTCTTCCCACATCATAGTCACAGAAGGTCTTAACTTAATGGTCCACGTAACAGCAACCGGGACTGCCCGAATTTCAGTCACTAAGCAGTGAAGTCACAAGATGTCATGCTTTATGACAGCCTCACTTAGTGATGGAAATCCTGGTCCCAAATGCCATTGTAACCCAAGGATTATCTGTATTTTCAACATAATTGGCTGGAAAAAACTATGAAATGTTTATTTTATTGCTTAAAATGCAACCCTTAAAATATAAATTGTTACCAGCTTTAGTAAAAGCAAAACATTTAGATCTAGTGAAAAACTATAAAAACATGAATATGACAGCTGAAATCTGGCTACACAGATTTCCGTCATTTTCAATTTTGAACAAGGCACATTCAATGTAAATAAAACAAAGAATACCCCCATAAGTTCCAAATGCAGAAAAAACAAAGCAAACACTGGAATATCTTTGACATGTGATGTGGCCCTGCTTGTATAATACTATCATCCCTTAACGGCCAAAAAACAAAACAAAAAACCAATTATTGCAGCTTTTGTTTACATAACACTTTCTACTCTTGCCTTGAAGATCTCAAGTACATATCTTGTAATAGATCATACAGTCTTGGGATTAGATAATATCAAATAAAATTGCTTTCATATAATTTCCTATAATCTTGCTTCTATATTTACAACACTGGAAAAAATGGAAAATTTCTGCCTTGGATGAAGCTTGATTTTGCTATTAGAGATTTCTTATTTTAAAAAATATCTAAACTCACTAACTGTACAAAGAAAAAAGCTATAAGATTTATTGACAGAAAAATATATAAAAAGGCAAGTGGCCATGCTAGATCAGATCATCTAGCATTCAATTTTAACAAGGTTTCCAAAAAGTTAATTTGAAAGTATGAAAACAGACCTTCTGAAGTGTTTGTTCTTAACACCTGGCATTCAAAGATATACTGAATCTAGCTATGTAGGGTAATGGTAATTGATATACACATTCTGCAGAAAAATAGTTTAATCCACAGTTGAATTCATTTAAATTAGTGCCATCTTTTGGCAGCTGTGTTCATAAATAAATCATTCTGTGATGTCATGGTTTTATTGCCTTCTATAGCTTGGTACATGAGGGGGAAAAAGCTTTGAACCTTAATTTTTCTCTGTACTATCCAAGGTTCAACAGATATTGCATAGGAAGAGGCATATTGTTTCTAGTTTCTACTGAAGATTCTACTGCATATTGTTTCTAGTTTCTACTGAAGAACAAACATGCAAGTATGTTTTAAAGGCAAGTCACATTTTTCTTTTCATTTTTTTCTAGATGTTTTGCTGATCTGAAAGTTCTTGGAAGCTTAAAAGCTTGTACACTATTTTGTACACTTTAGATTGACCTAATAAACATCTTAATAGTAATTTATAATTTAATTTTCTTTTAACTGTCAGTGTCCACTGATTTTATTATCTTCACAGAATGATCTTGTATGGCTCAATAATTTATGTCTAATTACTGATAAAAACATAATAGAGACAGCCATCCTTTTTTGCATAGATGTAAGGTGTAGATTGTACACCTGCATTCTTGCCTATACTATATCCAATACAGTATATCCAATATACACAGGAACACTTATACATTTTCTAGCAATAGAATATCCCAAGTATGATGATGATACGCCGCCCTGAGTCCCTCGGGAGTAGGGCGGCATAGAAGAACCAATAATAAATAAATAAATACTTCATTGAGATACTACTCTAAGATCTGAGTGATGCTGTCATGATTTCATTCTAACGTACAGAGGCCAAGAGGGCAAAGATGGAGAAAAACGGGCTTTAATCCTACCAAGACTGAGTGTCTATGAGTTTTGATCCTCTCTGATCCTGGATCAAAAGGTTTTCTATTATTATTCTAGAAAGAGTTACATCCCCCATTCAAAACCAGTGCATAATGTGGGGACTTTTCCTGAATTTACAGTTTTTGCTTGAGAAGCAGGTGGCAACTGGGGCCAGGAGAACCTTTGCACAATTCCAGTTTTGTGTTAATTGGGAGGCCTGGTCAGGGTCTCTCATACCTTAGTTGCAGAGGTGGGATCCTGCCGGTGCGGTTAATAGCTGTTGTTCGGCGCAGAGCCAAAGACGCTGCTGCCGTTCGCGGAGCGGGAGCTTTCCCCGGGCGCTTTCCCCGCCCGCATGGATGCCGCCAATTGCGTTCTTTTGCCCTCTGCGCATGCGCAAAGCATTCCGCATGCGCAGAGGGCAAAACAATGCAATTGGCGGCATCCATGCGGGCGTGGAAAGCGCCCGGGGAAAGCTCCCGCTCCGCGAACGGCAGCAGCGTCTTTGGCTCTGCGCCGAACAACAGCTATTAACCGCACCGGCAATCAGAAGCAGGAACCCACCTCTGCTTAGTTGTCTCTGGCCAGATTACTGCAATGTATTCACTGCAGATGAATATATGCAATATATTCCTTCATCCACAACTGCACTGGATCAGAATAGTTATAAATGTGGAAACTCTACTACTTTCAAGCTACACTATCTCCCTTAAGCAATTCAGGGTGCAATTCAGGGTGCTAGTAATCACCTAAAAAGCCCTACAGGGTACAAGTCTCGGTGGTTTGCAGGACCACCTAAGATTATTTCCTGCCAATCCTGCATGTTTAATAAGATGGGCACACTCTAGGTCCCTTCCTTGAAGCAATGTCATCTGATGGAAGCTAGGAATCCCTTTTCTGTTGCAGTGCTTGCTCTTTGGACAACTCCTCCAGCCATCTGAAATTCAGTTGGCCCAACCTTGTCAATCTTCAGGAAGGCTTTAAAACTTGTTTTCTTTGGGAGATGGAATGTATGCCATTGACTTTAACTGTGTGCCATTAGTATTTCAATTTTTTTTGCTTTGTTTTCTTGATATTTTTGGTTTTAATTGTAATTTGTTTTTTCCTTTGATTTTATTGATGCACAGAGTTCAGAGTCATGACATGCATGCTAAGTAGCCATATAAATGTTTTAAATAAATAATATGGGTGGCACAACAATCTATCAATCTGGAAACATCCATAGTTATACTTCATGGATTGTGATGTTTGTCTTAAAGCATGGCTATTGCTACTGGAAGTTCCCACTATGAATTTTCTTTCTTTCTAAAGGAAGCATTCTCATTGATAGTAGCATAATTGAAAATAGTTCAACACCTCCATTTTTCTCAAAATGGATGCTATATTTTCATAGAGTTTTAAAAATACAACACATTTATTTAAAAGTATATTATAATATTATAGTAATTTGGGTAGTATAAATGACAAACCATAAATTCAACAGTATTTCTTTTTGCAATTTCAAAAACTACAGATTTGTACCTGTTCTGCCTTTCAACAATTTATTCTGATAATATTGCCTTTCCAGTTGTGGATTTGCACCAGGACGTAACAATGCTTTTCCTGATCCTCGGTTACTTGTAACAGCCACTGGTTTTCCTGCAAATGACAATTACAATGTAAGACAAATCACACTGTATCCATTTTTACAAAACTGAAAATATTCAGTTTGTTTATGTTTTATAGATCTCAATTATTCATTTTAGTATTATTTAGAAAATGTATATGGCTGCCAAACCAGTGAGTTTGCCAACAAAATACAAAAATTATTATAAAAACATCAACATACACTGAAAAAATGTAATAGGGTACAACGTCCAATTCACAAGTCCCCCAAACACATATATCTACTAATTGTCTGTGCTTATTCCAGAGGGAAAAGTAAGATTTTCATAGCTTTTTAGAAAGCTGGCAGGTTCACAATCTCTTGGGGAGGCTGTTCAATATGGCAGGAGTAGAAGTAGAGAAGACACATCTGCTGGGTCCTGAAGGTGACATTATTTCATAGAAGGGACTGGAACATACTCACCATGTCAAATCTGTTAAATGGATAGAAACTATCTGAAGCGAAGTGGTTCCATAAGTAATCTATTCTAGCACCTGTGTGGCTTTAAATGTGATAATTGAATTGCTACTGGAAGCTAGTGCAGTTTATGCAGTAAAGCTGTGGCATGGGTAAATCTAGATGCTCTCAGTATTCTGTGTGACACTACACTCTGGACTAGTTAATGGTTCCAAATGCTGTTTAAGAGCAACTCTATGTACAGGATGTTGTATTAATCCAACCAGGAAATGACTGTGGTTGACAGTGATCAAAATCTCCTGATCCATCAACAAGAGTAACTGACTCACACAATGGAAAAACCAAAGGTACAAGTACAGGTTAGACAAAACCTGGCTCAAAAACAATAACTGTGAGAAAGACATTGGAGTCCTTAGTGGATGATCACTTAAACATGAACTAGCAGTGTGCGGCAGCAGCCAAAAAAGCCAACACAATCCTTAGTTGTATAAATATAGGCATAGAATCAAAATCACATAAGTATTAGTACCACTTTATAAATCCTTAGTAAGACCACACCTGGAATATTGCATACAGTTTTGGTCACCACATTACAAAAAAGATGTTGAGATTTTGAAAAAAAGTGCAAAGAAGAGCAACTAAGATGATCAAAGGCCTGGAGACAAAAACATATGAAGAATGGTTGCAGGAATTGGGTATGGCTAGTCTAGAGAAAAGAAGGACTAGGGATGACATTTCAGCAGTATTCCAGTATATGAGGGGCCGCCACAAAGAAGAGGGGGTCAACTTATTTTCCAAAGCACCAGAAGGCAAGACAAGAAAGAATGGATAGAAACTAATCAAGGGGAGAAGCAACCTGGAGTTAAGGAGAAAGTTCCTAACAAGTGGAACAGCTTGCCTTCAGAAGTTGTAGGTGCTTCATCACTGGAGGTTTTAAAGAAAAGAGTGGACAGCCACCTGTCTGAAATGGTATAGGGTCTCCTGCTTGAGCAGAGGGTTGGACTAGAAGACCTCCAAGATCCCTTCCACCTCTATTCTGATTATTAAGTATCTATGTAACAATAGACTTTGAACATTCATTTTTTTAAAAAAATGAACATCTATTTAAATGAATATATGATTTAGATATTAATACGAACCTTTTAGTTCTGGTCTATCTCGGATACCAACTGATACAAAGAAGCAGTCCATATCCACATGCATTATGCAACACTGATGTTTGGCTGAATTCAAGAAGGATGTACTATCTAGTAAAAGAATAGTAAACAGACAATTTAATTCTGCCTAAACAACTATCTATTGTTTCTAGTAAAATTAAAAATTTAATCTTAAAACCTATCTCTTGATTCTTCACTACCCTTTAGTAAAATATAAAAGAAACATCAAACTGTAGAAAACTTCAAATTGCCTAACTAACATATCCCACCTTATCTTCAGTTACCTTTTTATGCTATACACACCAATTCTGAAATATTTATATTCTGACCAAAACAACCATACCAAGAGAAATATAGCTAACCCAAATATCAACTTTCACTGAAAAACAAATATGTGACAACTTTTTAAATAAAAATTTTACATATTTTTTTTACCTAAGTCAGCATTATTTACTGAAGATTGTCCTGCTTTCATTTTTTTCAACTTTTCTCTTCCTGGGAAGGTAGCATTATTTTGTTTCTGTACTGAGTTGATAAACTCTGTAAATTCACATTTCCACATAGATATATGATGCAATCTTGAATGAGAGTAAAAATCTGAAATGAAATTGCCATTAGAAGGTTTGGACAAAGGTGAATAATCTTCCTTACTAGGAGCAGGTACTGAAGTAGTGCTTTTTGTGCTTGAAGGCCCCTGAACAGTATAGTGATGAGCACCATTTATTTTAATATTACTGTGCAAAGATGAAAAAGATGAATTACTCATAGTCCTGTGCACATTTCTTAAAAGTTCAGTATTTCTGTTGCTTTGTTGCAAATGTTGCGTAGAGCAGTCTCTGAAATCAGTGCTTTCTTTCAATTCTTCTTGCACAGGAGACAGTCTGCTTATAACACTTTTGTCAAAGTGCAGCAAACCATCCTGCATCTTTAAGGCACTGTTGGAACTATGACTATGTCCATTAAAAATGGAAAAGTTGTCTTTCTGATGTATTCCATTCTGTTTGCCTCTGGAAAGAGCTTGCTCCAACTCCAAGAATCTTGTAGTTTCAGCTTCTTTCTTTGATTTACTCACTCCATTTGTTTTCATTTCATTCTCTCCTTCACGCTTCTTTACAAGACTATTTCTAAAATCAAGAACATGGATAAAACAAATACGTAAGACAAAGGTTAAATTATTTCTTCTTTTTGTTGTAATCCTTTTATATGAAGTCTAATAACTGAACGCAGAGTAGAACTTGTGTAATATTTTCTACACTTGAGGCATTTTCCAAAAATTTTAATTTTGTCATACATTTGTCATGCTTTCAATATATGTACATTATACTGTACACATTTTCTTTCATCATCTATTCATAAATGGAATATCACAGAAAATGTTAGCAGCACTGACATTAAAAATCTTACAAGCCTATATTTTATGATTCCAATAATTCAGATGACATACAAACTCACTGGTATACCTAGTTACTTGATACATTCAGATCTAAGTGTACCCATTCTATTGCTAAATAGGACATTTGACAGATGCTGTTCTATTCCCTGAACTGTCATATGCTATAGATTAAAGAAAGTAAGTCCAAGATTTAATTATTTGGTGTAGTCTCTCAACCTCAATGTAAAATTAGAGATCTTTCCCAGTATTCTGGCATAAGTAAAGGAAATATAAGGAAAAGCATTCAACAAAGGACGGGCTCAACTGAACATGGGTGAGAGCTACCACAGTATTAAGGTCTACATTGTGGCAGTAGGGTAGCAAAGCAGCAATACTTCTCCTTTCTTATTGCATCTGCAGATTGCTTCCCCGCAGCTCTATTTCAGATATTTAGTTTAGTTTAGTTTAATTAAATTTATATACCGCCCTTCTCCAGGGGACTCAGGGCGGTGAACAGCCAAGTAAAAAATACAATATAAACATTAAAATACATTTAAAAGAAAATATTCTATGTGGCCCTAATTTAATACAATTAAAATTTAGTAAAATCTTAAAATTTTAAAAAACCCCAAAAACTTTTTCACGCCAGCCCGGCTTGATAAAAATAATACGTCTTGAGGGCACGGCGGAAGGTGGACAGGTCGTGAATGGTTCTTAAGTCTGGGGGGAGCTGATTCCAGAGGGTGGGTGCTCCCACAGAGAAGGCCCTCCCCCTGGGCGCCACCAGCCTACACTGCTTGGCTGATGGCACCCCGAGGAGGCCCTCTCTGTGGGAGCGCACTGGTCGATGGGAGGCAGTTTGTGGCAGCAGGCGGTCTCGGAGGTACCTAGGTCCAATGCCATGGAGCGCTTTAAAGGTAGTAACAAGCACCTTGAAGCGCACCCGGTAGACCACCGGAAGCCAGTGCAGCTCGCGCAGGAGGGGTGTTATATGGGAGCGCCAATTAGCCCCCGAAACCACCCGCGCGGCTGCATTCTGGATCAGTTGGAGCCTCCGGGTGCTCTTCATGGGGAGCCCCATGTAGAGAGCATTACAGTAGTCCAGACGCGACGTGACCAGGGCATGGGTGACTGTGCACAGGGAATCCCGATCCAGAAAGGGCCGCAACTGGCGTATCAGGCGGACCTGATAAAAAGCCGCCCTGGTCACAGCGGTCAGATGGTCCTCTAAGGACAGCTGTGGATCCAGGAGGACACCCAGATTGCGAGCCCTTTCGGCGGGGGCTAGAGACTCGCCCCCGATAGTCAGAGATGGAATCATCTGACTATATCGAGACGCTGGGAACCACAGCCACTCCGTCTTGGAAGGGTTGAGCCTGAGTCGGTTTCTCCCCATCCAGATCCGCACAGCTTCCAGGCACCGGGACATTACTTCAAGGGCATCATTGGGGTGGCCTAGGGTGGAAATGTACAGCTGTGTATCATCGGCGTACTGATGGTACTTCACCCCAAAGCCACGGATGATCTCACCCAGCGGCTTCACATAGATGTTGAACAGAAGGGGCGAGAGAATCGACCCCTGGGGTACTCCATATGTAAGAGGCCTCGAGGATGACCTATGCCCCCCTGCCAATACAAACTGCGACCGGTTGGAGAGAAAGGAGGAGAACCAACGAAAAACGGTGCCCCCTATCCCTAACTCTTCCAGCCGGTGCAGCATGATACCATGGTATCAAAAGCCGCTGAGAGGTCTAATAGGACCAGGACAGAGGAACAACCCCTGTCCCGAGCCCTCCAGAGATCATCAACCAATGTGACCAATGCCGTTTCCGTGCTGTGCCCGGCCCTGAAACCCGACTGGAACGGATCTAGGTATGATATGAATCCTCGTAAGGGATTAACTCTAATCTTTTGCAGGTTATGTGGAGGAATTTACAAATTTGTGGATAAAGTTGCTCAAATTCACTCCCAGTTGGACTCTGACCTTGTCACAAGTCTAGAAGAGATGTTTGGGAAAGAGTCTTACCCAGTTATCTGGCAATGGTTTGAATCTGTTGGACCTGAGGAAGTGGACAGGTCCTTAGGATTGTGAGCTCAGTCACCTTTAATTCCATGCACTGCCTGGCCCGTGAAAGAGCCTGGGGGTTGTCGTGTGAGTGGGCTCTGGGCAGTGATGAATTCTTCTTGGGGTAGGGGATTGTTCCTTTATATCTTAAAGAAATACCAAATTATTTATCTCCATCCTTGGTCAATTAAGTGATGCTCTGGAGGCTGTGAAGGTCTGGGCAATGAGCAGGTGGCAGTCATGGCTAGGAGGGCCTTTGATAGCTTCATCTTGTGCACCACTAGGTTCATTCCATGACTGGCAGATCCTGCTTAGTTACTCATACTCTAATCACTTCCAGATTGGACTACTACAATGTGGCCTACATGATGTCGTCCTTGAGGAGTATCCAGAAACTTCAACTGGTACAGAATGCAGCAGTACGAGCAATTATGTCTCTCCTAGAACAGTCAGGTTACTCTTCTGCTCTGCAAGCTGCATTGATTGCCAATTTGTTTTCAGGTCCAATTCAAAGTACTGGTTTTAATCTTTAATCACTTCATGGCATAGGACTGAGCTATCTGAGGGCCTGCCTCTCCCCAATTATTTCAGCTTGTCCTATTAGATCTAGCAGAGAAGACATGCTGCGGGTACCATCAGCTAGACTACATTTGGTGGGTCCTAAGAGTCGTGCTTTCTTTGCCATGGCACTTATCTTATGGAACATTCCTCCCCCCAAAATTAAATTAGTTCCATTTCTTTTGGTCCTCAAGACCTGGTTATGTTATCAGGTCTGGGGCTCCCAGGGAACTAGAGATTTGCTTAGATCGGTTAATTGTTGCGGTTGCCATATTTATCTCTCCTCACCCAGGGTTTATTTTTATATTATTTGTTTCTTAATATAGATTTCTATATTTTTTTGTATTTCTTGTTTGTATATTTAAGGTTTTTATCTATTGTTGTACACCACTTGAGTCAATGACAAAACAGCTTTACATTTTCCTAAGGAAATATCATAAGCCTGAAACACTTTAGAGTAACAAATGATTTTCTGAGGATTTTCAGTTTTAGCTAATGAAATACCAATAATCTTATTAAATCGGAAGACCGGAAGCGTCGCAACAATAGAGTCTGGAAATAGCTGGCTCTGATGAGTCCAGCGAAATTCCAGGCTGACAAACCCCTGTCGGGGGATCTTTGGATTGGAATCTGTCCTGCAGGGACAGAGAAGAAGGAGAGGCATCTTGGAAGACCAAGAGGGGTAGGCAAATCCCTCGGAGGTCAGAGATAAAGCTCTTCGAACCAACAGGGGAAGAGGTGCCCATGCGCCATCACAAGCTGGGGCAACCGGAATAAAATTTGTGCAGGAGCGGTGAATTGAATGGAGTATCGACATTGTGCGAGTGATTGGCCAATATATATTAAAAAAAATGTTTAAAGAACTTGAAAGTTATCCCAGCGAAGAATTAACAGCTGATTTGGCGTGGGGAAAAAGTGAAAGAAGCAGTTTAAACACAAGCCCAAAATGGAGATTGAGACTATTAAAGCATTTTGAGAAGAAACCCGAAAGAAAGCAGTTATTTAAGAAGACTTGGAGTAATATTAAATTTGGAGTATTGAAAGGAGAACATAGAAAAATGCAAAACAAAGTTTAAAACATTGATTTATATGGAAAGTTTTTTTTATTTTATCTTCGTCATTCTGTGGATTGGAGTTGCAGGGTGAGACACCTACTGGCAGAAATTTTTTTGCAACGAATAACACCTTTGTTTTTTATATAGCTTGTCCTTGGATTACAAGCTGTGAGAAATCTTAGGGAGGACTTGTTTGCTTTTGAGAAGTTTGATCCCGGCAACAGGTGGTGGACTTACAGAACTTTAAATTGAAGTTAGAACATTGTGGAAATAACAAAATGTCCCAGGAAGTAATTGAAATGATCAATGAACTGAAAGAAATGATTAAAATGACACGTGGACTATTTAAGCTTGATAAATCAGATAATATACTGGAATATACCCAAGAAAATAAAGAAATCATGAAAGAAAAGCAAGGACTCAGCATTGAAGAAAAAAAATACTGACTTTGACATTGGAAGCAATAATGTAAGAAAAAGGATTAGGAAAAGGAAACAAATAAAGGGAAGAAAGGGGAAGGTTAATGATTACACTGGGGTTAGCAGTGGTGAAAATGGAAAGGGAGGAAAGAAGCAAAGAAGAAATGAAAAGGGGAAGAGAGTAGGTTCAAAAGGGATAAATGAGTATACTGGGCGTGAGTGGGAAAAGGATGAAGAGGGAAAAGGGAAAAGAGAAGAGATTAGATGGGATCTTAAGGCAGAAGAAAAGATATAATTATAAAATTAAAAAAAAGAAGAAAAGAAAGATAAGAGAATGTGAGGATGAGAGGGAAATACTAAGAAGTGGAGTGTATGGAAGACTAAATGAAAATGGTTAAAGGAATAAAGAAGAAAAATGGGAAATATGATATGTATAATTAGACTGTGTTAAGATTACTATGTGTAGTTGTAGTATTTGATTATGATGATATGATGAATGAAATGGAAAAAGGAAAAGAAAGGTAGTATATATTTAAAAGTGTTTGAATACTGTAGTAAATATTAATGACTGTAATAAAGTAAACTGGTGAAAGTAATATCTATAGGCAGAAGCGATACATATTTAGATTAATATTGGTGAATGGAATAGGTGGTTGATTGTTTATTAGATGATGTTGGATAGTTGAAGAAGGAAAGGTGTATAAGAAAATATGAGGATAAAATTTTAAGAAGTGGAATGTTTGGGAAATTAAAGAAAAATGGTGAATGATATAATTAAAGGAAAGAAGAATGGGAAGTACAATAAGGTGAATTGTATTATGATTAACATGTAATTGTAATATTGGAATAAGATGATATAATGAATGAAATGGAAAGGGGGAAAATGTTTGAGATATATATATGTGGGAGCAATATTTGGATGAATGTATTATAAGATGCTGGATAGGTGAAAAAGGAGATATAAAAATGAAGTTTAAAGAAATTTATTATTTATGAAGTTAAATTGAAAAGGTATTGAAAAACAAATGAGAAATTAGGAATTATGATGGAAAGGACTGTTTTTAAAGAGTGTTAACTAGACAAGGGAATAAGAAAGTTTTGGGGCAAGGGCAAATGGTGATATTGTTTAAATGTTAGAAAAGAAGTAGGAGGTAAATAGAATTAAAAAACAGAGAAAGAATATTATGGCAGAAATGGGAAATATATAAAAATTGTGTATGGGGATGTTATAAGCTGTAAAAAATTTTTTGACTCGAGCGATACTCTGTTCAGAGAAAATACATTGTTTGGATGTCTATATGTGTATTAAAAAATAAAAAAACATTTATATATATAAAAAATCTTATTAAATCATGCATTATATTGTACTATGTGTTGTAGGAAAATATTAACTGGAAACAAGGTAATATTAATTTGTATTTTCATGTAACTGTCTTTCATTTTTTTTCTTAATAAGCATCAACAGTGGGCAGTATACATAGTTTAGAAGTGTGACACATGAGAGCAAAAGAGAATTAGATGCAAAAATAATTTATCTCTTTCAATATCTATACCAATATTGTTAGGTCATGGTTTGTTTTAGCCATAATAGCTGGATGATGATGATGATGATGATGACGACAACAACAACAACAATAATAAAATCACACAGTCCTAGACGCTTGGGAAGTGTTCGACTTGTGATATAGTGTTATGAAATCCAGCATATCTCGTTTCCTGTGTATTACTGTTTTTTGTGTATTATTATTATTATTATTATTATTATTATTATTATTATTATTATTATTATTATTATTATTATTATTATTATTATTATTATTATTATTATTATTATTATTAATATTAATAATAATAATTCCATCAGAATGGCTATGGCAAACCAAAATGCTGACATTGTAATGCATATCCTACACCTGTGAATTTGTATCCTAACATCTGGTTTCATCATTATTCACTCATCCCTTGACTGTCTGATTCTATACAACAATAAGCCATTATGATAGCTTACAAACTAGTGTCTCAAATTATGCATTAAGCCCAAATCAAACATATTATATTATGGTTTAGTGCAGCGGTCCCCAACCTTTATGGCTTAACAATCCGGCTGGGGGGGAGAGGGGAAGTGGGTCATGCGAGTGATAGGCTGGCGCATGTGCAGGTATTTCTCTCACACAAGAGAAAAACCTTTGGGACGCGGTTTCACGCTCCTTCAGGCTTCTCCACACCAAAAACTTTTGCAAAAGGACGGAAGGCCTGAAGCAGCGTGAGATCACTCCCCCAAAGTCTTTCATCCATTTGCAAAAGCTTTTAGCGCTGAGAAAAAAAGCCTTTGGAGGCGCGGTCTCGTGCTTCTTCAGGCTCACTGGAGCTGCCCGACATTCCAAAAGCAGGTTGGGTGTCCTGGGCAGGCAGTCTCGGTGAGTCAGCGAAGCTGAGCAGGACATACTTGTCACACTCAAGTTACTGGTATTGAATTATACAGTAAAGACCTTCATCATCTGACACTTGAACTTACAGAATTGCCTACTTTAATCAAAATTGGCCCAGCTCATATCTTATAGAAAGTTGCTAGTGGTCCCCCAGTTCTACTAGTTTAGGCTAGTTAGCACTGTTTTTCTTTGGCAGCACCACTACTTTGGAATGGCCTTCCTTTGGAGATCAGTCTTGTTCCCTCTTTGTTGTCTTTCAGGAAGTTCCTGAAAACTGAATTATTTCATTGTCTATCTGTGCGTCCATCCATTTGCCCTTCCACCCACCCACCCACCCACCCACCCACCCACTGACAGATAGATAGATAGATGGATAGACAGACAGCTAGATGGCTCAAGGTTGATTCAGCATTCCATCCTTCTGAGGTCAGTAAAATGAGGACCCAGATTGTTGGGGAAAATATGCTGACTCTGTATGCTTAGAGAGGGCTGTTAAGCACTATGAAGCGGTATATAAGCCTAAATGCTATTGCTATCTATCTTTCTTTCTTGCCATTTATATGTTTTTATACTGTATACTGTAATTGTTACTGTACTGTATAACTTGGAAGTCTTTTGACTGAGATGGGGTATAAGTTTAATAAATAATAAATAGCTTCTAAATAGCAGAGAAATTAGCAAGAGACATCATGACTGGGGCATGGATGACTGAACAGCTGTTGAGTGGTTTGTAGAAATCAAGGTATGAAGTAAAAAGATAAAGGTAAAGGTTTCTCCTGTCCAGTCAAAAATGAAGACACTAGGGGGCGGTGCTCATCTCCATTTGTTAGCAGAGGAAGCCAGCATTGTCCAAAGACATTTCTATGGTCATGTGGCCAGCATGTCTATACACTATACACCAAGGTGCATGGAACATGCAAGAGCACTGCAACAAATCTATACTAGTGCAAAGAACCCACTTTATATATATGTATCAAATTCGGTTTTAATATTACATTGTTATGTATACTTATCTAAAAACAATCTTTAATATGACTGCATTTGAAAGAAGCTTAATTTAGAAAACAAAAAAGTAATTATTTTTGTCTTGTTTATTAGATTGGTATCTGGCTTTTTGATAAGAGATGAAAGCAGCATATACAACCCTCCTTCCATTCCTCCCCCTCCCCACCAGAACAACCCTGGGATAGGAGTTGGGCTGAAAAAGAATGACTCCCATGAACTTCCATAACTGAGGGTAGACTTGAATCTAGGTCTCTCTTCTACAGGAACACTTTAACCATTACAACTGCACTGGGTTTCAGACTTAATTCCATTGTATTTCAAACTATAATGTGAGGTGTACTTTGAGATCTTCAAATAATTGAATATACAATATCAACATAAACTCATCAACATTTCTCAGTCTTAAACTTAATTTCAATTATTAAATCAAAATAATTACTTACACCCTGTTGACTCCCACAGAGATATTGCTAGGACCTGGAATTGAATCTTCGGGCTTGCATATAGTATTAAACCAGAGGCCTTTCTGAATACTTGTCTGTTTTGTGTAAAGCTGATAAGGAATATATGAAAGGAGTCGTCCAGCCTTTATGCTGTAACAGAATGTCAGAATTTTAATTGCTCAAAAACTTCATGAAAAAAATAATTTTTATAAACAGTGGAGTATTTCCCTGTTCTGAAAGCCTTATTAACAAGTGTGAGTATGTAAAGGATATATTATAATCTAAATTCAATTCTTCTTACTTTCAAGAACATATTTAGACATTTAAGTCAGTGGTCCCCAACCTTTTTATTGCCGTGGACCGGTCAACGTTTGATAATTTTTTCGCGGCCCACTGGGGGGGGGGGGGGGTTTGCGGCGTTGCGTTGATTATTAAATCAAAACAATCTCAAATATAAACAATTTTAATTTAATTGTATTTAAACATGGCATCAAAATAAAATACAGTTACAACAAAATTAATATAACTTAATTTAACATTTTAACTCTCTGGATTCTAGTGACTAGAACGCTAAATCAATGAGAACCCTGAGCTTGTTTCTCTGCAACGAGACGGTTCCATCTGGGGATAATAATCCCCTTTACCTGCTGCACCGCAGACAGGCCCTCCTGTACACGTTACTTTCAATATTGATGAGCCGCGCACAGAAGCCCCGCCCCCACGCTGATCAGCTGGGCCGGGGCATGTCGGCAGACGCAGGAGTCCCGTCCCTGCGCTTATTATCGGGACTCGCAGGACTCGCAAAAGTCGCAGGACCCGCCGCCGCCGCTGCACAGAAGACGCAGTAGCAGGGTGGCCCGGTACCATTTGTTCTGCGGACCGGTACCGGGCCGCGGACCAGGGGTTGGGTACCACTGATTTAAGTGACTTTAAGTGGCATTACATTTTCTAATTACTCACATTATTTCTTTCACACACTTCAGAAATACCCAAGATTTAAGCACACTTCATCTGAATAGGAAGTATTCTCTTACACACTTTATTGAAATAGCTTTTGAAAATGTATCAAAATTGTTTCACCTGTGATTATGCTGTTGAGAAACAAAAACCTCTGGGTGCACACTGGAGATGCTAATTTAGCAATTTGTTTGGACTTATATGAGTTAAAAGAAAAAAAGAGGCACCAATGTAACTAAAAACTCTTCAAGGAAACTATACAATTTATTTTTAAATAAGGGAAATAGCAACACATAGGGTTTTTCTACATTGGCCTGTTATGATTTTTTTCAATTTATTTACTTTTTATGACTTATCTTACAAGATCAACATGAAAATCATATAAAGGAATATATTTCTTCTAATTGTATTTACTGTAATTATTTTAAATGTTTTATTTATGTTGTTAATGTTTAGTGAATCAAGTACAAGTTATTACACAATTTGTATTTATAATCCCAGAATATTCTGAAGTGTTACACTGTGATAAAAGCAGCAAACATTCTGTTATACAGAAAAAGAGAATAATCAGGTTGATCTGGGAAAATGAACTGGAATATTATAATAACAGTTACCCATAATTCTTTTAGATGTACTTTTCATTTAGCTTGCATTTACACTAACAAGAAATTTGGCAAAGACTCAAAAGCCAATCCATTTGCAATTAGGAAAACTACAGTGAGATCACATTACCCAGTTAAAAAAAAGAGAACCTGTTAGTGTTTGTGATTAGGTTTCTATGGGAATGGTGCAACCTTATCTGCTACATTGGGGACAGTCTCAAGTGCAGATTATTTTTTCGATAAGTACAGTATAATTCAAATTACTGCAGCAGAATTACTTATTTTTAATAACTATAAAATAATCTAATAAAGTTTAATGCATATGAGTTAAAGCAAAAATAAGGAAATTGTTTTTATGTTTAAATACAATATGCATATTATGTAATGCTTTCTATTTAATTGCCTGTACTTTTAATGTTTTGAAATTTCCACTGGATCTGATCAGTACTATCACAGAGCCACTAATATCACTAATGAGAATAAGATCATTCAGTGATAAAAACTGAAAACATTTAATATAATTTTTTAAAATAAGATCAGTTTTTCAGAACGTATGTGGTATTTTTAAATGAAATTATGGAACACATATTCAGAATATTCAAATGGGATTATCAATCTGCTCACAATTCTCTAATATTTACCTATCTATTATCCAATCTGGTCGAACTACTTTTTCTCCCTTCAGTTCCTTTATTTTGGCATTTGGAAGATTTGTAGCAATAATGTGTGTTGTTTTGGATCTAGAATAGTATATATGATATTGTCCTCCATGCAACATCATTAGCCGCCTCAATTCATCAGCAGAAGGATCTGTAATAAAAATGCAAGGTACATAGAAGTATTTTTTTTAAATCATAAACTGAAAAACCTAGCATTATGCTTTGGAATTAAGACCAGTTATTCATCTGACAAAATGTTATGGATAAAGTAGAGTATATACTGTAGTTCAGTGATGGCGAACCTGTGGCACGCGGAGCCATATCTGACGGAACGCGAGGTGTTGCCCTATGTCACCTCCAGCGTGCCAGCTGATTTTCGGCCTTCTTTTCGGCCGTTTTCGCTCTCCTTAGGCTTCAGGAAAGCCTCCTGAACCCTGGAGATGGCAAAAAACGGGCCAACGGGCCAACCGGAAGTTCATTTCCGAACTTCCGGTTGGCCCGTTGGGCTGTTTTTCACCATCCCCAGGCTTCAGGAGTCCGGAGGCTACAATGAGGGGGGTTGTGTGCATGTGCAGGGTGGGGGTTGTGCACATGCGCAGGGGGAGGGCATGGGTGTGGGCACACGCGCATGCGCTAACTTGCACACAGCCTTTTGGCACGCGAGCCAAAAAAGGTTCGCCATCACTGCTGTAGTTTACTGATAAATATGTCAAAATATGTCAAAATAACCTCTATAACTTGTTGGGTTGCAGAAGCAGGTTTGCTTCTGCAACCCAACAAGACAGACTTCAGAGGATAATTAGAACTGCAGAAAAAACAATTACTACCAACCTGCCTTCCATTGAGGACCTGTATACTGCATGAGTCAAAAAGAGGGCTGTGAAAATATTTACAGACCCCTCACATCCTGGACATAAATTGTTTCAACTCCTACTCTCAAAACAACTATTCTATTCTATTAAAATATCCACATAGATATAGATTTCACAATTCTACCTTCCTCAATAAAATACTAATTTTGAAAAGTTGCCACAATTGTTTTTCATTAGGTTGCTTTTAATATTTGTTTTAATATTTCTTCTTTATTCCCTACTCAATAAAATAACTACACTAAAATGCTATAATGTGGTGGATTCCTGTTCAGAATTCCAATAGACTTGCTAACCCTTTGTCCAGGATACTGCATTTTCTTCTGTGTTCCTTGCAATTTTTTACTTGAAATTCAGATAACAATGCCGATTCCTTCCTTCCTTCCTCTTTCTTTCTTTGCTTCAGTAACATTCAGAGTAGCCATGCTCTGAAATATTGTTAGACATATTTGCTATTAGCATATACAATGAATTAAAGAAAAGATTTAAAAGAGAATGCTGTATTGTGTAACAATATACAGTATTCCATTTTTTTCTTTTTTATAACATGACAGCTTGAAAGACATTTCTATCCTCTCACAAATCATTTTTGTTTTTGAAAACTTAACTAAAATATTTTTACTGGGAGTCCCACAAGTGCTGTAGCAACAACAAACTATTACATTGGGGTTACATTTTAGTCTAATTTTTCAAAGCATCTCTTTGGACATTCCACAAGTATAGTGATAGTGTCTACTCAACTATCAAGACTACAATACACAAATAGCAAAAGAAGTACTTTTAAGTAGATACCTATCAGTCCTGCTCATTTCATAATTCATTTCATAATTCAGGTAAGAAGAAAAAAAAGGAATGTGTGAATCTGCAGTTTGCATTTTGGAATTATATATATATATTTTTGAAAAACTAAGTTAAACTGATCTATATCAAAATGAAATAAGAGTACAGTAAACACTGCTTTCTGGAAAATTTCATCCAGGGAATTTAGGCAAGCAAAAATTTGCTCCCTAATTATTTCAGCAAAGTTATAGAAGATTCTGGTTAAGAACAGAATAAACTTACAGCTTTGCCATTTACCCACATATTAGTATCTTTATTAATTTTTTCTTAGCCCTAACTATATTCCTAGAGGACATTTTGAAGAGTTTATAAAAATAAAAGCATCACCTGTGAAGCCATTGACAAAGATGGCAACTCCACTGAAAATGCTGGATGAATTTTCATCTTTCTGATGTTGCAGAGCTGCCTCTGAATGAAACTGATTTTCCAATTTCTGGACTTTGGCAGACATATATCCTCCCTTGAATGGAAATAACATGGATCTTTAGAGGTTGATTATCAACTTGATCGATTCTACAATTATATGAAAAATAATTTAATAAGCTGTGAAATAGTCATCATGCTAATTCATAACTTATGCTTTAGAAAACATACAGTAGTAACAAAACATACTAACAAAATCAAACAAATCACATTATGACTGCTGAGTAATGAGAGATCCCAGCCTCTAACATATATACATACTGCCAGTATCAATTTCATTTTTCGTTTGGGAAATGTTGCATGTTTAATCTTTATATGTACTGTACATTTTATAAGTCTCATGTGTTGTGGCCCACCAGCTGCCAGCAGAGCTGGTGGCAGACTCGGACGATGAGGAGGTTGGGGAGGAACTTGTGCTAGTGCTGGAGTCTGGGGAAGGCTCTGATGGATGCTCTGTGTCAGACACAGAGATAGAGCCAGGGCTGTCCGACATTTCCCAGCCACTGGAGAGGCAGCTGCCTTTGGAGGCTGCTATGAGTGAGGAGGAAGAACAGTTGGGGCCTGTTCCAGATGCACATATGCACAGAGCAGTTAGGTGAGCAACGGAGGACAAGGAGTCGACTTGGGAAGCAAAGCACACGTGGATGCTGAATGGCCCCTCCCTGGCTGGGGAATAAATAGAAGGAAAGGGGAGTGGTTGTCATAGGAGACAACAGTTCGTATTTCTGAAGATTTTGCTCATTGTGTTTCGTGCCACAAAGACTGCTAGACAGAACTTAATTGCAGCCTTTGGCTGGGAGCTCGTGCAAGGAACTGATAAGGTCTGTACTGCAGTTAACTCCTTGAAGGACTATTGCCTGGACTTTTTGGTGGGTGAATGCAATTAATTCACAAGAGATAAATAAAGAGGGGGTTTTCGTGACAAGGAGTCTGCTTCTTTCTTCTGCTAAGGCTGCGTCAGAACATCATGTATTGTGCATTTTATAAGTCTCATGTGTCAACCTTAAGTTACTTCTCAGATGATGCACTGATGGATTAATTATGTATTGTATGTTTGTTTGTCTATAAAAATAAAAAACTTTATTAAAAAAAGTTACTTCTGAATATCAGAAAGAATAATTTTCAGTCCTATCTGAAGTTTAAAGTATGACTTTACAACTACTTCTTTGGCACGGCAATGGTGAATATATTTTATTAATAAAATAATTACATTAAAGTAGTACAAAATATTTAATTCTCTCTCAAAATGTATTTATTTATTTAGTTAAAAGCTTTACTGCATGCGCTTACCCATGCCCCCCAGCCATCTCTGTCACTGGCTCGTTTTCTCCATCCACCTTGCTTCATAGTGAACCTTCTATTTGTGGAGGGGAAAAAAGGCATTTATTTTTGGCATTGCTAATATAACGATTGATATTACACAGCCAGAAATAATTCATAGAAATAAATTACAAATAACTGTTCTAGAAGTCTTTGAACACATTGTTTCTACAAGATACCAATTTATAATTTCTTTAAAATCATGTGACTGAGTTTTTCCTCACTTCATAATTAACTTAAGATATATCTTAATGCTATATGTTGGTGTATTTTGATGCTTAATTGTAGTAAAATGTCAACCAATATTGTGATATTTAGAGCTAAGCCACACGATTGAACAACTAAAGATATCAGGAGAAAAAAGGAGGTATAGGCAGAAATAGCACAGAATCCTGTCCTTTTCAAAGTCTACATCATATCTATGTGAGCATTAACTTAAGATAGCAATGCTGTTACTTCAAATAAATATTGCATGGATAAGAGTGAGGGACAGGCAAGGTGGATGCCTTCTCCAATATCTTCAAACTTCCATCTGCAGATGGGAGCTTGTGAACTACAAACAGCAATTACATAACAATGTCAATGGTCTGTTTCAATAAATTGTAAATATACAGACCCAGACAAAAGTACCACAAAATCTGTTTGGCATCTTAAAACTAATAAATATATTATTGCATAAGATTTCATGGGTTGCCCTTCATCGATCTATAAGCATCCTTATAAGGGAACACAACTCACGTGTCAAGCTAAAAAGCATAGTGATTTATTTTAGTGGAATACTTTGAATCCAAGTCTTCCATGTAACAAATTATATGGAAACTTTGTGTTTTAAAATTTTGGAATGTGCATTCATCATATAGCCATAAACAACTAGAAAGGACAACAAAAATCAAAGGCAGGGGATTAAATATTTCCCCCCTTTCCTTAGTGTCTAAACGTTTTCCTATCTTTTCCTGTTCTTATGAAATGGAATACAAGGCCAGATCAAGCTCATGCTCTCTCCCAAATACTTAATATTTGGAAGTCATCATTAGCTTTTAGGCTGATCAAACAGCCTCAGAAGGCCACGTTGTTAGTCTCAGATTTTCTTCTACACTCTGGAGATTAATAAAGAGATACAGTATTGTATTTATCTTCAAGACTGGCAAAAAAAGCCTGAGGCTTATTGCTTTTGACTAAGGGAAACAGAAGATTCACCTTAACAAAAATAAGGACAGATCTTTATTTCAGAATGTATTATTGATTATATTCTCAAAATGATTTAAAGAAATCCAACCACACAATCATATGCATAATATGTACCAGGAAGCTTAACTACACTGTTTCACTTGTGATTGCTGATAGAACACTCTGAAGACACAAACAAGGCAAAATTCATTATAAATTAAAGTCCATGACTTTCAATACAAAGTTGGGAAATGGATCAATTATTATTGTCTCTGGGGGAATTGAAGAAGAAAATAATTATACCAGTCCTGCCAGAACTTGCCTGTTTTTAATCCCTTATGAAGTCATACCGTACAGGTAGCATAAACATAAATTAAGAACACAGAAGAATTTCCCTCTCATTACTATCATGTTGCTATCCTGAACTTTAAAATATCCAGAACAATTAGAGACTTATCAATATTTTTAAAATGTTTACAAATGGAAACCATTAATAATTTTACATCCAAAGTATGCATAATTCTATAAGCTACTCGTTTAAGAGGTAGGAATGTGAAATTAGAACTTTTTCATTCTAGCCTACCTCAGATTTTCTTAATTTCTTGTTGAGAAAAAAATCTCAGGTATTAAAGATAATTAAGCAACAAATATTTTTAACTTGGATTTATGATTGGCTTACCATATAAACATCAACAATGTTTACCAAAATACCAACAACTTTTACTGCAAAAGATGGACTTTCTATACTTAAATAACTGTCCAAATACATTATGCTGTTGATTGCTGACAAGTACTGGAAGAGATACATAATTGCTTCCATCTGAAACTTTAAGTTCCCTTTCACTCTCATTGATGCTTCTGAAGTTTTTTCTTGGGAAAGAGGGGAGGGGCGAGTCAGGTCAGGCAACAATTGGACAGGTAAATTTCTAGCTTTGTCTTCAATTGGCTGGGTGGAAGTTCAGAGCAGTGTTTCAGACAGCACTATTTATACAAATCTTAATTGCCCCAAATAAATGTTCTCAAATTATCCTATTCTTTGTTCCTTAAATCAAGATTTATTTTATTAAAATAAAAATAGCAGTTAAAAATTAAACTCATTAAATATTTGTTTTTTAAAATTTCCTATGTATTCTTTTATTAATCTGCTTATGCTCAATCACAATCAACCATTAGCACAGGGGTCTGCATTCTCTGAAACGCTAACCTAACTCCAACCCTTTTTAACTATGCATTAGATCTATGCAAATCCTTCAAAAGGCGTACTTTAGAATGTGGAAGAGTGCATATGAAGTGCCAATTTTTAAATAATTAAAGCAGTTTTGCCTTTTCCAGGCTCTGCATAAATATGTATGTGGAAGCAGTCAAGAGCAGCTTCTGAAGTACTATATAAACCTGGGGAAATGATGCAGCTGCTTTAATCATTATAAAACTTTCCCGTGCATTCTAAAGGACTTCTTACAAAGGCTTTGCACAGCCCTACTGTATACTTTGCAAAACACCCTGAAAGTAAATATACCTTTTAAGGATACAAAGCCTTATATTATATGTAAATCAACACATATAGGGAGTAGCAATGATAAGCAAAACCCTCCAACAACATTTAATTTTAAAGAACCTGCCTATATCCAGTTTGGTCTAGTGGTTAAGGCACCAGACTACAAACCTGAGTTCTAGTCCCAATTTAGGCATGAAAGTTGGCTGAGTGACTCTGGGCTAGTCACCCTCTCTCAGCCCAGCCAACCTCACAGCTTTGTTGTTGTGGGGAAAAAGGAGGAAATATTAGATATGTTCACTATCTTTAATTCTTTATAAAAAATAGATATACTTTGATCAATGTTAAAAATCTGTTTTCTCACTCCATAGTTTGAAATTACGAGAAATGTTTTTCTCACTTAAAATAACTTCACAAAGTCTATTATGTCAAAACATGTAATGTTTAAAACATTACTTAAAACGTTTCTATGTAGTTTTGTTTCACCTAATTCAAAACAAAATATTGTTTCATTAAATATTTATTTTACATCTCCTTGAAGAACCTTGGAATTGTTTATATCTTGTACATCATTTCATGTTTACAACATTGGGAGATAAATTAAGTCAACAGATAGTTCACATTCACACAATGAATTTGGTATGTGAATAAAGAACACTAACCCAATAAAACTTTAAACTGTTAGTCTGTTATTTAGACTGGAATTTTCTTCACAAACAGTGGAAGAATTCACCATATTTTGAACTCAATAACAAAGAATGGATAATATGAACTTAATTTTATAAATTAAAGGTATGTTTTTGGTGATATAAAGAGAGACCTTAAATGTTTAAAGATATTATTAGATATGAAGTACATGGGATGTGGCCTAAAAGACAAGTTGTGCCCAATTCCCTCAGAGGTGTGCATGGCCTTTGCTCTGTTGATATTTTATAAACAAACAAAAGCAATTTGTTCCAGTAAACATTTACCACATAGTTTAAGGTTGCTTGTAGAGTTTAATTGCATCTTTTAATTATATTAAATTTGTTTTCTCTCAGTTGTATTTTCACACAGACTGCTAGGATTCAAACAGGTTATAAATATGGTAAAACAAATAATGAACATAAATCACCACATTTACTATATATATATATATAGTACTTCACAATACAATCCATTTCAAATATAGAACTATTAAAAGTTACTATCTATCTCAAAACATTTAAAATAAAAAAAAATTCATTTCACTACATCTCATGTCCATCTTCTATCTCATATAGATATATGATTTTATGCATCTATAAAGATGTTCATAATGCTTTTTATAAAGAAAGAACTATTGTCCTATGTTTGAACACTTTTAAAGGTCTAGCTTTTGACTGGAACACTTCTACATTAGGGTTTTCCCTTAGCTTTTTTATGCATTTATTTTAATTGGGTAACTATAATATGGTTTTCAAATAATTACTCTTCTGTATTATTCCAATACTTTTTCACATATTTTTTTCATTATTAATTAGAAAAAAAAGAAAAATGTAACACAATTAAGTAGATCAATATTCTTTCATTTTGATATCTACACTTCTGGGAAACTGATTAAATTAATAAACATTAATTTTCAATGTGGAACTGTCCTCTTTGGCAATGGCAGTACATCTTTAATCTGGCAAAACTTGTGTACCTTTAACAAATCTGAGCAATATTTTTAACATTTTGATACATTATTTACTTGTCCTTTTAAAAAGTATTAAAATGTTTTCCGCTAATTGGAAAACAATTAAATACTGGTTTAATAATGCTCAAGTGAAAAGTGTCTAGAGAAAAAGAGAAAAGCAAATTTACTTTGCATGTGTTAAACTACTTCTGAGAACTTTTTTTAATTGAACAATAACTCCTACAAAAAAATATGCTTATTTTCAAACTGCTTTTAACAACATACACCAGTAAAGAGTGTACTCAAATAAATATACTTTCTAAAGTAAAGAAATTTAATTGCAATTTTTAAAAACAGGAAGATCAACTATTTGCATACAAGATTTCATTTTCAAATCTAATATTGTATGCACACTGCTTGGAAATCAAAGCACAATTTAGTGAATTGAGTCTTCCTTCTTGAATTAGCAGAGATTAATTTGATAATCCAAAGAATTTTACTATGAAGTTCTATATTGGACTGCTGAATAAATGTATCCAGATTTCTCAGGAAATAGTTATATGGAAAATAGAAAATATTTCCAATGTGCCTAGATAGGCTTATAATAAACATTAAAGATATTAGGTAGTCTTTGACTTACAAGTTTGTTTGGTGACAACAGTTTGAAAACAGTGATTTGACCATTTTTCACACTTATGACTGTTGCAGCATCCCCATGGTCACATGATTTATAGATGCTTGACGACTGGTTCATATTTACATCAGGGGTGACATTCAGCAAGTTCTGACAGGTTCCGGAGAACCGGTATTGGAAATTTTGAGTAGTTCAGAGAACCAGCAAATACCACCTCTGGCTGGCTCCAGAGTGGGGTGGGAATGGAGATTTTGCAGTATTCTTCCCCTGCCATGCCCACCAAGCCAAGCCCACAGAACCGGTAGGGAAAATTTTTGAATTTCACCCCTGATTTACATGATCAAAATTCAGATACTTGGCAACTGATTCATATTTATAATGGTTGCAGTGTCCCAGGATTATGTGACCATCTTTTGTGACAGGCAAAATCAGTGGACAAGCCAGATTCACTTAACAACCCTATTACTAATTTAACAACTGCAGTGATTCACTTTAACCTTAACAAATGTGGCAAGAAAAGTTGTAAAATGGGACAAAACTCACTTAACACATTTCTCACTTAGCAACATAAATTCTGGGCTCAATTGTGGTCATAAGTCAAGGACTACCTGTATTTAAAAATCTTCTGCAATTATTTCAAATTGTTTAAGGTTTCCTTTAAGAAACTCTCTTAATGCTGACTTGCCCGCACTGATAAAGTCCCAAACTGTTCATTAAATTAGTACAGATTATAGAATAAAGAAAAAGAACAGGAAATATGTCATGTAAATTCTCCAAAATACGATTCCTGTTCATTATGAGTTTAACAAAAATATGCCAAAGTCATAGAATAAAGAGATGTTCTGAGAAATTGGTTTCACCTTTTTGTTCTTAATCTTTGACATACAGAATTAGCAGGAACAATTTTTCCTTCACTGATAGCATTAAGTTTTGGTACATTGCAAACTGGATGGCTGTTGTATACAAATGACATCCTGCTGAAGAATCTGCTAATGCAACCTTTTAAAGAATTCACTTGATCCGGCTGACCATTTTTACAATATTTTTTTAAGAACTTAAATCCTGTGGTTTAACTTACACCTTTTGGTTTAAAGTACTGTCAATTCTATCCAGTCTTTTCTATTCTGAGCCTGGCGCTTATTTTTGCGGCGGTCTCACAAAACCTCTTAGTCAAAACCTCTCTCTCTCTCTTCTCTAGCAAATAAGAATTTCCCTCAGCCTCATTAAAAACCTAACCGCTTCACTTCCTTTCTTGGCGCCCGGCAATCAAACCGAAGTGCCCATTGCCGCTCAGCGCCTATACTTCATAATGAGGATGAATAATAGTAGCAAAACACAGACAGCTGCAGCGAGGGAAAGCTACAGACAGCGTCGCGGGCTCCAGAATGGGTGTCTTTGCACGCACTGTCACCCAAAGCTAACGGCAGCACCTCCGGTGTGGCCCCTCGCAGGGGGAGACACCCCCCACCTCCCCCGCACGGGTCCGCAGTGGCTTCTGCCGCGGCCGCCTCGAGCAACTGGGTTCATGTCCCACTGAGGGAGCGGTTGGTGTTGTGTCTGGAGCGGCCCGGGCACAGTAGAGGCCCATGTGATTGGCACCGAAGCGATACAAAGCGCAGCGCAACCTGTCGCCGGCGGGCGCGAGCAACAACTGCTTGACCCGGCGCAGATGGTTATGTAAGCCGCTGCCCTGGCAGAAACTGTGCGCCAAGCAGGAGAGCCGCTTCGGGCCGGAACTGCCGCGGGCCTCCCCGACACGAGCCGGGGAGCGACTGGCTGGAGTTGCTCTGCTCGACCGCAGGAGGGAGTTGAAAGGAGTCGAGGCCGCTTTCTCACCTCTCGTCGCGCTGCAGGCGGGACCGCCGTCTTGCCCTCCCCGGGCCTCGCAGGCTTTTACATCGCGTCCCCTCCGCGTCCGCCGCTCGCGCTTCTTCTCCCCGCCTGCCTTCGCTGCTTCTGATTTCTCTCTCCTCCCCCTCCTCCCCCCCGCCTCTTCCCCCGACCTTCCCTTTCCCTCAGAACGCCGCGTCACGCACGGCGCGCAGAAAGTGTCGCGCCGTCAACCGCTCCTGCCCGTCTCTCCCTCCTTTTCCTACGATCGACGATGCTCGCTCGTTCGCGCCACCAAGTCGTTCCTGCCCTCAGGCGGCTCCCCCTGGTGGCGAGAGGCACCGAGGAGCCGCGCGACGGTGAGCGGACGAAGTATCCCTCTCCGCCGCGGGCGAGAGCTTCCGAAGAAAAAGCGGCCTCCGAACGTCACGTGACGTCTGGGGAAAAGGGGAAAATATTCCCGCCCCTTCCCTCTTCTTTCGGCTTCTCGCCCTCTTTCCCTGACCCCCCCCCTCCCCCGTCTCTTTCTCTCGCGCTGCGGGCTGCGGACTCTCCATAGGCTGGAAGGGCCGAGTTTCGGCGCCCCCTAAAGGAGGAGAGCGGAAGTTTGTAAGCTCTGGCACAAGCGGCTGCTCTGCTCTCCCAATCTCACCAATAGAAAAGGAAGCGGGGGGAGCGGAGAGGGATAGCCCAGCTAGTACACGGAGGGGAGTGCTATATATAGACGAACTGCGGCTCAGAATAGCCTGCTGGCTCATTCATGTCCTGCCTTGGTTTCGGCCGGGGCGCTTGCGTGATTTTCTGCAGCAAAACGGAGGCGGCAACTTGCCGAGGGCTTCTTGCAATCACAAGCGAGCCTCGCCGGGTTTGTTTTCTTATACGCGCACCTGGACCCAAATTAGCGACTGCTTCTAATCAAACAAGTACACGGATCAGCCTCGCGTATCTGTATCCGTCCATGCAATTAAATGCAAAGACCCTGGGTTTTTCTGCGTGTTTCAGTCTATAATGCAACAAACGTTAATATGAATGCGTTCTTAAATATATATCTCACACACATACATACATACATACATACATACATACATACATACATATCTCTCTATCACACACACACACACACACACACATTCTCATTCTCTCACTCTGAAGGTTGAGTCAAGCTCGAGCCGGTCAGGATCGAATATTGCAGGCTAACTCTGCCCATAGTCAGGAGTTCGATCCTGATCGGCTCAAGATTGCTTCAGCCTTCCATCCTTCCAAGGTCGGTAAAATGAGGACCCAGAGTGTTGGGGACAATGTGCTGACGTTTGTAAACCCGCTCATAGTTCCATAAAGCACTATGGAGGGGTATATAAGTCTTATATGCTATTGATGTGTTCGATTGCTATGCTTTCAGTTGATTGGTTTGTGTAAAAAAGGCACAAAAAACGAAGTTTCATTTCCCACCAAACACAGCTTTGCTTCCAGTCTAGTGGTTGCGTTTATTTCCTTTTTTTTACAGATAGTTAAATTGGTTGCAAGAAATAGTGAAACAAATTTATGACCTAGTTTTGCTCATATCTGTTTTGATATAAAATTCATATTCTTTTACAACGGTTTTCCCCCTCCCCCACTCATGCTAACATTCACTGTCCCTTATCCTATGGCATTGTATTTTTCCGGTCATGAAGAAGTTAAGGCAATTACCAGTCGGTGAACGGAGGACATTGAATCTCAAAATGATTTCCCAATCCATAAGAGATTTGCAGAGACATTCTCATTCATGCTTATTTTAAACATCACTGGGCATTTTTCCACAACCCAATTTAATGATCTTCATTGGGCAATATTGTCACCATCCAGAGACTATTGTAAATCTAGGCAGGTTGAATCACCTGAATGTTTTTTTCTGATTCTTGGTAAAGGTTAATTCAGCCTTTAATTTAAAAAAATCTGCCAGCCCATCTGTAATATATACAGTGAAAAAAGCGATTACTTTTTAGCAAAATACTATGTGCTTTTAGAGATTGGAGTTGATATAAATTTGTGTTTAAGCATTATTTTATTTCATTTATGGTACTTTTATGGTTTATATTCTTGCCTGTACTCTGGTCTCAGACTATAATGAACAATTAATTATTTAATAACCATTTTCAGTGTTTTTTCTGAGATGTTTCTCTTTCTTGTAATTTAATTTAAAGGTTTTTTGACAACATTTTAATATTCATGTCAAATGCCACTGAAAATTATTTATTTGAGTGCAGTATTAAATGATGTAAGAAAATGCATGAGAAGTAATTAGGATACTTGGTTTATTTATTTATTTATTAGTGAGACGTATATACCGCCTCAAAGTGCAAGCACTCTCTAAGCGGTTTACACCATTAAGCAATGTATATTTATATTGCCCCCAACAATCTGGGTCTTCATATATTTGGGTTGTATATATATATCTTCCTTACAGAACTTGTAAAAAATCCTTTATGTCCCAAAGATCTCTATTGGACACATCAATGCAGATTTCTTGGCAACAGAAATCAGGAGCTTCCCTGAACCCTCCGGAATGCAAAAAACAGCTCACCGGCAAACCGGAAGTGCGTTTTTCCACACTTCCGGTTTGCCGGTGGGAAACGCTCGCATGCCGTCCGCTATGGCTCCGCGTGCCATAGGTTTGCCACCACGGCGTTAGGGGTACTATGGAAAAGAATCACAGAGAGATAAAGTACCTAATGCAAGGCATATATGGGAAAATAGAAAATATGCTACAACTGATGATGAATGAAGATCAAAGAGTCCAGGAAAGAGAGGAGATAGCAGAAAGAATGGAAGAAAAGACAGAACGGACAAACCAGCAAACAAAGCAAGAAGATGGGAAGAAGATGATAAAGATAATAATGACTGATGAAATAAACCAATGGGAAAGCACTTTAAGAGATTTAAAAATGGAATCAGATAACCGGGAAGATACTTTTGAAAGGGAGATAGGGGCTTGGGTGGATATTCTGGCAACTTAGGAAGATAGAGATGGGAGAAATATTCAGTCTGAATGGTGACGATACAGATGTTGATAGAGATAAAGATCCAAGAGAGGAGTATGGGAGGCAAGCCAAAAAACGAGTAAGAATTGGAAGTATTAAAATGGATGAGATGATGGATAGAAAGGATTTATTATATATAGATATTTTTTCTTTTTTTCTAATATAATGATGGTCTGATTAGAAATTTGAATAGAGGTAGAAATAAGAATACACACCTTTATTGAAGCAATAGTTAGATGGAAAGATTGGAGGTTGAAAAAGGGTATTATAAGATATGTTTCAATTTATTTATTTATTTATTATTTGGTTCTTCTATGCCGCCCTACTCCCGAGGGACTCAGGGTGGTGTACAACATTGTGCAAGAACACTGAACAATAAACAATGGTTAAAACAATGTTAAAAGTTTTAAAAAGTTAAAAGAAATATTCATCAACAAATAATGGAAAGACTGGTACTTTGAATGGCATATTGTGACTTTGAATAACTAAATAATGAAGGGCTATGCCTTATATAAACGTGTATTAATATTACGATTAGCAATACCGGTAGTGAGCTGATTAGAAGTTAGAATAGAGGTAGAAATAAGAAATAGGGGGAATATTAGCAGATATAATCCCCCCTTCTTTTATATAATAGAATATAAGTAATAATTTGATGGAAAAGATTAGAGGGGGAAAGATGATATTGCTATCTATGCTTACAATATTATTGGCATTAAAATGGAATATTGAAATATTGAATAACTACTTTAAAAAAAGCCATGTATATTAATACTAGGATTATATAAGTTTGATTAAAATAACAATTATTATGATTATCATTATTGATGTATCAAAATGAATTATACCCAGGGACCACACTGTCCATGTATTGATATTGATGTATATTTAAAAATAAAACACTAATAAAACATTAAAAAAAAGAATCTGGTGCTGAGCCTGCTTCCCCTCTCATCTTCCTTATTACTTGTAGCAGGATGCTTATGATGACAGGATAGCGTACAGTGCATCTTGGAGTAACTATGCGTCATTAGATTGGAAAAGAGTTTTCAGCCCTCTTCCAATTTTGTGTGGGAGGATGGATGGCAAGACTGGAACAATTTCAGGAGAAGAATGGAATAGTCTATGACAGTGATGGTGAACCTATGGCACAGGTGCCAAAGGTGGCACGCAGAGCCATATCTGCCGGCACGCGAGCCGTTGCCCTAGCTCAGCTCCAGTGCACATGTGTGTGCCCGCCAGCTGATTTTTGGCTCACGCAGGGCAATTTCGGCCTCCGGAGGGCCTCCAGGGTGGGAGCCTGGGGTGAAAAACGGGTCTACCGGGCCCACTGGAAGTCGGGAAATGGGGGAGCGCACGCATGTGCAGGGGGGTGGGGCAAGTGAGGGGCTTTGAATTATGGGTGTGGGCATGCACATGCGTGCAGTAGCACGCATGCACTCTATTTCGGCACCCGAGGAAAAAAAGGTTCGCCATCACTGGTCTATGATTAGAATGCACAATGTAACTCATCAATCATTAGAATCATAGAATGGAGATGTTGGAAAGAACCTTGGAGATCACCTCCAAGGACCTTGAAGATCATGAGGGGTCCTTGGTGCTTTCTGAGCTTGCTTGTTTTCTTGCAGATGTTTCATTACCCAAACTAGGTAACATCATCAGTGCTGGTCATGAAACTTCTGCAAGAAAACAAGCAATCTCAGAAAGCAATCAAGGACCCCTCATATCAACCCTGAACTACAAATGTTCTCCTTTATTAGTACTTTGAAAATCATCCCTACCACCCAGTGCAGGAATCCACTACTACACATCCCCAGGAGATGGCCATGTAATCTTTATGTAAACTGCAACACCTCCCCAAAGAATTCATTTCACTGTTAAACACTCTTACTACTAGGATACTTTTCCTGAGTCCAATCAAAATCTGTCTGAAATCTCTATGTCTTGATGTCCAACCAAAATAATGTACAGCTATATATCAAGTATGCCTCTTTATTGCATCTTGTTTTTCAGTGTTGATGTTGTAATTTTTTTAGAATATAACAACAAAGCGAAACACCTAAATTAGATCAAATGATGTTATCTAAACCCTATTGTGTCCACTCTGAGAAGCAGTGGGGCTTCTGAGCTTCAGGCTTTCCCACCCTTTGTTACTTGATATTTTTTTCCATTGGTATGCAAAACAAATGTACTCCAGTGCGCTACGCTGAAATGAACAAAATTAGATTGTCAAGGTACAAAAAGGATCTTACATGATGTTTTGATCTCTACAAGACAATTTAATGGATGAATTAAGGCAGGATGTTTTGTGAGCCAAGGATCACACTTGCCCTTTGAATGGCTATTTTAGTGGGGCTGGACAGAATTTAATTTAATAGAATAGATATGGTTACTTCTTATGTATTTAAAAATTCATAGGGCTGCACAAAGAAAACATTTGTGTCTTTAAATATTATCCTCTGGCAACAACTCTGGAGGCCTCATCTCCTCTGCATCAAGGTGAAGGTGCATATGGTCACAGACTGGACTGATTCCAAGTAAGAGTTTTGAAACTTCCTTGACATGAGATGCTCCTTATAGAGATGTGACACTTATAGGACCTATAACATCCAGGTATTCCTCCAGATTTGAACAGGTTTGGCTATTTTAAGAGAACTACTATAGCATTCTAAGCTCTTTTCTTGCAAAGCTTCAAACTTATTCATAGGTACAGTGCTCCTTGTCACTAGTATCTGTTTTGACACATTTTTAAAAACATTATTTAATTAAAATGGGAAGCAGGCAAAGTAAAATCCTATCCTCCTTATTGGTATAAACATTCTCTGCAAATCTAAATCATGGATCAGAAACAAAGACTTATCCAAATCTCTGTTAATCTCTTTGAAGATGCTGAAAATGCTGCAATGGAAATATGATTTAGGCTGCTGTTAGGTGGGGCTTTTATTGTGTAACTGCGATACTTCATTTGTATAATACATAAAGGCTGGGTGTGGTCCAGATAGCATTGCTTTCACCTATTATTCTGTCATTTTTCTTTCTCTGCTGCTATTCTACTTCTAATTTCCATGCCTCCCATAATTAAAAAAAAATCTGTTGGCAAAAGGAAAGCAGAAATTGTGCAGCATGCTTTTTGATTGATAGTTCTGAGCCACTAAGAACCATCCACATGAAAATACCTTCGTTCTGTGATTTATGAACTCATAAATTTTTTGGATGTCTTTGAAAATGAGCTTAACAGCAGCAACAGCAGCCACAGCTTTAAGTAGTTTGAACTAAGGAACAGCACCTGGGAGACAATGTAAGGCAGCATAAGCTTGTTGAAACCAGATAACTCTGCTAGGACAACTGAATATAATGGGGAAAATATCACATTACTCCAGCTGTATAATGCTAAAGCCAGTCAGCTTTTCTCTCTCATATAAGACAGTGCTGCATTGCAGGAACATAGCCTAGTCTGTTGCATCTTAGACTGCTTCCATATACTGCTATATACTGTAGTATTCCTTTATAAGTAACATTTCTTGCAGGTCATTTCTAGTCACTGTCTACTCCATAGACTCAATTTAGATGTGGGTACATTTGGAGATTTAAATGCAAGTATGACATATTTAACACTGTATTTATATATTTCATTTATTTGTCCAATTTATGTGATCAACCATCTCACCATTAATTAATCAAAAATATTAAGACAATCTATAAAAACAGAGCAATAACAAAGAAATAGAAGATGAAGTGATGTTAATAATAAGGGAGCGACCTCATACGTTCACCCATTCCCTAGCGGCCCCAGGCCTGTAGGCATACCCAGGTCTAAAGGAACCTTCAGAAACTCAGAAGACAGGCTGTCTTTATTCCCCCCCCCCAGGGCAGGGGTGGGTTCCTCCCAGTTCGGACCGGATCGCCTGAACTGGTAGCGACCCGCTGGTGACGTCACTGTCGGTGCCGTTCTGTATGCGCCGCCCTCTTTTTTTCCCTTCTGCGGCTTGAAAAAGGGTCCTCCCGCCCGCCCACAGATGAATTCTGACCTTTATTTCTTTGCCCAAAGCACAGCTGATAAAACTCAGCTGTGTTTCCGGCTCATTCCTGCTTCTGAGCATGCACGGAAGCCAAATCTCATGAGGGCGATGCGAACCGGTGGCGAAGGTAAGTGGAACCCTGTCACAGTGTGATTATTGTCTGTTGTATGTATATGCAGGGAGCTGCATCCCTATCTAATATAATGGTTCATTCCTGAGCATGTGATTGATATGTTCTTGTACGCATGTGTGCATTCCTGAAACTCCATTCTTTCCTTCTTCTTCTGGCTTTCGACTGAGGAAGTCGCATTTTATAGCAGAGATGTAAACAAATGAGATTTTATTGTTTTTGTACCAAAATAAATATTTTAATTAGACTTTTAAACTCCGGCTTTATTTCTAATGTCTGAATTCCGGGACAACGATCTATTTCGCCTCTGTGAGATTTATTCTCACTCCGTCAAACCCACCCCTGCCCCAGGGGATGTGGGGTAGAGAAGATTCCACAGTGCATGTGCCACAGCAGAAAAGACGTGTTGCCTAGGACTTGATGTAGCTGATGGGACCCATAACATGCCTCTTTGCTAGACCTAATGGGATGGGAAGATGAAATCAAGGAAAGGCAGATAATCCGGTTCTATGCCATGAAAAGCTTCAAAGGTCAACACCAGCACCTTGAATTGGGCCAGAAACAAACTGGTAACCAATGCTCCTTGCAAACAGCTCATGCAGTTTCATTTTGCACCAGCTAAAATTTCCAGATATTTTTTCAAGCGTAGCCTCATCTAAAATGCATTGTAGTAGTCCAGTCAAAGGTAGCCAGGGTATGAGTGACCGTGAGTAGACAAGAGCCCCTCATTCTAGAAATGGGCACAACTGGCACACAATACAAACTTGTGCAAAGGCCTCCTAGCCAGGACTGCCACCTGCTCTTCAAACAGGAGTCTTGAGTCCAGAAGACCTCCAGTTGCACGTCCACCCAGTTCTGAGAAAAAGTAGAAAGGAAGTCAATGCATATTAGGTATGTAATGGGTTTGGCATTAAATAAGTCTTTCACTCACATATTCCATGACCTGTTGCTAATGTGAAGATAATAATTCTGCTGTGTCAAATACTGCACAAAAGCACATTAATGTAATGCCCGTTAAATATTTCAAGAGAGTTATGTAAAACCCTATTACTATTACAAAAATGAAAGCTTAAGACAGAATAACACAATACTCGGAAATATTTAATATTGTGTCAAGTCAAAGAGTCATGGAGTTCTATAGCCTAGAAACAGTTACAGCAATTTTATATTGTTAAAATGATGCCTTCTGCTAATAATGGGGAGAAGGAAGTAAAAAAACTGTCCAATTAAAATTTGACACATTAAAAATAACATTGTCTATTTTTCTTCTGTGTGATTCAGATTTTTTCCTTTTGCATAAATTTGGCACATCCTTGAGCACAGAGTCCCATATTCTAGAGTAGGAAGATAAGACACTGCCATGGTAGCCTACAGCCCATCTACCTCAGCATCACCTAAAATCCTTGGCAGATGCCTTTGAAAGTTTCAGAATGGAATTTTGCTCTGTTCTACCTGAGATGGGAAAGATAGGAAATTAAGCTGGGATCTTCAGCCGGTCCAGCCAAGATGCTACCATTGAACTCTGTCCCTTTATTTGAACTTGGATTAGCAAGCATTTTCTGGAGAGCATCCATGAAATATCTGGGGAATAATATCTGCAAAGGAATGGGAAGAAATTTGACACTTGACCACTCTTTGGAACTCTCTTGACTTTAACATTGTTGACCAGTCACTTTTAACATTGCACAGATTGAGCATTAAGTGAAAGTTACACTGCATGTTTGTTCAGGAACTGGTTGCCAGGAAACAACTTAGCATTTCTGGAACATGAATAGCCTTGCAATGGCTCTCCTTCGTTAAGATAGGATACAGATGCATCCCAGGCTGGGAATTGGGAGTAATAAACTTCTAGTTAGCAGAAAAAAACCTGCATGATTGAAGCCTCAACTCTTTGTAATGTGTGAATTCACTTTGTAACGTGAATGTAATGAAGCCTCAACTCTTTGTAATGTATGAGATGCTTTGAATGTAGGAATTTTTAATGCGCTATTTTGACTTTTTTGACTTCTGCAGATGTGTTGGCTTGACAAATTAGTACCTTAAAGTTATAGCTTCCTTTTCAAAGCAAATCTGGGATTCATACAGTAACTTTCAATCTGTGACTAAAATTTCCAAGAGTCCAGATCCCAGATAACTGATAAAGTTCAAAACCATTTTTGATATAGTTGTCTGAACTATTCTGCAAGATGTGTGAAGTGACTGAAGCACCCCTCCAAATCTGTTGGCTGAAGCACTGAAGCACCATTTCGTCTCAAAGACTTGGCTCCAATGTTCCCTGTAATAGCAGAAAACGGCGCGCGGCATTCTCTTTTCATCTGCGTGGCCGCATAGGCGCGCAGCCTCTCCGATTAGAAAATGCCAGGCGAAAGTTAGAAACTTCCGTGTGGCGTTCTCTCATCACGTTCACCTTAGAGGGAACAGTGCTTGGCTCCTTAAGTTTGTTCACTCAGATGCGGGCCAGGAAAACAAAGCTCAGGTGTTTCATGGAAATGAAACAAGCCTATGTGCTGAATTTCAAAGGATGCTTTCAAAAAACAAAACAAAACAAAACAAAACAAAAACCACAGAGGAAACAATATTGTCACATGTATTGAATTAATGATTTATTTTCACATTAAAAAAGTAATCTTATTGATGAATTAATATTAACTTTTAAATATAAAAGTGCTTTTTCTTAAAAAAAAACATATACACACAAATCCTTAAGGCCCATACTGTTACATTACAGTAGGATTTTTTTCACCATTCCAGCAACTGTGCTACATGAATTTTGAATGAATGGCGGAAAGACCAAAAGTTACAAGCATCGAAACGATTTGTCAATAATTTCATCACTGCAATATACATGAAAATTTAGCCATGGAACAGAATTTAATATCTCTCACATTGTTCTTCTTGTAAAATAAGATCCAATACATTGCTTATAACAGTTCAGCAATGAAGCCAGTTTGATACAGAAAGCAGAAAAATACTGAAATGATGTGAACATTATATAATTTTCATCCAGTTTGGGGAGAACACTGAGTTCCAATATCTGTATAAACTATTTGCTCTGTCAGATATATGGTTGGCTCAGGCAGAACTTCAAGAAACTAGAACCTTTCCACACCAATGTAGTTCAAAGGAAATACCAGTACAAGTAATATGTGAAATGACCCATTAAGATAAAACATCTGATTTCATTCAGATCAGTAAAGAAGCATTCGCTGATAGTGGTGCAGATATTATTGCAGTCTTTGTTATATTGCTTGGGAGAATTGTAGACGTATCAGCTATGATCATACAATACACTTAAGCTGGTCATTAAATAAACCCACTTCCTGGTTTATACAGTACACCGAGCCATAAACTAATCAACACAACTGAATTCACAAAACTTTCTAAACGATAAAAAATATACTGTGATTAACACGAACCCATTCGTTTGTTTGAATACAGTTCTAATGTACACATTTTTGACTTTGTGTTACGTCAGTGAATTAGCATGGTTGTCTTTCATAATTGACAATGTAGTCTTTGGATGAACATTGACATTGCTACTCTAATTTAGGTATAAATAATTATTTATAAAATAATTAAAATGCTATATATACATATACATAAATATATACATACATATTATACACACACACATACACACACACACATATATGTATATGTACCCTGTTCCCCCCAAAATAAGACATCCCCTGATAATAAGCCCAATCGGGCTTTTGAGTGCATGGCAATAAGGCCAAGCACTTATTTCAGGGTTCAAAAAAATATAAGACAGGGTCTTATTTTCAGGGAAATATGGTGTGTGTGTGTGTGTGCATACATATACATATACATATACATATACATATACATATACATATACATATACATATACATATACATATACATATACATATACATATACATATACATATACATATACATATACATATATATATATATATATATATATATATATATATATATATATATATATATATATATATATATATTCAAATTAATTTCAAGTACCCAGAATTATCTCCCCAACTTTAAGGAAACTTGGAAAATAAAGCAAAAGAGTGGTCCACGTCATACAAGAAATATTGCTGTTACTTTCTGGAGCACCTTTGCGGATTGGGAGGAAAATGATTTCAATGTACATACACACACATATAGTTTACAGCATAAATTACTGTACAACATATTTTAGTTTTATTACGTTGTTCAATGTAAACAATAAAAACTTGCCACTGTAATGCCATACAGAAGGAATGTACTTTTAAGCTGCTTGGATGTGAACAGAGTTGGGCAAAACCTTAGAAGAAAACTGACACTCTGTTGCTTCTTCTTTTTTCCATAGCCATGTTGGCACCAAAAGAACCATGACTGGTTTCTAATTAAGAGAAAGAGTGTGCTAAAAATGGACTAAGATCCATAGGGTAACAATATAAAGTTATAACAGGAATTTTATCAAAGTTGTTGAGATAGTGGATAGTTTGCAGCAGACTACAAATATAATTTAGTAGCCTTGGCTCATACGAGGACCTTCACACTGATAAGTCTGGATGTTCTGCCTCAGTGGTGGCTTCAACAGTATTCATTCATTCAATAGAATGTGTGTATCTACTCAGACTCTGCAATTGAAACAGTAGTGCACGTACTTCTGAACTGCTCTGTCTATAACCCTGGAGGCAGTGCTTACCTCCTTTCTCATTACAAACTATCCATTCTCATATGGCAATTGTGCATTATCTACTAAACAACCCAACTGGGAGTCTCTGGAATTGTAGCTAAGTTTTGTACTATCATAATGACAGACATTTCTGGACTTAATTGTTCTTCCAGATGTGCTTAGTTGAGGCACAAATCGGCTTTCAATGAATATGTTTTTTTTTAAATATATAATTTTGTGTGTTTGGTCTATGACCATACTATTAAATAAACTAAACCAGTTGAATTTGATTTGTCTCAGCAGGCTGTCCTAGGATTCTTTACTCGTAATACCTTAATTCCTTGAGGTGATAGGGGCTGAGGCCAGAATGTATTGCTCCTCTATCATGGCACAATGAACAGTTTCCCTCAAAAATTAGCTGTTTTGTGACAACCTTCTGGAATTTTTTTGAAGATCAAACTCTTTAGAAAGGCCTTCCGAAAATTACTGTTCCCCAATTTTACTTAGACGTTACTTATATGAGTTATTATATTGTTGGTTTCTTGTACATACTGAATTATCACAAAAACGATTGCATAGTAAGCATATGCTTAGACTGAATTTGGCATTTTTATCCACCTATCAAGTTCTTCCCAAGGACCAGGGATAGGCAGATGTTATCTAATTACTATATGCATAGTAATGTGATATCACAACTGCTAATTCTTTAGCTACTGTTAGCCTTTATACACGTTGAGTTCATCCCAAGAATATAGAATGTTATAATTTTTTTGGCATAGTATCAGTGTGGGTCCAAGCACTGTGGCCTTGTGCAACTGATAGAAATTTTGTCAATGCACAAACTTTCTACGTGCCGTCCAAGATATTTTGGTATCACAGTGTGCCAATTACCACTTGGACCATCATAACCAATTTATGCAATAATCTTTCAATTTTGATTTTCATATCTTGCTATTTTGATATCTTCTTCAGTTTTTTGTGTTCTAATCTACTATCCCCTGGTATAACTACATCAATTATCCTCACTTTTCCTTTACCATCAGAGTTAAATGTGCCGGCAATGTTTAATTGGAAGCTGGAACATCATCAGCTTGGGATGCTATAAAAATAAATTCCTACATTAGATAGAATATTGGACTAGATGACTTCTAAGGTCCTTTTCAATCCTTGTTATTGATGATTCTGTTGAGGAAGTAGCTCTATAAATTATTATTTTTTCTTTTTGCAGATCTACATCTTCCCTTCTATTTGTTCTTAAATCAAGAACGGGCGAATAATGTGCAGTAATTTTTTATAGTGTTAATTTTTTTATTTGCCTAATTATAGTCTTGAGTTTATCCTTTTTTGACATAACTTATCTATAATCTAAGACATATGATATTACACTAGTTATATAAATTAATGGCAATTCTTTCTATAGTTTCCAATAATGAGCACTTAATTTACTCAATTATTCCAGAACTTGGCAATTTAGGAACCCAGCATAGACCTATGAGCCTCTTTTAACAGAGGATCCTGAAATATGTATCCTTGATCCCCTCAATCACCAAAGATGGCTTTATAATGGTAAGGTTGTAAGAAACATAAAACAGCAATAGAAGTAACAAAACGGATCATAATGCTGCCTGATCATATGTCAGGGGAAATAACCAATTCTACAGGATTAAACAATCAGGAAAGACTACCAGTGAATTCTGAAAAGCCGAATTTTCAGATTACAGAAGCCGAATAGGATTCTAAGCCATTCAAACCTTAGTAGGAATGCCATTCTACTGTACTAGCACAGCTATACAGAAGTTGCACTTATGGCAAGGTGACAAAACTGTACAGCTATGTCATAGAGTGAGCTAACTTTGTAAAATTTTACTGATTACCTGATTATTTTTCAGAGTATAAGACGCACCGGAGTACCTTAGTTTTTGGGGAGGAAAATAGGGGGGAAATTTACCTACCAGGTATTCATCTGGCTAGCATCCTTAGTCTGGTCAGCTTCAGCACATTATTTTATCCCCTGGTTGGGGCTGAAAAAAACTTTTTTCGGAGGGAATAGCAATGAAAACAAGCCTGCAAAGACTTAGGGTTGGAAAAACACTTCTTCGAAGGGAGTAGGAATGAAAAAATTCTGCAAGCAGGGAAGACTGTTAGCACCTTGTTAGGGCTGAAAAAACCTTTTTCTGGAGGGAATAGCAATGAAAACAAGCCGGGAAGATTGTTAGCACCTCGTTAGGGCTGGGAAAAAAAGCTTAGAAAAAGCTACACTCAGAGTATAAGATGCACCCACATTTTCAGCCTCTTTTAGGGGGGAAAAGGTGCGTCTTATACTCCAAAAAATATGGTACTTACTAGAAAACAAAAGGAGAAGGACAGTCCCAAAAATATGCTGAATGCCTTTCTTTCACTTAATAGAAAATTATATAATCATTCTACAAAAGACTGCTAAATTACATTCTGCAGATGCATTAAGTGCAGAAAAATAATTACATTTTGCCACCCTTAGTGCATGACCCAAGTTCTAATATAGGCTTGTAAAAGTGTTTGATTGGACCTATTCTTTGTCTTTCTCCAGTGGGGCTCTAGATGTCTATTTTAATGCTTCATTTTTCAGAGCACCTCAGAAAACCAAGGAGCTCACCGAGATCAGTGGGTACCAAGTGGCTTTCAGGTGCAATCCTTATCTAAGGCCAGTGAAATACCCTCATTCCAGGAAGGGACCAAAGCCTTGAATGACCTGTCCACCAAAGGTTCAGAGAATTCTCCAAGCACTTTCTGAAAACCAAGTGGATCCATCAAGTGCTTCAGATGAACCAGTCTTCTTGATGCGTCGAAGAGCATGATAGTAAAGCAGTTTTCTGCAAAAATAGAAGAACTGAATGTAATTGCTAGATACAGTAAAAGGGAAACATATTACAAGTAAGCTATTATTTTAAACTATATATTAAAATGCTCTTTTGCTTTGGAATTGGGTGGAATCGGCTACAGTTGGCTTTGAAATGCTGTTCCACATAAAAATTAACACTTTCACAAAGTTTTGTTCTGATGTATGTAATCACTCCACCCTTCTCTATTCTTTAAAAATATGTTTTTGCTGAATAAACTATTTGCAAAAGTGTAAATCTGGCTTTATAAAAAAACAAGTCTTGAAGAACAAATAATGAACATGGCTGCTGTTTAAGAGCACAAAAGGTTGCAGTCCTTCTCTGTGCATTTGGGTCCATCATGAGGAACTCACAAGGATGGATGGGGGGGGGCAACTTGTAGGTTGATCAGGCTCCCAATAGTGCCACAGAATTTTAATCTGGAGGATTGATGCTCTAGATCAGAGGTCTTCAAACTTGGCAACTTTAAGACTTGAGGACTTCAACTCCCAGAATTCTCCAGCCAGCTATGCTGGCTGGAGAATTCTGGGAGTTGAAGTCCACAAATCTTAAAGTTGCCAAGTTTGGGGACCCCTGCATACTGTTTCACTCACAAGGATAATTGTTTCAGAGCTACAAGTAACAGACATATTTATTATTTCAATGTTGCATTTTTCTGATATCATATGTCCAACAAATATGTAAAAAATGCATATTTGAATACTAGAACTCCAAAACTGCTATTGCTCCCAATTTCAAGGCTACTACTTAATAATGTGATAGGAAGAAGGTGAGTCAGTTTGCAAGCAAACTGGCATCCAAGTATTGCCTGGCAAAGTCAATGGCCACAAGTTCCTTTTAAAATGTAATATGTATTTTACATTTTATTTCATTTTACTCAGTAAAATGTATTTTACTCAGAATTTGTCACTGAAGCTGTCCTTAGTCATTCATTAAGTCTCTCTTTATAAATGTGACACAGAGATCTATAAACACTGAGGAAAAATTGCTCTAAGAGATTACTAGCAACAGGTACTACATTTCATTTGAATAAATCAATCCATAAAATTAAGCTTTGGCTTTCTAAATATTGGAGGAATATGTATCTTGTATGTGTAAGAGTTTTTCTAATGTAGCTATGCTTAAGTTTCTTGCTAAGGAAGTGATATTTGGAGATAATTAAAAGAACAATGGCCCGGAAAAGACAAATTTGCATAATATACCCAGACCTATTTTTGCTTTCTGAAACAATATTGTCCAATGTTAACAAAATATTCACATTGTGTTTGAAGCAATGCTGCAGTTGAGTATTTCTGTAGCACAGTGTCTAGAATAACTGAATTATCCGTATTGTGAGTTTAGTGTCCAGGCGAGGAGAACCATCATGGGGATAACTGAGCACTACACCTTATCCAGTCAAGGCCTTGCTGTGTATACTGAACCAGATGCTCCATAGAGCTGTGCAATGTGATAGCTCCCATCAGTGCATCCAAATCATTAAAGAAATCTAGGAAAGAAAACAATAAAATAAATGAGACCCATTAATCCTTGCTGTGCAACAGGTATTTCATTGATTTGGAAATCCCAAGCAGATAATATTTCATGAAAGTACTGTAAGCAAAGATTAACTGATATTCAAAGGTTTAATCAAGCACACACTGAACACTTTTACTGAGAAATAGCGAAGCTATTGTCATAATTTTGCTTAACTATAAACCAACAATGGGGAACATTTTTCTGCCCTCTCATTTTGGTTCCTCTTTCCTGGCCATCAATGTCCCTTTCTAGGTTTTGCTTCTATACACCAGCATGCCAAGCTCCAGCCAGTATTAAGAGTGCAGAAAGGATGTGACCTAGGAGGCTGGCCAGTGCAAACGCTAGACTTTCATTCTCAAGGACAATGCAGCACCTTAGGACTTGTTTAGGCTTCTGGAAGCATACGGGACAAGGACAACGAAAGTTCTCTCACTCTAACTGAGATATAGAAGACGCCAGGCAATGTTTGTGTGCTGAAATCAAAATGTAACTCAGGGACTGCCCGCTTCTGCTGTAATCTTGGGAATTTTTAAGACTTGTGCTGCAAAGGGATTCCCTTCTTGCTTATGTTGCAATATTAGGGGTTAGCTCTGAAGTTTTGGGAGGAACATCCAAGGTAAGAAGTCGTATCAGAATTAGGTGGGGACCCAAGCCGGCTTTATTAGCAAAGGTAGGATTTTAGAGTGCCAGACTTTAATCTTGGTCAAAATGACATTTCAGCGTTTCAACAGTTTCTTATCACACACCTTGGTTTTCCTTGGCAAGATTGTCAGCCATCTCCCAGTAGTCATAACTGTGTAAGATGCTGTTAGTGATACTAACATGGTTGGCTGCCATCTGGTGTATTCGCTGAGGAATGCTGATGATGGAGGAAGGAGAAGGAGCTCCGATGCTCCCGACTGAGCTCAGCGGAGACAAACTGGGTGATATGGGAGAAGGAGTTCCTGTACACCTGGAACAGTTGATTCAACAACAGTCGATTCAACAATATTCAACAATTCAACAATTAATTCAACAACGAAGAGTTGTGGTAGCGCAGTGGTTAGAATGCAGTACTGCAGGCTACTTCTGCTGATTCTGCTGCCTGCAATTTGGCAGATCGAATCTCACCAGGCTCAGCCTTCCATCCTTCCGAGGTGGGTAAAATAAAGTCCCAGTTTGTTAGGGGCAATATGCTGACTCTTTAAACCGCTTAGAGAGGGCTGTAAAGCACTGTGAAGTGGTATGTAAGTCTAAGTGCTATTGCTATTACTAGTATACACAATATCAGTAAAAAATAAATTATTTTAAGAACTCATCCAGTTTAGGATTTTACACATCTTTAGCCTATGTCCTGCTTTGAGATAAATTTGGCTCTTCCCTGCACTTTTCAACATGTAATTAATGTTGTTTCAGGATATAAAGCAGGACAGATGAATTAAGACTACCAGATAGACAGTTGGTTGCAGACATCAGTCTTTTAACATTTTATTTCGCTTGCGTGCATTTTTAGACAAATGGTAAATTAAATTTGTGCATTTATTACATATATAAAATATGAATATTGTAGATGCTATATAGCTTGATCGGTGGGCACAATAACTGAGGCGACTTCGTAGTTGCTGCTAAACATAACGTTTAATATCTTTATCAACTACAACTCAGTAACCACTTCCTACCTAGGACTGCCGGGCACTGTTTGACAGCTCCTTTTTATAGTCAACTGTCAAACGGCTCAGCCAATCACAGGTGATCACTGCTCCCGCTCCTAGAGCGGCCCCTAGTGGCCTTCCGGTACATTACAGTAGATATTTTCAACATTGGATCATGCCCTTTATACTTTCCAGCCTGTCAAATTAAGGGTTGGCTGGGAATGATGGGAGGTGTAGCCCAAGACAATTGGCGGGCTTCCATGGCAGCCCTCCGTGGCAGATTCAGGCTTCTTGCTTAAAAATGTATGAAGTAATCTTCAAATTTCATTCAAGTTACCTTATTTAACTTTTTTTTTTTAGAAAAATAAGCTGCAAAGTGCCTCTTTTTTTATTGTCAAGGAGTTACCATAAACAAAGATTAACATCAACAATGAAACATTATCTCAAAATGCCCAGAGATGGAACTGCTGTAGCATTAATGGCTGAATGATCACTTAGTATTAGCTTCCCCAACGAAGTAAATCCATCTGAAATGTTTTGGTTTGGAAGGCAAGGAGCATATTAGGGCAGAAAATAGTAAGCTTACTTCACACTCCAGGTAGATGGTGCCTGAGTAACTTTAGATGAATTCTGGAGACAGGAAAAAAATACAAAAAATTGAAATAAGCATCTATCGCAGAATACCATAGAGAGAAACAGAGCAAAAGCTTTAGAATCAATATGCAGAATGTACATCTCAAATTATGATATGGATAAAAATATTTATTTAGTACTCAATGCAATTTCTAGTTACAATACCAAATAAACGATAGAACAGAAAAATGAAAGAAAACGTAACAGTAAAATAATACATAGCAATTTGTTTATCTCTTATATTTACATCCTGTCTTTCCTCCAAGACTCAAGATGGCAGCATAGCATTCCTCTTTTCAATTTCCTCCACTACAAACACAACTAAAGACAGGTAGGCTGGATTGAAAGAGAGGGACTGGTGCAAAGTCAGCCTGTGAGCTTTTGTGGCCTGGGGTTGGTCAGAGCAGGAACATACCTTGAAATACTCAATGAGAGCTTTTGAATATTTTACAGCATGGTCTCTTTTGAGCCGAAACATTCTCCAGTACAAAAGTGCCAAACAGCGGTAACTATAAGGAAAGGATAGAAAACACTTCTAAAAAAGTATTCCATTTTAATAATCAAAATAAAATACAAATACCCTTCTTAGATTCTACTTAAATATGTAGTTCATAAAATCATATACCAAAATGTCCTTCCTGTTAACGACTACTTCAGCTTCAACCGCAGCAATACATGAGCACGTAATAGATTCAAACTAAATGTAAACCACTCCAAACTTGATTGCAGAAAATACTACTTCAGCAACAGAGTGATCAATGCCTGGAATGCAGTATCTGACTCTCTGATTTCTTCCCCAAACCCCAAAAACTTTAACCTTAGACTGTCTACAGTCGACCTCTCCCCGTTCCTAAGAGGTCTGTAAGGGGCGTGCATAAGCGCACCACCGTGCCTACCATCCCTGTCCTACTGTCCTATTGTCCTCTTTTATTGTTACTTTTTACTTATGTTTATACAAACTACTACTATCCTATACATGTTTGACAAATAAATAAATAAATAAAATTTACATGTTAAAATTGGAAAGGAGATGAAAATACAGCAAGCATTGCTCTTAATGTATGCAGTTATTTTGTTTGTTATATTAATGTCTTTGTCCAGGACAGCTTCCCACCACTCAGAACCAAAAATGTGTGAGATTGCAACTTTATAAAATTTAGGGAGATTATATATATAAAAACTGATACAGTCATAGATACAGATTATATATTAATAACACTAACCCTCTTATGCCTTTACTAAGGCTTAACTGAAATGTATTTATTTACAGAAGGATCCTGGAGTAATCAAGGCAAGTATTTTTTTCAGCATCATTGTTTGCAAAAAAGATTATGTTCTGAAAAAAAGTTAACAAAAAGTAGAAACATTTCTTAGCTTAGAAGGAAAAAGGGATAAATCTGAGGTAGCATTTATTGCTACGTGGCTGAAATAAATGGAAACAACAAAGGTAGGTTAAAATTGTAAAATGTTTACTATCTATAGTAGCTGTCACTTTTTAAATCTTAGATAAATTGAATAATATAGTAGACTTGATTTTCCTTTTCATTCCAACAGAGGGTAGTCTCTGCTAGGAGATGAAAAAGGAACAGAACGATTTTCTAGTGATATACCTCCAAATGAGAATTATCCCCAATTTGCTTTGCATGGTACTATAATGGAATTAAAGATCTCAGGTCATAACTCACCCTATAACCTTCCCAGGTGTAGTGAATATGTAAATGAGAGCAAGTTATTTGTTCTGCAGCAAGAAAGGTATTATGACAGCTAATCAGTGCTGTTTAGAGGGAATCTAATGCCTTTGGATTAAATTCCACAAACTGGATGTGCTATCGCTAATTGTTACCATTATTGCCAGTCCTTCCTTCCTTCCCACAAAACAGATGCTACAAAGCAAACAAAAGTTTTAGAACCATTTTTTAAGTTCTACTTTGGCAGGGTAACTGAATATATAATGGTCACATTACATTACTCAAAATATTGATTTGAAAGCTTATTTTTAAAGCATATATATAATTTGTGTTAACTATAAAGTTAACATATGAGAGAGAGAGAGAGAGGAATTTCTAGATCATTAAAATCTATATACTTCAGGATAGTTTATAAAATCTCTGTGGCTTGATAAAGGTGATTTGTTAATTGATTTTCTGTAACACGTTCAGTAGTGGGTTCCTACCAGTGCGGCCCACTCTATAGCACCGGTAGTGGCCCGCTGGTGACGTCACAGTACCGGTGCAGTCGGTTGCCGGTGCCTGGGTGCCGCCATTTTTTTTAAAAAAAATTAATTTTTTTAAAAAATTTTCTTCTGCGCATGCCCAGAAGCCGAGTTTCCGGCACTGCTCATGCGCTGCCTTCTAACCCCACAGTGAGTCCAAGCAGGGGAGGATGGCTGAGGGAATGCATGAGAGGCTGAAAGAACGGGCGGCAGGAGCTATCTCCATTCCCCTCCCTTCAGCAGTCCGAGAAGCCACGAACGTGCGGTGATGATCCTAGGCATTTTCACACGTTTGAGGCTTCTCGAGCTGCTGAGGAGAGGGGGAATGGGCAGCAGGACCTATCTCAGTTCCCCTCCCTTCAGCAGTCCGAGAAGCCACGCCCACCCGGTCACATGGCTGGCAAGCCACACCCACAAAATAAGCCACACCCACAGAGTGGTAGTAAAAAAATTAGGAACCCGTCCCTGAACACGTTCCTCCTAAAGAAAGACTCTGGATACTTATCTAGTTGTCTACAGTTGTTCATGCAGAAGAACTAGAAACATGTCAGGATGTATTATTAACAGTAACACTATCCAGTGCAGTAAGGCAATATGAGCATTGCCTTACAGACATTAATACATAAGAAGATGGCTTTCTGTAGTGCTTGAAATGCTTTGTTTTTCTTGTTCACAGATCAGGAATATATGGGCATCCATATACGGGGAAGAGTGGAATGATGAAATACGCACTACATTGTAGTGTAAACCATGTGTCTAATTACAATGTAATGTAATGTAAATGTAATGTAAATCAAATTACATGCGTCTAACATCGCAGTAACAGTACAAAAGCTGTATTATCATTTTTGCCTTATGGAGTTTACTCAGAATACCTATGATTAATTTGTTCTTCAGCAATTTTAGCTTGGACTGCTCTGCAATGCTTTTGATAACAATCAGTCACAAGGTAGGAAGCTAACGCTTTCCATTTTCTAAAGATTTGGAAAGGCATAGCTACTTGGCAGCATATAGCTGAAATTGGCTGAGCTCAAAAATTTAAGATGGATTAGCATTTGGATGACTGCAGTCTAGACAAGAAAAATTCCAGAACAAGATATTGGCAAACCACTGTCAAGAAAACTGTTTGGATGTATTCATGAGGTCACATTGAAACTTGGTAAAGTTTAATTCTGAAAATAACATAGGAAAAAAGTGGTTCTTGAATAGTTATGTGGCACTACAGGTAGTCTTTGATTTTAAATCATTTGTTTAATGACTGAAGTTATGATGGTGTTGAAAAAAGAGACTTAATTCATGTGTCTATCAAACTCAAGCATCAATCCTCCATTTACTTCTACTTATGACAATTTCTGGTCAGCAATTAAGTGTATTGTTTCTTTTTTTTCCCCTTCCCCTTTTTGAACATATTGAATGTCTCCAACCCCTACAATTCTTTTTGCCAATTTCAGCTCATCCTAGGTTTTAATTCTTCTGACAAATGATTTTAATTCTTCTGACACCAGGAATATGGTCCAAGCTCCCAGTAGTATTCTTCTGTTGTGACTTAGTCATTTGTGTATTTGTTATGTATACTTTGTTTTCTGGTTTTCCTTAAACATTTTGTGTACCTTTGCTAACTTCTGCTGTTCTCCATTTTTCTCCCCTTTTGGAATTGTTCTCCAAGTACCCTGAACATCCTTTTACGGAACTTTTCTAGAAGAACCTTTTGCAATTAGCATTTTTTAAAAACTAAGGTATCCTACTTACCGTATTTTTCGGAGTATAAGAGGCACCGAAGTATAAGACGCACCTTAGTTTTGGGGGAGGAAAACAAGGAAAAAAGGCCTCTGCCTCCCAGCAATTTGCCAAACAGCAAACAGCACAGATGATATACACTGTTTGCTGTGTATTTCTGTGCATGTGTGTCTGACCCATAGAAATAGCAAAGAATTGGAGAAATGTACATTATGGCAGTATATTAATCCCAGAAAGTTTTCTTAAATGTAATCACACTAACTCCTCCCAATTATTTAAATAGATCTACTCAAAACATGACTAAGTCAGGGTTTAATTCAGCTGCCTTATTTTAATACTAATACTTAATACTAATACTTAATACTAAAACAGGACATTTCAGATTATACTTTAAAATTGATGTGGCTTTCTGGAAGTATTCTCTGCTATTTAAAAGAAGATACAATAGCACTGGGCCTCTTCAGATCAAGCATTTATTTTAAAAAGCTTCTTCATTTTGTTAAGTTGTCTAGAACAGGGGTCTCCAACCTTGGCAACTTTAAGACTTGTGGACTTCAACTCCCAGAATTCTTCAGCCAGCAAAGCTGGCTGAGGAACTCTGGGAGTTGAAGTCCACAAGTCATAAAGTTGTCAAGGTTGGAGACCCCTGGTCTAGAACAATAATAAAACAATCTTTAAAAATAAGTTTAATAATTTGAACATTCTATAGGCATTTATAGTTATTGACTTACCTTCTTGCAGCAAAAACAGCCAGTTTCAGCAGTCTGGTTAGCACAAGAAAATAAGATTCTATCTTTGCCTCTCCCTCCAGCAATTTGACTCCGTGCAGCTTTAGTTTCACTTTCATTTTAGCACGTGGGCTTGCCGGCAATTTCAATAAATCAGCTGAGTGTCCGGAGGCAGATAATCAGTGGCTAATGAGGCTCTGCTGCTGTTTGCTGCAAAAAGGTAAATTGCTGGCAGGCAAAGATCAAGGAGTAGGGGTGGCTGGGTGGGGCTACATTCGGTGTATAAGACGCACCCAAGTTTTCACCCTCTTTTGGGGGGGTAAAAAGGTGCGTCTTATACTCCAAAAATACAGTACCTTTGCTCTGAATTTATTAAAATTATTTTTTTGAAGTTCAAGATTGTTCTTTGAATATCTTCAACTTTAGTACTCCTTAAAATCCAGTCTTTCAACCTTGTAAGGTTGGGGTACTTTCCCCCCAATATTCCTTCCATTTCTACTTCTTTAACTAAATTTCCTTAATATTAAGTCAAGTACTGTACAGTCAAGTCTCTGGCGCTGCCTTCTACTCTATGAAAGAGAAAGGTGTCAATAAGATAAGTTTGGAATTTCCTGGAATGTCTACATCGATCCAATTTTTTCCCCAAGAGATGTTGGAGGAATTATTCAATGCTGCTCTGAAATATCTGCAATTCGCTTTTTCAAAGCTTTATCCACATCTTGTACTAATTGGTAGTAGATATGAACAAAAATATTGCTACATTTTTCCTCTGTTTATTTTAATCCTGGAGCTTCCTACAGTATTGCCATGTTTATTCATTTAGGTTTTTGAGTGCATGTGGTTATAGTTACTTATTTATGGAACTTCTACACTACAGTGGTACCTCGAGATACGAGTGCCCTAACATACGAGATATTTGAGATACGAGCCGTCGAGCAAGCGAAGTTTTGCTTTGAAATACGAGCAACATTTGAGATACGAGGAACAGCCGGCTGCACACGACCCACCAGTTTACTGCGCCTCGTGCGTCTCGCATTATCCCACGCATCCCCCCAGTGTGCTTGTTTACCTCGCTGTCGAAGCATCTTTGATAAGTTTTTCTAGGGCTTTGTGTTTAAATTTAAATTAAGCATACAGTAGCATTTAAGTTGTGTGTAAGTTGCATTTAAGTGACCAAAATACAAATACACTTTATAAAACCAGTTTATTTCCTTACATTCTCTTTTATTATGTTTTTATACAATATTTGTCATTTATAAATACATTTTTCTTATTCAAAAACACGTAACAAGAACAACTGGGCTGGAATTTTGGGGGCTGGAATGGATTAATGGCATTTCAATTAATTTCAATGGGGAAAATTGCTTTGAGATACGAGCAAATTGACATACGAGCAAGGTTACGGAACGAATTAAACTCGTATCTCGAAGTATCACTGTACTTAACTAATGATAGATTCTAAGTGGTATGGAGATGATGATAAAATATAGACTATGTTAAAATAAAACAACACAATACAATAGATAAAAATAATACATGAGATGATGCCACAAATTACTCAGATATCAATCTTCTATCCTATTCCTCTGGTTCCAGAACAACCAGTTTTTAACAAATTTCTGAAAAATTGTAATGGAAGATACTGCTTTGTTTCTGGAGGCAACTTGTTTCAAAGGAGAGTGATTTTTACAGATAATTCCTGCTTCCATGTCCTTCTACTGGACATCTTAGTAGGAAGGACTTTCAACAGACATTTTCTGCTTGCACGCTATGGATGGACAAATTCTATTTGGAATCCCCTAAGAAGCTGCTCCAAGTTCTGAGAATTCTGCTAGACTGCTAGGGTGGTGTATCAGATACAGCTATTTCTGGAAGATAATGTTCCAGAGACAATTATTCATGTCCTTATCACCTTGATTACACAGTTAGGTTACTATAATGTTGTCCATTGGGACTGCCTCTGAATACTACTCAAAGCTGCAGTTGGTCTATACTTCAGCATCTCATCTGTTAATGGGTTGGTCCCAGTTTAACAAAGTCACATGATTCTATAAGAGCTGCCCAGGCCACCAGTAGTTTTCCAGGACAATTCAAAGAGATTGTTATCACATATAAATCTCTTTATTGGCTGAATCTTTGATTTTTGAGGGACCATCTCCTCTAAATAGACTTTTCCCATTCTATGAGTCTACTTGGGAAGGTAAGCTTCGGATCCTCTCTCATAGTCTGGGGAACAGAAGTGAAGAGCCAGGCTTTTCCATTGGTGTCCTGGCTTTGTAGAATTCTCTTCCTCCCTAGACTAGAGTCAGAATGGAATCCTTCTTGATCTTATTCAAGTGAAGATAATCTTTTGTTTGGCCTTTGGAAGACACACTGATAGAGATGACAAACATGGCCTTTTTAGTTGTGTTTTTTTTTGTGGCTATATGTGTCTTGCTAAAATATTTTCTATTATTTTAAGTTCGTGATGCTTTTATGATGTGTTTTATTGTTATAAGCTACCCAGCAATGTGGTAACACACATGTAGTAAAATAAATAAAATGCAATTTCATGAGCCAATATTCTTTATGATTTTTCACAGAGTGATTTCATTAAAATATTTCCATTTCTGCAGCGCACAAATTTTTGTCTCAGACTTTTACATACAGATTTTCAGCTCCACTAGATTAAAATTAAAGTTCCCTTGATCAAATGATTCTTTAGCCAGGTAATTTAGATCCCGAAATAAAATATCTGATATCATTTGCATGGTCAGCCATTTATTTGCAGAATGTGTATGTGTGTTTTTAAGTCTGTTTCAATGGATAGGAAGGATTTCATTCCACATAGTGAGCCATCAAATATTTATTTATTTATTTATTTATTTATTTATTTATTTAGTCAAGTACATGTTGGTAATATACATAGATAAAACATTGTTTGTATACATAAGATGGGTACTGATAAGCGGGAACATTAGGACAGGGACGGTAGGCACGCTGGTGCACTTATGCACGCCCTTACTGACCTCTTAGGAATCGGGTGAGGTCAACAGTGGACAGTCTAAGGGTAAAGTTTTGGGGGTTTGGTGACGAAACCACAGAGTCAGGTAGTGAGTTCCAGGAATTAACCACTCTGTTGCTAAAGTCGTATTTTCTACAGTCAAGTTTGGAGCGGTTCACTTTGAGTTTGTATCTGTTATGTGCTCGTGTATTGTTGTGGTTGAAGCTGAAGTAGTCATTGACAGGAAGGACGTTGTAGCAGATAATTTTGTGAGTTATGCTTAGGTCGTGCCGAAGGCGACGTAGTTCTAAGCTTTCTAAGCCCAGGATTTCAAGTCTGGTTGCGTAAGGTATTCTGTTGCGAGTAGAGGCGTGGAGGACTTTTCTTGTAAAGTATCTCTGGACACTTTCTAATGTATTTATGTCTGATATGCGGTGTGGGTTCCAGACAGATGAGCTGTATTCAAGGATTGGTCTGGCGAATGTTTTGTATGCTCTGGTTAGTAGTGTGATATTACCGGAGAAGAAGCTACGTAAGATTAGGTTAACAACTCTTGAAGCCTTTTTGGCTTATTTTTATTTATTTACTTTATTTTTTTATATCCTACCTTTATTATTTTTATAAAAAACTCAAGTGGTGAACACACACAATACTCTTTCCTTCTATTTTCCCCACAACAACAACAACCCTGTGAGGTGAGTTGGGCTAAGAGAAAGTGACTGGCCCAAAGTCATCCAGCCTATTTTCATGCCTAAGATTCACAGTTTCCTGGCTTCTAGCCTGGTGTCTTAACCCCTAGACCAATGATGGCGAACCTACGGCACGCGTGCCACAGGTGGCACGCGGAGCCATATCTGAGGGCACGCAAGTCGTTGCACTATGTCAGCTCCAGCGTTCATGCGCATACTGGCCAGCTGATTTTCGGCCCTTTTCTCTTTCCCCAGGTTTCAGGAAAGCCTCCTGAACCTTAGGGAGAGCGAAAAACAGCCAAACGGGCCTACCGGAAGTCCAGAGGCTTCAGTGAGGCCTGTGCGCACGCGCGGGGGGACAGCGTGGGGGTTGTACGCATGTACAGGGGGGCAGCGCGGGGGTTGTATGGGGGGAGGGCATTGCATTATGGGTGTGGGCACGCACGTGCATGCTATTGCGCGTGTGCGCACCTTTTTGGCACCCGAGCCAAAAAAAGGTTCGCCATCACTGCCCTAGACCAAACTGGCTCTCATTCTTATTCTTCTTGTAGGGCCCAGCTGCATACCTTCTATCCTCAGGAAGGATCTTTGTTCTATTGATTCCTTTTTTCCCTCTCCTGAAATTTTGTGGCTTGTTTCTTCTTTGAGGTACAGGTTGTCCCTGACATACAACAGTTTGTTTACAGACCATTCAACATTACAACAGCACTGAAAAAAGTGACTTATGACCATTTTTCATACTTATGACCATTATAGCACCCCCATGATCACATAATCAAAATTTAGATGCTTGGTAACTGACCCATATTTATGATGGTTGCCTGTCTCAGGGTCATGCAATCACCTTTTGCAACCTACTGACAAGCAAAGTCAATGAGGAAGCCAGATTCACTTAACAACCATGTCACTAATTTAACAACTGCAATGATTCACTTAACAACCGAGGCAAGAAAAGTCATAAAATGGGGCAAAACTCACTTAACAAGTGTCTTGCTTAGTAACAGAAATTTTGGGCTCAATTGTGGTCATAAGTTGAGGACTAACTGTATTTAAAGGTGGATTTTTTCTGTCAATCACTCTTGTCCACTGGCCTTACACTTTTGGGGTTTTTTTTCCTTATTGAAAGTTGTGTTCTCTGTCAATACCTGATGCGGCACCTCCTTCTTTTGATTTGTATGTCACATTGTTCCCTTATCAGATTTTCAGAATAGCTGCATACTGATAACTTAGAGGCAAAGTCTATTAAGGATTCTAGAACTTCCCTGCTAGAATAGGAACTTCTGCCTGTTCTTCATGCTCACTGTTTCAGTGTGCTTACTCTTGGGAATCTACTGACTTATAGTCCTACTATCATCTCTGCTTACTCAGCAGGAAGCATGCCACTAAGAATCCACAATGGGCAATCAGCAGTTATTTAGAGATTTAATTAACACTGAATTTTTTTTAAAAAAAGTATGGGAAAATAGATTTTAGAGTTGAATGACATTACTTATATTGTCCCTTAGAAACATGGGAGATATTGTAGCAAAGATGTCACTGCGTTCATTTTGTATTTGCCAGCTGAGCTTCCACTCTGTATACTACGGTAGCCAGAGAATTCCTATCTACAAGTGTCTTGTGATTTATGAGCTACTGCGCATGTATTCATAGAAAATATTTATTCAAAGAAAATATTTATTTATTGAACTTTAAGATTTCAAATGATATAGGCAGGGATAAACTGGAAGACCCTTCTATGCCAATAAAAGAGGCTATTGTAGCCTGTAATTTTTTTTTTAAGGAAGACTACTGACTAGTTAAGGATGACAAACCAACTTTACTCCTATTTATAAAAAGCAACCTCAATTTTACACTGAGACAAAACTTCTGTAATTAGACATGGGACTGTCTATAAAAACACTCAGCTAGTCTAAAACATAACAACCAATATATTAATACCAGTCAGACAATTGCTAAGAACTATAGGTGTCTTAAATATTCTATAAAAATGCTAGATGGATGTTAATATTACAATTATCTGCATTAAATAGCAATCTGTTTCTGGAGTAAATTTAAAGGTGATGGTTGTGATCTTATATAACAATAGCAGACAAAAGGCAGTGTAAAATCTGGTATTACTTGCTTAATTATTATAAAATTCCATTTTGAGGATTGAATAATTGAAATTTTTTGAATATATTTTAATTTACTTACCATAATGCTGTTAGTTGTTTTTCTTCTGATGCCATACTGGGACCTGAGTGGGTTTTTAGTCTCACAGCATATCTGCAAAAGATGGCGAATCAAGTCAGGAAAGAAAAAAGAAAAAGAAAATGTTTATAGCTCAGTGGGACTTAAGTTTACCTAAGGGTATGTAGAATTGCAACCTTTACTTGTCACAGCTAATCAATTTCATTATCATCTCCCCCTCTTGTTCCTTTCACTGGGAACTCTTCAAAAATACCGCTGGGTCTGTCTGCCTGCCAGTTTTAACAAAGCATAGTAGTGTCTTTTCCCTCATGAAGCTTAGATGAATAACCCCTGGCACTGTTTATTCTTCTTTTCCTTGACTATGAAATTCTTATCGACATGCTTTTCTCCCATTAATGTCATCACATTTGATCATTTCTTTCAGTTAGCTCCAATTCTCAAAGTGACTTATCTCTGATTAATTAAAATGCTTTATAATTACCATCATTTATAGTATTTTGTATGACACTTCATTAGATGTTCTCATTCTTTCACTGACTTGCAAGATTTTCAAAGCTCATATGAGGTTCAAGTCTCCCTTCCATATTTAACCTTTTTTACTACAGTGTTCCATTTCATTTATATCCCTTCTTGCTTTGCAAACATACTATAAATATGTATACCTGTGACTGTAGTCCAAATGTGAAATATTTTTCTGATAAACATTTTTGTGGCTTCTCCTTTTATATTTTTAAACACACAAACAAACAAATGGACAACGCTTTTAAAGATCAATTTTTGCAGATTTTTGTTTTTGTTTTCATATTTTTATTAGATTTTCTATTGATTTCTATTTATTTATTTATTTAAACTATTTACATGGCCAGAGGCCATCTCACAGCAGTGATTCAAGGTGAAGAACAGTGCTTTTGTTATTTAAAAAATAACAAAATTTATTAAACAATTTCAAAACTATCAGAAGAATACAGACCTGAGGCCTAAAACCATTTCATCTTCACAATCAGTAATTAAATAACAATCAAATCAACCTTAGGAGGAATCTAGTATAAGTTGGAAACCTCCACCCTTGAAATTGGGTGCTTTGTTCTTGGCACGCTTGATTTTCTTCTTCAATAATATGGTTGATTGCATGGTCACCACAGCATGTCCATGGGCCCTCCGAGTGTGTCCAGAACCTCAACCGGGACCAGGAGCAAAAGGAGTCTGGACTCTCCTTAAGATTGCCAAGAGAAAGGGCGTATCAGGTAAGACCAATGCCCCTTCTCCTTGGCATCCTCAGGAGATCCAGGATGGGACATACCAAAGCTTGGCATGCCCTATGGGCGGGCGTCCGAATGGTCCTGTGCCTCCACGTGATTGTGGACCTGCTGAAGAACCCTTCTCTGCCAACGCAAAAGAATCCAACCTATAGTGGTGGATGAATGGCGTTGCCGCCCTGCATATTTCTTCCACTGAGGCCTGGGTGGCCCAGGCAGCAGTAGTGGCCATGCTCCTGATCGAGTGAGCCGTGATTCAAAAATGGGTTCTAAGTAGCTTTTGGGTGTCTGTCATATCTTTGGATGATTGTTAAGAAACTGGTCGTAAGTAGAGGACTACCTGTATACTGCATGAGCACGAGAGCCAGTCAACTGTTGGACTATTGTCAGAGACGCACCTGATAAGCTCCACAGTTTCTGCGTACATTGTGTATGGGGACTTTGATTCCAGGGGTCCTTGTTCCATGGCATTTCCACACTCAATAAACGATAATGCAGCTTCAGCATAATTCAGTGCCTTGCCAAATTTTTCCACCTTCAAGACAAAACCAGCAGGAAAAACATGACAAAATAATGTATTTGTATCTATTCTAGAGTTCTTACTAATGTCTTCTATACAAGAGGCAAAATATTTATATTAGCAAAAAAAAAAAAAAGGATGTTTGGTTTTGTTTGGATTATTTTAAGATTTGAATAAGATTTTTTCCTTCAAGGTACTTGCTAAGTCAGAAAGTGTCTACTTAATCTAATTTAATTTGAACTAAGAAACCACTATTTCATTTTCAGAACGGGATAATAGTTTATGCTAACTTTCAATTACAATTCAAGATTCTGGATCTGTAGTTGGTAAATTTCTCAGCAGAGAAGATAGGAATATCTGGTTAATTACGAGTTTTGTAACATATCAAGATCCAGGAGATGGCAGCCCCTAACTAACTTTGGTGGCTAAGCAGTCAGCTTGATAAGTACTTGGCTGTGAGACCATTTGCAAATTCCAGAGCTCTTGGATAGACTGGGACGTCAAATGCCCTGGATAAAAGCATCAATTCTGTAATGCTGCCAAGAAAACTGCATGGATGTTTGCAGGAAATGCGCTTCATTTGAGGGCATCTTTATCTTTAGCTCAGTAAGGCACATCATGAAAAAAGGAAAACAAATTCAGGCCTTGATATGCTGAAATATGAAGTCTACACCAGTGCAGCCAAGCTGATCTGTAGTATTTACAAATGAAAGAGGGAAATATAGGTAGGAGTGGTCACAAGAAATAAATGCAAAGAGAAATAGGACTATAAAAATATGACCCTGTATTATATATGGTTTGGGCACAAAGTTCAGAGTAAATCTTTGAAGCCTAAACACCTCTAATTTAATCAGTAATAATTTTATTCTTTGTGTGTGAGACAGAAAGAGAGTGTCAGTGTTTTGTCTCCTAGCAACTGTATGGACAAATTCCTGCAGTTTTCTTGGCGTGTTTTTTTTTTCAAAAGTGGTTTGCCATTGTCTCCTTCCTAGAGCTGGAATAAATTCTCCCATGTATATTGTACTGAAGACATGTATAGCATTATTAAATCAAGGCCCACTGATATCAGGAGAAGCTTGCAGATATATCCAGTGGTAGTATCTAATGCTGTGGTTGCATTCACAAATGGCCAGGGAGTTTAGCAGAGGTGATTATTGCAAATTCCCCTTCCTCTTGCAAGCTTTCCGAAAAGTAAGGTATTTTGGCAACCTTTCAAGGGGAGAAGGAGGAATACACAATTGCTTATGGCAGGATCCCCAACCCCCAGGCCATGGCCCACTACTGGACCTTGAGCCATTTGGAACCAGGCCACAGAAGTGGTGGTGAGCAGCGGGTAAGTGCATGCCTGCATACCGGATTTGTGTGAGCAGCGGGCACACGTGCTCATCATTCTCACAAATGGACCTGTGCATACGCGCTTGCTCACTGCTCACATGGAACCATCCCCTCTCCCCCCTCGCCCGCCGGGATGCAAAGCTGGAAAGGTTGGGGAACTCTGGCTTATAGAACAAATTGAGGGTTTGCAAATAGTATTCTATCTTCCTCTTGTTCAAAGAAATCAGTGTTGGATCAAACTGCTTTCTGAAAATCTTAGCCCAGGCCTGGCCTGTAGCATTTTAATTTACAAATGACTCTTTACGTATTTGATAATGGAGTCTGCTAAACCAATGCAGTATTACATCCATACAATACTTTTTAAAAAAGAATTGGACTATCTCAAATTTTAATTTACCCCAAATGTATCTCATAATTGATCTTGAATAATTGTTTACATATCTGATTATATTTAAATCTGTGCTAGTAAGAGAAATGCTTATGTTAGAAGGATTTAAAAATTAGTATTAGTAAAGGTTTCCTAAGAAAGTTTTATTGTACAGATAAATTGGAATAATGTATCAGAAATTCAAGCATTCTTACCATTGCATCTGCTTTATGCTTTTTTCTTTTAGCTTCTTGCATAAAATAATCTAAATTGTGCAGTCTAGAATTAAAGGAAACATAAGAATAAAATGAGTTTGATATATATATTCATATATATATATATATATATATATATATATATATATATATATATATATATATATATATATATATATATATATATATATATATATATATATATATATATATATATATATATATATATATATTCCTTGTATGGTATATTAAAACATTTTACTTAGTGGTATTCCAAAACAAATATGTGCTCAATATTTCATGGATTCCAAATAACAGTAGAAAAATTAGGCAAAAATAAGGTATCAAACTATGCAGAAACACCATAGACAACATATAATTAAGATGCAAAATATCATCTCTTTTTGGTAAAAGTTTTTATTTAAATGAGAAATGTATTCTAAAGTTTCTAAAAGTGAAGAGCCTAATTGATAGCATTGCTACATTGAAATTTAAGATTTGAAGTTAAATATCTTAAAATATTTGCCTGGATTATTACAATGTACTCTACACAGGGCTATACATACCAAGAAATGGAAGTGGTGCACAATGCAGTAGCATGGTAGTTATGGTGGCATCTTGGTGTAGCTATTGTAACTTTACCAGATGAATTGCACCGGGCTCCCAGTAAGCATTCTGCACTCAACATATTGATTGCCATCTACACAATACATGTCTTCATAGAATAGGGCTGGGTTATCTGAGGGCTCCCTTGTCTACAATTATGCCTCAAATTCCTTCATGTTATCTAAGGGGACCCAGAAAGCATACACCTGCTTTATGGAATAGTAAATCTACCGATGGCCCAAGATTGCCCAATTCTGCTAGCTGCTCTGGAAACCTCTGTTTTTCGCTTGAGCCAAGACATTAGGACAGAGAGCAAAGCAATTGTGTTTTGATAAAGAATGTTGACAATCATTACAACCCACAGTTATTCAGAATAAAGGCAGTTAACAAATGTTATGAATGAAATATAAAATAAATGATCAATAAGGCATAAATATAACCAACATATAATTCTGTTCCTCTCCAGCCACTCTGTTACATGGAAAATTCTTACATTACTTACTAAAGCAGAGCAGTGATTCTAACATCAACTTAAGTAAAAGGAGAAATTAGACATCTTTAATAAGCTCCACATAACATCCTAAAGGATAAAAAAATAATTCAATTGGAGATAAGCTCTGCTGGTGGGTTAGAATATCAACTAAATTTAAGGAAATAATCAAGTTTAACCAAAATATATTTTAAAAATATAATCTGTACAATGCCATAGATTTCCTTGATGTCCAAGACAACCTCTTCTGAATCTAATGTATTTGTGTATCAAAGATCTGCTAATAATTTAGTATCTGATGCATGATGTGCTTTAATGCAGGGGTCTCCAACCTTGGCAACTTTAAGACTTATGGACTTCAACTCCCAGAGTTCCTCAGCCAGCTTTCTGGCTGAGGAACTTTGGGAGTTGAAGTCCACAAGTCTTAAAGTTGCCAAGGCTGGTGACCCCTGCAAGTTTAATGAAACCAGCTTGAATAAACAAAGGTAGCTAAATTTGTTGTCCTTGAGCCAAAGCAGTTCACAAAATCTTTAGCATTCATATTTTAAAAAGATACATTGTTCAAGATATTTACCTGGTTTTAAAATTATAGTTATAAAAGAATTACTAAGGGAAGAGGCAAAAATTTTCTCTATAGACCATCTTTATAGACTTCCAACAATGTGAGAGCAAAAAAGAGAATAAAATAAAATACCTTAAGGAAAACCAAGAGGGCTAAGAGCCTAATCTCAATAATTTAATTGTAGCAAAGATTTCTTATAGAGACAAAGATGCAGTTTGTAAATTGTTTGACCTGATTAATCTTTGGAAGTTTTATCAGCAAAATCACTGATACCATAAAATATGACATCACTTAATGACAGCAACCCTGTTATAAAATATAAAAACATTATGTATATCACCTGAATTATAGCGATATCATTTCACTACTATTGTTTTAATCTGAAAAATCTAGTTTACCAGATTTCTTCTCTAACTCCCAATAGTCTTACTTAACATAATCTAAAAGCTATTTAGTATCAACTGCAAAAAATGTTTAAGTGCCATTTAAATTTTTTTCTCCAGTACTGTTTTCATAATAATTCTTTGCAATGGTTGTAGTGATTCTAGAACTGATGCCATTAAAAACAATGTTAAATCTGTAAATAAATGTACACACACAAACATATACACACACACACAGGCACACACTCTCACAAAACATTTCTGACAAGCATGGAAGACAATTCTATAGGTATATTTGAAGTCCACATATATCCACTTATATGATGCACTGTCTTGAGCATTTTATTTTAGGCTGGAAGCAGAGGAAGAGAAGAGAAGGGAAGGGAAGGGAGGAGGGCAGGGGAGGGGAAAGGAGAGGAGAGAAGAGAAGAGACAGGGAGAGAGGGAGGGAGGGAGGGAGGGAGGGAGGGAGGAAGGAAGGAAGGAAGGAAGGAAGGAAGGAAGGAAGGAAGGAAGGAAGGAAGGAAGGAAGGAAGGAAGGATTTCTACAGAAGAAACAACTGACTTACCCATCATTAACTATGAGTTTTGATTTCCTACAGGTTTTGGGCACAGTCAATATAGATGACCATGGTTCTTTTTGGCACTGTGTCCTGTTGCAGAACAGAGTATTTTCTGAACTGATATACATGGCTTTCTGAGTAAACAATAAAACTAACAATCAGGAACTAATCATGAATTCAACCATCAACAATAATTGTAAACAAGTTTAGAAGTATTATTACATTTAAGGACTATTGCCCTGTGCAGTATTTTTTATGGATGCAAACAATTACAGTTCAGAACAACAACAACAACAACAACCATTTCAATATGGATATTTTTATTTATTTATAAACCTTCCAACTGTATGTTGAGAAAATAAATAACCAAATCTATTTGCAGATATCTCTCCTGTATATATCTGTTTCTTGCTCAGAGAATTCTTTCAATGGAATCTTATGCTACTGTACATACATCTATCAAAAAAGTGTATCTGAATTCAGTAAAACTTTCTTCTAGATAATACATGCATAAGATGACAACCTGAGCATAATCTTATGAATTCTAGGATACAATTCTATGCAAGATTACAAAGAGTTTCAGTTTTATTGAAGCCAGAGAAGAATAGGATTAATCATAGTGAAATACTGTATGTACAGCTTTACAAAATGAGAACTCAATGTAAACATACCCCTGTTTATATATTTTCAACCTAGGTTGGACTACTATTCTTCTATTTTCTAAGTTTCACTGTAGATGAAGGGAGCGGAGTTCTAGCAGTTAGAGGGTACCAGTTTAGGAAGGACTCATGGACATACATCCATAAACAATCCTTGTAACCAAGTGACAAGGTCAGCCCTACCATAATTCAAAATAAGGCAGATTCAATATACTGTGTATTTTTCCATATTTAATCAGCCCTCTAAGTTCTAAATTTGAAAAAAAATGTAAAGTAATAAGCTAAACATCTCTAAAGGCACTTTAGAAATACAGGGGTTTTTTTAAATGTAGAAGTATAAATCCAACATCAGAAGAGAGTGTTTACCAAAAGAGACAGAGAGAAAGTGATAGAGAGGAAATACGTATTACATTGTCTCAGGAAAATTTTCACAAAATTTATTTTCAATGCACTCTTCTCCATTCCCCAAATAGTATACATACAATAATGCCAGCATACAAAGTTGGGATGTCAGTAGAGTCAAAGGTTTTCTCACCCAATACTCAAATTCTAAAGGCAGTGGGACCCTAAGACTTTTCTAAACCATCTAAATCAGGTATGAGGAATGACCTGTGGATCAACTCCCAGAATTCCTGAGCTAGCCATAGTTCCCCACCCCTGATCTAAATGGAGAGGGTTATAAACAAACAAAATGGATATTTAAGTTCTTTAAACACATTGTGATCAGAACTTACACTGAAATCTCCAGGATGTAGATATGATCTAATCTCATTCTTGTGCTTTCTACTTGAGGATGTGGAAGACGAAAAGTTGCTACCATTTGTTTTGCTAGAAGTTAAATCATCATGACAGAATTTATACTTTGATGCATCAGAGAAGGGAGAACTAGGTGACTGAAGCATTTTCTCATTTCTATTTATTGGTGTTGCCAAACTACAAATGGAAATTACAATAATGGACAATCAAAACACTCAGAATGAGGAACACATATTTTTATACTATGATCATTATCAGCTTTACAGTAACTTCATGATGAACTTGGTTAGTTATTCTTTTTTTCTGGAAACAGGTTTCAACATGAGTACCAAGAGTTGTTGGACAAATTCGACCACATTTCTCCTCTTTCCTTTTAGGGCAAGCTTTAAATTTATGATTAATGAATAAGAGCTGAAGTGGTGCAGTGGTTAAATGCTGCGACTGCAGGCTGACTGCTAGTTCAGTAGTTCAGCTGTTCAAATCTCACTAGGCTCAAGGTTGACTCAGCCTTCCATCCTTCCGAGGTGGGTAAAATGAGGACCCAGATTGTTGGGGGCAATATGCTGAACTCTGTAAACCGCTTAGAGAGGGCTGTAAAGCACTATGAAGCGGTATATAAGTAAAGTGCTATTGCTATAAGTGCTATTATATAGAAATGAAGACTTGCTTTAAAGGTTGGTTGGAAAATAAGATGTGGCTTTTAAATATAAACGTAAGCTGTGGCGCACTGTTTTACAGTTACAAGTGATTTTTTATAAAATCTCATGGACTAAACAGATAATATGTGTTTACAGGGAGCTGGAAGTTCTCTGCATTTGGTAAACTTAGCACTTAAATAAATTAACAACTTTCAGAGTCGTGGTGGCATAGTGGTTAGAATGCAGTATTGCAGGCTAATTCTGCTGACTATCAGCAGTTCGATTCTCACCAGCTCAAGGTTGACTCAGGGTTCTATCCTTCTGAGGTCGGTAAAATGGGAACCCAGATTGTTGGGGACAATATGCTGACACTGTAAACCACTTAGAGAGGGCTGAAAACCTTATGAAGCAGTATATAAGTCTAAATGCTATTGTTATTAATACAGAACCCAAGGAGACAGAAATGTATAATAACCTAGTTAACGAAGACAACAGAGAAAATAAACCAAATCATCTAATACAGGTCCAAACTGCAAAAAACTGGATGTCCATGACATAGAACCAAGGAGATCTTTGTGTATCTCTTTGCTAAATGTGGACTTTTCTAGCCCAGATCTGATAGTCCTAGTTCTAAGTATTACAAGCATCTCGGGGCAATCCACAGCCCCTGAGCCCAAATAATCTTCTCAATACGTTACAAATTATCTGCTTGTATCTTTTTTCTCCCTCTTAGAGGAGAAAAAAGGCAGGTATGTATTTCATACATAGTCCAGAGGAACTGATGCTCTGGCTCTTGCACAGATGATATCTTGAAGACAATATTATTATTACATTTAAAGAGCAAAATTCAATGTATAAAGTAGCATATAGATACAATGGAAAGAAGGGTGGGGTTTGCAAGGACACAAAAGTATAGAGAAGTCTAGGGAATAAGATTAGTGTAAACTAAATTTAGTTATATTGTCTTTTCTTTAATTTGTGTCATTTATTTTTTGCTACTTCTTAAACTTATTTTCTGTGCTTTGCTTAATGTTGTTTAGACTGAAAGGGAATAGCAAGATGGGTATGTATAAAGTAATGACATTATGATTTAATCATAATGTTTAAAAATAAAAGTTTGCTTTTATTTATTTTTAGTGTTGGATATGGCTTTTTAATGATTTTTTCAAATTGTTTTAGACAATTTTTCAGAGAGCAAACTTCAAACTACATCACCTTCATCATCATAATATCCACTAAGCATACTTTTATCTTTCTCAAGAAAATATTTCTGCCACTATCGAATTTTATTTCTAAGCACTCAAATTACATTTTTAACTGTGATCTCTTGCTAGTCCATCAATTGAATTAGCTAGTGCAATTAGGACTGAGGCTATGCAGAAACACAGCTGAGCTAGCTATTCCCTGATGGCTATGCTTTTACATGTAATACTAAACACAATTACTTTGTCTCATGCCCATGTTATTTTGTGACCTCCCTTAATTTATACACACTGTTTAAGCTGCAATATACACAGAGGTTCCTAGATACTGTCATATGGTGTCATTACCAATAGGAGTGAGCCTTTGTTGGTCTCAGCTTTGGACTGTAGTCCATGGGGAAAGAGACATAAGGAAAGAGACTGAAATCAGACAGTCTGCAATGGATTCTGGTAAATCAACATCATTAAAATCTTAGCCTAAATTAACAGTTAGATGCATTTAAATCAAATCAGTTCATCACTCCAATCTGGACACTGGCAGACACCAGCTCCTCAAGGTCTTACATATCATCTATTAATTAATTAACCGTATTTTTCGGAGTATAAGACGCACCGGAGTATAAGACGCACCTTAGTTTTGGGGGAGGAAAACAAGGAAAAAAGGCCTCTGCCTCCCAGTAATCTGCCAAACAGCAAACAGCAAACAGTACAGATGATATACACTGTTTGCTGTGTATTTCTGTGCATGTGTGCCTGACCCATAGAAATGGCAAAGAATTGGAGAAATGTACATTTATGGCATATTAATATTAATCCCAGAAAGTTTTCTTAAATGTAATCACATTAACTCCTCCCAATTATTTAAATAGATCTACTCCAAACATGACTAGTCAGGGTTTCTCAGCTGCCTTCTTTTAATACTAATACTTAATACTAATACTTAATACTAAAACAGGACATTTCAGATTATACTTTTACAGATCTTTAAAATTGATGTGGCTTTCTGGAAGTATTCTCTGCTATTTAAAAGAAGATACAATAGCACTGGGCCTCTTCAGAGCAAGCATTTATTTTAAAAAGCTTCTTCATTTTGTTAAGTTGTCTAGAACAATAATAAGGCAGTCTTTAAAACATGTCTCATAATTTGAACACTCTACAAACATGTAACAAAATTACTTATTAAAAGAATCTGCCTCTACCTAGGATAGAACTCACAACCTCCTGATTGTGAGGCAAGAACTCTAGCTTTGAGCCATAGCAGCTCTAGCTTGCCTCCATTTGATTTCAGCAGCCTAATGTTGCCAGCAGTTTATCTCCCAGCATTTTGTCTCATTACAGCCACGTAGTTAGTTTCATTTTACCACATGGCTTGCAAGCCTGTCAGCTGTAGATCGGGAGCAGTTTATCTCTTCTTGTGCTCTTCTTGTGCTTTGTCCTGTTTGCTGCAAAAAGGTAAATTGCTGGCAGGCAGAGGCCAAAGGGTGGGGGTGGCTGGGTGGGGCTGCATTCGGTGTATAAGACGCACCCAGGTTTTCACCCTCTTTTTGAGGGTAAAAAGGTGCGTCCTATACTCCGAAAAATACGGTAGTTTAGTTTATTCCAATTCTTCTAAGGTTTTAGGATGAATTGTTGCATAGAACTCCAATCTAACTAAAATTAGGAACTAACCTAATACTTAGTGAATTGAAAGAGTCCACTATTCTACCCAGTCAGATAAGGTGGGTGTACTTTAGGCCTTTCCCATAAATGTTATCATTTAATAGCCGCCCAGAGTCCCCCGGGAGTTGGGCGGCATAGAAATCCATTTAAATAAATAAATAAATAAATAAATAGCACCCAGAAGGATTCTCTAAAGCAGTTGCTCCCTCATGGAACGATGTTCCCCTTCTGATCTGGCAGGCCTCCTCGCTCCTAGCCTTTAAGAAAGTCTTAAAGAGCTCGGTCAAGTATTGGAGTAGGGTGAGGTTGGGGCACAGTGGAATCAAATGTGGATGTATGGTGGAGTGTTTACATTTGGGGAGTTTTTTGTTACAGTTTTATGGTTTTTATGTTTTTATTGTTGTTTTCTGAGCTGCCCAGAATTATGGCATAAAAGATATGATGGAATGTTAGCAGGACCATAGCTACTGAGGAAATCAAAAGGAAACGATCAATCTACTTCAGGAAGTGTCATTTTGAAATACAGGAAGTCCTTAAAAATACAACAAAAGGGTGGCTTTTTTTTGCCACCTTCATTGGTGAAAATTTACTTTATTAAGAGGAAAAAAGCCATTATTCTAGTTTAAAAAATACCAATACATTGGGAATGGGAGAACTCGCCACAGCCAGGTCACTGCAGTCAACTCGCTATGGCCGACTCACCACAGCAAACTCACCACAGCAAACTCACCGCAACAAACTCACACGGCCAACTTGCCATGGGACAACTCACTTGAAGGACAATTTAAAAATTCTATTAATTATTTAAAATAAATAAATAAATGTTTTAATTTTTGCATTCAAATTTCATTCTGTTCCTCCTCTTGCATCCTTTCTTTAATTATTTTATTCCACCATTTCTTTGATATTATTTTGTCCTGCAACAAGTTGTTCTGTGGCAGGTTTACCTGCAGCAAGTTGGCCTTGGTGAGTTGGCCATAATTAGTTGACTGTAGCGAGTTGATCATGGTGAATTGGTCACGGCGAACTGTCATACATTATAGTTTCATTTTACCAAATCAAAGATGATGAGAAATGTGATTATCTTGGAAATATAAGTCATTTCATAAGATTAGAACATTTTTAATATTTTTATTTATTACATTTATTCCCCCCCATCAAGTTCTGACTATATTCTGTTCCATCCTAAAATTCATGTCAAAGTGGCAATTTTAATTAACTAATTTAACACAATTATTACTCAATTACATTAATATCATTATGCATATTCTGGTTATTCAGAGTTTGAAAATGTTGACCAGATTGTTGTATTTCTAGCACAATGTTTCATGTAATCAATGATTCCAGGCATGTTTTGGGGTATTTTACACATATACAAACAGGCAGATGAATGAATACATAAAATACATAAAAATGTTTTCTTAGGCCTTGATACCCATTATCTCATTGTTGACACTGTTTAGTTGGAACAAAACCATGGATAACAAAAGTGATGAAAAATAAGTATAATGATCAAACTGAGTTATTATAACTAGGTTAGCACCAGTTGACAACGAAATTATTCTGACAGCTTTTTATTCTTTTGATTAACAATTTTACATCAAATATTAGATAGCTAGATAATACATACCTTTTTGTAATGATTTTGTAATGATTTGGTGAAGAAATAACTTGGGCTGATGGAAGTAAATTGGAGGAACATTCCTGCTCAGTGTGAATCTTCTTAGTCTCTCTGTTTTCTTCCTCATTTTCATACTAACAGAAAAAACACCTCATATGCATGGTATTTTGGTACAAAATTATAGAATCATTGTAGAACTTGTATTTTACAAGTTTGGTAGTTAACATTGAAATTAACTATTATTTTATGTTAATTGTGTTAACCTATGTTAAGTTATTGCTAATTTTCTGATGTATACCAAATCTTTTAGCTCAACAGTTGAAGCTAACAGGTGCATCTGTTAGAGCAGTGTTTCCCAACCTTGGCAACTTGAAGATGTCTGGACTTCAACTCCCAGAATTCCCCAGCCAGCATTCGCTGGCTGGGGAATTCTAGGAGTTGAAGTCCAGACATCTTCAAATTGCCAATGTTGGGAAACACTGTGTTAGAGGATGATTAAAAAGAGTCAAGGGGGTAGTCCTATCTCTTATTTACATGCATTGCACATAGAAAAGTAGTAGAATTTCAATTGCATAGTTGTAACTGCTCTCTTGACTTTTTGATAACCACTTTGCCCTAGAGCAGGGGTGTCAAACTCAAGGCCCATGGGCCGAATCTGGCCCGTGGGGTGCTTAGATCTGGCCCACAGGGCTGCCTTGAAAACAGTGAAGGACCGGCCCATGGGGCCTCTGCCAGCAAAAATGGAGCTCAGGAGGGCCTCTGTTTTTGCTGGCAGAGGGTTGCAGGAGGCTGTTGCAGCGAAAACGGAGATCGGGAGCCCATTTTTGCTGGCAGGGCGCTTGGGCCCCATAGGCACCCCCAACACAAGTGATGTCAAGCTGGCCACACCCACCCTGGCCTCCCGAGGTCAAACACAACCCTGATGCGGCCCTCAATGAAATCAAGTTTGACATCCCTGCCCTAGAGGCAAACAATACATGGTTATGGATCTTTCAAGATACAGGTCCCAATCCAAATAATGAAGAAAGGTACAAAGAAAAGGAGCTTGTAGGTTCCCTCTTGGTTTTACAAGCCACTTGTGGTCTTTGCATCATGCCAAAAATGTATACTACAATGTAATGCAAATGTAGCATGTATTGCAAGATCTATTCCAGAGAAGTGATGCCTTAGTGGAAGTGGATTGTGAAGGGTATTTTTTACTCCATTAAGATTCTATATAAGGTCCATTCAAACTTTGTGGTCTTAATGAGCTATCATGTACACAAGCTTATAAACATATTATTGCAATTCTATCCCTGGCCCACACTTCCAGCAAGGAGAGACTTGCCTACATATCCCAGTGTATCACCTCACCTTTTTCCTCCTGGGAACAAAGAAATAGCTGGTGTCATTATTCATATTAATATGCCCTACCATTAGCTGCTGTTGTCTGCAGATGGGTGCAGAAAGCATAGGAGCAACAGCTGCTATCAAATGACACAGCCAGACGGCCATGCACTGGTCCTTAAGCCAGCAGAAAAGGTGCCAACATAAAAACTGTTGCCAAGCCCTCTTCTGCTTTAGTATGAGAAATGATGCTGTTCTTACAGTTTTAACTTAGGAGAAGTTAAGGATAGTGATGGATTGATTGCCTTGGCTTCATTTCTCCCGCTAGCAAGTGTCACCTGCTGGCAGGAAAAATTATCACCAATTGCTCTCCTGAACATGATGAGCAGAAGGGGCCTGGAGAAGAAGTGACTTGTGACAGATGGCTAGATTTAGGGGGTTAACCATCTGTCAAAACCTGCTACTTTTCATGGAGCACAGGAAAGCACTTTACTGTGTTTGTCTGGCTATGCCTACAGTCATCAACATTTTTATTTTCAAGCTACTAATCATGCAGATGAAATTTTTATTTGCCTGAATGAAATTTAATCAGCAGAGCAAAACTGAGACCCCCACTTCAGTAAGATATTTTCTCTTAAAGTACTGGGTCAATTTCACAAACTTTAGATGAGTCACTGTTTCTCACAAGCCTTAGCTCCTAGTATATCTTCTAATTTACAACACTCTATGACTTTTATACTCTAGCAGTTCTCCTATGTTGGTGTTTTATAATGCTGTAAGCTCGACTTATGCCAATCTGAAATGTAACATTCATTTACTATCAATATTTCTTGTTCACTAGAATCATAGTTGCAATAAATACTTTCATTTTAAACAATCAATATCGTGCTCCCTTCTTTTTTCTTTTTCTTTTTTAAATAGTTTTTATTAAACAGTTTTAAAAACAACATTAAATACAAACCACACATTCAAAAACAACATAACATAACATAAACATAACATAACAACATATACCCGTGATGGCGAACCTATGGCACGGGTGCCACAAGTGGCACGGGAAGCCATTTCGGAGGGCACGCGAGCTTAGGTCCGGCGTGCATGTGTGCACCGGCCGACTGATTTTCGGGCCTTCTGGGCCCACTGGGAGTCAGGAAACAGGCTGTTTCCAGCCTCCAGAGGGGGTGGGGAAGGCCGTTTTCGCCCTCCCCAGGCTCCTAGAAGCCTGGAGAGAGCAAAAAATGGGCGTGCCATTGCATGCTGGGAGTGGGGGGGTCATACGCACATGCTCGGGGGTGCATGGAATTATGGGTGTGGGCACGCACACACGTGATCCCACGCATCCCCCCCCCTTTTTGGCACGCGAACCAAAAAAGGTTCGCCATCACTGCCATATACCATAAAAGATTCATTTTACAGCATACCGTATCGGTGTACATACTAGGTTTTTATATCTCTTACTCTTTAACTTATATTTATTTGTATATTTCCTAAGTCCTACAGTACATATAATTTCTTCTTAATATCTAACATATCGTCTAACTATATCCACCTATCACCTTGTTTTCATGCATCTATATACATAAATACAAATATCCATACCTGTTTTGATTTATTTATTGTCATACCATTATCTATTAATTTTACTTTTATGTTCCAGCCAATTATACCATTTGTTCCATATTTTATAAACTTCCGTTTCCTCTCTGTTGTGTATTCCCATAGTTAATTTATTCATTTCAGCACATTCTGATATCTTTTTAGTTACCATTGTGCTTGAAGGGGCTGTTTCTGATTTCCAATTTTGGGCATAAATAATTCTAGCTGCTGTCGTTATATGCAGTATAAGATATTGATTATTTTTATTTATCTTTCCTTTTATAATCCCTAACAAAAACAATTCCGGTTTTAGTTCTACTTTTTGTTCTATAATTTCCTCTATCCACCTTTGAATCTTTCTCCAATATTTTTTTGCCTCTGGGCACGTTCACCACATGTGGTAGTACGTCCCCTGATCGTGTTTACATTTCCAACATTTAGCTGTTATATTTGGAGACATCTTCGCCAATCTTGCCGGAGGTAGGTGCTATCTATAGAACATTTTATAGATGTTTTCTTTATAGGATGCTGCTATTGTGAGTTTATAATTTTGATCCTAAATTTTCTCCCAATACTCCAATTCAATTGTGTAACCAAAATTTTGAGCCCAAATCACCATTACTTCTTTTACTGTTTCCTCCTCCATTTTAACATTTAATAGACAATTGTAAGTTTTTGTTATCATTTTCTCTTCAGTTCCTATTAAAATTTTATCCAGTTCTTGATATTCTTGTTGAAATCCGAATTCTGACAAATCTTTTTTGTACCTAGATTGAATCTGCAGGTAAGGCAACCAATCTATTTTTATTCCAACCAATGCCAAATCTTCTTTTGATTTAAGATTATTTTGTTCGTCCAATAGATCTTTATAGGTCACTTTCTTGTCCAAGTCTAAAACGTCTTAAATGGAGGTTTCAGAGGCTGGAAAAAAAAGCTTCTGAAACAGAGGTTTCAGGGGCTGGAAAAAGCCTCTGAAACGGAGATTTCAGGGACTGAAAAAATCCTCTGAAATGGAGGTTTCAGGAGCTGAAAAAATCCTCTGAAACGGAGATTTCAGAGGTTGGGAAAAAATCCTCTGAAACAGAGGTTTCAGGGGCTGAAAAAAGCCTCTGAAACGGAGGTTTCAGAGGCTGGAAAAGCAAGGCGCAGAGCTCACAACCAACAAAGCTGTTGCTAAAGTTCCCCTCTGGGAACAGCTGTTTGTGGGTATTCCGGGAGGCCGATCCACCCACCAATCAGCTTTTTTCTTATTTTCCTCCCCAAAAACTAAGGTGCGTCTTATACTCTGGTGTGTCTTATAGTCATATATATATATATATATATATATATATATATATATATATATATATATATATATATATATATATATATATATATATATATATATATATATATATATATATATATTTGCATACACAACTGTATGAGTTAAGCAATTTAGTTTCAAGTTGTGTGAATCTGGGACTTAGAGGTATTCATAGAATCCAATGGTTTTCACAAATGAAGGTGAACATATGTGTCCCAAATTAATGTTGCAGGATCCAATCTGGTTTGGTCGCCGGGACCAGAGGTTTTGTCTTCCGAACTTCCAGACTTATGCTGGAACCCATCTTCAGGAACTTCTCTCTGGCCTCTTCTAGGCTAGAAAGAAGGTTCCTGAAGATGGGCTTCAGCACGAGTCTGAAAGTTCAGAAGACAACATCTCTGGACAAGGCGACTGACTCAGATTGGATCCTCCAATGATTTTGTTTAACAATGGATGTTGTGACTGTGTGATGTGAGCTTCTCCCTGTTTCTACACGCTTGCTTATATTGTGTAAATAAAAAAGGACACTCATTTTGTTATTTTCCCTTCCTGTATGACTTGCCAGGGCTCCATGTAAGTAGAAATCTCTTCAGTTCTCCATGTGGAGAGAAGACGAATGAAGCTGGAATAATTATACAACAATGGGCAACAATATGTAAAGAGAGTTCAGAATTGGACCAAGTGAATTCCTATGACTGGTTTAAATCAGCCTGGATCAATGCAACAGTTGGAATTACCCTCTTCAACTTTTGAGACCTAAACACCATTATTCCCAAAACAATGAGAACAGATGGTAAAGGAACAGTGGTAAAATAATGTTCTTTACCTGAAAAGATACTAGCATCTCTGTCTAAAAGCAGATGACGTAGAAAAGTACCCTGCCCTCCAAAATCCACGAGATGCTTATCATTTACAGCAAGTTCTTTCAGTCCATACAAAAATCTTTCCTCATTTAATCTCGAACATCCTTTAAATGTTATAGATGAATAATTTATTTTATTTCCTTTCCTTTTCTCACTTTTACTAAATGTGTTTTTAATCTTATTTTAATTTATTGGTATATCCTTGTAGTTTAATATTTTTATGGTAGGCCATTCTGAAATGATATCATAGAACAGGGTATAGAAATTTATTACGTAAATAAAAATACATGTTCAAAAACCAGTAATGCTAGGGTAAATAAAAATAAAATCATGTTCCCTGTGATTACAATCAAGAAATCACTTAAGTTGCTGAAACTGGTTGCATGTTATATTGTCAGCTCTTAAAAACCATTTATGAGACAAGAACTCTACCTCAAAGGAATAGGACAACAGCCATATTCTAAGCAGAAAAATACAGATTTTATCTCAAGCACCACATCTTTTTATAAGGTGTTCAAGTTTCTGTAGTTGATCTTTTGGCTTTTAGGAAATGTAAACCTTAACCAATACAGAAAGCTACCAGGACTGAAAAATGGACACTTAAGATTATGTAGACTTAATCCAAATTTCAAACCATACCTGGTCTGGCTCCATTCTCTTTACCTTTGGATTCAGTTGAAGCAGTGGCATCTGTAGGGGTGCGAAACACTCAAGAAGGCAAGCATGGTATCACAATCAAAGCCTTGTATATGCACTGTGTCATTTGCACATACATAACATAAGAGGCAGGCCTTCAGTTGTGATGCTGCACTTCCATGTTGCAGATCTTGAACCCCTCCTAACCCCCAAGAATTGAGATAATGCAAGAAAAAGTTTGTATCTCTGCCCTGAAATATCTCAAGATACCCATGTATATCCAGTAGGTGCTATTATGAATTTCCTTTTCAAGACCAACATATAAAACCTACCTTTCGTTTTCTTCTGGATTTAGGAACCACTTTTTCTGCTGGCAGGTCAGCAGCAATGTTATATTGCATTTGAATGGCTTCTTTAACTCCTGTGTTCATGATCAGTGGCTCCTCAGGTAATTGCCGTGGGATTCTGGAAAGCAGAGTCAAATCAATTTTGACCCAAAGTGCTTTGACATCATCAGTATCTTTTAGAGGAGACAAAAGCTCATTCCTGCCAAAAGGAACCAGTGTGTAGAACTGTTCTTCCAGCTCTTTTGCTATATCGTTACTAGTTCTGGTGTTGATGGAACCAAAGGCACCACAATTATTGGTTTTTTTGTAACCATTATTATTGCTTGAATTCTTTTGTTTCTGGTCATTTCCAGATGATGCTGAGGCTACGGCCTGCAGCTTGTGTGAAGGACACTCCTCTTGTTCGAACTGGGACTCTGTGTCAGATGAAGTTGAAGATGAAGATTCTGTCTCAATAAATTCCTTGGACTTGGGCACTGTTTTCCCTGAGCCTCTTGTGCGTCTCTTTTCCACGGCAGTAACAGACTGTGGTTCTTTTTGTTGTTCAATGTTGCTGCTGCAAGGCCTGGTCTTGGGCTGATTACAAATGTTATTATTTGCCAGATGAGTTTGGTTCAAATCAAGATTGTCAGCTGCATGGTTGTTTAAGTTATCACCAGCCAGGCTACTCTCTGTCCTCCTTGGCTGTTTTTTAGATACTGATTTTGAGGCAGCAGAAGGAAGTGGTTTTTGCTTTCCTCCCCTATGTCCTGGGGCTAAGTTAGCTGTCCTAGATCTCAGTTCCTCTTTACTAAAATTCTTAATTTCTTTTTCCTGGAGACTGGCTTGTCCAACAGGAGGCACATTTTCATTGTCTTGCCTTTCTTCTTTTAGTTTGCTGTAATACTGAAAGACCTCCAATCCATTTTGATTCAGAGCAGAAGCTTTATGAGGATTAACCTTATTTAACCATTTATCCAATTGCCACTTGTTAGGAGACGGCTGTTCAGGCTAGAAAATAAAATTTAATACACATGTCACACTTTTCTTTGATGCCTTCAAATCAGTATTTACTCATGGTGACTGTCTGTACAAGTCCCTGTAGTTTTCTTGGCAATATTTCAGAAGTGCTTTGTCATTGCCTTCTTTCTAGAGCCCATTGTCACCCAGGTGACTTTGTGCCTAAGGCAGGCCTAGAACTCACAGTCTCCCAAGTTCTAGCTTCATGATACCCCAAACCGGATCCCAATATATTATAAAACTTTACTCAAAAAAGTTTTAGGGAGCCCTTTATACTGTAGATTCAACATATGGCCAGCATATAAAACTTTGCCATTTTGAAAATTTGATTACTATCAGATAAAAAAAAATAAACTTTCCAAGAATATAAAATATTAGGTTTTCTATATAGCTGAACTTACATATTATCTCTCTGTCAATCAGTAGCTTCAGTTCTGCAAGGATTAAATACAGGTAGTCCTCAACTTACAACTACAATTGAGCCCAGAATTTATGTTGCTAAGTGAGACATTTGTTAAGTGAGTTCTGCCTCATTTTATGACTTTTCTTGCCACAGTTGTTAAGTGAATCACTGCAGTTGTTAAATGAGTATTACAGTTGTTAAGTGAATCTAGCTTCCCCATTGACTTTGCTTGTCAGAAGGGGATCACCTAACCCCCCCCCCCCGGACGCTGCAACCGTCATAAATATGAACTGGTTGTCAAGTATGTAAATTATGACCATAGGGATGCTGCAAAGGTCGTAAGTGTGAAAAACAGTCATAAGTCACTTTTTTAATGCTGTTGTAACTTCAAACGGTCACTAAATGAACTGTTGTAAGTCAAGGACTACCTGTACCTCCCTCCATTTATAATTGCTTACAATTTTTCTGTCTATGAATACATGAACAGTACATGAATTGTTGCAAGCCCAAAGCAAAAATTATCTGTGCTTTCCGCTACAGGAGATGAAATAGATGTACTGGGTTGATGCACAGTCCTTCTAGATTAGGGTTGTCAAACTTAAGGTTCACAGGCCGGATCTGGCCCACGGGGTGCTTAGATCTGGCCCATGGGGCCGCCCTGGAAACAGCGAAGGACCGGCCCGCGGTGACTTTGCCAGTGAAAAGGGAGCTCGGGAGGGCTGCGTGCGGCCCTCCCGAACTCCTTTTTCGGCTGCAACGGCCTCCTGCAGCCTTCGGCTCCGTTTTCGCTGTGGAGGGCTGCAGGAGCCCTTCGTATCCGAAAATGGAGCCCAGGAGGGCCATGCGCAGGCTGAAGGATGTTGAGCTGGTCACACCCACCCCAGCCATGCCCACTCACCCCCCCCCCCCGAGGTCAAACACAACCCTGTGGCCCTCAGTGAAATAGAGTTTGACACCCCTGTTCTAGATCTAGACAGACCCAGTGTAACTGCAGACTCTGATACTGCCAGTGGGAAGCCTGATTTCCATAGTTCCTGAAGCTTAAAAAAATAAATAGGATGAGCTGTCGTGCACCTGCAATATGGCAACAGAATAGCAACAGATTAAAGCATTGAAATGTAGCTTGCTAGAAATGGATTCTGGACACACTTGCAATGCATTTTTATAACACACTTGAATGTTTAAAACATCTTATTATGGCTTTTACAGCTGCCTTCTGATTTAAAGTTAGGTTACAGAAATAAATAACAAGTAAAGTAACAATAAGCAGTTCAAATAAAACAGACAAAAACAGTTCAAGTTGAACCAATTATGATTATAGGCCTATTTTTATTTTGACTAAATCTGGATTCTACTCTAAAAGTTTAAAATATTTACTATATTAAAATATTTTTGAAAACTTTAAATTTCATCCTCAGGAATATATCTTTGAAGGGTGTTTTCTAAACAATATGGATGAATAAATAACATCTGCAGAGCAAAATACATAGCTACACTGAAATGATTCAGATTTGTTGCTGAAATCTTCTGTAGGTAGGAGAGGAATTATCCAATGATTTTCCAATACTAATGAAAGGCATTATTCAATACTTCTACTTCATCCTGTCTGTTGATTAAAGGAGGGAACTATAATTAGTTTTATTTGAGGCACTGATGTGTCCATAAGTCTCTTTGCAATGCCTGAATCTTCTGGTGGCAGTAGCTTTATGTTCCTGCTCACATCTGAGATTGTGTTGCTGATGATTATTCAGCATGCAGTTAACTTTCAGCCGTGTGTGTGTGTGTGTGTGTGTGTGTGTGTGTGTGTGTGTGTGTTTATGTAAATGTATGTGAATCTGTCAGGCACTTTGAGCAGGTAAGCATCATTAATGTGGCTGGCTGAAAGTTAACTGCATGCTGAATGATCATCAGCAACACAATACATACATACATACATACATACATACATACATACATACATACATACATACATACATACATAGCACTTAGCAATAGCACTTAGATTTATATACTGCTTTAGAGTGCTTTAAAGCCCTCTCTAAGCGGTTTACAGAGTCAGCATATTGCCCCCAACAATCTGGGTCCTTATTTTACCCACCTCAGAAGGATGGAAGGCTGAGTCAACCTTGAGCCTGGTGAGATTCGAACTGCCAAATTGCAGTCAGCCTGCAGTACTGCACTCTAACCACTGTGCCACCATGGCACATACATACATACATCTATACATCTATATATACATACATACATCCATACAATCTGTGTGTATGCCTTCTCACACACATGCCTATCTTAGTTGGGGATCAATGTCAGAAATCTATCAATGTTTTAATGAACACAAAATGTTCTCATTTACACCAAGCTTTGCACAATAGCTTTTTGCTTTTTAAAAAAGCCTTATGGGGACTGGAAAGCCGAATTTCTATATGTTTTTTTCCTTGCATAAAATGTCATCCTGTGCTGCATCATATTAAAAAAACAAAGTATTTCAACAAAATACCATATTAAAGCGCTCTAGTCCCAGACATATTATTGGTATAAAAATTTCACTGGTTTAGAAATTAAATTTTAACTTATTACCTCTGGGCTGGAACAATGTGATTGCTTGTTGCAGTCGCTTTCTGTGGAACTGCTTTCAGTCTCTGAATCAGATTCAGAACTGCTTTCCGATTCACTTGAACTGCTGCTTGAACCCTTGTTAGAGACACCCAAAATTCTACAACTGGACTGCAGGTTAGCAGGGCTGCTGCTGAGCCCATATTCAGAGAGGGGAGAGAGAGAGAATAGTACAAAATACAAATTAGATCATATTTTGTTTTTTAAAAATCCTTTTTTTACTAAAAAAACTCAAGTTTGAGAGGAAAAACCTCAAATTTCATAGGAAAATAAGTGGGAAATATAAGCATATTTATTTATGGAATGTACAGAGGTTTCCTTCCATTTAGACAATCTTCCCTCCATCCCAAACTTCAAAATAAACGCAGTGAAGCTGCTCAATATTCATGGTATGCCAGTTGGAAAATTGAAAGAAAAAACTTGTAATAGATGGGAATGGAAGGCTCTGCTTAAATAAAATGGTTGCCTGGATCTATGAACAGAAGCATTCCTAATGGAAAGATGAGCGAATATCTTGTAAAATATTGTTGCAAGCCCCAGTTCCATGGTCCTTTTTATATAACTATTGCAACTATATATTTAAAAATAAAAGGCACTTGAAAGAAAACTTATATTTATTTACTGCAACACAGAACATTGAATATTTTAACTTTATTATAATATGGTTTGCTTTGAAGAGGGCTCAATTATTTTGATTTCATAATATTTCTTGTACAAATTGTTCTATGATAGATGTTGGCAAATTATGCCATGGACAGAAGTAATACTAAAGAGAAACTAGCTGCGGCACCTTTGCTTAAATTAAAACTCTCACAAACTATGCGAATCCAGCAAAAGAAAAGTCTGATAGTTGGAGCAAACTAGTTGGTTTTGGTAGTAGCCTCCTGCCATGTGCTGGGTGAAATTATAAAAAGCCCTGATACCGATTGGTTGTATTTCATTCTCCAGATCCAGCAACTGATCAAAGCCAGAATACGAGACACAAAGAACTGAAACTTAAATAAAACACTACTCTTTAGTGTATAGTTCCCAGGAGGCCCTGTAAAAATGCCTCCCCTTCAAAATACTAGGATCCAACTTAGATCTTCAGGAAAACTGACCTGGAATGTACAGTTGCTAGTAAATGGCCAGACTGTAAAACAAATAAAAGGGTTGAAATATTTGGGCATGGTCTTTCATAGTTCCACTAAATGCTCATTAAATGATAGTAATTCAAAATGTGTGCAAAATAGTGGAGGCTACAGTATATTGTCCTTTCCCTTAACATCATATACCAGCTTAAAATTTTATTGGGTAAACATGCTATGTAATTGTTTGATGGTCAGCTGGGACCTTATGGTACTTTTACCCCACTGAAAAGGGCCCAATCCTGTGGAAAAATGAACTCCCAGCAACAATAAAGTGGTAAGTAAAATATCAACATTTCCCAGAGCTGAAGTCCATAAATCTTAAAATTCACAAGGTTGAGAAAGACTGATCTAGAATATTGGAAAAAGTTAGCATAAATGGAAACTTTATAATCAGGTTGATAGACACAGGGAGTTGAAGAAACGTGGTGCACCATTAATCTAGGAGCAAATGCCCTCAATGATTTGTAAAATATTCTTAGTGCACTTATCACCAGATACGATGCTATGCTTCTATTTCAAATGGCTCTTGTTGTTTTTTTTTTTTTGTAATGTAATGAACTATTAGGAAGGAGACAGGATTGATTAACAGTGAAACTGGTGCATGAATTTGTGTTATAGCATACTGTTCTCTTCAGAACACGGGTGGCAAATTTGCTGCGTCACGTTGCTGTCCCGTGACGTTTTGCGATGTTTTTTCCATTCTCGGAGCTGGGGTGGGCGTGGCCTGCACGTGACACATCTGGTCCACGGGCCGCAAGTTTGACACCCCTGTTTCAGAAGGTCTGGGTTCTTTTCTCCCTGTAGACAATTATGAATGAATATGAACTCAGACAATTCTGCAAAAACTATAGTATTATTGTTTTTCTAGGGAGGCACTTTAACGATTTGTGTGACTGAGCACTCATTGTACCTGAGATCTAGAAGCCCATCTGGATCAATAGTCAGGAATGTTTTCTTGAACATTATTGCCCCAAAGTCTACCAAAACCACTGTCCATGTCCTACTATACTGTGCAGGGACCCATTTTATCACTCACCAATATATAAAGTAGCCAGACAGCACTGATTTATTCCATGTACTACTATTATTATTACTATCAAACCAAGAAGTTTCTATTTCTATGAATGTAGCCACATTTTGTTATATTGACTGCAAAGGTTAATTGCATTAAGGAAGAACTTAGGAAGTTTTCTATTTTGTTCCACCTGTGTTGATTGTTGTATTCTGGTCAATGACCATAATTAAAAAAAATGTACTGTATGTACAAAGGTATACTGAAGTGGAAATAAAAAACCTAAAAATTAAAACAACTAAAATTAAAGTCCAAATTCTAAATGGAGAGATTGATGGTCTTTGCCAGTGATGGTGAACCTTTTTTCCCTCGGGTGCCGAAAGTGCATGCGCGTGCACTATCACGCATGCGCGAGTGCCCACACCCATAATTCAATGCCTGGGGAGGGCAAAAACGGCCTCGCTCGCCCCCCGGAGGCTCTCTGGAGGCCGGAAATGGCCTGTTTCCCAACTTCTGGTGGGCCCGGTAGGCCCATTTTTCGCCCTCCCCAGGCTCCAGAGGCTTCCCTGGAGCATGAGGAGGGCAAAAACGCCCTCCCCCATCCCCCCGGAGGCCCTCTGGAAGTCGAAAATGCCCTCCCAGAGCCTCTGTGCAAGCCAAAAATCAGCTGGCATGCGTTCTGGAGCTGAGCTAGGCAACGGCTCGCGTGCCAGCAGATATGGCTCCGCGTGCCAACTGTGGCACGCGTGCCATATTTATTTATTTTATTTATTTTGGTTTTCTTATATGCCGCCCAACTCCTGAGGGACTCAGGGCGGCGTACAGCAAAAATACAAGAGCACCAACAAATAAACATTGATTAAAAGCAAATACAAAAATTAAAAATTCATTATTAAAAAAAACATCCATCGGCCAGACATACCCGGGGGAGAGCTCAGATGGGTTAGTCTCTACCCCCTGCCTGCAGGAAAAGCCATGTCTTGACGGCGTTTCGGAAGGCCAGCAGGGTGGGGATGGTTCGGGTCTCTGGGGGAAGTTGGTTCCAGAGCGCGACACAGAGAAGGCCCTCCCCCTAGGGCCCGCCAGCCGGCATTGCTTGGCTGACGGGACCTGGAGGAGGCCAACTCTGTGGGCCCTAACCGGTCGAAGGGAAGTATGAGGCAGAATGCGGTCACAGAGATAGCCTGGTCCTAAGCCATGAAGGGCTTTAAAGATGATGATCAACACCTTGAATTGTACCCGGAGACCGATGGGCAACCAGTGGAGCTGGCGGAGTATAGGTGTCTCGTGGGTGTACCTTGGCACACCCACCACAGCACGCGCAGCCGCATTTTGCACCAACTGAAGTCTCCGGATACTCTTCAAGGGTAGCCCCATGTAGAGCGCGTTGCAGTAGTCCAGACCTATGTTGTCACCAGAGAAAAGTCACAGGAACCAAGAAAGGACATTTTGAGGATATATCAAGATTTTATAAGAAGTTGTTCTCCATTTTTACTGAACCACAAAAAAGAAGCCCTATCTGCTAAGAATAAGCTTGCGGAGTATAGGTGTCACGTGGGTATACCTTGGCACACCCACCACAGCACGCGCAGCCACATTTTGCACCAACTGAAGTCTCCGGATATTCTTCAAGGGTAGCCCCATGTAGAGCGCGTTGCAATAGTCCAAACGGGAGGTGACAAGGGCATGAGTGACCGTGAGTAGAGCCTCCTCCAAGTATGGCCGCAACTGGTGCACCAGGCGAACCTGTGCAAAGGCCCCCCTAGCCACAGCGGTAAGATGATGATCCAATTTTAGCTGTGGGTCTAGGAGGACCCCCAAGTTGCGGACCTGATCCGAGGGAGTCAGTTTCGCTCCCTCGAGAACCAAGGAGGGACAGTTGTCATAGTCCTTAGGAGGCAATATCCAAAGCCACTCAGTCTTGTCGTGGTTGAGTCAGGTTCACCATCACTGGTCTATGCCATTTCAGACAAATGGATGTCCAATCTGTTCTTAAAAATCTCCAGTGATCAAGCACCCACAACTTCAGGAGGCAAGCTGTTCTACTGGCTAATTGTTCTGTCAGGAAATTCTCCTTAGTTCTAGGTTGGTTCTCTCCTTGATTAGTTTCCATCCATTGCTTCTTGTCCTGCCTTCAGGTCAGGGGTGGGTTCCAACTTACCTTGCTGTCGGTTCACTTCCTCTTGCACCGCATGGCTGCGCCTCATGAGCATGCGCAGTACAAAAAACCCCAAATTTAAAAAAAAACAAAAACAAAATGGTGATGCATGCGCAGTGCCGGAAACTCGACTTCTGTGCATGCGCAGAACAAATTAAAAAAATTGAAAAAAATTGGAAAAAAATATGGCGGCGTTCACAGACCGGCACTGACGGTCACATGACATCACCAGCGGGTCGCTACTTGTTCAGGCGAACCGGTCTGAACCGGGAGGAACCCACGCCTGCTTCAGCTGCTTTGGAGGCTAGATTGACCCCCTCTTCTTTGTAGCAGCATCTTAGATATTGGAACACTGTTATCATATCACTCCTTTTCACTAGGCTAAACATACCCAATTCCTGCAACTGTTTTTCATGTTTTAGTCTTCAGTCCCCTAATCATCTTTGTTGTTCTTCTCTGCACTCTTTCTAGAATCTCACCATCTTTTTTATATTGTGGTGACCAAAACTGGATGTAATATTCCAGGTATGGTGTTACCAAGGCATTATAAAGTGGTACTAACATTTCATGGGGATTTGATTCTATCCCTCTGTTAACCCAACCTAGGAATACCTTGGCTTTTTTGGTGGCTGCAGCATACTGCTGGCTCATATTTAAGTGATTGTCCACTAGGACTCCTAGAAGCCCTCTTGCAGTTACTGCTATTGAGCCAAATATCACGTATTCTGTATTTGTAAATTTAGTTTTTCTTGCCCAAGTGTAAAATCTTACTTTGCTCAGTATTGAATTTCATTTTGTTATATAGGGTCCAGTGTTTAAGTCTGTCAAGATCCTTCTGGGCTATTCAAGAGATTCACTTGACACTTATTTAAGCAAAACCACATTTGCCACTTAGTTGACCATTCATCTAATTTACAGTGACCTTTATATAGTTCTTCAAAATCATTTTTTTTATTTTACTACCAGGAGTAGTTTGGTATAATCTGAAACACAACCAGTTCAACTCTTACCTCCAAGACAAGACAATTATGAACAAGTTAAAAAGCACCTCAAACCACAAGATGGGCAGCAACTGTTCTATAGGGAAAATTGGTCATTATTTTTTGCTTTATTTTTTATTGGGTCCTCTATTATGGGCTCTAGCCAATTTAGAGATTTATCCTGCCAATTTTATATCAATGTTCCTCTTGTTTTCATTTCTGCACAAATTTGTTATACTGGGATCCGGGAATTAAAAACATTCAGTGTACATTGCTGAAACTTACAATAATATCTACAATCCTATGTTTTGTAATAATAGACAAAGTGACTATTTTCTATCAAATCTTTAATAATAGGATTTATGAGCTAGAGTAAAGCAGATTACTGTCCTAACAAATATGTTCTTGGTAAGACCAATGCTTCAGAGAGTCAGCTATAAATTTATGAGCAATTTCACCATGAGAGAAACAAATGTGCAGAGATCCATGTTTCTTAACTGAAGAATTCTATATAAAAATACTTTCTTAGAAGAAAATACTCAGACTTCACTGTACATAAACAGCTATGTTGGGGTAGAGGTGTGAAAAGGACCAGGGGTATTCTAATAGGGAACAATGGAAAACTGAATGTAAAACTGCTTCGATCCTGCTTGGCTTTTCAAGCTCAGCCAAAAATAAATAAGAAATGCTAGCTGGGCAAGCAGAAGAGAAAATCCACATAAAATCTAAACACAAAATTATCCATGTACAATCAACAGTTCTTATACTAAGTGAAGCTGCTTATTGTAGCACTTGGAATCTTTTTTTAAGAGTCATGAACTTACAAACATTTCCAGTATATATTGGTTGTTTCGGAAACACATACACACATACTCCTATTCTTTTAACCAGGAATCAGTAATATATATATAATTCCCATCATAGTGGAATTCTAATCCAGTTGTTTTAACCATTACTGCATTCTAGTACCAATTCAGATATGTACATAGTTTTTAGAGAAAATCTATGTATATGATCACTAAGAGTTGACACTAATTTGAAATTACATAATCAATCAATTGAACTAAACTTATATTTTATCTTTTCTCCAGATCCCAATGGCATTACCTGCACTGAAATAGAACTGAATGTCACCAGCATACTTTTTTTTAACTTAAATCACCCAATTACTTAAACAACCATTATGCATTTTATCTTGCTTCCTAATGGATGTACAATTGTTATTTTTCCCACCAAACTGCATTTCAATGTATTATTGCTTGTTTTATTTTTACACATGTATATTTAACTATTACCTCCTGCCACAATTATTTTCAGGTTCATCTGCAGTATAAAATTTCTACTAGCCTCTTGAAAAACAAAGGCTGTTATTAGGTAGTGGTTGACCCCACTTCAATCCCTGAACTCAGGGGTCCAATCCTGTTAATAAATTCTCTAAATAACAGGTTTCTCCAATTGGCTTTGTATCTATGCCTCATTGTACTTTCGTACACTATGGTAGTGGTAAATCTGTATTTTTTTCTTTGTTTTATCTGCCAGAGATAAGATCAATCTCCACCCACAGTATTTTATAAACTTAGGCCTAGAACTCCAGTAAAATAAAATGCAGCTGTAATTCTGTTCTTAAATTTATCCAGCAGCCAGCATTTTCTCAAGGCAGTAGATATACCAGTAGTAGCATCCTTTTTTTCTTCACCGAAAATGCCAAACCAAAAATGAATTGTCCCCTTATGGTAGATAAGTGTGATTCTAGCAGCAGTGCCGCTTAATTTAAGAACAATTGCCTTAATTTCCAGTTGCTTTAGTTGAAAATCAGATTGCTGGAGTGCTATTTTGCTTGGAAGCACCCCGAACAATATAGCCTGTCAGGTTCCTTTCAGATGAATGCTCTTGAATTTTAATAGCTAGAGGTTAAAGAGACTGAAGCCATGGTTTCAGCAGCAAACTTTTCAATCACACTGTAGTCAAATTGTCATTAAAGATAAGGAAATTCTCATCTTTATGGAACCTGGCAGTCCTATTCTAAATCTGAGAGTTAAATAGTACTATTTCTTGTCGATTTTGCTGAGCATCTTTTGAAGCTGCAAAAGATTATGGTAAAGCAATCCTATTTTCTACCTCATTGATTGATGATACAATTCTACTGAAATCATGAAAATTCTGAAGACTATTTTTATACTAATTCATTAACTGTGAATTTATGTCATTCATACAATCATGCCCTATGAAATGCCCCTGGTCAGCTGGCGTATAAAAATGTAAAAAATAAAACACAAGGGATTTTCCAATGTGTAGTGGAAATACTAAAAGTTAAAGATCAGTGTATGGCAGTCATCAGAGTAGCTACTAAGCAGAAAAAATGGGAAAAAGGATTCTGTACCTATGTTGTCACCAGAGAAAAGTCACAGGAACCAAGAAAGGACATTTTGAGGATATATCAAGATTTTATAAGAAGTTGTTCTCCATTTTTACTGAACCACAAAAAAGAAGCCCTATCTGCTAAGAATAAGCTCATCTTATTGGCGCAGCGGTTAGAGTGGGGTACTGCAGACCACTTTAGCTGACTGTGATCCGCAGGTCAGCAGTTCAAATCTCACCGGCTCAAGGCTGACTCAGCCTTCCATCCTTCCGAGGTAGGTAAAATGAGGACCCAGATTGTTGGGGGCAATGTAAATATACATTGCTTACTGGTGTAAACCGCTTAGAGAGTGCTTGCACTGTGAGGCGGTATATAAATGTCACTAAATAAATAAATAAATAAATAAATCTCCCTGACTTTGTTCTTGGGATGCTCAAGTCAGAGTTATGCTGACTGGATGCCATGTGCCATCCAGGAGTGCATACCAAATATCAGCTGTCCTTTGTACAACCAGGTGTGTGCTATAAGTGTGTGGCATTCAAAGGCAATATTATCTACCACAATAAACAAAATCCCTAAACCAAGTGCTAAAAATGAAACATCAAAAACACGAAACCCTCCCTTAATAATGAAATCAGAATGAATATTTTCCAGATCCCCCTTAGAGGAGATAACCTGAATTAGTCAAGGAAACTAACTCCCAGCTACAAACCACCACACGGTAAATATTACAGAAATGTTATAGAAAAAGAACTCATGCAAGTAGCCTGCTGCCAAAACTGTAAAAAAAGTTATAATTAATTACTGCATTACCAAAACAAATAGCTCTCTCCAAGGACCGAGTGCCTGGGTATGTGAGATGAAAGAGTATTAAAAAGCTAGAGTTGCATTAACTTCAGGAAGAAGTGATTAGTCAGCAGGCTGACAGCTGTGCTAGGAGACTGATGCCAGATTCCAGGGTATGCCTGTACTTGCTGCCAAGTGTTTGCTTGTCACACCAGATAAATGGAATATCAGCAGTGTTTTATTTGACCTACTCACAAGAAAAATAAAGTAACCCCCAGGTTCTCTGTGTGTTTGCCACTGACCTTGCATCAGCTGCGTTTGAGCAGTTAAGACTCCCTGGCCCGTATGAGTTAACCCTTTTTTAGAATTAGCTTTGAACTCTATTTACTTCCAAGTCTCCTTAAAATTGGATGTTCAAATATAATAAGAGACAGCTGATTGGTGCTAAGTTTGATCTTAAGGGTTTTCTTTAATTTTTAAAGGGTCAAACTACATGTCAGGCTGTTTTCCAAGGCACCAGAAGGCCAGACAAGGAATAATGGATGGAAGCTGACCAAGGAGAGATTCAACCTGGAAATAAGGAGAAACTTTCTGACGGTGAGGGCGATCAACCAGTGGAACAGCTTGCCTACGGAGGTTGTGAGAGCTCCAACACTTGAGACTTTCAAAGGGAGATTGGACTGCCATTTGTCCGAAATGGTGTAGGGACTCCTGCTTGAGCGGGGGTTGGACTAGATGACCTATAAGGTCCCTTCCAACTCTAATAATCTGTAATCTGTAATGTTACACTACAATACTATTTCCTCATAAAGGGTATGAGAAGGAGGCAATCAGTATTGCGACCATGAGTCTTTGAATCTTTTATTTAATTGTTGGTGTATTTAAATCCTTTCTTTTTGACTAATTGCCCAGTAATAAAAACCCACCTATAGCTTCTGTTTCCCCCTGCAGGGGAAACTTTGACACAGGTAAAAATGTTTCTAGTTTGTTCCTGCATTAGTGAGGAAGTGGAGCATAATAGCAACTTTATATGATGGCAGCAGCACTTAAGATTTCTTAATCCCCCAAATTTCAAGATTTCAGTGGAAACACCAACCCTTTGAACTGAGCTTAGAAACAAATTGCAGTCAATAAACCGGGAAGAACACTGCTCTTAACTAAGGATCTGTATATGTCACAAAGGATGAAAAAAAGATTAGACAACAGTTGGATTTCACAAAAAACGAGGGAACCATTTTTGTTGTTGTTATTGTGGCTTTATTCTAATACTACTGAAGTGCCTAATAAGGCCTAGTTTGCTTGTCTGAAAATTTTAATACAGGTGTGACTGACCACAATAGAGCCCAAAATGTCTGTTGTTGAGTAAAATGTGCACTGGGGTGTGAACATAAGAACTGAGGCGAGACAAATCAAAGCCAACAAGCCTTTATTAAGGCTAACAGAACAGCAACTAAAAGCAACCAGCAACAACCCAGTAGGAAGCAACCCGCGCCTCAGCCGCGTCTGACAGCTCTTTTATAGCCGGCTGTCAGATGCGTCAGCCAATAGGAAGCCTGTAAACTCCCGCTTCCAAAAAGCGCCTGCTCTGGCCAATCAGGAACAGTCCTGAGGTAAACCGGCATCCTGAGGGGATGCAACATTGAGTAAGACTGTTGCTAAGTGAATTGCACCCCATTTGCTCTTTTTTGCCACAGTTGTTAAGTGAATCACTGCAGTTGTGTAAGTGAAGCATTCAGTCCTTAAACGAATCTGGCTTCCCCCAATGACTTTGTTTCATCTGGGAAGTTACAAAGGGTTATCACATGACCCCAGGACAGTGCAACTGTCATAAATACATGACAGTTGCCAAGCGCCTGAATTTTAATCAGATGATCCTGCTGCATTGATTATGAGTGTAAAAAAATGGTCATAAGTCACTTTTTTCAGTGTTGTAATTTCAAACTGTAACTAAATGAATGGCTGTAGGTTAAGGGCTGCTAGTACCATCTAAGGACATCATCTGCTAGAGACATATGTCAAATAGCCACATGGTTTTCTGTTTTGTTTTGTTAAACTAATAGATTTAGATAATATGAGTGCTTATCACCGTTTCATAAATTGCATTCGCTGAAATTATCCCTTACATATTTGAGATACAGAAGTCACTGTTTTATTCTGCATATTTATTATTATTAAGATTGAGCATGGAAAGCATATGTCACAGGTTTCAATTGTGTTTTAGATCCAAAGGAGAAAAAATGTTGCATTCATCCCATTTTTATTAAAGAATGTGTTTGCTATGCAATTAGCAGACTGCAAGGAACTTGTGATATAGGATTAATGGGTTTCTTTGAAATTAACTCTGGATATTAGTTTTTAAGAATCTGATATAATTACTTGGCTTGGAAAACCTGGATTTACAGTACATACATTCTTTGTGAGGCGCAATCCTTGTGGGGGTCAAATGGGGTCAAAAATATTACCTAATCAATCCTTGACTGTCTCTAGGGAAACTAAAGACAGATGTTTAATTCATCTGAAATTATTTGCAGTCTCTTGAAGTTTCTAAAAATGGTATTTTCTGAGTAAGCATAGTTTATTTTGGGGCCATATGCAAACACAATCACAGTGTGACTTTTTTTTTTAAAAGACTGAGCTCTGTGTGATATTTCATCTGTATCTTGCACAGCACATAGTACAAAAAAAAATCTCCCCAAAATCCACACAAAGCTAACAAATTGTGATCTTGCTGATAAAGCTTTAAATGGATTGCTTTGACTATTGAGATGTTCTAATAGTGATTAATGTTGTGATAAGTCGGAATCAAAGCTACCAAAAATATGAATGTGCAGGTTTTCTTTAAAAGAATAAATTATAGCCAAAGGGAATAACATAAAACATGTCATAAGACATATTTGTCTTCCTATTACAAGATATTGCTAAGAATTACAATCCACTCCTAGTCTAATATATTTACTACTTCAGTTGCTTCATTTTTTACTTTAATCTTTACTTTTTTCATTTTTTATTTTAAAAGTGAATCATATCTGCATCTCTAATGTAAGAATATCTATTGTTATTTTGGAAAGATTACTAAATGTGACTTACATATTTACACAATTTTCTGTAAATGTGTTAAACACAAACTCATTTTAACTTCCATTTATATACAGTACATAAGCAAGTAGGTTTCCTCCAGTTTTCAGTGTATGTTGATTTATTCAGAAAGCTCAGATTGCCCAAGGATCTGCTGATACAGTTCTATAGAGGAATTACTGAGTCTGTCATTTGTACCTCAATAATTGTCTGGTTTGACCAGCAACCAAACAGGTACAGGCTTCAATGGATAGTTAGGGTTGTAGAAAAAACAATTGCAATCAGCTTGCCTTCCACTGAGGATCTGTATACTGCAGGAACCAGAAAGAGGGCTGAGAAAATATCTATAGACTGCTCACATCCTGGACATAAACTGTTTCAACTTCTCCCCCCAGGACGCCCCTATAGGGCATTGCATGCCAAAACAACTAGACAAAAGGTAGTTTCCCCCCCTCCCCCCTGTGCCATTACTCTGCTGAACACCTAATTCCCACAGCACTGTCTTAGGCCTAAAGATATCTTTTTCATATTCTCATCATTTTCATCTTCTCATTTTTTTCTCATCTTCTCATCTTTCCTATTACTTTCGCCTATTGGTATCTTATGATTATCACTTGTTGTTTGGATCTTATGATTAATTTTTGCAACTATGCTTTATGATCTATGACTTATCACTTTTGTTGTATGTACACTGAGAGCTTATGCACCAGAGACAAATTTCTTGTGTGTCCAATCACACCTGGCCAATAAAGAATAAAGCATTCTACTGTGAAGGTAAAGATTGTAAACTTGGAGTTGGTAATAAAGATTAACTAAAAGAAAATGAGGCTGATCTTGTCTAAATAGTACCATTTCTTGTATTAGCCCAAATTGATATTTCTTAGATAGCTTATAACTACCAGTAATTATATTTCTTTTCCTTCCTCCCTCCCTCCCTCCCTCCCTCCCTCCCCTGCTATTTATTATATTTATGTCCTAACTTTTCCCCTCAGGCATTTGGATCCAAATGAGAGGAGACCGAATTTGGTTCGTTAATTATTGCGGTTGACTGACATTTTATATATTGTGTACTTTCTTTAATGTTATACAATATTTTTTGTTTGTTGGTGTTTGCTGCAAAAAGTCACATTGTTTGAGTAGAGCAGTCCTTTAAATAGATCAAATAAATAAGCACTGTCTTTTATTCAACAGCACAAAGGGGAGTACATAGAGATCTCTCTTCCTGTATTTTGCCATAAGAATGACCTTTTGCCAAAGGTTGGGCTACATAAGAGTGATTGGTTAAAAATCATTCAATACATTTCTGTGGTGAAGAATCAATAGTGGGTTCTAAATCCCATTGCTACCGGTTCGCTTGTGCGCGTGCACGCATACGCAGAAGTGTCCCAGGTGGGTGGGTGGAACTGCCGCTGCCGGTTCACAGAACCGGGCTGAACCGGGAGCAACCCACCGCTGTGAAGAATATGCTAGATGGATCTCTCTACTCCCAATTTTAGTGGAAGTGGATCCTATTGACTTCTATAATTCTGAACAAATATATGATATTCAGAATCCTTATAAATTCAATCATACAGCTAAGTGTTGACTGATTAGAGATAAACAAAAATAGTTTTATTCCTGCTTGTAACAATTATCAAGAGGCATTAGAAGCCCACAAACACAAAAAATAACACTGGTTAATTATCCAGAATAATTTAAAATAATTCTGCACTACAGCAGCTATATCCCTAATGACAACAATAAATTACTAAAGTATACAATTCTTCTGATTAATTGGTTTGAATTAATAGTATAATGAAATAGCACTGTTATAAGAGTGATTTTAAATGAATCACTCTTTAAATGATTTTTATTGAACTTTAAATCCATGTTTTAGAGAAAAGCTGAATTTCAACCAGTTTTTATTAATGCTGGATGCTGCCATGCTTTTAATCACTGGTAACTATAAAATATTGTTGTTCATATAAAAACATCGGACATTAAAAAACATAACTTTCTTCTCTACCTTTCTTTTTATTTATTTTATTTGCTATGAAAACCATCACCAGAGGAAGCCATCTAACACAAGAACTGCCCTCATCACCAGATGGAGATAAGAGTACTTGGAGCTATTACAAAGGCTGGAAATAATTTGTACCTTATAGTTTTTCACTGCCCAAAGGCAATGCAATATTCAAGTGTCAAAAACAAACAATAAAACAGAAATATTTTTCTTCATTAACAAACCAGATGGCTTCTTATGCATGAGTTAGGCACTCACAGCAACCGTTTAACAACATTTTCCCAGCTTGATTGCAAGATATGTTGTGATGGGTTAAAACTTGAAATGAGAATTTCAGCAACTATTGTACATACTAAATGTTCATTATAACAGGCATGCAGATCTCTCTCTCTCTCTCTCTCTCTCTCTCTCTCCCCCCTCCCTCCCTCCCTCTCCCTGTAACTGAGTGAAACAGTGCATCAAAGAGCAACAATTTTCGAACCAAAGTACCACACACCTTACAAAATGTGTCCGAAAACTGGGACCCACAAATCCTGGGGAATTGAAATTTTGCAAATTTTATAAAATATTTTATGACATAAAATTAGCATAAAACAGTTTGTGATGTCATAAAATAGTTACTCTGCTAATATTTCACTGTGTTATATAGTTCACCATGGGCCATTTTCAAGCCAATATATCAGAAAGCAGTATATTCTACCATTGTTGAAGGCACTGAGGAATCTGGTAAGGAAATATCTCTGAAAGGATGAGTCAACAGAAAGGCTAACTAAATATTTGCAGAGGTGGGATTCAGCCGGTTCTGACCAGTTCTGGAGAACCGGTAGCGGAAATTTTGAGTAGTTCAGAGAGCTGGTAAATACCACCTCTGACTGGCCCTGCCCCCATCTATTCTCTGCCTCCCGAATCCCAGCTGATCGGGATAAAATGGGGATTTTGCAGTAAACTTCCCCTGGAGTGGGGTGGGAATGGAGATTTTACAGTATCCTTCCCCTGCCACGCCCACCAAGCCACACTCACAGAACCAGTAGTAAAAAATTTTGAATCCCACCACTGAATATATGTAGTTATTACCTGGATGTTAATATTTACAAAAAGCTTTTGTTACAATGATTATTGGAAAGGTAGAATATTTTACATTTCTAAGTATCACTGACACACAACTGTTCTCCAGTTCTAAACTATTATGTACAAGATTATTTATTTATTTATTTATTTATTTATTTATTTATTTATTTATTTATTTATTTATTTATCGTTCTTATAGGCCGCCCGACTCCCGCGGGACTCTGGGTGGCGTACAATATAAAAGAAGAACAATTTATAAAAATGACAATAACAATTAAAATAGTTATAAAAATTAAAAAACATAAACCATCATTCGTGCATGGGGAGACCCAAGATGTTCTCATTGGTCTCTATTTCTCTAAAATAAACTCTACACAGTTTATTTTATTACATAATCATTTAAAGCTTCTAGATTCCACAGTGAGATCACATTTTAGGAACTTACTTGTGTGGTACTTTATCCATATTTCAGATATATATTTAAAATTATCATTTCACAGCAAATCTGACCAGCTTTTTAAAAACTATATAGAGTTTTGACTTTTTAAAAAATTGTTAAAGATTTGTCGAAAGAATGTTTTCTGATCAGTCGCACTGCAACATTCCTACTAGGAAACTACTGTTTCTATCTTTTTAAAAAACGAGAGGACACTAGTTATGACGTTGCATATTGAAAGAATATCTGTATAAACAATAGGCAAATGCATTTCTTACTTTGTGACGAACATTCACATGGATTAAACACCTTTCTTTATAGCAGGGGTCTCCAAACCTGGCCACTTTAAGACTTGTGGATGTCAACTTCCAGTATTCCTCAACCAGCATGACTGGCTGAGAAATTCTGGGAGGTGAAGTCCATAAGTCTTAAAGTGGCCAGACTTCACCTCAATACACCTAAGTTCATATCTCTCAACTCTTTCAGAATTGACTTATTTGGCAGTAGACTCTAAGGCATGTGTTGGCTAAACTAGCTAAACATGTTACCAGAGACAAAGAAGCCCATTAAACAAAGATTGGCATGCTACAGAGTACAAAAGTCAGAGTATGTATGGACTCTTTCCCAAGATGGCTGCTGAAGGTAAGGAGCTTTTTTCTTTCTTGCCAACAATCTACTGGTTTTGCTGCCAAAGCTGATTCTCTGGCAGTGCTGTTCCCTGGATTTGTATGGGGGCACTTAGGAATGACCCAAGATGGCTTTTGGACTGCCATGGACCAACCTAGGAAGGGGAGTCTTGAAAATTCCAGGTCCCTCTATGAGTGGTCAGAAAGTCATTGGACAAATCCATCTTTCTGTCAGCAGTTTTGTTTTCTAAGCAAGCCTGGTTTTTAACTTTAACTTTTTGAACTTATTGTTTTACTTCGCTTTTTGTCTTTAAAAGTTGACCAGCTGTTTGAATGCAGATTTATTTCAACCCCCTGCTGCATTCTAGCTAGTTTGTTCTTTTTCCTTCAATTTCTGTTGTTGTTTTGAATAACCTTCATTCTCTTCATAAAAAAAAACATGGTGTGTTTTTGAATGGTTGCAGTCCTTTCATTTGATTTACATTATTATTGGACTCTCACTATGGATTTTTGTAATTTTTTGTATTTGCAAAATATTTGGAGTTTACTTCTTTTGAATTTTTCTTTTAATCTTGGATTGGAATATCCAGAAAATAATTTTTTCTGTTTCCTTCTGCTTCAGTGTTCTTTGTTCCCTGATCAAATTTCAGAGAAGCAATGTATCAGATTACAGACAAACAATGGTGGCTGAAATCTAAGAAGACTTTTTGGTAACATGCAACTTTTAGCTGAAAGGTTTTTTTAAAAAAAGCTGATGAGATAACAATGGCTATGGAAAATATGCAGAGGAATGTAGTTTTGGAGAAGTTAGATTCACAAAAGGACTCTGATATGAAAGTTGCAGACCAAAGAGATATGGACTCCACAGCTGGAGAACTAACTGAGCCAATTTTATGCATTTCTTTGAAGTTCAAGCCTGCATTTCTTTACAATACTAGAAGCCTGACTGAATGGTGAAGTGACAAATTTTCTTTCCTACAAGGACTGAGGGAAATTAGAGAACCAATTTATTACACCTAACTGGAAATCACTTCTATATAGACTTTGTTCGGAAGATAGACTCACTGTGGAGACAATCATATTTAATTGAACAACAATCCATAAGAGATGGCATTAAGAAACAAACATGGACATTTCATCCAAGACGAATTACTCTTAATTTTTGGGATGATTTGGGATAGATAAAATGCTGTGGCAAATTTTCTATGAGTGGATTATAATAACAATTTGTTAACAGAGAGTTTTGAAACCTTGACCTTGTCTTTTTTATTATTATTATTGTTCTTCCTGTTAACTATTTTTGTCATTAATATACTATATAGAAGGCAGGTCAATAATTTGCAAATAGATTTACCAGTTTAGCAATATTTAGCAATATCTGAAGGATTATAGGTTTCCCACCGTCCATTTAAATGTTGTTTGCAGTACATAGAGTAGGCAGCCAACTTTCTCCCAGATTAACTAAACCACTTCACAATCCTTGCTCATGCTGACTGGAATGATGGAACGTGTAGCTCAGTGAATCTGACAGAGCATTGCAACAGGCTATTCTAGATTGTACAATCTGTTTTATGCTAGCAGATTGGACTGGAGTCCTGACAAGGAGGGAGGGAAGCTTCTATGCATTCAAAACTGGAATATTTTTTCTGCCTGTCCTAGAAATCCCATATTTATCATATAAACTTGCAAACATCTGTTTCCCATGACCAATCCTCCTCTTCAATACTATTCAAACCATTTAAATTTTGATCAATTTGTAAAAACAAGTTTTTTTTAAATCCTTCCCCTTCCCATCAAGTAAACATGTCAGCAAACATTTGTCAGCAGGGATGGGACTGTTTTCATGATTTTAGGCTTAGTCCACAAAGAACTTGCCCACAAATAATGTATAATTCATTCTAAGCAGCAGCAAACTCTGTTTTTCTGCCTTAGAAAGTGTACTATTTCTTATTTTCAGGGAGGCACATGAGTGTGGGCAGAAGAATTGATAATCCTGCCAAGAGGACAAAGGGAAATTTACTTTGATTCATGACATAGTGCCTTATTTCTGAATCAATATAAATCTAATAATTTTTTGTTGTTGCTCTTTTGATTCTTTTTTCAGCAAAATGCAATGAAATATACTTCCAGTAATAATGCCTCCTATTTCCAAAATTTGAAACAGTATCAAAACTAAGTTACAAAAAGGACTTTTCTAAAATTCCAGCAGTTTCACTGAGAGTAACATCAGGAAAAGCTATCTATTGACAAACAACCACATATCTGAATGTGATATAGAGAGAAATAATGCAGCATCTGAGACATACGAATAGAAATTTGATCTGAGAAAAAGACTGGCCAAAATTAGAAGAATCATTTAGCATCAACAACGCTGCTCCAAAGAACAGTCTTTAAAAAATACAGAATAAGTCTCAAACCATTTGGAAGAGAATATACCACTTTATGGACATAGAACAACACCTGGATGATTTCCACCATAAAAAAAATCCAAATAAAATGAAAAAAGGCAATTCTGAAATAAATTGCATCCTTAATGCTGTGAAATGAGCAACTGCTAAACTGATGCATTTATTACTTGATTCATGTACTTTTATCTCTTTATAGTTTCATGCAACAACCAGGGTTTTTTTGTATGAAATGCAGGAAGACTATGGCTTACCTTTTTCTACAATAAATTCTATGCATGCATGACAAATCCAAACATGCAAAATGTTTAATACCCCAGTTCAGAGATACTTCAGGGACAAAATCCAATTATGAGTTATATGCCACAATAAATAGGATTCAGCATTTCACAGAGCAATTTATAATTCATAAAAACAACAAAATATACCTGTCAGATAGAACCCGGAGAGCAGATTTCTGTGCTGCCTGCTGGAAAGAAGGGCAGAGATGTTTATTTTATACAACTTTTAAAATATGAGCTCAATCAACACATAAAAAATGTGTCACCCACAATCTTGTCAAGTATCCAAATTTTATAGGATTTACAAGTAACACTATAGCCATCTGGCTATTTTCCAGCTATTGTACACCATGTAATAGCAGTTTGTTAGGTTAACACCATTGAAATATTAAAGAACTTACACAGACGTTTACATCTGAAAAATCCTGTTTGGAAGTTTTTGTTTTTTTAAATGAGAAAAAAAAGTTCCTTCCTTTGAACCATTGCTTTAGCAATTATTCACTTAGCAAACTGTTCAAGGATGGCAACAAGCATCCTAAGGCACAGTTGTGATTAGTTGCCAATTTTAACTTGATAAATTTTAACAGGGCTACCTGCAGATGAGTGAATGATTTATTATAATTACCTTAGGGCTATGTAGTACCTTATTGGTTAATGTAGGAAATACGTTAGCACGGAAGTCTCTTGCAGGGAGTAAGAAACTTCTCAAAAAATAACAGAAGATTCAGGTTTACCGTATTTTTCGGATTATAAGACGCACCTTCCCCCCCCCTAAAAGAGGCTGAAAATTTGGGTGCGTCTTATACTCCGAATGTAGCTTTTCCGAAGCTTTTTTCCCAGCCCTAACGAGGTGCTAACGATCTTCCCGGCTCTTCCCGGCTTATTTTCATTGCTACTCCCTCAGAAAAAGGTTTTTTCAGCCCTAACGAGGTGCTAACGGTCTTCCCGGCTTGCAGGATTTTTTCATTGCTACTCCCTCCAAAGTTTTTTTCCAGCCCTAAGTCTTTGCAGGCTTGTTTTCATTGCTACTCCCTCCAAAGAAGGTTTTTTCAGCCCTAACGAGGTGCTAATGATCTTCCCGGCTTGCAGGATTTTTTCATTGCTATTCCCTCCGAAGAAGTTTTTTCCAGCCCTACGTCTTTGCAGGTTTGTTTTCATTGCTACTCCCTCCAAAGAAAATTTTTTTCAGCCCTTACCAGGGGATAAAATAATGTGCTGAAGCTGACCAGACTAAGGACACTAGCCAGATGAATACCTGGTAGGTAGATTTCCCCCCCTATTTTCCTCCCCAAAAACTAAGGTGCGTCTTATACTCTGAAAAATACGATAATCAGATGATTAACTTTCAATTTCATTGCTGATCTTTTGTGGACCTACTTTCTAGCTTCACTTGTATGCCCTCCAAAGTATGCCAGACAGGAAATACGACCTGATGAGCTAATTCTATTTATTGTAAGGCTACGTTAACAGAATCTTGCAAGTCTGAAAGTACAAGTTTCTTTTTACAGCCTGATCAATTATGGTGGGTGCTTCTTAAGTTTCTTTCTCTAACTGTTAAGCAACTACAGACTCCTCCCTCTCTTGTCTGATTTTTCCCTAGGCAGCATCTCTTCACCTTGTCCCTCAAGATTATTCCAACATGCCATTATATCACTTTATTACCTGCAGATATCTATAAAGTAGGAGTTCTCAAACTATGGATCAGGATTCCAGGGAGGGAAAACAATTGAGTGCAAGATGTCACAATTTCTTATTAAACTTATCAGACATGCAAATGAAGTGGGACTAATATCAAAACCCATTGTGAGCTATGTTTCTTGTTTTGTCTGATTAAGCCTGAATCCGGCATAGCAGACCAGAATTTCAGAATTCTCAATGATATGAATTTGAAAATGTAATTATGAAAATAAAGAACATTATCTGTAATGAAATCATTAATTTTATTAAGAAGGTGAGGATGGGTCTCATGCAAACTTATCATTTTAGGTGGCGACATTACCATAATATTTGAAACCCCCTGCCCTAGAGGCAATTTTCTTGGCTATAATAATGAGTCTGGTTTTGACTTCATCCATTCTGGAATGTACCATTTCAGTTTATAATAAAGAGTTTTTATTAAAAAGTGTACTATCAAAAAGACATTTAAGTGTCAGACTCCAAAAACCAAGAAAGACATGCCGAAGTTCTTCTAAGCAGTTTCCTTTATTGTTTCTCACCTATAGACAGAACTCTTGCCAAACCAAAGCAGACTATTTGCACCATTAAATATTGTTTGCATCCAGTTTTGGTCACCACACTACAAAAAAGACATTGAAACTCTAGAGAAGAGAGCAACCAGGATGATAAAGGGTCTGGAAAATAAAACATACAAAGAGCGGTTGCAGGAACTGAGCTTGGACAGTCTGGCGAAGAGAAGGACCAGGGGTGATATGATAGCAATATTCCAATACTTGAGGGAATGCCAGAGAGATGAGGGGACCAGGCTGTTCTCTATGGCACCAGAAAGCCAAACAAGGAATAATGGATGGAAGCTGACCAAGGAGAGATTCAACCTGGAAGTGAGGAGAAACTTTCTAACGGTGAGAGCGATCAACCAGCTTGTCAGCAGAGGTTGTGAGAGCCCCAACAGTTGCGACCTTCAAGGAGAGATTGGACTGCCATCTGTCTCAAAGGGTGTAGGAACTCCTGCTTGAGCAGGGGGTTGGACTAGATGACCTACAAGGTCCCTTCTAACAACAACAACAACAATAATAATAATTAATAACAACAACAACAAGGTAGGTAGGTAGGTAGGTAGGTAGGTAGGTAGGTAGGTAGATAGATAGATAGATAGATAGATAGATAGATAGATAGATAGATAGATAGATAGATAGATAGATAGATAGATGGATAGATATTCTGAGAACTCTTAGAAAGGAGCTGTCTTAACACTCTTCCTTCCACACAAACTGTCTACATTTCTCTGTCTTCTGCTCCTCTAGAATGCACTCTCTCCCTCATGGGAATCTGGACTACATTCTATCACATCATGGTACTGTACTTTGCCTTATTGTCAACACTTTGTAACATATTGATTGATGTAGCTGATCTTTAATATTTTTGTTATACTTGGAACTTGGAATGGTACATAAAGGTAAAGGTTTCCATCAGTCGTGTCTAGGGCATGGTGCTCATCTCCATTTCTTGGCCAAGGGAGCCAATGTTGTCCGAAGACAATTTCCATGGTCATGTGGCCAGCATGGTTATATGCCAAAGGCACATAGTCCCATCCTATTTTATAGTGGCCTATAGTCTCTTTGAGAGTTTCAGGGATGAGCATCTTCATCTAACACTCACTTTTGTAACATAACTCATATACACAATGTAAATAGCTTAAGGATATAGAGTGCAGCCGGCTTCATCAAATTCAGGTTAGATGGCAGAAATTCAAATTCTATGATGGAAGAAATTCAAGAAACTGATATATCTGAAAGAGAAGTATACTATAGAAGCATACCTCCTGTTAAGCAGCATTTATTTTTTCTGAGATTTAATTTCTATTCTGTTATTTTCTATCTTTCACCTGAAATAACAGACTCTCCCTAAAATATAGATAAGATATATTTTTGAAACATTCCATTCCAAAATTAGAGATAAGTAAGTCTATTTGTCTATGGAGATTCGCAGCCATCCAGGTCATGGTTGTCCATCTCTGACTGGATGTTGGGAATGGAAGGATTTATACGCCTTGAAGACAGCTGGTTATTTGCATTCTTTTAAAGAGTCATTGAGGCCATTTGGATGTTTATCTGTGTCCTCAGGGTCATTTGCACTACTCAGGTGACCCTGGGGGGGCTCAAATAAACTTCCATTCCCCACCATCCAGTCAGAGCTGAAGAGGTTTCTTGGATGAGAAGTGAAATGTCTTCAAATAATTACTGTTGTGGCCTGTCAGCCACCGGCCCCTCCAGCAGCCAAATCAGAGGAAAAGGCGTGGGAGTCAGGGTCAGCATCAAGGCAACTTGAGAGCTCCGAGGGGGAAGAGGGAATGGAGCTGGCAGAGAGAGAGAGACAGAGGCAGAGTCTGGGCCGTCCGTCAGCCCTCAGATGGAGAGTCAACAGCCCCCAGGTCTGGAGGTGGCTGATGAGAAAGAGGAGGAACAGCTGGGTCCAGTGCCTGACGCATGGATGTGCAGAAGACAGAGGAGAGGAGAGCAGTGGAAATCCATGGGCTGATCCTTGGGATGGAAGAGCCACCGCTGCTAGCGAAGCCCCACCCTACCTCTGGGAATAAAAGGCAGGGGGCAGAGATGAATAGATGTGGCAGACAACTATTCATCTTCCGGCCGGATGGACTTGTTAGCCTGCAGTGAGAGAGAAACTTTTTACTGGCGCTCCTAATAAAGGAATCTTTGAGTTAACTTCAGAAGGTTTGTTGTGTTTGGGGAACTGGGTCAGAACAATTACAAGAAGTCCAGTTGCCTCCTGAAAAAGCACCTTTGGGACGATTAGCTTATTTGTAACTATTTTAGTTCCACATGCATGCATAGGTCTATTTTAGTTCCACAGGCACTTATCTATTGTTTTAAAAAACAGCATGAAATGCAAGTATGGAAGGCATTTAAATATTAATTATAATTTTGTATATTATATTTGTATATGCATACTGTTCACTTTTTATCTTAAACTGATATGCACCTTTTTCAGAATGACAGTTGTGCTTGGCTTTTGAAGGGGAGAAAAGGAGAAGCACTCTAAAAATAGCACATGAAGTTAAAAAAAACTTTATTTACAGATAGTCCTCGACTCATGACTACAATTGAGCCCCAAAATTTCTATTGCTAAATGAGACATTTGTTAAGTGAATTTTGCCACATTTTATGACCTCTTTTTGCCAAAGATGTTAAGTGAATCACTGCAGTTGTTAAGTTAGTGACCTGGTTGTTAAATGAATCTGACTTCCCGTTGATTTTGCTTGTCAGAAGGTTGCAAAAAGTGATCACATGACCCTGGGATACTGCAACAGTCATAAATATGAGTCAGTTGCCAAGCATCTGAATTCTGAAGGATAACATTATTATTTGTACATTACAACTGGAAAAGTGGATCAGGTTGTTTTGCTTAAAAAGGCAATTCAAACAAAGCCTCATTCATTTAAAATGAATTTTGCTGTTTGCCATACAGTCTCATCTCTTATCCTAAAATAAAATAGTTTATTTTAATCCTGCTTTCTGAGAACTATTAGAAATTATATTAAGGTATAAAGTCCTTGATTTAGCTCAAATAGCATTACCTTGGAGGAACTCTTATGTTGAATTGAAAGATGATCACATATACATGATACAATACCCATTTTATAATTTGGTATCATTAATTATTCTTGACTGACACAAGAATTGATTGTCAACCTTGTTTGTCAACCTTGTCAACCTCAGTGTATATTTTCTTTTATGTACACTGAGAGCATATGCACCAAAGACAAATTCCTTGTATGTCCAATCACACTTGGCCAATAAAGAATTCTATCTATCTTCTATCTATCTATCTATCTATCTATCTATCTATCTATCTATCTATCTATCTATCTATCTATCTATCTATCTATCTATCTATCTATCTATCTATCTATCCTTCTATCTATCTATCTATCTTTTCTAAGCTCCTTTAAAAAGTGATCTCACTTAAGGAAAGGAGACATCCTTTGAAAAGGTGAAATGAAAGGTAAGAAATATTGTTTCAGACATGACATCACAATTGCTGATATATTACTATATGACATGGTAAAATGATCTGTAAACCAATGTATACCCAAGCATTACAAGTGTTAATTATTTGTTTCACAATACTGAATCGTTTGACTATAATTTGTGCAATTAATTTGTATTTCCAATCATTTTGGTAGCTTCACTGAAACGGATATATTCAGTATCTGTTTTGCAGATCTTCTTTTCCTTGCTTATGAAAAGAACTCGAGCAATGTCTCCATAGGGAGAGGAGGAATTAGAAGGAGAACATTCTGTGCAGATTGGTTATCCAGTCATGGAAGAATAGCAGATCTTTCCTTGCACTGCTGTTTCTTTATTTTCTCTTTCCTACTTGCCACTTGCCTCAGGAGCCCGAACAGAATAAACTTACTAAACAAGAGCTGTTTATTACAATATGGTACATAAAGAGATTCACAAGCTGGTGAAATTTACATGTTATCCTCTCCTCTTCTCTTTATATTGGCATCCCCTTCTCACTACATAAGTGCTTATTTGGCATAATTTATGATAAGCAGAGAATGCTCAATGTCATTACTGCAGAATACGCACTTGACCTTCTCTCAATTATGCACATTCAAATCAAGCCTCTTTGTGTTATACACACAGTGCTACAGAGCTTATATCTGCACTATTTCTTTGGGGCACAGCCATGCAATAGCCACAGAAGAAAGCTTTTAAAAGTAATGAGCATCTGCTGCAAAGGGCAGTGGCTGCTGAGATCATTAAATGTGATCATTAAACATCTTCTATTAAAATCTTGTTAGCCAATTTAGGTGCACTATAGCTAAGGCTCTATTAATGAAAGCTGTCACAGCTAATCTGGCTTGCAATGTTGAGATTTTAAATGTTTCACCTTGGGAGTTTATCAGATAATACGCCCTTAGGGTAGGCTAACCCACAGGTAAGGAGGTCACTTTTATGTAGCTTGCTAGATTTCTCCTCAACATCTATTCAAAGAAGGCATAATGATATTAGTTTAATACCCAGTGTTTCTGATGCATTTATAAAGCCTGGAAATGGTATGACTTAAAGCTGTGATGGCAAACCTATGGCACACGTGCTGGGAGTGGCACACAGAGCCATCTCTCCGGGCATGCCAGCCATCGCCGTTGCTCTTCCGGGTTCCGGAGTGCGCATACGCACTGGCCAGCTTGTCTTTATGCACGCGGGAGAGTCAGAAACCGGAAGACCAGTGGCTGGCGCGCATGTGGGAGCGCCGGAAAACGGAAGAGCAGCTACCTGGCGCACATGCACGCATCCGATGGTCTTAGGCGACCCCTAAGGGGTCACAACCCGCAGGTTGAGAACTGCTTTCTAACAGAATGAATAGAAAGTAAAGGTTTTTTTAAAATCCCCAGCTCATTTCTTTCCAAACACTGGCCTGTAATTCCTACCATCAACAAGTCAATATGCTGATTGAGAGATTATGGAAGCTATATTCTCATAGGCCAGGGGTGACAAACTGGAGGCCCACAGGCCAGATGCATCATGTGCAGGCCATGCCCACCCCAGCTCAGTGAAGGGAAAATCCATCACAATACGTCACGTGACAGCAACGTGACGCGGCGAATTTGATACCTGTATCATAGGCATTTCGAACAAGCCACAATAATGTCAAAATAATGGCCTCTGCATCATGACTTTATAGCACACATGACATTTAATGCAAGTACATAACTTGCATCATTTATAGTGCATACTGTTGTGATGATGCACATGCTCTTGTTTCTTTTGCCCCAATAATTGCTCATATATATTCTAATATTACCGTACAAGTAGTCCTCATTTAACAATTTCCTCATTTAGTGATCATCATTATAACATTGTTATAACAATGATGAAAAAAAGAACTTTATGACCACTCCTTGCAACATTTGTAGGTCTATAAAGGAAAGGAAAGCTAAAGTGAGATCATAACCACAAATTATTTATTTATTAAATTTATTGGTCACCCAACTTACCACAGGGTAACTCTGGGCGGTTTACAATGTTAAAGTTAAGTTGTGGTTTCACTTAGCAATTGCTTCATTTAATAGCTGAGTTATTAGTCCCAATTGTGGTTGCTAAATGAGCACTACTTGCAGTATTTGTGTGTGTATGTACATCAAGGGTGTCAAACTCAAGGCCTAGGGGCCAGATCCTGACCGCGGGGCCACCCTGGAAACAGCAAATGACCGTCCTGTGGTGCCTCTACCAGCAAAAACAGAGCTTGGGAAGCAGTCCTCCTGAGCTCCATTTTTGCTGGCAGAGGGATGCAGGAGGCCGTCACAGCCAAAAACAGAGCTCGGGAGCCCGTTTTCACTGGCAGAACGCTTGGGTCACCACAGGCACCCAACACGAGTGATATCGAGCTGGCCACGCTTCCCCCGCAAGGTCAAACACAACACTGATGGGGCCCTCAATGAAATTTAGTTTGACATCCCTGATGTACATGTATTCTTCATTCATGTTAATATCTAAAAATGATGTACAATATTTCAACTAGATACAGAACACATAGCATAATTAGCAATTTTACAAACTAGAAGTATATATTGTAATATTTTTTTAAAACTTGCTGCCCCTTCCCTGTATTACTATCTAAAGCATCCAGTGGTTTTTTTTCCCTGCACATCCAGAGTTCAAATTCAGAGGCAGGTCTCAAAGGTTATTTTGTAGTTGGTTTTTTTAGCTTGTATTTATATTATTTTAACATTTCTTTGATACAAGCCAAAAGTATATACCCTGATATTGCCTTTTATGAATCTTAGGAGTTGGAGAGGCAAACAGACCAAATGAACTTTAGTTACATTTTCCAGACAAGCACACGGGTTCTATTTAATCTGTTTAAGCTGCTGAATGCAGATTTATTAACTCTGTGGGTTATAAATTTGTACTGCCACAAAGGCTCAGTGGCAAATCTTGTTGCAGCTTAGCGGAAAGAAAATTCTGCCTACAAATTCATGCTCGTAAAATATGAATATTTCTTTCCACACATTAGATCATCTGATCATTGCATAATATATTAAGTAATAATATTAACTGGATGAATTATACTAATTAAGGGGAAAAGAGTTGTGTAAACAAAGTAACTGCAAACTTGTAAGGTGATATAATTATTACAAACTGATAGTCTAATTTTGTTTTCCTCTATTATGATTACATGTAGGCCTTGATTTTACGACCCATAATTGAGCCCAAATTATGTTGCTAAGCGAGACAGTTGTTAATTGAGTTTTGCCCCATTTTAGGACTTTTCTTGTCACATTTGTTATATGAATCACTGCAGTTGTTACAGAAGTAACACAGTTGTTAAGTGAATGTGGCTTCCCTATTGAATTAGCTTATCAGAAAGTTGCAAAAGGTGATCACATGACCCCGGGACACTGAAAGCATCATAAATATGAACTAGTTGCCAAGCATCTGAATTTTTATCACATGACCACGGGGATTCGGCAACAGTTGTGAGAAAAACAATCCTAAGTCACTTTTTTCAGTGCAATCATAACTTTGAGTAGGCACTAAATGAATGGTTGTAAATTGAGGACTACCTGTAATTCCTTATAGCTGAGTTCATATGTAGCGTTAAATTGTAATGTGGTTTGTCTGAATGTGACTTAGTTTGTTGTGTGAATTTAGTCGCTGTAGTTAATATATTCAATCATAATTATACATTAACTGATAAATTTAAGATCGGAACATTGTCTTTTTGAGAAAAGTCAGCATATAAATCGAATGAATTAAGAGGTTAAAAAAATGAACAAATTTCAAATTTCTTACCTGGTCACTCTCTTCTTCATCACTGCTCAACTTTAGGTCATCTTCTAGCATTCTAGAAAACAACAAATCCTCATTGGAATTCAATATAATACTTTAGATGTCATTTAAACCATAGATATCTTTTTATTGTGAGTTCTAACTAAGCTTCAATTGATTCAGGGCAAAACTTCAGCTTGGTCCAAGACCGTATTTCCCATTAAGGCTGTGCATGTTTTATTTGGAAGAAGTGCTTTGGATTTCATGAGAGCACAGCACCCATATTTTACTCATTAAAGTAGCATTACTGCAAATTTGAAAGAAGATGTCATTGTTTTAAGCAATTTACTTATTAAAACAAATGCAATTTATAAGTAACATTACTTTTTTATTTTTCATAGCAGTACATTGAAGCCTGTCAGTGTTGAGTTAATTTAGCAAATAATTTAGCTAAGAGCATGAAGGCCATTTTTTTCCTATCCCTGATTTTATCATCTAATATTCAATGGTATGCTCTAAATCTGAAAAACCCAGGATCATGATGCAATCATGCCACTGCAGGTAACTTACATTGTTTGTAAGCAATTAAGTGATAATTAATATCAGTATCATCAATGGAATCTGAATTATTAACAGTAGTACATGACATTGTGAATTCTGCCTCTTAAAGAATATTAATTTCACTTATACCAGCATGAACTGGATCTGAAATGCATGCTGGAAAAGTTCTTAATATGAACATAATAATTTACTTTTTAGCGAATATACTTATATGTCTTACATCATTTCATGCATGCTTCAAAATCTATTCTACAAAAAAAAATAGTTTTATTCTGTTTACAGAATAAGATGCAGTCTCTTGTGAATATATATTATCCTGGATCTACAGGAAAAAAAGGTAAATAAAAAATCTCTACATGAGACCCCAAACATGTTCATGATATTTAATCTTTTTTGCATGTTATTTCAATTTTCACTTAAATCAGCTACCATCAATACATATTGATAGGGAAATTTCCAGAGTTTTAATCTTGAAGTAATCATCTAATGGAAGCTCCAGAAAAAGAAAACCCCATATGCATTAAGATTGATCTTTTCAGACTATTAAAACCAAATTGCATTTTTTATCATATTAAGACAAGATATCTAAACTGTAAAACACAAATACTTCATGAATAATGGGTAGACACATGTTTCAGTCTGTGTTAATGAAGTGAAATTTATTGCTATTTTTCTTTCCCCATCATGTAACAGATGGTCAATTTTACTTAATGAATATATATATATTCAAAGCATGCATTTCATTTAGAAAAATCTGTCAACACTATATCAACAGAACTGTTATTTTAAACTCGGTTATGATATCTCTATCACCAAAACAGTTTTATAGACTAGAAGCTAATGTGCTGAAATCACATTGCTTATTTTTATAAATTTTAAAAAACTTAAGATTGCAAAAATTAAATAGGAAATCAAAAGACTAAGAAATATTCACTAAACAGGTATTGTTTCAGCAAAATAATATTAGGAAAGAAGAACCTGCAACATTTTTTTTACAATGCAGGAATGCTATATTGAGCAATTCAACAATAAACCTTACCTTATTGGTTTTTTATTCTATCACATACCAGTCAAACCATTCCATTTCTCATACACATGAATTATTCTATATAGTCTTTTCTATGTGAGATGATTTACAATTATATGCCATAAAATCACTTCGGGACCACACATATTTTTTCCCCATGACAATCTTTCCCTAACCTAATTCTTCAGACCTTTCAATAGTCCACCCATTAACACTACAACTGAATCCATCCATTTTGCTCCTGATTGTCCTCTTCTGATTACCTTCCATCGTTCTCAACATTAGAGACTTTTCCAGAGAGCAAGGCCTTCACATAATATGTACTGGATAATATAGCAATAGCACTTAGACTTATATACCGCTTCATAGTGCTTTACAGCCCTCTCTAAGAGGTTTACAGAGTTCAGCATATTGCCCCCAACAATCTGGGTCCTCATTTTACCCACCTCAGAAGGATGGAAGGCTGAGTCAACCTTGAGCCGGTGAGATTTGAACAGCTGAACTGCTGAACTGCAATTCTGCACTTTAACCACTGCACCACCTCGGCTCATGTCCATATAATATAATATGATAATATGAACCAAGTCAGTTGTGCCTTGAATTAGAACTCTGTACAGATATATCCCACAAGGTCTTTGTGGCTGCTCTACCAAGTGCTCGTCTGCAGAGTATTTCTTGATTGCTGATTCCTTTATTGTTGATGGTTGATCCCTGAAGGCAGAAGTTATCTACCACCTCAATATCTTCACTATCAATTCTAAGCCTGGCTGTTTAACTGTTTAAAGTTGGTAGCTGACTGCATGCAACGGCAAGTGTAGCATTCAAAGGCCTATAAAAGGGAAATGCCATTCATTATTCAATTTAGACTATAGATTACTGTGACATGCTTTAATGATTTTATTTTTGAGCTGTGGTGACAACAAGAATGTTATGTATTTTTTTTCTTTTGTGCCATATTGGATGATTTCAGGGAAGTAGAATAATTGTGCTAACCTGCTTTTTAATTTAACTAGATGGATATACCAATTAAGGTTTTACTGATCTGGTCTAAACTCATGATGATGGCAGGGGGGATAAAAGTTAAGATTCTAATGGACTTGCCTGATGCTCTTACCCATGAATTCAGCATTCTGTCTAAGAACAGATTTGGAGATCAAAATTTCTTATCATACTACAACTCTTACCTCAGTTTATGAAAGAAGAAATGTTTGCATCACACCTAAATATTGGTCACTATCTATAAATTATTAATGTTTCCTCTCCTTTCCAATAACACATTGCTTCCCCCCTCTGTATTTATGTGTGTGTACTATACATGTGCGCACACACATACACATATGCACACAAATAGTGGGCTTTGATGGCCTAGGCCCGTGGTGGCGAACCTATGGCACGCGTGCCAGAGCTGGCACGCGGAGCCATAGAAGCCGGCACGCGAGGGTTCCCACCGGCAAACCGGAAGTGCGAAAAAACGCACTTCCGGTTTGCCGGTGTGCTGTTTTTTGCACTCCGGAGGGTTCAGGGAAGCTCCCTGAAGCTCCGGAATGCAAAAAACTACAAAACGGACAAACCGGAAGTGCACTTTTACGCACTTCCGGTTTGTCCGTTTTGTAGTTTTTTTGCATTCCGGAGCTTCAGGGAGCTTCCCTGAACCCTCCGGAGTGCAAAAAACAGCATACCGGCAAACCGGAAGTGCGTTTTTTCGCACTTCCGGTTTGCCGGTTTCATTGTTCCAGGCTCCGTTTCGTCGTTCCAGGCTCCGGTAAGTGGGCCTGTGCGGGGGTGGGGGTGTGTGCGCATGCGCAGGGGGCAGCATGGGGGGGTGTTGTGCGCATGCGTGGGGGGGAGGGAATGGGTGTGGGCACGCAAGCGCGCGCGAGCGCCCCCCCCTTTTTCGGCAAGCGAGCCGAAAAAGGTTCGCCACCACTGGCCTAGGCACACTCACCAATTTGACCTTGTCTTCATGTGAAACAAAATTACTCTGAAAAAATGCAATGTTCAAAACTTCAAAGTGTTATTGCAGAGTTGTCGATTTTTATGACTCTGGTGATAATTATCCATGCTGTTAAATATCAATAATGTAGATTAGGGATGAGGAACTCTTTTGGGCTGGGGAATTCATTTTAATTAAGTTTTGTTTTGGAAACCCCTGAGGGATATATAGGAGAGAGTCTTTCCTATGGCTACATTTTCAGACTGTTTTGGAGATTTAGTTGGGGGCTGGGGTGTTCTCTCCCAAAACAGGGAACCTGGGCTGCCATGCAGACTGCCAACACCTTGAGTATTTATTGTCTTATTTAATTAAAAGGCTTCTTGTGAGTTTCTACAGAAGAGTTCCCATGGGATGGAAATAAGCCCAACTCAAAGCTTTTGGAAGTCCTCAACTATTTTAAACTACAACCTTATATTTAATTTCCTGGGAGTAAGCCCTTTTTCTGAATAAACATGCAAAGGATGCACAGTTGGACTGCTTTAAGTAAACTTGCTGGTAAATTCTCTACCACAGGATCTTTTCCATCCAACTCTTGAGATACTTTTGTAACAGAAAAAACTAGAGATAGAAAACACATCCAAATACTGGAAAGTATCTTTGGTTTTCTTTTGCTAACAACTCCTTTGAAAATGAAATGTTTCTAATCTTTAACCATGGCTAAAAGACTATCAGTATACAATTGTTTATCTTCCCTTATCATAATGCAAAATTTATCTTCCCCATTCACATTTGAACATGGCATTTAATCAATTTCAAACCGTGTTGCAAATCCTGATTAAAATTTTAATCAAGTGCACAAGTTTAATTTAATTTTATTAGACCATTCATTTATATGCAAGTTGGTCTTAGTGTCTGGTGACATGGACATATTCATATTGTTTTCTTTGCAAAAATGTGGAAGTGGATTGCTATTTTATTCTTTCTAGAGTTTCTTTTAACCTCCTAGGCTGTCTAAAGTCTTGGCATTTGCTGCTGATTTGCCATATTTTAAACCTGATCCAATACTGCTTGGCTTTTTCCAAAACAGCTACTTGGCTAGGTGCTACCATCTGCTCAGTTCATTTAGGTACTGAATGCTAAAAAAATGTAGTTGGACTTTTCCCATTATCAACCCTGAGGTTATTATGAACAAACTATTTAAGCCCCTTGCTTTTTTCTATAAACAAAAATTAATTACCTGATTTCAGAACTAATTTTATAGTTATTATGTAGAGACTATAATGAACAAACTAATTAAATGACATTTAAAGCAAGAAATAGATTCTGCAAAATACTCACATATATCGGTTGACTGTTCTACTGTAACATAATTGCCTATATACAAAGGAGAAACTAAGATAGTAGTCTCTATGCTTTTGAATAAGCTTTTTTCCCTTCTATAAATAGTTTCTTTGGGAAAGTAAGGTTCATTATAAATGTTATTAGCCAAAAAAGGTCCATATGATCAAATAAATAGCCAGTTTGCAAGTTTATTTGATTACAAGTAAAAAAAAGTACAGCATATTAACAGGAACAGTATTAAATAGTTTGGGTGTAAGTTAAAAAGGCAACAAAAAGTAAAGGAGGAAATGGCTAGCTCTTTACAACTCTAGATATGTAATTCCTAATACAGTAACAAAAAGTAGACTAAGGTAGAATGAGAGATGAACAGTCATGGATAAAAAAGGAGTAGCATAGGAAGCATAATAATCAGACTAATTGGTTGATTATGTGCCATCAAGTTGGTATAAATTTTTAACAAACAGATAGATTTTTTTCCCATGACGATTTGTCTCTAATCTGGTTTTCCAACAGTATATCCATTGCCACTGCAACTCATCCATCTGGCTACTGCTTGTCTTTTTCTTATTTTCTCATTCCTTCCATCTTTCCCAGCATTAGAGCCTTTGCCAGAGAACTGTGGACATTATGGGACATTATGTGTCCCAAGTACGATAATTTGAGCCTGGTCATTTGTGCCACAGGTGAAAATTCTGGATGATTTGTTTGATGATTCATTTGTGTGCTTTCTTGGCTGTCCATAGTATTCTCAGTCCTCCAACACCATCAATATTCTTTCTACTCTACTCCTTCAAAGTTCCACTTTCACTTCCTCAAAGCATCATAGAGAATACTGAACTATTCTGGTACCTGATTATATTTTCCAAGGCCTTCTAGCTTCTCTACCAAGTACTAGTTTGCAGCACATTTCTTGACTCTTGATAGTTGACGCTAAAAAGCATTTGTATTCACTATGTCAGTATCTTCCTCGTCAGTTCCAAGACTGCTTATTGTACTAATAGCTCTTAGTTTGGTCTTCTTTGTATTTTATTTTAGTCCTGGTTTTTTTCACTGTATCCTTTGGCTTTATTACAAGAGCATGAAGATCCTTTGCATTTTTAGCTACTAGGGTAACATCATTAGCATAACGTCATCTTCCAATTGAGCTTCCTTTAATATATTTTAACTATATATTTTAAATAAAGTTAAAATATATAGCCTTGTTTTTTTTAAAAGGAAGTTAACATAATTTAAGCACATGATTAGTAATGGGTTATGTGAGTAAAGGAGTTTTAATTACCTTAAGGCTTAACACCATCCTAAAGATGCTGATGTGTATTCTGATTACTCTATTTTATCTCTGTTTTAAATGACTGGTAAATGTCAATAAATGTTATATATACAAACAAAAGCTTTTAGGGAGTACTCCATAATGTTTAAAATTGGGAAGTGCTACTGGTGAAAAGGAGGAAATTTTTAGGTGTGTCAGAGTTCAATATATGTAACAAGAACAATAGAAGGAAGGCAAGCATTCCTTGTCCTTAGTTTGAACACAGTAATTATAGCTCTTTTCAAAAGCCCCCTTCTTGGCTGATATATCCTCAACTTTGCAAGGTTTTTATTGTTGTTTTAAACCACATTTATGTCATATTTACAGGTTAGCTAATACCCTAAGCAGTAGATAGTACTTGTGTTAAAGATGTGACAATGTTTATATACCAATGTTAATAATTAATAATTAATAAATCTTTAAGGTGAAGTTACAAATAGATATACTTACAAAATCTGACCCTCAAACTAGATGAATTTTGTTCCTTCATTTTTCATTAAAAATATTTTTGCCAATAGTTACATTAACACATCTATCTATTCTTGTTTTTGGTTGTATTATAGCACAATGAAATGACAATTTCTTTGAGCAGTCCCATCTGAGACTGTTTTCAGATCTATTCTGAAGATCTATCCGATGACCGTATGACTATTCAGCAATGTTATTATTAATCAAGCTGACTAATGAAGAATTAATGTGCTAAAACATTTCAAATGACAAGGTAGGAATTAGAATGTAACTAATGTAAAAGAAGTACTTCATTTAAGACTAATCTTTTTCTGTGTGAAATCTATAACACCCTGATCCTATGCATGTCTATTCAAAAATTAATCTTACTTGAGGCAAATCGTTTAGGAATTTAGGGTTCCCTTACTGTGGATAAGATAGGGAATAAATAAAAACAACAATCAAAAGTATCTATTACAATATTTTGTTAATACACCATTGCCTGACTGCATTTTAAACTGGTTAGCATAAAAATAAAAGATGTTTAGTTTGCAGTTCCATTATATATAGGTCTTGAAATATATTACATTATCAATCTTTCAATTCTCTTCAATGTATGTCAGACTTGATATTTATTGCATAAATGATTTAATCTATCATGCAATTAATCTTTAACAAAAGGAACTGATGTCTAAAATTCTGGCAATTATTTAACAAGAAAGTTCTCACAAGGTGGATTAAATCTCACAAAACAAATTAAATAGACATCAGAGCATATGAATTCTAACCTTCCTTCTATCTAGGCACATCATAATAATAGAACAATATCTACACAGGTTATTTATAATTGCAATGAGAGATGTCAATGAGACGTCTACCATTATTAATAATAAAAGGTTTGGTTTATGCACAGTTTTTAATACATCCTTTTGAACATCTCTCCAGAATAATAGCTGAATGTTTAGATATTAATCATCTAAATATCTGGCCTGTTTACTCAGGAGATTACTAAAAAGAAAAAGGATCATATAAGAAATGTGAATATGATGTATTAAAATTAAGTACAATTAATCCCCAGTGATTTCAGTGTAAAAATTAACGTATGCTTAGAATGCTTTGATAATATAAATTGAAAAGCATAATGGAAAAATTAACCAACATCAACTAAAACCTCATGTTTAATACAAGACCTACACTGTAAAAATAATAAAGATGTAATTATTGGAAAGATTCTTACCCTGAAGGAAAAAAAACCTCCAGTCGTATCCTATCAAATCAAGGCTACTATATTTGTTTCCAACTATATTTTAACTAATCCAAGTAATTGTGTTTTACCACAGTAAAACAAACAGCTTTAAATTAAAGATGCCCATAATACATTATTATGTATTATACATTATGAATGTAATGTGTTGCTATAACCCACACTGTAAAATGTATTACTGCATCTTAAATGAAACATGTTTAAATATAGAAATTATTAACTGCTCATAACTGCATTTTTATAGTGGTAAAGAGATGAAAATCACTGCACTTCTGGGATATAAAAATAGAATATTATAAAATTAATTAAATATGTTTATAAACTATCAAATATATTTATAAAAATACATTTAAACTCCCATGATCTGAGTTATAGAAAACAACATAAAAGTAGAGTTTACAAAAAAGTAGATCAACCAGAACAATAATTGTAAAAGGAGAAAACTTCAATATATTCTAAAATACTTTATGGCTAAACAAGCTTGAACATAAACTGTTAATAAGGTCTGCCTTAAACTAAACATATAACTGAAAAATCCTGGATCTCGTTCAATCTAAAGAGCCTGCGAAACAGATTTTTTTCTAAATTATGACTTCAGTCTTAATATTTGTTTGATTATTATCTTTTGCTTGCCATGTGCCATTTTATTTGAACTGGACAAATGCCAACCAATATTCATCTCCTAGTTCTTTTGCCTTCTGTTCCATGCATTTTTATTCTTCCAAAGCATTTAATTCACAACTGTCTCAAATTAAAGAACAGCAACAATGGCTATAGAAGGAGATAGATACTACAAAAAGTTTCTTGCTCTTAAATTCATCTTTTAAACTAATTTCATTTCAAGAATATTTGGAGACAGATAGAAGGGCAGAACAATATGATTTTATATTCAATTTTAATTAAAAATTACAACTGCAATCTTTTTTGAAGTCCTATTACAATATGGGCTCATTTCCCAAAGTAGAGAGCAGTTTGAAGTATACCTTCCACAAATGTTTTTACAAATAACAGGTAGCATACAGTACATGAAATAAAAATGAAAAAAGATTTCAGTTCTATCTTATGAAACATTATCAGTCATTGCTGAAATTCTAGTACAAAGAATTTAGTTTTTTAGCCCTACCATCAATTCGCAAATAAAATAACTGCTTCCCTAAACAAAATAGATTTTGCCCTTATCCTATTTTCTATCAGATACAACAGTTCCCGCATTTTCATGTGGGTGTATGTGTGAAGACTTTTTTTCCGTAACAACTGCAATAATTTAGAATAATCTCCCTTTCAATATCAGGATTACCTTGAATGTAATAGACTTAAATAAAGTATTAAACGCTTAATTGTTTTAGACAGACTTGGATAGTTGATGTCATCTGGCTGGTGTTGGCTGATTTCTAATTATGTGATTTTCTTTTATGCAATTATGTGTGCTGTACTAAGGATGTTGATTATAATTGAATTTCATTTTGATGTTATGGAGTTAGTGTTATTTATTCTTACCATGGACATTTCAATTTTGTCATGTAATTGTGGCTGATTTAGACATTATGCATGTTTTATTATATATATATATAGAGAGAGAGATCCCCATATTATATTGAGTATGATTTAATAGAGTTGTAAGCTGTCATGAATCAATATAAATAAATATAATTTGATGAATAATTTAGAATTGTTTATTTTTAAACTAAAATACAACTTTGTGCACAATTTTTTTCATAAATGTCATTAATAAACTCATATTATGATTTTTTAATGTTCTATCTTTCTTGGAGCACCAAAAAGTGGAAACAATAACATTTGACAGGTATTTAACTTGTCTTACCCTGTGTTTATATGAATAAACATTACAATGAAGCTTCTACAGTCCCTTGCCCTATGTTTGGCTTAAGGATAAATACTTTAGCCAACAAAATTTCAAGTCCCTTTTTGTTCTAAGAAGCAGTAACTTCATTTTAGAAACTGGATTCATTTTTGGCAGGTTTTCCAGAATCCCAAGGGAAGGTATTGCAAGAAATCAGTAATGCACTATAAGGATACTTCAATGGGCTATGAAGTTATTTAAAGTCCTTATTCCCCCTATCTAGATGTTTTAGAAAAGGAAATGAAGGTTTTCTTCATATAATATGTAAAAGAATCTAGTATCTCTCATCTAATGGGCCCTCATGTTTAGGTGGAAATGATATGAACTAAATCCTTTCATTTGAAAACTATTAAAACCATCTCTACTTAACTTTACATGTTGACAAGGTATCACTTTTTTCTAATTTGTCTTAATCACAAAAAGTGTATCAAGAGATATCCAGAGACTTTCTATGCATGTTATTGATGTATTTTTATCCCATTTTTCTTCTAAAGTTCAATTAAATGAAGGAAAATTTATAAAACTATATATCTTATGCCTTATAACTTTTATTTAACATTCAAAACATCTGCTTTGATTTTTTACAAGTATATGTCCCCAACATAAAATGTTAAAATGAAAATTACTCTAATGCAAACTCTCTTTTTATATATAATTATCACCATTTTCACACATTTTTTGTTGTGAACTGACTTAGAACCAACATCTGGTTCAGTACAGGCCTTCTGGCCTGACCTTCTGACCTTGACAGAAATTTGAAAAATAAAATAAAAACCTAATAAAAAGAGATTAATTATCTTTTTAAGTCCAGAGCAATGAAATAACATTGGGAAACATCTTGGCAGACATCTCTCCAATTCACTGAAGTAGAAGAACGGGGAAAAGATACCACATGTTGATATTTGAAAGACTGTTATAACCAATCTCAATAAAAGTACTTCTAGCCTTCTTACTTCTTTCTTTCTTTCTTTCTTTCTTTCTTTCTTTCTTTCTTTCTTTCTTTCTTTCTTTCTTTCTTTCTTTCTTTCTTTCTTTCTTTATTTATTTATTTATTTGTGAGACTTATATACCGCCTCAAAGTGCAAGCACTCTCTAAGCAGTTTACACCATTAAGCAATGTATATTTATATTGCCCCCAACAATCTGGATCCTCATTTTACCTACCTCGGAAGGATGGAAGGCTGAGTCAACCTTGAGCCAGTGAGATTTGAACAGCTGAACTGCTGATCACAGTCAGCTAAAGTAGCCTGCAGTACTGCACTCTAACTGCTGCACCACCTCGGCGCCACCTTTTTGTGTGGTACTTGGTTCTCTGTGAGTTTGGTTGTTTTTTTGCAGACATTTTATTACCAAACTATGTAACATAATCAATGCTACCAAGCTCAAAGAGCACCAAGAACCCATAGTTCAACCCTGAGCTACAAATATTCTCTCCCACTGCTATCACCCACTGATACCACTGACCAGAATGTCCTGCATGAAACTCCATTACAGGGCAGAGTCAGTTCTATGTATTAACTTGAAGCTCAGCATGCAATGTAAATATAATCTTCAATGGGTAAGCCACTTCTGTTAATGATGTTTTGGCCATGGCAAAACTTGAACAAATGATGGGTGCTGATACATACTGGTCCAAAGGTTAAAACAAGGGATATATGATACACAGTTGGTTGTGCTTAAGTATATATTTGTAGTGTGATACCACTGGCTGTGTTCTTTTAGCATTGAAGACTAGAAGTGAGTCCAAAGACCCAGTGAATTTGGGATAATGGGATGATCTCTGGCGAGCCCGGGATGGGGGTTATTCCTCCATCCTGGTGTTACTTGACCTCTCAGCGGCTTTCGATACCATTGACCATGGTATCCTTCTGCGTCGTCTTGGGGAGATGGGAGTGGGAGGCACTGTTTTACGGTGGTTCTCCTCCTACCTCTCTGACAGGACGCAGTCGGTGTTGACAGGAGGACAGAGGTCAGCCCCTAGGCCCCTGGTTTGCGGGGTGCCACAGGGCTCGGTCCTCTCGCCCATCCTGTTTAACATTTACATGAAACCGCTGGGTGAGATCATCCGACGACATGGGGTGAGGTATCAGCAGTATGCTGACGATACCCAGTTGTACATCTCCACCCCGTGTCAGTTCAGTGAAGCAGTTGATGTAATGTGCCGCTGCCTGGACGATGTGAGGGTCTGGATGGGAGTGAACAGACTCAGGCTCAACCCAGACAAGACTGAGTGGCTCTGGATATTGCCTCCCAAGGACTATGTCGACTGTCCCTCCTTGGTTCTTGGGGGAGAAAAATTGACTCCCTCAGAACAGGTTCGCAATTTGGGTGTCCTCCTAGACCCACAGCTAAAATTGGATCAACATCTTTCAGCTGTGGCTAGGGGGACCTTTGCACAGATCCGTCTCGTGCACCAATTGCGACCCTACTTGGAGAGGGAGGCTTTGCTCACAGTCACTCATGCCCTTGTCACCTCACGGCTAGACTACTGTAACGGGCTCTACATGGGGCTACCCTTGAAGAGCATCCGGAGACTGCAATTGGTACAGAATGCAGCTGCGCGAGCGGTAGTGGGTGTACCGAGATACAACCACCTAACACCTATCCTCCGCCAGCTGCATTGGTTGCCAATTAGTCTCCGGTTGCAATTCAAGGTGTTGGTTTTGACCTTTAAAGCCCTACATGGCTCAGGGCCAGGTTACCTGCGGGACCGCATCCTACCACATACCTCCCTAAGACCGGTTAGGTCCCACAGAGAGGGCCTCCTCCGGGTCCTATCGGCCAAACAATGTCGGCTGGCGGGGCCGCGGGGGAGGGCCTTCTCTGTGGGAGCCCCGTCCCTCTGGAACCAACTTCCACCAGAGATCCGGACCATCCCCACCCTGCTGGCCTTCCGTAAAGCCTTAAAAACATGGCTCTTCCGGCAGATGGGGTGAATAGGATAATCAGATTCCCCCCTGAATATTGTGTTTATACTGTTCTTTTTCTTAATTATATCTTTAATTATATTTTTAACTTAAATTATGATCATTGTTTTTAAATGTACGTTTCTTATTCATGTTGTACGCCGCCCTGAGTCCCACAGGATTGGGCGGCCTATAAGAGCGTCTAAATAAATAAAAATAAATAAATAAATAAAGTTTGGCATGTAACAAATCAGCAGATGGTTTGGAACTTTAAGATTTTGTAACACTTTAGTGTGAACTCTCTATTTTTTAATTTTATTGTACAACTTTGAAGGAATCCTAGTTAAGTGCTTTCTTTGACCCTGAATTCTAGGCAGGGATCATGCAACCATGGGCCCAGCCTGCAAAACTGAAAGTTGCCAGCAGAATGCAGGGATACATTATAATTCTTTGAATAAGCGTTCTTCTGTTTGTTAAAAGACAATCAGAAACCAGAAAAAATGAGTTTTAGTTCTCTTCTTTCCTTTTGTTTCTTTTTCCAGTGTTTCCAAAGGGAACATTGGAGTAATTTGATAGAAGAAGACATTTCCCTCCCTCTTTTCTTAAATGTAAATGTTCCACTCATGAATGGTTCCTTGCCTAATTCAGGAGCACAATAAACCTGTCCCTGAAAGTAATGTTTGAAAGAAGCAGTAAAACCAGTGAAAGGATAAATTAAGTTCCACTGTTCCTGTATATAAACAATTTGTGTGTGCAACTTGATCTATCCACAAATAATTTTAATTTGTCTCTTTGAATTTACATCAAGGACACAATTACTTCACAGATTTTCTACATACATTTTATATACTATGGGGAGAAATAGGAATAATTGGCACCTTTTTTAAAAGAAGTCAGGAAATCCTTAATGTGTGTGTGTGTGTGTGTGTGTGTGTGTGTGTGTGTGTGTGTGTGTGTGTGTGTGTGTGTGTGTGTGTGAATGTGAAAGAAACAGCTAGTTAAAAAACTAATTTTCAGGAATGACATTAACTTTCATCTGACATGAATAAGTCCTGAACAATACTGGAAATCTGTTGTAATAGTGAAATGTTCAAGTATGTGTTTTTGGGTCCCACTAACTATATCATGCTCTTTTGTATGTTTTCTTCCCCTGTGATTCTCCCCAATGATTAGATGCACAAGCCAAGAGTAAGTCCTTTCCCACTTGCCACTAATCATCAAAGATACCAATCCCACACCATCTTTCTTCTGTCACATCCTCACAACACTGTCTTCTTCTCATCCCTAGTCTATGGATTAGATTAAGCCATAATTAGCTGCATGTGTGTGTGTGCATGCCTTGGAATCAATCCTGATCCATACCAGGGATCTACTTACCTTCCCCACCAGTTTGCATCGCAACAGAAGTGCACGTTTTGCATGCGCATGCGTGCTTTGCTCATGCACGTGCATCACTTCCCTGAAATGACCCTATGTGCATGCGCAGAAGCCTTTGTGCATGCGCAGAGGGGTTTTTTGCATTCCACGGTAACCGGAGAACTGGTTCGGGAGCGTGGACTGCCGGTCATCGCTGCCAATTCAGTGAGCGGTGCCAAATTTCCGCTACCGGTTCTAAAGAACCGGTCCGAACTGTCAGCAACCCACCTCTGATCCCTATCAATTGCTTGGACTAGTCCCTGTAATTTTCTTGGCAACATTTGCAAAAATTATTTACCTGGGTCTCCTTCCTAGAGCTGAGAGAGTTACCGGCACAAGTCACCCAGCTGGCTTTTGCCTAAGGTGGAAGTAGAACTTGCAATCTCCATGTTTCTAGCCTGCTTTCTTAACCAGTACACCATTCTGGCTCTCCTCATCATTAGCTGCCCTGGAAAGTTGCCCAGGTTCCTCCTTATTTTAACACTATGCAAGAGTAGCTGCTTCAAAATGTATACAATCTGTTATTTACCACCCTTTATACAGGACATGACATTGGATATATATGTACAGAGGTATTAATTTGGCTGATCTGGCCACGCTCTGTCATCGTCATCCCTGAGCAGCCTTTTCTACTTCCGTTCTGTAGCTGTCTCTCTGTGAGCTGGAGAGAGTTTTAATATCATGAAATGATATTAAAAATACCTGGCGGGTATTCTTGCTAAGAACGTGGCATGGAGATGTCCAGGACATAGCATGGAAGTGAATTTAAACTGCATCAGGCTGGTTTACTCTTAGGACTGAAGCAAAAGCAGTCTTGCTTTAAAAAAAAAATCCTACCACACACAAAAAAGAAAGAACATTCTTCCTTCTTTGAAATTGTCAGCATTTGAAGGAGTTGGGAAGAACAATTTAAATCTCAAGGAGACAAGCTCTCCAGAAGCTCTTAAATAGTTTACATTTACTCTGACAGTTTAGGCATTAAGAAAAAGAGTTGTCACAGTGTTAAGTATCTGCAGTCTGCTATATTAATAATAGCTTTTGGCCACTGAAGTTCATGTAGTTTAAGAGAACTTTAGTTATGGGCTGAGTTTTATCCAGGTCTTAGGCGTTTAGAATAGCTATGCCTAGGCACCTCTGTGTTATTTTCATTCCTCATTCTTCAACACAGCTTTTGGTGACAAATGTGACATTTACCGAGATCTGAAAACGATTAGGAAGATGGTATGATATTCAAGTGCTCTCTTTAATAAACAGTCAGAAATAATATTTAATTGGAAACCTAAGCAGAATCTGGCTATTATATTGTTTTAAATGGTTAAATGGCTCTTTGACATATTGAAGTATTTAGTATTGCTTGCTTAGTGATGTTATATACAGAGACACTTTTTTAATGAACCAAATAAAATAAATAGCCTTCAGCCAAATAAACTATACTTTTGATAGTCTGTGTGGCACAGACATTTGCTATCTTGAGCTACTCACTGCTCCTGCTTCACCAAAACATTTGATATGAAATTATTGTAAAATTATTGAAAGTATTTTCTTGTTTGCATCTGAGAAGGCATTGCTGTTTATATCACAGTGTAGTAATTCATCTCAATGCTGCAATTTAGGGAGATTGTTTTTAGAAACCATGTCCAACATACTCACAATAATATACGTCTGTTATATTATTTGATTCTCTTTTGTAGCACTTGCTAGAATGATTGTGTGACCTAACAAATCTGCATAATCATTTAGGAAAAGCAAAGATTCACCAAAGTAAGGTTTGGATAATAAACTAGGATTTTGAGAAGAACATTCAGTAATGTTTATATCTGTGTATTCCATTTTTTTCTTCTTTCTTCTTGGTCTTCCTCTATGACCAATTTCAATTTTTTAAATGGTTAAGCTAATCACCCATGGTCATTAAGCATGACATAATGTGACCAGAACTTGTAGTTTTACTGCCAGCTTCTCTATTGATTGCTTGTTGGACACTGGATGTGAAGCACACAAATGATGATCATGGGATGGTGCAATGCTCAAAAATATCTGCCAGATGGAAAGTGCCTGTATCTTGATCACATGTTTGCAGAGACACTCTGATGGTTGTAAGTGTAAGGACTGTCATAACTTTGAATATTCACTAAACAGGACATCTCTAAGTTAGGACTACCTGTACTACGTTTACATAAATATTTTAATATAGTAATTGTACTATTTTCTTCCTTATTTTCTTCTGATTACATAAAGGTGCAGTAACTCAGTAGCTTTATGACACTGGAGATGGTCTTTGCTCCAACGGTTCAAGTCCTAGCATTGCATGGCGGTGTGAGCTCCCATCATTTGCCTCAGCTTCTCTCCAACTAGCAGTTTGAAAGCATGTTGTATGTGAGTAGATACACGTATATAGGTACCACTTCGGTGGGTAGACGAGTTGGTGCTCCATGCAGGCAGATTCCTGCCAGTTCTGAACCTTCCTGGTTGCAATGCTTGTTTGCAAGGCAGATACAGGAAAGGGAGGGAGCCTTGGATGACTGCAGAAAGAGCTGCTTGTCTTTCTTTCTGGTGTGAAGCCGGCTTGCCCTCCTGTGGCTCACTGTAGAAAGCAAGCGAGCGTGCCCCACAACAGAGCTGAAAAATTAGCAGCCAAACCATTACACTGCATTAGCAGTGCAGTCTCCTGGCTAATGTAACAACAACAACAATATAATAATAATAATAATAATAATAATAATAACAGCAGCAGCAGCAACAACAATAGATGGTAAGTGCCACCTATGCAAAGAAGCTGAAGAAACAGTGGACCACCTGGTAAACTGCTGCAAGACGATTGCGCAGATTGACTACAAGCAGCGGCATGACAAAGTAGCAACAATGGTGCATGGAAGATCTGCAAGAAATATCATTTACCCGCAAGCAAGAAGTGGTGGGACCATAAAATAGAGAAAGTCATATAAAGTTAAATTGCTTTAGACTTTAGAATTCAAACAGGTCTCAAACATGGGCTTGCTAACCTTCAATCCAGCATCCTAACCATGTGAGCACCATGCTCCTCTAATAAATATACTAGATATATATTACTTCTCAACAAATTGCTGTTGTAACATAGATTCTCTCTCTCTCTCTCTTTCATGGACATATTTAGTATAAATATACTATACATACACTAAATGTGCCCATGAAAGAAGAGAGAGAGGGAGTAAAAGAGAGAGAGAGAGAATATCTATGGTATGTTATGACAGCAGAAGTTCTCCAAGGCTACATACTTATGCCTAATATTCTGTATAGATAAAATGACAAACTGATCTTGGCATATCTGATTTATATATTGGAACATAGTTCCTTAATGATTGAGAAGTCCAATATTCATTTTCAGCAACAAATAGTTCATATATATAGTTTTTACATTTTCTTTAATAATTTTTTAAATATTCCATATACTCCACAAATAAAATTTGTACCATATTTACGCTTTTTTGTTTATCTAATTTTTAATGTTTTTATTTGTAACCACTCAGAGCCAATGAACTTTAGTATATCAAGTTAATAGATGGTAAATACATGTATTCAAATTTGATTTTACTAAAATGAATACAGTATAAACCATTTTCTATTCCTAACAACAGCTGAAATAATTAAAGATCACATTTAAATAACAAAAATATTCTAAACCAAAGCACAATGTATTAGGGGGTGTGTGCGTGTACATGTGTATATAAACTAAAATATACATGACAATTATTAATCACCAATCAGATTCTTAATTATTTTTGCTAATAATTTTGACAAGATTTATTTGAGAAATTATTTTATTCTAAATTGTTGTCAAGAACACCTAGTGCCAAATAAACATTATTGGACCTAACTGTTCCTGGTCATAATAAAAATAATAATTAAATAATTAAAAATTTGTTTACATACAGACTACCACTAAAACCCTACCACTGTTTCATTAGAATCATATTTTGTGATTGACTGTGCTACTTGTTTTATTAATTCAGAATCCTCAACAAATTGTGGAAATTATAATTAATTCTTTCAGCTGGATTTCAACAACTGAAAGATGAAGCTGTAATCTGCAGCCACTGAAAATTAAACAGTAAATCATAAGCAACATATGCCATATGTTTTAGTTAGAGAGAAAAACTCCGGTTGTCATATAAAAAAATCTTTAATTTTTTTTATAAAGTGCTGACTCAAAAATGTGTATATTGTTGTTTGCTACAGTCTCTTTAAAAATTAAGGGTTTTTGCTATACTAGCCAATTGCTGTAACTTTCACTGAAACAGTATTCCAAAGTATCAAAAGTAATACTTTAAATCCAAAAGAGATTTGTTATGTTAAACAGAAGCATCCTTGGAGGGAGGGTCCAAAAAGCAAGATGGCAGTGGTGCATGTAAATAAGGAGCAGGACTTTGATTATGCAGTTGCAGTCACCACCTTGACTTTTTTGACAGACACACCTTCCTGGACCTCAAGGAAAATTATTACCATTTAACAATCCATAAATATTAGGTTGACTTACGATGTAGGCAAGGTACAGTCTTCTGGATTCTTTGGCTCATCATCTTTTCCTTGAAAAAAACAAAAGAATAAGAATATTAACAAATGAGCCATAATTGTAAAGGTCATTATGTTGTGGTATAGTTGTGATAAGAAACACAGTTGAAAATGAATAGCAGCTTTTTTTTAAAAAAATCCCCATATATTTAAGTCAGCAATAAACATGAATTTTAAATAAGCTAAAGATCATGAGTTATGTAACTCTGTGGCACTAAGATTATAAAGTACATTTCTCTACTTACCTTGTACCCAAGAAGCTGCTTTACTGCATATTCTTTTAAATGTAATATATGGATGCAGTGTATTCTCCAAAGAACCAGTTGTTAGAGAACAGTTTTGTTTTACTAGATAGTTATCTCTCTATCCCTTCAGTACTATAGTGAATGGATCAGTATGACTTCCTTCTAAATGGCCGTAGGTTGTGAATTACATGAAACTCAAGTTACTAAAAAAGAAACCTGTCAAAGGACAATTCTGCCCTCAAAAGTATTGTTTTGGGGAGGGGGGAATTATGTAAGACAATAGAATATTGCGGCACCTTAACAACAAACTATTATTTTACACTAAGGTCAATCTTAAAATCTTTGAAGCATTAGACATGAAGTTTCCAGGCAAATGTCAAATATGATTTCTCAAAATATTTTTTGCAAAAAAGTGGAGTAACATAGGAAAGATAGTTTCATTTGGCCTGATATGACAGTGGGACGTTCTTTAGGTCACTAAATGTGTGGCTTTCTATTATGTACAGCTAGAATAAATAAACCAGAATCATTGCTTTTTTTGCTTTCTTTCTTAAATTGCCTAAATGCAATGCATTTGTACTCTTTGGTTCATCACATAAAAGACCTTCTTAGCAAAATATTCTAAATGCAATAAGTACAGTAATGTCAAAGTAACCATATTTGGAAAAATGTATGCAATGTGATTGATCAAACCAGAATTATGCTGGAAGTTTGAAATGTTGTGTGAACTCATGGATTTGCCCAATTCATATCACGTGAAGTCAATTCTGAAAGGTATCATTCAAAGGAATGCAGATGGTGATAAAGTCCAGAAAAGGTATGTATAATCAAACGCTCCAATCTCTCTCAAACGATTTGCACTTATCCAGGAGCCTCATTAAAATAAATGAGATTTTTTGTCTAATAGATTTAGATAAAATTTCACTATCAGTATATAAGAATGGTGTGTTCAAATTTTAATCCTGTGTTTCTATTATGTGTATAATGGCCACCTAGACCTCACTTATACAATATAGGCAGCTATATAATTTAAAAAATATTTTTTTTACAAAGTATTTAGGCTTCTTCAGCTGAGGTGTATCCCTGAGAAAGTTAAAATCTGGCGTGACTACAAGTTTTGAAATGCCAAGGAAAATGATTATTTGAAACATTTTAATGTAAGCTGGGATTCTAAAAAAAAAATACAGGGTATCTCACATCTACATTTCTCTGTAAATGTGTAATTGCTTCTTTCTATCTATTTGAAATTCAACAAATAAGCAGAAAAATGAAACAGCAAACCAGAGTCTTAAGTGGTTTTCTATAAAATGAACCATCTGTTAATGCGGAACAAATTCCTGCTTGTCTATTCATCCCCTAAAGAGGAACAATTATTTCCAGAGCTAGATCTATAGCATTCGTAATTGCAGAGGGTAGAGAACAGAGTGAATGGTATAATTTCAGGAGACAGGCAGTTGGACTTAACCTACTGGAGAAATAATTCTTATATGAGATTCGACTCTTACTTTTTTCATTTCTTATGAAATGCCCTGCACTATAAAATTACTGGCTCCTGTCCTGAAATATTTACCTGGACCCAGTGCTAGGATTTCAGAAAAACCTGGAATCTCAATGTTTATTCTGGGAAATACATGGAGAATATATACATATTTTACTACACCTACCTGATTCCTGCCAAAACAGGCAGAAGCAACAAAGTGTCTCTAGATACCTCCCTGGTGCAGACTGTCTGGTCCATCTAGTACTTAAAAATATTTTTAAAAAAGAACTAAAAGGAAGCAAATCCCATTCTCATATCCATATATCTAGAATAAACAATGCCTTTGGGCACTACAAAGGTCCCAATGGAATGACAGACATCATCCTGGAGGGCTACTTTGCTCTTAGGTAAATTGATGTTTTGTGATTGCTCTGCCCACTGGGAAAAGCCACTTTGTGAATAGAAAGCAATTATATAAGTGCATCCAACTCAAGCCTGCAAAATTTCAAATGAGTACCTAGCTTTAAAAGGTTGTCTACCCATGTTCTAAACCACATTGCATTAAACATTACTGAGATGTACGGTAGTTAGCATGCTCCCTTTCTTCCTCTGGTGCCAAGTTCATAGGAGGTGCTCACAATTAAGAAAGTTAGATTGTAATTGTCTTATTAACTAGTGTTATTAAAATGGAAAGATGGATTAGGTAGAAGGGAGAATGAGAAGGCTGAATAACAGACATTTTGGCAACTAAATACAGTACATTTACTTTGGCATTCCATTTATCTCTAAGCTTTATTGGAAAAAAAGTTATTCAATCTTCTTGTTAATTGCCTGTTAATGCATAGGGAGATAGCTAGCATCTTTCTAGTAAAGCAGGGGTCTCCAAACTCGGCCACTTTAAGACTTGTGGACTTCAACTCCCAGAATTCCCCAGGGAATTCTGGCTAGGGAATTCTGGTAGTTGAAGTCCACAAGTCTTAAAGTGACGGAGTTTGGAGACCCCTGTAGTAAAAAATAGTACGCAAGTATTCTAAATATTAGTACTGTACTGTGTTTGAAAACCAGCATCTTTTTTTCTGGGGTTCTGTTACGTTGGGATGACTGAACAGAAATAAGAATCTCATTCCTTTAAACTAAACATATTATGTGATCTGAACCAAAAAGTTAACTATAGATTGTGAAATAATAATGTATATTCTAACTTCTTTGTATAATTAGTTGTTAAAACTATAATTGTAATTTAAGGTTTAGATATTGTAACAAGTGTGGTCAAATGAAAACTGAAACAAATGTTTGCAATGTTTTCACAAACAGTATCAGTTAAAACATGAAACTGTAGAAATCCAAAGGTTACTCACTTTGCAAAGTTAAAATTAGAATTATGTTTAAATGTAGACCATGTTGTGCTATTTATTTCTTCCCCTAATTTGTTGCAAACTAAAGGAAGTTTTTCTCTTTCTTTATATTATTTGTTTACGTTTCATCAAAGAAAGCGCACATCCCAAAGTAATTCAATTTGGAGGTTTTACTCAGTTTCTAGCCAACACATATATTGGTACCAGTACCCAACATTCATGGCATACTGAATTTTTCACGTGTATTTATGTGTGTAGAACTAAACACCCACCTGATACTTGAAGTGCTGCATAAATGAAAGAAATTACTCCAAAATCAAGAATAGGTAATCCATGCTCAAGTTACTTGCTAGATAGCCTTGTGCATAACTTGCTGTGTCAGAAATATCTTTGCACTCACATACAAGGAGGAAAATCATTTCAAAAATTATTTCATAAATTCTGGGATCTGAAGTTGATAAGTGAAGCAATTTGAGACCAGAACCACAATTTAAAAATTGGTAAAGGTTGTGAGCAATAATAGGTTGAGAAGAGAAGGGGGAAAATACAAAATCTCTGTAGCAATACCCTCTTGCCATTTCTCAGAATCATGTGGTTTTTTTCCCTTGTTTTTCTTTAGCATCACTGGGGATTATTAGCCAGGTACAAAGCTCTTTGTATGTAAATCATTCATAAAAAGCACCATTCCCCTACTCAGAGTAACTATGCCCCCCCTCTGTTTTATAACTTTGTGTTCTTAATAATATCAAATGCTTCCTGGCAATTAAACTGCTCTGCACCGAAACTGCATTTTCTCAAGTGTTTCTCTTTCCATGATTATTCTTCAGAAATAGGCTAACCCACAGTAAAACAAATGGTTCTAAACATGTTTATGTATGCTTAGCTTGCTCAGCAGATAACCCAACCGGTATCACAAAAGAATTCTTTGCAACAGAGAGCCCATATAGTTTTACAACATCTACATGGACCTAAATTACTGCTGTTTATATGGATATGCCTATGAGAAAATAAGAAAGACAGAATTTATAAACCTGGTGCATTCATGTCAACACAATGAGTTAGATTCCAATGTAAGTTAACCCCACAGAACAAAACTATCTGTTACTTCCCCTCTTGTACTGCCTCCATAAAACTTCTATAAAAGTCAAAGTTATCCTAAACAATATGAAAAAAAAGTCAAGGAGTATGGAAGAATATACAAATTGGATTTTAGGATAGTTCAAATACAGTAACCCTTCCATATTCCTGTTCTCCAGAAGATCCACAATCATCTGGACAAACTGCGTGTGGGGAGAGCATTAAGTACTTCCAGGGCAGGGAGGAAAGCTTCAGTAAACTTGCTCAAATTAATTTATCTTAGGATCTAGTTCTCTGTGTTAGGAAGCTACATTGATTAAATTAAAGAAATATAATGTTATTAACATATTTTATTACCATAATGGTGAATGTCAGCATAGCAAGGTAGATTAGACTAAGAAACGAATACCATAAGGTATTTGTAATTTATTTATTTATTTATTTATTTAAACGCTCTTATACGCCGCCCAATCCCGTGGGACTCAGGGCGGCGTACAACATGAATAAGAAGCGTACATTTAAAAACAGTCGTCATTAATTTAAATTAAAAATATAATTAAAAAGAAGACATTATAAACACAACATTCAGGGGGAATCTGATTAACCTATTCACCCCATCTGCCGGAAGAGCCATGTTTTTAAGGCTTTACGGAAGGCCAGTAGGGTGGGGATAATCCGGATCTCTGGTGGCAGTTGGTTCCAGAGGGACGGGGCTCCCACAGAGAAGGCCCTCCCCCGCGGTCCCGCCAACCGACATTGTTTGGCCGACGGGACCCGGAGGAGGCCCTCTCTGTGGGACCTAACCGGTCTTAGGGAGGTGTGTGGTAGGATGCGGTCCCGCAGGTAGCCTGGCCCTGAGCCATGTAGGGCTTTAAAGGTAGCGACCAACACCTTAAATTGCACCCGGAGACTAACTGGTAGCCAATGCAGCTGGCGAAGGATAGGTGTTACGTGGGTGTATCTCGGTACACCCACTACTGCACGCGCAGCTGCATTCTGTACCAGCTGGAGTCTCCGGATGCTCTTTGAGGGTAGCCCCATGTAGAGCGCGTTACAGTAGTCTAGCCGTGAGGTGACAAGGGCATGAGTGACTGTGAGCAAGGCCTCCCTCTCCAAGTAAGGTCGCAATTGGTGCACAAGACGAATTTGTGCAAAGGTCCCCCTAGCCACAGCTGAAAGATGTTGCTCCAATTTTAGCTGTGGGTCTAGGAGGACACCCAAATTGCGAACCTGTTCTGAGGGAGTCAATTTTTCTCCCCCAAGAACCAAGGAGGGACAGTCGACATAGTCCTTGGGAGGCAATATCCAGAGCCACTCAGTCTTGTCTGGGTTGAGCCTGAGTCTGTTCACTCCCATCCAGACCCTCACATCGTCCAGGCAACGGCACATTACATCAACCGCTTCACTGAACTGACACGGGGTGGAGATGTATAACTGGGTATCGTCAGCATACTGCTGATACCTCACCCCATGTCGTCGAATGATCTCACCCAGCGGTTTCATGTAAATGTTAAACAGGATGGGCGAGAGGACCGAGCCCTGTGGCACCCCGCAAACCAGGGGCCTAGGGGCCGACCTCTGTCCTCCTGTCAACACCGACTGCGTCCTGTCAGAGAGATAGGAGGAGAACCACCGTAAAACCGTGCCTCCCACTCCCATCTCCCCAAGATGACGCAGAAGGATACCATGGTCAATGGTATCGAAAGCCGCTGAGAGGTCAAGTAGCACCAGGATGGAGGAATGACCCCCATCCCGGGCTCGCCAGAGATCATCCATCAGCGCGACCAAAGCAGTCTCCGTACTGTAGCCGCGCCTGAAACCCGATTGAAAGGGATCCAGATAATCAGTATCCTCCAATAGCCGCAGGAGTTGGAGCGACACCACCTTCTCAACAACTTTACCCAAAAAGGGTAAGTTGGAGACTGGACGGAAGTTCTTTAAATCCGCTGGGTCCAGGGAAGGCTTCTTGAGGAGGGGCCTCACCACCGCAGCTTTTAAAGGCTGTGGGATGGATCCCTCTCTCAAAGAAGCGATCACAACCGCCTGGAGCCAGCCGCGTGTCACCTCCCTGCTGGCAGAAACCAGCCAGGAGGGGCACGGGTCCAATAAACAGGTGGAGGCGCTCATCGCTCCTATGGCCTTGTCCACATCCTCAGGAGTGACAGGTTCAAACTCGTCCCATATAACAGGACTAAGACTCACCCCTGTCATCTCGGCTTGCCCTGTCCAAATGGAGTCCAGGTCTGTCCGAATCTGAACGACTTTATCCGCCAGAAACTGAGAAAATTCCTCAGCTCTGCCCTGCAAGGGATCTTCAGCCCCCTCCTTGGCTAGGAGGGAGCGAGTCACCCTAAACAGGGCGGCTGGGCGGGATTGGCGGACGCAATAAGAGCGGAAAAATACGCGCATTTTGCCGCCCTTATCGCCACTAAGTAAGACTTAATGTAAGTTCTTAAAAGTGTCCGGTCAGACTCAGCTTTACTGGCTCTCCATCGTCGCTCTAGGCGTCTCTCTAGGCGTCTCTTTAGTAATGTAATTGCTATAGTAATAAATTTTGCAAGTCTGAGTGTGTTTCGCCTCCTTCTCTTTATATTCATATAAATCAGGAAGGGGCTTGTCTGAGAAGTGTCTCTCAAGTTATTTTCTTGGCCTAGCTCAAGCCTCTCTTATCTCTTATCTCTTATCTGACCACTGCCTTAGTACCTGTTCCCCCTCCTGTCCTTTAAGGCCCCTATGCCCCTTAGAGTGAAGCATAACAGAAATTTTGGAGATGTCATTGCAGGAGAGTAGAAGATATAGTGAATACAGAGAAAGTATTGTCATTGTTTCAGAAAATAATCTACAAATATCTCCTAAAAGCTAGAGTATTTATCTCAAGCTGAAGGTACATATACCTTAATTTAATTTTTGGAGACCAGAACCACAATTTAAAAGTTAGTAGAAGTTGGAGCCAAAGGATTTCCAGTTAAAAAAAGAAGTAATTGACACATTCAAAATATATCAAACACTATTTTTTCCCTTGCCAATTTATCTTATGGTATATTCAACCTATCATGATTTCCATCAAATGCAATTGTGAAGTGAAAGTTATTCTTACTTTGATTGCTGTGTCCTGTAGAGACATGCTGGAAGTCCTAAAGAACAAAAACATGGAATTGATAATTAAACACATGGAATGGTACAGGTGACAATAGTTTACCTGAACAATATTAAAGTTTGACACACACGATAGAAAGAGTAATTTTACTGTACAGAGTATTTGGACCACTCTTTTTTAACCCTAGCAACAAAGAGACTGTGCATCTCTTTCAATATTCTTAGGCAGAATATCATCCATGCTAGAAACACATCATGGTTTTCCTCCTCTGATTCATTGCTGAAGACAACTGACATATGGGAGAGGTCCTCATCTAGGAAGAAAACTCCAAGAATCACTTCCAAAACAATCAAGCACTCCAGCTGTCGCTTTATTGTTTCTCCAAATGATAATATGCAGAGTATATTGTATTTTCCGACAAATATTTAAGAGTGTACAAGGTCATACAAATAGTAATTACAACCATGGTAGATTATTATATGCCAGAGGAAATTGTTCTAACTGAGCACCATCTGTGGAAAGAACCCAGTTCTCTTATTTACGTGGCAGAATTATGGGGATGCTAAATTAGTCACAATTGTACAGGCAAGTGACTGCTGACTGGACAATGGCATTTAGCTTGGATCATGATCACAGTAGTTTTAGCTGAGCACTGAGCAACTCACATAAACTCTGCAGGCTATTCTGTAACTTAATAAATTAAGCTGTTAGTGAGTTCACATGTTTTGGGAAATGTTTGGGGCACCATAAACCAAGAAAGTTTGGGAAGTCTTATGCTACTCTTTGCAAATTTATGCCTTTGTAAATGATCAATAGTCTGATGTACAACGCAATCTCCACAATAGAAAACATTGAATTTATTCCTTCCTTATTCAATTCCTTTACCCTCCTAGGAGAACTTTTAAAACAAGTGTGTCATTATCAATGGATATAGAAGCCACATTACTTAAAATGCATTAAATGACAGACCATGCAAAACTGAAATGCAATAGTTATCAAAATTATACTAAAGTATAAACATGTATAATATTGTATCACCATAATTGCAGTCTCTCACCTGTCACCTCACACCACACCATGTTTTTAGCACCCTCTTGGAACCAATTGTCATGGATAAATAGCAGTGTCAGCATTAATGTTCCTCTATATCTAAGGTGACCAGATTTTTTTTTAAGCGGGACACCACTGACGGGGGGTGGGTTTCTAGGGGAGCAAGATGGGAGGGGTCCGTCTCATCCTGCAGCTTTGTGCACCCCCCCAAGCACCCCCCTTCATCGCAGCCGGGGTGGGTTCCTACTGGCGCAGGCTTACCTGTTCGTCGGCGTAGAGCCGATGGAACTGGTGGCGCTCGCGTCGCGGGTCTTCTCCCACCCGCTTCCCGCCCGGCTGGACACCGCCATTCAGGTTATTTTGTCCTCTGCGCATGCGCAGAGGACAAAATAACCCGAATAGCGGCGTCCAGCCGGCCGGGGGAAGCGGGCGGGAGAAGCCCCGCGACGCAACCTCCGCCAGTTCCATCGGCTCTACGCCGAACAACTGGCCGGGCCGAACCGGCAGGAACTCATGGCACTTTGCATTACCCAAAAGAACAGATCTCCTTTGTTTATTTCATGATTAAAAGGTGGGAATCCCTGAATAGAGATTTGCAGATCTCTCATTGAAGAGAAGAAATACAAAAGAAATGAACTAGCAAATTCAAATTAAAAAGTGGGACTTTTCTGAAACGACGCGGGACGCGGGACAAACCGCTAAAAAGTGGGTCTGTCCCGCCAAAAGCGGGACGTCTGGTCACCTTATCTATATTCCTACATGGTGATCACATGCTAATGCAGCACCTGTGCATGAGGCAAGGCAGGACGATGGTGGCAGAGAACAAAGGCTGGCAGAACTACACTAGCAGGATTTGGGGTCCAGCAGCATGGTTTTTGAGCCATTGCCAGTTGCATGTCAGCACACCAGCAACAACGGCTCAAGTACAGCATTGCCAGAGCCTGAATCCCAACAGATAGAATCTGTTCTATCCAGACCAGGCATAGCATGCAAATCCTGATAATCTAACAACAATGATGAGAGATTATGCCATACTGGATACTGTTTTGATGTTTTTATGAAACATCTTCATCATCTTGGCAGTCATTGTGCTAAGTCTTCCAAGTATGTCAGCGCAAATTTGTTTTGAATAATTCAATGCAATAATGGAACTTTTAAAGATGTACAAAGAAACCTGTAATATTTTGTATTTGCAAATGCCTTGTTCATTCTGAGAATGCATTACTGTATATTATTTATGGTTTCCTGATCTTCAGTGTCTGCCTTCAATATGTGGAAATGGCATTTTAGCTAAATATAAACACCATGAAATATCATTTTCAAAAGCCATTTTTTGTTCCATTGAAATAATTCAAACAAAGCAAACTGCAACAATAAAGCTGATTAACATAAATATGTGCAGTTTTAACAGTGAATAAGGATTAACAACTTTCTAAATGGCATATAACCAAAATTATGAGCAATTTCAAGTAAACTTGTCATTTTTGGTTGGCTGACGCACAGAATGAAGGTGATAAATTAAAATCAACTTCCTCTTCCCTCCAATTAAGATACAGTTATAGTCAGTGGATCTGAAAAAAGCAATAAGAATTCTGTTTTGAATTTATCACAGTTAGTCATCGTTTACTGTAGTTTACATTTCATAGATAGGAAACTAAGGCTGAGATATGGTGATTTACTGAGGCCACCTATTCAGTCTACCTGCAAGGAGACATTTGAACTACTTTTACAAAAAAAAATTGTTAGTTTTCCAAAAATACATAATAGTTTGGGGGTTTTCTTGCAAGTGAACACTGGATGTTATAGAGTTGGCGATCACTGAAACATTACTAGCTTTTTCACTTCTGGCCATTTGAACATGGGTTAGCAGTAGCCCCATCTGTTTAAATGCTTTTTACAGACTGGCATCTAGTAAAACTCCCAACATTTTTGAACAACAAATGTCTTATGTGTAATTCTGTACTGAATTTCCCATATATTTTAGTAGTTAGTGCCCTCTTGTACTCATTTCATGGTTTCTGTTTTATCTGTATCAGTCTTAACCATAGATCTTTATCTAGATGTTTAAATATCTATAGCTCCCTCTAAAAGAACAGAGATTGAAATATGTAACAGGTATATATGACTTTGAAATTTTCTCATCCAACAGAATTTACTAAGATGTATTACTTGCATGGAAGTCTGTAAAAACTAGGTTGGTATTTACTAATTCATTGTTAATTTCTTATATTAAAATATATATATATATATTATTTTTAAATGGCTTTATTTTAAGTCAAAAACAAAATAAAACAAACTGGGAAATACTTATATTAAAATTTCTAAGAGAAATTCAAAAAATTTAAGGAGCTGTTTTCCCCAAAGATGGGAAATTTTTTTCTCATTTCCTTTCAATCTCAGTTGTTAAAAATCACCAGCACAACTTCATCCACTTTATATCTTCCTGTTGCTCACTTCATTATTAAATGTAATTTCCAGTCACCAAAAAAGTGCCCATTCTTGCATAAAAGTGCATATTGTCCTCTGGCTGAGAAGACATTCTGAAGAGCAGACAAGGAATTCTGGCAGGCGGGGTTGGGGTGAGAAGAGCCTTCTTTGCTGTAGCCCCGGCCCTTTGTAACATCTTATCCCCTGAGGTGAGATTGGCTCCCACCCTCCTGATCATCCACAAGAGCCTGAAGGCCTGGCTCTGCCAGTTGGGTTGGGGCCCTAATGAGGGAGTTCCAAACTGGAGGTGGTTGATCAACTAACAGCAGCTCCCATCTCCCTCCCTGTACATTCTGTTAATTTTCTCCCCATCTTTTAGTTTTAGTTATATTTTCATTTTATACATTGGCATGTGTTTTTGCAGTTTTATTTTGATGTTGTAGGCCATCCAGACTCACCTTAAGTGAGATGGGAAGCAAACAAACAAACAAATTAATAGACATAGAGAGATAGAGATAGATAGATAGATAGATAGATAGATAGAGAGAGAGAGAGAGAGAGAGAGAGAGAGAGAGAGAGAGAGAGAGAGAGAGAGAGATTTGCATTTCCTGAGATTTGTTTTTAAATACCTCTGAAAACAGAAAGCAAAGTAACAAGCAAAATATTTATTATCCTACACAGTAAAGTATAAGGTAACAAACAGCTGGTAATTAGGTGTGTGTGTGTGAATTTATATACCACCAATCTTACTGATAAGGCAACTCTGGGCAGCTTACAAACAATAAAAAGATAAATATAAAAAGAATTAAAATTAAGAAGAGTTACAGAAGATAAATGTTTTTCACAGTAAAAGTGACAATTTTAGGAACTCTAATTTTTTTAATTAAACATTACAATTAGATAAAAGCTAATACAAACTAAAAGAATAAAAACCAAAGAAAAAGTGCAGGAAAAAAAGAATGTGAAGAAAAATAGAAAAATAAGAAAAATAAGAATATAGTAAAGAAAAAAATCTATAAAAAATAACTACCCCCTTCGTTATAAATATAAACAAATATAGCAACTTATCAACTTCTAAAATAGAACAAATGATATCTTCTTCCCATATCTCATCTTTCACCTATGGCCGTGATGGCGAACCTATGGCACGGGTGCCACAAGTGGCACGCGGAGCCATATCGGTGGGCACGCGAGCTCAGGTCCGGCGTGCATGTGTGCACCAGCCGGCTGGTTTTCGGGCCTTCTGGGCCCACTGGGAGTCAGGAAACACGCTGTTTCCAGCCTCCAGAGGGGGTGGGGAAGGCCGTTTTCGCCCTCCCCAGGCTCCTAGAAAGGCTCTGGGGCCTGGGGAGAGCGAAAAATGGGCGTGCCATTGCATGCTGGGAGCAGGTGGGTCATGCGTGCATGTGCGGAGGTGCATGGAATTATGAGTGTGGGCACGCACACACGTGATCCCCCGCATTCCCCCCCTTTTGGCATGCGAACAAAAAAAGGTTCGCCATCACTGACCTATGGTCAAATTGAGATCACATGATTGTGGGACACTTGGCAACCCAATTTAAGTGTGAATAGGTTGCCAAGCATCCAGAGTGTGATCATGTGATTATAGAAGAAGAGTATAATGTTTGGTGATGATTGGAATTACAGACTACCTGCAATCCCTTCAAATAATGTCCTAGAACTTGATTTATTTTCCTTTGTTCTTTGTCTCTTCTCACAAAAGTTTACCAAGTCTCTTGTAAATCCAATGTAGGAAAATTATTCAAGTTACTTTTCTAGTTTGTTATTTGAGTATCCCTTTTAATTATTAAGACATTAATTATTAGTATATAGTTATTAAACAGGTTTCATTTGCACATCCAGTTTATCATCTTTTTCCAGATGATTCCAAAGCTTGTCATTTTTAAATTCACATTCAAATAAATTTCAGTTTTGTCTGGTAGAACTTGTTCTTCTTCCATAATATTGTTTAGACACAGTCTATCTGTTTAGAGTCCTGTGCTATCTACATACATTTTTAAAGTAATTCAGCAGAACAACAGATGAAGACTAAACTAGGAGATGAAATCAGCAGTACAAATGGCATATCCAGGAAACAATTAATTTGCTAGCTGGACTTTTGTTTTAAACATATACAATATGATGAAAATAAATTCTACATGTAGCCATTTAATTTTTATGTCCCTTCTTACTGTACATCAAATTAATTTGCCTACAGATAGGAAAGGCTATAGTATTCTAATTGCCTACTAATATAATGTAAATTTTAAGCAGACACTGTAATAACTAAATAAAATACAGGTTAGCAGTGATTCAGCATGCTTGAAGGATAGATCAAGATATGTTTAAACACAAATTTAAAAACCTAATTATCTAGATGTGATTAGTTCTACACATCACAAATGAACAGAGATAAATATGTTGAAATTTCTTATAAAGAGGAGCTGTCAAAGGATGAAAGCAGTATATGTGTGTGACTAAATTGATTATAAATCTTATAGATAAGCATCTGCTTGAAAGGGCTGAGACTAGCAAGAATAATTTTTGTAAATATACCTTATTTATCAAAGGCTGTCAAGAGATCAGACATATTTTTGTCAATTGAGAAGAGCAGAAACTGTCTTTGTCCCAGTGGTGGGATTCAATTTTTTTTACTACCAGTTCTGTGGGCGTGGCTTGGTGGGTGTTGCAAGGGAAGGATACTGTAAAATCTCCATTCCCTCCCCACTCCAGGGGAAGGTTACTGCAAAATCCCCATTTCCTCCCGATTAGCTAGGACTCGTGAGGCAGAGAATAGATGGGGGGCGGGGCCAGTCAGAGGTGGTATTTACCGGTTCTCCGAACTACTCAAAATTTCCGCTACTGGTTCTCCAGAACTGGTCAGAACCTGCTGAATACCACCTCTGCTTTGTCCGGAATGGGCCAATTCGCTACAGCCAACTCACCACGACGAACTCACTGCAGGACAACTTGCCATGGCCAGTTTACATGGGACAACTCTCTGAGGGACAATTTAACAATTCTGTTTAATTATTTAAAATAAATAAAAAATTATTTTAATTTTTGCCATTCACATTTCATTTTGTCTCTCCTTTTGCATCCTTCCTTCAATTATTCTATTCCATTATTTCTTTGATATTAGTGTAACTCTTGTCCTGCAGCGAACTGTCCTGTGACAAGTTGGCGAGTTGTCCTGCAGCGAGTTGATCACGGCAAGTTGGCCACGGCGAGTTGGCCATGGCGAATTGCCATAGACCCGTCTATATCTCCCTACAGACATACATAAAAACTCTTACCTTTGTGCTGCAGTAGATGATCAGCTTTTGTTTTTAAAACTTCATTCATGACAGTAATTTTTATCTAGATAGGTTGTATCTGAGAACCTTCTATCAAAGAGGCCAAGTGTGGAATAAGTATCTGAAGAGCTATGATTTACTTCTAAACTCTAGTATGAAGCTGAGCACTGACTGCCCTTTTTATGATCTCTCCCTCTCCCTCTCTCCAAATCAGTAATATGCCAATCAGACAAGTCCAGTGTAACATGGATACCTCTACTTTGCTTTATGATTGCATGATTAACAGGTATGATAGAGTAGACCTGCATATTTTTGAACCCACAACTAACCAAAATTTATTCAAATCTAATACTGGAGTAAAGAGTACTCCATAGAAATGTATAATCATCAAGAAATCCCAGAGGTCCTCTTATACATTAAAATCGCTGAGAGAAAAAGTATGTGTGAATTCTTATTTACCCACTGCAAGCAGGCATATTAAAACAATAAAGACTAGCAGTGTAGTCCTCCAAAAGCAGTATCTAAGACCTTGAATTGCCACAGTCACAACAAACAATGTACTGTTTCGTTGCCATATAACAACAACAAAACCAAGTTATGAAAGTGAAGACAACTTGCAGAAATAATTATTTTAGGGGAATGGCTCCAATCCATCCACAACACAATAATTTGGCTAGTGGTATCATAAAAAATATGCCTGTGGTTTGCTGAAGGAATTTGATATTTAAGGTCCTGAATGAAGGAAATCTTCCAATGGAGTTGACAGTTATGGAAAGATAGTACAAAGAAAATATTATTCAATATTTTTTTATTCTTGCTTATTCAAACAAGAAAACTTGCAGAAATAATTATTTTAGGGGAATGGCTCCAATCCATCCACAACACAATAATTTAGCTAGTGGTACAAGAAGAATACAAGATACGAGAAGAGCCCTCCACTCCTCTACTCGCAACAGAATACCTTACGCAACCAGACTTGAAATCCTGGGCTTAGAAAGCTTAGAACTACGTCGCCTTCGGCACGACCTAAGCATAACTCATAAAATTATCTGCTACAACATCCTCCCTGTCAACGACTACTTCAGCTTCAACCACAACAATACACGAGCACACAACAGATACAAACTCAAAGTGAACCGCTCCAAACTTGACTATAGAAAATACGACTTTAGCAACAGAGTGGTTAATGCCTGGAACTCACTACCTGACTCTGTGGTTTTGTCACCAAACCCCCAAAACTTTACCCTTAGACTGTCCACTGTTGACCTCACCTGATTCCTAAGAGGTCAGTAAGGGGTGTGCATAAGCACACCAGTGTGCCTACCGTCCCTGTCCTAATGTTCCCTCTTATCAGTACCCATCTTATGTATATAAACTATGTTATATCTATGTATATTACCAATACGTACTTGACAAAACAAATAAAATAAATAAATAAATAAAAATATCTAGATTAAAAATTATGCTATGTAAAGTAACATGAGTCAGCTTTTTGGACACAGAGTTTATTTATATATATTGAATAATACAAAAATGTTTTAAATATCAGAACATGAGAATATTAAGAAATTTACAGTTTTAAAATATTGTGACAAGACAATCAAGGTTCCAGTAAGGGGACAGAATGATACTCAGAAAAGACAATTGAATGAAGCCTTCACTTTTCCAAAATGTAAAAAGAAACCGGAAAACCTGTCAACTAGCGAATTAAATACAGAAACTGAGGCCATCTATATCCTAAATGATAAAACAGCCAGATTCTTTTTTCAAAGAGAGAAAAGCTGAAAAACTGGTAATTACTAATAAAGGATCTTTGCAGGGTATGATCAGCAAGTTGCTGATTTTCTCATTGCAGCCCATCATCTCTAATGGAAGGCTTGCAAAGACCGTATTTTCCAGGTCATAGGTTTAAGAGGGAGACCGGAACATAATGTGAGAATATATGCTTGGAACACCGAACAGATTAATTTTAATGACTGTGGAGAATTCATGATGTCAATTGAGATGGGAACCACACAGTCAAAAGGCTACTCTTTATATTGTACTTTTTTACTCATGATATAAACTTGTCATTGAGAGGGCTGGATGATATTGAATAAATGGATTCATAAGTGAATAGACCATATATACTATAACTATACTGCTGTGAACACAACTTTGTGGAAGTAAATATTTCTATCTCCTTCAATTAAGTCTTCATCATTCACTTCTTCAACATGCATACTGCTCAAACTATCCAAGCTATTCTGTAAGGAAAATGTGCTATAATATACCTGAGCCTCCATGAGGGTTAGATGGTGAAATATGTTACATTGAGTATTTACTGTTGCGTGAGACAGATACAAAACCCAAGACTAAGAATTTAAGGTCACATTGATGTAAAATGCCTACTCTTTATATGCTGTGTACTCTAAATTCTCCATTGACTGCAATAGAATGGACCATCCCTTCAGATGACTCTGTTGGCATGGTTCATTACATTTGACAAGTGAAAAAAGGAAACATCTGCTCAAATTAAATCAATGTGTAACAATATTGGCTCAACAACATTCTTGAGACTTAAATGAATATTTGTATGCCGTGTCATATATCAGACAATTCTTGAGTGAGCCAAAGCTGAAGTATTCATATTATGAGTCTAACTAAGGCTCTTTCAAATCAGATTCCGAGTAAGTAGGCAGAACCTGTGGTGGCAGATGACCCAAACCTTCCATTTACAGACTTTTCATTTCAAAGACCCTCCTTATTTTACCCATAAACACTGAATCCCCCTTATGGGAAATGGAAAAAGTACAGGAGCTAATGCAGATATGACAAAGTAGTCTTCTCCAAATTAATGTGATTTTATATTGACACACAGTCAATAACTTAATTTGTACTTACATGTATTTTTCTAATATGCAGTGACCTTAGTTTAACAAATATGTTTATGTACAGTGCTTCTTGCAGTTGCTTAACAGTTTCAGTTGGTTCTTGATTTTTTTAAGAAGGTTATTAAGAAGGTTAAATGTTTTGACTGTGCTTTTCTCAAAAATGTACAGTTCTCTTAAGTGAAATAGTTCAATGAACAAAAGCTAACCGTAATTTGTACAAAAATAATAATAAAATTTCTTTTTAAACCACCTCAGTTAAAAATGGTGAAGTATTTAAACTCAATTTTTAATTTTTATGTATTTAATGAATATTCTGTCACTCTCTTTAGGGAACACAAAACAAGAGTTAAATCTTTCAGAAAAAATGTAGTTAGAATACCAAGAATACAAATAAGGCAGTCCATAGACTATAAGAGTGATGTGCAAGAGATGTCTGAACAGCCAGGAATCTCATTTGCTTTGAGTACTTCAAGATTTTTCTTAAACAGATACAATAATCCTTTGCTACTGAAGAACTTTAAAGAAATTGTAAAATTTACAACTCTTACTAATATATAGAGTTTCACAAACAATTTCTTCTAATAGAAAAAGTTTTGACATACATTTCTTTTCTCTATTCTTTTATGCAGTTTCAATTACTTTTCTGAAGAGAATTATCTCCAATTTGTGCTTTTTACATAAAAAACAGAGAGGTAAAACCTCTATTTTAAGAATAACTGTAATACTGTACATACTGTACTTTTAAAAAGAGAAGTATTCCTTATCTTTGTGCCTATTTATACCTCTATCTTCATCTATCTAAATATAAAAAAATGCCTCATTGACCTAGCAGCAGCGGTGGGTTGCTCCCGATTTGGACCAGTTCTTAGAACCGGTAGCGCTGGCGGCCGGAAGCTCCAGCCACCCGCTTCTGTGCATGTGCAGAAGCGTTGCACGCGTGCGCACGAGCGCGAACCAGTGGCAAAATATTTTACAACCCACCGCTGCCCAGCAGGTCTTGGAAGCTAAGACTGGAGAAGAAACAGAGATTTCTAGAGCTGCCGGCTGGAAAGCAAATATATCCTGGAACAAGCAGTAGCAAGCTGGTTCCAGGAAAATGTCCTTAATAAAATTGTGAGCAACCAAGTTCCTATTCACAGTACGTAAGAATTTTCAGAAATGTGGAGTCCTTCTGGTATTGCAGAAGGTTGCTGGTTGCTTGCAGATGTTTCATGAGCAACATATATTCTCTTTTACTGGATTTTCAGAACTATCTGTTCTTTGTGCTATTTATTTCTTATCTACAAACTCTGCAGAGTTTTACTAGAGAAAAAATGGATCCTAGCAGAACTCTCATCAATGCTACCACACATATCATGGCAACGTCCATAAAAACCTCTGATAATATATTTTATTTCCTTGCTTTCACAAACCATTTGTTTATATTCACATTCAAATGCAAAATATAGCCATTAAACAAGGAAAAGTGTTTTTATTTAAACACTTTTGACAAAACTGCCTGTCCACAAATTACAGCAAAGCGCTCCTTCCTTGTCAAAATAGAGGAAAATGATGATTGGGCTAAAACAATTTACCTTGTTTGTGAACAGAAACTTGTTTTGTTCCACTTTGCCAGGTGTGTGGATAGCAGAAAGTGGTGGAGGCCAAGTGTGGGTCATTTCCTTAGAAAAAAATGAGAGAAATTTCAAAAATATATTATAAGGTATTAATATATTTTAAATTTTAAATTTTAAATTCTAAATTCTAAAACAAAGCATTTTGTGGCAATTTTGTTGTCAACATATTCATTTTTTTCCAATAAGTTTTATTTATTTTTAGTCTTTCTACATCTCATGTCCTGAGCGTTTGCTTTCTAAGTTTCATACATCCATACAATAGTCTTAACAATATTTTTTTAAATAGTTACAATTCATTATCATTTCATATTCATTTTTTTAATAACAAAAATCCCAGCTATACCAATATGTATGAAAAAATGATTCCACCCATTTTGCATTATCCCACCTTCTATCAGCCCTCTCAGGTAAACCAGATAGGAAACACAATTAGATGAAGTGATTTTACTTTATTGTAGCAGAATCTTTCAAGTCTCAAAGTACAAACTTCCCAGTGCCACTTTTAACTACTTGATCCAATAGGGCATGTCCTTCCTAAGATTCTTTCTCTCACCGTTAAGCCACTAGGATAGGGCTGTCAAACTCATATCATCATGGTGGCGTCACATGACATAACGGGACTTTTCCCCCCTTTGCTAAACCGGGCATGGGCATGGCCAGAGCGTGACGGATCCGGCCCACAGGCTGGGAGTTTGACACCCTGCACTAGGGGCTCCCGCTTCTCTTACCTATTTGCTTCCTTCCTCTTTTCCCTCTCATTCCCCAAGATCATCCATGCATTTCATTACAACTTCCCCAAAAGCATGCTTCATAAACCCACAGCCACCAAAGCTTGCCTACTGCTAATTAATTGTGTATGTCAGTGTTTCTTAATCTTGGTAACTCTAAGATGTATGGACTTCAACTTTTAGAATTCCCCTGCCAGCATGAAGTCCACACATCTTAGAGTAGCCATGATTGAGAAACAGTGATATATGGATTCAAAAGGAACATGATTCTAAATTTAATCCCTACAAAAAAGGATACAGAAATGTGGGTGTGCACATGCGTGCACACATGTATGTATGTACGCACACATACCAAAGTATGACAATGCCCAGCTTTCCTACCATATCAACCTAGAGTTCCTAGCTGTAATTGAAACCAATATTAGACATCCCTCCTTCTCTGATCCCCAATGTTTGCATATAGCAGAATGTATATACCACCACTCTAAAATTGCAAAACCAAGACAAAAAAGGATCAAAATTAACTAAGACGCTGCCATGTATAGAAAATTAACTGGCAGCTTCTTGCATATACCAACCATTCTCTCATACATACCAGCCTCTCTCACGCATGTAAGTATACAAATAAATAAATAAATAAATAAATAAATAAATAAATAAATAAATAAATAAATAAATAAATAAATAAATAAATAAATAAATAAATAAATAAATAAATAAATAAGTGTGTGTGTGTGTGTGTGTGTGTGTGTGTGTGTGTGTGTGTGTGTGTGTGTGTGTATTCCTGTAAACTGTAAAAAGAGAGATGGAATAGTTTGGATGGAGACGGACTAAAGGAAAGGTAGCAGCACTAGAAACCTAAAGAAAGGAAAAAGGAATAATAAAACTGCATGGAAATGTCTTGGGGGAAAAAGATAACATGACAGGAAATTATAGAAAACATATACACTTGAACCTGGATCTCTCTGACCCTAATCCAATATGACAACGACATTTAGTGTATTTTTGCAGAATGTTTATTAAAGACAAGAAATTGAGACATTTTAAGACATGCAAATACTGATAGAAAGCTAGTGAGAGTATATGATCTGGAAAGGAAAGAATCTTTGCTTTTAAAAAATGCAAAAATAGCTGTGTATAAGAGTACTTCAGTTCTTTTGTTATATGAAAGTGAGAGTTGCGTATATCAGGAGATAAAAAAGGAATGGAATGGAAATGTGATACTTAAATATTACAAGAAAAGACGGGATCCGTAATAAATGGATGCTGAATTTATGTGGATTGAATACAAAATAAATGAATGAGGATTGAGCCACAAAACAAATATATGACGGAAGAATGAATGGTGGAAAACCAAAAAAGTTATTCATGGATGGATTGGTGGAATTGATGAGAACCTCAGAAAAAGTGCAATGAGAAGTTTAAAGAACAAAAGCAATGTACGATGTAGTTTATGAACATAGTGGAAGCAAGGATCATTCACAAGACCAGAAAGCCCCAGAAAGTATAGTAAATGGTGTTGCTGTAAATCAGTGGTTCCCAACCTTTCTAATGCCGCGACCCCTTAATATAGTTCCTCATGTTGTGGTGACCCCCAACCATAAAATTATTTTCGTTGCTACTTCATAACTGTAATTTTGCTACTGTTATGAATCGTAATGTAAATATCTAATATGCAGAATGTATTTTCATTGTTACAAATTGAACATAATTAAAGCATAGCGATTAATCACAAAAACAATATGTAATTATGCCAGATCAGAAATTCTCGGGCCAGTCTTTGCAAGAGCACAAGGAATATCATCTTCCACAACAAGTCTACTTCTGTATTTAGATTTGATAACCAACAAATGTACAGCAATATTTCTCAATCTCAGCAACTTTTAAGGTGCCTGGACGTCAACTCCCAGAATTCAAAGCAAAGCTGGCCCCTGTCAAAGCTCGGCCGCCAGGCGTCACAAACGCTTCTCACCGAATGGCACCTCTCCCGACCAATCGGAGGGCTTGGGCAAGTTGAGTCGATATGGCCAGGCTTGTGGCGGGGGGGGAGCTGAGGATGCCGGGGCGACCCCTGGGAAATGGTCATTCGACCCCCAAAGGGGTCCCGACCCCCAGGTTGGGAACCACTGCTGTAAATGGTTTTAACTATAGTTCTTTTAGTTTTCTGTTGTCATGCATGTAATTTATTTGGCTTAGAATTTATTGCTCATTTTCTATGCTGTGCATAATGTTCTTTACCCTGAAGGGAAATCATGTGATGACTATGTATGTATCTAATAAATAGAAGCTGGTATTCTGCCTCTAAATATTTTGTCAAATTGTTGAAGGTATTTGGCTAGTCATTTGTGAGATGACTAGATTGCATCTCAGCATCAATTTAGGAGTTACAGCAGGTGCTTAAACAAAAGCAATGGACTGTGTAATAAAACAATTGTCTGAAAAGTGGCCTGGCACAGACAAGCTGAGATGATGTGATTACTGTATTCAGGGCGCAGTCTTAGTCTGCTTAACCTGCGTTTCCCAAAGAATTGTGGATTCTAATTCCTGATTTGCCAATAAGATAAATGCACTTTGTTTTAACTTGTCAGCTGACAAATACAAGAAAAAAATGAATATTAATGGTGGTCTCTTAGAATGGGATAATGTAAATAGAATATGAAAGGAAGAATTAAGATACATCAAGGTCAGGATCATTATAGTCTAAACACACAGTCCAGAGCCCCTCCTGAGAAAGATGGGTGGCTTAGAAATATGACGTATAAATATAAATAATAATAATAACTTCACCAACTGCATAGAACATACATTTAGAAGTATTAGCACAATTGCATTATTTTTGCTACTTCTTACTAAAACAGTAGCCACAATATGAGGATTATCTTGGTACAATTTCAAGTTATGAAAATAATGGAGGATTAAAAAAAAACCGAGTCCGGCTGATCACCACTATATGACAGATGGCAGAATACAAGTAGGCAGAAGAAATACAGAAATAAATAAAAATCAGGGTTTTCAAATTAGCTAGCATTCCTAAAGAAATCTTTATGAGTTGGCAGAGTGTTAAACATGCATAGTATGGATAAATACCTAGCACATGGGAGCATTTCATATGATACTGATTACATTTATAGCACATATTTTGTTATAGAACAAGCTAGCGGTTATATTGATTAGCATTTGCTACTGATTCAACTCCTGCCAACCTAGCAGTTCGAAAGCATGGAAATGCAAGTAGATAAATAGGTACCAGTTTGATGGGAAGTTAACAGCTTTCCATGTGCCTCAGTGTATAGATATGTTGGCCACATCACCACAGAACCATCTTTAGACAATATTATCTCCCTTGGCTAGGAAACAGATGAATTAGAGTTGGACATCACCAAACAGGGGAAATCTTTACCTTTTTTATTGATAATGAAGCCAACACACAAGGTGTAATCTATGGGATGAATATAGAAAGGGCAGGGAAGAAAAATGTATAATTCAGATGTGTGATTGGATAGTGGCTTATAAGTTATTTGTTGTTGTTGTTGTTGTTAGTTGCAAAGTCGCGTCCTACCCATCGCGACCCCATGGACAACATTCCTCCAGGCCTTCCTGTCCTCTACCATCCTCTGGAGTCCATTTAATCTCATGCCGACTGCTTCAGTGACTCCATCCAGCCACCTCATTCTCTGTCATCCCCTTCTTCTTTTGCCCTCAATCGTTCCCAGCATTTGGCTCTTCTCCAGTGAGTCCTTCCAGTGAGTCATAAGTTATAGCATCTGCGATAGGATGGACTTGCTTCTTTCATAAAATATGTCAGAGAGAGACTGACCGAGACAGGGAGAGGAATCAAATGGAGAACTAGTCTGACCCCCTCCCTTTGAATTCCGTTGAACCTTATCGAGTCTGATCCAGGTGCAAACCACTAGTTTGAGAAGATTCCTGTATTGTACGCTTGAGCAATAATATAGCTAATTGAACTCTTCAGGTGTGGATATGATTATTTGTGCTTACAAATGGTAAACCCCCCAAAGTAGAATAACATGATAGTATGAATATGAGAAGAGTTTTCAAAAACTGAAGCATTACAATGTATTAATTCACTAAAACCCCTCAAAACTAAAGGTACTATACATTGTCAGACTGGATGGGAACTGAATATCACGAACATGTCTCGATACTGAACACATCATGGGTATCAGTAGTGGGTTCTAAAACTCGTTGATACCAGTTCACACGCCTGTGTGACGCTTCTGCGCATGCGCAGAAGCATACCGGGTGGGTGGGCGGGGCCTCCCGCAGCCGCCGCTACCGGTTCACAGAACCGGGCCAAACCAGGAGCAACCCACCGCTGATGGGTATACTCTTGATATCCTATAAGTTTCAAACTCTTAAGTGAATGAATGTTCCCTAAAGATCAGAATGACTGAGCTGGAGGAACAGGCAGATATATACATACTAAATTAACTAAATATAATTTTATGAAATACTGGCAAATTAAATTAAGCAATAACAGCTCCCATGATGTTGGCTCTAAAGATATTGCAGAAATGAGGAACTTGTGACAGAATAATATAGCTCCATGGGTAAAAATTCCTCACTGTGAAATTATATTATTAAAATATTGCCCAATGTGGATATGACAGTAAGTAGCCTAATATGTGACAATAACTAGATATCTTCATAAGAAAATGTAGGGCTTTTGTTAGTGCAGGCAGAGTTGACATTACAAAAAACAGTGGACAAACTAAATGACAGGAGGGATGCTGACATGGGGGATATTTCCTTTTCTTTATAAAATCTACCAGTTTCAGATAAGGGGCAGCAAGAAAGGGACAGAAGTCATATTCATTGATTGATTGATTGATTGATTGATTGATTGATTGATTGATTGATTGATTGATTGATTAATTGATTGATCCATCCATCCATCCCTCCATCCATCCACAATTCCTCCTCTCTAATTAAGGTTCAAAGAAAAACAAAATACACTGTCTAAATTCATAAAACGTCATGTATTGCTGCTGCAATCTGCTGCACCCTCTGCAGATTGCAATACATGAATGAGGGAATGTGGAGAGAGACTACCCTATGTGGTCTCATCATGAGTCTTGGTGGCGCAGTGGTTGGAGTGCAGTACTGCAGGCTACTTCTGCTGATTGCCAGCTGCCTGCAATTTGGCAGTTCAAATCCCACCAGGCTCAAGGTTGACTCAGCCTTCCATCCTTCCGAGGTGGGTAAACTGGGGGCAACCAATCTGGTTGCCTCCAGATTGTTGGGGGCAACAATATGCTGACTCTGTAAACCGCTTAGAGAGGGCTGGAAAGCACTGGAAAGTGGTATGTAAGTCTAAGTGCTATTGCTATCAAGCAGGTTCAAGGAGTGTTAGATATTGAGACTACCCGGTCTACTCTCAGGTCTGGACTCAGCTATGTCAGTGGACCTCATTGCAATGGGTTGTTGATGTAAGTTGTATTTTTATATGATGGCTTTTCTCATGTTCTCAATTGCACATGAAAATAAACTCTGAATCTCAAAGTAAGATTTATTGTTTGTGGTTTGTCTGTGTTCCTTTTTTTGGTTGGAATATTTTTATTTATGCTCTTTATGGCCTGCGATGAAAAACAACTGAAAACTAGACTCAGAGAGGTACTGTGCAGGTTTAGGGCTGCCGGACTTAGAGTCAAAGGCAGCAAATGCCAGATCCTGACATCCAAACCTAAAAGCCTACAAGCACCTCAAAAACACTTTGATGGCATCACCTGTTGATCTATGTTGAGATTGAAAGTTGAGTATCAACAGCATATTGATGTCATCTAAACCTATGTCAATAAACAGCCACCATACAATGTCTTCCTGTTGAGAAGATTGAACTCTTATTTCCCACCACCAGTAAATGAAACGAAAAGCAGCAGTGCAAACTAGTCAGGGGTGAGTTGCTCACTTACTGAGACCGGCGCTGCTCCGCGTTTCTTCATGCTTCGTACGCACGTGCTCCCTCGCGCAATTTTGCTTCTGCGCATGCACGGAAGCAAAATCTTGCCAAAATCTCACAAGGGGATGCACGCGCGCATGAAATTTTGGTGCGATTTTGCTTCTGCGCATGCGCAGAAGCAAAATCTCGCCGAAATTTCTCTCGCGCACGTGCGTCCTCTTGCAAGATTTCAGCGCAATTTTGCTTCCGCGTATGCGCAGAAGCAAAATCGCACAAAAATTCAGAAAAAAAAGATGGCAACACGCGCAACTGCCCGGTGGAGATGGTACCGGAGCAGTCGTGCGCAAATTGGGTTATTGGTGGGTCCCTACCGGAGGTACACACTGGACCGCACCGGTAGGAACCCACCCCTGAAACTAGTGCATTACTATATTAACAACTGCAATGACCATCTAAATTCCAGACTCAATTGTGGTCATAAGTCAAGAACTATCTGTATCTTCGAATATAACAAGTCACATAATTAACTTCAGTAGGGCTTCTAAACCAATCATTTTCATTGTCGTTTAGGCAGTGCTCCATAATTTGTTTCCTTCTGCTTCTTTCTTCAGGAAATGATAATCAGGGTTCTCTTAGCTCACAGTCACACCCATGCATTTTTATTGAGCTATAAAGCTCCAGGGGACTCCTTTAATATTACATAAGCTTATTCATTTTCAGAAACCTAGCTAGCATGTGTTTGTCTATTCCAGTGTTTTTAAACTGGTTTCAGTGAGGACTCAGATCTTCTCTTTTGCATCTAAACTTATTGTTATCTCTTTAAAAGTAGATAGAATCATCTAATTTTTTTAAGCTAGAACTCACGCTCAGTTCTATTTCCCATTCCCTTTCCCACTAAGCTAACAGACATGTTGTGTCTGCAGCAAACGTACTTTTGCAGCTCCTCCCCCCACCCTTATGTCAATGCATCCTCACACATCCAATCCCTTACAAAATGTTTATAAAAGAAATACAGATGTATAGCTTGGAGTATTTAGGAATTTTCCTATGTAGAAAGTCGGTTACAATCAGGGATTATTTCAAATATGATTAAAATCAGGAGTAGTATTCTATCTAAAAGAAAATCAGGACATCAGCTGGGCTAATTCTCACGGATGCTATGATGCCACCATACAATGCCAATGTATAATGATATGGACTAGCACAATATGCATAATCAAAAGAGCCTTCATTCTATTCCCATAAGAATATTGTTTTGGTCGCCACGATGTAGAAAGGATGTTGAGACTCTGGAAAGAGTGCAGAGAAGAGCAACAAAGATGATTAGGGGACTGGAGGCTAAAACATATGAAGAACGGTTGCAGCAACTGGGTATGTCTAGCTTAATGAAAAGAAGGCTCAGGGGAGACATGATAGCAGTGTTCCAATATCTCAGGGGCTGCCACAAAGAAGAGGGAGTCAAACTATTCTCCAAAGCACCTGAGGGTAGAACAAGAAGCAATGGGTGGAAACTAAACAAGGAGAGAAGCAACTTAGAACTAAGGAGAAATTTCCTGACAGTTAGAACAATTAATCAGTGGAACAGCTTGCCTCCAGAAGTTGTGAATGCTCCAACACTGGAAGTTTTTAAGAAGATGTTGGATGACCCTTTGTCTGAAGTAGTGTAGGTTTCCTGCCTAAGCAGGGGGTTGGACTAGAAGACCTCCAAGGTCCCTTCCAACTCTGTTGTTGTTGTTGTTGTTGTTGTTGTTGTTGTTGTTGTTGTTGTTGTTGTTATTCAGTGAGATGAAGCTTTTTGAGGATCAGTAATGTACAAAAACAATAAACATGAAATTAACCCAATTAGCATAATTTTAAAAAAATAGAACTGCCAATACTAAAATCGTACTTTTCAAACGTATCACATCTGGTTATAGCTGTTCTTTACTAATTACAGTAGTAAAAAAAGCTATGGTAGACTTTTAAAGTAAACAGTTCAAATGTATCCCTTACTCTTTGCTTTCAGCTTTATGTTACGATAGCTTTGATACAGCTACATTTAAACTTCATAGAGATGTTACAGTCTTTAGAGGGGGGTTTAATTTTTCCAGGGATTTAAAGTACTTATAGGGAAAACAGAATGTGTTTTGATGTATTAAGAGGTCAGCTGAATAGTTTATTGAAGCATCTGCAGAGAATTCCAAACGCTAACATGAAAAACCTAAAACTATTTTCTCCTGCTATTACAATAAAGTCCTTTGATCAATTTGGCCAGCAGGAGAAAAGGATATATATGTGTGTCTGTGTGTGTGTGTGTGTGTGTGTGTGTGTGTGTGTGTGTGTGTGTGTGTGTGTGTATTTGTCATCTCGCATAGTTGATTTCAAGACCCTGGGTAGTAGAAAAATTCACGAAGCCACTTTTGATTGTGAACTTTAATTCTGTTTTTGTTTTATATAAATATAAATATAAATATATATAGGATATATATATATATAGGAATGTCAATGATGCAGAAAGAAAAACAAAAACAGAATTAAAGTTCACAATCAAAAGTGGCTTCGTGAATTTTTCTACTACCCAGGGTCTTGAAATCAACTATGCGAGATGACAAATTCATCCTGAGATGTTAATGTGTAGAAAAACGCTTTCATTCACATATTCTTTTCCAGATTATGTAACAGTAACAGACTGTATTGTAGAAATTATGTGCATGCCATCTTTCTGACTGGAAACTTAATGGCCCAATTATAAGTCACCAGATCTTAAACTGATATTTAGAGAAATCGTTTCTGATCTTCTTTATAGTACTATTGCAGGTTTATCTCTTTCTCTAAAGTCATATTGGAGCACTCAATCCTATGTAATCATCAAAAACATAGACCTTAAGTTCATTTTTTCTGTTTTATGCAAGAACTCTGAGACAGGTAAATGTAAATAAATAAACACAGATATTATCTTTTCTTTAATCAAACAAGTCAGTTTGAGCACCTCAGCAACTACTATCATCTTTACCAACCATTAGTGTGATTAATGTACTAATTCTAGTTCTTTGATTATTATTTTTTTGTAGCATTTCTCTCGCTTTCTGCCAGAATTTGTTCGAAACCTCTGCTGTTTGAAAGTAAAAATCACTTCTTTCAGTTTCTCCTTTCGAAATGGATTTTTGTTGTTGTTGTTGTTAAAGACTATCAGATTCATTCAAAACATGGCTGCCACAATGAATGATGCGAATAAAGCACTTGCAAGGATTAAAGTAACAACCCAGACTTAACAATTGTTAAAAGGAAAGACAAAAAAAGTCTGGATAGCAGTACTTGGACAGAGCAGAAGAGAAGAGAAAGACCTGGAGAAAATACAAAGAACAGCAAACAGAAGTACAGCAACTGTGGCAAAAGCAAGCAAAGATAGTACCAATTGTAATAGATGCCTTGGATGCACTTCCAAAATATATGGAGCACCACTTGAACACCATCAGCATTGAAAAATCCCTATCAGTCAATTGCAAAAAGCAGCTTTAATTGGAACAGTTTACATCTTGCTATAGTACCTTTCACACCATCAAACTTCTGCCTATCCCAGATTCTTGGGAAGGACTTCATAGGTGGATAAAAATGCCAAATCCAGTCTAAACTTCTGGTTGACCGTGCGACAAATAATAATAATTAATAATAATTAATAATAATTAATAATAATAATAATAATAATAATAATAATAATAATAATAATAATAATAATAATAATAATAATAATAATAATAATAATAATAATAATAAAGCAACCTTTTGTTATGACTACCAAATACCTTTACTGAAATCCTATTTTAGTTATAAAGATTAAATAATATCAAATCATGCATTTGATCTTGGTGGCAACCATGTGGTCTACAATATATATTCTCATTCTATCCTTCTACCCAAATATAAGAGCTATTAATAGAACTTTGCAACTTCAGTAATTTTAATGCAAATCTCGAATCTTAATTGTATTTTAATAAAATTCTTTCTGGGTTAAAGTTATAGTAGTGTTTTTCTTCTCAAAAATGTTTTCAGGAACTTCCTGGCATACATACATACATACATACATACGTGTGTGTGTGTGTGTGTGTGTGTGTGTGTGTGTGTGTGTGTGTGTATACCAGTATATAGTAAATTTTTTCAAACTAACACAGAATCTGATTTCTCAATGAATGATACAATTGCACAATGAAAATTTCCTGTGGTTCTATACACAATTTATTTGCCAATTCTTTTTAAATATCTTTACTACATTTTTAAAAAAGGATAACATACAGCTCATATAATAGGAAAAGAGGTAAGAGGATAAAAAGGCGAAGTTAAAAAGTGACAAAAATACACAAAACAAATAAATAAGAGATGATCTCCAACCTTTTCCAGTACAGAAAACAATACAATACAGCCCAGCGGTGGGTTGCTCCTGGTTCGGCCCAGTTCTTAGATCTGGTAGCACCGGCGGTGGGAGGCTCCGCCCTCACACCCGGAATGTTTCTGTGCATTTGCAGAAGCATCGCGTGCAAGCACGAGCGTGAACCAGTATTAAAGGGTTTTAGAACCCACTACTGATACAGCCTCTTTCTAGGTTTAGATGAATAATATTAATATATAACAATCTTTAAAATGCTAATAATCAACATAAAAAGTCATATATTCTAGTTGAAGTTTAATCTAACATACCCATTAACTATTAGAAAATCATATCCATATGTTTAACAAATGTAATCCTCAAACCAAGCTAGCAGGAATAGCCAACACTCCGGAAGATAGGCTTAAGATACAGAAGGATCGTGACAGACTTGAACATTGGGCGCTATCTAACAAAATGAAATTCAATGGTGAAAAAAGTAAGGTTCTACATTTAGGCAAGGAAAACAAAATGCACAAGTTCAGTATATGTGGTACCTCGCTCAATAGTAGTAATTGTGAGAGGGATTTTGGAGTCCTAGTGGACAACCATTTAAATATGAGCCAGCAGTGTGCAGCAGCTGCCAAAAAAGCCAACACAGTTCTAGGGTGCATAAACAGAGGGATAGAATCAAGATCACGTGAAGTGTTAATACCACTTTATAATGCCTTGGTAAGGCCACACTTGGAATACTGCATCCAATTTTGGTTGCCACGATGTAAAAAAGATGTGGAGACTCTAGAAAGAGTGCAGAGAAGAGCAACAAAGATGATTAGGGGACTGGAGACTAAAACATATGAAGAACGGTTGCAGGAACTGGGTATGTCTAGTTTAATGAAAAGAAGGACCACGGGTGACATGATAGCAGTGTTCCAATATCTCAGGGGCTGCCACAAAGAAGAGGGAGTCGAACCATTCTCCAAATCACCTGAGGGTAGAACAAGAAGCAATGGGTGGAAACTAATCAAGGAGAGAAGCAACCTAGAACTAAGGAGAAATTTCCAAGACAGTTAGAACAATTAAGCAGTGGAATAAGTTGCCTCCAGAAGTTGTGAATGCTCCAACACTCGAAGTTTTTAAGAAGATATTGGATAACCATTTATCTGAAGTGGTATAGGGTTTCCTGCTTGGGCAGGGGGTTGGACTAGAAGACCTCCAAGGTCCCTTCCAACTCTGTTATTCTAAATCCCACAGTCAAAAGTTCACCTTTCTCCTTTTCCTATAGGAAATCTATCAGTAATCTCTAAACTACAAGTCCTGGTGCTTGGAACCTGTGTGCATCTGGTTGGGGAACAGCAGATTTTAGCTGAACCCTAGCAAGATTAGCAATAGCAATAGCACTTAGACTTATATACCGCTTTATAGTGCTTTACAGCCCTCTCTAAGCGGTTTACAGAGTTCAGCATATTGCCCCCAACAATCTGGGTCCTCATTTTACTGACCTCAGAAGGATGGAAGGCTGAATCAACCTTGAGCCTGGTGAGATTTGAACAGCTGAACTGCTGAACTAGCAGTCAGCTGAAGTAGGTTGCAGTGCTGCTTTTAACCACTGCGCCACCTCGGCTCAATCAGATTGAGTGGCTCTGAGTTTGGGGGGACTCTAGATCTGGGATGTTACCATCTTCGGTATTGGATGGGATGGCACTGCCCCAGACAGACCTGGTGCGCAATCTGTGGGTCCTTGATTGGTGTGCTTTAACTTAATTTGATTTGATTTTTCTGAATTGGTCCTTCTGAACATCTACAATGTGAATAATACTAGGATGTTTTGGTTTTGATTTGATTTGCTATTGCACCTGTGCTTCCAAAAAAAATCTGTACACTGCAAAATAGGTTTAGGCATTCAGATCTCCACTCTGCTTAGTGACTCAGTTTTCTTAAATTTATCCAAGATTATCGTTATTCAGCTTTTCAAAGATTCTCTTTTTCTGTTGCATACATCTATTTTTATCTTCCCCCCCCCATTATTTTTCTATAATTTCTGATCCATGGAGGCACAGTTAAACTTTTAGTGCTTCTTCAAATGTTCACAAAATAAAACGAATGGCTAATTTCTTCTACTCAAAGTCCCTGGGACCAAAGGAGCTTTGACATACTACATCATGAGATACAAAGATAAGCCTAACTCGTTCCAATTATCTTTATGATTGTGGACACAACTATTCAAATCCCTGTGTAAAAACAAGAGTGATTAACTGGCAAATAAGGAACTAACTTGAAAACACACACGCGAAATTACAAATGCAAGATCAAATTCATAAAAATGTGATAGATCTCTTCTAAATTTAGTAGCTGAAACCTCAATCAATAAATACAAAAAGATCCAGAAAAATATAAACAACAGCGCTAATTTAACAAGATTAAAGAGCAACATGCACATTTCTAATGAGAAGGCAGACACCTTGTAATACCCACTTCATGATATGTTGCTAAGCAACAAGATATAAAAAGATGTACAATAGTGGTAATTTCTTCCACATATGAAAAGAGCACCTTACAACGCATTTATAATGCATTCCTCCAAAACAAAAATCCATAGAGACTACTTAAATTTCCATTTTCTATAATACAGATTGTTAAACAATTATGTGTTTTGTTTTTGTTTTAGCTAATGGAGTAAAACTCTGATCTTATTTAATCATTAAATAAGAATTCTGTAGAAATAGCAGCAGCAGCAACAACAAATGAAGTGTCAACCACTTTTCCAATAAATCTTATAAAGAATCAAGCTTCCAAGTGAATAAAACATGATTTACAAATAATTGCTGGATTAATATATCACACCAACCTAATTTTTTTTAAAAAAAATTATATTTTGGCTTAGTAACATATGTGAATCAGCTCAATATTAAAGAATAAAATCCCATTAACTACCTCAATTTAGCTATTTTACCTGGAGATTTTTTTAAATGTATTTTTTAAAATATTACCTGCAAATTCTTATTTTATTAAAATATATTTGGAAAGCTTAATATTAATCTGTTTCTTTATTGTTCAATAAATAAATACATCTTAATCAGTTTCTATACAGTTAAGACTTCAGTTTTATATATACCTGAATGCACGTTCCAATGAAATGACTGTTTTTTTCATCTAGAGCAGTGATGGCGAACCTATGGCACGCGTGCCACAGGTGGCACGCGGAGCCATATCTGCCGGCACGCGAGCCATTGCCCTAGCTCAGCTCCAGCGTGCATGTGCACTCTGGCCATCTGATTTTCGGCTCGCACAGAGGCTCTGGGATGGTGTTTTCAGCTTCCGGAGGGCCTCCGGTAGGTGGGGGAGGGCGTTTTCACCCTCCCCAAGCTCCTCTGGAGCCTGGGGAGGACGGAAAACGGGCCTACTAGGCCCACCAGAAGTTGGAAAACTGGCTGTTTCTGGCCTCCAGAGGGCCTCGAGGGTGGTGGGGGAGGCCATTTTTGCCCTCCCCAGGGATTGAATTATGGGTGTGGGCACTCGCGCATGTGCGATAGCGCGCGAGCACGTGCTTTTGGCACCTGAGGAAAAAAAGGTTCGCCATCACTGATCTAGAGTGCACTATTAAAGTGTATAGTACATTCTTTAACTCAGGATCATTGGAACATTTGTTTCTTATTCAAGAACATTACATACATACATACATACATACATACATACACACATACATACATACATGCAAAAGGCACTAATATTGTTGCTAATATTGTACTGACTTGTTAAATAATTTGCTAGAGCAACTGGAAGTTGGCTAAATATGGCAAGTAACATAATATTACATATCCCATTATAAAATGTTTTTATGACAATGAAAAATATTAGACTAATAGATAACAAAAGCACTATAGATAGTCCTCAGTTAATGACGGCAATTGGGACTGGAAAGTGTGACATCACATGACAGAAATTCTGGCACTTCCAGTTGTCATCATTAAGCAAATCATCAGGGACATTAAGTAAGGATGTCTAAGGTTGCCATTTTCAACCTTTTGCTGATTTCCTTTTTGTCTTTGCTTATAGGAAGCCCACAAAGAACATCGCAAATGGTGACCTCATGACTGTGGGATGCTGTGACATCATAACTGTGAGTCAAGCAAAAATACTACAATCTGTGTAGGAGAAGACCAGGCTGAGCCCAATGGCGGTGCCAAACACATTAACAGTAGTTGTTAAAGGAAGATCACTGTATTATTCATTTGTTCATCAGCGGAGAAAAATAAAATATTTCCAAAAACCATGAAACAAAGTTCTCTTCATTCATGTTGTGATTTGTAATGGATTGTGGGAATGACCTTGGGGAAAGAAGGGAAGAGGTGCTGCCCAGGAAACAATCAGAAAAGAGAAAGCAGGAGCCCCCAGTGGTTTAAAGGTCAGAAAAAGAAACTTAGAAAGGATTTTTGAATGGAACAAGCAGTTAAAAGTGGCAATGGAAAGTTTTGCTTTTTCAGGATTGCAAGGTTCTGTTAATGTAGCTTTAAAATAAAATAATTTAACTCATTTAGATGTGTTTTCTGTCTGGTTTATCGGGGAAGCCTGACAGATTAACAGGTTAACAAACCTGCACATGATAGTAGAAATAACATGAAATAGGGACATTTTTAGTGCTACTACTTCTTAAAACAATTGTTTTAGATTGCCAGTAGCTTATTTGTTAGACAGAATAATGAGATAACCTAGAGAGCTAATTACACAAAGACAAATAAAAGATGAGAGACATTGTTATGTATTGAAAAATATAAAAATATGTAAATACATGAAGGCAAGTGAAGTGTGATATAGCCTAATTGCTTAATTCAAATCCCAGTCCATGCATACATTTAAGCTCTTTTTAATAGGAATAAGAATAATAATCAGCTTACTGTCAGGTTCATATCTAAATGTACTTTCTATATGATTTCATATTTTAGTTAATTAAAAAAAAACCTTTAATTACAGTGTGCATTGGCTTTCTTTCTTTTTAAAATATAGATAAATACCTGTACATTTTAACACAGTATTTAGTAAGTGAGAAAATCATGTTGTTATTAATACATTCCTGGATGATTCTATATTTCGATTCTCTTACTTAGTCATTGCTATTTATGTCTTTTCACAATTAGTTTCTTCATTTCTGGCAGCATAGACATTTTATTCATTAAATGTCAAAATGAAAGCCCTGACCCCCCAAAAAGTAATCAGGGAATGAACTGTAGATATTAGATGCCTACATTTTTCTTAAGTGCTCAATATTCTATTAACCCATAACATCTTAGAAAATTAAAGTACTACTCAACATACAGCATATGTCAATTCCTATGTTTTCTATGAAAGATAAGATCAAGAGCTGTCAAGTTATTCATGCACAAATTCACAAAAGATATGTATTGTAATCTATTCTGAAAATACTGATTTAACTAAAACAACAATAAAGCAGCTAAGAATTTTACATGCATTGCTCCATATCAGAATCCATTTTCATAGTAACATAGTTAGGTTTAGATTTACTTTTGAGTTGAGATATAATTTATTATGTTTTTAAAATACTATTTACTTGCTCTAGGAGTCAGCACTTCCTAGGCATTTCTTTTGAAAAGTCAAAGAACTTTTATTTGAACTTATTAATCATTTCAGACAATAGCAAGAAACTTCAGTTCATCTACATCTTTTCTTGTGTGGCATATATGTAATTTTCTTAGTCTTGTGATAGCTTTATTTATATTTTAAAAGATTATAATTTTCTGAAATAAAAGTGACATATCCAAAATATTTGAATATTTATTCAATTGGAATTTCGGGGGAGTAAAATAGAATAAAATAAAGGAAGCAAAATTGTATTGCTCCCTTTGAATAGTGTGAATTCAACTTTTTGAATTCTGATAAAGATTTTCGGTAATTGGGATTAATTTATCATTAATAAAGAACCAATCTGTCAAGTTCTATTTTTATAAGTTTTTCCTTTTGCTACTTTTTTAACCATTCCATTTCTGAACTAATGTGACTTTTTAAAATATACAATGTTTTTATCTGTAGTTTTCTTCTTCACAGACTTTTTGTGTATGTACATAAATTGTGCATTATATAAGTAGTCTATCTGCAGTTTAAACTGCAGATGAATGCAGGGATAAACTGCACCAATTTTATTGAAAAATGCCTATTTAAGTACATAATGTTGTCCATGTTCTGGTTCAATGGCCATATATATTAAAATGTTGTACGCCACCCTGAGTCCTGAGGGAGTAGGGCGGCATAGAAAAACTGCCAAATAAATAAATAAATAAATAAATAAATAAATAAATAAATAAATAAATAAATAAATAAATAAATAAATAAATAAATAAATAAATAAATATCATTTCCTTCTCACTATGAATTTCACTTTGAATTTCAATGTAATTTGAAAGTAGCAGACCTTCCCAAATTGTTAATGCTATAAAGCACTGTGAAGTGGTATATAAATTGAAGTTCTATTGCTATTTAAATCAAACACCTTTTTTTTAGGAACACAAAACCGCTTAGTCCATACCCACTATCATGCTAATATTGCTAATGAAGGTGTAAACGACTCATCAGACAGGAAGTTAGGCAATAACTTTATTTAAAGAACAAAACGAATCTGCTTTGATCAAGAGTCTGCCACTTTGGATAGGTTTGAAGGTATGTAATAACAAGATCTATTATCTCCAATTTATAAGAAATAAATTAGTATTGGAAAAGTTTTGGTAGTTCAAAGGATCACTTCTTTATTTGTAAATTATATAAGTGAGATGGCTGCTATGAATGAAAATTAATTATTAAATGTAACTAAAGACTGAACAGGCATTAGAAATGGGTAAATGTCTTAATTTCACATAGTTTCTCATTTCTTTAATTCATTTCATATTGTTTGTATATCAATTTCCAATTTTTATACAGGGCATAAAATTGTTATGCTTTATATTCACTTTGAAAGCCTGATTTTTTTTTGTACAACAGTTTCAGTAATTTTACTCATTGAATATTTCAGCTATACATCTGTGTATGAATTACTTGACTAGAGAAATTAATCACACAACACTGAGAACAGAGAGATCTATTTTACTTCACATGTTAATTTTCAAACAGTAAATTAGGAAGAATTAGATTAAAATGCAATTTAGATTTATTTAACTAAACTAAAACATTTTTCTAACTGGCATACAAAAGACACATCCTAAACTATGAAATAACTGAAGAATTCATTTTAGTCCTACCCGTAAAATTTCTTCAACACAGTTATCGTCACCTACTCCACTGTCCTGTAAACAAAGAGGAAATAGATATAAAGTTAGAATTAATGGCCACCATACATGAATACATGCCTTCTGGCAACATCTATGCAATGCTAGTGGATTGCTTCTGGAAATCATGCCATTTTTCTTAAATGTGTTTTAAAATAGAACAGAGAAGATGAATATCTGAGAAGATGAATATACAGTTATTACATATGCCTCTTTTAAAAAATGGTAAAACATAAGAAAAAATTTTAAGTGTTGCTTTTTTCACTAAGTATAACATCAGAAATATTATGATATGCTCTCTGCCAAAGACCATTTAAATTAAAAGTGCCCTACCACAGGTTGGCCATAATCCATTGGGAACTTCTTTGCTATAACAGTCATTGAAATTAAATGACTACTATGTAATTTAGTGTCATGGATATTATACAGGAGATGTTTAAAGTTACATAATACTTACATGTACTAACACAGTCTGCCAAAACAGTATCTTAACTGATACTGGCTGCACTTAAAATGAAAGCAACAACAATTTAATTGCAGATGAAACTAAAAACAACATTTTTATTTATTTATTTATTTGTTTGTTTATTTATGTTTGTTTGTTTATTTGTCAAACATGCATAGGATAGTAGTAGTTTGTATAAACATAACATAAGTAAAAAGTAATGATAAAAGAGGACAATAGGACAGTAGGACAGGGACGGTAGGCACAGTGGTGCGCTTATGCACGCCCCTTACAGACCTCTTAGAAACGGGGAGAGATCAACTGTAGACAGTCTAAGGTTAAAGTTTTTGGGGTTTGGAGAAGAAACCACAGACTCAGGTAGTGCATTCCAGGCATTGATCACTCTATTGCTGAAGTCGTATTTTCTGCAGTCGAGTTTGGAGCGCTTTACATTTAGTTTGAATCTATTACGTGCTCGTGTATTGCTGCGGTTGAAGCTGAAGTAGTCATTAACAGGAAGGACATTTTAGTATATGATTTTATGAACTATATTTAGATCAGATCGGAGGCGACGTAGTTGTAAATTGTCTAATCCCAGTATTTCAAGTCTGGTGGAATAAGGTATTACCATCTCCATTGTAAAATTGAGCTATCAAATAATATTAGAATATCCTATCTTGAAAAAAACAATGTATCCCAGTTTTTAAAAATATAAAATATACTCCTTATAATTTAAAAATGAGATTAATATAACGAAAAAAAGAACCCCCATGTTTTTAAAAGGTTGGATAGCAGGTTTTGTACTTGCATTGTAAAAGTATAACCCAAAATGCACCAAAGACCCCACATTGTAAGAAAATTGAGCAATTTTTTAACTCATATGATTTGGTGTAGTCCAGCCCTATTTCCATTTTGGTTTTAATTTACAACATGTATTAACACAATTTGACAAGTGGGGAAAAGTCCTAAATTAAACACACTGGACCTTCCATATACTCTAACCTGGGGAGAGTATATGGTCCCTTTATGACCTGTGGACTTCAACCCCCAGAATTCCTGAGCCAGCCAGGAATTTGGGGAGTTGAAATCCACAGGTAGTAAAGGGGCTATAATTATCCACCCTTGCTCTAACCCAAGACTGGGGGAAAGAATCAAGTTTTCCGGAAACTTTTAAATATGGTCAAGGAGAAGAAAGCAGATTATTTTATTTCATTTGTTACTGGAGAAAAATTACTGTGCCACAAAGTTTTGTCCTGAACTTCAAGATATAAATTAATTCAAAAGCTTATCATTATGAAGGTTCTGCTTCTTAGTTAAGTTCAGCTGTTTGAAATCTCAAAGGAGATATTACGGCTTCATGGAAAGGAAATGCCAGATGCACATATTTTCCCTTCCTATTATGGGATCTCTACATACTAAAAATAAAAGCTGTCACTGTAATGTATCATGACAAGGAAGTTCCTTCAGGGGCAAAAGTTCACTTCAAGTCATCTTCTTGTTTACCAGTAGTATGTTTCTTTTCGAAAGCAAAAAAATATTGGAGTTCCTTCTTCCCATTTCATGTTCCTAAACCATACAAGATCAAATTATATGGAAAAACACCAGATCCAGATTCGCTCTGCTTATAACAACACATACTGTATGTGTCTCTGTGTGAATTGATGAACATTTACCAACGAGCAGACGTATTGAATTAAATAGGCCTTACTTGTGAATAAGTATCTGGGTAGGATTAGAATAATAACAATATAACTGCATAACTTTTTCATGTGTTTCATCTGTTTAAAACCTTCAAACACTCATTAATGTATTTTATCCTGTATAAATACGTACACCCAGATAGGATAATAGAAAAGAAATAACAAATACATTGTATGTGTTGTGCAAAAAACAGCTTTGTGAGCAAGTACCGTAGAGTATGGGAATTGAAATGTCAATAACTAAAGGTGACATTATGGAAGAAATGTAGCAATATAATGTGAACATAAAATGTATTGATCAAGTTACTGAAATTGCTTAGTTTGATTATCTGTGTCGGCAGATTGATATGACAATTAAATAATTTTTGATATATTGTAAAATAACAAGTGAACTTGCATAAGAATAATCCTTATTAATTCTTAATTGTAGTCCTGAATCAGGGCTTTTCATGGAGACTATTAAAATCTGCAAGATGGCAATCATCACAATTTAAGCCCCACCCCTTTTGTGTGCAGGGTAGGACTTCAATCACAACAATGTGTTAGCCATCGTGCAGATTTTGACAAATCACTGTAGAAGCACTTGCTCTGAATCTCGGGCAATTTTTCAGAATGTTATCATCATAATATATATGTGAGCTGAGGCAACCCTGCCTGAGATGCTTTCTATTCTGAAGAGAAATAAATCCAAACTGAGCTAATTTGTGTACAGCTGCCAGTAATATAAACATGCTGGTTAGAATTCTTTATACAGCAGATGCCTTTGTATTTCATATTTCAAGCAAGTTAATAAGCAGGTGTCAAAACTCTGAATTAAAATTCCCAGAAGAGGGAAGAACAAAGGACAATAAAAATGATTTTTAAATAATCATAGCGATAAATAGCATCTACTTCTGATAAATATAAGTGCTGGCATAAAATGTTATTAGGCTCCAGAGATGTTCTTTTGTTTCAGAAATATGTTTTGTTCTTCAGCAGTGTCATTTATCATCCTAATAAGCCCTCCATATGTAAATTAAATGGCAAAGTTTGATTCATTCAAATACATCTTTGTATTGTGTTAATCATTTTTTTAACATTTATTTCATTCCTTTCACTGCTGAATAACTCCATAGTATTTGTGTAATTTAAGGATTCAGTTCATACCCTGGAAATGTTTTGTCATTAGTTCTTATTCAGTTTTGCTTTCACTATGAACATTTCAAAATCTCATTTAGGACTACAGTGTACAAATTAATATTGGAACCACCCAAATTTCCAGATATATGTACATCTTTTGTGTTTCTTTTAAAGAGTATTGTGTATTTTTTTTAAAAAAAATGCATTGTCCTGTTGTATATTTCCCCCAAAATTAACTTCAGTGATTTTATAGTTAAACATGTACAATTAACTGACATGTCAAGTATTTATAATTACAACTTTCATGATCTTTGCAGAACAAGATGTTATTATTTAATTTTCTGGTGGTGGAAAAACCACACAGTCTTATTGTATGTTTGTATACTTTGGGGTAAATAAGCATTTCTTTAGTATTCATTAAAGCACATCATTTTTTAATTTTATTTTCAAAACTTACCTAGCCCTGCTGGCCAGAAATAAAAATAAGTTTTGTTGCAGAACAGGAAGTGATACCAGCCAGAGAGGAATAAGATAAGCCTTTTATTATCTGTACAGATAAGGTTCAGACATTTTGAAATTCTGAACTGAACGATTTTCTATCAGAAAAGCAAGATATTTAAACTCTTTTTCCACAGTTACAAAAGACATAAGGGGTTGGCTTTACATTATAGATCAGCCTTTTACCGTAATAAGGAGTTACACCTCTTTCCTTTTGACACATATGCAGGTTTTTCTATAAGTTTTAGGTTAACACCTTTAAATTTCTCCATGTTTCCTGTGTCTGTTTGTGGTCAGCCTATTCCTGGAAAAGCATAGCGACTTCCTCTTTGTGTTTTTCCAGAGCAAAAGACTTTTTACTTCTTTAATTGTCAGTGCTAGAAAGAGCCCCTTACAGGTCATCTAGTCCAACCCCGTTTATAGCCTATTGTTTCACTTAATGACTTTGCTTTATTTTACATCCTGCTTCAGTTTCATATTTAAGTTGAATGAAAGTACTGCAAAGAACACATATAACATTTTTTCCAGAGAACTGGAAAAGGTATTATTAGCATTTAGCATGGAGGTATCCTTTGGTATGTTATTTTAAAAGATTTAAAGAAAAATAAAGACAAAGTTACATTAAATCCAATACAATTTAAGTTTCACATTTTGCTTATTTAGCCATACCTGAAAAGAACTTTAAACACTGTTTGCATTTTTACTATGTGTGGTTTAGACAAAACCACCCAAACTTTCTGAAACAAATGAGGTTTAATGCAGTGAGTTTCTCTATCTTTTTCTCTTATCCAAACATTCTTGGGCTTTATATGATACTAGCTGATAACCTGGCGTTGCCTGGGTATTTATAAATGTCGAAGCCTTTGTCTGACAGGGAGCCATTGAGAGGGGCCTTTCTTCCCCCTACTCCCATGCCCATCATCCCTGCCCTCTCCCTTCCCCCTCCCATGCACTCCTCTTTCCCACCCTGTCTACAATCCTGGCACTTTGCCCCAAATTTATCAGGCGCTTCCCCATTGGTCCACTGGAGGGTGAACGTCATGGCTGGCTTTCCAGAGGAAGCTGCAAAGGAACTGACATCACAAACAATTGCTGCTCTAGGATGCCGCACTCGGTCTCCTTAATGATTCAGGCATTTGAGTTATGCTGGAACACACACACACACACACACACACACACACACACACACACACACACACGGAATGTCTCCCCCCCCTCGTATTTGTTTCCAGAGGGTCAGTCATCTATGAACCAAGTTTGGTTGAAATTGCTGGAGGAGTTCCAGAGTTATGGTGGAATATACACACAGACACACACAGACACACAGACACACACCTCTAGGGATGCTAGGAATGTCTTCCCCCCCCCGTATTTGCTTCCAGATAGTAAGTCATCTGTGTACCAAGTTTGGTTGAAATTGCTCGAGCCATTCTAGAGTTATGCTGGAATAAATATACATACATACATTCTATATATATATAGACGCGGGCAGGAGCCTGCAGCCGATGTAGCCACTCACCTCGCTCGCCAGGCGCCTCTGCTCCGTGCAGCTTCTCCATTGTTAACAAGGACGTGGCTCCCCGGTCAGCCACAGAGACATGCCGGAGCGGCAATAGCAGCTCCTTCCCTCCCTGCGTCGCAGCCTTCCCAGCAGGCTGCCGGACAAGCCCCAAGAGACCAAGATGCAGGGCGGCGTCAGGGCTCCAGGGCTCCTTCGGCCGTTTGGCCGGAGAACAGCAGGGATGCGCCCGCCCGTTTTTGAGCTGCCCCCAGAGCGGTGAATCAGCTGGGATCGGCGTATAACACGCAGGTAGAGTTTTGGCTTGTAATTTTAGTTTTAAAACTGCGTGTTATACGCCGATAAATACGGTATACACACACACACACACACACACACACACACACATACACAGTGTGTGTGTGTGTGTGTGTGTGTGTGTGTGTACACGTGAGTAGAAATTCATGATATGTAAATTGCTCCAATTCAACTGAAATAGTTATGTTCAAGGAAGTTTTCAATGAAAGAATTTCTGACATAGGCTTGATGTCTGGAACATGGCCCATAATTGCACCAAATATGTCCATGTGACTAAACTTTATTTCAATGATTTCTAGAACTCTGTCTATGAATTATGCCTACATGAAGCAGAAGCTGACTTTTTATGATTACAAATAAACACAAAATCATTTCATTTATGGGAAATGTTCTGGAATGGTTATTAAAATTCAATATTATAGGACAGTGATGGCGAACCTATGGCACGCGTGCCACAGGTGGCACGCGGAGCCATATCTACCGGCACACGAGCTGTCGCCTAGCTCAGATCCAGCGCGCATGTGGGCGCTGGCCAGCTGATTTTCAGCTCACACGGAGGCTCTGGGAGGGCATTTTCGGCTTCTGGAGGGCCTCCGGGGAGACTGGGGAGGGCGTTTTTGCCCTCCCCAGGCTCCAGGGAAGCCTCTAGAGCCTGGGGAGGATGAAAAATGGGCCTACCGGGCCCACCAGAAGTTGGGAAACGGGCCATTTCTGGCCTCCAGAGGGCCTCCGGGGGGGGCAGGGGAGGCCATTTTCGCCCTCCCCAGGGATTGAATTATGGGTGTGGGCACTCGCGCATGCTCAATAGCACACGCGCATGCACTTTCGGCACCCGAGGAAAAAAAGGTTCACCATCACTGTTATAGGAAAACAAGGAAATATAAAATGCAAAAGCAAAACACTGACAGAATCATGTAGGATGTAGGATATAAGGAGGGGAGAAAGAAGCATAATGTTTTATCAACTGACATTCCAAGACAAATGTAATGCAGCCTGAATATTAAACTTTTAATTAGATGAAAGTTAACCATGGACAGCATATCTTCACAACAAAATACTGTAAAGCAACTTGTCATAGTAAAAACAGTTATAGGGATCATGCAGCAGAATTTTTTTTTTTATGTTTAGCCCTCAGAAGTTCATGTGCTTGTATATGTCTACAAATAAAATGCCTTCTGTTCAAGAAATAAATGTCTTGGGCAGGCACTGATCTTGTCATATTTTCTTGTTCATTTTTTCTACTTGGTTGCCATGACTGTCATAAAATATTAAGCTATAGCTGTGATGAGTTTAATATGAAGAATGCTTTAGGTTTTGTTATTTTGTCTGCTCTAATTTATCAGAGATTTCTTTGACTAAGACGTAGAACAATTATGAGTCAATCTGTATTTTAAATAAAGCTGTCATTTTAAAAGTTTGGATCCCAGGTGAAAAATAGCATGGGTGTAATACTGGGGTACCACTCTGCCCAAGAGGTTAATAAAATCTGAACAATGAAGCAAACAAGATAGTTAATCAATACCATCGGACCACTACTTTTATCCCTTAAGATCTTCATTTTCAACTCACTGAACATCATTACAGCAGAGAACTTGCACAGTCAATCTCCATGTCCCGACAAAAGATAAATAAATTAATTAGATGGTCATAAAAATGACAGTGCTGCATTGTGCCACCTGACCTTTTAAAAGTATTACTCTTGGTGTTAATAGATATTCTAAATAAGAAAGTGAAGCAGCATATTTTATTGCTTTTAGGTTTTTAATACACAAAATCAAATACTTATTATATTATATTTAGAGTATGTTCAAGGATTTTCTTTTGCTTTTAAGCAAAGCAACTTAACTCATACTTCTTGCACTAATATGGTAGTCAGACTCCTTCAAATTTTTTGTCTTTCATTTATCGCATTCTTATTTTAATGTATGTGTCTGTCTGTGTGTCTAAAGAAGAATACAATATAAAACATTCATCACAATGTACATTTTTATTATTTTAAGAATTATATAGGGTCATCCATCTTAAGAGACACAACTTGGTTCACAATATTGTTTGTGAAGAATAAATTTAAAATCATTGAAATAATATTATTTTAGAATATTTTAATGCAGAAATGAGACTTTCTGATATTCATCAGAAATGGGTATAAATTATAAGTGCAAATACATTTAATATTGATTTAGTAATATAGATAGATCACTATAGTTGCAGTTTTTAAGAAATATATCAGTACCGTTTCCCTGACAAATTGTTATTTTTCTAGCATGTGTCCTTCACAAAGAGATATCTTTGTGCAAGAAGTAAAAGTTATAATACAAAAGGTGCCATCTTTCTTTAAGCCATTGTATCTCACTTTTGCTTTCTTGAGTAAATATCAGCAGTACTTTTTGCTATTAAAAGGATGACAAGGGGAGACACCGCCATTTCTCCTGGTACCAAAAAAATGAGGCATATTTTTTCCTACTTAGCTCAGAACACTTCCTTAATGCAATATCCCTTAACAGCATCAACATGCAGTAAGTATTCCTTAACAGCATCAACCAACTTTTTACTACTTTACCCAGATCTGAATGAATACAGGTAGTCCTCAATTTACAATAGTTCATTTAGAGACTGTTTAAAGTTATAACGGCACAGAAAAAATGAGTTATGACCATTTTTCACACTTATGACCGTTGCAGCATCCCCATGGTCATGTAATCAAAATTCAGAAACTTGGCAACTGACTCATATTTATGACAGTTGTAGTGACTTGTGGTCATGTAATCCCATTTTGCAACCTTCTGACAAGCAAAGTCAATGAGGAAGCCTGATTTACTTAACAACCATATTACTAACTTAACAACTGCAGTGATTCACTTAACAACCTTGGCAAGAAAGGTCAGAAAATGGGGCAAAACTCACTTAATAAATGTCTCACTTAGCAACAGAAATTTTGGGCTCAATTGTGGCCATAAGTAGAGGACTGCCTGTAATAGTTTGAATTATTTTTGATCGCCAGACATACAGAGGTAGGCAACATGAGCAAAGGAACATATATATATTTTGGTTCTCAAGCTTTGATCCGATACTTGTAATATCGTCACCTATCAGCTGCCTCAACACACAAGGCCTTTTCGTTCTTTAATAACATACATACAATCATCTGCCCCTCTAGATTCTGCACAAGACAAACAAAAAGAATTATTGGACACAAATTTGACATCAGGACTCCAAACAAAGACATAGTAAAAACAGAACATTTTAATCTGAGAGAACTTTGCACTATAGATTTTAAAGTAGTGCTTTTGGAACAAAAAAGCCGTCACACATTTAAGCATGGGTAGTAGAACTTGAAGTCTGAGAGAAACACAATGTGTCTATAATATATTACAGTGAAGAAGAAACCACTTTCCTGAAATAAGGTGTCCTTGGTACTTTTTGAACTTGGTTGTTTTCTTGCATGTTTCATTACCCAAAGTAAAGTAAACTAACATGGGTAATGAAACATCTGTAAAAAAAACAACCAAGCTCAGAGAGCACCAAGGAACCCTCAGTCAAGTCCTTCCATGTATAGCTCATGAAAACACTTGAGTCTTACAAGATTTTTTTGTTGTTGCTTCAACCTCCAGAATTCTCCAGCCACCATCGTTTTCAAATCCACAAATCTTCAAGGGGTTGAGGTTGAGACACTGCTATATACCAATAATCCATTCATTTCCAATGTAGACTTTTATGTAGTCAAAATGATATCACTGATAACACATGATAGGCTTTGAGGAAATACTAAAAATGTATACAAATGATTATTTCCTTTCTGAGGTCTTTGGGATGAAATCAAATGAACAGATAAAACTTAAGGAAGACAATCAAACAATCTGTCTTCAGTCAGAATCCCAGGGAAAGAGAAGTCTTGCTCAGCTGGTATTAAACACTCCAAATACCAGCTGATGCAAAGTATCAAAGGTATGATTTCCTTAGAGAGGAATGAGGCCTTCCATCCTTTCGAGGTCGGTAAAATGAGGACCCAGAATGTTGGGGGAAATATGTTGACTCTGTAAACTGCTTAGAGAGGGCTAATGTAAGTGCTATTGCTATAATCAACACTGTTCACATGTTCACTGCTTAAGAAGATACTACTAGCACAGGTTTATTGTGACAGCAGTTATTGTTGATACTGAGCCACAAATCCTTCACTTTAATGGGACTAGTCAGGTGTAAACATCTGGAAAATGACTAATACAGTGCTTCCCAAATCTGGGTTAAATTAACAAAAATTGTGTAAAAATGTTTTTCTCTGGGTAATGACACACAAACCCATGTTTTTGTGTGTAGTTAGTGTTTTACCTACAATGATAAAAAGGATTTTCTGATAAGTGATAACGGTAAACAAGGACTTTTTGATAAGCAGGGGAATGAATGCAAAAGTTTCAGAAGCATTGGTATAACGTTTTCAAACTTGCAAATGTGAATAACTGTATATAACACAACCAGGAGTGGGGAAAAAATAGCATTCATAACTATATCAAGAGAAACTATTTTTTCATTTTCCATTACTGAATTTTTACTGTAGATACTCCTCTATAAAACATAATATGTCCTTTTCTTTTGTATCTTTACTTTTATTTTCTATCTTTCTATGAAAAGATTTAATCAATGGATCCAAGTCTTTGCTTTGCCATAAACATAATGCCATTATTTCCATTATGTACAATTAAGAAACATGGATGAACTTTCAGGGCTATGACCCATTTCAATGTTCTGGATTTCTGTAATAACACTGTCTTGTTCATTTCATCTTTACAGCAAGCTATTAGCTAACCAGATTTTTAAAAAAAATCTGCAAGCTTTATATTGTGAATGTCAATATCTCTTTTTTTTAAAAAAAATCACATAATACTGCACACTCTTCCCCAAAAAAGGGCTTATTAAAAACATACACTCTAGCGCACAATCTCTAATTTTAAAATAAACATACAATCTGACAACAGTATTCTAGAATCAGTTTTATTTTCCTTTTATATGACTTTAGCTATAAGGAGTAGTTTCTTCATAAAAAGGTTCATACATTTTAGCTACAAATAAAAATTTCACGAGTATTCAACGCAAGATCAATATAAATGCTAAATATCTATGCTGCTGCTACTCTAAGCTCTCTCCTGTACTCAATTCAAGGATGTCAGCTATTTATTTAAACCACTGGAATATCAGATATTTTAGATAGGTATTGATTTTGTTAGTGAAGTGTGACTAAAGGGATAAATAAACTGTTCTTGGTGTCAATTGATCCATTTTTCTTTATTGTTATTTTAGGAGCAGTCAAAGCAGCATAGATTCTGATAAATGTTAGAATGTAAGGAACATAGTTTAAAACTATGCTATTCCCTGAATTTCAAAATTGAAATATTATCCCTAATAATGGATAACTCCACTATGTGACTTACGATGCTTTGGCAAGGATTTTTTCCCCTAAATTACAAGTTCTTCAAACTAAAATATACAAAAGAATTTGAAAACTGAAATAAAATTATATGAGTTTTTTGAAAGCATTTGCTCACAGATCTAAGTTTGACTAATAACTACCATGCATTCTGCATAGCTTTAATTTCTCTTTAATTATATTTTTATTAATCATTTTCAAAAAAATAAAAAATACAATAAAATGGTGTGATAAATAGGCATTTTATAATATCACAGAATTAGGTTTAAATTTTTAGTATTTCTATAATTAGTTTTAAGTAACTAAATACATTAAATTGTTTTGAAAACTATAGGTCATTGTTAACATTCAAACAATGGGACTTCCGGTTCCGGTCTCGTCGGCGTCGCTGGCGCTCCTCGCAGGGCGTCCTTTCAACTTGCCGTAAAAGCCGCCAGATCAGCTGTCTGGCGGCTTGAAAATCTCTCCTCGGGCGAAGGGGAGAGATGGGAGCGTGACAGGTGGGGTAGAGCCCCCCTAGTGCCCTAAAAGTCAACTTAGGACACGTAGGGTGAGGGCTCCCCACGTAGCCTGTGCAGCTCCGGGAAGCTGGAAGCCTCTGCTAGAAAGCGGAGCAAGATGCCGCAGCCACCGCTGCTGTTTTAAAGAGATACAACTATTTTAAAAATACAGAGAGCAGCCAGAGAAAGACAGGAGTCCTGGAGGTACTAGTTTATTCTTTAACTCCATTCTTGGGTTTTCATGAAGAAACAAAGTAACTTAATAAGGAGTGGCAACAAGATGGCGATTTGAAACGTTGGTGTAGAAGAGAAAGTTATTTTTGCTTTGCTATCAGCCCTTTCCTCTGGAAACTTTTGATCTCAAGAATGAATTTTTTTTCTTTTTCCTTTTTTTCTTTTTTTGTGAATTAATCTATAGTTTTATAAAAGATAAAATCTAAATGGTTTTTGGACTTGGAAAGGAATTATTTTTTTAAAGTAAAGATCTGGGGTTTTTTTCCCTCCCTTCTTTTGTTTTTTTTTTTTTTTTGGAAAACATTGAAATGGCTTCTAAACTTGAAAAGACTGTAGTGAATAAAAGAACTGACTACTCCTTTGATCATATTGTAAAGAAGCAATCTATGCTTGATTTAACATCTTCAAAGTCTTTAACACCTGAGACTATTTTTAATACTTTAAAAGCAATGAAAAATGAGTTAATTTTAGAATTTAATTCAAAACTTGCTGAAATAGAACAAAAAATGCAGGCTGCTATGGAGAAGATGAATTTACAATTGAGAGCGGATGTGGTGAAAGTTTGCAAAGGATTAGCAGTAAATATGGAGATTTTGGAGAAGGATTTGGAAAAAAATAAGCAAAATTTAACAACTTCAGAGGAATACATAACCAAGGTTCAAAATGATATATTAAAATTGGAAAAAGAAGCGATGATGTCCCAATTTCGAGAAATGACATTTGCTATAAGAGTCAGGGGCTTGAAGGAAAAAAAATTTGAAAATTTGAAAGAAAGAATGACAGAGGCACTGGAGCAGGTGTCTGGATTGTCTAAAGATGAATTGGCTACACAAATCGATAAGATTTACAGAGTTAATTCTTGGTATGCAAAACAAAACCACTTGCCAAGGGATATTGTAATATATTTCACTACCAGAGCTTTGCGGAACAGAATCATACAGGCGACTTTTAATAATAATCTTCAGGCAAATGGTCAAGAAATAAGGATATGGAAAGAAATTCCTGCCAAGATGCTTAAAGATAGAAGAGAATATTCCTTTCTGGTCCAGGAATTAAAAATACAAAATTTACAATACAAATGGAATGTACCAACAGGAGTAACCGTAAAATTCTTGGGAAAAAGATATGGACTAAACACAATAAAGAAAGCTACATAATTTTACATCAATGTTTTAAAGGCTGATATCTCTAAAATTTCAGTAAGAGAAGGCATGGAAATGAGGGAGGAGGAGAAGGGAAATCTAGATACACGTGATCAAGAGGAAATAATTCCAAAGATTCCAAAAGAGGGGCGGAACCAAACAGATGTTTGTGATGTGGAAAAGGAGACGGAGGAATGGGATCAGATGACAGCTGAAGCGACAGAGTTGAAATGGTCAAAGGACAGATGGTGTTGAAACTTATAAGATGGTTGGAAAGATGAACAAGATTGTAAACATTTTTTTCTTTTTTTTCTTTTCTTATTTTGTATTAATATTGTCTATTAATGGTATTTTATTTTATTTTTAGATTATTTTATAGATATATATTATATATTTTAGAGTTATAAATTTGATATAGTGCATTATTTTGTTATCACTAATTTGAGGATTTGAAATATTAATATTGTTTATCGATGGTATTTTCATATCAAATATTTTGAGGTTATAAACTGGATATAGTGTAATATTTTGGTATTAATATTTTGAGGATATAGGGATTAAGTTTAAAATTTTAGAGGCATAAGGAGTCTGTTCTTATTCTTTTTATTATTATTATTATATATTTAGGTATATATTAGTATAGTAGATAATATATAGTTTGAAGCGGATACCTTAAGGTATAGGAATATTGTTATTAAGGTGTATTTTACGGTTTGAGGTTTAGAAGAAATGATATACATATAATACTATGTTTTTAATAAGTTGGTGGATTTTAGGTTTAAGTTTAAGGGTGTTGAAATACAAGGGGTTAGTTTTTAATTTTTTAACTTTTTTTTATTTTTTTTTATTTTTTTAATCATTATTAATATATATATATTAAATATTGGGAAGTTAATATTTTGGTATATTGTAAAATTATGTTATTAACATTGTTTGAGTTTATGACTAAGTTTAGTTTAAAGGTTCATCTTTGTTTCTTTTTATTTTACTTAATTTTGTTTTTCACTTGTTTACTTTCTCTTTAATTTTTAATGTTTTGAATTGTTTTGAATAGTTTTAAAAATTTGGAGTTAAAGATGTCAAAAAAATGGGGGACTTAAGAAGCTATTTTAATTTAATTTAAATTTATGTTATTGAATACTATGCCCTGTACTTTTTCTGGGAAGTCCGGGGGGGGAGGGAAGGGAGTGGGTTGTGGGTAGAGGGGATGGGGGGGGGAGAAAATTGATAAAAATGCTTGTACTTTGTACTAATAAAACTTTTTGAATTAAAAAAAACATTCAAACAATGCATAATATGAATATGTGTCAACATGCAGTGTAAATGGTCAAAATTTTGCATGTTACAATAAATTCTATTAAGTCAGGTGCGAACAACCAGACCCACCAGTGTTTTTTTTAAAAAGCTAATACAATCCTTGGTTGTATAAACAGAGGCACAGAATCAAAATCATGTAAAGTATTAGTACTGCTTTATAAAAACTTAGTAAGACCACACCTGGAATACTGCATACAGTTTTGGTCACCACATTACAAAAAAGATGTTGAGACTTTAGAAAAAGTTCAGAGAAGAGCAACAAGGATCATTACAGGCTTGGAAACAAAAACATATAAAGAATGGTTGCAGGAACTGGGTATGGCCAGTTTAGAAAAAAGAAGGACTAGGGGTGACATGATAGCAGTATTCCAGTACTTGAGAGGCTGCCACAAAGAAAAGGGGTCAACTTATTTTCCAAAGCAACAGTAGGCAAGACAAGAAACAATGGATGGAAACTAATCAAGGAGAGAAGCAACCTGGAATTAAGGAGAAACTTCCTAACAGTTAACTAGTGGAACAGCTCGCCATCAGAAGTTGTGGGTGCTTCATTACTGGAGAAGAGACTGGACACAATCACTTGTCAAAAATGGTATAGGGCAGTGATGGCGAACCTATGGCACGGGTGCCACAGGTGGCACGCGGAGCCATATCTGCCGGCACACGAGCCGTTGCCCTAATCAGCTCCAGTGCGCATGTGCATGCCCGCCAGCTGATTTTTGGTCACACAGAGGCTCTGGGAGGGCGATTTCAGCCTCCGGAGAGCTTCCAGGATGGTGGGGGGAGTGTTTTTGCCCTCCCCAAGCTCCAAGAAAGCCTCTGGAACCTGGGGAGGCCGAAAAATGGGCCCACCGGGCCCACTGGAAGTGGGGAAATGGGGGAGTGGGGGAGGTCACGCACGCATGTGCAGGAAGGTGGGGCAAGTGAAGAGCTTTGAATTATGGGTGTGGGCACGCACGCGTGTGCAATAGCGTGCACTCGCACTATTTCGGCACCCGAGGAAAAAAAGGTTCGCCATCACTGGTATAGGGTCTCCTACTTAAGCAGGGGGCTGACAAGAAGATCTGCATGGTCACTTCCAGTTCCATTCTGATTGATAGATACAAATTAGCTATTTTATTGTTTTCTGCCTATAATACAGGTATCTCCCCAGACTGGCAACTTTCACCTGGAAAAGACTAGATAAGGTTCAAACACATTCAAGGGGGTGGGGCAGACCTTGTTCTGTTATGTTTACGTAAAGAGTCCAGGCTAATTTCCTACTTAAGTCCTCCTCTCAACTGGGGCAGTTGCTTTTTAACATTTTGAGATATAAAACTTTTTAAGACATCTTCAGTGAACTTTAAGTTATATATAATTTATTTTGAGCTGAAAAACAGAAAGTAAATTTAATCATATATATATATATATATATATATATATATATATATATATATATATATATATATATATATATATATATATATATATATATATATATATATGGTTATAGCTATCTGATGAGAGCAAAAAATGCTCGAAATAGATCTATAATGGTCTCCCTTCATTTTCATTTATCAGCAAAAAATGTTACACACACACACACACACACACACACACACACACACACACACATATATATACACACACACACAGATTAATACATATACAGAGAAATGTGTGATACAAGTGTAAAAAAAAGACCTCTTCATGTGTCATTTTTCATAGAAAGAGTAAAAACCATTACTATTTCTGAAACCTCAAGCGTGAAGTATACATTACATAATATGCCAACATTAATATGCATTTCTCACACCCTTGAGTCTGAAGCAAACTTTGCTGGCATAAATTGAAGATCCCAATAGCTTAACATATTTTCCCTCTAAAATGAGACCATGGAATGGTGCTATATTTCCAATTTTAATGTGGGACAAGTTAAGGGAAGAAGCTAATAGGGTCCCTGGCTTCATTTATTGTCCCAGTAAACATACAATAACTACCTGGTTGGAAGAGCATCCACCAATTACTTTACAATGTGGATAGGGCTGGGATGGAGACGAAGAGAATAGCTAATTTAGCAGCTTACCTCTTTATCTAGTTTTGTTCAGGTATTCATAAAGATTGTTCAAATCATTCAACATTTTTGAACACAGATTCAGCCTTGTTCCAAAGTAGCCCTATTCCATGGCAGGCTGTTGGATGCTGCTATGGCTGGCCAACATTTTATTTATTTATTTATTTGACATGTTTACTGCCCATCTCACCTAGAAGCGACTTACAATAATTAAAAACCAATAAAACATTGAAGCAATAAATACTCAGAATAATAATAATTTACAATTAACAAAATGGAGAGGAAGGGAGCAGGACCAGGTGTCTGATTTCTCTGATGGCAAGTGAAATGAGGAAAGATGGCTGTTTACTATAGGGGAAAAAGCAAAGTATGAAACAATAAAATTAAAGGAGAATTATTTGGCAAAAGAGTGCACAGAAATAGAAGGGAAAGTCTTTGCAGCAGCCTATAATGGACAATGGGGGCTGTACATATATCAGTCCTGATTGCATTATCTATTATATCATCAAGGTATAAATTGTGTCCAGAAAACTATTTCAAATTAGTTAAATGCATTTTTGATGGCTAGATGAAACAAACATACATCATTTAAGAAAATTTGTTAACAAGATGTGGGGATAAACCCTAAGAAACAGTGAAGAATGTATTTTAAATTTGTCTTTGGATAGATTCCAATTGTTAAGGGCAGAAAGGCAATAGATTTATCTTCTAGGATTGGTATCAAGAGACTGAATAATGTTATGTGAAATAGGGCAAAAGCAGCAAAGGATTCTCAGCCTTTCCTCCCAGGTTCCTTTTATATGTTCGCAAAAAGAAATGGCTTGAAGGCAATAATCATCATCTTGTCACTGAAATCTGATGGGATGACAGGCTATTGTTATTCATGATTGCTTCACAATCACCTTTGCTTTTACAACTTTATCAAATTCCTAGTAGATTACCTAAATCAAGATTGAAAACAGCTTCATGGCATAGAGTAAATATACTATTGTATTTTGTTAATAATATTTGTAATGTATTATATTTACAGTATTTTTCGGAGAATAAGACACTCCAGACTATAAGATACACCTACCATTTTTGGAGATGAAAACAAGGGGAAAAAATCTGCCTCTGCCACCCAGTATCCATCCGGTATTCATCTGGCCCGTTCGCTGCGACCCATTTGCCCCGGTCCATTCACCACCATGGCCCATTCGCCACCACTGCGGCCTGTTCAGCACAGCCCGTTCCCCATTACTGCGGCCTGTTCAGTACGGCTCATGTGCTGCCGCCACCTGTTCAGCACCGCCCGTTTGCCACCGCCGTGGCCTGTTCACTGCCGCCCATTTGCCATAACCTGTTTGCCGCCACCATGGCCCATTCTAGAACAGCTGATCAGCGCTGTACCAACCCCCTCCCCCAGCCGCAACATTCACTGTATAAGATTCCTTGAAAATTTCACCCACTTTTGGGGGGGTTGCGTCTTATACTCCGAAAAATATGGTACATACAGTATAAGATATAAAGCTTAAATTGGTCTTTCTTTTGAAAATATACAACTAAAATTTTATACTACCATATTTGTAATTTTTCCTGAAATATGTTTTTTCACTGAATGATGAGAGATACGTTTTAAACTTTCACCTCAAGAAAAAACGTCCTTTAATTGAAACTAATTATATGTGTCACTCAAAACTCTTAAAAAAAAATATGCAGATCTCAACATGTATCATTATAATTATACATGCTCGGCTTATAATTTTCAAGATAATTTCAAAGATATAGTATTTTTCTAGAAAATTTTCTAGAAATATTACGCTTGTATTAAAAGTTATGGAATTAAGCAATCCACACAACACACTCCTTTAGTATTTATTATATACTGTATATTCTGCCACCTGAATATAACAATGTAAACTGTTTAGATTCCTTATTTTCAGAAAAGACTTTCTGAAGTCTTTTCAGAAAGACTTGGGCAACGAGATTAGTGACTATCAGAAGCCATAGTGCAAAGACTTTTAATATGTATTAAAAATCATAATTCATTCTCAATATGTCAATTATTCCACATCTCCCTCTGTAATAGTTCCAAGAACTGCTGCTCACTTTCTCAAGTATTCTGAAAATATGGTATGAAAACAAAAAAATATTTAGTGTTTTGCTACGTTTCAGATGTAATTCCAAAAGGATACCTCCAGTATAAAATGGCTTCCTACAAATCCAAGTCGCTGTCCCCCACAAAGTTCTAATACAAATGTTACTGAAAAGACAAGCTCAGAGTGACAGTTTCAGTGACAGAAGAAACAAAAGTAGGCTTTATCACAACTTACAGTGTTCTAAGCTGTGCTTCTCCGAAAAAGTCCCACCAATCTCTTTATTAAAGAAACTTGATTTCATCATGACAACATAAATAAAAGCTTACTTTTTCTAAGAAGAAAATAAATACTGTTAACATTATCCTATAAATACATTAATCACTTATGATTAATTAAAAAATAATTAAAACTTACATGCATTCCACCTAAATCACTTCTGAATTCTACTGGTGGATGCCATTCTATTGGTGACTGATATTTTGATACAATCCTGAATTTTTTTTTAAAAAAAAAACTACCCTATTTATCTCAGTTATATTTTTCAAATTTGTTATTTGGTTGTGCTAAATGTCTAATAATAAAATTTTGCCTAAGTGCTAAATATATAGACAATAGCCCAACAATAGTACATTCAAGGTTTTTTGTGCTATCTATGCTTATGAATGCATATATACAGTTCAGTGACCATATATATGCATTCACACATTTATAAAAACATACTAAGATTTGAGAGAAATACTGTCACTATCATGTTTAGAAAGATTTCAAAACTTAATAGAAGCAATGAACTTTAATGCTCTCTATATAGCAAGAGACAGGAAATATAATATTCTTTTAAAGGGGTATAAATTTTGATTACTCCAAGTGATTAGTCTATAAAATTTAAAATCTCTCATTTTTTTAACAATCTTGCATTATTGGGGATTCAGGGCAAAGCCAGTTTGACCTGTGGAAAAGTATTGGCTCATAAAAAGAGTTGATCAATATTTTTGTACATAATTGGAGTTTTATGTAGGATGCCAAATGCAGTTCATAAATGTCACTTCATATTTTGCATTAGTGTAAGATGATTAACAACTGTTGTACACTATTGACATAACTAAAAATATTGCATTAGTTGTTTCTTTATGACAACTGTAACTGTCATTATCTAAAAACCTTTTTGTTAATTTAAACTTAAAATAACACCCATAATTAGCTGTTTCTTCAAAGCAAGGATTTTTCTCAACTGTGAGTTCATTATCTGCAACAAATAACTTCTTGAATTTACAGTTGAGAAGATTCCTTGCTTTGAAGAAAGCAATAGTTTACAAAATCAAAGAAAAACATTAAACTTAAATTAGTAAAAAATAGTAATAATGAAGCAAAATTACAGCTGTCTCATTATGTGCTGGATATAATCTATACCACATTCATTAAATACATTAATACTATTAATTAGAACTACTGAAAGTTCAAAGGTACAAGCATGTGCAAGAAAATCATTACTGCTTAGAGAATTTATGTTCTATTTCTTCTGTAACAGCTTTTAAATTGTGCTATAACTTTATTGTTTATCAGTGGGATCTCTTGAAGTATAAAGGGGCAGCTCAGCTAGCTTTTTTTTATTGGATCCTGGCTAGTGAAGTTCAAATAGACTCAGTAGCTCAATACTTATGAAGGGCTTCAACATTTTAATACCCACTGAAACAGGTTACCACAAATATGGGAAGGTTGACTCAGCCTTCCATCCTTCTGAGGAAGGTAAAATAAGGACTCAGATTGTTGGGGGCAATATGCAGACTCTGTAAACCGCTTAAGAGATGGTTGTAAAGCACTATGAAGCTATATGTAAATCTAAGTGCTATTGCTATTATTATTCAGTTTTTCCTGGGGCTTTCACATGGATTAGTGAAAGATACATGGATCTTCATAGCTGGTCATGTCTGCTCATCTGCTATATGTTCATTTATAAATCTATCCCCTTCCTTTATTAGATTATATTTTTAGTCAGCATAAATCTTCCTATAATTAGCTTTCAACCTGCATTTTATAAATAATTTAAAATATATATTTCTAAATATCTGTTATCTTAAATTTGATTAATTGATTATGTGCTATCAGGTCAATATCAATCATGAACAACCACATGGATAGTTTTTCTCCAGCAGAATCTGTCCTCAGGTCTTCCAATCGTGCATCATTGCTGTAATTGAGTTAATCTTTCTTGCTACTGATTATGCATCCACTTGATCTCTTTCTTTCTCAGCATTATAGACTACAGAATTTACAGAGCCTTTGCATTGTGTGTCATAAGTATTGTAATTTGACCCTGTTCATTTGTGCCTTGAATGAGAACTCTCTAGATTGATTCGTTCAAGGATATTTTTTTTCTATGCATGATATTCTAAGGAGTCTTCTCCAATGCTAAAGGTACAAAAATGTCAATATTTCTGTCATGCTGTTGCTTCCATAGAGTGTCAGGGGAAGAAAAATCTGTGCGTGATCTGATTGTTGTAGACAATAAGGTATGTAAGCATATTGGTCAAAGCCTTCATTTCTATTCAGACAAATGCTAGTCTGCAATGCATTTCTTGATTGTTAGTCATCTTAGCTCTCTTAAAAATTCTTCAATGCTGGGAAAGATGAAAAGGAACAGAAAAAGAGAATAACCAGCTGCAAGATGGATAGATTTGACTACAATGGCAATAAGTGCACTGTTGGAAGACCTCGAAGGCCCAGGGTGGGAACAGATAATTCCAGAAAAAAAATCTATCCATGTGGTTGCTAAGAGTTGACATCAACTTGATGGCATATAATCAATCAATCACACAAAGAAAATATTTTTTTTCATTTAATGATGCCATTGTTTACTTCATCAAAAAAATCATTAAAACAAACCTTTAAAAATATTTTTAATTATGTGCCAATAGAGATAAAATATATGATATTATAAAAACTTGCTAAGAAATAAAAAATAGAGAATTTACTAAATCTAAGATAAAAGTACCTGTCTTCATTTGCATTAAAAAAGAAATCTAGCAGTAAATCTTCTATGGATGCAAATATGTACCTGTACCTATATAAATTGTTCACTGGCCAATGTGTTTCCAGATATGATCCTGCTAGATACTCTATTTTCCATTTTAACCAACCTGAAATCTCCAAGTGCCCTTAAACAGATTACTCTTGTGACCTCCATTTTTATACTTTCTCTGAATATGGTGGCTCCACACTGGATCCATTCCTTTTTACAAGTTTTTAAATATTATGCATGAAGCAAAATTTCACATAGCTTAAATGGATACACAAATTTATCTTCCCAGAATTACACAACCCTTGAAAATATATCTCTGTCCACCTTTGCACACCTCTGAATTGTCTGCCTTTGTTTTCTTTAAAAAAACCACATATTCTGAACCTTTTGTTCTCTGTGTTATCATTTTTGTCCTAACTCATGTTCATCAGCCATGCAATAGCTATGGATGCTATGCAGAAGTCATAAGACAACATTATATGTATTTCTGTATGTAATTCTTTAATAGTGAACATATTTCTCTTTGTCTGCATGCGTATTCTCAGTTGTCAAAGCTAGACTGCTAGTCTGTTGCTTAAGCAGAAAATCTCCAGAAACAAAGCTCACGATTTTGTATTCTGGTATCCAATAGGGAGAACCTGTCTGATTTAATTAGATACCTGCAGGCATGTCAGAAATAATTGAAACATTTATTACAGAAATTAACCTATTCAAAATTTTGGCAGAATAATCTAACAGTTGTATGACTTGAGTGTATTTTATATTCAATTCTAAATTATTAGGTAATGAATTTTAATGCAAGTTACTTTTACTTGATCCAGTACATTAATATTCATTATACTTGTATATTAATTTTTACTTTATTTATATGATTCATATAGACTTGTTCACACTTGCAACATCTCCTGAACAAATGTGGGGGTAGTTTTGAATATTGCAGACAGATGTTAAGTTCATACTCATGCAAGCTCTGAAACCCTTTTTGGAAATCAAATCCTTTGTATAGCCCTACTATACAGGTAGTCCTCAACTTGCTACCACAATTGAGTTCTAAATTTCCATTGCTAAACGAGACAGTTGTTAAGTCAATTTTGCCCCATTTTACAACCTTTCTTTCCATAGTTGTTAAGTGAATCACTGCAGTTGTTAAGTTCATAACACAGCTGTTAAAGTGAATCTGTCTTCTCCCTTAACTTTGCTGGTCAGAAGGTCACAATGGGTGATCACATGACCTCAGGACACTGCAACCATCATAAAGAAGAGCCAGTTGCCAAGGGTCCAAATTTTGATCACAGTCTTTGTGTTTATCATTTTGGTCCTCCTAATGACCATGGGGATGCTGCAATGGTCGTAAGTATGAAAAAATGGTCCTAAGTCACTCTTTTCAGTATCATTGATGAATTAGGAATTCATGGTGGCCATTCCTGAGCCACCTCAAATCCCAACCCAGGGAAGGCAGGTTGAAGTCCCCTAAAACCATAAATCTACACCAGCAACACCATGAAAGAATCAAGGAGCTCAGGCAGGAAGGTTGCTAAGAAATGAAAATGAAATGAACCATAGCTACTCAAGATGGCTGCTGAATGGTAAGAGGCTATTTTCTCTCTGGCTGACAATCTGTTACTAAAGCTGGTTCTCTGGCAGTGCTGCTCCCTGAATTTGAAGGGGAGCACTTAAGAATGACCCAAGATGACTTTTGGATGGCCATGGACCCATCTGGGAAGGGGAGTCTTGAAGATTCCAGGTCCCTTTGGGAGTAGTCAAAAAATCACTGGGCGAATCCATCTTTGTCTCAGTAGCTCATTTTTTAAGCATGACGTTTTTAACTTCACTTTTTGGTTTTTCTGTTCCACTTTGCTTTTTATCTTTAAAAGTTGACTGGCAGAGGTTGGATGCTGCTTAACCCACTGCTGAACTCTAGCTGTTCTTTTTTCCCCCTTTCATTTGATTTACCGTATTTTTCGGAGTATAAGACCCACCGGAGTATAAGACGCACCTTAGTTTTGGGGGAGGAAAAGAGGGGGAAAAATGATGGCTGAAATCTGAGAAAAGACTTTTTGGTAACATGCAATTTTGGTTGAATTTTTTTTTTAAGTCTGATAAAGGCCTTGGAAACTATTCAGAGATATGTAACTTTGGATAAGTTAGATTCACAAAAGGAATCTGATTTGAAAGTTGCTCTTTCAAAAGAGATATGGTCTCTACAGACAAAACTGAGTTGATTTCATACATCTCTTTGAAGTTCAAGCCTGTTGTTCTGTCCCCACGGTATGCCCCCCAAAATAAGATGCACGGGAAGGAATTGGGAACAATACTCTTTTACTTTCAATACAGTCTTAGCAAGAGTTCTCCTGAGTCACTAATCTCAGGAGATGCATCAGGCTCTAATTGTTCGCCAACCTCTGACCCCACGTCCTCTTCACTCTCCATCTCTGGTGCCAGGAACACCGGTCTTCTGTACTGCACCATCACTACCTCCGAATCCTCGGGATCGGCTGTTAATTGCACTGGACTCGACCTGGCCACAACACCTGTATTCTTTTACACTAGAAATCTGCCTGATTGAAATTTGCCTAAGTGACACACTGTTTTTTCCCTAGGAAGACTGAGGGAGGTTGGAGAATGGATTTATTACACTTAACTGGTAACCACTTCTATTTGGATTTTGTTGGGAAGAAAAACTGACTGTGGAGACTGAATTATTATATTTAATAAGACAACATGATAAGATAGACAATTGATAATAGATGTTATTAAGAAACAAACATGGATATTTGATACAGGATGAATTACTCTTAACTTTTGGGACGATTTGGAATAGATAATATTATTCTGCCCAAATTGTCACCTTCAATGGTAAGAAGATATTTATGCAATGTTACTCAGAATAAGGAAGTAAAAGAATATTAATTAAAACAATGCTGTAATTATAATTTGAATTAAAGGTAAGTTCTTTATGAAATAAAGAATGTCCATTGAGCAGCTGCTAATTTATTTTAATCAATTTGTTCTTTTAATGTATTTCTTAGCTGTCTCTCGGCCATCTTCCCAGGGCAATTTATAATTAAAAACTGTAAAAATTTAGACTGAATTATAATAGCACCTTAAATTTAAAGCACTTTGGAATCAGTGATCATTAAATTATTTTAGATAAATTAACATACATGTCAAAGAAGAAGGAAATCAAAATCACCAGGGTTATCAAATTGGGTTCATTAACCAGATGAACTTGGAACATTCAAATTTCTTGTTTCTACAGGGATAGGTTTCCTGTGAGTCATGATTCTTGGATTCTGAATTTACAAGCAGAAATTCAGCAACAGAGCCATTTATTGCTTTTAAAAAGAAGAGATAGCAATATTCTCCCTGCTAGACATCTTAAGACTTTATCCACCACAACCAGTTTTATTATTAAGTATGATAAAAACACTATAATCCATCATTTAATCCATTTTCCTCCCTCAACCATCTCCACAAATAATGGTAAATTATTTATTTATTCTATTTATATAGCCACCTGTCTCATTTTCATGTGACTCTAAGCATCTTACATTAAAATACATAAAATACACAAAGTTAGAGACTATACAAGCATCATGCACCATTACCTAAGATATAAACAAAGGACACTTAAGTCACAGAATAGAAATTCAAACTCTGATAATTATTAACACATATATTCCAATCAATAAAAAATTAGGACAGCTTTTTTTAAAAAGCAGCTACAGCTCTCTAAAACAGGGGTCCCCAATATCCAGGCCAGAAACTGGGGCCCCCAAGCGAGCAAAGTGTGGGGATACAGGCAGTGTGTGAAGCACATTCCCTCTAGTCCCTGGAAAACCTCTCTCTACCAGTCCCTGGCGCTCAAAAGTTTGGGGGCAGGCACTGCTCTAAAAGACATAATCTGGAGTGTTTCATATTTTGTATAAGGGATTCTCTATTGTGAGTTTGTCCCACCTTAAAAGTAACTCATGGAGTTTAAATTTATTTCTTCTCACTGCACACCAGAGAGCTAGCGTGGTGTAGAGATTAAGAATTCAGGCTAGAAACGCAGAGATTGTGAATTTTAGTTCTGCCTTAGGAACAAACCCAGCTGGATGACCTTGAGCTAGTCATTTTCTCCGTGCTCTAGAAAGGAGGCAATGGTGAGCCTTGAAAAACCTGGGAACAAAACTGCAGGGACTTATCCTGGCAGTTTCCAAGAGATGATTGAACAGAAGGAGAAAAAAAAACCTCCTCACATTTAACAAAAATTCCTGTGAGTATTTTCAGGTCTTCTGACTTGTTAGTAAAAAAGCTAAATGGATACACCAGGTACTGGAATTATTAGTAGCCAAGATGTACATGATATATTATCTTTGTTTTGGAATTCTGCCTTATTTATCTTTTGTGTTTTAATTTGACTGCTATTCCTTTTCAGTCCAACAGCAACTTGAATGCAGCCCAATAATTATGTTCACCGGAGAAGGACAATTTCATCATTTTCATGATACCAGACAGGCAGAAAAGAATTATCAAGCTTATAAAGGTTGGCTGTCACTGTTCAGGACTGCATTTAACATTTTGGCTCGCAAGCAGTAGAGGCCAATTCTATTTTTTTCTTTCACATTTACATACTGAAAACAATGCAGTTGTTGTGGCTTGCCCGCATCCTGTGCAGCTGGTCGAGGATCCAAAGGACCTAGAGCCGCCCGTGGCACGGCACTATCACCCTGTGTACCTGGCACCTGAGTCTGACAGCGATGAGGACTCAGTGCCAGAGGAGGAAGACCAGCCAGGGCCTTCTGCACCTTCTCAGCCGGTGCAGAGTGAGTCCTCAGAGGAGGAGGAGCCTCTGCTGGATGCTAGGGCTCGCAGAGCAGCTAGCAGACGGGATTGGCTTTACAGCCGGAGGTCTCCTTGCAGGTAAAGTTGAGGGCTAATGGGCCACACCCTCAGGCTATTTAAGTTCTGGAGCACGCCTGAATTGTTGCTGGAAGCAACACCTGTGTTCTGTGAGCATTCAAGACGTCTTTGTTCCCGCTCTGAGTTCTGTATTTGGAAATTTCATCTCATTTGCTTTTGGATTCCAAAATTCCTGCCAACTCCAGTGAGTAACGAGATAAGAACTAGGTAATTGCCAGCTTTGCTTTGAACATTTGAACTCTGGCTGGAAAGCTCACGAAGATAATATTCACCCAGACTCTTGTGCTGTTTGTTTCTGGACTTTGAAAAAACACTGACTCTTTACTAATAATATTTATTAGTAAAACTTCTTGATTTCCTTTGCAAACGGTTGTGTGCGTGTCTTTTCTGGGGGTTCCTGTGCTGGGACACAACAGCAGTGTAGCATCAGGCAGAATTTTGTTGCAGACGCATATTCCACAAGGACAAAGCAGAGGTGGGTTCCTGCCGGAGCTGCCTGATGCACAGCTCCAGTAGGGAGTGGCCGATTGCGCAATTTGCACGTGACTGCTCCGGAGCCCTTCTGCGCATGCGCAGAAGCAAAATCGCACGAGGGGGGGCACACCCGAAGCGTGGAGATGCGCACGCAGTGCACCGGCACCAGTAAGGGAGCAACCCGCTGCTGGGACAAAGTATTTATTACCGAAATGTGAATCGGTTTTGCTTCACACATTTATGCTTCATTTTATTTTATTTTTTCTATTTTTATTCAAAAAAAATTAAAATACTAAACTCCAAAAAGATCTTTAAAAATACACCAAAAAACCTCCACAAAACAATCAAGACATTTAAAAAGTGCATTGAAAAGAAAAAAACATAGCATACCATAGATCAGTGATGGCGAATCTTTTTTTGCTCGGGTGCCAAAAGGGTGCGCGCACGCGCAATAGCATGCACCTACGTGCCCACACCCATAATGCAATGCCCCCCGTGCATGTGCGCACCCCCCACACTGCCCCCCCACGCATCCGTGCAGGCCTTACTGAAGCCTCCGGACTTCTGGTAGGCCCGTTGGGCCTTTTTTCACCCTCCCCAGGCTTCAGGAAAGCCTCTGGAGCCTGGGGAGGATGAAAAACGGCCCAACAGGCCTACCGGAAGTTTGTTTCCGAACTTCCGGTAGGCCCGTTGGGTCTGTTTTTCACCATCCACAGGCTCCGGAGGCTTTTCTGAAGTCTGGGGAGGGCGAAAACGGCCTCTCCCTGCCCTCCAGAAGGCCGAAAATCAGCTGGCTAGCACGCACATGCGTGCTGGAGCTGACATAGGGCAACGCCTCGTGTGCTCTCAGATATGGCTCCACGTGCCATCCGTGGCACGCGTGCCACAGGTTCGCCATCACGGCCATAGATGGTGTGATACATAATCCTCAATGGTTGTAAGCCAGCTGAATGACTTTGGACAAATCACTTTCTCTCAGCCTATCTACTTAACAGGATTGTTGTGGGAAAAATAGGAGGAGAAAAGTGTGTTGGATATGTTCGCCGTTATGACTATTTGTAAAAGTAATAAAGACAGGATTCAAATAAATAAATAAAAACAAACTCCACCAGTTGCTGTGTCTGGATAATTACCTGGATAATCTCCTCTCTTAAACACATATGTACATATCCTAATTAGAATGTTTAAATATGCATGAATTCACTCTATAGCATATGAACAAAATGAGCCTAGTAAAATATAATAAAAATTAATGACTGTTACTATGAGAAATAATTTACTTGATAAAAACACTGCACACCGTAAAAAAGAATTATACAAAATTATGATATCATTGGTGGCAACATGAGAAGACTACCAGCAAAAGAACTGCAGTCATACAAATAATTGAATTTGTTATTGAGCAAAGACCTAGGCTCATTAGAAGCCTTGGTGGTGTATATTTTTATCACCATCTCTTACCCAAGTTTGTCTATACTATTCTTCCAAGTACAAAGTAATATTTTATCACAATTATGAAATTTTGTATTAAATATATGTATCTAATATAAAGATAAATAAAGTGAAAATAGAAATCTGTAGCTAGGAATAATGCAATAGGATTTCTCAGAGAAAAATCACCTAGCATTATAAAAAGAACAAATAATTTACAATAGTGCTCAAAAATCAAGATTCTTCCTTAACAGAAATGCTTTGAAGGTAAAGGATCAAATCCATTGTGTTAGGTTATCAAAGCTTCAATAAAGAAGAACACAGTAATAAAATTGCTTTCCGGTTGTTAAGATTTATTGAAGAAAAAAACATGTTATAGTATTTTCAGAGATAATCCTGTTTAATATGAAAAGTCTGACTGGCATTTTTCCTATATCAATAGGTCCTGATATATACACCCTCTCTCTCTCTCTTTTTTTTTTTAAGAAGAATAACTACAGTGATGATTGCATAGTACAAACTTGTCATACACCTACAAGGCATGAGACTGAAATAGGCATTAGAAAGATAAATATCCTACAATGTAAAACATGAAGAACAACCTTGGTAGATTTGTTTAAAGAATTACCATTTGTGTCATTCACTTCAATCTTTCAAAAGTACTAAATCTATTGAAATTTGAAGAAATAGCAACATTTATTTTTAAGCAATATATCAGATCATTAATATTTGAAATTAAATTACATATGAGGACTAACTTTAAAATTTGACAAATTATTTTATTTTAAAACTTGAATGTATATTATGAAATGCCAGTTATTATTATATTAATGTCATCTGATGTAACTGATATGCAGGCAAGATTCTTGGCAATATGCCAAGATGGTTCACAAAAGACAGCTGATTGAAAACATTAATTTGATTCTAATTATAAAACTACTGGTCCAAAACCATATGAGATGAACTGTTCCTGTACATTTAATATTAATTAATAATTTTCTTTATAACACGTAGGGAAAATAGGTGAGATATGAGAAAAATGTGCTATTAAAATGTTGACTGATGATTGCAATTCTATAGGAGTCAGGGATTAGTTAGGACCAGCCAGCTGGAGAAACAAGAGTGGGGAAAATTCTTCCAAAATAAAAACTGTAGGCCTGGATCTGTATTCAGGTGTGCTACTTGTTTAATGAATTCTGATGTTTGAAGAAGATCTGGTTACTGTTTCAAGAAATTTGCCTCTGATTTTCTATTGCAAGTATACTATTTTAAATTGGAGCTGAGATCCCACGCATAACATCAGTTTTCAGTCTCTGTATATGGGCGTTCTCTGGGCAACTATGATGTCACCAGCAATCCTTTCAACCTGGAAGCATTAGAGCAGGGGTGTCAAACTCAAGGCCCAGGGGCCGGATCCAGTGCTTAGATCCAGCCCGCAGGGCCACCCTGGAAATAGCAAAGGACTGGCCTGCAATGGCTCTGCCAGTGAAAACGGAGCTTGGGAGGGCCGCATGCAGGTCCTCCCGAGCTCAGTTTTCACTGGCAGAGGGTTGCAGGAGGTTGACACAGCCGAAAACAGAGTTCAGGAGAGCTCTGGCAGACCACTCGGGCCACCACAGCACCTCCGACACGAGTGATGTCAAGCTGGCCATGCCCACCGTGGCCACACCCACTCCACCTCCCGAAGTCAAACACAACCTTGATGTGGCCCTCAATGAAATCAAGTTTGACATCTCTGTGTTAGAGTATACCTACAGCATTCTATGGGTGACTGATGTTTGAGATGCTGCTTTATTTTCAGCAGTGTTAAATGCCTTACTTCATACAATTTTACCCAAACTAAAGCAGAGTTTTCTTTCTTCTTATTTTAAGTAAAACTCGTTCTTATATATGATTGATGCTTTTTTTTTTCTTTCTTCAAAAGAAAGATCTCTGGCCTAGCATAGTAATAATAATATAATCGTATCTAGAGCACGGCTGTCCAATCTTGGCAACTTTTTGGCAAATTCCTCTGGCTGAATTCTGGGAGTTGAAGTCAAGTCTTAAAAGTTGCCAAGGTTGAACATCCCTATTCTAAAGTTAGGAAATATCCTATAGCCGTGATGGCAAATCTATGGCACGCGTGCCAGAGGTGGCACGCAATGCCCTCTCTGATGGCACGCGGGCCGTCACCCCATTTCAGCTGTGTGCGCATGTGCACGCGCCTCCCGCTGGCCAGCTGGTCTTCGGGTCTCTGCCACGCATGCACAGGTGGGTGGGGCGGGTGGGTGGGCGCACATGCATGCAGGGGAATATGCACACATGGATGGGGGGCACATGCGTGGGGGGCGGGTTATGTGCAGGGGGCTGCGTGCATGTGGGGCGGGGGCATGTGCAGGGGCCGGACGTGCATTGCATTTTGGGGGTTCGGGCACGCGCACACTTTGGGCACTTGGTCTGGAAAAGGTTAGCCATCACTGTCCTATAGAATTGGCATCACTTTTTCATCTTTATTATTTTATTACTATCACTATTATTATTATGGATTGCACAGGTAGTCCTTGACTTATGACCACAATTGAGCCCAACATTTCTGTCGCTAAGTGAGACTATTGTGAGTTTTGCTCCATTTTATGACCTTTCTTGCCATACTTGTTAAGTGAATCACTGCAGTTATTGAGTTACTAACACAGTTGTTAAGTGAATCTGGCTTCCCATTGAGATTGCATGTCGGTGGTTGCAAAAGGTGATCACATGATCCCAGAATACTGCAACCATCTTAAATATGAGTCAGTTGACAAGCATCTGAATTTTGATCATGTGACCATGGGGATGCTGCAATTGCTGTAAGTGCAAAAATCTATCATAAGTCACTTTTATCAATACTGTTGCAACTTCAAACAGTCACTAAAAAAACTGTTTTAATTTGAGGACTACCTGTAGTTAGGTAAGGTGTGCAGAATGAGGAGCCTCCCCCTTTCTCTAGTTTTGGGGGGAAAGAGTTTGGTCAAAGCATTTTCTTTTTCCAGGGAGATAGGAGGTAGTAGCAGAAGTATTTTCCACATAACCAGAAACTACTATATTTAGACAGAAAGGAGGTAAGGCGGAAGGATACAGTTAAGAGACATTCCCTCCAGCCAAGATGTCCATCCATTGGAAACATATAATGATCAGTGAACAGTCGTAAGGATAATGATAATTACATACTATGTTAACTTACTGAAACCAGTCGATACTATAGATATTATGCCATCTTGCTAAAAAGGAAATAACCTTCTAAATTGTTGTCTTTAAATCAGAAGTGAACTCGCAGTTCTACCATTTTAAGCAGCATTTTTGTGTACAATAATTATTTCGTTGGCCACTACCTAGGCCAATGATGGCGAACCTACGGCACGCGTGCCACAGGTGGCACGCGGAGCCATATCTGAGGGCACGCAAGTCGTTGCACTATGTCAGCTCCAGCATGCATGCGCATGCTGGCCAGCTGATTTTCGGCCCTTTTCGCTTTCCCCAGGCTTCAGGAAAGCCTCCTGAACCTTGGGGAGAGCGAAAAACAGCCAAACGAGCCTACCGGAAGTCCGTAGGATTCAGTGAGGCCTGTGCGCATGCACGGGGGGACAGCGTGGGGGGTTGTACGTATGTACAGGGGGGCAGCGTGGGGGTTGTATGGGGGGAGGGCATTGCATTATGGGTGTTGGCACGCACGTGCATGCTATTGCGCGTGTGCGCACCTTTTTGGCACCCGAGCCCAAAAAGGTTCGCCATCACTGACCTAGGCCATATATGATTCTTTCCGTTAAATGTAATGCATTTTGCATCTCTTTATTAAAGGTAAATAAATGAGGGGGTTGTTCTGTGAATCTCTGTGTTCTGACCTTTCGAACAATATTGACATCAATGTGCATTAATGTAATATTAATCAGTACAGGATGTATCTTTAGAATATAAATTATTAGAGTATGCAGGCATTTCACCTTCCTTTGTCGTTTCAGCATATTTTGCAAGCTATAAGTTATCACACTATAATCAATTTACACCTTATCATGTTGGCAACCTTAATGACAAGATACAATAGGAAAACACTCTTGTAGATTAATTAGATTAATCAAGGCATTAAATGTTAACAAGCAAACCTTCTGAAAAGAAAATGGTTTAAACATAATGTTTTTCACAATATTAAAATGTGCTGAAATCTATAGTAATTATTTAACTGGTGCCAAAATGCCTGAGAAAAACAGGAGCTTTTGCAAGTATGTTTGTAGTTCTACATCTACACTATATTCTGCTTTAAGATCATTTTCAATGCCCAATAATATGTTCATGATAACATCATCGAGATGAAACATTCAGCAATTTTAGAAATGCCTGAGCTTATTTTATTTCTGGTCTGCCCTTTCACTTATACTTTTGGGGCTCTTGAATTTCGTGATTACCTCTAAGGCATGTGGCATTTCCTCAATATGGAAATAATTATATTTTATTTTGAAATAAATGTTCAAAAATGAAAATGAATACAAAGATATTTAATTTCAAATCTTTGCTGGATATAATTTACTTGGTAATATATACATTAGAAAACACAATATTTAATATACAAAAATAATGCCTTATCTCTATTCACATGCTCTTTTTGTAGGCAGAAAGAATCAACTTAGAGGAGAATCGAAGGGCTAATAAATACTAAATTAGGATAATTGTCAACAAGAAGTTCCATCTATTCAAACTATCTCCCTAATGAACTCTCTAATAATGAGAAAAAATATTAATGAGACATGGATATACACTAGCAGTTTGGATCAGGTTTCTGACTGAGAGAAAGAATCTTGTGAATAGAGATCTTTCTCATTAATATCAAATATGCAGCTATCAAGAGGAGGGAGCAGTTAATAGTGTGAATATAGCAACTGGTTTTGACTGCTCTCCCCCCACCCTAAATTCTATCTGCATGGTAAAGAATATCTGAACATGCCTCAGCAGATCAACAATATATAAGTGAACAAGAAAACTAGGAAGCGGCTTAAGTTTGCTTGGTGACAGTTTGCTCTGGTATAGCAATAGCAATAGCACTTAGACTTATATACCGCTTCACAGTGCTTTATAGCCCTCTCTAAGCGGTTTACAGAGTCAGCATATTTCGCCCAACAATCTGAGTCCTCATTTTACTGACCTTGGAAGGATGGAAGGCAGTGATGGGATTCAATTTTTTTTTACTACCAGTTCTGTGGGCGTGCCTTGGTGGGTGTGACTGGGTGGGCATGGGTGGGTGGGCATATGACTGAGTGGGCATGGGTGGGTGGGCATGTGAGTGGGTCGGCGAGGTCAACTCCACATCACTCACGTCTAGGGGCGCCTTGCCTCGCCCCGCTTGCCTGGCCTCCCGAGCTCTTCTGGTCTATGACTATTAATTTGTCTACTACTACAGTGTATGGTTGATTATCTAATGCCTGCCTGTGCTTCTGAATCCGGAACTCCCACAGATTCTTAGCTCTATTATTCTCCACAATCTTCTGTGGAAACTCCTTGATGGCTGGCTGGAGAATTCTGGGAGTTAAAGTCCTTACATCTTTCAGCTGAGAGACACTGATCTACCCCTTGGGTTCTAGTGTGGTAAATCCCTGCTTCTATGGATCTGGTGCTTAGTGCCTGTTCTTGTGCTGTTATGATCAGTGATCAGTGCTTCCTTTTACACACATACCACTTCAGGAATAATTATAAAAATAATTTCTCACTCATTTCTTTACTACAGAGCCGAGGTGGCGCAGTGGTTAAAATGCAGCAATGCAGTTCAGCAGTTCAGCTGTTCAAATCTCACTGGCTCAAGGTTGACTCAGCCTTCCATCCTTCTGAGGTGGGTAAAATGAGGACCCAGATTGTTGGGGGCAATATGCTGAACTCTGTAAACCGCTTAGAGAGGGCTGTAAAGCACTATGAAGCGGTATATAAGTCTAAGTGCTATTGCTATTGCTAGTAGTAGAAACAAAATAAGCAGCCATAAATGTCACCTAAAGTTGCCCTAAATACCAATCATAAGATTAGAAATACCTGCAAGCTGGAGTTACAAAACAGGAAGGGTGCCAGAGCACCTTGAGGAATTAAAATAGTTAAAATGCAATGATAATTATCAGCAGCCAACTCTTGCTCATAAAGTGAAACCCTTTAGTAGAGAGGTCATTTAAGCTATCCCAAAAGAGCACACCCAGGAGAAGCAATCCTTAGATCCATTTGCACCACTTAAAGATACCAGCTGGTCTCACTCACCTCACAAGATATCCTAAGGAAATCATTCAGATTTGAGGAAAGATCACATGCCCCCTAGAAAGGCAGTAAAAAAATCAGTGCCAAGCTTGCATCCTGCCTCTTGGAAGTACACCCCAAAAGGACAGTGCCAGAACCACTAAAGCATTGAAAAAGATCCCCTCCCCAGATAGAAAAAGAAACCATGAGGCAGGAAAAAACTCAAACACAATACAAATAATTAAATCACAACAGTTTAAATCCTTTTAAAACTAAAACACAAAAGCTCATTTCCAGAGCTCACACCCCAGGCAAGCTCAAGTGTAAACACTTGAGATAAGCCTAACAACAAAGAAAGCAATTAGTGCTAGAATGTAGCAAAGGAGCAAACACAGTTGCTGTTGTTTGTTAAACCAATTACCAGAACAAATAGACACAGGAACTAGCCTGTTTTCTGAACCCTGCTTCTTTTCAGGAAACAGAGATTAACCTTTTTCCTTCCAAACAAAGCTGAATAGGGAAAATTATCCCATCAATAAATACAGGATTAAACGTCACCAAGCACAGGATTAAACTTCACCAAAAACCAGTTTTAGACCAAAACTCAGAAAGGGTATGTAAACTCACGTTTGAATGTCAATCTTTCTAGCTAGCCAAGAAGCCTTGCTGAATGTCACTTATCTTGGTTCCTTGTCATTAAAAGCTTCTTTCCAGCAGCTCTGCTTTGTTTTTAAATTATTTTTTCAAAGTGCTGATTGTTGCATCCCGGCTGGAAGAACTCCAACAGGGGAGTATTTCCTCCCAAGCTTAAAACAACCCTTTCCCTTTAAGAAAGTCAAGCCCCAGCAAAGAAAAAAAAAAAACTCAGGAATCAGTAACTCTGGGCGTACTGCCAAGAACCTTTAGCTGTTACGATGTAATAAGGGTTAACTGAGAGGCAGTTTCTGTAAGCAGGGCAATAAAGATTAGGCTAGAAACAACACCAGAATGCCTTCCTTACAGGATTAGCCTTGTAAAGTGGGAAAAAAACAAAGAGATTTCTTCCAACAACTGGTTCTCCGAACTGCTTAGAAAGTTAACTACCAGTTCTAGCGAATAGGCTAGAACCGATTGAATCCCACCTCTGAAGGCTGAGTCAACCTTGAGCCTGGTGAGATTCGATCTGCCAAACTGCTGGCAGCGGGTGATCAGCAGAAGTAGCCTGCAATACTGCATTCTAACCACTGCACCACCATGGCTCTATGCAGAAAGATGAACCAATTTCCTAGGTTTTATCGCTTAAATCATGGGTCCTCAAACTACGGCCCAGGGGCCACATGCGGCCCGCCGAAGCCATTGATCTGGCCCGCGTAGGACCACGAGGCTTCCCCGCCCACATCGCCCTGCCCATCCTTCGGCCAAGCATAGGACTTACCTTCGCGAGCCCCGCAGGCTGGAACTGAAAGATAAGGCCAACAATTTTGGCCTGCAGAATGTTGCTGGAGGTGGAGGGAGGTGAAAAATGGGGTGCACAGACGCCCCAGGAGGCCAAAAACCAGATCTTTTCACCTGTTTTTGGCCTGCAGAATGCTGCTGGAGGTGGGGGGAGGTGAAAAATGGAGCACACAGATGCCCCAGGAGGCCAAAAAATGGGTGAAAACTGCCTGTTTTTCACCTCTCCCGTCTCCAGAAGATTGATAGAGAAAGAGAAATAGAGAGAGAGAGAGAGAGAGAAAGAAAGGGAGAGACAGAGAGATTTATCAAGCTCCTTGGGGCTGGGAAGAATTGCTGCCAAACTGAGTTTCCTGAAGTGGGCCACTAGACTCCTAAACAACTGAAAAAATGATCTAGTAAAAAGAAAAGTCAACCAAAAGAGCAACATGCAAACAAAAGCAAATAAAACACCTCCAGGAGCAAAACAAATTAAAGTTTATTTTGTGTGCATTATTTAATGGACTGTTAAATTGGCCACGCCCATCTAGTCACATGACCTGTCCACGCCCACCCAGCCAGCCTGGTGCCCCAACAGTCTGAGGAACCATGAATTGGCCCCCTGTTTAAAAAGTTTGAGGACCCCTGGCTTAAATAAAACCTGAACTGAACATACTTCTTGAAACACCATTGTCTTAGATTTTTCAATTGGAAGATATGTGATCAATCAAAAATTATCACAGAATAGCTGTCAGAACAACAACTGAATAACACTTGCTGAGTCTGAGTAACTCTGTGATTGCCTACAGTTTAATAACATCATCAATAGAAAGTGGAGTTAATAGAAACGGGGAAAAACTAAATCTCTTCACCTCCTTCCCTAGTAACACTAAATATGGTACAGGAATATGATGAGTGTCAACTTATCTACGGATGATAAATATGCATATACTGTATGTTTGGCTCAAACCCAGAATAGTAGTATGCCTGAAATCAAAATAGTTGTTCAATCCTAGTATTGTCCACAAAGCTCACCTGTCAGTTTCTATACATGCTATGTCAGTTTGCCTTCAAGAAGAAAAAGTTAATAACTATGCAATCTGACATATATCTACACAGAAATAATTCCCGATTAGTATAATAGAGCTTTGTCCCATAATAATGTGGAAGCACATCCAACGGAACTTATTTCTGAGAAAATAAACATTTTCTAGATGGGTTTCCATAGCATTATTCCTATACATGAAGATATATACATACAGAGGTTATATTAAAATCATATCATGGAATCTCCCTTCTTAGTCAAGCTTATGAAGAACTTGTTCTTCACCAGAATACTGAGCAAGCCTAAGACAGTTATTCTAATTAATAATAATTAGAATTTAAGTGCTATCACTTTATAAGGATGTACAATATTTTTAGTTGCAAAAGGCTTTGAAAAATGATTCCCTAGTACAGTGATGGCGAACCTATGGCACGCATGCCACAGGTGGCACACGGAGCCATATCTGCTGGCACACGAGCCGTTGCCCTACCTTAGCTCCAGTGCGCATGTACGCACCGGCCAGCTGATTTTTGGCTCACATGGAGGCTTTGGGAGGGCGTTTTCGGCTTCCAGAGGGCCTCCAGGTGGCGGGGGAAGATATTTTTGCTCTCCCCAGGATCTAGGGAAGCCTCTAGAGCTGTGATGGCGAACCTATGGCACGGGTGCCATAAGTGGCACGCAGAGCCATATCGGTGGGCACGCGAGCTCAGGTCCGGCGTGCATGTGTGCACCAGCCGGCTGATTTTCGGGCCTTCTGGGCCCACTGGGAGTCGGGAAACAGGCTGTTTCCAGCCTCCAGAGGGGGTGGGGAAGGCCGTTTTCGCCCTCCCCAGGCTTCTAGAAAGGCTCTGGAGCCTGGGGAGGCGAAAAATGGGCGTGCCATTGCATGCTGGGAGCATGCGTGCATGTGCGGGGGTACATGGAATTATGAGTGTGGGCACGCACACACGTGATCCCCCGCATTCCCCCCCCTTTTGGCACGCGAACCAAAAAAGGTTCGCCATCACTGCTCTAGAGCCTGGGGAGGGCAAAAAATGGGCCTACTGGGCCCACCGGAAGTCAGGAAACAGGCCATTTCTGGTCTCCAGAGGGCCTCCAGGGGGGGCAGGGGAAGCCGTTTTCACCCTCCCCAGACATTGAATTATGGGTGTGGGCACTCGCAGATGTGCGATAGCAGGCGCGCAGGCGCTTTCAGCACCTGAGGAAAAAAAGGTTTGCCATCACTGCCCTAGTGGTATCCTATCAGAGAACAATAATATCATACTTGTGCTTCTTCAATAAGGCATGGGAAATTTATAAGAACTGCTGCCTAAAATACTTACCGCAGCACTTAATAGCTAACTCATTTGTTGTGCTGCTTTATAGGCCTCTTGGATTAGGCAGAAACAACAGCTTGCAATACTAGGGAAAGGAAAATTAAAACCTGCCATGCAGGCTGAGACAATTTGCTCCCATCTTCCCAAAAATAAATTGAAGTCAGCCATAAAGCTTTCTGCCCTCACACTGGCAACCCTGACAAATGCAGATGAAAATGAGTAGATCAGGCAAGTTTTCAGAAGAAAGCAAGGAAAAAAAATCCTTTCTGACAGCTGCTATTCATAATTAAGAACAGATTTTATCATTAAACACATTTTAGTTATGTCTTCAGCAAAGTATATGTACAGATGTGGTATATTTGTATATGGGAAAAACTATACTACATAGCTACATATTACATAATTAAATCAAATTAGCATTTTCAGCTCTTCAGAGTTTTTTTTTTTTAGTGTAGCATAACATCTTGCATGCATTTCCCTAGTCGGGTTGTTAAAAACCATGCTTAAGAAAAAAACAATCTTTTATGTTTGGGGGCTTTTGTTTTGTTTTTTGGTAGCTTATAATGTATTTGCTTCCCATTTTTTGTATTGTGTAGTTTTTCTTTTTTTCTCTGTAAAACTTGCTTAGATGAAATATTTCACTGAAAAATAAACAATAATACACAAAGCACCTTAAATTATACAGAGTAATCATTCACCAGAATGTATTCTTCATTCCTCAAATGCAATTTTTATTTTAGCACTACTTAATTTAATTATAAATCTCAAAAATTATGGCTATTTGGATTACACAAAACTAAGATCCTATTTATGTCTAATTAGACCTCTGTATAGACAATATTGCTTTAAAAACATGTACATAAAAACAATGTGGCACTAGAAAATAGCATAAAAGAAAGTAATTAAACAGGAAAATTGGTATTAATTGCACCTTGTAAACAAATCTGAATTCATAAGGTTGTGAAATAGTGTGTATTTCAAAATGTATTTTCTAATATTGATGTAAGTGAAGTATAATTATGTATTTCATAGCTAGACATTCAAGCCTTTTAAAATTATGCATATTAGTTGACACATTTTCAGGTTAACAAGTTGTAAAACCACTTATATTTTTAAAGGAGAGAAGGGTTTCCTAGATCCGGTGTAAGTAATAAATATTCATCCTCTTCTTTATTCCCAATTAACCAAGTAAGTTATTACTAGATAGTCAATATGACTAATTTATCTTTATCTGTCACCATATCATTATGCTCTTACAAGATATAACCAGTACATATCCTCAGTTACACTTACACTGAACATTCTCAGAATGAACAATTTTACTTTTTCCTATAGATATTTCTTTTTCACGGATATATATCCTGGGTCCTGGCACTTTAAGGAAGGAATATTAAATCCAATTGATTTTCTCGGTATCAGTCTGCCAAGGCTACATTTTGAAAGTATGAAAGGCTTCGAAATAATCATCTAACTTTTAAAATGTACACTTGCATCTGAATGCTCCGTCTGTTACTGAATTGACAATCAGGAAAGTCTAAACCACCAAATATACAATTTACTGAACCTAATGCAGTGCAAGAAACATTTATTCTTTAGTTACAAGAAGAGTGGAATTTTTTGTGGAATTGGAAGGATTAGGTAATCAAGTATCTGAATCGGCTACAAAACATATCCACCTATCTAATGTCATATTAAATGTATGGCCATCAAGTATGCTACATGGTAGATTTCAAGAGATTCCCATCTCTCAAAGATGTCCCTTTAATGACCTTGAAACAGTGGATATATTTTATTGCAGTGTAAATTTTGCAGGAGTAAAATGGATCTGTGTGACCAATGCCACCCTATCTAGAACTAAAGATGGTATTGTCTCAGATTCAGGTGAATCCCCAAACCCAAAGCTACATACTCTTGCCAGTGTTGAACTGAAGCTTGATGTTCCTCATCCCAGAGCCTCCAGGCATCAAAACCAGTAGTGGGTTCTAAAACCCTTTACTACCAGTTCACACATGCGCTTGCGCACGCGCGCAACACTTTTGCGCATGTGCAGAAGTGTCCCGGGTGGGTGGGCAGAGCATCCTGGGTGGGTGGGTGGAGCCTCCCACTGCTGGCGCTACTGGTTCTTAGAACCGGGCCTAACCGGGAGCAACCCACCGCTGATCGAAACAGAATATTAAAATCATCATTTACTTCACCAGGGGTGAAGAATATCCATGATACCTTACCCCACGGCTACAAATGACCTCACCCAGTAGTTTTATGCATATGATAAACAGGGGTGGAGAAAGCACCAAATCTTGTGGCATTCCACAATGTAAGCCGCCAAGGGCAGGATCTTTCATTCCAGATCAACACTGCCTGGAACTGGTTACAAAGGAAGGAGGAGAACTAGTATTCTTGCAGCCAATCCAGAAGGATACCATGGTCATTGGTATCAAAGGCTACAAGGAGATCAAGTAGAGCAAAGATGAATGCACTCCCCACATTTTGCTTTCACCAGAGGTAGAAAAGTAAAAGCAATGTTGTTTCAGTTCCATACCCAACCTGAAACCTGACTGAAAGGTGTCCATATAATCTGTTTTATTCAGCTTCTTCTGAAGCTGCTGTGCCATTATCTTCTCTAAAAGGGATACTGGACAAAAATTGTTCAGCCATCACTTGAGAACAGGTGAAACAGCACTTCTTTAAGTGGTGGAGAACCATGAAATCCCAACCACACATTGTCTCACAGGAAACCTTATCAAGCAAGGCGGGGGTATGGGCCTAATAAGAAGGTGGCCAAGCTTACAGTCATGAAGACTCTGTCCACTTTTTCAGATCCAACAGGTTCACACTCGACCCAGATAACAGGACTGGTCTGCCAAGGCTGGTCTACCAGGCACCTCCATTGGATCTGTACTGGCATCTAATTTAAGCAGTTTTGTCCAACAGTTGCTCTACAGAATCTTCCATATGCCTCTTTGGGTGCACCTACAAGTCTCCCATACTCAAGAGGTCTCAGGTCATACTAAACAGGGGTACCAGGTGGCTATATCTGTATCTCCATTTCCATCTCCATCTACTGTATATCTATACATCTATATCTATATATCTATATCTACATCTATCCCGTACTGATAAACACATTCAACCCTTAACGCTGAAACAAAATCACTTTACTTAGATGGCTTCAATAAAACCTTTGGAGCACAAACTAAACAAATCTGCAATTAGGGAAATGAATTTCTTGTCACAGTTAAGAACGGGCTCTTCTTCCATCTCTTAAATCCTAAAAGTGAGTGGACCCATTTCCTGAGCTGATTAAGGTAAAGAACATGCCCTATCAGCAAAGATCACCTCCTACTTGCCCACAGTCCAAAAGGCAAGCAAGTTTTACTTTATCAGCAAGTAGAATGCAAGCTTTAATACAAAACTGGTCACACATCCTTCACCTTTTGCACTGTTCTTCTATTTCCAGGACATGATAACAACCCATAATATTCACAAATGTAGTTTATAGCCAGTCATAGCAGCAAAAAACCTATGCCAACAAGATAATGAAGTATAATGAGGTTAATGAGGGCTTAAATTTGTCAGGCATCACAACATAGCTTGCAGTAAATCTTGACTTTTTAGACACACAAGCCCTTATTGAGAAACAGATTTACTTAGCAGAAATCTCTCAGATTCTCTCAGCTGGATTAGTCTCATTATTGCTGTCAAGAATGAAGCCAAGCACACAAAGATGATTTATTCTCTGTAGTGCAGGAAGTCAAAGCCTTTATCTCGTCTACCTTTCAGACTTTAAAGTCCAGCTTCTTTATCTCATATTTCCAAGATAATGGATCTTTGGTAGCCCTGAATGGCTCAGAAAAGTTTAATAATAATGCTGCCTAGCTCAGGAACTGCTCTGATCCTAACAGGATGATGCCAAAATGATAAATCATGCATTATGATGTCATGACATAAGCTCTACTCATTGTAGATGAATTGCAGCATTGAACACAACTAAATAAACAGTAGAGTTTTTGACATAATGTATGTTTTGTCACATTCCCCTGATGGTCAATTTGTGATCTGTTTATGTACTTCAGTTCTATAGTTCAGTGGCTTAGTTAATGGATTACAATGCTTAATTAACAGCTTTACTACCTCATATTGTTCTGCTATATCGTGCATAGGGTGAAATTAAACCTGTCCTTTGAAAAAGGTTTATTCAACTTTCTACTCTGTCAGATTGAGGCTCATGGGTCATTCAGAAAACTCAAACATTCAAGTCTTTATATATTTAATGAATACTTCATACACACAAATCTGTTCCAGGTTTATTTCTGGTGCAAGAAAATAAAGATACCAAATATATGCAATTTACTAAAAACAACAATTCTTTACTTACATATGACAAAAGGTATCTCAACGAGAGATAAGGAAAACAGTGACATTTTTTTAAACAAAATATCATGTTATTTGGCTACTCCATCTTAAAGACAATTTATTAATACCTTAAAGCCAGATATTGCCTGATCATCCCAACATTCTCAAGAAGATGGAGATGAAGGATGCTGATTAATCAAACATGACATGGATTTTAAGAAAAAACTCATATCATCTAGATCCAACCGCAGTAGGAACAAGAAGTCAAGACTCTGCTCTGCTACAGGTAGGGCATTTTGGAGAGTTAGAGCTGTCAAGGTGCCATAAAGCTCAAAGCTGTATCATTCTAACATACAATTCAAGCTGCTGATTTTAACCTTTATAGCTGGGACCTAGGAATCTTCTCCAATCAAAGTTGATCTATATGAAGTATTCCTCCTGTCGGAAACTGCTAACAGTCTTCTGTTTCTATGCGGTAAAGGAACTAAAGCCAGGGAATGCTATTTTTCAATTGTGGTACCAATTCTTTGGAACAACTGCCCTCTTGAGACTACCTCCTTCTGTGAACATTTTCTAGAAGTTCATGAAAACAGAGCTTTTCTAGAATGTTGTGTGGAATGGTATACATTAGCAACCACAGTATGTGTTTTCTGCCATGTTGTGACATTGCTCCATGTGTTTTGTGTTACCCGTGGAGAGTTTGGTTAGATTTGCCAGCATACCAATTTAATAAATATTTTTATAAATAAGCCTTCTTCAGACTTTTCTTAAAGTACATATTATCTTGATATTTAGTTACCTGGTCTTAGATACATTTGAAACAGAAGTAGTTAAAAATAATTGTACAATATATATACTTCAGCTATGTCTGTGTAGGTGGTACAATATCTAGTGATTAGAAAACCCCTCTATTTGTATGGAAAAATCTGCTTACCTCTAACTGAAGCTATAGTTATTTTTCTAACCCTGTGAGCCACCATATCAATAGTAGTAATTAAGCTACTGTTTCATTAGTGCCATCCTGTAGACAAGCAATGTGGTAAAGCATAATTACCTGCAAATGGTTAATGTCAAGATTTTAATAAGCACTGGCTGGCAAAGAATTGTACTGTCTGTGCATATAATTATTGTTAGATGTACAGTATTTGTCCCTGGAGTTCTTCTAGAAAATCATTTGCAATATGGATTTGTGATATTGATGCTGTAGTGTTATTGTGGGGCATTTTATAGGCCATAGAGGTAGCATAGAAATAAGTAATAATAATCTTGATATACAGTATGAGTAAAAGTTTAAAGGTTCATTACACTTTTAGGAATATATAGCATGTCTCTATTTTTTATTTTTTGCTAAACATATCTCCTTAAAAAAAAGAGTCTGATTTCATATACTGCAGTATAACTTTGGATCTATCTCTACCAACAGGAAAAACATTTTTAGTATTATTTCCAAATCAGAAGCAAACTGAAATTTAAAAAGGTCAAGCATTGCTATTCAAGTATTGTTATTGCACTTAAGTATTGTTATTGCACTTTCATGCAACAATTTTAAATGAGAATATATATACACAAACAAGTCAAAATCAATATACAATTTTAGCAATAGAACATCCTAAACTTACAAAAATCCCACATTGGTCAAAAGATACTTGTTGACACTTTTACATTTATTAGATATCAGCAATTAAAGAATCAAGAAATATAAAATTGTATAGAAAAATTACCATTCCCTTAACTCAGGGGTGTTAAACTCAATTTCATTGAGGGCCACATCAGGATTGTGTTTGACCTCTGGGGGCCGGAGTGGGCGACGCTGGGGTGGGCGTTGCCAGCTCGACATCACTCGTCTGGGGGGACCTGTGGTGGCCCGAGTGCTCTGCCAGAGAAAACAGGCTCCTGAGCTCCATTTTCGGCTGCGACAGACTCCTGCAATCCTCTGCCAGCGAAAACGGAGCTCGGGAACCTGAACTCAGTTTTCACTGGCAGAGGCACCAAGGGGCAGTCCTTCACTGTTTCCAGGGCGGCCCCGCGGGCCAGATCTAAGCACCCTGTGCTTAGAACCGGCTCCAGCTCCCATGCCTTGAATTTGACACCCTTGCCTTAACTGATGTGTCAGACAAAAATGAGGAAGCTTGTTTTTCTCTTTTTCGTGACCTGGAAAAAGACTATGTGGTGTGTGTTTCACTTAGTGTTAAAAATGCATTCTTACATATCCTGATCTGTTGCCTTCAGTAAAAGGTTTATTGCATTTTGCACAGAAAACTTTCCCCTTCAAATCACAATAAAGCAAGGGCTCTCTTAATGTCCTGGACCACATGAGTGTGGGAGCAGCCAGGTCTTCAATGACAAGCAAAAGGCTAACAGGTTCAAAGCCATCTGGATCTCTGGGGGATTGCAGTTTCCCAGGGCAGGTACAGTGACAGAAAATGCATGACTCCTAGGTCTTACAAGATGGGACCCAAAACATACCAACTCCACCCATTCCGGAGGGATGAGCATAAACAAATAGATAGGCAGTCCTGCAAATGACCTGGACCCCCCATCATGTAAGGATTTGTAGCTAGTAACAAGCATCTTGAATTGGGAGCCAGTGCAGCTTGCAAAGCTAGAGTTATTAACAGAATTACAGAGTTGGAAGGGAACTTGGAGGTCTTCTACTTTAACCCCATGCTGAGGAGGAGACCCATATCATATAAGATAAATGGTTGTCCAATCTCTTCTTAAAAACCTCCAGTGTTGGAGCATCCACAACTTCTGAAAGCAAGTCGTTCTACTGATTAAGTTTCTCACTGTCAGGAAATTTGTCCTTAGTTCTAGGCTGCTTCTCTTCTTGATTAGTTTCCATCTATTGCTTCTTGTCCTGCCATCAGGTGCTTTGAAGAATAAGTTGACCCCTCTTCTTTGTGGCAGCCTCTCAAGTTTTGGAACACTGCATTCATGTCACCCCTAGCCCTTCTTTCCATTAAATTAGACATAACCAATTCCTGCAACCATTCTTTATACGTTTTAGCCTCCAGTGCCCTAATTATCTTTGTTGCTCTTCTCTGTACTCTTTCTAGAGTCCGAACATCTTTTTTATGTCATGGCAACCAAAACTGGATGCAATATTCCAAGTGTGGTCTTACCAAGGCATTATAAAGTGGTACTAACACTTCACATGATCTTGATTTCACCCCTCTGTTAATGCAGCCTAGGACTGTGTTGGTTATTTTGGCAGCTGCAGCACACTGCTGGCTCATATTTAAGTGACTGCCCACTAGGACTCCAAGATCCCTCTCGCAATTACTACTATTGAGCCTATTACTACTATTATGTGGGTGTATTCAAGAACAAGTAGTTTTAGAATGCTCCGCAAGCATGGACAGTAATACAAACAAGATTTGAACAAAAGGATGAATGACTATAAATAAGGCTTCCCAATCCAGAAACAGGCACAAATGCGCAAAAGGCAAAGTTATGCAAAGGTTTGATAAACATTCTGTTCCTTAATCTGCTTCTTTCATATTGCTAACTTAATTACTTACTTTAATAAAGAGTTGATGACAAGTATTTAGGAAAGCAGCATATGAAATGAATTTTCTGAAATAGACGATATAGATAATAAAGCTGATGAATACATCAGTGGGTGTGACAATAAAAGGTAGAAAACAAAATATTATTTCAGCCACAACTGAAACAAGTGTGTATTCTGACCGCCTCCAACTGGCCAGCCTCCAGATATCTTGGGATTACAATTTTTCAAATCCATAGCAAATTTCCAAAATTCCTTCAAACTATAACCATCCTCATATGCTTAGTTTAATATACATTTTAATTAAGGTAATGGCTTTGACAATGCATATTTCTTGTCTAATACTGATTTTTTTACTCCAAACTTTGAATCTTGGCTTGTTATTGTATTTATAACACTGTATAAATAAGAAGTTGGAGATAAATGAGAATAAATGTGTTGATAGCAAATAATTTTAAAGAACAATACTAGAAAGCAGATTTTCTGTGTGACCTATTTTTTTCTATTCAGTACATTCAGTACATCATTCTAATAATATATTTTGTAAGCTGCTTACAGTAAAATTCTACATGAGAAACAGCAACACTTGAGTTGAGAGACTATAATTTATACTGAGAAGTAGGATAATTTCTGAAAGGTGGAGGATATTTGAGTATGCATTTTGATTAATACTGATGAAAATGACTAAAAAAATCACATCCTGAATGAACATTTCAAAAATTAATTTAATGAAATATACTTGTTATATTTAATGTAGAAAGATATTTCACTACATTACATTTTAGAAATTGTTATGATTAATTTTATGTCAAGCTACCAAGAACCTTCTAAAGCTGATTAACAATATTAAATACAGAATAGATCTTTAGAGGAAATCAACCTTTCCTGCAAATTTAAATATCCTGTGATTTGTATTCAAATGCTATTTCCTGTGATTCATTGTACTGAAATCAACTTCATGAACTGAAGACATATCAGGTTCCTGAGATAAAAGATATAAGAACTTAAACACTGCAGAAATAAATTTATGTTTTACCGACAAAGAAATAAAGCGACTGCCTGCGAAGGCCCCTGGATTGGGGCTGAAAGATGAAAACGGAAGCAGTATGCTCCATCCCATAATTGGGTAGACCAGGTTGCCCTGGTAGACCGGTCCCACTGGAGAAAAAACACTGCAGAAATAACTTAAAAAGCCTATTATTTAAGATCAGATTTAAAGCAATATTATGTCGACTCAACATACTTAAACCTAGGAAACCGGAAACTACAGCTAATGCCTTAGTAGATGAACTAAGAATCAATAAGGGTTTTGAGCAATCACAAATTGTGTTTGCCATAGTAAATTGTGTTTTCCCTGGCAACAACAGAACTTTAACTATAGAAATAAAAAAATAATAGATTGTAGGTTTGGAGAATACTGTTTGCAAACCTATATATGCATACATTACACACAACATCTGAAAGGATATACACCATGAGTGGAAAGATCTTAGGTTAATACTATTCTTACTATGTAAAGTTCCTTCTGACAAAACTGTCTGGATATCTGGCTTCTGAAAAAGACCAGCAAATAATTTTTAACTTGCTATTTTCATCATAGTTGCCTAGCAGAGGCAACTATGACTTTGTGCCTCCTTGAAAATCCTTGAGTATTGTCATAACATTTGATGATGCATTTTGGCTGTGTGATTTCATTCAATTTAAAAGTATTCATTTGGAGAAATGGATTTTTAACCTAATTTTTACCTAGCTCAGTTCTTATTTTTCTCTTTCCTATTGCTTCTTTCAGGAGTGAACTCTCAGCAATCTACTCCAAGGGCAAGTGCAGTCCTCGCATATGAAGATATTACCCATTTCTAATGTAAATCCTTGCAACCGCTGTATACAGTAGTTCCATTTTTTAAAAAATCAATTCACTAAAAGTCATTTACCAGAAGCTCTTGAAAGGAGTTGTCAAATCAGAGTCATCTTTTCACAGAAATATGAATAGTTGAACAATTGCAGAGTTTATAAAATACATAAACCATTAAGAATGCCCATATTGAATGAAGTCATCTCATTACTAAGCAATAAATTGAACTCTATTATATAAAATTATTGATTATAGTGTATGTTTGCCACTTACAATTTGAGTCATAAAACACTGGAAATGCAATTCAAAAATTATTCCTGAAAGTGAAAAAGCTACATGGGATGTCACCCTAAATATTGAAAAAGTGATTCTTTATTGGTTTGTTATGAAAGGTGCGTCATAATTAAACTTACCTCTTCTTGCTTGGAAATGCCACACTTTGTCATTTTTGACTTGGTCTTAGCTGATTCATTTTTAACAGAAGACATCTCTCTGTATGAGGTGCAGTGCATGCTGGTTTCATCCGGCAACTTTAGTCTTGGAGATTTATCAGGAGCCTGATCTTGACCATCCATTGGCCTCACATAAGCTGTTGGTTTCTGCTGAATTATATTTGGTTTTGAAGCAAGTGCAGGATGAAAATTTTGTACACAGTGTCCTTTGCTATGCATAGCTGGTCTTTCTTGAGCCTGAACTCCAGTCTCTGTAGCACAGCTCAATTTTGACTGCTGTTGTGGTTGAATGTTCTCTACAAGTAAGGATGCTATAGGACCTTGAATAGCACTGGATGAAGATGATGGTGAAGGAGTGTGTACGTAATGCATAGTCTTTTCCAAGCTGCTCTTTTGGTTAGCTATTTTGAAATCATTACTCTGTGAATCTGACAACCCATGCCTATGTTTGCCCCCACTCTGCTGATTCTCTAAGCAACGCCCAGATTTCTGCCAACCTATTGTTGCGTTCTTGCTTAGCTGTCCAGAAAGCGTCACTGGCAAAGAAGACTGAGGACTGCAAACAGAAGTCTGAGTATGGGCCATAGTTTCAGCAGCAAAGTGCTCCTCTATTTTGTTCATAGATGCCTGTGACATACAGGCTTTTGGAACACCAACAAGCTGGCTTTGATTGGAGTGATCGGTCAACAATTCTTTCATTTCATCGTAGTTACCCAGTGTATTCTGGATACGACTAGATAGTTCATCCCCCTTATTCGTCTGTAAAGGAAATAATCAAAATAAATAAAAGGTCAAGCATTAAAATTACTGAAAATAATGAATGTGCAGTAATTTTGTGGTGTAGGATTGATGATTTTAAAAATACATGTTATTGTTTGAGACTATCTAATAATTCTATTTATTTAAATGTTGGTAAGCATTAGACAGGGAACAAATAGCAGAGGTTAAGTAACTCACATAGATCTATTGCCTTACAAACTCATAGTATTTATGTATTTGTAAATAAATTCAAACTTTATAGAACAATTTATTTTATTTTTGTTATTCTTATATGCCGCCCAACTCCCGAAGGACTCAGCAGTCACATTATATAGTTATTCAGATTAGTTAAAGACCTAAAATCTGTACGCTTCTAATATGCTATGTGATTTTTACTTTTTAGATGTTCTGAAAATACAGCTGTTTTCGTTAATTTATGTTTCAAGATATTGTACAACCCACAATACAGATTAATTACATATGTTGTGAAAATATAATGTAACTTTCCAGTTCAAAGGAATCCTAGCTCAGGTAAATATGTTTCTTTGTAATCCTTCATTATTCAAGAAATTAATAAATATATATATACTTTGAATACAGGCAGTCCTCGAGTTACAAATGTAATGGAGCCTGCCAATTACATTCATAACACAAGGATTCATTGGAATGAATCACGTAAAATGAACGTGAAAACTGTTCATTCGCTAATCGAAAATGCAGGTCGTTAAGTGCACATGGGGGGGATAGGCAGGGAGAATGTTGCAGTGCCTCTATGGTCATTCGTAAGCCTTGATGCTGCAATATTCATAATTTCGGGACTGTGTCATAAATACTTGGGGGGGGGGGTTTATCGCATAACTTCCAACAGTCACTAAATGAACTGTCATAACTCAAGGATTACTAGTTAACTATTTATTACACAAATAGTGAAACAGCATCCTTAGTGACCTGCCTACTTTATAGACTAAAATTTTTTCTAGTTACAATTTAAATAACAAGATGCCCTTTCTTTGGGTAAAGGTAAAGGCAAAGGTTTCCCCTGTCCAGTCATATCTGACTCTAGGGGGCTGTGCTCATCTGTTTCTTAGCTGAGGGAGCCAGAATTGTCCAAAGACACTTCTGTGGTCATGTGGTCAGCATGCTATCCGCCAAGGTGCAGGGAATGCTGTTACCTTCCCACCAAAGTGGTATTTATTTATCTACTTGCATTTGCATGCTTTTAAACTGTTAGGTGCACAGGAGCTGAAGCAAGTAATGGGAAGTCATCCCACTGCGCAGAACTCGGGTCTCAAACCTGTGCTGTCAGCATTCCAGTTGACAAGCTCAGTGTCTTTAACCACCTATTAGCTCTGTATAATACCTCTTAAGAAGCAGGTTCTGTTACGGTGCTATAGAAACCTATAGGGCGTGATAGCGAACCTATGGCACGTGTGCCATAGGTGGCACACAGAGCCATCTCTGCAGGCACGCAAGCTATCGCCCCAGCTCAGGTCTACCGCGCATGCGCGCGTGCCTCCCACCGGCCAGCTGATTTTCGGGTCTCTGCCACGCATGCGTGGTGGGCGGGGCACATGTGCGCATTGCATTATGGGTTATAAGTGCAGGGAGGCCTACTAGGCCCAAAATGGGACACAGGGGGGTGCGGCGCCCCCCCCATGGCCCATTTTTGCTCCCAGGAGGCTGCAGGGAGGCCTAATAGGCCCAAAATGGGGCATGGGGGGAATGCGGCGCAGCCCACCCATGGCCCATTTTTGCTCCCAGGAGGCTGTAGGGAGGCCTACTAGGCCCAAAATGGGGCGCAGGAGGAGCGTGTGCACAGGGGGGTGGGGCGCGCAGTGGGGGTCGCATGCGGATTGCATTATGGGTGTAGGCGTGGGCACGTGCTGTTGCGCGCGCTCACACTTTCAGCACACAACAACAAAAAGGTTAGCCATCACTGCTATAGGGGAAAAGGAAACAACAAGAAGTTGTGTTCATAGCATAAACTGCTGAAGACCACTACAACATTTTCTTATGTCAAGTCCAAAAAGTCACGAAACTATACGTACCACTAATCATTCCCAAAAACAGGAAGAACAAACTACCCAGAACAATAAGGAAGCTCCAAGTAAAAAAAATATCTCTATGGCGTAAAAACAAAACTGGCCACATAACCAACTACAAAAGCCGATACAAAAACCTATGTAAACAAATTAACCATGAGATCAGTGATATACTGTCAATCTTAATCCATTCAAGTACTAATGCAAGGGGGAAAGGAAGATGATCTGCAGTAGTGGGTTCCTACCGGTGCGCTCTTGGCTGTTCTTCGCCGCCGAGCCGAAGACGCTGGCGGCATTCGTGGCGCGGGGCTTCCCCCGCCCGCTTTCCTGGGACGCCGGGATGCCGCCATTTGCGTACTTCTGCCCTCTGCGCAAGCTTGCGCAGAGGGCAGAAGTACGCAAATGGCGGCATCCCGGCGTCCCGGGAAAGCGGGCGGGGGAAGCCCCGCGCCGCGAACGCCGCCAGCGTCTTCGGCTCGGCGGCGAAGAACAGCCAAGAGCGCACTGGTAGGAACCCACTACTGATGATCTGGATAGAAATATTTAGGAAGTTTTACCTAGGCAAAAGGAGTTGAAATTATTTTAGATCGCAGAAAACTATGTAACATTTAGAACTGATGAGGAAATGAATCAATGTAACTTGGAAGGCACAATGAACAAAAATTTGCAAACACCTTTGCCTTATAGAAGTTATACCTAATCTATTTCACTATTCCATAAACAAGTCAATCTAACAGATGGGTAGGATATAGATAAAGTATAAGTACATACCTTGTACGGTTCACTAAAGAGAGAATAACTGGTATTAAATATGCTGTCTTCATGCTGGGTCTCCTGATTTCTCCTTTCCCATTCTTTTCTTCGTAGCATATTTCTGTCAAGATCATAGACACTGCACCAAAAAAGAACAAAAACTAATCAAATTTGTTTAGCACAAACCAAGACCCCAAAAATGATAAAGTTGACAAGATAATATATCAAAAAATGCCAGTTTTTTGGGATTTAATATATAATAAGGAACAAAGGAAAGCTTATTATTGTCTTAAATTAGCTATACCTATATAAAACACTCCCAATAAATTCCAAATAGGAATGCTACAATTGTCATATGCATTAGTCCTACCCCCCAAAGTTTACATAAGGTGGGAAACTGTTGGAGCTAGAAAGCAGTATCTGATAATTATATATCTCATCTTCAGGCTTTTGTCCACAAAAAGGTGATAAATATAAAATAATGAAGATGGCTGGGTATCTTTATTAGTAGGGCCTGCAATAGGCTCAACCGGAGATCACTATTAATTTACCTGTTAAAAACATGTTTTCAATTGGCCCCATCTTCCCAAATTCACAAGGACATAACTTCTGCATAGTTCCTCTAGAACTGCTAAATGGAGAGCACTAAAACGAGCTCTGATAAAAGCTCAGCACAGTTTAAGACAAGTTGGTAAATTTCACTAAACATTTCTCTATTTTTTATGCATCCTGGAATTTTGACTGTATTCCTGTTGCAATCCTTCCTCTTCAACTTTACTAAATTTTCTTCTTGACTCCATCTAAGTCAGAATTGCTCCAGAAACAATACATGTATTTGCGCCAATACTATTAGTCCAGGGGTCGGCAACCTTAGAACTCAAACGGCCATTTGAACCGTTTCCCAGAGAAAACAAAGCACCGGGAGACACAAAACCTGGGTGGGCGTGGCCAACTCGATGTCACTCACTCCCACCGAGTCACATGACACCCCCCAGCCATGCCTACCCAGGTTTTGTGGCACTCTATGTTTTCTTTTCTATGGGAAACAGGTATATCTCTCTCTTTTCCCTCTCTCTTTCTCTTTCTCTCTCTCTCTCCATCTCTTTCTCCTTCTCCCATCTCTCTCCCTCCCTCTCATCTCTTTCTTTCTCTCTACCTCTCCCCATCTCTCTCTCCCTTCCTCCCCCCTCTCATCTCTCTCTCTCCCATCTCTTTCTCCTTCCCTCTCCCATTGCTCTCTTTCTTTCTCTCTCCCTCCCTCTCCCCATCTCCCTCTCCCTCCCTCATCTCTCTCTTTCTCCCATCTCTCTCTCCTTTTCTCTCTCTCTCTCTGCTGAGGAATGATCGCCACCCCCGGTGGAGGCTTCACTTCGGGCGACCCTCCTCCCCCTCTCGCGACTCCCTGGCTGGCTGTGGCAGGGCCAGGAGGGTGCATGTGTGTGGGGAGATCCTGCTCAAACGAGCACTAAATCGCAGCAAAGGCACGCGCAGGGTGGGCGCTTGCTTAAGGAGGGTCTTAACAGGATGCAAAAGGACGCAGCTTCTCTCCTGCCCTAAGGATCCTGCCGTGTCCCTCCCCCACAGCTCTTCAGCCAAGCAGGGAGGGCGTAAGCTCCAGCCCTAAGTGGCAGAAGCAAATGCTGCCTTATGCGCAAATGTGACATGAAGGCAGGTACAGGGCCGCTTCGCTCCTGCACTAAGGCTCTGGCCATCACCTTGCCGTGCTCCCCCATATGAGAGGAGGAGGAGGGGGAGGGTCATCGGAGCCTTAGTGAAGGAGCGAAGCGGCCCTGTACCTGCCTTCACGCCACATTTGCACATAAGGCAGCCTTCGCTTCCTGCCGCTTCAGGCTGGAGCTTACGCCCTCCCCGCTCGGCCAAAGAGGGAGGGAAGACATGGCAAGACGATGGCCAGATCCTTAGGGCAGGAGAGAAGCCACGTACAAAGACCCTCCTTTAGTGAGCGGGTGCCCGCCCTACGTGCGCCTTTGCTGCGCTTTCGCGCTCATTTGAGGAGGGTCTCCCTGTGCGTGCGCACCCTCCTGGCTCCGCCACAGCCAGCCAGGGAGTTGCGAGAGGGGGAGGAGGGTCGCCCGAAGGGAAGCCTCCGCTGTGGGTGGTGATTGTTCCTCAACCAGCCCCGGAGAATCAGCCCCAGCTGCTTCTCCATTCCTGTCATCACCCTTACCTTCTCAGGCCAGGTGAGGGAGGGTGAGGGGCGGGGCCAGCTGTGATGGGACAGGGAGCCACAGCAGAGGGCCCAAAGAGCTGCATGCGGCTCCAGAGCCGCGGGTTGCCGACCCCTGTATTAGTCTATAATAGCAGCAGCTCTACTACTATCATCAAAGAAACTCTGATCCATCACAATGCTATCTGTTATACAGATTATCTACCCTCAATGACTGCCCTGTTTAGCAACCTTTTGAAGTTATAACAACACTGAAAAAGTAACTGGTCTTTGCACTTACACCTGTCTCAGTGTCCCTGCATTTAACTTTAACTATGTAAAAAACATTATTTTTATAGTTTATAATAAAATACTTGTCCTTGTAGCATAACACAAACACCTTCAGAGCTCTCCTAAGGCTGACTTCCATCTGTGGAAAGACAGCTGCATAAGCCAGTTACATACCATTGTCAAAATGTTCACTCAACTTCCTAGAAGCATTTATACTGCCTTAATAATTTATGTCACATATGTTATTTTTCTCACAGAGTTTATTTTATTTACTAGAACCTACAAACATACGTATAAGAAAGCTAGGGAGTTCCAGAAAAACATTTACTTCTGCTTCATTGACTATGCTAAAGGCTTTGATTGTGTGGATCACAACAAATTGTGGCAAGTTCTTAAAGAGATGGGAGTACCAGACCGTCTTATTTGTCTCTTGAGAAATCTAAATGCGGGTCAAGAAGCAACCGTGAGAACTGGACACGGAACCACTGATTGGTTCAAAATTGAGAAAGGAGTTCGGCAAGGCTGTATACTGTCATCCTGCCTATTTAACTTATATGCAGAGCACATCATGAGAAAGGCGGGGCTACATGAATCACAAGTTGGAATTAAGATTGCTGGGAGAAATATCAACAACCTCAGATATGCAGATGATACCACTCTAATGGCAAAAAAGTGAAGAGGAACTAAAGAGCCTTTAATGCGGGTGAAGTAGGAGAGTGCAAAAGTTGGCTTGAAACTAAACATTAAGAAAACTAAGATCATGGCATCCAGCCCTCTCAATTCCTGGCAAATAGATGGGGAAGAAATGGAGGTAGTGACAGATTTTATTTTCCTGGGCTCCAAGATCACCGCAGATGGGAACTGCAGCCAAGAAATTAAAAGACGCTTGCTCCTGGGGAGGAAAGCTATGGCAAATCTAGACAGCATACTAAAAAGCAGAGACATCACCCTGCCAACAAAAGTGTGTATAGTCAAGGCTATGATTTTCCCAGTTGCAATGTATGGCTGTGAAAGTTGGACCATAAGAAAGGCTGAGCGCCAAAGAATTGAGGCCTTTGAACTATGGTGCTGGAGAAGAGTCCTGTGAGTCCCTTGGACTGCAAGGCGATCAAACTGGTCAGTCCTAGAGGAGATCAACCCTGACTGCTCTTTAGAAGACCAGATCCTGAAGATGAAACTCAAATAATTTGGCCACCTAATGAGAAGGAAGGACTCACTGGAGAAGAGCCAAATGCTGGGAATGATTGAGGGCAAAAGAAGGGGCCGACAGAGAATGAGGTGGCTGGATGGAGTCACTGAAGCAGTTGGCGTGAGCTTAAATGGACTCCGGGGGATGGTAGAGGACAGGAAGGCCTGGAGGAACGTTGTCCATGGAGTCACAATGTGTCGGACACGACTTCGTGACTAACAACAACAACAACAACAACAACAAACATATATGACTTTGAGTGGCTTCTATGTATTAATTTTTAACTGTTTATTTCATTAAATCTATCTATCTATCTATCTATCTATCATCTATCTATCTATCATCTATCTATCTATCTATCTATCTATCTATCTATCTATCTATCTATCTATCTATCTATCTATCTATCTATCTATCTATCTATCTATCTATCATCTACTGATTAAAAACAGATTCAGCCTAACAAAATAACAACACAAGGTACGTATCAAAGAGCAGTCAAGGACAAGGATAACAGCATTGCTACAGAAAGGTCCAAACTCATATTAGCCCCAGAAGTCAGGATTATTCTAACAGGACTGGAGCTAATGTAAACACTAGGACTGGTTTTTAAACTTGGCCATTTCAAGATGTGTGAACTTCAACTCCCAGAGTTCCCTTAACAGCAGGCGTTTCATAGTTTTCAGATATGCCTATCTCCTTTTATAGCTAATAGTTAAATCAGTTTCTTTTTAACTAAAGAAAAACAACTTCTCCTTATAAACTTGCTGTTTTAATAGCTTATATGAATTTTTATGGGAGTGATGACATTCTACTCATTAATGTTAAAAGATATTTCCAAATGAAAACATATACTGCAGTGCACATAAAAGTAATAGACCAGCTTTTCATAGAGTGGTGACATGATTAATAAAACGTTATATTGGGACGCAAGTAATTTTTTAGACTTTTTACCTAGTTCAAATGAAAGTTAATTTGAAGGTTCTACATTATTTTTTCTTCCTTTTACAAACAGAAATGCCACAGGGTAAAGCAATTATTCTGATTTACTGTTTTCCCTTTGATTGAAAATAAAGACATATAGCCTCGTATCAAAAATGCAACAACGAAACAAAGTGTTCTTTCTCGTAGACAAAATACCTACTATGCTATTTCAAAGACTTTACCTCTAGGCAGCTATGCAGGGAAAACATCAATCAGTGACATGTGTCTAAGATGAGACTGATGTTTACTTTCACAGCGTTTCATCTTACATCCAATAAATTACTTCTCCTTCACTAAAATACCTGGTTAAAATTTCATTTTTCATTTTGCAATGAGTTTTAAAACTTTCACTCTAAGCAATTTTAAAGCTAGATTAATTGATTCTTCACTCCTCACTTTTTCCCCCCAAGTTCTTTGTCCATGAAACATAGAAGGAATGTCTCTGGTTTAATTTGCATATTTATTTGAAGAATGTTCTGTATCTGAACGTTGTTGTTCTGCATGTTTATAGCAGCGAGAATGGTTTATGCATGAAAATAGAGAGATATACTAATCCCCACAATGGAAGAACGGTTGGAAAAACTGATGGAACTAGTGGAGGTGGCCAAATTAACTGCTTTAATCAAGAACATGTCTAATTTGTATCTATCTGGAAAGTGCTTTAGGATTTTGTGAAGGGTCTTTTTGTTGAAACATCAACAAAACAACCAAGCTCAGAGAGCACCAAGAAGCCCTCATTTCAACCTTGAGCTACAAATATTTTTCTTTATTGAGATTTTGTGCTTGAGTTTATTATAGAAATGGCTAGTGTATACTGAGTATGCAAAGTAAAAAATTGAGGCTATAACGTTATTATGTTCATTCAACTGCGCTGAAAGTTAATGCTTCCCTCTCCCTTCATTCTACACTTATCTTTCCTTTTTCCCATTTTTCCACTATTCTCTTTTTTTCATTTGTATTTTATACTCTAATAATAAATAAATTAATAAAATTATATTATAAAAAAAGATTCTTCACTCTTCATGGGTTTTATGACTCACTATTTCAGTCATATAAATATCAATGCAGTCCCTGTCTTCCGGTAACAATAACTTATGTACAGATGGAAGCAAAATTGGATGAGAAGAAAATTGTTTCAGGAAAACTCTGGAATTTTACTAAATCATCTCTGACGTATACTGACATACACAGAGACTGGATTCAAAAAGCTACCATTTACATATTATGGTTTAACACTAATGAAATTAACTTCATTATTGCATTTTAAGCCATATTATATAAAACACATTTTGTATAGCTTATAAATGATTTTTAAAAAACCAAATATTTTATGGCTTAGCGTGTTGTATAAACTCAGCTACCTGTGGCCTATTCTCTAAATGATACCTTAATGTAATACAAATTATACCTTAATGTAACACTTCAACTAGGTTAGTATTTGTAAGTATATCTGATCTGTTAATTTTATAAAATAAATCTAGGCAATTCCTTTTCTCAGTTATAGTATCTAGGTGAATATAATATTTATTTAACATATTTCTCTGCTGCCACGATCAAAATCACACTAAGTAATATAATATTGCCTTTAACAAGTTTATAAGGAAATTAACAGGTCTAACCTGATCATAAATGTTTTAATTTGGTTTTCTAAACTGTTCAGAACCTTTTTTAAACATACTTTAAAAAGTTTAAATTCAAAAATATAGAGGCACTCTCCTGTTACAAGTGTGACTTGATTCATTTAGTTCTCAAATAAACTTTTATAAAAGAAACAAATACAGAACTAATTGTCCTATATAAAGCAAAGGATGCCTAAGTAGTAGGGTGTTATATTTTATTTCCAAGGGACAGGAAAATATGGCATTTCATTCAGTGTCAAGTACTAGCAGCCAAGCTGTCTATTTGGGTTACATTAACCAAGTAGCATTTCCAATTTACTGGTAATGACTTGAAGTTCATCAAATTTAGTCAAGAAATGATATATGTACTATGTCATGTTATGTTTCACTTGGCTTAAATAGAATTGTGGCAGACATTCTGCATGATTTACTGAATTTTGGACTAAGCATAAGTGCTTGAAAGCAAAACACGTATTGAGTAGGAGTTTGAAATGCCATTTCAATGTCATTTCCAATTAAATGCACTTAAATTCAATAGCTACTTAGGAATTTAATTTTTCACCAGTTATAGTCTTAGATGAAGATGTAGAAATATTTAGATATTAGGTTTTTTCAAATTTGTTCTGTTTGCAGAACTGACTTAAATGGAGCAAAACTCACTTAATTGTCTCACTTAGTAACAAAAATATTGGTCATAAGTGGAGGACTACATGTATTTAAATCACAGCAACCCCAGAAAGTAGCCTACCCTCAAAAGGCTATAGCTGCCTTACAGCTTTAAGAGGATTTAGAAGCCTACTTTGCAAGTGAACAAAAGTATGTACATTTCACAAAATAAGACAGAATTATGTTGGCAGCTCTAAAAAGTCTCAGCGAGATCTCCTGAGACACACTTTCTTGAGCAGGAATTGACAAAACAAAAATCTAGATTCTTAATATAACAGTAAGGCAGGGGTGAAATCTAGCAGGTTCTTACAGGTTCTGGAGAACTGGTAGCAGAAATTTTGAGTAGTTCGGAGAACCGGCAAATATTTCCTCTGGCTGGCCCCAGAGTGGGGTGGGAATGGAGATTTTGAAATATCCTTCCCCCAGGAATGGGGAGGGAATGGGGATTTTGCAGTATCCTTCCCCTGGAGTGGGGTGGGAATGGAGATTTTGAAATATCCTTCCCCCAGGAATGGGGAGGGAATGGGGATTTTGCAGTATCCTTCCCCTGGAGTGGGGTGGGAATGGAGATTTTGAAATATCCTTCCCCCAGGAATGGGGAGGGAATGGGGATTTTGCAGTATCCTTTCCCTGGAGTGGGGTGGGAATGGAGATTTTACAGTATCCTTTCCCTGCCATGCCCAACAAGCCACACCCAACAAGCCCACCAAGCACACCACGTCCACCAAGCCACGCCCACAGAACCGGTAGTAAAAAAAAACAGATTTCACCACTGTGAGGTGTTTGTATAGCTGGTGAATGCAAAGACTTAAGGCTTAATATGGTCCTAGGGCCTCATGAGATTTAAGATTCTGCTTCAACCATGAAATCCATCATTCTTGTTTGAGAAGACAAGATGATTCCCACAACATTCTGAACACTGGAATAACTCTCAGCTGAATTCATGAAACATGGTAAAACAAAAGAAATCACATTATGTATTAGTACAATGTCTGAATTCAATCATTAAATCATCCCAAACGAAAATGATGCTTTTTCTATCTGTTTAGCTTGGCCTTCCTCATTGTATCCATATGCACCTGAAGACCAATTATGAGGTTCATCTAGAAAATATTCAAACCTGAAACAAGTTCTACCAAGGATCATTTCTTAACATTCAATTTGTTCATTAACACCTTCCTTGTGTCTTTTTGGAGGAACCATGACTACGGCACGATGGTAATATTGCAGAAGAAAGAGCCGAGATGGTGCAGTGGTTAAATGCAGCACTGCAGGCTACTGCTAGTTCAGCTGTTCAAATCTCACCGGCTCAAGGTTGACTCAGCCTTCCATCCTTCCGAGGTGGGTAAAATGAGGACCCAGATTGTTGGGGGCAATATGCTGAACTCTGTAAACCGCTTAGAGAGGGCTGTAAAGCACTATGAAGCGGTATATAAGTCTAAATGCTATTGCTATTGCTATTGCTATTAAATTAAACTAAGATAATCAGAGTGAAATACTGAACCATATTTTATTCCATTTCCATCCCATCTCTTCTTTGCTATCTGGCTAGTTTGAATTTTAATACAACTATAATGTGCAGCATTTAATATCCATGGTCACATAATAAACTTAGTAAGTTCTTGTTGCTTTAGTTATATTTTTATTGCTTTGGGACCTTTGTTTTCAATCTCCCATTAAGTGCTCTTACAAAAAGAAAGCACTTCAGCAATATTTATTTTCAAATGCAAATAACAATCCAAAGAATTTAGCAAAGCTATGGATGTGTTGAGAGAAGGAACACTAGGGATTGCAATATTCTATTGCGATGCAGATATGATTTTCTTTGTATCTGATACACATAAAGCATTCTTATATTACCAAATCTTTTAACAATCATGGCATACTACTTGAAAAAGTAAATGTGTTTCCTCTTCATTAATACAGAGTATGTATACTATAGCATACCATAAAGAAATAAAAGAAAGCATGGCTCGTTTAATGTTTATCAAAGAATATCTTGAACCATAAATAAAGCCACTAAAATTATATTATTGTAATTTGTCAGGAGCTGAACAAATGTTAATTATACAGCATTTAAACATTAGACTTGTTAATGTCATATTTAATTTAAATATTACTCTGTAAATGTTTGCCCACCACATTAATTTACTTCTATTATTGCAATTTCCATTATTAGGTTAATAATGGCAAGAATACTGCCACTGAAAATTTGTTTAACAGAAAAACAATGATTAATTAGAAGGCATCTTTAATTATACAGCATTTTATGCCCTTGTTTTATAATCTGAAGTTGTACAGAAGCATGTTGTTTGATTCAGTTAGCAAGAAACATTTATCGCATGTAATACCAAGTGTGAATTGCTTTCAAAAGGCACTGGATTGCTCTTGTACGGTTCTAGTGGTGTGCAAAGTGTTTAAACACTTCAACCTTGAAACAGAATATGGTTGAAGGCAGAATATGTCTGAGTTTGGTACACTTCCAGAATATTTGGGACAACATCAGAACACTTCACATAAGGCCCAAACAATGTGCCTTAAAACTCCTGTCTATATTCTTGTCCAAAAAATTGAATTTTATTTTTACTTTCAAATTTTGGGCAAATATTACAAAGAAATAAAAAGATTGCTACTAGCATTTTAAAACCTGTAGAAGCTAAACACTTATACATAGTATAATGATGACTTACATTTAAAATATACACTATTCTGTAAAATATACATTACTCTGAGATACATTTTGAACATCTTACAACAAATGTTGATTTCATTTACCTAATTATGTATTTAAATTTAGTGGCTTGAGAAAACATGGCTAACTGCAATTTTAGACATATCTACTCAGAACCAAGACTGACTAAATTAAATAGATATACCCCTCTCCAAATTATGGATGGATGGTTGGATAGATAGGATAGATGAATAGACAATGAATGCTTCAGTTTTTCCTTAACTCCTGGCAGCATATAAATTAACAGATCTGAATATATGAATTGATTTTCTGCAAGAACAAGACAATCTCATTTAATTTGCATATTAATTAGTATATTGATTACCATGATCTCAGAGATTTTGATTTCCAGTTATCTGACTCTTTCTAACTAAAAACCATTTTCCTATTTATTTTAAGTTAGAGTAATAATAAAAGTAATAACTTATTAAATTTGTATTTATTGATTTAATTTCTATAGCCACCCATCTCAATCATTGGCTCTGGGTGGCTTACATGGTAACCATATCTCAATATCTCATGGTACCCATCTCTCAATTAATGAATGGCCCACAACAATAAAACAAAGAAATTCAATAACAATTAAAACAAGATAAAAGCATGCACAAGTGAGAAAAAAGTTGTCTTTTATCCTGGTTCTAATACTAATACTGACTGATATTAGCTGTCCATGCCATTCTGGCAGAAAGAAAGAAATAGTTAATCTACCTAGAGTAGATACCTCCACTTGATTTTGGAAAAATTAACTAGTTTTAAAAAGTCTGTTTCCATGAATTATCTTTCTGCCAATATAACAAGAGAAACTATATTATCCCAAATTTATTTTAAGATTTAAGAAAGAGACATAACTGGGTCTGGCATAACTGTCTGTCAATGAATACTTCAGCTTCAACCGCAATAACACACGTGCACACAATAGATTCAAACTCAATGTAAACCGCTCGAAACTCGACTGCAGAAAATACGACTTCAGCAACAGAGTGATCAATGCTTGGAATGCACTACCTGACTCTGTGGTTTCTTCCCCAAACCCCAAAAACTTTAACCTTAGACTGTCTACAGTCGACCTCACCCCATTCCTAAGAGGTCTGTAAGGGGTGTGCATAAGCGCACCATCGTTCCTACCATCCCTGTCCTACTGCCCTATTGTCCAAATTTACCTATACCTACTTTGCTTTTGTTTATGTTTATACCATACCTGTTATCTTGTATACGTTTTGACAAAAAAAACTGAAATAAAAGGCAGTAATGATCCCTAATAGAGTTTAGAGAGCTAAGTAGGAGGAGGAAAAGAATAGGATTGGGAAGCTTGCAAACCATGCTGTTGACATCTTTGAGGTAGAAAAAAATTGTTCCTTGCTCTGAGTGAACATCTGAATTACTGGTGTGCAATTACTGGCTGTTGTAGAATGGCAAGAATTCTATATGATTGTTTACTATCAATTGCAATAAATGTCAACACCTGCTTTGTTGCAAAACACAACCAGCATGTGGTGCACGCCTGTCAATAGTTTCTACCAGCCTAGATTTTTCAAATAATGGTGGGCAATTTCAACTGCTGTATTGTGATCTCATCTATGAAATTGCCTAGGGTGCTCAAGTTTATAAAATGGAGAGTGATATTTTTAAACCTGAAGTTGAACAAAGGGTAACAGAGATAATAGAATGCATTTGCCTGTCATTGGCTGCTGAAGCTCTTCTTGTCTGGAGAGGGGCCCTGTTAAGATTGTGAAGAAGAGCCTACAAAATTTCCCAAAGACAACATTTTAGAATAATTCAAAAACAAGTTGGCCATGTGGCCTGCAATTCTATAAGTGAAGCACTTTCCAGATGATTCACAATCTGGACTTCAGTATTTCAACCTTTGGCTAAACATTCTGGGGCTTTACAGCAGAGTCCTAAATGGAGATTCTTCTCTGTTGAAACAGAGGGCTAGTGTCTGAGGAGGCCATTAGAAGCAGTATAGGGACGAAGAAAGACTTTGAAAACTATCTCAGCCTTACTATTTCCTCTGGGCCTCAATTCTTCCAACAACTCACAATATCAAAGCAGTTCTTCCAAATTCTCTGATGTGCCTTGCAGAGGTGGGTTCCTACCGGTTCGGACCGGTTCCATAGAATAGGTAGTAACTTGGCGGCCTGGGTCGCTGGAACCGGCAGCAACCCAGGCCTGCACGCCCCTGACCTGGTTCTCTCGGCGGTGCCCTAGGCGCCGCCATCTTGTTTTTTGCTTCTGCGCATGCGCAGAAGCCTTTTTTTAGTACTGTGCATGCACACAACAGGGCGCGTCCCTGAGCAAACCGGCAGTAACACAATCCAGAACCCACCCCTGGTGCCTTGTCTTGGTAAGTCATCTTTCAGTTCATTGGTAGATCCTTTTAAAGGTTGATCAAAGCCATATTGTTCCATCCCAGATTGCTAGCAAATAATTGAAAAGCTGGATATATACTTATGAACTCTAGATTTACCTAGTTTCAGTTTCCAAATTTCTCACTTTACTGTTCCTCTCCTAGTCGAATTTTCAAATGTAGTTAAAATCTTTGCATAAAGTGTAGTAATGGTCATTGCTATTATTGAGAGACAAAGATCATGTCTGCCACACCCTTCAGTAAATACAGAACAAAAAGCACCTTGGAAATTGTAAGAAATTCCACTGACTGGCCATAAAAAGTTCATCCAGGGCTCCTCCAATTTTGACTGGCAAAGCCCCATGAGAGCAAAGAAATATTGATTAGGCTGAAGGTTGCTCTACTGTCCTAACCAAGTCTTTCCCCAAATTTATTTATTTATTTATTTATTTTGTCAAGTATGTATTTGATAATATATATAAGTATAACATTATTTGAATACATAAAATGAGTACAAATAAAGTGAAACATTTGGACAGGGACGGTAGGCCCGCTGGTGCACTTATGCACGCCCCTTACAGACCTCTTAGGAATGGGGTGAAGTCAACAGAAGACAGTTTAAAGTTAAAATTTTGGGGATTTGGGGATGAAACCAGAGAGTCAGGTAGTGAGTTCCAGGCATTGACCACTCTGTTGCTGAAGTCGTATTTTCTGCAATCGAGTTTGGAGCAGTTCCCTTTGAGTTTGTATCTGCTGTGTACTCATGTATTGTTGTGGTTGAAGCTGAAATAGTCATTGACAGGTAGGACGTTGTTGTTCTGACCCAACTTCCTGACAAAGGAACACAGCACAACACAGCGTCCAAACAAACCTTGTTTTAATAGTAACGACTACTACTCGTAATTAGCTTGTTCAGCAATCGTTCTAAAGTCAAATAAAGTATAAATCAGTCTTTTCTGTGCAACGGCTGTTAATTAAACTCCTTAACAGTCGGCAATAGTTCAAACCATAAGAAAACAAGTCTGACGAACAGTCTTTCAGATAACAGAAGATAAACCACACGAACCTTGCTGTTTGGCAAAACGCCCAGGAGCAATTTGCAGGCAACTTTGAGTTCAAAACGGGAGCAGAAACAGAGGCTTAAATTTCAAAGACCAGGACTTGAAATGAACAAAGTTGCTTCCTGCAACTTCCTCCCTCGATTTCACCACTTAAATAGGCTATGGGAGTGGCCAATTCTCCCCAAGCCTTACTCTCGAGTAGTCCTTCTCCTCAAGAACCATTCCTGCCTTTTGGCAGCTCTGCGCGCATGCACATTGAGAACAGGCTCCTCTTCTTATTCTTCACTTATGGCAGCCTCTGGAGGTTCTGAAGGCCCTGGCTGAATCTCTGTCTCTGGCGCCGAGCCCTCTCCAGCCTCCTCGCTGTCCGACTCTGATACCAGCTGCACAGGCCACTGGTGAATCACAACACCAGCCTCTTCGCTGTCCGAATCAGCTACCAGCTGCACAGACCGCTGGCGGGCCACAACAGTTGTAGCAGATAATTTTATGAACTACGCTTAGGTCATGCCGAAGGCGGCGTAGTTCTAAGTTTTCTAAGCCCAGAATTTCAAGTCTGGTGGCATAAGGTATTCTGTTGCGAGCGGAGGAGTGGAGGACTCTTCTCATAAAATATCTCTGGACACACTCAATTGTATTAGCAATAGCAATAGCAATAGCACTTAGACTTATATACCGCTTCATAGTGCTTTACAGCCCTCGCTAAGCGGTTTACAGAGTTCAGCATATTGCCCCCAACAATCTGGGTCCTCATTTTACCCAACTCAGAATGATGGAAGGCTGAGTCAACCTTGAGCCGGTGATATTTGAACAGCTGAACTGCTGAACTAGCAGTCAGCTGAAGTAGGTTGCAGTGCTGCTTTTAACCACTGCGCCACCTCGGCTCTGTTAATTAATGTCCGATATGCAGTGCGAGTTCCAGACAAATGAGCTGTATTCAAGAATTGGTCTAGCAAAAGTTTTGCATGCTCTGCTTAGTAGTGTAATATTATCAGAGAAGAAGCTACGCAAGATTAGGTTTACAACTCTTAATGCCTTTTTGGCGATGTTGTTAAAGTGGGCTTTGGCACTTAGATCATTAGATATGAGTACTCCAAGGTCTTTGACAAAGTGAGGGTCATCTGTAAGGTCGTGTCCATTCAGCTTGTATTTAGTGTTCTGATTCTTTTTGCCAATGTGTAGGACAGAGCATTTGTTGGTTGAGATTTGGAGTTGCCAATTGTTCAACCATTCTGACACAAAGTCAAGATCTTTTTGAAGGGTAGCAGTGCTGTCAGTGGTGTTAAATAGTTTTACATCATCGGCGAAGAGAACGCAGTTGCTTATAATATGATCACAAAGGTCATTTATGTAAAGAGTGTTGGTCCTAGAACACTGCCTTGGAGGACAACGCTGTTAACAAGTGTAGGATTTGATAGGGCGCTCCCTATTTTGACCACTTGTTGTCTGTTTGACAGGAACGCAGCTATCCAGTTATGTAGGGGTCCAGAGATGCTAATGTTATGCTAGTTGTATTATGGCATTATACAGGATTGGTATTTATATATCCATTTGATTTTAATGCTCTAACAATACTTTAACAAATTTTCTGTGGACAATGAGGTGCCTGGGATCTGAAGGCAAGGTTTGAGTGCCTCTCTAAAAAGAGAATAGTGACACTTTAAAGAAGTTGCATTTTGTGGAGGCCAGGTCAGAACACAGGCCTCACGAGATTATTAGTTAAGGAAAGGAAAGGAAAGGAAAGGAGAGGACAGGAGAGGAGAGGAGAGGAAAGGAGAGGAAAGGAGAGGAAAGGAGAGGAAAGGGAAAAAAGGAAAGAAACAGGGGAAAGGAAAGGAAAGGGGAAGGGAGGGGAGAAAAAGAAAAGGAGGGAAGGGAGGAGAGGAGAGGAGGGGAGGGGAGAGGAGGAGAGGAGAGGAAAGGAAAGTTAAGGAAAGGAAAGGGAAGGGAAGGGGGGAGGGGAGGGACTACAGCTACAGCTCTGGAATATGGGACTGACTTTCCCACCAACATCAGCAAGCCACCATCAGTCTGCCCATCTTCATTTTCCTTCACTCAGATTGACCAAGCTTCTTGAGAGAAGGAACACAAAAGAGGTTTCCAGGCTGTGTGCCTGGACCAGACACTTTCTCTCGGGCCTCCCACCTGGAGGCCTCGCAGAAGCAGACAGGTAGGCCTGAAAGGTGGCTGAGCTCCCCCCCACCAGTGGTCCACGGGATTTAAAATTATGAATTTGGTGGTCCCTGAGGTCCAAAAGGTTGGAGGCCCCTGGTCTATCACACTCTTGGGCAAAGCGTGTGAGCCATTTCCTCCTTTCAGTGGTCCATGAAAATACATCTATAGTATGTACCGTATATACTCGAGTATAAGCCGAGTTTTTCAGCCCACTTTTTGGGCTGAAAAAAGCCGCCTCGGCTTATACTCGAGTCAGCGAAATTGGCCAAAGCGCGCGATCCTTAGAATTCCCCCAACGGGCTGGCGCAACCGGGCTGGGATGTCCCCGGCGTGGGGGAACCGGTCCTTGTCTCCACGTGCTGCGGGGATCAGCGGGGAAGAGGCACGATCGCCCCCCCAAAAAAGGCATTAACTGAGAAACTAGTCCGGGCTCGGGGCGTTTTGCAAGTGGACGAGAACCAGCCTCCGGGGCGGCGGCATGAACGAGGGCGAGGCGGAGGGTCCTCCGCGGCCGGCCCTTTGCAAGGAGATGTGCCCGGCGGGGGAGTTCTGCCGGCGGCGGCGGCAGAAGCGGCTGCACCGGCTGGAGCTGGACCCGGATCGCCAGCCGGACCCTCCCCCGCCGCCTTGCGACCTCCCCCCGGCGGTGCTGCTGGCCACGGTGCATCACCTGCTGGGCCGGTCAGTGGCCGAAGCCAGTGAGGTCTCCCCGGCCGAGCGCTGCGAAGGCGCAGCGCTCGGCCGGGGAGACCTCGCTGGCTTCGGCCACCGACCGGCCCAGCAGGTGATGCACCGTGGCCAGCAGCACCGCCGGGGGGAGGTCGCAAGGCGGCGGGGGAGGGTCCGGCTGGCGATCCGGGTCCAGCTCCAGCCGGTGCAGCCGCTTCTGCCGCCGCCGGCGGCGGCGGCAGAACTCCCCCGCCGGGCACATCTCCTTGCAAAGGGCCGGCCGCGGAGGACCCACCGCCTCGCCCTCGTTCATGCCGCCGCCCCGGAGGCTGGTTCTCGTCCGCTTGCAAAACGCCCCGAGCCCGGACTAGTTTCCCAGTAAATGCCTTTTTTGGGGGGGGCGATCGCGGAGGGTTGGCACTTAGAGAGATGTATTTCTGAGTCAATACGAAGATGAAAATTTGACCTGAACAGGATGTTCCATTCCTACATAGAAGGCTATGCTGCCGTAAATCCCAGTGCTCTTTACAAGGATCAAAAGCACTACAAATTCTAGATACCTCCTTTCCCCATTGGGGCAAGAAGGAGTTCCACATAGAAAATACACTGACTAGAATTGCAATGAATTCAGTTAAACAGGATCATATAACTTTTTATCTAATTTACAATATAAGTGTTTAGCTAGAAAAATATATTCAAGGCTTTTACTGACAATTACCTTGCTTCCTTTATGGAACTGTAGAGGCAATGTAACAATTTTATCTTCCATTCTTCCCTCCCACTGTTTTTTTCCATATTTTATTTTTAATACCAAATATCTATTAACATTTACCAGACATTGCTATTACCAAATATGGTTATAAGAGAGACAGAGTGGCAATACCATGCCTTTTGACTGACAGCACAAAGAGCCCTTTACCTGGGAACATTTACAGAAATAAAGGGATCTTCCATTTCTTCCTTTCTTTCTCTGTTTCCCATGATTCACACAACATGGAGAAATATCAGACTGTAGGTGGTCTGAAAATATTCTTTGACCCTTTTAGATTGGATTGCATTACTTGGATAAACTGTTTTGCTTAAGACTCATCTGCATTTCTGCCCCATTCTGTCCTTCTGCCCATTTCATTTAATTTCATTTAAATTAATTTCAGCTAATTTCATTTAAATTAATTTCAGCTAATTTCATTTAATTTAATTAAAAGTTCTTCTAAGACGCCCAATCCCGTAGGACTATTGTTTTTATTGACCCTCTTTTCCACTTACAGAGCTAGTTTACTGTTTTTCTTTGAAATAAATATTCAAAAACATTATTGGTATCTATTTTTATTTTTGAAATTTACCGGTAGCTGCTGCATTTCCCACCCTAGGCTTATACTCGAGTCAATAACTTTTCCAGTTTTTTGTGGTAAAATTTGGTGCCTCGGCTTATATTTGGGTCGGCCTATACTCGAGTATATACGGTAAATAATAAAGTTGAAAAAAGGTGAACAACATTTTTACAGAACTATAGATACATTGAAATGGGTGTGACAAGGAATGGCTAGGAGGGGAGGGGCTAGGTGAGGCACTCCTTGACATGAGTGACATTGAGTTGGCCACGCCCACCCAGTCACATGACCAGGAAGCCATGCTTAGCAGTCACATGACCACAAAGCCACGTCCACCGCCACATGACCACAAAGCCACGCTCACCCAGTCACATGACCGTGAAGCCACATCACATGGCCATCAAGCCACACCCATAAAATAAGCCACGCCCACAGAATAAACCACGCCCACAGAACCGGTAGTAAAAAAATTAGAACCCATCACTGATAATGTTGTAGCCTTTTTGAATCAATCAATAAAAAGTGTATAGGAACACTCAATTTTTGTTACTTGCTTGGTTTTGTTAAACATCGAGTACCAATGGATTCAGTCTGGATCGCAATCAAAAAACCCTGTTCTTTTCTTCTTATACAAATAGGGTCCATGTCCAGTTCCAGTTCAGTAGTTTCAGGAGGTAAGCAAAATAAAAAAATGAAAATATAAAACAGGAAATACTGCCAGGCAGTGAATAAACTGCCACTGTTGGGGGGGAGTCTAAAATCACACATTATCCTTACCATCGCCAATCATCTAATGTAGTTAGCCCAACCACAGAGTTTGTACCACTTACCACTACAACAGGAGTCTAAGAAACAAAACTGCTGATTTTATTAAGGCAGTGAATGCAAACTGTTATCATTATTAGGAAAAAGTAAGATATCCTTATGGCCCTGAGACAATTTTGGGATGAAGGTGAAGGAGTCAATTATAGTTCAGTGGTAATGAAGACAACAAAATTTGCCCCCTTTTAACTGGACGAAGTCATTCAGGCATCTTGACTGTGACCATTTAATCAGTCCTATCTATTTATTTGATTTCCACAATATGGAACATGAACAAATGATTACATATTTGAAAGTAGCAGTAAAATAGATGCAAATGCACTAGAATAATATTTGTGGAACCATTAAAAGCCTATATTTTATCTTGAAGCTTCAACTATCATGGCACATTAAAACAGCCGCTGCATTCTGAAATGATTAATAAGGCAATAACTCTCAAAATAAAGGATATGCCAAGTTCAAAGGAAAAAGGGGAAACATATGGGACAATAATGAACTGATAAAGAAGAATTTTAACTGAAAAGTCAATTTTGGAGCTAGAACCATGAAAAGCCAACAAGGGTGGGAGAGAGCTGGACACAACTAACAGGATAAAAATTGACCACCCATATATTTTTGTCTTTGAAACAGAACATGAATTCTATTGTAGAAAAGTAACTGTTGCCAAATTCTTTATCTCTCATAGAAATATTCAATGGTTTATATTAAACCACAACAAAGGATTTACTGGAATAGACTTTCCTGCCTCATTGTTCCAGGAGATGCAAGCGACAACAAACATAGGTTTTGAGCCATAGAGGCAGGGGTGAAATGCTACCGGTTCGGGCGTACTGGTAGTGGCGGCCGCCGGTGATTCGCTGAACCGGTAGCGATGGCTGGCTGGCCACACCCCCGAACCAGTCCCCTGGTTGCCGCTCGCTCGCCCTGCAAATGGTTGTCCCAGGATTGCACATGCGGTAGGACGCGAGTCTGCACTGGAAGAGAGCTGCAGGAGATGTGATGCGCATGTACAGCAGCTCTGGGACATCCGCTTGCTGTTTCCCGCCTTTTGGGCCTGCCGTGCTCAGCTTCCGCAGGGCCTTTGGCCAACTGTTGCCTGCTTGCCTCCCCCTCTGCCTCCACCGCCGCTCTCAGACTTAGCCCCATAGCAGCAGCAGCAGCAGAAGGTAAGGCTGGTGGGGGGAGGAAGACCCACTGCACCTCGGGTCCCGAAGGACAGGGTGTGCTCTGCTGCCGTCGCTGGTGCCAGCACCACAGCCGTGCAGGAAAATTCCCCGGCGCGGTCTAGTTCTGGGATGGCAGAGAACCCAGGCAACTTTTCGCGATCCTGGAACTGCGCCGCTCCGGGGAATTTTCCTGCCCGGCCACAGTGCCAGCACCAGCAGTGGCAGCGGTGGGGGCAGAGCCACCCGGCAAGGCTTTGTTTGAGCATGGGTCGGTGTGGGATGCGCGCACCTGTGTGTCCCGTTCCCACTCCATCCGGCGAGCCACACTTGGATGGCTTCGGGGAGTCCCCACCTCTTTTCCTTTTGCCCTCACTCTTCTCTCCTGCGAGTGCACGGGAGTTCCAGCCCGCCCGCTGCCCTGCCGCGAGGTGGACGGTTGGTTGGGGGGTTGGGTGAGTGAGTGGCTGGCAAGAGAGAATGAGCCCCACAGGGATGCCAATCCAGGATGGAATCGGCTTTGAATCGTCTGCCGGTTGTTTGCTTTGGCTCCCCAATCAGTCACTTTCCGACTTCGGTGGCTCCTCCTCCTCCAAGAAGAAACAGCTCCCAACTTTTTCCCCTTCCTCGCTCATGGAGGAGGGAGGTGGATGCCTGGCCGCGGAGAGGGTTGGTTGAGGTGGTGGTCTCCCACCTGGCACTAGGCTCAGCTGCGATGATGGGGAAGGAGGGGGGCATCAGGTGCCCCACGCTCGCTGGTTGAGCATCCATCACTGGTCTCACCCGGGCAGGCACCGAAGTCTCAGAAACCGCCCACGGCGGCTAGATGTCTCCTCCTCCGCTCTTTGGATGCCTGCGATGGGTGAGCGCGGCGGCAGTGCCAGCGTGTCCTCATTGCGGACATCCAAGGGCTCCCCGGTGCCCCTGAAGGCGCCAGGAGGGGCTGCTCTTTCCACCGGATTGGGCCTGATGCAAGCTGCCATCCGCTTCGGGTCCCGCTCCCTGCATCCAGCCAATGACAGGGGACGCGCCGCTGCCAGACCGGCAGCCCTACCAGAACACTTTCTTCCTTCTCCCGCCACCAAGAGAAAGAAAGAAAGAAAGAAAGAAAGAAAGAAAGAAGGAAGGAAGGAAGGAAGGAAGGAAGGAAGGAAGGAAGGAAGGAAGGAAGGAAGGAAGGAAGGAAGGAAGGAAGGAAGGAAGGAAAGAAAGAAAGAAGGAAAGAAAGAAGGAAAGAAAGAAAGAAAGAAAGAAGGAAAGAAAGAGAAGGAGGGAGGGAGGGAGGGAGGACACAAACCTGGCTGGCACTAGATGCAGCTTCAGAGGATGCTTTGAAACAACACAGCAAAAGCTGGAAGGGACCTCAGAGGTCATCTAGTCCAACCCCCTGCTCCCTGGCAAAATGGTCTGCTAAATTGGCCGCACCCACCCAGTCACATGACAACCTGGCCATGCCCACCCAGTCACATGACCACATGATTCGCAATTTGGGAGTTCTCCTAGATCCTCAGCTAAAATTAGACCAACATCTTACAGCTGTGGCTAGGGGAGCCTTTGCAGAGGTTCGCCTGGTGCACCAATTGCGACCATACTTGGAGAAGGAGGCTCTACTCATGGTCACTCACGCCCTTGTCACCTCTTAATTGGACTACTGTAATGCGCTCTACATGAGGCTACCCTTGAAGAGTATCCGGAGACTTCAACTGGTGCAAAGTGCGGCTGCGCGTGCTGTGGTGGGTGTCTCAAGATACACCCATACTCCGCCATGTAACACCCATACTCCGCCAGCTGCACTGGTTGCCCATTGGTCTCCGGGTGCTATTCAAGGTGTTGATTATCATCTTTAAAGCCCTACATGGCTTAGGACCAGGTTACCTCCGGGACCGCATCCTACCTCATACTTCCCTTCGACCGGTCAGGTCCCGTCAACCAAACAATGCCGGCTGGCGGGACCAAGGGGGAGGGCCTTCTCTGTGGGGGCACCTGTTCTCTGGAACCAACTATCCCCAGAGATCCGAATTATCCCCACCTTGCTGGCCTTCCGAAAAGCCATTAAGACATGGCTCTTCCTGCAGGCGGGGTTTTGAGACAATTTCCCACCTTAGGTTCTCCCCCATGTATGTATGGTTTTATATGTTTTTTAAATTCTTTTAAAACTGTTTTTAAATTATTATATTGTTTAGTTGTTCTTTAAATGTTGTACGCCACCCTGGGTCCCCAGGGAGTAGGGCGGCATATAAGAACACTAAAATAAATAAATAAATAAATAAATAAATAGATAGATAGATAGATAGATAGATAGATAGATAGATAGATAGATAGATAGATAGATAGATAGATAGATACATACATACATACATACATACATACATACATACATACATACATACATACATTAAATAAATAAATAAATAAATAAATAAAAATGATCATGCCACCTGAAGCCATACCCACCTGACCTCCAAGCCACACCCACAAAATAAGCCACGCCCACAGAACCGGTAGGGGAAATTTTCACATTTCACCCCTGCTTTAAAGGCTGCATTGATAAGCAGATAAGCTGCTTAACAATTTGACTTTAAGAAGAAACCAAGGCTTCCTTTTAGAAACAATAGTTCAACAACAAGGAATAAACTTGGTATTTAAAGTAATCAAATCCAGGAGCTTTTAGACAGCAACCAGGCTTTCTTTATCCAAGCTGGCTTATTCCATTGTTCCTATTAAAATGGTGATGCTGATGCTGTCTTAGATGCTCACCAAATCACTTGTTTTTATAACAGTGCAGATCTACCGGTATATAATTTTGTGTACTTGTCCTAGGATATCCATTAAATATGCAAAACCCAATATCTTGCATTTGGGAGGATCATGTGTGTTTCCAAACAAATATCCAAATATCCAAGTTTCTTGTCTTTTAAAAAAAAATTAAGTTCAAATTATTGGACAAATTCAGTCCAAAGCAGCATGCAACATTTTTTCTCTGTATAAGACAGTATTCTCTTCAGTTATTGAATCTTTTTTTACCATGTTGTGCTTATTACTTTCTTGTTTCTTTCTCTTGAGAATATTTAATAATAATTTAGCCCAGCGAGGATAGCCAACCCCCCCCCAAAAATACTATCTCCAATTGCCAAGTTTCATATTATGCTAACTACTCAAGTATGCTCATTCTGATCTAATTAGATGAAAAAAATAATTAGCTGAATCTGAATATACTTTATGTGTACATGTGTTTAAAAATATTTTAATTTTTTTGACCAGAAAAATATACAATGTTTTATTTATTACAAAGTTAAGGAAATAATTTCCAGAGTGCATTATATTTCCATAATATCTGGAAAACATTTTGAAACATTAATGCATTGTTTTGAAATTTTCTATAGAATTTCTCCAAAACATGAAAGTGTCAGTTAAAAATGGGGGCTCCAGTTTCCCAAATTACACATGGATTTTATTTAGATTAGTTCAAAGTTTGGGCAACTTCACTTACTATAAATTCTCCTTCGGACCTCTTGGAATATTCATGAACCTTACTTTTAGATTGGGGTTCAAAATAGAGTAAATCAGGTATATTTCTAACCACCATAAATATCAGTTTGAAAGTTGTGGTGTGCTATTTCTAAAAAATTGCATTTTGATCCTTTTTCTTATCCCCAATTGATGCTATGGGGTAATCCAGACCCTAAAGTTGTCAAATGAAAGATCTGTATGGATGCTGGTATTTTTATTTAGATGAGCTATTGGATGACAATGATAAATTTTTAGCATTTTCTATGTAAAAAGATAAATACCATTTGTCTAGTGCTATTCCCTTACAGTATATGAGAACTTAATTTTTATTGACATTGTGATTTGAACCAATGGCATTTCAGTTTCAGAAATACCAAATTTATTAGAAAAGATCACTAAATTCTATCAGACAAAGCTCACAGTTATAATACAATAATAAATTATTGAGAAATCAATTCATATGGAAGTTCTGAAAGGCTTTTTGTAACTAGTAATTTTGGAGAGTTTGTCTAAACAATGACAAACTATCTTAACATCTGTGTCAAACTTTTCAAAATACCTTTAAATTTATTGACCTAATTACTCAATAGATTGAAGACCTACCGTATTTTTCAGACTATAAGACGCACCGGTGTATAAAACGCACCAAGATTTCGAAGAGATAAGTAAGAAAAAAAGTTTTTGCCTTCCCCCAGCCCCCAGGAGCATTCTGAGGGCCTCCCAAACCCTCTACGCACCCCGTTTCTGCGAAAACAGACCCATTTTTCACAAAAATGGGACCCGGGGGCGGGGCTTCGGGAGGCCAAAAATGGCTGTATTCGGTGTATAAGACGCACCAACATTTCCACCCTCTTTTAGGGGGAAAAAGGTGCATCTTATACTCTGAAAAATACAGTAATATTGCTTGAGATTTAGGAAAAACTTTGTTACAGACACAGATTATGTAGTGTTTACCATTTGTTTAGAGCCTGTTCAAAGGTATGAATAGCATTGAAAAAAACAATGACTGGTCATTACACTTATGACTGTCATGTGCAGTCAATGCGGTCATGTGATTGCAATCTGGGTGCTTGACAACCAACATCTATTTACGACAGTCTCAGCATCCTGCAATCACACGATTACCATCTGCAACTTTCTCAGCTGGCTTCTGACAAGCAAAGTCAATGGGGAAACCGGCAGGAGATCATAAGTTGTGGTCATGTGATGTCTTTCTTAATGACTACAAGTGATTCACTTAATGACAACAAGGACTGCTGTTGCTAAGGAGGACAGTGGTGATGTTTCGCTTAATGACCACTTTGCTTAGCAATGGAGTTGCCAGTCCCAATTAGGATCATTAAGGGAAGACTACCTATAATGGATTATGTGGGTGACCTTGAGATACTGAGGGAAAAGAGATACTGCCTAGGAAACAATCAGATAAAAAGGAGGGAGATCCCAATAGCTTACCAGTCAGAAGAAGAAACTTAGGAAAGACCCACCCTAATTAATCAGATGGTTAAAAATAACAGCAGGAAGATTTTACCTCAGACATACAAGATTGTTAATGTAGCCTTACAATTAATAGAATTAGCTCATTTAGTGATGTTTTCTGTCTAATTTACCCAGGAAAGCTGACACTTCCTGTAACAATGAAAGGAATGAAGTTTCATACATTGAAACAGCTATAAAAACTTATATAAATGGTTACTTTCTTTGTTCTCTTCTATTAAATAAACACTCACTTTTTCTACTCACCTCCATATTGTTTCTCAAGTTAATTTTCTGAAATTGGATTATTTTTTATTGATTTTTTGTTTTATTTCATTTTTACTTATTTAAGTAACTGCAAAATATACTGAGATTGTGACCAACTAGGTTGATAGTTTTTTTTATAAGCAACTAGATTTTATTTTGCCTTTTCAGTCACAATCTCAGTGTGTTAAGATCTTGTTGATTACATCAAATTTACAAAGTATGAAAATATTTTTTCAGATACCAGCATACATGTAAAGAAAATCATATCTAATTCTTGAAATCAATGGATTCTACACCCACAACACATGTGTGTGTGTGTGTGTGTGTGTGTGTGTGTGTGTGTTTGTGTATGCTTGTGTGTTTGTGTGTGTGTGTGAGAGAGAGAGAGAGAAAGAGAGGAGGTGTGGGTGTGGGTGTGTATCCCCAAGTCAGCATATGTTTCTATATATTGTACCTCTAGATAAGCCAGAGATTTATTCTGTTAGTGTATAACATTATTAATTACCATCTGTTCTCTTGCAATCCCTAAATTTCTATAGCAAGATTATCATTAGGGTCTCTTTTCCTGTTTGAACCAGGCAGCGAAAAAAAGCAAGGTATTTAATAAGGAAAGAATTAGGAAGTATCTTCTTTCAGTATTATTTATAATAGACATGGAGCATTTTGCATTTATCACAAAGCAGCCAATTAGGTCATAGATGAGTTAATCTTCTATCTCCCATTAAACATTATTCATGCTCGTTTTATACCACACAGCACTCTGATGCCCATTATCCATCATTTACAAGTGTTATTTGTCTATAAAAGTGACACCAAAAAGTTGAAAAATTATTCTATTCAGACTGAATGTGCTTTAATGAATTGTGTGAATGTGATAGGCTTTACATCCTAAGAAGTAATTAGCTGAAGCTGTAAATAAATTTTTAAAGGATGCAAATGATTGCCTGTCCAGATAGCAAAATGCTATGTAAGGCTGCAATATACTACAGCTACTACCTGCTACTAACATTTAAAACACTATACTCATAGAAATTTGCATTAGCATAAGTAGAATTAATCACAAATCACACAGGTAAGAGTTTGCCATATTTTTCTCTTAGAAGGGGTTCAACATAAAATAATACACTTGATAATTTATGGCTAATAAAGTTAATCAAATTCAGTGCTTCTTATTCATGCATGCATTTAAATGGGATCTTGAACACAATATGCATATTTATGAAACAAGAACTGAAAGATCATCGTCAGCAGACGGGAAAACCTAGCAAGGATAACTGTGAATAATAAAATAAGTATCTCATTCTTTTTACAACATAAATTTGCTTCACCTAAAATACAAATGTTTATTTTAATTCATTTTAATATAATATTTATGTAATTGCATTTCAGCAGAGCTAAACAGAGTACTTAACACTATGGATTTTTCTAGACAAAATAAATAAATTAAGGAATTAATGAAAGGAAAAATGTAGACATTTTTATATTCTTGTGGTAAAAAAATAAACATTTCATGAGAGGTATACAGTACTTAACTGATTTCATCAGTATTAGCTATGTTTGTAACACAAAGACATTAGAGATTTCAATGATGAATAAATAAAATAATCCAAACGGGATAAGACATTCATTATACATTATATGTGTCACCCTAAATACATGGGGTTTTTTGTATGTCTGACTATAAATCAATAAAGTTAAAACTAAGCCTGCTCATTTTGGTGGGACATGCTTAATAGAATTACATTTTTTGAAGCTGCTATGAAAAGCCAGAGAGAAGTTACAGGGAGTTTTTTTAATCTTACCCTAAAACTTTTAGCAGAACTCAGTAGTTAAGTTCCTAAATTCCACCCCCAAACAATTTTGGTATTAAAAAAACCAAAGGAGGAAGGGTTAATAATCATGGCAGCTTCTGCTAAATTACAAGTGTTTTGGACATGAGCCTACAATGTAGTAGAAATGTGAATTTTGGAAACATTAACATATGTTTCTAAATTGATAATGTCATTCCATTAAAAGTGGGGTCTGAGTTCAATGGGATAAATTTAAATGAATAAAAACTCTAAGTCAGTGATTTTGCCTTTTACTCCATTTACTTGTTCCTGTAATGGATAGCTTCTTCAGGTAAAAAAGAATTTGGCAATTTTATAATACATGACTCCAGGGCAACTTATTCTATCAGATGCCTTCCAGATGTTCTGGACTTTAACTCCTCTCACTTCTCTGCCATCATGGCCAGTTGACATGGCATGTTTGGAGTGCAAATATTGACAAAAACTCTTCTAGCACAATCATCTTCAGGACCACAATTGCCCTTAAGTCCAAACTAGTATTGGTTGTATGGTATTTTGTTTGCAAATGACCTGGTCCAATTGTGATCCAATCTATCAATTAAAGCTTCATCTGCTAAGAAAATTTTGCTTTTGTTTTTTAATATAAAATCAAGTAGGAACTTAGTTTAGTGAGTTTCAGGACTTTCTCCTGAAAAGAAAAGAGCAGATTCTTTTTAAAATTACGCTTGGTTTTAAAAATGCATCAATGTAAATTCAAGTCAATGTAATTTTTAAGCCAGCTAGGAGTTCTGGTTTTTCTTTAATGCAATAATATTGAATTGAACAAAATGTTATCAAACATTGCTAACGGCTAAACTTTACTTAGGTAATTTGTACAGCAAGAAGTAATAAGAGTGTTCAGATCTTAAATGTACAGAAAGCCAAGTGCATAAAATGTATGAAATTGTTATTGTTTCAATTTGTTGGAAATTCTTAGGAATATTTAGTGGCAATATATGATTTTGCTGCATAGGTATGTTATGTCTTAGATTACTTACTTGTTCATAGTTATGATAAAAAGCACTTCCTTTGTTGAAGCGTGAATAAGCGCACCATCGTGCCTACCGTCCCTGTCCTACTGTCCTATTGTCTAAATTTACCTATACATACTTTGCTTTTGTTTATGTTTATATCATACCTGTTATCTTGTACACATGTTGACAAAATAAATAAAATAAAATAAATAAAAAAATAAAAAATTTCAAGGTATCAAAACTGCTGAACTAATGTCAGCCCAAAATTTAAATTGTAACATAAAGTTTTACATAATTATTAAAGCAAGTTCAATATACCATAAATAGGCAAAATATGTATATATGTCTTACTTGACTTATAACATAGACTATCATTTGATTTGTGTAGAAATTACAGGGTGGCAGTTAAACCTAAGTTTTATAGAAATTCAGTGACTGCATTATCTCTGTTGCCACTGTATCTGATCAGAGAATACCACCTGTGCCATACAGTAAAGTGGATGTGTGCTTTTGTGCCCATTCTAAATCTATTATTAAATCACTCTAGAGAAGAAGCAAATCTGAATTCTTTAAAAGATGGCTTTTAACACATTTAAATAAACAGAAAATATGTGGGAAAATGCAAATTCCAAAGGATGCTGAAACATGTAACATAAGCCTATGAGTTTACTTTTAATGGAAAGTAAGCCAATATTTGAATTAACAAATATAATATTGAAAAATCACTTACATTACATTGTATCAGGTATTGAATTGATTCAACATTACTTTTTTCCTGAAACCATTTAGCTAACACAAAATAAAATCTAATTAAAATAAAAAACAAAAAAATCACCATTTTTAAAGATAGATTGTAAGACACATGGGAGGAACATCATGTATAACAATGACCTGAAAAAGAGTAATAAAAAATATGCTTAGCAGACATTCTACAATGGAACCCACACTGAATGCCCATTTCCCAGAGTAACACTCAGGGAAGGATACAGTTGGGCCAATGGTGAATTCACAGATATAAGGTCCAAAACTGGGATTGTGAAGCTTTAATTATGGAAAGAATTCTATAAAAATTAAACACTAATATTAATTTCTAGTTGCTATAAGTTCCTGTTGCAGTAAAGGTTAACTTCTTCAAATTAAGAAGGATTTAACATAACAATCTCAAGAATAAACGAAGTGTTATGATACTTTAATTAATAGTGTATGATAACCAAAGATCCAGTATTATTAACCACTGAGTGAATGCCACCACCTAATAATTTTGAACAAATGAAAGAAAATATATTAAATTTAACTACTGAATTACATTTTAAATTTAACTACTAAAATTTACTAATTTCAAGTATCAGTACAATTATACAAAAGTTGAACAATATAAACCTGGCTTAAATATAGTCTTTATTAAGCTACATAGCTTTAATTCTGCTGAAAAACCAGGAATTTCTTAAAATGATAACTCAACTCTTTGATACATTACAAATATAGTTAATCTTTAAGACTATGCACCATAATTTAGATCTGATCAATAGCATTCTAGAGCACTATAATAGCACTATAATGAAGTATCTCAAATGTTAAACACTGCAACTTTATATCATAATACTAATAATTCTTATTGAAAAATTTTTCTGAATTCTCACAATACAATCCATAATTTTACATACTTCATTTGCATTCCTTCCACTTATTTAAAATTAAAAAACTAAACATCCAACAATCTTCAATTGGATCAATTTTTACAACTTAATACATAGCATTCCAAAGTAGGTGCACTGTAGATAATATATAGGCTTTATTATAACAACAATGTTATTTTATGATTAAGACAGGAAGAATCTCAAGATCTCAGTTTAGACATCAGCTAATTAAATTACAAAAGCAATTTTTCGGTTTATTGAGCTTCTCCTCCTGCTTGAACAATGCCACAACAATCCGCTTAATCATACTTAGACAAACTTCTGAAGAACTATTATCTCAATGTGATGTGTGAATACTATAAGGCTGAGTAAGCTATATATGTTAGTTGCTATATATGGAGATTTTGTAGAATAAGTATCTAGTAGACCTTTACAAGTCATTCAACAGCTATTCCAACAGAAGTGTTTTCTTGATGTGAACACACATTCCCAGAAGATACTAGGAAGGCCCAGAAGTGGCTATGCCAAAATGTCAAATGGTGACTTCTTCTGCAATGCATCAAGAGAATCACAAATTATTAACACTGGCCTGCTAGCTGTAAATATAAAAGGGAATTGATGCTTTACATTATATAAATATATGATAATATCATATCATTTTTGGTCCTGTAAAAGTACACACATACACTATTTCTTTTGTCAAAGTATAATCAGTAAAAGAAGTTGGATGAACAATCATATGGCATAATTGAAAGGTCTATTTGAGAAAATCTCACTATTGTGACTGAATTCATCAACTTGCCTCACTTGTTATGTTTTTAAATAAATGGCTGTAAAGAGTGACTTCTGTGAAAAGCATGGAAGAGAATACAGGAATAAAGAAGCATTTCCCCTTTCTTATGTTGCCCTGAGGTGACAATTTGTCATTGAACAAATTCACTGGGAGTCCCTACACACCAGAACAAGGTAACAAATCAACAGACTTATCATTCTAAGAAAAAAAGCAATTCATCCAAAACATTTGCATTTTCTGGTATGTTGGGTCTATTTGTTCTGTCTATGAGACAGCTACAGGAATGGTATTTCCATGTTGGATCTGTGCATTTTATTTATAAGACAAAGAAGAACATGTTGATTATACATATTGACTGTGGACATGGGACCAATATTCCCAAATGACTGGAAGACAATCTGCAATAATGCAAATAAATTATAGCAGGCACCAGATAAGAAAAGAGTTGATTTATTTCATTTTGATTCTGAATTGCTATTTAAATAGTAAGATTTACTGAACTTTGGAGGTTAAGGTTGAACTTAATAGAATTACTACTAGAATTTTGAAGTCTTATTTTACCCATACATACAGAAATTATAAATGTACTCCATATGATCATATGTTCTTTAGGATGGAAAGACTAAAATTATGGGAAGATTTGTTTTACAAGCTATGATTTCACCTCACATCAGAGGTGGGCTTCAGCCGGTTCGGATGAACCAGTTGTTAAGATTTTGTGCAGTTCGGAGAACCGGCTAATCACACCACTGGCTGGCCCCGCCCACTCCATCCCACCCTATCTCACCTCGCCCATCTTGGCCGGTGGCTAGAGTCATGCCCTCAGCCAGCTACTCTCTGGCTCCTTCGCTCGCTCACCCAGACCACGTAGCCCAGCTGATCTCAGTGCCTTGCTCGCTTGCCTGCCTTTGCCGCAGCCTACCACGCCCGCCACGCAGCCCAGCTGATCTCCATGCCTCGCCTGCTCTGCTCACCGCGGCTGCCCACGAAGGTAAGGCGCTCGGCCAAAGGGCCGCCTCTGGGTGGACACCACTGAATCCCACCACTGCCTCACATCCTTTCTGGTTGAAGAATAGGAGGGGAAAAAAAGCAGAATGCAGAGATTTCATACATAAAATAGAATCCCATTCAGTTTTTATGAAATCTGGAGAGCTTGTCATGCTTTCCTGCAGTTCTCTTGTTTGGTTGGTTGTATGTGCAAGCTTCTATCTTTTGAAGTTATCTATTTCAGAACTTATTTCTTTCTTCTATAACCCATTCTTTCTTCAGGGTAAAATAAGAACACTAAGCTATTTGTCTAAATGCCTGAGGCAAAGCAGAGCAGGAATCTCTTTTAATTTTATGGTGAATTTTTCAGCAATTCAAATGTTCAATTAACTCGTGTGAGTACTGATCTGTCATGCTATTGTATTATTTCAAATTGCCCATATGTGAAGTTTCTTGTTGTTATGCATTTTAGTATCATTAAAAACTCCTAGTATAACTTCGTATGTTTTATGGGCTCTTTTAGTAGAAGTTTAATGTCATCTGCAATGGGTTGAAGTAAACCTAACAGTAAGCCTTGCATTGTTGCATGTAGCCTACGAATTTGGTTTTAAGGTAAGTGAAATCTGAAAAAATACTAATATTGTGCTGAAGCATTGTATAAAATATACTTAGAAGCATTCTCTATAATTGAGCATATGTATGTGTTCTTAGATATGTATTTAATTGATTTGACATTCAGTCAAGCTTTATCTATTAAACTAAATGTGTCTCCTGAATTTATGCTGCCAAGTTTATGTGATAAAATAATTTTGTATTATCAAAGAAAGAAGACAGACACATATATAGAGCTAATTGAGGAAATTTTATCTCTCCCATTTCCATATTTGAAAATTAGCAATCTTGGTAAAGAAATTAAAAATATTAAGACATATTTTTATAGCCTGGTTTCTTGATGTAAGTAATATAATGACTAATTTTAACTTTGCTTCTATTTTTTTTTAACCTTCCTTTCACTCATATCAGATTCTCAGAGATTGCCTGGAGAGGACACTGAAGTTTTATTGGCAAAACATTTCATAAGTGGCTTACCATTGCCTCTTTCCTAGGGCTGAAAGAAAGTGACTGGTTCAAGGTCACCATGTCTGTCTTTTGCCTAACGTGGGACTAGAACTCATAGTTTTCCCATTTCTAGTTGATCTTTTACCCACTACACCAAACTGTCTCTCTTTTCTATTTATAGAAAGAAGCGAAGAAGTTAATTTCCCAAACAATATTTATCTTAACTTTCTATTTGTCCTTTTCCAAGTTGTAGGAGAAAAGTAATTTCCTAAAGGAAATAACATTGTTGTGGCCTCATAAACAAGTTGTTCTGTTTAATCCACCAGACTCCATTTCCTCTATCACTGTCAAAGGACCACTATTTCAGGATCTTTTCCATATAGCAGTGGTCCCCAACCTTTTTGGCACCAGGGACCAATTTCGTGGAAGACAATTTTTCCATAGACTGGGAGGGGAAGTGGGACCACACAACCTACATCCCTTGTATGTGCAGTTTACAGCATTTCTACGAGAATCTAATGCCTGGTGATCTGAGGTGGAGCTGAGGCAGGGATACTAGTGCTGCGGAGCGGCTGCAAACACAGATGAAGCTTCACTCATTCACCCACCACTCAATAATAATAATAATAATAATAATAATAATAATAATAATAATAATAATAATAATAATAATAATAATAATAATAATAATAATAATAATAATAATCCCCCCCATCCCTGATCCTGCCTTTTGCCATCAACAGGCAGTTAGATTCCTTCCCCCCCCCATCCCTGATCCTGCCTTTTGCCATCAACAGGCAGTTAGATTCCTCCCCCCCCATCCCTGATCCTGCCTTTTGCCATCAACAGGCAGTTAGATTGCTTCCCCCCCCATCCCTGATCCTGCCTTTTGCCATCAACAGGCAGTTAGATTGCTTCCCCCCATCCCTGATCCTGCCTTTTGCCATCAACAGGCAGTTAGATTGCTTCCCCCCCCCCATTTCCGCTGTTGCCGGTCCCAAGCCCGGATGAGAAAGGAGGAGGGTTGGGGTCAGGTTGGCAACCTGGCCTCATAAAAAAAACTCGCCAACCCATATAACATGGTGAAAGAAATGAAGAAAAATTCTATACCGCATCGGTCGTCATGCGTGTTAACAAGGGCCGCGGCGGATGTTGAGGTCCCTGGACATCCGTCGACAAGTGGGCTACAAGTGGACCAGCCAACAAAACGACAAAAATATAGTGCAGATGAAAATCGTGCCATAATGGCCTGTTATTACAACTCAGAGCCAGAAAGAAGAGGTTATTTGAAGCGAATGCATGAACTTTGGAAACAACAATATCCAGATTCAAATGTTAGCGAACAACGACTAGCAGATCAAAGGCGATTTATTATACGAAATAATGTGTTCAGTGAAATTGAACTTGAGAAAATTCAGACAAATTGCCAAATTAAAAAAATAACACCACCAGTGGAAACAACGGAAACTCACAAAACAACTGAAGACATCACACTGGAGCTTCCAACAGAAGAAACTGTTAGTGGAGAAGTAATAGCACCACTACCAGAACCAGTCATGATTGAACCAATTGATGAACTAACTGAAAAACAAAAGGAATTGAAGGACAAAATCATGGAGCATATACTGTCTAATGAGAAAAGGCAACGTTTACCATCATGAAAAACTGTGACTAAGAAAAACTTGGCACCTATAATGAGAATGGTTAATGCAGTACTTTCAACAATTGAATCGGCATCCATCTTAGAAACAAATCAGTTAATGTACAGTGCAGCTGCAATAGTCACTAATGAACTAGGTTTTAAAAACAAAGCACCTAGTCGCAAGGCAGAAAAAGCATCAAAACCAAAGTGGAAAATTCGACTGGAACAAAAAATAAAAAAACTCAGAACAGATGCTAGCAATTTAAAAAATATGAATGAACAACGGCTAAAAAATAGCAAGATCATGGATCAATTAGCTAGAAGATACAGGCTTGATACAAGGAAAATTGAAGAAGCACTTGAAATTGTAAAACAGCAAATAACAGCAATAGCCAGAAAAATTGAAAGATATGATGCAAGAATCATTCAGTACAAGCAAAATCAGCAATTTCGATCAGATCAAAGACGTTTCTACCAAAGCCTCAATGCAAATGACAATTTCAAAAGTGAAAAACCAGAAAAGCAAGCCACAGTTGAATTCTGGAAAGAACTGTGGGAAAATGCAAAGGATTACAATAAGGAAGCAAAGTGGATACAAGACTTTGAGAAAAGTGTTGGCAAGAAGCAAATGCAAGTATTAGAAATAACAACTGAGATGGTCAAAAATCGAGTAAAAAAAGTAAAGAACTGGACATCACCTGGAAATGACCAATTACATGGTTTCTGGCTCAAATATCTGACCAGTTTGCATGCAATATTGGCCAAGCAACTGAACGAAATGCTACAAAATGGTCAAATTGATGAATGGTTGACAACTGGAAAAACATACTTGATTCAGAAAGATGCAACTAAAGGAACAACACCTGGAAACTACAGACCAATAACATGCTTGCCAACAACCTTCAAATTACTCACCGGGATAATTGCAGATAACATAATGGATTATTTGGAAACAAATAACATCTTGCCAGTAGAGCAAAAAGGCAACAAAAGAAGGAGCAGGGGCACAAAAGATCAGCTCCTAATTGACAAAATGATACTAGAAAACTGTAAGAACAGAAAAACGAACTTGAATATGGTCTGGATTGATTACAAAAAGGCGTACGACTCACTGCCACACAGCTGGATCATCAAATGCTTAGAAACTATTGGCATCAGCAAAAATATTACATCATTCACTGAAAAAGCGATGAAACAATGGAGAACTGTGTTGGCAGTAGGGAATGAGAACTATGGAATGGTTAATATCAAGAGAGGAATTTTTCAGGGAGATTCACTTTCACCCCTCCTCTTCATCATCGCAATGATCCCACTATCAGTAATCTTAAAAAAAATGAAACTTGGATACCAAATAGCCAAAGACGCTGAAAAAATTTCACATTTATTGTATATGGATGATTTGAAACTGTATGGAAAGTCAGAAATAGAAATCCAATCACTGACCAACACAGTCCTAATATTCAGCACAGATATCTCAATGCAGTTTGGCATGGAAAAATGTGCCACTGTATCTATGAAAAGGGGCAAAATCACTACATGTGACGGAATTGAAATGCCCAATGGCCAATTAATTAAATGCAATCAAAATGAAGCCTATAAATATCTGGGCATTCTGCAGTTGGATAACATCAGACATGGAGAAGTTAAAACTATCATTAGAAGAGAGTACACCAACAGAGTTAGGAAAATTTTGAAATCTAAATTAAATGGTGGAAACACCATCAAGGCCATGAATACCTGGGCAATACCAGTCATAAGATACACGGCTGGTATAATTAACTGGACACAAGCTGATTTGGACATTTTGGACCGAAACACCAGAAAACTAATGACAATGCACTACAGTTTACATCCACGTAGTGACACTGATAGACTTTACCTGCCCAGAAAATCAGGTGGCAGAGGACTACTACAAGTAAAGCAAACAGTTGAAGAAGAAAAGCATGCATTGGCGGATTATTTAAAAGAAAGTCAAGAACATCTATTAATTGAAGTAAAGAACAAAAATCTACTGAAGGTCCAACAGACGAAACAAGAATACAGAAAAAATGTGATAAAATCAAGAATGGAGAGTTGGCAAAATAAAGCATTACATGGCCAATTTCTGGAAAAAATAAAAGACAAAGTGGACAGTGAAAAAACTTGGTTATGGTTAACATCTGGTACTTTAAAGAAAGAAACAGAATCATTGATCCTGGCCGCACAAGAACAGGCAATTCGTACAAATGCCATAAAGGCCAAAATTGATAAATCTTCAAATGATGCTAAATGCAGATTATGCAAGGAAGCTGATGAAACTGTAGCCCATGTGCTCAGCTGCTGCAAGAAAATCGCGCAGACTGATTACAAATTACGACACAACTCTGTTGCACAAATGATCCACTGGAATTTATGCAAAAATTATAACATCCATACTGCTACAAACTGGTGGGAACACAAGCCTGAAAAAGTCACTGAAAATCAGATGGTCAAGATCTTGTGGTATTTTCGTATACAAACAGACAAGGTACTGGCGCATAATACACCAGACATCACGCTGGTCGAGAACAACAAGGTGACTATAATTGACATTGCAATACCAGGAGATAGCAAGGTCGATGAAAAGGAACACGAAAAAATCGCAAAATACCAGGACTTAAAAATCGAAATCCAACGATTATGGCACAAACCAGCAGTGGTAATTCCAGTGGTGATTGGAACACTGGGTGCTATCCCAAAAGCACTGGAATTACATTTAAAACAGCTCAAAATTGACAAAATCACCATCAGTCAAATGCAGAAAGCCGCACTGCTCGGTTCTGCACATATACTTCGAAAATACATTATGACTTCCTAGGCCCCTGGGTGGGGCTCGACTAGTAATCAATGCCAAATCCGGCGAAACAACTGGCCGCTGTGATACAATTGTATAATAATAATAATAATAATAATAATAATAATAATAATAATAATAATAATAATAATAATAATAATAATAATAATAATAATAATAATAATAATAATAATAACAACAACAACAACAACAGAGTTGGAAGGGACCTTGGAGGTCTTCTAGTCCAATCCCCTGCTTAGGCAGGAAACCCTACACCACTTCAGACAAATGGTTATCCAACACCTTCTTAAAAACTTCCAGTGTTGGAGCATTCACAACTTCTGGAGGCAAGCTGTTCCACTCACCTCCAGCTGTGCAGCCCAGTTCCTAACAGGCCACAGACCAGCACCAGTCCATGGCCCGGGGGTTGGGCACCTCTGCCATATATTACAGAAAGCAGTAACAGATTCAAATAAACCTATTAATTAAGCAATAATTGCGGTTTCAACTAAATTTTAAACGAACTTAATATGTGGGAAAAGACTGGTTTCTTTTGGTGGCATTAATGATCACATTTCACACATTTTTTACTATGAAATGTTTTAAAATTATTATGATACAACACTGCTCTACATATAATTAGAGCATCACTATATAAATTAGTGATGTTTATCTTGAATTTTAAACATGACATGAAAGAACAAATTATTAATCGAGTAATGTGATTTTAAAAACATGACATTTTTATATATTTAATAAAACAACTGACTATTATATTTCCTGACCTTTTCTTTCTTCATTCAGGAATAGAAACTTCTACCACAGAACACATTTCTATGTTTTTAAGCCAATATTCTATTTCCCTCTCTGACATTTTCTTTTCCCTTATTCATTTGCTTACATCCTCCAGTCCCAGCAAGCTGTCAAGGAAAAGACACATCAGGATCCAATCTAGGTTGGTCACCAGGACCAGAGATTTTGTCTTCCGAGCTTTCGGACTCATGCTGGAGCCCATCCTTAGGGATAGTCTCTATGTGCTTTGGGCTTTGGGACACATCATCCCACACTTAATGCTGATGTCCAAATACACTCTAGTGCTAGAAAGTATCATCATTTGTTCATTAAGAACAAATTTCTTTTAAAACATGCTTTTATATTAAAAATGTAAAATATATCGACCTCTCAATATAGAAAGTATGCATGGATCTGGGGATGTTTTATATTTTTTAAAAAAATGTCTGAACTACATCTCTTTTTTTTTGCATTCCCTAATTTCTGGATATATACTGTAATGCAAGTCTATGCATATTGAGTATGTATTTCAATATGATTTCCCTTCTTTTCTCGAAAGCCATCCTTTTTTAATCCAAATCTAGTATTATTCTTGGATATTTTGTTCAATACTTTCTCAGCAAGGTGAAGTAGCTATACATGGAGACAGCTGGAAGCAGCTTCTGAATCAGCCAAGCCAGCCACCCCCACAAAGCTGCACTATTTTAATAATAAAAACCTGCTTCATGTGTGATTCTGTGTATTCAAATACACATTTTAATGGTTTTGCACAGCCCTATTCCATGCTTACTTTTCACTGCAAATTAAACATATTGTAAAAGTTGCTTTGTGTCAAGGAAAACCATTGTATGTTAAAATATTTATCAAATATAATAATTGCTTTGAAGTTCTGGTTAATCCCCTGCTGGGAAAATTAAGAATATTGGGATGCATCAATATTACAACTGAAGTCAAATGTATATGCATACCTACAAAGAGCACTACCTTATTCTAGGACTGCAATCTCAGTTTCTTCTCTGTTCTAAAATGGTTTTAGAATTCATATTATTTATTTTGCTTTGTTTCTCTTGCAAGTACGAGAAAAAGAAACATACCTTTTTCCCTTTCTCTTTCAGGGTCTGCAAGATATATGGCAGCTGTGGCTTTTTGTCAAAGGTCAACATACAGCATAGCTAACAAAATGTCAATAAAATACATTCTGACAGCAGTAGTCTCTGTCTGCCAATGCTAAATTAAGAGCTGTCCAACAAATTGGAAACCTTCACAAAATCATGAATGTCCTTATTTGCACCATACTCTATTTCTGAAGAGAAATCTAAAGGTCATAAGACAACAGTAGCCTTAGCCTTATTATCAACTAAGAAATTTACATTTTTGACTGTTTCATAATGTTATAATAAAAGGAAATATATACCTATAATAATAATTAAATCAATCTGGTGTATCATTGTGTAATTTGGTATTTACCTTACCTAATCCTGCTAAAGGTTTCTGTTTTTGAAACATAACATTCCTGAACTCAAGAACTCATTGTGAATGAGAGGCTAGGAACGATAGAATTATCTTGTGTGTGAGTGTGCATGCACGCACACTGAAAGTACAGACAGGATATTTTTTATAAAAGTATTGCATCTGAAACTGAGAAAAGCACCGCCCTTTATAGTCGGCAATGATTAGTGGGGTAAAATCCTCAGAGCCTCCTTAATGCATCTTTTAATTTATTCCATGTTTGTCATCTTTTTTAATGTATTTAAAAATACAACCATTTATTATGAAAGGTTTACACAATGTTTTACATACTTCAAGATAAAATAAAAACTGGTTTTAAAACCTACATCCTATATGTTCTTCTAGACCAGCATTTCTCAAACTTGGCAACTTTAAGATGGGTGGACTTCAATTCCTAGAATTCCCCAGTCAGCCATAGAAGCTAAAATCCACCCATTTTAAAGTTGCCATAGGTGAGAAACTCTGGTTTAGACTATGTAATGAGGAGCAATAAAGGAAGAAATGGTGGGTTGATACCAAAGTTTGTTATGAATACAGTAGCCTCGCCAGAATCACTGAGAAATGTGAATTATCACTAATTTATTTTCCAGGACCAGGACCTCAAAATCTAAGAAAATCTAACCTATTTACTTTTATAACATTTTAATCCTGATTTTCTTACTATCTTTCAGAGCAACTCAGAAAATTAAAACGAAAACTCAAATTAAAAAGATATCTCAGTCTTCCACTCATCCCATATTTTGTCTTTTTATACTTAAGCTACACAAGGAACAGAGAATGGAAGATAAGGAACTTAGTTCTTCAAGGCTAACAAAAAGAGGTAACCAATATGCTCTCATGTATATGTAGTTCACTTCCTGGAATTGTCCATAAAATGGTGATCAAGTAAACAAACAAATTTCCTAAATAAATTTCCTTTAACTATTTGTATTGTTAAAGATAAATATTATTTATTCTAAAGTGGAAGATCATTGCACTGTCATAAGCATTGGCAGAAATTTCTTACATTTAAAAAAATAAGCTTTATTAATAAAAGTATTATCTTATTCTAATCTTTTACTGTATTTGTTCTTCTTTTTAATGTGAACCACCAACAAACATTGGGACTTGGGAGGTATATAAATTTAATCATTATTCTAGCCATTGTCTATCCACTGCAGAATGAAGGCCCCTTCCGCATGTTTCTAACCAATATGGTCTTGAGCTTTCCTTTGGGCTCGCAATACTTGGTGATGTCGTCGCTCCATTTTGTTTTAGGTTTCTTTTGTGGACGCTTTTTGTCAAGTGGAATCCATTCTATGACTGCCTTAGTCCATCTGCCATCAGTTCTTCTTGCTATGTGACCAGCCCATTTCAATTTCAATTCTTTTACTCTTTTGATGGCATCGTATATTTTCATCATTTGTTCTTTAATCCACATGCAGGTCTTTCTATCTTGTCTTGTAATGCTGAGCATGTATTTTTCCATGGCTCTTTGAACCACTCATAGCTTTTGTATCGATTGTGAGTGTCCATGTTTCACTGGCATATATTAGAACAGGTAGCACACACTGATCGAAAACTTTTCTTTTCAGGCATAGAGGGAGGTTGTTCTTGAAAATTACGTTTAACTTGCCAAATGCCTGCCAATCACATTTAACACACCATTCTATTTCCTTTTTTGCATCACCTTCCATTGAAATCCGTTGGCCATGGCCATATATAGTGGTCTACTATGTCTAGTTCTTCTCCCGATATAATTTTTTTTCTTTCTTTGGTGAATTTATTAAACATAACCTGGCTCTTTTTCAGGTTTATTTTTAAGCCAAATGGTTCTCCTGCATTGTGTAGCTCTTGTATGTGTCTTTGTAGCTCTTCTGGGTCTTGTGAAGAAAACAACATCTGCAAATCTTAAGTGGTTTAAATTGGAACCATTGATTTTAATTCCATTTTTGCCCAATCTAGTTTGCAAAATACTTCTTCAAGGCAGGCTGAGAAAAAGATAGGTGATTTTGTATCACCTTGTCGTACGTCTAATTGTATAATATAAATTTAATAAATAAATAAACCATATTGAAGTTTACCAGGAACTTTAATATGGGATTGTTATTTTTAGCATCCCTCCCAGATGTGCTTTTTCTTACAGAGGGCTTCTGGGAAGATACATAATGGAAAAATATTCTATCACATGCTTAGAGTCTGAAATGATAAAAACCAGCATTTTCGCCCTTCATGCACTTTACTTTCTTGATTCTTCAAATATTACGGCAAGCTGCCTTAATGACTGAATTGTCTAACTCAGTACTGGACACACTGATTAGCAGCAACTTTCCAGATTTCAGAGTGGAATTCCTTCAGTCTAATCTGAACTCACTCATTCCCACAATTTTCAACCAGCAGGACAAAAGATTCAAATCTCATTTATGTTCTTCATCTTCTCAGAAAGTCTTATCATGTCTTATCTTTTACTTTAATTGGTATAAATAAAGCATAAAGTACTTGCAGATTTTAATGGTAACAATCTTCATTCCAAAGTTTTATAAGCAGCCATAAAAGAATACTGAAAAAATAAATATCCAAATGGCACACAAATACACACACAATACATTATGTGTGTATAATACATTTGCATTTGTGAATTACCTTGCCTTTTTAAAAGGGCCCTAAGATAGTCTTCAAACAGAGATATTTTCATTAAATACAATCTGATTTACAGTAATTTTGCAAGATTCTCAGCTTGTTTTGTCTTGTATAAACACAATTGTAGATGCAGTAAAGTGCATTTAGAGTGCAGCCAAATAAAAAGCTGCTTCCCCAACAACATATTATTGCTATGTCAATGAAAAATGTAGTGAATTGATTGCAAACTAACTGCACATTATACACTTTTTTTAATGGATACAGAAAATACACAAAGTGCATTATATTGCTCTAAGTGTTTCTTGGGATTAATTATACTACTGGTCATTGATGGACTATTATTTACATTATCTCAAAGTATAAGCAACCTAAACAACAGGTTATACATGTACTACATTTTACGCATTATGTGAATTCCAAAAAAATACAGCAATTTCAGCACAAATGTATTTACGAGCAATATCCTCCAGCTGGAATATTATTGGAGAAACAGGACATCAGTAAGAGGAATTATTTGCAGTAACAACATCCTTACAAAATGTGTACATGTCTATATTATGCATCAATAATAGTGATACAATCTTTATTATAAAAATATGTTATGTCTTTCTGGTAAGCAACAAATAGTTTTCTCATGTTGCCATTCATTTCTTCATCCCATAAGAACATCGTTAGGTTAACCATTTTTATTTAATCTTTAAAATTGTATAAATGGCTATCAAACCTTACATTTTTAAGTAAAGTAGTCATCAAATAGTCTTCCTCACACTACTAAATGAGCAACCAAATCATTGTAAATACAGTCCAAAATGCAATGGTTTACTGTTGCTACCCAAGAATGTTGGGTATTGATCTAAATGTGTATTTTTCTTATTTGCAATAACAAATAATTTTTAGAAAGAATAAAACAATGTTATTATACCTAAAACATCTTGATCAAGTTTATTGGAGGGATGGAAGTGACAGAAATTCTGTAAATTTCAATAACCCAATTGCTCGCTAAAAAAGGAAAGGATGGAGAGAAAGAATGCACAATGTGGCATAAGGCCTCCAATCACAAGAAGCTTGCAGTTTTCTGTTTCATACAGGTCATCCTGTGATGAAGATATGATGTTATCAATATTCATGCTTCAAAGTGTCCACTTTCACCAATGTTTGTAAAACATAACTATTCTCTCAATTAATCTTAAAATCACTGACCAAAACAGCCTCTGACCAAACTGACGAAACACAATGAAATGCTTGGCAATTAAAAACCAAGGCTAATCAGTAAAATACAGAATGTTAATATTTTCCATGTAAATCCCATCTCAAACTAATTATGCCATTCTCAGGATATAACACACTGCTTACTGTTGAGCATAATAAATCGGTGACAATATCTGCAACCATATAAATCTTATCTCCAAACAAAAATAATAGATATTTTTGTACAGTTCTCTTAAAGTTACTCTCTAGACAAATCCACAGTATTTATTGAAGGCTAACTTTTTAACATTAGTGCAAATAGGTAACACTAAAATTAATCATTAAGCTTATGAAAAAATATTGAAAATTAAATGTACCAAATGCATTTACCGGTAGTCTCCCAATATTTTTGCCAGATTTCTTTAAATACTAATTATGCCAAAGAAATAGCTAATTTCCACAGTAAAGGAAATTAAGGGGGTTTTTGGTCCTATTATATTCTTCAGTCCAGATAATCAAGCCATTCTGTTTTTTATGGAATATTCAAGACTGAATTGGCCTACATACATTAAAAAGAAAGCAATACAATGGTTTAGTTCCAAAACAAGCATTGAACCTGATAACATTATCACAGTCACAGTCTACTAGTAAAGTTATAAAGACATTTATAGCCTGGTAGCAAATTATTGATTATATCTATTCATTAAAATCAAGAGTAATATGTATAGAATGTATCCATTATCAGGGGCTATATTTCTAGAATCCAATACCTCTAACTCATTAGTAATTGTAATGTACAACTCCGTTTGTAATGTATTGCATAGCCCATTTACATTTAAGATTTAAACTTTTCAGTAAGCCATTTCTCAATTTGCAGTATTCAGTATTAGCGGAGCTTATATAGCACAATCACAATATCTTTTTTCCATAGAAAACTCACTGCCAGTCTTATCTGTCCTGCAAATTTTGACAGAATGCATAATGTTCAGACAAGAACCACATCACCTAAAGATGGATGGATGGATGGATGAACAGACAGATAGATTTGAACATACTGTATGTATTGTCAATGAGATATTTCCACAATTCCTAAACCTGAGACAAAACTACAAACTATTTTTCAGCAAAACAACTCCATCATCCCAATTACACTAAACATAGAAATATCTGCATATCAGAATAACTGTATCTTCTGAACAGCTTCCTTGCAAAAAGAGAATAGGGATTATGGCAATCAATAGTGACTTAGGACATATGTAATAGGAATTTTAAACGAATGCATATTGTGCTTCTTTAAACTCAGAACATAAATAATCATTCATTTAACCATATGATGTACTTACTTCCTCCTAGAAGCACACACAAAAGGTTAAGCCATAAAGGCTATAATCAACAGGAAAGCTGGCACAGACTGAAGTGGCACCCAGTAGTTGCAAAAAGTACCTGAGATGCATAAACAACATCCACACACACCGATCAAGGCTAACTCACAGCAATGCATTACTGTAATTATAGGGCGAGAGGGAATGAGCTAAGGGTGCCCATATGCTAAATGCCATCAGTTGCAATTACTGTACTGGAGGCATTCGCTTGTGAAGGCTGGCCCCTTGAATGACAACGAGAGGGAAGAAATTTCCACCTGGTTAATGATATTTCTAGAAATGGTTTCTGACTGCTGCCAGATGTCGCTTGGAAATGCAGCAATTTCAATATTTATTGTCACCAGGAGAAATCCAGGTGAAGACGCGGGTCAGGCTGGGGAGCAGAGTCTAAGCCGGAAAAAAGGGGGACAATGACTCCAAAAGCAGAAGGCGGAACAGGCGGGGGGTGGGATCGGGCAGAGAAAACCAAGGTGTTTCCAAGGAAAGAAGGGAAAACGGGAAGACATAAACGCGCACGGGGATGGGGGGGGGGGGGAAGCCCTGGGGAACTTGCCCCGAAAGAAGACGGAGAAAGAGGTGAATAGTTTAGAGGGAGGCGGGAGAATAGCAGAACTGCAGAAGAGGGAAATTGCAAATGAAAAGAGTGGGAGCACAAGAAACTGAGGGGTGCAGTTGCCCAACTCAGCCCCCATAAAGGGAGTTTTGAAGAATATCACTACAAACGAAAATACGACATGCAATAAGGCTCCGTCATTTTACCCTTCTTCGTACCGTTACTGCATCTTTAGTACTCGTAAGAACACTAGAATAACACTACTAAAACCCATTCCCAACGTGGCGCGTTACAGGATTGGAGCAGCCCATTCCCGCGGCTCTTTCGGAACTCCGGCACCCGAAGTGGGAAAACGCAGCGCTCTCAATGCGGAGCCCAGCCTTACCACAGAGAATCCAGGTCCCACTCCTGCAGAAGCGCCAAATCGAAGCTGTCCATGGTGAAACCGAGGGAGCTGGAAGATCTCAGCGCCGCTCAGCTGCAGCCGCGCGGCGGCCACGGTGCCTCTTCGCTGCGCCGCGGGTGGGCGCACAGCGGGGAGCCGGAGCTCGCGCGGCCCCTCCCTCGCCGCCCGCCTCTTTCTCGGCTAGAGAAAGACGCAGCGGCCGGAGGTGTCTCTCCCCCCCCCCTCACCTTCCCTCTCTCGGCCCGCGGCCGGCGCTCTTCTTCGGCGCGCTTCTTCTCCCTCAACCGCCTGTCGCCTCTCTCGCTTCCCTTTCCCCTCCTCCTCCACCCCCCCTCTCGCCCGCCCGCTCTCTCGGCCCAGCGCGGGGATGCGTGTATGCAGCGTGTGACTCGCTCAGGCTGGCGCGCTCGCTCAGGCTGCTGCAGGAGAAGCTCCCGGCGGCTCTTCGGGGGTGGCTCGAAAAATAAACAAACCGAGCTGAGGCGCCGCGAGTATCAGCCTCTGCCCGCTTTTGTTTCCTTGCCTCGACTTCGGCTCTCGTGATGGGTTTTTTTGTTTTGTTTTGTTTTGTTTAAATGCCACTGAAAATACGCATGCCTCAGCCGCCGACGGTGGCAAAGCCGTCTTCGTTCAGGAGAAAGGGTTGTGTCGAAGAGGAAGGAAAGGGAAAGGAGCGGGATTGATTAAGGTGACCTTTGCTTTCTCAGGCATCCTTCTCTACCCTGGCCCTCTCAAATATTTGTCCCTCTTCTGGGACAAATAGAACATTTGACCTTTAAATTGGGAGACAGCAGGGCAAGCTAAAGAACCCCAGAGCTTACCCCATCCACCTTTCCTAAGTGCCCCCATCAAGCTGCAAAGAAGCAAATAATAACGCATAAGCATGTTTTGGACAGAGTGTGTGGACATGACTGAAGGAGGGAATCATTAGCTAGGCAAATTAATAGTCCAAATAGTCCTCAGATGTGTGAATTGGTACTTTGGAGCAGTATTCAAGGAAGGAAGAACTCCAGGTTACTTGTCAAGATCACACTCTACAGACATCAATCAGACTGCAGCATCTGGAACATTGTGTCTAGTTTTGGGTCACGGCAACACCAGAGTGGTGCTGAGGAATTGGAAAGAGTCCAGAGAAAAGCAACAAATATAGAAGCTAAATCCTGTGAACAACTGAGTATGTTTAAACTAAAAAAGAAAATCTGAGAATGCCTGGCCTGGGCAGAGGGTTGAATTAGAATAGGGGTTTCAAACTCAAGCCCCCCCCCCCCCCCGTGAGCCAGATCTGGCCCTCAGGGTGCTTAGATCTGGCCCACAGTACCGCCCTGGAAACAGCGAAGGACTGTCCCGCGGTACCTCTGCCAGCAAAAACAGCTCGGGAGGGCCACGTGCGCCCCTTCCAATCTCTTTTCACTGGCAGAGGGCTGCAGGAGGCAGTCACAGCCAAAAACAGACCGGGAGGGCCATGCACGCCCCTCCCAAGCTCTGTTTTTGCTGGCAGAGTGCTAGCAAAACAAACTACTAGCAAAAGTGGCATTTGATCACACAAGTGACATCGAGCTGGCCATGCCCCCCCCCCGGCTCCCCCAAGGTCAAACAACCCTGATGCAGCCCTCAATGAAATCGAGTTTCACACCCCTGAATTAGAACATCTCTGAGGGTCCTTCTGTTCCTGTGACTCAAGCATCATGTGCACATAGATTTTGAGACAGCAAGTTTGAAGTGTCTTCTAGGATATATATATATATATATATATATATATATATATATATATATATATAGAGAGAGAGAGAGAGAGAGAGAGAGAGAGAGAGAGAGAGAGAGAGAGAGAGAGAGAGAGAGAGAGAGAGAGAGAGAGAATACACACACACACACACACACACACACACACACACACACACACACACACACACACATATATATATATATATATATACCATACATACATACATACATACATATTCTATTTCTCTAGCTCTAGTTCTAGTTCTCTCTTAAGTCTAGCCTACTGTTCTGGGATTCCCTATCTGCTATCCTTGTTATTCAAGGAAGGCTGACAGCTTTTTAAAAAAGTCCAATCCCAGCATATCCCTCAATTGCATAAATTAAAATGACACTGCTCACTTAAATAAACACTTTAGGAGCTGAGGTTAGGTTTTCATCAGCAGGAAAGACCCTTTCAATTATCTGTTCTGCTAGATAGTTAATCATCTGATGCACCTTGTTAGAAATGACAAGGTGAGCGGGGTCCAGTGACTTTATATTTGTGTTTGAGCATATACATGTGTGCCTGCCCTTGACTACCAACCTTAATCTCCAATTATCGGTAGATGCTGGATCTTGAAAAAATCTTTCATCTGTATTGATGCTAAAGTTTGACTTCATGTATCAGTTTGCCCTGAGCAGTCTGAATTTAACTCAGATTAGGAAAATAATTATTCTAAAAATGGTAGTTTCCTTAAACCAAAATCCTTTTTCTTAAAAAAAGTACAACATGAATATTAAAAACCTTACAAAATAAAGTTACAAGCTTATCTAACTATCTGATTCCAGAATGGGACACCTCTACATTACCCAAGTCCATTACCAATACAGACTGAAGTAAACAATTTATTATAAATGCAATCCCAAGAGAAAAAAATATATGAACCTTTCTTCTTAATTAAATTGCTTATATGTTGATTTTACAGGCATAAATTTATTTAAAAATCTGTAGTTCAATAATATAAGCTATTACAGGCACTGTAGTATAAGAATAAACATAAACAGTGCTTTAATTGTGAAAGAATGTCTGACCCATTATCTTCAATGTATTGTAATAAAAGAAAAAGAAACTTATATTGATATGCAGTGTGTCCATTTATTATAGTGTGAACCGGTATGTTACCGTACTATTCAGTGCTGTTAACAAGCATAAATGCAAAATAATTTATCAAGCACATCTCCTGATGCACATTTTTAAATAGATAGTACCTGTAACTGCCGAGCCATATCACAAAGGAATCCATCAGTCATAAATAAAATGAATGCACATATGAATTCTGTATTAGCTTTAACTTGTCATATTCTTGAGGGTGCTTTAGACTGCACATCCTTAATTTATTAGTCTCTAGTGTATTCTGCCTAATAATAATTCTGATCCTCTTCTTTCTCTCCTACCTTCCGGAAATATAAAGATCTTCCAGAGGCCATGAACAGTCAGCCCACATCAAGCTTTGATTGAAAGGAGAAGGATAACTAAGTGACACTTTTCTGGAAAGATGAGGCTTGGCAAACAGCCTGCACTGTGGTATGCTATGAACCACTGATGCATGGTGCAAACCATTGAATGTGAAAAGGAAAACCAAAATGGATAGATGACAATAGGCTTAGATGCACCCTAATAAATAGAAAGCATATTGCTGCCTCTTAGGATTTCTGCTACCACTTTTTCCTGTAATTAAATATAACTGTATTTTTATAAAAGCCCGGATAGGGAAATGAAAGCATGACTATATGAAATATACGAATTAAGGCTTTCCAGGGTGAGAAGTTAACAAAATTAATCTCTTTTTTTTTGTCATGCACTTTCCATCCTTTCAGCCATCATTGAATATTTTAACTGATTTTGTCCCATCCAAATATTGTTTCTATCTATTTTTCTATAGATAAACTGGTAATAAAGTAATAAACACCTTTTGCTATATGGTGGCAGACTCAGAAGCATATTAACCAGCAAAAGAAAAGTTACACACTTTAGAGACAAATTCAGGATGTACAGTTTAGAAGTAATAGATTTTATAGCATAACCTTGTCTTACAAAAACATAGTTCCTTCTTAATCTTCTAGCCAGCCTCTAACAGAAGTTTTATAGAAGATGGGAAGATAATATTGTCTTCAGGACTTTCAAGGGCAGACAATATGTTTTCTTCTATACCCCCTCCATTCACAATACTGACTTAGTCTTGGCTAAAGTCCAGAATCCTCCTACCCAGAAAAAAATCCTAATTGCTGTTCAAGGAGGCCCAAGTGACTATCCAGGGAGCAGCAGCATCTTGGAGCTAAGATAACAAGCCAAGCCCAAATACTTGATCTGACACATGTTGGGACACAAATTGACTAAAACTGTTTGCCCCAATTTTTTTTCTTATTTATAAAATATGTTGTTATTTTTCTTTTAATTACATTTTTTTCCTACAGTACAAGTAAAATTGGGCTTATTGCCAGGTAATTGGCACTTCAAAGGAATTACTTCCCTATAAAGTCATTAGATCTGGGCTCTAAATTTGCCTAGTTGAGCCTCTACCAACCAGTGCTTTCCTTTACCAAACAACACCATGGGACTAAAACTGAACATTTTGCAGTTAACTAACAAATATAACACACTAATTTTGGATAGTAAAAAAGAAGAATTGGCCTTTCTACTTTTACTTCTTCAGAAACATCCATGCATAGCAGAGCTTGATCCTTTTTGGATAGAAGCCTCTGTTGGGTCTTTGAATAATATGGCAGGAACTAGACTCTAACAATTGAGCTACAACTTTAGGGGAATTCAGGACTTAGGGCTTTTTCTGATGCTTCACAATGTTAATTTATAGTATGTGGAAGCTGATTTTGTTTTAACCCAAAGTGTGATTCCTTCTTTCCCCTCCTCATCTATTGGTATTTATTTATTATTAAACATCATATTGCTTATTATTTTCAGTGGTTTACAGCAATATGAACAGGTATTAAAGGCTTATTTTTTGTTTTATTTCCCCATTCTTCATTTTACCAGACTACTGGATCTGGGCTTCAAAAGTTGGTCTTTGGATGGCAGAAATGAGTTTTCTATAGCTCATTTCTGCCATCTACTGGTCTGGGAATTTGCTGCCAGAAGTGGAGTTCTAATTTTCCTTTACTTTCATATGATACTTGAAGAGTCTAATAATAGTTAAATATCAACTGGCCATTGAAACTTTTGTAAGAGACATGGAGCTATGCACTCTGGCTTTATATCACAACCCTGGACCTTTCTCTGATTAACAAAATATAAATTTCTTGAACATGAGAATTTTATGCTTGATCTATACCTAGCTTAGTTAAATAAATATACATAAAACTCTTTCCTTCATAAAACTATTTCCATCTTTCCTGGCCAATCAGGAATAGATTAAGAACTAAGAAATTTGAAACACGATATTTGGGGATCTTGGGACCATAGTCAGCATACTGATAGTCTATCAAAGCAAACTGACTAAAACAGATATAAATCATATACATAAATAAAGACACCAGCTTAACAATCCTGTTTAGGCTTAAAAATTACTTTGGTTATCATTTAGCAACCACAAAATTAGGACCCACAACCTGGCTGTTAAGTGAAGGGATCACTAAGTGAAACTGTGACTCTGCTTATGATTTTACTTCAGTTTTCCTTTGCTTTATAGAGCTACAAAGACTGGAAATGTGAGGACGGGTTACTTTCTCATCACTGTCATAACTGCAAGTAGTCACTAAATGAGGCAATCACTAAATGAGGGCTACCTGTATTTTAAAATCATGACTATGCACTAAGGAAACTGGAAAAAATAGTATTACATCAAATTTACCTAGTCCAAAAGAACAGATAAACCCAAATAAATAAGATAAAAATTGCAAGTACAACTCAACTTTTGTTAATGGTAGCTTGAAAACTAGTACAGAAGACAATAGATACTACAATCTATGCTGGCTCATTTGCACTTCTTTTTGCAAATCATAATATATATAATTGTGTGTGTTTTTTAAGTTTGCAAAGTTTTTGCCACAACCAATTAAAATTGCTACGCTGGAGTCAGAGGAGTTAATTGCCACAGGTGCTTTTCCACTGGATGTAATTAAAGGATTTGGTCACAGAGACACTTGTTCCATGGAGATTACTTTACTATTTCTCCATTTCTGGGGAAATAAGGGTCCCTGCATGCCTTACAATTGTCAAAGAAGCTGCTTCTGGGGTTATATCTAGGAGAATTGTTTTTCTATAGCTGAGCACCAACATGGGACCTCAGCACAATTACTGTCAAAAATAAAAGTAGATTTTAGTATTATAGCTTGTATTGCAGATCTTTTCCTATTTGGCAATATGCTGGGCTTTGCCTTAAATTAAAGTATACAGCTTAATTATTTATGCATGTGAGTGTGTCTATCGTTTATTTTTGCATAATTTGTTTTGCTTCTAAAATTAACATTCTAAATTTTCAATCATTTAGCATTCTAATAAGAATTTTGAATATGAAGAGCAGAGGATTTAAAGGAAGATGGGGAATAGGGATGAAATGGCTATTTGGCTGTAAAAACTGAAAATAATATTCATGGCAAAGGCAATTGTAATATTCAAACCTTGCAAATTGTTGTAAGGGATATCCTTCTGGGTTCAGTTCCAAGTGGGGAAAAAGACACTGGATTCATGAAAGTTGCTTGGAAAGAAGGTTTAATGGTGGACAGGAGCACATGGCATGAGCCCCTGTACAGAAAAGGTAGATTACATGCTTCCAGGTGTGGGTGAAGAGAAAAGAGGAAGAAAGATGCTGAGTCCTTTGGTTTTATAATCTCTCTTGGGCCCCTCCCTAACTGTTTCCTGTTCCTGTATAGAAATGTATCCCATTGGCTCTCAGACCCCCCCAGGGGCATGCTGGGGAAACTCTTGTGGGCTGTCCGAAGTCCCAGGCTTGGCTGAATGAAAAGGGCCTTGGGCAAATCCTATTGTGGTTCTGTTATGCAGAAGACTTTCAGGCTAGGTGAGAGGAATGTGTGAGCTGGGCCCAGTCCTTAATGGCCCATTGGCAAGGGGTGGGGTTTTTCCAAGAGGAGTCTTTTGTCCGCTCACAAGCATGTTTCCAGATGTGTTCCACAGAATATATTCTGTCTTTTAATATCTCCTAAGATATCTCATTTCCTAGGAGAGGGGTGGGTGCTAACTTCCTACAATACCAAAGTAAAAAAAAGCTTAATCTAATCAACATCTTCAGTATTTTAGCAAGGTCATGTTCTTCCCTTCTAGAATAAAAAAGAATAGGGACATGCTTTTTATCCCTGAATAGATATGTTTTCAGCAAATTAAATTGTGTCAATTTATGTTAATGAAAGGGAAATTCCTGAACAATAACATCCAGATATCCCTCCATTTATTTCATGTACTAAGGTAAATTCTACAATCTTTCACAATTTCTTATGATGTGATTATAAATCCCAACAGGGTGTCCATACAGGACCTTCAAAAAAGTAAAAATGGCAGTGTGATCAAGGCCTTACACACAATATGAATGTATGCAAAATGTGCAGGGCTTTGATCACATTGATGTCACTGTCAACTTTTTTGTATGCCGCCCAACTCCCAAAGGACTCTGGGTGGCTAAATATTGTCCAGTCTCTTCTTAAAAATCTCCAATGATGGAGGCAAGCTGTTCCATTGTTCCACTGTTAATTGTTCTCAATTGTTCAGAAATTTCTCCTTAGATCTAGGTTTGTTCTCTCCTGGATTAGTTTCCACCCATTACCATACTTGCTGTCTTGCCTTTAGGTGCTTTGGAGAAAAGATGGACCCCCTCTTCTTTGTGGCAGCCCCTCAAATATTGGAGCACTGCTAGCATATAACCCCTAATTCTTCTTTTCATAAACCAGACATATTCAATTCTTGAAACCTTTCTTCATGTTTTAGCCTACAGACTCTTGATCATCTTTGCTGATGTTCTCTGCACTTTCTAGAGTCTCAACATCTTCTTTATATCATTGTGACCAGAACTGAATGCAATATTCCAAGTGTGATCTTACCAAGGCATTATAAAGTGATCTTAACATTTCATGTGATCTTGATTCTATCCCTCTGTTAATGCAGCCTAAGACTGCTTTGGTGGTGTAGCATACTGCTGGCTCATATTTAAGTGATTATCCACTAAGATCCTAGATCCCTCTCACACTTACTACTATTGAGCCAGGTACTAACAGTATCTACACTCATGTGAAAAAGAAAGTACACTTTTTGAGTTTTGTGGTTTTAAAAATCATCTGGTTCTTAGAAGTTCTTAACCTCAGATTTATATCTTACCAAGAAGTAGGTTATGGTCTACTTTGTTGAATGTCTTACTGAAGTTGAAGTATACTTACATAAATAAAACAGAAATAGAATTCTTTATTGGCCAATTGTGATTGGACACACACAAGGAATTTGTCTCCGGTGCATAAGGTCTCAGTGTACATACAAGCAATAAGTGATAAATCATGTTCACAGTCATCGTAAAAGTACATTCATCATAAATCATAAGATACAACATTTGGTGATAGTCATAGGATATTAAATAAGCAATCAACATAAATCTTACTAGGATACTAAGTAAACAATATAAATCATAAAATATAAGCAACAAAGTTATAGTCAAAAGAAGATAAGGAGATAGGTAATAGGAAAAATGAGAATAATAATAGAATACAGCCTTACCAGATAGTTTGACAGTGCTGTGGGAATTAGCTATTTAGCACAGTGATGGCATGGGGGGGGGGGGAGTGTCATTGAGTCTAGTTGTTCTGGTGTGCAGTGCCCTATAGTGTCATTTTGAGGGTAGAAGTTGAAACAGTTTATGACCAGGATGTGAGGGGTCTGTAGATATTTTCACAGCCTTCTTTCTGGCTTGTGCAGTATACAGGTCCTCAATGGAAGGCAGGTGGGTAGACATTTTTTCTGCAGTTCTAATTATCCGTTGAAGTCTGTGTCTGTCTTGTTTGGTTGCAGTGCCAAACCAGACAGTTATAAAGGTGCAGATGACAGACACAATAATTCCTCTGTAGAACTGTATCAGCAGCTCTTTGGGCAGTCTGAGATTTGTTTGGTGTGATCTGTTTTTGACAAACCATGTTGGTTTCTGATTATAACTTTGGGTACTAGACCAGCAGTGGGTTGCTCCCGGTTCGGACCGGTTCTTAGAACTGGTAGCGCCAGCAGCGGAAGGCTCCGCCCACCCTCCCAGGACGTGCGTACAAACCAGTGGCAAAATTATTTAGAACCCACCACTGTTCTGGACTCTCTTGGAACAAAAGCTCCCCCAGATTCCCCCCCCCCCAACCGAGCTGGCTCATAAACATGTCTTCCTAAGGTTAAGAAACTTTGCTCTGTTCATTCAATTCTAATACTGTATGTTCCAAATTGAAAGATATCACTGCATAATCATCTCCTTTTCATTCCACCTTTTGTGACCCATTATTATAACAAAAGTTCAAAAATAAATGCCTACTTTTTGTAGAAGCAGCTTCCTTTATTCTAGGAGTTCTTGTTTTGTAAAAACACTGCATACTTACCCACTTCCAGTACAAGTAAATTGCCATTTTATCTCAAATCAAATATAATCATATTATATTGTTCACACACAAATAACTTAAACTTGCCATATGCATCAGCATACCTTCTTTTTTATGTGTGAAGTATCTAGCAATTTGTTTCATTGTTACAGCAATAATACTTGCCAGATGTACTGTAATCTGTAATCAGAGGGATATTAGTATTATAATAATGAAATTATTGTTTCTGTTGTATTTCAGTTTTCCTCTTGAAAGAAGTGTTGAAGTTTATGACTGCAAAGAAAAATATCTGAAGTGTAAAGCCTCAAATGATTTTAAACTGTGGAAACTTGCCCAAATACAGCATTTTTAGATCATCAGACAATCTGGCATGAATAATACAGAAATGAAAATAACTTCAGTAGACAATGACAGAAATGAAAACAAAATGGTCAAAAATATTTTTGGTTCTTTAGTGTTAATGGTCCTGCACTTCATTTCTAAACAAAGGTTGGTGAACAGGTTGTAAAGTACCCACTAAATATTCAGTCACAAAATTATCCATGCAATAAAGACATCTGATAAAATTCACAGCAGGAAGTTCTACAAGAGACAAAATTTCCGGCAACATTTCCAGTTTGCTGTTTTTCAGCACTGTACTTAATCTTCCACATAAAATTAGCTCATCCTTTTTATTTGATCTTAGAGTTTAATTATCCTGTTTATCTCATTAGAAATTAATTGAGCTACAAGTTGCATCATGGAAGTATAGTTTCTCTATTAAGAAGTCGGAATAATCACAGTTGACAGCAAATTTATCAGCAATTATATTTATATTTATGTCTATATCTATGGTCAGAACTATTTCATTTATATTTGTATCATCTATATTTATATCCTCTGTCCTTCAGTGGCACCCACTCATTCACTCTTTCTCCAAGTATACGGTATATTACATCTGTTGTAAAGATTTGCTTAAAAAAAAAAAAAAGAAACCCAAGATACACAATTCAAGAAATATACGGTACATATTTCAACAATTTATAAAAATAATCTCTGAGTGATTATTTGCATTTATTTTGATTAATGAAAAAAAGGCAACAGTTTTAGATATAACGCTAAGGCAGAATTCTGAAGAATTTTCATAACTGACCAAAGATGCTGTTGCATATCCACTTGGTTCTTCTTGCTCATAGACAAATAAACCAGAGAGCTTACATTCAGGGTTGTTACACTCAAATGTCATTACTCAACTTATATAAGCCGGAGCAAAATGATTTACAAAGTTGTCTTCCTTCACAGCCTCTTTTGCTATTCCATAGCATGTAACTAGTGTTGGGACCAGATTTTCAATAAACATAAGAAGCTGATTGGCTTCTGTGAATGAAGCCAATCAGAGCCTTTCCATCCTAAAAGAACACATTGTAACAATACAGAATAAAAATAGCATACCTTTGATTTATTTGAATCAAAAGTTATTCATCAGGCAATGAGTTTTATTACTGTACCTCAAAACTGATATTTACAATTTCTCCTTCATACAAAAGGTATTAGTATTTTAATCGAGATTCCTGTTTTATAAACTAATCTTTAGGAATATGTCACAACTATGTTAAAGCATCATGATTCAAACTCAAACCCTTTGTATGAGTGTTTACATCAGACAAGCACATAAAGTGGTGTGACTTCAATAACAATGCTATGACTATCTTCTTGCTTGTTTTGACTCCTGCCCAGGGATGCTGCTGAGTTTTATCCAAAAGCTGCCTTTGCCAACTCTAATTTTTTTTTTATCCAAAAAATCAGATTCTTTGCAGTTACCTACTCTGAAACCATCTAAAGTTAACTGCAGTGGTTCTGTTCTCTGTACTTTTTCCTTCTCAGTCTTCTAAATCTGTCATTTCTATAGCAATCCATCTTCCCTCTAGATACCCAAACCTTACCTTTACATCTACATTTTGTTGTACATAATTTATTTTGTATACACTAAAAAAAAATCATAGGTTCCCTTGTGTCAAACTTGGTTCCTGATGACTGTATTGACATATTCATTTAGTTCTCTTGGCAACAATACAGAAATGGGTTCGCCTTTGCCATTTTCTAATTATATTCATTTGGAACCTGGAATGTGGCAATGGTTTGCCAATGATGTCTTCCAAAATATCTCTCCACCCCAAAAATATTTTGGTGATCTCTCATTCAAGTACTATACTTACCAAGACTTAACGTTGCTTAGGGTTTTTTGTTTTTTGTTTATATTAGGGAAATTGCTATATGCTGCCACCTACTGTAACAAGTGCGTATTTACACCTCTGGAAAAGGTCCATTCATTTTTAGGTGTGTTGCGACACACAGACATATACAGATAGTCTTCAATTTACAGCCAGTTAGTGACCATTCAAAGTTATAACAGCACTGAAAAAAGTGAATAACCTTTTTTTCACACAACCGTTGCAGCATCCCCAGGGTCACATGAGCAACTGACTCATATTTATAACGGTTGCCATGTCTCAGGGTCCTGTGATCCCTTTTTGCAACCTTCTGACAAGCAAAGTCAATGGGGAAGCCAGATTCACTTAACAACCATGTTAATTTAACAACTGCATTGATTCACTTAACAACTGTGGCAAGAAAAATTAATAAAATGAGGCAAAATTCACGCAACTGTCTCACTTAACAGTAGAAATTTTGGGCTCAATTGTGGTCGTAAGTTGAGGACTACCTGTACCTGAAAATATGTAACATGTTAAGAAGGGATGATTGGTTTCACACTTCCATTCATGTTTTGATCATCCTGTAATGCTCTCTACTCTTGCTTCTCTTTTCTAATGTGTTAGAATTAGAGTGGCCTTCCCATACATGGAAACCTCTGTACCACTCCTAAAGTCCCTGAACATTGTCAATATAACTGAACTGAAAAAGGAAGTGCAAGGAAAGCTAGTAGAATAAGGCATTATGAATAAGTAATCCAGAGATCTCTGGGTGTTTTAAACTTTAAACTCTAATTAGTTGTAATCAGTAGAGCAAGGGATTATGACTGTACTCAAAATATTTTGAAGGAATCAGAACCTAATCCTGTTGAATTTTGTAATTTAAAGCCAGATATTTTGAAAAAAAAATGTGGCAGCGGGTTACATGTATTCTTGGAGGCAGTAAAAGATGTAGACACAATGCATCCTCTTTCTTATCCCAAAGAGCCACTCTGGCCATATAAAATGATCAAATCCAGAACAAATATCCATTTCAAACCTGCCTCCGGTTTTGGCATAATTAAGAGGCATGTTGCTTTTTTCATAAAATGAGGACAGAATTCACATTGATTTGTCTATTGGTTTTTCCGCATAACAACAGCTATCTCCCGGTATCTGGCCATTTTCAATTATTTATTTATAAATATTCTTATTGTTTCTCTTGCAAAAAGCAGACCATAAATTTCAAATGGGGACCTTGTCTGTGGAAGGACTGAAGCACATACCATGAAGAAAAGTTTGAGAGGCAGTGATATAAGTCTTCCATCACATTCAGAATACGTTGTGTCTTCTCCCTATAATGCAGCAATGACCTTCTGAAACATACTTAGATATTTATGCTCCTGGTGGAAAAATCTCTATTAGAAGTTTGAATTTATTTATTTATTTTATTTTATTTATTTGTGAAATTTATATACCGCCTCACAGTGCAAGCACTCTCTAAATGGTTTACACCAGTAAGCAATGTATATTTATATTGCCCCCAACAATCTGGGTCCTCATTTTACCTACCTCAGAAGGATGGAAGCCTGAGTCAACCTTAAGCCGGTGAGATTTGAACCGCTGACCTGCGGATCACAGTCAGCTAAAGTGGCCTGCAGTACTGCCTCTAACCGCTGCACGACCTCGGCTCTATAATTGGAGTTGTAATTAACTAGTAGTCAAGTGGAAAAGTAAAGGTTTATTAGTAAGTTAGTTCTAATAAGGTGTGCTTTCTCTGAACAAGACTTACTCTGAACAAAAACTTTATAATGAATAAATTATTAATTAATAATAAAATATTGATGGGGAAGTAGATAAAGATAAACCTGGCAATTGTTTACAATTGGGACATTTAAAAAAAAACCCAAAGGCTTGATTTTTGTTGCTGAAAAGCAAGCTGTTCAGAGTGATACATTCCAGGCTAGAATTGAAAAATCATCAAATCATTCAAAGTGAAGATTATGCAAAGAGATGGAAGAAACAATAAATCGCTCAGCTCATGCAAGAAGAATTCAGAAACTGATTATAAACAATGACATAACACAGTTACCAAAACGATTCACTGGAACATCTGTAAAAATTATCATGTGTGAGTACTGAAAAATTGGTGAGTGTACATAGTTGAAAAAGTAGTAAAATATTAGCAGGTTAAAATATTGTGGAATTTCTGAATACAAACTGATAAAAGACTGGTTCATATCACACCAGATTTAACTGTGGTTAAAAAAAATAAAGCATAGATAATTGGTATAGCAATATCAGGAGACAGTAGAGTAGAAGATAAAGAATTGGATTAAAATCTGAAAATCAAAATTGAAAGATTATGAATAAACTGAATATGGTGGCCCCAATAGTTATTGGCATTACGTGCCATTCCAGAAAATCTTGAATGGCACTTGGCAAATATACACATTGACAAAATTTCCATTTGTCAATTACATGCTGTCAATCCATGCTGCTTGGATCCGCACATATATTGGTACTACACCAATAATTATGTCATCTTAGGTTCTTGGGAAGAACTCAGTGTGTATGTTGACCACACTAGCTAAAGAATTAGCAGCTATGGTTTCATTGTGTACATAATAAAATAATATGATATAAAACACCTGCATAAAATTTTAGTGAAGTGAGTGGTAGCATTTGCCAATGAATAAGTTGCATCCAAATGAATTTGGATACAAATTAGGTAATAGGACTTTGATAATAATTTGTGAAATTATTTCTGCATTACCATTTTCCTAATTACCGTTTTCATTTCTTGGGGTCCAAGTTCATTGAAATCTAAAAAGCAGAAACTGCAGGAAATCTACATGGATATCTCACAGAAGTGAATAATGAACATTGATTCTCAAGCAAACTGAAAGATTGGAAGCTGCTAGGAATTGTAGAATAAAGTAATGAACAAAAAGAGCTGGAAAAACTGTATGAGTTGTCAGCCCTGCGTTTAAAAAAGGCTAGGTAATTGGGGGGGGACCCTAGATTTTGGTGTAACACCAAAATAACTATCCTAATTGGGGGGGGGGTTGCTGTTGTTTGAATTTAGAAAATTTTATTTGTACTGAAATTGCAACTTGATTTAAACCGTTCATTTCATCTTTAGGTAAGTGTGCAAACATTCCCAATCTAGGCCACCCTTCTGTGTGCCCTCCCTGACAGGAACCTGCCTAATGACCTTAGACTTGCAACTTCCTGCCAGCTTAGCCATTTTCGCTCAAGCTTCCCACAAGCAAAGTAGTGGAGGGAGAGAGTGTAGGAGAAAGACTGGACAAGGAGTAAGAGGGATCAGTTTAGAGTCATTAGTTAGTAGCCAACTAAGTGAACTAAGTCCAGTCCCCCTTGATTGTTGTTGGACCTTATCTACTCTAACCAGGTGCTGACCATTAGTCAAGAGGATTCCTGCACATAATAGCAATAAATCGATTAATTTAAAACTTCATGATTGGACCTGGTTTTCCATGCCTGACAGGAAGGGAAGGGGGGGAAGGGGAGGGGAGAGGAGAGGAGAGGAAAGAAAAGGGAAAAAGGAAAAAGGAAAAAGGAAAAAGGAAAAAGAAAAAAGAAAGGAAAGGTAAGGTAAGGTAAGGAAAGGAAAATAAAGGAAAGGAAAGGAAAGGAAAAAAGGAAAGGAAAGGAAAAGAAAGGAAAGGAAAGGAAAGAAGGAAAGAAGGAAAGGAAAGGAAAGGAAAAAAAGGAAAGGAAAGAAGGAAAGGAAAGGAAAGGAAAGGAAAGGAAAGGAAAGGAAAGGAAAGGAAAGGAAAGAAGAAAAGGAAAGGAAAGGAAAGGAAAGGAAAGGAAAGGAAAGGAAAGGAAAGAAGGAAAGCTTTCTGATGCTTGCAAGCTTCTCATAGGAAAATGCAATGGAAGCAAGCAGGAAGTTGGAAATCTGTCCTGCTTCCACTGCTTTTTTGCCCTCTACATTTCCACATTTCACAGAGTTGGAAGGGACCTTGCAGGTCATCTAGCCCAACCCCCTGCCTAAACAGGAGACCCTTACGTCTGCCTCTACCTAGGATCGAACTCACAACCTCCTGATTGTGAGGCAAGAGCTCCACCTCTCATGGTCATTCTGTTTCGCTGTTTAGGTAAAGAAATATCTCTGAAATGATGACTCAGTGGGTCATGGGTTGTCTAGCACCAACCAAAGTTAATCAGATTCAACTATCCAAAATCAAAAACATAAGCTCACTGATTTTAGTAATTGAAATTGGAGAAGACATTTCTACTGACATGGGTTTTAAATATGCTTGTATTATCTCATTACCAATTGTTTCCCTATGGTTTGAAAAATGTTCATATTTTATTAGTTCTTAGACTCAGTAGGATATCAATATTTGTCATGACATAACATATATTCTTCCCTGATCTACATTACTATTTTAAATTAATACTCACCCAGAAATGTTTGCATAAGCAAGCTGGATAATGTGATATTAGCTAATATCCATTAATATTAACATTTGAAATTAATTAACCAGTTTATAGACAATAGTACAAAGCCAAGAATGATATACGTGTACTCAGTTTTCAATCTGAAAAAAAAAACCCTAAGGAGAAATGCTTTCACTTACATTAATCCTGTAAGTAAAAGTACTTTTCAGATTTTTTCTTGTATTTTTAAAAAGTAATTAAAATGGTCCAGTATTCTATAATAACATAACAACTTATTTATGATCATCAGTTCATAACTGATATTAAATTCTGCCTGAAAATATAATAAACTCATAATAAAATTTGATCATTAAATGGATTTTTGTGAGAGTTTTATAATGCAGAGGCAGGGCTTTATAAAATCATATCAAAGACCTAACATAGATTTAGTCAAATGCTTTCAGTAGTCTGGAAAATAAATATTGTGTTCTGTTTTCGTATTTAATATATTTATGCAATTTATTACTATAATCCTTCTTTTTCTTTTGTGATCATATATGTACACATATAATTATGTTGCTCTTTGGTTTTGTGCATTTTGTTGTCCAGAAGAATAATTATTTTTGGAATAGCTGCTTCATATACACCACCCTCCAGCCAAAACCTAGTCTGTTACTGTAGCTGGAATAGGAAGAGCAATGGATTTGCCTTAGTATATATGTTCTACTTTCTTTTCCAACAATTGAATCAGCAAGATTTCACAAAATTTTTCTGAGGTATCTTGACTACTATACGTTCTTTGTTGGCCTGGGTCCAGAATAATATAATTTAAGAGTCTGGAGATATAGCATCACTACTAGATTCAAAATAAACATTAGTCTAATCTTAAGGCTTCTTATAGCATCTAATAAATTATCTGCCTACCATAAAGAACCAGTCTGTAGTTAAGACTTTACCATGGCACAATCATACATTGACAACACACACACTTCCTCCTTGATTACAGTTATTGTCCTTATCCTGTCTCCAGTCCATGCATGAAACAACCTTAAATTATTGCTGAATCTTTGAAGTAAAAGTCATTTTTACTATTAAGATGACACTGTCCCAGCACAATCTCAGGGTTTGTAAAATCTGTAACACATTATCAACTATTATTTTAGAGGTGAAAACTGATGAGCAACTGTAGTGTGACCAGAAATATGTATGAGCAGCACCAGTGACTCTCTCTTTATCACTAGCCAGTCTCCACCAAAGCCATTTCCTTCTAGCATTTGCCTAGACCTGTAGCACCCTTTCTTGAGTTCTTTTTATAGAAGTTAATTTCCTATTTTTTAAACTTACAAAGTCTGGAGAACATCCCTTTTTTGTATTGGGAAGAAGGAGCATATTTATGCAATTCTGTATTGAAATGCCATGTAAGTATTGATTACCTTTGGATTGTACAACTCTGCCTTTTCCTATGCATGTACCTGGAATTGGGCTTTTGTTGCTTATTTGCCCATTTCCCTTTGTTTGTCCATTTCAATCAAGTAAGAAATGTGATGGTCCAGCTAGTAATAAGTTTCTGTTCTCCCAGTCTACAGGACCTTTTGGTTGCACAGTCAAGACATGGTCTCCTTCTATTGCTGCCTTAAGCTTTTTCTAAAATCACCTTATGTGACCAAATGGGACATGGGAAGAGCTGCAGACAAAGGAATACAGGCAAAATCCTGAGTCAGATCCATCCTTTTTATGTTGTACTGTCCTCCCATCTACATTGATTCCCCTGCTAGGTAGTGACACAGTAAAGAGGGATGGGAACAAAACCATCAAAGTAAACCGATAATCTTGCTTGTAACAAGTGGCACATTAAAAGCAGGACAACAACGTTCATCAATTTCTCACAACAGCCAAAGCAAGAATGAGGATGGCAAGTTTTACCCCATCATTATTTTACATTGACTCAAATAAGGAAGTTAGTAGTTTAGTTCAGTAATGGAGAAAAAACAGTAATCTGGCATTTATGTGATAATCACAATATAATCTAGAACTGCCAATGGTTTGTATTCCACAGTTGGTTTTCTTTGAAGGAGAAAACATTGGATAGTTATTATTTATTTATTTATTTATTTATTTATTTATTTATTTATTATTATTTATTATTTATTATTTATTATTTATTTATTTATTTATTTATTTATTTATTTATTTATTTATGGGATATATATACCGCCTCATCATGCAAGCACTCTCTAAGCGGTTTATACCATTAAGCAATGTATATATTTCACATTGCCCCCAACAATCTGGGTCCTCATTTTACCTACCTCGGAAGGATGGAAGGCTGAGTCAACCTTGAGCCGGTGAGATTTGAACAGCTGAACTCAAATGATCACAGTCAGCTAAAGTAGCCTGCAGTACTGCTCTCTAACCGCTGCGCCTCTTATAGTTAGTATAATTAACAAAACAGATAAGAGAAGATTGGGAAACTGTAACAATTACATTTTAAAATGTTGGGGGAAAGATTTGAATTGTCTTGCTACTGTGAAAAGAAAAATCACACAGCATTGTCATCTTTTGGTAATCAAGTAGTTACATAAACTTGTTGTGAACCCTGGATCATGCAAAACAAAAGAAAACCCCAAAGAGGCAACATTAAATCAAACATAATGTAATCCAATCTTAATACAGTATCTGACATTTGTGTGTTTTCTTTCCATTCAGTAATAGTAAAGGTTGCAATGTCAAAGCTGGTGTTCCTGCAGGAAAATTGATTAGTTCAATTTCAAAGTGTCAGACTTGTACACAGTTCAGTACACAGTAAAATTCAATTTTGGTGATTAACACTCACAGTGACTATTTTTGGTGCAACAGCCAAATCCTTATCTCTAAACCAGGCACTCATTATTCTAATATATTAGTTTCTCTTGTGATCAGTTAGTTATTAGTTCTATATAACTTCTTATAAAGAAATCCTAACAATCTATATGCAAATATTGTTTTTCACATTTATCATGACTGATAGGAAAAGTCACCAGGAAATTAGGAGGATTTTTCCTCCCAAATTGTAATAAAAAGAATGTAAATGTTAGGGAATATAATTAAAAATTGCACCTTAATTTAACATTTAAGCACCTCGCTTTTCTTCTTTGATGAAGCTATTGTACAAAAAACTTGTATCAACAGCAAAAATAATCTGAGATCCCAGCTATGCTACATGAAAACATTGTTGCTTCCATTACCTTGAGGTATGCATAGTAGTTGAAAGAGAAAGCATGTACTACAAAGAACAAAAACCTGGATGTATAATATCTTGATTCAGACGCACAACCTGATATCAGTGTGATTGTTTGGATTGCACTGAAAATTTGCATGGATGTGTTGTAAGGAATAACCTTCTGGGTTTGGTTCCAAGTGCAGAAAAAGACACTGGAAGCATGGGACTGCTTGGAAAGATGGTTTAATGGAGGACAGCAGGACCACATGGTCTGAGGTCCTAGGAAAAGGGGGGTCACATGCCTCGAGGATGTTGAAGGAGAGAAAAGGAAGAGATGCTTGTTTTATGCCCTCTCTTGGGCCCCGCCCCAGGGGCCTCCTGCTCCTGTGCAAGAAATGCACTCTGATCGGCTGTCAAGACTCCCATGGGGCCATGCAGGGGCAACTCTGTAGGCTGTGTTTTTGAGTTCAAGTTTGGCTGAGCCTTGCTGGGTGATGGTCTAATGAAAGGGCTTTGGGCAATTCCTAATATGGCTCTGTCTGAAGGAGGTAGATCTTTGTTATGTAGAATAGACTGGTCCAGGCTATTAACAAAGGTGGGGGGGATGAGTGATCTGGGCCATTCCTTGATGGCACATTGACAAAGGTGGGGGCTACTAAGAGTGAGTCTTTTTTCTACCTAAAAGCATGTTTCCAGGGATATTCTATATATATTCTATAGAATATATTCTATTCTGCCTTTTTAATATTTCCTAGGATATTTCATTTTTCTAGGAGAAGCGACAGGGCTGATTCTCCAGCGCTGGTTGAGGAACATAGCCACCCCCGGCCAAGGTTTCCCTTTGGGAGACCCTCCTCCCCCTCTCGTGACTCCCTGCCTGGCTGTGGTGCGCACGGGAAGACCCTCAAGTGAGCACCAAAGCTCAGCAAAGGCGCACATGGAGGGCGGGTGGCTGCTCGTTTAAGGAGAGTCTTTGGACGTGGCTTCTCTCCTGCCCAAAGGATCTGGCCATTGCCTTGCCGTGTCCCATCCCATCCTCCCACCCCACAGCTTTCGGCTGAGCGGGGAGGGCGTGAGCTGCAGCCCGAAGCGGCAGGAAGTGAAGGCTGCCTTACGTGCAAATGTGGCTTGAAGGCAGCTACAGGGCCGCTTCTCTCCTGTCCTAAGGATCCAGCCATCGCCTTGCCGGGTCCCACCCCACCCCGCATGAGAGGAGAAGGAGAGGGAGGAGGGTCGCCGGAGCGAAGACAACACCCACCCCGCAGAGACCCGAAGACCAGCTGGCCAGCGGGAGGCATGCACACATGCACAGTGGAGCTGAGCTAGGACGATGGCTCACGTGCCCACAGAGAGGGCGCTGCGTCCCACCTCTGGCACGTGTGCTATAGGTTCACCATCACTGCCCTAAGGTGATAGCTAGGGTTGACTTTGGTAAGGGAACATCTGATAGTGGAAAATGTTATAATACAGAAATAAAGGGAAAAGAAAAGGTTTCCCCTGTCCTGTGGTGTCTGACTATAGGGGGCAGTGCCCTTCTCTGTTTCCTAGCAAGGGAATCAGCATTGTCTGAAGTCATGTGGCCAGCATGACTATATGCTGAGGCTCACAGAACAGTGTTACCTTCCCACCAAAGTGGTACCTATTTATCTACTCACATTTGCATACTTTTGAACTGCTAGGTGGGCAGAAGCTGAGGCAAATAATGGGAGCTGACCCCACAGTGCTTGGGTTTTGAACCCGGGCTGTCAGCTTTGCAGCTGACAAGCTCAGCATATTTAACCACTGAGCCATCACGCTCCCAATACAGAAATATGTGTAAGTTTATGTATATGTGTGTGTGTGTGTGTGTATATATATATATATATATATATATATATATATATATATATATATATATATATATATATATATATATATATATATATATATATATATATATGATTCTTTCTGTGAGTATGGGTACACATACAAACACACATTTAAAATCCAGTTCATCTTAAATATGGCAATTTATCCCACTCTATTTATGGATGCAGAGACCTTTACCGACAGGTGTATTTTGTACCCTAAAATTGACTTGCCCAGTTGCTTGGTTAATTTTAATACACACGCGCGCACACACAGTAAAATTCTGTATTTCTTTTAAAAAGTAGCAACATTTATTCAGTTTTCTTTTCTTTTTGCAAACCTTAATACGGCCAAGGAATGCAAGAATTAGTAGCAAATTTGTAGAAAGCTCCAGATATTATTTAAACTAATAGGCCTGTTTAAAAATGAAGATTCAAGCTATAATTATGCATCACTGACAGTAGTCATTGTTAACATTTAACTTCTATTAAAATAAGGTGGTAGTTTTCATCATGTGATACATTTGATGGAAGGCTGGGTTACAAATAAATTTTGAAATGTTCTTCAGGACACTTGCTCTTAATCCATATCTCCTCTCCTGCTCCAGTGACTGCAGAGGACTGTTAATCCCACGTTTCAAAGACAGAAACTGAAAATATAAGCAGTGTTTTCATCTTTTCCCCCACTTCTAATACCAAATTTTATTAACATGCATATCCCATTTTTACCCAGATGAATTCTTAATGCTGGAGAAGAAGAAAATCATTGCTTAACATGAACTGGTATATATAATAAATAATGCACAGAGTTAGCAGCTTATCATCATAAGGAAACAGATGGCACATTTTCCTCCAGAGAATGCTGCATCTAGTATTAGAAAATGAGTTTCTGGACATGCCCGGGGTGAACAGTTCAAGCCTGAATTATAATGAGGTTTAGAGCATTTTTTGTTTGTTTTTTTAAAAATATAAAGATTTGATATCTTTTTCTTAGAAAATGCTGCCGTTACACCATTTATCTGTCTCACTGAAGACATAAAAAGCCAAATGCAGTTGCTAGAAGACTCCAGAACAATCAAAAGGAGATCATACTCTGAGAATGCCTTAATTGAGTTTAAAGGGACTAGCAGTGCTCCAATGCCATCCTATGATTAGGGAAGAGAACAGTAGCTGATTGTAAAATGAACCTAACACACACAGACATAAGCAGACAAAACGTACTTGATAAGTAGATCGGCCATAATTTAGCACTCTTGAACCTATTAAGCAAATATTCCTTTTGGCATAAAATGATTAAAAAAAAGATATGGAACATGATTGATCCTATAACCGTGGTGGCGAACCTATGGCACGCGTGCCACAGGTGGCACGTGGAGCCATAGCGGACGGCACGCGAGGGTTGCCCACCGGCAAACCGGAAGTGCAGAAAAACGCACTTCCGGTTTGCCGGTGAGCTGTTTTTTGCACTCCGGAGGGTTCAGGGAAGCTCCCTGAAGCTCCAGAATGCAAAAAACTACAAAACGGACAAACCGGAAGTGCATTTTTCCGCACTTCCGGTTTGTCCGTTTTGTAGTTTTTTGCATTCTGGAGCTTCAGGGAGCTTCCCTGAACGCTCCGGAGTACAAAAAACAGCTCACCGGCAAACCAGAAGTGCGTTTTTCCGCACTTCCGGTTTGCCCGTTTCGTCGTCCCAGGCTCCGGTAAGGCCTTTGCACGGGGGTGGGGGGGTGTGCGCATGCGCAGGGGGCAGCATGGGGGAGTGTTGTGCGCATGCATTGGGGGGAGGGAATGGGTGTGGGTATGCGAGCGCGCGTGAGCGCCCCCCCTTTTGGCACGCGAGCCTAAAAAGGTTCGCCACCACTGTCCTATAAAGTCATTTGCAAATATGTAAATATGTATACAGAGTCGCTTTGGTGTAGTGGTTAAGGTATCAGGCTAGAAATCAAGAGTCTGTGAGTTTTAGTTTCATGTTAGGCACAAAGTCAACCTTTAGACCTCATGCGAACTATCTGGTTAGACATAGAAGCCTTCTAAGGAAATAATGACTCACAAAATATTAATATGTTCCTTCATTTGGATACAATGGAAGTTTTTAAAAAAGCTAGATTACTTTGTTTGACACATTTTAAAAAAACAAAGGCAGACCCTTCAAAGGTTGAAACTCAAATTATTCTCGATTGTGAGGTAAAACATTGCCTATGACTCTTTAAAAATAACCATGTTCAGCACCCAGGATCTATGAATAAAATACATGCCTTGAAAGTGATTTCCTATTAGCTTGTACCTGTCAGGCATACTAGGAATCAAGAAAAGAAGGCTGGCAGGCTCCTGGCCTATAGACTAAAGAAATTAAAAATAGATCAAAAATGTCCAGTATCAGAAAGCACACTGCTAAGTTCGCAGAAACATGAAATTCATTAACATTCTCTTCAAGCAATTTTATTAAAATGTTTACTAAGATAGAAGTACTTCTCAGTTGAGATAATAAAAAAAATCTGAGATTATTCTCTGAGAAAGGCAAAAACAATTTTTTCAGGCAATGCATCTGAAATGAAAGAAACAATAACTAATGAAAGTCGACAAAGTCTCTGGTTCTGACAGTTATGTTATGCAGTGGTGCAGGCCTGATCTGACATCTAGGGAATAATTCTTGTAATAATGGCATAATATACACACATAGTATGTGTGCATGACATCCTATAAATCTTAAATTGTATGGAAGGGACTAAGCTAGAGCTATTAGTAAAGATGTTGCTACTGCCTTCAGAATACCTGGATATTGATCATTAATATGAATGCCTCAATTTCCTCATTATGAGTGGATTTATCAAATTAAAGGGCATATTAGCTCTACTCACCAGTGTATTTACAGTGGTTGCTTTACAGTCGGTGCTTTAAAAGGATATGCAAAACAGACACAATTTCTATATTTGAGCAGATGCATATCTGATCTTTGTATAGAAAGTTGACATATCAACCAGTTATCACCCAACTGGGGACAGCACCTATATGGGCTAGGGAGAAGAGCCTTTGATGTGGGCCATATAGAATCTCATAGAATTGGGGGGGGGTCCAGATGGACAGAGCAATTTGTCTATTTAAAAGGTGGGAGAATTTGGTTTATCCACCTGAATGTCTAAATTCTATGTCCTCTGATTAAATTATATCAAGGGTTTTCTAGGCCTAAAGCAGGTAGGACTGATATTGACAATCCATGCTGTCTCAGATCTTGGTCTTTATTTATTTTTTTAGAAAAGCTTCAACAATATCATTAATGTAAAGGATAAACAATAGGAGTCTAAAATATATCCTTGCTTAACCACTTTATGGGTGGGAACAGACTCTGTTAGATCACTGAACTAATTGCCTTTAGCCAGCATAGTGTTATCACAGTCTAATTGAATAATCAAATTAAGACAGTGATCAATTGTTGAATTAGCCAATTTCCTCAAGTTTTTCTCAGGGAATGGAGTCAAAGTCAATTAAGGCAGCAAAAAGAGTTTGATTCAAGGGTTTCAAATATTTCTCTACCAAATAACCTAATATTGGACACTGAATTGTTGTAGAATGCCTGTCTCTAAATCCTGCCTGTTCTGGCACTATAATGTTCTCAGAATACATCTGGACATGCAATCTGTGACCGAGAAATCTAACATTAAGTTTATTAATTTTAGAGGAAAAACTAATTGGACTGTAGCTGTCAGGATCTCATCTGTCTCCTTTCTTATATATTGGGAAAGTGATGAGTAATTTCTTTTAAGAATTATCATAGAGGAGTTTATAGTGGTTGAAATTCTTGGATATGTGAATCTAATACACTACTGTTTAGTAGTACTAAGTACTAAGATTGTATGTACAGTGCCATAATACAGCATATTAAGACTATGCGAAATTGAATGGCTATTCTATTGTTGAAAAGTGGGAATGACATTTTTGTTTAACTGGTATAACTTCTGAGATTTGTTACACAACTTTCCATGTATATGTAAATTACAGACCAATGTTAATAATTTAGACAAATGGCAAATGAATTAGTGATAACAACATTAAGGGAATACTTTGATTATTATTTTTTTGTAATATGAAATGCTCTTTTCTAGCTAAAACAGAGGTTAATAAAATTCTTATCATGGAACGAATGAAACTCCAACATTTTAATTTGAATCTATGGACTGGATTTCCATTTCCAATAAAAGTGGAAAATAGTTGTGTGATAATGCCTCATTGCCACTAAAAAAATTAATGTCAGGCATATTTCACATAAATTTAGAGTTGGTAATGTTAATCTTTGTTCTTTTTTGTCATTACATTATATTGTAATTGTATCATTATTTTTAAAATAAGCATTAATTTAAAGTTAACCTTTGAAGAATTACCATTTAGAGTTGCTACAGATTCTCAATAAGAACTTTGGGTGAGAAACAATGAAGTTATGCAAATGAATACTGGGGTGGATACCATTTTTACTAAAATATCTTAGAAAAATAATTATTTTTCTTCATAGGAAAATGGAAAAGGTAACAGAATATATATTGGCTTTAAGAAGAAATAATATGAAGAATTATAAAGAACTTGGCAGCTTGCCATTTTTAGCCCAGTAAAAGTATTACTGAATGAATATATACATTTGAAAGCAGACTTTCCAGGATGCACATATTCAACAGTGATGTCATATATGTTCATTTCATAGATCAGTGTTAAGTTAAACTGAACTTAAATTGGGAGATGTGATTAAGCAGCCATAAATCAATAGAAAGACTTCCCATAATCCTCAATATTGCAAAAACAAACAAACAAATATAAAGAGTTAGCATTATATGGCTTCAAGTGAACTCTTGCAGAGCTGAAAAAATGTCAACTCCATCCAGTAAGTGAGCCTATGTCATAGAGACAGGTAGTCCCTGAGTTCTACTTTATGGCTCAAAAGCTGTGTCGGGAGGGCCTTGCTTTCTCACTGAAGTAAAGTTGATTTTGGATTCAAATCACTGCTATGTTTGTCTTCAACTTCCTTTAGAATAATTTCTCTTTCAAGGACTATGTTGTATTATTTTATTAGTCCAAAGTCCTTATAGTGGCTGATTGTCGAATCTCTTGCATAATTTGCTTCACAGCATCTTTCTGCATAATCAATCCTGAACAGCCAGATTAGGGTCCAAAATGAAAGCACATGTACTGTAGTCTGATTGAGCTTCTTAAACTATGAGATACTATTGTATTAGTACTGTATCAAAATTGGGTAATATGCTGTCTTCCAGATGTTATTAAACTCTGGCACAGCCAATTGTAAGACCTGATTAAAATTACAGGGCAATTCCAGGGTAACGGTACCTTGTTGTTGTTAGTAGTGAAGTTGTTTCCGACCCATCACGACCCTATGGACAACATTCCTCCAGGCCTTCCTGTTCTCTACCATCCTCTGGAGTCCCTTTAAGTTCAAGCCAACTGCTTCAGTGACTTTATCCAGCTACCTCATTCTCTGTCGCTCCCTTCTTCTTTTGCCCTCAATCTTTTCCAGAATTAGGCTCTTCTCCAGTGAGTCCTTCCTTCTCATTTGGTGGCCAAAGTATTTGAGTTTCATCTTCAGGATCTGGCCTTCTAAAGAGCAGTCAAGGTTGATCTCATCTAGGACTGACCAGTTTGATCGCCTTGCAGTCCAAGGGACTCACAGGAGTCTTCTCCAGCACCATAGTTCAAAGGCCTCAATTCTTTGGTGCTCAGCCTTTCTTATGGTCTAACTTTCACAGCCATACATTACAACTGGGAAAACCATAGCCTTGACTATACGCACTTTTGTTGGCAGGGTGATGTCTCTGCTTTTTAGTATGTTGTCTAGATTTGCCATTGCTTTCCTCCCCAAGATCAAGCATCTTTTAATTTCTTGGCTGCAGTCCCCATCTGCGGTGATTTTGGAACCCAGGAAAATAAAATCTGTCACTACCTCCATTTCTTCCCCATCTATTTGCCAGGAATTGGGAATTGAGCTGGATGCCATGATCTTAGTTTTCTTAATGTTGAGTTTCAAGCCAACTTTTGCACTCTCCTTCTTCACCCGCATCAAAGGCTCTTTAGTTCCTCTTCACTTTCTGCTATTAGAGTGGTATCATCTGCATATCGGAGGTTGTTGATATTTCTCCCGGCAATCTTAATTCCAACTTTTGATTCATCTAGCCCTGCCTTTCTCATGATGTGCTCTGCATATAAGTTAAATAGGCAGGGCTACAGTATATAGCCTTGCCTGATTCCTTTCCCAATTTTGAACCAATCAGTGGTTAAAGACGGACAGGTCATAGCAGAGAGCTCTGACAAAACGTGATCCACTGGAGAAGGAAATGGCAACCCACTCCAGTATCTTTGCCATGAAAATCCCATGGACAGTACCAAAAGGCAAAAAGATATGACGCTGGAAGATAAGCCCTTCAGGTCGGAAGGTGTCCAATATGCTACTGGGGAAGAGCAAAGGGCTAGTACTAGTAGCGCCAGAAAGAGTGAAGCGACTGGGCCAAAGCCGAAAGGACGATCAGCTGTTGATGTATCTGGTGGTGAAAGGAAAGTCCAACGCTGTAAAGATCTTTTCTCCATAGGAACCTGGAATGTAAGATCCATGAATCAAGGCAAGCTGGACGTGGTCAAACAAGAGATGACAAGACTGAACATTAACATCTTAGGAATCAGTGAACTAAAATGGACAGGAATGGGTGAATTTAATTCAGATGACCATCTGTGCGCACTGCCATCTTTTTTTCATATTTTTTGTGAAATTTTCACCTTCCACGGCTTGAAAAAGAGCCCTCCTGCCCACTTGCAGGTGAATTCTGAGCTTTATTTCTTCGCCCAGGCTAATTCCTGCTTCTGAGCATGCACGGAAGCCAAATCACGCGAGAGGACGAAATGTTGCGATGCGAACCGGTGGCGAAGGTAAGTGGAACCCACCCCTGCTTAAAATCCTACAAGCTAGGCTCCAGCAGTATGTGGACTGAGAACTACCAGAAGTACAGCCAGGATTTTGAAGAGGCAGAGGAACTAGAGATCAAATTGCCAACATACCCTGGATCATGGAGAAAGCTAGCGAGTTCCAGAAAAACATCTACTTCTGCTTCATTGACTATGCTAAAGCCTTTGATTGTGGCAAGTTCTTAAAGAGATGGGAATACCAGACCATCTTATTTGTCTCTTGAGAAACCTATATGCAAGTCAAGAAGCAACGGTACCTATGTCTGATTTATTTGGAAATAAATTTAGCACTGAATAATCAATATCAGTTGGATAGTGGTTTCTCCATCTCCAACCTTCAGTGAAAAATGTTCTGCTAAAGTTGTAGAATGTACTTTATATTCAACCAGAATATAATTTAAGAGCATTATTCCAAGTTCTGCACTGAGAAAACAAAGAACAAATTACCTTCTTTTGTATAACAGATACTTGAGATGGCATTCTCCCCATCACCACCCCACAAAAAAGTCATACTTTTTTTGAAGGCAAACTATGGTCCAGTTGCTAGATTTATCCTCATACCCTCATCATTTTTCTTTGTATCTGTTCCAGTTTCTCTGCATTTTAAAGATGCCTGGACATTTTTCATTTCAAACCATGAAAAATACTATTAACTTCATTGGTTTGGAAACTATATTTCTTGAAATATGCTAACTCATATTCAGTATACATGGTGGAAGAATGAATTTAATTAATATAATTTTAAAAGTACATTTCATTTTTTTAGAAACTTTGAGAGAGGTAACAGTAGGATATTTAAGATGCTCCTATTAAGATCTTAATAATTAAGAATAATTAAGGCTTTTAAGCTTTCCAAGAACATGAAATGAAAACTCTTACACATACATGTGGCTCCCATCCTAATGATGCGTATGTCTGGTTTTACAGTCTTTGTAGATTAGAATCGTTGTGGATCCTAGTCAGTATTCTGCGATATGGGATATTATTATTCAGATGCTTTAGATACTTTTATCGTTTTTCTATTTTAAATTGTAACTACCCAGAGCCATTCTGGAGATGGGCAACCTTTAAATCTAATAAATAAATGAATAATGCTTCCCTCTCAGCTACTCCTTCTTTCTGAGATAAATATTTGGATGACAAGCTCTCTGTACTTTCAATTAATTCACAGTACATTCCATTCTGTCCATATAATGTATCTATTGTTTTTTTCCTATTTTCCACAGCTTATCATCACATATCCAAAATATTTGAGTTTCTCCTTGCTAATTTTCAACAGCCCAATTCAGCAATAGTTTGGTAATTTTTTCATTGCCTTGTAATTACTGTCTTTAAATTTATATACCAATCTTTATTTATTTTATTTATTTATTTGTGAGATTTATATGCCGCCTCACAGTGCAAGCACTCTCTAAGCGGTTTACACCAGTAAGCAATATATATTTATATTGCCCCCAACAATCTGGGTCCTCATTTTACCTACCTCGGAAGGATGGAAGGCTGAGTCAACCTTGAGCCAGTGAGATTTGAACTGCTGACCTGTGGATCACAGTCAGCTAAAGTGGCTTGCAGTACTGCCTCTAACCGCTGCGCCACCTCGGCTCTTTCCCCATCTTTAGGCTACACAGTCTTATTCCATATTTATTAAGTGCCCCACCTAGAATTTTAAATTTATCTGTGAATATTTCATCTAAACCTAGTTCTTTTGTGTCAAATAGCAACTCTATTACCTGTCACACCCTCTATAGTAGTCATTCCCAAACATATTTGTTTCCTACAAGTGTTTCTATAAATCTGTAATCCTATTTGTAAAAGATATTCAAGCACCATCATCAAGCAGCAGCAATGTTAGAAATATATCTGTGAAACTGGAAATACAATAGTTTTCAAGTGTCACACTGGCTTTTTGCTTTTCCCAGCAAATAATTAAAAATAATTAAGTTTGTCATATTTGGTGATTGCATGAACCACATAATAGTTTTATTTTCCATAGGCCCAAACTACCTGCATAAGTGCTGTCATAATACCTGCAGAGTTTGACCAAATCATATTCACAGATAATCACTGGAATACATAGCAGGTTAGACACAGCTTTGACAGCCATTATCTAGATCTGCGATAGAATCTTCAGAATCTGCTCTGTGCTAAATGTTAGATGCAGCATCAGGTACGTGTCACTTTTTTTTCTAACGACAGCACACATAACAGCTCTCCTTTCATTACAATTACATGCTTTTAACTTTTCTGTTTAAGGCACAGTTGGGGAAGTTATAGCCTTCAATATTGATGCAAATCCCACACATCTCAAAATTGTCCATGCTGACAGGAATTGAACAGAAAACTAACATTTCTCCACTGGGAATAAATTGAAATAAAGATTTGTATCTGAAAAGAGAGAAGATAGAAATATAAAATATAAATTATATAAATGTATATATTTATATTTTATAAAGTCTAAAATATTTTAGATCTCTCTTTCTCTCCTACATATATCTGATATCAGCAGCAAATGTGAATTAAGAATATAGGATCATTAATTTATTTTCTTTATTTTGCTGTATTAAATAAGAAGACATATATCAGAAGAAAATAGAAAGTTCAGTAACCACTTGTTTTTCATTATAGTAAGGAAGTCAGAGATTGAAAATTCAGTTCTACTGAACAGCACAAGAATTTAAATTGTATCTTTCCTTAGTAACCTAATTATTATGCCTTATGAGGGAAGACATCTAAATTCACTTTTCAACTTAGCAAATAGATGCTATCATTTAGAGCCAATTTAGTACAGTGGTTAAAGCATCAGGCTACAAACCCAGAGATCATAAGTGTTAATCTCACTTTAGGCACAAAGCCATGTGGGTGGCCTTGGGCCAGTCACATTCTCTCAGCCCTAGGAAGGAGGCAATGGCAAACCACCTGCCAAGAAAACTGCAGGGACTGGTCCAAGCAGTCTCCAAGAATAGGACATGATTGAACAGAAGGGGGAAAAGATGTAATGAATTGTAATCATTTAATATTATATATAATAATTAAATAATATATAATATAGTAATAATTTAATATGTAATAATTGTAATGAATTGTAATGAATTGTAATAATATGTAATGAATTCATGAATTGTGGGTATCATTCCCAAACAGTTAGAGAATGAAAGGAGGCAAAGAAAGGAGAAAGTAAATATCTGGGCTTCACTAGCTTTGATCATTCCTCTTTATACCATGAATATTCCAAAATAAATTCACCCCAAGGAAATATACATTTCTATGCTGTCATATTGGTTTTGCTGTAAATGACCTTCTATATTATTTTGCTTATGGCTTCCTTCTAAGGTAGTTACTCATTGCAGAACCACTGAAACAACATCGCCAAAAAGGCTTCAAGAACTGTTAACCTAATCTTACGTAGCTTCTTCTCTGGTAATATCACACTACTAACCAGAGCATACAAAACATTCGCCAGACCAATCCTTGAATACAGCTCATCTGTCTGGAACCCACACCGCATATCGGACATAAATACATTAGAAAGTGTCCAGAGATACTTTACAAGAAGAGTCCTCCACTTCTCTACTCGCAACAGAATACCTTACGCAACCAGACTTGAAATCCTGGGCTTAGAAATCTTAGAACTACATCGCCTTCGGCACGATCTAAGCATAGCTCATAAAATTATCTGCTACAACATCCTTCCTGTCAACGACTACTTCAGCTTCAACCACAACAATACACGAGCACACAACAGATACAAACTCACAGTGAACCGCTCCAAACTTGACTATAGAAAATACGACTTTAGCAACAGAGTGGTAAATGCCTGGAACTCACTACCTGCATTGTGGTTTCGTCACCAAACCCCCAAAACTTTACCCTTAGACTGTCCACTGTTGACCTCACCTGATTCCTAAGAGGTCAGTAAGGGGCGTGCATAAGTGCACCAGCGTGCCTACCGTCCCTGTCCAAATGTTCCCTCTTATCAGTACTCATTTTATGTATATAAACAATGTTATATCTATGTATATTACCAACACGTACTTGACAAAAATAAATAAATAAATAAATAAATAAATAATAAATAAATAAATAAATAATAAATAATAAAATAAATAAATAAATAAATAAATAAATAAATAAAAACTTGCAGTGGCTAAAACTTCCCTTTCCAGCTAGATAACCTGCTAACTTGCCCCGTTTAATATGTTCTCTTTCCCTGTAACAAAAGCAATGGAATTTCAAAGGAGCTAAGAAGTGGAGATCTTTTTCCCTTATCATATTCTTCAGAAAACAGAATAACAAAGCAGTGTTTAAGCTTGGAACCACATAGAAACAGGTAAGGTCATTTATTTATATACACTTTGATGGAAAAAATACATAAAAATTCGCCAGTACTGAATACTATAAGAAATGAAAGGAATCAGTCCTAACAGCAACTCTGCATTAACCTGTTGAAGAAGAAAAAAAACTTTACAGGATGTGAAGAAGGAAATACCAAAGAGAAACAATTACTGGGGAGAAATAACTGAAGATGAGAAATAGTTAGAGGGGAAGATAGTCAGAGAAAGAGAACGGAATAGTAACCAATGCATTTGTAGTGATCTGAATTTGGATTGTGAATGTGAATTAACTGAAATGTGCATTTTAAGGGACTGAGATATGAAACTGGCTATGAAAAACAGAGTGTTATATTTCTTTACAATGCAATTAACCATACTCATTGCAAAAACTTCCTTCAGGTTGTCTTAAGTTTGACATACATGTTCCCAGCAAAAGGAAGTACCATATTTTTCAGAGTATAAGACGCACTCCCCCCCCAAAAAATAGGGTGGAAATGTTGGTGCATCTTATACACCGAATACAGCCATTTTTGGCCTCCCGAAGCCCCGCCCCACATGAAAATGGGTGCACAGAGGGATTGGGAGGTCCGCGGAGTGCTCCTGGGGGCTAGGAGAGGGCAAAAACTTTTTTCCCCTTACTTACCTGTTTGAAATCTTGGTGCGTCTTATACACCGCTGCGTCTTATAGTCTGAAAAATACGGTAATAACATTATACACTGCTTCACCTTCTTTCTCTGTCAATCACATTACTGCCGCTTTAATGTTTTAAATGCCATTGTTTTTAAAATAAAATTTGGAATTTCATCCTCTCCTAATCTTCTAGCATGCTTACACATTTTACTCACTGTGTTAAAATACAAAAAATTATAACACTGTTTTTCCTTCTTCTGTGATAGGGAAAATATAGCCCTTTCCTCTGAATCTCTCTTTCCAGATCTGGATGTTAAATTATATAAAGCTCTTTCTGGAATCAGCTCTTTCTGAAATTCTTGATGAATTCTTATGAACCAGATTGTTTCAGATCTGTATGTCTTAGTATATACAGTAGTTCCTGGTTATCACAGAAACATTTATATTCTCATTCCTGCACTAAATCAGTACAGATGCAGCCTGATTGCTATTCAGATCACAACTGACTTTTAGTTTTGTCTGAGAACCAAGACAGCATTTGTGGAGATATAAAGGACTCTTGCTGTGGGCTGAACAAGTTCCTATGGCCTCTGTTATGAAAAGATAATGGCACCTTCATTGTTATACCATAGAAACTGTGCCAAGAGCACTTTAGAAAACACAAAACACTACCATGCAGGGGAATATATTTCCTTCACAGTTATCAGCCCTAACTCAACTAGCTAGCCCTCATTTAGCACGGCATCTGTTAGTTACCTATCACTTTTTTTCCTTTGCCCCTTATGTATAAGCAAATACCAGAAGCTGAACAAAATACCTAACTTGTAATTTGCATATGCATAACTTGTCATTCCTACTTGTAAGTGGGAATAAGTAAATATGGCTTACTTTATCAATCAAACTTTATCAAAGGGTGGGGAGCAGTGAACAAAAGAACTGATCTACTGAGAGATGTTGTTAGTTTTCATGGATTTGTGGAAATGTAGCATGCTAACCAGTGGTGGGTTCCTACCGGTGCGGTCCACTCTATAGCACCGGTAGCGGCCCGCTGGTGACGTCACAGTACCGGTGCGGTCAGTTGCCGGTGCCTGGGCGCTGCCATTAAAAAAATTGTTTTTAAAATTTTTTAAAAAAATTTTCTTCTACGCATGCCCAGAAGCCGAGCTTCCGGCATTGCGCATGCGCTGCCTTCCTACCCCACAGTGAGTCCAAGCAGGGAAGGATGACTGAGGGGGCGCGTGAGACGCTGAAAGAACGGGCGGCAGGAGCTATCTCCATTCCCCTCCCTTCAGCAGACCGAGAAGCCACGAACGCGCGGTGATGATCTTAGGCATTTTCGTATGTTTGAGGCTTCTCGAGCTGCTGAGGGGAGGGGGAATGGGTGCAGGACCTATCTCAGTTCCCCTCCCTTCAGCAGTCCGAGAAGCCACGCCCACCCAGTCACATGGCTGCCAAGCCACACCCACAAAATAAGCCACTCCCACAAAGTGGTAGTAAAAAAATCAGGAACCCGCCCCTGATGCTAACCATGTATTGTCTCTATATTATGGTGGCATTTTTGATATTGTTGCTTCAAAAAGCAAACTGGACATCAGGAGGAGGAGGAGGAGGAGGAGGAGAAGGAGGAGAACCATAGCCTAGAAATACAAACAACTCAGAAGAGACATAATGAAGATTTTTAGACAGTTATAATTTTACAGAGGTAATGTTAGAACATGGAGGAAAAGACAAGAGGATAATGAGCAGCAAGGAAGATGTACTCGATTACAGTGATGATGTGAGGACCATTGGAAGATCTGAGGGACCAGATGGGGACAAACTATGCAGGATAAAATCTATCTACCGGTAGATGGTCATAACAGTTGACACAATAATCAATCAATCAAAATGAACAAGTTTATTATGGAAAATGGCAAGTGGCATGTATTTAGTTTTATAGCCAAATATACTAAATATGTTATTAATGATATTCCTCTTTTTGATGACTTAATAGGATTATTACAGTACTCTCAAATTGTTAGTATTAGCTGAATTTCACATACATCTAGTGCATAAACAAACAGACGGTGTTCTTGGTTGTCTTAATTTTGTTTTCTCTAAATTCCATATATTCACAATACTGAAATATATACATGGATGTTTGGTGTAATACAGCCTACCCTATTTTACATTTTCCTGGAAAAGCATAAATAGTATAAAATAGTATGAAATTTGCTACAATTCTGTAAATGTTATTTGCATCTGAAATAAAGATATTTTCATGTTTATTTTCCTCCAGTGGCTTATTGTTTAAAATAAATTGCTTAACTGCACTGAATTTACCTTTAAAACAAAAACAAAAACCAGAGCAGATGAATAGCATATTGTTAGAGAATTATATATAACTTTCCTGGTATATTAGATATTGCTTTCAGTTACAGAGCACAATATGGTTTGTTAGGACCCTTTTATACATATGCATTTTCTCAGAGATAGCCAGCTGTGCCACTGCCATGCCTTGTAAATCCTTTTAATTAAAATGTCTTCTTTCACAAAGGTCATAATTTGGGGGCTGGGGGAGGCGCAAGAGGAGAAATGGTTTCCTTGGTCATGTTTTTACATGCAAGCTTTCTCCTGGCAAGTTGAAAACACCCTAAGAGCCTTTCTAGACAAATCATTAGAAAGCAGATGAGACTCCAAATAAAAGTAATTGTTTTTTTTAAAGGATTCTTTCTTGATTGGTCTTCAATTAAAAGAGGGGGGAAACTGATTCTGCCATAGTTTAAATTCCAATTAAACTATTGCTAGTGATTACAGTGACCTCTTGTGGAGATTTTAAAACAGTGTCCTTTTCTCCTTTTGCTGGGAAGGGGGCTTCAAAATGAAAGTCAGTGTTTTTCTATTTGTTTTACACCTGGGCAAGAGAGATCTTTACTTTATACAGGTTATTTTAAAGGACACTTTACAATCCCTACAATTGAATTATGAATATATATATATGCATTTTACTTCTAAATGCCCCTAAAGTATCTGGCCTCATACAAATTAGATTAAAACATAATACGTACATACAATTCAAAAGCATGACTGTAACAGACCTTGCAGCAAAACAGTGACGTCCCATTACCACTAATATGTCACATTTTCTAAAATCCCTAAGAAAATAAAAAATTCTGTTCTTAGCACCCAATGGAATATAACATTAGCCTCCTTGCCTATTATTAAAACTCATTGCCACTGAAAAATTTCTCTTCCATGTGGCTGTAAAGGAATTTGGAGTTGAAAGAATCACAGCCTTGATTCTGTTTAGTATAAGATGGGACAGAAAAAACCTAGGTAGGGTTTCAACTCTAAAGTAGTAACGGTTCCAGGTTTGTTTGTTTGTTTGTTTAAGTGTAAAGGCCACCTGAATTACTCTGGTCAGTTTCCAGTTTAAAAAGTAAGAAGGAAAACATAAAACCGAGAAAAAAAGCAGTGCTGTGGAGTCGGAGTCGGAGTCGAGGGAAATTTTGGGTACCTGGAGTCGGAGTCGGATTCGGAAGTACAAAAAACTGAGGAGTCGGAGTCGGAGTCGGAACATTTATCTACCGACTCCACAGCCCTGGACAGTGCTGTGGAGTCGGAGTCGGAGTCGAGGAGTCGGAGTCGGAGGAAATTTTGGGTACCTGGAGTCGGAGTCGGAAGTACAAAAAACTGAGGAGTCGGAGTCGGAACATTTATCTACCGACTCCACAGCCCTGGAAAAAAGAATCATAAAATCCAGACAAAACATACAATATGACAAAAACTTGATATGGGCTCAATCCCCACGCTTGAGAGAACAATCAGGTCTTCAAAGACTTTGAGAATTTCATCAAGGTGGGAGCCATCTAGATCTCAGGGAGGGGTGGTGGTGGCAGATACTGTATCAGAGAAAGCATGTTTTCTAGATCCTGATAGGTGAGACTATTTAATCAAAGTGCACCGTACTCACTCTGCACAATCTTGCTGGATGATTAGAAGCTATTGAAGGTAAGCAGTCCCTCAAATACCTGGATCTTATGCTATGAAGAGCTTTAAAAGTAATAACCAGCATCTTGAAATGTAGCCAGAAGCAAATTGGTAACAATGCAGCTTGGAGGGTGGCAGTGACACATGGACATACCACAGCATGCTCATCACTATCTGCACTGACACATTGTCGACCAGCTATAGTTTCAATAGTTCTCAAGGACAGTCCCATGCAGAGTCCATTGCAGTAGTTCATTTGCGAGGTAACTAGGGCAAGAATGGCTGTCTATGCTTCCCAATTGAGGAATTGGCACAACTGGTGCAACCAGATGAATCTGCAGAGGCCACCCCCTTCTCAAGCAGGAGCTGTGAATCCAGGATGATCCTCAGTGTACCCCATTCTCCAATGCAGAACTAAGACTAATGACATCCAAAACTAAAGATGGAAAAATATAGGAGGCCAAATATCCACAGCCACTTGGGTCTTGTCAAGATTGAACCTGAACTTACTCTTTAGACTGAAATATCCTCCAGTTAATGAGAAAGAGCATTAACAACATCACCTTGGGGTTGACGTATATAATTGGATGGCATCTTTATATTGATTGTATCAGATTCCAAACCAACCAATGACCTCACCCAATGGTTTCATGTACCTATTGAACAGAAAATCAATATGAATAACACCACCAGTTTCTCAGAAAACTATAACCTATAATATCCAAAGTCTAAATTCTGAATATCAATTGAAGTGAAGCTCTGTGATAATATCCCATTAACTGAAACTCATTTCTTGTTCATAATTATGAAGTTATGTTTCATCATTATGTCACAATGCTCAATACTCTGAAGAAATTCCTTATCTTCATTCTTGTAGCGTGACAAGAATAGCCAGCAATTTCAACCCTTGAAGCTTTTATATCTATTGTCATCATATGAAAAACCCATCTTGCACTAATCCAAAAATTGATGAATATCAACAATATGTCATGCACATTCCTATAAAATAAACTTGACAGCAATTCCCCTTCAAAGTAAAATCATGTTCTGCAGCCTACAGCAATACTTGGGGTAGCCAAAACCTCTATAACTAATAGCCACAGTGGCCTTACGTTTCAATTTTGCAGCTTCTAGGTCATGTTACTGAAACCCAACTGCCAAGTTTCAGTAATATGCTATTTATTTATTGTATTCATAAAAAGTAAATCACACACTTGAACCACAGCCCCATATATTTCAAAAACAAAAAGCTTGGCTGAATATTTTAGCCCAGTTCCATCTGGTGACCTATTCATTAATTTATATTTAAGCAAACAATTTTAGCATAGTTATCAACTTCCCCTTACCCATTTAACCTACCTGTTGGCTTTAGATCCAGCACAGATCTGGCATTAACCACAATAGATCTATATCCAAATACAGCAGAAAACGTAACAATCTATTTCAAATAAATACAAACTCATTTTCAAAGGTCCTGGAGACTTAGTGAGAGCATGGCCTCTCATATGGCTTCTGGAGGGTCTAGAGATGATGCAAGAGCAAACCCCAATCTCACACATATCAGCAGCCTCCATAAATAACATGAAAATGGAGTAGGCTACTTAGAATTCGGTGTTGATAAACTCTAGCATGTCACCCAAAATGTTGTGGCATGTTACCTTTGACATGCATAGCATAATTCACTATCACTGTTCTAGATCACCCTTCTTCAGATGTGTGCCTTCCGACCTACAAATTCTGTAATGCTCCATTAACAGCTGGATTAAAATCACAAGATTGTATCTAGTCACATCTAGAGGAAACAGAAAGACTCATGTAGACAATCATTAAAGAAGAACTGTCTGACTGTCATCAATTGAAGCTTCTTATCCAAGAAAGAAATATTTGCAGATAGTCAATAATTGCTGTTATCCTTTGCCCAAAATATCATACTGTGTTCCTAAGACTTAGCCAGCTAATAGTTTTGCTTAAAATTCTCGGTCACGAAGGGAAAGGTCAGTGAGAAATCTGGTTTGCTAAGAGGTAGATAACTAGTAGCCAGGTTGTATAGCTCAGAAGATAAATAATAATCTGTGCATTAAGTGGGAAGGAAAGAATAAGAGCATGTGGGAACTTTCCTAATGCAGTATGCCAAACCTAAGATATAAATGTGTCATTACTTAGATAAGATCCTTATTAGACAAACATTTATTGAAACACATACAAAATTTATTACGAAATATTTTATAAGCCTTGACAGAGCTGAAGAGAAATTGCCATTAAAGGCTGACATGTAGTGTAAATCACATTTAAGTCTGATTTAATAAATATAAATCACAAAGATGGCAGGAAAAAGAGAGCAAGACAAGGCTACTAATAGTTGAGAATGTAATTAGGATCTGAGCTTTTGTAATAGGAGCACAGAAACAAGGCTAGAGAAAGGAAGAAGAAAATAAAAGAGGTTCAGGAAATAAAATACTGAGAGAATATCATATAAAAAAGGAAGAAGTGAAGATAATAAATGGAAGAGAAGGAAGCAGATCAAAGAGGAAGGAGTGGAGTCATGTAAAGGATGCTTGTACAGAAATTTGGGGAAGAGAAAATAATATGCTATTAGTATGATGCAATTAGGCAAGCAAACACGCTTTAAAGAAAGAGGAATTGAGTAACCCAAGTATACTATGAAGCACACTTTTCCTACAATTTTGCTATTTATCCAAGAAATGATTTCACAGGAAATAAAACTGTGGCTCCCCAGTATTGTGTAAACTACAACTCCTAGTACCCCTAACAATTGGATATGCTGGCTTGAAATATATTATCATGCATTGTACTAGAAACATAGTCCATTTTATAATGCAAGCTTTTGGAACCCCTGGATAGCAGATACCAGCTGTGTTTGGAGTTCAGGTGATTACCAACTCCATTTCCGTTTCAGACAGTTTTAACTTTAACACTATTATCCTGTGTTGCTGCTTTAAAGAGGGAAGATAAAACAAAGAGATTTTGTGTAGCTGTTTTCATCATTGTGATTTTGCAGTCCTAAGTATTTGTTGCCATTTGTCCAATGGCATTACTGAGATTTTTAAAAACATGTTTTGTTATTTTTGCATAAGAATATATGTAAAAACTGTTGGAAGACCTGAAAGGCCATGTTAGAGACAGATCTGTATGGAGAAAATATGTCTGTGTGGTCACTAAAAGTTGATGGTATATAATTTAAAAAGGGGGTGGTGGTAAAAAGGCCTTGCAGGATCGTGATGTAGCAATATTGAGTCATTTGAGAGAGATGGGCAGCTCTATAAAACATAAATAAATAAAATATATTTGAAAGAAGATCCTAAATAAGACTTTCTCCAAATTGATGATGTATTGGGGACCTCAAACCCCATTACACCCCCCCAATATAATACTTGATATTGATATTGAAGCTCAATATTACTAGACAGAATTACAAAATCCCATAAGAACCAAATTCTGTAATTTTCTGCTGCCATCTAATGGTTCTTTGAGAGAATCAGTTTGGTGTAGTGGTTAAGGCATCAAGCTAGCAATGGGAAACTATGAATTATAGTCCTGGCTGAGGTACAAATCCAGCTGGTAATCTTGGACTAGTCATTTTCTCTCAGACCTAGGAAAGATACAATGGCAAACCCTATCTGAAAAACCTTGCCAAGAATACTGCAGGGATTTGTCCAGGCAGTCACTGAGAAACAGACACTATAGAACTGAAGAAAAGAAAAAGGTTCTTCAGAGTTTTACAGTCTATATCTGGCAGCCCAGAGTGCGAACAAGGATGCACACCAATATGAAGAACGCCAAGTCACTGTCTCATGTCTCCCAAGGCAAAATTTGGTATCTCTGCTTAAGATCCACTCATTTTACTATGTTCCACCTTGAGCATATAAACACACATTGGGATAGGTCAGGATTTCTCCACCTCAGCAACTTTAAGATGTGAGGAATTCCTCCCAGAATTTCCCAGCCAGCAAGGCATTCTGGAATTGGATTTCACACTTCCTAAAGTTGCTGAGATTGGGAACACTGGTATAAATTCATAAGTGAACAGTAACAATCTTTTTCTTTATATTTAAAAACAGCCTGCTTATTTACATGCCAATTTTTACAGCACTAAAACAAAGAGCTGTAATTTATTTGCGCACTCATCTCAAAAACCCCTCCTAGTATTTTTGAAAACTGAACAATTCACAAGTAGGATTGTCCCAGGATATAACAATTCTGCTGAACTCGAACTGCCAGATGTTGAACGTTTTAATTCAACACTAGTGCTCCTTTAGTTTTATTTCCACTTATTTTTAAACAGATTAGATATTTATGATATATTTTATCGACAGCACATCCAAAAACTACAGCTATTCCACCTGTGGCTTCTAGCTCCCACTTTCATTAGCCTGCAATTTTCTTCTGCAAAGTCTCCAACTGGGTTTACTTCCTCTGTGATCTACCACCAGATGCTGAGGGCGCCCCAATTCCAGGTTGAGACGGTAGAATTTTAGTGGGTACTAGGAAGGGTTGAAGAGAAGCATGGAGAAAGTAAATAGATTGGGGTGGGGGTGGGGAAACTAGAACAAAACACAAGTCTCCCTTCCCGGGACAAGAGTGAAGCAACAGAATAAGACGTCCTTAGCTAACCCCCGGAAGAAAGTCCGAGGCGCCTCCCTGCATTTGAGGGCTCCCAAGGTGTTTATGTTGTTGCTCCTTAATGCGGGCGGCCTCGCTCGCTGCGCGTCAGACGTGAGCGGGGAGCTCGTGTTCCAGGAACCTCTCCAGCCTCCCTACGTGAGAGAAAGCAGGCGGCCTCGCAAGCAGGGACAGATGACTCATGCTCCAAGTCAGCGAGGCCTCCTTAACTCTTTCCCGCCAGCAGGAATGACAGTGCCGCTCAGGCAAGGAGACAAAGTGCGGAGGCCGAGGGAGGACGTCGACGACGACGACAGACGGGGGTGGGTGGTAATCTCTCTCTAGCGTCCTTCCTGGCCTCTTAAGTTTGGGTTGAAAAAAATGCTCCGGGCGGGCTGCCAACGAGGCACCTGTCGCAGTAACAAGAGAGGCTAGATTAGAGCACAATAGCCCGCTCGCAGGTCCTGCTGTTAAGAGGCGGGAGATAACAAGGGCAACTCGTTGCTAGTTGTGATTAATGGTTCCTGGGACTGAATTGCCAAGCAGAGGAAAAGGCGCCCTTGGGGTTTTCGGCCTCAGGGCTAAGGCTCTTTGGTGGAAGGAGAGGGTTTCTTTTACGCTGCGCTGGGGATAAAACACGTTCATGCGAGTTCTGGGGTGAAACGGTTCAGAAGCACCGCGTCGGTTTGTGAGGTAAACTCCGCTAAAGTTTTATCACAAAGGCCGATGGGAGTTGCAAGTCAGGAAAGCGGGAGGGCTTCACATCCTTCTGGGAACGATAAAGCCTGTGTCAAAATTCAGTCAGTATACAATGGGATGTCCCCTCTTTTCCTTATCTTCAAGGTCACAATACAAATGTGGAGCAACCACCATCACATAAGCGAAATATTTATTTCTCATCGGCTTCCCCAGTCTGGTGTTGTAGAGAAATGTGTGTGTGTCTACTGTATGTGCCTTTGGGTCAGTTTTTGAATCCTGGCGGGACTAGATCCTGCCGGTTTTTGGGCAAGTTTTTCCAAGTAGTTTACCGTTGCCTCTTGCTAAGGCTGAGAGAGAGTGATTGGCCCAACGTTACCCAGCTGGCTTTGATGCTAAGGCAATCACAATGTCCCATTTCTAGCCTGATATCAACCTTCATACCAAATTGGCTCTCCTTGAGATATGTAGGAATATAAATTTCCACAATTTAATGCAATTGGAGGTCTTGACATTGGGCGTAGCTGTCCTTAAAAAATCATTTTTATTCCTTGCAACACATATTGTAAATAAATTCTGTGAATATCCACATATGGGCAACACACCTATAACTGCACTGATCAAACCTATTACATACACACAGGTAATACATATGCACTATTCTGATCAGACCATGGTGGGATTTAATTTTTTTTACTACCGGTTCTATGGGCGGGGCTTGGTGGGTGGGGCGGGGCTTGGTGGGTGTGGCAGGGGAAGGATACTGTAAAATCTCCATTCCCTCCCAACTCCAGGGGAAGGTGAATGCAAAATCCCCATTTCCTCCCGATGGGGCGGGCCAGTCAGAGGTGGTATTTGCCGGTTCTCTGAACTACTCGAAATTTCTGCTACCGGTTCTCCAGAACTGGTCAGAACCTGCTGAATACCACCTCTGGATCAGACCCTCATTATTACACATAAATACACAAACATGTACATAGACACCCTTTTCCCTGGGAAGAAAGTATAAATTCCAGAAATGGAGCATATTTGTTACACAGGAAAAAATACAGATCTCTCATATAGCCACTGCTGATAAAGAGGATGGGAAGAATTCCAGAAGGAATGTTTTGCATGTTTTCCTTTCCTTTATAGTACCTAGTTCTACATCTATTGTTTGATAACAATCTGGAGTTTATGTATTAAAATGTTTCAGTCTGCTGTAACATGAATATGTTGAGTTGTTAAAGGAATTGCTTTATTTGTACATAAGACTTTGTGAACTTAAACTTACAGAGACTGTCAATTCTCTTTCGGGTTCATGATAACAAGTCAAACTTATTTCTATCTCCTGATCTTACAATACATGAGAACATTCAAAAAAACCAAACCCAATTATTTAAAATTTGTGTTTAAATATAAAGGTTATTTTAGATACTTGGCTGTGCAAAATATGGATGTTAAACAAGTGATACCTTTTGGCAGAGGAAACTTATGTTCTCAGCTATATAAAGGTTGGCAGAACTTTGTAGCTAATGTAGTTTGACCACCCACTATCCTGATCTAATCTTGGTTACTTGCACTGAAAATATATAAATATGTAGCCACACTGACTGAATTGAAAGTGTTTTTGATTTTAAGAAGAGCTAGTGTTCTTATTTTAATTTTTCAGACCAGAGAACAAGAGGAGAACCTTCTGATCAACATCCAATGTCGTAAATCCTTCTATTAAATTAGCATAATTTTCTGATGCCTGTGAAGAGAGGGCTGATTACCATTCCCTGTCATCCCAAACCTACTTAATTCCAGAACATTATTACAGTAGGTGGTTGTGCAATCATCCAGCAGCTATTTGAACATTAATTTATCTTTTGCAGATTAATTGTAGCCAAATAACTTTAATTTAATTGAAGACTTATACAAACTTCATGATAAGGTGCTGAAAAACACACCACCACTCTTCTGATTAGTTGGGAATGACACCTACAGTAGTAATATTATTGCCTATGGACTTACTCCATCTTCTTGGAATGTGTTGAGATTTCCCTACTCCTCTATCATGGATGTCTTCAGGAAGAAAGCGGGGGACGGACGGATGACAAATGACAAAATGTGCTTTGCAATTCAACACCCTATGACTTACATATGTCCTTGTATACAGCTTCAAGATAAAACATGAAAGATTATGATTTGCATTAATAGGTCATGATTCATGTTTTGTCACTTTTCATCACTGTGATTTGTATTAAATGCCTATATTCAGCACAGATATATTTTCATCATGGATACATTTTGAGTTGCTATATTCGTATGGAACAAAACTCAAAAATATACGTGTGTTCCAAAACTAAAAATATTTTGTTCCCAACCTAGGAAACACTGCTATTGGAACAAGATCATGGTCTCTTTGTTTTCACCCCAAAGCCAAGGAGTAGTTGGATGGCAGTCCATGCTACTACTAGCCAGCTAAATTGAAAAAAAAAATAGGTCAAAGGATTTTAAAAATGTAATAATATTAAAACAGATCCAGATTGGAAACAATGAGAATGCAGCTCTACTCCAATTTCTGGAAAATAATTTTAATAAATTATATTGTTAGTTCCTGTCTTTTCTAATTTTAATAGGGAAGTATTTTCAATTTTTTTAAATAGAGTTGCTGATTCAATAGAGTACCGGACAAAAGAATTATTCTTTGTAATAATTCTGTGACATAACATCACCATCCCTGTTCTGACCATTAAACATTCAGGCTTGAAGATAAGCAAGCCCAGGCATGTAAACTTGTTTCTATGAGATTTTCTTTATGGCTTTATATTTATTAAGAATTTCAGAAAAAGACAAATCTAAAGAAAAAGATAGACAAGAAAGAAAAGAGAAAAACTAAAGTTATAAAACATAATTACTTCCAACCTCCTCTTCAATAGATAATTGCAATCTTATAATCTCCCTTGGGGTGTATGGGGTATTCAGAGATGGATATAACCTCTGGTGGAAGAGTCTGCCATGGCCTTCATAGGGCTGATTATTCATCTTTGATCCCCAGTGGCACTCAGTCTCATCTGTGGCACCAAGTAATTGTAACATGCACAGCAACCACACCCTGGTAAACTCTCTCAGCAGATGGGTCAAACCAGGTGATGGTAGCCGATAGATCTTTGACTCTTGGTGAAATGAGAATTTGTGTATCCCACCGTGTGAAACTGCAGCACGAATGGTCACCTGTCAATGATTTTCTGTACCACTGGATTAAGTTCTCTTCTGCGGAGAGAATGGAACTGCACCTTTGTAATGAATGTTCCACCTAAAACTCCATCATGCACAGGTTTCTGTTGTGCAATTAATCTTTATCTACAACTTATCTGCAAATCATCTCTGTCCAAATCCAATTTGTTGAGTCCTTCAGTGATGGGGAGATGGAAAAGCAATGGTCGCTGGCAATTGTAGACACAAATCTGCACTTGGGTGGTCTTTGGATCAATGGTCATTTGTCTCAATACCCAAGGTGTCCTGCAGAATCCTGAATAACTGGGCAGCCCTTGAACTCCAAAATCAGAAAGAGCAGTCAGGCACTGGGGTGGCTGAGTACTAGAGTGCTCAATAAATACAACATCTGTATCTCCACAAAGCTGAAAATCTTCTGATCTGTGATTATCACTTCTCTCCTATACTGAAGTGAGTTCTGGACTCTATCAAAGGCACATCAGACAACTGGAGAAATTTTACATGTGGGCTCTGCGTTTCATACTCAGCATTCTTTGACAAGACTCTGTCTCCAACCTGGAAGTCTTGGATTGTATGGCGTCCACCAGCATTGCGTCCTTGATTATCAGAGATGAGGTGAGATGTGTGGGATAAGTAATCAAAATGAATGACTGTCATATGCCTTGTTGGAAGAAAAACCCATCTGGTTCAATTCCAAGTGGGGAGAAAGACACTGGAAACATGAAGGCTAATTGGAAAGATGGTTTATTGATGAACAGGATCAGATGGGTTTGAGGTCCTGGGCAGCTGACCAGATGGAGTGGAGAATGAGGGTTATTTATACCCTCTCTTGGCCCTTGCCCTTGAGCTTCCTGTTCCTGTGGCAAGAGCATGCATTCTATTGGTTGCTGTCAGACTCCCCAGGAGTCTGAGCTCCCAGGTTTGGTTGAAACTTGGAGGGTGATGATGTAATGAAGAGGCTTGTGTTCTGTAGGCAATTCTTATTGTGTCTTAATGGCTTTGTCCTGGTTTGGATCTTGAGTGAGAGCTAATCCCATCACCCTGAAGCTGAAAGTCTTTTGTCTTGTAGGTAGGCTGGCCCAGTCCTGTTGGGCTATTAAGAAAGGTGGGGGCTGCTTTCCAATAGCATGTTTCTCCTTTAGGGAAATATAATATTCTGCTATTTTAATATTTCTCAAAATATTTCATTCTTCTAGGAGAGAGGTGGGTGCTAATTTTCTACAGTCTCAAAAGTTACTCCATGTACTGTAGTCTGGGTAGAGATTTTGAAGTCAACCATGCAAGTGCAACTAAGGTGCTGAGAAGGAAATCCAATGCCACTGTGACATCCAGCCAAGGCAACTAGAAGCTGCAGCTGCTGACAGAACCCACTGGTGAGCCCTGTGCTTATGAGGCTTCCCCCAGCTTTGAAGAGGGGTCTTCCAAAAATTGATAGAAAACCACAAACTGTGTCACAGAATAACACTACAATTACTACAACAATGGATTTTCAGTGCTTCCATTGAGCTAGACTTTGTGCTTCCAGACTGGAACTGCAGAGCCACTACAAGTCTGCAGATGAACTACACTACAGTGTGTCTTCATACCCGAAGGATTACTATATATAATTATCCCTTCTCCTTAGATGTTATACAAATCCCTTCAACCCTTAATTTAGTCCACATTTTTTATCCTCAGACCCATCTTATCTATTTTTTTTTCTTCTTTCAGCAAAAAGTCCATATAAAGTTTCTAGTCTCAGAGAAACGTTTTTGTGGGGGGTTTTTCTGATCAAATGGTGAGCCATCTAAGCAAGTTCTAACATTTTCATAATTCATTCCTGCCGCATACCTCCCTACGACCGGTTAGGTCCCACAGAGTGGGTCTCCTCCAGGTCCCATCGACCAAGCAATGCCGGTTGGTGGGGCCGAGGGGAAGAGCCTTCTCTGTGGGAGCCCCCTCCCTTTGGAACCAAGTCCCTCCAGAGATCAGGATTATCCCCACCCTGCTGGCCTTCCGTAAAGCAATAAAAACTTGGCTCTTCCGGCAGGCGGGGTATGAATGAAAGTTTTTTTAAATTATGCATAGTATTTTAATATGGTTTTTTATAAAATTGTTTTTACTTTTATATGTTTCTATACATGCTGTGAGCCGCCCAGAGTCCCTCGGGAGTTGGGCGGCATAGAAATTTTAATAAATAAAATAAAAAATAAAATTCCTCCAATGTGGGAATTTCATGAGTCTTCCTTCATTGAGCATACAATAGTAATGCTGCAGTTACAATATAGAAAATAAATCTGTCATACAGTATGTGTTTTCTAGTTCATTGCTCATAATACCCAATAAACAAAGTTCTGGTTTCCTCATGGTATCTATCTTTAAATTATAAAGATGCCTATTGTTTCCTTGATGTTTTCAAAAATCCTGCCATTCTGCTTACTCAACAAAATTAAGCAACTATTCTGGATTTTTCTGTGTTGGTTTTGGTTGTAAGTTTTTTTTTTGTTTATTCAGAGAGGTGGCTGCTACCTGCAAAAAAAGGAAAGCATTACCCATACACAAAAGCTCAATAAACCAGTCAAACTATAATATTTGTCTGCATTTTTAAATGAGCCTTCTAAAGCTCATCAACAACAGGAAAGAAGACTATGCATTGAATGCAAACACATATCAGAACTGAAACTCAAATAACATTGTACAAATATATTTGCATTTGTACTACTTCAACAGCATTGACAACACTACCAAAACATAGGTTACAAACACATCTATTTGCTTTCAGAATAAAATGCACTTGTCAACCTACATGAACTGATCTTGAACTGTAACCTACTTATCCATAGCAATTCAGATTAATGTTGGATACTTGACTGTATGTATTAGATGCACACATACCGAACAACTTTTAATGATTGAGTAGTACTTAAATTCTTAATATTTACACATCCCCAAAGAGATATACTTTGTTGTTATTTTGTGTTGCAATCCATGTACTGTCATCTGTCAAAATCCTGCATGAGGGCCTTTTCTGAATGTTCACTCATATTTGAACCTTGATATGTTAGCCATATCACTGAAGCCTTCCAAATACACTATCCATTTTAATTGTTATTTTAATGTTTTGCCAATAAATATACCTTTGACAAAGGAAGTAATCTAAAAGCAGTTAAATAATTTCAGGTTCTCTGGGTTGAGAATCCTGCTGGTTAAGGAACCTTGTGCGATGTAGAATCAATGATTTGGATTAGGATACTAGGTTGGAGACGACAACTTCTCTATATTTCATAAAACACATGTACAGTTTCCCTCTTGCTTCTACAGTTATGTACTATATATATATATATGCATTTGTTTATTAATTAAATTTATATAACCATCCATCTAACCAAAAAGCAAACATACAAGAAACAAAAGTAAAACAAATACACAAAGGCATATTAAACCTATTTACCGTATTTTTTGGAGTATAAGACGCACCGGAGTACAAGACGCACCTTAGTTTTGGGGGAGGAAAACAAGGAAAAAAGGCCTCTGCCTCCAAGCAATTTGCCAAACAGCCAACAGCACAGATGATATATACTGTTTGCTGTGTATTTCTGTGCATGTGTGCTTGACCCATAGAAATAGCAAAGAATTGGAGAAATGTACATTATGCCAGAAAGTTTTCTTAAATGTAGTCACACTAACTGCTCCCAATTATTTAAATAGATCTACTCCAAGGTAACTAAACTAATACTAAACAGGCCACTGTTACATTTCAGACTATACTTGTACAGAGCTGTTAAAATTAATTAAAATTTCTGGAAGTATACATTATTCTCTATTATTTAAAAGAAGATACAAGCATTTATCAGAGAAAGCGTTTATTTTAAAAAGCTTCTATATTTTGTTAAGTTGTCTAGATTTACAGGGATCTCCAACCTTGGCAACTTTAAGACTTGTGGACTTGTGGAACTCCCAGAATTCCACAGCCAGCAAAGCTAACAAAGCTGGCTGTGGAATTCTGGGAGTTAAAGTCCACAAGTCTTAAAATTGCCCCTGGCTCTAGAACAATAATAAAGCAGTCTTTAAAAAATAAGTCTAATAATTTGAACATTCTACAGACATTTATAGTTATTTACTTACTCCCTTCCATCCAGTTCAACAAAAAATAAAAATCTGCGAGTCTCTCCCAGCTATTTGCCTCTTTGCAGTTTCACTTTCATTTTCCCACATGACAAGTCAGCTGCAGGTCGGGAAGTGCTAGTGACTTGCTTTGCTTTACAGGCTCTTCCCTCTTTGCTGCAAACAGGTAAATTGCTGGAAGACAGAGGCCAAAGGGTGGGGGTGGGTGGGGGGGCTACATTCAGTGTATAAGACTCACCCAAGTTTTCACCCTCTTTTTGGGGGTAAAAAGGTGCGTCTTATACTCCGAAAAATATGGTATGTCTATGCATGTGTCTTTGTTGTGTACATATACATATAAGGTCCTTTTTTAGACACAGTATTAAAACTTTTTGTGTAACTTAAGTCCTTTGTAACAAGTCTATACTTTTTCTTCAATTTTGCATCAGAGTTACTGTACTTTTTAAATCAAATTTATGCTTAGTTGATTGGACATACAAATGGTTAAATTGATGGAGAAAAAAGTCATCCTGCTTTTTCAACATATTTTAATGCATTATAAAGGGACAAAACAAGACTAGAGAGATTTAACATACAATGTACAAACCTAGTTTCTGTTTGGAAATATTTATGTATTCATGTTTGTATTATTACATATACTTCATGTAAAAGTAGTAAAACATCTAAATAACACATCTGAAAAATAATGTTGAATATATATGGAGAAACTCTATCTGATTTCAAAAGAGTTGATACCACATAATAATCAAACAATACTTATGTAGGATAATTGTATGTGAATTATATAACAGTTTTTATATTTCCAAATTGGATCTTAGTTCCTTTTATGCATCTGATATGTAGTAATTAATTGAATCGTGAAAAACAAAAATACTGAGACTGAGAGGAAAGACCTGAAAAACATTGGCCTTTTGATTAAAGAAATGACAAAGGAATGTAATTTCTATTTCTAAGGATGCTCAGGACACAGTCCATAATGTCTCTAATTTAAAACCAGAATTTAAAAAAAACTGCACTCATTTTTATAATACTAAGTCAAATTATACTGAGATAAGAAAGTAATCATTTAAAATATAATGTAGCTCTTAGAAAGATTATACATGAGCAGGCTTCAGCTTTATCTCTTCAGAAAAAAAATAGATACTATTAAATCTATGAAAGCAGGAAAAGCTGGTTCTGGTGATTATCCTATTGAATGTCATGAGTCACACACGGACTTTTAAAAAACTCCTGTGTTGTTTATCACTTATAATAATGCTTTTAAAAATGTCTGACTTTATGAAAAGCCTCAAATATTAACATTTTTATATAAAGTCAGAGAAACTGGAACAGCAGCAGCTTCATTAAATATGGGGAAGGTATTTGATACAGTTCAGTTGATATTTTTAGAGCCATCTTTAGAAAAAAATAATGATTTTTGTTCCTTTTGTATAATTGGATTATACTAACATTATTCTAACATTTATTTTTATTGTAATTCATATTTATTTATAGATTGACCCAATGTATCACAATTCTGGGCAGCTTACAAAAATAGTAATATAGTTAATAGATATCATGAAGGTAGTGCCCAATAAAAATAAACGCAATTAAAAAGTAAACCACCACACAAAAGGTCCATCATCCTGTCAAAGTCAATGCCTAGCCCTAGAGCAGTGATGGCGAACCTTTTTTCCCTCGGGTGCCGAAATAGTGCGCACACGAGCTATCACACGTTCATGCGTGCCCACATCCATAATTCAAAGCCCCCCACTTGCCCCACCCCCCTGTGCATGCGTGCATGACCCCCCCGACTCCTCCATTTCCCGACTCCCAGTGGGCCCAGTAGGCCCTTTTTTTGCCCTCCCCAGGCTCGAGAGGCTTTCTTGGAGCTTGGGGAGGGCGAAAACGCTCCCCACCACCACCCTGGAGGCCCTCCAGAGGCCAAAATCATCCTCCCAGAGCCTCCGCGCGAGCCAAAAATCAGCTGGCGTGCACACACATGCACGCTGGAGCTGAGCTAGGGCAACGGCTCGCGTGCCAGCAGATATGGCTCCGCGTGCCACCTGTGGCATCCGTGCCATAGGTTCGCCATCACTGCCCTAGAGGATCAGCCAGGTCTTCACAAATCACTGAAATAAGGCCACAGTGAGGCCATACAAATCTCAGGGTGAATGTTGTTCCAGAGTGCAGGTGCCATGATAGTGAAGGCCTGCTTGCAGGTGTCATTATTTAATCAATGGGACCTGGAGCATGACAACTTTGTCAGAATTTATGGGACAATCAAAAACTACAGGAGGCAGTTCTTCAAATGATCAGGTCATACACGGATGAAGGACTTTACAGATGATACCCAGAATCTTCAACTGCTCCCAAAAGCCTATGAGTAACCAGTGCAAGTCATGAATCAGAGGTGTTACATGAGACATGACAACTTGGTCATAATTACCTATGCTACATTCAGAGCCAGCAGTGTCTTCTAGGGCAACTGTGTACAGAGAATTGCAATAATCAAGATTGTATATCTCCAGGATTATTACAAATTATTTCTTATTAAAATCCTATCAAAATATCTTGTGGAACTTCACAAGATGTTCTTTTTATCTCTTTAATATTGAAATCTGTCCTGTCTTATCAGACAATTAAGACATTCCAGCATAAACCCCACTGGAATTTGACACAATTTAATGAATAATTATTTGACATGTCAATGATCTGTTTATACCTAATGAAGATTATGAATGCTCTATCTATACCAACGTTGATATAGTTCAGCAGTTTGGTAAATTACAGGTAGTCCTAGACTTACAACAGTTTGTTTATATACTGTTCGAAGTTAGAACGGAACTGAGAAAAATGACTTATGACTGTTTTTCACACAACTGTTATAGCATCCCCATGGTCACAGGATTAAAATTCAGATGCTTGGCAACTGACTCATATTTATGATTGCAGTATCCCATGGTCATGTGATCATCTTTTGGGACTTTCTGACAAGCAAAGTTAATGGCGAAGCCAGATTCACATAATTGTGTTATTAACATCTGCAGTGAGTCAGTTAACAATTGTGACAAGAAAGCTCGTAAAATGGGTCAAAACTCACTTAACAATTGTCTTGCTTATCAACAGAAATTTTGGGCTCAGTTGTGGTCATAAGTCGAGAACTACCTGTATCCGCTTACTCAATTAATTGCGGTAAATCTCATATAAATTCTATAGTCTTTACTGCAATGAAAATAAGAGTATGTACAAATTGGAACTTTAGTTTAAAAAAAACTTTAAAAAAACTTAAAAATAACATACTGGAATTATTTCAGGAACATTCTTCGTTTGTAGTGATAAATATTTCAATACCCAGCCAATGGTGATATAATTATCCTAGAACCTGGTCAGGATGACCACCAGGCAGTGGGAATCACTGGAAATTACATTTTGATTGCATAATTTGTTCCAAACCCATTACCAACATCTAAAACTGACCATCAGCATTTAAATTCAGTTTGGATGAAGATTCAGCATTCTGTGATATATTGTATGAAAGTATACTATGATAAAAAATAATTCCACTAATGAAAATTGACGTGCTTTAAAGCTGCAGTGTTTTACATAAAAATTTATAAAATATATATGTACTGAAAATGTAGCTGAAAAAATAAGTTCCAGTTAAGAACAATAATAATCGTATCAATAGATTGTGCTGGGAAATGCTGCCTCATAAATTTCTCCAACAATGTTAAAATTACAGGTACTCCTTGACTTATGATCAGAAGTTAGGACAGACCTCTCCAAAAGTTACTTTCAACCCAGTTTTGTAATTCCAATGGCTGTCCCCATGGACATTTGATCACATTTAGGGCAATTGGTAAGTGGCTGGCATTTATGGCCATTCACAGCATTCTGAGATCATGAGACTATGGTTAACAATGTGTTTGCTGAAAACTGGCATTTACTTCCAGTTTCTGGTAAAAGTGCTCCATTGTGAACGATGTGTTCACTAATACCATGTTGTTTACTTAACAAATTCTGCAAATAAAGGTCATAAAATTATGTCAGTCATGTGATGACTCACTTTATCACTGCCACAACTTATGATGGTAATTGTCAGGCTCAGTAAGTAACAGTCACAAATCAAGGACCACCTGTAGTTTTGATTAGACTATTGTGGAGATAAAATGTGACAGGCCATTAAAATGTGTGTAACTACCGTAGTAGCAAGTAAATTATTTAGAGATTAGACAAGCAGGAAGTATTTTAAGCTGAAAATACTTCTACTTTTTTTTAATGTGAAACAGGAAAGAGAAGAGAAGAGCTTGTTAACATTTTCTTCTCCTCCTGTAAGGCAAGAAAACAGTTGGGAAGAGGCAGTGCAATTGTGAAGAGAAAATGCCTGGAAATCAGATACGTAAGAAGCTATTCCTGTTATTCTTAATCTCAGATAATGCCTTGCACATTAATATACATGTGCAAACAGCATCCAACCAATGAAGAAAATAACAGACTAATATTGGATGTAGCTAAATTTAAATAAGAGCCGAGGTGGCGCAGCGGTTAGAGGCAGGTACTGCAGGCCACTTTAGCTGACATTGATCCGCAGGTCAGCGGTTCAAATCTCACCGGCTCAAGGTTGACTCAGCCTTCCATCCTTCCGAGGTAGGTAAAATGAGGACCCAGATTGTTGGGGGCAGTATAAATATACATTGCTTACTGGTGTAAACCGCTTAGAGAGTGCTTGCACTGTGAGGCGGTATATAAATCTCACAAAATAAATAAAATAAATAATAAATAAATAAATGTCTTGAAAAAATAAGATTACAATTTCTTTCAAAAGAGATGTATACAACATTTGACTTTTGATAAAACTGCTCATACTTTATAGTTAGAAAAATTAAATACGACAATGGCAAACCGAAATTATTTATTTGAAATGTCACTTAAATACATTTTCCCATGGATATTCCAAATATACACAAAAAGAACATTGCAGCAATTTTTTTTAAAAAAAGTTTGGTTTTATGCAACGAAGTGCCAAACATAGCTGTAACACATACCTGACTTTTGTTTTACTAAGTATAAAAAGTAAGGAATAATTTATATTTACACATATGTACAACGATCTAGACTTATCCACATACACACGTCAACTAGTTTCAAAACATGAGTATATTTGTTTCAAGTTTTATCTACATTAAATATTTTTTAAAAACTGTCATGAGTGCCAGATTTTGTTTTTATGGTGCTTTGTTGATACAATCATTCTAGTGCTGCAAAATTAAGGCGCTACCCAACACCAGACCTTCAGTTATGCAAGGCGCTGTATGACTAATGCACACAGTTTTCTGAACAAATCTTATTCCTTTTCTTGAAAATAAACTGCAGCATGAATCAAAGAGCAGAAATCTGCTGATTATCAGCTTATCAAAATCCCAAAGCACCCTTAGCAACTGAAAGGAAAAAGGATATTTGAAAACAGTAGATAAAGGCCACTGTAGCAAATATTTCATGAGTGGTGAAATTTAAAATGGCCTAAGCTTCACCTATTATTTGGAAGCAGTCCTATTATGGATTTCAGGTTTTTGTGTGTTTGCTTTTTACAGAAGTGGCTGGGATGCCTTTGCAGCCCTATTATACTAAATAAAATTATGTTCTGAATATTATTTCTGCAAAAAAATTAGACAATGAGGACACTGCAATCCTCTGTTCTCTATAAATTGCCAGATTGATCAGCCTAAGAGAAAGAACATAAAAATTTTGGCTTTCATCATATACTTATGTTAATATTCTTGCTGAGGTAACCAGGTTCGGATGGCTGAAAAGCTCATCAGCCTGGCTTTTGATTTTAAAGCGCAAAAGTACCATACTGAAGACTCTCATAAAATTCCTCATCCAAAAGATTAGAAGGGAATCTCAGGGATAGTATATAGGATTCTGCCTCAAAAATGGGAAGTGCCAAAACAGTAACGTAGGAACAAAAAATAGAAAAGGGAAAGAGAAAACCAAGAGGTGAGCCCAAATCTTGCAAGAGACAATCCAAGCAATCACAGCTAAAACTACTGTGAAAAATAATGAAGATGGTCCAAGTTCCCTGCAAAAAACCACTGAGGTTCATTTTGAAAAACCTCTTTCTTGATAAAACTTGGAAGCTTTTAGAGTCCCGTGAATGAACAGGAAGACAGCTGTGTTGAAGGAAAGTGTGATAGCACCCAGGGAATGGATAGAAAGGAGAACAGAGTGAGAACCTCCTTCTTTCTGGCTTTAATGTTGAAACAGGTAATATCACGCTTGACTTCTGGTGACTACCTGGAGAAATTCATGCGATGTTGCTGGCATGATACTGAAGTGGCTTGCCATGGACTCTTTCTGGCATGGCTCCCCTCCCCCCCCCCCCCCCCCGGTCTCACATACAGCTTTAGAGATGCCAGATTATTTCCCATCCAAGTAGTAATGAGAACTGACTTTGTTTAGTATTCAAGATCAACCAAGGTCAGCCAGGACCAGATGCAAACTTTTAAAAAATACTTGAAAGAGAATCTACAAACTCTAGTAAAGAAATTAGAACTTGCAGGAAGGCTATGGCAGAAATTATTAGAGCTTCATTTGCAAGTTGCACAGTTAACAATTGAAAGAGCAGTCACAGGTCAATACTTAACTACAAAAGGTGAATTCCAAGAAGAAGCAATTACAGTACATTCAGGCTGTGTTGATCAGTCTTAGGAAACTGCTATCTGGTCAAGATTTTTTAAGACAATCTTCTAATACCACACCAATTATAGCACTTACTAAAATCAGTCTTTTTGATGATTAGACTTTCTGTATATGAAATTTCTATGCATTTGTCCAAAGGGCACATGCTGTTTCTAATTCATAAAGGAGGCACTTTTGAAATATTTTGGTATTGTCATTATTTTCTTGCCAGATTAATTTTTTTTACAACCGGTGTCTTTTACCTTGCTGTGTCTTTGCACTATGTTCTAAAACCAGAACTAATATTATTTTCATGTCCTGTTCATTTGTTTCTGGAAATTCAGAGATCCCAGCAGTTTGAATTAGCAATACTGATTTGCTGTTTGATGTTTACAACTAAACTAAACTATTTCCAATAATTCGACTATTTTTAAAAAGTTAACCACATATACAAAGACATCAAAATACAGATATATTTACATCTAATTTAAACTTGCATTGAAATTTGCAGTACAGGATTCCATTTGTGTCTCCTTTCATGTCAGCAAGAACTTCAAGCACGAACAGTATTCGGTACATAACAAGTAATATTAAGGTTTTGGTTTTCAAAAGTATATGTAACTAAGTTTTCTTAGAAGAACCTATTAGGCTGGTTATGGCAGTTGTGAGTAAAGATGGTTTTTATTTAAGTGTTACTTCCAGACAAAACTAGAAGGATAAAATTGAAATGGTGATTCAATTTTTCAACAGCCTTTAGTAAGATAATCGCTGAAGAGCTTGAAATTAACAGTGTAGATATACACTAAATATGCTGGCCATGATCCAGCCACGGAGCTTCGCAATCTCAAGTATTTAATGGCAGAGAGAAGCTTTCCCTAAGACACAATTATGTCCACTATGAGAGGCTATTAGTTCCATGTCCGAACTACAAGGCTCTCCACAGGTAACTCCTTACTGTAGGTTCCTGATGTCATTCTGAAGGGAGGGGGGCTTGGGAAGGAAGAATGACTCAATCTTCTTAGATATATTATGAAACAGTTTTCTCAATACATACAGCATGCAAATTACAAACACAAGGAACTGGCTTATAACCAGCCACAAAGCTGTTCATCAGATACTCTTTTGGACAGTGTTCTTTGGAAGTGGAACATTTTATCCTGGCAATCCCATTTACTTCCGATATTTCTGTTCACATGTTGCAGATAAAAAATTGCTCTTGGTGCTTTCTTCCAGAGGAACATTTGAGAATTTCTTTTCAACTGGCTACCACAAGGACAATTCTGACAATGCATATTCTCAGTTTCTAATCCACTACCTCCAAGTCTGTTTCTACAAAGAAATAAAAATGTCAACTGGGGATTTGTAGACATTTTAGTACTTCTGACTCAGTTGTCTCATTATGATGAGTAGATGGCGATTATGTACTCAGTTGATGCCTGCAACTACTGTAAGCTCTGTTGTGGCATAACTTCCAAGAGGCTCAGATTATTCCAGGACAAGAGGCACAGAATACTTGATTAACTATTGGATCCAGCGAGTGCAAAGAAGAATGAATGCTTAAATGAGCAGAGGGAAGAACTGTTCAGTTGCCAACTGTTTTCTTATTAGCATTAGAAACCAGTTGTTTTCAGTGTATCTTCACAAATAAGACTGTGTCATCTAGGTCTTTTGCGGGTCACGAATATTAATACACGGCGAATGGCAATGAGACGATCTTTAAGTGAAGTCATGGCAAGAATGGCCAATTGGGCTCTGTTCTCTAGTGGTAATACTGCCAACAGCCACCAGTACCAAGCTGGACCACTGGGATTACTCTGTAAAGAAAATATTAATAAATTAACTGTTTTTACTAACATAATTCAAGCAGATAGAAAACCATCCGATAGCTGTAAGAAAATCTAAGAAGACAACATTCTGTGCCGTTCACAGAATGCAGAAACTGAAAATAGTTCTTGGTCACCCACAAAGTATTTCTGTAGTGAACCTACAGAATGCAGAAAATTGCAGTCCAGCAAGATCTAGAGAGTCACAGGTTTCCTCCCTATTTTATGTAGTAAGACTGTCCAACATTATTGTCATTATCTTGATATTTTGTAATTATAGAAAAATATCAACCTAAAACAATAGAACAAAGACAGATGACAACCAAACTCTAAACTGCTTTTTCTGGCTCCCACATAGTCCAGTGTGTAATGTGCCAAAATTAAATAGCAAACCACCAAGCATTATGAATTTAATTTCCTGCAGATTTACAGTATGAAAACTTGAGGCTTCAGAAACATTAAACATCCTTGAAGCAGGGGTGAAATTCAGCAGGTTCTGACAGGTTCTGGAGAACCAGCAGTGGAAATTTTGAGTAGTTCGGAGAACCGGCAAATACCACCTCTGGCTGGCCCCAGAGTGGGGTGGGAATGGAGATTTTGCAGTATCCTTCCCCTGGAGTGGGGTGGGAATGGAGATTTTGCAATATCCTTCCCCCAGGAGTGGGACAGAATGGGGATTTTGCAGTACCCTTCCCCTGGAGTGGGGTGGGAATGGGGATTTTGCAGTATCCTTCCCCTGCCACGCCCACCAAGCCACGCCCATAGAACCAGTAGGGAAAATTTTTGAATTTCACCCCTGCCTTGAAGTGACTAAATCCCCTATTGAATTAAAAACTCGGAAACACAATCACCCTGTTTATCTGAAAGCACATAATTTTTCTCCTCCTTGAACTCTTGGCCAACAAAAAATAGGCAGCCCCTACCTCAAAAGCGAATTCTTACCCATGAAGTCATTCTTACGCATGACTTCATTTCAAAAGGGATATTAAAGGCCACAGAAATACAACAAATTTACAGAAACAAATAAGGGAGAAACACAACATTAAAATACGTTCTATATTACTATTTTCACAGAACTGCCTTATTGGTTTTAAGGGAGTAATTTCATTATGCACTGTAACATAAAAGTATGACTCATAGTCTAAGAAAAGGTAAATGCAACCAAGGAAACAAAACTCAATCTAAAATGTTAATACACAATTTGTCCAAATGCTGCTGTAAAAACAAATATTAGTCTATGTGAGCAAAATGAAATGGAACTATGGTTCCAGTAGGGAATACAGTGCATCTTACAGTAGCCCAAAATACAATCTCAAAAACAAAAACATAATTGGATTAATGCAACTGGGATCGATCTTTTTAAATTTAAAAGTATGATATCCTTATTGGATTTTGACCTGTAAAGGGGTTGAACTCTTGAGATTTACTCATGGTGCCCTCTTCAGGTAACACAGCAAACTGCTTGCCAGTGGCTGTGCATAATACCTATATAATTTTATTAACAGTTTGAAAAAGAAAGGTTAAATTAATACAGACTACAGAAGAAAAAGAAAGAAATCACAGCTAAAAATGTAAGAAAAAAAGTAAATGAAAAACAGAAGAGAAAGAAAATAGGTACGAAGAAGTGGCTTCTGATCTTCTTTATAGCAGTTGTAATTACAATTATAAACGTACCTATGCTTTCTCTCCCACCCACCCCGCTCCAAAATCAGAGCAGAACAGAGCAGAGAGGAAAGGAAAGGCACTGGGAGAATAGAGGTAAATGAACAGGATGATAGAATAAGGCATATTGGGATGTCAGGGAAGAGACTGGAGATACAGGTGGGGGCAGGGGTACAGGTGAACTACTAGCTTATGCCACAATGAAATGTTAACAGAAGCAGAAGTGGACAAATGGTAGGGAAGGAGCTGGGAACAAATCAGATATTCTGCACTGGGAGCTATTGAGGGAAGAGGGGGGCAATGAACTCTTCCTTTTCTCCTCTCATTTGTCACTGCCAACATCATTTGATTTTTTTAAAAACTAGCCATAAGTGGATATATACCATATATAAAAAAGATGAAAGAGTTGCATTTTTAAACTTCATATCCTCTCTATTTTCACACAATGTATGAACATTTTAGCTTCACAGATTTTAAATTAAGCACTTACTTTATGTGAATTGTTTGCATATATTATTCACTGCGGTTATTTACTGTTGTACCCTGTTCATTTATAGCATTGATATACCATTGCATATTTACCTGCGGCTCATGTTCTTTCCCTGGCATTGGTCCAAAATGGTTTAAAATTTGTGCTTTCATATTGTCTTTAAGAGAAGTAAACCAGGACACAGCTTGATCGTAAACGGAATTGTGAATGCGGACCAGCTCTTCATACTCTGCCCCTTCAACCTAATTTGAGTTATGAAAATGGATTTAAATAAATGCATGCTATGTACAGCATAACAAAAGCAAATACCATTCTAAAAAGAGTTTAGTTATTTTTAAATATCCTAAACAGGGGACTTTTTTTTAATCACCTCCCTTTTGAACCAGCCCAAAATTCCAAGAAAGCAGCACAGGTAGGTGTTCAGTATTCAATAGGATAATAGGGCTGTTTTCCGATTTATCACTTAGTGCAGGGGTGTCAAACTCAAGGCCGGTGGGCCGCGGGGTACTTAAATTTGGCCCGCGGGGCCGGCCTGGAAATAGCAAAGCACCAGCCTGCAATGCTTCTGGCAGCCAAAACGGGACACGGGGGGAACGTGCAGGGCCCCCGCACCCTGTTTTGGCCGGCAAAGTGCTACAGGCCATCCAGGCCAAAAACGGGGCACGGGGTAGGGCACATGGCCCCCGGTGCCCCATTTTGGCCAGCAGGGTGCTGCAGGAGGCATCCGTCCAGTCTCTCCCCCCACCCTGAGGAGAACTACAATGCTGATCCGGCCCTCGAAGAAATCCAGTTTGACACCCCTGACATTGTTTTCTATTCACAATCAATGATGAAGATTGATGTGGAAAAATACAGAACATGGGAACTAACGTTTTCCAGTACAGATATAAAAACTGTTTGAAGATTTTTAATACATATGAATTATTTGAATTACATTTGTGAAATGACAGTAAAATGCTAACTCTGGATTACAACATTGTTCATCTAGAATGCCATTCTATTTAATTTTAACTGGGGAGAGCCAATTCTTTGTGTATTTCTCTTTAGAGCTGCTTTACATTATACTCTTAGAAAAACCAATCATATAAATTAATAGGATTAAAAGCCACTGACCAAAGCATGCTTAAGGAACATGTGATCTGATAGAGCTTGCTAATACCTTTGAATCAGTTTAAAGAAGAGAATTGGTGCTACACATTCAAAGATCTGATATAATTTGCAAGAAGATTAGAAAATGGCATTTCTAACATTTTCTGCTCAAAATCTTCCGTCTGTGTAAATATATATATAAACAGAAAGTAATTTGGGAGTAGTATTCCAGGCTAGCATTTAAAACACTGGAATACCCTGTAAAAAAGGGCGACTGAACAATTTCACAGTAATGCTGTAAATCTCCTCAGGAATATATATTTAATATGGTAGGATTTAGTATTGAATTGAGTGTTTTTAAAAAGTTCAGAATATGGCATTTTGATTTTAAAAATATGGTTTCTTAAAGGAATTTGGTGCTATTCACTTTAGTAAGGGAATGGAAACAAAAGGGGAGAAATAACGTCAGTTTTGGGTCAAAAAAATTAATTTGTGCAATAACTAAAGAAAAAAACCCACAAAAGCCAGCCAAAAGTTAGATTATGGGCTGTCCTGTAATTTAGAAGACAAAGGACGGCTCACAAAAGTTTTTTTTCAATAAATGAGGTATCAAAAAACTACTACACTAAAAAATTACCTTTTCGTCTTCCAAATATTCAATGTTTGCAGTATTATATCCATCTCTCTGACCATGGCTTAAGACCCTAAAACGTCGAATACCAACTGTATCAACAACTGAACGCCCATCAGGGAAAAACTTCACATCCCTGATCTCCAACATGCAGCCGTAATCTGCAAATCTGAAGGGATAAAGCCATGTTAAGGGTGTGATTCTAAATATATTTTAGGAAGCAGCCTTATAGATTCCCCGTATCCTGCCTAAATATATTTGGAATGAAGCTGTAAAAGGAATTATTAGGCCTTACATTATAAGAGGAGGTACAAAGCTTGCAGGAATATTGCTTGTTCCAGTTCTGTAAAAAGCTATGGAATTACTACTTCTTTTGATGCTGCATCTAGATTACCTGTCCCAATCTAATAACCATCAAATGAGCTGGATTTCAATTCCCATTAAATCCCCACCAGAAGAATAGGGGAAGCAAAGATCTACATAAATTGGGAATCCTGTCTAGACGGCCAGATTTTTCTCTAAACATTATGCATTTCTCCCAAATAGAAAGCTTACATTAAGATTGTTACTGATCAGCTAACTGCTAGATCTTGGTATATTTCCCAACACTGGACAAGAAACAGCACCCTCCATTTTCCTGATAAGACCACTTTCCCATATCTGATAGACATAAGCCCTTCTACCATTTTTGCACCCAGAAATGCAGTATTTTTCGAGTTCTAAATCCTTAGCTTACCCTTTCAGTTCATCAGTTAAACACATGCCGAATTGTTTAGTGCCTGTTTCCATGCATCTTCTTATCATTAATCGATAACGGGGCTCAAAGACATGAAGAGGACAAGGAATGGTAGGGAAAGCCATGGTACATACAAAAATGGGAACATCTTTATTTAGACTGCAAGAGAAGGAAGATTTACTTTTATGCTTATGCAGGTCGATATCTGTTAAAACAAATAATTGAAATCCATCTTTAAAACTACTTATGAAATAAGCTTCATTGTATTCGTGTTTTCAGTCAGCTTCCCTGAATCTCTCTTCCGTTACTAACAAATACAAGAAAAGACTATCTAAACATAGCAAAGACCATTGGTTGTGGGAAAATTGATGTTTCATTCTGTACTTTGCCTGCTTGTTACATAATTATTATTTCAAACAACTACATAACTAAAATCATATGTAGCAAGAAACACATCTGATTGAATACATACAGGGACAATATGGGATTTAGAATAAAATGAACAACAGATTGGTCCTATAAGAACTCCGTTCTATCAATTTTATTCTTTTACAAAGGCTTTCTCTGTACAAGATAACCAGCAGTTCCATATATAATCCTGCATATTTATCATCCAAACCAGGAGTCCCCAATCCCCAGTTCAAAACCGTGACATGCCAGTGATGGGCAAGCGTGCACGTGAAGCTCCACTCGCACGAGCGGAGGGCACTTGAGTGGAGGGTGTTTGTGCTTGCACAAGAAGCTCTACTCATGTGAGCGGAGGCTGCACACGCATGAAGCTCCATTCGTGCAAATGGAACTTCATGCACGAGCACTCTCCGCTGGTGCAAGTGGCGCTTCGCATGCAAGCAAACGCTCTCCATTCAAGCACCCTCTGCTCATGTGAGTGGAGCTTCGCATGCTCACACAAGCGCTCTCTCCTCGCATGCAAAGCTCCATTTCTGCGAACAGAGGGCGTGCGTGCCTGTCGCTCGCACCAGAGCTGTACATGCACATATGGGCCTGCCACTTACTCCCCCCGGCCTGGGCCACCAAGGTGGAAAGGTTGGGGACTGCTTCTCTAAATAATAACTTTATCTGTTACAGAAACTTACTATGTGGTCCTCCACATAGTTTTTGGAGCAAATGTCAGAATATACTTATGGCATTTCTGTAAAAGTCTCATGCAGAGGCTTTTGCTTCAACTTAATTAGTGTTCCAAGTCATTTGTAGGGCATGCATATCCCTGACCCACACATGTATATTGATTGTATAAAGGGGATTGAGACTGCTTCCAGTGGTCTTTCCCACTACCTTTTCATAAAGGCTGAGCAAAGTTTGTGCGAAACAAGAACTTGATTTCCAAATGTTAATAAAATGCAGGTTCTCTAATCAAACTTTCTATGAAAAATCAAGAGAAAGGAAGAACTGACACATTAATGTCAAAATGTCTTCTTTCACATATACCATACCAGCATGCTAAAATAAAATAATTTTTGTCTGACGATCAGAGAATTATAAATATTATGAAAATATAAACAAGTTATTTAATCCATTTTATTTTACTAATATTCTCTTTATAAATGAAGATCGCTTACTTTGATAATTCCTTCATTTCTTCTTCATAAACCTTTTTCCGTTCAGATAATTCTTCTGGAAAGTAGCGAATTATTAATTCTTCAGTAAGGATGGTCTTTTTGTAAGTTCGACTTGCCAAAAACTATAAAGAGAATTTAAGAATCCACGTTATTCAGCTCTAGCTATTCTACTAATCAGTAATTAAACTGGCCTGGAAAATAGAATGGTAAAGTAAATGTGTTTATGTTTTAACACCTTAAAATGGAATCAGGAATTTGCACAGAATACTACAGTCAAGCACTTAAAACCACAACTACTAAATCACTACTGTATTTAGCAATTTACTGTTATGGTTTTAAGTGGCTATAATAAGCACATAAGAGTGGCCATGTAATTATTCTACATTGCTTCTTCAGAAAATAACTCTGAAATATATAGCAGTTTCCCATCCTTGGGCACTTGAAGATATGTAGACTTCAACTCCTGGAATTCTCCAGCCGGCTAGGGAATTCTGGGAATTGAAGTTCACACATCAAGTGCCCAAGGTTGAGAAATACTATATTAAGATGATGCAAAAGAAAGCTACCTTTTTTCTTCTTGTTTGGCAAGACAAGTCAGACATCACATATATTTAAATACTACCTATCTTTATTAGGGGGAGTCATATTTGTTTCTTCCCTCTTCATTTCAGGACACCAGAATCAGCAGGGTTGTAATTTTCACATGGAACTTTGATTTTCAAGTATTAAATTGGCATATTGAACTTTTGTATTGCACCCTTTAAAAAAAACACCCTGAAGCCCTCTCCAAAAATCCGATCAATTCTCCCCTTTTTTGGAGGTGGTTTAAGGGGTAAATGGGCCCTTAAAGGTTCAAGAAAGACAAGCCTTTTATTTAAGCAACTTCTGGAAATGGGATGGGGAAGACTTACATCTGAGAGCTTTTCTTTACAAAGCGGACAGTGAGGATTATGATCCAGACAACGTTCAAGGCATTTGAGGCAGAATGTATGTCCACAAGGAGTAGTGACAGGCTCGTAGAATAACCTGAACAAGACATGAAAATAAAAATTTCATATATCCATTCATCTGCATATCTTGAATGAGTGTGCAAAATATTTTACATTGAAAGAGTCTTGAATTCTAAATGCACTGTTTTTTATTATTATTTTAGAAATAATAATAAATGCTTCTTCTACCTTGCAACAGAAGCATTTGTAACATTTTTTGTAATTTGGAACTCTAAAATCAACTTGATTTAAAAGCATTTTGCACAACACCACAGATTTTGCATAATACCACATGCACGTAATCTGCTCTTGAAATATACAGTATGGGGTATTATCATGCACCCACCACACAATTAGCCCATTCTTACTAAAGAAAAGCTTATTTCTGAGGTTATGACATAGAACTCTTTCATTCATTTTCAAAAACTGTTTCTGAGCACAATTATGTAAGAGAAATGATGAATTCTTACTATAAAATTAAGGTTAATGAGCTGAAAATATATTAATGTATTATTTATTACTTAATAAATTAGCATACTATGTATCTCTTCAGAACTCACAGCAGCTTTCATTACTTAACAGAATTATAAAATGTTCATCAAGTAAAAAATTCTAACATAATGCATCAAGAAATAATCAACAAAATCAAATATCAATTACAATATCAAAAGCAACATAAAATATGAACAGCATGGAAGCTTATTTTGCTGTAATTATATATATATATATATATATATATATATATATATATATATATATATATATATATATATATATATATATATATATATATATATATATATATATATATATATATATATATATATATATATATAATTTCCTAGCAACAGAATGGACATTTGCTTTTTCTGGAATGGCATTGTTTGGTTGTTTTCCATCTATTAACCTAGGTAAACAGTGCCTGTAAGAAAATTACAAGATTAAAATTGTATGACTGTAATTTGTCATCACATGGATACTATGACTTACATACTTATGTCATGATGTCTGACATAAGAACATAAATCACGGCATTTGTGTGATGATAAATCCGGCTTCAGTCTACTTATGCTTCTAAGTCCAGAGAAGTAAGATACACGCAACTGCTGCTGAAATTTAAATCCTATAGAATAAGACATTTTGTGCAGCTTGTTAATACCTCATACAAAGGGAACACTCAAAGTCAGATGCATCCATGAGATTTGTAGGAATCTCTTTTATGGGAAGAGAAGCTGAGTTTCCACAAGTAGCATCTCCATCTTAAAAAAAAAAGAACATTTGAAATAAATGACTCCTTATCTGAACAACTTCATTAAATAATTCAAAATATCAAAAAAGGAGGATGAGGATGTACCAGGTCTTTCAAAAACTAATAATTTCCAGTGAGTTCTAAAATTATCAGACATTGCCACGAATCCTGTTTTTATTTTTAACAATACCAATAAGACTAGAGAAATTTTTAAAAAGAAGTAAATAAAATGATTTTGAAGTTCGTCTGGCAAGGAAAAAAGGCGAGGATTAATATAAAAATGTTACAAGATGCAAGACTTAGAGGTGGATTTGGACTTCCAAACTGGGAGTTATATTATGATGCTGCAGTATTGACATGGATGAGAGAATGGATTTTGTTAAGAAATAAAAGACTTTTGGCTTTGGAGGGACACGATTTACCGATAGGATGGCAGACATTTATATGGTATGGAAGAAGTAAAATACATAGCTATTTCCAGAGACATTGTATGAGGAACTCTTTGTATGTAGTGTGGGAAAAGATAACAGGGTGGCCAGTGGGGCCTTGGACCGAGTTGTGCCTTTGCGGCCTCTGACTCGGCTCCGATCCCGCTTGGCTCCCTGGTTTACTGAGGAGCTGAGGGAGATGAAGCGCCGGAAAAGACGCCTAGAGAGCGGTTGGAGGGCCAGTCTCTCTGAATCTGATCGAACACTGGTAAGGTCGCATATTAAGACCTACCTAGTGGCGATAAAAGCGGAGAAATCGAAGTATTTTTCCGCTCTTATCGCGTCATCAGAGAATCGTCCAACAGCCCTGTTCAGGGTGACCCGTTCCTTACTCCATCAAGAAGCGCGGGAGGATCCCCTGGAAGGCAGGGCTGAGGACTTTGGACGATATCTACATGACAAAATCGCTCAGATTCAGGGGCAACTGGACTCCAACTGGGTGGATACGGACGCGGTGACAGGGAATAGTCTTGAGAACGTTATCTGGGAAGAGTTTGACTCGGTGACCCCTGAGGATGTGGACAAGATTCTGGGGAGGCTCAGTGCAGCCACATGTTTATTGGACCCGTGTCCCTCCTGGTTAGTGCTGGCTACCCGGGAGGTTACACGAGGCTGCCTCCAGGGAAATATTAACGCCTCTTTGGGGGAGGGTTACTTCCCCACGGCTTTGAAAGAAGCGGTGGTGAGGCCTCTCCTCAAGAAGCCCTCCCTGGACCCAGCAATTTTAGCTAACTATCGCCCTGTCTCCAACCTTCGCTTCGTGGCGAAGGTTGTTGAGAGTGTGGTCGCACGACAGTTTCCCCAGTACTTGGAGGAATCATCATACCTAGATCCGTTCCAGTTGGGTTTCAGGGCCGGGCACAGCACGGAAACGGCATTGGTCGCATTGGTTGATGATCTCTGGAGGGCTCGGGACAGGGGTTGTTCCTCTGTCCTGGTCCTATTAGACCTCTCAGCGGCTTTTGATACCATCGACCATGGTTGCACCGGCTGGAAGAGTTAGGGATAGGGGGCACCGTTTTTCGTTGGTTCTCCTCCTTTCTCTCCAACCGGTCGCAGTTTGTATTGGCAGGGGGGCAGAGGTCGTCCTCGAGGCCTCTTACATATGGAGTGCCCCAGGGGTCGATTCTCTCGCCCCTTCTGTTCAACATCTATGTGAAGCCGCTGGGTGAGATCATCCGTGGCTTTGGGGTGAAGTACCATCAGTACGCCGATGATACACAGCTGTACATTTCCACCCCAGGCCACCCCAATGATGCCCTTGAAGTGATGTCCCGGTGCCTGGAAGCTGTGCGGATCTGGATAGGGAGAAACCGACTCAGGCTCAACCCTTCCAAGACGGAGTGGCTGTGGTTCCCAGCGTCTCGATATAGTCAGATGATTCCATCTCTGACTATCGGGGGCAAGTCTCTAGCCCCCGCCGAAAGGGCTCGCAATCTGGGTGTCCTCCTGGATCCACAGCTGTCCTTAGAGGACCATCTGACAGCTGTGACCAGGGCGGCCTTTTATCAGGTCCGCCTGATACGCCAGTTGCGGCCCTTTCTGGATCGGGATTCCCTGTGCACAGTCACCCATGCCCTGGTCACGTCGCGTCTGGACTACTGTAATGCTCTCTACATGGGGCTCCCCATGAAGAGCACCCGGAGGCTCCAACTGATCCAGAATGCGGCCGCGCGGGTGGTTTCGGGGGCTAATTGGCGCTCCCATATAACACCCCTCCTGCGCGAGCTGCACTGGCTTCCGGTGGTCTACCGGGTGCGCTTCAAGGTGCTTGTTACTACCTTTAAAGCGCTCCATGGCATTGGACCTAGGTATCTCCGAGACCGCCTGCTGCCACAAACTGCCTCCCATCGACCAGTGCGCTCCCACAGAGAGGGCCTCCTCGGGGTGCCATCAGCCAAGCAGTGTAGGCTGGTGACGCCCAGGGGGAGGGCCTTCTCCTTCACCTACCCTCTGGAATCAGCCCCCTCCAGACTTAAGAACAATTCACGACCTGTCCACCTTCCGCCGTGCCCTCAAGACACATTATTTTTATCAAGCCGGGCTGGCGTGAAAAAGTTTTTGGGGTTTTTAAAATTTTAAGATTTTACTAAATTTTAATTGTATTAAATTAGGGCCATATTGAATATTTTATTTTAAATGTATTTTAATGTTTTTTACTTGGCTTAAATGTATTTTAATGTTTTTTACTTGGCTGTTCACTGCCCTGAGTCCCCTGGAGAAGGGCGGTATATAAATTTAATAAATAAATAAATAAATAAATAAATAATAAATAAAAGAGAAACACTATCTATTGGTTGGATAACTATATATTGGTTATCAACAATGGAAGCACTAAATCACCCGAATAGACTTAATTGGGGGAATATTGCATGATATAAGGATATTCTAACACAGTGATGGCAGACCTTTTTTGGCTCGGGTGCCAAAAGGGTGCGCGTGCACACAATAGTGCGCATGTGCGTGCCCACCCATAATGCAATGCCCTCCCCACGCATGCGCACAACCCCCACACTGCCCCTCAAGCATGCGCACAACCCCCCCACACATGCGCACAGACCTCACTGAAGCTTCCAATAGGCCTGTTGGGCCGTTGTTCGCCATCCCCAGGCTTTAGGAGGCTTTCCTTAACCCCGGGGACAGCAAAAAATGGCCCAAAGGCCCAACCGGAACTTCCGGTTGGCTCATCGGGCCATTTTTCGCCGTCCCCAGGCTTCAGGAGGCTTTCCTGAAGCCTGAAGAGAGCAAAAATGGCCGAAAAGGCTAAAAATCAGCTGGCCAGAGCGCACATGCACGCTGGAGCTGATATAGGGCAATGCCTCGCGTGCCCTCAGATATGGCTCCGTGTGCCACCTGTGGCACGCATGCCATAGGTTCGCCATCACTGTTCTAACAGATAAGGGGGAATTTAAATCTACTCAAGAATTGGAGAAACAAAGAATAAAGATGGATTGGTATATGAGAATGCAATTGCAGTCAAGATATGATAAGGATACTAAAATGGAGGGTATTAATTTAGAAATGACAGAACTAAATGAAATATTCACAGGAAAGGATGAAAGACTAATTAAAAAACTGTATAATTATTTATTATATATTGATTTAGAGCAAGAACAAGTGAAGGAAACGATGATTAAATGGGCAAGGAATTTTGGACTGGATAAATTTTGAATTGGATAAATGGCAACAGATTTGGGAAAGAAACTATAAACTGACAATGGCAACAGCATACGAAGAAAATATGTACAAAATGTTTTACAGATGTCACATGTCACCGAAAAGGATAGCTAAAATGTTTAAAGATAAATCTATGAAATGTTGGAAATGTCAAGCAAATACCGGGTTCTTTTTATCATATGTGGTGGACATGTGCTGAAGCCAAAGTGTATTGGAGTTCAATTCAAATATGGATAGAAAAAATATTGAAACAACGTATAGAGCTGAAACCAGAGATATTCCTGTTGGGTATATTACCAGAGAAATTTAATAAAGAAAATACATATTTAATTATTCATATAATTACAGCAGCTAGAATTGCATTTGCGCAAAAGTGGAAAGCCACAAAAGCCCCTTTTGAAAGGGAGGTAATCAAAAAAATATTGGACTGTGCGGAAGTGAATAGATTGACAATGAAAATTAAAGATAAGGAGGACTCTGAATATTGTAATGTATGGGGGAAATTTTATGATTGGATAGAAAATGAATATGTATACCGTGTTTCCCTGAAAATAAGACCCTGTCTTACATTTTTTTGAACCCTGAAATAAGCCCTTGGCCTTATTGCCATGCACTCAAAAGCCTGATTGGGCTTATTATCAGGGGATGTCTTATTTTGGGGGAAACAGGGTAGAAGATAAGTAACACTGACTAAATTGGAGGAAAATAGAAAACTGAAGGTGGTAGACTCAGATGACAAAATTAGGTAGTCAAGGAGGCAGCATTAAGATAGTAGTAAATATACCTAGGAAAATATAAGATATATGTACATAAGATATATGTATAAATATGGATTCTGAAAAAATATAAGCCTAACAGTTGCACCGATAACTAAATGTAGTTAGGGATATGAGCTACCTGTCTGTTAACCAAAGATGGATTATGATTAGATTCACTCAGGGAAGGGATAAGAGGGAGAAAGAGGAAGTAGAGAAGTAAGGGAAGAAGGGGAGAGGACAGAAGTAGGAAAGAGGGAGAGAAGGAGAAAGAAGGTAGAGGGAAGAGAGGGAGATAGAAGGAGGGGAGTGATATGACATAAGGGGGGAAACAGACAGGCAATAAAAGTATAAAAGGTGCAAATTAGGATGTTGGTTTATGGCTTATTGAATAGAAATGTGTAACTATGTATATCTTGTTTTGAATTACAGGATATGTATGGATGTATATGTGGAGAAAAATAAAAAAAATGTTTATAAAAAAATTATCAGACAGGAACACAGGACTAAACACTGTGCATTTCTGAAGAATTAAAATGAGTACAAACAATCAATTCAACTTTTGTTGTGAAAAATTAAAGAAAGATTCCAGACATGCAACCGGAAAGCTTCATCTTAGTCTATGGTGACAAAATACCACAACTATTCCTTTGTATAAGTAACCTGCTATTTAGAGCAAAGACGACTCAGACCACAGCTTGTGTATTTTGTTCAATTTGATTAATATTCTTTGCATTGCAAATTAGTTTTTTATATTCTAGTCCATGGGTGGCAAACTCGTTGTGTCACGTTGCCATCACGTGATGTTTCGCGACGTTTTTCCTCTTTACGGAGCTGGGGTGGGCATGGCCTGCACATGACGCATCTGACTTGCAGGCCGCCAGTTTGACACCCCTGTTCTAGTCTATCCTAATCACTATAACTTTTTTTTTATTCTTTACAACTGCAAGAATAACGAGTGTCATATTATATTCATTTTCATTTCATGTAAAGTTATAACATATTGTTATTACTGGTTGTTGAAATGATTTGTTTTTTCTTACACAAAATACTGAGCAATTTAACTTATTCAGTTTAAAATAGGAATGTTGTGACCTGCCAGATTGCTAGATTGACTTTGGCAAAATATTCCGTAACTAGCAAAAAGATTCAAAATTGTAGGTTTTTTTCCTCTAAAATAAAAACAGCAAAAAATAACAAAACAAAAACAAAAAACAAAATTGAGGGCATGTAAGTGGCTGCAACAGACCTTTTCTATGAATTTTGCTAGGGACATCCAGATTCTGTAAGTCTCCCCCATCAGTAGAAAATTTTCTTTTCAAGTTTGCACTGGGTAGGCTGGAGAGGACTTTCCCCAATGTTTTCTTGTTCTCTTCAAAGTAGAAATCATGATGGGAAATTGAAGAATCAATACAGCGATAGACATCATTCTCTTGGGAAGGATTTCTTGTTAACCTCAACATGGACTCCTACAATAAAAACATTTGTTTATATATAAATACATAAAGACAAAAACGTGTCTTCCATAGACATACCTTTATTGATCATAGCCATGACTGAGAACTAAGAGGTTGTCAACCTGTTACATGACTTCTGCTGAGACTGTTTCTATCAACTCTATTATTTATATATAACGTAGATATAATAAATAATATGGACTAGACTATATGGATATTTCAGGAACTAAGTGAATCAGCTGTTCAGGTAAAGCTTTCTCTGCATACTTTACCTGAACACAAAAGGATGGACTGTATTTTAATACTTTTTTTTTTAGAATTATGGTTTCAACATAAAGCATAGTTACCAAGTATGTACTTAAATTAGGAATTATGATGGCCGAGGTTCTCACTTCCTTAAATTTTGTCAAATATCCATGAGATTTCAAAAAAATGTATAATATAGGGAGAAGACAGGATAGCTTGCATGGTTGCAATTGGAACCTAGTGCCCACAGCTAATGTCTGTTTTTAAAAAGAACTCTCCAAATATGCAAATTTTAACTTATATTGAATCATAATCATTTTTATATAAAACATCAATTTTGGACATTTTAATAACCAATCACTACTTTTAGTTTCCATTCCATTATTAATCAGTTTTCTTTGGGAAGCTATGTCCTTCCCAAACTAAACTAAAACTAAAGCTAAAATTAAACAATACACTTCTGAATATAATGCTGAATATAATAAAATGTCATATATAAATGCCCTGAAATAAAGAGCAGACTTGTGTGTTAAGTACCTTTGAGCTCTCTGCTGTTGTCCCATCTTCACTAGAAGACTGTGTATTTATGCTACTTAGAAATGCAGGTTTCAATCTTGTATAAGAGGTCCGATTACAAAAAGGTGTTGTTAAACTATCAGGAACATTTTCAAATGCTGGAAAAAACATCTCACACATTATCTAGATTAAAAAAAATAGAAATATCATAAAATTCAGCTCATACGTAAAAGATTCTACATTCATATGCAATCATGTGCCAAACTGTTATCCTCTCCACTATCCCACTAAGAAAAATGAAAACAAGACCACTAAATGTAGGATCATTTCAAATGTCATGATACTTCCTAGTTGGAAGTTTATTCATGGTTGAATGATGCTTGAAGGCTGACAGATGCAGATCAATTATTATATGAATATCTAATTCACTGGCTACTTTATTTACTTATTCATTTTTTATCATGCCTTTATTATTTTTATGAATAACTCAAGATGGTGAGCATACTTTTTCCTTCCTTCTATTTTCCCAACAACAACTCTGTAAGGTGGGGTGAGTTGAGAAAAAGTGACTGACTCAAAGTCACCCAGCTTGACTAAATTATATTAATTTGAAATTTCATGTTACTGTGTTAAATATTAACATTTGTTTTGATATTTAAAAAAAATCACCCTAATATTTAGTTTACCCAATAGCTTTGATTTTCATTTAGCTAATCACTGGCTTTCAGTGAGCAAAAAGCAGAATAAAAGAATTGAATAATTAAACAATTACTGCTTCACTTACAACTTCTATTTTACATGGGTCAGATTACATAGCTGTAGAGGCTAAAAACTAAGTACATAAAAGTGTCATACTTTGATTATGGATGAAAAGTATAATATTCTACCTTTTGGGCTTCCATCTTCATTGAGTTCCACTCAGGGTTTAAGGCAACACAATAAAGAAATTCCTTCAATGCTTCTTCAATGCTTCCTAATCCAGAAAGAGCTTGTGCTTTGACATAATGACCCTGTATGCAGAGAAAGAAAGAAAGAAAGAAGGAAGGAAGGAAGGAAGGAAGGAAGGAAGGAAGGAAGGAAGGAAAGAAAGAAATAAGTAGTTAAAGCTTTGTGATTTCAAGAAATATTGGCTAGAGTGCCTTTACCTCTTACGGGCATGACAGTATTTCAAAACAGAACAGAAAACGAAGATAAGTAACTAAGGTGCAAAGGGAAACAATGCTGAGTGCAAATTTTAATCCCACATGATACATTTAAGTGTGGGAAATGCATCTAAGTCAAACAACTAGGCCGTGCACACTTTGAAAAATTACAAAAGGGAATAACAAGTAATGCTGCAATTATTTTGAATATCATTTAATGTCTCTTACATATTTTTAGAGACGGTATGTATACCCAAAGAATTGAGGGCAGCTAGTGAAAAGTGTAATGTTTTCTGTAATGGTTAAGGCACCAAGCTAGAAACCCTCACCGAAGAGATGTTTCTGTTCCTGTTTCTTATATGCAAAGAGATATTTTGTTTTTTTCTTAACTGCCAACTTGCAAACAGATACTGTACCTTGGGCCAATGGGGTTGATTCTGACACAGTATTTCTGCATCATGAAGGGCTTTTTGATAATTCTTCATAGCTGTACAAAGTTCTGCCCGTTGTGCTATTAACCAACATTTACAAGAAGCTGGAATACAAGAAGAAAATGTATAAATGACAATTTTATGAAACAGTAATTAACTATATATTAGCTACTCATTCTTTTGTAACAAAAATGTCTACAAATGAAGTACTATGAACAAATGTGTATGTTACTAAAATTGTACTCGATTGAGGAAAAAACAGCCTGCAAAATTAAAATCCATAGCATGTGTATGATAATATAAATAAATATAAATATAACCAATGCAATACAATCTGGTTACATGGTGCTTTCGGTTTAAGGCCAAAAAGGAATGTTGAAGCACAGAACATGAATACATACTGACCTGAAATTTCTTAAACCAAACAATTTTTTTGTTGGGGTGCCATGGCGACTGTAGGAAATAGCCACATAATCTGGGAAAAGATGTGGCTATTTTATAAGTTGCACACAAATGCCACATTCAAATCCTTGTAGCTCTAAAGAGCTTTTTTTGCTTTCAAATATAAAACAGTTTCTTGTCTTATAATATACTGCATTTTTTAAAAATAACTAGTTCATTCAAATGAGTCAGTTCATTCTTCATTATTATAAACTTCCCAACACATTCAGTGGTTTCCAACATTAGTCATAAGAGGTGCTTCAAAACTTGCAGGAAGCAGCCTTTCCTTTTTTCAGGCTTTAATGTGAACATTTAATACACAACTGATCTAAAATGTTTAAAAAATAATGATCAATGAAGCTTGGAAAACAAAATTTTAAGCCATGGATGCTGTTACTGGGAATGCTGAAATAATGCCCAATCCAGGAATATTAGTATGTTGTTCTTGAAATACAAGGAAAGTATGATCTAAATCTAGAAAAGTGTTTTGTATCAGACTTCCTTGCTTTCAGCCTCTCCATTTCAGCTATGTTTTATCATCTTCCAATTCAGTAATGCCCTCATTTAGGAAGGACCCACTGGGATCTTACCTAACCTACAAAACAACAATGCAAATGATGGCCTACATATTATGATCAATGACATCACAAGCCATTTAGAAATCTAAAGGAATCAGAACATCTTAAGCTGTTACTAATACATCCATGATAGAAGTGATAAAAGCCTTCCCCAATTATAAATCATTTCCATTTCATTTAGTACAGAAAGTTGTCCAGAGTATGACTTATTTCATAAGACAATGAGTCAGGTTCTTGTGTAACAAGGAGATTCTGGATTTTCCAATATAAATGTTGCTATCTTTTATCAAAAGGCAAATAAATGGGTCTATGCACTGTATGAATGATACATCTCAATCTTAATAGCTGATACTATTTCTGCCTGGTTGTGCGTCAAGCAAACTCATGCCTACTCATGTATCATGTATCCACACTTATTCATATATCCTTACTCATTAGGTCTCCTGTTGTAGTAGCCTTCCATCAATTCTGGGTTCTGTTGTCTCATTCATATATGGTCTGTTCCAGTAGCCCAATTATTGTCAGATTGTCTTGCTTCCCCAAAATCTGACATGAACCTGTTAATTTAAGTGATGTTCAAGCTGGCACGACTCTGCTAGTTCATGTCACTCTTACATTTGACATAGGCAAGTGAAACATTAGGGGAGCTTTATCCAAGGACTCTTATTGGTTAGATAGGTTCCAGCCAGGATTTCAACCCTTGGTTTTCCATGTCAAAGGCAGTGCTCTAACCACTACAATATAAAACACACACACACACACACACACACACACACACACACACACACACACACACACACACACTTAATCAATCTGGAAATCCTTCACCTGTAATATGTTCTTGTGGTTAAGCTACATTGGGAAGTTATTAATCAGACTGGACATACACACACACACACACACACACACACACTTTTGTAACTTGAGAAAGTTCATCTACCAACCAACAGTTATGCTATGCTTCTTTCAAAGTGTATTCATCCTAGCCCATTCCTGTGTGCATTTTGTTAATTCTTTACTGAGATAAAAGATAAATGGCTAATATAAAAAAAGACAGGAATAATTTCATCATTTTCAACATTAACTTAAATGCTTGACATTTAAACAAATATGACAAGATCATGCTCTGGCAGAGTGGTTACCATCTAAATTATGCAACACAATCAGCAGCGTAGAGCAAAAACAAACTGTCACATACAGGCAGTCCTTGAGACAACCACAATTGAGACTACAGTTTTGGTTGCTAAGCAAGATGGTGAGTCACACCCAATTTTACAACCTATTTGTCGTGGTTGTTAAGTGAATCACTGCAGTTAAGTGAATCATGTGGTTGTTAAGTTATTATGGCTTCCCCCACTGATTTTGCTTGTTGCAAGTCAGCTGGGAAGATTGCAAATAGTGATCACGACTCCAGGAGGCTGCAACCATTGTAAATACATGTTGAATGCCAGGAACCCAAATTTTGATTATGGGGATGCTGTGAGATTGTAAGTGAGAGGAACAGTTATAAGTAACTTTTTGAGTGTCGTTGTAACTTCGAATGGTCACTAAACAAATGGTTATAAGTCAAGACCTACCTGCAATTGTAATATTTTGTCCCATCAAATACCCCAATATGGACCTTTCCCAAGATGTGACTACTTCCTATTATACCATTTGGGCAAATCATATTAAACTAATCTTGAATAGGAGACTACCAGGAACCTCAGAGTTATATCTGGACATACAAAGAATAACAACAATATAGAAATTATTGTGGATGAAAGCAACAGCAAACAACAACAGAAAATTACTAGGCTTGTGCCTTAACTGACCAGGAGCTGAGAATGTCATAAAGATAACGCCACCCTGAGTCCTTCGGGAGTTGGGCGGCATATAAGAATAACAAAATAAATAAATAAATAAATAAATCTTTACTTTCAGTCTTTAATAGTTGAGGTCAATTTAAATTAGTCTTCCTCAACTTGCTAGCCTCTGGTTGGCCAGATTGAAAATGATGGTAATTGAACAGCATCAAATTGGGAAAAGTTGATTTAAATCAGGAGTGGCCAAACTATGGTTCTTTGAGACCTGTGGACTGCCGTCGACGTAATGTGCCGCTGCCTGGACAATGTTAGGGTCTGGATGGGGAGGAACCGGCTAAAGCTCAACCCTGACAAGACCGAGTGGCTATGGATATTGCCTCCCAAGGATTCTGTCAATTGCCCCTCCTTGGTTCTTGGGGGAGAGAAATTAACTCCCTCAGAACGGGTCCGCAATTTGGGTGTCCTCCTAGATCCACAGCTAAAATTGGAGCAACATCTTTCAGCTGTGGCTAGGGGGACCTTTGCACAGGTCCGCCTAGTGCACCAATTGCGACCCTTCTTGGAGAGGGAAGCTCTACTCACAGTCACCCACGCCCTTATCACCTCCCGGCTGGATTACTGCAACGCGCTCTACATGGGGCTACCCTTGAAGAGTATCCGGAGACTGCAACTGGTGCAAAATGCAGCTGCGCGAGCTGTGGTGGGTGTGCCTAGGTACACCCACGTAACACCTATCCTCCGCCAGCTGCATTGGCTGCCCATTAGTCTCCGGATCCAATTTAAGGTGTTGGTTTTGACCTTTAAAGCCCTACATGGCTCAGGGCCAGGCTACCTTCGGGACCGCATCCTGCCGCATACCTCCCTATGACCAGTTAGGTCCCACAGAGTTGGTCTCCTCCAGGTCCCATCGACCAAACAATGCCGTTTGGCGGGGCCGAGGGGGAGAGCCTTATCTGTGGGAGCTCCCTCCCTGTGGAACCAACTCCCTCCGGAGATCAGGGCCGTCCCCACCCTGCTGGCCTTCCGTAAAGCAATAAAAACTTGGCTCTTCCGGCAGGTGGGGTGTAAGTGAGACCGAGCAGATTATACTTGGGTCTCCCCCCCTTAGTTATGAATGTTGGAGATTTTTTAAACTTTTATATCTTTTTAATTGTTATATGTTTTTATTGTAATAGATTTGACATGTTGTGAGCCGCCCAGAGTCCCTCGGGAGTTGTGCGGCATACAAATCTATTAAATTAAATTAAATTAAATTAAATTCAACTCCCAGAATTCCTGAGCTAGCCATGCATGGCTGGCTCAGGAATTCTGGGAGTTGAAGTCCACAGGTCCTCAAAGAACTATAGTTTGGCCACCCCTGATTTAAAGCCTATGCCTAAAAAGTCTGTTTAATAATACATACTGTTAATGCTATGGAGATCAATAAAATAAGATATGTGTAGTGAGCATTAATATTAAAGTGTGTCAATAATGCAACCTCAGCTCAAGCAATATGGTTACAAATATTTATATCCTGGATTTCCATTAATGATGACAATGCCTCAAAAAAAATTTTTAAAAGTCTAACTGACCTAGAAGCAAAGCCATCAACCATTCTTGCTGAATATTGAAAATATGAGCTGCATGCTGTTAGTTAATTGTCTCAACTCTACATCTCTCAGAAACATTTTCAAGTCAGAGTTAAGAGATCATAAGTTTGATTCAGTAAAGAAACCATCAAGAAAGAAGGAACTCAGAGGTAAAACAACTGTGAAGGCACAGTTCCTATGCATTTATTTTTTTAGTCTATATGAAGAACAGGACTGAATTGTACTGAGAAAATGAAATAGTGTTAATAATACAGACAAAGTGAAGCTTGTTTTTTGGTGAAAGGAGTGCCCATTCTTCATGAATATCTATTAAACAAATTACAGTATACCATCCCCAGTGATTTATGTAATTCATGTAATGATGTTTATGTAATTCATGTACTGTAATGATGTTTATGTAATTCATGCAATGATGTTATGTAATTTATGTAGTGATAGTGAAAATTTAGACAATTTTTTCCCCACAAAAACAAAAATTTACACAAAAGTTGCCTTCAGGTCATTCACAAAACAATATCTTGCAAATGACAGAAATTGACACAAATAAGGTACAACTAGTGGGATTATTAAATTGATTTTGAGATTTCAGATTTTAAATCTAGATTACTTTGGATCTAAAGAAGATGTTCACTTTTTTGGAGGGTGGATGTCCAGACAGTAATTTGTCTGTTGCAACTGAAATCCAGTGGATAGTTTTGCTATGTTACTATTAACATAATAATAGCAATAGCACTTTACTTATATACCGCTTCATAGTGCTTTACAGCCCTCTCTAAGCGGTTTACAGAGTTCAGCATATTGCCCCCAACAATCTGGGTCCTCATTTTACCGACCTCGGAAGGATGGAAGGCTGAGTCAACCTTGAGCCTAGTGAGATTTGAACAGCTGAACTACTGAACTAGCAGTCAGCCTGCAGTCGCAGCATTTAACCACTGCACCACTTCAGCTCTTCACTAGCATATTCCGTTGACCTAATTTGAGATTCAAATGGGTGGGTTTAGTTCTCCTCTTCACTTGGATGTCCTCCCAGCCTTGATTCTTGTAAAATAATTACTTTTTGTACCAGGTTACTGGGAATACAGATGTTGGACAGCACTTCACAATTTAAGAAGGCAATCTTATGAGGTTCTATTCAGAGGTACCACAGAATGTATTATGACTTGGAGCCATCTATCTTCCTCTGAAGTCCATACATAGACTTTTTGTTCCTGCTTTTTTGGAGACTGGCTAGTCTAAGGAATCAGGAAATTATAATCTGAGAGAATTATGGTAGTGGTGGTAATGGAAGTAGAATCCTTGTAATATTGCTGCCTTCCTTCCTCCTGGTTCCTTCTTTCCTGTAATGCCAATGGTAAATATTCTAATTAAGAGCCGAGGTGGTGCAGCAGTTAGAGTGCAGTATTGCAGGCTACTTTAGCTGACTGTGACTGTGAGATTTGAACAGTTCAGCTGTTCAAATCTCACTGGCTCAGGGTTGACTCAGCCTTCCATTCTTCTGAGGTAGGTAAAATGAGGACCCAAATTGTTGAGGGCAATGTAAATATGCATTGCTTAATGGTGTAAACCACTTAGAGAATGCTTGCACTATGAGGCGGTATATAAGTCTCACTAATAAATAAATAATAAATAAATAATTACAGTGTACTAAAAAGGTGGATAGAGTCAGTGGCTTCCTTTTCCTAAAGCTCTGTTGTCAGAATACTGCATCCCTGGACATATAGAATTTGGGGGAGACAAGTAGGAAATGGGAATAGAAATATAGGTGTTCCCTCCCACCCAATATTTCAGCACATCCCCGTTAGCAATAACTCACAATGTAAGACCCTAATTAGTTACCAAGGGTATATTAAAATGATTGGAAAAGGAGTCATCATAACAAAAAATTAAATTGCTTCATAAAAATGTGAGCTACTGACAGTCTCTAGGTAACTAGACACCCACTGCATGATACTTTCTTCTGCATGTCTTCTAACTATAAAAACCAATTTTAGAGAAACAACTGTGATGCTTTTGGAAAGGAAAAGGATAATTGCTTCCTTTCTAAATGATGCATCATTTCATTTCAAATACATTTCTTATGCCCCGGTCATGGTCAGCTAGTTTAATTTTTAAACTCTGTTTGAAAAGAAGAACCAATACATTTTAAACTGGCTGCTGTGGTTAATAAAACTTACTTTCTATCAAATGGGTAAGATTTACTCAAAGTGAATTATTTGTACTAGGTGGACAAACAACACAATCTTCCACAAATTAGCACCATCCAGATGTGTTAGGACTTGAGGCACGTTGGCTAAGAGCTGTGCACTGAATTTGCATATCTAGAAGGTACCAGGAACAGGGAGGCTGAAACAGCTTATTAAACCTAAACCTGAAGTAAGATAAGACATATTTACTAGGCCAAAGGATGTGACCTGGAGTAAGGCAAGACATATTACTAGGTCAAAGGATGCAAAAGTCCTATGTGGGGCACCTTGTCAATGCCTTACTGAACACTGTTTATATAGAATCTATAAAAGCAAACAAAGGAAGAAAAACAAAGTTATATAAGTATAAACTTCCAGGTTGTATTTTAATCAAGTCTTTGGATTAAAAAGAAGCAAAAAAGAAGATGGGGCTGGCTTGGTCACAATTATGGAATTTAAACCACTCTGTCAGGATCTTTTTGTCCCTCTCCCAACAAAAAAAACCACTGTTCAAACCATTCCACGGGGAAAGAGGGATTGTGGGGCTGCATTGCAAGTCAATTGCCCTCCTACTTTGCTCATGACTGTGAGGCAGAAACTGGGTCCTGGTTTGCAAGAATGAACAGTAGAGTGAGATGAACACAACCCGCTCTATGAAAAGGAGCAAAAGCTATTTCCTTTCCCATGGATACTTTTTCAGCTCTGGGGTTTCAATCATGCTAATTTTTTTTAAAATCTGAGAAGATGCCAACAGTGTGAGCAATGATCACACACAGAGAGAAAAAAGACCTGGGCTCACTCCTATGGGATCTGACAACTCAACACCTGAGCATCACCCCTGCCCTGGTGATCTTTGTAAAAAGTTCAGCCACAATTTATTGGTGAAACTACTTTCTAGAAAAACAAGGAACCTTGTTGCTGGTATGATTTGAGAAGGAGCACGATGAAAAGGTTTACTAATTATTGTTTTGTTGTTACTGTTGTTTCCTGGGATTATTATGTCACTCTGCTTTGAGGCCAAAATGCTGTCTTCTCTCTCTCTCTCTCTTTTTTAGGGAGAGTTGTGTTTTAAGGGTTGTGCTTGTGTTTTTACAGTTTATAGGACACAATTGTGTCTGCATTATCTGCTTTTTTTTAAAGGGAGAGAATAATTCTTTAAAAAAATGTTTTTAGTATGTTGTACAATAACAAAGAAACAAATAAATAAATACATTTTATTGGTCGCCCATCTTATCATAGGGTAACCCTGGGTGACTTACAGTCACATATACAATTAAAACATAAAAAGTTAAAATCAGACTTTAAAACCAAGGACACATGGGAAGGACAGGGGCAGAGTTGGGAGGGGCTGGTGGGATCTGTTATTATTAATCAACCACCTGTACTGTATAAATGCACGGAGTTTGTTTAGGAGGAGCATAGTTTGCATTGTGTACATTCTTGAGAGAGAGTAGTTTTCCTGTCTGCTTTCTTATAGATTTTAGGGGACACAATTTTGCTTTTGGAGATTCTTTTCCCCAAATCATCCCAAATTCTCTTTGTGAAATTGGCATGTTGAAGCTACATTGAAGAAAATAAGTTGTTTGGGATTCTAATTCAAACTCTACTTCTGCCTTCAATAGATTTATTGGGAGTTACTCAGGAAGGACACATTCTTGAGAAGACAATTTCCGGTGTTGTTCAGAATAGTTTCTCAGTATGTGTGTAATCCAGAGGTGGGTTCCTCCCGGTTCGGACCGGTTCTATAGAACTGCCGCTGGAACTGGCAGCGACTCAGGCCTGCCGCGCCCCCAAGCCAGTTGTCTCGGCGGAGCCATAGGCAGCACCATCTTGTTATTTAAGTACTTTTTTTTAAGTACTGCGCATGCGCAGAGGGTCATTTCTGGGAAGTGACGCGTGCACAAAACATGCACTTCCGTTGCAATGCGAACTGTTGGGAAGGTAAGTAGAACCCACCCCTGGTGTAATCCAGAAAAACAAATATTTGTAAATGGAGGAAACTGTATTTCTTCAATCAGCATCTTTGTTCATCCAACTTAGTGATACTAAGTCTATCAGCAACTCTACAAAGCAGTCTGCTCTTATACTGACTCTGAAAGTTCTTTGAAAATTGGAAGTTTTAGGAATTCATTTTGGAATCATTAGATTATCCCTCACCTATGAGTACCTTTACCAAAGATTGCTAATGGATAATTTTAAACTTACAGCTGATGGCGTGGAAAAACCCAACAACACTGTACAAGGCATTATGATGGAGTTATTTTACTTTCCTTCTTAAAAGTAGTTTGCTGAAGGACAGAAAAGCGCTTGTGTCTATGATAATGTCCTTAAATTGTAGCAAAGTATTATCTCAAGAAGCAACAGGTAAAGAGCAAGCAGTATCAGGTTCCAAGGCAAACAACAGAACATTATGATATTTACAAACAAGTATCTACAGCAATGTCAGGCTCGGTTGACAAGCCGGTCAGTCAATTCCTGCCACAACCAATGGATCAACGCAGGTTGATCTTGGGGGGGGGGTGAGTACCTACAGAGTGATTAATATTTGTCCACTTACTTGGTCAACAAAAGTCTAGGACTAGGTTATCTGTCTCTTTTTCTACAACTAAAGAAAAAAATCTCTATATTACATAACAGGTCTAGATGTCTAGTATCTTTTCTGATGTTGAATAAATTCCTGCAGTACTATTATTGATGAGATCTATATTAATCAAATACAATCAAACATAACATCCCATAAACATCTCAGCTTTCTACAATTAAGGTCAGTGTCACAACAATTAATTACAATACAAGACCTATTAAAACATCAAAATAATAATTTCCCTACCTTCACTGCAAATTTGCCATAATCTTACCAATAAATGTAAGGGACACAGATAATTATTTCATATTTTACAACAGAGCTCATTCAAAAGATTATTACTTAATGGATTGAAACATTCTCTGGCCTCACATCAAGCTTGTTCTGAACCTGTGTTAATAATAATAGCAATAAATAATATTTTAACTACACATGGTGTACAGCAATAGGCAAACAGCAGGGAACACTCAAGAAGTTTATAGGTTATTGAGTGTATCAAAAGTCATAATGAAAGCTTATATTTTATTTACTGGGCAATCCTACACGTCCCCTCAAAAAGATTTCTAATAAATACAATGAGAAATATTATCAGGGAATGTATCCTCTCTTTTCTCCACTTTGGTGTGCTTCAACTATAACAGCAATACAAGTCGCATAATTATTTCATTATACTGACTGGGAAAGGGTCGGTTATGAAGTTCAGCATTGTCACGATGTGAATTATTGCCAGTTGTGCATCTCTATGTTTTTCTTTTTCTTGTATCTATGGTCAAGCAGACGTATGATATATTCTATTACGCATGTCTGCATTCCAGTGGTTTCCTCCTTCTCCTTTCTCTCCGCCATCTCTACCGAAGGTAGAAGTGATTTATTTCCTTAGCCGATAAAATGTAGTCCTAATAAGAATTCTTTTATTACTTTTCTACTGAAATAAATATTTTGTTAATTAGATTTGAATCTCGGGTTTTATTTTCTAAGTAACAATGTCTTCAAAAGGGAAGCCCCGATCCATCGACCTACGGAGTGATTTCTTATCTTAACAAGCATTAATGCTCTTTTCAGATTTATAAGCCATCATATACACAACAAAAGTAGTTACCGCAAAAATTGGACGCCTACTAAAAAGATTCTTCAGAGACTTGTCTTGAGAGAAAAGGGTAAAGCAAGGTGATTTATACTTAAGCTAATTTAATTAAGTAACAGGAAATGGCAGAGATATCCCACTACTAAATCTCTGTGCTTTGGACAGAAGAAAAAGCAAAAGTAATGTAGACTTCTCAAAAGTGCCCCATTTAGCAGCTTTTATGTCCAGTAAGTCTAGACAGGTCTGACTCAGCTGATTTCAGCAGCTTTGAGAAAAACAAAAAGGGCAACACCAAAGGAAACTGTCTCCTTAGAGCCATGGAAGAATCCATGGCCCACTGAAATGGTAAATCCTTTCTGGACTCAGGAGAGCAGAAGGAAATGGTTCTGATACAATTGAAACAACATGGGATAAAGATCTGGTTTATATCAGGAAATGCTAGGCTCTGGAGGAGTCAAAAATTTCCTGGAAGAAGACAGTGGCGAGCCATTTCTCTACCAAAAAACAAAAAGTAGAAATCTAGAAGCAAAGATATTGGATGGATTCAGAATGGAGACTTCTTTATGCTATTGATGTTCGTCCATCGTGTTCGAAGAGGACCTTGATATCTATCGGGTTGTGGGCTGTTTATGACGTGTCCGCAGGTTGCTGGTGAGGCCTATACAGGCACGAAATGTTCTGCCACATGTTGGGCAGACATGTGTGCCATACTAATATGTATGGCATACTAATATGTATGATATAGTCATATGCTATTAGTATGCTAAAAGAACACAGCCATATACCTATTGTCCTGTCAGGACTGAATTAGACAGCCATTTTATGTATGGTATTGTCTGCTATATACTGTACATTGTTAATTGACTTTTATGGTGTTTACCACTACAAGTAGTCCTCGACTTACAAAGTTCATTTAGTGAACAAAGTTAAAACGGCACTGAGGTTGTAAAATGGGGCAAAATTCGCTTAACAAATGTTTCACTTAACAACAGAAATTATGGGCTCAATTGTCATAAGTTGAGGACTACCTGTATATCACTAGCAAAATTATTTCCATATATCATCCTATGAAACAATGGCTACATACGGAGACTGCCCTGCTCTTGTTAATGGACTTGAAAAGCATTATGAGAAAGTTGTCAATAAACAGACGCTGTGAAAATCTATGATCTATTTTTACCACTTACCATTTTTACCACAATTTTAAAATAATGTTATGTACCACTTGGATTGACCCTGGAAGGAAGCTTATTATCTCTTAAAAAACACAAACCTCTTACTTGTTTGTAATGATGAAATCAAAACTCATTAGCAATGCAGTTCCTAGCCAGAATTTATATACTGTATTTTATTTCAAATATTACTCAAATATATTAATATTAATTAATATTAATTTCATAATCCTGACATATTAGCCTGACAGATGTATTACCAATACACAAGAGAATGAAAAATGTGGTTTCCCTCAAAGTAAATATATTACAGAAATAAAATCTGAATCAAGCACTTTCAATTCTACATGATTAATCACTATTTTGCCACAACACAATTCTTGCTCACAACTCTTGCACACAATCTCAAAAACATGAATTCTTATTCAGAAAGAAAAAAAAGAGAAGCTAGTTTTGCTAACTATCATTTTTAAACTATTTGACTACATGGTCTATGTATGAACCTATTTTTAAATGTTTAAATATAGCAGTTCTCATATGGGAACTACACTTGATTTATTGACTGTGGATTTCTCACATAGTAACCAATAAAATGGCATCCAAAATGGAAGAATATCTATATGCCCAACAGCAGACAAAACCAAGCAAGATTTAGTTCAGTTTTCAAAATGGCGGGGAGGGAATGTATTGAAATTAATACTGAAAATTATCTAATCTTATTTTTAATAATCAACACAGATATTCAGACAATAAATAAAGAATAAGTCATTCAAAAACCTTCCCTGAAAGAATTCAAGATGAAAAGAAAGCAATTTTCATTGTCCATTTCCCATTTTGATACTCTAGTATCGTTTTTTAGTTCAATGCAAGTAACATAAAGGAAAGCTGTAGTAAATGTCAATTCCTAAGTAGCTCAGACATTGAGTTTCTTAAAGCAAACTGGTTGAAGAGGAGAAAACCTGTGAGAAGAGCGTTACTGGTATTTGCAACAGGAATGCCTGCTGGGAGACACAATCAAGGTCCAAATTACACAAAGCTGTCTAGGAATTCAATAGCTAGCAGGGGTCCTATTTATAGCAATGTGGGTAGAAAAACATCCTTAAAAAGTACTCAGCAACTTCTTTAGTACTATCAGACAATCCCGTCCATTCACACAATTTCTGAAAGGCATGCCAGTTACAATAGCAGGAGTGTCCTAGTGGAACTGGGGTTCTCTTATTGTACAGATAACTTACAACCATTCATTAAACAACTATTTGAAATTACAACCATGCTGTAGAGACTTACAACCCCTGCCTAAAGTTTTAATCATTGCAGCACTCCTGCGGTCATGTGATCAAAGTTGGGTGATTAGCAATGTGCCCCCTTTACAACCACAGGAATGTTGCAATCCCCTCCCCCACTTGGGCCAAGCTGACAAGTTTTACTGGTATATGGAAACATGAGCCAGAAAGCGTAGGTTGGCTAGGCCCAACAGCATGTGGGCTCCCCACCTCCATTTCCAAGACCCTTCTCCTCCCCACCGCAGATGGAAGACCTCAGCTGACAAGGCCCAGTGGCATGCAGACCTTCTCCCTCCCTCTTTCCCCTTCCCATACTACCAAGAGGCCTGGCCTTCTTTTTGCCCCATCTTGCCAAGTCCACTTGCCTTTCCCTTTTCCTGCTGCTGCTGACAGGTGTGCCCAACTGATTCAAAGCTCAGTCAGAAAGCTAGCAAAAAACCAATCTTCCTCAAGGCTAGAGAGGCAATCTTTCTCAAGGCTGTACAGGAAAGTCAATCAGTGAAGTGGCTTTGAATGTTGGGTCTTCTGATATCAAAGTTTTTTCCACCTCTGGTCCTGCTTGGTGCATAATCTGAGGATTCTCTTGGACTCATGGCTCCTGCTGGAAGAGCCCATTCTAGGACCAGCAAACTCTGCTCACTGTACTTGTTATCTCCCATTTGGGCTATTGCAATATGCTCCACATGGGCTTCCCTTGAGCGTTTGGAAACTTCTGCTGGTACAAAATGCAGCTGCCTGGGTTGTAAATGGTGTTGGCTATATAGCACTGCTTCAAGGGCTGCATTAGTTGCCAATGTGTTTCTGGGAGCAATTCAATGTGCTCTTTATCACTGTTTAAAGTATTTCATGTCTTGAGCCAGGTTACTCTTCTCCAGTTATTTCTACCAGTCTAATCTGATCTGGCAAGATGGACATTCTTCAGGTCCCATTGGCCAAGGAATATTGGCTGACAGGGACCAGGATACATGCCTTCTGTCATAGCCCTTGCCCTCGGGAACAGTCTCCCTCCAGAGATTAGGATGGTCCCAACCCTAATGGCCTTTTGGAAGGACTTCAAGACTTGGCTATGTACCCAGGCCTGAGGTCCCAAGTGTGTGAAGGGCCCCATTTCCTGATTTATGTTGACACTGATGGATTATAATATCTCTTGGCTGCTAATTGAATTTAATTACTCTTTTCTATTGTCTAAATTGTCTTTATGATTGTATGCTAACTAGTGTTACTGGTTTGAGATGGATGGCTATACAAATTGAATGAATGAATGAATGAATGAATGAATGAATGAAATGAATGAATGCTTTTCTCCTGTAACAGCAAAGGCTGATCTTCAAAGGCATCCAACTTTATTTGCAGTCATCTGACCTCCATATCCTTCTTTGCTAAATACAGTACATATAAAGCTATAATAATACAGCTATGCCAACATTCAGGAATCATTACTTACCCTAGGATATTGTTTAACTATAAAGCTCTGCTAACCCCTATACTCAGAAGTAATCCTAGCTTTGCTTCTGCATAATGCATACGAAACCATACTCCTTACAGAGTCTGGACAAAAGGTTTTTTTTTACCTTCTGAATAAAGAAACATTTCAAGTGTAATTGTTATCTGACTTTAGCTGGCTCTTGCTTACTCTATATATTTGTTACATAAGCCTGCAAAGGTTAGCAACTTTGGATAAAATCATTAATAAGTAAATCACTCTGGATGTTTCACCAGCAGAGGTCAAAGGTAATAGTCCCGCAATGAAACTATCTATTTTGTCTCAAAGCAGCAGTACCCAACACATTTTACTTATGGCTGTTTTCATCATAAACCGGAAAAGGCTTTTCTAGAAATGCTGCAGGATGAGTCATAAACTGCAAGGCAGTAAAGCATTTCACTGTTGATAACTTGATACAGAGTGATTAATTCAGGCTTTGTTTTCCATTGGATCCCATTTATCCCATGCCTTTCAATGTTAAAAGTACAGACTCCTCTAGAATGTAGATAAAACCTGTCATAAATTATGTGCATTTCCACATATCCTCTATCTTATGTACACAAGGTAGCTCTAATCACATGTAAATAAAAGTTAGGTAATGTTGTGTGGCAAGATTTATTGACTTTCTCTGACACATTCTTATGTATTTCTCCCCCCCCCCCCAAAAAAAAAACCCCAGATCTGTGGCATGTTTAACATCAAACATTATAAATACGGTAGGTCAAATACATTATCAACTGAATGGCCTAAATTTTTGTGTGAGACAGTTAGGTTTGCTCTTTAAACTTAAATTTCAATCACTTAGACCAGAGGTCTCCAACCTTGGCAACTTTATGAGGTGTGGACTTCAACTCTCAAAATTCCTCAGCCAGCATGGCTGGCTGAGGAATTCTGGGATTTGAAGTCCACACCTCATAAAGTTGCCAAGGTTGGAGACCTCTGACTTAGACATCCAACTAAAACTATATTCTTTCAACTCTGAGTAACCAAATGAGAAACTGCTCTGCAAGATCTCTTCTGTGCAAACGATTATTTCTAGCCTATTTAGTATTTTAAAAGAAATCCCTGCCATTGACAATCAACTCCATTTGTAATTCTGAGGTAAGTCTACTTTTGTTCATCTAATAAGCAGTCACTTTTGTTGAAGAAGATTTTGAGTTTATATGAGATACCTGGTAGCCTAAAATTGAGACAGGGAGACTCTACAAGACACTGCTTCACTATGAATCAGGCAGCTGCATCTGTGCTTTTCTTTAATTCAAAATGAAGTATGGGGGTCCAACTTGAAACTTTCTCTGTCTCACATATATAAGTAAAAAAGAAAAGTCCTACTGAAGGATCTGAACAGTCTTCATGAGTTACCTACCTTGGAAGCACAGCCTCACAAATCTAAGCATAAGGACAACTATAAGGAGGGGGAAAATTCAATCAATACATTATAATCCCAACTAAGAAAAGATGCTATGGATATATCCTAAGTAACAACAGCGACATATATCTCGGCAGCAGCAACCCTGTCAGCAAGGCCTGGTAAAGAAGCAACTGGAGGGGATCAGTGGCCAGCATGACATGATTGCAAGAAAGGAGATTATCTGAAATATAATCAATTGCACTGAAAGACAATGACAAAGATAAATTCCTATCACCCAATTCTACAGTACTGTAGGATTGTAGACTGGGATGTCTGCAAAATATGGTAAAAAAAAAGTCAGATGGCAGCTACCCCAATACAATCAGTGACTAAACTGCAGCACTTCCTGGCATAGGAAGCATGTGTGTTTTCTAGAAGAACTTACGAAGTTTCTGGGATGGCCATGTTTGGTATAAATTCTATAATCCTGTCTAGCCATTTCTGGAAATATATGTTAGGAATACTAGGATCAGAAAAACAAAGCAAAGAATGAGGACTGACTTCACATCTGGCTGAGTACAGCTGCAACTGGGCTCTAACATTTTGAAAACAACTTTTTAGCAACTTTATCTTTCTTGTATCACAAACATCTAATCACTAAAATTGTTCCAAAATCCATATTTTTTGCAAGTAAGATATAAAACCACTGAAATCAAGTGATTGTGTCTTTCAGAATTATATTTTTGTTTACCTAACATTTCACTTTTAAAAGTGTTCATTGGTAATTGTATGCTTATCAGAGTTTTGCCAAAACAGTTTTTAAATTTAAGAATGACCTATTAGTCACAAAATCACCCTAGCTTGAGTTTATGGTTTTCAAGATGAATATAAGAATCATTCATCAAAAAAGGGGCACCCTTAGTGTGTATTTGGAAAAAGGAAGGAGATAGTTTCATAGGTTGTAGCATTTTAACTAAGTTTTTCCCCAAATATTATCCATATATTTCTTATCAAATTACAAAACTGAAAAAATCTAACATTGTTCTAAATGTTTTCCAATATGACTGTGAAAAAGCTTGTTATTAGCAATGTCAGAGGGAAAAAATAAAACAATTATACTATGTTGCCTATTAAATTTACAAAGATCATTTTGATGTTCATGTTACAGAGATCTAAACTCTTCTAGGGGTGGACAATGTAAGTCATGAAACACCTTGTTTTCCAAAATGCACATGTATTCTACAATGGCAGTGTTTGGAAACTAATGGAAAGTAACAATTCAATTAAAGTAGCTAATACATTAACATTTCTGTCTACTGGGAAGAACAAAAACAGCAGACAGAAAAAATGAGCACACCTCCTTCCATATAAGACTCTTCCCTAGTCTATTAAGTTAGCCAGGAAGAGGTCAGTTAGAAGAACATGTCAGGAAACTAATAGTTTTTTTCTCTGCTTGCACTTCAATGGTTAGATTGACATGAAAAATTTAGAGTAGTGACTAGATGATTGTATAAGAAGCATACATCAAATCTCATAAGCAGCATTCAAGACCAAAACGTTCAAAATGTCTGTATTTTGCAGTATAGACTATATTATACTTCTTCTCTTTCCTATTGTGTTGCAATGATGATGGTGCAAATTATTTGATTTTTGACAGCTGCAATTCTGTACTTATTGTTTCAACGCTTGAGTTATCTGAGCTGAATTTGTAATTAAATACACTGGCCTGTTCCATATAATAAAAATGTTGACAAATACTATTGCAACCAAATTGTAAGAAATATTGAAGAAATTCTTAGACGTTTTGGTCTGAATTAAGAGGACTGGCAATGAAGTTATGTCTTAACACAGGGACAAACACACTTTAAAGCAGGTATTTCCTACCTGCTGGTCCCCAGATATTTTTGACTGTAATTCCCATGATCTTCACTAGCATGATCGTTCATCCAGGGATGAAAATGGTTGTGTATAATGTATCTGGAGAATATCTGTTGACAGAATGCTGTTCTAGGAATTCTGCCCCAAAGGAAGGGGACCAAGCACCATCTGCAGCAAACTGCAATGGTAGTAAAATGATTAACACAGGACACTATAATGATATCATAAAGCATATGCCATCCTTACATCCTTGCACTCAGTATGTAAGTTGTGGCACTTTTGTGATGATGTCATTGTGCATGTTTCATAATTCCTCCCCCTCCCTGATACCCATACTTGTGACATTCATTTCCAGCTACTTCTATGACTAGCGGAAACACAGATAACGAAAATCAGATTGGCTATTATTAGTTGGTAGGAAAAAGATGTTAGGTAAAAAGCTGTCCTGAGTAATAAGAGTACAGTTTCAGGTGTACTAAATCATTCCCAAGTTTCCAATATACTAACTTTTCCACAGTGCTGTTTCATTAAGATTCTCACAACAGTACTAAAATTATGTTTTATATAATAGACAAATATACAAATGGAATTATTTCTTACTAACTCACACTTAATTCACACATCAGACCCAGAATATCTTGCCGCCACTTACACCAAGAAATGTAACAACTCGCACAAGATTTAACATTTCAGCTTAAATATCACACAAGTTCATGTCTCTTTTGGAGCAGTACATTCCTTACACTATATTTAACAAGGAACAATTCTACAATTGCAATCGTCAGACTAAAGAGGGTTGTTTGCATAACTAGGAAAATCTTTGGCTGTTTCTGTGATGTAGTATGTGGAAGAATGCAAATCAGTTTATGCTGGCTCCTATGATATTTAATGTAATTAAAAAGATCACATTTACCCCTCCCCTACTTCGAACTTTTAAAAACACTACCAATGTCATTGAATTGTGAAATGTGATAGAATGAATCAACTTCTCATGTTACATTTTCAGATCTGTGTCACAGTTCTAAGCAGGATTGCACTAGAAACATATTTATCTGATGCTTTCCCTTTTGTAATACAATTCATCATACAAGCCTGTGTGGCAGGAAAAGTGATCTAAGTTTGGGTTTTCTTTTATGTTACAGCAGTTAACACAGAGAGAGGTGCACAAAATAGTCAACAGTACACACAGAGAGAGAGGCTCAGTATAGAATAGTTCTAAGAAATGGTTATATCTGAAACACAACACCAAAATGCAGACTCTTGAAGCAGAGTAACAGAACAACTTTGTTAACACTCTGCAAGTCTGCCTTTTACCTATCCAAGGTATGGTTATTGCCTAAGAAGATATACTACCTCACTCTGGGAGACTGATTACAGTACACAGTTTCCTTCCCCACTAACCTGTTTTCTAGCTAAGAGCAAACATGCACTAATACAAGTCGGCCTATTTTTTCAGCACCCCCTCTTCCGTTCTTTGTGAGCCAAAAAAGTCGGCTTATGACTGTTACAGCACTGAGGTTTAAATGTCACGCTAGTCTTTTCTAAAATTGGCTTGATGGCGGCGACCGAGGGAAATCAGCAAGGCGAGTACGATCTAAATGGGGGCGAGACGAACGGGCACTCACCGAGTTCAAGGGCCTGGTTGTACTTCTCCAAAGCGACCGCCAGATCCTGTTTCTCCCTCAAGGCATCCCCTTCGGCGCACAGCCGGCGCGCTCTGTTCTCGGCCGGGAACCATTTTTCCAGCAAGCTGCCCAGCACCACGTTCACGCGGAGGTCGGCGGGGGTTTGGCCGGCCGTGCTGGGGGCCGCGGAAGAGGCACAGGCGGAGACGGGACGCCGGACGGCGCAGCGGCCACACTGCCCGCCGCCGCTCCGGGCGCAGCGCTTGCAGTGGGTGTGCCCGCAGTGCAGAGTCACCGGCTCGTGGAGGAGACGCAGGCACGAAGGGCAGCACAGCGGCTCCGGAGGGCGGCAGCAAGCGGGGTCCCCCAGCGGGTCAGCCGCCTCCGGGGCGGCCCCGCCGCTCCCAGGGCCCTGCCAGGGAGGCAGCCGCAGCTCCTTGTCGCGGACGAGGAGGGCGAAACTCTCGGTCAGCTCGCGTAACTCCTCGGGACGCAAGCGGGCCAATCTAGCGGCGACGGTGTACGAGTCCAACGCTTCGGCCATGCGCCCCGCGCGGGCCAGCGCGTCCCCTTGGCGGAGGCACAGGCCCCGCTCGGGCTGCGGCAGCTCGGCCAGCTGCGAGCTCAGGATTTCGGCCGCCAGCGCGAACTGCCCGCCTCGGAAAGCCTCCTCGGCCACTTGCAGCATCTCCGGGCAGGGACCTCCGCCCGACAGGGCCTGGGGATGGTGGGGATACTGTTGCGCCGGCAGCCCGGCGGCCGGCCCCAGCTCCATTGTCGCCGCCAAGAAGCCAAGTGGGTGTGGCGGCGGCGGCGGCAGCGGTGGGCTGCGGCTGCTATGGCTCCATGGTCGAAGTCAGGCTCCGCGAAGGCAGGCGGCGCGGGGAATCGTCCCAGCGTAGCCTTCCATCGCCTCCGCCCACGGCCCAGCCCGGCCTCGGACCCTCGCGCTAGAGGGCCGGGCCACTCAGGAGCGCCGCCAGCCCTGCTTCGGGCGGTCCCCGGCGGTGGAGACGGCAGCGGGGTCAGGGGGAGGAGAATCAGACGGCGCGCTCCCTCCCTGGAGCCACTCGAGCAGGCGACCGCGACTATTTCTGGGCTCGGGCGCTTATGCAACTCCGAGCCGTTGTATAACTCATCCTCCCCGGCGGAGGGCAGCACCGCCCTACTGAGCCCGCCCAGTCTCCAGCCTGGTGAGCAGGGCGCACATGCCCTCCCCCAGCCGCAGCGCACGTGCGTGGCCGGAGAGATGTCGGGCCGCCGTTCGGAGGCTTCCTGGAAGGGAAGCGCAGGTAACCAAATGGCTCCCCTCTGGCCGGGCTTCCTCTTCCTTCACCCGTAGGGAGGCTCAGTGTGATCTTTCGCCGAGTTGGATGGGTGACATCTATTTAGAAAGAGCTCCACGGGGCGGTCTCAGTTACCCAGTGCTTTTAGAACTTCCTTTTCAACCATTGGGTGTAAATCTGGCGTATTTTGATAGACACGTTTTACGTAGCTTGCTTTAAAAAATTTTTTGGGAGAAAACACAGAGGTATTAGGCGAACTTGTGTCGCCTTCCTTTGCAACGTCCGAGGGAAGTGAAAGCAACTTTCGCAGCAATGTTATCAGGCACAGCGGAGTGCTTGCTATTCGTTTATCGGAGCGGGCCCCATTCAGTTTTCATAAAAATTGAACCTAATGAAAGATGAGATCCTCGACGAGATGCTTCAACATGCTGGATTACTTCTAATCTAGTCTAGATTACTTTCTAGCAGGAAATGAACAAAAGATGACAATTTATAACAGCTTACACAATGTGTTACGTACACGACTGTGGCCTGGTTTGCTGAATGATAAATCGTAGCATGCAAAATACACTGAGTTCAAAAATTGCACTAAAGTCAAGATAAATAGCTTATTCAAATTTATGAACCTATGCCTAATCTTTTTTTTTTTTTGCCTTTTCATAAGAATGGCTTGCATTATATTCACAGAGAAAGACTACATGGGTATTCTAGCATTCTTTTCTTATGCAAGAACCTATTCTCCCTCCTCAGTATCAAAACGATTATATTTGATTTATTATAAACATTAGTGTTGAATAGTAGCTTCCGAAATTAGACATGACGTCCGCATTGATCAAGATCCAAGGTTATCAATGTAAACCCACTTTTTCATGTATTTTCTTACAATTTGAATTGACTAGGCTGGGATAGTCAAACTTGATACATTTGACAAGCATGGTTACTAATCTGGGATAATGAAAGTGGTAGTGTAAAATAGACAGAGGACCTAGCATGCGCACCTCTGTGCCGGACAGAAAACTTCATCAGCTTCAGGGAAATGTTTTTATGATTATACATATAGCTAATAAATTCGAGTCTTTCCATAGTACTGACAGAATTTGAGCATTGTAAGCCTCTGCTTATAGTTTGCATGAATCTGTTATAATTGTCAGAAATTGTGATACCATTGAGAAACACATTTTTTTTGGCTCTCCATTTGCACACTTTTAAAATGTTGTAATGCAGGGTTTTCCAGTCTTGGAAACTTTTTAAGACACTTGAAGTTCAACTTAGAAAATTCTCCAGCCAGCATGGGAATTCTGGAAGTTAAAGTCCCCATGTTTTAAAGTTGCCACGGTCTGGGAAACCCTGTTGTAATGGAACCACCAGAAAAGATTAAATAGTTAGGCTGAGAAATTGAAAAAAAATATCCTGGTAAAAGACAAATTGCTTCTGTAATATTGGCAAAATTTCCTGCATAGATGCAATCACAATTTCAGCCATCTTTGTTTTAAATACAGAGCACTTTCTTATCCAGAATGTGAATTTGCATTGAAAAATGATCTACAGATTTTTTTTAAATAAACAGTGTATTTTATCATTTATCCACTCAAACATTTTCACCAAGTCACATAAAGAATTTCATTGTGAAACTAATAAAATTGAGCTTTAGATACATTTAGCAGTACAGTCCTCGTGATGTGATAAAAAAATTCTCCTGACTTTCTAAGATAGACAAAAAAAGATATTCATGTGTTTCACATTAACAGTTAATCAATTGAAATACACAGTCATTTCCAGCCTTTATTCACAACCTTGGACCATGAAGATACCTGACAAAACATCTCTGGGACCAGGCTTTTTCATATGTATTATTACTACTACAAAATCATCCTGTATGCCTTTATTTTTGTATAATAATTAGTTTAATAGACAACTGCCAAATTGGTTAGACGATATTGAAAATTGTTTTAATAAGAATTGTTTGTTGGGGACATCTAGTGGTGAATCCAAATAATAAATACTGTTTAGTTTTTAGACTAAAAGGTGGAAACATAGATTTAATCTGGTAAACTGAGTTGGAACAAAAAGAGCATAAAATGGAATAATGAAAGCTCTTCATATATTTGATTGCAGTAGCTATATGCGGCATCAAAATGTAGAATGGTATTAATTTTGTGTTATGGTGTATATTAAAATATGATGTTGCTTGGAGTATTTGGCTTATCAAAAGCTAGGTAATATATATTCTCGGCTAAAGTAAGCTTTGAACCAGGGACTTTGAACTATAGTGCATGCATTTGACCATTCCAGTCCAGTGAAATTCCATTTTATATATTTTTTCTTATATCTTCCATTCATGATTTTATTTTGAGGAGGGAAGGTTTATTTGTTTGACAATATCATTTAATACAGCATCACAGACATCTATACTCAAGACTTGCTTTTTGATATTTTAATATTTAAGTTTAAGATGGGTAATCCCTTCTACAGTTCAGTGAACCATACTTAAGACGCTTAGGTAAGTGGGCCCCTACCTAACCAGCAGTTTGACAGTGAATGTGAGGAGGCTGCAGAGGGCCATATGATGGACTTGATTTGACGATCATATGATTGACTATATGATGGACAATTTGACAACACTGATATAGAGGCCTGTGAAGAGATAGATATTTATGACGATTGCTGTTTCCCAAGGTCATGTGATAGCAAAGTCAATGGGGAAGCCAGATTCACTTAACAACTGGGTTACTAATTTATCAACTGCAGTGATTCACTTAACAACTGTGGCAGCAAAGGTCATAAAATGTCTCACTTAACAACATAAATTTTGGGCTCAATTGTGATCGTAAGTCAAGGACAACCTATATTTTACTTTGTTGTGAGAATGGTTTCCACTGCACCCAAGGCAACAGAATTGCACTGGCCATGATATACTGAGATTTCGTTTAATGTTTTCTTACTGGTTCTACCTTCCACCATCTGTTATTGGAGTGGTTGCACATTCTCTTTATTGAAAAGTGTGCAAAGAGTGCTGGTCTGGGCATTATTTTCTTCAAAAACTTTTTATTTTTTCAAAACACCTCATCAAATAGTCTTCTGAGCCCTATATAACCCCCACTGGCATTAAAAAAAAGGGTGTACTACTTTCAGTGGAAGGCTCTAGAAAACAACAAAGTAAGATACTTTGATAGAGGGTATTTCCCAGGAGACTAAGAAGAACAAGATGTATCCTCCTCACTAACCTTTACTACGTGCAAATTTTATTATTTTGAGATTTCCATTACATCAATACTTTTGAAGTAGCCCATTCATGTCCCTTATAACACATTTATCAAGTCTGATACGTATCCCTAAGCCAAAAAATGAACCATTTAACAGTGAAAACATGGAATTTTGAATTCAGGTCACTAGAAAGATAGTGGACTGTTGGAGTTGGGCAGGCAGTTTTGCTTCTTTGCTTGGAACTGAATTTCAATCACCTGTCATGTTTCTGCATCATGAATATAAAATAGTGACAACATGCATTGTTGATCTGCCTTTCCAAATGGCTTAAGCAACACCTGTCTTCCTGAAGCAGAACAGCTGTGTGGGCATCTAGTTGGAGGAAGCTGCACTTATGACTAAATTGCTTGTTTGTCTCTTAAGTGACTTGTTTATCCGCTCTGCAAAGGTAAACACTTTGTAATTAGTCAGCAAATAATGCAGTCTCAGGACACTCCTACATGTAGCAAATCACTGTGAATCAAAAATGTTCTTGGTTTTTTAAATAAATGGAATGAAGTACTTTTCCCTTTTTTGATTAAAATTTCGAGTTGCAACAGTGATTTTTTTTATTTAATATATTTTGGTCCAAAATATGAACCATGAAGTAATGACTCTTCATATTCAGCATGATTTGAAGACAAATATCATAGCAGTGTAAGTTTCACTAACCTCAGGAGAAGGCAAGGTTGTTTTTTTTTAATCAACTAAGAGTTACTGGTATTTGAAACGGCGAGTTGGTGGTAAAAAAAAACCACAAGGATCAAGGGTCAGAAAAGAGATGTTCAATGTTCAGCCCACTATTTGTTAAATTTTGAGTTATTTTTAGCATTAATAAGTGTGTTCAAGACTTAACGCACTTGTTATATTTAGTTTTCTGTACATAATGAGTAATCATGCCATTATGGCTATTTGATGTACTTTTTGGATAACCCAGAAGTGGCATGCAACCAGGAGCTGCCCATCTCTGATTTACCAGGTGATAATAGAGAGATGATAGCAGAGTCCACTTTTAGTTGATCGTGACTAGAATACATACTGGGCAGAAATTGCTAAGAAACATATCTAGTTATGGGGAGCTATGAAGTAAATGCTTGTAAATTATAGCCAAACCTGTTTGCCTTCTGAGAGCATACATAGATCTGATATCAATGATTTTTATTGGAGAGGTAATCCTTAGTAAGACCGGAGTGGCCACTGAGAAAGCAAATATTTCATTTCACTTGGAGCTTCTCTTCCCTCACAAAAATATGTGAAGGGTAGATTTGTAAAGAGAGCAAGAGTTCCTTAGATTCCAATGTAGCTGTCTTTGTGAAAACAGAAAATACTTCAATATAAGCAGAGAATTAGATTGGTTTTGTTGTTCATAGCTGCGTATTAGAAATTGCTTCAAATAATTGAGAGCTGTCCAATTATAATGGAATCTACCCTAATCGCCCTCTGGTTATCACTGTGGCCAAAACAACAGTATTGCCACTGTGCTGCATCCTTTTCTGAGAACAAAGAAGAGACTCCCTGTAAATTACAATATACTTAAGGATGTCTGGGCCAGCTACAATTCTGAAGCTAACAATAATTATAATGCATTAATGTTGTATGCCTTAAGGCTAGTTTACTACTTGTTAAAATACAGTACCTTCCCATAGGGAAAGGCTGGGCAGGTGTAACAAGATAGGCAAGCAGGTTGGAGAAATAGGGCAGAAGACAGAATAACAAAACAAGAAGGTGTCGGACTATTGCTACCGTATTATGAAATCAATAATTCCATTTTGGGAAACCAAAGTCATGAAATAGATTGTACCAGATTTCACACTGTATTACGTAAGGTAAAGATAGTACCCAAAGCCTAAAATCCTATGTTTAGCTGTCTAGTCTGTATGTCATACCAGTAGAAAGAGGTAACGAAAGAGGCAGCTTTGCAGAGTAAGAAAAACTCAACGACAAGCAGTCTTGGGAAATCTGATTCATTTAAATGTGATAGAAAAAGTGATGAAATCAAGTGTTAACATTTAAAATCAAGTGTTAAGTTCACTTCATAACCACCTTGATTAGCAACAAAAATTTGGGTCCTGATTATGCTCGTAAATTGAGGATTATCTAATGAGGTCCAACAGTTCTTACCAAATGCGCAGTTCAGCAGGGTACCGGTATTCCCTGCTAGAATTTATCTTTGTTATGTTGCAATCAACTTTGCAAGGACCTCAAAAATACTTGGCTCTTAGGGTATACTGTATGTAACTTGCTGATCCCACTTTTGATCACCCATGGCAGCAGGATTGGCATAATTAAATGACATAAGTGCCATCAAAGGCAATAGGCCCAGAACTCTGGAATTAGGATGATATTACTTGTGCTCCAGTTCCACCAATATCTGTCATAATTTAACTAAGACAAGCTTGTTTATCTATAAAAGGTTTGACACTTAAATATTCAGTTTACCTTGGGGTAGTTACTTCATTTTGCTTAGGTCACTTTAACCTTCTGTGAGAACTAGCATAGCTTCCATTTGTGTTTACCCTCTAGAAGTATGACTCATATGCTGAAGATTTTTTTTTCCTTAATGTGATGCTGTCATTTAGAATTTCTTTTCACTTCCTTAAAGCCGAAACGTGATCTCTTGCTCACACGCTGCTGTTCAGTTTGGAAGGCTAATTTAGATTCGACTCATAGGGTGGAAAATAAGCAGCAATTTCACTTGTCGAAGGTATCCATCAGATGCAGCAGTTAATTTTGGTGATTCGTCAACATATATAGCATTGGGCAATTGTCCAATGATGCATTCTAGCTGGCAGTGTGCTACAGGCAAAAACAGATTGATTTTTCCTATCCCTGCCAATTTGAAGGAACACTTTTTCAGCTGCTAACTGCCTTATATCCATCTATGAGACAAAGGAGGCTAACTAAAGTATTTTTGGCTATACTCATCATTTGGAATTCTTCAGAAATGTCAAGAATATTGTTTCTTGTATTGCCCATTAGAGTTAGATTTGGTTAACATCCATATAATCTAGTGATTTTCAATATACAGAATACTGTTTCAAAATGCTTTACTATAGTTAATTAAGAATTCAAACAGAAAAATATTTTGCATGATGAACACTAGACTTCTTTTTACTTGTACACAACTCAGAGTCCCTCTGTATCTAAATCTGATAAATAAGTAAACACTCTATTTTTCTAGCTTTCTAAAAATATATTTTATTTATTTATTTAATTTATTCATTTATTATTTATTAGTGAGACTTATATACCGCCTCAAAGTGCAAGCACTCTCTAAGCGGTTTACACCCTTAAGCAATGTATATTTATATTGCCCCCAACAATCTGGATCCTCATTTTACTTACCTCGGAAGGATATTAGTCCCAAACTTACCATTAGCAGGGATTAATTTTGCTACTCCCTTCAATTTATTACAGAGATGTGTTTAAAGAAATATTAAATGGGTTTAAAACGTAGTTTCTGTTGCGACTGGCCATTCGGCCTCCTGTATGCATTTCTCCCGCTGCCTCTCCTCTCCAAAATCATCAGGAAGATCCTGGAGGAGAGGGCAGAAGTGCTGCTCCTGGCTCCCCACTGGCCCAGGAGGGCCTGGTTTGCGGACCTGAGATCTCTGTCAGTGTGCCAGCCCTGGCAGATTCCACAGACAGAGTCGTCACTCAGCCAGGGGTCGTTGGTCCACCCGGACTCAGTGGTACCAACTGAATGCCTGCCGCTTGAGTGGTGCGCTCTGAAGCGCCGAGCCATGTCTGACTGCGTCATCAGGACTCTCCAGGCATCTAGGAGGCCTTACACCGAGATGATTTACTCTGCCACCTGGAAAGCCTTTTGTTCCTGGTGTTCCACAGAGGGCTGCTCTCCGGTAGATTTGACTATGGTGAAACTACTGGAATTCTTACAACAGAGGCTGAACAAGGGCCTGTCGCCCAACACAGTCAGAAGGCAGGTGGCGGCTTTATCCTCTGTGTTGTCTTGTGGCTCTCTAGAGTCTCCGTCACAGCACCCCACGATAAGCAGGTTTTAAAAGAGGCTACTAACCTGTGCCCGCCTGTGGTTCACCACCTGGGACCTTACTAAGGTGCTCACTTCCCTAACGGGGGTCTCATACAAGCCTTTGATATCATCTTCCATTCGCCTCCTTACTTGTAAGGTGGCGTTCCTGGTGGTGAATTTCTGAGCTCGGAGCCCTGTCAGTGAGGCAGACCCTCTGTATTTTCCATGCTGACAGTGATCCTACGGCTGGACCCTACATTTGTGCCCAAGATAAATTCCTGGTTTCACAGGGCTCAGGAGCTTGTCCTCTCTAATTTATTTCCCAACCCCTCCCATGCCTTAGAGAGACAGTGGCACACCCTTGATGTTAGGCGGGCCCTCAAGATATACATTAAGCACATATCCACGCTGCGCAGGATGGAGGCTCTCTTTGTCTCCTTCCAACCCAATTCTTTGGGCCAGAAATGTTGGAAGATGGTTGCTTGGCACCATAGCAAGAGCTTACGACCTCATCATTACCAAGGCCAGGCCATGTGATGCGCACTCAACGTGCAGTGTGGTGACGGCGGCTTGGTCCACCCAAACGTCAACCGAGGAGGTCTGCAGGGCGTCCACTTGGGCCTCGCCAACGCCTTTTATCCGCCACTACAAAATTGATGTTTTTGCATCGGCGGCCTTTGGTCGCCAAGTTCTTCAAAGAGTACATTCGCAGGCTGAGAACGCCAACCAGACTAAACCCTCCCAATGGACAGACTGCTTTGGTATGTCCCATTCTTGGATGTTAGCTCCACCCACTATGGAGAAGGGGCGTTGGTCTTACCTGATACGTCTCTTCTCGTAGGATGGAGCTAACATCCAATCCCACCCAAAGTCAGTCTGGTGTGCGTTCCGGGACGTCAAATTGTGATTTTATTTTGAGTGAACCTTGGGAGAACACACACTGAGTCTGTCCATCAGTCTTTGCCAAAGAGGGGGAAATGGAGGCAGAGGCGGAGAGCTACAATTTGACAGACTCAGTCCTCATTGGCTGAATGGACGGTGTCATCCCATTCTTGGATGTTAGCTCCACCCTACAAGAAGAGGCGTATCAGGTAAGACCAACGCCCCTTCTGAGTCTAAACAGCTGAACATTTAGGAATATATAAAATTAGTTAAATGTCATTGAATGAGGGTTCTGCTCATTTATATATTATTTATATATTTAAGAGACATATGCTGATTTTTAGGAAAAGGGGGAAACAAAACCAAGAATTGATTTCATTGACTGAGTATGAATTGATGTCATGGAGTGACAAGGGATGCCATCCATAAACCAACTGTGATATGCATCCTTCTCATTCTTGAGCCAGAGAAATATGCTATTTTGAAAGTTCCCCACATCTTTTATGTAGTAAAAAAAAACCACCACAAAAAATAGATTTGCAGCATAAATATAATCACCTGTATTTTATTTCATATTTATTTTGAGAACAGAGACATGGCTCAATATATTCTGGGCAATTAGAAGGGAAGATTCACTTTTTTATTAGATCTAGTTTTAAGGCCTTAATTTACTACACATTTCTCATATCATTACATTTTAATTCAGCAGAGAAATAACTTGATCAGCTCATTAATTCTGAAATAAACATATTTTCTCCTACCACTTCATATAAAAATAACTATAACCGTATCATGACAGATATCTTATTAATATCCTTTCTTTAGAAGGACAAGATTTAAGTTTTGTTGTTTTTTTCTTGCTAATAGTAAGGACAGCTTCATATAGAATAATTTTTATAGAGATTACTTTTGTAAAGGAAAGCTGTAAGTACATACACAGATGGCAGTATGCACACACAAGCTTTCCACTCATGCACACAACAATATGTAATTTTCCTACACAGAACAGGTCTGTCAGGAAAAAGTCTACATAAAAAATATGCCATAATTCACAATACATAAATTTAAACCATTCTACACATTACAAAATAAAAATAGCAGTAATCTATGTGGGGGTTATTTTATATGCTTCCTCTAATCACAGAGGAAGTGCTAATTTATTGTGATTAAAGGCACCAGGCTAGAAACCAGGAGGCTGTGAGTTCTAATTCTGCCTTCGGCATGAAAGCAACTCTCAGCCCTAGGAAGAAGGCAAAGGGATCACTCCTGAAAAATGTTGCCAAAGTCTTCTTCTCCATCTAATCACCATGAGTCCAGACTAACTTGAAGGCAGAAAAAAAAAACACCCCAAAAAGGTTATGAAGTTTTCTCCAGATTTGCTACAGTTGAGATGGAAAAATTGTACAACAGAACCATTTGTTAATAAATATAATACTGTCTACAGGCCCAGGTATTCCACCTCACCAAATTTGCTGTATAGGACTTGGGAGAGTACTTACTTACTGTATGTCTTACTTACTGTATGCCTTATTTACATGCAGGGGAGTAGAAAGGACCAAGCAGTTGTACAAACCCACCCCTGCTCATCCACTGTTACATTATGAATTAGACTACCGTTGTTTCTATATTGTGTAGAATGGCTCAGTTTTTAGGAATCTTTCTGAAATTAGCCCTCACTAGCACGGTTTTTATTTCACAGAAAGGAACAGTTTTGGCACTGATTTTTTTTAAAGTTTACAAATACAAAAGTTCTTAAGAATTATGGTCAGTTTAATAGATTTTCTCTTCATTTCCACCATTCTAGCCAAGGTCATTAAGACCTTATCACAGCATGTAAAATATTGCTCCAAATTTATTTTTTATGTACTGCTAACTAACTGGTTTGTTCCTCCTGAAAACCCAAGGGAACAAAGGCATCAACTTTAAGATTTTATTGCTGGTGAACTTAAAAGTTTTCTTCACCCAACAGAAATAACACACACGTATTATGCTTTTACAATCCTGGGCATTTACATTTTATATTAATATTTCCATTGTTATGCACACAGACATCAATATTTTGGATTAAGCTGGCTGTTTATTCATTGATAATTTTATATGGCAAATTCTGCTGTGAAAGTATAAAAAGAAACTCATTTGGAAAAATTGAGTATTTTGGGAGGAAGGATAATTTATTAATTTTATGAACCTGAAATAAACAAACCCAGTGGCCAGTTGTGAAAACTCCACATAAATTATTGGGCATAGGGATGGAATTATGCCTCATTATGAGTATGATGCAACCTGGTACATGTTTATACCAATAGGCACCTGCTTCTCAATTTTGTAATCTGTTTTATAATATCAAGATTTGAGAGATAAAAAATTACTTACATAACATATTACACATGAAATAAATATACCTTATGGCAGCTTGCTGCCTCATCTATATGTATGGTTATTTCTGAAACTAAGAAATCCCAAAAATAAGATGCTAGGTTTCAATAGAACATTGATCTCATTCATTATGGCAACTTTATAATAGCACCACTGTGGGGTAGGATTAGCAGACCATATCAAAATGCATAGACGTAATGATCCCGGTAAATTACACAGTCGATACTGTACTGGTATTTATTTAAGGTTACAAAGCAAATGAAGAATCATTTTTAGTGTTCTCTAAAATTTCTTCAATGGGATCCATAGCTTATCTGGCAAAATATTTTTCACCTCATAACAACTCAGAGTTTACAAATTAAAATTTGTGCAACTGTTATTTCCTGAATGAATAACAGTAAGCAACCATCATAAGACTACAGCAAAAGGACTTTCAGATTGATTCCATGGTAGGATCTGGAGTCTTTTCCTTAAGTTATACAATACTTACCAATCTGTTTGGCCTCCATAGATTTGTAAGACCATTGACATAAGTGTTATTTCCTGCCCTTTCTAAATGTTTTGTTTCATATTCATATAAAGTTTCTTTACAGATTACTGGTCCATTCATTCTCTATTGGCTAAGGAAAAAAGGAATGTCTGACTTAGTAATTGTCTATCTTAGTAATTTTTGCATTGCTTTATCGCAATGTCATGTAGTAATACTTTTTTTTAGTGACTAATTGGCAGTCCTTTGTGGCTCCTATTGCAAATATTCAACAAATGCAAAGAACATTTGGAAAAATCTAGAAACATTGCAATAATATGAGCATCAGTTACACAGTATATGTTTAAAGTTAAGATTTAGATTCATTTGCCCAGAATTTCTAGATACTAGTTTAGTAGAAAATCTGGTTCTTGATAGCCAAAAAGGTTAAAATCTCCTTCAAAGCGGGCATAAAGGCGCTTTATGTCCCTCTTGCTTATGCCTGAAAAATAGTGTTCCACTTTTGTTTTGTTATATATCGTTATGCCTGGAGGAATTGTAGGATAAGATACCAGATGATCAATTCCTGCTTCCTTTAAGATGTATGGTGCATCTTCCTCCAAAGTTTCATGATGTCCAATTACGCTATATGTTATTTCACAGGGGGCACATAGTTCAACATAGGTTACCCAATGAATTATATGATCTCCAAATTGTATATCTAACCATCGACGATTTGGATCACCTAGGTAGCGCACAAAGTCTTCAAACTGCAGTCCTTTAGTCTCAGTGCGATTCTTTCTATATTTTCGAATAATTCCAGGAGCAATTTCATGTCTATACCAAGGTTCAAATCTAGGATTGTGGACAAATTTATCCTTAAATGCAGAAATAAGCCTCTCAAAAGGATCTCTTACGATGAAGAACTTGAAATAGAGTTTCAATCTAAATGGAAAACATAAGCAAAAATAATTGTGGATAATACTTTAAAATTTACTAAAAATTCAGTTTACAACAGTGCTGATTTGCCCATATTCCTCTCTTAATGACTATAGTAGCAAATGATGTGCAATTGAGGCATCGCATAGTTAGAGACTTTATAAATAGGTTAGATGTACTTGTTAGGGAAATTTTAAAAGAATATTTTTATTTTGCCGTTAAGCATTTTTGCATACTATTCAACTGAGAAATCTGCAAAAATTAAGATCTTTGATTGCTTCTAGTTACGTTCATCTAATGACAGAATAGTGTTATAGAACAGATGGTCCTCCCTTAATGCTGTAATTGGGATTGGCAACTCATGACCATGTTGACTTAATAAGCACAGTTCCAGAAGTTCCAATTGCTATCATTAGATGATTCCCACATGGTTGCAGCATCCCACGGCCATTTGCAGCTTCCTGCCAGCTTCTCCATTGACTTTCCTTGGTGGAAGTTAGCAATGAAAGTTACAAATGCTGTGTTCATTGGAATTGCAAGCTGGTTGCCAAGTGCTCCAATCGTGATCACATGACCGTGGGACACTGCGATGACGAGTGTGACGAACAGTTGTAAATCCCTTTGTTCATCAGTACCATAACTCTGAATGGTCGCTGACAAAAGACTACTGTAATTGGTTCCCAGCAGTGGTGGGTTCCTACCGGTGCGGTGCGGAGTGCAGCTCCGGTAGGAGCCCGGCAATGACATTTTTGGGCGCTTCTCCACGTCCTGAGCTGTTGGGAAAAAGCCCTCCCACCTGCCCTTGTGTGAATACTGACCTTTATTCTTGCTCCGAGCACAGCTGAGAAGCTCCTCAGCTGTGTTTCGGCTTGTAATGTCGTCCTGAACATACGCGGAAGTAAAATTGCACGGTGGGATGCGATTTCACTTCCGCACATGCTCGCGATGCGCACCGGTAGCGAACGTAACTAGAACCCTCCCCTGGTTCCCAGACTGATAAAAACTGCTAGCTTCTCTATTTTAAATAAAAGATCTACCTCCTTGCAGGATTACAGGAAGGCTCTTAGAAAGAAAATTGAGGAGTTTGTGTCTATTATGCAGGTATCTAAGAATCAAGGCACTGTTTGGCCACTGTTAGTTAGCCAATGGCCAAAGAACCTGACAGGAATCTGTCAGCAGGATTTACTCAATGTTGTAGGTCTTGTAAAGCTGTTCCAAGAAATGCACAATCAACTTCTATCACTGAATAGAAATCTGTTTACAATGTTGAATGCACCTGCTAAAATAGCTGGCTATTTCAAAAAAATAGCAAAAAATAAAGATAGAGATGAAATCAAATCAAATTATACAGAGTCCTTAAAAGTCTATTTAAAGAGATGACAATGTCAACATATATTTTTTCTTCTAGTCCTGCTCCTAGGACTATACAGGTAATCCTTGCTTAGTGACTGCCTCATTTAGCGACTATTTACAATTATGACAGTGATGAAGAAGTAAGTTTATGATCAATCCTCACATTTATGATCTTGCTAGTCCCAATTGTAGCAACTAAACAAAGATTTCCTGTACTCAAATTATTTTTTCAGAGTTATATCTTATTTTTAAAGATGCAAATGCTATCAAGGCCACTTATAAATACCATTTATTATCAAGATTAAGAATTATTATTTTTAAAAATTGAAGTAATAACTGTAACCATCACTCTGTTTGTTTTCACAGAACTATTGCTTGTAAAGGTCTCTGTTTCTGTGTGTAGGGAGAGTCAACTCCATCCTTGCTTCCACATGATTTCTTAGAAATCCCAAAGCAGTACTTTACAGCTATACTCTCTCTTCTAAAGCCAAGATGCGACATACAAAAATAACAAAAATGGGATTTTATAGCAAACTGGTCTTCACTACAATTTTAATGCTTTTTATATAACTGTGAGCGTATACAGGGACAACACAGATCATCATCCAAAGCAGCAATACAGGTAGTCCTAGATTTACAACAGCACTGAAAAAAGTGACTTATGACAATTTTTCACACTTATGACCCTTGCAGCATTCCCGTGGTCACGTGATTTACATTCAGATGCTTGACAACTGGTTTCATATTTATGACGGTTGCGGTGTCCTGGGATCATACGATCCCCTTTTGCAACCTTCTGACAAGCAAAGTTAATGGGGAAGTCAGACTCGCTTAATAACTGTGTTACTAACTTAACAACTGCATTATTCACTTAACAACTGTGGCAAGAAAAATTGTAAAATGGGACAAAACTCACTTAACAAATTTCTCACTTAGCAACATAAATTCTGGGCTCAAATTGTGGTTGTTAAGTCGAGGACTACCTGTAAAACCTTTTCTGATTATTGCCTCTATTTAAGAGTCTATGGGAGTGGGCAGCACATTTAAATAAATAATCATAAACTGCACAAATGATCAAAAATGAGATTTTCATAATGGAAAGAGTTTTCAAAGACACATTAAAATACTACTTACCTTTTTTTAATTTCAGAATCACTGAAGGAAGATAAGCGTGGAAGACCATTCTTCTCATGGTCATGCACAATGTTTTCAGGGATCTCGTCGATGGAAGGAAAAGCTCCTGAGGAAATAAGTTAGAACTTGCTCTTACAATGGCACTTTTCAGTCCATTCCCATTATGATCTACACTAGTGGATGTCATGATTATTTATTTGTTATTACGTAAAAAGGTAAAGGCAAATCAGGCTTTGGTGACTTCATGAAAATGTCCATCAAGCAGTTTGCTGCTGCCTACTTACAGAATACTTTTCTACTTTACGGTCCAGTCTCCATGTCCTGATATTGCTATTAAGTTTCTCATCTTCCTACAATCCAGGCCTGAACCCCAAATTGCTCTTTAAAAAATGGAAAGCTCAATGAATTGTTTTCATTACAAGTGTCCATGTAACAGCATGTTGTGACAATCTAGGGTTTCTATTCAAAGACTCCTGGAGTCTGCATATTGGAGTAATTAATCCCTTTCAGCTGTCAGCATGCCAGATTATAACATTCTATGTGTGGAAGATATTTTATCCCAAAGTCTGACCAATTGCTGAATCTGAAACTGAACAGCTGGATCCAAAAATACAGTGGGTCAGTCGTACTAATTTTTTTTAGATATGGGCAGAAAGCCAGATTCCTAATTCTGACATGTTATTAGCCAATTCCCTGATTTCATACTACCCACAGAGTTATGTGTAACTCTCCATTACAGCCTTATGCCTGGAAAGTATATAAGCCAGAATAAAGCATACAGGTAATTTAGCAAGTTTGGCCTGTCCTTAAGCCAAAATCTAATATTGTAGAAATCTGTTTGTACACTAGGACTTTTTTTCCCTTTACTTGTAATAACAGATCTCTTGTCATCCTATATGCTCCAAAGGGTCTCCAACTTTTAAGAAAGACTCTGAGTGGACCTATGTCAGAAAGAATTCCATCAACAGACCTTAATTACAATATTTTAATTATAGCCCCAACAATTATAGTCAAATTGTTCAAAGCAATATTGTCTTTCACATAATATCCACATGGAATTGAGCTGATTTTATAATGTAGTAGAGTTGAATCTGTCTCACTGCCTACTTTGTTTTATATTAAAATCAAAGGTGCTACTAGAATAAATTAAAAATTTATTGCTCTGTTTTATAGTGGTTTCTTGGTGTTTGCTATTTTTATGAACTATTTTAGTTTTTTATTATAATTTGCCCTGAACTAAATGTTACCAATAATTCAAAATGGATTCAATGAGAATGTGATAACAGATAAAGCATTATCTGTTCCTTCTAAATAGGATAGGCCAGTGGTGGCGAACCTTTTTAGGTTCGCGTGCCAAAAAGGGGGGGGGGCGTGCTTGCGTGCCCACACCCATTCCCTCCCCCCCATGCATGTGCACAACACCCCCCCCCATGCTGCCCCCTGCGCATGCAAAGGCCTTACCGGAGCCTGGGACGACGAAACGGGCAAACCGGAAGTGCGGAAAAACGCACTTCCGGTTTGCCGTTGAGCTGTTTTTTGCACTCCGGAGGGTTCAGGGAAGCTCCCTGAAGCTCCGGAATGCAAAAAAACTACAAAACGGACAAACCGGAAGTGCAGAAAAGTGCACTTCCGGTTTGTCCGTTTTGTAGTTTTTTGCATTTCGGAGCTTCAGGGAGCTTCCCTGAACCCTCCGGAGTGCAAAAAACAGCTCAACGGCAAACCGGAAGTGCGTTTTTCCGCACTTCCGGTTTGCCGGTGGGCAACCCTCGCAGGCCGGCCGCTATGGCTCCGCGTGCCACCTGTGGCACGCGTGCCATAGGTTCGCCACCACGGGGATAGGCTGTCAGACACCCATCTATATTTATATCTCTGTCTGTCTGAGATAGATGTGGTGCTACTGCTCGTGTGATTTAAAATAAAATTGAACAAACATTCTACCAAAAAACCTCTATATATTCCCTAAAGATGGTGTTAGGTTCAAGTAATAAACTTAATTGCTCAATTCTAAAAAAAAATGGATATACACATTTAAACTATTGATTTGTATTAATTCCAGCCATGGAAACCATCATTTTCCAGTAGAGATTAAAATATGGAAATACGTTGCAAACATTTTTGCAATCATCCTTTTCTTCCTCCCTCATCTCCAAGCTACATTTTGATCAAATTTTATGTCGTGAAGAATCCTGGGTTCTTGAGAGCTCTAAATTAAACCTTTAAATTTAAGGTACCTGTGATATCTTAGTTGTCTAACTTTAAAAGGTTAGCATTATTTCTCCTTTATTAATCCCAGCACAAAATCATTTCACAAAATAACCAGGACAGGAAGTCTATTATATACGTAAAGTTCTTTGGGTGGGCAATAACACATCTAAGCAGAACAGCTAGAACTGGGCTGAGATATTTGAAGCAGCTTTCAAGCAAAATATAAAATGCTAAAAATAAAAATGTATTCCACTGAATCATATTATTTTTATATTTTGCTGTTAAGAAATTTTTGAAATCTTTTTTGTCTAAGCAAACACACATTTGAGACTTTAAAAGTTAACTAAATACCATTTAAAACAATCAAGACTTTCTTCCACTGAGTATTGCCAACTTTTGGAGTTTGACAGAAGAGGATCTTGTGCTTGTCACATACAAAAATTCGGTCCAAAACAAACTTGGAAACAGTAGTATGGGTGAGGTTTTTCAGAGATGCATCTTGGCAGACATTCCTGAGTAGTTCAAGCCTCTCTATATGGACCAGGCCTTCATGTACAAGGTCTTCAGATAGACCTTTTCCTATTGTCTTGATATAAAAATGGATTGGGATGGCAGAAGAGAACAAAAATTATTTTGCATTTCAATGTTCAACTCATACAAGAAAATCTAGCATTTCAAACGTATTCAGGTAGTCCTTGACTTACATCCATTTGTTTACTGACCTTTCAAAATTACAACGGCAGTGAAAAAAGTGACTTAGGACCATTTTCACATGACCTTTGTAGCATCTTCATGGTCACATGATTTAAAATTCAGATGCTTGGCAACTGGCATGTATTTATGAGTTGCAGTGTCCCAGGGTCATGTGATCACATTTTGCGATCATCTGACAAGCAAAGTCAATTAGGAAGTCAGATTAATTTAGCAACTGCTACTAACTTAACCACAGCAGTAATTCACTTAACTGTAGCAAGAAAGGTTGCAAAATGGGGTGAAACTCACTTAACAACTGTCTTGCTTAGAAATGTTGGGCTCAATTGTGGTCGTAGGTTGAGGACTACCTGTACAAGGTTTCTAAAGGTCAGTATCGCAGTATTACTGTCTTTTGAAATAGCCGTTTCTGTCAAGCTGATGCAAAGTAATTTGATTTCAGCAGTAAGGAAACAAAATAACATTTCAGAAATTGATTTTAGAAATAAATGGGGAACACAAGCCAAACAATATTCTAAATGTGGATTAAAATGAATGAATATTTTTTTCTGACCATAGAAAGAAAAAGGAAGATGGTTTTCACTTTACTGATTAAAAATAAAATTTATGAAAAAATGTTGCACAGTGGTAGTGTTTAAATTTAAATGTAAAACTGAAGTACAATTTACAAACTTACAGAACTTCTAAATGTGTTCTAAATCTGCTACAGAAAGTGGTACTCCAGATTATTGTTATTATAATCTGTTATCATGTTCATAAGCATGCTTAGGAATGTATCCCCAATTATATACAAAAATATAAAATATTGTGTTTTAAAATATGAATATAACCCAGTAATGTAACAAAATTTTAATTCATAAAACAATACCAAAATAGTTTTTTAAACTAAAACTCCTCAATTCCTGGACAATAAAGCAAGGGAAAATTACTTTTGAACAGAAGGCAGTACAGATGGCTACGGTGATGCTTGCTCATAAATCTCTATACTATTCAGCTGACTGATTCTAAGAACCAGTTACAATCTAACACAATGAAATATGACATAGAGAACTCTGCAACCATACCATTTATTTAGCCTTTCTACCTGTCCCTTTTATATACCTGAAACTGTCCCGGCAGCCTCTTCTCTTTTGTTATGTGACCTTTTCCTACTTCAGTTATAGTTGTTGGTATTACTGGCTCTTGCTTGGCACTATGAACTAGATGAAGAAAACACAACAACTGAAGAAAAGCAAACTTCTTTTTCCTTCGTACTGCATAAACTATTTGATTGATCACAATTATATAATTATAATTAAATTACACTTCAAATCAGGCTGTAATTCAAGATTTTAAATAGAATAAAAATTATTTAAAAAACAAATTTTATGATTTAGAAAACCTTAGTGTAATGACCTCTGTAAACCAAATTCTCCAAACTTGTCACCTACATGCATTAAGACAATACAGTACTCCCCATCTTCTCAGACAGTTATGTTTGTGTGCTGTTTCTTAAACCAAGTCTGAAAAGATGAATTTTAGACTAGGGAGGAGCATAAAAATTGGAAATCTCACAAAATTATGAAAGTGTTGCAAAGTTGATTGGAAGATGCTAACTTGGTATAGTGTTTCTAATTAATTAAGACCATTCTCCTAGTCTGTGAAAGGGAACAGGGATAGAAGTAACAGGGATAGAAGTTCTAATAGAACTAAGCAAAAACCTTCCCTACAGGGCAGGACATAAGTTATTTTAACGTCTATGCGCAAGTATTATAGGTTAAATTGAAAAGGAACAATACACAAAATGCTCAGATATGTCAAAATCAGTATCTGTACCTTTCCATATAAAATTAAAATTCTATCAAATCTTTGTTTCACTTTCATTTTCCTAGATAGTGTTCAATGTTGAAAGAAATAAGGAATAATTGTAACATTCAACATTTAGGTATTTGCCAGAAACAAAGACAAAAAAAGCCAAGAAAAAGTGGGAATCACCTGCATTAAATATTTCACTGTTGCAACTCAGACAGGCTGCATAATCATTTAGGTTCATTTTGAAGTCAACATAATGAAAATATGAATGGGTAAGAAAAAACAAAACTAGAAGATCTGTTTAATTTCTCTCACACAGTTTTGGACACAAAAATTGTTCAGCGATTACTTGCATTAATAAGAATAAAGTTGGATCAACTTACCATCAGGATCTTTGAAGGTCAATGTGATGAACTTGCTAGCAACCATGAACATGAATATTACCCAAAAGCATGCAGCTAACAGCAGCCACCGGTGGTGCATGATGTCAGATATGAGCCATGTAACTTCTGTTAGTTTCTGCATTTTAAAAGCCACAAAAAAATTAATGTGTACCCTTTTGTTTATTTTATGAGCAGTCTCTACAAGTAACAAAAGATATCTGAAATACAGAATACACTAGTAAGGGGTCTAATAGCACAGCCTTTAAACCAGGGGTGAAATGCTCCCGGTTCGGGCGTACCTGCCGGTGGTTGGAGAGCCGGTAGCGACGGCAGCGCGAGGCTTCGCCCACCCGCCCGGACGTCGCCAAAGCATTCTGCGCATGCGCAGAGGATAAAAGAACCCAAATGGCGGAGTCTGGGCAAGTAGCCGAAGCCTCGCGCTGCCATCGCTACTGGCTCTCCGACCACCAGCAGGTACGCCCGAACCGGGAGCATTTCACCCCTGCTTTATACGTAATATTATTTTTGCTGAAAAATCCATTTAGTTGCCCTAAATTTCAGTATGTTCTCATCTACATGGAGAATTAAAGAAATGCTCCTATATAACAAAGCAAAGTTTGAAGGGGGGGGGGGAGCAGCTTAGATATTTTAATGTATTTTTGCATGGATAGAAGAAAAATGAAGTTCCCCTTCATTATTATTAATTTTACTGCGTAACCATTCAGATTTAGCAATATTATTTGCCATCCTGAACATATTTGAGTGAGTTAATTTTAAAAATGAGAATTTAGTTTATTTATAACTATGCTGGAGAAAGAGAGGCTTTAGCAATAATATCAAATTAGACTTATAGAATTAGACTTCAAGTGCTACTGAGCTCAGTAAGCAAGCGTAGTTTTTTTTTTATTCAAAAAAGTTTTATTAGTACAAACTTACATAAGTAGTAGCAAAATATTAAATATAAAGTACAAACATTTTTGTTTTTTTCTCCCCCCCCCAAACCCACCCCCTTCCCTCCCCACCTCCCCCCCGGACTTCCCAGAGATAATACAGGGCATAATAATAAATTTAAATTGTTAATAAAAAGAGAAAGAAAAAAGGAAAAAAACAACACTATTTTTAAAAAACTTCAACTCCAAATTATACAGTGCTAATATATCGCATTTGTCTACAATAGTAAAGATACAAAAAAGAGAGAAAAAAGAAAAAAAAAGGAAAGAAAGAAAGAGAAAACTCTTTAACAATACAAACAAACAAACCTCCTACCTCCTCCCTTCAGTCCTCTATCTTATACAAGGTAAATGTTACATAAGTAATAACTAAATATAAAATACACAAATCTTAAACTAATATTATTGACATTAAAAATAACCTCTAAGATAAAACTTAACTAAATGTTACATAAGTGATCATCAAATATTAAATTTCATCATGATATTAATAAGATAATATTATTCTAAATTAATTCACTAACTTCAATAAACAAAAAAAGAATGAAAGAAGAATAAACAATAAACAAATCTTCAACAAACTATATATATCTAATATTATCAACATTAAAAATAACCTCAAAATTATATAAAACTTAACTAAATATTGCATAAGTAATCATTAGATAGGGAAAAGATAAAATACAATCATATTAGTCTCTATCCATCCAATATATTTCAACATCACATCGTTTTGTATCTTGATAGTTCATCTTTTAATAGTTCAATAAATTCAAATTTGTCGAGTCGTCTCCCGTCTACTCCCAAACCTCCATCTCCTTTTCCCCAGCTATCTGATTCAGGCACTCCTTTTGGATTTTTGAATCTATTTCCTTTTGATCCATCAAAGGTGGCTTCCCCTCCTCCTCCTCTTTTATTTTCATACATCCTTCCTCTGGAATCTTGGATATATCAGCCTTTAGAACGTTGACATAAAATTCAGTAGCTTTTTTTATCGTGTTGAGCCGATATCTTTTTCCAGAAAATTTCACTGCTACTCCAACTGGCGCTTCCCATTTATATTGTAAATTTAATCTCTTAAATTCATCAATCAAAAAAGTATAGCTTTTTCTGGCTTTAAGCATTTTAGAGGGGATTTCTTTCCAAATCTTTAGTTCCTGACCATTCACCATAAGATTATTGTTAAACGTTGCTTGTATAATTCTGTTCCGTAGAGCTCTTGTGGTAAAATATATGACAATATCCCTTGGTAAATGCTTTTGTTTAGCGTACCAGGAGTTGATTCTGTATATTTTGTCGATTTGTGTAGCCAATTCCGCTTTAGAAATTCCAGACACCTGATCCAATATGTCAACCATCCTGCCTTTTAAATTTTCATATAATCCTTCTTTCAAACCTCTAATCCTTATAGCAACTTCCATGGATCTGAACTGAGTCATTAAGACCTCTTTTTCAAAATTTGCAATATCATTTTGGATTTTATCTATGTAATTCACCGAAGTTGCCAAAGCTTGTTTATTTGTTTCAATACGTTCTGCCAAAACTTCAATATTTGTTGCTAAGCCTTTGCAAACCTCTAACACATCAAATCTTAGTTGTTGATTCATATTCTTCAAAGCAGCCTGCATCTTTTTGTCTATCTCACTTATTTTCTGGTTAAATTCCAAAGTAAGTTCATGTTTCATAATCTTTAAATTATTTAATAAATTTTCAGGTGTCAAAAGCTGTGGAGGTGTTAGCTCAGTGTTAAGTTGCATTTTAGAAATATATCCAGATGAATAGTCATTTCTTTTAGTCAAAACAATCTTTCCAGACTTTGAAGCCATTGGTGTTTCAAAAGAATACAAAAAAGAAAGAAAGCCAGATGCCTGATTAAAGTTTTTTCCAGTTTAAAAATCAGCTAATCTTTTATTATTGGAAATATTTCTATTATAACTTTAATCCAGAGTTAGGAGACAGAGAGAAAAAAAACCATTTTTCCAAGTTAAAAGTTTCCATAAGAGAGAGAGAGGAAAAAAAAAAAAAGCCTCTGGGAAAACGAAAGTCACTTTCACTTCTCAATCGCCATATTGTTACTCTGTTTCCTTTGTTCCTTTGCCGAAGTGAAAGCTAGCCCAGGAATTGAAAAAAAAAGGAAAAAAGAGGTTTCAGTACTTGCCCATCTCACACCTGTTTCTCTCTGTCTGCTTCTGTAGTTTAAATATAATTATAAATCCCATTCTTGAAGCAGCGGCTGGTCACGACATCTAGCTCTGCAAAAGCAGAGGTTTCCTGATCTTCGGAGCTGGAGACAGGCTGCATGGGGAGCTCTCCCTTCGCGCCCTACCAGATGGCTCCTAGGGCGCTGGGGGGACTCTACCCCACCTGTCAGGCTCTCATCTCTCCCCTTTGCCCAGGGAAGAGATTTTAAAGCCGCCAGACAGCTGTTCTGGCGGCTTTTAACAAAGATCGGAAAGGCATCCAACGAGGGATGTCTGCGATGAAGCGCTCCAAACCGGAAGTCCAGTAAGCAAGCGTAGTTGATGATGTATCTTGACATTAAAAAAAATCCCCTAAACTTATTTTTCTAATTTTCTCAAAATTAAAAGGTAATTTTGCAATTAATTTCAAAGCTTTCCCCCCATTATCAGGTAATTTTGTAAATACATATAGATGTGCTGTGTTTCTATGATGGAATAAATCTTCTTATGAATAAATCAGTTTTTAATGAGCCCTATCAACACTGCTGTTTGTACCATGCTCACTCACAACAGATTTGTAAAAGACAACAGCACATAATTTAATTGCCAGAATTAAGAAGCCCAATTACCATGCAATCATATATTACTCAGAATAAGCTCAATGGGACTCTGCTCAATTAAGTGTATATACAACAGCATACTCCCTCTTTGGTAACATAACGTCACAATGCAGCTGAGGATTCTCATATATTATATATGTGATCTATAACAGAATACATTTTACTATAGGTGGATGAACATGTTACTTTTGTTTTTTCACATAAAACCTCTAAAACTGCTTAAACACTTAATGTATTTGGTAGAAGCTACATAAATTTTTGGGGGAAGTTGTGTACATTTCTTTGCAGTGACTGTTTTTGTCCTCAAGTACCCTAATCCTTAGCTATTTCAAACCTATCAGGCGATGGAAGATGGCTTGTGTGGGTTGATTATTTTTCACAAAGGTTCCAACATATGGGAAAAGACCCTGGTCAGGAATTAGTTCAGGATGCCTCCAGACCGGCCAGGGTCAAGCACCAAGTAGGAGGTGTTCAGACTTGACCACAACTGCTCAGCTGTGCCAGGGTAGCTGCCTCAGAAAATTCAGCAGGCCTGAAATAAAGCAGGGAGGAAGGTGAGGACTGAGGGGATTGGAGTGAAGCCAACACAAAGCAGATAGGGATCCCTGAGATGGGCAGTTCAGTTCATTTATTTATTTGATTATTTCTTTCTTTCTTTGTTTGTTTAATTAATTCATTTATTTGCGACTCTGGGTGGCTTACAGTATTAAAAGTATTAAAATCAAAAAAGACAAAATATTTCTAAAACAATAAAAATGGAAATTACAATCAAAAATAAAATTATAGTTAAAAGATGGGGAGGGAGGGAGCAGGATGCACAGGGGGAGGTGGGGTTCACAACCACCACCAGTGTGATGCTTCCTGTTGGGTCCCCCAGGCCATCTAGAAGTACCAGGTATTCAGGCTCTTAAGGGTTCAAAAGGGTGGGGCCTATCTCACTGCAGGAGTTCAGCGGTTCGAAAGGGCAGGCACCAGTGCAGAGACCCATCTCCTGGACCCCGCCAGCCAGAATTCCTTGTCTGACAGGGCCTGCAGCATGCCTCCTCTGCTGACACAGGTGTGGTGGGGTGCATATATTACATTGACCTCAGAATAAGACAAAATTGAGTACTAGTGTGTATTTTATTAACAATTTGGCTTCATTATGTATATGAATTTTATAAAATAATTACCATTATTTTACTATCCACTGATATTAATTAATCTAATATGGGCAAGGAAAAGACAATTGAAATTAATATACAGGTGGTCCTCGACTTACGACCACAATTGAGTCCAAAATTTATGTTGTTAAGTGAGCCATTTAAGTGAGTTTTATCCCATTTTACGACCTTTCTTGTCACAGTTGTTAAGTGAATCACTGCAGTTGATAAGTTAGTAACCCAGTTGTTAAATGAATCTGGTTTCACCATTGACTTTGCTTGTCAGAAGGTTGCAAAAGATGATCACATGACCTTGGGATACAGCAATGGTCATAAGTATGAGTCAGTTGCCAAGCATCTGAGTTTTGATCATATAATCATAGGGGTGCTACAAAAGTTGTTAAGTGTGAAAAACAGTCATAAGTCACTTTTTTCAGTGCTGTTGTAACTTTGAACTGTTACTAAATAAACTGTTATAAGTCGAGGACTACCTTGACTTACAGCTAGTTGCTTAGCAACTGCTGGAAGTCACAACAGCCCCCATCCCCAAAGTACTTATAATCCCATTCCAAATTTCTGTCAGCTGGTCACATGATCATATTTTGGGCAACTATCAACTGAATAGTATTTACAGCAATTTCAAGCACCCTGTGGTCACATGATTATGATTTACAATGTTTTTTTCTAAAAATCATCATTTGCTTCCAGTTTCCAGCAAAAATGCCTTATAACAAACAATAGGCTTGCGCAATGACTGCAGCATTTGCTTAATGTCCGCTGCAAAAAATATCATAAAATTGGGTTGGACATATGATGACTCACACTATAACCTTCATGGCTTATGACTGTTAATTGGCAGGCTTCATTATAGTCGTAAGTCAAGGACTACCTGTAAAAATCAGTAGAGACCTTCAAATTTCTAGGTTCTATCATATCTCAAGACTAAAATGGTCATCTAACATCAAAAACGTCATCAAAAAAGCACAACAAAGAATGTTTTCTGCGCCAACTCAGGAAGCTCAAACTGCCCAAGGAGCTGCTGATACAGTTCTACAGAGGAATTATTGAGTCTGTCATCTGCACCTCTATAACTGTCTGGTTCGGTTCTGCAACCCAACAAGACAGACACAGACTTCAGAGGATAATCAGAACTGTAGAAAAAACAATTACTGCCAACCTGCCTTCCATTGAGGACCTGTACACTGCACGAGTCAAAAAGAGGGCCGTGCAAATATTTACAGACCCCTTGCATCCTGGACATAAATTATTTCAACCCCTACCCTCAAAACGACGCTATAGAGCACTGCACACCAAGACTAGACACAAGAACAGTTTTTTCCCGAACGCCATCACTCTGCTAAACAAATAATTCCCTCACCACTGTCAAACTATTCACTAAGGCTGCATTACTATTACTATTAGTCTTCTCATCGTTCCTATCACCCATCTCCTCCCACTTATGACTGTATGATTGTAACTTGTTGCTTGTATCCCTATGTTTTATATTAATATTGTTTCCTGATTGCTTATTTGTACCCTATGACAATGAGTGTTGTACTGTACCTCATGATTCTTGATAAATGTATCTTTTCTTTTATGTACACTGAGAGTATATGCACCAAAGACAAATTCCTTGTGTGTCCAATCACACTTGGCCAATAAAGAATTCTATTCTATTCTATTCTATTCTATTCTATTCTATTCTATTCTATTCTATTCTATTCTATTCGATTCGATTCGATTCGATTCTTGGCTTTGACCTAAAGACCAAATTGTATTTTCATATGGAGCTGAAGTGGTGCAGTGGTTAAATGCAGCCATTGCAGGCTGACTGCTAGTTCAACAGTTCAGCTGTTCAAATCTCACTAGGCTCAAGGTTGACTCAGCCTTCCATCCTTCCGAGGTCGGTAAAATTAGGACCCAGATTGTTGGGGGCAATATGCTGAACTCTGTAAACCGCTTAGAGAGTGCTGTAAAGCACTATGAAGCGGTATATAAGAAAAGTGCTATTGCTATTGATGCAAAGGAAGAGGTTCTCCTTCACTGCAGAACTTCCAGCTCCTTTCCTGTTCTAGAGACTGATTAAACAAAAATTAATATGCTCTCTTCTCCTGCTTTACAGGATCAGGAAACTCCCATGTGGCTCATAGCTCAGCAGTCTCAATACCAGATTTTGACAAATGCCTAAATCTATGGGTCTAGCCATCAATCAAAATTTCCCTAGCCCACATTTGGGAGCACTGCCAGATAGTGAAGTTTTCAGGTGATGTGGAAAATAAAATAAAGCAAATCTATCAATCAGTTTTCCTAATTTGTCCTACAGTAAGCCACCATTAATTTGAAATAGGCAGCTGTATAAATTTGATTAATTTATTAATAAATACCGTGTTTCCCCGAAAATAAGACATGTCCCAAAACTAAGCCCCACAGGGCTTTTTCGGGACATGCCTTTAAATAAGCCCCCCCCCGAAAATAAGCCCCCCCCACTACTTCCGGGGGAAAGGGGGGGGGGACATGCCGGGAGCTGCTCTTTTTGCGGCGGCACTCTTTTGGCCCCGAAAGAGAGAGAGAGAGATCTCTCAAGAAGTTTCCCTGCAAAGACCTGCTGAAAAGAGAAGCCGCGAACTTCCAGACGCTGGTAAAGTGAGCGCCTCGCAGCCCGACCCTCCCCTGCATTCCCCCCCAAATTGATTATCTTACCAGCGTCTGGAAGTTCGTGGCTTCTCTTTTCAGCAGGTCTTTGCAGGGAAACTCCTTCAATGTAAAGGAGAAGTTCTCGCGAGTGCGAAAAGTTGTTAATTGGATACACCCACGTAACACCCATCCTCCGCCAGCTGCATTGGCTACCCATTGGTCTCCGGTCACAATTCAAGGTGTTGGTTTTGACCTTTAAAGCCCTACATGGCTCAGGGCCAGGTTATCTTCGGGACCGCATCCTGCCACATTCCTCCCTACGACCAGTGAGGTCCCACAGAGAGGGCCTCCTCCAGGTCCCGTCTGCCAAACAATGCCGGCTGGCGGGCCCACGGGGGAGGGCCTTCTCTGTGGGAGCCCCATCTCTCTGGAACCAACTCCCGCCAGAGATCCGGACTATCCCCACCCTACTGGCCTTCCGCAAGGCAGTAAAAACGTGGCTCTTCCGGCAGGCGGGGTGAAGAGATGATTCCCCCAAGGATGAATGGCTTTTTATATCGTAATATGATGTTTTTAAATGCCTTTTTTAATCTGTAGTTCTAATCTCTGCTGTAAGCCGCCCTGAGTCCCAAGGGATTGGGCGGCCTATAAGAACTCTTAATAAATAATAAATAAATAAATAAATAAAATGCTGAACTCTGTAAACCGCTTAGAGAGGGCTGTAAAGCACTATGAAGCGGTATATAAGTCTAAGTGCTATTGCTAGTGCTATCACTGATAAGGAGAACAATGTCTTTTCTATGCTGAGCCAAAAGTGAAATGGGTCCAGTTAATCTGCTTCTCCAGGGATCTCAAGTTCAGGGCAAAAACCTGCTGTATAACTTGCCCCAAAAGAAGCTGGATATTAGATAATAATTATCCAGTATATTGGAGTTGAGTGATGGCTTCCGGAGGAGGCATACTACCCATTTTCCCAAAAAAATGTTTAACTCCTTCTCTGAAGGATAGTAAATTTATTCTGATTCAGCTTTCAGTCATCTACCTGGAGGCCTTTATTAACTAGGAGAGTTGTAGACTATAGGGAACTGAGCTGATGATACAAATAAACAGGCAGTCCTTGCTTACTGATTGCCTCATTTAGAGACCATTCAAAATTACAATGGTGTAAAAAAAACCTGCAGCTTTGTGACCAATTTTCACATTTATAATTGTCACTGTGTCCCACAGTCACATGATTATTATTTGTGTGCTTCTCAAGTGGCTTGCGACAAGCAAAATTAATGGAGAATGGGGAAGTAAAACTACAAGTTGTGGGTTGCAATTGTGTCTCTAAGCAAGATTTACTTGTACTACAGAGGACCCTCTACACTTAAGATTCATAGTATCAAACTCATCTCAAGATAACTTTGCAAGATGAGACTTCATCTTCTCTGGACCCACCTAGCTAACATCAAGCTGACCAATTTGAGCACTTTACAGCAACTGTATTTAATTAACAAATTGTTTAATCTGTAATTTCCCAATATTGAATATGCCCTTTTTCACAATGATAGCACACTGAGTGTGGGAAACTTAAAGATTCCTTTCCTGAGCAATTCAGCCAGTTTTGGGCTTCAGGACATATGTAAAGCATTTGTAGAAAAGGACAAATCTGATTGTTAACTATCAGACTCTACCTATTTGGTTAGTTTATGGTTCAATGTAATGTGCAAATCCAGAAAAATTGGTCAATTCAATCAGGTAAAAACACGGTTTGTCAAAAGTCAATTAAGTGTTCCAAAATAATGAACCAGTTTACATTTGGACTGTATATTTAGGCTATGACTTATATAAGAAATGCATAGTTTCTTTAACGCACTTTAAATTCAAAAATCAGTTGAGTTCTCTCTGAACCACAAAGGTTTTCATCTTGCTTAAACCCAGACTATTGGTGGCTCACTGTATTACGAGAACTCGGAAAACTAGGTTGAGAAAGCAATGATTGAGTCCACAGTAGGTAAGCGTGTGACGCAAAGACACCGATGTTGGTATTAACTGCCCGCTCCCGGGCGACTTAACAACCTCTCATTATGCCCGCCACCGGCTTCCCCCCGCTGCATAAGGAGAAGCCAATACTTACTCCCGAGGACGTGTCAAACGAGCCAATCCCTTTGGGATCCAAGAGGAACCATTTATTTGCCCAAGGCCGAAGGCCAGCGCTTCTGGAGAGAGGCCTTCGTGCAACGCGCCTCCCTTAGGTTACATGGTAGCAGGGCTCCTGTCGCCGCCGGGGATCGCGCTGAAAAGCCTCTTCCCCGGGCCGCAGTTGCTCAGCAACGCGCCGCCGCGTCCCCCTCGCGCGTTGTGCGTGTCGCCTTTTTCCAGGGCCGCCCTGATAGCGTTACCGGCCACCGAAAGAGCCTCACTTCAGCCGACCACAGGGACAGCCAAGCTCGGCTGCAGTTGCAATTGCAGCTGCATCGCCCTTGGCTCGGCTCGCCTCCGCGGCTTCCAGCAGCAACAGGGCCGGGTGTTCCCTTTAGCGCCGGTTGCCTGGCTGCGCTGAAACGCCACCAACCACTGCCTCCATTTCCTCGCTGCCTCCAAACTAGCGCCGCAGCACCCTTCTCTGCGCTGCCTCCCGGGGCAGGCAGGCTGGCCTCTGAGGAGGCGGGGAAGCAAGAGAACGGCGGGAGGGGGGGGGGCGAGAGGGAGAAGGCGGCCGCCAACCAGACGGGGCTCCAGGCCGGGGGAGGGAAACGTCTTGGGGGGCTGCGCTGACTCAGCCTCGAAAGGGCGGGCGAAGCGAGAAGGAAAAGCCGGCACCCTGTTCAGTGGAAGTTCAGAAGGAGGGGAGCTTCTTCAAATGCTATTCCACCATCTGGACGGAGGCAGGCTGGAGACAAATCTCGCTTAAACCGCGGTTTCGTTTGGTAGTGAAGCAAAGGCTGACCAATAACAGCTTTCTTCATAAATGGCTCTTATATGCGCCTCAAGAGTGATTCCCGCAGGCTTCTAGTATTGAAGCCTGGAATCGTGTTGGGTTTAGTTAACCACAATCTTCTTCCGGCTTCTGCGTCGGGCCTGCAGTTTGATACCCGTTTCATTTTGGACCTAACCTATGTTTTGAAAGCTGAGCTGGAAAGTTATTCCCTCCCATCTCGGTTAGCTGAGATGTACAATATCTGTTTTTCCAGCATTAACAGATGCTAGACACAAAAAAGATTTGGGAGGAAAAAGGGAGTCAAGCTATTCTCAAAAGCACCTGAGGGCAGGACAAGAAGCAATGGGTGGAAACTAATCAAGGAGGGAAGCAACCTAGAACTAAGGAGAAATTTCCTGACAGAACAATTAATCAGTGGAACAGCTTGCCTCCAGAAGTTGTGAATGCTCCAACACTGGAAGTTTTAAAGAAGATATTGGATAACCATTTGTCTGAAGTGGTGTAGGGTTTCCTGCCTAAGCAGGGGTTGGATTAGAAGACCTCCAAGGTCCCTTCCAACTCTGTTATTCTGTTTCTGTATAAATCTGATGGTTTGGGATAATTCCAGTTTAAAAATTGCAGGTGATTTCCTATTTTTTGGAGAACTTTAGTGGAAAAGGTGATGGCTAAAAGTAAGTTATTGTTACTAATTCTTTAATGGGTGCATAAATCTGCCAAATGGCCAACAACTAAGTACATCTTCACAAGTTGGAGCTGTATGTTAGCAATTTAAGAAACCCCCAAATTATTGTGGTGTTGGAAAATGTTTTAAGATTCTAAACATCAGATTGTTTTTTTATAAACATCTCTTTTTAAATAAATAATTAGCAATTGTTAGCAATTTCCAAGAGCTTTGCAATAAAGAATACGGATATCTTAATAAAAGAAGATAGAAAAAAAATAAAACGTGTATGTGTATGAACACACATTCATTCATTATTCTTGGCAATTACACATACAATTCTAATCAAACCTTTTTCTCCAAGATTTCATCACAATTCCCTTCTTTCGATAACCTTTCTAATCATCAAAGCCATAAGTCACATCATTTTCTTTCTTATGCAAAATGTCCATAATGTCAATAATGACCTTTCTCTAATCAAAAAGTCAGCCTATCTCAGCAAGTTCTGTCAATTTCACCAACCCTTCCATAGTGGTTACAATAATGTGAAATATTTCTATCTTTATACACATATAGGTGCTTAATAGACTAAGACACAGGTGTCAAACTCGATTGTGTCACGGGCCGGATCGTGACATATCACGACATTTTTTGCCTTTGCAGAGCCGGGGTGGGCATAGCCTGCATGTGACATCTGGCATGCGGGCCGCCAGTTTGACAGTTCTGGACTAAGATAAGATTCCACCGCCTCCCCATGTGCATGTCACTCCCTTTCAATCTTCTTAATTTTAAAACTATTATAGTGTCAATATTTATTAATTTAAATTTTTTATGGTTTATCTTGTTCTTATGATTGTAAGTAACTTAGTCAATCCTAGGCAAGATGTGTGGCATATAAATTTAATAAATAAATCCTGTAATCCCACCACAGTAATCATATATTAAAATCATCAGACCACCTAGGAATGACTTATTAAAGCAGTGCAGAAAAAGAGATAGAATAATAGAATAACAGAGTTGGAAGGGACCTTGTAGGTCATCTAGTCCAATCCCCTGCTCAAGCAAGGAGACCCATATACCATTTCTGACAGATGGCTGTTCAGTCTTTTCTTGAAAGCTTCTAGCGATGAAGCACCCACAACTTCTGAAGGCAAGCTGTTCCATTGGTTAATTGTTCTCACTGTCTCCTTATTTCTAGGTTGAATCTCTCCTTGATCAGTTTCCATCCATTATTCCTTGTCTGGCCTTCAGGTGCTTTGGAAAATAGGTTGACCCCCTCCTCTCTGTGACAGCCTCTCAAATATTGAAACACTGCTATCATGTCACCCCTGGTCCTTCTCTTCACTAGTCTAGCCATGCCCGGTTCCTGCAATCGCTCTTCATATGTTTTAGCCTCCAATCCCCTAATCATCTTTGTTGCTCTTCTCTGCACTCTTTCAAGAGTCTCAACATTTTTTTATAGTGTGGCTCATAGATGAAGTACCCCTTGTTACAGCACACATAACTATTGTTTGTGCGGCAAGGAGGAAGATCTGTTGTACTCTGATGGACCAATCTCCCACAATGCATTCTTTGTAGCTATAATCCATTTAAATTTTAGATATTATTAATTTGTTGTAATTTTGGATGTTATATTTAATATAATTTTACTATTTCAATTATAATTTAATATAAGCTGTATCCTGAACCTCAATTACAAAAGTTAGTTAGGTTGTTTTATAAATGTGTTTTAACCCTGTCTTAAACTTCATTTTGTACAGAGCCGAGGTGGTGCAGTGGTTAAAGTGCAGCACTGCAGTTCAGCAGTTCAGCTGTTCAAATCTCACCTGCTCAAGGTTGACTCAACCTTCCATCCTTCTGAGGTCGGTAAAATGAGGACCCAGATTGTTGGAGGCAATATGCTGAACTCTGTAAACCGCTTAGAGAGGGCAGTAAAGCACTATGAAGCGGTATATAAGTCTAAGTGCTATTGCTATTGCTATTGTTTGTTCATTTAATCATCCATTCATCCATCCATCCATCCATCCATCCACAGAACTCTCTGCTTGTAGTGGTCTATGACCGCAATAAATTGAATTGAATTGAATCAAAATAATCTTCCATGGCTCTTTTCTAACTATTTATCCATCAATCCTAAAAGTAAAAGTTCTGTCTTCCGCTGAATAATAATCTTTAAAACACTCAATGTATGCATTTGAATCCCAAATTTTTAGTTTTTTACATGACCACCAAGCATGATAAAATGTTCCTTCATGTTGTTCATATTTCCAACATTTATTTGAAATGGGTTCATACATTTTAGATATTTTCTCTGGTGTCATGTGCCAACTTTCTCTTCCTGCTTATTGGATGCTTCACTGTTTAATTCAGATGAATCAGGTATCAATTTTTCTTACCTAGAGATGGTATATTTGAGGGAATTTGCTTTTTAATACACCCATTTTGGGTTGGCAAATCATTATTAATATGATTAAAACTATATTGTGTTTTAAAGAACTTTGGATTTAATTAACTTGGAGGGTAGCCAAATATATTAATTTTGGGTGGCGGGGGAGACTGGAAAGAGTGCTGGCATAGTGTTGGATTAGGAATCCAACACTATGGATCCTGGTTTAAGTCTAAACCATGGAAGTTCATGCTTCCTTAGCCCTGTCATCCAGTTGCACTCTTCCCTGGATCAAGCAGCTCTCCAGACAGTCACTCGTGCCCTTGTTACCTCACATCTTGATTACTGCAACATACTCTACTTGGAGCTGCCCTGGAAAACCAATCAGAACACGCCTACCTCACATGTCCACGTCACACTCTTCTTTGCAAGCTGCCCTGGTGGCTGCTGTGCCATTCAAGATCCTAGGTGTGACCTATAAAGCCACATTTGGCTTTCAGCTTGATTATTTGAGGGCCTGCCTGTTTCCCACACTTGCTGTCTGGTATGATCTGGCAGAATTGGCACATCTCATTCTTCTCAATTAAACAGTGTCATCTTTTGGGAAGTATGCCCTATGTATAGGAGCACCTGCCCTCAACAATGAGATTCCCCCTCCCCCGAGATCCATACATCTCCAACCTGAGGGCATTTTGGAAGAGCTTGAAAATGTGGTTTTATTTCTATGTTTTGGGATAGGAAGGTTGAGACTCCTGATTGTGCTCTTTTTATATCTTATGACTGTTGTATGGCTTGCCTTCATATAATTGTTTTGTAATTTGTATTTGTTCTGTAACTTACCATATTTTTGGAGTATAAGATGCACTGGAGTATAAGACGCAGACGCACCTTAGTTTTTGGGGAGGAAAATAGGGGGGAAAATCTACCTACCAGGTATTCATCTGGCTAGCGTCCTTAGTCTGGTCAGCTTCAGCACATTATTTTATCCCCTGGTTAGGGCTGAAAAAAACCTTTTTCGGAGGGAATAGCAATGAAAACAAGCCTGCAAAGACTTAGGGCTGGAAAATTCTTTGGAGTAGCAATGAAAAAATCCTGCAAGCTGGGAAGATCGTTAGCACCTCATTAGGGCTGGAAAAAAAAGCTTCGAAAAAGCTACATTCGGAGTATAAGACACACCCAAATTTTCAGCCTCTTTTAGGGGGGAAAAAGGTGCGTCTTATACTCCGAAAAATACAGTAACTATATTTCATGATTTTATGTTCTTTATTCTTTGAGAAACCCAGAATCAGTTGGAGTGCCTAGAATCAAAACTGAATAAATAAATGAAATCTACTTCACAAGGTTGTTGGGGGGGGGGGAATAGAAAGAGGGAATGCTAGATTATGTTATCTTGAACTTCTGAAAGAAATATGAGATATAGAGGCAAAAATAATTAAAAAGCTATGATTTGGGACTTAAAATCCTGGATTGAAGTTATATGCTGACTTTCAGCCTTTGAATAGACTTTATTGATAAAATGGAAAGGTGATCAATATGATTCTGTTTGAACAAGCCTTAATGTGTTGTTTAAAATACCACATATTTTATGTTTATGATTGCTTGTCCTATAAAAAGTGCAGACTGGATTTCTGAGAATCTTGCCCAGTGCAATTCTGAAATTGGAAAAAGGGCTGTTCATGCTAAAGAGAGGATCTGGCAATCAATTCTGTTTACCTGGCTAAAGATTAACCTAGCCACAACTGGGATGATTTCTCTAATTACAAAGGATAATGAATACATGACAAGAAAAATATATCTAATCACTCTATCTCCCAAGTTCCTATTGATTTTGGGTTTCATAAGGCTTTTCTGTGCTGAAACTATTGACTGCCAGCCAGCAAGAGAGAAAGTCCAGTAATACGTAGGCTCAGGCAAAAATTAGTCTTTTTTACTAATATTTTAAGGCAGCAACTATAAATGCAATCACAGGGTTGGGTCAGGTTGAGATAAGGAATCTACTAAACAAGTGACAAATCCAAAAAACAAGACAAAACACAAGGTGAGGTGGAAGCTAGAGTTTTAAGCATGGCATGGCAAGGTAAACATGTTAGAACTGCAGTGGGGGGAACCTCAGTATCTGCTCCCAGGGAGTGAGGCCAATAAATCAGGCGTGCTGAGCCTCCATCCAATATATAGCTGTGGGAGTTTACTTTTCAGTATTGGTTCTTCTGCAGGCTAGTTTCTTGGCAAGTCTCTCAGATGTGCCAAATTCTGTCCTCTGTTGTTGAATCTTTATCACAACACCTTTGTTTGGGACTGGATGCCTGGACTTCTGAGAGGCTGCCAGTGGATGCAAGAAAGGTGTCCTAGGCATTTTCTAGAATTGTGTTGGCTTTATAATTAGTGGAAATACACACACCAAGACACTTGTCCCTAGAAGGCTCTACTCCCCTTCCTCCTCATCACAGGAGAGCGATAACAAAGGGGATAATTAGGTGATGAATTGGAGAAACAGTTATTAAATGAGCAAAGCCACGTGTTGAAGATCTCCCAATCATTGAAGAAAATACAGAGGGTGCAAAATACTGTAGTTGTATTCTCACACACCTATTATAGATAGGTCTTTTTTCAGGACTTGCTTTAATATTCTCCCTTTAGCCATCTTGGAGGACATATTCTAAAATATTCTAGTGTCACAGAGACTGCAGCCATGCGGATGAGCTAGAAATGAAACCATGGACTATATTTTTTAAAATGGGGTTTTATTCTGATTTGCAAACATAACTACACCAGCTATTTTCTTTTAATCTTCCTGGTCATACTGAATAATTTTATGTAAGAAATGCCAAGGTTGCCAAATCTGTGGCAAACTTTTGCTATTTAGCGAAACAGATACACTGTGAGAAAGTCACCATCATGGGACAGATTAATTTTCTGCAGAGATTTAGTAACCTTGCTTACAAAGAGAATTTGTTAAATGTTTTATTAAGTTTTGTTAATTATATTTCTGGTCAACAATTGTAAAGTTTTGATTTGATTTTAAAAAGAAACAACGAAAGCAATACATACTTTTTCTGAATGCACTATTTTCAAAACTCAATAACTACTTATTCAATGGATATTATAATTGTTATAGCCACTTTATCACTATTAACAATTGTCAATCTATCTCTTTCCTGTTATTCTAAGCACCTACTTTCACTCTTAACTTTACTATAGTTTAGATTAGAAAATATTTTTACTTCTTTATGCGGTTTTCTTCTAGATGCTATTTGCATATACATCAATGTGCATTTTCCCAACATATTGTTGTGTTTAGCTAGTAAGCCAATGACAAGAATGATGTATTTTACAATTCAATTGGTATCACTAAACTGTTAGTAATTTAATAAGTAACTAAAACTAGCCTAAGAAAATGAGATTTTACATTTCATACCTACCTTGCCCCTCTCAAGGGAGGAGTATCTACAAATCTATTATCATTGAAGTGGCAGGAGAACCTAGAACAGAAGTTGGATGATGACCTTATTGCATGGGCAAATTAACAAAGAGGTAGGCATTTCTTGGAGTCTACCACATTTTATAAGTAGCATGAAGCATGATACTTATCTATATGCTACTAAAACTTTACTGTCTGCTTGTCTGTTTGTAATCTTCAGTTAGTTCAAGTGCAAACCTTATTGTCAATGCACAACATGTGTACAATGAAATTGAATGAGCCTCCCTTGGTGCAGCCCACCCAAGAACACAGAATACATCTCAATAAATCAATAAATAAAAACTAGTGCGCGCGCACACACACACACACACACGCACACACCGTGTATATATATATATATATATATATATATATATATATATATATATATATATATATATATATATATATATATATATATATATATATATATGTGTGTGTAATAAAATATTACACCGGTATATACATGTTGCATGTTACACTGGAACTGTAAGTCTATCACATTAAGCCTGATTGTGGTGTTATGTTGCGTTTAGAAGTCTGACAGCCCATGGATAAAAGCTATTTTTCAGCCTATTTGTTCAGCTGGCTATGCTTCTTAGCCAGTTAGCATCATAGCACAAAAATATTTGAATGAAAGTACCTCAAATCTGCTAACATAAAGAATGGGTACAAAATATGGGATTCCTTACTCCTGTGTAATTGAAATTTCAAGGATTTGTATTCACAAAGTTCTGGCTGTTGCAGCAATGCCATAGTTAGCCATAGTATTGTAATTGTCATTTCTGACATTTCCTGAAAGCTTCCCACAAAGTCAGTGGAGAAGCTGGCAGAAGTCAGAAGTCAACTCCATCTTCCACAGCTTTTTTGCCCACCCATTTATGTATTTATTTATTTATTTGTGAGATTTATATACCGCCTCACAGTGCAAGCACTCTCTAAGCGGTTTACACCAGTAAGCAATGTATATTTATATTGCCCCCAACAATCTGGGTCCTCATTTTACCTACCTCAGAATGGTCATTTTACCTACCCATGGTCATTCTGTTTCTTTGTTTAATTAAGGAATATCTCTGAAGGAATCCTCCAACAGATCATGGGTTTTCTAGTTTCATCTAAAGATGAAACTGTTTTAAAAAATAGAGTTGTCAAGTTTAATGTAATTTTTAATTTATTTATTAAATTTATAGGCCGCCCATTTCACTATTAGAACTACACATATGTAATTCCATACCAATGGAGTATACCTGTTGAATTACAAATAATAATAGCTTGCTTCCTTTTTGCTTTCTTGACATATGAGCCATGGTGATGCAGTTGTTAAAATGCAGTACTGCAGGCTACTTCTGCTGCCTGCCGGCTGCCTGCAGTTTGGCAGTTTGATTCTTACCAGCTCAAGGTTGACTTAGCCTTCCATCCTTCCAAGGTTGGTAAAATGAGGACCCAGATTGTTGGGGGCAATAGGCTGACTGTGTAAACCGCTTAGAGAGGGCTGTAAAGCACTGTGAAACGATATATAAGTCTAAGTCTACTATTAATATGGAAACGGATTTCAGTGTCTGTTGGAAGTATGATTAAGTCTGTATCCAATTGTCCTGCTGGGACTGCTTATTTGAGCCACACTATTTCACCAGAAAATTTTAGAGCCACTTCCCTTTTCCACCTGGCTATGTCCTAGTCCCCCTCGCCTCTCTGTCCATTTAAAGGACTTTCATTCTTCGTATAGAGATCTAACTAATTGGTAGACTTGCTGAGAGTTGATGGGGGGAAACTTTGCTTCTTAAATAAAGACACAGCATGAAGCTTAATGAGAAAACGAGGATACTGTGAGACGCTGATTGGTTCTTTTTTCAGTGTTGCAAATAAAGATGCCTCTCGAATTTAGACTAGGCATAGAAAGGTTAGTAGCAGCCTGGCTGCTTCATGAACTTGAATTGGTGATACAGAAAAGTTTGGGTTTGATTTTGGTGGATGAAAATGAAACAGTCATTTCCTCCTTTCCCTTTGGTCTTTGTAATCTGCTTTTGCACAGGACAATTCACTTCAGGTAAGAATCATTCTTACTCCATATCTATTTAAGATGTTTGTGTATTGCCCCAACTCTATGAGTGATTTACTGTACAAATTAAAACCACTTTGTAGATATCCTGTCTGTGTATGGTGTACTTCTTGTTTCTATAAGCTTTAGAAGTCAAATACCTAAAATGGAATTCTTGTTTTAAGAACTTTACCATAAGAGATACAACTCTTGTGCTGAATAAATGAAATACTGATTTTCCTTGACTCATATTTAATGCTTTTAGTGTTTGATTAACAGGCTTTGCATTTCCTTCTTTTCTTTGCACAAATTCAGTGGAAGTGAACTTTCGATCTCTGAGCTATCCAAGGTCCTGAAGGGAACATGGCAGCCATGTCCTTTTCTATGGATAAATTTTTAGATAAAAGTTTTGGTTGAAACAATTCATGAAAATTAATTAGTTAAAACCAGATCACAAGTCTTTAAAGTCAGTATGCATTCATATGTGAGGATGTATTCCCTTTCTCTTCTACCTTCTCAGTTAAATAATATTGGCTTATTTTTGTATCCCAATTTAAAGGTTTTTGTTCTTTTATAAGTGAGGGTGGGAGTTAATTACAGAATGAACTTTTAAAATGCTAAATTCAAATTTAAAGTGTTAGGAAAGGAAGTGATATGATTCTCTGATCAGAGGATTTTGTTTGATCTATAATATACAAGTTTTTTCAGAAGTGTATGTATTTTCTTTCTGTTAATTCAGATTAAATCATTCATGATTTACTACATCAAATGCTTACCTTTATTTCACTTTAATAGGATTTCCTCAGACTTTTGCCAGCTATCTGGATGAATCAAACGTTCCTAAAAATGAGGTACATAATATTTAACATATTGTCCATGTCTCTGCCAGAAAAATATAAATAATAGTACATCCCTAGAAAATATGAAATCTACTGCAGTTAGAGAAGAAAGGCCATATGCAGTAGTGTTTGCTGTATGCAAATGCATGTAAATAAATGAATTGTTATAGGAGCAAAATATATAAATATGGACTGCATATGAACTGTTAGAACTTGTAAATATCATAATCTTTTGCACAAGTTTTTAACTAGATTAGAAGTTTCTCTTTTTCCTACTTTTGCTCTAGAGGCTGGCATTATGTTTCAGTCAGTGGACAGAACTCTTTGAACAACCTCAGGTAAAAATATGTAATTAGTTTAGAACGATAGAGTAATCATCAATGTAAATGCATTCAAAAATGTATATTCACCCACATACTATTAATTTTATTTTTCTAAAAACCTCTTTCAAGCAAATAATTCATGTAAATTATTTGTCCTCCTCTAATACTGAAACTTAAGCACTTGTTTTTTCTTAAGCAATTTTCAGTAAAATTGCTGTATTTCACAACCTATACCTACACATATTAGGTCATATAACTAACTACACTTTCCAGCCTCTCTACCATTTGGATATGGCTATATCTAATCAACTAACATTGTTGGAACCACAACTCCACATAAAAGAAGCAGTGTGAAAATAACACAACATAAGGAATAATCTAACATTTAGTCTTAGTGTCTGATTGTGAGTATAAAAAGTAATTTTATATTTAAAAGTATTTATTAAAAGTTGTTGATTTACTTTCAACATCTTCTTTGACTGTCTTTGGCTACTTTATAGATCATACATCTGTAAAGTGATCTATTGTAAACCTTTATATTCTGCTAGTGTATGTTTTAACATTCCAGTCTATTTTTATAGTGATCATGCCACAGGTAAGAGATGAATAATTAATGTGTTTAACATTTTAAACTGTTGCTTCATAAAACATTTTTATAATGTTATGTTCATAAATTATGCAATAAAGTATAGAAAATGGCAAATATTTACTAATAAGCATCTGAGGGAATTATCAAAAATAATATAAATGTTTTGTATTTTACTATTCTTATTAATATATTGATTTAACACTCATGTCACTAAAATTAGTTTAAAGGTTCTTTGTATTTTTTTTAAAAAAATACATCTATAACAATATATCATGGTCATCCTGAAGAACTCTCCCTCTGATCAGTTTGGAAAATAATTCTCAAAATTTCTAGCTCTCATGGATGGATGGTAATATTTCAGGGAAAATTGAGATCAAATATTTATTTATTTATTTATTAAAATTTCTATGCCGCCCAACTCCCGGGGGACTCTGGGTGGCTAACAACAGGTATAGAAACATATAATCAATAAAAGCAATTTAAAAAAATGTTAAAATACTATCAATATTTTAAAAAGAACTTTCACTCATACCCCGCCTGCCGGAAATAATACCCCGCCTGCCGGAAATAATATCATCAATAGCAGAATTATTTTTGAAATACATTTTCCTTCCAGATTTCCAGTGCATTTTTGGATTTTTGTAACTCCATGTTTGACAGCCTGCAGATAGATGAGGTAAGGTGATTGTTCTCCTTGCAAACGGTACCATAATATTTTATTGGTAATAATTATTATTAATCTACTATGATCATCATTGTCTTTCTTAGGAAAATAATCAGGGATTGTATAAAAGAGTGAGTATTAATTTTTTAAAACAGAATTGATATGCATAATATTTTAATTGAAACACTATAAGATACTAAAATAGCTCTTTTTATGCAGTTTTTATTTCACTACTCAAGAGCTCAAGACTCAACATATCCACTTAAAACTGGGGTTAGTACTTTAACATATTCATTCGTTATACATTTTTAACATACAAAAGAGTAGACAAAGGTATGTAAAATAACATATATCTCTTCAGTGTATTTATAACTTATTTAAGCAATTCATTTAAGTAAAATGAAAAGGATCTTCCATGGATATTTTCAAAGAGGAGGCAAATAATGCATTTTTCATTATTTTGATGAACTCTTGGTATGCTGCAGATCAGGGATGGGTTCCTCCCGGTTCAGACCCGCTGGTGACAATGATGTCACGGACCCAGTTTGGTTGGTGCCTGTCCGTGGCCGCCGCCATCTTTTATTTTATTTTATTTTTTAATTTTTATTTATTTATTTATTTTCTTCTGAGCATGCGCAGAAGTTGCGTTTCTGGCACTGTGCATGCAGTCGCCATCTTGTTTTTGGCTTTTTTTCTGATTTTTCGGCACTGCGCATAAGACGCACCCACGCCGTGCGGGAGGAAGCGAACCGGTAGCGAGGTACGTTAGAACCCACCCCTGGCTGGTATCTAGATTTTAGATATTACTTATTCTAATATTCTAACATCTAAAGTAGCATTCACAATATCTTTTTGTTATAGTCATTCCCTCTACATCCTTTAATGAGCCTTGCTCCAAAGCTCTCCGACAGAAGAAAGAAAAGATTCCTTAATCCAGTATGCATTCAGATATTCCATATTACTTTGCATCTTTTAATTTACATTTTAACTATTTTTAGTCATTGTGTCAAGTGATCAGCTTGTGAGCAATTACTAAAGAAAAATACTATTCCCCTTCCCTTTCCCCCCAATATTTTTCTTTCTTTCTATATTCCATCCTTTCTATCTTACCCAGTCTTTCTCACTTTGCTGTTTATTTAAACTCAGTCACAACAATAAATGTTATGCCTGTTATGAATAGTGGCCAACTCTTGATACTCTTCATACTTAATGCTTCAAATCCAAATATTGTCCATATTATATTCTGTTTGTTGGCAAAGGAGCATAATACCCTCTATTATCGTGATATGATGGAGTACTTGTCTAAAGTGAGTTATAATAATTATCAACTGGCAACCAGTTCAATAAATAAAAATGATTAATTATAACTTGTGACTGGGTTAAAATTCAGTAAATAATAAAAAGTGAGAGAGAGGGCAAAAGTCCTAGCACAAATAAAAAAAATATAAGATATGACTGCTATTGAGATTTCTATTATGTTCAGGAGCATGTCTGTGCTATTTTTGTTTAAGTGACCAAAGCATGTGTTCTGTTTGTAGCATGGACAAAACAATATTTCCAATAAATTAAAGATGTTTATTATTCTCAATCTGTTTCAAACATTGCCTTTTTTGGTTTTTTGAATGCTCTTTGTTTAATACAGTACAATGGAACAATCTACCAACAACTATTAAAAGGATACAAATTGAAGGCATTTATCTAATGAAATTCACGTGTTCTCTCCTGCAGGAATTGCAGATTGCTGCAGCAGAATTCATAAAAAAGGTAATGTTAAAATGCAGATCTTATTGTTATATATGAATATTATTGCCAATTCCCAACCTGATGGGGATTTGGATTGATTGATCACAATCAGCAAATTAAAGATACAGATGCCAGAAACCAGGTTTTGTATTGCATGTGAGACCTCTGAATCTTATACCACCTATTATATCTCACAGCACATTGTTGTGTGTGCATATACTATGGCCTTGGGCTATTGGATGAAGACTTGCAGCTCCAAAATGTTTGTTACAACCTTCACCTCCTCTGAAATATTTGAATTTTTAATGTCAGAGGGAAAGATATTAGCTAAATAGGGAGCAATTATATTAAGTATTAACTTTGTTTTTGTTCTCATTCTAGGTATATATAGTTTCCCTGAAAATATGACTGGGTCTTTTTTTTTTTTGACCCCCCCCCCAAAAAAAAATGGCTAGGGCTTCTTTTCAGGTGGGTCTAATTATTGACTCACCTCGCGGCGGCAGCACTGACAGCCCAGCCCAGCAGGAGCCCGCTGCCGACCCACTTCTGCGGTCGCTTGCCGCCGCTTGCACACATCGCCCCGGCCTCCATTTCGCCATCAGAGCCTTCCAGAAAGCCCTCTGCAGCTGAGATACGGGCTCTAGATTGATGTGCGTGGCACCCCCTGGCTTCCGTTTCACCTTCAGATGCCTTCCAGAAAGCCATCTGTAGCCAATAAAAGAGGGAAAGAGGGAGGGAGGGAGGGAGGGAGGGAGGGAGGGAGAGAGAGAGAGAGAGAGAGAGAGAGCGAGAGAGAGAGAGAGAGAACTTACAACTTCATGCTTTTGTCACACACAGTAGAACTGTTTGAGAACTGTTCACATATATTGATTTTTGAAGTATTTTATTAAATCTCTCTTGTTTATTTTACAGGATGGTTTGGATGATTTAGGACGATCCTTTTTTCTTTTCAGGGTATTCATTTTTCTGTGTCCTTGTAAGAAGAAACTTCATTTTGATTTACAGCCATTTTGTTATAGAATAAAAATGGAGACCATATTTATAGGTTATAACAAATTATATAAACCCTACACAAATGAATTTCTGTTCCCCAAAATTAAAAAGCTAAGATATTATACTAATTAAAAGCTTGATGAGAAATAAAATGGCCTAGTTAAGAAAACCAATTAAAATATTTCTGTGCATAATAGCAAAATATAATTATGCTTAGTAGTCTCTCCTTTGAAATTGACTGAGGAAGAAGCCAAAATAAGCTATTACATTGTACTAGTTGAGTCGTAATATGGCACTCTCATTATTTCAGTGGAATAAATGATGTTGAGATGGGCAGGGAGTATGCAATAGGATGGTGAAGGAGGGATTAATTGAAACATAGGTCCATCTTTCTTACTAATTTGACAGTTTAATTCTCACTGGCTCAAGGTTGACTCAGCCTTCCATCGTTCAGAGGTTGGTAAAATGAGGACCCAAATTGTTGGGGGCAATATACTGACTCTGTAAACTGCTTGGAGAGGGCTGTAAATCAATGTGAAGTGGTATATAAGTCTAAGTGTTATTGATATTGCTAATTAACTAGTGCCTAATTTTATTGCAAACTTAGTACAAAGGATTTTTTCCACTGGTATCTCATAAGGAATATCAAGCACCATCTTATTATTCATTTTCAGCCTAGAAATGGAAGAACTGTTGATACAGATGACAAATAGGCCACTAGAAGGTGATTTTTATTTATTTATAAGAATAGTGTTTCTTTATTCATATAGTAACACACTTTCTGTCCTTGGAAATGTTGTCATAAGATACAACTTGGAACAAATTGTTATTTGTTTATTTAGTCCTTGTAGCATTTTCATGGGCCGTTGTATTTGTCCTGCATGAATCATTTTTAACAGCATCATCTGTAGGATCTATATGATCATACATATTAAGGCCATTCCTACCTATAAAGGTATTATTCATGTTGCTTACGGTATGTCTGTCTTATTCATCAGGAAGAGCTGTAGGCACTGCTATGCTTCTCTTTGCTTTAGCTAACAATGCAACATGCTGCCTTTGTTACACTTCATTCATTCATTCATTCATTCATTCATTCATTCATTCATTCATTCATTCATTCATTCATTCAACTGATAATTCTATACCCATAATCATTTATGTGAGTTGATGTTTTGCAATGCGTACTTACTACTGAGTAACTTTAGACTGTAGAAAGCAAGGTTTCTAAAACCTCCTATGCCATATTGTAGCTACGAATGCTGCATGGAGATGTTATCAAGTCATCAGGAGTTGAGCTTCATTTGAAGGAAGCCCTATTTAATTTATTGATATTAATTATTATTTTTTCTTCCTAAAACTAATTGTTGAAAATATGGACCATTTTCAAAAGCAACATAGGCTGAATCTGGCCCAAGGTGGATATAATCTAGGGGTTATCAATCCATCCTTTATTAGCGATTACTTGATTGAGCTATAAATTAATTCACATAAAGTATTTACGTATGCCTGTTATATATTAATCCTAATTTTTGTAGAACTGTCATAAAATTAAAGAACTGAATCACTGGTCTCAGACCCAAATAACATTAAGAAATAATATGGTTTGATTTCAGCTTAGCTTTATGTTTCCCAGGCTGATCTTTCCTTCATATGCAAGGCACAATCTTGGCATACAAATTAATATTTCATCAGAGATTCCCATAGTAAATAATGTACTTTTGGATATGAAACTGTGTTTGCATCATGTTTTAAGTGCTTATAGTCCTCTAAAGACTGAACATATTTTAAAATGTAATTTTTTTCAGATTTCTACAGAAGATATATCCATGTTTGGCTGACTTGCTCCATTACTTTCTACTATGAAAACAGATGTATGTCTATGAATATTAAAAGAGATTGTTCTATATCATATGAAGTCACATACAATAAATTTGCAGCTATATATTTTGTTTGAAAAATGCATGTGAGTGCTCAAAGGCAATATTTTCAGCTTCTCTTCATTTCCAAATTAATTATTATAAAGATTTGCATATGACCTATTCAACAAATTACTCAGAACTAAAAATCAAGTTTACAGTTGATTAACCCGAATAATATGAAATTTAGAAGATAAAAGTGAATAAAAGTGGATATTCGCTGCGCTACAATCCAATTTATCATGCTTGTTTCATTTTAAGTTCTAATTCAATGGCAAAAGCTATTACATTAAAGTAATGAGATTGCTTAAAAGGAAATTTGCATTCTTCTTTGAAGACATTAATTTAGATTGCACAAAAATACTATTGAATACAAAATAACCACATAGTTTCTCTTTAATGCAGTCTGGAGACACATACAAGATGCTTCAGAGCAGATGTGCATGTAAACCTCCTAATTATATAGGTTAGAATTGTTTGGCTAGAGGTTAAGCTCGTTCTCTCCTCCTGAGGAAACAGATTACTCTAAAAAGAAATAAAGAAAATCAAGCATTTAGGGACATACAGGTAGATAAATCAGGGAAAGATAAAAGCCTGAAAAATTACATACATAGAGTGCTTAGGCTTTAGCTGGAAGGGACCTTGGAGGTCTTCTAGTCTAGCCCCCTGCTCAAGCAGGAGAACCTATACCATTTCAGATAAGTGACTGTCTAGACCAGGGGTGTAAAACTTGCGGCCCGCAGACATCACACGCTGGCCACGGCCAGCCCGTTTAGCGAAGGGAAAAAAAGTCAAATGACGACAACATGACGCGAGTTTGACACCCCTGGTCTAGACTCTTCTTAAAAACATCCAGTGATGGAGTGCTCACGATTTCTGGAGGCAAACTATTCCACTGGTTAATTGTTCTCACTGTTAGGAAGTTTCTCCTTAATTTCAGGTTGCTTCTCTTTTTGATTAGTTTCCAACCAGTTTCTTGTCCTACCCTCTAGTACTTTGGAGAATAATTTGACCCCCTCTTCTTTGTGGCAGCCCCTCAAATACTGGAATACTGCTATGATGTCACCCCTAATTCTTCTTTTCTTTAGACTAGCCAAACCCAAATCCTGCAGCCATTCTTCATATGTTTTAGGCTGACCATATGATGTTGCACATTTGCTATTAATGAATGTTTTTTCTTGTAAGAAAGAAGATGTTGAAATATGATATTGCAGACTCTGCCAAGTTTATATATATAATTTGTGTCTTTCTGCCTAGCTTGAAATAATGCACAGCTGGGACTACACATTAGAAAATAGATAGAACATACAGTAGAATAATGAGATTGGAACAACCTTGGAGATCTTCCAGTCTAATCCTCTGCTCAAGCAGAAGATCCAATATCATTCTGGACAAATGGTTGTCCAGACTCTTGTTGAAAAGCTTCAGTGATGGAGGAGCACCTAAAACTTCCAGAGTCAAGCTATTCCACTGATTGTTTTCACTGCCAGGAAATTTCTTTTCACTTCTAAGTTGGACCATTCTTTAATGATCTTCAATGCTTTACTTCATTCAATGTACATTTTGTAAAGTGCAGAGAAATAATATAGACTTTGAGATCTAACATAGGAAAACAAAGTTCATATTTAACACAACATTCTTATATAAGTATGTTTACCTATCTTTTCAGATGTAACTGATTCCTGAAAACATTCCCTCTGCCTCACTCCCCTCTCCCTCACTCCCCAGTGAACTTCCTGGAATCTCTAGGATGAGGAAAGATGGGGAATCTTCCCTCATCCTGGAGATTCCAGGAAGTTCACTCCTCGATCTATGACCACAATTGAGCCCAACATTTATGTTGCTAAGTGAAACATTTGTTAAGTGAGTTTTGCCCCATTTTACGACCTTTCTTGCCACAGTTGTTAAGTGAATCATTGCAGTTCAGTTAGTAAGACAGTTGTTAAGTGATTATGGCTTCCCCATTGACTTTGCTTGTCAGAAGATTATAAAAAGGGTCACAAGATCTCAGGACACTCCAACTGTCATGAATCAGTTGCCAAACTTTTGAATTTTAATTGAGTTATAGGTAATAAAGCCAAACTGAATTAATTTTATATTTCTCCCCACTTATATACACTGAAGTTGTATTGATATACATACAGCTGTTTCAACTCCTTCCCTTGGGATGGCGCTATAGGGCATTGTATGCCAAGACTAGACACAGGAACCAGAGATGGGTTCCTACCGGTTCTAACCAGTTCTTTAGAAGCGTTAGTAAATCAGCGATGATGTCACGGAGCCGGTTCTGTCGGTGCCGGTCTGTGGGCGCCGCCATCTTAGATTTTTGCTTCTGCGCAGAAGCTATTTTTTTTATTGCTGCGAGGGCGCGTATTCTGAAAGCACTCAATATCTATAGAATACATTTACACAGTTACCATCAACCCAATTTACTAAAATTATTTGAGGAAGATCAAGCAATTATGAGATGCTTCCATTTACTTTTAATACCAGATTCAACATTCATCTCTTCACTTCTACATGCTTGCTCATAGACTGATAGATGCAGCTAGTTCTAGCTCCACGAAGCATCTGGAATTAGAAAGCTGCCTTATATTGCCAAAGTTCACTTAGTACCAAGCCATGGTTTGTTTGTTTTTTAAAATACAGGATGGACTCACACAACACACTTAACCAGAACCAAGCAAATCACATTATGGATTAGCACAATTTGAAATTATTAATCCATCTAGACCAGCATTGTTGATAACTCTATCAATGGATACCAGAGATTCAAGTTGGGAGCTTTGCCACAAAAAGCATGTTCTCTGCTTTTGAGTTATCAACCTTTTTGAACACATTGCAAGTGAGGTACATTTTTAATTATGAAATCATTACATAAAGGATTTGTATTAGATGAAACCAACAGTCAAGAAGAATTTTTATCAATTCAATGACAAACACATCTGAGATGAGGAACTCATCTAAAGGTACATGAAGTAAAAGCTAACTAGTTCCCCACATCATAAAAACTTAGACTATAAATGCAAGGAAGAATGTAACTCAGTTTATTTCACAATCATAATCCTTAATGCAAGTAAATAAATTTAAAGTGCCGATCTGGGGGCAAAACCTTGATGAATATCAAAATGGTTTTGCCAATACCAATCATTTTACTTACTATTGAAAAAAAACAGGAAAAAACCACTTAAGTTGTGAGTTTGAAGAATTACATATCTGAAGAGTGCCAACCTGAGGATAGCTAGGTTAACATAAAACATCATCTATGCTTTCTGCAACAAGATTCCCACAACACTATAAATGATGATTACTAATATTTAGTCTGTATGGAAATAGAGAGGTATGCACCACTAGTTCTCTGCCCCATTCAGGACTAAAAGCCATTTATATTAGAGCTAGGTGGACATTGTTCCTCTTTTGAGGACTGTGTGGCCCATATATAATTGGGGGATAACCAGTGGAAACTGCTACAAACGGAACCAATTTCCAGTCTTTTTCCTGTTCTTGCAAGAGAAGATGTAGAATGTTTCAGAATTCCTGGGACTGACCATCCCCGTTGGCTTCTTTATTTTGTGCTGTTTTCTTAGGAAGAAGAAAGGCTTGGATGTTGGGAAGAACTCCTCCTTCAGGAATCGTCACATTTGTAAACAACTTGTTCAACTCTTCATCATTCCTTATTGCCAGCTGGATATGGCGTGGTCCAATCCGCTGCTTCTTGTTCTGATGAGCAGCATTCCCAGATAATTCCATGACCTCTGCAGTCAGATATTCCAAGACTGCAGCCAGGTATACTGAGGCTCCTGCACTTATTCTTTCGGCATAATGGCCCAGTCTTAGGTACCGGTGAATTCGGGACACAGAATACTGCAAGCCGGCTTTTTTTGTCCTGGTCATTCTGGCAGGCAGTGCAGGCTTTGGATGTTTCTTACCACGTCCAGACATTCTGGCCCTATAAACAAAGACAACCTTTCATTATTTCAATTTAACTCTGCAATTTAACAGAGACTAATAGACTATTCTGCTAACAAACTTAAGCACTAGCCATTAAACATGAATACAAGTAAGAATACAAGTCCTGTTACCATATTTCTATAAAAAACTGTTAAGTACTATTTTTTAACTAGTACTCCCATCTTTCCATTGAAAGATAATCAAGGTAAATGGAACAGCTTTGCTACTGATGTTATCAGGTTCAGTCAGTTTGGAAAAATCTAGCAAATATTTTCAGAATAACATTAAAGGCATCAACTGCAGTATAACAAGAATAAATTATTAAGATTTAACTTTAACCCAGAAACTACAATACAATTTTACAGTGGAACCATTATATATTCTAGGAATATGCTTTGTAGCTACTTCTGTATAAAACTTCTGTATAAAACTATGAAATCTCTTGGTTCATTATCCACAACACAGTTTGTTTGATATTGGCTGTGTGTGTGTGTGTGTATTCTCAGTGGATTGTATTTAATTATGGTTTATTGAATAAACCACCATTTAGCACAATGTATTGAATGGTATACTAAAAAGCAGGTTTCTTTGTATATATATAAAATATTAGATGTTTATTACTTAAGTCTGCTAATTAGATAACTGCTACAGAACAGGTTAAATGTTTCTGGCCAATATTGCAACATTTTAAATAAAACATCTAGTCCTATTTTTTAAAAAATTCAACATTCTCTATAATATAAAGCTAACTATATGTTCTAATTTTATCAGATAATATCAAGTAAGCCAAAACCAAAGTTAGTATTTATAACTTTAAAAAACCCTCCAAAATTACTCACTGCTTATGTCACTCTCTAGTGTCTTTATACAGCAAAATACTTCCTTCTTGCTTGAGGCAGATATTGCCTCTTTTTAAATACCTCTATTTATAATTACTGTGGATTTAAGCAGCTGCATCTACTTCACCATTAATACTAATTTTAATTGTGCTGATTTTTCCTTGGCAACAAAACTACAATCCCGGCTTACAATAGAAAACTTCTTATGGGCAGCAGGATGTTTACCACAATTATTTTATCTTTTGAAAATTAATTTCTAGATTAAAGCTGAATTACACAATACACTAAACTACAAATTAACAAACTCATTTTAGCTTAACATGAATGCAAACTAATCTATATGTTTTCTTGCATAATAAGTTATGCAAATCCAGAAAACTGGATTCATGGATAAGTGTGCTTGGCTATTGGGAAACTGTAACTTAATATTAAGTATATAGAAATCATATCTCCTTTCATGAACAGGGGAAATTTATTCCTTAACAAGGCAATTTTGAGTCATTTATTGCTAATACTGTACCTAGTGTCATAAGGTACCTTTCCATTAAGACTTCATTTTCTCTTAGGTGGTGGGTGGGGAGAGTAAGCTAAGAGCAGACACAAACACAACAAGATCTTAGCCAAAAGATCAATATACAGTAAACTTAAGTAAGGTATTTGAGTATAAGTATTATTTAATTCATACTTGTAAATCCCCAATTTCAATGAGACTCATTCCCTGTTTATTTTATTGACTTCTGAGTAGATGGAAGTTTTTGGCTGACCCAGGTCATTCATTAGCCACTCTCGTCCATTCTCAAGGCCCTTACTTAATAGGAAAAATCTTTGAATTTACTATTTACTGGATGTTTTATTTCTAATTCTTTCTAATCCTTGAAACCAGTTTTGGAAAATTACTTTCAAAACCACAATATAATTTATAATCAAGTCAAATATAGGGGCTGATATTGTTTACTTGCAGATGTTGTTACCCAATTAGGTGCTACTATTCACTGGTGTTACCCAATCAGATTATGAAACGCCTGCAAGCAACTAACCAAATTTAAGAAGCACAGTTCAACCCTGAGCTACATATAATAATAATAACAGAGTTGGAAGGGACCTTGGAGGTCTTCTAGTCCAACCCCCTGCTTAGGCAGGAAACCCTACACTACTTCAGACAAATGGTTATCCAACATATATTCTCTTGTAACAGGGTTCATGTTTCTGTTGATACGTATTTATTTTGCATTTATTTTTACTGTATTTACATATATAGATGGACCTAACGGCGGTATTCTCGCTCAACCAAAAATCAACATATAATTAGAAATAAAATAAAAAACGCATGGGTATAGCTGGCACAATAGCATTAACCAGTAACTAGCCAAGTCTTCTGGTGTCCCCCAAAAAGAAAAAGTTGAGCTACAAGAGAACTGTGTCTATGATTTATCAATCCATGTCACTGTTGAATATAAGCACGCTAAGAAAAAATGTGGACATTAAACGCTATTTCTCGGATATCATCATTTATGCAGGGGTTCCTCAAACTTGGCAACTTTAAGACCTGTCGATTTCAATTCCCAGAATTCTCCAGCCAGTTGAAATCCACAAGTCTTAAAGTTGCCAAGTTTGAAGATCTCTGATTTAGTGCCTCATAAAAGCAGCTGCTCCGACTGCAAGCCCCTTCCCGCTTCTGCATAGCAGCACAAACGCTGCCGGACTACTTCGGCGCCCAAGCCAGGAAAAAAATGCCCGGATCAAGCCTAATAAGGAAACGTCAGGACGGACAGTGGGCGGGTTAGTAGCGTGTGTGCAACGCCCGCTTGGGTTCCTTCCACTGATTCGCCGGGACGCGCGTGGGGTACCCGGCTCGATTCGCCGTGATCTGGGCCTTTCAGCGGCGGCAACAGCAGCAAGACCTTTCCCCAAAATGCAGGTAAGCCAAATTTTAGGCCATGTTTTCCCCAAGAAGAGGAAAGTCTCGCGTGCCTGCCTAATAGGGGCGGGATTTCGAGGGAGGGTTAGCCGCCGCGGAGGTGAGAATCCGGAAGAATGTCTTGATTAGCTGGATTTCTGCTTCATGGGTGGGTCGATTTAGCGTTGTATTTCTCAGGTTTGGAAGCCTGGAGATGTGTGGCCCTCAACTCTCAGAATTCGCCCAGCTTGTGGGAGTTCTGGGAATTGAAGTCCACGTATTTACAAATTGCCAAGCTTGAGAAACAGTGGAGCAAGCTACACGTGGGGGTGACTCTTCTGCCTGTGTTTCTTTTCGCTTGCTGAACGTTCGTTCAGCGCATGCTCCGAGACCGCTTTTCCGGATACTGTAGATGAGGGTACAGAAGTTAAAGTATGTATTTTAAGAGTCTGCGAGCACTGATGATGTTACCTAGTTTGGATAATGAAACGTCTGCAAGCAAGCAACCAAGCTCAGAGGGCACCAAGGACCCCTTATTTCAACCTGAGCTACAAACACTCCTTTATTAGTGTATATTCTTAGGACTCTCCTTAGTTCTTGCAATATTGCTCCTGTGTTTGGAGGAGTAGAAAGAATAAAGTCTGGTTTTGTTTTCGTTTCACTGCCTTCCTGTTGTAAATGATAAGGAAGGGAAAAGCTGAAAATTTTAGCCAGACTGTAGATTGCTTGATTAGAGAAGATGGATTGGGTGCCTGAACCCACAAACACCAGGATCCTCTGGGGTAATGTAATTTTAATCCTACATAATGACTTTAAAGCTGCAAAGTATAATTAGTAAAATGATGACCCTTTCAAACAGACCTGTTAAACTGGAGGCCCGTGGGCCGGATGCGTCACGCACAGGCCACGCTCACCCCGGCTCCGCAAAGGCAAAAAACATCGTGATATGTCACAATACGTCACGTGACACAATTGAGTTTGACACCTGTGCTTTAAAGAAAAGAGGATAGCAACAGGACTTCCCCCACTATTCCCAGTACTGTTTCTTAATACCGTAAGACAAATTATCTATTATTTAGCAAATTTATATAGCCGCCCATCTCACAAATTGACTTTGGCCAGCATGCAACAAAACAGATAGTTACAACAAGTAATAACAATTAAAAACAAACATAAATAGAAGTTAGACTGTGGGAAAATGGACCAACATTCTAAACGCAATATTTTTATTTTATTATTAGCCACCCATCTTGCCACATGGTAACTCTGAGAGGCTTACAATACTAGAAGATAAAACTGTATAAAACATAATGTAAATGCAATATTATAAAAAAAATCAACCTACTAAAAAATGGGGAAGGAGGAAGTATGATGAGAGGGGAGTGGGATCTGTTGATTATCAACCACCCTCAATGTGAAATCTTTCATTGGAGTCCTAGGCCAACTAGCAGAACCAGTCTTTAAGTTCTTACAGAAGGTAAGGGGGGTTGGAGCTGATTTCACTGGGGTGGGGGGAGGATAAGATGTTCCAAAGGGCAGGCACAATGGCAGAGATCTCCTGGATCCCACCAGCTGGAATACCCTGGCTGATGTGGCTCATAGCATGCCTCCTCTGCTGGCACGGGTGGGCCAGTCCTAGTGACATGAGATGGGCCTTCAAGTAGCCAATATAACCTTCTCCCAGGCTCCCTGTCACACATTGCCATGGAACAACTGCAAAATATTATTGGCTGGTTACCTAATGGTTCAGATGACTGTGATGCAGTGAACTAGAACCATGTTCTAATGTTCTCTCTTATCCCTTATAGCACAAGAAGAGAGGCAGTGCCTGCATTGTGTCTTTCTGCCTCCCCAGGTCCAGGTCTTTTTCATGCCATGAAGCTTTAATGATTGGGTGAAAGATCCAAAATTTTGCACCATGTTGAGCACTTTCTACAGTAAAGGACACTTGCCCCCCCAAACCCTCATTTTTGACAAAGAGAACCAAGATGGATGTATGCTACAATCTTTCCCCTGCCCGTAGTAAGAGGAAAATATTTATACTGTTCAAAAATGGTTTCTAATTTTGTATTTTGAACCCCTAGATAAAGGTTCTAACCATTGTAAGTTCTATACATAAAAAGGATATAGGTCACTTGCAGAAACAATCCTTTGTTAGTCAAACATGACTGTTGGTGCAAAATTGAGAGAGCTGATTCTTCCATTACAAGTACTGGTAATTCTGTACTTAGTGAGAAGTAATGTGTTAAAGAAAGGTTTGTACCCCTGAGTTATATTTGTGCCCACAAACAGACTGGTTGACTTCACTCAGTGCACAGTTTCTTTCAAAATGATAAACCTGAACCCACTCTATTTGGCATTACAAGCAGATTAGTTCATTACATTTAATCAAGACAAACACTGACTTTATTTGCCTACATCAGTGATGGCGAACCTTTTTTTCCTCGGGTGCCGAAATAGTGCACATGCGCACTATCGCATGTGTGCGCGTGCCCACACCCATATTCAATGCTCCCCCACGCACCCCTGCTCCCTCATTTCCTGACTTCCGGTGGATCCGGTAGGCCCATTTTTTGCCCTCCCCAGGCTCCAGAGGCTTTCTTGGAGCTTGGGGAGGGCAAAAACGCCCTCCCCTGCCACCCTGGAGGCCCTCTGGAGGCCAAAAACGCCCTCCCAGAGCCTCCGTGCGAGCCAAAAATCAGCTGGCGGGCGCCCACATGCACGCTGGACCTGAGCTAGGGCAACAGCTCGCGTGCCAGCAGATATGGCTCCGCGTGCCACCTGTGGCACCCGTGCCATAGGTTCGCCATCACGGGCCTACATAATACAACTTGGGATGGAAATTGGAAGGAAGCATGAGACCTTTCAGCAAAGTGTTGTTCAGCCATTCAGAGGTTGGGTTTTTTTCCACATTTTTATCGGTTTATCAAAATATAAAATGCAAAGTAAAATAGAAAACTAGAGAGCAAAGGGAAGAAAAAAAAATAAAAGAAAGGGTAGAGAGGGAAAAAGAAAAAAAAGGCATTGACTTCCAACTCTCTTTAGCACAGTAGAAGATAATAACATTACAATTTCAACTTTTTACTTTTACACAATAGTATATACTAGCCATTTCTATAGCAACAAATCTAATCAGCAAAAACAAAATCAAAGTTTTATTTTTTTCCCATTGTAAGTACAATATCCAGAAGCAATTTCCAAATAGAAAATTAAATATATTCTCTTTTTTGGATGAAGGAATCAATTTAACCATCTCTGCTTTTCCATGCAGAGGTTGTGAGCAGCTCTCTCGGGGAGATGGGCAGACGGAGAGATGGGCAGACTTTGAGTTTATTCTTGCATCTGTAGTATCTCATCCCAGCATCTTTTGTTATGATAATACACTTGATTGTAGTTGAAACTTCAAGAAAGGTTTATTTAATGTCAATTCTTAAAAGCCAAAGTACATCTCTTCTTGTTACATAAAAGGATGTCCCAGAATTGATTTGTTATTTTTCTTTTTTGTGTGGTTTCATACAGTCCTTACTTCCAGTATTATCACTTGAATATTACTTTATTGAATTTGGCCCATCAAGGAGAGCATGTGTTAGTTTTCTGCTGGTCTTTTGACTGCATAAGAAACAGCATGAAATAATTAAGCTATTTGATTTCCATGCTTAATGCATTTTTAGCCACTATTATGATTTTGCTGGCATAATGACAGTGTGGTCGCTTATATTGCCATATCTTTATTTTCTTCTATTTGCAGATGTTACTAAAAACACTTAACTATTGGTTGAAAAATATTGCTGTTTTTATATCTTAAGGCAGTGATGGCGAACTTTTTCAGCACCAAGTGCTAAAAAGGGAGCGCATGCAGGGGGCACCAAGTGCTGAAAAGGAGCACTTCATGTGCGTGCGCCCTCATCTGGGCCATGATCAGGAAGAGGAGTTGCCCAGGGGGCATGCGCGTGCCAAAAAACGTACTTTTGGGTTCCGGTGCGTGCATGCGCGCCAGCTGGCAAGTCTTTCAGATACTGCCGTGCACGCACACACAACAATCAGCTGGCTGGCACGCATTTTCCTGCCAGAAGATGGAAGACCAGCTCTTCCAGTTTCCGGCACTGCTGCACGCAAAGGCCAGCTAATTGTCATGTACGCATGTGCACCAGAAACCTGGAAGAGGAACGGCTGACGCTGCACGTGCCAGGCAACATGGCTCTGTGTGCCACTTTGGGCACGCGTGCCATAGGTTCACCAATATGGTCTTAAGGCATATATTTGTACTGCAGTTTTACTGTTTTTAGCTATTGGTTGCTTTTCTGTGGTTTTTTCTTATGGAAGCAGGCTTGGATATTTACTCACACACAAAAAATGTCCTTCTGGGTTCAACTCAATTGTCTCCCTTGATTGTCTTTCTTTAAAGAGAACTATAGGATTAGCTTAAATATTTCATTAACCATTCACTGTATCTGTGCAGACATGCAAATTGGGTTGTAGTCATGGGGTTTTGTATTCCTCCTTGCCAGCAATCCACCATGTTTTTCAAAGGAATCTTCAAACTTTGTAGTAAAGTTGGTACAGTCTTAATATGTAGGGAGCCGGAATAAGGTTGTCAGATTGGCATCTGATGATGGTGCTCTTATCATTTTATGTTCTAGGATCCTAATGCAGATACAGAATGGAATGACATCTTGCGTAAAAAAGGCATCCTTCCTCCCAAAGAAAAGCTAAAAGAGCAAGAACAGGCAGAAGAAGAAAAGGAGCAACAGATCCTCCAGCAACAATCAGTTGGCAAGTAGTCTAGTTTAGAATGCTGAATTAATATGAGACTATTATTACCCAGGTTGCTGGGTTATTTATCACCTCAAAATATAGGAGCCTTCTTACTGCAAACAAGGGCCTCATTATCTTAAGGGCCCCTTGTGTAATCGTATTTTGGGTTTGTGATGTCTTGGGTGAAAAGGTTTCAAAATTAATTCTTGTACTTGAAAAGTAAGGATCAGGAGTGTCTATGGAGATGCTCAGTCATCCAGGTCATGGTTGTCCCAAAGATCAAGAGGCAACTGGACTTTCTGGTTTTTCTTTGAAGACGTTTCGCTTCTCATCCAAGAAGCTTCCGTCCATCATTTCATTCCCCACCATCCAGCCAGAGCTGAAGAAGCATCTTGGATGAGAAGCGAAATGTCTTCAAAGAAAAACCAGAAAGTCCAGTTGCCTCTTGAAAAAGCACCTTTCGGATAAGGACCAGGAGAAATATTCAGAACTGTTTGTATTTCTGATGACTGGTTAAACTCAGCTGAATTTCCAACTGCTGTCTACATTGTAGGCTGGGATTTAATCCTCAGGATATATAATTGATAGACTTTGATCTACATATATAATTTTCATGAAATACAGGTAATCCTCAATTTATGACTGTAATTAAGGCCAGATTTACCACTTACAGTGGTAAGCCATGCTGGTTGTTAAGCGGGTAACATGTAATCATGCCCGATTTTACATCCCTTTTTGTAATGGTTGTTAAGTGAATCACCATAGTCACTAAGTGAATACCACATTTTTTAAGAGAATGCTGCGGTCATTAAATCAACCCATTGTCTACAATTAACCTTTTTTTCTGAAAAGAGGAAGTAAATGCCAGTTTTTTGCCAAAAAAAACCACCGTAATTTGACTCTGTAAACAACCATAAATGCAGACCAGTTGCTGAGTGCCCAAAATATGATCACATAACTGGGCAGGAGGTTATTGGAACTTCAAATCCAGGTCATTCCTAGTCTTGGAGAAGGTTCATTGGAACTTCAAATGGTTGCTAAGCATTTATAAATGTAAATTGAAGAATACCTGTATAAAATTAGCAGTGAAGGTACTCTCATCACATAAATTATTTTTATATACCGTATTTTTTGGAGTATAAGATGCACCTCCTCCCCCCAAAGAGGCTGAAAATTTGGATGCATCTTATACTCCGAATGTAGCTTTTACTAAGCTTTTTTTCAGTCCTAACAAGGTGCTAACATGATCTTTCATGCTTTGCTAGCTAAGCTATCTTCCCTTTACCTGCTTTTTTCATTGCTGCTCCCTCCGACAATCAGCTGAGCCTTTTTTCAGCCCTAACCAGGTGCTAACAGTGAAGCAGATCTTCCATGCTTTGCTAGCAAGCGATCTTCCACCCTTTTTTCAGCCCTAATGAGTGAAGCGATCTTCTGTGCTTTGCTAGCGAAGCGATCTTCCCTTTGCCTGCTTTTCTCATTATTTCTCTCTCTGAAGAGAGAGAGAAGTGAAGTGTTTTAGAAACTGTTTTTTATCCCCAACCAGGGGATAAAAAGCAAGCATGTGCGCTCAAAACCAGCAAACTAATGTGCTGAAGCTGACCAGACTAAGGACTAGCCAGATGAATACCTGGTAGGCAGATTATTTTTTCCCTATTTTCCTCCCGCAAAACTAAGGTGCGTCTTATACTCCGAAAAATACGGTACTACTGGTCTTTTTTTTAGTAAGACATTTGGCAACTACTGTAGATTATAGTTTGTTTTTAGTTCAAGTCAAACAGCTCTTGAGAAAAACCCTATAGAAACTCAGAGAAAACAACAAAATAAATAACAATTAGTTTTGTAAACAATACCCTTTGACTTAGAGCTACAAACTGCATACGTGTTTCTAAAAGTCATAGCTATCTTAAAAACATGCCCCTAGGTCAGTGATGGCGAACCTTTTTTTGCTTGGGTGTCAAAAAGGGCACGCGCACGCATGTGCCCACACCCATAATGCAATGCCCTCCCCTGTGCATGCGCACACAATCCCCATGCTGCCCCCCCCGCACATGCGCGCTGGAGCTGACATAGGGCAACGCCTCGCATGCCCTCAGATATGGCTCTGCGTGCCACAGGTGGTACACGTGCCATAGGTTCGCCATCACTGCCATAGGTCAACACTAATGAGTAATCTAGAATTCCAGAGATTTTCTTAGTTTAAAAGGGCTGGCTGGCTTGCTTGCTTGCTTGCTCATTCATGCATGCATGCATGCATGCATTCATGCATCAATTTATATGTCACCCATCTCACTCTTGGAGCAACTCTGGGTGGCTTACAAAATGATAAAAAGATAAATATAAGAATTTAATTTAATTTAATTTAATAGATTTGTATGCCGCCCAACTGCCGGGGGACTCTGGGCGGCTCACAGCATGTCAAATCTATTACAGGTATAAAAACATATAGCAATTAAAAAGGTATAAAAATTAAAAAACATCCAACATTCATAACCGGGGGGAGACCCAAATATAGTCCGCTTGGTCTCACTTTCACCCCACCTGCCGGAAGAGCCAGGTTTTTATTGCTTTGCGGAAGGCCAGCAGGGTGGGGATGGCCCTGATCTCTGGAGGGAGTTGGTTCCACAGGGAGGGAGCTCCCACAGAGAAGGCTCTCCCCCTAGGCCCCGCCAACCGGCATTGCTTGGTCGATGGGACCTGGAGGAGACCAACTCTGTGGGACCTAACCGGTCGTAGGGAGGTATACGGCAGGATGCGGTCCCGAAGGTAACCTGACCCTGAGCCATGTAGGGCTTTAAAGGTCAAAACCAACACCTTAAATTGGGTCCGGAGACTAATGGGCAGCCAATGCAGCTGGCGGAGAATAGGTGTTACGTGGGTGTACCTAGGCACACCCACCACAGCTCGCGCAGCTGCATTTTGCACCAGTTGCAGTCTCCGGATACTCTTCAAGGGTAGCCCCATGTAGAGCGCGTTGCAGTAATCCAGCCGGGAGGTGATAAGGGCGTGGGTGACTGTGAGTAGAGCCTCCCTCTCCAAGTAGGGTCGCAATTGGTGCACTAGGCGGACCTGTGCAAAGGTCCCCCTAGCCACAGCTGAAAGATGTTGCTCCAATTTTAGCTGTGGATCTAGGAGGACACCCAAATTGCGAACCCGTTCTGAAGAAGTTAATTTCTCTCCCCCAAGAACCAAGGAGGGACAATTGACAGAATCCTTGGGAGGCAATATCCATAGCCACTCGGTCTTGTCTGGGTTGAGTTTTAGCCGGTTCCTCCCCATCCAGACCCTAACATCGTCCAGGCAGCGGCACATTACGTCGAACAATTACAATTAATTAGAATTAAATAGAGAATATAAACCAAGGGGACGGATAGCACAGGACTGTGGTATTCACTCTTACCTCAACATCTACCACCATTATGGAGTGCCCCCTCCATAACAAATTTCCAAACTTGGCCTGTTTCAAACTAAGGAGAGTAACATATTTAGGAAATCTGCCTTAGATCAACTAATATAACTGGTAAGGTTGTTCATGGGACTGGAGAGATGGTCTTAGCATGTGATCAGCAGTAAGATGATTGTTTTTGAACCCATTTGCTTGATTCATGGGGTGCTCTTTTCAGAATTAAAAATTATTTTATTGAGCAAGATTGCCCCCCTTGGCAAGGATTATAATTGCCTTTCTTATTATACGTCATTTAAAAAAGAAGCAGGTGATTGCTGCCTAAAGTAAGAATTGGCTCAGTAGGAGCAGTAGCCTTGTAGCAAATGAATACTCCCAGCAAGTTAGTTGCAGGAGCAAAGTTAATGAGATGGCATCATTCGGAGGGCAATAACAATTAGGTTCAAGTCTGTATAGAAGTGATTCACTTTTCCTTTTGCAACAAGTTTGTTACATGAACATCTAGTGGAGAGAACTGTGCCTAATTTAACAAACCATCATTTTCACAGCATGGTCAGTACCAGGATTTCCTGGTACTGACCATGATTTAACAACTTTAAAATGTGTGGACTTCAACTTCCAGAATTCCCAAACCAACAAGTCCACAGGTCTTAAAGTTGCCAAGTGTAGTTGCTTTACACCACGGGTGTCAAACTCGTGTCGTCGCGGCGGCACTTGACATATCAGGACTTTTCCCCCTTTCGCTAAACACGTGACGCATCTGGTCCGTGGGCCGCAAGTTTGACACCCCTGCTCTACACTATCCTACTGCAAAGTTTCTTAATGAGATTCACCTCTAAGCTCACCTGCAGGGATATTGAAGTTGAATAGAATAGAATAGAATAGAATAGCATAGCATAGCACAGAACAGAACAGAACAGAACAGAACAGAACAGAACAGAACAGAACAGAACAGAACAGAACAGAACAGAACAGAATAGAATAGAATAGAATAGAATTCTTTATTGGCCAAGTGTGATTGGACAAACAAGGAATTTGTCTTTGGTGCATATACTCGCAGTGTACATAAAAGAAAAGATACATTTGTCAAGAATCATGAGGTACAACACTTAATGATTGTCATAGGGTACAAATAAGTTACTCATCTGTTACTTCCCCAGTTTTTGGACCGCCTCCCTCACAGAGATGAGCCTGGCACAACTATTAACATTTTAAAAAGCCTTTAAACCATTTTTGCTTATTTAAACTATTGGTTAATATTGATGTTTTTTATTGGATTCAGCTGGTGGCTTTGACTTATACCCAATTTAAATAAGTAAATATTAGAAAGATAAGGATGAAATACATAAGCTGAGATGAAGCCCAGTGCGTCCACTCCTCCTGCTGCTCTACCCCTTGTGCTTTCTGACTTTCTGAAATACAAATAATGTTCCTACTAGCTGGACCCGTGTTAAATCAGAACCCTAGATGGTATGAACTCTAAAGTTCAGTCGATAACAGAGAAATAAAATTCTCCTTTAGGGCTTTTTGCAGAGGTTGAGAGAGCAACAGATGGTACAGGAAAATGCAAGGTTATGCTGGCTAAGGGACAAGATTTGGTTCTCTGCATGTGTTCGCTCCTGGAGACTTATTAAAAACTCACAAAGAGGACTGTTATTTATTTCTGCCAACACAAAGGTGTACAGAGCAAAATTTTTGTCGACATAACATGCAAGCTGTCTTTAAAGGGCTTCTATTCATAAAATTTACATGATTCACATTCAAAAGAGTTATTCGTGTGTAATTCTGTGTTGTCTACAGTCTGAAATTTGTCCTTGGTAAGAGTTACCAAACTCTTGTTTGTACTGATGACCCTGTATTTCTCCCATATCAGTTAAGACCTATGAAGATATGACTCTGGAGGAACTTGAACAAAATGAAGATGAATTCAGTGAGGAGGATGAACGTGCTATAGAAATGTACAGGTTAGAATATTCTGTTGAATGTGCCATAAATAAAGATATAGTTATAATTGGAAATTATTGTTGACGTTATAAGGTATGGTAAAGAACTCTGGATAAACTTTCCAGTTTTAGCCAAGTCAAGCCTTCTTCTATAACTTATAAAATAACCATTTGTATACCAGTAGTCCTTGTTTTCAGACTGCCTCAAAGCAGCCATTTGCAATTAAAACATCAATGAAAAAGTAACTTTAGAAACAATCCTTGGAATATAACCTTTGAGTCTCTATACAACAAAGGAAAGCTAAAATTAGATCATAAGTACAGTTGTGGTCTCACTTAGCAGTTGCCTCAATTAGTGACCAAGTTGCCAGTCTGAATTATCACTAAGTGAGGACTACTTGTATGTACAAATTCACAGAAATAGTGCCTGCATAAGTGTAGTCTAGCAGTGAGATCACTGGCACTCAGGTCTGTACAAAACATTTGAAAAAAAGAATGGTTTGCAATATATAGGATTGTGTGTAAACAGCTTGTTTCAAATTCCTGAAACAGCCACATCTTTTGCAAGGATTGTGGATTGCTTTGGAAATTGTTCCTACTGTATCTACGTGCACTGAGTAAATAGCCGTGCGTACGTATGCCAATGTATCATAGCATTTGAGAACAGAAGTAGAAAATTCATATCAAATTAATGGATATTATAGAAAATATCTATAATTTACAAAAATGAATTAAGTGATTCAAAAATTACAGTAATTTATATTATAGTTAAACCAGTCAAACCCAAAAAAATAAACAGGTATCTTGCACGTGTAATAAATCTTCAGTTCACTTTGACAGTGCCTGACACAATAAGGGACAAAATGAATGTAACAGTGAATTTTAAAAAATATTTTCTCTATAAAAGATGCATTTGGAGCTTCTGTCCCTAAATAAATAAAACATTATGATATTGGCATTCACTCAAGAAGAAACCTAACCCCAGTAAATGTATTATGTAGCCAACATCATCTGGGAAATTATATTACCAAATAAGTAATTGAAATGTTATCATTAAAACAAAAATTAGATAATTTTTTTGCAAAATTATTTGTAAATATTGTTTTGCAGTAGTGTCCTTCCTTGGATATAAGCCTCCTTTAGCAGTTAACGTATAAGTACAAGTACAGTAACTGAATTAAGATAAATGTTTGCCTGTGCGGTTCATAAATCTTTCAGCTGGATCAGCACGAGTACCAGTTTTTTAGTCCTTGAAAGCATTTGCTCAAATTTTTTAAAGGGCCTAGACTTGTCCATAATTGCCAATATTATACTGTATAATGTGTAGAATATATATTTTATAAAGTTTAGTATTGGGATGATAAGAAAGGTAAGGTACTGTATCTGTCAGATACCTAGGACAGCCTGTGTCAAAATGGACAATACATGACTGGCCAGTGGTGAAATCTAAAAATTTCCCCTATCAGTTCTGTGGGCGTGGCTTGGTGGTCATGTGACCGGGTGGGTGTGGCCAATTTGTAAAATGTGGTGAAACTCACTTAACAATGCTCTTGCTTAGCAACCAAAATTTTGGCCTCAATTATGGTCATAAGTTTCTTTCTTTCTTTCTTTCTTTCTTTCTTTCTTTCTTTCTTTCTTTCTTTCTTTCTTTCTTTCTTTCTTTCTTTCTTTCTTTCTTTCTTTCTTTCTCTCTCTCTCTCTCTCTCTCTCTCTCTCTCTCTCACACACACACACACACACACACACACACACACACATTTTAACTGCCAGTTCTAAGCCTCCCTTTCTAGCAAGGAAAAAGTGCTAGAAATGTGTGTGTGTGTGTGTGTGTGTGTGTTTCCGTACCGTTTGCTTGGTAGAAAGGGAGGCTTACTACTGGCTCTTAAACTTTTCTAGCTAGGCTCCCAGGCCCTTGGGATTGGAGAAGCTGCCTGCTTTATCTCTGGGTAGGCCCGGGAATGTTCATCCTCGGAAGTAACACTCGCTGAGCCCCTCGCGCTGACATCCAAACGAACCTGCTGCTTCCATTCAGTTTCTCCGACCTGCAGCCCCCACTAGCAGAAAGCAGCTGTCCTTCCAGGCAATGGGGGTGGTGGTGGTGAGGGGGGGGGGGGTAAGCAGGTGAGATCTTTGTGCAGGCAAAGCCCAGATGCAGGAGGAAAGGAAAACCGGCTGCAAGACCAAGTCAGCGGGCCAGAGTTCCAATATGAAGCCCAAGTGAAGAATCTGATGCCAGCTATAGCGCCCCTCCCGTTCCTCTTAGTCACGCGGGAATTTGGGACTTGGGCAGGTGGGGCATTCAAACCGGCCTGGGCAGTGTTCTGACCTAGGCTTCCTGATAAATAATACAGCACAAACGGTGTCCCCAAAACCTCTTTTATTTTAACGGCTGGGAATTATGTTCATTCCCAGTCATAATATGTCCCAAATAATATTAATGCGTCTGACAAAAGTCTTTCGGAAGAAGGCACATAAGCACACAAACCTTTATCTTTCTTGACACGCTGCCAAAGACCAATTAGCAAGGAGCTTTGCAAGGCCAAACAGAAACAAGGAGTCAGAACTGAAATGACACGAGTTGAACAAAGTTGCTTTCTGCAACGAGCACATCCGTTTGCTCCACTTTTATATCCTATGGGAGGGGCCAATTATCTCCAAGCCTTACTCCCGAGTAGTCCTTCTCCTCTGTAACTGTTCTTGCCTTCTGACAGCTCTGTGCATGCACGCATTGGGACCAGGCTCCCCCTGTTCCTCTGCCTCGCTCATGTCAGCCTCTGGAGGCTCTGGAGTCCCAGATGGCCCGGGCTGGATCCCTGCCTCCGGCACTGAGCCTTCTCCAGACTCCAGGCCTGGCCCGTGTTCCTCTCCAGCCTCCTTGCTGTCCGACTCTGCTGCCAGCTCCGCAGGCAGCTGGCGGACCACAACAGGCAGTCACTCAGTTAAGTCAGTCCAAAGCAGAAGGCCCCACCCCCATTTCCTTGGCAGTGGGGAGAGGTTTTGAATGGCTCCATTATTGTTCCTTCTGAGGGGCATCTTCCACCCCACCCACAAATGAGCCGAGCCCACGGATCCATCTCTCGCTCTCGCGGTTAAAAGTATAGAAACTTGCTTTGGGTGGCCCTGGCTTCCCACTCCCATTGCTTTCCTCGGCGCTCCTCTCTCAGACCCAGCCCCCCCGCTACACTCAGAGCTGACCCCGCCACCCTAGTGTCCTGCCTGGGCCGGCGGCTTCCCTCGCACTTCGTTCCCGAAACAGTAGGAGACGTCCTGGGTCGCCTCCAGACTCACCCTTTCCCTGGTGGGCTTCGCGACCTCTTCCTCCACCCAGGACTCCCTTGAATCTCTGGAGGGGCTGCAAGTAGATGGGCGGAGAGTAAGCGGCCCCTTTGCCCCACCCGGGCAGACAAAACTAGGAGCAGCCGGCAGTGCTCCTCTTTCTGAACTTGGGGGAGCGAAAAGAGGGTCGGGAATTTCTGGCTGAGCAGCCAGAGCAGCGTCTCTCTTGCCTGTTGGATGATCTGTGCCAAATGCTCTCCCGGGGGCTCGGAAATGTTGGGGGGGAGGCCCGGCTGCTGGCAGTGGATGAATCAGAACATCCGGGGCATTTCGTTTTGAAACGAAAGCAAATGGCGGCGGGGTTGCTTTGGGAGGTTGCTTCAGGCAGGCGGACGTCTGCAGCCAGGTAGGGAGGGAGAGTGGTGAGAGTGGTGGTGGCAGCCCCTTCCACACGCAGCGCACGGAGGCAGCGAAGGTGGGCAAGGCGGCCCCGGCGCACTTGTTGCTGGGGAGGCACGGCGATCGCTTGGCCAGGACGGCCTCAGCGGGGGCTGCATCGGCCTCTCCACCTGCACCATGTCCTGCTCCGGCCGACCGCGCAACTACAAGTGGGGCGACCTGGTCTTTGCCAAGATGAAGGGCAACCTGCACTGGCCTGCCCGGGTAAGTGCCGCCGCTGGGGCCGAAGGGAAAGCTCCGCATTGGCGCGGCCGGGCCTGGCCCTCTCCTCATGCAGGGAGCTGTCACCTGGGCAACCGCTGGCGGCTTCCACACCTCTCACTCTGCTTCTTCACTAGAGGGAAGTGACTCCACGGGCTGAGTTCCCAGAGTGGCGCCGGCGGTCGGCCAGGCCAATCCGTAAAGAGAGCAGGCAGGTGGCCAGGTGGGAAGCCAGTGGGCTGCTTCGGAGCCCCAAGCACCGCGGAGCCGGCATGGGAGGCATGCGGTCCCGGGTGGAAGGCAGCCTTTTCTGCAACATCCCCCTTCCCTCTTTGGATCGCCCTGCAGGGGGAGCTCTGCCTTTGCAGAAACGGGGTGGGCGCATGTGCAGCCACCCCGGGATGTCCGCTTGCCCTTCTGAAGCACCACCACCGCCCCTCTCAGTGTCTGCATTTCCACCAAGGGCTGCCCGCCCACCCACTGGCCGGGCCGAGCTGGAAGCCGACCTCAGAAGGCAAGCGGGCGTGGGGGACCGCCTGGAAGGCAAGAAAACATGGCAGGGCAGCGGGGAAGGGAGTAGGCTGCTAGCTCCCTTCCCTGTGGCCCCGACATGCTTGCCTGCCTTCCACGTCGCCTTCCGCCTGCCTTCACAAACTGGCCATGGGGACGCCGGGAAGGCCGCATGGAAGGCAGGCAAGCATGTCGGGGCTACAGGCCGCGGGGAATGGAGTAGGGAAGGCAGGCTGGGATGGTGTGGGGGGAAAGGGGCAGCTAGGTAGGCTGCGACTTCGCAGGCTTACCTGGCAGGCAGATCAGGGGCGCAGCGCTTCAGGCAGGCAAGCTGCAGAGCAGAGACTGGGCCAGGCAGGGCGAGCGATTGAGTGGCGACCGGGGGACCAGTTTGTGGGCGTATCCAGCTAGCCGTTGCTACCGGTTCTGTGAACCAGGTCACATGCCTGCTAACGGTTCTCCCAAACCGGTAGCATTTCACCCCTGCGACTGGCTTCCTGACTGTATTATAATCTATATAAGATTTGATCTTTCACTTTTACATTGAGGTTACTGAATCTAAGTGATGATATTTAAACAGTTAAAATCTAGAGCCAAAATTAGTGGATATACTGCAATTGGTGATGAATACTTCCGTGAATCTGCGGACAAGTTGCATCTGGAGAGTAGTTTTAAATATCCTTCCCCCCCCCCATTCTCTACTACCCTAAATATCTATTTATGCCTTGTTTTAATCTCTCAAAAATATTTATTTTAATTTTCATCTCCCTTATATTTTGATGTATAAAGGGGAAGAACCATGGTTTATGACATAATGTGAGTGGTAAGCCTGATTACTGGGATTTGTTTAACCATCCATTGTAAAAGCAAACCATAGTTTCAGAGGATAAACTACTGATAGTTATTAACAGCTTGTTATCTTTTAAATACTTGCTTGTAATATTGGGATAAAAGCATTTCCCCACATCCATTAAAATTGTCAAAAGTTTTATTGCGATGTTACATATTAGATCTCCTGCTAAACATGGTCTGAACAAGGAATGGCTAGAAATTCTGGGATTTGCAGCCCCAGGCATCTGAAGGACCCAGATTGGAGAAAGCTGGCTCTGTTCTGAATAACTAAACATTTTTCTGTAAAGAGGAAATATTTATATATGTAAATGTTTCTTTTCTTGATTCTATATTGTGCAGGCAGCAGAGAATAGCTGAATGGAAAGTGTCTCAAGCAAAGAATAAATTTGGACAGGTTTTGGAGATCTCAGGACAGGATTATATTCAGGAAATTACAAAAGCCAGCAAAAATGTCTGGGTGATACTGCATCTTTACAAGCAAGGGTAAGCAAGCATTTCAAGGCTTTTTGTCTTCCTGGATAATTTTTTCTCTGGTAGATCTGATCATTGTGCTACAGTATGGCAGTCATGCTGCTAATTGCTGTCCAAGGAGAGGCATTAAAAGTATAATTTCTCCTTTTATGCTTCATTCAGTTGCAAATCAATGGAGGCTGCAATAGAGCTTTCCGCTTATCATTGTAATGGTCTTAACCATGTGGAAATGAGGACGGTTTCCTATTCACATGAGAGATCCTCTTCCCTTCTTCTCAACTTACAACCATTCATATAGTGACCATTCCAAATTTACAATGGCATTGAAAAAAGTAACTTATATCCAGTCCTCATAGTATCCCTGTCACAGTGTCCCTTGGTCACGTGATCAAAATCAGTTTGTTTGGCAACTGTTTGGCAACTGCCATGTATTTAGAATGGCAAAAAAGATTGTAAAATCGGGTATGACTCACTTAACCCAATAAGGTGGTGCAGCAGTTAGAATGGGGTACTGCAGGCCACTTCAGTTGATTGTGATCCGCAGGTCAACGGTTCAAATCTCACCGGCTCAAGGTTGACTCAGCCTTCCATCCTTCCGAGGTAGGTAAAATGAGGACCCAGATTGTTGGGGGCAATATAAAATATACATTGCTTACTGGTGTAAACCGCTTAGAGAGTGCTTGTACTGTGAGGCGGTATATAAATCTCACAAATAATAAACCACCTTGCTTAGTGATGGAAATTTCTGGTCCCTATTGTGGTTGTAAGCTGAGGACTACGTTAATAGGCAGTCTACTGAAACTTGTAGATAACAGTTCTGTTTGTAAACTATAGCTACAAATCATGAATGTTGCCCATTATGGACGTTTATTTTCTTTTCCATATGGGTCTTTGTTTTTCTTTCTTCAAATTTAGTATTCCCCTCTGTGCCTTGATAAACCAACACTTAAGTGGACTTGCCAAGAAGTTCCAGGATGTCAAGTTTGTCAAAGCTATTTCTACAACTTGCATACCCAACTATCCTGATAGAAACCTCCCCACAGTCTTTGTCTACCTGGAAGGTGACATCAAGGCCCAGTTTATTGGGCCACTGGTATTTGGAGGCATGAATTTGACAAGAGATGGTGAGTGTCTATTTTGCAATAAACAGAATACTTTTCTGCACAGAAGATTGGTTAAGGTAGTCTGCCACCAAACTTCAGGGTATTCTTATTTTCCTTCCTTAAATAATCTCCATATCAAAAAAGTTAAGCTTGCAAAAAATAAATCTATCAAATAAAAGAGATTTTGGTTTTTTTGAGATAGTGGTCCTCCTTTCCTTCTGCTTTACCAGTTTGTATATGTGTTCCTACATTTCCTATCAATTGAAGGTGTGCTGAATTGGTATGGATAAATGTGCTAGTTTTTAAAATTGATTGATCTGAATCTTAAATAATAATAAAAATGTTTGGCTTCCTTTTCTCGGGAGCTCAGATTGCATCAGCATAGTAAGCAAGGCTTGTTATATTTGGCACATTGTGGCATTGTGTGTGATGCACATAATCAATGCTTTTTTTGTAGGAGGAAATCTCTGACTATTAACATCAGTCCTAGTATGCGTTAGATAAACTGTATTATACAAGCAAAATGAACATACTTTTCTAGCCCAGAAATAGGAATGGGTGCTCCCCCCTTAATGTTATCTACTTCATTTTGTTCTCTTATCCCAGAAGTCTTCAAACTTGGCAACTTTTAAGACTTGTGGACTTCAACTCCCAGAATTCTCCAGCCAGCATAGCTGGCTGGAGAATTCTGGGAGTTGAAATCCACAAGTCTGAAAGTTGCCAAGTTTGAGGACCCCTGTCTTATCCCTTCCTCCCCCCAGTTCTTTAGTCACTTTAATCATCACATCTGTAGAACTAGTCTGAGTAGAAAATCCAGATCAGGCTAATTTTCCTTTTAAGCTAACACAAATGAGATTCACTGATTAGGTTGCCCACAGAGTTAACAGTGTGATATCTGATTAACTTGTACTATTGACTTGCTTCCATTTCTGGGATGTAAGCCAGTGTGAACATGTGCAATAAAAACCTGCTGCTGCTACATGGAAAATGTCTGTTTTGTTGCCGAAAAGAAATAAGCAGGGAATTGGGTGTTTATGTCTTTGAGCTCTACAGAAGATGCCCCCCTCCATTCCAAACAGTAGTCACAGTTCCAAGTAAATTGCAAACAAGATAAAGGAAGTGAGATGAAGTGTCCATTCTTGGCTAGCTGTAGCATGTCAGTTAATATCCTGAAGGCTTCTTCAAGGAGTTTGTATAGAACTTAGCACTATAGTGAAAGTGGAAAAGAAAACAACAGATGGAATTGTTCAGAGGAAGAAGGAACATGGTGATACTTTCTCGTTTCCAACTTCACAAGGCATTCACAATGTGTCATTTCTCCCTGTTGTTTATCTCTTACATTTAGAATTAGAATGGAAAATTTCTGAGTCAGGTGCCATTAAGACAGACCTGGAAGAGAACCCCAGGAAACAAATTCAAGACCAGATGATGACGTCCATCAGGTGCTCTGTTCCAACAAAGAGAGAAGAGAGTGACTCAGAGGAGGATTAAGGCCTCATGTGCAGCTCTTTGCTGTGCCCAATTACTCTTCAATGAAACCAGAATATTTATTGCTATAAAATAATGTGTTTGATTTCAGCCTAACGAATATCAGTGGTGGTAAAAATAAACTTCATTACTCATACAGGAATAAAGTAAAAGCAATTTTTAAACTTGGCATGCCATTGAAATCACTTGTGATGGACCATCTTACTTACAAATGTGGTATCTGCTTGTACTCTTACCACTAACTGTGGCATACTCTCCCCTCTGCTGCAGTGTCACTTTAGGACTTGATAAACATTGTATGATTAATTTTGGAAGGGCTACATTGATGGCTGTAGGTCTGTATTGATCAGATTAACCTAACCTGCAGTAGGTTAATCGTAACAAAGTTATCTAAATCAGTGGGCTTATCTGCATATTTGTTTAAAAAGTCTGAAATCCGATCAAGTACAGGTAATCCTCAACTTACAACTATTCATTTAGTGACTTTTTGAAGTTACAACAGCAGAAAAAAGGGACTTGTGACCAGTTTTCACATGATCGCTGCAGCATCCCCATGGTCAGGTGATCAAAATTTGGGCACTTGGCAACTGGCATGTATTTATGACAGTTGCACTGTCCCAGGAACATGTAATCAGCATTTGTAAAGTTCTCAGCTGTTCTCTTTGCTTGCTTCTGACAAGCAAAGTCAATGGGATAGGCCAGAATCATGATTCATTTAACAAATGGCTTATGGACATTTTGAATTCAATTACGGTTGTAAGTACAGGACTCTCTGTAAAGGAAATACAGAACCGTTTGAAATAAAAATTGAGTCTGTTTTTCCTCTTCTGTATTCATGAGTTAGATTTAATTTATAACAACTAACTATACTTTATGGGTCATTAAAAACACAATGAATTTATACTGTAGAATACTATCTCTTCAGCTTTTGGATATTTAAGTAATGGTCAAATGTGCAGAAAACATTGGCTTGGATGCTTCCAGACTAGAAGTGAAGAATAATAAGAATTCACTGTTGCACTGTTGTAAACAATCTTGAATTTACATTTTCTATACATTTTAAACATAAAATGTTTGGTTTATTGGTAAAACAAGCATACTGATGTATTTAAATCTTGTCTCCTATGCTGAAAGGACTTACCTGCAATTACAAACAAGATAAACCAGGAGAGACATGATAGCAGTGTTCCAATATATTTTTTTTTTGCAAAAAGTTTTTATTTTTTCTCCACCTTAAACATCAAAATACATATATAACAACATATATACCTTCAATAAAAGACAAAAATACATCCATTCATTTATATATTAACATTTGGTATACAGTAATCCCTCGCTATATCACGGTTCACCTTTCACGGTCTCGCTGCTTCACGGATTTGCATCGTGCATTGTGTTCTGCATTCTGATTGGCTGATTGGTAAAACAGCTTGCCAAGAGCAGTGAAATACACGTGAGGCCAGGGGTGAAATCCTCCCGGTTCGCACAGCTCAACAACCTGGTGGCGTTCGCGGCGTGGGGCTTCCCCCACCCGCTTCCCCCGCCCACCTGGATGTCGGCATCTGCGTTCTTTTGCCCTCTGCGCATGCGCAAGGCTGAAGTTACTACTTCACGGATTTCGCCTATCACGGGTTCTTTTTGGAACGTAACCCCAGCGAAAAACGAGGGATCACTGTATATCATTTTGACCTCCTTTTTCTAATTTGGTCATCCGGATTACACAAATAGTCTTTATCAATTAATTTAATTGCTGTTGTCTATTTTATGTAAATTATTTTAATATCTTATTTCTTTATCTTCAAAACCAAGCCGTAATGCTTTCATACATCCTTATTTTCATTAATCATCTCTTTTTTTTCCTACTCTCTAATTTCCACGAACTAAAAACCCATCCCTAAAAATTCCACATATTCCAATATTTGAAGGGCTGCCACAAAGAAGGAGTTAACCTATTTCCCAAAGCACCTGAAGGCAAGACAAGAAACAATGGATGGAAACTAATCAAAGAGAGATCCAACCTAAAACTAAGGAGACATTTCCTGGCAGAACAATCAACCAGTGAATAGCTCGTCTTTAGAAATTGTGGGTACTCCATTACTGGAGGTTTTTAAGAGGAGACTGGACAGCCACCTGTCTGAAATGGTATAGGGTCTCCTGCTTCAACGGGGGGTTGGACTAGAATACCTCCAAGGTCCCTTTTAACTCTGATATTCTATGTTCTAAATCTCAAGAATTAATTCCCATATTTTAGGAGTATAAGACGCACCGGAGTATAAGACGCACCTTAGTTTTGGTGGAGGAAAATAGGGGGAAAAAATCTACCTACAAGGTATTCATCCGGCTAGCGTCCTTAGTCTGGTCAGCTTCAGCACATTATTTTATCCTCTGGTTAGGGCTGAAAAAACATTCTTCGAAGTGATTAGCAATGAAAACCGGCAAGCTGGGAAGATCGTTAGTACCTTGTTAGGGCTTGAAAAAAAAAGCTTTGGAAAAGCTACATTTGGAGTATAAGACGCACCCAAATTTTCAGCCTCTTTTGGGGGGAGGGAAAGATGCATCTTATATTCTGAAAAATACGGTAGTCACTGATAACATACACATTGTATTTTAAAAGATATCAGCTTAAATGCATGTGTTCAGTTTACAAATTCATCACATTTTTCATTTTTTGCTTGAATTTGGATTTCAAACTGCTTGATCTGGACTAATTTAGAGATTTTGTAATTCCTTGAATTCCAAGTAACAAGAATTGAGTACCATTCCTGGCAAATTCCATAACAAAGATATAACCAAGATTGCACAAATACCTCTGTAAAAGAGACAAGGTTCAGTCCTTTCTGATCTCAAATGGACAGTTACCATACATAGAGCAAAACAATTAAATTGGACAACATTATTTCAACCTTATAATGTAGTGGCAGCAAGTATGTTATTGGGAATCCCTGTGTAGGGCTGGTTAGGGATCGGGTTTTAACTTACATTCTCAGTCTATATCCCAGATTCATCGCTTAACAAATATTTTCACAACCCATTGTAATTGTAGAGTCAGAAGAAAAGTTGTAGATCAAGGCCTGAAGGTTGTGGGAGTCTGGATAGGAAAGAATAGAGTCAAATTTAACGTTAGTAATGTCAAGTGGATGTAGTCATGACCTCCTGATTTGGAGACTTTCCATCTTTGATTCTAAATGAGATCCAGACAATCAAGTGCATAATTTGGGGGAGCCCCGCCCCCCATCATGGATGTACTAGTCACAACTGAACAACAGATTGGAGGATCTTGTGTTCAGATTTTCACAAATCTATTCTGTGCACATTCCTGGCTTAGGAAGTCCTACCCATTGTCACCCACAACTTGATAACCTCTCATCAGAGTTATTGCCATGCGCTTTTGGGGGTGCATTTGAAGAACACTTGGAAGCTATAGTTGGTCCAGATTGCAGGAGTGTAGGTGTCCATGTAACACTACTACTTCACAAGTTGTACTAGTGGCCAATTTATTTCCAGGTGAATTCAAGCTATTGGTTATTACAATATAATGTCCTTCAAGGCACAGGGCCTGGCTATTTCCTGGACCTATTTCTGATTATCTCTGCCCATCTGTAGGATATAACAACTGCACACTCTAGGTCCCTGTCCCTTAAAGTATGTCATCTGGTGAGATTTATTACCCTGAATTATCTATCTGAATTATGTCTAGACCTGGCTGGGGAATTCTGGGAGTTGAAGTCTATCCATCTTAAGTTGTTCAAGGTTGAGAAATACTCTAGAGAGTGACTACTGTATGTAAATTCACTAAACAACAAAACCTTTGAGTGTTCAGTTTAAATAATAGCATAGCTTTTCATTACTTGTATGTTGCAGTTAAGACCATGAGAATTTTCTTCTGCATTAGAGCAGATTCCTCTAATCCAGATTCCTAATCCAGATGTATGTGTATGTACCACCACAGGTTATGGTAAGTCCTGACGACCCAGCTCAATTGGAAGGATAGATTTACACCATCAACATGTATGCCTTGTTAGCCATCAGATACCTGGTATAGTGAGCTGTATGGATAGAAGCGGTGGTGATAGATATAGTGGTACCAAGTGATATCATGATCAGGAAGAAGTGTGAGAAGCTGGAGAAGTACTAGGGCCTGAAGAAAGATCTAGAGGAGGTGTTGAAAGTAAAGGTCAAAGTGGTCCCAGTGGCGGTAGGAGCACTCATAAGCTGGGGGAAGTGGCCCCAACAGATCCCAGGAACAAGGCTCTCTGTCCAGAAGAGTGCAGTGCTAGGAACAGCTAAGATCCTACAAGAACCCTCAAACTCCCAGGCCTTGGTAGAGAACTTGACATTGAGAGAGACATACCACCCATAGTGTGTGTGTGCTAGGAACAGTTAAGATCCTACACGAACTCTCAAAACTCCCAGGCCTTGGTAGAGGACTTGACATTGAGAGAGACACATACCACCGTGTGTGTGTGTGTGTGTGTGTGTGTGTGTGTGTGTGTGTGTGTGTGTGTGTGTGTGTGTGTGTATTGCTCTGTTCATGGTAAAATTACAGTTAAAAAATTTCACCTGTCTCATGTGAAAAAGGCCCTTGAATTATCTCTGGCAGTAGTGAAGAAATATTGAAGAAATTAGGTATGTCCTGAAGATGGCACTGTCTACCATGGAAAGTCCATTGTCTTCTTGAAACAATCCTGGGGATATTTATTAGATGATAGACTTTCTCCAGTTGCCAAGTTGGCATACAGTAGTGACAGGCAATTTGCTATTACTAGTGTCTATTCTGTGTCTGTTGCTTATGCTCCAAGCAATCGCCCATTACTTTCTCTCCAATGTAATGGATAACAAAGCTTAACAGATTTTGCATACAGTACCTTAAATTCAACCCTTGGATAGTATTGGAATAATGAGGAAAGTACTACTTTAATGCTAGAGAGAGCTAAGGCCTACTTATGTCTGGCTCATTCTTGGGCTGGGGGTGTGTGAGATGAAAGTAACATTGTAGGGACATCGCAGAAAACTCGGGTTGCTAGGCCATATTCGTGTCATGGTTATGTGCAAATGGGCGAAGATATAACAGTTAACAAATATGTCTGACAATAATTTGAGGCAGTTCATGATTCATGATTTTTAGAAAGTTGTATATCAGAAAATGCAGTGCTCTGAGTAATGAGTGTTGTTCAGGATGCTTTGCAATGTGATTAGCAAGTACCCATGAATGTAAGATTCAGCTTAGACTGTGGTAATAATATCAAAATTTAAATTGCCGCATACTTAAAACATGGAATATGAACATAATGAGAGACTTAGGAATCAGTTTTCTTAGAATATTTTAATAGAATTTCCCCCTTTATTCTAACATAATCCTGAGGCAAACTCAAGATATACAAAATCTGTTTGTATTTTCACACATTATCTCGGAAGAAAGACAGTTTTGTGGGGACCAGGAATAAAAGCAGGAGAGGAATCATATATTGTCCATTCAGAAGTGAGAAAATGTCCAAAGAAGTCTTATCCTCAATTTCTCTTTACATTAATATATAATGTACCATTGTTAGACAAAAGTGTAGTTTCAGTTTTGGCATGAACGCCAGAGATAAAGCAGTGCTGTGTTATTAATCCTGATGTCTCCTTGTTGTTTTCATAGGAGCTTGTCTTTCAATATAGGTGCACTGTCTGAAAGATAAGGGAAATATGAAAGAGCTCAGCCCAAGCAGTAAAGAACAGACAGTTCCAGCTGCTCTAGTGCTAATTAAACTGTCATTTCTCCTCCGTTCATCTGGCCTGCTGGAAGAATTGCAAAAAGAGGAGAGATCAGCAGACAATCAAAACAGCCCATAGTCATCTTGAACACATTTTTTTTTATTAAAATCAGAAGAGTTGGAAGACAGGTGGCTCATAATTAAGATTAGGGTATTAATGTTATTATAGGGACCACACCTCCCCTCAGGTTCTGCAGAGAGGATATGTTATGGCCAGAGGTGGGTTCCTACCAGTTCGGACCGGTTCGCCCGAACCGGTAGCAACCCGCTGGTGACATTACGATGATGTTATGGAACCGGTTCGGTTGATGCCGGTCTGTGGGAGGCGCCATCTTTTTTTTTTGAATTTTTTTTTGAAAATTTTATTTATTTATTTTTTCTTCTGAACATGCGCAGAAGCCAAGTTTCTGGCACTGTGCATGCGGTCGCCATCTTGTTTTCAGCTTTTTAAAAAAAAATTGGATTTTTTGCCACTGTGCATGCACACGCGCACCCACGTGGCATGCCCACACAGCGCAGGAGGAAGTGAACCGGCAGCGAGGTAACTTAGAACCCACCCCTGGTTATGGCTCCATTGATTAAGGACAAAGAAGAACAATTTCTAACACAAGGCTCACCCTTTGGAATATCACCGCCATCTTGAAGGTTAGATGGGTCCTGCTTGCCTTTTGAAATGCTCTAAAGACATGGTTCTGTCAATGGGCCTGGGGATCTGTTTATAATTTGGGGCCTAATACATGGTTAAACTGATTGACCCGTTACTTGTTGCCACCATCATAAATACTTGCTGGTTGCTATGTGCCCAAATTTTGATCACGTGACCATGGAGATGCTGCAATGGTTGTAAGTGCAAGGATCAGTCATAAGTCACTTTTTAATGCCATGGTAACTTTGAATGGTTGCTAAATGAATGGTTGTATGTCGAGGGCTATGTGTGCTGGTTGTGTTTTTTGACTGTTGTTAACTAAATCTGCTCAGAGTCACAAATGTGAGATGGATGTCTCTAGAATGAATTAATTAATTACTGTAATTAATTAATGAGAAAAAACAAGAACCATTTCTGTCCAAAGCTATCATGATTACATCACTGTCTTCCCTATGGCAACCTTGGCCATTGAAATAAAAAACTTTGAAATCCAGCCCTGGCTGTTTAATGATGCCAATTTATGGTTTATACAGTGGTGGAGAAATACACCCATTTGACACATAAGCTTTGCTGTCTATTATTATATGATTATAATATATAACTTCCTAGCAATAAATAAGAGGCACTAAATGTCCTTAATAGAATTTGAAGCCAGCAGGTGAGGTAAGCTAAAGTAAAGTACAGATTGCTAACCTCAACAGCAAAGCAGTTCCTAATAATAAAAAGTATTCTCAAGATATAACATCTGCAATATAAAAGTGATGTGACACCGCACATGCATGCTGAGTCCTTTATTACTTGGTATTACTGAAGCCCTCTTTATATTGCATGGTAAGTGTATTGTCAGTCCTTCAAAGAGTTCTGCACTTCCTTTTGCAAAGAACTTACTTATGCTCTTTGAACTTCAAGGTAGAAAAAGAAATCAAAGGCAATGGTACTGTCTCTCTCTGGAGTTCCTGGCCTACTTTGTAGAGATCTATTCTTTTCTTCAACAGAAATATAGAAACAGTGCCAGAAACACATCTTCAGTCTGTTGATTATAATTTATTTCTTCTTTTAATATTGCGCAAGTTGTCCAAGAGACAGAATTTAACAGACATTTATGCAGCTGTAGGGTGAACTGAACAAATGAAACTTCCTTAGAAGATAGATTGTCAGGAAAATACTTTAAGAGCTGACCAGTTGCCATGATGCTGTAATGCTTGTAATGATGATACAATGGTAGTAATGAGTAGTAATGAGTCAGTAATTGACTGTTACCACTTTAAGAGACTGTATTATAAGACAGGCCCTGTTACAGCGTCTCTCTCTCTCCCTGTGTACTTCCATGCTATAGTTGATGATTGATTGATTGACTTTGCCTAGTATGTTTATGTATATATTCCTTGTAGATAAACCACTATTTGAAAGACAAACCTCTGTTTACTGTATTTTGCTCCTGGGTTGTCTCAAAATAGTCACACTATGCGCACTCTGACATAGATGGATGTATATGAGGAAGTTATAAATGGATAATCTAATGCACTGAGAATTTTGGAATATAGCCACTTCCTCAGGTCCAACAGGATCAAATTGTTTCTAGATAAAGAGAAAGTCTTCTCCCCAGGCATCTCCACAGAAGCTGCACCATGTTTGGCCCCCCACTGGAAGTGAATCTGGGCAATTTTATCTGCCAGATGCACAGATAATTTTTCTGCATTGCCTTGAAAGTAAATCTCCAGACCTCCCTTGCCCAGGAAGGTCCAGGAAGCCTGGCATTTTGGCATTTTGAGGATACAAAAAGAACACATAAACATTGATGTTTTACCACTCTTACCACCACAACGTAATCTAAATAGCAACACTAATTCATCTCTCATCTTTCACCAGTGGCTTTCTAGACATTTCTTGATCCTTTTCAGCTACCTCAATTCCTCCATAACCTTTGGAAAGTTCTGTGGGTGATGGACCAAGGGAGGTTGTACAATCCTATCCATAGCTTCGGCCTCCTCCCCATTCCAGGCAATGGCCAGGGCCTCTGCAGGACCATGTAGCAGGAGCTCAGGTATAATCCTCAGTTCTCTTTGGAACCCACCAGATCCATCAATCACTGGGGGAAGATGAGTCAAATAGGTCTGCATTCCTGTGTAGCGAGGCAACATAAGAAAATCTCAAAGTCACCAAGTGTGATTTGACCATGACAGAGGAGACAGGGAGAGCTTTGCTCTCCAGTCACATTGACACTGCTCTGACAAGAAAACCATATGTGGTATGTGGCCACTGGTGTTCTGAGTTGGGCCATGGATGCCCTGGGATAGATTCATGGTCACTATGGTGGCTGTGAACATCTAAGCTGCCTCCAAAGTCTGTCTCAGGTATGGCAAATTGAAGGTATTCCTTAATGTTTTTGGGAAAAAGTTAGCAAGTAGGTTCACCAATTTTGATAACTGTCACTTCTCTTCTAAAAAAACTTCTTGAGGTGATAACAATAAAGAGATTTAAGATAGAGCTCTGAAGATTACACACATAACCTCTGCTATGTGAGCCGCACTGGGTTCTAGTTTGCTTCCAGGTCCAATTAAAGCTCTTCATGGCATGAGGAATCATCTTGTCCCAATTATATTGACCTGTCCCTTCCAGTCAGGCAGGGAGGATATGTTGCAGACCTGTTGGTTAAACAATTTTTACTAGCAAAATCTAGAAAGAAAACCTTCTCTGCCACTGTCCCTGTCCTATGTACCCCTAACCCTAACCCTGATCCCAGAAGTGAGGTTGGCCCCACTCTACCCTAAGGTGCTTGGTGATCTGAGGCCTCGTTTAATTCAGCTTTTTAATTCTGTTTTAATTCTGTTCTTCACTCTTTTTAATTTTGCCTTTAATTATGTGTCTGTTATATGATTTTTGTAAACTGCCAGACGCAGTGGTGAAATCCCAATTTTTTACTACCAGTTCTGAGGGCTTAGCTTGGTGGGCGTGGTGTGGCTTGGTGGGCGTGGCTTGGTGACTGTGGCAGGGGAAAGATACTGCAAAATCTCCATTCCCACCCCACTCTGGGACCAGCCAGAGGTGGTATTTTCTGGCTCTCTGAACTACTCAAAATTTCCGCTACCGGTTCTCCAGAACCTGTCAGGACCTGCTGGATTTCATCCCTGTGAGTCATTTGGATAGTGGGATAGGCAGTGTGACTCTAAATTCTTGTTCTTGTTTTTGTTTGACAAATTCAAATAATAAATAAATAAATAAATAAATAAATAAATAAATAAATAAATAAATAAATAAATAAATAAATAAATAAATATTCATCTCCTAGCATCTACACTAATATTTTTCATTCTTTGTCTTGGAGGTGTCTCAGCTTTCAGATACTGTAGATATCATGAACTTCCAGAATTTGTTTCTGTCCTTGTTATACATGGATAAGTTAATTTCAAGATGAATAATTCTTATTGAGGTGTCAGTTGCTAGTTTAAATTTGCTTGCCTTTGGCACAGATACTTCATTTGTGAAACTAAATACATGAAGCACGAGATCTGAGAATTCGGGTTTTATGGTGTGGAAATTATAGTAATTGATTCTAATATTTAGGAGCAAAAGTCTTCTGAATAATTTTTTGTAGTATATTAAATGGTAAATGGAATGAAGATGATTGCCGATGTGAAGTGCTTAATTATTTAGTTTTTCTTAGTTTTAAAACAACAAAATAATATTTTATTTTGAGTCAGTCTTTAATTTATGGAAATACAAAGATTTCCATAAATACATAAATATGTTTCAATTAACTGTCTTAAATGGGTTGTTTTCAACTGACTGATCAACAGCCTGAGAGTATGCTAGTTGCAATTGGAAATTACTCCCATTAATTTTCGTTACTCCATCACTGGGACTTTGTTTATGTCCCTAAATTCAGTTCTTTCAAAATATGCACAGGTCTGCTAGGCATTATATCTATTGAGCTTTCTTTGAATATTGTACATGTCAGGTTTTAGGCAATGAAGAATGTAGGTAATTCTGAAACATTTTTGAATTTATTTCTCCATCATTTCATTCATTGGATTTATATCCTGTCTTTTCTACAAGTGCTCCAGGCATTTTATAGAGAGTTTGCCTTCCATTTTATGCAATTCTCTATCTCATAATTTCTACAGGATAGACGATTTATTTCATGGGGTCTCTCCAAAAACTTCTGTTTTTGCCATTCAGATCTCCCTTCAGTACGATGGGTGAAAACTTTGAAAAGAGGTTCCTGCTATTTTGAAAAATGCTAAAACTATAATGTAAGCAGTACAATAGGAACATTACATATAAACACAGAAGAAAATTTCCGAACTAACCATTCCCAAAGTGTGTTGATGACCCAACTCTTTGGGGGAACTCAACGCACAAAATTGGCTTTTTAAGTCTGCCTTTTGTCCTTCCTGCTTTACATTTTAGGGCTGAAATTTCGATTCCAGTCAAGCCCCCACAAGACTGCACAGATTTCAATAAAGTAGCTTTAATGGTCATCTGGGATAAATAGTGATCCTTGGAAATTATAGGATAAAACTTGTAGCCTCATTTATAGTGGGTAGCTTCAGGCTGAGTCTCTTTGAATACTCTGAGACATTTTTCCCAGGTTTTTTCCGACCTGAGCTGAGTTGTCATTTCTAAGAGAAGTTCTGTGACTCATCTGCCATTTTTTTCTCTTCATTTCTCAGCCTCCCCACAAACTTCCACTAGCATCTAAAGGATCACATCTGCCACATTATAGAGAGCCAAGAACAAATTATTCATTTTTATAGAAGCATTTTTATAGAATGCACAGATAGAACCTCTTGGTTTGCATTCAAAATAAACTAGTTTTCTAATCTGCCATTTTCACAGCTTTCTTTTGCTTTGACATGTCTGTAACCTCTCTGTGACCTATATGTTCTGCTTCATGCTGGATATCTAAAACAGACCAAAGCTTTCAATGGAAATTAATGAACAATTCAGATTAATGATCAAATTCAATGATCAAATTCATTAATGAACAATTAATGAACAATTCAGATTAATGATCAAATTCAATGATCAAATTCAGATCAAATTAATGAGTCAATTCAGAACAAATGAAATAAGATTGCATATATATTTTAGTATAAAAATAATTATTAATAGGCAGCTATATAAATCAATCACTAATAGTAGCACCATCAGCACATGTTCCCTAAATAGTTTAGTAAACAAGTACAATGTGGGTTAATAATTACAAACCATCCAAACAATAGCCCAGCAAATTATAGGAATAAAGATATCTGGTGGGATTAATTTGAAATTTATTTTTAATGCATTACAAACTCCTGCCTTGTGTTTTCCATTATATACTTAAAAGCAGGTAGAATGCAGGTCAATAATCATGGGAGGTTGTGTCCCATGAAGCTCTGTCCTTGGTCCTGTGCTGTACATCATTTGTATCAATGACCTGGATAAGGGAGATAAAGAGTCTGCAAATGGACAAAATTGGGAGGATTAACTAATACTTTAGATGAAAGGGAAGAGATTCAAAATGATCTAGGAGAATTAAACAGGGGTTCAGGAACAGGATGGAAAGACGTAACTTGGCAATAGTGCGTGCAAAAAGGATTGGGGTGTTCTTGTTGAATGCATTTTTATAGACAACAATATGATTAAACCATTAAAAGTGCTATTGGGGGTGTATTAGCTGTTGATAAAAAGAGTGACAGACTGGAGCAAGTTCAAAGGAGGGTTATCACAATGATGAAAGATCTAGAAACCAAGGCCTTTGAAGAATGGTTAAAGAATCAGGGCTTGTTTAGCATATAGAAAGGACAGATGAGGGAGACGTGATAGACATCTTCAAATATCTCAAGTGTTTTCACAAAGGAAAAGAAGTTGATTTATTCTGCTATCCAATGAACAAGACAGAACGAATAGACTTAAATTACAAAGAACCAGATTCAGGCTAGAGAGTGGGAAGAACTTCCTGGCTTTGTGAACTGTCAGTTGGTAGAACAGACTTTGGTGAGTTCATCAGACAGAGGCTGAACAGTCATCTGTCAGAGTTGCTATTGCGGATCCTGCACTGATTAGGGTCGGACTAGATCCCTCAAATCTGTATGAAACAAAATAACAGTAACTCAGAAAATGACAGGCTTAAGAAATACATTCTCTGGTGGGATTAATTTGAAATTTATATGTTAAAAATACCATCCAAACTCCTATTTTGTATGCTTCTATCATATGCAGGGGAAAGTGAATGAAGTATTTTTCTGTGAGTCAGTTTTAAACAGAACTTCATATATACTTCCACCAATGATACTATTGTCTGTGTGTGCCATTTCTTTAAACATTTGATGTTCTGTATCATTGGCTTGCTGTGCTTTTTACTGAATTTGGTGAACTGATTTCTAGAGACAGTGTAACTTGGAGGGAAAGGATTAAGTTCAGCGGTGGGTTGCTACCAGTACAGTCCGGTTCTACGGACCGGTAACGGCAGCAGTGAGAGGCTCAACCCATCCACCCCGGACGCTTCTGCGCATGCGCACGTGAACCGGTAGCAATGGGATTTAGAACCCATCACTGCTTAAGTTGTCAGTCAGCTCACTGACTATGCATGTATAATATATTCTCTGGCTATGATAACATTTTGAAAACATTATTTGTTTTTTAGGCAGATTGTGGTCTTTTCTTTTATTCCTTCAACCCACTCTCTACATAATTATTTCAACCACAGGTTATTCAAGAGAAGACAAAGATTGCTTTCCCTCACTGATTGATTCAATAAGCCTTCTTTCCTCTCGTTTTCACTATGTATTAGCCATAAAGCAAAGCTGCATTCTATTTCTCATTCTAAAGAAGTGAAATTCCAAATAGCTCTGTACAACACTTGCACAATTAAACAAGAATGTACCTAAATTAACAACCCACTACACTGGGCTTGATTAAAAAGCAGAACAAAACAAATTAAACTAAATTGTTATTCTTCTAATGGCTTTTATCTCAAAATGTCAAGCACAATTCATGGATGAAAAGAAAAATCCTTTTTCAGGGATACCAACTTGTAGCAGTCAGAAAGAGAAAAGTAGGTCAGTAGGTCACAGATGTAAAACTGCACTGAAATAGATTTTCTGAACTGCTCTATTGTGAAAGAGCTAATGGAAGGAATGTGAACAGATACATTTAAAATATTTTAATACACAGAACATTCTCTGGAATTTCATTCCAAATTCAAATAATAAAAAGTGAAAATGCTAGGAATCTAACTATGTTTCAAATATCACAGAACCTTAATCATCTCTCTCTCTCTCTCTCTCTCTCTCTCTCTCTCTCTCTCTCACACACACACACACACACACACACACACACACACACACACACACACACACACACCTAGTCAAACTGGTTACTTTTTAAATATTAACTTTCTAAATTGTACATAAAGAATTGATTATACATGTCATCTTAATATATGCATTATTTAATGGGTTCTAAATTATTGTGAAATGTTCTGCATACAAGAACTGATTACCCAGATTAATTATTAGGCTGATTCAACCATAGTAACAATGTCTAATTATCTATTATACAATGGGACACCTTTAACCTATCACCCCAAATCTCTGGTTTGATCTGATAAAAGTTAAAATCTAAGAGTATTTGAAACAGCACAAATCTGTGTTCCTGGCCTAAAACAACAAATAGTCTGGAGGAAAAGGAGACCATTTTGATCAAGAATTATGTCTCCATATTCTCAGATTGATTTGTGTTTGGTTATAATTACCAATTATATTTGGTTATAATGTTCTACAGTGAGGAAGACATTTATTAAATGGTGACATTGAGGGGTATCAAGGAACATCAGATGGAGGAAAACAGTGTTGCAGCTTCATAACACAAGTCTTTCCACTTTTTTACATGTATCATGACATGGCTCAAAAGGAATGAAGCTTGCATCCATCCAAAAAGGATGCAGCTTTAAGACAAAAGTAATAGGATCCAATGACACTTTTGTTACTTCATGATAACACTTCTGATGCATATCAGGATCATGCCAAACATAACATTTCTTGTCAGGTGCAAGCAACCAGATATTCACATGTAGGGTTCAAGCCAACTACTTTATTACATTCTGCTAATTATACAGGAATCTCCCCAGCTGCCAGTCTTCAATTGGGATGAGATAGATAAGGCTCTGTAGAGTTTAAGAGGGGATCGGTTCTGGATCTCTTGCATCTGTGCAAGATTTGGGGCTAATGTTGCACTTGAGGAGGCCTCTTTGCCTGGTTGGGTGTTTCCCAACATTTCTGGTCCTAGTTTGTTTCCATTGATATTATGGATGATAAATTTCATAAGCTAACTAAAATTTATAAGAACTATCACTCACAATAGCTTGAATGATTCTGGTCACATATTCATATCATAATCATTAGTAAAGACTAGCCTTTCTAGGTTCATTGATAATTGTAGGCTTCAGTGATAATTGTTCATTGATAATTGTAGGCATTCTCAGGGCACATCTACATCCTACAATTTTCATTCCCCAGCAGCTTGAAACTGACCTGTGACGTTCTTCACTTTTGCCAACTCCAGGCCTTTGCCCCTGGTCCATGTTCCTGCATTAAAATAAAATTAAAACAACTTGCTGATGCCCATCTTATACTTTTAATATGCATTATATCACATTCTCTGGTCATCTGTGTGTGGTGGTGGTGGGGGAATAACTTGCTATGATGCAATACTTTCTTACTGCAAATTCTGCTCCTCCTTTCCATTTTAAAGCCTTCTACAAGCTGTGATGTGCAATGATAGCAGAGTTGGCATTCTTGCTGCTAGATCCTTTCCTCAGCATCTCCAACCTTGGTTGCATGTTGCTATGGCAGCTGAAAAGAGCAAAGAGCAGTATTGTTTAGAAGCTCCATAGATATGCCCCAGTAACAGATGAAAAAAACCTGAAGACTCTTGTACAACACAGGGAAGCAAGGATATAGAAGTAGAATGAGATAGGCATGGAAAATATATGGAGATATATCTCTATCTCTATATATCTCTATTTCTATATATCTCTATCTCTATATAACTTTATCTATCTCTCTGTCTCTCTGTCTCTCTGTCTCTCTGTCTCTGTCTCTGTCTCTGTCTCTCTATCTCTCTATCTCTCTATCTCTCTATCTATCTATCTATCTATCTATCTATCTATCTATCTATCTATCTATCTATCTATCTATATCTGTCTATGTCTCTCTCTCTCTCTCTCTCTCTCTCTCTCTCTCTCTCTCTCTCTCTCTCTCTCTCTCTCTCTCTCTCTCTCTCTCTCTCTCTCTCTCTCTCTATCTCATGGTGCGACCGGAACAATCTGGAACTGAACACATTCAAAACCGTAGAAATGGTGGTAGACTTCAGGAGAAACCCTCCCATCCTACCACCTCTTACAATACTAGACAACACAGTATCAACAGCAGAGACCTTCAAATTTCTAGGTTCCATCATATCTCAAGACCTAAAATGGTCATCTAACATCAAAACCATCATCAAAAAAGCACAACAAAGAATGTTCTTTCTGCGCCAACTCAGGAAGCTCAAACTTCCCAAGGAGCTGCTGATACAGTTCTACAGAGGAATCATTGAGTCTGTCATCTGCACCTCTATAACTGTCTGGTTTGGTTCTGCAACCCAACAAGACAGACACAGACTTCAGAGGATAATCAGAACTGCAGAAAAAACAATTACTGCCAACCTGCCTTCCATTGAGGACCTGTATACTGCACGAGTCAAAAAGAGGGCCGTGAAAATATTTACTGACCCCTCGCATCCTGGACATAAATTGTTTCAACTCCTACCCTCAAAACGTTGCTATAGAGCACTGCACACCAAGACAACTAGACACAAGAACAGTTTTTTCCCGAACGCCATCACTCTGCTAAACAAATAATTCCCTCACCACTGTAAAACTATTCACTAGGCTGCATTACTATTACTATTAGTTTTTCTCATCGTTCCTATCACCCATCTCCTCCCACTTATGACTGTATGACTGTAACTTGTTGCTTGTATCCTTACGATTATTTCATATTGATTGTTTCCTGATTGCTTACTTGAACCCTATGACAACCATTCTTGACAAATGTATCTTTTCTTTTATGTACACTGAGAGCATATGCACCAAAGACAAATTCCTTGTGTGTCCAATCACACTTGGCCAATAAAGAATTCTATTCTATTCTATTCTATTCTATTCTATTCTATTCTATTCTATTCTATTCTATTCTATTCTATTCTATTCTATCTCTATCTATCTATCTATCTATCTATCTATCTATCTATCTATCTATCTATCTATCTATCTATCTATCTATCTCTATCTATCTATCTATCTATCTATCTATCTATCTATCTATCTATCTATCTATCTATCTATCTATCTATCTATCTATCTATCTATCTGGAAAATAACCTGGTTTCAGTGCTGAAATGGAAAGTAGCCTTTTCTACTATTCTAAGTACACCACAGCCAAACCAGGAATAAATTGGTTCAAATGCCAAACACAGATGACAATGTGAGAGTACACAGCCCATACTGAAGTATGATGGTAATATACATGAAGGTTGTGTGAACATTTGTGGCTATGCTGGAGGACAAAGAAGTGACTATTGCACTAGCCCAAACCTTATACAAATTACCTGAAACCATCCTTTAGTATAAAGTCTGGTTCCAGCTATACAGAGCACTCCCTCGTCTTTCTATTTCAGAATGTTTGGTTTGATGTACATGAGCAAAATGGAATCCATGCAATGTATATTGAAGACTCACAGAATCATCTTTTCAAACAGAACCCTAAACCAATGTCTTTAAACTATGAAATCTGAAAAGATTTAACTGCCCCCTCCTTCATGGGGAGCATTGATTTGTAAGTCAAGGGTGGCAGCATTCATCCACTGTGTAATCCCATGAAAAGTTGAAAATAGCTTTACACAATCCTTGTGTGCCTCTCCCTAAGAGGGAGCATTTCATCCTTGACCTATTTCTGCTTGCTGCACAATAGACTTAATGAGTAATGACGACTTTAGAAAGGGCAGCACAAAAAAAGAAAAAAGACTGAAGGCTTTAAGATGGGAATCTAGAAAAACATCAAGCCATGTCTGCCAAATTAAAAAAAAAAACCTGTGATATTTGAAATAGGAACAGATTGTTGCTTAAAACCTAATAGTTAAAAGTTGTGCTGCAAATTGCATTTAAGTTGTTATCATTTTGATTAGAATCCAATTCTCTATGTTTATTTTATTTATTTATTTTTGTCAAGTACGTGTTGGCAATATACATAGATATAACATTGTTTATATACATAAGATGTGTACTGATAAGAGGGAACATTAGGATAGGGACGGTAGGCATGCTGGTGCACTTATGCACGCCCCTTACTCAACAACTCCTCTTCCATTCTTGCTTCTGATGCTTCAGCTCTTTCAAAGGTTAAGATGATTTGATGCCTTCTCATTTCTCCTGCATAGAACAGCTGTTTCTTAAGGGAGGGGACCTTATGATCAGAGCAGCACGCACGATACAAGGACTGTGTGTATTTGTGTGTAAGAGACTGATACAAGTAATATTTTTTATTTCTCTTTGCATGGAGTGGGGTGGTCTTTCTGCTCTTTATTTTTACAGTTGTGAAATTTGCAGGTCTAAATGTAGTAGATTCTTCAATAAGAGGTAGTCCTCAATTTACAACAGTTCATTTAGTGACCATTAAAACTTGCAACAGTACTGAAAAAAGTAACTTATGACCGTTTTTCGCACTTACAACCATTGCAGCATCAACATGGTCACGTGATCAAAATTCAGACCCTTGGCAACGGATTCCTATTTATGACGGTTGCAGTGTCCCGGGATCATGTGACCTTTTGCGACCTTTTGCGACCTTTTGTGACCTTCTGACAAGCAAACTCAATGGGGAAGCCAGATTCGCTTAACAACCATGTTACTAACTTAACACCTGCAGTGATTCACTTAACAAGTATGGCAAGAAATATCGCAAAATGGGGGGGAAATTCACTTAACTGTCTCACTTAGCAAGAGAAATTTTGGGTTCAATTGGGGTCATAAATCGAGGGCTATCTGTATTCTGCATTACATACAACCACTGCAAGTGGATGAGTGCTAATATCAAGAACTTGCCCCAATGATCTGAATTCAAGATAGGGATGATTCCGATCCCACAAACTAGCCCCCCTTCTGGCTCAGATCCATAGTACCAGTAGTGGGTCTAAAACCCTTTACTATTGGTTCGTGCTAGTGCTTGTTTGCGCAACAGTACTGTACGTGCGCAGAAGCATCCCGGGCGGGTGGATGGAGCCTCCTGCCACCGGCGCTACCGGTTCTTAGAACCGGGCCGTACCGGGAGCAACCCACCGCTGCATAGTACCATATTATCTCTCTGAAAATCCTTCCTAAACTCTCTTTCTCACACAACAGTTTCAGCAGAATATTCAGTTTATCCAGAGTAGCAAAAATGTTTTTTTTTTTGCTTTGCTTTGCTCAGGACTTGCAAAAACAGCCAGGATCAGCTTCTGAAATAGCTGCATGAAGTTGTTAGTGCTTGCAGATATTTTACTATTTGACTAAGTGACCTCATCTTTGTGAGTGAGGTTTGCTGCCTGTTTATATACAGCAGTTTTCCCTGCCAGTTTTGATGGAGGTATAGCAATAGCAATAGCACTTAGACTTATATACTGCTTTACAGTGCTTTACAGCCCTCTCTAAGTGATTTACAAAGTCAGCATGATGCCCCCAACAATCTGGGTCCTCATTTTACCTACCTCGGAAGGATGGAAGGCTGAGTCAATCTTGAGCCTGATGAGATTTGAATTGCCAAATTGCAGGCAGCCTGCAGGCAGCAGAAGTAGCCTGCAGTACTGCACTCTAACCACTGTGCCACTGTGTAGTTTTCTTCTTGCAGGTTCCTTGAATAGAATATTGTTTTCTGCCTGATTATTTGTCTTGTGTTGATCCCTGTTTATCTGAATTTTGACTGTGTGGGGACATATTCTATATTTTTGTTTCTTTTCTTGTTTTTTTAATTGTCACTTTTAAATGCTGCATAAATGTGGCTTATTTGTATGTGTCTATTGATGGTTGATTGGCTCAAATGCCAAGCTTCCGGGGATTCCATCAATAGACACATACATATAAGGCACATTTATATAGCATTAAAAGCAACAAACCCTATACTCATTACATCGATGATGTTATGTAGTTGGGTAATGAAATGTCTGCTAGCAAAGAACCAAACTCAGTACCAAGACCTCCACACTTCAACCACAAGCTACAGATATTCTCTTCTTTTGGAAGAATCTTGCAAGGAACATAACTGCTTTAACTAGTCCTACTGAGTAACTAGTTAACTAAACCTTCCTTCCTCCTTTTCTCTCACACATATGCACAATCAGAGGTGGTATTCAGCAGGTTCTGACCAGTTCTGGAGAACCGGGTAGTGGGAATTTTGAGTAGTTCGGAGAACCGGTAAATATCACCTCTGACTGGCCCACCCCCATCTATTCTTTGCCTTCCGAGTCCCAGCTGACTGGGAGGAAATGGGGATTTTGCAATAACCTTCCCCTGGAGTGGGGAGGGAATGGAGATTTTACAGTATCCTTCCCCTGCCATGCCCACCAAGCCACACCACCAAGCCATGCCATGCCCACCAACCACGCCCACAGAACCAGTAGTATATATATGTAGTCCTCCCTGAATCTTCTCATTTCATCCTTCTACTGGGTCATATCTACCTGTTCCAGGTCATTTTTATTTCTAATGGTTTTTCCTTTAGTAGGAAATGACAGTGAAGATCATTCAGTTTAGGAAGAGCTTCAGAATGAAGTGTTGCCCTCCAGTTCCATGTCTTACTACTGCATTCACAGGGGCTCCAAGAATATTTTTGGAAGTAAAGATCATAAGCACCAATATTTTATTTTGAAATAGTTGCAGCCACCAATATTTCCACAATTAAATTTTACAATAAAGTACTAAATATTGTAGGATTGGAATACATGGCTGTTTTGGGTGAGTGTGGAGAGTCTCCCTAATTTGAAATAAGCTTTTTCTAGAAAATTAAAATATGTTTCTTAAGAAAAATAGCAATATTTCAAAGCATTTAAAAATACATTGTTTCATGTACCAGAATTGTTTGAAAATATGTAGTTGTTGCGTCCAGGCTTCCCTCAGGTCCTCAGCTGACGCTGGGCTGCTGCAGCAAGCTGATTGGTCACAGCCGTTCTGGCGTGACTATATAAGGAGCTGTCAAGGGTATTGACTTTGCCACTCTCTGTTAGCCTGAGCGTGCCACGCTAAGCAGACAGGCTAGCGCTTTCACTGTTAGCATTTACCTTGAGCTGAATAAACTTGTTAGCTTTTCGAACGTGCCTGCCTTAGTTTGTATGTCTTCTAAGATATATCAGTAGTGTTCTCATTAGATGCTTGCAAGAGAACACAGTTTCTCATTAGATTTAAATGTGCCAGTAACTATTCAAGGAAAAAGGAAATAATGAGCAGGAATGGGAGAAACTGACAAAAACTTGCCTAAGAATTTATCTCAAGGATACATCTATGCCATTAATTATAAAAAAAGCATATCTAAATATCTTCAACTTTGCAGGATGTAGTAATAATTCACATCCTTTAAAAATCAGGATATGCTCACTCTTTGGAGGAAAGGAAACATCCTTGCATCCACACATTTATGACAACTATTGCCCATTTCTGAGCAGGGTGCTGTATCAGTGCAGTTGCACACTTTCTTGTAAAAGAATTATTTTGATTATTTGGGTTAAGATTGAATGTTTTGGTTGCTTTGATAGGTCCCCTCCTAACAGTAAGAGATAGAAGGAGAATGGCTGTTCATCTGGTGGATCTCTTAGCAGTTTTTGATATTGTTGACTTGGTATTATTCTCAATGGGTTGGAGATAATTCAACTCACACTTGCAAGGAATAACATTGGGTGCCTATTCTTTGCCAGCTATAATTTGATGTGCCCAATGCTCTTTTATAATTATATGAAGTTACCAGCCAAGTAAAGAGTTTTGCAGAGAGATAGCATCAACATGCCGATGACACCCAGCTCAACTTCTCCATAACATCTAATTCAAGATAGGTTCTATATGTTCTGAGGGATGCCTGAAAAAACTGGATGAGAAATGTGATTAAAGATTGGAAAGGTGGGTAGCAGTTGGATAATTGAGACAATCATAGCATCTCCAACAGGCCAACATCCTCCAATCTCCATATGCCCTTCATTTTTTAAGGTGCAGATAAGATGGGCTGGGGATAGTGTCAAAAGTAGTGTGTAGTCTTTGCCACTACCATTGATATAGTTGGTTTCAAGCACAGCATATCCAGTTGATCAGCCCACCTCTCAAACCTTTCCAAGACTTTCCTTTTCCTACCTTGAGATTTAACATTCATTAAAATCTTGTAGTAGCCTGGTGTGCACTAACTTTATGCTGCTAAATCCTCAAGACATTGCTGAAGCTGAAAGCCAGAGCAACCCAAAACTCAAAAACTGTAATTGTCAGACTTTTCTCTTTGCAGCATCTCTTCTCTTTCCCTGAAGAGGAAAGAAACAAGAATACAGTAAGTGTAGCTGATAATATTTATTAGAAGGAAGAAAAAATTTATAACTCGAGAAATCTAGCAAGGGCTTTACTTTTAAAGGAGAAATCCCTACAGGCAACTTTAGAGCAAAAGAAATCTTGTCCATTTTCTCCTAATCTTTCTGTGTGGAGGATTGACTATGTGCCTTCTTTTGAGAAGAAGTAGTTTATATCTTTTTTTTGTTTTGGTATCTGTCAGTCTTTAGATCAGTGTGAGAAATAATTCTCATAGCAGCCCAACCAGAACCACAGAACTTTCAAGACACAGTGTTTTTCTTTGGTGTTTGAGACAACTTTTTTTTCCATTTCATGCAATACTACCCTTTAAATATGTCTCTATTCAGCTTAGCAGTTGGTATTCAGCATTCGTCCCTTTAATCTATTTTGTGAATTATCTCACAAGAATATCCTGTACATATGCAAAGTTTTTGAGATATGTTTGTTTTTATTTTATTCTACTTTATTCTACTTTATATATTTTATATGTCTTTTAATTTATTTGTTTATGTGCCTGTTCTTTTCCCATAAAACTGCAGGAATTATTGGTGTTTCAAAGATATATATCTCATACATACTTAAGAGCTTTTGGTCCATCTGAACATTATATAGAATGGAAATCATCTTGCAAGTTATAAAAACAATATAATGAAAAAATAAGTTTAAAAGCTCTGTATTTATGAGCTATTCTCTTTGTCTGTCTCTTCACCCAACACGCCCACCCACACACAGATGCAATAGGAATAACAGAAACTTAAAAACAAGATTAATCTTCTCTTCAGGATCAAGCAGAGAAAACCCACATGATAGTTTCTTTGTGTGACAAATGTATTGTAGCTCAGAAAATGCACCAAATGTGAGCAAATAAATTGCTTTCCATCTAAAGTTTCCTTTCATTAACTATAGCTCAATCGAAAATCCCATTTGTTTTTTAAAAAGAAAAAAATGACTCCAGTTGACATTAATTTGTGGTGAGCTGTGAAGAACTGAAGTCTTTCAAAGTACTGAAGCTAATGACTTCTATTAGCAAGAAAGAATAAGTTGGCAAATACTGTGTTATCTTACTGTTGAAATTCTGATGCCAATTAGAGTAAGTAATTGTGGGCAAAAAACATACCAATTTTCTGACATTCTCAGGCACCTCCATATGTTCATAAGTACAGATATCTCATAATGGAACACATCCCCATTAACTGTAATTCATGGTCACAGAGACAATTAGCTCAATGCCATTGACACTATGGTGAGTCTCTTGAACAGCTGATTTCCATAATCTGTGTGCTCAGCATGATTTGCATAACATTTGTTAGGTTGCTGCAGACTGCGATAATAGTAGCACTCAATAGATACTACTGGCTTTTTACTGGTTTAGTTGGGACGTTTTATATGAAAAACATTTTTGACAGATTATAGTAAAAATGCAATAACCTCATATAATAAAATGTTCCATGTGTACAGTGGAACTCTTAGCATTAATACTGTTACATAACCTAACAAATGTCTTTCATGAACTCTTAATCTATTTAAACTGGGGACATTGACTTTGAAGTTGCATTATTGTCTTAGAATATGAAAAAGGGCTACATTTTAAACAGAGTTACCAGGAGACAGTAAAATTGACTCCCCAATAAGGATGCTCAACTGGAAAAGTGTCCCTTATATTTTTGGTGCAAATAGCAACAAGATAAATATCATCAGTTTTTAATTCAGCACACTAAAAGAGCATAAGAAACACTTCGGGCATTTTTTTCTGAATGTAGACAACCTTGTATATGACAAGTAGGTTAATTGAAATGAAAGAAAATGTGACCCTCTGTTAGAACTATTCCTAAGGGTTTGGAGTATAATGTTATTATTATTATTAGAGTGCTCTGAAACATTACAGAGGAAAGCCTAGTGATGAGCTAAACTTAGTTCTTAACCACAGAAACATAACATGATGTAAATTGGACATGACTAAAATGTGCTGCAAGAAATCATTCCTTGAAAATACTTGTAGCTCTTGTAAATATTTTTGAAGTCCTGTATTAAATCAACATTGAGGTTCCCAATGAAGAAAATGGAAAAGACTACAGACTCTGTCCTTTGCTGTGAGCTATCAAATCACACACAATGCATCAACTTGCCAGAACTGTTACCAAATTCCACAGACATGCTTTATATTACAGGCTGATTTCAGAGCCATTTTATGGTGTAGAAACAAGGATGGCTATGCAATATCTCCAAAATCATCAAAACTTCTCTTTAAGATCCACCCAAGGCAAATGCGGAATGCCATCAAATATTTATTTATTTATTTAGCATATGGCACATCATCAAAGAGACCAAGCTTAATGGAAAACAGTTCTTGTTTGTCAGATATGACCTTGCCAGCCATTTACAAACTCAGCTTAATACATATAACTAATATAGACTATTTAGGCATAGTTGGATGAAAAATTGTGGGTTATCTTTTGTTCCAAAATAAATTATGCCTCTAACAAAACAATTTTTATTGAGGTTCCCAGCTCAAAAAAATTCAAAGAGTGCTTTGAGGATCCTTTATGTCCTTTAAACATATAAAGGAGTTTAAAAATATTTACAAGAGCTATAAGTATTTTCAATACACACACCCAGAGAGTGTATATATACATATCACATCACTTGCAGAAGAAGAATATAATACACTATGAAGGTCAAAAGAAATGGGAAACTCAAGGAAGAGATGGAGGTGGATGGACTAGTGCTGTGAAGATGGGTAAGAAAGAGTAGGCTTATGTCAATGAGGAAGAGAAAGCACTGGAATAATTCATAGGTGTTTGGTGGAAAAATTGGGAGTGGGAGGATACTAGGCAGCTGGTGGGAAAGAGAAAGATCTGTGAATATTCGTGTAAATATAGGTAAGAGCAGGGGTGGGCTGCTGGGGGTTTGCAGGGGTTCGGAAGAACCTCTAGCTAAGATTCTGTGCAATTCAGAGAACCCCCAAATCCCACTCCTGGCTGGCCCTGCCCAGCCCACCCCTCCCAGGAGTCCCCACGTGGCCCATTTTGTATGCAGGTAAGTGCAGGGCGTGCGCGGAGGCTCGGGGAGGGTGAAAAATGGGCCTACTGGAAGTTTGGGAAGCAAACTTTATATACTGTCATTTGATGTCATTTGGTCTTCTGCCTCAAGTAGCAAAACCTTCCTCTGGCTTCTAGTCGATGAAGCTAGGTTTTCCTCTAACTACAGAATTAATGTGCTTAATTATCTTTAGCCATTAAATATAGCAACAACAACAACAATGACCAAAAGAATCTGGATCCAGCTTGAAAAAAGCATTTGTGTCACTAGAGAAAGGAAGTCTGATGTCAATACCAGAGAGTGATCCATAATTGTTATTTTTCTGTCACTTCTGCAATCTTCTCTGTTACAAGGTCAGTATGAGTCACAACCAGTAGAATTCCAGCTAAAGATCTATAACATCTACAGCATGACATCTTAGCATACTACCAATGCCAAGATAGAGAAAGAGTGAGGCAAAATGTATGATTTGCATGCCATAATATTTCTTCAGATGTTGGTGCTACGGCCAAAGTCTGTGTTCATTGTTGTGAGTTTCTATTACCTGGAGAAACTGCCAATTTCTGCTGTATGAAGGGAAAAATCAGGATAAGGTAAGGTGACCAGATGTCCCGCTTTTGGCGGGAAAGTCCCGCTTTTTAATAATTTGTCCCGCATCCCACGGCGTTTCAAAAAAGTCCCACTTTTTAAATTTGAATTTGCCCTGCACACCCCTCTGCCTCCTGCCTCACCTGCCTCCTCCTGCCAGGTGGGGAGGGAGGGCAGTGAGAGGGGCAGTGGCGGTCTTGCCTGTTCGTCGCCGCAGAGCCGAAGAAGCTGGTGGTGTTCGCGGCACGGGGCTTCCCCCGCCCGCTTCCCCCAGCTGCTGGGACGCCACCAGTTGCGTTCTTTTGCCCTCTGTGCAAGCAGAACGCTTTGCACATGCGCAGAGGGCAAAAGAACGCAAATGGTGGTGTCCCGGTGGCCGGGGAAAGCAGGCGGGGGAAGCCCCGCGCCGCAAACGCCACCAGCTTCTTCGGCTCTGTGGCAACGAACAGGTAAGCCTGCACCGGTAGCAACCCACCTCTGGCTGCGATGAAGGGGGGGTGTTTGGGGGGGTGCACAAATCTGCAGGATAAGAGAGATGGACCCCTCCAATCTTGCTCCACTAGAACACCCCCCCCCGTCAATGGTGTCCTGCTTTACAAAAAATAAAATCTGGTCACCTTAGGATAAGGCAATTTGCAACCTCTACATAATGAACCTCTCAAATTTATTTATTTATTTTATTTGTTCAATTTCTATGACCACCTATCTCAGTCAGTGACTCTGGGCAGTTTTTATATGTATATAGCAATGATGAATGTGTCGCAAATGAGAAGAACTGGAGAATTGTTCTGAGAGAACTCTATTTTGATAGTCTTCAATGAAATGATGAGAAAAATCAGTTCCACTGCATTAGACACTTCCCTGGAATGATGAAAGAATAGCGTTCCTTCAGTTCTGTCAGTGAAGGAGCTAATGCTCCTCATTTTTCAAAACAGGATTTCTTGATTCATTTGAACTTTCTGGATTGCTACTAATAAACTAGAATTGAAGATAATGATCTCTCATCATTTTAATGAGGATCCTAGCTCATCCAAAGTTTTGCAGTGGTGTGTGGATGATTGTGAAAGAACTCTGGAAGAATCTCATTTTTCAAACATAAGCATTGGTTCATTAAAAAATGATATTGCCATGATTCGAAGAATTACGTTCATCAGAAGGTGAAAATGTCCTTCTTTAGTGGACACAGTTCCCAATCAGAGTCATGCTTTGTTCTCACTATACAAAAAGGGCAAAGAGAAGCCATGAAGAATGTGCTGATCAGGGGTGGGTTCTGCTTTTCTTCGCTGCCAGTTCGCTCAGTGGTGCGCCGTGTGCGTGCACGTGCAGTGCTTAAAACACAGCTTCTGCACATGCGCAGAAGCAAAAAACAAGATGGTGGTGCCTATGTTGCCACTGAGAGAGCCAGTTCGAGGGCGTGGCAGGCCTGGGTCACTGCCAGTTCTACCGACCCAGGCCGCCAAGTTACTACAGGTTCTATAGAACCAGTCTGAACCGGCAGGGACCCACCTCTGGTGCTGATTTATCTGGAGAAACTAGTATTCCAGCATGTCAGCTGTATGCCGTTTTAAGCCAAGAAAAAAGAAGTGAAAATACTGGAGTATTCTTAAAGAATGGTAGATCAATCACAAATGTTGCTATCAAAAGTGTCTTTTGTTAAATGAAAAACATCTATATTTGTCTTGCCACACATTTTTCTTGTTTGATTAAATGATGTTTTCTTCTTTAATTTTACAATCAAAACAATAGCAATCTGTCCTTGATCATTCTGTTTTTCTGTTTAGGTAAAAAAATACCTATGAAGGGTGACCCAACAGCTGTCTAGTTAATAATTATTATTTCATTGAATTCTAAAGCTAGAGATGATAGCAACAGTCCTGTGCCCTAGAAAATTAAGTCCTTCTTTTTCCCCTCATTACAATAAAATAAATGTGTCTTGCTTTAACTTCAAAAACTCGGTTGTTCCCAAGGGACTAACTGAGATTATGCAGCTAAAACCCTCCAAATGAAATTAACTGGAAACACCATGTACTTATTTTTTTCTCTATGATAGCCCCATATTAAATTTATATTGGAGTGAACTTCTTTTGCTAAATATTCTGCTGAAAAATTTCCATGATTTTCTATTATACACTTGTGTTCACCCACTTATTCTGAAGTCTAAGATTTGGTTTCTTTTGGAGAACTGGCACTGAAGGTTTGTAGTACTTTATACTATATGAATATAATTACAGATGCTTCAGAAGAGATGTTTAGAGGGAGAGATGAAATACTTCAATAGACAAAGTCTAGTCTAGTTTCTTCCAAAGAATCTTCCAAATATTTCAAACTACATCTACTCTTTTTCCCTAATCAGGATGTCCAGTGCTTTTAACTCATTTAGCCCAAACTTCTCCCTTTCTCCTTCTTACTTTCTATTTCAAAACAGTGGTCTTTTGTTTTCCTCTTGCATCTAAATATAGGTAGAAGTAAGTATGAGCATCTTCTCTCGTCATCTCCTACAGCCTTTCCTTATTTAGTTCAGCAGAATTCAGCCATTGCTGTGTCAATAAAAAGAATTGTCAGCATAATGATACACTGTATTACGTGGTTGTTTAATCTTTTGATTTGCCTGGGCTGCATTGAGTGAAGAGGAATTGTCTAGGGCAGTGATGGCGAACCTTTTTTTGCTTGGGTGCCGAAATAGTGTGTGTGCGCGCTATCGCACGCACGTGTGTGCCCACACCCATAATTCAAAGCCCCCCACTTGCCCCACCCCCCTGCATATGCGTGCATGACCCCCCCCCCACTCCTCTGTTTCCCGACTTCCAGTGGACCCGGTAGGCCCATTTTTCGCCCTCCCCAGGCTCCAGAGGCTTTCTTGGGAGCTTGGGGAGTGCAAAAACTCTCCCCCCGCCACCCCAGAGGCCCTTCGGAGGCTGAAATCGCCCTCCCAGAGCCTCTGCGCAAGCTAAAAATCAGCTGGCAGGCACGCACATGCGCGCTGTTGCTGAGCTAGGGCAACGGCTCGCGTGCCAGCAGATATGGCTCCGCGTGCCACCTGTGGCACCCTTGCCATAGGTTCGCCATCACTGGTCTAGGGCTCCATATAAAATATACAACATAGTTAATGTATATGAATCCCATAATGTTAAAAGTTTAGAACCTTGTGGGGCCACATTATTAGCTGACCAGGGATGGATGCGGCCTGCAGGTTCCGAGCTGGACATGGCTAATGCATTAGTTCTCTTTTGCACTCTTCTGTATTTTGCAGTGGGTGAGTGTTCTGTAATTGGAAGACTGCAGGAAAAGAATGTGTAAATCATGGTCTGGGAAAGAGATAAGACCAGAGTCTTGAGGACTAGGACTATTGTTTGGGGTTGCCAGGCTATTCTAGCAACTCATAAAAGTTGCTCAGAACTTCATGACTAATGAAGACAGGTTGACTGATTCTTCAGCTTCAGAGATTCAATGATTTTGTAAATTCTGGTATCTTTTCAGATAAGGTTTTTGCTGCAGCAATATCCTACATCATTCATAGATTTTTATAGGAAATCTAAGTCTATTTGTAGTTCATCTGATTTTTCTCAAATCTTTCTCTTGAAGAAAAAAAACCATTAAGGAGGAAAAAAATAGAATATTTGGGCATCATATTCTGACTGATAATAACTAGTTATTCTGAGTGGATAATATCAGATCAATTAATTTTAAGGAAATCCACAATGTTACGATCACTGATATAATTAATCAATATAATCAATAATTATATGGCTGATATAGGTATCAAACTAACGGTTCTTTCTTTGGCATTAGGGTACTTTTTACAGTTTTACATAAGTCCTGGTTCACATGAGGAGGAAACAGGCGTGTGATAGAAAAATATGCTACTTTATACTGCTTCACTGCTGAGCGCTATACTGTCTTGGTAACAATGCTAGTGACTACTGCTACCCTATGGTAGTCGACAAGTTAAAAGGAATTGAGGGACTCCTAGCTTATTTATCTTTCCACTAAGCATTACTACTGATGGGAAAACCAACCACTAATTGCTTTCCTTATAGAGTGGAATGGGGCTTAGTGAGTACTAGACTTGAAAGTAGTCATGTAGTCAAACTTCAGGAGTTGAGCACAGGACATGGTTTTTTTTAACATTTTGTATTATGTCGTAAAATACTTTATGATAATTTTATGTCATAAAATAGTTTGTAAATTTTGGCAAGTTTCAGTTCCAATGGATTTTGGACACATTCTGTAAGTTAGTCCATATGAGGTAGTTTGGTTGAAAAAGTTTTGCCTATGATGCACCATTTTACCCGTTAAAAGTTTAAAATATATGAATTTCAGTAGTATAGTGATAGCTAGATAGTCAGATGTTTTGAATGAATGGATTCAACCAGCTATTAAGTCCTCCAATAAACAGATCACAGGTGAAGAAGTGTTCTTTACCTATGATCTCTAAAGCTATTTCAGTTGTCATCATTTGAAGAGATATTTACTCACCTAAACAGATCAACAGAATGAAAACAGCCCCTCATCCTTGCCACCATCCCTCACCAGCCTTCTTGCCTACGCCCTCTCACACTTAGTAGCAGCCCCTTATCTGCCTGCTAGCCTTGGACTTGCAACTTCCTGGTAGTTTCCTCACTGACTTTACTTATGGGAAGTTGTCAGGGAGTGTTGGCTATCATAATCCAGTTTAGACTTCCTGCTGGCTTCCCCACTGACTTGCCCAAAGCTGTTGGGGAGCACTGGAAATGATCACATGAGTGGCTGACCATGGCGGTGTGGTGGTGCTGAAGTGATCAGTTTTTGCCAAATTTCAATCACATAGGTATAATGGGCCCCAGATTTTGGACATATTCTGTAAATCAGCCTATTTGAGGTGCATTGGTTCAAAAACTGTGATGATGCACAATTTTGCCCACTTGAAGTTACAGACAGACCTGAAAGCTATAATGGTTTAGATGATATTCAAATTATAAGATGGAAACACTGTAATAACAAATAATTTAAAGTTGCAAAAAAGTTTTCCTTGCAAATACTTAAAGAAACAAAAAATACTGTTGGAAAAAATGGTTTTAAGATTGAGAAAAAAGTGATGGAAAGAATCTCTGTGATAAAATGAATGTGCTGACTGGAATAATCTTTTTGTTCCAAACAATGCCTAACTTGACAACTGATGCACCATTTAAACAACGGCAGAAAGATACTGTATAGATAATCCTAGACTTACAACAGTTCATTTAGTGACCATTCAAAATTACAACAGCACTGAAAAATGTGACATATGACCATTTTTCACAGTTACAAACTTTGAAGCATCCCTGTGATCAGGTGATCAACATTCAGATGCTTGGCAATTGCTTCATATTTATGACTGTTGCTGTGCCTCAAGGTCATGTGATCACCTTTTGCAACCTTATGACAAGCAAAGTCAATGGGTAAGCCAGAGTCACTTAACAACCAGGTTACTAACCTGTCAACTGCAGTGATTCAGTTAACAACTGTGGCAAGAAAAGTTGTAAAATGGGGTAAATCACTTAATAAATGTCTCATTTAGCAACAGAAATTTTGGGCTCAATTGTCATCGTAAGTTGAGGACTACCTATTTATCTAAGTTAGTGTGGCAAGGCAAAAAGCCAAGGGTTAAATACTAAATCATCCAAGTTGCAAAGAAATGAGAAGGATTAGGATTACCTGAGTTGAAGTATTTTGCAGCCTGCTACCGGTATTTGGTTCGGATGAAACAGTGGGTGCTTCTAAAAAATAAAAGAATTCTAGAACTAAAATGGCATGATCTGAAATTTGGGTAACATGGTTTTCTGTGGTGTGAGAAAATTAATGTAGTTTTTAAAAAATCATTATTTTAGAAGTGCCATATTGAGAATATCGAATTGATATGAATACAGAGCACAAAAGACATTTTATAGGAAACAAACAGCCGACAAAGAGAAATAATCTATTGGAAAATGTTAGAACAAAAATGTTAAGCATGTATGCTGAAACTAAGAAAGCAACTGCAGAAGAATTTAGTTTTCTGGATTTTTGTGCACAACATTAAAAGGAAGATTTAATGATATTTAATCATGATAGAAAATTTGGAAGCAAGTAGCAGAAGATAGAATTTGAAGTTCAGTTATGTGCAGATGGTGAACCTGTAATTGTTGAAATTTATAAACTGTTGCTGAAATTTGAAACAGAGGAAGAACAAGTGAAAGAGTATATGATAAACGGTCTAAGGATTTTGGTAATAACATATTGTTGGAACAGTGGGAAAACACTGTTGACATTTATCCACATTATAATTTAAAATGATTTTTAATAAAATTATGTACCATTAGTACAGTATATGACTCCAGGAAAATATTCTAGACTATTACTAAGGTACTTCTAATTTATGCTGGGAGTGTGGACAAATTAAGAGTTATTTAACCATGCCTGGAGGACTTGTAAAAAACCCAGATTTTTTTTTGTTGAAACACATGCAGTACAAAGAATTTTAAAGATGCAACTGAAACTGCATATTTTCAGTTGAATATTAGAAACTGAATCCTTTTTGCTGGGACGAATGAACAGACAATTATAAAAGAGCCTTGGAAGATTATTTTTTTACATAATCAGTACACGCACAAAAATGACAAGATTTGAAATATCCACAAGGTGAAGATAATTGAATGAGCAGAGATGGCAAAATTAGTTTCCTCAGAGAAAGATCAATGACTGTATTTATTAGTGACTGGAAACGCCTATGGACTTTTTGCTGAAAAAAATAAAAAATGAACTGGTGGATTTGATGATTAGAAAAAGCAGATTATGGGAAGAAGGAAATTATAACTGAACATTAGCACTAGAGAAAGTAAACTATAAATGTACTTATAATTGCTGTTAAGACTAAAAGCCACTTCTTTATTACTTTTTCTTTTTTCTAATCTATTTCTTTTACTTAGTATCTTTTTCACTTTCTTATTACTTTTCTCTATTCTTTTTCTCTTCAATTCAAAAGTAATTCAATTGATTTTATTTTGTTCAAAACTTCAATAAAATTAATAGTAGTAATAAAGTAACAAAGTCTTTATGTCAACCTGAAAAAAGATGCTGAGCATCAAAAGAGTTTGCCGCTTGCACAAAGTTTGAAGCACTTCTAAATCAGTTGAAAAATCTACAGCTGTTTTAGGAACTCTTTGGGGGGGGGTTGCATTTGGACAATGGTTTGTTGATACTTTATTTAATATTCCTTTTGTACAGAATATGTTTATTCTCTTCTTTTGCTCCAGGACTAATAATGTTTTGGAGGGGAATGCCTTTGAGTCAATGTTGACTCCTGAACAAATCCATGCAGTTTTCTTGGTAAAATTTCACAAGTGTTGCCATTGCCTGCTTCTTCCTAGGTCTGAGAATGACTGGTTTTCGAGGTCACCTAGCTGGCTTTGTGCCTAAGGCAGGACTAGAACTCATGGTCCTCTGCTTTCTGGCCTGGTGCCTTGACCACTACATCAAACTGGGTTTCCTCCCTAATAAGATTACTTTAATAATAACTGTGATCTTCTGTCAGAGACATGGATGACTGCAGCAGTTTGAGTCCTGTTCTGAAGTATTATTTATAGTACAGTGGTAAGAACATTCACTCAAAACAAAATCTCACAGTGGGTCTCAATGGGACTTAATTTTGGATGAGTGTGTAGAGTATTGCAGCCTGCCAATCACAAGTGACTAATCAGCAGCAGTCATCTCCTCTTTCTGAAGCCTACAGAATCCCAAAAGTCCCATTTACTTTTCTCAGTTGGCCAATTTTTAGTCTGCAGTTGGTTGTTAGGAATTAACATGTTCTTTTCTTGTTGGTAATCACATTGGGGAAAACAATCTGGAACAGGACAGATAGGAAAAAGTGGAGCAATTCTTTAGTCTCTTGCAAGCAACCATGTTCCAACTCAGTGTTTCAATGAATTAGTCAGAACACTAAAAATAAACCATCAGGATCAAAAGGACATGAAATGTGAAAAAAAAAAAATCATAGAGGTAGGAGAAAAAAAAACCCAGAAGGAAAGCACAGTAATTGAAGCTACTTCCATTTAGATATACCATATCTAAATAAAAACAAACAAACAAACAAACAAACAAACAAACAAACAAACAAACAAACATACCCTCCACTCCTCTACTCGCAACAGAATACCTTACGCAACCAGACTTGAAATCCTGGGCTTAGAAAGCTTAGAGCTACGTCGCCTTCAGCACGACCTAAGCATAACTCATAAAATTATCTGCTACAACATCCTCCCTGTCAACAACTACTTCAGCTTCAACCACAACAATACACGAGCACATAACACATACAAACTCAAAGTGAACCGCTCCAAACTTGACTGTAGAAAATACGACTTTAGCAACAGAGTGGTTAATGCCTGAAACTCACTACCTGACATTGTGGTTTCGTCATCAAACCCCCAAAACTTTACCCTTAGACTGTCCACTGTTGACCTCACCCGATTCCTAAAAGGTCAGTAAGGGGTGTGCATAAGCGCACCAGTGTGCCTACCGTCCCTGCCCTAATGTTCCCTCTTATCAGTACCCATCTTATGTATATAAACAATGTTATATCTATGTATATTCCCAATACGTACTTGACAAAAACAAATTTTTAAAAATCTGAGATGGTCCTCTAGTGGTCCAATGACCACTAGATGACAGCAAAGAGGAATTTTCTAAATCTGTCTGCTGCCATCAATTGGTTGTCCAGATTGTTTTTTCTCCCAATAAAGATGTGGTTTGCCTATTCTCAGCAACAAGAGACCAGTGGAAGTAGTGTGATTTGAGGATAAACAATTCCCAGTACATGGAGAGGACAGTACAAAGAAATTTCTGTGTGAAAAATGCAAGACTGGGAGGAAATCTAGGATTGCTATGAAGACACAAATTCTCTCTTTCAACAATCTTGCAGGAATATAAGCTTCTGTTTGTGAACATAACCAGAGAGACTGCATTGAAAAGAAACAATTTAGTGGCAATTTCCACAGAGAATTAGAAACAGAAGTAGGATATCTCTTTCTTATGTGCGTATCTGTAACTAAGGAAGCATACATAACACTGCTTGAAATTCCATACATATGTTTACTTGTGGTTCATATACTTAAGTGTTTTGTCATTCCATACCGACAAAGTTATTTTAAAAATCTTGTTGTACATTCTCAAATTGTTCATTTGAACTTCCCTGCCCACACTCCCATATCAAGTGTAATCCCTAAGGTAAAAAGAGGATGTTTTAAGGATTGAGTGGCTGAAAAATGTTTAGTTTTCAAAAGTATAAAGCCCTCCCCGGGGACATTAGAAATAGGAGTCAGATCCCATTATCTATGTGGAGGCAGTAATAGAAATATATTCTATAGGAAAGCACAAATGGAAAGGAATTGCTTCATTTGAATTTGTATTTGGATTATTCATACCCTGGCCAGTGTCTCCTTTCACTTTTACCATTGGGCAGAAGTCACAGAAGTATAGCCAGCTTGGCAAACAGGTTTAAAAACAGCTTTTACCCATGGGCTGTCAGACTCCTAAACACAATATATAGCACCACAAACAGATTAATATGACGAATTTCACTGGTGCCAGTGTAGTGTGTAATATGTATATACCATGATATAAGATCATGTACCAGAGTAATATACATGTTGCACAGAATATGACGTACATATGGAAATGTATGACTAGTTTTTCCTCCTAACTATTTGTATAAGGATTATTCTTTATATTATTCATGTTGTCTTGTATTCTTGTGTGGACTGCACCAGTAGAGGCTAAACCAATTTCATTGTATACATGATGTACAATGACAATAAAGGCTTTGAACTTTGAACTATTTATTTCAATTTGGATGCCACCAACTTTAATAAATTCTGAGTGGCTCCCAACAATAAAATCACACAAAAACAGCAAAGTGCAGCACATTAACCAAAAACAAGAACAAAAATAACTACAAAACATGTAGTTATTATGTAATATTATTGTGTAGTTATTATGCAACATTACTAAAGATGGTTTGATGGTAAAAGGTAGCCCTTATACATGTGAGCTGCATTCACTACCAAACCTGAGACACTCCCTATCCATGTTTAAAGTGTAAAAACACCACAAGCTGAATTGACTCTGAGTGGTAACATCTGTAGTTATGAAAACCTTTGAAAGGCTAGTGCTGTCCCACTTCAAAACCATCATGGATCCACTGTTAGACCCCCTGCAATTTGCATACTGAGCAAACAGATCAACAGATGATGCTGTTAATATGGCTCTGCACAACATCCTACAACATCTTGAATATCCAAAGACCTACGCAAGGGTCCCCTTTGTAGACTTTAGTTCAGCATTCAATACCATCATACCAGACATTCTTCTAACTAAACTAAATCACCTAGCGGTACCTGAACACACTTGTAAGTGGATCACAAGCTTCCTAACAGACAGGAAGCAGCAGGTGAAGCTAGGCAAAATCACATCAGATACCTGTACAATTAGCACAGCCCCCCCCAAGGCTGTGTGCTCTCACCACTTCTCTTCTCTCTATATACCAATGAGTGCATCTCAAACAATTCATCTGTTAAACTACTGAAGTTTGCAGATGATACAACAGTGATTGGTCTCATTCGAGACAACGATGAAACTGCATACAGATGGGAGATTGAACAACTAGCCTCATGGTGCGACCGGAACAATCTGGAACTGAACACACTCAAAACCGTATAAATGGTGGTAGACTTTAGGAGAAATCCTCCAATTCTACCACCTCTTACAATACTAGACAACACAGTATCAACAGTAGAGACCTTCAAATTTCTATCATATGTCAAGACCTAAAATGGTCACCTAACATCAAAAATGTCATCAAAAAAGCACAACAAAGAATGTTCTTTCTGCGCCAACTCAGGAAGCTCAAAATGCCCAAGGACTGCTGATACAGCTCTACAGAGGAATTATTGAGTCTGTCATCTGCATCTCTATAACTGTCTGTTTCGGTTCTGCAACCCAACAAGACAGACATAGACTTCAGAGGATAATCAGAACTGCAGAAAAAACAATTACTGCCAACCTGCCTTCCATTGAGGACCTGTACACTGCACGAGTCAAAAAGAGGGCCGTGCAAATATTTACAGACCCCTTGCATCCTGGACATAAACTGTTTCAACTCCTACCCTCAAAACGACGCTATAGAGCACTGCACACCAAGACAACTAGACACAAGAATAGTTTTTTCCCGAACGCCATCACTCTGCTAAACAAATAATTCCCTCACCACTGTCAAACTATTCACTAAGGCTGCATTACTATTACTATTAGTCTTCTCATCGTTCCTATCACCCATCTCCTCCCACTTATGACCGTATGACTGTAATTTGTTGCTTGTATCCTTATAATTTATATTAATATTGATTGTTTCCTGATTGCTTATTTGTACCCTATGACAATCATTAAGTGTTGTACCTCATGATTCTTGACAAATGTATCTTTTCTTTTATGTACACTGAGAGCATATGCACCAAAGACAAATTCCTTGTGTGTCCAATCACATTTGGCCAATAAAGAATTCTATTCTATTCTATTCTATTCTATTCTATTCTATTCTATTCTATTCTATTCTATTCTATTCTATTCTATTCTATTCTATTCTGTTCTATTCTATTCTATTCTATTCTAACAAAAGGGTCAGTCAGGGACCTTTAGCTGATAAAACCGAATTGTTCGTATTCATTGACCATATTTCAGAGATAGCATAGGTGACATGCTGACCTAATAATAGGAAGGGATAAATTATAAGAAGGTCACCCAGATGGCTTTATCAAAAACATTCCAAAGTCATGATGTAATTTACATTTGTTTCTGCTTCTGTCTTGTTTTTGCAATGGAGTAGGCCAAGGGTATATAATCTGTGGTCCTATGTTTGCTCAGGGTTGCCCAGCAAGCTGCCATTGTTTTGATAGGAGCTCAGTGCAAATTACTTTATTGTTTGCATGCTAATGAATTTATTTTGCATCTTCAAAGTGATTTAATTGCTTCAGATGAGCCAATTTTTCACCACAACAATGGTAATTCAATCACAAAGCAAACATAAACCTTCACCAACAGGGGCATACTATCCATCCTACTCGAGGAGCTTTCATTGTCATCAGATTGGGAACCATATAGATCTAATGGTGGGTGGAGGGGCATCATTTACAAGGCAGTTGCTGCTACAGAGAAGATACACTTCCTGATTCCTGAAAGATAATTGTGCTTAATTTAGAGGAATCAAGTGTACAGTACTCACTCTTCTGGATTGTAATAGCTAGACACTGTGGGAGACAGCCAGTCCCTCAAATATCATGTAAAACTCTATAGGTCATAACCAATATCTTGACTCACACCTAGAGCATATCACCAACAGGTGCAGCAAAAACTAGATCTAATATATAGCCACAGAGATATGTTGGCCCAGGCATGACTTGGGCCAGATCCATAGTTGCTGTGGGGGTCAGAAACTCCTGAGCCACCTCAGGCTCTATGTCACATTTATTTATTTATTTATTTATTTATTTATTTATTTATTTATTTATTTATTTATTTATTTATTTATTTATTTATTTATTTATTTATTTATTTAAACTGCCAGAGCTCTCTGGGTTTTTTACAATAAAATTTAATCCTCCCTTTATTTTTTCATTTAGAATTCCTTCCATTTAGAATTTCTACTACTACTAGACTAGCTCTTACTAGTCATATACTTATGGCTGGTTCACAAATACCTTGTTATTCTTGATTATTGTACAAGTAGTACACTCACTGGAGAAGAGCCTAATGCTGGGAAAGATTGATGGCAAAAGAAGAAGGGGACGACAGAGAATGAGGTGGCTGGATGGAGTCATTGAAGCAGTCGGCGTGAGCTTAAATGGACTCCAGAGGATGTAGAGAACAGGAAGGCCTGGAGGAACGTTGTCCATCGGGTCGTGATGGGTCGGACACGACTTCGCAACTAACAACAACAAGTTCACTGACTGTGAGAACTACTTTAGAGAGGCAAAAGTAAGCTGTCTGATGTTATTGCTGCAATTGATAACCTAATTCCAATGCAAAAATAACCTGAGATTGATTTAGAATCAGGTAATTGGCATAATTACTGGGATCTGCCCTCGGTGCCCTTGGCACTCTGGAAGGATATGGCAGTCAACAGAGATTGCTGAGAAATCTAGAAGAACAATGGTAGTCATGATCTCTCTATCCAACTCCTGACAGAGGTCATGCAAGAGAATAAATAGCGTGTTTTCCATTTCATACTGGGGCTTAGACTACCAAGAGTCTAGATAATCATTATCTTCCAGGTTCCTCTGTAATTGTAGCCCCATCACTTTCTTAACAACTTTTTCCAAAAAGAGGAGATTGAGACCAAACAAGGCTTATCCATTACATTGGGATCCAGGCCTGGATCCATTTCTGGAATGGAATAGGAAGACTCATAGATCTTTCAAAGCTGCTAAAATCTTTCCCTCCCAGTTACCTCCTTGGACACTTTCCATAGCCAAGTGCGATAGAAGTTTAATCCATATCTACAGTTACAGAGAACAATGTCCACTTTCTTGAGATCAACAGGGTCAAAAACCAGATGTCACTTTTATCAACTCAGAAAATTCCAATCACCCAAACATGGCCATCCAACATAAAATGAATGTAAGCAATTTCATCCATGAAATATCTGATCAGATAATAACAATTTTCATTAATCCATGAGACACAGTGAAAGGGTTGTGTATGTTTTCAAATTAAACTACCAGTGGATTTTATAAATTTAATTTCTTTCTGTACTTTTTCAGGACATAAAAGTTAAAATGATTTTAATTTTTCAGTTGTTCTAGTCGCCAAGGTGAGTAATTAAATATATATTACATATTTAATAGATAGATCTTCTTTACTTCCACTTTTAACACTTCAGGTGCAGGGGTGGGTTCCTACTTATCTCACTGCTGGTTCGCTTCCTCCCACGCCGTGTGGGTGTGCCTCATGGGCGCGTGCGCGCTTTGCGTGTGCGTGCATGCACAGTGGCAAAGAATTTTTAAAAACCCAAAAACAAGATGACGACCACATATAGAGTGCCGGAAACTCGGCTTCTGTGCATGCTCAGAAGAAAAAAAAAGTAATTTTTTTAAATTAAAGAAAATTTTTTTAAAAAAGATGCAGCGCCCACGGACCGGCACCGACCGAAGCAGGTCGGTGATGTCATCGTGGTGTCACCAGCAGGTCGCTACCGGTTTGCCTGAACTTGTCCGAATCGGGAGGAACCCACCCCTGTTCAGGTGTCAAGAGAGATAAAATGTTCTGGGTCTTGTACTTCTGACAGCCTCAATCATTGTTATTTGATGCTGTTGTAGTGTGTATTTGATGTTGTCTCTCCATCTTCTTCTGGGTCTGCCTTGTAGCCTTCTCCTCTTTTTGTATATGTCATGTATGGTATAGAATCCCAAATAAATAGATCAAAGCCAATATTTTGTTTTAAAGAGCATTCAATGTGAGTTTCATAAGTGCACTTATTTTAACATATGTAACTTTATTGAATCACAAAATGAAACTTTTCAGAACAAAAGCAATTCTTTATATTTTTATTTTTATTAGTTAAATTTATGTGTGACCCATCTCATCCAGAGTCAATAATAGAGTCAATATTGAAGAGTTTGAATTTCATGATTTGGAATGCATGTTTATTATGAATTAAATTCAAACAAACATTAAATTTTGGATGTCTGGATGGCTATTGCAGAACTGCTAAGGAGTATTGAGATGAAGCTGAACTTCTGTAGGTATGGTGGAAGCACTGGAAACTCAAGGTATGCCATCCCTTATTACAGGTAGTTCTCAACTTTTGAGTGTAATTGAGCCCAGAAGTATGGTTATAATCTGTGGCAATTGTTAAGCAGGTAACTACACTCAATTTTATGTTTTTTTTTTTGCTTTTTGCAGTGGGTCCATTATACCTAATGGGCATTTTTTTTTGCCAGAAACTGAAAACAAATGCTGGAAACCAGCAAAAACTGCCAAAAATTGCAGTTGCATGACTGCAAGACACTGCAAATGGTGGTAAATATGAGCCGGTTGTCAAACACCTACAATAGAATCACATAACCCATGTGGTGTGTGTGCCACCATTGGAATTTCAAAATTGGGTTGTAAGTACTTTTGGGGAGGGTCCATCACACAGGAGTAGTAGCTGTAGTTTTGAGGAAAGAAATGGATCTCCCACCCTGAACCTAAAGCACGCGCGCGCGTGCGCGCGCATACACACACACACACACACACACACACACACACACACACACACACACACACACAAAAAACCATCCTTCAAATAAGCAAAGAACATTTAAGCCATATAATTTTTGAGTATAAGGTTTGAAGAGAAATTCTTCTCTCTCTGACAGTCATAATGAGTTCAATCAATAGTGCGGAAAATTTAGAGTGTAGCTAACAATGAGACTTAATTGTTCAAAGAAAGTGTGGGATCAAGAGCTAATTTCTCAGGAGAATCCATCTTCACACTATCAATATTTGTAATACTTTAGGGAAGACTGGTTGACTATGAATCAATGAGCTATCTTACAATTTTTAGCAGAGAAATATACATATTTCCACTCTTTTTATGTTGCCTTTATTGAATTAAAATCAGCTTTTGTTTTTTCCCCCATAGAAAGACTCTGGTGGAAGTTGTTTGATTCATTCATCCATATTTTGGATGTTACTTTAAGTTTGGATGCAGCACAAAACTGCAGTTCTATGGGTCAGAAGTGGTAGTAGCAGCTACTTTCTGCAGATATCAGTTACATATTTACAGAGATAAATATGAGTTACAGAGAAAAGGGCCACATGATCAGCCAGGCCAAATGTGTCTTGTTAAATTTATTCTACTTTAGTTATGTAACAACCATTGAATTCACATAGATACCAACTATAGCCCTGTTACTCACCCTTTCTGAAGTGACATACCTACCCATGTTTCCTTGAAAATAAAACCGGTCTTATATTATTTTTTTCTCAAAAAAAAAGGTGTTTTAAGGCTTATTTTCAGGTTAGGTCTTATTTTCGGGGAAATACGGTACTGCTCTAAAACTCTTTAAAGCCAAATCCATTTCCTAGCTATTGTGGCTCTCAAGTATGTGCATACTGTATAATAATACATATTATTATATTATTTAGTCTAGACTATTCTCCAGCACTATATTTAAAAACTGAAATGATCCTGCTGGAATTTAAAGTCCCCAAATGCCAGCTCTATTTCTGGCTCAAACTTCACTTTTCTAGCAATTTCTGGACTACCTTGATCCTTCTTGATAACTTTTTCTCTTTCTTGAAAGTCAAAATTGTGAATGATTAATACTATTTATGTCTTACTTGACACTGATCAGAATAGATTTGTATGTGTGTGTGTGTGTGTGTGTGTGTGTGTGTGTGTGTGTGTCTGCACTCATACTCATTTAGTAGTATAATATTTACTATGTTGGTATTTTATTTATAAAGTGGTTTTATAATCTAATCAATTTTAAGTATTTAATTTTTAATATTCTACTATTTGTATTCATAGAGTCTAGTACATTAAGTCATTTTATTTACCATGACGGACGTTTTAGAAAATGTAAATGCATTTGTAACATAAGCCATTTTACAAAAACTGCATAAAATTCTTGCCAATGATCATAAAAACAATGATCATAAAAACAATACTGCTAATGTTTGCAGTATTGATTCCAATGATATTGTTGCAATCAGACATTCTATGCTTTGATCAAGAAAAATATAAAATCCAAACATAGTCTTCAAAGCAGGAGAAATATAGGCTCACTCTCTATCTGCAATAACTATGGCATGAGTCCATCTTCCTTGGTTGCATGATATTATCTTCTCATTCATGGTCCAAGAATGAAACAGCTTAAAATTATCACTAAGTACTACTGATAATTAATTTGTATACCCTCACCTAAACCTACAGAGGCTTTAAGAAGTATTGCATCTGCAATGCTTTGTCACTCATTTTCTTGGAGGTGAGATCAGATTACCTGTTGTTAAATGTGACCAGAAGCGTATTTTGAGATTGTTGGGAGGTGCTGACAAGCCCTCCCTTTGAGTCACTAGCCAGCCTATCAACAACATTCCTCCCCCAATGCTTGCCCTATTAGCATCTTGTTTCCAGAGTTTCTTTTAGTTTTGCCTCTTCTTATTTTTGAAACTATCTCAGTTAAAGTTGCCAGCAAGGTTCAGAACAGGAGAGACCTGCACTATTTTATCCAGGGAAAGTAGATAGCCATAGTTGCATAATTTTAAATATGTTATGTGAAATGACTATATATAAACATGGATATAGTCCATATAAACATGGACTATATCCATGTTTATATTTAAGGAAGTTTTATTAATTTATTTATTACATCTAGGATCCAGAAAACAATTATGAATTCTAAGGAAACTTCTATTCCTAATTTCTCTGTATTTTTCAGTTCTGGTCACTTTCCTTCCTGTCCTTTTGAAGTCAGAGACATACTGCCTAGCACCCAGTCAATTTCAATTCTCTTCAGTAGTGGATTCCTGCTGGTACGGTTAATAGCTGTTGTTCGGCGCAGAGCCGAAGACGCTGCTGCCGTTCGCGGCGTGGGAGCTTTCCCCGGGCGCTGCCGCCGCCCGCATGAACGCCGCCAATTGCATTTTTTTGCCCTCTGCGCATGCGCAAAGCATTCTGCATGCGCAAAGGGCAAAAGAACGCAATTGGCGGCGTCCATGCGGGCGGGGAAAGCGCCTGGGGAAAGCTCCCGCGCCGCGAACGGCAGCAGCATCTTCGGCTCTGCGCCGAACAACAGCTATTAACCGTACCGGCAGGAACAGGCAGGAATCCACCTCTGATTCTCTTCCTATATAACAGTGGTTCTCCAAAATATCACTTATGGGGGTTATATCTATCAATATGTATAAGAAACTGAAACTGAGAAATTGCAAAATGTTTATTTATTTGACTTTGCAGACCAGCTGAAATACCATACTTTCGGAACTGCTGCTGTAGAAGTCCTATCTAATTAAATAATTGTGGTAGCATCTGTCTCTATCCTCTCTGGGGCTACTTCTGTTCAACTGCCTACCTGTATTTCTTTATTCCATGGTATTTTGACCTGGAGATGTCATATTGGAATGCAAGCAGAGAGACAGACAAATCCGCCTAGAGAACATTTGTACTACAATATTCCATTGGTGGATATTTTCTCTGCTAGCAGATGAATTGCTGACATCAACTAATTCCTTAGATCTTAGGAAGAGGAGAACATGAAAGGTACAAAAAACAAGCCTAGGGGGGGAAAGTAGGCTAAAGAAGCAACAGGACAAGAAAAGCAAAATATGTTTAAGAACAAAGAAAAGGGGGATGAATTTGAAGAGGAAAAAGGAAACCTGACCCAGAAAATAATCCAGATAACTGCAGAAGGAAGAAGCACTTAGCATTTCAATAAACTTTCAGTCTTGAATATAGTTCTCTAGTGTGGGAAGGCAAACTTGATTGGATGACAAAAAGTACTTCTTTTGGGGGCAAGAAAGAAGCCAGGTGACAATACTCACACAAGCCTGCTCCAGTTTCTTCACTACAGATCCACTACTACAGATGAGAAGGCAGGCAGGTGATAAGTGATTCTCCTCCATGATCACTAAATGCCCTGTGGGAAAATCCTCTGAAGGGAGACAAAGAAAAGGAGAGGAAACCATCAAATACTCACTTACCTGCTCAACTGGATCTTTTTATCCTCCCTATAAGGCTGCTCCTCCTAGTTGGATGGATCCTTGTAGAGAAGAAATGTCTGCCAAGAGCACTCTGAATCATAATTGGTACCATAGGGTCATTGCTATCAATTCTAGAAATAGTTGTGACTGTCTTCTTTTGTAAATTAAAGAAATGTTAAAGAAATAAAACAATCACCTGCTTGATTTTTTTAGCAGACCCCGCAGACCCCCCCCAAACAAGCATGTATAAAGATGTATTTCAACAAGGTTCCTCTTTACTTGGGAACCAGAATGACCATAAAAATAGCTAGCAGCCCTAAACACTCTTTTTTCCCTTGCACCGAATGCCTAATCGCTGGACAGCATGGACAGCAAGTGTGCCAGCATTGGGCAGCAGTGTAATTCCAAATTCCTCCACTCCCCCATTCTTGCACTCTTGTGAATGGTCTTCATGCTTCCCTGCCTACCCAACCCCCTACATAATACACATTTGCCGGCCTCCATTTTTTGCATTTATTTTTCTATTTTCTATTAATGAGTGTGCATTTATTTCAAGTGTAAACCTAACTAATATCAAGTGCAAAACCAAGGGCTTATAATTGGGTTCCTAGATATTACTGCGGTGTTGCTTTGAACCAGGATCCCATCACAGGAAGGGACAAACTCGCTCTAATTTTGTTTACAGTAATTAACAGCAATGGATAATGGTAATGACATAGTATTCCTGAAAGCTTCCTGCATTTTTGTGGTGGTATAAAGGCCTCTGCAATCCATTGTCTGCTCATAACTTACCCGAGGCAGGCAGTAAACCTTCAGAAAGGCTCAGCCTGTTGTATTTTGTTGCTGAGTGCTGTACTGCTGGTTATAAATAAACATGTTCCTAATAATAGTTTATCTGTTTCGTCATGATCTGACTCACCCATGTTGCTCAGGATTCAAACGAAGGAATTGCAGTTGTAAGTAAAGAAAAAGAAAAAGATTTAGCACAGTAGAATAAAGCAACTGCATGGAATATATTGCAAACTGCATTTCTCTGCTCTGCCCCATTTTAAATACATTTGCTATTTTGTATATAACCTGCTTCAGAATCTCACAATGTTAATCTGTATTTGACAGGAAAGAAAATGAGTGATGTTCTCTCTCTCATTACAAATTACACTGACATCAAGCCACACTTCAGTATCAAAAACAATCATTAATGTTTTTGTATTGGTCAGGAACAGTGCAGGGAAACAGAGAATCTCTGAAGAAGCTTTAAAAATGTGTTTTAATATGGTGCATTCAGCAACAATAGCTTCTGGCAAACCTTGTTTCCTTCAGCCAATATCTGAGGTCTGTATAGTAAATGAAACGCACCATGCAAATATCTTTGAATTGTTAACAACATAAAGAAAGCCAGAGAAACTGCAAAATTATAGAACCTACGGTACATTCCAGGGGTGTGTTGCTAACTTACCGATACCGGTGCACTGCGTGCGCATATCCATGTTTTGTGTGCGCTACACATGCATGCCCCCTTGCGTGATTTTGCTTCTGTGCATGCGCGGAAGCAAAATCTCGCCAAAATCTCGTGAGGGGACGCACGTGAGCGAGATTTCACGCGGAAGCAAAATCTCACCAAAATCTCGTGCGCGCGCACGTCCCCTCATGAGATTTTGGTGAGATTTTGCTTCCGCGCATGCGCAGAAGCAAAAAAGCACAAAAATTCTTTAAAAAAATATGGCAATGCGCACGACGGACTGGCGAAGATGGCACCGGAGTGGCCGCGCACAAATTGCGCAATCGGCCATTCCCTACCGGAGCTACGCACCGGACCGCACCGGTAGGAATCCACCACTGGTACATTCTAAATAGACCATTCTAATTAAGCTGATGAAACTGAAGTCCAAAACATTTGGAGAGCTTCAGAATGCCCTCACTTGATTTAATAAAACAACCAGAGAATTGAATTATATCTTCCTTTGCGAGAGCCAATTTGGTATAGTGGCCCAGACACCAAGCTAGAAACTATGAGTTCTAGTCTCACCATGAAGCCAAATGGCTGTTGGTCTTTCCCTCTCAGCCCTAGAAAGGAGGCAATGGGAAATCACTTCCAAAAAAACCTTGCAAAGAAAACTGCAGGGATTAATCCAGGCAGTCACCAGGAGTTAACATTGACTCAAAGACTCAAAAAAAGAAAGCAAGGGAAGAAAATGGGAGGGGAGGGTGGGAAGGGAAAGGAGGGAAGCGAGGGGATGGGAGGGAAGAAAAAAAAGGAAAAGAGGAAAGGAAAGGAAAGGTTCCCTTTGGCTATTAGGCTCAGATTAAATAAAAATATCTCATTCAATAATATTGTGACGTAAATATGAAACAATAGACATGCAAGAACAGTAATTCCAATTTTGATTATTCTTAGGGTACTAAATTGATGGGAAATTGCTGGTGGGCTGTCTGCCTCTTTTACTCATTGACCTTTTGTATATGCATATCCCTTCATTATGAATCAAAGCAATACAGATGGAAGTAATTATCAACAATATCAAGAGGCCTGGTGATAAATCCAGTTCTGAACATCACATGAAAAAGGATGCCAAAATGAATTGTGTTCTTTTCTGTGTTTTTTGGAATTTCATGAACAGATGGAAAGACCAAAGGAAATCATTGAGCACTATGTTGACTGCTTATTAATGTTAAGCTAATGGTCTAGTGATACAGAAATGCATGCATAAATACACACACAAACACGCCAGCACCACCACTCAACATTATTACCTTTTTTTCAGAAGATGTGAAAGTAACACTCATTATGTGAAGGCTCTGAATAATTATAACAGATAGAAAATGCAGTATTTTGTCAAAAGTGTATTGTCTTCTTCCAACGTTTCTGAGGATCAACTTAGATGTTACAATACATGTATGTATTCAAAGTGTATATGTTTAAACATCTCAGGAGTCTAAGCCTCTCTACCTCCTAGTCAGTGGTGGGATTCAAATTTTTTAACAACCAGTTCTGTGGGTGTGGCTTATTTGAGGGTGTGGCTAGCTGGTCATGTGACTGGGTGGGCATGGCTAGCTGGTCATGGGACAGTGTGGGTGTGGCTACGTGCATAGGGACTACTCAGAGGGCTGAAAAAAGTGAATTATGACCAGTCCTCACACTTACAACCGTCCTCACATTTATGCCCATTGCAGCATTCTTAACAACCATGTCACTCATTTCACAACTGCGGTGCTTCACTTCACCATGGTAACAAGATAGGGTGCAAACGTAAAATGTGAGGACAGTCGTAAGTGTGAGGTCAGGTCAAAAATCACATTTTCAGCCCTCTGAGTAGTCCCTATGTGCACCCGGCATGGCCAGGTGGCTATGTGACTGGGTGGGCATGGCCAACTCGACATCGAGGGGCGCTTCTCCTCGCCTGGCCTCTTGTGACCGTGGGGATGCTGCAACAATCGTAAGTGTGAAAAATGGTCATAAGTCACTTTTTTCATTGCTGTTGTAACTTTGAATGGTCACTAAATGAACTGTTGTAAGTCAAGGATTACCTGTACAAAAATACAAAAAGCTTCTTTGCTTGCAAAAAGCTGCCCTAAGTACCAATCATTAGATTAGAAATACCTGCAAGCTGGAGTTACAAATCAGGCAGGGTGCCAGAGCACCTTGAGGAATTAAAATAGTTAAAATGCAATGATAACTATCAGCAGCCAACTCTTGCTCATAAAGTGAAACCCTTTAGCAGAGAGATCATTTAAGCTCTCCAGAAAGAGCACACCCAGGAGAAGCAATCCTTAGATCCATTTGCACCACTTAAAGATACCAGCTGGTCTCACTCACCTCATAAGATATCCTAAGGAAATCATCCAGATTTAAGGAAAGATCACATGCCCTCCAGAAAGGCAGTAAAAAAAATCAGTGCCAAGCTTGCATCCTGCCTCTTGGAAGTACACCCCAAAAGCACAGTGCCAAGAACCACTAAAGCAGTGAAGGAAGACCCCCTCCCCTGTTAGAAAAAGCACTTGAGATAAGCCTAACTAGAATGAAGCAAAGGAGCAAACACAGTAGCTGTTGCTTGTTAAACCAATTACCAGAATAAAGAGATACAGGAACTAGCCAGATTTCTGAAGCTGCTTCTTTTCAGGAACAGAGATTAACATTTTTCCTTCCAAACAAAGCTGAATAGGGAAAATTATCCTATCAATAAACACAGGATTAAACATCACCAAGCACAGAATTAAACTTCACCAAAAACCAGTTTTAGACCAAAAGTCAGGAAGGGTATGTAAACTCACGTTTGAATGTGAGTTTACATTTCCAGCTAGCCAAGAAGCCTTGCTGAATGTCACTCATCTTGGTTCCTTGTCATTAAAAGCTTCTTTCTGGCAGCTCTGTGCTGGAAGAACTCCAACAGGGGAGTATTTCCTCCCAACAGCAGTGTGAAACGCTTAAAACAACCCTTCCCTTTTAAGAAAGTCAAGCAAAGAAAAAAAACAAACTTCAGAGACAGTAAGTCTAGGCGTACTGCCAAGAATGTAATAAGGGTTAACGGAGAGGCACTTTCTGTAAGCAGGGCAATAAAGATTAGGCTATAAAAACAACACCAGAATGTTGTAATTCCTTACATGAGTAACCCTGTAAAGTGGAAAAAAACAAAAGGAGATTTCTTCTAACAACCGGTTCTCTGAACTGCTTAGAAAGTTAACAACTGGTTCTAGCGAATCTGTTAGAACTGGTAGAATTCCACCTCTGCTCCTAGTGAAACATACCCCATTGTTTGGATTGAGAGGATGAAAGGTTTACCTTTTATTTCACAACTGCTACTGACATTTAAGAACCTCCATGTCAAATCAAAGATACCTTTTGTTATGCATTGACATGGTTCCACCCAGGTCCAACGTTTGAGCGGGAGAATGCTCAAACGCTATTGGTTGTTGTGTCTGACAGCTCTCTATAAAAGGGCTAGCTGTCAGACTGCAAGTTGCTGATTGTCTTGAGCAGTTGCTAAATAAAGAGCTATTCTGAAGTCTGTCTCCTGTCATCATTCCCACCATCTAACACCTTTAATGTCACATTACATTTAGTTTCCATATTGACTCTCAGTTCCTAATTCAGCATGCTGTTCGAGGTTGAACAGAGTTTGTAGTCTTAATCAATTGAGTGCGGATCAAACTTGCAACAAATCCTCTCTGTGTTCATTCAGAGTGTAAGAAGTAATACATGTATCTAAAGTCATGTCTGACTTTTCTTTCTTATTCAGGATCTATTTTACAGTTAGATGAGAGGCAGACGCTTAGTTTTTAAATTTGAAACACACTTGGCCTTTCCACCACAAGACTCTGTTTAGCTCAATTCAAACAAAGTTTATGTGGATAATTAACAGATTAACAGAGTTGGAAGGGACCTTGCAGGTCATCTAGTCCAACCCCCTGCCCAAGCAGGAGATCCAAATCTGCCTCTACCTAGGATTGAACTCACAACCTCCTGATTGTGAGGCTCTTGTAGCAAAACAATTCCACTTTATACCTATAGTGATCAGTGACCTACAGGGAAGAGAGGGATGGCGTGACAGGATATGTATCATGACATAAATTGCTCATAATCTCATTGTAGCTTAGACCTGATGTCTAGGGAGGTGATGTGCTATATTTTAAATGATCTTATAATTTGAAGGAGAACATGTGTAGATTTTTTTTTAAAAAAACAAAGGATTGGAAAATTTACCAGAAAGCAGTTACAAAGTATGGAATGGTGCTCTTATAAACATAATGTTACTTGTAGGCTTATTACAACTCATTTGAAGCTCTCCCTACAGTCTTGACTGAGTGCAAATAGTAGTATCCCATGTAGCAAACAGCATATGGCATGCAAATATAATTAGTATATCACAAATGATGCAGTTGGCAGCACTGTGTGTGGCTCCTTCCAACATTGCACTCTGCCATGTTTTCCTCTCTAACGGATGGAAGAAAATTGTAAGAGCATTAGATAAATAATATAACATGACTTTGTTTTCTCACTGCAGAAGCTGTGTCATTATCTGCACACCCCTCGATTAAGATACTCTTTTTCTATTATTCCATGGAATGATTATATCACACACGTCTATTCTTCAATTTGATTTAATCCATTTTACCACTGTACACACACAATATTGTGAAAGCCGCAATATTTTAAAGGATGCTCAGTTTTGTCTCTGAGTGTGAAAATCTTTGTCAGAAAACACAGCACTCTTTTTAAAGTCTCATTTTTAGTTGACAAATTTCAGGGACCAATTCAAGTATCCTGTACTAATGGAGTTAGAGGAAAATTATACAAATGAATCATTTTTTGAAGTACATATGTACATCTATCTTTTGGAAAACAGAAGCTGTGAATTCCTAGTAGAGAGAGTTGTAAGAATGCAACTTCTCATATTCTAGCATAAATCCAAAGAGAGAGTCAGATCATGTCTTCTGTCTCTTTTACAGTTTCAGAATGCTATTTCCTAATGGAATGATACAATGCAGGGACAACACATCAAAACTGTTTCACAGACAAGGTAATTCGTGTCAGGTAAACCAGGATCAATTCGCTTACAACTGGGCCAGGGGTCAGCAACCCGCAGCTCTGGAGCCACATGTGGCTCTTTCATCCCTCAGCTGCGGCTCCCTGTTGCCAGTCGGCTCCACAATTGATAGGGCTTTCGGTTAGGACAGGTAGAGGAAAACTCTATGGTGGGGGAACCAGACTTCCAGTTGGCAGAGGAAAAAGGATGCCGTGCTAGGAGGAGACTCTATGGTGGGGAAACCAGATTTCCGGTCGGCAGAGAAAGGATGCCACGCTAGGAGGGGAAACTGGACTTCCGGTCGGCTCCAGAATTGAATGGGGGGCTTCCAGTTAGGACTTTGTGGCTCTTTGAGTGTTTAAGATTGCTGACCCCTGATCTGGGCCTATCTTGTTCCCAAAATTGCAGTGTTACTTCATCCACTGTACTCAGAGTTATTTTAAGTGGGAGGATTATAACAGGATTAAGAAGAGTTAAATTTCCCTTACGAAGCAGAGCTTCTCTGAAAGTGCTATTTGCATAATAATTTGAATTGCCATTTGCAATACCACAATTAATCTTACTTTTAGTTATTTTCCCCTTTTAAACTTTTGAATTGGGTTTTTCTTTCTCTAAACAGCTTCTGAGAATTTGCTAGATTCAGAATGCTCAGTGGAATTTAATGGAATTCCTGGTTCCATGTTAACTTGATTCAGGAATCAATTCAGGATATAAATATGATCTGATTCTAGCTACTTAGCTATATTCTCTATCTATACAGAACATGCTGAAAACATGGTATTATTCATAATTTGAGAAATTACTGAGCTATGCAACTCTAAATTTCTAATATAAACTTATTCTTGTCCTCATCACTCCCCCCTACAATGTTGATTAAATAAATGTTTCATAGCATTTATCTAAACGAATACCTAAACAGCTAATTATTCAGACACAGTCCAAGTTTGGATTCAAGGAAAAAGCACTTCGATCACAATTTTCAAGGCTAGAAAATATAATTATAGAAACATGTTTAGCTCTTGATCTGCTGCATATAACGCAGGGGTGAAATCCAGCAGGTTCTGACAGGTTCTGCGGAACCGGTAGCGGAAATTTTGAGTAGTTCATAGAACTGGCAAATACCACCTCTGGCTGGCCCCAGAGTGGGGTGGGAATGAAGATTTTGCAATATCCTTCCCCCAGGAGTGGGGAGGGAATGGGGATTTTGCAGTATCCTTCCCCTGGAGTGGGGTGGGAATGGAGATTTTGCAGTATCCTTCCCCTGCCACGCCCACCAAGCCACGCCCACCAAGCAACACCACAGAACTGGTAGTAAAAAAATTGGATTTCACCACTGATATACAGACATGTTAATTGGGTGATTCAAATATGGTGATACATATTAACTATGCCTGATATATAATTTCTATTGTTACTCTTCATCTGAGATATATACTATAGGTAACCTGCGGAAGGAAAGTTGGACATGCAATGATTCTGCACTAGTGTGAATATTAAATTCAGTAATTTTGATGGCTCAATAAACACCATAATTTATTGTCAATAATTGATTGACACAAAATCATACCTATTATTTACTGTTTCCTATTTTTTGATAAACATACAAAGGACATGTTGAAGAACATATGAAATATAATCATGAATACTATTACTCTTAAAAAAGGAAAGCTCATGAAGGCAAAAGTGCCCAGGGGTCACAAAATTCAAAATGTGACCATACCCAAGCATGTGCTATAAAATGGAGAACTCCAGGCTTATTTTTTTAAATTCATTCATTATTGTGCTGCACTTGATTAGTGACATCCTTAATATCATTAATTTGGGATATATCTCTGGCTCATGATGTAAATGTAATGGGATGTAGGAATGACCTTGAGAGGGGGGAAGAGATGATGCTTAGGAAGTAAGAGACAAGAGAGAGAGGAGCCTGCAGTTGCTTAAGGAAGAAATTTTGAAGGAGCCACTGTAATTGATCAAGCTGTAAAAAGAAGAAGTTGGTGGTTTATACTTTGAGACTTGCAATATTCTGTAAATGTAGACCTACCTTACAATAAAGTAGAATTACTTCATCTGATTGTGTTTCCTGTCTGGTTTATCTGGGAGGGCTGACAGTTAATGAGGAAAGCAACTACCCATAATATGATATATAAAAGGTACTGAGCAGTTGGGAAAAGAATTATAAATATCTTGGTTGCAATTGTTGTTATTCCTAGCATCTTTAGATGTAAAATAATAACCATGTTATTCTTCTATGGCCACTTAAGTTAGCATTGGGGGGTTTTTTGGACCGAAAATAGAGAAGTAGGTTTTGTTCAACTTGGAAATTAAACTTCTCCTAGAATCTGAAAAAAGACTGCACAGAGTAGCCCAATTTTAATTGGCATTCCAGACAATGCAGTCCAAAAATGGAGGTGGTGGGTGGGGAGAAGAATATTAAATTAATATTAGCAAAAAATAAATAATTGATGTAATTTGTATCAACTAATGAGTAAGTATAAACACCCAGTCAATGGAATAATCAGTAGCAAGTGTGAACATTTATATAACACTCTTATACATAACCTCTTGTACCTTCTCTCTCATGCCTTCTCTCTCATTATGCCTTCTCTCTCATTATGCATCAATGAACATTTAATAAGCAAAGTAGTTCTCTCTACTCCCTGCTAGAAAATTATCTGTAAATCTTTGGTTTCTCACAATGGAAAAACAGATCATTTCAGCTAGAGTACTAGGAAGGGGTGAAAAGCTAGCCTACTCTTTTTTCTCATCTTGACTTTTCCACTTGTTAAATTGAAGTGCTGTTCACCCATCCTTAGGCTGACAGAAGACCATGCTGGCATGAAATTTGCTTTTATTGCCTTTATTCTATGAAACCTGCTAGGATGATAATGATGGAGGAGAAGGAGGAGGAGGAGAAGCAGAAAGAGAAGGAGAAAGAGGAGGAGGAGGAGGAGGAGGAGAAGGAGAAGAAGGAGAAGAAGAAGGAGAAGGAGAAAGAGAAGGAGAATGTCACGGTGTGATTTATTGCCTGTTACATGTATATGCAGGGAGCTGCATCCCTATCTAATATAATGGTTCATTCCTGAGCACGTGATTGATATGTTCTTGTACGCATGTGTGCATTCCTGAAACTCAGTTCTATCCTTCTTCTTCTTCTTCTAGCAGAGATGTAAACAAATGATATTTTATTGTTTTTGTACCAAAATAAATATTTTAATTAGATTTTCAAATCTCGGTTTTATTTCTAATGTCTGAATTCCAGGAGAACGATCTATTTCGCCTCTGTGAGATTTAGTCTCACGTCGTCGGACAAGGAGAAGGAGAAGGAGAAGGAGGAATTTCTATAGACAGAAATTCCCAAGAAAGGTTTTTCCTTTTCCCCCCTGCCCCCAAGAAATATTTTTATGAACTAAATACACAAAATAAGCAATAAAATTGCAAAGAAAGAAAGAAAAAGTTGAAAGAAAAACAAAAACACATATATGGCATATAGTGATAAACACACGTACATGCATAAAAGTTGTACAATAAACATTTCAAGAAATAGAAGTAATAATTCATTCTGATCATCCCATTTCAACCTATATCAATAGATTATTGGTTTGTAAATTGCTGATAGCATCAATTCTGCAGTTTACTTGATAGCTGGGCCATATGTTTATTTTCCTAATAAAGATCAATAAATGTTTCAGCTGTAAGTATGGTACTGAAAATCAACTTTCTTGGTCCAGATAGGATTAGGTTGCAAGTTGCTTGGGTAAGTCTCCTTCATCCACACAATCTCCCCATCATGTTTATGCTCACACTGAACTGTCCACCTGCACACACCCATACAACCTTCCCAATGCATGCAGCACCCCCCACGCCCTCTCCTACTTATACCCATCTCTCGTACACTTCCATGATACTTTCTAATTAGCACCACACCCCTGGACATCCTCCCTGATCTACAATGCACTACCTGACACTGTTGTTACATCCCCAAACCCCCATAACTTTAACCTTAGATTGTCTACTGTTGACCTCACCCCTTTCCTAAGAGATCTGTAAGGGGTGTGCATAAGCACACCAACATGCCTACCGTCCCTGTCCTACTGTCTCCATTTATCCGTACACATTTACTATGTTCATATTTATGTTTATATTTATACCTGTTATCATGTACATGTTAGACAAATAAATAAATGGGGAAGAAATGCATCTCTTGACCATTCCATTTACTTTTCTGATTCGTGCTGTACCACTTGTGATACATTATGCACTCCCCAGCATCATTCTGGGTTGGTCTCTTTCGCTCAGTCCTAGAAAGAAGTAATCCATGGCAAACCACTTCCGAAATCTTTCCAAGTAAATTTCAGGGACTTGTCCAGGGAATCTAGAAGTCAAGATTAATACACAAATACCCACACAAAAGCCTCCTAAGAATGTTGGAAAACTTTGGTGGAGAATATTAGTGTTAAAAGCATTTGGAGACAGTGATTTGTCTAAACCAGCATTAGTCTGACATTGTCAAAATGTAGTTTGGAAGTTTTTAAAGGGCATTTACTTCTCTTTTGAAGTCTTTTGACTTTTAATAGTTTATTGTTTGAACATATACATAATGAATGAGAATATTGTAATCCTATATAATAATGGAGTCCCCAATATTATAGATTGCTTGCTTGCTTAGTAGTTAAGCACAGGTTTAGTAGAAAATCGGAATCAATGCATGTATCTGATTGTTTCATTTAGTTTTGATTTTATATTTAAAATGGTACACTAATGAAGTTTCAAGGCTGACTTTTACAGAGTTTTAAGAAATCATATTTTACCCTGCATTAGACATATAAATTAATAAACCTTCAGTTCTTGCTTTATCTCATACTTTATTTCTTTGCACATGTTTAGTTCTCTACAGGATTATTTAATCACTACTGGTAATCTCCAGCAAGATGGGGGGGGAAGAGTTTCATCTGAAGAAATAAAATACGTTCTTTTTTTAATATGTTTAAATACTAGATTTAATCTGATTATGATTATAACTTGATTCTCAAAGCAAGGGACAAAGGATGCAGAAACAACTAAAGGCCTATATTTTTGTGTCACAGACAGAAATAATTAAACATGATATTCCAAATTCTTTGTAACATGAACAAAACCCAGTTCATTCATTTGAACTGCAAGTTAATTATATAGCTTTTCAGCACACACTGTATGTTGGCTAGTTTTCAAAAGGAATATTAGTAACAAATAATACAAGTGAGAAATACAGATATTGACCTATTTTCTTCTTCTTCAAAATAACTGTGAGAAAGCGTTTACTCAAACTGACAATGTGACATTGCATAGCCAAATAAAGTTACTATTTATGCTTTGAGGAAAGGCAACAGAGAACCCTGCAGTTTTGCATTCTGCTGGGATACACATCAACACCTCCAATCACTTCTACCCATTGAGTTCAGATGAGGAAGGTTTTTAAAGTAAACAACTCCCCTTGCTAAACTTAATAATAAATAATTCAACCACTAATTGTATATGCATCTAACTAGAATTAAATCCCACTGAATTCAGTGTTCCTAAGAATATATACCGGTAGCTAATTATACTTTTGAGTCAGGAGAAACACACACACACACACACACACACACACACACACACACACACACACTCACACACTTTAAATCCAAATTTATGTCGCAAACTGTTTTATAATTCAAGAGTACACCAGTTAAAACTATATAGAAATTCCTGTTGGGCATTTTGTAATAGTTGAGGTTTAGTTTTTGCCACCCCCTTTTTCAGATGAAGCTCATAAATTCTGAACTATAGGAATCTTACCTGCTTGAGTAGGCTACGAACATCTTTGTGCAACCAAAAGATTCACATAAAGCCTTCTTATGAAGAATTTGTGGATGCATTTTCTCTCCATCTCCACCCCTTTTAATGGAAAATAACCATACTGGAAATAGTGGGCTAAAAAAACAAACAACCTCATATGACTCAAAATCCTAAATAATAAGCAATAGAGAAGGGAGATCCCAAAAATGGCATCTTGAAATAACAAATCCAAACACTATTACCCCACAAACGAAAAATTGGAATAACTGTAAGACACCCTAATGGATAGATAAGAATAATTCACAAACAAGCTGAGAAGCAAAAAGAAGATAGGAAACAAAATAGAAACTAATAACAAAGGAGTAGTCTAAAGGATAACTAAAACCTATAAAAGTGGAATCAAAAAGGCCAAAATTCAGCGATAAATCTGATTTGATGCTTTCAAAATACATGTAGTAAGAAAATTTGGAGGGTATGTCTAAAGTAAAATATTGCAGTGAATCACTGCTAATTTATTGTGCAGAGTAGTAGTAATAGAAAGTGAGAAAGAAAAACTACTTAATATATTCTTTATGAGACAGAGAGCTATTTTTAATATTTCTGAGGAAAGGATATTAATATACCTCAAGGATAATATATGAAAAATAACCTTAAGTCAAAATGTCAAGTCTGTAGGGGCAGGTGAATCAGATGCCAGGCTGTTGGAGAAGTAGTGGAATTTTTTTTGAAACACTAGTGATATAATGAAAAACTGGACAACAGCAACAAAATCCCAACATTCAAAAAGAAGAAGAAAGAAGATGCAAGAGAATACAGAACAGTCAGTTTGATGTTTGTACTCTGCAAAGGTTCTAAAACAGATTGTCAAATAGCAGGTTTGTTTGTGTTTAGAAAAGGATGTCGTTACCAGGAAGGAACAAAGATTTGTCAAAAACAAGGCACGCACGCGCACGCGCGCACACACACACACGTAAATAAAAATATTTACCTCTACAGTATAGGACCGTGATGGCGAACCTATGGCACGTGTGGCACAGGTAGCCATCTCTGCCGGCATGCGGAGCCGCTGCCCTAGCTCAGCTCCAGCGCGCATGTGCATGCTGGCCAGCTGATTTTTGACTCACGCGCATTTGGAGAGCATTTTCGACCTCCAGAGGGTATCTAGGGGGGTGGGGGAAGGGGTTTTCACCCTCCCCAGGCTCCAGCAAAGCCTCTAGAGCCTCAGCAGGGTGAAAAAGGGGCCTACCGGGCCCACTAGAAGTTGGGAAATGGGCCGTTTCTGGCCTCCAGAGGGCCTCCAGGGGGTGGGGGAGGCTGTTTTCACCCTCCCCAGACTCCAGGGAAGCCTCTGGAGTCTGGGGAGGGCAAAAAACAGGCATACTGGGCTCACTGGAAGTCGGGAAATGGGGAAGCAGGGGGCTCTGCGTGCATGCGTGGGGGCAGGGCAGTGTGAGGGTGGGGTTGTGTGCACATGCACAGGGGTGTGGGGTGTGGGGGGCATTGAATTATGGGTGTGGGCACATGCGCATGCGTGTGGCCCCCCTAGGAAAAAAAGGTTCGCCATCATTGGTATAGATTATGTGTGGTGTGTATGTGTGTATGAAAACCAGTTTATTTCAATGTGTGATTGGATTTGATAACTTACACATATATTTTAGCAGTGTTTGGCAGCCATCACAGTGTATGAAGGAGAAATAAGAGGCAGGTATTTAACCCCAGCAACTAATGTCTCTCCCTCCCACCTCTGAGCGCAGTTGACTTGGAAGAGGAACTGCTGGTGATGACAAGCACAGAATTCAGATGAGGAATTCAAACATTTCTTCTTTGCATAATCCTGCTCTGATTCTGTCAGCCCTTTCTATGTTTTTCAAATTGCAACTGCTATAAAATCATACATTCATTGAGCCTTACTTTTCCTTGAGAAACCTGAGTTGATGTGTTGTAGAATGGTAGTGGAGCTGGTGTGGCTATAGGCATAGTAAGTACTCATTGTTTACTTGCTACCTATTATATATTTATTTATTTATTTGTGAGATTTATATACCATCTCACAGTGCAAGCACTCTCTAAGCGGTTTATATCAGTAAGCAATGTATATTTATATTGCCCCCAACAATCTGGGTCCTCATTTTACCTACCTCAGAAGGATGGAAGGCTGAGTCAACCTTGAGCCGGTGAGATTTGAACCGCCGACCTGCAGATCACAGTCAGCTAAAGTGGCCTGCAGCACCCCACTCTAACTGCTGCGCCACCTTGCTCTTATATGAGTAATGCAGGACTATGGCATCATAACCATAGCACCAGCAGTCGTGATACCTGCTTTTCTTGCAATGGGTACTCAACTATGTCTTTAACTATCAAATAACTTAATCAGATTGGAGGTTACTTCTAGTACCACACTAAATATTCTTAGTATACAGATACTCCTCAACTTACGACCACAATTGAGCTGAAAATTTATGTTAAGTGAAAAAATTGTTAAGTGAATTTGTCCCATTTTACGACTTTTCTTGCCACATTTATTAAGTGCAGTTGTTAAATTAGTAACATGGTTGTTAAAGGAATCTGGGTTCTCCATTGACTTTGCTTGTCAGAAGGTCACAAAACAATTCCTGAACACTGCAACCGTCATCAATATGAGTCAGTTGTCAAGCATCTGAATGTAAATCACATGACCATTGAGATGCTGCAATGGTCATAAGTGTGAAAAATGGTCATAAGTCACTATTTTCAGTGCCGTTGTAACTTCAACAGTCACTAAATGAACTGTTGTAAGTCGAGGACTACCTGTAGTTCAGATAGATTATTGCATTTTCAAATAACTCTTGCAGTTGACTTTAACTTATATACTTTACACCAGGGATGTCAAACTCAAGGCCTGGGGACCGGATTCAGCTCACAGGGTGCTTAGATCTTGCCCGCGGGGCCGCCCCGGAAACAGAAAAGGACCGGCCCGTGGTGCCTCTGCCAGCGAAAACGGAGCTTGCAAGGGCTGCGGGCGGCCCTCCCGAGCTCTGTTTTCGCTGATAGAGGATTGCAGGAGGCCGTCACAGGCGAAAACGGAACTCGAGAGCTCATTTTCACTGGCAGAGTGCTCGGGCCACCACAGGCGTCCCCAACATGAGTGATGTCAAGCTGGCCACACCCACCCCAGCCACGTCCACCCTGGCCCTCTAAGGTCAAACATAACACAAGAGCCCTCAATGAAATCGAGTTTGACACTCCTGCTTTAGACTATTCACTGCAGCTCTACCCTTGGTCTGTAATATTGAGGCTGATCATATTTCCTGGAGCGTAATGTAAAATTCAACTAATCTTATTTCTAAGCAAACCATGATACCTGTGGGAAATTATATCTTGTAAAAAATAAAGATCTTGTAAGCTCCCTTTTTAATACTGGAATTTAGTGACCTCACCTTTTATAAAGAACATTAGAATGCATGATACTAGAATGAAATCTAAAAGCAATTAGTCCGAATGTTATAGAGTTTTTTTATTTTTAATTGCTTCTCTTCAGATTATGCATATCTTGTAGTTTGCTCCCTTTTCTTTTGCAGTCTTTATTTCTCACTATCTTTTTTACTTGCTGGATATGAATATGAAAGAAGTGTGGGGATATTGTATTTCAATAATAATAAAACATTTTAACCAAGTTTTTAGTATTAAAACTGTCACGTAATTTGAATGCAGAAATTGTAGGGGTTTGTTTAAAAACTTCTCAAATTAGTTTTGTATACAAAACTGATTCATTTAAAAAACATAACTTTTAATCCCAAAGATGAGCTTAACCTATTATAATTATATTTTGTGAGTGTACTAGTTGTCTAACAGCAGAGAAATGTAATTCATCTTGAAACTTGTTACCAAAATTAAGAAACTTATCCCTGGAAGTTTAATCGGAAGTCCAGAATCTGAAGTAAAAAAAAAAAACGTGAATTTTGAATTAAAAAAAAATTCAAAACTCGATTCATTTTCGCAGGGTCATAATCTAGAAGGACAAAGAAGGTAAATTGGTTAGTTCATCTGAAAAAGTTTGCAACATTTCAAAGGAGGCTCCCTACCGACATCTAAATTTCTCAAAGCCAGCAGCCCTTTCGGATACAAAAGGTGCTTTTTTCCCAAGAGGCAAGTGGACTTTCTGGTTTTTCTTTGAAGACGTTTTCGCTTCTCATCCAAGAATTTTCTTCAGCTTCTTCAGAGAAAAACCAGAAAGTCTAGTTGTCTCTTTGGGGGGGGGGGGAAGCACCTTTTGGGACAACCATGACCTGGATGACTGAGAATCTCCACAGATTTTCTGATACAAAGCTCTCAAATAGCGTGTTAAATTCCAGTACGTCCTCCTGATCAGAGCATCAGGAGCCTTTTATGCAAATCACAGGTACCTGTTTAACTTCCTCTCTGTACTCAGCATTGAAAACAAAACATTCCCCCCCCCCGCCCTATTTGCATTATCCAGGATTTTGTCTTCGCTCGAGCCTTCATCCCAGAACCCAGAGACACTTTCTTTTTAGATCCTCCCTTTTCTCCTCCTCCCGAGGGAGGTCACGGATGTTTGGGAAAATATGTAGGTCAGTGGAGCATTTCCTGCACTTGTGCAAAAACAAGAGAAGCGGGAAGGCACCGTCGGGAGGGAGCCCTCCTTCAGCCGCCAACCCTCGGCAACTTTCTCTCTTGCCGCTCAAGGAAGCGAAGCCTACTTTATTTATTTATTTGGGTGGTTGGTTCCCGGACCCGTGGGAGGCGATCCGACGGCGCTTTTTATGCCCGCGGTGACCCATTTCGTCGCCTGCGGCTCTCGGCTCTCGCTCGTCTCCGGCTAGAGATTCCGGCTGATTTTCTCCCAAGCAGCGGCCGCGAGCACTGGGGAACCTCCCGCTCCAGCCTCCCCCGCCTTACTACATTAAGATCCCCGCGCTTCCCATTCCCGCTGGAAGCACGCAGGCCACGCGAGCGAGCAGGCGCGCGAGGCCCCCAGATGATCTGAGGGGAGCCGGGAGGCGCCAAACTGCGCCCAGCCGTCCTTACTCCCTCCCGGCTAAGGGTGGGAGCGCCTGAGACGCTGCTGGGAGAATGTCCCCTTCGGGTCGCCGGGACAGCAAGTTTCAAGCCAAAACGCAGCTGCTGGAATCGGTGCGCCTGCAACTTAATGCTCTCCGAGAAGCCTGCGTTACCGGGAGCAGCAGCAGCAGCAGCGGGCGCCACCGCCACCCCCCGGTGTCCAGCGTCCTCCTCGGGAGCCTCGCGGCCGTTTGCGCGTCTCTCCCGAGCTTCTCTTTCCGTCCCTCACGGGACTGCGCTGCCGGCGCTGAGAGGAAGCCGGAGCCCGGCATGCAGCGTCCCCTCACACCATGAGAAACAGCGGGCGCAGAAGTAGCCGCGGCGACAGCTCCACCAACAAGTCCGGGTTCAAAAAAGCGGCGGAGCCTCATTTCCCCGACGCATTGGCGTGCGCCAGAGAGCATTTACCCGGCCTTTGGCAAGAGGGAAAGAGCCGCAGAAGCTCAGGGGACAGTGGCCGTATCAAACTCGAGAGCGGCGGGGAGGACAGCCCGCGCACCCTGGTTGCCACCGCGGATAGCAGCAGCAGCGGCAGCAGCGGTGTTTGGCGCCTCCTGGGCACACGCGCCCACCTTTCCTCCCGGCACGGGCACCTCAGGTAAGCCGCGGGGGCGGCGCTTGGCACAGTGACACAGATAAACAGTCGCCCTGGCGGCTCCCGGGACCTTTGGTCCACCTTTTCCGATCATAAGCATTGGGGGGGCGCTCTGTCACCGGAGGCGCGGGACAATTGCGGGATACACCGCCATCCCGGATGCCCGCGACTCGCCTTCCCATCGCATCTCCCCTGCAGAATGGACCAAAAATTGTTCTAGTTTGGAGATTGCCTTTGACTGTTAGCTCAGAAATAATAGGATGTTGATAGCTAGATCCTGGAGGATGCATAAGGAACCACAGTATTGTTGATTCATTTGACGGGGTGGTGTAAGGTCACCTGCCTTGAGCAGAGGGTTGGACTAGAAGAGCTCTGAGGACTCTTCTAGCCCTATGATTCTATGTTCTCTTTGTATGTGCAAAACCTGAAGCAACAAGTGTAGAGATTGAAAATTAACTGAATTGCTCATTTGAGTTACTCTTTAGTTCATAGCTTTTCTTTCCACGCTGTTCTTTAATGCAAGGCTAATTGCCAGTTTTGGATTACACATTACAATTTAAATGTAACTCTTTTAAAATATTATATTCAGGTGATAAAAAAGCTAGGTGTAGCTTTAGGCTGTAAAGCTTAATGTGCTTAATATACTGATGGGCTTTCATAAAAATCTCTCTGTATTTTTTTGATTTTGCAAATCCAGTATTCACTAATAGTTATCTAGTGTTTCTGATGCATTATATCCACTACAGCAGCCATGTAATACAGACCAGTACTGTTACTATTATTATGATGGAGAATTTGGGTCAGAGATAAAGTGGGAATGAAGAATTTCCTTTTTTAGCTTTTGTGACCACCAATGTTCTGAAGGCAAATTCAATCAAATAGGAACAATATAATACTTGAAAGCTATGGCTGATTCAGGAGTGCCATTAAAGTCAAGTGAACTGTCCTTCGTTTTCATAGTAACAAATAAGGAACAGTTTTTTAAAAGACTAATAAAAGTAGATTTTTTTAAAATTACAGGCAAGATTATTAACTGTTAAAAAAGAATAAGTTGACATTATCCATCATGCTTATTAGAATTAAAATAATAGCATAGATTTGAAAAATTGATATATACTTGTGGTTGAACTGTTGAAATTTTACCTTTAAGCCTGGATTTTTTGTTTTGAATAACATTTCTGAAAGAAAAATGCCCATACATACCAGGCTAAATTCAGTATTTCATGAATAAATTTTAGCTTACACAATAGGACTGACCTACCTTTGCTCTTCTCTTTCCCTGCATAAGTCAAATCCTTTCAAAGGCTCTCCAAGTGCTTTGGAGCATATTTGGCACACTTTTATAGAGGAAATCTGTTTCAGTTGCAGAAGTGTTTTGTTGTCCCAATAGAAATTGAGACAACCAACTATTATTTGTATCTATATGTCAGTCGCTCGAACTATGGCATTAGATAATAGGTACTGTTTCTGATTCATTGCATCTCTTCTAAGAAAAAGATTTTGTGAACTTACTATCCAAAGATACATTTAAGCATTTGTTCTTGTGATAGTTACCATAAATTCTGTGCCCATGTTATGAATAACATGAAGGTGAACTACCAATATTCTCTTATAATCATAGGGTTGAAAGAGAACTTGGAGGTCTTCTATCTAGTCCAATCTCCTGTCCAGGTCAGGAATCCTCATACCATACTGGGCAAATGGCTGGCTGTTCTTTTCTTGAAAAACTCCAGTGATAGAGCACCCACAATTTCAGGAGGCAGCCTGTTCCATTACTTAAGAGTTGTCACAGTTAGGAAACTCTGATATCTTGAACTTGATTCAAGGTTGGATTTTTCACTGTAAAGCTTCCCTCCATTGGTTTTTGTCTTACCTTCAGATGTCAGAAAATAAATAAATTCTCTCTTCCCTGTGATATCCTTTCCTGTATCAGAAGTGTGCTATCATTTCTCTCCTTGTCATTCTCTTCTTTAAACTAACATACCAAGTTCCTTTACTTGCTGTTCATAGGATTTGACATCGGGCACCTTACTTTGTCTTTGTTTGCCTTCTCTGAACTGTTTCTATTTGCTCAGCATCTTTTTGTATAATGATGGCATCCTTTTTGATTCATTTGAGAAGTTTTCCATGAATAGGTTCAAGATCTAATACTGAATCAACAAAGAGCATGTATGGTATCAGATCATTATTTGTTGTTCAGACTGGAAGAGATACTTTGATGGCTAGAAAATTCTGGAAATTGAAGTCCACACAACTTAAAGTTGTCAAGTTGAAAAACACTGATTTAAATAGTGTTATCTTCTTTATGAGGGAATAGCATGTTCTGCTTGCTGTGTTCTGTGGTTTTTAATTTATGTTAAGAGATATTAAAATTACATTTCCCAATCAGTGGTGGGCGAACTGATGGCGGCGGCGGGAGGCTCCACCCGCCCGGACGTCATTACAGACAATCTGTGCTTGTGCAGAAGGTTCTGTGCATGCGCAGAAGCACCGCGTGCGGTCACAGTGCCGAACCGGTAGCGAAGGTAGGTGAAACCCACTACTGTTCCCAATGTAGAAACCTCTAGCTTTCTTTAAGTTCAAGTCTCATCACTTCTGATGAACAACCAGTTGGCCTATATATTTGTTTATGAAAAATTAAGTTTCACAAATGGCTCAAATAATATGTATTTACATGATATAAATAATACATTAATGTCATTAAAGGTAAATTACCTTTATAAGAAAGAAAATATTACATATTACAACTCTATGCAGTATGTCGTACATATTGAAATATTTGCAATATAATATTTATTTTGGAAGGTCTTATTTTATGAAGTGTATCTAAAGTCAGCCTGCAAAATGCAATTGCTTAAGCTCTAACCCTTGAATATTTTTCCATAGCATAACCCCTGAAATGTAATGAGTCAATTTACTTTTGACTAGAACTGCATAGATTTGCACTGTAAAACCTCTAACCCTACTACTAGTACAAAGCTTCACTGAACTCACTGATACTTACTTCTCAAAGGATAGAAATAGATTTTAGAGGAAACATTTTATTTCAGCAGTATGCAGTATAGGTTTTTATATTTGGAGTCTTTTATGTTTGGAGTAGGTGGTGCGATAGCTCAGTGGTTAAAGATGCTAAGCTTGTCATCCGGAAAGCTGACAATCCAGGTTTGAGATCTGAGCGCTATGCAACGGGGTAAGATCCCATTCTTGTCCCAGCTCCTGCCCACCTAGCAATTTGAAAGCATGCAAATGCGAGTAGATAAATAGATACCACCTTGGTGGGAAGATAACAGTGTGTTCTGTGCACTTTGGCGCCGTATAGTCATGTTGGCTACATGACCACGGAAATGTCTTGCTGGCTCCCTTGGCTAAGAAACCAACCCCTAGAGTTGAAACAACTGGACAGAGGAAACATTTACCTTTACATATATTTGGAGTACAGGACAATAATAATAAAATCAAAGAAAATATTTCTACCAAATATTCAGAGTTTAGAAAATTTTGAAAATAAAGCTAAATGGTGGAAACATCATTTAAGCAATTAATACCTGAGCAGTCTATTATTCCACATGCAGCAGGAATGGATCCAGATGAAATTTAGTAATGTGGATTAGAAGAGGAGAAAACTAATGAAAATGCACCATGCTTTGCAACCAAAAATTGATATTGATCATCTCTGTTTGCCTAGAGCTTATAGGAGAAACAAACTATGGAGAAAGAAAGGAATGGTCTGAATGACTACATTTAAAAAACCAAAAACTCTTATTGAAGAAGTCAATCAAGGAAGGCTCTTGAAAACAGCAAAGATGAAGGCTAAATATAGAAAAGAGACAATTGAAAACCAATTTGTTAATTGGAAGAACAAGCCAATGTTTAGTCAATACTTGAAAGATATAGAAAGAAAAGCCAGTAAAAACCCAACATGGAATTGTTTAAGATGAGAAGTGCTAAAGAAAGAAATTGAAGCTTTTATTACAGTGGCTCAAGAAAAAACTTTGCTAATTAATTGCATGAAGATGAAAATTCAAACTATGACAAACAACAGCAATTCAATTCAATTCAATTAGTTTAATACGGTCATAGACAGAGACTAGAGCGAATAAAAACACTCAATAAAAATACAATTAAAAGTTATAAAATGACACTTAAAAGTTAGCCACAGTTAAAATATATGACGCTATGGTGAGGAAGACACATATTTGCGCCGAATCCCTACTACTGCTGCACAGAATCTGGCCACCTGTTGCCTTTGCAGTAAAACAGATGAAACAATTGATTATTTAATGAGTGGCTACAGTAAAATTTCACAAGCTGATTACAAGCATCATCATGACAGAACTGCCAGAATTATTCACTGGAAACTTTGCCAGTGGTTTGGATTTGAAGGTAGGAAAAACTACTTTTTCAAGTTGAAAAGGTTTTGGAAAATAAACCTTGTGGGCCTTTAAGATTCAAACAGAACTGGCATCTTGTTCAAAATATGCCTGATATAAGAGTCATTGAAAACAAAGTCTAGTTAATTGTTGTTGCTCTACTGGGTGATACTAGGATTGAGGGGGAAAATTGGGAAAAAATTCAAAATTCAAAATTTATAAGAGCCGAGGTGGCGCAGCGGTTAGAGAGCAGAACTGCAGGCTACTTTAGCTGACTGATCATTTGAGTTCAGCTGTTCAAATCTCACCGGCTCAGGGTTGACTCAGCCTTCCATCCTTCCGAGGTAGGTAAAATGAGATTGTTGGGGGCAATGTAAATATATACATTGCTTAATGGTGTAAACCGCTTAGAGTGCTTGCACTATGAGGCAGTATATAAATATCACTAATAATAAATAAATAAATAAATAAATAAATAAATAAATAAATAAATAAATAAATAAATAAATAAATAAATAAATAAATAAATAAAATACTGGGACTCGCAGATTGAAACTGAATATTTTTGAAAATATAAATCCATTGTATAGCAATTGTGGTTGGAGCCCTCAAAGCAATATTTAAAGTATTTCCTCCTGAACATCCAAATTTTCAAAAAAAGCTACCTTGCTTGGACCTGTCTATAGTCTTAGATGCTACCTTAATAATTTTTAGGTCCTTGGTTTGGACTTGAATTATTAAATTTCTACCAATCCTACATTGTGAATTTAACTTTACATTACAGTTTTTGTTGAAAAGAAGAAAGTATGGGTAGAAGATGTGGCAATTGCAGGAAATAGTAGACTAGAAGACAGATAATTGAAGAAGATCATAAAGTGTCAAGATCTGAAAATAAAAATGGAAAGATTATTGCATAAACCAGGTGTGATGGTCCCAGTGGTTATCAGCACACTGGGTGCCATAACAAAAAATATTGGATGGCACTTAGAAAATATGCACATTGGCAACATTTCCATATGTCAATTACAAAAGGCCACACTTTGGATCTGCACATATATGCTGATATGTTATGACATTCTACTTTGTTGGGAAGAACTTGACGTGTATGAAGGCCAACAGCAGTTAAAAAAACTGGTAGCTGTGATTTCACAATTTTATTTATGTAATAGTAAATCACCACCAATCAATTGCAAAATGCAGCTTTACTTGGAACAGCTTATGTCTTGCGGTAATACCTTTAATACCATCAATCAATAATATTTGTCTATTGCAGATCCTCGAGAAGGTGTCAATAGGTGGATAAAATTCCAAATCCAGTCTAACTATCTCACTGACTGTGCAATGAACCATAATCATATTAATAATTGCATAGACTGACTACAAACAATATCATGACAATGAGCAACAATGCCAAGAAATAGCATTTGCTTGTACTTCCATTCCAGTTCCAGACTGACCAGTTCAGAAAGCTCTTTCCAGATTTAAACTTTTTGAATTTACAAACAAGGAACTGAGTTAATATGACTCCTGGATTAGGGGGAGTCCTGGAATAATCCTTCAATATCCTCCATACAGTGTTGGTCTGCAAGGAGACTCTGGAGCAGTGCTCCAAAGTAGCTGGGTGAGTTTACCATAAGTTTACCATGGGAGATGGACTGGAGTCATTTTGTTGAAAAAGCAGCCATTAAGTCATGACATTAGGTCATGGCTTTCACTACTCAAATACTTTATTTAATTATTATCTTTACTTAGCTAAAAGAGATTCTTTTCAGTCATAGCCTGTTACTCCTTTTGAAGATCTGCGTTATTTTGGGACATTGTTATTATTGAATGAAGAGGAGAAGGGTTGCTGGAGTTGAGCTACAATAAAGAACTGTGGACTATTTTTTTCTTTCTTATGTTGATGGAAAAATGTAAAGATTTAAAAAGTTATGGTTTTATTTTGTTATTTTCATGAATTCGCCAACTCTATTTGAGATTGTTAGTTATAACTTGCAATTTAGGATTGTTTGTTGTGGTTGACTGAAAGCTTCTAATTTTAATGGGTTCTCCATTAATTCTCCACCCATTCTCCCCCAGCTGCATTGGTTGCCCATTAGTCTCCGGACGCAATTTAAGGTGTTGGTTTTGACCTTTAAAGCCCTACATGGCTCAGGGGCAAGTTACCTTCGGGACCACATCCTACCACATACCTCCCTACGACCGGTTAGGTCCCACAGAGTCGGCCTCCTCCAGGTCCTATCAGCCAAACAATGTCGGTTGGCGGGACCTAGGAGGAGAGCCTTCTCTGTGGGAGCCCCATCTCTCTGGAACCAACTCCCACCAACGATCCGGATTATCCCCACCCTGCTGGCCTTCCGCAAAGCCGTAAAGACATGGCTCTTCCGGCAGGCGGGGTGAAGAAGATTGATTTCCCCCATGGATGAATGGTTTTGTTTTAACTTTTGCAATGTTTTAAATTGTTTTTTATGATATTTGTATTGTTCTTATCCTTGTTGTACGCAGCCCTGAGTCCTACGGGATTGGGCGGCCTATAAAAACTTTAAATTAAATTAAATTAAATTCTGATTGGCTAAGAGATACCAGCTGCTCTACAAAAAAGATTTATACTTTGACCACAAGAGGGAGCAAAAAAACAGAAGAAGATGAAGCAACATCAAAGACATCTAAACCAGATGGGGATTGCAAAAATTATTTTGGAGGAGTATTTAAAAACAACAGTTCATTTTATAAATCAATTATATTCCAAAGATGTCATGAAAGAGGAGCAAGACGAACAAATTACTCAACTAATTGAAAGAAGATGAGTAATCCAGAGATGCAACCAAGCGCAGAAAGTTATCAAACCACTAAGGCTACTGCACAAGTAGTTGACAATATAAAGAATTTAACTGTAATTTTGGAATATAAATCTGACACCAACCGTGCCGACTTTGAAGATGGTTTAATTACAAATCCCCCAATGCATTTGAAAAATACATTTGCCTGTAACTGTTGGGACCCAAAAACAGACAAAATAACAGAAAATGAAGTGCTCTGGGACTTTGTAATTCAAAAAACACCTGTCACATATCATCCAAAACAATTGTCAATAAGAAAGACAAAAAAAAAATCTGAACAGCTGACATGGCAATACCTGGAGACAACGGAATACAAGAGAAAGTACTGGGGGGGGATCACAAAATACAAAATAAAAATATAACAACTTTAGCAAAATAAAACAAAGATGGTACCAATAGTAATAGGCGCCTTGGGTGCAATCATCTGGAATACCACTTGAACATCATTGGCATTGATAAAATTACCATCAGTCAATTGCAAGTGGTAGCTTTACTTGGAACAGCCTACATCCAGCAATGATAACTTTAATAGGACTCAATAGGTCAGTGATGGCGAACCTATGGCACGGGTGCCACAGGTGGCAATTGGAGCCATATCTGAGGGCACGTGAGGCATTGCCCTATGTAAGCTCCAACGCGCACGCACGCACTGGACAGCTGATTTTCGCCCTTCTAGAGGGCGGGGAAGGCTGTTTTCGCCCTCTCCAGGCTTCAGGAAAGCCTCCGGAGCCTGTGGATGGCGAAAAATGGACCCAACAGGCCAACCAGAAGTTCGGAAACTTGGGCCATTTTTTGCCCTCTCCAGACTTCAGGAAAGCCTACTGAAGCTTGTGGAGGGCGAAAAATGGCCCAATGGGCCAACCGGAGTCAGGTCTGCGCGCATCCGTGGGGGGGCAGCGTGTGGAGGTGTGCGCGCATGTGCGGGGGAGGGTGGGCATTGCATTATGGGTGTGGGCAGGCGATGGCAAAAAGGTTAGCCATCACTGCAATAGGTGGATAAAAATGCCACATCTAGTCTAAACATCTGGCTGACTGTGTGAGCAACAATACAAAATATACACCTACCATTTAATATTTATGTAATGTAAAAGGCCTGGAAGGTTCCTTATTTCAGTGTTTCAAGTTTTGATCTGCATTTAAAGCACTCAGTCTGACAACTCAGCCCTAGAATATTCATTTGTCAGTTTCAAAAAAAATTACCTTTATTTCATTTTTAGGAACAGAATATAGCTTTTAGGGACAGAATATAGTTCTCTCTGTAAATCAAATCAAGTTCTGTAGAGATATTTTTTATTTATTTATTTTTCTAATCAGAGAAAGCATGCTGGGTTGCAGTGAATCAAAATATAGATCCTGAAGCATGGAAGGACCAATATAAAAAGTTTTTGAGGATCTAACATCTATTATGCACAATTACATATTATTAATGGAACACACCAGAATTATATTATTTCTTCATTTATTATAGCAAATACATTATTTCTTATCACTCTTTAAACATATAGATTAATATTTTTCAAACAATCTCTCATAACATAGAGCCAACCTAAAGGGATAACATTGACGTGAAGCAGCTCAGATTATTTCAGTCAGTTTTCAGAGGCTGGCTGTTTCTGTATTCCATTTGCAATCTTAATGTCAGCTTCTAGACAGATTTATTTAAAGTAGGCACTTCTATAGATCAGTCACTGTATCTCAGTTCAACACAGGATTGCTATTGTGGAAAAAAAATAAGAGGAGGAAGCTCCAAATAAACTGCTTCAAGCTCCTGAAGGAAAGGTGGGATATTAATCTAATTCTGTAAACAATGACATATCTATACAACATCCTCATATTTTACTTATTAGCTCATACATACATTAATGGGAATCATGTGTTTAGGCAGAGATGGGTTTAGGAAAGACCTGGAACAGATGTACAAACTCAAAAGATGCAGTTGCCTCATCTGATGTTTCACATACATGCAATTTTTCAAAATTTGAAAGTAACTTTTTAATTTTATTCTTATTTTACTTATTTATTTTCTTATTTTCCTTTTTATTATAAAATAAAAATAAAGTTTTTTAAACTTTAAAAATAAGTTTTATTTTTAACTTTTTAACTAGCTCCATGATTCACCTCTGTATACAGGTAGTCTTCGAGTTACGACCACAATTGAGCCTAAAATTTATGTTGTTAAGTGAGTTTTGCTCCATTTTACGACTTTTCTTGCCACAGTTGTTAAGTGAATCACTGCAGTTGTTAAGTTAGTAACAGGGTTGTTAAGTGAACCTGGCTTCCCCATTGACTTTGCTTGTCAGAAGGTTGCAAATGATTGTAACATGACTCCGGGATACTGCAACTGTCATTAAATAGGAGTCAGTTTCCAAACAACTGAATTATGATCAGGTGACGATGGGGATGCTGCAATGGTCGTAAGTGTGGAAAACAGTCATGAGTCACTTTTTTCAGTGACTCTAACTTTGAACAGTCATTAAACAAATTGCTGTAAGTCGAAGACTACCTATACTTGGTTTCAAAACAGAAGGGAACTTTTCCAGAAGCTGTGTGCAAGAAAGCAAACATTGTTTGTTTGTTTGTTTGTTCGTTTGTTTTAAAAATAAGATTTCTTGTGTATCAAAATGTTTGACCCATTAATAACTTAGGACAGATTAATTAATGTCCTTTGCATATTAATCTGCTTTAGCTGATCTCAATGGAAAAATATCTCAGTGGAAATAAGGGTTTCTTTCATTGCTACTAAAGGGCTATACCAGTGATGGCGAACCTTTTCGGCACCAAGTGCCTAAAAGGTCGCACAGAAACGTCGCACACGAATGCAACCTCGTCGGGGCCATGGTCCGGAAAAGCCACACTTCCAGGTTCTAGCATGCATGCGTGCCCGATGATCAGCTGGCTGGCGCGCATGCGCAGGCCAGTTTTTGGCACTGCCACGCGCACGAAGGGATCACACTCTGGAAAAGCTGAACTTCTGGGTTCTAGTGTGCATGCGCGCCCAATGATCAGCTGGCTGGCACGCATACGCAGGGCGGTTTTCAGCTCTGCCACGTGCGAAGGGATCGCACTCTGGAAAAGCCGAACTTCTGGGTTCTGGTGCACATGCGCACCTAACAATTGGCTAGCCGGTGCGGATGCGCACACTAGTTTTGGGCACTGCCGCGTGTGTGAAGGACAGCTGATTGTCACACGCGCATGCACGCCAGAAACCCGGAAGACAAATAGGTAAGGCTGTGCGAGCCAGCCGACATGGCTTCGTCTGCCACTTTGGGCACACGTGCCATAGGTTCACTATCACGGGGCTATACAAATACTGTTGTATGTTAGGAAGGCTTCTTTCATTATCTTAAAACACAGAAAAGTAACATGATAAGATTCAGATAGGGAAATGGCAACTAGGAATCTTTATAGATCTGAAATTCTGGAATTTCAGGGATGAAGATGAGAAACACACCCCAGTGTATACAGATGACCACTGTTCATAATTACTACTCAGGGGAAAAATGGGTAGATCATAGAAGACAGGTGTGGTTCATGGGATCATTTTTAATAAACATTTAACAGAAATCAATTGTGTGGACACTAATTGCAGTTTCATAAGCTACCTAAGCTTACATACAACATAATGGGAAAGAATATTCATGTATGTCCAGTCTCTATTTGTGTGTTGATTTTCCTTTTTAAGTGAGAAAGAAAAGCTGTTGTTCAAAACAGGAAATAGAGAGAAGTAATTTTACATGATTGTTTTCAATGATAAGGTACGTTATTAAAGATGTTTACTTACTTCACCTTCTACAATGAGTGGATTATGATTCCCTTAGTATTCATGCAATTGGTATGATTCAGCCGGGGGTTAGATGCAGTGTCAAGAACATTGATTTATTTCTCTAGTCCACTACTTTTTAACTTTTATATAAATTCAGTGATCTCATATCTTAATGTGGGTTCATCCATTGGCCAAGAGGTATATTCCAATCTTTCTTGATGCCGATGATACAGTCATCCTCTTTGCTCAGTCATAGGGCTGAGAAGAGTCTTAAAAGAACTCACACATTACTGTGAAAACTAGATATTGCTAGCTAATTAATTACAAGAAAACAAAAGCTATAACCCTTGCTAGGAAAGTAAAAGAGCATAATTAGTCAATCAATGACCACAAAATATATAATCCAGACTTTTCACTATGTAGGCATAACCTTTCATGCAACTGTGAGATGAGAAGCACATCTAGTTACCTATCTCAAGTGGAGTCATAGAGTTATTCCCTTGTATTTATTTAGGATAGATACTATGAGATCCTTAATTTGAAAAGTATCTGCCCCTGTAGCTCTCCAGCAATTGATTTAGACTTAGAATAACTTTATTGTCACTTTAAATGTACACTAATCGGCATTCATTAAAATGAAATTTCGCTGCATACAGCTCTCAAAGGGTCACCACCTCCAATATACACTACATAAACATGACAAAATAAATAAATAAATAGAAAATTATGCATATACCTACAGTACATACCCACATATATGACACAGAGAAACAACAGTCTAGTTATATTTATAAATGTTGCAGCATCGTGGCTCATGTGTTCACCATTTGCAACCTTCTAACAAGCAAAAATCACTGGGAGAAGCCAGGTTCACTTAATGACTGTATGATTCACTTAACAACTGCAGTGATTTACTTAAAAATTGTGGCAAAAAAGGACATAAAATCAGGCGTGACTCACTTAACAACTGCCTTGCTTAGCAGTTCTGGGCCCAATTTTGGCCATAAGTCGAGAGCTACCTGTATTGAAATATTTTAAAAAATACACTGGCAAATAATTTAGGTTTTGTGGACCACTGTGAAGGACCTTTAGCCACACTTTGAGAAATCCTGTATTAGATTAATGTTATTCATTCAATAGCTAGATTTTGTGTTGCAGCTACAAAAAATTAATCTCAATATTTGACACATGGGCACCAGTTAAGATTGTTAAATGTCCCAGTTTGTTCCTTCTGTAATATAAAATATATATAATTTTATTTTGTTACATTTTATTACATTTTATGAACCATTTTAAATATACTGTTTGTAATAAGCAACATTTTACCTTACTCTGCAACAGTTTTAATTATAGGCCACAGCCGGGTGACGTGTTTTGAATATTTCATGGACCTCACACCTTCTCTTCTGATTATTTCCTATATATTTTATTTGTTCTATTGTTCACTGTATTAAAATTGTCTGCCACTTTGACTGGTCAACTGTAAACAGTAAAATAAAATATTAATTACTTAGCAATTACTATTACAAACTAAATAGTCTTCTGTTTAAAGAATTGGAAGCTTTTCGAAGAAGATGAGTTCATTTTTTTAAAGTGCAATACAGTAGCTACAACTTAAGTCATTGTATTGTTGTCATGGTAATACATTGGTCAAACCTGAAGTGGGAAAATATCCTTACTGTGCTATGCTTTCTGGAAGCAAGATATGAAGAAAAACACATAATTACTATTTGACTTCTATAAAAAAAATGTTTTCCTGTTTATCAGTGATGTCAGTTAATGAACACACAGTTCTTTGTTTAGGAAGGGACATTTTTGCCTATAATATTTGTCCACCCTGGATAGAATTGATTGCTGCTGCAATTCAGCAATTCAGAAATCTAGATTATGGAAGAGTGTTGCTTGGTATATATGTGATTAGGCAGGAGTGTCTAATTTTTAATATTTCTTTTTTTTTTAATTTTTATTTTTATGTACACAAAAACTTGACATGACACAACATACAAACATATAGTCTTAGGAATCCCACTTCCTATCTTGCTTATAGCTAAAGATCAGTACAAAATTCTGTATACCTATATTGTAAATATTTACATTTCTAATTCATCTCAGTATCCATTTCTTCCATATATTGTCTTCCATATATTTGTCAGTGTAAGTTATCTTATTTACTAAATCCTTACTTCTATCATAATTTATCTAACAATTCTCTATATTATATAATAATATAATAGTATAATAATATAATATTGAATTATAAATACAAAGCTAATTAGAAATTAGAACATTCTACGTCATGATATAATAATAATTAAATGAGATTAAATATTGAGTAATAATTAATTTTTAATATTTCTAATTGTGATCTTTTAAATATTGGTGATTTTTCTGGGTTCATAAATGTCAAATAATATTTTTCTGTCAAATGATTATTGCTGAATACAGGCTAACAGAAGCAGGATATTGGATGAGAGACAAAATTATACCAACTCCGTTATTTTCCTGGGAGACCAGAAAAAAGGCCCATGTGTGACAATCCTGCAGTGACACACATTGCGTTGATTATTTAGATGAGAAGGATAAAATTGATTGTAACATGGAATTCATTAAGGAGTGGCATGCTGAATGATATTTTTATGTCTTCCAAAGTCACAAAGCTGTGAGATGGGCGTCTACATATACGGCTTAAATAGAATAAAATAAATAACTTTATTTCTGGTACAAATGATGTATAACAGAAAGAAAGGCTAAATTCTGTATGTTTCTTCTTGGATGAATCAGCCTTCCCCTTTCTGGACAAGATGCTAAGATGTGGAGTGGTGCTGCCCAGAAGCCAGAGTCTTAATCATGTATTATAAATAATTCTGTTTGGGAAATGCCTAAGATCAGGGTCTATCCTACAAATCAAATAAGAAGAACACATGTTAAGTGTAACATTAAGTAATGCCAAACTTTATGTTGTTAAATGTTGAAGAGAGAGACTGACAGACAGTGAGAGAGCAAAGTTTACTCCAAATCCTGTTCAAGTACAGGTGGTCCTAGGTCAGGGGTCTGCAACCTTAAACACTAATAGAACCATTTGGACCCATTTTTCACAGAAAAGAAAACACCGAGAGCCACAAAACCTGAGTGGGCGTGGCCAACTCAACATCACTTACTCCCGGTTACATGATCCCCCCTAGCCATGCCTACCCAGCCAGTCATTAGGGCAGAGAACCGGTTGTTAAAAAACATCCGGAACCACAAAACCCTTTTGATATATCTCTCTCCCCCTCTCTCTCCCTCTCTCCCCCCTCTCCCTCCCTCCCTCCCTCCCTCCCTCTCTCTCTCTCTCTCTCTGTATCTCTCTATCCCCCCTCTCTCTGTATCTCTGTCTCTGTCTCTCTCCCCCCTCTGTATCTCTCTCTGTCTCTCTCTCCCCCTGTCTCTCCCTTTCTCCCCCTCTCTCTGTATCTCTCTCCCTCTCTCCTCCTCTCTCTCTCTCTCTCTGTGTGTGTGTGTGTGTGTCTATCCCTCTCTCTCCCCCCCCTCTCTCTCTGTGTATCTCTCTCTCTCCCTCTCCCTCTCTCTCCTCCCCCTCTCTCTGTCTATCTGTCTCTCTCTCCCCCCTTCTATCTCCCTCCCTCTTTGTATCTCTTTCTCTCTCTCTGTCTCTCTCTGTCTCTCTCTGGCCGGCTGTAGTTGTGAGAGGAGAAGGAGGGGGGGTCGCCCAAAGGGAAGCCTCCACCGCGGCTCGTGCTCGTTCCTCAGCCAGCCCGGATTTCCAAAAAGTTGCCAAGAAGAAAGAAAAGGAGTAGCGAAAAGCCCCAAGGAGAGCTTGCCAGGTTGGCCCAGTCTTGGCTTCCCGAGAGAGAAGAGACACAGAGAGAGACAGAGAGAGACAGAGATACACAGAGAGAGAGGGGGGGAAGCATCATTGGTGAGGGTGCGCTGGCTTTCTCCAAGCCTGACTCCCGGGGTGGGTGGGTGAAGTTTGGCGGGACCAGCCCCCTTTTTCTGCTGCCCTGAGCTTCTTTACTCCTCCAGTGGAGCGGTGCCGCCGCCGGCTTTCATTGAAAAGCATCCTCTGGGCAGCGATAGTCCCCCGTGCAAGTTTTAAAGCTGCGGCTGAGCACTGTGAGCCCGTCCCCCTTTCCATCGTCCTCTTCTCCCGGATCCCATTCCTACCCCGCCTGCCCTCATGTTAGCGAAGCCGGTGTTGGTCACGGCTGGGTCGGGCCAGTATCTCGGGGTAGAGAGCAGGTTGCGTGTCTCCCCAAGAGACCGAAGCATGCCCAGCACCAACAAGGGCCAGAAGAAGCTCCAGCAAGACTGAGGCGCCGGAGAATCAGACCCGGCTGCTTCTCCATCCCCCACCGTTGCCCTTACCTTCTCAGGCCAGGCAAGGAACCACTGGGAGGGGAGGGCCAGGGCCAGGGCCAGCCAGTGGTGGATCACCCGACAGGGAGCCACAGCAGAGGGCCCAAAGAGCCGCATGCTGAGAGATTGTCTGGCCCAAAGTCAGGCAGATGGCTTTCAGGGTTACAGTAGGACTTGAACTCAGTTTCCTGCTTTCTAACCTGGTGCCTTAACCACTAAACCAAACTGGCTCCCATATCAACTTGCTGTGTGTGGATTGTGTGTTATAAGACTGATAATGTTCTACTGTGATATATTATTGTAATATTGTAGTGTTTTTATTGTTCTTGTGATTATTTGCTTTTTACCATGGACACTTGTTCAAATTGTTTTATTGTATACTGTTCTAAGTAGCCAAAAATTGCTGCAATCACACATGTGATAAATATATAGAATTTTTCATAACTTATCAGCAAAATCCCAGTGGCATTTGCAAATATAATAGTAGTTCCTGTAGTGTGATTTACAGCAAACCTTTATGTCGTAAAAAGTACACCATGTGTGTTACATTTATTTATGTTACATTTAGTTTAATGAATGATCCTGGAAGTGAGGGTATTCATTTTAAGAAAAGAATTATTGTAGGTTTGTTACATTAAATCTGCATAATTTAGTCCTGGCTTATATAATGTGTAATAGCTCCAAGCATATTTTGTGACCTAAACAAAAAGCAGGCAACTGTGGCTCCATGTTTACTTGGGAATTGCACCAAGGCACTGGCATAACAGGACTTTGATGTCATCTCAGGACTTCCATGATCAGATAATGCCAGTTAGCTTTAGGGAAGCTAATGACTTGTTGCATAGAACAAAACCACTCAGTTTTTAATTAAATTGATTTTTAAAATAATATGTATATGTCTCTGAAAATGAGAAATACATCTTTATGTCTTGATCTGTGGAGTATTTAACGAAATATTCAATTTTCAACAAATTTATACTACATACCAACACATTCACTGATAAAGTGTGTGTGTATGTGTGTGTGTAGGGGTATTTGTGTGATGATCCACACACTTCTAATCTTTCTGCCTTCTCTCTCCTAGCTTTGCATAAATGTACGGTATATACATATTTGTATGAATGTGCATGCACATAAACTTGATCTCAGAAGACTTCCTTTAAAACATTTCCTTTAAAAACATTTAAATTACATGACAAGCAGTCTCTTAATATAGATAATTATTTAGCCTTCTGTTATTATTTCTGTCATAATGGAACACAAGAATTACCTGCTATTTGTACAGTTTTTTCTGCAACAAATTAATCAGCCTTAGTTACCAAATTGCTGAATCAAGATAGAATATAATAATAGGTTTACTGAGATTTACTTTTGATTTCTATTTTAAAGTGAATTTTCAGTATGTTTGGGCAGATTTCCTTTGCTATTTAAATCTAATTTTACACACTAACATTTTGGGTAACATTGATGGCCTTTTTATTTGATGATAATATATCTTCCTGAGTATCTGAAAATATTCAGAGTAACATTAACAATAAATAATAAGATTAACATAACTCACTTTCCATATTTTTAGCCATTGTAGTTTCTGCTTAACCAAGATTGTCTGTCTTTTCTTTCCTTTTGAAAGATAAACCTGAATTAAAAAGAAATCTGGTAACACAAGGCTCACTTCAGGGAACACACTGAAGGAAAAAGCTTCCTTCTTTCTGCCACTCGCACAGTGGTCTGCACCAGAGGTTGGTTCCTGCCGGAGCTGTCCAATGCATAACTCTGGTAGGGAGTGGCCGATTGCGCAATTTGCACGCGACCGCTCGGGAGCCCTCTCCGCCGGTCCATCATGTGCGTCGCCATCTTTTTCGGTGAATTTTTGGGCGATTTTGCTTCTGCACATGCGCGGAAGCAAAATCTCACCAAAATCTCTCTCACGCGTGTGTCCCCTCACAAGATTTTGATGCGATTTTGCTTCTGCGCATGCGCGGAAGCAAAATTGCATGAGGGGGCATGCGCGTGTAGTGAGTGCGCCCGCCCCTGAAACATGGAGATGCGCGCGCAGCGCAGTGGCACCGGTAAGTAAGCAACCCACCCCTGGTCTTCACACAAATAAAATAAAATTATGAAATAATATACAAGCCAAACATAACTTACAAGGATGGCCTACAAGTAACGTAAAAGGTTCAAGCACTTACTTCCAATGGCCAACTGAGGAGCTGTGAATCTCACTAGGAAGTCAACACCATTAGAAGGCTAAAATTATCTTGACTTGAATTGTGCGTTATGACAGGGTCTTGCAATCTGATTATTTTGTAGTTTCCCTCCTTATTGTTCAGGAATCTAGAGAGGCATCTGCCTGAGCTACTTCTGAATGTTATCTTGTAGTTCTGGACTTTAAAAAATGCTTCATCCCCTTTTGTGTAGGCAACAATTTATGCATATCACCATTAAGGTAATCTTCCATACTTTATACAAGAGCTTTCTTGGAATACTTTTTGTTTCTATACATTTCCACAGTTGTTGAACGTGGGTTTTTTTCTGATTCCCAACAATGGTATGTGGCATATAGGGAAACCAATATAAAGTATGCAAGGATTGATGAATAAAATAGCAATGTTGACTGATTATTGATTAGTTCAGACTTGTGGTGGTGTGGTATTAATCTTTACTGGGTTTTTTTGGTTCTTCTTCCAGAACAATCATAAAGCAAATCAGATTTTAATGTAATCATATTTCAAAGAAAAATTGGGAAGTATCCCAAGAGAACATCAATATTAATTATAAGGAAAATATGTGTTACAAATATCAGAGCTTACACTATAGTATAGGAATTCCCAGTGTAATATTGAAGGGAAGTTACTTTTGTCTTTTTATATAAATTCTTGGTTTCTTTTTAGCAATAAAAATAACTTTGCTTTTTCTCTAAACAATATCATATGCTAAATAGTAAAGGAATAGTAAGATCGTCAACCAGAAGAAAGCAAGTAATAGGAATTTTGTGTAATCTGAGAAAGCCTGTCCTTATTATCACAGATTTGGTAAGATGTAACATAAGGCATATGTTAAAATAAATTCAAACTTTGGATGTGCTACAGACCTTATGCAGAGTTAAAATCTGTAAATGGTTAACTAAAGTTAACTTAATAGCAATAGCACTTAGGCTTATATACCACTTCATAGTGCTTTACAGCACTCTCTAAGCCAGAGGTGTCAAACTTAAGGCCCGGGGGCCGGATCCGGCCCGTGGGGTGCTTAGATCTGGCCCACAGGGCTGCCCTGGAAACAGTAAAGGATCGGTCCGCAGTGCCTCTGCCAGCAAAAACAGCTCTGAAGGGCTGCTTCTTCAATAGAGGTAACTCAGTCATATGTTAACAGTGTCCATTCTGTAATCCAAGTAAAGCATCAGGCTTGATAGTATACAGTAGTTTGTGGTTTGGCACAGCCAGTCTTCCTTCCACATTTTGCAATATCCTTATTTTAATCCTTGATCTTTTATTTGGCAAAATAAAGTTAGTTAGTTATTATTGCCATTGATATCTTTGTTTTGATTCTCATTGGAACCATTTGTCCTCAGGACAAATACTTTTTCCAAAATAAAAAAGCACACATTAAAGGTATTCTGATTTTGATATTGTGGATTTATTTAAGAAATAATAAAGATTACATGGTCATTAAAAGAAAAAATACTTTTGTTATTAAATACATTTGTTCCGGGGTTGGTAAAATAAATAATAAATAATTTATTTTTTCAAAATCCAGCATGATACAAGAAGACTTGAACTTGTGGAATAAGATTTTCTCCATTTGTACTAGCCCTTGATTTCAAACTATTCATTTAACAATGATTGAAAGTGAAGTTGAAAAAATGATAAAATATGAAGTTTCTGTACCATTTTTATAACGTGTTCGAAGACTGCTCCATGCCTGATAGTGATGATTAGTTATTTTCTTACAATAAAGCATAAAACCAATTTAATGTGATCACAAAAACTAAGATAAACATAGTAAGAGACATATAGTTAATAAAACTAATATCAAACTGTATACAGATGGGCATAAATCAGCCAGTAAATATTTCCAGTCTTAAATCCAAAACTCTGTTACAGCAATTACGGTAGCATAGCATTTACCCCTGCTTTTAGATATTTTTGGAGGGCTAGTTGCTAATGAAGAAAATGAGTTCATTTGACCTAAATGATTAATTAACAAGGGTGTCATTAGATGCAGATGCCAGATGACACAGAGGTAAGCACAACAACACATACATTAATATGACCCATACAGAGATATTACCTTTACCCAATACAGGGACTTTAAACTTTCTTTCCAAAACCCTAGGTAGCAGAATACTGTCCTAAGCAAAATAGATACTGTAGATTGATATTAAAGATAATGTAGAAAGTTACTATACAGGCCACTTTACAAAGGTGAGGGATTTTACTCCTTTATCTTCTATATCCTATGTCTTCTAGACTCAAGTGAAGAGCAGTGTTGCTTTAGAGCCACGGTGGTGCAGTGGTTAGAGTGCAGTACTGCAGGCTACTTCTGCTGACTGCCGACTGCCTGCAATTTGGCAGTTCAAATCTCACCAGGCTCAAGGTTGACTTGACCTTCCATCCTTCCGGGGTTGGTAAAATGAGGACTCAGATTGTTGGGAGCAATATGCTGACTCTGTAAACCGCTTAGAGAGGTCTGTAAAGCACTATAAAGCGGTATATAAGTCTAAGTGCTATTGTTATTGCTATCAGTAAAGTGGTTTTCTTAAATCTCAGTGACAGTAACCATTGTGGTGAGAAACCAAAATGATTTAAATGGTTTGGGAGGAAAATGAAGATATGGTTGAATGGAACTGATAATATCCTCAAAAGATAATGTATGAAATGATGTTCAGATGTGGGAGAAGCAAGGATGGTTTACAAGGATAGAAAGGTATGGGGAAGCATAATGAACGGTGTTCATTAGATTTAGCTATATTTTCTTTCCTTTCCTTCCAAGTTTCTTTTTCCTGCTGTTTCTCACTCTTATTCTGACTTGGCGTAACATTCTTTATCCTGAAACAGAACAGTGTGATAGATTTCTACTATATATATATATATATATGATTAATTAGATTAATTAATTAAAAATGTACCCTGTTTTTAAAACAACTTGATCTTTAAAATTTTTTTCACTTTTATCCATAGTGTTTTTGAATATACGTGGTTAAAGTCTTTAGATGGAAAAGTTATCAAAAGGACATATAAAATGAGTGGGAAGGAAAAAAATTAGGCATTCAGTCAGTATGGTTCACTAATAATATCTGCTAAGGAAAAATAATTGCAACTTGGCAACCAGGGAGATAATGAGGGATACCAACTCATACGATGTGTAATTTCTGAACAAAATTTGGTTATTATATTGATGAGTATGCAGGAATACTTGATATTAAAAACAGCCATAGGAATTTTATAAAGATTTAAGACTGTAATGGTTTCCCAAATGTATGAATTCATGTGTCATATGAATAGATAAATTTGTTGGATTAATGAGGATACCTGTGAGCCAGCATGTCCACCTTTAGTACAAGATTTGTAAGAGGCAGATTTATCAGGCAAATGTGTTGTGTTGTACATATGGAACTGAAGACCCAGCAGAAGGCTGGTGTCAGGGTTCCGGCCAACTCTGACTTCACTCAATTCGCGCCTTGCCTCTGACCCTGTTTCCCCCTCCCCCCAAGGCGTGTCAGCTGGCTTGGTAATAGCCAGAGTGCTTATGTGACTTCATATTCTGGTATTAGAGGTTCTTGTCAACAGAGACTACCTTCTGATACAGTATATCTCAGATGTTGACATCTCCTCCACTGCATTTTAACATCTGAGGGCAAAGTGATTCAAAATGAGCTGCTTTGATAATTTCTTTCTTTCTTCAAAGAAAATAGGGTATTTATCCACAGGGCATAATGGAGTAATTAAAAAAAAAACCTGTCTCAGGGCATCTAGAGGAGCAGTCAGTGCTATCAAACATAGCTGGTCTGACAATGTCCACTACATGATTGAAGCCATATCCCTTTTTGGTCATAAAGGGATTAATGCTTTGATTGCTTGGGTATACTTGCCATTTTTTATACTATTGACACTCCTACGAACATCTCTAGACCTGCAGCTGATTAATTTTTGACAAAGTGGGATGAAAGTAGCTGGGATGGTATTCCATTTATAGTACATATATAGCATGCCAAGTTTTGCATTCAGGAGTTTCACTACAATAAGGTTTTGAAATAATCCTCTGGTATCTCTTTTAATGTAGAAATAGCAGTATAGCATCATGCTAAGTATTGAGCGAAGTTCCAATTTTTGCTGCTATAGTGCAGAAAGTGCTCCTCTCTAATTTAAAAATAAAAATGGTTAAAAACAAATATCTTTCCTTTTTTAGACTGTACAGTCTCTGCATTCTGCGTAGTTTAGTTTAGTTTGGTCTGTATGTATAATCTGTCTAAACATTTTATTTTTATCATAATCTCTGTATCTATTCATAAAACTGTCTATAATTTAAGAAACATGTTTTAAAGCACTTTTTCAAATGCTTCTCTAAGGAAAGATCCAATGGTTTTTTCCACATACCTAAAAAGATATTCTATAGAATAAAGCAAGGTCTATTCTTTCTCATTCCAGAGAAAAACACAGTCTTGTTGATTACAATCTGAAGGTGGTTGTTGATACCTTTTACCATGATGTTTTTTTAAAAAAAAACCTAATCTACAGCCCTGGGATTTATGTTTATTTCCTATTCAAGTCATAATTTGTTCTGACCCTATTTAACCTTTTCAGTGTCAACTAGATGTTACCATCTTATTGCTACGTGGGAAGAATGTATTTCTGAACTATTAGATCATGCCTGGAAATGATAAACTATATTGCTACAGCTTATGTGGTTGACTATGCATGCAAAGCATCTTTTATTCAAAATGCATCAGAAGAATTAACATTGCATGTCTTGTCAAATATTCTGTTGTGGATTAACCTGCATAATATTTTCTTCGTGGCTGGCTTTGATTTTAATATTTCTGTCTGATCTCATATTGTAATATACAGTATTTTATCTATCCCTATTGCTGTAGTTTCTGTGTTTATTCCATCTCTTCTCTATTGTTCATTTCTAATATTTTTTGGGGGGAGCTCTGGATTTCATTTAAAATAATTTAGTTTTAGATTTATTGCTTTTTTACTAATTGAGTATCTTAAACCTGCTCTACATGTGAAAACTACATGGATAGATGAAGACTCATGGAAACAATAGATTTTCTAATTTTATCTTATAGAAAACTAAATGAACATAAAGATCCTGCATGATGTCAAAGCCTTAATTTAGAACTTAACACATGTATGTTATAGTTATCTACCAAATCGAATTTATGTAATGAAAAATCAAGCATCACTTTTAAGTTGAATTTTAATTAAAAAAATGAAATAGTAATTTTGAAACTTTACCAGAGAAAATACTGGAATTATTTCAAATGCAATAAAGTAGTATAATTTTTAATTTCTTATCTCCTGTGCTACAGGACGATGTATATTTTAAAATAATAATGAGAAGAGAAGTTGTAAAGAGGTTGTGCTTGTTGACAATATTCTGAGATATATTTGTTGCTGGATAAACTGAACTCAACATTTCCTGATATAATATGATTTAAATACCCAGCTGCTGTGGAGCTCTTGCCTCACAATCCTAGGTAGAGGCAGATGTAGGGTCTCCTGCTTGGGCAGGGGGTTGGACTAGATGACCTGCAAGGTCCCTTCCAACTCTGTAAATCTGTAAAGATGTAGTAAAACTGTGAAAACAAATGTTTGTTGGACAATTGTTCTGAAGAGCACTGATGACTTACCATTAAAATAAGAGAGGCCACCCCTCTGTATGGTGTCCAACTATCCAGGAGTTATCCTGCCTCTACTGATACTACTGTGGCTTGCCACCAAATTGTGATGTCTTGATTCTGGATAGACAGAACAGTTTAACTCAATCATTCAGAAAGACATATTCTATTAAGTTACCCAATGTCTTTATTTATTTATTTTATTTAGTTAGTTAGTTTGTCAACCATATATGAGATAACAGGTATAAGTATAAACATGGACATGAACAAGGAAATGAGTACGAATAAAGAGGGACAGTAGGACAGGGATGGTAGGCACACTGGTGCGCTTATTTGGCTCAGTGTTTCTAAATCATTATTTCTCTGGCTATGTCTGCCAGGAAAGATGTAGTAGGAATGTATTAGTGAAAAACACTTTCACTGGAAGTTCTTCGGTGTGAAATATTTATTTATTTGTTTGTTTGTTTGTTTATTTTTCATTTTTCTAAGCTGCCACTCTCCCTTAAATAAGAATAAATTACTGCAGCAAAAAAAGGTCATCAAAGGAGGTGCAAATGAATAACCACATTGCTGATCGACAAGTCTTGTCCCAACTGTGGTCATAACTTGAAGACTACTTGTAATTTATGAGAATGAAAGAGGAAAATGTTGTATATATTGGACCTAGCATGTTCTTGAATGTCCATGCTCTGCAACACATGTGAAATTTGGTGCTTGTTTCTTTGTATGTTTGTTTATCAAACATCTCAATCACAAAGGGGCTCTGTATGTATTCATATAGCTATTTGGAAATCAATATAATGAGCAAGAAATTTGGTGGATAAGCTTTCATCAAGCTTTATACCCTTCGCTTAACCTTTTCATAGGCTGCTACTCTTGTTTTTGTGTTAGTGTAAAAGCTAAACCTGTACCACATGTTAATGAAAGCCTTTATATCATCTAAGACAATCTTCATAGAGTCTTCATTGCTGCAATGAACTCAGGAAGTGTTGACAGCAAAACAACCATTACAATTGCATCACAAGAACAGTGTTGCCCAACTGACCTACTTTTTGTCTTATGTTCAGAAGGTTGTTTGGCATTGCTGGATGGGAATAGGCATACTTTGAGGTGTACAGATGGATATCTTTATTCATATTAATTTACAATGTTTGCTACTCTCTTTTTGGTAAAAGCTTAATTAGAAGATAAGAAAACTATTCAATTTTCCACAAAACTGACTTCACAGCTTTATTTATATTTTAATCCTTTGTATTAGAGAATGTTTTAAAATATAGAATTTTTACATCTGCAACTAACAAATATATACTATTATTAAATATACAGTTACAGAAGTAGATGTCCTTGAGGAAAGCAGCAAGCTGTATTTTTGACTATACAAAATTGAAAATAGAAAAAATGATAACATATATGAAGTAATATAAAACAGGCAAGTCTTTCCTGAACTAAAGAGATCTAATATTTGAATCAGTCAATGAAGACCCAAATTTGGAAGGTTACTACACTTGATTTTAATCAAAAGGCTAGTTAATTACTCCCTTCTTCAAAGAGTTCCAATGCCATTAGCAAAAAGATAAAAACAAATAGGATTTTTATCAGAATATCTGCTTGTTTGTCCAAGCCATACATTGGTATCACTGACTGTGAAAGCACTACATGATAAATTGCTTTATTTACTATTAACTAATATTCAGTGGATAATAATTGCCATTTAATATTTCAAAATAGTGATATTTCAATCACAATCAAATATTTCAAAATATTTCAGCTGAGTGCTTTGGGTTTTTTTTGGCATTGTTGACAAATCCCCAATTTCCATTTATGAATAGCTAAATTGTTAATTATTAGATATTGTAAGATCTTATGTATTTGCTTGTTTGAATCTATCTGAAAACAGCATAGTATCCCAATATGTTTTTGTGATGTCTTAATTATGTAGGAGAGCCAGTTTGGTGTAGAGGTTGAGGGCACTGGGAAGAGGTGGGTTGCTCCCAGTTCAGGCCGGTTCTATAGAACCGGTAGCGGGAATTTCCCCCTGCTCGCCGAACCAGAAGCGATGGCCAGCTGGCCACACACCCCAAATCAGCTCTCTCGGTGGTGCCATAGGCGCCGCCATTTTGTTTTTAGCTTCTGTGCATGCGCAGAAGCTGTTTTTTTGCTTCTGTGCATGCGCAGGAGCTAGGTCAGTAATGGCAAACCTATGGCATGTGTGCCACAAATGGCATGCGGAGCCATCTTGGTGGGCACGCGAGCTCAGATCTGGCGCGCATGTGTGCACCAGCCAGCTGATTTTTGGGCCTTCTGGACCCATTGGGAGTCGGGAAACAGGCTCCAGAGGAGGTGGGGAAGGCCCATTTTTTCTCTCCCCAAGCTCCAGAGCCTTTCTAGGAGCCTGGGGTGGGCGAAAATGGCCTCCCCCCCCAGAGGTCCTCCGGAGGCCGGAAATGGCCCGTTTGCCAACTTCCGGTTGGACTGGAAGGCCTGTTTGTTTGCTCTCTCCAGGCTTCAGAGCCTTTCTAGGAGCCTGGGGAGGGTGAAAATATCCTTCCCCACCCCCCTGGAGTCCCTCCGGAGGCCGTAAATGGCCTATTTGCCAACTTCCGGATGGAATGGGCATGCCGTCGCGTACCATGAGTGGGGGTCATGCATGCATGCGCATGGACCCCCGCATGGAATTATAGGTGTGGACACACACATGTGCGACCCCCCCGCAGTCCCCCCTTTTGGCATGCAAACCAAAAAAGGTTCGCCATCACTGAGCTAGGTTTTCGGCACTGTGCATGCACAGTGGAGGGAGCGAATGGGTGGTGAGGTAAGTTAGAACTCACCCCTGGCACTGGGATGGAAAATGGAAGAGCATGAGCTCTGGTCTTACCTTAAACTTGAAGCTAACTGCGTAATTTTGGGCCAGTAACTCTCTCTGATTTGTAGGAAGAAGGCAATGGCAAATCACTTCCAAAATGTTGCCAAACGCATTGTAGGGACTTGTATCTTATGTTGAATATGCAGGAGCTGATTCCTCCCCAGGGTCTCATACTTCATGTTTTCACTTCTATAATGCTATTTTGCAAGTAGCCTTTGTATTGGAACTTTGGGAAAAGTTACATTATATATGCATCAAGATATTTCTGAGGCATCCGTCCATAACCATGGATGGATGGATGGATGGATGGATGGATGGATGGATGGATGGAAATTATTGTTCAGAAAAGGCTGTAATGTGACTAAAACAAGAAAACAAGATACTGATTGATGATTTCCTAGAGCTACTGACTTAAATATAGTGTCACAACGAATTAAGTTATGGCACATTTATTTTGTTTGAAATATAAGCATAAAAGAAATCTAATGAAGTTACATATTAAAATTATTTTTAATTCTTTCAACAGAAAACGCTGTTCAGACAATCTGATGGATGAGGATGAGAAAGACAGGGCAAAGAGGTAAGTAGCCAGTTTTTTGGGAAATGTATTTGTATGTTTAACATAGTTTTTTTTAGAAGAAGAACAGCAAGAAGCAAAGAAACCTGGTAGTACAAAAAAAGCAGTAGAATCTCCATAATTGTTTTGTGCCATTCTTTTTTGCATTTTTGCATTGAACATGGGTATGTGAGAAATGCAGGATTCTTTCCTTCATATGTTAACTTTAGGAATTTGAATTTACAACATTAGGTTATACTTTCAGCCAAAGCAGTTTTGCTCTCTTAGCACTTCGTTGTCTTTTAGTTTATTTCATTCTAATGTAAAGAATTAATTTTCTTAAGAACAGATCACAGTAATAAATAAACATGAGTGATTCCATGTCTACTAACAATTTAATTCTGTTCATAGGGCTTCACGTAATAAGTCTGAAAAGAAGAGACGTGACCAGTTCAATATTCTCATTAAGGAGCTCAGCTCAATGCTTCCTGGAAACACACGTAAAATGGACAAAACAACAGTTCTTGAAAAAGTCATTGGCTTTCTCCAGAAACATAATGGTAATTCTTGTGTTATCTTTAAAATTAACAATTACTCTATTAAGTTGTCTTAATATCCATTGCTTTGTAATTAAGAGTTGAATGCAAATCATTTACTGCAACAGGTTGTTATTTAGCTGAAAACAACTATTTTCCTTTGAAATCAATTTGAGATCTTTTAGTTTCTAACTGCTCTGCTTTGAAACACTTCGTTAACATCAGGGTATCTAAAACTTAAGATGGGTCAAATTTTAAATATTTTACAATTGTTCTATTATTTAAATTATTTAAGAAACACATTTTAACAAACTCCTTAGCCTATTTACCAGAAATAAGAATTTAAGCAGATATGAATCCTGGGAATTTTGAGAGAGTCATAGCTAGTCTCATAAAATGACTGCCTTAATTGTTACTGCAAATAACAGAACCATTATTTCCTAGAAGACATATTGGAAAGATAGATTTGAAATTGGAAGTCTAGAACATCAGACACTCTTTTTAATCCACTATTTTTTCTTCTAGCTTCCACTTCTATAAGGGAACTTGGTGATATCCATTCCACATTTAAGTATTCCTCAACTTACAACTATAACTTTGTATGTTTTTAAATCTTTTTAAATTGTTATTAATTTATTAATATTGTTTTATAGTTGTTCTTTACAACTATAAAACAGGGAGTAGGGTGGCATATAAGAACACTAAATAAATAAAAATAAATAAATAAAATAACTTTGACTGCAATGTCTGTCACTAAATGATGCAGTTATAAATCGCATCCAATTTTACTACCTTTTTTGCCATGGTCATTAAATGGATCACATGGTTGTTAATCAAATCCAGTTCCCCTATTGACTTTGCTTGTCAGAAGACCCTCTGGGAAGTGTGAAAATGGCAGTCATGTGATGCTACATATATGCTGGTTGCCAAATACTGAATTTTGATCACAAGATCGCAAGGGTGCTGCAGCATCATAAGTGCAAGGACCAGTCGTAATTCACTTTTTTTTAATGCCATCAAACAAGTGTTAAATTAATGGTTGTAAGTTGAGAATTACTTGTATTTGTAACCAGCATACCATCTCACATAGTAGTAATAGTTGGTTATTTTATGTATTATGTGCTTATAACTAAGCACAGTACAAATACAGGAAAGGTTTCTACTCTTGTGCACATTTGCATATCAATCAAAACTTTTAGCTTTAACAGTATGCTGTTTTACATATGTCTAGAACAAAGTTGTCTGCAGTCTGATTCTATTTATTAGGCTTTTTTTGAGCAGATATAAATTAATTGTAGATCTTTAACATAAACTTAAAATTTATATCACAATTTGTCAAATAGGCAAAACAAAACAACTAAAACTAAACTAAACTAAACTAAAACTAAAATTAAAACATTTGCACACAAAGGAAAAAGCAGGCAAAATGCACTCCTACTGTACTTCGCCAACATGTTTTTTTTCTCCTTGCCTGTAACTCTCCACTGTTTTTAAAAAAGATTCTGAAAATACCTTTGACACTTGGTGAAGGCCAGAAACAATGAAAATAACAGTGGCAGTGGGAGTGGAAATTTTTTTTTTTATTCAAAAAGTTTTATTACTACAGACTTACATAAGTAGTAGCAAAATATTAAATATAAAGTACAAACATTTTTGTTTTTTTCTAAGCTAAAACTTAACTAAATATTACATAAGTAATCATCAAATATTAAATTTCATCACGATATTAATAACATAATATTATTCTAAATTAACTTACTAACTTCAATAAACAAAAAAAAGAAAAAGAAAAAAGGAATAAACGAACAAATCTTCAACAAACTATATATATCTAATATTATTAACATTAAAAGTAACCTCAAAATTATATAAAACTTAGCTAAATATTGCATAGATAATCATTAAATAGGGAAAAGGAAAAATGCAATCATATTAATCTCCATCCGTCCAATATATTTCAACATCACATCGTTTTGTATCTTGATAGTTCATCTTTTAATAGTTCAGTAAATTCGAATTTGTCAACTCGTCTCCCATCTGATCCCAAACCTCCATCTCCTTCTCCCCAGCTGTCTGGTTCTGGCACTCCTTTTGGGTTTTTGAATCTCTTTCCTTTTGATCCAGCAAAGATGGCTTCCCCTCCTCCTCCTCTTTTATTTTCATACATCCTTCCTCTGGAATCTTGGATATATCAGCCTTTAAAACATTGACATAAAATTCAGTAGCTTTTTTTATCGTGTTGAACCGGTATCTTTTTCCAGAAAATTTCACTGCAACTCCAACTGGCGCTTCCCATTTATATTGTAAATTTAATCTCTTAAATTCATCAATCAAAAAAGTATAGCTTTTTCTGGCTTTAAGCATTTTAGAGGGGATTTCTTTCCAAATCTTTAGTTCCTGACCATTCACCATGAGATTATTGTTAAACGTTGCTTGTATAATTCTATTCCGTAAAGCTGTGGTAAAATATATGACAATGTCCCTTGGTAAATGCTTTTGTTTAGCGTACCACGAATTGATTCTGTATATTTTATCGATTTGTGTAGCCAATTCCACTTTAGAAATTCCAGACACCTGATCCAATACATCAACCATCCTTCCTTTTAAATTTTCATATAGTCCTTCTTGCAAACCTCTGACCCTTATAGCAACTTCCATGGACTGAACTGTGTCATCAAGACCTCTTTTTCAAAATTTGCAATATCATTTTGGATTTTATCTATGTAATTCACCGAGGTTGCCAAAGCTTGTTTATTTGTTTCAATACGTTCTGCCAAAACTTCAATATTTGTTGCTAAACCTTTGCAAACCTCTAACACATCAAATCTGAGTTGTTGATTCATATTCTTCAAAGCAGCCTGCATTTTTTTGTCTATCTCACTTATTTTCTGATTAAATTCCAGAGTAAGTTCATGTTTCATAATCTTTAAATTATTTAATAAATTTTCAGGTGTCAAAGGCTGTGGAGGTATTAACTCAGTATTAAGTTGCATTTTAGAAATATATCCAGATGGGTAGTCATTTCTTTTAGTCAGAACAGTCTTTCCAGATTTTGAAGCCATTATGGTGTTTCAAAAGAGTACAAAGAAGAAAGAAAGCCAGGTGCCTGATTAAAATTCTTTCAAGTTTAAAAACCAGATAGTCTTTTATTATTGAAAGTTTTTCAATTATAACTTTAATCCAGGGTTAGGAGACAGAGGAAAAAAAAAACCATTTTTCCAAATTGAAAGTTTCCATAAGAGAGAAAGAAAGAAAAAAAAAGCCTCTGGGAAAACGAAAGTCACTTTCACTTCTCAATCGCCATGTTGTTACTTTGTTTCCTTTGTTCCCTTGCCGAAGTGAAAGCTTGCCCAGGAGTTGAAAAAAAGAGAAAAAAGAGGTTTCAGTACTTGCCCATCTCACGCCTGTTTCTCTCTGTCTGCTTCTATAGTTTAAATATAATTATAAATCCCATTCTTGAAGCAGCGGCTGGTCACGACATCTAGCTCCGCAAAGGCAGAGGTTTCCTGATCTTCGGAGCTGGAGACAGGCTGCATGGGGAGCTTTCCCTTCGCGCCCTACCAGATAGCTCCTAGGGCGCTGGGGGGGGCTCTACCCCACCTGTCAGGCTCTCATCTCTCCCCTTTGCCCGGGGAAGAGATTTCAAAGCCGCCAGACAGCTGTTCTGGCGGCTTTTAACGAAGAACGGAAAGGCGTCCGACAAGGGGACGTCCGCGATGAAGCGCTCCAAACCGGAAGTGGGAGTGGAAATTTGATAGTCCCATATAGTAATCTCCCAGTTGACTTCCGGCTGTGTTTCCGGTGGCGTCGGAGGTGAGGACCGCGAGCTCTGCAGCCCTGCTCCGAGCTCTCCCTGTCGGAGGGCTCCAAAAGGAAACATAGCCACCCTGTACAGGTGGTGAAGTAAAGGAGGGCTCCTTGCAGGTTGAGGAGAGCAGCATCTCTCCTCCCTGACTTGGAAAATCCCCCTCATCCGAAGATGAGGAGCAGCGGCAGTCAACATGGCTGCCATGAAGCTGGGGACAGCCAAAGCACCTAAGAAAGTACAGGAGCAAACAGAATAAACAATGATTGTTTCTGGGTGAGATGATTCTTCTTCTACTTAAAAATTAACCCCAAGGAAAAAAAAAATCATGATAAGAGAGTCCAAAAAGATAATTGTTTAAGCTGCGAAAATAAGCACTTCTGAGATATATGATGAAAAGTAAGTCCAGAGCGCCATCTACTGATTAAAGGAAAAGTGACTCCTTAGACTCCTGGAAATTTACAGAGTAGGAAAGGAATATCTGATATCCGGTGGAGGGCTGTGACTTTTAACTATTTATTGTCTTACATTTACCAGAAATAAGAGGGGCATTTTATAAAAGAAACTCTGGGAAATTAGAATAAAAGACCAAAATCATAGAGCAGATTCAAAGAATTTGGAAAATAGCTTGGATTATTAGAATATGGAGTAAATGTTGGAATTGGCCCATCTAAATAAATGACTTTGCTTTGAAATAAATGGCTTTTGACTGAAACTAACATCTACTGGAAAAAGGGCAGCATGGAAATCTGAGAGGAATGTGCTATCTACTAATGATTGGAAACTTATAATTTTGAACTCTTCTTGAAATAGATTGAGACTTTTACTGTTTAATGTACTTATATTGCTATCATGACTGGAGTTGAAGGAACAGCTGTGGAAATGAGACGACTTTTTAATGAGATGACTTTGTTGTTCCAAAGTATTAAAATATCAATGGATGATATAGATGAGAAAATGGAAAATATTCTGCAAAGAACAGCGAATAAAGACCAATCTGCCCATGAATTGGTGCAAATAACAGAAAGATTGGAATAAACTGACTACTTAAACCAGCAAAGTGACTACGAACAGGGGAAAAACATGGATCAGAAAAACCAGCAAATGAAGCAAAAGGTCGATGATGAGGAAGACCAGACAAATGGCAAGCAAAAGGAGCAGAAAGAACAGATAAAGTGGCAACATCAACAAATAAATCAAGGACGGGAGCAAAAAATAGGACTGGCAAACCAGCCGATAAAGGAAGAAAGACTGAAGAAAATAAAACAGATAAAGCAACAATTGGATAGACAGGAAGATATCTTTGATAAGGAGATTGAGACATGGGCAGACATTTGGGAGAATTGCCAGCATAAGTTTGTACTGGGACAAATGCTTAGACTGAACAAGAAAGATAGAGATAAAGATGAGGAGTGTGAGAGGCGAGTAAAAAAATGGATAAAAACACTAAAGAGGAGAAGAGATGATGGATAGAAATAATTGCCTTTTAAACATTAAGGGAGTTTGTTGTAAGCTGATAGAGGCAGAAATAAAATTAGATAGGGGAAATATTAGAATGTATATTTTAATAGAATAAACAAAAATAATAGAAAGATTAGAGGTTTATAGATATTAGGCTTTTTTTATGCTGTTTAAATAATAATATGAGGATCACCTAAGTTTGATAAATGTGATAAAGATTACTAAGATTGTTATTGTAATTTGGATTAATATGAATGATGCCCAGAATCAACACTGTCCACACACAATATGGATGTATATTTAAAAAAAATTAGTAATCTCCCAGTTGTTAAGCTAATTATACTTAATTAATGAAAATATCAGGATGTGCAAGGAATCTGATGGGTGCAAAACATGCTGTGTGTAGTCATCATCTTGGAAATATATGGCTTTGATATAAAGCCAAAATATGAATTATTAATTATAATTCTTTTACATTTACAGTAATTACATTCCAGGGATCCTTCACAAATGATAGGAGACAATATGTTTTTAAAAACAAATAATATGTAAGTGGAAGCATTGACTTTCTTTGGAAAGATATAGCTGTAGTAGATAGATGATAGATAGATAGATAGGTAGGTGGGTAGGTAGGTAGGTAGGTAGATGATGATAGATGATGATGATGATGATAGATAGATAGATAGATAGATAGATGATAGATAGATAGATAGATAGATAGATAGATAGATAGTTACAGAGGTGGGTTCCTGCCGGAGAAATGCAGAAGCAAAATTACACGAGGGAGCATGCACGCATAGCAAGCAAGCGCACGCCCGAAGCGTGGAGATGCGCGCACAGCGCACCGGCACCAGTAAGGGAGCAACCCGCCGCTGGTTAGTTAGTTAGTTCTTTGGAAGATATAGTTCTTTGGAAGATAATAGCTTTTCCATGTGTCTTTCAAAATATGTGTACTTGTCTATGTTATATGTTAATGTGTATAAAGATATGCAGTACACAACAATTATAACTTGATCAAGTTCAAATAATCAAAATCAAATAATCAAAATGCAAAGCAATGTCCTAGAACCATGATGGCAAACCTATGTCACACATGCCAAAGATGGCATGCAGCGCCGTCTCTGTAGGCACGCGAGGCATCACCCCGGTTCAGCTCCAGGTCTCTGCTGCAAATGCGCGGCAGCACATGTGGGGGGCCACATGCACATGAACAGGGAGCAAGGTGCGTGCGGGGTGCCGCGTGTCCATGCACGGGGTGGGGGCGTGTGGGGGGCGCACATGCATGCACGGGGTGCGTTCAGGGGCCCATGTGTGCATGCACGGGGTGGATGGCATTCACGGGGGCCTTGTGCGCATTACATTTTGTGGGTTTGGGCATGCACGCATTTGCGCACCCGGTCTAGAAAAGATTAGCCATCACTGTCCTAGAATATTACCCCATGTGTGGCAGGTATTAATAAACAGCCAGAATTTAATTTGAGAAAGTTTTTGTCACTATAACAAACTTCAGGTCTGAAAGGGTGATGAAAGAGAATAAAGATTACTCTGTATGATTTCCTGCTTTAAGGACAAGTAAAGAAATAAGGAGACTTTGTATGTTAAAATTTAAAATTGTATATTGTGGAAACTAAGGGCCACTTTAAAGAGAAGATACATTCTGCAAATTAATCATTCTGCAATTGAACTCAAAATTCTTATCTTTGTAGATCTCTTATAGAAGTCAAGATAAACTTGTTAAAAAAATCTTATAGCAGTTGTGCTGTGACCTAGTCATTAATAGATTTATAATAAGATATTTTAATTTGTTTAGAATTTTCAGCACAGACAGAACTTTGTGATATTCATCAGGAATGGAAGCCCTCTTTTCTCAGCAATGAAGAATTCACTCAACTGATGTTGGAGGTGAAAATTGCAATGTTTACAAAACTTTGAATATGAATGGTTTTCTAAAGAAGTTTGGCTTGTGAATTGATCAGCATGTCTGGAATATTTGCAGTTTTGGAATATTTAATTGAAGAAATCTGATGGTATTCTATAAGATGGGTATTTCAACCTGTAACTATAATTATTGATGGATCTCTGTAAAAGAAAAATAACTAAAAAGCCATTATCTATGCATGTGAAGTAATTATATAAAATGATTGACAAGAAGAGAAAACAAAATATAAACTACATCCTCTGATTATGATAGCAACTGGGAAGGAAATTTCTGTCACAATGTAGTCATAATGCACAATTTTACATGTCCATATTGGCTATTTATAGGATACTTATGTATTATATAAACCTTTTGGGGCAAGTAGGAATAAATAAATGCTCCAAAGCACTCACATTTTAGCTTGAAGGAGTAGGCAGTTTATAATCCAGGTTTGGATATAAATTGTGTACAGGCTGCATATACTTTGCATGTATTTTTGATCATTTCATAAAATCTGACCAAAATCTCTTCTTCTTCATAGTCTCTGAAATCCACATATCTGTCTTCTATGCCATATTCAGAGTCTTCTGTAACTTGTATTTGCATTTCTCAATAGCAATACAAGCATCATTTTACTACCTCTTTTAGAGAATTACCATACTTTTTTCACTATAGGCACTGGATGGGTTTGTTATAGCAGTCACCACTGATGGAAGCATCGTGTATGTTTCTGATAGCATCACACCTCTTCTCGGACACTTGCCAGTGAGTGGTTCAAATACATTCATTTTGTATTTAACTTAACCTGCACTAACACTCTCAAAGGGACTCTTTAAAAATCCATAAATACTGTTAAGTGCTATCATGAAATTTACTTTGACCAATTTAGGAAAAATTAGCAGATGAAATCGTGGACAGGAATTTGCCCTTTATGTGTGTGCGGTGCCATGATTCATGTACCTTGCATCAGAATGCCATAATTCTGATTAAATCTCTTTGCTGTCCTCTTGTGACTATGTAGAATTTTGCAATCCAAACTTGGAAGCCCATGAAAAGAGGCAACATTATGGAACTGTTCTTAGAAAGGAATGTGACAGCTGAGGGTGTATGCAAGGATTTGGAAAAACTAAACATTCTATACTAGGAGTAAAAAATGTGATGAAGAAGAGAAGCTGAGATCAGAAATTCTGACAATTAAATTACTAAAGGCACAGACTATTCCAAGTGGATGAGAAACAGGAAATATGATTATACAGGAAATCGAGAGATAAGGCTTAGAAAAATATAAAATGAAAAATAAGGCAAGAATAAATACAGTAGAGTTGCCCAGACTTGTTAGACTTGTCTCAGGAAAGTTAAAGTCCAAAATGACAGAAAAATCCTGAGGCAACCTAACAAGAACACTTGACTTTGATTCCATGCAGTGAAAAACAAAGGAAGATTTGGTGTGCCAATGTGTTAAATAAGATATATCAATTATCTCCCTTTTGGCTGTGCCTTCTCCCATTACTTTTCTATACAGGAAAAGTAAAAGTAAGAAGGAACTTACAGCCCAGAATAAGTAAGGAGATGCTACTTCAAGTTTCCAGGCACAGATGAATTATATCCCAGAGTGATAATGGAACTTTCTGGAGTTATTAAGAATTTTTGGAGCACAGGTGAGAAGTGAGAAGATTGGATACAAGCAAATGTTCTTATTGTTCATTTAAGAATAAATGACTTGGAAGTCTGCTGTCAATATTAACCAGATTCAGAAAAGTTGCATCATTTCTGAAATTTAGGGAGACAATCACCTTGATCATGAAATCAAATTATCCCTTTTTTTGTTACTGCCTATATATAGGATAAAATAACAGGCATACAAGCAGATTTGATGTAAAAATTAAAAAAAATTAATACTTTCAAAATGATTGCAAAGAATGGGGATGTCTATTTTCTATCTTTGTTTTAATACAGTTTTGTCATTTTACAGTCTGAAGTCATGGATCAAAATTTGTTAAAATTCCTCCCTGAACAAGAACATTCAGATATTTATAAAATATTATCCTCTCATATGCTTCTAATGGATACTGTTTCATCGGATTATCTAAAATGTGAGTGATTTAAAAAATATTGTAAATAACTTTTTAAGTTGGCTTAAAATATTGTGATCAATGCAAAATTAAATAAGACAATAAAGAAGGAGTTGATTAGCCATTTAAAAGTACCACTTTTAATTTTCAAATTAGAGAGATCTGTAGGCAACATTCACCTGTACAATTTAACACAATTATTATACCTTAAAATGGAATTGATTTCACCTATATTAATTGCAGTCTTAGTGAAGAAAAATTTGTATTGTCATCAGAAATTAGACATGTTCATAAAATATTTTATGATTACATATTGAATTCCTTTAATATGACTGTTCATAAAGTCTCAAAATTTATGTTTCTTTAGTACAAATGATTTTTGAAATAAACTATTATAAGAAAAAGATTATATGGGAAATAGATAAAGGTTTCACAATAACAAGTGTAGATTTTAAAATTTATCTTTTTTATTTTTGAAAATGAGACATTGCAAAGAAAAGAGAAATGCCTTTTATATTCCATTGCTTTTCATTATCTTTAAGTCTGTGTGATTTATTTCATTGAATGGTACTGAATAATGGGGAAAGTGTTAATCTCAATCCTTGATTTAAGTATGCATGAGAAATATCTATTTATAGTTCTGAACCACCTAGATTTATGCAAAACTTCATCAAAGTTGAATCTTGTGCATCACTGAATTCATTGGGGGTTTTCCTTTTGTGTAATTATATAACTCATAAGAAACTGTATAATTAACAAATAATGATTATTTTACTAATGCCTTGTAGCTTTTTTAAAAATTTCAGGCAATGAGGATTTAGAATTTTACTGCCATCTTCTGCGAGGAAGTATGAATCCAAAGGATTTTCCAACATATGAATACATAAAATTTGTAGGGAATTTTCTATCTTACAATCATGGTAAGAACTTTTCAGTTCTATAGGAAGAAATTATGACCACATTTACATGGTGAAATATAATTCTAAAAAGAAACTATTTTAAAATGTTTAAAAATACTTAAAAGATATTAAAAAAGATGACTTGCTGACATTCAGTGCTTGGATTAAAAATGTTTCGGAGGTCAGCATTAACATTACTGGCACAACAAAGAATATTTTCTAAAATGCAATTAGCATTTCATAGTTCAGACTGAAATACCTAGCATTTTGCTAAGGAAGCAAAAAATATTGAGCTTTATAGAAATTAATTCAAAATGCATATGGTTATGACTGGAACTCACCCTGCAGATCAAAACAGATAGTCCATTGGTAAAGTGACCAGATTTTTTTTTTTAAGCGGGACATGGGGGGGGGGGCGCAATTTGAGTTTTGCCCTCTGCGCATGCGCAGAACGCTACGCATGCGCAGAGGGCAAAAGACGGCTAATGTCGGCATCCAGGTGGGGGGGGGAGGCGGGAGGCCTTTCCTCGCCTCCCGCCTCCCCTTTGGAAGCCGGCAGTGGCTTGGGCTGGCTTGCGAAGGGGAGCTCTCCTCCTCCCTCCCCCCCCGCCCGCCCGGGGGTCCCGCGCCGCCTGCTGACCTCGCAAACGTCCTTGAAGGCTGCGAGAAGCGGAGCACGGCCCAGCCGGACATCGGCCTCACCTTCCCTCACGGCCCTGGCACCGTGGCCGCTGCTTTAACGCGACCCACTCGCCGGAGGACGGAGCGCCCGGAAGCTGGCCGTCGGGCCTGCGCTTCACATCCGGCGCGGGGTGATGACGTCGCGTGAGGGACTTTTTCCCGCCCTCGCCTTCAGCAGCATCTCAATTGAAGCTCGTAGGTGACCAGACGTCCCGTTTTGAGAGGGCCTGCTGCTGCTGCCCAACCTGGCCGTCCTCGAGTGCCTGCAGGCCCGATTTTTTGAAAAAATGCCCTAGTCGGGCATTGTTTCAAAAAATCGGGACTTTTTAAGAGGGCGGGCGGGACGCGGGACAAATGGCGAAAAAGCGGGTGTGTCCTGCCAAAATCGGGACGTCTGGTCACCTTACATAAAATGGGAATGGAAGATAAAGATTTCTTATAGAAACTGGGATTTCTTATAGACAGTAATTTTAAAATGGTTAATTGTGCATTTTAGATCAGAAGACAGAGAACACATGATTCCTAAGAAGAAAAAGAATGGAAGAAAAGAAAAACATTTAATAAAAGATAAATAGGATAGCTAGACTTTGCTGTGAACTTTTGTTGCTGTCGGAAAATGAGTTTTTACTGAGCTGCTAATAAAATTATACAAATATGACAGATTCAAAAAACTGAACACAACAAAAGTGCTCCCCAAACAAGATGAATTAATGTGTTATTCTTAAAAATTGCTCGTTTTTCCTGCATTTAAAATATTATGGCTAAAAGAATGTTAGATGTCTGAAGCAGATGAAAGAAAGATGTCCTTGAGGAACGACACATGGACAGCATGTAGAAAATACTGTTTGATGAAAGAAGATCATGTGCCCAATGGATAAGGTGACCAGACGTCCCGATTTTGGCGGGACACACCCGCTTTTTCGCCATTTGTCCCGCGTCCCGCCCGCCCTCTTAAAAAGTCCCGATTTTTTGAAACAATGCCCGACTAGGGCATTTTTTCAAAAAATCGGGCCTGCAGGCACTCGAGGACGGCCAGGTTGGGCAGCAGCAGCAGGCCCTCTCAAAACGGGACGTCTGGTCACCTACGAGCTTCAATTGAGATGCTGCTGAAGGCGAGGGCGGGAAAAAGTCCCTCGTGCGACGTCATCACCCCGCGCCGGATGTGAAGCGCAGGCCCGACGGCCAGCTTCCGGGCGCTCCGTCCTCCGGCGAGTGGGTCGCGTTAAAGCAGCGGCCGCGGTGCCAGGGCCGTGAGGGAAGGTGAGGCCGATGTCCGGCTGGGCCGTGCTCCGCTTCTCGCAGCCTTCAAGGACGTTTGCGAGGTCAGCAGGCGGCGCGGGACCCCCGGGCGGGCGGGGGGGGGAGGGAGGAGGAGAGCTCCCCTTCGCAAGCCAGCCCAAGCCACTGCCGGCTTCCGAAGGGGAGGCGGGAGGCGAGGAAAGGCCTCCCGCCTCCCCCCCCACCTGGATGCCGACATTAGCCGTCTTTTGCCCTCTGCGCATGCGTAGCGTTCTGCGCATGCGCAGAGGGCAAAACTCAAATTGCGGCCCCGCCCCCCCCCCCCATGTCCCGCTTTAAAAAAAAAATCTGGTCACTTTAATTTTATGTGAAAAGTAAATTTCTCCGTGCTACATCTTTTCTCCTTTCTTTACATCAATGATATATTGCCCAATAAAAATACAGTAACTGAAAAACCCCAAGTAAGAGGGCCACAGATATAATAATACTTGTTAAATTGCCTTCATGTAGTTATTGTTTATCTTGCATTCATTTATTTATTAAAATGCACCAAAGGTATAGTAGTGGCAGCACCTACCAGATTTCAAATAGCCAAGTTGGATAGGTGGTCAATACTAGAACTGGAAATCATTAAGATCAGGGCTGTCGGCAAGATTGAAAAGTTAAAGAAACATTCCAGAATAAGGCAAACACTTCTGTACTGTTCCTGAGAAAGCAAGATGAACATGTCAGTATACTGAATATCAGAAGTCAAGTTCAGCTTGAGAGAAATTTTATCTTTAAGCTGTTAAAATTATCAACGTAGTTGGCACCAGCAGGATAATTTCCTAGTTTTTCCTCCGGTTTATTTATTTATTGACATTTTTATTGATTTTTGTTTATTCTTTACACAAACAATGTGATCTTTATCTAATTAAGTTGTATTAGTATTAATTGGTAAAATAGTGGCTTACTAATTTTAAATTGGTAAGAGAAAAGGCTTGCTCATTTTAAAAGCTGCCCTTAGGTATTTCAAAGTATGCATTGATGAGAATATAGATCTCCTGTTTATGACTCATCATGGTAGAATGCTATAAATGTGTCCTTCCTAGAGAATATATTAAAAGGGAAGACACAGGCATTTTTGAGTCACATATCTTCTGAAACATTCCAGTTAGTCCTCAAAACTTAAAATGTGTTGCAAGTTGAAATAAAAATTTATCATTGGTAAGTTGGTGAATGCTGAACTTTGTGGATTACATATGAAATAAATGACACCTCCCAACCAAACCCCCAAGATAAAACAGGGAGTTTAGAAATGATCCAAACAGGACCATCTCATAGTGTTTTGGAATAGCAAATTAGCCTCTTTCCAATTACAGTACTATTCTGATTCAGTTGACTTATTTTCACATCTGAATCTCACCTTTCCTGTCCACATTAGAAGACATGGGGCATTTACTATCTTACCACATGGCCTAGATTTCTTACACATATTTATATGTATATACATGCAGCCAGAAAAGTACATTCAGATATAATGATGTGGGATGTTCCATATTCGTACATTTCATGTGTTAGCTGAAGCAAATTTGCCAGAAAGGCATAACTCTTTGCCTTCTAATTTTCTTATCCAGTGCCTCTATCTGACTGTCACAGCTCTGAAGACGCTGTTCCTAGGGGTTACAGAATACCACAAGGAAAACAAATCTGCTTTGTTGCTACTGTTCGGCTGGCCACCCCTCAGTTTTTAAAGGCAAGTTTGTCTGTCTTAGAATCTTACCAATAACAGTGGTCCTACTGATATCTAGGATTATGCATGCCTTGGAAATGATTGAGAAGAAATACTCCAGATAATTTCTAATGGGAGAATTAGCTCAGCACTTCTTCCTTTCATTAAAGCAGCCTGAAAGATGTGGCAAAATTTTGAAAGTTATGTTAATGTTACTAGTTAGGAATTCTGGAAGTTGTGGAACCAGCCTCCCTACAGAAAACCAAACCAGGGAAGGCTGATATATATGCTCCTGAATGGAAATAAGTATAAATACGGAAAGTGTTAAAAGTAAATCAAGTTATTATCTGCAAATACTATTTGCAATCAAATTGTGAACATTGTTTGAATTTTTCTCTTGGAGATTAGTTTCTTCTTACATATGTCACTGCAATTAATTAAGTCTTTTGTCCAATATTTTTTGCATGTATGGGCAAAACCAGAAATTAGTTTTGACTATAATTAAGTCTGAAAACAAAACTTTTTAAAGTTTTTTTAATGCAATACATTAATTAGGCCAAAGCACAGGATCTACCGTAATTATTAAGAAATAAGACTCCTATTGGAGAATAATCTTTACTTGGTCATAATCAGAGGTGGTATTCAGCTGGTTCGGACCGGTTTGGGTGAACCAATAGTAGCAACCTGCGGGTGGGCCCGCCCTGGCGCTATGCCGTCCTATTTAGCCACATTTTAAAGCCGCATGCATACGTGCAAGCTGTGCACGCAAGCAAAGAGAATGCACAGAAGTCTGTGCGCATATGCGGAAGGCGTGCACGTGACCGAAGCGAGCGTGCGCATGCTCGCACTCCCATTTTCGGTGCTGGGCAAACTGGTAGGGAAATTATGTGAATTCCACCTCTGGTCATAATGTATTTTTTCATGCATTCAGACATTTTTCATGCATTCAGTCAACTGTTTTAATTTTAGCTGAGTTAAGTTGTAAGAAAAAGAGATTGTGTCAGATTTATCTTCTACAGTGTCTGCTAGGTTGTGTGGGGGAAGGTAAGTGCTTAAGTTAAACATATCTGACATGCTGTAAACAAAATGCAAATGGAACACCTTCCGCTTCACAATGGAATTTCTTCTTCTTTTGTTGCTCTTGAGTCTTTATTCCCAGCAATATCTAACATATAACATTGACCCATAACATTTAGTCTTATTTTCAGAAATCATAAAGCATCATAATAATCAAATAAACATATTTTTCATCAATTAAAACTAATAAACCAGACAGAGTAACTAGAATTTTTAAACTATATATACACCGGTAGTTGGTTTTTTTTAGCCTTTTATTTTCATTCTTTCCTGTGCTTTAAGGAATGGATGGAATGAGGGGAAAGGCACTACTGCCACTTAACAGAATTTCATTCTAATGTAGGAAATGTGCATAGTTGAAGAATCTTTAGAGGAATTCACTTCAAGACACAGTTTGGAATGGAAATTCTTATTTCTGGATCACAGGTTAGTATAAACAGTGCCCCCTCCCCTGATTATTGTTGACATGAATTAAGTTTTATAAAATAGTGCTTTGTTTGTTTTATAAATAATTGCATAATGGCATATGTTATTAAAATGATCACTAAATCAAACATTTGTTAGTCAACATTAATTAATTTTTGTAATTTTGGAAGTATATGATATATATTGAATGAGCTATTTGTATGTGTTGATATAAAGTGGAATATATACGTATTGTAAGAAAATAAAACCAATGTGGTTGCATTGGATTTTTAGTCAGACAATATGCAGAATATATATATATATTACGAAAAATGTAAAAACAATATAATCCTGATTCATAAGGGTATATTTTCTTAAGCAAACAAAGAAATCACGTTGAATTGAATTTTCTAAGGTAACATAATTAGGAGAAATGTGGGACCAAGTATTACCACTTAACCTTACTCATATAAGTAGCCTATCTTTCAAAACCTGCTCTTTAGAATTGGGCAACATCCAAAATTGTATTATTTTATTTATTTTGAACATTTATAAGGTTGCCAACTAGGTAGGCAGAAAATGATGCAAAAGATTTGGCAGAGGAAGGCAGATTATAAAAAATTAGCTCCCACTTTAATTTTGATTAATTATAACTTTCAGTTTTGACCCAGGTAGATAAATACTGCATAGTCTTAATAATGGAACCATTATTAATTTATATGTATCCTGTTTCTAATGAGTTATGTCTGTCCTTTAGAATATGGTAGTCTAAAAATTGTATATGAGATTGTTACCTACACTCTTAATGTTCGGTTGTCAACAACCACAACCAAAAAAACCCTACCACACGTTTCCTTGGCTTTCAATTTGTGATATCAAATTATATAGACAGGGTATATGATATTCTTCCTTTACCCTTAATTAGAAAGGATCTTTCTAAATCCTTTCTATCAGATCCTGGCTATCAGATGCTATCAGTACTTTCCCCAATCTATTGCAGTAGTGTTGCCTAAAACTATTTACATTATTTTTTCCTTATCATTGTATTTTTCTTTTTAAAATTCAACCTGGAATTTAGTTGTTTTTGTTTGAAACCAGTCTTGTAGCTTGTATTGCTGCCAGTCATAAATTAGTTAACTTTTTTCCACTGATTTTGCTTTTAACTCCTCTGCTTTGTTTCCTTATTCCAATACTTAAAAATGATTTGGTAAGATTTTTGCAAGGTATTTCTATATATTCTTCCTGCCTTCTGGTAGTATACAGCAGTAACACACACCTGTACCTTTGTCAGTTGTGTTTCTGTATCAGTGGTGGGTTGCTCCTGGTTCGGCCCGGTTCTGTGAACCGGTAGCGGTGGCGGCGGGAGGATCCGCCCACCCACCCAGGACGCTTCTGCGCATGTGCAGAAGCATTGTGCGTGCGCGCAAGCAAGCACACAAACCAGTAGCAAACTAATTTAGAACCCACTACTGTTCTGTATGTTGGAATTTTCTCTGTTGGACCACAGAACTCAAATGCTGTTCTTCATATTTGCAATACTCAAACAAAATTATTTATCTTAATACAGAGCCCCACCAATTATAGGATATTTGCCTTTTGAAGTGCTGGGAACCTCTGGCTATGATTACTATCATATAGATGACCTACAGCTCTTGGCACGATGCCATGAACACTGTGAGTATTGCTTTCCTGTGGGCATGAGAATCCAAGGAGACAGCTGTTGCCCTGTGTTGTATTAAAAATGAAAACCAGATGGTGAGCTGATATCAATGTAAACCTGTATTCTATGAAACTTTACATAACATTTTCAAAATTATGCAGATATTAAATATCTGTAATTTGGAATTTAAGGAGTATTGTTGAAAAAGTAATTATGGTATTTAAGACAACTGATTGAGATAATGTGAGTTAATTTTGGCTACACTTTATTCTCCATTCGTTTTATTAAATCTCAGAAGTGATAAAATAGTACAGATATAGCACTTGGCAATTATTAATTAGCAAAACCTCAAATGTGGAAAAGCTAATTTTTAAAGTGAACATGGTTCATTCCTTGTAATATTAATCATAAATCTGCAAGTCAGGCTTAAGCCAATTGGTCTATACCAGTGGTTCCCAAACTTTTTCAGTCCACCACCCCCTTGGTGCTACAAACTCATCCTCACCGCCCCCCACCCCACCCCCTCAGGTGGGCGTGGCTTAGTGGTCAGGTGACTGGGTGGGCATGGCCAACTTGTAAAGTGTGGTGAAACACACTTAACAACGCTCTTGCTTAGCAACCAAAATGTTAGGCTCAATTGTGGTCATAAGTCTTTCTTTTGTTCTTTCTTTCTTCTCTACCTTCCCCCTTCTTTCTTTCTTTTTCTTTCTGTCTTTCTTCCTACCATCTTTCTTTTTCTTTCTTTTCTTTCTTTCTTTCTGTCTGTCTTCCTTCCTTTCTACCATCTCTTCTTTCTTTCTGTCTGTCTGTCTTCCTTCCTTCCTACCTACCATCTTTTTCTTTCTTTCTGTCTTCCTTCCTTCCTACCATCTTTCTTTCTTCCTCCCTCCCTCTTTCTTTCCTCTTTCTTTCCTTCTTCCCTCCCTTCCCTTCCCTCCCTCCTTTCTTTTTCTGTCTTCCTTCCTTCCTACCATCTTTCTTTCTGTCTATCTTCCTCCCTCCCTCCCTCCCTCTTTTTCTTTTTCTTTATTTCCTTTTTCTTTCCTTCTTCCCTCCCTCCTTTCTTTTTCTGTCTGTCCTCCTTCCTTCCTTCCTTCCTTCCTTCCTTCCTTCCTTCCTTCCTTCCTTCCTTCCTTCCTTCCTTCCTACCATCTTCCTTCCTTCCTTCCTACCATCTTTCTTTCTTTCTTTCTCTTTCTTTTTCTTTCTTTCCTTTTTCTTTCCTTCTTCCCTCCCTTCCCTTCCCTCCCTCCTTTCTTTTTCTGTCTGTCTTCCTTCCTACCTACCATCTTTCTTTCTTTCTGTCTGTCTTCCTCCCTCCCTCCCTCCCTCTTTCTTCCTTTCTTTTTCTTTCTTCCCCTTTTCTTTCTTTCTTCCCTCCCTCCTTTCTTTTTCTGTCTGTCCTCCTTTCTACCATTGTTCTTTTTCTTTCTTTCTTTCTCTTTCTTTCTTTCTTTCTTTCTTTCTTTCTTTCTGTCTGTCTGTCTGTCTGTCTGTCTGTCTGTCTGTCTTCCTCCCTCCCTCCCTCCCTCCCTCCCTCCTTCCTTCCTTCCTTCCTTCCTTCCTTCCTTCCTTCCTTCCTTCCTTCTTTTTTTCTTTCTTTCTTTCCTTTTTCTTTCCTTCTTCCCTCCCTTCCCTTCCCTCCCGCCAGCCGTGGCCAGGCCGATGGCTTGGTAAGCAATAGCAATAGCAATAGCACTTTACTTATATACCGCTTCATAGTGCTTTACAGCCCTCTCTAAGCGGTTTACAGAGTTCAGCATATTGCCCCCAACAATCTGGGTCCTCATTTTACCGACCTCAGAAGGATGGAAGGCTGAGTCAACCTTGAGCCTAGTGAGATTTGAACAGCTGAACTGCTGAACTAGCAGTAGCCTGCAGTCGCAGCATTCTCTGGGTCATGCACCAGGTCGCAGAGAGCCATCAAGGCTGGCTGCCGTGTTAGCAGTTTGGGGTGCTGCAACTCTTCATTGAGCTTGGGGAGGCCTCAGCAGCCGAAGGCCACAGGCGCCTTGGTGGGGTCAATGTCGGGGGCAGCTGGGCAGAGATCCGCGGGTGCTCCATGCCGGAGGGGAGCCCGTTGAATTTCGCGCGCCGGGTTGCTAGGCGACAGGGACGCTGGGCGGGAAAGTCTGCACACGTGCAGGTTCCGCAGCGGGGCCTTCCTGCGGGTCTGCAAGCGCTCGCCCGAGCAGCTTCGGGAGCGGTCGGCTTCCCTCATCGCTGTGCCACGCTCAGTACCTAGCACTTGTAACTCCATCGCATTCCACGCTCTTGGGTGCAGGGCAGCCCATTCTGCCCTGCACCCAAGACGTTTTCTTTCAGAATGGGCTGCCCTGCACACAAGAACGAGGAACGCGAGGGAGCTTCAAGTGCTAGGTAGGACGCAGTTTGACCAGTCGTGCGGGGCGGGGCAGAGCGGAGTGGAGCCTGGGTGGGGGCTGGGCTGGCTGTGAGACGGGCATCATACCTAGCACTTGTAACTCTGTCGCATTCCACGCTCTTCTGTGCAGGGCAGCCCATTCTGAAAGAAAACATCTCGTGTTTTCTTTCAGAATGGGCTGCCCTGCACACAAGAGCGAGGAACGCGAGAAAGCTTCAAATGCAAAAGCATGGCGAACCACCTACCGCCCCCCTGGCCCCTCTCACCGCCCCCCTGTCGCCCCCCTTGCCTCTCACCCCCCCCCTAAGGGTTCCCACCGCCCCCTGGGGGGCGGTACCGCCCACTTTGGGAACCACTGGTCTATACTATCTATTTGTGCAAAATTCAGTTTAAAATCTTTCAGTTTGACAGGTTAGATTTATGTTTCATTCTCCTCTGTTAGAAAGGAAACTAAAGGCCCAATTCCTTCTCATTTAATAAATCAGAGACATCAGCATGCAAGCAGTTTTCCTTTTACTGCTGCCACATTATCAAATTTTGCTTATATTTTCAAAGCAAAAGGAAATATAAAACAGTAGTACAATAATAACAAATACATAATATAAATTATAATATAGCAATAAAACTCAGCTATTCTCAAAGAGTACAATTGAACAAATAGTTTGCACATTTTGCACACTAATAAATCAATTAAATTATAATATAAGTTATATAGGATTTTTATTCAATAGGGTAATATGCTGGAGATAGAAATCCATAAGCACATCATACTTAAAATGTTCCTATCAGCTTGATAATCCATATAATATTTTCCATGGCACATGGTTATTGATTTCATGTAATCAAATGAATTTATGTACTTTAAATTTTAAGATATTATACATTATTTCACTTTTAGCAAGATAATTCTTATATCCTTAGGGAAATTTGAGAGTGCTAGGGAATTCATAAATCTCCCAGACTAATTTTTAACTGAAATATTTGAAATATTTTTGCAAATTTCTTTCTATCCACCAATAGTGATGCAATTTGGCAAAGGGAAATCTTGCTGCTATCGATTTCTGACCAAAGGACAGCAATGGATCTGGCTACAAACGCATTACTATATCACCTACCACCAATGGAACTCAAAACCGGAATTCATTGTGTGTACTCATACAGTATTGAGGTATGGAAAATCAATTAACATGCTATCAGGAGAGTCCTTGTTGTACCAGAAGAGTGTGAAGATCTATCTTAAGGGTCACTCAATATACAATAATGGCTGTCTCTCTCTCTCTCAATCAATCACTGGTGTCAAACTCGCCACGTCATGTTGCAGTCACATGACATTTCACAACATTTTTCCCATTTACGGAGCTGGGGTGGGTGTGACCTGTGCATAACGCATCAGGCCTGTGAGCCACCAGTTTGACACCCCTGCTCTAAATGGTATGGAAAACTGCAGTCAATACTTTGAGTTTTCAGGAATTATAAATAAACTTCTAATGTTTATTATGAACTGAGCATAGTCACATGTTAACTGGATTCCAAAGAAAATCTCAAAGTTAAATCTTACTGTACACTGTCTGTTTGGAAAGTAGAGCAGCTTGGTAGTTTATATAATACATTTTGTAGCAGCCTGCTGTAGAAATATGGCCAGTGACGGCAGAAAGCAACCCATGTCATCAAATTTTATGTATTAGTTATATGTACTTATGAAACTTGTACTTATGGATCTAAAGAACCAGTAACCAGTAAAGTAGGTCTCCAAAGCTATGTTCTTTGTCTGAAGTGTAGTCCTATGAAGGTATATGCTATGATTAGAGACAATATTTTCTTTTTATTTTGCATATATGGATAAACTTATTGTAGATATAAAATGTAACCCATTATACATGTTTGAATTAGATAAACTTCATGTTTTAATTACATAATACATTCAGGTTTCATGTAATAAATAATTAATTACATGCTTTAGAGCTTGAAAATGATAGAATGGATATAATTCTCTATGGAAAATTATAATGTTCAATCAGTTATGCAGATGTTCGAGTGGAAAGGCAACAAAATCTGATTTTAGAAGATGCACCTACAGATATCATCTCTTCAGTATTAAAGGTATAACAGAATGCCTACATTTTTTCATTTTTTTTCATTAGCAGTTATAAAGTATTTGGACTGGATTAATGTGAATGTATGTACATACACACAGAGACAAATTTTTTCTCCAATGTTTTGGCCCAAATGTTTTTGATTTTAACTCTCAAATTTTAGGTAGTTTTTGAATTATATTCTATTATATTGGGTGGTGTGATGAATCAGCGATTAAGATGCTATGCTTGTTGGCTATAAAGGGTTTGCATGATGGGGTGAGCATCTGTTTTTGCCTAGCTCTTGCCCACCTAGCAGTTAGAAAGCATACAAATGCGAGTAGATAAATAGTTACCACTTCGGTAGAGGGGAAATGCTGCTCCGCAACATCATGCTGGCTATATGACTGGGAAAACATCTTGATCTCCAAATGGAGATGAGTGCTGCTGCCTATACTTGACAATGACTAGAGGAGTTAAATCCCCAGGGACAACTTCCCTTTCTTGTATTACATTATCTAGAGAAAAATCAGAGCAATGAATGAAGTTACATTTTGACTGCAGTTAGAATGCCACATAATTTAGTTAATATACAGGTGGGGTACTGTTGTGGAAGACAGTGAGAAGGAAGTAGAGAAGAAGGTTAGTGGGTGTGAGAAGATCCTAACTCTAACCCTACTCCAGGCTTTGGGCAGGAAATGCTTTAAAGCACAGTGACCCTACCTTAATTGGTCTGCCTAGGAATTTACAGTTTTCAAAATTATATTTTTATTCCTGAAAAGTGCAAAAAATGCTTTTCTGAAATTCATGTGGTTCTTTCATCTTGGGTTTGCCAACCAACCTGGGGCTTGACTACTGTAACTTGCAGTGACCTATGTGATACATGCCTGTAGTAGTGTATACATCTTTTTATTTTGAAGAAGCATGTTGCAATGTAATACTTACAATGCAAAGGGAGGATAGATTCTGGGGTCATTCTTGTTTGTGTTCAACGGGACATCTGGAGCTCCATATGCACTTCTCAAAGATTACAGAAAGTGTTGTGTTCAAAAGAGTGTGTGGCTAATACTTTCTTCCCTTGTACATTCTTTCAAGGTTTTTCTGTCTACATTTGTACTTAACATGATAAACATTTTTGCTTTATTTTCAAGGACAATGTCCCAGATTTGAATCCTCAACAGCATTTTAAATCACTTCAATTAGACACAGCGGTACTCAACAGCCAGATATTTTCTATGTCTTCTCATGGTTTACACAAATCTTTGCCTTCATCCTTGTCTGAAACGGCATGTAAGTTATGGTTTTTCTCAAAATACTAATTTGGAGTGAAGAACTGAAATGTATTATTTGACCCAGTATAGGATAAATTATAAAGATTATAATATAATTTGTATAAAAGAAAATTGAAATATTAAACTAATATAATATAATATGGGTATCATGAGGATTTTTAAAATTATTATTTTATATAACATTGACTACCACTGACCATCCTAATGTCACATCAAATCTATTCCTGGTAATAATCACTTGGCCCTTATGATTAGAGTACCTGTATCGCCTATATTCAGCTACATTGCTTCCATAAAGCCATCTGGTAAGTTGGGTGGAGGTGAGGTTTGAACCAAGTCAACAGTACAGATTGAACTATTTGGAAGAACAGTATCCCTCAGAATGTTGCTTCAATAAATGCTAACCTATTTGCATTGTAAAGCTATGATAGTATAGTGGTAGAAAAATGAATAGTCATACCATGTGAAACATTTGGTTCAAATATTTTAAGTTGAACATTATTACAAAAGTTTGGACTACAGTTTTTAAAATTTATCTTACCCCGAATGCCCTCCAAAAGAAAGCTAAATGACAAGACTCCAAACACACAAGAAGATATTTTATTCTATTGTAACCAAAAATATGATAATAAACACTCAATCCCTGCTTGTGATATTATTACAACTGTCTTTCTTTCTCATTCCTATCTTCTGTAACAATTGATAAAAAAAAATCACCCTTGCTTTCACATTTATTTAGAACTTTGCAGATAAATGAACCCAAAGCTGCAAATAAATAAAGCAAAAGAATGAATAAGGCTTTACGCTAGTTCTTAGAGATTTACAAAGTAACCTTAAGCTACAGGCCTTTCAGAAGTACTATTTTAAAATACCTGTTATTTTTAAAAGGACATGCAAGTTGCCAGACCACTAAAGTAATTGGTATACAGAAGCTGCATTTTAGAGACAAAGGTTTTACAAGTGGCCCTGTCTGTTAAATTCAGGCCTTGAGGTGAGATGGATGGCAAATAAATCTAATAAATAATAAATTTATAAATAAATAATGAATGAATACTGGCCATGTAAGTAATCCAGAATCACTTGGTTAAGTTGCATAGTTATATAAATTGAATGAATGAATGAATTTATTTATTATTTATTAATGAATGAATTACAGCAATAACACTTAGACTTATAGACTGCTTCATGGTGCTTTATAGCACTCTGTGAGTGGTTTATAAATGTCAGCATTTTGCCCCTAACAATCTGGGTTCTCATTTCACTGACCTCATAAAGATGGAAGCTGAGTCAATTTGAACTGGTCAGGATTGAATTGATGGGTGTGGACAGAGTTAGCTTGCAATACTGCATTCTAAGCACTGTGCCACCACAGCACATGTTCAGTTCTGTTGTGAATGTATGTCTTCTCATCCAGCAGTGAACAAGAAGAAACCAAGTACATCCTTCTTCTCAGTTCAGACAAAACCATAAATATATTTTTAAAAGCAAATGGATTATCCTGTGATAACTTCCATAATGCATTTTGCTACACAAGATATTAAAAAAAAAATACAGGCAGGGGGAATGAAGTTAGGGATGACTCAATCAGATTGCTTGAGCAATTTGGTCTATTTGCTGTATAGGGGATGTAGGTGTATGTAAAAACATTAAATATTGTAATTTAATAATTTACTATGAATATATCTTACAGCCACAATAACAAAGCCTATCCCGGAGTCTTCGGCATTACTAATATCACAGCAGAACTTACCAAAACAGAGATCTAACCTACCTGCTACAGGTCAAGTAAGACTTAACAATAAATGTATATATTTCTGTTGACATTTTAAGATATTTTTAGAGATTACATATGAAGACAAATCTGCTCCAAACAAGAAGGAGGCATAAAATTTATGTGAAATGTTTTATTTTTAATTGAATTTGCAAGATTATGTAACAACAGTTTTATTCACACTGGCAAGAAGTAATTCTCTGAGCGTGCCCTGCCCTTTAAACCACTCATTTTGCTACACCTAGGAGTTTTATTTTCCACTGGTTTCCCCAGTGCTAAATGGAAAGAAACATCTGGACATCAAGATCTCTGCTGCTAACACTAAGTAACGGAACTCATGAACACAAAGTGAACAATTAGAAAAATGTATAAATGCAGTAACAATGATAAAAGCACTTGAATTCTTTTTAATTCTTAATGTATAATGAAATCCAAATTGTATTACATTTTATAATTTTATTTTATGGGAGGTGGGGAGATAATTTAGTTGACTGACCCAAGTTCTAAAAGGAACACAGAACCTAGTTCTACTTTCAAGAAAAGTAGATACAAAGCTTACTTGTCCATATTTCGGTATTAAATATTATTTTTCAAAGAAGGAAGGTTCTCCAACCTGAACAAAAATCATTCAAAAGCTGAAATGTATCTTCAGTTAAGACATTTAATAATAAATAATAAAAGTGTAAGAAAAATAAATAAATATATTACATAACATACAGATAGTCCTCAATTTATGACAGCAATCGAGATCCAGAACTTCCATTGCTAAGCAAGGCGGTTAAGTGAGTCGCACCCCATTTTACAACTTTTTTGCCACGGTTTTTAAGCAATTTTTGATGGTTGCAGTGTCCCAGGGTCATGTGATCCGGTTTTGCAACCTTCTGACAAGCAAAGTCAATGGGGAAGCCAGATTCACTTAACAACCATGTCACTAACCTAACAACTGCAGTGATCCATTTAACAACCGTGGCAAGAAATGTCATAAAATGGGGCAAAATTCACTTAACAAATGTCTTACTTATTAGCAACAGAAATTTTGGGCTCAATTGTGGTTGTACGTTGGGGACCACTGTACATGGGAAGCCCCTATATGTTAACATAAATGTGTCTAGCAGCCAAAAGTACAAAATATTAGTAGCACTGCAACATGCCGTACCAAACATCAATTTATCAAAAAAATAAATAAATTAAAAAGCCACTCTAAAAACAACCCAAATCTCCATGCCAGAAATAGCAAGTTGAATGGTTGCCACAAAAATCTCAATGTAGAGCAGTGTTTCATAATCTTGACAGCTCTAAAATAGGTGGACTTCAGGCTGGGGAATTCTGGGAGTTGGTGTCCACTCATCTCAAGATTGAAACACTGATGTTCATCCAAGAGTGCTAAAATGCCCAGCCCTGCTCTGCTCTGTACTGTCCATGTAACAGCTGGGGTATCATTCTCTACCCCAGCTGTAACAAGGCAAGACTATGGAGACAAGTCAGGCTCCAACAACGTGCTAATGCAGGGCTGAGTTTGGAGCTAGCTGTCCTTCGAGCCCAAGGGAGAACACTGCGCATCTGAGCTTGATAAACCCAGGCCCATGCTGGCCCATTCCTTTCCAAGAGGTACTGTAAGTCCCCAAAAAATGACCAGAGGGGGATGCACAGCTTTCATGATATTGACCAAACCTAGTAAAAAGAGACTCAGAAATCTTTATTTCTTGCTTAAGCTCTCTGCCCAGTTTACTGTGTTCCAAACCATCAAGAACCAACTTGAGCAGCGGACTCGTGTACTGCAAGCCAACATTCAGTGGCAGCAAGAAGAGCTGCAGAAAATCCAAGAACAGCTCTGCATGGTACAAGATTCTAGTATACAGGTAAGCAGAACACCCCAAAGTATGTATTATTTAAACAAATTATTTTATCCAGCAAGTTGCAATTACTGAATTGAAAATATGCAGAATACAACACTTATCGTGAGATTATTTGATGGATGGACACATACACAAACACACAGACATACACATGTATATACCCATGCATATATACACACTGTTTTTATATATATTATTTATAATTTCAGGGAAGAAACATTTACTGATAAATTTCTAATAAAGCCTATATATTTCATCATGTCTTGAATATTCCATTACATTGGTTCCTATAATATTCTAATGTTTGATCTTAAAGATTTTTGCATGCATAGTTATGCACAAAGGATCTTTATCCCAGGGCTATTTAGAGCTTCACTTTACTAGAGATTTGCAATTTCTTAATTATGAATTATTCATCTTATCTGTTTTAGAATAAATAGAAAAGGATTCATAATAGAGAACAATATATTTGAATTTAAACCAAAACTTTATTTAGAAGAAGAGATTTCATATGTTCTCAAGGGAAAACCCTTTGTTCTAGCCTCAGATGTGCAATAATGCAACATGCAATTCCCATGCAATTCTAGTACTTAATTTGATAATAATAAGAAAACTGCTGCTAAATACTAGATTAGGTTTGCTATTTATTTATTTTAGAAAATTTATATGTAAGAACAACAACCCCGAGGCATTTATCAAAACTTGGTACCATGACTTCTGCTGTGGTCATGAGACCTGACCTTGACTCAGTGCCACATGATGGGAATTGAAAATCTGAGGTTCCCACAGTTTTGCAGGTATGTGAAGATTCCATTCCCCCACTTCTCCTTTATTCAGCAATCAAGAGTGAAAAACATGCAGGTTAGCTCAGAATAAGCTCTACGCTTCTAGGCTCTTCTCAGTATGAAGGAGAAATCAAAATATGTCACTTAACTCCTCAAAATAACAAAAAAAATTGGCAGAGCCACTGCACCTTATTATTACTTTTACTGCACCTTATTATTACTTATTACTGTTCTAGGATAAGAAATCTGTGAGAACCTCGGAAGAGATTCAAGATAGTTGTCATTCTTCTGGCAATTTAACATCACCCTTGAGCAATACTTCTGTGCTCTCACCATCTTTGGCTATAGCACCATCTCCTGCTATTTCACAGGATAGCAGCCTCCAGCACAGCCTTACAGATCTGGGCCATGATCGACAACTACGGTAAAAGAATTGCAATAAGCTTGTGGCTTTCTTTTTTTAAGACAAATATCCATCTTTATTTGCAATAGTATAGTTACAAATTTTATGAGAGGTTTAGAGTATTACTGTAACAGATATATAGACATACATGCATAACCTACCCTGCTATTTCATTTCATGGTAAGCAATGTTATGCAGAGCACAGAAAAAAGTTATGCCACAGGTAAAAATCATAAATATGTAGAAAGTTATATTCTTTCATCAGGAAGATGTTTTTTTAATAAAAACAATAATAACTAAGAAGAACTAATATTTAGAATGAAAAAAGAAAAAAAGGAAGAAAAGAACAAAGACAAAAATGCAAAAGATATGAATTTTTAAAATCTACTGAATTATTATATGTAATTGAGTCCAAAATTGTCTGGCTTTTTACATGTCTACTAAGCATGTAAAATGTCTCTTCTTTTTTATTACATTTCCAACATATGTTTAAGAAAACGTTATACATTCTTTATAGTTTTTCTGGTGACATATACCAAAGTCATATCACGACATTTAATATATTGAAAAATATACAAAGAAATTCAGAAATACATTTTTTATTTTTGATCTATAAGTTGACATTAGCAATTCATCTAATTTTTATATAGAAAATACCTTATTTTACATTCCTTTAAATTCATTTTAGAGTGTCCCCTAATAAATAATTCAGATACACATAGAAATGCATTTTTTTTTTAAAAAAATAACTGTATGATATAGAAATAGAAAAAAATCTGCCTAAAATAGAATGTGAATTGTATTTTAGTTGCTTCAGTGCACAAAACAATGCTTCCCAATGCACAACAGCAAAACAAATGTGCATACAAACATATATACACACCAGGGGTGGGTTCCTCCCAGTTCGGACCGGTTCGCTTGAACCGGTAGCGACCCGCTGGTGATGTCACAACGACGTCACCGAACCAGATCGGTCAGTGCCAGTCTGTGGGCGCCGCCATCTTTTTTTTGAATTTTTATTTGAATTTTTGAATTTATTTTTTTCCTTCTGAGCATGCACAGAAACTGAGTTCCGGCACTGTGCATGCGGTCGCCATATTTTTTACGGCTTTGTTTTTATTTTTTTTATTTTTTTGGATTTTTCGTTGCTGCGCACGCGCAGTGTGGGAGGGAGCAAACCGGCAGCGAGAGAGAGAACCAACCCAATTTTGAAATTCTGACAGTTGCATCTCGCTTGCAATGATGTGATCACGTTTTGGCCTTTTGGCAACCAGCTTGCATTTATGGCTGTTTGCAGTATCCCATAGTTGTGTGACCATGATTTTTGGCATTTTTTTGCTGGTATCTGGCATTTATTTTCAGTTTCTGGCCAAAAAAACCCTGTGCATTGTGAAAAATGACTGCTGCAAAAAAGGTCATAAACCGGGCACAGACATGTAGTGACCTACTTAATCACCACAATTCTGAACTCCATTATGGTTGTAAGTCGAGGACTCTCTGTAATTCACAGTGCTGTTTCACATGACTGCATAATGTTCAGATATTAACCTTCTGACCTTCTAACATGCAAATCCCTTCCTTCCTTCCTTCCTTCCTTCCTTCCTTCCTTCCTTCCTTCCTTCCTTCCTTCCTTCCTTCCTTCCTTCCTTCCTTCCTCTGTTCAATTTATTTGTTCTGGCATTAAATATGTTCTTTAATTTCTGGTTATGTAATATGTAATATATTATGTAATATGTTCTGGTTGTCTAGATTGCTACTTAGTCAACCTGTTCAGCCAATGGTGCCTGGATCCTGTCATGCAAGGATAGCAGATGTTGATGCAGCTGGACACAGCGAAAAGTATGTCTCCTGAAACTGTTGGTGGGGAAGTTTCAAAATGTATGAGAGAAACAGCATTCACCATTAAATCATGAATCTACATATAATTTAGTGGTGCCACATAGAGTAAGCAAACAGTAGTTATGGAACAACAGTTTTAGTCCTTATGCTATACATTAAACATACAATGGTTCTATGTATGCGTGGCCTCTTGCTAAAAAGATACCAGACCTCAGAATCCAAAGGAAACATTTTAATGGCTTTCTGCCATTTTGGAGTTAGAATTTTGTTTTTATATACTGGTGCAAAATGGTGATAGGTTTTTCCTTATGCTTAAAATGTACTTTTCTTGTCTTGATAACAGTGGTTTTGTTATCAGTGCTTGCTCACTGGACTGTAACCCCCATAAATAATAAGAGAGCTATTTGTATAGTTCACGTCCTCCCGCCTCCCCCATTAAACTTTCAAATCCCAACTCTCCAGGTAGACTATTTTTTCCCCTATTCGAGCCATGTAGTAATCTCTTTTTTTGTGTGTAAGTTGGCTCCGTGATACTTAGATATGGCCTTAATTTGTGATCGATATAGAAATATATGTGCTGCCATAATAGAACTGTATCACTAGTAATTTTTCCATGTCTTTTACTCAGTATTGACTTGTGGCAAGTACCTGGACAAGTCCCTGCGGTTTTTTTGTCAACATTTCCAGAAGTGGTTTGTCATTACCCTCTTCCTAGGATTGAGAAAGAGTGACTGGCCCATAGGATTTCATGCCTAAGGGAGGACCAAAACGCATAGTCTCCTGATTTCTACAGTTAGGGTCCACTTCATGGTCTTTGTCACATGATGAATGGATCTGGCTGAGATGGTTGTCATGAATTCATGTTTTAGCGAAATTTTAAAAAGTTGAGGTCCACGTTTGGGCAGAACAATTTATCCAGGCAAGATGTAAATTCTAACAGAACAAAATCAAGACCATCAAAGATTATATTCGTAATGATGAAGCTCATGGCCCAGGAGAGCTTCAAGTAAAATTGCTACAGAGTCATCCAGCAAATGCAAATATTGCTTAGCAACAGGCTTATCAAATTTAGTCACCAACAGAGCTGCAGTTCCAGTTAGGAACTGAAATCTTTGTACAGCTTTCATACAGCAGTCATGTCTGTAATAATATCTGAACAGCATATGGCTTTCTCACAACTGGAGGTTTATGTAGAAAACATGGGCTTCATATCCAGGCTATAATAATATCTATGGTAAACATCTGGAGAAAATAGCTCTCTCCTACTAATACATCCGCAATAACTCTTCTTTAGTTGTTTGAAGATGTTTTTCCTTAATTTTCTTTGTAATGCCCAAATCCTCAATTTCTAATTTAAATACTATTCCATAGTATCCAACTCTTCTATCTCTGAATGGAAGAACCAATTGTCATCTTATTAGCACCAAAACAAAAGTATTATAACATTAAATCAGTTTCTGACTTCACAACATTGCTGTCATCCCTGCTTAGCTTCTGTCATGCTGGGAGACCTATCAAACAGGAGTGAAATTCAGCAGGTTCTGACAGGTTCTGGAGAACCGGTAGTGGACATTTTGAGTAGTTTGGAGAACTGGCAAATACCACCTTTAGCTGGCCCCAGAATGGGGTGGGAATGGAGATTTTGCAGTATCCTTTCCCCAGGAGTGGGGAGGGAATGGGGATTTTGCAGTATCCTTCCCCTGCCATGCCCACCAAGCCACGCCCACAGAACCGGTAGGGAAAAATTTTGAATTTCACCCCTGCTATCGAAAGGATTTTAAATATGCAGACTCTTCATGAAGGGTAGAAATGAATAGGGTTGGTTGCTTAATGCTTCATATTTTTATCTGTTGTTCCTAACAGATAATCAATAAAATTTAGATTTTGCTGTTCGGAGTTTTTTTTACTGAAAATCGCAAGACTGTTTCTTTTCATAGGTATTTTCAAAAAATACAATCTTGCCAAGGTTTGGAAGCACAAACTTCCAGCAACGGTACACCAGTGGTGCTTATGAGACAACCAGGATTGCACCCAGGATACTCTGGAGTACCATCATCTCAACCTTCATCTTTGCAATCTATGCATCAACATCTTTCACAGCAATGCTACCTTCAGGTAGGCTGGAACAAATATATTTTAATGTAAATCTGACTTGAATGTCCTTTTAGCTGGAGGGGCAACAAAAACCTCTTTTAAGAAAAAGTAATAATGTTTCTTCGTTGTTCTTTATAGCAATGAAGGGAATTTCTTTCTCAGTTGCAAAAATTGATCTTGGCCATTAAGCAATAGCATTTAGACTTATATACCGCTTCACAGTGCTTTACAGCCTTTTCTAAGCAGTTTACAGAGTCAGCATATTTCCCCCAACAATCTGGGTTCTCATCTTATCAACCTCAAAAAGATGGAAGGCTGAATCAACCTTGAGCCTGGTGAGATTCGAACTGCTGGCAATCAGCAGTCAGCAGAATTAGCCTGCAATACTGCATTCTAACCACTGTGCCACCACAGCTCTAGTTACCCGTATTTTTCGGAGTATAAGACGCACTGGAGTATAAGACGCACCTTAGTTTTTGGGGAGGAAAATAGGGGAAAACAATCTGCCTACCAAGTATTCATCTGGCTAGCATCCTTAGTCTGGTCAGCTTCAGCACATTATTTTATCCCCTGGTTAGGATTTAATAAAACCTTCTGAGAGAGTAACAATGAAAGAGCATGCAAGCCAGTAAGAGCTGGGAAGATCGTTAGCACCTAGTTAGGGCTAGAAAAAAACTTATTCGGAGCAGCTGCAGCACATTATTTTATCTCCTGGTTAGGACTTAAAAAAAACCTTCTTCTGAGAGAATAACAATGAAGGAGCCTGCAAGCCAGTAAGAGCTGGGAAGATTGTTAGCAACTGGTTAAGGCTAGAAAAAAACTTCTTTGGAGCAAGTAGAGCAATGAAAAAAAACCCTGCAAAGACTTAGGGCTGGAAAAACATTCTTCTGAGAGAGTAACAATGAAAGAGCCTGCAAGCCGGTAAGAGCTGGGAAGATCGTTAGTACCTGGTTAGGGCTAGAAAACAACTTCTTTGGAGCAAGTAGAGCAATGAAAAAAAACCCTGCAAAGACTTAGGGCTGGAAAAACATTCTTTGGAGAGAGTAACAATGAAAAAGCCTGCAAGGTAAGAGCTGGGAAGATCTGTTAGCACCTAGTTAGGGCTGGGGGAAAAAAGCTACATTGAGCAACTGGCTCATATTTATGACGGTTGCAGTGTGTCAGGGTCATGTGATCCCCTTTTGTGATCTTCTGACAAATAAAGTCAATGGAGAAGCCAGATTCACTTAATTGTGTTACTAACTTTAATAATTGTTTTTAATGCTTTTTATATTTATTGTTGCATGTAAATTTTTATTGTTGTGAGCCGCCCAGAGTCTCTGTGGAGTGGGCGGCATACAAATGCGACCAATAAATACAATAAATAAACTTAACAACTGCAGTGATTCACTTAACAACTGTGGGAAGAAAGGTTATAAAATGGGGCAAAATACACTTATCAAATGTTTCATTTAGCAACAGAAATTTTGGGCTCAATTGTGATGTACCGTATATACTCGAGTATAAGCCGAGTTTTTCAGCCCACGTTTTGGGCTGAAAAAAGCCGCCTCGGCTTATACTCGAGTCAGTAAAAAAGGGGAGGCGGGAGGCGAGGAAAGGAGGCGGCCGGCAGAGCTTCAGGGTCGGAGGTCTGGGGCTGTTGCAGCAACGGAGCCTCCCCTTTGGCTCCCACCGCTTTTCGGCTCTGCCGCCGCTGCTGCTGCTGCCTCCTCCTTTCCTCGGCGAAATCTTTCTGCTGACGTTAGTACATTATCTTATTGCTCTCAAAAGATCAGCGAGGTTTACTGAGCGCAGCTGTTACAGCTCCTTTCCACCTCCCCCCCAAGACGCGTTTTGTCCGTCAAATTGAGGCGCCAGTAAGCCTCAAGCCAGCCATCCCAGTCGCTTTCTCCGGCGTCCTCAATGTGCGAGCGCTTTTCTCCGCTGAGGCGCGTGGGCCTCGCAGGCGCGGCGTGGTTTGTCTCGGGCTTGCGTGGGACAAATCCCAACCATCCCAGCCGCTTTCTCCGGCGTCCTCAACGCGCGAGCACTTTTCTCCGCTGAGGCGCGTGGGCCTCGCGGGGCGCGGCGTGGTTTGTCTCGGGCTTGCGTGGAGCGATTGCTGCTGCGCAAGCAGCACCGAGCTAAGCAAGGGATGAAGGCTGGGAAATGGCATGGAGGCCCCGGCTTTTCCCTGGATGAAAGACAGCGGCCCTACAGAGAGCCTGCCGGCTGCAGGACGACAGCCTGCAGGTGAGTAGGCAGGGCTGCTGAAAAGTGGGAAGCCTGAGTAGATGCGGTATGCCCGGTTGCTGCTGCTTCTGCCACGAAATAATGCAGAGATGCCTGGGCTCGTGTTCAAACCCAGCGTCTTTGAAATGTCCCCAAGATTATCCCAGTTCCAGAATAACTTATGTGGAATTTGTTGTCTTCCAGCATACTTTTAAGTGGAAAAATAATTCCTCAAGTCAGTCAGAAGGCAGAAAACCAGACACCCCCCCCCCCGATTAAATTGTTATTCTGCAGGGCTTGAGGTGATAAAAAGCATTCTGGCCTAAACCCGTTTTTCCTTCCTGGCTAATAGTAATTCTACCAGTAGAACTAGGCCACTGACTGACGCTGTCCTGACTTAATGTGGGACTTGGGCTTGTTTCAATCATCAATCACTTTCCTCAACATGGAGCCCTGCAATGTTGGGGGTGAACACTTGGAATTGGGTGTTCGGCCCCTTGTCACATTATATTTGCAGCAGGTTGTGTGAGGTGAAGTGAGAGCCCCCCAATATTCCTGTTTGGCGCAACTCTTCTTCTTTAGAGGTACCTGTAGTCCTCGACTTAATGATCTCTGTTGAGCCCCAAATTTATGTTGCTAAGTGAGAAATTTGGTAAGGGAGTTTCGCCCCATTTTATGACTTTTCTTGTCCCAGTTGTTAAGTGAATCACTGCACTTGTTAAATTAGCAACATGGTTGTTAAGGGAATCTGGCTTCCCCATGGACTTCGCTTGTCAGAAAGTAGCAAAAGGGTATCACGTGACCCTGGGATATGGCAACTGTCATAAATATGAACCACTTGTCAAGTATATGAATGTAAATCATGTGACCATGGGGTTGCTGCAACAGTCATAAGTGTCTGTTAAGTCACTTTTTTCAGTGCCATTGTGACTGAAAGATCACTAAATGAATGGTTGTAAGTCGAGGACTACCTGTACTGTGATTTTTGGAGCTTATTTTTATTTTTGAAATTTACCGGTAGCTGCTGCATTTCCCACCCTAGGCTTATACTCGAGTCAATAACTTTTCCAGTTTTTTGTGGTAAAATTAGGTGCCTCGGCTTATATTCGGGTCGGCCTATACTCGAGTATATACGGTAAGTCAAGGACTACCTGTATATGCAGGAAAAAGCATCCTATTTTTTTTAAAGTAATTCCTATAGCAGACTTATTGCATATACCATTTCTTGAGCTATATGGTAATATTGAACCCCAAGTTTTATTTATATTCATTGTCATTTGATTTGATATTATGCCTGACTGTATTTAGGGCCTTTCTTGACCTACTGTATATCTTTTTTTAGTAAGGTACAAATGGAGTTTTTTTATTGCATCAACACAATCTCATTTAAATTAGTCTTTCATATTAATCTTTAAACTACCTCCATCAATAATATATTCCAATTGCTATATTGTGATATTTACATTCAGAAGGATCCTTTCTTTGTTCAACATATTACTATAGGTGCTGATTCTATTGTAATCAAAATATTTCTTATCTTCAGATAAAATAAGAGACATGTAGAAAAATTCATAACCAATGCCTGTACTATGATATTCGTAAAGACTGCCAGCCAAAATCCTCAACACTAACTTTGAATCATATTAAAACTTTCTAAAATTTTATTGTTTCACCAAAATATTAACCAATAGTTCAGATAATGCTGCATCTGTATGCAGTTTAAATGATAAAGGAACTCAACCCTCCCTTAAATAACTCAATAAATAACTCAATAAATAAATAAACAATTCAATAAATAACTCATAAATAAATAAATAAATAAATAAATAAATAAACAAATCAATCAATCAACTAAGCAAAGTTTTCTTATCAAACAAAAATGAACAGAAATTAAAAATCTAAGTTTCTCAAGAATAATCCATACACTTACTATCTATATGAGCTGAGGTGGCGCAGCAGTTAGAGTGCAGTACTGCTGACTGTGATCAGCAGTTCAGCTGTTCAGATCTCATCGGCTCAGGGTTGACTCAGCCTTCCATCCTTCTGAGGTAGGTAAAATAAAGACCCAGATTGTTGGGGGCAATATAAATATACATTGCTTACTGGTATAAACCGCTTAGGGAGTGCTTGCACTATGAGGCGGTATATAAATCTCATTTATAAATAAAATAAATAATAAATATATTCCTAATACCATCTTTCTGCTAAAGCTATCTAATTTTGTAGTCTATCATACAAGAAGGATTATTTGAATTGTTTTTTGATAAAACAACAGTACGTATGTCTACAGAAATGTTACATCATCCAAAGGACATCTACAAAGGCCCTTTGAGCAAAATTATTAAGAGTTTAATTCATGAACTTCCTCTTTCACATATGCATATAGCTTTTTGTTATGTTTATAGGAGATATAGTAGTTTTCCATTCTTATTGATTGATGCAAGGATTAAAAAACCCCTCTTAGGTAACTTACTCTAATTAAAGTTTTTCTTTGATATTAATATGTATTTTATTTTCTGAGTTCCTGAGTTCTGAGTTTAAACTCTCTCCCCTTTATATTTAAAGATTTCAACTGATTTAAAATAGTTTCATTTTGAAGTACATTTACTTACAGTATTCTACTAATAGTTCAAAATTTTAGCATGAGAGCAAAAAAAAGCATTCTCTATTAGACATATTTTAAATGTTTCTAAATATAGGAGGAAGCTAACTGTAAATTACAATTTCAGTACTATATATGCAGCTATAGAAAAATTTGCTCATATTTTATGTACATCATGCAAGCATCAATATGTTTTTTTGCTTTTTCATATTTCTTAATCACTCACCTCCCTAAGTTTGTTATCTGGAACAAACTGTTTTAATGTGATTATTGTACAGGAAAATGGGCAGTCATTATTTCTAAATCTGACTTTAGCACATTGTCTTTGTCAAGTACACTTCCTTTTGTTTTATGCATCATAACAACTTCCTTCTTCCTTTTGTTTTTTCCTTTTGCTACATGGGAACTCCCAGAATGATGACTTGACTTTGTTTTTGATATTATAGCCAGTAAGCTGGTACTTAAAATAAGTCATTTTTTCATTGTGAACTTAATGTAGAAGATGATATGACCCCACTTTATCAGTAATAAAGTCTATTAATAGATGCTATCAATCAATCACTGGGCAGAAAACACATTTAGTTTTTATAACAATTTTGAATGTTTAATATGAGATATAGGTAGTAAGGTCCAAGAACTCAGTTAGACTGATTTTCCAAATGTGCATGCGCTTGAAAATGCAATTAAACTGAAATATTGATGCCAAACAAGATCGTCGTAGAAAGATTTGGAGATGTTGCAAAATATAATAGAAAACTATGTCTGATAGAAAATAGAATTTAAGAGACAATCCTTGATGACATTAGTTAATTCCCTGTTGCCATTGATTAAATCAAAGAATTCCAATTTAATTAAGCCTGTGGTCTATAATTGTATCAAATCTGGACCATGATTAGTATAGTCGAATAGGTAAAAAAAATCACACTTTTGCAATAAAAACTGAATTCATTATTTTTGATTTATTGAACCATTTTTAACTGCATTACATTTTGTTTCTTATATATAGGTACCGCCGGCAGACTCTTTGCACAGGGAGCAAGCAGATTCTCTGCCCGCGACTCCCTACTCTTTACAGGAAGGTGGTATCGAATACCACCACATGCCAATGAAGCACCAATCTGCTGCCAGAAGTACCATGAGTTTATCTGAAAATTTAAATGTCCAACATCGGCAATAGATTCTGCCTTCTCTGTCAATGCACACTTAACTTTATTAGTGGGAGAAGAATGTTTGTGTTATAAAGAATACTAGGACCTTGGTGAAATAGTGCAATAAAATGGAAAGGGAACATTTTGCAGGTATTTGCACTATTTTGTGGTTATGCTATGAAATAATAAGACTGCAGTGTTTTGGATTCCATTTACAAAGAGTGTTTCACGATTCTGTGGGAGCATGAATGTAGCACCTGTTTGCAACATCTGAATGGAACTGTATTTTCCTAGGAAAGATGTACCTAATTTAAGGTTTTTCATACCTTAAACATTCATGTGAATGTTTGAACTCTGAACACCTTGGTAGATGGTGTTTAAAATGCTGCACAGCAATAATGACCACTAATACTAATATGTACCATTACTTTGACATGGGCGCTAACTGGTACATTTTTCTTAGATGACTCATTTGAATAGGTAGTTTGATCAGGAAGCGTTCTGACTTCTCTACAAAAATCAAGAAGAGGGAAAAACACTTGGCTTTCATTATTTTGATCATTTAAAATGAAAACCATTGGTTAGAATAATATATTCAGATTTTATTTTTTATTATGACTAATTGTTAATTGTTTTGCACAACTGCACAGCGAGCATAACTTGGCACTTTGAATTAGGGAAATTCCTGTTTCAGCGGCCAAATAAGCAGTGAGATAGATCATGCTGTCATATCTTTAGAACAATCAACACATCTTTAGTCTGTACCCTTTGAACTCATAAATTGCAAGTATTAAACTTGTTATCGTCACCCCACCCAATGTTTCTACTGTCAAGAAATTACAATGGACAGCTTCCTATTCATTTAGTATAGTATAAACAGTTAACCTAAGCACAATCATGCAGCTATTTATTCCAACATAAAATCACGCTGTCCAAACTCTTTATATTTTTCTCTCATAATAGAAGAGTTTCTTCGCTAGTCACAGAACAAGCATTGGAAGAATATGCACTGTGTCACAGCCCGTTCAATGGAAAAATGCTGCAACTCTATTACATATCTATTTCATGATTATATTTAAGGTGGAATTTTCCTTAAAGCGTTGCACTTTGTATGCTTTACATTAATGTTTCTAAGAGATATTTTATGTTGTTATAGAATAAGTAGTGTAAAAAATGTTGTTGTTAAAAAACCAAAACCCCAACCAATTTCTATATAAAACAAAAGTATATGAGAATATGTGGAGATTATTTTGTGTATGGAAGATGAACTGCTCTTAGTTTTTTTGTAATAATTTTTATTAGAGTTTGCAAATACAAAGACTAATACAAACGGAGAAAAATATAAAAATTAAAGAAGAGAGAAAGAGAAATAAAGAGATAGAAAAAAGAAAATAAAAAGGAACAAAAAACAAAGTTATATAAAAGACGACTCCCCCTTTCTCCAGATAGTATAAATAACTTCAGTAACTTAACTTCAGTAAAAAAGTCTTCTTTCCGTATCTCATCTCTTAGCAATAATCAAATTATAAAACCCCATTATTCAGTTCTAATCAGCAAAAGTCTATTAAAAGCTACCAGAAATAGTAATATATTTATATTTTACTTTTAACAAATCTATTTTATATTCCAATTTATCACTTTATCACTTTATCTAAGATGAACTCTTTTTAGAATTCTTGTTTTTAAACTTTTTTGTTGGTGAGAATTTAGATATAGCAAGACAGCTTCAGAGTTATAGGTTTAATACACGTATCTACAGTATGCTCTTGATAAGACATATGCTCTGATCAGAAACATAAAACTGCCAAACCAGCCTGTGATTTGTTGGAACTTGGCCATTGCCTATGGCTTCCATCCTTTCTGTCTTCCTTTTCTCAGTTCTGTCCCTTGAGACAAGTACGGTAGCAGCATTCAAAGTATTGTATTTAGCAAGGTTAATAAGTTAACTATTCAGTGTGTAGTACAACATACACAGCATTAGTAAATGCAGATGCTCATTTACCAAGTAGTAACTTATTAAGGCATATATAGGAAATATTCCTCTGTAGCTTCCCCCCCCCCATACAATCGGGATAATTATCCTACACTTCTACTGTCTACTATACATATTCAATGCTATTTAAATGTCAGATATTTAGAGGCCAATAGGTTGTCCTTAGTTAACAACAACTTGTTCAGCGACCATTCAAAGTTGCAGTGGCACTGAATGAGTGATAGTCTGAATAGTCTTCAGAGTTTCAGTCTCCCTATGGTCATGTGACTGTGATCTGAGTACTTGGCTTGCACTTATGATAGTTGCAGCATTCCCCAGTCACACTTCTTTCCTTGCTGGCTTCTCACAAGAAAAGTCATTGTGGAAGCCAGCAGAGAAAGTTGGAAGTTGGTCCTGCAGGTTTTTCTCCAGGGATCTCACGCTTCGTGCTACACTATCCCCTCTCCAGATCCATGCACTCCAGACCCATGCACTTTTGCATCACTGCAGCACCTCCTCCCCAGCCTGCATGCACTCATCCCGTGCCAGAGCACTCCGACTCACTTTGGAGTACTCGTTCACCCTCTGACCACTCAGGACTTGCAACTTCCAGCCATCTTCCCCATTGACTTTGCTTATAGGAAGCCTGCAGGAATTTGCAAATCATAATCACATGAGGTTCTTGCTTAATGATTCATGATTTTTGGTTAACAATTACAACAGGGACTGTCAGGATTGCTGTCACTAAGCAATATGGCCATGTAACAATCATGTTTTATGACTGCAGTGCTTAGCAACAGAAATTCTGATCCATTGTTAAGTGAAGACTACTTGTAGGTTTAATCAAATTGTATTATGTTTCTATTTAATGCTTATTAAGGTCATGATCAAAACTTTCTCTGTTCCCAATATGTTGCTATGGATGCAAAATAGCTTGTTGCTACAAATGGTATACCTTGAAAATAGCCAAGTTTCTCAAAATGTAGAATCGCAGCAAACCTTCCCCTTTAAGAAGATTAGTTACTGGAGAGTTCCTGTACATACCATGGTGAACTGACACCTTGCTGGCTTTTGTTGGCTAGCAAGATAGCTTTTCCAAGGTGCCGCTGGATCCTGGATCCTAACTGGCATAATTTCTCCAGAACAAAGGAAATATAATTGAGATTATCCATGTGGTTCTGGCTAGCCGCTTCTCATGAGCAGACTGTGGAAACTGCTGTTTTTAAATGCCTATACGTGGTATGGCTTACAATCAGGACTATATTAAGCTCATAGCGGTACTCACAAAACAGCCTTCATGGATATTAAGTTATGTCAAGCCTTATATCTTAATCATGTTTTTGATTTTTTGGGTTGGTTTTTTTTTTTTTGGCATATGAAGACCCTTCAGACTCTTTACTGTATTCATTGTGTGAGTTTCCACCTCCTTAAAAAACCATGGTGTAAATTTGATTTTAAAAGTTTTAGAAATATATTTGGAGCAAAAAAGAACTTGGTAGATGGATTCTGAAAGTTGATAACAGATTAAGGGGCTAGAGGGATTTGGAATTATAATTCTGAATTATTTAGAAGATATTTTCTCAATGGAAAATAGAGATTGCTTTAATTTTTTTTAATGATAAGGAGACCTTGAAGGCTGGACACTAGAACCAGAGGATAAAGAACAGAAAGTCCCCTGGGAGTTGGGCGGCATAGAAATCCATTTAAATAAAATAAAATAAAATAAATAAATAAATAAATCATTAAGGCATTTTTTTTACTAGAATGGATCAAATGATTAAAAAATTGACAGAGCTTATTCTAATTAAGTTGCAAAACATATGAGTTGCAATGGATGTCTATGAAATTAATTTGAAGAGGATTTAAATATAATATAAATGGATCAGATAGATGACTCATTCTTTAAAGGAGATGAACAGGTATTAAACTGATCTGGATATATTTTTTAGTCTGAATAGATAAAAGAGCTCTAAGATTTGGAAGGATTTTTTTAAGTAATGAAGGATAATTTTACTTATTGATATAAAAGAAATCTAAGTTTTGAAGGATTTTTGCTTTGAAACACAGATGAGAAGCACACTACCTCTGAGACACTTTAAAAAAGGGTTACAGAATAATTCTAAAAATTAGAAAAGATGCATATGGTAGACTTATTCAACCACGGTTAAAAGAAGAAAATAGTTATATTTGGTTGCCCTTATTGGACTTTTGCTGGCAAAGATGGATTTATGTACCATTTGGATCTTATTTTCCTTATGTAAGAGATGAGACAAGGGGAGAAGAGAGATTATGTTTTATTTAGAGATAGTGGTAAATTATTAAAATTATTTTTACCTGTTGGGATGAAGGGGGAAGTTCTTTTTTCTTTTTCTTTCCCTTTCCCTTTCTCCTTTTTTTAAAATTACATGCCCTTTTTTATATTTTTCTGTTTGTATTTTTTGTAGTTTGTATTGACTTTTATTCTCTTTATGTATAATTCTTAATAAAATTATTTGAAAAAAAGAATCTTAGGTCCAATAATCTGTAATCAATAAAATTATTTTGAAACTGTTTCCCCCCTGCCTGAATTACTTCTCTTCATGTTCACATGACACCCACTTTATCATCTGGCTTTATCTTCTTCCTATATAACAAATCAGAGTAGATTGCTGTAACACAGTGGTTCTCAATCTGTGGTCTGTGGACCCCTGAGGGGGGTACGGTGTAGTCACGGCCGCAAAGGCTTGAAGAAATTTTATTTAAATCATGATATAAGTCTTGGAGGTCTGTGGCCATGGTCCATGGCCACAAAAGGTATTTAAAGGGGGTTGAGAACCCTGCTGTAACACATTCTATATGGGGCTGCCCTTAAAGAGCATCAGGAAGATTCAGCTGGTGCAGAGTGTAACTGTGCAGGCAGTTATGTGTGGCTACAGAATGGCAAACATCACCTCTCTGCTCCTTCAGCTGCACTTAAGGGGGGAGGGGAAGCAGGCTTGTACATGCTTATATGGAAACAAGCCACATTAAAACTTGTGAAAATCACTTCTGAGTAGGTTTGCAAAGAAGAAACTGATAAACTTTATTAAATGTATATGCTACCCATCTCACTATTACAGCAGCTCTGGACAGTTACAGAATAACCTTGGCCTACTTCAAGGTGCTATGCAAGGAAAAGGCATATGGAAGTACTAAACTATTTACTTCTAAAAAAGCATACAGGGGAGGTATTTGTAATGGATACTGCTCCTTATTTAGAATGTTGGTTTTATTTCATGGATTCTATCTGCTTTACTTTCCTCTGAGAGAATACACTGAGAGCATAGGCACCAAAGGCAAATTCCTTGTGTCCAATCACACTTGCCAATAAAGAATTCTATTCTGTCAACATTGGAATATGATTCTTGAAATCTTACTCAGTATTGGAATGTAAAAAAATTTCATCTCTACTGTAAACACACAATAAAGTAAACAGTCTTCTTTGACAGAATATGTATTGGGTATAAAAGATTTTTAATATACACTACGCTATGTCAGGAACGCTGAAATAATCATGCTGCTATTCTGAAATACTAGCAGCTACGAACTGATTCCAAATAGAAAGGATTTTAAATCAAGTTGCACATCCATTGTATTCAAATTATTATTTGTAGGTGTTCTTCCTTCTGTGGATGCCCCCCCAAAATATATGAAATGAGACTATATTCCTGCTTAACAAGCTATCATTTTATGCAGATGTCAAATGGTACCAGGCAAAAGACCACATGGTGCTCTGCAGAATTAATACAGTATTGCATTTTTCGCAGCACTTCATTATTAGTCATGCTGGCTGGTCTATGGCAGTTAAAAGTCCCGAATATCTGGGAATTCCCAGATTTGCTTATCTCTTATTTAAAATTTGATTTCTTCTTAGGCAGGTTTTTTTTCTTTCCAATCGCAAAAGATTGCAAAATCCCACACTAAGCCATTTATTTTATTCCCAAAATGGGAAAGCAGAACAAACAGTTGAAGATTGAGAAGCAGCATGGAGAGTAGAGAATAAAAATGCGGTTCTCCTTGATATACAATTGGCTTGGGTCCTCTTAGGTCCTTTTTCTCACCCAACCTCAATCAAGATTTTTTTCAATGGGAGGATACACACTACACATTTTATTCTGTTTTTAAGAATATTTAAAAGCCAATCGAGTCTCTTGCCTTAGCAAAAACCCAGTTGTTGCCGTATCTCCAGGACTAATGTATCCTTTTTTTTTCACCGCCTCTTATGAACATTTATAATTTCCACTTAATTTAACCGTGGAAAACAAAAAATGGATAAAACTGCACGTCTGCCGTCCCAACAAACAACCCACCGCTCAACATCCGTCTTTAACCCGGAAGCTAACTATTCTTTCTGTTGCTCTTTTTTTTCGATCTCTATGGTACTTCCGGTTCCCTTGAGTTCCTCCCATAATTCCTGTGGCTCTTCCTTTCCGAGCTTGTCCTAAGCAGGGTGAGTACCCGTAATGTGGGTTTTGGTTGTTATCCGACTCCATCCGTAGCGGTGGGCCTTTTTAGGGCCGGGACTGTGAGCCATCCCGGCTGTTGGAATGATGTCGCTCACGGAGGGCTGTATGTTTTCGCGCTGACGTTGAAAGATTCGGGCATAAGTGCCCGAAATGTTTTTTTCTCTCTCGCAATGCCGGCCTGCATGCAGGGCCGTTTCGCGTTTTGCTTGAATGTGTGAAAATAGAGATGATTAGAAGCAACAGTAATGACTAATATAAAACAGACTGGGAGGCAGATATTGATCTATAATGTATGTGTATTATTTTAAAGAAGTCCCCAGGAAGATATATAGAAAGTGTCAAAAATCCCGGGCTGTAAGCGACATCTTTTTGTCCATCTAATGCAAAAATATGATTCTCATCTTTAGTAGTTGTTGTTAGTTTCGAAGTCGTGTCCGACCCATCGCGACCCCATGGACAACGTTCCTCCAGGCCTTCCTGTTCTCTACCATCCTCTGGAGTCTATTTAAGCTCACGCCGACTGCTTCAGTGACTCCATCCAGCCACCTCATTCTCTGTTGTCTCCTCCTTTTGCCATCAATCGTTCCCAGTATTAGGCTTTTCTCCAGTGAGTCCTTCCTTCTCATTAGGTGGCCAAAGTGTTTGAGTTTCATCTTCAGGATCTGGCCTTCTAAAGAGCAGTCAGGGTTGATCTCCTCTAGGACTGACCAGTTTGATCGCCTTGCAGTCCAAGGGACTCGCAGGAATCTTCTCCAGCACCATACTTCAAAGGCCTCAATTCTTTGGCGCTCAGCCTTTCTTATGGTCCAACTTTCACAGCCATATATTGCAACTGGGAAAACCATATACACACCAAAACTGCATTCAAGAAGTTTAACTCATCGCCTGAATATGAATCGTGAATTAGTGTATCCTTATCCGTAGACTCCCTTGTAGTGATATAGAATCACTTCCTTAATGCAATGTTTCTCCAAAGCATCAGCCATTTGTGCTCTCCTTTAGCTGCTGTGTAAAGAGCCCATGATGTGTTATGTAGCAAACATAAGTAAATTCTAAGTTTTTAATGCTTTCCCTTTTTTAATGTAACTAGAGAACTGCACCATTTAATGCTTTGTTTGCTATTCTAAAGTTTTGTTGAGGTAGGATTTCTTATGCAGTATTTGGGGTCCATAGGATATACCAATTCTCAGTTGTATCTTAGTTGCAACACTGTTATTGATAGAATAATACTCAGTAACTCAAGATTTGAAGGGACTGAATGTTGTGTTATGACAGAGACTCGGCGACATTGTTAAGCTCTCTAAACTTGTTTTGCCACTATTTTTTAGTCCCATATCTGTCTTTCAAATTGTTATTGGATGAGCTCCCATCAATTTGTCCCAGCTCCTGCCCACCTAGCATTTCGAAAGTGTGCAAATGCAAGTAGATAAATCGGTATGGTACCACTTCCTTGGGCATCCTCTGGGCAATGGTGATCTCACCAGCTAATCCTTTCAACCTGGAAGTGCCTTGGCAAAGGTACTTCTGACACGAATGTAGTAGTTAGATACTACATATTCTAATGAAATAATTGTGTAATTAATATAAATGAAAGTATATTGGACAAAAACTAGCATTGCCTTTACACTTGTTCAAAAGGAATGTTGCCCAAAACTGCTTTTGAGCTGTCCCAAAATTTGTGATCAGATTTTGTAGATGACAAATGATTGCAAAAACAAGAATAATCCCATTACCTATTCTGCTATCACAAACCATTTGTCCTCAGGAGCTAGTTGAATAGTGAACATTATTCATTATTAAATAATTTGATTCACTTTTAGCAATGGAAGTGAAACAACTGTTCTTAATTTGTATATATATATATATATGCATTGTGTGAAACTTTTTGATGTTATGCTATTCTACAAAATTCTGTGTACAATATTCTATTTTTGTTGCATATTATGAACAGATGGCCCCTGCAAAGAAAGGTGGTGAAAAGAAAAAAGGCCGATCAGCCATCAATGAGGTGGTTACTCGAGAATATACTATAAATATTCACAAAAGGATCCATGGCGTGTGAGTGGTTTTTCCTCTATTGGAATTTTGATCATACTTTTAATTTTCAACATTTTGATAATTCCCTTTTAAAATAGCTTTCATTTTTTTAAATTTAGAAATAGATCAGTGATTGCTAAGGTTGGTTCATAAGATGTACTTATTGGATTTATTTGAAAAGAAATAAGAATGTAGAATGGCACAGATATTAAAAGCATTTAGTCCCACAGGGCCAGTGAAATTTCTGGGGTATTATGGACTGGCTCAGTAAAAGCCCTGAAAGGTGGTATTTAGTGTTGCCATAATCTCTCCAGTTTATAGAAAAGCCTGAAATGAAAATATTGGCCAGCTAGCTGTAATATTTTTTTATCAAAATATGACATCATTGCTGTCAAAAGTGTTACTACCAAGGTTGTAGTTTGAGAGCCCTCTAGAGCTTTCTGAATTTGCCCTTTTTTTACCCTAAAATGCCTGTTTAGAACACAAAAGTTCCTGAATTTTGCTTCTGCAAATTGTTTCTAAAACATACCAAAAGTATCATCATCACAATGCAGGTGACTAGATTCTGCGCACCTTCATTAAAGATTTGCCGGAACCTTATGAACAATCCATTATAACCATTGTATATAATTAAGGCACTAAATATTTTGGTATTATCATCCTGTTGTGTTTTAGTACCTGATAACTGCAGGCATTCACAATATGACTAATACTACATTATAGCTTGGTCTGTGCTCGTTTACATGCAACTGATAGGCTGCCAAATTATGATTTCAACATAGATTTTATTTGTTATTTCTTACTATTTTATTCTAGAACTTTTAATTAGATACTCATTTTTAATTTACTGGTCTTTGACTGGAATAAATATTTGAACATACCAAAAGTATGTAATAGTGAACGTAATAGTTTTTTTTAAATAGAGGTTTATAGAATGATATCCATTATATTCAGGCTGTAGAAGCATTTTCAAAAACTGACTGGATGTGTGAGAATGAATGAAGCACCCTTTAAAGCAGTTGTGTCTCAGGATGTATAATTGCTTCAAAGTCTGCTTCTGCTTGTGTGTGTGAAGGCGGCTGTGTGCATTCACAGTGAAAATATTGAATGTGTATTCGCACATATAACTGAAAAGGTATGTACGAAGCATTCCTTTGAGTGTGCATACCTTTTATATTATTTAAAATTGATGTCTAAATATAAAAGCAGAACCTCTGACTTGATGGCACAGTCTTTATTTATTTTTGTATTAGGGGCTTCAAAAAACGGGCTCCTCGTGCTCTTAAGGAGATTCGAAAATTTGCCATGAAGGAAATGGGGACTCCTGATGTACGCATTGATACCCGTTTGAACAAGGCTGTCTGGACGAAAGGAATAAGGTATCAGATTGTTCCCTTGATTGAGGTGCTCTCCTGTTCTTTGCTCAGTGCAAAGGAATACTCAGTGTTTGCACAAATAATACTGTGTATGATGAGAGGCTAATGCAGTATTTTAATACATTCAGCTGCTAAACTAGCTGGTGAATTTTTTTTTAGAACTGGTAAGGAAGAAAGCCATGGCCCACCACTTCTGAAAAAAACCTTACCAAGAAAAAGGACTTATCCAGAGAGTCTCTGAATATTGCACATGATTGAAGGGGAAAAAATGAAAATACACTATGTTATTTGTTGGTTTGTGTCCTCCCTTTCACACAAATGCAAGGCTTTCCCTTAAATAATACTTTTATCTTTCACTAAGGAGAAATTTCCTGACAGTTAGAACAATTAATCAGTGGAACAGCTTGCCTCCAGAAGTTGTGAATGCTCCAACACTGGAAGTTTTTAAGAAGATGTTGGATAACCATTTGTCTGAAGTGGTGTAGGATTTCCTGCCTAAGCAGGGGGTTGGGACTAGAAGACCTCCAAGGTTCCTTCCAACTCTGTTATTATTCTATTCTGTTTTTTCCCACAACCCTGTGGAGTAGGGTGGACTGAGAATGACTCGTGCTTAATGTACAGCTAGTCCTCGAGTTACAACACTTCATTTAGTGACTGTTCAAAATTAAAGTGGCACTGAAAAAAGCGACTTATGGCTGTTTTTCACACTTAACAACCGTTGCAGCCTCCCCATGGTCACATGATCAAAATTCAGATGCTTGACAACTGACTCACATTTATGACAGTTGCAGTGTCCTGGAGTCATGTGATTAGCTTTTGCGACTTTCTGACAAGCAAAGTGAAGGGGGAATCCAGATTCACTTAACAACCATGTTACTAACTTAACAAATGCAATGATTCACTTAACTGTGGCAAGAAAAGTTGTAAAATGGGACAAAGTCCCATTAATAAGTGTTTCACTTAGCAACACATATTTTGGGCTCAATTGTGGGTCATAACTCGAGGACTACCTGTACTTTATAGTTCTAATAATCAGATGCAGTTATAAATCCAAGTGATTGAGGTCATTCTTCTTGAAGAATATAGGTTACAGGCAGTCCTTGCTTACTGTCTTTTTTAATGACTGCTGGAAATTACAGTAATCTAAAAAACAAACTGCAGCTTTGCGATCAATCCTTGCATTTACTTGCATCACAGCATTACCACCAGATGGATTTGTAACTGGCTGACAAAGTACTCAACACATACTCCTACATCTATATGGAGGGAAGGAACCAGTGGGGTACCACAAGGTTCCATTTTAGGCCCATATATCTTCATAAATGACTTAGAGGAAGGGGAACTCATCAAATTTGCAGATGACACTAAGCTGGCAGGAATAGCCAACATCCCAGAAGACAAGCTCAGGATCCAAAAAGATCTTGATAGACTTGAACAATGAGCCCTATCCAACAACATGAAATTTTATGTGGAGAAAAGCAAGATTTTACACTTAGGTAGGAAAAACCAAAGGTGTAAGCACAAGTTAAGCAAAACCTGACTCAAAAACACTGTGAGAGGGACATTGGAGTCCTAGTGGATGATCACTTAAACATGGTCCAGTAGTGTGCGGCGGCAGCTAAAAATGCCAATACAATCCTTGGTTGTATAAATAGGCATAAAATCAAAATCATGTGGAGTATATTACTGATTTATAAATCCTTAGACCACACCTGGAATATTGCATCCCATTTTGGTCACCACGTTACCAAAAAAATAATGTTGAGACTTTGGAAACAATGCAAAGAAGGGCAACTAAGTTGATAAAGGCCTGGAGATAACATGAACAGCTGCAGGAATTCGGTATGGCCAGTATAGAGAAAAGAAGTGTCCTTTTGTGGCAACCCCTTTTGAGAGGTTGCCACAAAGAAAAAGGGTCAACTTATTTTCCAAAGCAGCAGAAGGCAAAACAAACAATGGATGGAAACTAGCCAAGGAGAGAAGCAACCTGGAATTAAGGAGAAGCTTCCTAACAGAATAATTAACCAGTGGAACAACTTGCCTTCAGAAGTGATAGGTGCTGCATCACTGGAGGTTTCTAAGAAGAGACTGGCTAGCCACTTGTCTGAAATGGTATTGCAGGGGTGGCCAAACTGGTTCTTTGAGGACTTGTGGACTTCAACTCCCAGAATTCCTGAGCCAGCCATGCATGCATGGCTAGCTCAGGAATTCTGGGAGTTGAAGTCCACAGGTCCTCAAAGAACCATAGTTTGGCCACCCCTGGTATAGGGTTTCCTACTTGAGCAGGGGGTTGGACTAGAAGACCTCCAAGGTCTCTTCCAGCTCTATTCTGATTGATTGATCGGTCTGTGGTCATGTGAGTGCCATTTGTATGCTTCACATCAGGTTTCCTATTAACAGTTAATGGACAATGCGGAAGTAAAATTAGTCATGTGATGTCTCGCATAATGACCAAACAGGAAGTGGTGTAACCCTATCATTACTAGTTGATTTTCTGCTTAGCAACAGTGCTTAGTGATGGAGTTGCCAATCTAAATTGTAATTAAGCCAGGACTGTCTGTAATTAACATTACTTTAAATAAGCACAGCAGCTTTATTTAGAAATAAAGCAAAATTTTTACATTGGGGTTTTTTTAGTTAAAAAAATAAAAAGTAAAAAAATACTGCTGTTATACATAATTTGCCTAACTTTTAGAGAGCAAAGTACTAGCATAAAAGAAAAAAACATGCTTCTAAATATTGCAAATATTTTACAGGAATGTTCCTTATCGTATCCGAGTACGCTTATCCCGAAAGCGCAATGAAGATGAAGATTCACCCAATAAATTGTATACACTGGTAACTTATGTGCCAGTCACCACCTTCAAAGGTAAATTGTATTCTATATTAGAACAGAGATCCATATTTCTTTAAATATAGTTGTACCAGTGTTTAGAACAGAAGTAATTGCACCATTTTCATGAAAAATAAGTTACATATATAATTGCATGTTATATTCTATTAGTACAGGTAGTCTTCAACTTATGACAATTGAGTCCAACATTTCTGTTAAGTGAGACATTTGTTAAGTGAGTTTTGCCCCATTTTATGACATTTCTTGCCACTGTTAAGTGAATCACTGCATTTGATAAGTTAGTACCATAGTTGTTAAGTGAATCTGGCTTCCCCTTTGATTTTGCTTATCAAAAGTTTGCAAATGGTGATCACGTGACCTTGTGACACCGCAACGGTTCTAAGTATGAATCAGTTGCCAAGCACCTGAATTTTGATCACATGGGGCTGCTACAAAGGTCATAAGTGTGAAAAATGGTCATAAGTGTGAAAAATGGTCATAAGTCACTTTTTCAATGTTGTAACTTTGAATGGTCACTAAATGAACTGTTGTAAATTGAGGACTACCTGTATATTCAGCTCTCTCAGTAACTTACGGTTTCATTGTCTTTTTTTCCTTTGTTTGCAGGTCTACAGACTGTTAATGTAGATGAAAACTAAGCTTTTATTACAATAAAAATACTATGGTATTAAACATGTAGACGTATCTTTTTTGCAATCAGATTACTCTGGGTTACCAATCAGCAATTGAATTCCACAGTTGCTCAAAGGTGAAACAAGTCTTCCAATTGCTTGGTAGGTCACAACGTTTCTTGATAATTCTAATGATATGAAGAAAAACAGGGCAACCTTGTCTTCTTTCTTGGAATATCTGATATACCAGAAGCCAAATTTTCTAATGGGTTGCTGGCTCCTCTTGTCAGATAGTGAAACAAAGTGAGATCTTTTTCACCCTTCCTGATTTTTCTTGCAAAACAACTTCCCTTGCAAGCGCTGGAATGGAATACATATATTGGATGATTATAGGACATGTCAAGATTGGATGAAAATAAATATAATGTCCGCCTTCAGATCAACAATTAAGACTGCAAGAATTTCACAATAAAGATGATGTTGGCAGGAATTTTTCCCCCGTCGTGTAGAGAAAAAGAGAGAGTGTAAGTTTCTATACAAGTTCCAATAGTCTGAGGATTTATTGCTTCCTTTTGTTTATACAATATTCATCTGATCAGGTAATGCATCAGATTTGCACATTAGCATCAGATTTGCACATTAGCATCAGATTTGCAGCCCATAGAGTGGTAGTACCAAGCAAGTATTTTAGTTTGGTGTGTTTTTGTTAAATGGGGGATTCTAGAAGTAAATTGAATTCCTTAAGTCATCTATTTTACCTCTTGAAAATAACTGACCTTTCACCAAAAGAGGCTTTTTTCCAGCTTTTCTTTGGAGTACACCTGATATTCCTTTTTTTTTTTTGGAAGAAAACAAAATGAGTAAGGTAACCACCATACATCATAATTTGAAACCTTTCCAATCATACTCCCTTCTAAATTGCCTAACCCATTCACATGACATACTTGAAATGGAGTAATCTGAAAAGCAACAGATACAAAAATCTTTTATTGAAAAGTGCACACAGAAAAAAAAGTCGTAGTTCATGTACACGGAACATTGAAAGCAAGACATACAAACTTTGATTCAAATATATTAATAGTTTCAATTACCAGCATTGAAACAAGCATTAGTGCAAAAAAGGCAACAATTCATAAAACCTGTAGTTGGCCAAAGTTGTCAACTGGGAGTTGTTTTATTTTTACTTTTTGGTAGAATTGCTTAAATAGTTCTGCATCTTTTTCAAAGTGAAAATGGAATTTTAAATTACATTCAAAAAGAAAACAGATGGTCTCCTTACCACGAAACCACATTTTAAGTTGTGTTTTGGCTTTAAAGCTCCCCAAGAGTATTAAATATTTGTGTTGGTCCAAAAGCCCTAAAATTGCAGTATGCATTTTGGTAGTACATAACCGTTGCTCGTTACTGTACATTTAGCTGCTCGGTTTCGCCTCGTGATGGCTGGCTTGTGCCACTTGATTTGGAGTTACACTGGGTCAGCTTTGCAGTCTCTAGTTTTGGTTTCAATTCTAAGGATTTCTCAAAGAAATTGACCAGGGATTGTTCAGTTAATAGGGAAGCCAAGATTTGTTCAAAAGAAACAATCCAGTCTCCTGCTGCAGGTGAGGGCACATTCTTTGAGATCTTCACAGTGTCTGTAAAAACTTGATCCTGCTCTGAAGTAGACGCCTCCGTCTGGAAATCCTCACTGAAATCATCGGAGCCTGGGCTGCTGCTTCTTTGGCCAACTTCTCCAATCTGAAGTAACAATGTAGTCACCGTAGCAATAGCTTGATACAACTCGTTTTCTTCTGGATCTTCATGGAACATGCTGTACAAGGTCTTACAAAACTGGATAAATTCTTGCTACAAAGGGAGATGAGGTCAACATAGTGCAATTTTAGTGGTTTATTTTCCAAAATACATAGCGTATTAAAGCTTCTTTAATGTAAGTACAATCTTCCATTGTTTGTTTTCCCATCTGCCTAAGACAGTGATGGCGAACCTTTTTTTCCTCGGGTGCCGAAATAGTGCAGGCGTGCGCTATCGCACGCGTGTGCGTGCCCACACCCATATTCAATGCCCCCCACGCACCCCTGCTCCCCCATTTCCTGACTTCTGGTGGGCCCGGTAGGCACATTTTTCGCCCTCCCCAGGCTCCAGAGGCTTTCTTGCAGCTTGGGGAAGGCAAAAACGTCCTCCCCTGCCCCCATGAAGGTCCTCCGGAGGCCGAAAACGCCCTCCCAGAGCCTCCATGTGAGCCAAAAATCTGCTGGCAGGTGCCCACATGCGTGCTGGAGCTGAGCTAGGGCAACAGCTCGTGTGCCAGCACATATGGCTCCGCGTGCCACCTGTGGCACGCGTGCCATAGGTTCGCCATCACGGACCTAAGAAAAGACTTGACTAGTGTTCATCTGTCTTATTCTAAGGAGGAGCTATGGAGATATCTTAATATTTTTCTTTGGGTTATAAGAAAGCATTTTAGCTAGGTTGTTATCTCAAGTGTACGAATGTTGAAGATAAAAGTGTTGAAAGAAAAACCACCCAGATTGGCGTAAATGGATGTAGAAAAGGGAAAATACTGCAAGATTCTGGGGGAGTAAAGCTGGGAATTGTAGCAGTGCAGCTCTTCACCTCTTAGCATAGATTAATACTACTGTCTGACATCTGTTTCACATTACTAGTAGAAATCTATAGGCCGAGTTAACTGAATCTTAGTTTGGCTCCTCAGAATTAAAAGTAATGCATATTACAATTCATCTTGTACCTGGCTCATTTTAGGTAATTCTTTTTCAGCCTTGGTATCTTTTTCTTTGGCTAAATCCTTCAGCATCTGTTTCAACTGCTTCTGATAATCTATGCCATCACCTAGGTAATAGATATATATGATGAGGAAGTGAACATAAAAAAGTAACATTGAATGACATTGGACAAATGTTTTTTGCTTTTCTTATTCCAGAAATGTCAAGTGTATTGTCTCTGAAACGAGGCAATGAAATTGCTTTTGGAATCTAAATTCATTACAGCCATTCCTGCAATGACTCTCCATATCTTATGACAGAAAATGTTATTAATTTGTTAGATTTAGATCCTACCTTATGTTCATGAGCTTAAGTATGCAATATTCCCTCTCATCTTCCCCCATAACAAGAAGTTTGGCTAAAGGCTAGTTCTCCCCATTCCCATCCCCAACTTAACCACCAGATTATACTATTCTATTAATTACAGAAAAAATAGTGTTTGAAATTAGATTACTTACTGTTTGATTTTCCAATTACTAATGGCCTTGAAGTTGATAACAAAGAATTCTTTAGTGGTGACTGACTGTCCCTTTCATTTTCTGTGAGGGCTATAATGGCAAAAGTAAAGCTATTGTTACATTTAGCAGAATGTATTGAATTCAAGATCTGATTCAATTCCTCCTCAACTGTCCAAGCGTCATTCAGATATACAGCTCTCTTAGGGAAAGTTGCCTCAGATGTTCCTACTAATCAGGCAAGTGATTTTGAGGGGTTCTTTCCTTTAAAACGCATACACATTAAATGCCGCCTTTGGAGTCTTGAGTGGCCATGCCACAAGCATAAGATCTCGGGACCTGATAAAAAGGTTTAATGCTCATGAGACTTGAAAGGACTGCAAATCCATTGCTAAAAAGCCTGCCCTTTATCATTTTATGGTCAGGAAGATGTTTTTTAGAGGAGAGAGCACAATGGTAATGCCAAAGCTTGATCATTTAGCAAAATCACTTCCAAGAGCTAAGTGTACAAAAATTCTGAAGGTCAGGCTAAGAGCAAGAATGTGAATTTTGAATCCAGGTGTTCAAGAAAGATTTGATACAATAGATTGGTACTGTTTGCTTGTTAAACCAGAATCAATTTAGCTAATTAATAGGTATTAGATAAATTTCTGATCACACTATAACAGTGATGGCGAACCTTTTTTCCCTCGGGTGCCGAAAGCGCGTGCACGGGTGCTATCATGCACGTGCGAGTGCCCATACCCATAATTCAATGCCTGGGGAGGGTGAAAACGGCCGCCCCCCGCCCCCGCAGAGGCCCACTGGAGGCCGGAAACAGCCCATTTCCCGACTTCCGGTGGGCCCAGTAGGCCCATTTTTCGCCCTCCCCAGGCTCCAGAGGCTTCCCTGGAGCCTGGGGAGGGTGAAAACGCCCCCCTGCCTCCACAGAGGCCCTCCGGAAACCTAAAATGCCCTCCCAGAGCCTCCGCGTGAGCCAAAAATCAGCTGGCTGCCGCGCACATGCGTGCTAGAGCTGAGCTAGGGCAATGGCTCGCATGCCGGCAGATATGGCTCCGCATGCCACCAGTGGCACGCCTGCCATAGGTTCGCCATCACTGCACTATAAGGTACAGAATTGGAAGTTTACAGATAAAACTAAAGAGTTCGCAATTTTCTTTTCCTAATCTGCCCCAATGAGCGTTATATACAGATGAGGCAAGCTAAACCAAAAAGAAAGAAAATTAAATGTAGCTTAAAAGTTCTTACCAGGAGGAATATGTAATCTGTACAACAGTTTAATTTTTTCATTCATTTCTCCATTGTACATAATATCTGTAGGAGGAAGAAAGTATACCAGAGGCTTGAATCCCTTTCTCTTAAAGCATAACAAACTTGCAATTTATGTGAAAAATTATAATAAGGAAAAGGTCTGTATTTAAACTTTTGATTAAAAATTCAATCATTTACAATTCTGTGTAGATAATATTTGAAAATATCTACCATATTTTTTGGAGTATAAGACACACTGGAGTATAAGACGCACCTAGATTTTAGAAGAGGAAAACAAGGAAAACGTATTCTGAACCAAATGGTGTAGTAATATATTATTTAATAAAATACCAGTGTAGCAGAATACTTTTTACAACCATGTATACTTTTTACAAACTTCAAACTTGACAGCTTTAAGACTTGTGGACTTCAACTCCCAGAATTCCTCCTCCTGTCATGCTAGCTCAGGAATGGGAGTTGAAGTCCACAAGTCTTAAACTTGCCAAGTTTGAAGACCCTTGCACCCCTAACCCAGGGGTCTTCAAAAGTGACAGCTTTAAGACTAGTGGACTTCAACTCCCAGAATTCCTCCTCCAGTCATGCTAGATGGGGTAATTAGAAGGCAAAAACACCCACGTTTTTGCGAAAAATGGCCCGTTTTTCACTCTTTTTTTTTTTTTGCAAAATCAGGGCATGCAGAGGGTTTGGGAAGCCTGCAGAGCACTCCTAGGGGGTGGGGGAAGGCAAAAATGCCCCCATTTTTGCAAAAAAAAACCGGCCCATTTTTCGCAAAAATGGGATGCGGGGGTGGGGCTTTGGGAGGCCAAAAATGGTTGTATTCGGTGTATAAGACGCACCGACATTTCCACCCTCTTTTTGGGGGCAAAAAGGTGCATCTTATACTCTGAAAAATATGGTAAGTTTATTATAGAGCGAAGGGACACTTCTTTAAGAATGACCCTTCTGTTAGTCTTCATCTTGCATGTAGACAGCCTTGAGAACAATCCATATGAAAGAAAGTAGTGCAGGCATAATTCACATACTAAAACAGTAGCACAGACTTTAAAGACAAATCCTAGCAACTTGCTTATAAAACTATCTTATGGAAAGGTCGCAGTTATAATTAATTCCAGGTGTTCAAAAAATTGAGAGAAAGATGCGGTAGGAACTATCAATTATTTTGCAACTTATAAAATGAGATATGTTTTTTGTACAAAGTAGTGTAAAATTCCATAATGAATGAAAATATTTCCATAAGAGCAATTGAAGCTAATCATTCTGACTTCACATTAGACTAGTAACATTTGTTGTCACATAATTTTTTGTGAATCATTGTTCACAGTGTCAGTTTGCCTACCTGTAAAACAGACTGCTAGAAATGCAAACTTACAGCTTAATATTCTTCTCTACGACACGTACATCTTTTGTGCAACAACTCAGTGGCATTTGCAACTGTTTAGATACATAACTTTCCTGAAAACTCGCTGGAGTAGAAAATCCAGTATAAATTGAATACCCACCTAAGCAGCTAACAAATGCTTTGAATTCAATCAGATGGTCCATATTTTCATCCAAAAGGCGGAATATTCTTTCTGCTAGAACCTGAGTATGTTCACCACATATCCAAGGTGAAACAAGTTTTAAAAGGTTAGTAAATTGCTGAGAATCAATTCTATATTGCTCAGCATAGGGTCTACTTGGATCATGACGCTGAATTACAACTGTACTATTCCATTCCCAGTAACAGCTTATTAAATGCTCTTTCTGGAAAAAAAAAAGAACAAATATTAGAATGAAAATTTTTATCCAGGAGGATTTTAGTAGTGGGCAATTGCATATTCATTTGTTTATATGAATATTTGCATAATAATGTCAACATTACATATTGCTCTTAAGTTTAGTGCAGACAAACTTATCTGCTCAAGATATCTGGTAGACAGGAAAAAATACATGTCTTTATTTTAATTTCAATAATCTTTTATAATATTAAATGTCCTGGAATTCAGGTATTTTTAGTTCTTATCACTGGCAGGTTAACATAATAACAACAAGGACACTATTATACTGTTAGAGCTTGGAAAAGCAAGTTATCTTTGCAACTTGTGCTACAGAAGAATGAAATAAAAGTGTAACCAGGTTAGTATTATTTGGTGGTGGCACACTTCTTTTGCTCTTCTTTGCTCTTCTTAGCTATTTACTTATTTCAGAAATAGATCCCTTTTCTGTGTCATAATTTGCCAAGAAGAAACATAATTTATTTGTATTGTAACAACTTTTAGAAGAACAGACCAATTTATTCCATTAACCTTAATCACTTGAAAAGATCTGATCAAAATCTAATTCAAGAATTCTCTTAGATTTTTGGAAAAACTAAAATCTTAAAGTACCTAGATGCCATTAAAATATTGCAAAACATTACACCTTTGTTGATTTTTGAATATAAACTATACACAATATCTATCTGACTATCCATCTAATCTAATCTAATGCAAAACTTTTCTGAAAAAGGTGCATACCTTAAATAAGTCATATAGTTCCCCCAAATCTTCTGGGACAATAGAAACATCTGGAATAACCACTCTGAGCTAAAGAAAAAACGAATATGTTTAGCAGAAGTATTAAGGCATACAAAAAAACCTGTTGTGCTAAATGCTTCCAAACCTGCCTCATCTGAAGTATTTTTGCCTACTTTTCATCATTTGACTTTGAATGAAACTTAGTGTGTTAAAGGAAAAAGAATGGAGCATAAAGAAAAAAACACATTTGCATTCCATTCAGTAACATCCGAAGAGCTATAAGTTGTTAATAATAATAATAGCCTTTATTGTCATTGTACATCATGTATACAACAAAATTGGTTAGTTGCACACCTGTGCTTCAGTTGCTTTGTATTTAAGATGCATTTTTCTGTTTCTTTAGAAATCATTTTTAAATGTCTTTTATACTTCTTTAAAGTTTAAAATTAAGATTTTGAAAACTCTTACCACATTCTGTTTAGTGGTTTCTTCATGACTCTGGAGTACACGGATCCTGTGTTTGTAGCGCATATGCTCAATCTGTTCTACAGAATGGTCTCCAAATTTCTAGAACAAGAAAAGATGTTTTCCATTTTCATTTGAAATGTTGAATACTTCAAAATTCCAATTAAAATCACTACGTACTACATTGGGCACTACCTCATATGAATCCCGTATTAGATCCGCTATTTCTGTTATAGGACAAGGTTCCATATCATCGCTGAAAAAGGCATGTTGGTTCCCAATTGGTGGCAAAGGGCTTTCCTCATTTTTAACATGATCTAGAAATCTAAAATAGAGATATATTTAAATCTACTGACAAATATGCAACATGATGCAAGCATACTTTTATTCCTCACTGCATACTTGCACATGCTCTCATTTTTCTCAGTCAAAAAATTATACTGAGCTTGTTGCATCTCTTTATACCAGTGTTTCTCAAATAGTGGGGCGCCCCCCCCTGGGGGGGCGTGGAGCGATGCCAGGGGGAGCGCAAGTGACCCCGGGGAACATGTGTGGTCCCTCTTGATCGATTCCCCCAGATGGGGAGTGTTTTCCCAGTTGCACGCTGCTCCGAGCCCGGAAGAGCAGGCGACCAGGCATCAAAAGAGGGCCCTAACCACGGTAGCCTATGCCTGCCTAACCAAAAACAGGCTTCACTGAGTTCAGTGTGACTCCCAGGTAAGTGGGTAGAGCAGCCTTTCCCAGCCAATAGTTTGCTTGCTGCTTATAATAAGTAAAATAATAAATATTAACACTAAAATTCCATTGGGGCCCAGATCAGAGAGTTGGGGGCGCGCGAAATATTTACTTCTTCCTAGGGGGGGCGTAACAGAAAATAATTGAGAAGCACTGCTTTATACAATAGGACTTAGATTTCCTTAACAATGAAGGCGGCTTATTTTCAAGCTCTGCCGAGAGTTTCTAGAAGAGACTGAAAACAGTTCAGCCCAGCAGTGAGTTATGATACATCCTATTAAACATTCATGTCTGTTGCTCTGTCTTGCTGAAGAAATCTATTAATGTTAATAAATCACCAGATGAATGAAACCGGCAGTTGAAACTACTAGGATGTCAAGATTAGATAAAACAGTCAGAACATGGAGAGTACCTGCTGAGAATCATCAAAGCATGCCCGTCATCTTTGCTGCTGCAGAGTTCCACAGCATTGGCTTCGAGAACAGCTAAGCCCAATTGGAAAATGGCCTTTATCCCATCAAAGAAGAAGCAGTCTACAACGTTAACAGCACTTTCAAGGGGCATGATACTAAGGAAAAGTGTTAAGAACCATGACAGAGAAACAGAAGCTAGTGTGGAGAGGTCTTTAAAATGTTCAGCTAATTCAGGAAGTCTCTCTTTGATTAACTCTTCAAATACTGACTGGTCCACTTGAGCACCTGTAAAAATCATAGCAAGCCAGGTTACTCGAGGTGGAAAGAATCTGTTACTTTAGCTTTATTTAAAATACAATTCACAATGTAAGACAATTAAAAATAAATCTACTTTACCACTACCTATACAAAAGTGCTGCTTCTAGGAATTTAAGCTTGGAACATCACTGAGTTCTCAAGCATTTTAGCCTATTACAGCCTTGGGGGTGGGGGTGGGGAAGAGAACTATGGGATGCCAAGTACTGGAAGGGACAGTATTCTGTAGAATTACTTTCACTTCAAACATCACAATATAATTAAATAGAATAATTTTTTAAAAGATGTCCACTATATGGTAAAGCTGCTCCAAAGAAAAAGACCCCCAGAGATCCATTTCACTTCTACTCTGATTATTTTTCAGAAAACCTTAAAAACTTGGCTGTTGTCCCAGGACTTGGAGTGTGGTATTTGTGGATACCATGTTTCCCTGAAAATAAGACCAGGTATTATATTTTGGGGGCTTCAAAATAAGCATTAGGGCTTATTTTTGGGGAAACATGATATCAGGGTGATCAGCCCAGCAGGAAAGCCAAGAGTCGCTGGGCCGGAGCGGGAGGGCGGCCACGGGAGCCTAGTCTTTGCATGGCGGCACTGGCAGCAGACGGAGGCAGAGGCATGGGGCAGAAGGCAAGCTATCTTGATGCACTGCGCGAGCCACAGGCAAGCCAAGAGATGCGAAGATGAGCCTCCCACAGCCGGCTGCCGCTCCAGCCCACCGATTCTTGGTTTTCCCGCAGCCCGCGTGAAACATCCAGATCACGTGCCTCCCCATCTCTGCTTCCGCCTGCTGCTTAGACAGGTAATCAACTCACCTGTGCTGCGGAGGCTGTGGCTGCTGTGGGACACCATCGGCACCCGCACGCTCCCCGCTTCCTATGCTAGCCACACCCTCCCACCCACCCTCTTTACTAGGGCTTATTTTTGCGGTAGTGCTTATATTAGAAACACGCTAAAAATCAAGCTAGGCTTATTTTCGGGGAAACACGGTATTTTCTCTTAAAGGGAGTGGATTTATCCAAATGCATTTACATGAAACCGCTGGGTGAGATCATCCGACGACACGGGGTGAGGTATCAGCAGTATGCTGATGATACCCAGTTGTACATCTCCACCCCGTGTCAGTTCAGTGAAGCAGTCGAGGTAATGTGCCGCTGCCTGGACAATGTGAGGGTCTGGATGGGAGTGAATAGACTCAACTCAACCCTGACAAGACTAAGTGGCTGTGGATATTGCCCCCAAGGGATTATGTCGACTGCCCCTCCTTGGTTCTTGGGGGAAGAAAAATCGACTCCCTCAGAACGGCTTCGCAATTTGGGTGTCCTCCTAGATCCACAGCTAAAATTGGATCAACATCTGTCAGCTGTGGCTAGGGGGACCTTTGCACAGAATCGACTTGTGCACCAATTGCGACCCTACTTGGAGAGGGAGGCTTTGCTCACAGTCACTCATGCCCTTGTCACCTCACGGCTAGACTACTGTAATGCGCTCTACATGGGGCTACCCTTGAAGAGCATCCGGAGACTGCAATTGGTGCAGAATGCAGCTGCGCGAGCTGTGGTGGGTGTACAGAGATACACCCACATAACACCCATTCTCCGCCAGCTGCATTGGTTATCTATTAGTCTCCGGTCGCAATTTAAGGTGTTGGTTTTGACCTTTAAAGCCCTACATGGCTCAGGGCCAGGTTACCTTCGGGACCGCATCCTACCACATACCTCCCTACGACCAGTTAGGTCCCACAGAGAGGGCCTCCTCTGGGTCCCGTCGGCCAAACAATGCCGGTTGGCGGGGCCGCGGGGGAGGGCCTTCTCTGTGGGAGCCCCGTCCCTCTGAAACCAACTCCCACCAGAGATCCGGACTATCCCCACTCTACTGGCCTTCCGTAAAGCTGTGAAAACATGGCTCTTCCGACAGGCGGGGTGAATAAGGAGATCAGATTCCCTCATGAATGGTGTTTTTAATAATGTTTTAATATTGTTTTTATTTTTAAATTGTTACAAATTGTTTTTACTGTACGTTTCTGATCCATGTTGTACGCCGCCCTGAGTCCTACGGGATTGGGCGGCCTATAAGAGCGTAGAAATAAATAAATAAATAAATAAATACATACATACATACATACATACATACATAAATAAATAAATAAATAAATAAATAAATAAATAAATAAATAAATAAATAAATGCACAGAGTTTTCTTGCTGGTTTTCTTGTTTTAACTTGATGTTAGCCATACAGAGTAATTTTGGAATTGTGGGGTCTCTAAATCTCAGAAATAAATTAATCTCCAAAAGTATAATAAATAAATAAATAAATAAATAAATAAATAAATAAATAAATAAATAAATAAATAAATAAATAAATAAATAAATAAATAAATAAATAAATAAATAAATAAATAAATAAATATAAAAAAATTACTGATGACAAACAGCAGAATAACAAAGAGAAAGAAAGAGAAAGCGACTCACCTATTACCCGGTGATTAAAATAATCTGGAAGCATCCTTTCACAAATCGATACAAGCAGCCAAAAAGCTTCCTCTTCTTTAGCATATAGCAGTAAAACTGAGGTCAATATATTCATGGACTATTAGGAAGCAAGAGGGGGGGGGATATAAGCGACTTTGATATTACACATCCTGATTACTATATCATTATGTATTGATTATTAAATATCCTGTATATATCGGTGTTTAGATCAAAGATACTGGTTGCCATAGAAAAAGCGTAAGTGTGACTAGGGTAAAACTGAAGTTTGGTTGTGTTTGTGGCATACTGGCAAAACCGTGTTCTAACAGTTAGCAGAGAAACCTCTATGAGGCAGAGATAGGATTAGGATAGGTAAACTAGCCCGCTTTATCATATTAAAAAGTACTAGTAGGTCTTAACTGAACAAGCAAGATGGGTAGTAGAGGTCAACAGACTCAAGCAAAGAAAAGTCATTTAAAAGTTAAATGTCATAAGAAATCTTTACCTGGCAATACCCAATTTTGGGGTTTCTGTGTGCATAAGCTGTTAAGACTCTTCTCAATGCGGCTATGCCTGTTTCACTTTGGAAGGCTGGATGTTCAGGTAGGGAACGATGCAAGTCACGCTCTATTTCCTCTGTCGCTATGCAATACATACCCATGGACATTTCCACTAAATCTTCATAGTAACCAGGATGTGAATACAGATCAGACATAGCATCTGACCGAGGAATAAATGCAAAATGGGTACTTTAGCAATACAAACACAGTTAAATAAATGTTTATTTGTTCACAAATATGATGTGATTTCTCTTGTTAACACCTATAAAAACTAAGTTTAACTGTAGCCCACATGCAACATACTTTGGGGATAAATAAATCACCCTTATATGAGTATATTGGAAAAATCCTAATTTAAATATTCAAATCTCACAATCTACAAATCAATTATTTGGGCCAAGTATAACATCTCTGCAGTTTCTTGTATATAATATAATGTTTTGGTATTCAATCTTTAAACCAATGTTAAACCATATAAATTTATCTACTGTTATAGCAAATATAGAAGTAAACATATTTATTATATTGCATAAAAGAAATACCTGACATTTAAATGTTTACATACTAAGTCAACAAAAAATGTAGCATTTTCTTATGCTGAAATGTAATTTCTTTATACATTAGATCAGGGATGCCCGTGGATCCGGCCCGCGGGGTGCTTAAATATGGCTTGCGGGACTGGCCTGGAAATATCAAAGGACCGGCCCGTGGTGCCTCTGCCGGCCAAAACGAGGGGGCTGCGTGCGGTCCCCCCACAGCCCATTTTCGGCCTCCACGTCCACGGCCTCCTGCAGGACTCTGCCGGCCTAAAATGGGCTGGCAGAGTACTGCTGGAGGCCATGGAGGCCAAAAATGTGTTGCACGGGGGCCTCGTGGGACATTCGCGTAGCCTGTTTTTGGGGGAATAGTGAAATTACTGAATTCTCACCTGAGAAAATGAGCCATAGTTTGCCTCGTAATGATTCTGGGATTCCCATAGCAACCAGTTTCCTAATTTTCTCTGTTCGAAACATACAAACAGTTCGGCCATACTCAGCAAAATGATCATCCCACAGTCTCTCTTTTATTTGCTCTCTAGACTAAAAGCAAAGGATATATATTAAACCCTTTATTAGAAGCCGCATTATTGGGAAATAACTTCTCATTCTAAAAAGCAGTTTTATTTACATAATACAAAAGAAAGTATTAAAAAAAGGAAATGAATTTAATCCTCTAATTTGATCAATATATAAGATTATAATGGAATGATATGTAAAATTTGGCTGTCTTTTAGAAAGACTGAAAGAAATCCCCTATAATTTTACATGAGACACAGCTGGCAAAAATCAATGAAATTGTTCCGTTTCATTTTTTTCAATACGAGCTTGACTGGAGAAAAACCAATTAATTTTTACAAAGCTAATATAGGCAATACAATATTGCTGTAATTAACAGAAAATTACAATCATTAAGATTATTATAAAAATATGAATAAAATGGTGAATAACTATAAATGACTGGAAACATTATTATCAATTAATCTCTTATTTCTAATGTCTAACTTCAATTAATGGATCCATGATATGAATTTCCTAAAATTTTTGAAAATTCTGGGTTCTAAAAATGAGTGTGGTTTATAATTAATGATAAACTTAACAACTGAGTAAATACTATATGGGTATTTATTCATATGTATATACCGGTATGTGTATAATTGAAAGCCTCTGTGCATGGCTTTCATTGACTACGAAAAGGCATTTGATTTAGTATTTCCAGCAAGCAATAATTAATGCATTGCTCAACCAAGGTGCTGATACTACTTACATAAATTTACTACAATCAATATATGAAAAAGCAGTTGTGACAATTCGGCTTAATGATTTTAAAGTGGAAATCAACATAAAATAAGGTGTATGACAAGGTGGTACAATATCACCTATCCTTTTCTCAGCCTGCCTTGAAGAAGTATTTCGCAAACTAGACTGGGCAAAAGATGGAATAAAAATCAATGGTATCTATTTAAATCATTTAAGATTTGATGACGATGTTCTCCTTCTCATAAGACCCAGAAGAGTTACAAAAACATATACAAGAGCTGCACAAAACAGAAGAACCATTTGGCTTAAAAATAAACATGAAAAAGAGCCAGGTAATGTTTAATAAATTCAACAAAGAAAGAAAAAAAATTATATCTGGAGAAGAACTAGACATAGGACACCACTACATATACCTTGGCCAACATATCTCAATGGAAGGTGATACAATAAAGGAAATTAAATGGCATGTTAAATGTGACTGGCAGGCATTCGGCAAGCTAAGCTTAATTTTCAAAAACAATTACCCCTATGTCAGAAGAGAAAAGTTTGCGATCATTGTGTGCTATCTGTTCTACCATATGCCGGTGAAACATGGACATTAACCTCACAATCAATACAAAAGCTACGAGTGGCGCAAAGAGCCATGGAAATATACATGCTCAGCATTACAAGACAAGACAGAAAGACCTGCACACAATCGCCCCATTTCCATGGGTTTGAGGGAATTGCTTCCAACTGCCCTAGGTTCGTTCAAACACTTGTCGCCCTGATGGACACTGCAAACTTCGTCAGCATGGAATTGGGGCGCTTGAAAATGGAGCTTCTCTTCAGCAGAGGCCTTGAGGAAAGGCCTTTCCTGGCAAAAATGGAGTTCCAGAGCAACGCACGCTCCCTCCGGGGGTTCCGTTCTCGGCAGCAAAGTCTTTTTGCAAAGATGGCAAAAGGCTTTGCAAACGGAGGGAAAGCTTTGATGTTTCAGGCCTTCCCTCCATTTGCAAAGCCTTTTGCTGCAGCTCTCATCCAGGCCTCCATTTGCAGAGAACAAAGGCCTAAAGTACCATGAGATCACGCAAATCAATAGCAGGAGTTCTCGCGCTACTGATCTAGTGTGATCTTGTGGTACTTTAGGCCTCCATTCTCTGTGTACACACCAAAGGCCAAGAAAGCAAAGGCTCTCTAAATCTTCGCAATGTGAGTATCCACAGGCCTAGTCCCTATGGAGATCCAGTGCAGGGGGAGGGGAGGAATAGGCAGGGCGAATGCTGTAGAGCCTCTGCAGTCATTCATAAGAGCAAACAACAGTCGTGGTGCTGCAACATTCATAGTTTTGGGATTTGTTCTAGGGGGCGCTTATCGCGTAATTTTGAACATTTGCTAAGGAAATGCTCGTAACCCGGGAATTACCTGTACAGCTCTTATATTTACTCCAATTTGCAGATGCAGGAGAATGACTGATAGAGGAAAATGAAACAAATAGGAAAACCCTTTAACTCTTTTTGGGGGGGTTAAAAGAATTGCATATCAAAAACTATTCAATGTAATAGAATCGTGTTTAAAATATATTAGTAAATATGATAACAAGCAGTAGCTGTAACTGATAAATATTTTCCAAAGATAGCTTCCAAAAATCTTTCAACAACATACCATTCTGAACTCAAGGCCATCCATTCCAGAACGGTGAAATGCTGAACTCAGAGCTTCTGTATTCGGCAGGTGTCTTATGTTTCTGTCATTTTCACACTTATCATTACTCTGAGAAGCTGTTCCAAATCCCTCCAATTCATAGTCAGCATGTATTACATGAGAGTTGTGCTGCGTAAATATAAAAAATAACAGACAATTTTGTATCACACCAAGCAATCTAGATCTAACTGAAAGCTACTAATATAGTCATTAATATATTTTCTTGCAATACGACAGGAATTATACAGTTACTGAATGATAAAGTTCACATTAATTGGATGTAATCTTTGCATAAAATGAACAAACAGTAAACACAGATTTTTTTCTAAGTCTACTCTGCTATCTCATTGGGTGTTATCCTCAAATAATTACTTTATCAACTGCAGTGTTTTCGATTTTGGGGAATGTTACAATTACCATATTTTTCAAACTATAAGACGCTCCGGACTATAAGACACACCTAGCTTTTGGGGAGGAAAACAAGGGGAAAAAAATCTGCCTCTGCCTCCCAGCAATTTGCCTCCTTGCAACAAACAGCCTGGTCAGCTTCAGCACAGCCTAATTTAGCACAAGCAGCTGATTTGCGGTTGGATCGGCCTCCCGGAATACTGCCAATCAGCTGTTCCAGGCTGAGGGGATCGCCACCGCCCATCATCACCCATTGCTGCTGCTACCTATCGCCACCTCTGCGCACCCATTTTCGGCTTCTGCACGCCCCATATTTGGCCTCTGCGCATCCCATTTTTTGGCCCATTCCAGGTGGCAGCGGTGATCCCCGCTGCCTGGAATGGGCTGAAAATGGGGCACGCAGAGGCTGAAAATGGGGAGTTCGGAGGCGCGATAAGTGGCAGCGGCAATGGGCAGCTGCAGCAGTGATGGGCGGTGGTGATTCCCGCAGACTGGAACAACTGATAGGCGGTATTCCAGGAGGCCGATCCAACCGCCAATCAGCTGCTCATGCTAAATCAGACTGTGCTGAAGCTGACCAGGCTGTTTGCTGTTTGCTGCAAGGAGGCAAATTGCTGGGAGGCAAAGGCTGAAGGGTGGGGGTCGGTGAGTGGGCAGGGCTTCAGCAACATTCGCTGTATAAGACGCAGACATTTCCACCCACTTTTTTGGGGGGGAAGTGTGTCTTATACACCAAAAAATACAGTATATATTTTTATAGTGCAATACCAAATCAACATAATGCAATTGCTGAATCACATTAAGATATGGTTTGCTTAAGAAACCATAAGACCTAGGTCCATAATCATGTAAGAACAAAACCAAAAAGCTTTTCATGTGACATGCAAATTCTATCAATATGAGCAAATGTAGAGCTCCACCATCAATTATTATTCTGAATATAATCGAAGTATAATATATTAGTTGGAAATAAATAAAATATGGAATCATCTTGCAAATTCTTCTCTGATCCCACTTTGAATACTACATCTGGAAAGTCAGCAACTTTAAATTGTAGTATATAACCTCTATTTTAAAGCAACAATGCTACAACATTTTTCTATTACTACTATAACTACAGCTACAACAACTACTACTAAGTTTTTTTTAACTTTATTAAGTTTTTATCAATGAGCAAAATATAGAATAAGTTGAACAAGAACTACCATATCTTTGCTTTTCAAAGCATTCTGGAGCCCAAGGTTATTTGCCTTCACTTGTTTCTGTCTTAAGCATAGATTTTCCACCAGAGTATCCCTGTCCTTCAATTCAATGAACTGAAAAGCTGTCTTGCTTTTTACACTGATAATGATGGGATTGGGGAGAAGACTTGTGTCCTCCATCTTCTCGATACTAGCAACCTGTGAACAAAAATTATCCACAAAAGTGAGGAAAAAGTTCTGATATTGATATGCCATCAATACTCAAAGCTATTGTTTCATTCTAGAAATGCAAATGCAAAGATTATTTAAGATTATAATCTGCAGTATGAACTGAATTTGTTATAATTTATAATGAATAAATCACAACTGATACTAACATTTTAGCAAAAGTGTTTCATCTTCACGATAGTTATTATTTTTGATTTGGAAATCACATTAATTTAAGTAATTGTGAAATGACTTATTACACTGATTAGGATAAATAGATATACCTCTAAGAATTTCCCCCTCCCACACCAATACTTTAATTAATGGTCAAAGTATTTCAAGTTATGGATCATATCCATCCTTTCGGAGGCATAACAGATTTTAAAACCAAACGTATCAGTGAATGGCATACTAACCTCGGTAAGCGGAATAAGAATATTACAGCAGCCATCTTCTTTGCTAGCAAAACAAATATAACCATCAGAAGCATACAGCTTCCCAGCTGTGTGACAACGGCTGAAGGGTGTCCATAAAGAGCAATCCACAATTTCATGCAACCTCTCCTTCTTTGGTAACCTAAAAAAGGCTCTGAAGTATTCATTTTGTGCTCTTGTCTCCAAATCCCTATTAAAAAGAGAGAGATAGTTATTTACAGACAATGTAAGTGCCCTTTTTAATACAATAGGATCTCCTCAGTAGAAGAAATATATGCAAGAGAGAGAAAATAGATGCTTGTGTGGTTGGTTTCAAATTTAATCATATTATTTGAAGAAACCCTGCATCACAAGTCTGTTAAAACGATTTATTTATAGGTCGGCCTCCACTGCTGAGTGCTGTCTACCCATCTTTGACCATGGCAACACATCAGAAAATAGAATGTTGTTTACTATGTTAAACAACTATATTATATGCATTCCTTGTTGCTAACAACTTACTTACATACCATTTGAAAATAGTTAACAGAAAGACAGGAATGAAACTCTTACAGATGGATGTAAGAGGAAAAGGTCAGGGGAAAAGGTTGGTTTTAGCTCGTATAGACCAAGGTGTCTAATGATATGGATACAAGTGTTTAAATATTCTTTTTTTGTTATTTTAGAATGTAACCGATATAGCTTTAGATATGCAATTAACTTTGGCAAGGATTCAGCATGAGCAAGTTAGTGGGTAGTATGCATGCCTTTGTAAGATTTTAGCTGACTGCAGTTGTAAACAAGCCAATCTGAAATATTTTTTCCCAACCCTAAGAAACATAGTACCAAAAGACTTCTATAGTTTCTTACTGAAGTTATGCTATTTGTTTCATGATATATAGGCTTCTCAAATACTGTTTTAAAAAAAATTAAAATAAATAAGTTGTTTCTACTGCTCTACTAAAGAATGTAATGTGTGGGCTAGCTAGACAAATCTAAGGATTATCTTCTAGCAATCTACGGTTTCCAAGACTCACAAGTTTTATTTCATTAAAAAACAAACAGAAAGAAAACATTAGGTTAATGATGCAAATATTCCACTGGAAAATCTGCCATGAATAAGACTGTATTATTTATTTATTTATTTATTTATTTATTTATTTATTTATTTATTTATTTATTTATTTATTTATTTATTTATTATTTATTTATCATCTATCTATCTATCTATCTATCTATCTATCTATCTATCTATCTATCTATCTATCTATCTATCTATCTATCTATCTATCTATCTATCTATCTATCTATCTATCATTAGTTGCATTTGTATGCCGCCCACTCCACAGAGACTCTGGGCGGCTAGAGACTCAACCTGATATTTTTCATTGCATCCAAAATAGATAAACTAGTAATATACTCTCCAATTTGAAGAGGTCCTTTTGACAAAATGCAAATAGATATGAGCCATCAAGTTTTTAAAATATATATGCACAGTTTTTTAAAAAAAACAAATGATGCACCTATACCAAATGTATATATAAAAGCAACCCATGGAATCTTGGTAGGTTCCATCTAATAAAGATCAGAGACACCAGAACTGTGCTGCAGCTCAGATTCCATCTCCAAAAAGTGTTTTAGAATATTTGGGAATGCAAAATGGTCTAAAGTATCTTAATGGAGCCATAATTTCCCCCCCAGGACTATCCAATCCTTAGAATAGGCCAGCTGCTTTAAGGTACTGCAGACAAGTCCAGCATGCAGCATTAAAACAAAATCTGTAATATTGCTCTGTTATACTGTTAAATAATAATAAACACTGTTATACTGTTAAATAAAAGCCACAATGTCTTTTCAGCTTATACATATGTTTGAGCATTAAAATTTTAGGTTCAGTGTGTGCCGAATAGTAGTAACAGTAACTACTCTACTAATAATTGGTTGCAATGCCAAACATAGATGGCTCCTGATTCCATGTCTATACCTCATCCCTTGGCTCATACAACTTTTACTGTTCTAGCCCTTATTTCTCTTGCCTTTTAAGTTTGTGATCATAAAATAAATTACATCTAAAGAACTGGGGTGGGGCGGAACTATACCTCTGACAAGAACTTTGGGCTCAGACAAAAATCTAAATTGTAGAAAAAGTAGCACAGCGAAAGTATGAAACCACCAAACTCAAGAACAGAATCAGAACTTCCAAGACTTTTCTTAAACATGGGGCTGAAGGATGTACTTCTTCATGCTGTATTTCCAATGTGTTCCTACCACTTCTATAAATCAGAATCTCCAATGTCCCCATTAACTTTGGAAATGATAACTAAAGTTCTAAAGTTGTTCACAATGCTTCTGAAATGCAAGAGATAAGCCCTCTCCATCTCCATCCTGTAAAATAAGATATTTTTCTGAAAACACATTTCTGGTTTCAGGTTGAAAGCAGATCCAGATAGTCCTTGACTTATGACTGTAATGGAAATTGCCCATTACAACTATAAGTTGTGATGATCATTAAGTGACTCATCACTTAATCAACTCAATTTTACTATGGGTTTTTTTTTGCAGTGGTCATTAAGCAAATCACCATTGTTCTTAAGTGAGTCCAGTGTTGTTAAGTAAATACCGTAGTTGTTAAATAAATCCATTGTTTCCTATGAGGTTATTTTGCCAAAAATTAGACGTAAATAAGTAAATTTTTACTTAGCTATGCTACAGAGACAGAATAAAAATTGAATGATAAGATGAAAGCTAATTTTAAAGAAACAGTTAATCACAACAATGAGAAGAATTATGGACTAAATCTGTAATGGTTGCACCATGTTAGAATGAAGGAAAATTGGTATAAAACATACTACTAATGGTATAAAACTCCATCAATAATATCTAGGATGGACAAACCATATAGTAATAAATACTGGAAATGCCATAAAACAGAAGGAAAGTTTTAATCAAACGCTGTGCATATAAAAAAATCCAAAGTACTAGAAAGATATTTATAATAGGATGCAGGAAAATTTGGAATTCAAACTAAAATGAAATCACAATTTTTAATTAGGTATAATCTCAAAAACAATAAGGAATGTTAATTTAATCAGACATGCTTACAGTATCAATAAATTTTGCTCAGCACTGGAAGAAAGATACAATTCTGACAATATCTGATTGGGAATTTACACCTAGAAAATACCAGCAGTGGCAAAATTAACACTATACAGTATATATACAATAGGTCACCAAATTTAAGCAAGAATGATTCCTATATGTACATCACACAGGATGTAAAATGCAGTCACTTATCTGATTTCTACACACAGGATGTAAAATGCAGTAACTTATCTGATCTTGTGGGCCTGAAATGTCTACAATGCTATAAATTAACATACGCACAAAAAGGGGGAAGTTAGAATTTTTTCCTTGTCTTTTTTCCTTCTTTTTTAAAATTATTTTAGTACCATATTTTTTGCACTATAATACCTAGCTTTTGGGGAGGAAAACAAGAAAAAAAATCTGCCTCTGCCGCCTATCGCTGCCGCTGCCTATTACCGCCTCTGTGCGTCCCGTTTTTGGCCTCTGCGCATCCCGTTTTCAGCCTCCGCACGCTCTGTTTTCGACCTTTGTGCGTCCCATTTTCACCCCGTTCCAGGCAGCAGAAATCGCCGCTGCCTATCGCCGCCTACGCATGTCCCGTTTTCGGTCTCTGCATGCCACGTTTTCAGCCTCCGTGCATCCCATTTTCGGCCCATTCCAGGCGGCGGGGATTGCCACTGCCGCCGCTTGCCATCATTCGCCGCCGTCGCTTGCTGCTGCCTCTCGCCACTGCCGTTCACCGTAGGCGATCCCACAGCCTGGAACAGGCCGAAAATGGGACGCACGGAGGCCGAAAACAGGATGCAAGGAGGCCGAAAATGGGGGGTGCGGAGGCCAAAAATGGGGCACGTGGAGGCTGAAAACGGCTGAAGGGTGGGAGTGGTGGGTGGGCGGGGCTTCAGCAACATTTGCTCTATAAGATGTACAGACATTTCCATCCACTTTTTTAGGGGGGAAGATGCGTCTTATAGTGCGAAAAATATGGTAATTTAATTCCTGTTAAATTTGTTATTTGTCTATTATCTATTTTTCCTTTTATTAATGTATATACAACACACACACACACAAAGTAACTTCACAATGACAAGTTTAACACTAAATAATTAGTTCAAGATTTAAACCTTTGTTATATAACAAATACTTTGATTCAATTTACAGTTGTCTCTTTTTCTTTATGTAATATTTAATTTTAGATGAAAATGGCAAATCATTTTATGCTTGTAATATTAACTAATATTGACAGAATATTTTTCCCTTTGCTAATACCCTAAAAATGTCAATAACCTTTAATTAATATTGTATAGATATCCTTATATCACAACAATAAAGTATATTGATTCAAATCAATACAAATAAAAGAAACAAGATTAGTTGTAATTCAGTATTATTTTTGCTGAATAGCATTTGATAGAATAAAGTATAAATCACAGTGTGGAATAGTTTTTCTAAGTAGGCATGGCCACTGTCACTTGTTCAATCAATTTAAAAAATGGAGCTGGGTACTATACAGATCTTAATAGTTACATAGGTAGAGTTAGGGTTAGAGTCTACTCACCATTAAAATTACTTTCTACCTATGCACACAACATGTACAATAATATTCCAAGTACACTATAAAGAACAGTCTCTCTTAAAGCAAATTTGTTAATAATTCAAAAAAAGAATAATTCAAATAGGAAAAAAAAGAAAAAGTACTACTGAACTATTTCAAAAACAATATAGTCTGACCCTGAAAGACAAACTTTACCTCAACTATTTAAAAATATCTGTACAGATCTAGAATCTAGAATGAGTATAAAAATAACAGAAAATATTTAAAGGCTATTTTTCTTTCATTTGTTGTTTTCTCAGACAGATGATCTTTTTATTTAGGCATGATTATGCTACAATAGCATTGAGTGGGAGAAAGTCTCCAATAAACATTAAAAAGAAGCTTGTGTTTTACCTCTTGGTGATTTGAGTAGGGTCCTGCAGACCTGGATCCAGTTCAAAAACCTCATTATCTAGTAACCTGCGGAGAGTTACATCTGCCAACTGTTCCATTATCCTGAATGCCTCATCAATATTAAGAAACATAGAGAAATCTCGTTCTTTATTTTGAGTGGTGATACGGATAATGTCAGTCATAAATATATTGGAGGTTCTTTCCAGTTTCTGAATATCAACCCAGGATATAGTAAGTTTTACTGAAATTAAAAGTAACAAAAATATTGGTTCAAGAATATCATCAGAATACAAAGAGTTTCACAAAAATACCAATATTCTCTTAATGTTTCTTTAAAAGTGAATCCTACTACAGTCATTCTTTGTGTAGTAGTATGACTACACAAGAGTATACTGTACATAAATCTCTATCCACTGTAACACAGAGGAAGCATTAATCTATGTAGTGTATTTTAATCACTATGCTTTGTTCTTTTAGGCAATATTACAAAACTACTCTAAGCACATTCTGGTTCTCTACAAACTGTATAAATCTTTCCTTTTTTTCCTAAAGATTTCTTTGGAGAAAAAACGTTATTCTAAACAAGGCACATGGCAAAACAAATATGTAATTCCTGAATGTAAAGTTAAAAATGTTAATATTGGGGTGTGAGTATGTACACATGCTTGTATATGTATATACATATATGTAAAATAATATATAGAAAAATGTTTATAGAATTCTTTATTGGCCAAGTGTGATAAAACACACCAGGAATTCGTCTCTAGTGCATAAGCTCACAGTGTACATATAAACAGAAAGTAATAAATCATAGGTCATAAATCATACCGTGTTTCCGCGAAAATAAGACCAGGTCTTATATTCTTATGACCTCCGAAATAAGCGCTTGGCCTTATTTTGGGGGAGGTCTTATTTTTTTTGAGGTGCAGGAGGTGGCGAGCGTGGTCACCTCATGGCTGCTGGGCCCCTTAACCGCGGACCGCGAATCAGCTGAGCTAATCGGGAGTTGCCTCTCGTTCTATTTCTCTGGGCGCCTGGAGGTGTTTCTTGCACACTCTTGCCAGGCCTGGCCCTGCCGCAACACCAGGCAACTTCGCAGCCGAGGGCCCCTTGTCGAGTCCTGATCCGGGGCTCGCCATACCTGGGGGTGGGGGTGGGGGGCACGGAACTGCAACCATCAGAGCTGGCGAGTCCAACGACGAGCAAGGCTCCGGCGGTGGGACACGTCAGGACAGTACCGGCCAGCCGCTCGTCAGCAGGATGCTCTCCTGGCCTGGTCTGGCCGTGAGCAGCACTGGCAGGTAACAAGGTGTGCGGCCTCGTTACCTGTTTGTTACCTGAAACAAGTTTGTGGGACTACCGTAAAAAAAGTTCAACCAATCATTTTACGGTAGTCCCACAAACTTGTTTCCCTGAACACAACGGCGAGAAACGCGATAGAGCTGGAAATCAAGTATCGGTAGACAAAGGAAGGCTTGGAGGAAATGGGGGAACCTGGGTGGTGGTGGGTGGTGCAAGCTTTTCTGCCCAGAAAATCCTTGTTTTTGACAGCCGACGCTGAAAGGCAGAGAAAGAGCTACCGGGAAGAAGCCAGTCGATCCAGGAGTTGGGAATACCCTTTCTCCCCTGCCCCACCTGCCACCCCTGATAATAGCACTTAGCAATAGCACTTAGACTTATATACCGCTTCATAGTGCTTTCCAGCCCTCTCTAAGCGGTTTACAGAGTTCAGCATATTGCCCCCAACAATCTGGGTCCTCATTTTACCCACCTCGGAAGGATGGAAGGCTGAGTCAACCTTGAGGCTAGTGAGATTCGAACAGCTGGACTGCTGAACTAGCAATCAGCTGAAGGTCGCAATGCTGCTTTTAACCACTGCGCTATCTCAGCCCCTGATAAAGGGGGCAGGTGGCTAAGCAAGGGGCAGGAAGCCCTGTCATGCCCAGCGAGGGGGGAGAAGAGACAGCAAGAGGAGCTCTGTCTCGCTCCACGCGTCTTGCTTCTCCCCCGCCCCACTCCTCCCCACCTGCCACCCCACTTGATAAAGGAGTGCAGACAACAGGTGAGGAGGCAAGGCCGGGGGGGACTTGCCTCACATACCCTTACCTATGTCATATTTATGACAGTTATAACCTGGGGTCTTGTGATCCCCTTTTGCGACCTCCTGACAGGCAAAGTCAATGGGGAAATCCAGATTGACTTAACATATGCTTTGTAGCTTAACAACTGCAGTGATTCCCTTGATAACTGGCAGGAAAGGTTGTAAAATGTGGCAAAACTCATTATTTGCCTCATTGCAAATCCCCCCCCCCAGGGCAACCACAATTGCAAACCCTAAACCCACACACAGGGAACCCACAATACTCATATATGGTACAACAATCAATTTATTCAAATTCAACAATTTATTCAAACTCAACAATTTATTCAAATATAGTCATGTCATCTTCTTCTGGAACATGGTCAAAACTCTCCACACCCTGAATTCCAGTCTTGTGACTCCATTTCATTTAAAACCATTGGTCCCAATCGCTGATGTCTAGCAATAGAGGTCTCCTTAAAAGAGTACCCCCTGTCCATGTAGCCTGCTCGTATTGCATTAGCAACACAGGTGTCACTGATTTTGCCCCATGCATTCTTGACCTAAGTCACAAGCTCTGGAAGGCTAGGCTTCACGAAATTCCCATGCTGGTTTCTTGCCATTCTGTTTTCAATGTACTCATTGATTTCGGTGTGGAGATGGTCCTTGAATGGCTTGTTAATCGTGATGTCCAGTGTCTGGAGGTATCCTGTCATTCCTGCAGGTAACATAATTTGGTCAATTCTTCACTGGGCAAGAATCTTTTTAATGTCTTTGGCACAGTGAGTGCTGGCTGAATCCCAGACGACCATACCTCTTTGGCCACCTCGCACAACAAGTGGCAGCATTAGCTCGACCCACTTCCTGACAGCTGCTTATGTGCACCAGGCTTTTTCGGTTTCAAGGACGTAAATCCTTGAAACCCGTTTGATTTTTTTCCTTTTTGCCCTTGGTAATGATTAGAGGTGGGACTTTGGTTCCATCCAGCCAAATTGACAACATGCACGTAACACGTGCACTTTCATATCCAGTGGAGGGAATATAAATTGATGTGGTACCCCTCTAATCAATTGTTTTTTGGGCTCCTTGGCCCATAAACGTTGCAGTTTCATCCATGGCCATCATATTGGAGAGCTGGTATTTGGAAAAGTCAATGCCATCAACGAAGGACTTGAATGCAAGTGCACGTTTGACAAGTTCAGCATCTTCCAGCTTGAACAGCGAGGTGGATCTCCTCAGAGACAGTTCATATCGCTGAAGGAAGCCATCCAGCCAGTGTTGAGAGGCTTTGAATTCTTCCTGGGGAATTTGTAATTGTGGTGCCATTGCAAGGGCAAATGCTTGAATATCAGCCCTGCGTACAACCAAAGCCTTTGCTCTCCTGTCAGCGATCCATTCAGAGATGCTGCCTTTAAGTTCAGGAAATAATGGTTGCCGACCTGACCCACACTTGCGCTTCTTAGCATTTCCCTCGTGCACCAGTTGACTGAAGTTATTGTACTCTGCTCTCCATTTTCGGACCAAACAGAGATCCAACATCTTCTCTTTCCAGAAAGCTTCTTGCCCTGAGAATCCTCCACGATTCCTTTCTCGAATTCCATGGAGTAGCTCTTTCTTTTTGAACTCATATTGTCTGGGGGTCAAAATAAAAGTCATTTTAGATCATTAAATCCATTAATCCATAACCCTAGGTGTGGTGGTGGTTGGGATTTGGCATTGTGGTTGCCTTGGGGGGGTGGGGGTGGGATATTCAATTTTTGCAATGAGGCAAAAAAATGAGTTTTGCCTCATTTTACCTTTCCTGCCAGTTGTCAAGAGAATCACTGCAGCTGTTAAGCTACAACACGGATGTTAAGTCAATTTGGATTTCCCCATTGACTTTGCCTGTCAGGAGGTTGTAAAAGGGGATCACAAGACCCCAGGTTATAACTGTCATATATATGACATAGGTAAGGGTGTGGGGGGCAAGTTTTCCCCCCTTCAGCCTCGCCTCACCTCGTGCTGTCTCCATTCCAAGCAACAAGGAGGCCCAGCGACACGCAGGATGCATTGCTGGACCTCCTGCTGCTTTTGCAGCTGCAAAAGTGGCCACGCTTGCTGGAGGTGGTGGCCCGAGCGGCACTGGCGAAACAGCTCTTTTGTCGACGGTGGGATGGCCTGCTGTGACCATCACACTGTTAGGTAAGGAGGGGGGCACGAAATGCGTCGCTGGGCCTACTGCTCTTTCTGCGGCCACCATTAATAGAAGGGGTGCGGTGACTAGGGTTGTGGGAGTGGCCGCTGTGAGGCTGTTCCATGTGGATGGCAGGTGCGTGTGGGGCGCGTGGGCATGTTCCGCCCCGCTTCCCTCCCTCCGGCCTCGCCTCACCTCGTGTTGTCTGCATGCAAGCAACCAGAGGAAATGGCAGGGACCGGCTGCGCAGGCACTTAAATAGGTCTTATTTTGGGGGGAGGTCTTTTTGGGGGGAGGTCTTATTTTGGGAGGAGGTCTTATTTTTGGGGGAGGTCTTATTTTCGGGGAAACACGGTAGTTACAATAATTAATCATGTTACAAACAACGATTGATAAATCATAAGAAACCAATAGGAGAAGATAGTAGGAAACATTAGAAGATGAGAAAAGATGAGAAGTGAGACAGATCTGCTGAGGGAAATCTTTATGTCTACTTGTTTTGGCATGTAATGCTCTATAGCGGTGTCCTGAAGGGAGAAGATGAAATAGATTATGTCCAGGATGTGAGAAGTCTGTAGAAATTTTCTCAGCCCTCTTTATGGTTTGTGCAGTATTCAGATCCTGGAGTGGAAGGTAGGCTGATTGTGATTGTTGTTTTTTTGCAGTCCTAACTATTCGTTGAAGTCTGTATCTGTCCTGTTTGATAGCTGTGCCAAACCAGACAGTTGTTGAGGTACAAATGTCAAACTCTATAATTCCTCTGAAGAACTGTATCAGCAGATTATTGGGCAATCTGAGCTTTCTGAACTGACGCAGGAAGAACATTCTTTGTTGTACCTTTTTAATGATGGTTCTAAAGTTAGTTCATAATTTCAACCCCTTATAGATAATAGGTATCTTAGATAATAGAACCTAGAAACTTGAAGGTCTTTATTGTTGATAGTGTGTTGCCTAATATTGTAAGAGGTGGTAGAATAGGAGAGTTTCTTCTAAAATCTATTATCATCTCTATAGTTTTAAGAGTGTTCAGCTCCAGATTGCTCTGGCTGCACCACAGGGCCAGCTGATCTACCTCTTATCTATATGCAGATTCATCATCGTCTCAAATGAGACCAATGACTATTGTATCATCTGCAAACTTTAGTACTTTAATAGATGGATCCTTCGAGATGCAGTCATTGGTATATATGTAATAATACATAAAGATTAATACAGATTGCCACTAACATGGTACACGCAGTCTCCAGATTAAGAACATCTGACTTAAAGATAATCCCTAGACATGAACAGGGCTTTCTATAACAAATGCAGACAGTTGACCTGTAACAGTACTTAAAATGGTGGATGGCTGACCAGCAACATGATCTGACTCAATGGTGGGCAGCATTCTTATTCCTTGAGCTGATAAACTGCTGAAGCCACAAAATGTTTTCAAGAGAGTCACAAAGTAGAATGTGCAGTTTTAATATAGTTTTAACCTGTTTTCAGCAATTCATGAAAGGAAGAGGTTCAAAACTCATCAAATTGGGAACACATCAAACTTGCAGACAACACCAAGCTGGCAGAAATAGTCAATACTCCGGAAGATAGGCTTAAAATAGAATAGGATCTTGACAGACTTGAACATCTAACAAAATAAAACTCAATGGTGACAAAATAAAGGTTCTACATTTAGGCAAGAAAAACCAAATGCACAAGTATAGTATAAGAAGTGGTACCTGGCTCAATAGTAGTAATTATGAGAGGGATCTTGGTAGTCCTAGTGGACAATCACTTTAATATGAGCTAGCAGTGTGCTACAGCTGCCTAAAAAACAAAGCAGTCCTAGGCTGCATAAACAGAGGGATAGAATCAAGATCACATAAAGTGTTAATACTACTTTATAGTGTCTTGGTAAAACCACACTTGGAATACTGCATCTGGTTTTGGTTGCCACAATGTAAAAGAGATGTTGAGACTCTAGAAAGAGTGCAGAGAAGAACAACAAAGATGATTAGGGGACTGGAGGCTAAAACATATAAAGAATGGTTGCTGGAATTGGGTATGTCAAGTTTAATGAAAAGAAGGACTAGGGGAGACATGGTAGCAAAGTTCCGATATCTAAGGGGTTGCCACAAAGAAGAGTGAGTCAACTTATTTTCCAAAGCACCTAAAGGCAGGACAAGAAGCAATGCATGGAAACTAATCAAAGAGAGAAGCAACCTAGCACTAAGGAGAAATTTCCTGACAGTTAGAACAATTAATCAATGGAACAATTTGCCTTCAGAAGTTGGTGTTCCAACACTGGAAGTTTTTAAGAAGAGATTGGACAACCATTTGTCTGAAATGGAATAGGGCTTTCTGCCTGAGTAGGGGGTTGGACTAGAAGACCTCCAAGGTCCCTTCCAACTTTGTTATTCTGTTAAAAAAGGAACTGGCTGTCATTTTCGAGTCAGATCACTTTGTCTTCAGGACAGTTAGAGATTGAATTCCAGTGGGTTTTCCTTGAAATGCATTCTCCTTGCTGGAAATCTCTCTCCCCATTTTACGTGTTTGTCAAATCCCATTCTCATTTTATGTATATTGTATGTAAAATGCATAGAATACCATTTGCTATTTGAGAGATGCACAAAATCTCATTCTCATTTAACAGACATTTATGTGTATGCCTCTCCATTACTGTTTTCTAAAGCAATTTGAAACTCAGAAGCCCTACAGGTTAGCTACATGCTTTCCACTCCAGTCTGCCACTATGACTATCCCAATATGCTTCCCTTTGCCTTATTTAACAAAAGATATTCAGCAGTTTGAAAAGTGTGCTGGCTTTACTACATTATCAGATGTTGATACTTACATTCCTTGCCCAAAAAGAAGGAATAGAAACAGAGGTGATTAATGCTTAGATAAAGCCATCCCTGGCGAGGAACTTTCCCTTTCCAGCAGCAACACGAGTAATAGGTGATCAGTTTTTCTACTTCGGGGAAGTTAAACCTGGTCTCAAATTTTACTAGCGCTTCTCTGAACTTCTCAGGGTCCTCTTCCTGTTCTGCTAGCTTGCTGCTGGTCTCTTCTGCTATTAATGCCTAAATCAATGACAAATGAATGTGTTACAGATGTGCAGCTTAATAATTATGGGCAGACAAATGCTTCTAACACTTGTTGCTAGATAAAAAAATGTACAAATTAAAAAATAAATACTGCAGTTTTCAGGGTACAAGCCATTCTGTTTTAATCTTCATAACACTCCTGATGGCTTAGATAACATTTACTCAAATATTTTACAATACGTCAAAATGCACCAGCTATTCTATTCACTCACTTTCAGTCAATTTACCAGTTAATTATATTTCTATGTCTGTTTTGACTGTCTTTGCAAATAATTTATAAAAAAATAAAACAAAATTAAAATGAGATAATTCAGTACAAAGTGATATGCTATTGCTTATTAACTAGCTCAGTGGTTCCCAAAGTGGGCGGTACCGCCCCCCGGGGGGCGGTAAGAGGCAAAGGGAGCAACAGGGGGGCGGTGAGAGGGACCAGGGGGGCAGTAGGTGGTTTGCCATGCTTTTGCACTTGAAGCTCCCTCGTGTTCCTCGCTCTTGTGTGCAGGGCAGCCCATTCTGAAAGAAAATGCGAGATGTTTTCTTTCAGAATGGGCTTCCCTGCACACAAGAGCGTGGAATGCAACGGAGTTACAGGTGTTAGGTACTGAGCACGGCACAGCGACGAGGGACAGACAGACAGAAAGAAGAGATGGTAGGTAGGAAGGAAGACAGACAGAAAGAAAGAAAGGAAAGAAAGAAAAGAAAGATGGTAGGAAGAAAGACAGAAAGAAAAAGAAAGAAAGAAAGAAAGAAGGGGGAAGGTAGAAAAGAAAGAAAGAATGAAAGAAACTTATGACCACAATTGAGCCTAATGTTTTGGTTGCTAAGCAAGAGCGTTGTTAAGTGAGTTTCACCACACTTTACAAGTTGGCCACGCCCACCCAGTCACCTGACCACTAAGCCACACCCACCTGAGGGGGTGGGGTGGGGGGCGGTGAGGATGAGTTTGTAGCACCAAGGGGGCGGTGGACTGAAAAAGTTTGGGAACCACTGTTACTAGCTCATAGGATTAGCTAATAAACGATATCTGTTCATAAAGAAAAAAGACTGTTGGGAGTTGGGAAGTCAACTGATGAATCTAAAACAAACATCTAGTTCCATGCAGTTATTCATTGCCAAATATTTCACTGCAGGACTTCTTCTTGCAGTTCTCCATTTCCATCAAGAAGCACACTTTCTTGCCTCATTTACCTTGTCCCAATAATAACAAGGCAGCAGCAATAGCTGACTTCCAGGGTTGATGGGCAAGAATGCGGGGAAGTGCCCACCACTGGAGGTAGAGCTTGACTGGACCCAGCTCATCAAATGAAAAGCCAACCTGTCTCATTTCTGACCATTTCCGCTTATTCAGCTAATCTTATGGGAATAAAAAAGAATCCAGGAACCTAAGCATGAATCATCTCATGAGTTCTTACTGTAGAAGCCTGGTACTGTTGTGTTGTGATTATGTTACACTTTTGACACTACAAGCTCAATGTTATCTCAATACACAAACACTAAATTATCATTATATATTTATGAGATACAATAAACCCTTAAAAGAAAAAGGGTAATATGAAGTAAACCTATTATTTATCCAAAACAATGATAGAGAACACTATAATAAAAGGTTGATTTATTAATAATGACTATTTGTTTATTTTAGGAAAATGATGATGTCCATGGTTTCCTGCTTATTTATTTTATTCTTTTAGGAACTCTTTAAGAGAGAATAAGGCAAGTGATAATGATTGCTTAAGAGCACTCAATGAATTGCATAGCTGACTAAGAATATCAGTTCAGGTGTTAATTGGCATTGATTAGTTCTCCCAAAAAAATTACATCTGTGATATACAACCAACCACACATTCCCAAAATTGTGAATGAAGTTCAAGGTCTCAAAAGTCATCTTCTACTCTTGTAGTATCTTCTAGAATCATCAAGCTATCAATGTACTAAAATAGTACTTATGGGGGCAGCTCTGTATTATTACATCATGTGGGTAATAACCTGAAGATGCTATAACTTATTGGTGGGAAAATGGGCTTGCTACTAGATCAGGGGTGTCAAACTCAAGGCCGCGGGTGCTTAGTTCTGGCCTGTGGAGCTCCCCTGGAAACACCGAAGGACAAGCCCACGGTGCCTCTGCTAGCTAAAACGGAGCCCTCATGTGCAGCCCTCTTGAGCTCTGTTTTCACTGGCAGAGGGTTGCAGGAAGCCATCGCAGCTGAAAACAGAACTCGGAAGCCAGTTTTCACTGGCAGAGTGCTCAGGCCACCACAGGCGCCCTCCCAACATGAGTGACGTCGAGCTGGCCATGCCCACCTTGGCCACGCCCATCCAACCCCTCGCGGTCAAACACAACCTTGATGCAGCCCTCAATGAAATCAAGTTTGACTACCCCTGTACTAGATCATACCTGCAAAAATCTGGCCTTTGTTGATTTGTGAGCTATTACCATAATTTTTCAGCTAAAGATTTTCTGATGAGGGTTATCCACATAAACATAAAATAACTATTTCATAATGGTGTGTGTGTGTATCAAATCCAACACAGAGAAGACTGGAAGATAAATTACAGGAGAAGAGGTAAAACAAAGACAGGTATTAAATTTCAATTAAAACATATATATGGATTCTAGGAAAGAATATTAAAAGTCATGGTATCAACTTTTTCTTTTATAAGACAAAAGTAGAGAAAAATTTTCAAGAAAATAAAGGCATGATCCCAACATGTATTAACTTTTCTTATAAATTTTGGGCTTCTAAAGATATCCAGAGAAAATACATGCAACATTTTTTACTTATTTTAACACCAATATAAATGATGGAAAAATAGTGAATATTTTCTTACCTTTATTTTACCTCTGACAAAGCTGACAATATCTTCTTTATTATCAAACACGGACAAGGTATGGAGCAGGTTTTGTTCCAGCCATTCCCAGTGATGGTTTATCTCCTCAACTGTGGCACCTAGCCCAAGACAGTACAATTGTGGGGAGAAAGTTTTCCACAAACTTTTTTTGTACGCTTGTTATATTTGTATTATATCAAGAATATATATTTTCGCTTTCTTTTTCCATAAAGAGAAATCAAAGTCAGATCCTCTTATTTAATTACAGATGACAATCTTATTGTGATTTTTGCTACAATCACACTTCTTCATACATCACCTGCATCATACAGACACACCAGTCACAAGTGTTTTCTGATGAGTTAAAGCTAAAGCAAATGGAGATTAACATTCCACAACAGCTAAGTTGTTTTGGGTTCAGTTCTGAGAAGCATTCTTTATGGATGTCCAAACTAGCAGTCTCTCGGCTAACTTAAATACTAGTTTATCTCTGGCCTGTCCACAAGTGTAACATAATGATGTGAAAATCATTCAGGGTATCTTTATATGCTATTAAATTTTGTATCCTTTTAATACTTTTCATTTAAAAAAATCATAAACAAAACAAGCATATAAACAGAATAAACAAATACATCAGAAAATAAACAGTTCTGATCATTTCTCTTGTTTTTCTGCCTCCAAGGGATCTGTATATCTGTGTGTGACTTGCATATGCGATTATAAACATTTAAATATGTGAGCTCTCATTTACATTTGCCATTTGAAAGTTTTATATCTTAGTCTGATACATGCAGAGGTGGGATTCAGCAGGTTCTGACCAGTTCTGGAGAACCAGTAGCAGAAATTTTGAGTAGTTCGGAGAACCGGTAAATACCACCTCTGACTGGCACCGCCTCATCTATTCTCTGCCTCCCGAGTCCCAGCTGATCAAGAGGAAATGGGGATTTTGCAGTAACCTTCCCATGGAGTGGGGAGGGAATGGCAATTTTACAGTATCCTTCACCTGGAGTGGGGTGGGAATGGAGATTTTACAGTATCCTTCCCCTGCCACGCCCACCAAGCCACACCCACCAAGCCACGCCCACAGAACCGGTAGTAAAAAAAATTGAATCCCACCACTGGATACATGCATAGATAGCCCTCACATACTGTAAAGTGTATCACAATGTAAATACTTTAAAAATAGGGAAAAGTGATTTAAATAATCCAGATTATATATATTCACATTAATTAAACAAAAAATACATGAATAGTGATATACACTTAGTATGCTTGCTTGAATTTTTCAGTGTAGTACTAAACAATCATACAAATAGAGCCCTCATAACACCAGTCAACAGTAAGCTTAGCTTCTAGTTCAGTTATGTATGGTTTTGCTAACATATCTCATTTTTAAAAAACCGCTCAGAAAATAAAGAACTATGTAATGGCCTGGAAAGCTCTGTCCCCTCCTCTTTCTGAAAATAAACCATGAAAAAAATGCAGTGCCTTCAGTTGGAGGCATTTCTTAATCTCTAATTTCTATCTGGAAGTCAAAAGAAACATTAATCACAGAATGATCCTTCAAACCTATCCCTGGATCAAAGGAGGAGGCCAATAAAAAAATGTGCAAGTAATTTTGGGTAAAAACTGGTAAAATTCTGTAACTCAGAAATTCTATCGTAAGCATAGTTTGAGAGTGTTCTGAGTTCCGACAGCACATTATGCCTATACTGATAGTTTAATTTCCTTTGTTGTGCAAAAGTAGTCTATAAATTAAAAATAAAAAGAATATGGACGAATGCTTACAGGTAAATAAACTAAGATTGTTTGATTTCTTAATCATGAAATAATGAATCCATTGTCACAAGAGCAAAGACTATTACTTCAGCAAGTGGTTTAAAATCTTTGTGGGTAGAAATAAAAAAATAATATAGTTCCTATATTGTTTTATATGGAAATATATAGAAATAAGAAAGAGAACAGGTTCCCAAACTTTGTTAAGGTGTGATTTGTTAATAATAAGGTAATGAGTACATATGCTTTGCTATAATATGGTAACATGAAGATCTACAAACCACAATGGTAGGTTCATGGAACGTGGCTAATATAACCTTTGAACCTGGTCAGTATATGTTAAGAATATGATTCCTGGAAAGGAAAAGGAAAAAAGAAAAAAACCTATTTAATTACCCTTTCCAGTTCTTCACAATGGAGAGAGGAAACCGAGATCAGCAAAAAAACCTATAAACATACTGCAGTCAAACCTGATGTTGGTATCATTAAAGATACTGCACGCTACCTCTTACAAGAGAGAGATAAACATAGCTAAATATGTTTTCCATTTTCAATGGCTAAATTTCCCATACAGAATGCCAACTGCCAGGGAAACTGTGCAAGAGTTAACTGTCCTTAACAGGAAGACCTTGTATATCTTGATAATCAAGATAAGGTCTGTTTCAGCACAATGCACACATTATTAACTTCATCTCTACTAGAGCTTAAAAACAAGATAGGTTGCAAAATACCCCACAAGCTGTAAAACCACAGCTGACCATACTCAGGTATTTTGACTAAGCAATAAAACTGAAGCCAAATTTTAAAAGGTAAAGTTTCTTTCAAGTCAAGTTTGATTCCTGGTGTACAGTATGTAAGTGGTTTGTCACTGCCTTCTACTGGTTTTTTTTTCTTTTCTTCCCAATCTAGTTTATAGCTCTGGTATTCCTGGCCAAGTCCAATCTACGTATCTTTTTTAAAAAAATACTGCATCTTGCTCACCTGTTTTATAAACAGCTGTTGCTCTCTGAAAGTGGAAGAAAGTGGAAGAGACAACTAAACTTTTCTAATGAGTTATTTAACGTTACGTGAATATTGTTACAGGATATTAATGAAAATGGGAACAAGCACAGAATGACTTCTGAGTGTTAAAGGAAGAGAAATGGATGAAAATAACTTGATTACAAGTATAAATTTATATCTTATGGAAATTACTTAATAATCACAAAAAATGATCATTCTAGATTTAGTTTTAATAAAATTGTATAGTTGCTTGAGACAGGTAATCTTGTAAATAAACTTGTGAGTAGATATAGGAAGGCATAAATTTGATTTCAAACCTGTTTATACATTTAAACAAAAGGTCCTTGAAGAAAAAAAATTCACTGGCTTATATATTCCTATAAATATCACACTTCATTTGCAAATCTTCATTCTGTTTTCACTTTATGAGTCAATATTCTGAATATTTTGTTTGATCAAAGCTTACATACTCACACAGGTACATTTTACTGCATGATTACAGGTAGTCATTGACTTACAACCATTCGTTTAAGGACTGTACAAAGTTACAGTGGCACTGAAAAGTTAGATACAGCCAATCCTTGCACTTATTACTATTGTAGTGTCCCCTCAAAATTCGTGCTCTTGGGAAGTGGTATGCATTTATGACAACTGCAGAGTCCTGGAACTGCCATTTGCAACCTTCCCAGGGGGTTTCCAACCAGCAAAGTCAATGGGGAAAGCCAGATTCACTTAATGACCTGGTGATTCACTTAGTGACTATGGCAAAGAAGTTGTAAAATTGGGTGCTTATTGACAGTACAGTCACTTATTGACTACATTGCTAGGTGATGGGACTTCCAGTTCCAATTATGGTTATAAGTCAAAAACTACCCGCACTAATGAACATTGAACAACCAAATTAATCGTATCTCTTTTTCTCTGATATTAATGTGACAGAAAATCTCACAAGGTCAGAATATGCATCTTATCATTATGTCGTAGTTTTTAACTATAAATCAAATTCTAATTGAGTAAAAACACTGTAGCCTTCGTTAGTGTGTCCACCAGACAATATGACTAACAGTAGGAAAACTGACACATATTTATTGCCTGAAAGAGATTTACTGACAGTTGATCGCTATGAATAGAGAGAATATTGTGTTGCCCACTTTTTAAAATGTGTACTTTCTGAACAAGTATGTTACAAGAACAGTGCAAGATAATCTTAGCATTTTTACCCTTCATTTTCTGCAAGGTCAAAGAAACTGTAGGCAGAAATCAATTGCTGTGAGCAAGAGAGACTCCACCTGTTGTTTTCCTGACTTCTTTATCAAGCCTAGAGAATTATTTCCATGCTTTGGCAGCATGCCTTGGAAAGCTAATCTAAATAATTTATTTTTTCTCTCCAGAGTATGTTATTAATCTTTCTTTATATAGTCATAAAATGCTTCGGTTGCATGCTGTGATTAATATTTTATTATTTAAAACATTTATATAGCAGTCCATCTTGTACCAAACTCTGGCAGCTCATAACAAAAACTGATCCTGCAAATATCAATTATCATCCTACTAACTAGACAAAATGATTTATTTTACATATGTCATTCTTCTCCAATTAAAAAAGGTTTTCAATTCTGAACCAATCAGTATTAAAGTTTGGAAAAGAAAAGAGGCAGACTAAGGAGAAGGAATACAAGGCAGATTTCAATAAGGGGAAAGTTTGTACAAGATTATCAAGTTTACTAATAGTTCACTGAATCTGAATTGAAATTGAATCACACAAATAAACTGGTAATAAAAATCTCACAGCTTTCTCAATACTAGAGAAAACATTATTAACTGCAAAAAAAAATGTAACCACATAAACAAAGCTGCACTTTGCTAAGCAAGGAATCTGTTGGGGGGGTTTTTTTTGGGGGGGGGGGGGTGGTCAGTACTTGAGTTATACATCTACATTTTTCCCATTTTAATGTTACAAACAAAAGGACTTAATCTACAACTTTTTAAGTACTGACTTTTTAAAGTGTCTACAATTCCTCCACCAAGCAGCAAGAAAGAATGTTAAGATCTTTACCATGTTTTTCTCATGTTATTAAAATTAGCTGCTTGGGAACAGAAAAAAACCAAGAAAAAATTTCCTTCCTCACACTTCCAGCAGCAGGGTATCCACCTACTCACATCTTTTAAGGATTGAGGAATTTTATTCACCACTGCCACCACAACAAAGAATGCAGGAGCAACACTATATATACACACAGTCTACTCAGAACTGAAACTGAAAACTGCTGTTCTGAAAATAAAAACAGGATCCAGGTTGACAATCCCTATGCAGTTTTGTGGAAATGCATCCAATCACATTTCAATTTTGTGTATTCTCAACAGTAGACAAAATTGTTAATATTTTATTCACGCCTATGTACAGCATACGAATAAATACATACACACATACGCTTTTCTAAATATTTAAAAGTTGCAACCCCCTCATTTGTAGATCAGGGAGAGCATATAGATGTTTAAAAAATTGTTAGAAAAAAAAGCAAATAATGCATGTGAGTTCCAGTATGAAAAGCCATGCTTGTGTCTTTTAGTTTCCACAATGGCATAATTAGAACATTTAATACTGGGTCATCAACTCTTAATATTATCCAAATCTGGAAACATTACAAAATATGAAAATTGTTAAGTATGACTTACCCAAACAGTAGTGTTACTTATTTCACACAGTAATATTACCTTCAACTTTCTTTGACATGCAAACCACAGCATGCTCAGAGTTCAGTTTTTGTGTGATATATGACTCACCAATGGCAATGGCCCAGTAAAGCTCTGATCCGTTCAATAACTCACCACATGCAATGGCAGAATAAGTAGGGGATCCTGGTACTTGTAGCAAAATCCGAAATGGAGCAACACGTGCATTAGAATCAAGTACAGCATCCAGAGCTCCTACTAGACGACCTAGACAAATCACAACAGGAGGAAAAGGATAATTGAAAAATAGACTTTACTCGCAATGTATGTCAATCAACTTGCAATCACCCACTTTTGAACTGCTGGGTCAGCAGAAGCTGGAGTGTGTAGTAGGAACTCACCCTGCCCTGCAGCAGCAATGAGATCTCGAATGCAAGCCTACCAGTACAGATGACACAGGCCAATTCCAATGGGCTGAGACAGTCTCTCAAGTAGCCTGGACCTAATGCCATGAAGGGATTTAAAGGTGATTACCAACACCTTGAATTGCAGCCGGAAGCAGACTGACAGCAAATGCAGCTCACAGAGCAGTAGTGTTACATGGGTCATTCTTGGGGCCCCAAGAACTGCCCGTTCCATTGCACTCCGCACCAGCTTGGGCTTCCAAATGTTCTTCAAGGGTAGCCCCATGTAGAGCACATTACAGTAGTCCAGCCATGAGATGACTAGGGCCTGAATGACTGAGCATAGGGACTTGTGATCCAGGAAAGCCACAATTAATGCACAAGCTGAAGTTGAGCAAAGGCTCTCCTAGCCACGACTGCCTGCTCTTTAAACAGGAATCACAAGTCCAGGAGAACCCCCAAATTGCGGGGCGGGTGTATTATTTATTAATTATATTGCTTGTAAGCACTGCTTAATGAAGGAAAAGTGGGAAAGAGTTTTTGCAACACAGAGCTTTCCCAAAGAGAGAGGCCCAGATTAAGAGACTTTGTAGTTATGAGTTGAATATACCTAGTAGGTTAAAAAGTTACAGCTTTAGTTTGGCAGGATTCTGTCCACTAGGTATAAGCAAATAAGGACTGAACTCGATTGGACTTTGCTGTCTTATCTCTAATAAGGATAGGGGTCTGGAATGGGCCAAATATATAAAATAGGCTTCAATATATAACTAAAAAGAAAATGAATGGCATAGATGTGATGAAGCAATATTGTTTAAAGTATTATTTACTTCAAGAAAATAATACAGCATCTATTACAGGAAATCTTAGTGCCAAACAAGAGTTGTCAATTTATTTAAGTAGGGTAGGAGAATCAGTACCTCAATCTGCATGAGCCTAGGACTTGTATATAAAAATGAAACTGAACAACTCTTAACAACGAATCCAATAGAGAATATCACATATGCGTAGTTCTTGTTTCATACTGTGTTCAATTCCTCTTTCACAACTGGATTTCTGGTCTCATAATCCAGTTCCTTGTTTTGCTTTAACCTTTTCATCACACTTATTTAATATATAACAAATCAGTACTAAAATGAAAAAATGAGTTCTGCACTGTAAATACTATATAACCCATCTTTAAATTTATTTATTTTATCTATTTTAATATGTCTGTTCTACAATTGATTTCGACGCAGTGATTTTTTTTTAAAAAAAAGAGTAATGCAAACTATATATAGAATATCTCAGATGTTGACACCACCTGGCTAATCCCAGCTGGGTTCAAAAGCCAAGCAATATAGGGTTTTTTTTTAGTAATTGGATGTGAAACTTCCGTAATCCACAATGTCAACAAGAGTTGTAACAAAAACATTGTTAAAAATCTTATAACAAAAACCTACATCCTAGTAAATACCAACCTAATACAGAAACGGATAAAGAGAACCCATAACAACCAAGAAATACCAAATCATAAAAGAAAAACAGTGGTATATGAAAAGCAGTAGGCCCATTCTCCCATGCTTCTGTGGATATCTAAAAATAGGTAAACCGGACATACCTCTTCATCCAATTGCATTAGTATCAGGAAGCCCAACATACAACATAGCTACTTACAAAACAGCTTGGACGTCTCACAGAGGGGAACAAATAGTCTATCAACTCCCCATTACAGTGCCTCCAGAAAAATCAAAGATCCAACAATAGAAGAATAGGGGATTATGGTTTCATTCGATGTCATAGTACTATTTATATCCATAGACACAAAACTACTAAAAGAATCCCTGTCAGCAGTACTACACAACACATTTATTTATTTAATAGATTTGTATGCCGCCCAACTCCAGAGGGACTCTGGGCGGCTCACAACATGTCCAAATCCATTACAGTAAAACATATAACAATTAAAAGATATATAAAAATTAAAAAGAAATCTCCAACATTCATAACTAAAGGGGGGAGACCCCGAGATACTCAACTCGGTCTCACTTTCACCCCGCCTGCCGGAAGAGCCAAGTTTTTATTGCTTTACGGAAGGCCAGCAGGGTGGGGATAGCTCTATCTCCGGAGGGAGCTGGTTCCATAGGGAGGGAGCTCCCACAGAGAAGGCTCTCCCCCTAGGCCCCGCCAACCGACATTGTTTGGTCGATGGGACCTGGAGACCAACTCTGTGGGACCTAACCGGTCGTAGGGAGGTATGCGGCAGGATGCGGTCCCGAAGGTAGCCTGGCCCTGAGCCATGTAGGGCTTTAAAGGTAACGACCAACACCTTAAATTGGATCCGGAGACTAATGGGCAACCAATGCAGCTGGCGGAGGATAGGTGTTACGTGGGTGTACCTGGGCACACCCACCACAGCACGCGCAGCTGCATTTTGCACCAATTGTAGTCTCCGGATACTCTTCAAGGGTAGCCCCATGTAGAGCGCATTGCAGTAATCCAGCCGGGAGGTGATAAGGGCGTGGGTGACTGTGAGTAGCGCCTCCCTCTCCAAGAAGGGTCGCAATTGGTGCACCAGGCGAACCTGTGCAAAGGTCCCCCTAGCCACAGCTGAAAGATGTTGCTCCAATTTTAGCTGTGGGTCTAGGAGGACACCCAAATTGCGAACCCGTTCTGAGGGAGTTAATTTCTCTCCCTCAAGAACCAAGGAGGGACAATTGACAGAATCCTTGGGAGGCAATATCCATAGCCACTCGGTCTTGTCAGGGTTGAGCTTTAGCTGGTTCTTCCCCATCCAGACCCTAACATCGTCCAGGCAGTGGCACATTACGTCGACGGCTTCCCTGAATTGAGACGGGGTGGAGATGTACAACTGGGTATCATCAGCATATTGCTGATACCTCACCCCGTGTCGTCGGATGATCTCACCCAGTGGTTTCATGTAGATGTTAAACAGGATGGGCGAGAGGACCGAGCCTTGCGGCACCCCACAAAGTAGGGGCCTAGGGCTCGACATCTGCCCCCGTCAACACCGACTGCGTCCTGTCAGAGAGGTAGGAGGAGAACCACTGTAGCACAGTGCCGCCCACTCCCACCTCGCCGAGACGACGCAGAAGGATACCATGGTCAATGGTATCGAAAGCCGCTGAGAGGTCAAGTAGCACCAGGATGGAGGAGTGACCACCATCCCGGGCTCGCCAGAGGTCATCCATCAGGGTGACCAAAGCAGTTTCCGTACTGTAGCCGCGCCTGAAACCCGATTGAAAGGGATCCAGAAAATCAGTGTCATCCAACAGCTGTAGGAGTTGGAGTGCCACCACTTTCTCAACAACCTTCCCCGCGAAGGGAAGGTTGGAGACCGGATGGAAGTTCTTTAAAACCGCTGGGTCCAGGGAAGGCTTCTTGAGGAGGGGCCTCACCACCGCAACTTTTAAAGGCCGCGGGACGGACCCCTCTCTCAGAGAAGCGTTGACCAACGCCTGGAGCCAGCCGCGTGAAACCTCCCTGGTGGCCGAAATCAACCAGGAGGGACACGGGTCCAATGAACAAGTGGCGGAACACATCGCTCCTATGGCCTTGTCTACATCATCAGGAGTCACCGGTTCAAACTCCTCCCATATAACAGGACTAAGGCCTGCCCCTGTCACCTCGGCCTGTACTGCCCAATCGGAGTCCAGGTCTGTCCGAATCTGAGTGACTTTATCCGCCAGAAACCGAGAAAATTCCTCAGCTCTGCCCTGCAAGGGATCTTCGCCACCCTCCTTGGCTAGGAGGGAGCGGGTCACCCTAAACAGGGCGGCTGGGCGGGAGTCAGCGGACGCAATAAGGGCGGAAAAATGCGAACATTTTGCCGCCCGTATCACCACTAAGTAAGACTTAATGAAAGTTCTTAAAAGTGTCCGGTCAGACTCAGCTTTACTAGATCTCCATCGTCGCTCTAGGCGTCTCTTTTGGCGCTTCATCTCCCGGAGTTCCTCAGTAAACCAAGGAGCCCTCCTGGATCCGCTACCACGGAGAGGCCGCAAAGGCGCAATACGATCCAAGGCCCCCGCCGCCACCCGATTCCAGGTGGCTACAAGGGCCTCGGACGAATTGTGTACCAGGGATTCAGGTATTTCCCCAAGCTCCCTCTGGAATCCCTCGGGTTCCATTAGGCGCCTGGGGCGGAACCACTTAATCGGTCCCGCCTCCTTGCGGTGGAGGAGTGGTGCCATGAAATCCATCCTCAGAAGGAAATGATCTGACCACGACAAGGGTACTGTGACTAAACCCCTCAGCCTCAGATCATCTCTCCACTGCCCCGAGAGAAACACAAGGTCAAGCGTGTGACCTCCCTCATGAGTCGGACCCTGAACTACTTGGGTCAGGTCCATGGTTGTCATGGAAGCCATGAACTCCTGGACTGCCCCTGAGGCTTCGCCGGGCGATGGCAGATTAAAGTCCCCCAGCACCATCAACCTGGGGAACTCAATCGCCAGCCCCGCAACCGCCTCAAGCAGAACAGGCAGGGCCTTTGTAACGCAGCTAGGAGGCAAGTACGTTAGCAAAAGGCCCACCTGAACCCCTAAGTCCAACTTCAGAAGGAGCGTCTCACACCCAACAATCTCCGGGGCAGGGCTCCTTCGAGGGCAAAGGTTCTGGCAAGCTATAATAGCCACTCCTCCACCCCTTCCCTGGGGTCGCGGCTGATGCTGAACTGAGAACCCGTCCGGGCACATCTCGGAGAGGGGAACCCCCCCTCCTGACCCAGCCAGGTTTCAGTGATACATGCCAGGTCAGCCCCCTCTTCCAGAATTAAATCCCGTACAAGGGGGGCCTTGTTAATAATCGACCTGGCATTCAACAGCAGCAGCTTGAGCCCGGGGCCCTGACATCCCTGGTTACCAGGTACTCGGGCTGAGCTAGATGGAACCATATCAGAGGGGCCAGAACAAGGAATCGCTTGTAAACAGCGAATCCTCGTTCCCCGAGAGCGGCCAACCCCTCTGCTCCCGCCATACCTACCCCTCCCTGTTATGACCGTAATGCTCCTACTCCCACTACCACCAGAGATCCCCTCCCCTCCCCCGCTGGTCTCCCATTCTCCCGGCAGGCCATACACTCCACTCATACTGGGCCCGGGGTTGGTCCCGCACCCCCCTCCGCTTCTGTTTTCACACTCAGCAGAGGGGGGCAGGATCCCAGCCCCGGACTCACTCATTCCCTCAAGTTTTATCTATAAAAAAATTACATTCGTATCAACCCAATCAACCCTAAACCAACTCACACACATGACCCATACATAATTCCCCCCCCCGAGGTGAGATAAAATGTAAAAATATAAAACAAGCAAGGGTAAAACAGTTTCAGTATATGGGGGTGCAAAGTGCCAGCCTCCCAACTAATTTAAAAGTTAGTTCTTTCAGTTTTTTTTCCTTAGCTGTTCCGTTCTTCCAGACATCTACCCCAAGGCTGGTAATAGTTCTGACAGGGGTGGGTGGGTTCGGACCGGATCCCCGAACCGGTAGTGACCCGCTGGTGATGTCACTGTCGGTGTCGGTCCGTGCACGCCGTCATCTGTTTTTTGCAAATTTTTCCCCTTCCGCTGCTTGAAAAGAGCCCTCTTGCCCGCCCGCAGGTTAATACTGACCTTTATTTCTTCGGCCGAAGCACAGCGCGTGAAACGTCGCAATGCGAACCGGTGGCGAAGGTAAGTGGAACCCACCCCTGCATCTGACCTAATCAAATACACTAAGATCAAAATACTCAGAATCATGGCTCTCATCAATTTCTGCCTCACTATCTAGTTTCAATTTGATATACAAATATACCAACAGATCAGAGGAACACCCATGGGATGACCATTTTTGGGAGTTATAGCAGAGACCATAATACAGCATGTAGAAACTATAGTTCTCCCACTTATACTGCCAAAAATATGGATCTGTTGTGTAGATAACTTTGTCTTTATAAAAAAACAGGAACAACAGAATACACATGAAACAATCAACATCTTCAAAGGAATAAAATCCACAAGGGAAGAAGAAAACAACAACACATTCCCTTCCTGGATATCCTCATCAGCAGAGGAAATGGAAGCAAATTAGAACACAAATCTATCGAAAAACCATCCACCGTAACCAAATGCTCCATTACCAAAGTAACAACTGAAACTCCCACAAGAGAAGGTGTGTAATAACATTATTCAAATGAGCATTAATGCACTGCAATTGCATTCAGAATACCAGAAAAAAGAAACAGACCGCTATACAACATCTTTCAACAAAATGGATACCCATGCAATTTTATCAAACAGCATCTGATCATTCAAGTCATAACAGCACAACTAACACAAGCTATTAAAAGGATAATACTGCCATACATTAAAAGCATCTCAGAGACAACTAAAGGACTAGTATAACCACAGAGTATCACTGTAGCACAGAAACCAACTAAAGCCCTGCAAAACATCTTTAACATCTTAAAGACCCAGTAGCCCAAGAAGAAGAAGAAAAAGGAGCTATCTACAAACACACAATGGAAGGACTGTAACAGCCACTACAGGTAGCCCTTGACCTACAGTATGATTGTAATAGAGCCTGGCCATTGGAGTCATATGTCATAGGGGTCATAAAACCTGATCTAATTTTTGCAATGGTCATTAGGCAAACACAGTAGTAAAATAAATGCCATGGAGGATTTTGCTGAAAAATGGAGGTATCTTCCATGTTTAGCAAAACCATCATAAAATGCGGTCATCTGACTGTAGGACATTGCAAATGTCTGTAAATGGAACCATGTTGCTGAGCGACTGAAGTGCAGTCGTGTGACTATATTCTCCCAACCATCGGAACTGGGTTATAACTCTTTTTCAGATAGGTTGGAACTTTGAGCGGTTGTAGGACAGGCAGGCAGGAGACTAGCAGAGCGCATCCATGAACACCAACTAGCCATCAGAAAACATGATGAAAACTCTTAATTTCACAAGGCATGGACAGACTTAGCCATAGTTTTAACTGAGAAGCTGTGAACATCCTAGATCAGTGGTTCCCAAACTTTTTCAGTCCACCGCCCCCTTGGTGCTACAAACTCATCCTCACTGCCCCCACCCCGCCCCCTTAGGTCGGCGTGGCTTAGTGGTCAGGTGACCGGATGGGCATGGCCAACTTGTAAAGTGTGGTGAAACTCACTTAACAACGCTCTTGCTTAGCAACCAAAATGTTAGGCTCACTTGTGGTCTTAAGTCTTTCTTTCTTGCGTTCTTTCTTTCTTCTCTACCTTCCCCCTTCTTTCTTTCTTTTTCTTTCTGTCTTTCTTCCTACCATCTTTCTTTTTTTCTTTCTTTTCTTTTTCTGTCTGTCTTCCTTCCTTCCTATCATCTTTTCTTTCTTTCTGTCTGTCTTCCTTCCTACCTACCATCTTTCTTTCTTCTTTCTTTCTTTCTTTCTTTCTTTCTTTCTTTCTTTCTTTCTTTCTTTCTTTCTTTCTTTCTTTCTTTCTTTCTTTCTTTCTTTCTTTCTTTCTTTCTTTCTTTCTTTCTTTCTTTCTTTCTTTCTTTCTTTCTTTCTTTCTTTCTTTCTTCCTTCCTTCCTTCCTTCCTTCCTTCCTTTCTTTCTTTCTGTCTTCCTTCCTTCCTTCCTTCCTCTCTCATTCTTTCCTTTTTCTTTCCTTCTTCCTTCCTTTCCCTCCCGCCAGCCGTGGCCAGGCCGCCGCCACCGCTCACCCAGGCCGATGGCTTGGTATGCGTTCTCCGGATCGTGCATCAGGTCGCAGAGCACCATCAAGGCCGGCTGCCACGTCAGCAGCTCGGGGTGCTGCAGCTCTTCATTGAGTTGGGGAGGCCTCGGCGGCCGAAGGCCACAGGCACCTTGGTGGGGTCGATGTCGGGGGGAGCCCGCCGAATTGCGTGCACCGGGTTGCTAGGCGCTGGGGATGCCAGGTGGGAAAGTCCGCACACGCGCAGGTTCCACAGCGGGACCTTTCCGCAGGTCTGCGAACGCTCGCCCGAGCAGCTTCGAGAGTGGTCGGCTTTCCTCGTCGCTGTGCCGCGCTCAGTATCTAGCACTTGTAACTCCATCGCATTCCAAGCTCTTGGGTACAGGGCAGCCCATTCTGAAAGAAAACATCTCACGTTTTCTTTCAGAATGGGCTACCCTGCACACAAGAGCGAGGAACGCGAGAAAGCTTCAAGTGCTAGGTATGATGCCCATCGCACGGTGGGATGCAGTTTGGGGTGACCAGTCGTGCGGGGCGGAGCGGAGCCTTTGTCGGGGGCTGGGCAGGCCACGAGACGGGCATCATACCTAGCACTTGTAACTCTGTCGCATTCCACGCTCTTGTGTGCAGGACAGCCCATTCTGAAAGAAAACATCTCGCGTTTTCTTTCAGAATGGGCTGCCCTGCACACAAGAACGAGGAGCTTCAAGTGCAAAAGCATGGCGAACCACCTACCGCCCCCCTGGCCCCTCTCACCGCCCCCGTTGCCACCCTTGCCTCTCACCGCCTCCCTAAGGGTTCCCACCGCCCCCTGGGGGGCAGTACCGCCCACTTTGGGAACCATTGTCCTAGATCAAGGTAAATCTAAAAAAATGCTAGGAAATTCCTGGAAGCCTGACACTCAGACAAATCAGCCATCAACAGGTACATAGAACTAAACAACATTTACACACCATTTGAAATAGACAATTAAAATATCTAAAAAGGAAACAAAAAGACCAGAACAAGCTCCTTATCAGCAATCAACACCTAAATGAGCAGGAATTAACCCAAGATTAACTTCAGATCAAGCAGTAAACATCAGCCTAATCAAGGACCTACCAAGAAGAAAACAATACACCTACCAATACAGCAAGCTACTGTATATAACCATGATGGCGAACCTATGGCACACGTGCCAGAGGTGGCACGCAGAGCCCTCTCTGTGGGCACGCGCACCATCGCCAGCTGCTCTTCTGGTTTCCGGCACGTACGTGTGCACCGGCCACCTGGTCTTCACAGGTGCTAGAGCACAGGAAAACAGCCTGAAAATGGCAAAAAATGGCCGAAAAGCGCCCTGAAAATGGCCCATAAAATGGCCAACCCCCCCCCAAACAGGCTGTTTTCCGGGCCAAAAAACGGCCAGGGAAATGGCCCCCCCAAAAATGGTGAAAAAAACGGCCAAAAAACAGGCATGTGCGTGCCAGCTGGTCTTCGGGTTTCTGGCACGCGCACATGCATGTGCGTTCTGGTTTGGGCACTCGGTGCTGAAAAGGTTCACCATCACTGGTATATAACATTACTGAAGATGTTACCTAGTCTGGTAATGAAATGTCTGCAAGCAAACCACCAAATTCAGAGAGCACCAAAGATTTCACAAATCAAGAAGAATCAACCTCAACTTGAAGGCAATTTGATTTTATTTACATGTAAAATATAAAATATAAAGACTCATGGAGAAGATGATTTCATAAAAATGGTTAAATTACTATTCTACCAAGGCCAACAGATACTAGGAAAAGAGACGACAATGGAACAGGAATTAGGTGCCAGATGGCATAAGCAATATAAAATTCCCACTAGATGAATTGAAGTAGACGACGCCAGTCTGTTGCCTGGGCTGAAGCAACTATCAACTGACAGTTTGGGCAACTGAAAGGGAATTTCTGTAAGATGTGCAAATCAGGAAGTAAGTATTGCTAAATTCCCCTAAATACCCATGCACCGGATTTTAGCTATGTCTTTCCAGTGTAGCTGCTATATAATAATGCTTGTACAAGTAAAATACGGTTTCTAAACTTTGTCCTAACTCTCTGGGACATTTGTAATGGAGGGCTGTACTCAGAAAAGAAAAAAGGAATTCTTGAAGTATGAATGTCCTTTCATTAATATTAAAATTATTTATATACGGCCTTCAATGTTTTTATAAATATCTCAAGGCAGTGAATATAGCTAACACTCCTTCCTCTTCCTATTTTCCTCACAGCAACAACTCTGTGAGGTGGATTGGGTTGAGAGACAATTAAAGGATCCAATTCACCTAGCTGGCTTTTATGCCTAAAGCGAGACTAGAACTCACTTTATATTTGTACAATCTAATCTTTCCCGTGAATCTTCCTGAAATAGATTATTTTGTAAGACAGGATATCTCTTTAGCAGATAATAGTCATGAATCTGGAGGAAAACTAAATTCATAAATAATTGTAGTATGGTCAAACAGTTTTTTGTTTAAAAAAAAATCAAAAGAATCCAAGCCCTTAAGAGCAGAAAACCTGGGAGGTCTTCACCCTTCTGAGTGAGTTAACACTTACAAAATAATCTGAATATCTGAAAACTCAATGCAAATATTATTTCTGATTTTTAAAAAGGGAATCTAATTTGTACTGCTTACTGAGTCATTCACCTATCCGCAGCAGCAAAAAAATAAAATAAAAATCCCTCTAACATTGAATTTCTTTTCATATACAAGCTTTAAAGATTCTTCCAGCATTGAATATCTTTCCATATGCTTATTTTAGGTGCTTTGAGTCAAGAGATTAGGGAACAGCAATCAAGCTCTTAGCATTGCCAGCTGTCTTACTCCACCCTAACTCTTTACAGCCTGATAAATTTCCTGTCGATTGAAAATGGTAAAGAGGTGATTTAGTAGAGCAGGGCAGCAGTGGATTGTTTCCGGTTCTGCGAACTGGTAGCAGGGAGGCTCCGCCCACCCGTCCAGGATGCTTCTGCGCATGCGCGTGTGTGAACCGGTTGAAACGGGTTTTAGAACCCACTACTGGAGCAGGGATCTCCAACCTTGGCAACTTTAAGACTTGCAGCAAAGCAAAGCTGGCTGAGGAACTCTGAGAGTTTGAAGTCCACAAGTCTTAAAGTTGCCAAGGTTGGAGACCTCTGTAGTAGAGAAAAGCTGAACAGCATTATACTATTGATGTGGGGGTTTAAAAAAAGCCTGTGATATTTGCTTCATCATTTGCACTGACTTGTAAAGATGATAGCCATATTTGCATGTTTATTTATTTTTTGGGTTTTTAAAAATTATTTTATATACACAAAAAACATTACATAACATACAAACATACAGTGGTAGGAATCCTAGATCCCATTTTGGTAATAGCTCAAGATCAGTTCACAAATGATGCATGCTTGTATCTTGATTGAATATGCATAAAACCTCTCTCTACTACTCCTTTTGTAACAAACCCAAACTTTTTAAATTAATCAGTTTCCCATTTTTTTCCTAAACTGTTGTTAAACTGTTAGCGACTTTTGAATAAATCAATATACTTCAACATAGCTTCAGATTGGCTTATCTTGCTTGTTCCTAAACCATGGTTTCCCGATTTGGATTACACTTAAAGGCTTCTTGGGTTGTTTGGCTGATTAGTAAAGTCTTTTCAACATTAGAAAAAAAATCACAGATAAAATAATGAGATTTCATAAGCAGGTATGTTAAGATAAGAAAGATAAATTGTAGAGGTAATGAATCTTTTCTTTTGGAATCCAATTCCTGATAAAAATAAACTCGAGTATAAATCCTAAGAATAATAAAATATTTATTTCGGTACAAAAGAAATACAAAAACACTAAATCTTAATAATTACATCTTGACAGCTTAAATATGTGTCCTTCCCAATGAAGGACTAACAGAAAAGAGATGGAGGAATAGAAAGGAATTTCACATCTGCGCAGATCACACCTCATGTGACTGCCTTACTGTGCTAAGAACCTCTGGGTCATAATGTCTGACATATGAATACATACAAGTACAGCTGACAATCAGAAAATCATCCCGTGACAAGGTACCACAATTTTATCAAACTTGGTTGGATTTTATGAGTTACATTAATAGCAATAGATATACTCCCCATGGTGTACTCCATTTTATATATATAATGAATTTTCACATGTATAGCACCTGACTTTTTACATCTATCTATCTATATATATATATATTGGCATGTATCTTAGAATTACATTAAAGCAGCTACCAGATATGTAAAAGGAAAAATAAACTAATTCTACTTTTTAAAAAAAGTCAGTGAAAACCACCTCCACTTTCGTTTTAAGAGAAAGAATAAATATAGTTACCACTAGCTATGTAATGCAATAAATCAATTAAATGCTATCTTTTTTTTAGCTTTGCTGACTATAGTTTCGAATACAAATTTAGATCATTTGACTTTCCAAATGCATATAAATGCCATAACCATTTAACATACTTCATGTATGAGATGCCAAAACTAGATAGTATTCCCAATCTGGACCATAGCCATTATTTTCTACATTAACTATTTTCACTATTCCTGATTATGAACAAAAAGGAGTCAAAAGTTCTGTGTTCTCTAAGAAAGAATTTTGTTTTTTATATGGATGTATATTTGTATGTAAGGACATTATTAGTAAGAAACTTTTTTTTAGTTTCACACTGCTGAAAACTTGCAATTGAATTAAGTAGTATAATCACTATTTGTGAATGCCACATACTAATATACTTCTTAATCAAGGGTCATCTTAATTCTAGCAGTTATGGACATTATTTTTAAATCACTCAAAGCAGTAGCTAAACAAAGTCAGTGGTATTTTCCTTTCAACAAAAACTGTGTGAGAAGATAAAATGAATAGCCAGCCATTAATCTAATGAGAGGACAATATTCTCTCATTAGTTTATTCTATCATTTTCTCATAATTGAGAACCAGTTTGGTCTACTGGTTAAGGTACTGGGCTAGAAAGCAAGAGACTGAGTTCAGGTCCGTCTTCACAATGAAAGTCAGCTGTGTGACCTTGGTCCAGTCACTCTTTCTCAGCCCAACTCATCACCCAGGGTTGTTGTTATGGGGAAAATAGGAGGAGGAAAGTGTGTTGGATATGTTTGCTGCCTTGAGTTATTTGTAAAAAAAAAAAAAGGATATAAACAAACAAACATTTTGTTGAAAATGGAGAATATTATATTTAAAGGCATTACACTGAAATGGAGACATAATGACAGCTGTTGACATAATGTTGTATGTCTGTTTCAAATGTGTGTCATGTCTTACATAAAAGTTGGAATGTAGGCTATCTCCCGTTTGGCTAATGCATATTTTCAAAAGGTGATTTTTAAAAAAACATTTAAGTTTTAACTAAGACAGAATCTTATATATGCTAAATCTTCCTAACATATAAATTTAATCAGGAGCACACCAACAAATCCAGTGTCAAAATGCAGTATAATCTTCAACGAAGCCAGTCAAAATATTTTTGAAAAACCTTTGTTTGATAGGTAGATTTCAAGAATGAAGAATTAGGGTGCATCCTAAGCTTTTAAATCCAAATGATTTTGATATGAGATTTTCAGCATGTAGATTAATTTCTACAGCACCTTATAAATATGTTTTTACAGAGACTGGATATGAAATGTACTCAAAATATGGGAGGCAGAGCGAGGAAAACATAAGAAAGGGGAAAAGGAAGCATGAATAAAAAAGGAAATACTGTGAACTTACTTTAATTATACATATTTTGGCATAATTATAGTAAAGAAAAAATGAGCAACCTGGTGCTCCATAAATTTTAAATTATCATAATAGCCTGCTGTTTATGCTAGTAAGGACTAATAATGAAAAAGCAAAATGTCTGTGAAGCACTTACACTTTCAGTAAAGCACAGCAGGATTTTGAACCTTCTAGTCTCTCACTGCTATCATGTGATTGCTAAAACACTGTATTTTTCATGAGATCTCAATGCCAACTTTTCTCACAATTAAAGCAAATTTTAAAAATAGGTAAAGCACAACTGCTTCTTTTGGGTAAAGCAGGTATTCTGCTGCTGAAAGATATTATACATAACTATGAACTACAAAAACTAAGGAAATGGAGAATTTTAAGGACATTTTAAGGAAAAGGAGAATTTTAAGAGAAAATAATAGAGTTTATGGATGCAATTTGGGAGGCTGTTAACTTTAACTGCGTTATTTCCATAAACTTTAAAGTCTGTAATCTCCCCACACCAGTTTCATAAAAGCAGGACATTCCTTCTTATAGTAATCATAATTAGCTGTAAAGAATGTCATAATCTCAATCCCTTGTGACAACCTCAAAGACACTTTCATGTTTCATCTCTATAAATCTGTTCAACAATGTGTTCAAACACCCAGAATTATCACATAATTGCAACTGGAAAATTAACAAATTTCTTAATGACTGTGTATGATGTTAATAGTTTAAAATAAAAATTTACAGAGAGATTAATACATGAAATTAATACAGTACATGAGTATTATTAAGAAAATAGGCACATTACATAATACCCTTCAAATTATATCTTCTCAAACTAAATTTATCAGGATTTGATTGGGGTGGTAAAAAGTTGATCTAGTCAGGAAATAAATTTCAGTAGATTTACTCACTCTTTTTGTCATGTTTAATATTTAGCATCATGTTTCATCCCAGCATACAATTTAATAGGTGTTAAACTACCACTGCAAATTATTTTTTGTAAAGACTTCAGACTTGATAATATTTCTTGGGTAAATGGTTGCATCCACATATAGCACTAAATCAGAATATTTTAATCACTGTTTGTGAAACAAGCCATCTAGTTTGCACAATTTAAACAATAACTTGTGTCTTCATACATCATTCTAAGCCATGTGATGATATAGGTTAAAGACACATTAGCCAGTGAATTCTATAAATTAATTATATATGATATAAATAATTTGTAGAAAAATATGAGAAACCTGATAATATAAATCAGTGGTTCCCAACCTGGGGGTCGGGACCCCTTTGGGGGTCGAATGACCATTTCCCAGGGGTCGCCCTGGCATCCTCAGCTCCCCTCCCCACTGCCACAAGCCTGGCCATATCGGCTCAACTTGCCCGAGCCCTCCGATTGGTCGGGAGAGGTGCCATTCGGTGAGAGGCGTTTGTGATGCCTGGCGGCCGAGCTAAGGGGCGGGGCATCGCAAGATTGCGCGCTGGAGAGTACAAGGCGGTGCTTAAGACATCTGTGGCCGCCCCTGTCTCCTGCTCACAGCGGCAGTTTCTTCCCGCTGGTGTCGAAGGGAAAGGGAGTCACGGGAGGGAACGGCCAGCCAACGACCACTTAAGTTTCACAGCGCACAACGGCAGGAAGGACAGCTGGGTCGGATCCAGTGGAAGATGATATTCCTTGTACTCTTGCAAAGACTGGCCCGAGAATTTCTGATCTGGCATAATTACATATTGTTTTTGTGATTAATCGCTATGCTTTAATTATGTTCAATTTGTAACAATGAAAATACATCCTGCATATTATTTACATTACGATTCATAACAGTAGCAAAATTACAGTTATGAAGTAGCAACGAAAATAATTTTATGGTTGGGGGTCACCACAACATGAGGAACTATATTAAGGGGTCGCAGCATTAGAAAGGTTGGGAACCACTGATATAAATAAAGAAGTGATGTAAAACATGAAATCATCAGAATCAGTGAAGGCTGAAAATAAAAAAATATCACTTCCATCTCAATGTTAACGTTTTCCTATTGCTTAATATCAGCACATGGTATTTATAAGTATATTGTTAATATACTCCTTTTTTTGCTACCAGAACAAATAACAGGGATTTTTATTAGTAAAGACAATATCAGATAAATAGGAAAGCTGGATAGATGGAGCCAAATGGGCATTACAAGTGGCTTGAAAGGATCAATGAAACTTGAAAACTTCAGTTTTGAAATCCACTATCACTTCTATATCTGGAAATGTATTTTAATTACAAGGTAAGTATAGAGGTAATTTGGCTACTGAAGTATACTATAGAATTATTACTACTTATATTTGAGAAATAAATTCAAGGTGCAAATTTGTATTTTTAATAATCAGGACAAAATTGACACTTCTAGCTTAGGAATTTCTGGTGTTTTCAGCATAGTTAATTCATAGAGGTACACTGTGTTTAAACATCATTGTTAAGTCATAATTAGATTTGTCTGGCTTTGACTTATCATATTATATACATCAAACACAGGGCTGGGTTCCGGATTCTTCTACTGCCGGTTAGCTCAGGGACACGCTGCGCGGGCGGGCAGACTTTGCGCATGCATGCACAGTACTAAAAAAAAGCTTCTGTGCATGCACAGAAGCAAAAAACAAGATGACTGCGCCATAGAGAACCGGCTCGGGGATGTGGCAGGCTGCCAAGTTACTAACCGTTCTATAGAACCGGCCAGAACCGGTAGGAACCCACCTCTGATCAAACATCATTAAAATAAAAGCGCAGTTTAATAACTGAACCTAACTATAATCTATATTGAAACTGGTTCACAGACAAAAGAAAATGCAGGTAAGTTAGTGAATAACTAATTTCACAACTATTTGGCTGGCTGTGAGCCAAGTCATTGTGGATTCTTAGTGACCACACAATTATGTGGAAAACTATCATTGTAGTAAAAGAATTGTCAACAATATTAAAAATGATGAAAGAGTTTATTTCTATAATTAGCATACTGTAGATAGTTTCACCATGATTATTCTGAACTATGATTGTTGTAGAAGTTAAATAATAAGTATTATTTAATACATTATTATTGTTTAAGATGAATATTTTCAGATACCGTATATTTGAACTGCTTTGTTGAATATTTTTGTAATCTCCAAGCAAAAGCAATTAAAAAGGGTTTGTATATATTTGTTTAAAATAAACTTCTATATCAATAATTATAGCTTCAAAACCTATACTAGAAGTTATAGAAATGAATGTAGGATTTACTTAAGCTTAGTATGTAAAAACAGTGTGTCTATTGTTCTACTGTATAGGTTGTGGAGAGGTTTACATATGGTAATTCTTGAAAATGTTTACCTGCTATGTTTCATGCTACAACCCATCTTAAATACATCTATTATTTCTTTCCAAATAGTTTCAAGTTCAATTTCAAGTTCTCTCTTGTGAACTGTGCTCTTCAAATAAATTTGTCTGATTTCCCCCTTTTTCTCTCTCAACAACTGTGAGGTATCAAAACAACTCATCCTAGATTTTATAAGTTTTAGCGTCTTGCAAGAATCAGGTTTTCCGAAAGCACAAAGGAAGTTTTCTTTTATTAAATATATTCTCTGTTTTTACAAATGGACTTAGGGAGTTTTACACTACGAGACAGCATAGAGAGAAAGACAGAATTGGGTATCCCTTATATACCATCCCCAACCCACCCGCCTCCTTCGGAGGAAAAGGAAAGCCACTATTTGCAGACCAAGCCTAGGAAAAGTATTCCGCTTCGACATTCTTTCGCGGGGCTTCCTGGCGGAGTCTGCCTAAGCAGGGGCTTCTTTTTCCTCCTGCCCTCCTTTTCCCACTTCGGGCAGAGGAACAGCGGCCTTTCCCTCCTCATCCCCGCGGAAGTTCCTTCCTCCGCCTCCCCCTGCCCCTCAAGAGGGCGCCGAGATGTACAAATGGGGAGACAGAGGCTCTCTTGCGGCACCTCGAAGTCCAGGAGACTTCGTTGTGGCGTAGACACCCCTTCGTGGGACAGTAAGGGAAGCCCGATGGGCCTCCCTCTGGAAGGGGACGAAGGAATGGGGTCGTCCTCCCAGGCCAAAGGACCGACCACCCGCTCCTCTTGCACCTGAGGGGTTCACAAGCAACTCCTACGCCTTTCCCTGCTGGTTTGTGCGCGGTTGCCTGGAAGGACTCGCCCTTCCTCCGCCTCTCCGCCCAGGGCCCGGTTCTGCCCCTTCCCTCCCCAGTCAGGCGGGATCGGCCGAACGATCCCCGGGAGCTCCGTACCGGTGAACCGACCGCTACCGTCGCCGTGTCCCCGCCGGCGCTGGAGTACGAAGTAGCCGCTATTTTTCTGGGTCACCCAGAGCTTGAGGGCGTTTTTCAGGAGCACCTCCTCGGGCTTCAGCCACATCTTCCCGCCGAGCTGTAGCTCGCCCCGCTACCAGGGTCACATCGCCCGCCACTGCTCCAGCTGCGTGAGCGAGCGAGCGAGCGATTCAGTCCCTCTCCCTGCCTCCCTCCGCCCCGGGTCCGGGGGAGGAGCCGCCGCTCCGGGTCTTTGCCTCTCGAGGGGATGGACGCTCCTTGCCCGGAAGGCTGCCTGGGAGAGCGAACGAGGCGCTGTTCTGGAGCGATCGGGCTACAGCCGAGGCGGGCCGGCCCCTTTCCCCCCCGTAGGTGCGCCTCCGCCTGAGAGAGGGAAGTCTGGCCTCCGCGGAGGGGCAAAAACGAAAAGAAGAAATCCACAGCCCGCCTGGGTGGTTCGTCTACTAGCCGACTGAGAATAGGCCAGGCAGAGCTTCCACGCAATCTTGCCTGCTGTCCCAGAGGACAAAGCTCTTGGAAACAAGGTTTGGTCGCACCCAGTAAAGAGCGACTCTGAACATAAAGTAGAAAACAGCTTCCTTTCCCTCCCTGAGGTTCATCTCTTAACGATCAGGAGCGTGGGAGAGGTCTTCTTTTCCAAAGCCAGGAAGGTGTTTTATCAAATGGTTGTCATACTTCTTGATTTAGAAATGAACCACTGGAAATAGGAGCTGTGGATGTCTAAAACCAAACTAATTATAATCAGCAACTTAATTTCATCAAACCTTAAATAGATTTTTGCATATTCATATTAGTGATTCAGATGGATTATCTGTTGTGTATACTAGAAGAGGAAAAAAAGAATGTGTCACTAACATACTTATTTTATTTATTTGTCACATATGTACAAGATAGTAGGTATTTGTATAAACAAAAACATTAGAAAAGTAGGTACAGGTAAATTAGGCAATAAGACAGTAGGACAGGGACGGTAGGCACAATGGTGCGCTTATGCTGTAAAGACAAATAGTGAGGGTCAGGCTCAGAAGTCCCAAATGACCAACCAAACCACATCAAGGGTTTGTGTCTGCAATAGATCAATACTTGAACCAAGATGATAGACAATTAGTATGAATGTTGGAAATAATATGTAAAAATTATATGCTTGAAATTATTAGCAGGGAAACATTATTAAAAGATCTCAATGGGACTACATTTTATGTGGTGGGAGAAGCTTGGAAAAACAAAGTGATTAAAAATGTAGTGGCAGTTGGGGCAGTGTCTTGGAAGTTGGTAACCACTCCATTCTAAGTTCTGTAATCCAAAGCAGGACACAGTTCAGCTTGTACCTATCAATGCATGTACACATGTATTACATGCAACAGAAGGGGAGACCAGGGACATACAGATATATTAATTTAGTTACATAGAAGAAAACAGAGATCCAATTTACAGTCATTGCTGGTAAAGGATTTGGGAAGAAGTTCAGAAGCCAAGCTGGGCATGCTTCTGCCCACTCAAAAGCAGCTCAGGGCTATGTCTGATTGTCCGTCAGCAGGACGACTCTCCAGAAATAGAAAAGAATAAGGCCAAATTTGGGGTGGTGTGAGAAGCCAAAAAAAAAAGAGGAAGAATTCAAGAGTTTGCTGGATCCAGGGAAAGACTGCAGTGGGAAAAGATCTAGAGAAAAAAAAGACCCTTCAGTGCATCTCTAGAGAAGTTGGTTGGGGAATTCTGGAAGTTGAAGTACACACATCCTCAAATTGCCAAGTTTGAGAAACACTGGTAGTATATTAGAATAACTCTTCCATTTTGAAGCCCCTTTTTTCCATGTAACCTAGATTGGAGCTGCTATTAAGAGGTTAAGAATTTCCTACTTTGTTTAAATATAACATTCTATTTAAATAAAAATACCCCAAATACTGTTTGTATTTTAAATCAACATATACTTAGTTACATATGCACACATTATTTTTAATAACCCCCCCCAAAGATGTTGACATGGTTTATGCAGTGCTTTAGACCAGTGGTTCCCAAAGGGGGCGGTACCGCCCCCCAGGGGGCGGTGGGAACCCTTAGGGGGGCGGTGAGAGGTAAGGGTGGCGACAGGGGGGCGGTGAGAGGGTCCAGGGGGGCGGTAGGTGGTTCGCCTGTCCTGTCCCCGTGCCGCCACCCATATCCACCCAATCGCCCGCTCGCTGCTTTTCCCGCCATTCTTTTCCCAGCGGGGACTGGGCGGGCCGCGAGACGGGCGTCTTACTGGACTTTTAACAGCTCCGTGTATCTGTCGTCTGGTCTCTTTGCACTGGTCTCCAACCTTGGCAACTTTAAGACTTGTGGACTTCAACTCCCAGAGTTCAAAGCTGGCTGAGGAATTCTGGGAGTTGAAGTCCACAAGTCTTAAAGTTGCCAAGGTTGGAGACCCCTGGAAAGCTTGCAAAATACAGAAACTCTTCTCGCGAGGGTGAGCAATTAACAACTCGCAGCGAGAAGAGTTTCTGTATTTTGCAAGCTTTTTTCCCTAGAGGCCAGCCGACAGAAATACAGAGCAGTTAAACCAGTAAGACACGGGATTGGGGGGGGTGCGGGCAGGGGCTGGGTTGGGGGGGTGGGTTGGGGGGGGCGGGAGGAGGAGGAGGAGGAGGGAGACCTTGTGGGGAAATCGCAGCTGCCTCTTTTCCGCTCCTTCGGCCAAGAGGCACCGCAGCCAGAAAGTTGGTCCAGAAAGAGGGCAGCGATGGCAGGGGAGATCGGGAACAGTTGCCTGCCAGAGTTTCTGCCACCTTCGCCTGCCTCCCTTTCCTTCCTTCCTTCCTTCCTTCCTTCCTTCCTTCCTTCCTTCCTTCCTTCCTTCCTTTCCTTTCCTTTCCTTTCCTTCCCTTCCTTCCTCCCTTTCCTTCCCACTTTCCTTCCCTTCCTTCTCTCTTTTTCCTTCCTCCGTTCCTTCCCTTTCCTTCCTTACTTCTGTCCCTTTCCCTTCCTTCTCTCCTTCCCTTCCCTTCCCCCTCCTTTTCCTTCCTACTTTCCTTCCTTCCCTTTCCTTCCCCCTTTTCCCTTCCTACTTCCCTTCCCTTCCTCCTTCCCTTCCTTTTCCTCCCTCCCTCTCCTTTTCACCTTTAATTTCCCTCCCTCTCTTTCCTTCCTACTTTCTTTCCTCCCTCCCTCCTTTCCTCCCTCCCTCCCTTCCTTCCTTACTCCTTCCATTTCCTTCCCTCTCATTCCCTCCTTTTCTTTCTCTTTCCTTTCCTTTCTTTTCCTTCCTTTCTTCCCTCCCTCCCTCTATTTTTCTCTCCCAAACAACCCCAAGTTAAATCCTCCCCTTGGCCATTGTGCGTGCATGTGTGTCTCATCTTCTAAAAATCATAACTCCCCACCCCACCCCAAACACCCAATACCATCCCCTTCTCCATCCCACTGAAGATCCCAGGTGCCCAGCTTCCTGCCCCCCCCCGGCAACCTCTCCGCATGCCCGTCTCACAATGTGGCCTTCGGCCTCGCCTCCTCTGCCCACCTAACACACTGCTCTCGTTCTGCGATGCCATCTTCCCCTGCCCCCGGATGGATAGCAATTTAGGCAGGCACGACACACCACCAGGTGAGGAGGGGGCTTTCTAGCTGTGCCTGCTGGGTACAGGAGTCCCCCCTCCACCCGGCCTCTGTGCCAAGGAAGGCAATTCGGAGGGTGCCAGCGCTTCCCACGGGGGAGGTGGTGTATTTCCAGGAAGCCCCTTGAATGTGCCAGTGGTGGGGAGGGGGAAGACCCTCCCCCATGTGCATCTGTCCCACCCACCCCCTCCATTGACCACTTCTGCAGTTTTCTTTCCTTTCCAGGCTCTGTTTGGTCATCCAGTTGAGCCAGCCTTGGCGAGGAACTAAAATGGCTTGTGTGTTTGTTTGTTTGTTTTTGCAACCAAATACAAACCATGTTTGGGGGAACCGGTTTCAAAACCTCCCAGTTTCCCAAACCTGGACGTTTTCGGCCATGCATGCACACACACACTCACACACACCCAGTGGCTCAATGTGGGATAGATTTCCCACCCACCTCCAGCCCCTCTTTTCAAACATGCCCCTCTTCCTCGCAGACAGAAGCACATTTTAAATTGCCATAGGCAGAGCCCAGAGGAGGCAATGTAGTCCCGTGGTGTGTGCGATACACACACACACACACACACACACACAGAGAGAGAGAGAGAGAGAGAGAGAGAGAGAGAGAGAGAGAGAGAGAGAGAGAGAGAGAGAATAAGGAAAGAAAAAGGAAGGAAGGAAGGAAAGGAAGGAAGGAAGAAAGAAAGAAAAAGAAAGAAAGAAAGAGAGAGAGAAAGAAAAAGAAAGAAAGAAAGAAAGAAAGAAAGAAAGAAAGAAAGATGGTAGGTAGGAAGGAAGGAAGACAGAAAGAAAGAAAAAGATGGTATGAAGGAAGGAAGACAGACAGAAAAAGAAAGGAGGGAAGGGAGGGAAGAAGGAAAGAAAAAGGAAAGAAAGATGGTAGGAAGGAAGGAAGACAGAAAGAAAGAAAGAAAAAAGATGGTAGGAAGGAAGGAAGACAGACAGAAAAAGAAAGGAGGGAGGGAAGGGAAGGGAGGGATGTAGCAAAGAAAAGGAAAGAAAGAAAGAAAAAGAAAGAAAGAAAGATGGTAGGTAGGAATGTAGACAGAAAGAAAAAGATGGTAGGAAGGAAGGAAGACAGTCAAAAAGAAAAGAGGGAAGGGAAGGGAAAGGAGGGAAGAAGGAAAGAAAAAGGGAAGAAGGAGGGAGGGAGGAAGGAAGGAAGACAGAAAGAAAGAAGAAAGAAAGAAGAAAGAAAAGAAAGAAAGAGATGGAAGGAAGGAAGAAAGAAAGATGATAGGAAGGAAGGAAGACAGAAAGAAAGAAAAAGAAAGAAAGAAGGGGAAGGGAGGAAAGAAAGAAAGAAAGAAAAAGAAAGAAAGAAAGAGAAAAAGAAAGAAAGAAAGAAAGAATTATGACCACAATTGAGCATAACATTTTGGTTGCTAAGCAAGAGCGTTGTTAAGTGAGTTTCACCACATTTTACAAGTTGGCCATGCCCACCCGGTCACCTGACCACTAAGCCACGCCCACCTGAGGGGGTGGGGTGGGGGGCGGTGAGGATGAGTTTGTAGCACCAAGGGGGCGGTGGACTGAAAAAGTTTGGGAACCACTGCTTTAGACTGTAAGGGATGCTTCAAAATAATAAGGAATTGCAAATGTCCCACCTATCTAATCCTTAAAGCAGTAGAGTCTTTTCCAGACTTTTTTTTTTTTTTTGGGGGGGGGGGTTCCAGAATTTTGAGAATGTGAAATGAGAAGTCAAAATGTCTGCTGAGAGAGCTTGCATTTCACAGCACATTTGCCACTGAAAGAGATGATTGGTTATAGATTTCTACCTGTCACTATCTCCATTGCTTCTTCCATGAGATTCTCCTTACTCCGTACTTGTGTTTGTCTTTTTTTCTAGAAAGGGAAATACATTTCCAAATGAAGTATTAAGTTGCAGCCATTGGTTATTTGTGTGTGTCTGTGGGATTAACATTACAGTAATTTTTATAAAATAAAATTAATTCTGGAAGCTGGACTTCTGCTTTATATCGTATTAACTTCCCACTTTTAAAATTTTAAAATATTTATCTGTAAATATCAGTAGCCTACAATTATTGGGGGTGGTAGCAGTGGGAGAAGTCCTTAAGTAAGAATGGGATTTTTGAAGTAACATTCATCTCAGTCACTTTCCCCCCCTGAATACTTACATTGTATTACCTTTTTCATAGATTGCTCTGACCATTGGTAATTTTAATTGTGTTTCTCTTAGCTGCCGTTTGAGCTGCAGTGCCTCAAACAATAAACAGTAAATAAGCATTTGTTTGTTTGTTTATTATCATATTTAGAAACTGTCCATACCCTTTAGAGGGGGATCCTGAATATAAAACATTAAAATAGGGCAAGAATAGTTAAAAACATGACATCAAAAGTTAATTAAAGGGCAGGGGGAAGGCTTTCAGGGCACTAACCAGCCCCAAGACTATATTTTCTTCTGTGACCCCCAAGTAAACTGGCAGAGCCAGGTGTTTAGATATTTTTGGGGGCCTGCCATGCCTCTGGGGAGAGGAGAATATTCTAAATGGTGGGGGCAATGGCAGAGAAGGCTCTCTTCCTGGACCCTGCCAGTGGGAATAACTTGACTGACAGGTCCGCAGCATACCTTTGCTGCTTGACCAGCTGAGATAGGCTGATGTGATGGGGCGAGGATGGTCCTATAGTTAGTAGCCTGATGCCATTGCCATGTAGAACTTTAAAGTTCATAACCAACACTTTGAATTGGCCCCAGAAACACACTGGCTCACATAATAAAGGTGTTACATCCACCATTCTTTGGAAACCTAGGATTCCTTGTGTGTCCACATTTTGTACACGCTGAAGTTTCTGGTTACTTTTCAAGGGTAGCCCCGTGTAGAGCGCATTGCAATAGTCCAAACTGGAGATGATAATAAATGTGATTACATCATAGTTGTGAATAAAATCATTATGTTTAGTTTTGATTTTCAACGTTACGATACTTTTCTCTTTCTCACAACAGCTGTTCATGGAATTATTTTACTTGAGATCTCCCAAAACACTCAAGATTAGTTAGGTCCATAACTCCATTGGTGTTAGTTTATGTGAAGTGAGGATATTTTTTACACAAATGTGGCATTTTCCCTATCCATTTATTCCCCCCCCCCCTTTACCACTTTAATTAGCAAGCAGCAGGGGGAAATTAAGCATGCAGATGGTTGGCCTCATACTTGGAAGAATCCTGCCTATTTCTTCAGGCTAAAAGATTATTGTAGTATTCTAAAAGGATAACCAAAGGCTACACATTTTGTGTCCTATGATTTTGATTATGTTTGTTCTTAGAACATTAATGTGCTATTGAGTTGTTAACTAGAGGCCTTCTACAAACATATTGCATTGTTTTGCATTAGAAGAGGCTCCAGCAGAGTGATAGCTATTGTCAGATGAATATTTCTGAAGTTACAGGGCTATGTTAATTTTGCTACTGAGAAGAAAACCTAATGACTTTCCCTACCCTTAGCCCTTAAGGTGCTTCATTATTGATTTATTCAGTCCTACATTCAATTGTTATGTCATTTTAAGTGACCTTTATTTTGCTAATTCACTATTTAAACAGCCAAGATCACCCAAAGAACGTTGAAATTGGATTTCTTTTTAAAAATGGGAATACATAAGAAATTAAACCATGACTAGACTATCATTCTCTTACTTTACAGTTTATGAACTGAAATATATAGCATTACATTAAAAATAATTCTCATTACAATCAATAGACATATACTTTATCTGGTGCTTGGGATTTATTATTGAACTATAAATCAACATTCCAGCGTAATTTTGTTACTAATGCAGCAGATAGTTTCTAAACAAGCTTCACAAAGTAAGAACATGCACGAAATCTCAAGGAAATCTTTGGTTAATCTGAGTTTGTATCAAATTATTATTGCCAATCACAACAATAAAAAGTTACTATTTTGCCATACAATTCTTACAAATTAATATCTGCATCTGCTTCTTTTGGTACGCTCATTTAATATTAATATTAAATATTATGAAATGTTTTTACCATTTAAAGATTGCCAAACTATCTGGTGGAGAGGCTGCTAAGATTTCTATATCTTTCAGTTTAGAGTTTTCATTAAAAACACATACATAATATTCATTTTTGTAGTACTAATGAAACATTGAAATTAATAGTGAGCCATATAGATAGCAGGCAATCTATTAGTTGGTCAAAATTATACCCCTAAAAGAATATTATTAGACATGGTGGAGTGATTTTGAATTAGTCATCCTCTCTCAGCCCTAGGAATAAGACAAAGGCAAATACAACAGAATAACAGATTTGGAAGAGACCTTGGAGGTCTGATAGTTCAATCCCCTGCTCAAGCCATCAGACAAATAAATGGTTGTCCATTCTCTTCAAGCCATCAGACAAATAAATGGTTGTCCATTCTCTTCTTTAAAAAGTTTCTAAAAAAAAGGTTTCTAAAAAAATTGAATAGACTCATCCAAGCAGTAGCCAGGAGTTAACGATGACTAAAAGGAACCATGAAAAAAAAGTTTTCTCACTTTCACAATATTAACTACCTTGACCTTTTGTTGGATGGAAATGTGGACAATTAAATAAGCAATGTTATTATGTTTTTCTCCCAGACATTAATATCTTAATTGCTCATTCTCCAGTCCCTTTCCGCATTACTGAAACATTTTTCTTCATTTATTCTTAAAACAGAATCAGGATTCTTCCAAATCTCATAATTCTACAATCAGAACTCTTCCTATTATTAATTCATATGATTAAATTATTTGGTTAGAGCAGTGGTTCCCAAAGTGGGCGGTACTGCCCCCCAGGGGGCCGTGGAACCCTTAGGGGGGCGGTGAGAGGCAAGGGTGGCAACAGGGGGGCGGTGAGAGGGGCCAGGGGGGCGGTAGGTGGTTCGCCATGCTTTTGCACTTGAAGCTCCTCGTTCTTGTGTGCAGGGCAGCCCATTCTGAAAGAAAACGCGAGATGTTTTCTTTCAGAATGGGCTGCCCTGCACACAAGAGCGTGGAATGCGACAGAGTTACAAGTGCTAGGTATGATGCCCGTCTCGTGGCCTGCCCAGCCCCCGACAAAGGCTCCGCTCCGCCCCGCACGACTGGTCATCCCAAACTGCATCCCACCGTGCGATGGGCATCATACCTAGCACTTGAAGCTTTCTCGCGTTCCTCGCTCTTGTGTGAAGGGTAGCCCATTCTGAAAGAAAACGTGAGATGTTTTCTTTCAGAATGGCTGCCCTGCACCCAAGAGCGTGGAATGCGATGGAGTTACAAGTGCTAGATACTGAGCGCGGCACAGCGACAAGGAAAGCCGACCTCTCCCGAAGCTGCTCGGGCGAGCGTTCGCAGACCTGCGGAAAGGTCCCGCTGTGGAACCTGCGCGTGTGCGGACTTTCCCACCTGGCGTCCCCAGCGCCTAGCAACCCGGCACGCGCAATTCGGCGGGCTCCCCCCGACATCGACCCCACCAAGGTGCCTGTGGCCTTCGGCCGCCGAGGCCTCCCCAACTCAATGAAGAGCTGCAGCACCCCGAGCTGCTGACGTGGCAGCCGGCCTTGATGGTGCTCTGCGACCTGATGCACGATCCGGAGAACGCATACCAAGCCATCGGCCTGGGTGAGCGGCGGCGGCGGCCTGGCCACGGCTGGCGGGAGGGAAAGGAAGGAAGAAGGAAAGAAAAAGGAAAGAATGAGAGAGGAAGGAAGGAAGGAAGGAAGGAAGGAAGGAAGGAAGGAAGGAAGGAAGACAGACAGACAGACAGACAGACAGACAGACAGAAAGAAAGAAAGAAAGAAAGAAAGAAAGAAAGAAAGAAAGAAAGAAAGAAAGAAAAGAAAGAAAGAAAGAAAGAAAGAAAGAAAGAAAGAAAGAAAAAGAAAGAAAGAAAGAAAGAAAGAAAGAAAGAAAGAAAGAAAGAACGATGGTAGGTAGGAAGGAAGACAGACAGAAAGAAAGAAAAGATGATAGGAAGGAAGGAAGACAGACAGAAAAAGAAAAGAAAGAAAAAAAGAAAGATGGTAGGAAGAAAGACAGAAAGAAAAAGAAAGAAAGAAGGGGGAAGGTAGAGAAGAAAGAAAGAACGAAAGAAAGAAAGACTTAAGACCACAAGTGAGCCTAACATTTTGGTTGCTAAGCAAGAGCGTTGTTAAGTGAGTTTCACCACACTTTACAAGTTGGCCATGCCCATCCGGTCACCTGACCACTAAGCCACGCCCACCTAAGGGGGCGGGGTGGGGGCAGTGAGGATGAGTTTGTAGCACCAAGGGGGCGGTGGACTGAAAAAGTTTGGGAACCACTGGGTTAGAGTGTCTTATTCTGCATTCTAAATAACATTATAGACAGATTACGTTTAGTTTTAAAAAAAAGGTTATGGTTCCAATTTGTGTTCCCTTATACATCAAACTGCTGTCCTTAGAACCGAGGTGGCGGAGCAGTTAAGAGTGAAGTATTGCAGGCTACTTTAGCTGACTGTGATCAGCAGTTCAGCTGTTCAAATCTCACTGGCTCACGGTTGACTCAGCCTTCCATCCTTCCAAGGTAGGTAAAATGAGGACCCAGATTGTTGGGTGCAATGTAAATATACATTGCTTAATGGTGTAAACCGCTTAGAGAGTGCTTGCACTATGAGGCGGTATATAAATCTCACTAATAAATAAATAATAAATAAACTGTGCAGTCAGGAAGATGCGTAGCCATTAAAACAACTTCCAAGGCTCCTGGAAAGATCTACTGTATTTGAAAAACTCAAACTGAAAAGGATCTGTTATCTGCATAGAGCAGGGGTGTCAAACTCGCGTCATCATGTTGTCATATGATGTATCACGACTTCCCCCCTTCGCTAAGGTGGGGGTGGGGGTGGCCAGTGCGTGACGCACCGGCCATGGGTCACGAGTTTGACACCCCTGGCATAGCGAGACTAATGGACTAATTCCAAAATGGATCTGGTCCTTGGGCACAAAGGAAGTGAGCCCAAAATTTCTGTTGCTAAGTGAGACAGTTGTTAAGTGAGTTTTGCCCCATTTTATTATCTTTCTTGCCACAGTTATTAAGTGAATCACTGCAGTTGTTAAATTAGTAACATGGTTGTTAAGTAAATCTGGCTTCCCCATTTGCTTGTTAGAAGGCCGCAAAAGGTGATCACATGACCTCAGGGCATTGCAAATATACATGTGAATCAGTGGCTAAGTGTCTGAATTTTGATTGTGTCACCATACTACAAAGGTTTAACTGAAAAATGGGCATAAGTCACTTTTTTCAATGTCATAACTTTGAATGGTCACTCAATGAACTGTTGTAAGTCGAGGACCACAATATTTTTCTATAATACTGGTGAAAGACTCTTGTTGAAACATTTCTACTACTCTGGTTACCTAATTTCAAAAAAGACCTAATTTCAAAAAAGACAGGGCAGAGACAGAAAATAGGAAAAAGACAACCGAAATGATATGGATGCTAGAGGAATTCTCCTATAGAAAATACTAATTTTAATTTTAATTTGCAGAATGAAAATGCTTATAGATGAACCTGAACTAATAGTTACCAACAATACTTAGAAGCATCCTTATCATTTTCCTAAGTTCATATCTAAAAAATATGAAATGGGTTCATATGTCAAATATGCAGTTTTGTGGCACTTAATCTGCTCAAAGATGTAAATAGAAACTGGAAACTGAAAATTCGCTATGACTCCTTTCTAATAAAATTCAAAGCACTCTAAATTATGTTTACTTTGTCTCATAAATTAACAAGTAACTAGCCTTTGACAAAATCTATCATTTTTTTTTCACATTTCTGCTTACAAAATAAAGTAATTGTTTGAAACAAGTCCAGACCAGTTGTAGCATGATCAAATGATTTCAAAGCTTGTCTTTTTTTTTTTTACTTTCTGTATTCTTTGTTTGGGATAATTTATCTTCTGAGGAATATATATCAGTGCCTTTTTCAAAACATTTCTGGAAACCACATTTTATTTAATAGTCATCTTTCTAAATAGAAACACCATTTTGAGCCAAAATGATCTGTTGGTTAAACAGATCATTTTTGTTAATAAATAAATAAACACGTTTAATGTTTTTTATTTATTTGTTTAATTGAGTTATCGTTATCTAGTTTAAGGATGTGTGAAAAACAGATCATGTTTTACATCATATTTGTGTCGGATCCATACATTCAAGTTTAAAAGGGTTCACAAAATTTTAAGTACCACTGTACTGTTGAATATAGTACAGCTTAATAACATGAGAACAAGTCTAGAATAGTTCATACAGTTTGCAATCAAATGCCATTTCTTTCAATCTATTCCTAACCAATATAAACTAATTTTATTCTTTAATATAAATGAAAATTTATAAAACTATTAAAAAAGTACACATACTTATTAGCAATTTTGTTTAAGTAAATATAGACAGGAATCTTAGGCAATAAACATTAGTAGCCTAAATATCAATGCAAGATAAAAATTAAAATTAAAATTTCATCACCTTAATAACATATGAGCATTAATAAATGCAGTTCACTCTTGACTTACAACCATTTATTTAGTGACTGTTTGAAGTTACAATGGCACTAAAAAAAAGTGACTTATGACCATTGCACCATCCCCATGGTCACATGATAAAAATTCAGGCCGTAGGCAACTGTCCTGAGGTCATGTGATCATCATTTGTAACCTTTCCAGCCAGCTTCCAACAAGGAATGTCAATGGGGGAAGCCAGATTTGCTTAACAATTGCATGATTCACTTAAAACTGCAGTGATGTGATTTGCTTAACAACTGTGGCAAAAAGGTCATAAAATGAGACTCACCTCACAACAAATGCCTTCCTTAGCCATGTAATGTTGGGCTCAATTGTGATTGTAAATTGATGACTGCCTGTATACTAAAACTAAAGGCTCCGCAATACTCAATGATATTGAAAACATGCACACCGCAATATTCAAATGAAACAAACAAAATTTTAAAACAGTTATACTTATGTAGTTACTTACCAAGCACATCTAAATTATATTAAACAACAACAACAACAACAACAACAACAACAACAACAACAACAACAGAGTTGGAAGGGACCTTGGATGTCTTCTAGTCCAACCCCCTGCTTAGGCAGTAAGTAACCAAAATATCTTTACAATCCCCAAGGCATGTCACAACTTTTGAGCACCTCTAATGTTTGGAATTTTAAAGTTGAAAAATTTGACATGCCCTAAAATTACTCATGATATATATGTCTCAGAGTGTCCTCTAGCAACTGGCATTTTTGAAACAAACAATACAGGGAGGGACAATCAGAGGAAAGTAATGCCATTTCAGTAGTTTGTCGGGCAGTATCTACATCCATCTTTCTACCCATTTAAAAGAATCATATGCTTCATGTTCTGTCTCTTCTAGAATTAAAGCATGTACATGTGTTTTCCCCCAAAGGCTGCTATGCTCCCTTATCATGCTGTGTTAGGTAATAGTGTTCCTTGGATGGATGAGCGAAGAATGCAGGCAATATAGGCTAAGATTACAGGCTCACACAAAACATGAAAGACATCCCAGTTGCCCAGATTAAGATGACATGACATGACATAACCTTTATTGTCACCTTTCTGTATACACAATGGCACATATTAAAATGAAATTCTGATGCCCACTCTCAAAAGAAATATGTATATGTATATACGTATATATATGTGTATGTATGTATATAGCGGTATGTTCATATATATATATACATATATGTGTGTGTGCGCACACACACACACACACACACATATATAGGCACATACACACACACACACACACACACACACCAGAGGTGGGTTCCTACCGGTTCAGACCGGTTCTATAGAACTGATAGTAACTTGGCGACCTGGGTCGCTGGAACCAGCAGCGACCCAGGCCTGCCACGCCCCCGTGCCGGTTCTCTTGGCGCCGTAGGTGCCACCATCTTGTTTTTTGTTTCTGCACATGCGCAGAAGCTTTTTACTACTGCGCATGCATGTGCGGCGTGTCCCTGAGCAAACCGGCAGTAGAAGAAACCAGAACCCACACCTGATACATACATACATACATACATACATACATACATACATACATACATACATATGCCAAATACCACTCACGCATCATCACGAAATCTCCAGAACTGTAAAGTCTACAAACTTGAAACTTGACAGGTATGTTCCTCTTGGCTTCTAGGTGCTCGCTAAGAAATGATTTTTTGAAATGACCATCAGATCATTAGTTATTTCTTATATTACTATTATTATATTACTATTAACACACTCTGATGCTAAGGAGTTAGACATTCTACTCCCCCTCCCCACCTGCCAGTGGGTGTGGCCAGTGCGTGACTCATCTGGCCTGCAGGCTGGGAGTTTAAACATTCTACTCCATGCTAAGGAGTTCAATTTCATAGTGAAGCACAGGTATCCAGCTACTAGTACACACACACAAATATGCTGTACACACACACACACACACACACACACCCCACACACATACAGTATATATACACACATAACAAATTATATCAGGAAGCATCAATATAGGAAAATGTTGAAGGCAGATGATTACTTTAATGGCAACTGTAACGGCCTCATTTCATACAGCCTTGGAAAAGAGAATATAAACCATTTGTATTTTACCAGGAAAACCTATAAGATAAAATGACTGATAATATTGTTTCGTGTAATGGGCCCCTTGGATAAGATAGACTCAATGTGCTACTGAAGAAGAACTGAGACTCTTTTAAAGTGCTAAAGGTATTTATGACGTGGCAAGATTAAAATCTTTGGAATGTGTAGTTGCTAAAGTTGCCAAGCAGGAAAGAAATCCAAAGCTGCAGAGATAGAATTAGGGTGAGAACACAGAATAAAGAACCACAAATGCAGGAAAGCACTTTGAAATATGAAATGAATAGACTACACATTGACACTTTGAAATATGAAATAAATAGACTACATGTTGACATTTTAGACATTAGTAAATCGAAGTGGCCTGGAATTGGACAGTTGTGTCTGTCAATCTCACTCAAGAAAGAGAAAGAAGAAGAGAAGGTGGATTAACTTTGTTTACATAATCAGGAAGGATATAGCAGTAACAGTAACCAGTACTTGGTCACAATATAACCAATAACCAAATAATATTAATTAGACCGCTGATGATCCTTTAGTACAGTGGTGGCGAACCTTTTTCGGCTCGCGTGCCAAAAAGGGGGGGGCGCGCTTGCGTGCGCTCGCATACCCACACCCATTCCCTCCCCCCCACGCATGCGCACAACACCCCCCCCCCATGCTGCCCCCTGCGCATGCGCACCCCCCCCCCCCCGCACAAAGGCTTACCGGAGCCTGGAACGACGAAACCGGCAAACCGGAAGTGCGAAAAAAACGCACTTCCGGTTTGCCGGTATGCTGTTTTTTGCACTCCGGAGGGTTCAGGGAAGCTCCCTGAAGCTCCGGAATGCAAAAAACTACAAAACGGACAAACCGGAAGTGCGAAAAAGTGCACTTCCGGTTTGTCCGTTTTGTAGTTTTTTGCATTCCGGAGCTTCAGGGAGCTTCCCTGAACCCTCCGGAGTGCAAAAAACAGCACACCGGCAAACCGGAAGTGCGTTTTTTCGCACTTCCGGTTTGCCGGTGGGAACCCTCGCGTGCCGGCCTCTATGGCTCCGCGTGCCACCTCTGGCACGCGTGCCATAGGTTCGCCACCATGGCTTTAGTATCACAGTCAGCCTTGGAACTGACAATGAAGATATTGAATAAATTCTGCTTCTAGGATCCATCAACTGTAAAAAACAACAACAGAAGTCAAGAAGTATTCTGCAAACTTCCAGATTATGAATTTATAATTTTATGATTTTTATGAAAGAACTGCAGTTGGTTGGTGTTGGCACATATGGTAAGTCAAAACCAAGCAAACCACATTATGGTTTCGCCTCATGTCATACAACCTATTACCTCAACTACTTGTAAGTCTACTACTTACAAACTGGTGAGGTAATACTGAGTTGTAAACTGAAGTTATTCCAATATGATACAGCAGGACAGTTGACTCCTCCCTCCCCTTTACAGTTTGCATATAGTAAATCATGGGTGCCATTCAGCTTCTTTCTTGTACTTTGATTAAGGATAATATTTCTATTCATTTATCTTATTTCAACTGTATGTTTTAGGATTTAAGTAGCATAAATTGTATACGCTTTAGGCCGGGGGGGGGGGTCCCCAAACTTGGCAACTTTAAGACTTGTGGACTTCAACTCCCAGAATTCTCCAGCCAGCTATGCTTGCTGGACAATTCTGGGAGTTGAAGTCCACAAGTCTTAAAGTTGCCAAGTTTGATGACCTCTGCTTTAGGCCTATTCGTTGACTGAGAACTGTCTCCCAGATATCATCTCCTGCTTGATATACCTTTCATTATAGAATTCAGATGGATTGAGATCACTTAGAGCAGGGGTGGGGAATTATGGCCCTTTTACGATCTGTGAACTTCAACTCCCAGAATTCTGGGAGTTGAAGTTCACAGGTCGTAAAAGGGCCATAGTTCCCCACTAGTCTTGGGGAAAATCATCATTTTTGTTTTATCAAAATGTATATCCATCTATTGCTTTCCACAGTAAAAAAAATCCATACTATTCTCTTTAGCCCTATTAATGATGGAGAAAGAATTACCATATTATACAGTATCAGTATTTAATATAGATGACATATCATCATCATCATCATGTGTGGTTTTATATATATGAAATTCCAGCTGAATGTTTGTATTTGTGAATGTGACTGCAAGCTTGTTTAAAATTGACAAAAGCTTCATGTAAAGCAGACATTGACTTTTGTGTATATTTTTCTTCCAGATAATTTAATATTAGGCAGTAATCAACTGATGTCTAAAGCTTGCTTATCTCCCTGTCAGGGCAATGTTTGAGTTCAACCCGTTTGGCAACTTCCACTACAGCTGTCTGGCAGATTCTGCTGAATAGACTGAATGGATGATAATCAGTAAAGTAGCCTATTACACTTCTATAAATAGGAATACTAGGTCTGATCTTTTGGAATTCTATCAGTGCTATCAATATACATAAAAAGCAGTCTGGACAGTAATTGACCATTTAGGATTGCTTTTAATCAACCCAGGAGGGACAGTCTATTCTGGGCACCTTGGCAGGTTTTAGCTGGCTGATCAGTCTTGATTCAGCTTCTATCAGGGGGCAGATTTTTTTTTGCTGAGCATGGAGCTTATACAAGTGACTCTCACATAACTCTCATGTTTCTTATGGGATATGGCACTCTAACTGTGATGGCTAAGTATTCAGAGGAGGTAGAGCGAATCTCCAAAATATAATAGAATTATGAGATTTGGCTGCTGAAATCAACTGCATTAATCTTTCCTTTAAAGTACTTCTTTATTTTGTTGCTATCAGTTGCAGGTTATGGATGATGTGAATCATCCAAACAGGCAGCAACCAGAACTATCTCTATTTTAATTAAGTAAAAATATGTCTACTGCTAACTGTACTTATTTATTATCTCCTGAAGTGATTATCAAAACACAAAGATGACATCTGTACGTACATAATCGTTTGAGTATAGGTGCTTGTGGTTGATATTTATTTTTTACTTAATTGCATGGTTTTGTTGTTTCTGCTGCTGATTTTCTGTCTAGATTTACAAATGGGCCACCATATGAATTGTTCAAATAAATAAAATTTTCAGATAAACTTTGGATAGTGAGATGGACAGCATATACATTTAATTAATAAATAAAATTAAATAGCAATTAAAATTTGGGATCCAACTGATTTGAGCATTGACAAGTTGCAAAAATTTGGATCTGAGCCTTGTATCTTCATGCTGTTTATGTCAAATCTACTTAAATCCCAAAATAATATACACAATTCGTTTTATCATAAACGCAAGGCTGCATAATGGAGAAGAAGAATGTGATTTTCTGGTTTCTTAAATATCTTTTAAGTGCATGCTGCATCTTCAACCAATATATTCTTCTATATCATTTCTCTACCTTGGAACGTAGGACAGAGTGTTAATTTGGACCATGAAATCTGGAATAAAGTATTGCTTTTTAGTCCTCTGGACCATGAAATCTGGGAGGATCCCAGAATGATTTTGAGGGATGTATCCACTGGCATATGAACCATACTTGTTCCTTACTGCAGTGGTCTCAGCTATATATCCCACTGCCCACCAATTTCCCAATCTTCCCAGTGTGTTTCTTTCTCTTCTTCTCTCGCTTATCTTCGCTGACCCTCCTCCCACACTAATGCTGATATTTGAATTTTTCATGTTCTTTCTCCCTTGCAATATCAAATGCATTTTCAGCATGTTTTATAGAAGACACACAGGTATTCCTGTTTATATAGGTGCAATACCCTCTTCATCCCAACAACTGATTACATAGGGATTTTGCCCTATAATGTTATGGTCAAATAAATGAAATATACTCCTCTTATCCATTGTTTCGATACCATTCTTTCTCCATAAAACTTTCTCCATAAAACTCTTTTTATGTGACTCCTTTTACGAAACATGTTGCATTCAGTTAGAATTTCTGTATGTTGCTGAGCTATGGTCTCTTTCAAAATGAGAGCATTATGAGTTTAAATTGTGGGATGCCGCTAAGCAAGGAACACACTATATTATATGTATTTAAAAGTTTTGTAAGCAATCTAGAGTCACCACTTGGCAAGATGGATGGCATATAAATTTAATATATAAAGAAAAAGAAATAAAAAGAAAATTAAAGAACTTTTTTTTATCCTGTTTGTAAAGTTGATTAAAATGATGAAGCTCTAGCTGGTTGGTAAGATCTAAACCTGAGATCAATTAGCAAATGGCAATTCATAATATTTATGCAAATATTTACATCTAGACGCTGATAAAGGAAGAAGGCAGAGTTTCCATATGGGATTAGGACACAGAAATACCTATAAACTATGGTTAATTTTTAAATGTTACTATGCATATTTTCATAAAATTAAGGGACTTGAAAGCAGAGTCCTCTCTTGTGATATTATCAGTTATTTTAGAAACAAAAATTAAGCTTCATATCTATCTACTTCTTTATTACAACACTATGAATTGGTATGTGTTCTTTATTCACATTTTAAACAGTGTAGATATTGCATTACTTCTCTTGGACAACCATTCTGTTTGAAATCAATTCTGTCACTGCTGTGCTTCAGTCATAAAATGAGTTTCAGGAAATATACTATAGATTTTCTGGTGACAACTTTGGAGAGGATAAGAAATAAACCTCATGTAGATAAGATGGATGCTTTATAGCTCAGGGTCCTGGTAATCAATAAAATCAACTTAGATGAAATTTTAGTCTTCCGACATGATCAAACTCATGTAAAACAATTTTAATTTCTTCAGTTACACAATATGATCCTAGTACAAATATTGAAAACTATTTTAAAATGGATATAGTACTTAATAACTATTTATTATAACTTTTATATCTCCCAGAATTTATGAATCTATATCATACTATGTCCTTTAGGATTAAATAGTATAGTGCAAATAGTGAGTAGTAGTAAATAAAAGAGAGTAAAAGAAATAGAAAAGACATAGAATATTTAATCTTCCCAATTTACAGCATTATTACATTAGGCATTGCAGTTAAATCAACTGGGCTGCAGACTCTTGTTAATTACCCTATCAAAAACCCATACCTAGTAAATTTATCAGATAATCCATTCCATAATTTATACTCAGTTTCGCAATCTCTTTTAAAAATTTCCTACTTTGATTTCCCCTCTTTATTTTTACATTTAGTTTCACAATGTCTTTTAATTTGCTACTTTGATTTCCCCTGTTTATTTTCATGTTCACTTTCACATATTAGCACATTTTCTAATTTGATTTTATATGCTTCATTTCTTCCTAACAGTGTAAAGTAAAACAAGTTATATTGTCTTTGAAAAGAATTAAACTTGGCAGATGGATGTGATTTTTAATTTGATTGTTTTCCGGTTGATCCAATATAAAACCATCAGATCCATACTTCTGTATCATAGTAGTGACAATTATTAGCTAAGTTGTAGTTATCTCATTCTGAATGGACAAATGTGATTTGTATTTTAATAATTTCAGTTGAATATTATGGGGAAAAATCCTGAGGATATGAAGGGATACATACTTCACCCAGCGCTGAAAAGTAGAAAGATGCATTTGTTAATGAGACATTAAGGCATTCTATTTATTTATTTATTTATTTAATTTAATTTATTTATTTGTCAAACATGTATAGGATAGTAGTAGTTTGTATAAACCAGCGGTTCCCAACCTGGGGGTCGGGACCCCTTTGGGGGTCGAACGGCCATTTCCCAGGGGTCGCCCCAGCATCCTCAGCTCCCCCCCATTGCCACAAGCCTGGCCATATCATGCCCCACAACCAGCGCCCCCACCGCGCTCCACCCCGCTGCCGCCATTGGATTATTTTACCATCTGCGCATGCGCAGCACGCTTTGCGCATGCGCAATACCCACAAAGGGTAAAAGAACCCAAATGGCTGCGGTGGGGTGGGTCACGGTGGGGGCGCGGGGGCGGGCGCGGCATTAGGAAGGTTGGGAACCACTGGTATAAACACAAGTAAAAAGTAACGATAAAAGAGGACAATAGGACAGGGACGGTAGGTAGACGGTGGTGCGCTTATGCACGCCCTTTATGCGCTTATGCACGCCCCTTATTCTAAGTATTCTTAGTATTAATTTTGTTTATTTTCGGATTTTATGCTTATGGGATTTGAACTAATTTTGCACTAGAGCACATAAATCGTTTAAAAGTTCCACAGAATCAAATGTGCAGATAACATATTCAGATCAGACAGCCATGAAAATAATTGTCTCAGCTTAACTGTACATCAGATTTGCTTAAAATTAAATGGATAAAATAAGATAAAAACTCAGGGTGAAATCAGAGAAATAAACTCTGTTAAACCTCACAGAATGTACCTGATAACATAAAGGGAAAAGTCTCCTTGAACTGACTTCTGGTGACTTTATAAATACATCTATGTAGATTTCCTGGTAACACATCCTGAAGTAGTGTTGCCATTGTCTTCTTGGGGTTTCCCTCCCCAATATTCAGATATAGTCTACAGTCTATCTATTTATTAATAGCCATCCCAAAAAGTACTAACCAGGTCTGACCCAGCTTAGCTTTTCAAGATCAAGCAAGATGCCAAATAGAGAGGTACTTAAAAAACCCACAGATTTTACATTGTATGGTGCAATACAAGTTCTTCATTCTTACCTCTAGTCTAAATATTAAGATGAGATTGACTGAGTTCCCTACTTTTTATTTAAAGTTCCATTTAGAACTTAAACTACCAATCTATTAACAAAGCAACATATTCGTTCCAGATTTCAAAAATCAACACGCAAGGAAAACAATTTCTTCCTTTTGTTTTCCTGAGACGACGTCTTTAAACAGTTAATGAAATAGCTCCTAGTTTCCATTCTTATATGGCAGTGTTTCTTAACCGTGGCAACTTTAAGATGTGTGGACTTCAAATCCCGGACATCCCCAGTCAGCATGGCTGGCTAGAGATTTCTGGGAGTTGAAGTCCATCTTAAATTTGCCAAGCTTGAGAAACACCGTTCTATCGATAGCCTCCTCCTCCTCCTCGTTTTCTTGGCTTTACGGCAGTACTGAAAAAGAGTAATCATTTCAAATGCTACAAATCGCTTTACGGCAGCAGCGGCAGAGGAAAAAATAATAATCCGGGGGGGCGCGGGAGGGGGAAAAGAATCGGGTGGGTGGGGGAGAGTAGCGGCTCGTTGAGGGACGCGCGCGGGGAAGGGAAAACAAAATAATGAGGGGAGGAGTCGCTAGGTAGGTCGAGTGCACGGGCGCGCGCAGAAGGCCGCCGAGAGCGGGAAGGGTGGAGCTGGATGCTAGCGAGCGGGGTCCGCCTCAGTCCCGAGCCTGGCCGTGCTGTGGAAGCGGCGGCAGGTTCGATTCCCGGTGGTGGGGCCGGTGCTGCTTCCGTCGCCGGTTATAGTAGCAACAGCAGCGGCAACAACAACAGTGAGACCTTCGCGTCGCTGCCGGGAAAGATGAGCCTTTCTCCGAAGGAGCTGACGAGCCTGCTGAGCATCGTGTCTGAGGAGGCCGGAGGCAGCACCTTCGAGGGCCTCTCCACCGCCTTCCACCACTACTTCGGAAAGGCCGAGCATTTCCGCGTAGGCTCCGTCCTGGTGTTGCTGCTGCAGCAGCCGGATCTGCTGCCCACGCCGCCGCAGCGCCTGACTGCCCTCTACCTACTCTGGGAGATGTACCGCACCGAGCCGCTCGCTGCCAACCCCTTCGCCGCCATCTTCGCCCACCTCCTGAATCCGGCGCCCCCCGAGCGCGCCCCCGCCGGCTCGGGGCCCGGAGCGGCAGGGAGCGGCGGCGGGGATGACAACGAAAGGCCGCCGCTCTCAGGTAGCTCCCTCACCTGGCCTCCAGTTGGGCCTGGGCGAATAACCATTGGGGTCGGCGCCCTTTTGCCATTTCGGTAAATGCCTGGACCTCCCAGGGTACTTGAAAAGATGAAACTTGTTTTGAAATGGGGGGAGTAGGAGGCAATATGAATTCTTTGAAGGCTGGCCCAAAGGTGCTTTTTCTGGAGGCAACTGGACTTTCTTGTTTTTTCTTTCGAAGACTTTTCGCTTCTCATCCAAGAAGCTTCTTCAGAGCTGAAGAAGCTTCTTGGATGAGAAGCGAAACGTCTTCAAAGAAAAAACAAGAAAGTCCAGTTGCCTCCAGAAAAAGCACCTTTGGGACAACCACGACCTGGATGATTGAGAATCTCTATAGACTTTGAAGGCCGGGTTGTAATGTCTGAGCATTTTGCAACTTCAGGTTTCTTCCTCCCGTCTTTTAAACTGAGGGGGCAAACCCTAGTTCAGCGACTTCAACCAGATTGAGAGGAATAATTTCTCTGTTATCAGGGGTTCAATATATTCCTCTTTCCTTTTGATGTGTGACATAATATTAAATCTAATTGCAATAACTGGTCCTCATGTAATCCTTCATTATTTTTTTTCAGATATCTCAGTTCCCAACTTTTGATTGTTGTTGAGACTGGGATCCCCAGTTTAATGCTAAATGTTACCTGATGAAAGATTGGAAAACATTCCTATTTTCTAATTTAACCATCTATGCCAGTGATGGCGAACCTTTTTCCCATCGGGTGCCGAATGTGCTTGTGTACCACACCCATAATTCAATGCCCCCTGCGCCCCGCCACCCTGGGCATGAGCATGCACAACCCCCCCCGCTCTCCCTGCACATGCGCACATGAACCCCCCGCTCTCCCTGCACATGCGCGCATGACCCCTGTACCCTGTTTTGGACCTCGCAGGCTTCCCTGAAGCCTCCGGAGGCCGGAAATGGCTCATTTCCCGACTTCCGGTAGGCCCGTTTTTCGTCCTCTCCAGGCTCCAGAGGCTTTCTTGGAGCCTGGGGAGGCCGAAAACACCCCCCCCCCAGAGGCCCTCCAGAGGCCGAAAACGCCCTCCCAGAGCCTCCGCACAAGCTCTGTAATTACCTGGCATCCAAAATGGGCTGCTTGGAGACTCCTGGGAGGGGAGGGGCGGCGTGGGCAGAGCCAGCCGAAAATTTATTTATTATTTATTTATTATTTGGTTCTTCTATGCCGCCCTACTCCCGAGGGACTCAGGGCGGCGTACAACATTGTGCAAGAACACTGAATAACAAACAATGATTAAAAACAATGTTAAAAGAATTAAAAAAGTTAAAAAAAATGTTCACCACCAAACATACCAGGGGAGAGCTCAGATGGAACTAGTCTCAACCCCCTGCCTGCAGGAAAAGCCATGTCTTGACGGCTTTTCGGAAGGCCAGCAGGGTGGGGATGGTTCGGATCTCTGGGGGAAGTTGGTTCCAGAGCACGGGGGCCCCCACAGAGAAGGCCCTCCCCCTAGGGCCCACCAGCCGGCATTGTTTGGCTGACGGGACCTGCAGGAGACCAGCTCTGTGGGCCCTAACTGGTCGGAGGGAAGTGTGAGGCAGAATGCGGTCCCGAAGGTAACCTGGTCCTAAGCCATGAAGGGCTTTAAAGATGATGATCAACACCTTGAATTGTACCCGGAGACCAATGGGCAGCCAATGCAGCTGGCGGTGTATAGGTGTAACGTGGGTGTATCTTGGCACACCCACCACAGCACGCAAAATCAGCTGACCGGCGCGCACATGCGCGCTGGAGCTGAGCTAGGGCAACGGCTCGCGTGCCCGCAGATATGGCTCCGCATGCCACCTGTAACACACGTGCCATAAGTTTGCCATCATGGATCTATGTCTTACATAGTTTATTAACCTGCAGGTTTTGGTATAAAAATGTCCACACAAAATGAAAGTAGACAGTTGATGAATAGATAGCATGTATTCTGTGTTTATCAGCATGCTTTTTGTTAAGTATTTGTACAGCAACCTCAGTATACATAAATATTTATCAAATACTACTTTCAGCTATGTTTGAAAACTTAAGTCTCATACTGGAAGTAATGTTTCCTCTGTCCTTTCTATTTAATTGTTGACTAGAAAGTGATTAATAATAGCTAATGATTTGTTTAGATAAATAACAAACTGCCAGTATTTGATTTGGTTTTATCTATGGATAAGATCAATGAATTGTGGCAATAAATGAGTGTTTTGTATTTGTTGATATCATGGAACCCTTATACGTGGAGCGTTTGAAAATAGCCAATGATATATGCATTATTATGGTCATGTGAGCAGCATTCCCTTCAAATTGGGAAAGATGATGGTGGACTTTTTCCTGCCTTATTTACATTTTGTCATCCATTATTTCTATCACTTCTCTATGGTTCTGGTTCTCTTAGCAGAACAGAAGCTTTGTATTTCATTTTATTGTATGATTTAGCATACAAAAAAAGGAGATGTCGCTTGTGAAAAGCTAACCTAGTATTTTCTTAATGGGCACTTCTACTCTGCTTACTTGGTAGTCTTGAAGACAGAAGGAAAAATGTATTTTCACAATTCCCTCAGTCCAGAACCTCACTTTTAGCACTGCTAGAGTCTCCTCTTCCAAATTTTCCCGAATGGATTTTGGACAGCCTAGGAAGCCTGGACTATCAGATGGGTGGTTGAATGGTGAGAATCCCCTTCCCCTGGTTTTATCTGCAAGAATACTAATTTCACTGAATTCATACCTTTCTGGATTGAGCTCATAACAATATAAATGCTATAATTTCTTTGAAAATTACTGGTACTATAAAATAATTTCTTTTTTTTAAAGGCTTTTTGCCAGCAATTACTCCACCAGAAAGATTTTTTCTTTCCCAGCTGATGTTGGCCCCTCCTAGAGAACTCTTCAAAAAGACTCCAAGACAGATTGTATCGATGGATGTAGGAAATATGGGCCAATCTGTAGATATAAGTGGTCTTCAGTTAGCATTAGCAGGTAACAAACAAATAATTCCTACAGACCTCTGTTTTAATGAAATATAAAATGTATTTAAACTTGCACGTAAATATTTTTGTTTTTCCTCATAACTTCATAGTACATTTTTAGTTTTGCCTGAAGTTAATTATATGAGTTTCTGCAATGTTACCGGTATGTATAGTTTTGGAGAAATAATTTATGACATATTAGAAGGTAAAATAATGATTTCCAATTTGCTATGAAGTCACTGTGTGTTTTTGTTCATAAATCAACAAAACACATAAGCAATACTTCATTGTTTTGTCATTATTTGAAAATCAACACCCTATACTTAAAATAAAAATTTCCCTATAAAATAAAATATCCTTTTATAGAAATATTGAATCTATATGTGATGTGTCATTTGTACATAGTGATAATTGCAAATCCAGTCAAAGTTCTGAGCCTTTGCTATGTTAATATCTAGTATTGAAGTGACAAATACTCTGAAATGCAATGTGCTTCTATAAGAGCTATGATAGTAATTCAAAACATTGCCCTTTTGTATGGTTCATAATGTGTTTGTATGTGTGTGTGTGTGTGTATTAGTCCCACAAATTCATTTTCTTTCTCACTCTCCCAAAACTCACTTTATATATGGAATGTTATGCTAATATTGTTGACTATAGAACTACTTCATTAGTGCAAAGTGAGATTCACTTCATTTTCTCTGCTTAGAGAAAGAGTTATAATTGAGCTGGTTCTGAGGTTGTATCATTAGATTAAAAAAATACAGCTTTTGACTCTTGCTATAAACCTGAAGTTTTCAAACTCTTCCTTGTAGCAAACTGACTTGAAACTCATATCAATCAATACTATCGTCATATTGAGATTAGAATCTATTCTCATAATATTTTTATAAAGGTGAATGAAACTATGAACAGCTTTAATTTTTAATCTGATTCTTAGATTATTACCAGTAGTTAGATATTTTAGTAGACCTGGTCATTTGAAAATCAGACTTTTCCCCCCTTTATTTGTTCTATTTACCTTCTTGCTCTCAAAGAGCTCTAGAGAATTTGAAAATTTCCATGCTGTTTTGTGGCCTTAAGGACCTAATAAAGAAATTGCTCTGATGATGTTTTTTTCTGAAGGCTAACATGGCTACCTTTGCTTTTCACCTAAAGAAAATATAGTGTAAGTAACACATGGGCTTATTTGTTCTAATCTTTATCAGAAGTGTGAGAAAGGCATGGATAATAGCTTCATGCCATTTATATCAGTAAGCATAGCTCACACATTATAATAGTAAATTAGTTTTGATGGACCATTCTATAAGCAGTTATTTGCAATATACATTATAGTATGATGGCTAAATTCATTCTCTTTTGAGGTTTAAAAAAGTAACTGGTCACTGTATCTTGGGATGAGTGATCTAACCTTAATATTTAGAAGTTAATTCCATAGGATTATTGCAACACACTTCAAAATAATACAGTATATTGAATGTTAGAATGAAACTGACATGATCAATCCTTCCTAAAACTTAACCCTGAACATGGACACTACAGAAATTACATGCTTGCATTTTATCTTCTTTTATATTTAAGTCTGTCTTTTTAAAAGTAAATTTTGTTATAAACAGTAGTGGTATATAAGTCTGTCTCCAGACAATAAAAATTAGATTTTTTCTCTATATCTAGCTGTCAGCAAATTGGTTACCATTTAACTACTACAGTCGTACCTCAGTACTCATCATTAATTGGTTCTGGGAGGTGCGATGACTACTAAAAATGATGAATACCAAACAATTTTTTCCCATGAGGAATAATGTAGTGAGTCACAAGACACAACTGACATTAACAAGTTCTAGCTTGTGCATTGAGTACCAAACAAAGAGTACTGGGATAAATTTTTTGCATCAAAATGCCTTGAGTACCAAATTCAATGAGTTTCAAAGCAGTTGGGTACCAAAATACCTCTATATTCAGAAACTTTGGCTCTGGGACTGACTGATTCTCAGGTGCGAAGTTTACAGTTTAAAAAGTATAGTGGAATGATTTGATGTTTTATAAATTAATACGTGGAGACAAAATGTTTCCTTTTCCGCTATGAAGAATGTATGAAGGCTAAGAATAACGTTCCTGTATGAAGGCTAAGAATAACGTTCTTTAATAGGAACCACAGGGTTTTCAGGTCTTAAGAGGTATAAACAAGAGAACAATAGAATTTTGAAGATATGCAAGAAGTGTTATGGAACTCAAAATACTAATAGTGATGTGATAATGAATCATCTTGTTAATCCAAATAACTGAGTATTATGGAATAATTTGTGTAAATTATTTTGTCCATTAATAGTCGCTTGTTGGAAACTCAGCTTTATCTTTAAAAATAAAGTAGTATGGTCAAAGAGCTGCTAGAGATTAAAAGTTTTGGATTTTAAAAGAAGGAATTATTTGTTTATTTGTATTTGTAGTTATTTTACAAATATCTCAAGGCGGTGAACAGATCTGCCTCCTCCTAATTTCCCCACAACAACAATCCTGTGAGGTGATGTGGACTGAGAGAGAGTGACTGGCACAAGGTCCCCCAGCTGGCTTTCATGGCTAAGGTGGGACTAGAATTCACGGTCTCCTACTTTCTAGCCTGGTGCCTAATTTTTACAGATAATCCCAATTTCTCATTAACTGAAATAGTGTAGATTTGTCAACAAGTTTATTTTTGCTCTTGTGATTCACGATTTTGGATGCTGAAATTGAATTAATCTAATTTTTCTTTCAGAACGTCAGTCTGAGCTGCCAACACAAAGTAAAGCTAGCTTTCCTAGCATTCTCAGTGATCCTGATCCAGATTCTTCAAATTCTGGTTTTGACAGCTCTGTTGCATCCCAGATTACTGAAGCCTTAGTGAGTGGACCAAAGCCACCTATTGAAAGTAGGCATCATTTTGGGATACCTTTTATAGAGTTACAACATAAGAATTAAATAATCATATTTTCCATTCCTTATTTCTGTTCATGTTTATAGCTGAAATTGGTGTTTATAGTTAGTGTTGTTAATATGAATGTAGTCCTTCAGTTTGAAAAGCAGGGTGTAAGGAAAGGATGGTTGCATGTTTTCCATTATGGCTTTTAAGGTTGAACATGGAACAGTGTCTTAGCTACTATATTGACTTTGCATGAACCTGCACTATATTCTACCGTTCATATTGATATTTTATATTGTATTACATTTTGTTTAGAATCATACAGTTGGTTTTTTTAATGGTCTTAAATTTTGTTTTTACTTTACTTTACTTTTCCAGAATATAACTTTGTTGGACAGAATGGCATGGTGACATATTACAATTTTTTTACTATCCCAATTGGCATTGGAGAGCTCTGCAAAGGATATCTCTGCAAAAAATATGCCATTTTATATAAAATTAGGGTCAATAGATGCTAAGAAATATGAGCATAGAAATATGCTGGTCTAGATGCTTGAGATTGTCAGTTTATAGAATAGATAAATAGGCTACACTATATATTGCAATATAAACTACAAAGAATAAATATAGCATATAGAAACAGATCATATACTTGGGAATATTTTGATTGTTGGATAAATATTTTGACTTTTAAGAGATTTTTGTTTTAAAGAATGTAATATATTTTTCAGGTCATTTTCGACCAGAATTTATCCGCCCACCACCACCTCTCCATATTTGTGAAGATGAGTTAGCTTGGTTAAATCCAATAGAGCCAGACCATACAATTCAGTGGGATAAGTCAATGTGTGTTAAAAATAGCGCTGGAGTGGAAATCAAACGAATCATGGCCAAAGCATTCAAAAGTCCTTTGTCATCACAGCAACAAACGCAGGTATGAAGTCAATTGCTGACTTGTTTAATTCTATTATTAAAATAATATCTTAATTTTAACTAAATTAAAGCTAGAATCCCAAAATTGGGATATACGATTAACAGTTCAGTAACCACATCAAAAAGTAAAAACATTCCCCTGTAACATTTCCATGAGTTGCTGCTTTAAGATTATTGTATTGACTTGACTTATATACTGCCTTGCCATTGAAACTGAGAACTCAAAGCACTTTACAGTGTTCACTAATTTTTCTTAATTTTTAAGTTATTAAAACATAATTAAAAATTGGCTTTAAAGATTGGGGTAAAAAGAAACTTCCTAAAGACACAAGAAAGAAGTAGCCAACCAACTACAAAAAAACTGTGTGCTGAAATCTGGGAACAATATGATGAGTTCGCTCTGGCCACTGATGGCTCTGATGGTTGTCAGAGAAAGCTGGGCGCTATTCCTGCTAGTCTACTGCATGGTCCATCTGAAGTCTTGGTTGCCAATTTGAATGAGAAAATGGCTTTAGATTGGATTGTGCCTTTACAACTGCTACCATCTCATGGATACTGTCACTCCCTGCGATTTACAGAGGAATTAAGGCAGATGAAGCAAGAGAAGAGACAAATAGAGCACCACTGGCATTATAGAGGGAGAAGAACTTGATTGGACACGAGTTAGAATTGTTGTTAAGGCCTACCTTGTGGTGATTAGAGTGGTAAAGTGTTAGTACTTTTCCACTCTTATTACATCTGCAGATAGCTGTCCTGTTGCCCTGTTTTGGGTTTTGAGCCTTGCTAGTTCTAGGACTATGCCATCTTTGGTACTGGATGGGCTGAACTCCCCAGATAGATCCCATACACAATATAAGGAAACTCCAAGACACTGCATCCTCCCAGGCAAAGCCGCCTGAAAATATGACAAGATGAACTAATTCTACTTGGTTGTAAGACCATATTAACAAACTCTTGCAAGTCTGGAGGCATAAAGTTCTTACTTTCAGTTTTAAGTATTGGATCCATTAGGATCGGTCTTAGTTTTTTCTCTGACTATTAAGCAACTGTAGGATCATGCCTATTGTTTCCTAGGCAGATCCTCTCTTTCTGCAAGATCATGTATTTCATCACAGAGACTCATGACTAGGAAGACCTTTACTCAACTTTGTATTAGGTGCCAATTGTACCCATTCCTAGGTTGAGAGGCTCTACTCAGTCACTTAGACAACCTAGTCATCATCTAGCTCAGGGGTGTCAAACCCACTCGCATCGCGGGCCGTATCGTGATGTATCACAATGTTTTTTGCCTTTGCGGAGCTGGGGTGGGTATGGTCTCTGTGGGCCGTATCTCGGCTGGGGGGCCCGCCAGTTTGACAGGCCTGATCTAGTTGGATTACACCTAAATTTGATGAATGAACGAATAAACAATTGCAGAAAAGGCCATTTTCTTTGTATCCTTTAAACAGTCTCTGAACATAAGGACAACTTCAGGAAAAGCTTCTTCTGCAGTCCTTCATATCCAGATAGGTTTATAATTGAGAGGTTGTACCTCAGGTTACCAGGCTGTACTGTTTTATGGCTTAATGTCAACATTAAATGTGCCCAAAATAAATTCATATTTGAGATCATGATTCCAGAGCTGCATAATCTTACACTAATTTCTAGTCTAGCAGCCACTTTGTGAAGCAATTGCAGTTTCCTAAACTCTTCAGAATGTTTCTTGCCATAGGTATAACCTGCAAATCTAGGAGTATATCCTGGTTAGCATAATCATCCAGATAAGACTAAAACCCAGTTAATAAATTGAAATGTTTATTTATTGAAATTAAAATTTTACTTTATTTAATTTCATATTGACTGAGTTTAAATTCAATATATGTATGGCACATGTCTCTAAAGCTTCATATGACTTTTATTGGCTTCAGATGGGGGATAGAATAGAGTTCTGAGGGATTCTATTTAAATTGCTGACTTGTAGATTTTTGTACTTGTTTAATGTTTGGACCTTGTGTTAATTTTATCAAATAGAATATGAATGCTTAAACTATTAGCTCAACAGAAATCACTTTTACTAGCAATAGAATTAAAAACCTTTACTGGCAATCTCCCTCACTTTTGCACATCATGCCATATTGGCCATCAATAATTACTGTGATTTTTCTATAATTTCATTTTAACTAGCAATTTAGATAAATAAATTAAGTTGAAAGGTAATCTCTTAATTGTTAATAGTTAAACTGTTTTACATTTTTAAAATGCAGCTTCTTGGAGAATTGGAGAAAGATCCTAAGCTTGTTTACCATATTGGTCTCACTCCTGCCAAATTGCCTGATCTGGTGGAAAACAATCCTTTAGTAGCTATAGAAATGCTGCTTAAATTAATGCAATCAAGTCAGATAACTGAGTACTTTTCAGTATTAGTCAACATGGACATGTCTCTACATTCAATGGAAGTTGTAAATCGGTAAGTATTTTTTTTTACTATATATATTTAGTTAAACAAACTTGATTTTTCAACATCTACATGAACATTTACAACATTCCGTCTCAGTTCTCTCCCATTAAGAAATTATACTTTGAATGATTGTATTAGTAGAGTACAGGTAGTCCTTGACTTAACACTGGAACCAGAATTTCAGTTGCTAAGCAAGTCGGTTGTTAAGTGAATTTCACCCAATTTTATGACTTTTTTGATCTAGTTGTTAAGTGAATCACATGGTTGTTAAGCAAATCTGTTGCTTATTGGAAGCTGGCTGGGAAAGTCGCAAACGGTGGTATGACCTTGAGACGCTGCAACTATCATAAAAACATTTTGGTTGCTAAGCATCTGAATTTTGAACATATGACCATGGGGATGCTGCATAAGTGTGAGGACCAGTCATAAGTCATCTTTTTAGTGCCATTGTAACTTCAAATGGTCACTAAATGAATGGTTCTAAGTCGAAGAGTACCTATAATTTGATTTTCACAGGTTGTGTGGAAAGTAAGTTGCAGTTTAGAATATAATCTAAAGTCCTAAGTCCGTGATGGCGAACCTATGGTACGCGTGCCATATCGGTGGGCACGCGAGCTCAGGTCCGGCATGCATGTGCGTGCCAGCCAGCTGATTTCCAGGCCTTCTGGGCCCACTGGGAGTCAGGAAACAGGCTGTTTCCAACCTCCGGAGGGGGTGGGGAAGGCCCGTTTTTTGCTCTCCCCAAGCTCCAGTGCCTTTCTAGGAGCCTGGGGAGGGCGAAAATGGCCTTCCCCAATCCCCGGAGGTTCTCCGGAGGCTGGAAACATTTCATTTACTGACTTCCGGTTGGACCGGAAGTTCCGTTTTTTTGCTCTCCCCAGGCTTCAGAGCCTTTCTAGGAGCGCGGGGAGGGCGAAAACGGCCTTCCCCGCCCCCTGGAGATCCTCCGAAGGCCAGAAATGGCCCGTTTCCCAATTTGAAACTATCCACTCTAGTAACATCCTTGTTTTCCTATATAAATGGCTAATTGCAATTATGGGAGGTACTTTATAATTATGCTTACATTGGTGTTCTGATTGCAGTTTCAGATACTATAATAGGATAGAGCAGATCTTGTTTATATGCATGGGAAGGAGAATATTGGGGGGAAAGAGAATTATAAAGAGTTAACTCAAAGACAGTTAACTCAGTGTAATTTTTATAATATCAGGACAATTTGTATTGGTGATTCTTGGAGATAAATTTCAGGGATATTTACTCTTTTTGGTACCATGATTGACACAGTAACTATTCATATGTAATATTTGACTACATTCAGTTTATAAAAAGCCAATACTCAAATGCTGTAGTGGTACATAATGGCATCTTATGGTGTGACTGAAAACAATTGTTCATTCTTTTAAAGACTGCAAAGTTTCCTTTCCCTTGATGAAGGGAAAGATAACATTCTAAATAGAATATTTTGATGTGAACTATATTCATATATCCATAATCTAACCAATAATTATTATTTAGTTGCATTCTGAGGAAGGATAGATGTATAGATACTACATTTATTTCGTGTCATCTAGCACAGCATGTTATTTTGGTACATTTAACTATTTAACATTTTATGTATAATAACATTTAATAATAGTATTGCTAGTCATGCTAGATGCTTTATTTTAACACAAAAGAGATATAACAAGTATTTTGAAGGAAATATGGCAACAGTCATATACAATCACTCAGAATTACTGTTCTAGTTGAAAAACAATTTAAAAGGACTGTATCTAGAGTAATAATAAATCATCTTTTTAAAATTAGGACAAATGTTGCTTCTGTCAGGATATCTTAGCAGTGTATTCTATCTCAGGTATAAACTTGCAGTATAAAATTGCAGATATAATGGAAAATATTTATAATTTAGCTACAGCTGAATGAAGCACGATGAAGAATGATTAGCTCTTCACTTGTTAGGGCCTATAAACTTTTTAAATATTTTGTATAAATTGGGCAAGATACTGTATTTTTTGGACTATAAGACGTACTGGAGTATAAGATGCACCTAGATTTTGAACACGAAAAAATAGTTTTTGGCCTCCGTGCATCCGGTTTTTGCCCTCCCAAGCCCCCAGGAGCACTCTGCAGGCCTCCCAAACCCTCTGCGCATCCCTTTTCCCAAAAAAACGCCCATTTTTGGCCTCCCAAACCCCCCACGTGTCCCATTTTTGCCCTTCCCAGCCCCCGGGAGTACTCTGCAGGCCTCCAAAACCCTTCACGCATCCTGTTTTTGGCGAAAACTGGCCCATTTTTGGCAAAAATGGGATGCACAGGCAGGGGGTTTTGGGAGGCCAAAAACCGTATTCGGTTTATAAGATGCACAGACATTTCCACTCACTTTTTTGGGGGGGAAGTGCGTCTTATAGTCCGGAAAATGGGGTAATTGGTGACAGATGAATGTATATAATAGTGGACAAAAATAAGCAGCCCAAAATGGCCTAAAGCTGGGTTCCTCAAACTACGTCCCTCTGAAGCTATTAATCCGGCCCGCGCAGGACCAAGAATTGCTGTAAAATTGAGTTTCCTGAAGTGGACCACTAGACTCCTAAATACAATCTAGTAAAAAGAAACGATCTAGTAAAAAGAAAAGAGCAACATGCAAAAGAGCAACATGCAAATAGAAGCAAATAAAACACCCCCAGGAGCAAAACGAATTAAAGTTTAATTTGTGTATATTGTTTAATGGACTGCTAAATTGGCCATGCCCACCCAGTCACATGGCCACCTAGCCACGCCCACCCAGTCACATGGCCACCTAGCCATGCCTACCCAGCCAATCCAGGCCCCCCAACAGTCTGAGAGACCGTGAATTGGCCCCTTTTAAAAAGTTTGAGGATCCCTGGACTAAAGGAACACAATATTCAGAAACACGGAATATAATAGAACAAGAATACAATGTATATATTAATCAAAAAACCAAAAAAAGTTTTTAGAAAATTTTTATATCATGCCTTTTATTATTTTTATAAATAACTCAAGATGATGATCATTTCTAATATTCCTTCCTTCTCCTATTTTACCCATAACAACAACCCTATGAGGTGGGTTAGATTGAGAGAGACTAACTGGCCCAAAATCACCCAACTGGCTTTCGTGAGGAACTAGAATTCATAGTCTTATGATTTCTAGGTTGATGCCTTAATCACTATGCAAACTGGCTCTCTGTTATGATAGAACTGAAGTGACAGATGGATTAGCAAAGATGGCCAATTTGAAAATAATTAACTTTTAAATATTCAACAGGCTCACTACAGCAGTTGATCTTCCTCCAGAATTTATTCATCTTTATATATCCAATTGTATTTCTACTTGTGAACAAATTAAGGATAAGTATATGCAGGTAAGTGTCCAAAAAGAAACTATAGTCTTTTTGAATAAAGTAATTGAAAATGTAGTAAAAAACTCGGGGAAGCAAAAAATATTGTTGCAGAGTTTAAGAACTGCAAAACCCTCTTGACTAAAAAAAAAAGTTAGTTCCTTATGTTTTCAGCATATTTCGCATACAGCATATTATGATGATGTATTGTTGCATACATAGAAGACCAAGGGCATAAACAAAAATCACAGAAACAGTCATCAGTTTTTTCAAAATGTAAACATGATAGCAAAATTCTGTTCATCACTATACTTTAAATACTTTAAATATTTGTCTACAATGAATAGAGCAGAGTATTTCAGTACCTCTGTATAAATTTGTTTATTCATATGCTTGAATATGTTGTTTATTGACAGCTAAAATACAAAAAGTCATTGCTGCAAATAACTTTCTGGTTGGATGGGAATGTTGCTTTGATGGATAAATGTAGCCCTGTAGTTTTTGGATATTTTTAACAACTCAAGGGCCCATAACTCTGTTGGTTCTACATTTGAAGGAGGATTTTAACATTTTAAAATACTTATATTTGTATTGATATTTATCTCTTCCCATTTAAACAAAGATTTCTCCACAGATATTTTTTCTCCTTTAAAGGGTGAGCTGTTGAGCCTATGTTCCACTTACATGTCAGATTTTATAAATATGCCATTTTCCTGACTTTGATGAATGCAGACATTCCTTAATTGAACTGTAGGGAAAAAGGAAGATGACGGATAGAAAAACCCATTGTCTACAGAAAACAGGGTGAAGCATTTGTTAAAATCCACAATGGGATAACATTCAGAAGCAGCTCAGGCAGATGCCTCCCTAATTCAGAATTTGTTGCAAGATTTTATTATAGCCCATCTCAATAAAAGTAGCCTACCTGTGGAGTTGATTTTTACCTAGCGAGCTGACATCAGGTGACCAATCAGTTGGTATCTATTACAATGACAGTGCTCTCAAGGTGAATCTAGATTGGAAATTGGATGAAAAAACAACTTAATCTATTCCTGCTTTTTCCCACTCTTAAAACTTCAGATAATGGTGCAATTGGTGCTTATCATTGTGAAGATAAATGAGTCCTTTGCTGCTTTCATCATCCTTACAGGAGTCACTATGTAGATAATTAGTAGCTTTTTGAAATTTCACATAAGAAACTAGATCTATTAAGAGACTTCCCTGTTAGCTACTCTGCTTATCATGCAAGAAACTCATTTATGATAATTCCTATTTTGCACTAATTCCCTGCTCCAGAAATAACATGTCTGACTAAAGTCAATCAGCACGTATTCTTGCACAAATCTTCTATTTTGTTAAATAACTTCACTGGGATATGAGTCTAAGTACTGTGGAATGACTTCTTTGATTAGTAAACTCTTACAAAAAATAGGGCAAATTTGGGAAAAGGCCATTAGAAACAGCAGCTTTTAGTCATACTTTGAGATCATTGGGTCCTATAGGAGAAGCCCTGATGGTGCAGTGGTTATAATGCAGTAATGCAGGCTACTTCTGCTGACTGCCGGCTGTCAGCAGTTTGATGGTTTGATCCCAAGTGGCTGAAGGTTGACTCAGCCTTCCATCCTTCCAAGGTGGATAAAATGAGGACCCAGGTTGTTGGGGGCAATTGCTGACTCTGTAAACAGCTTAGAAGGCTGTAAAGCACTGTGAAGTGGTATATAAATCTAAATGCCATGACTGTCTTATCAGTTTCTTTTTTTCTTGTCACTTTTGAGGGAAAAGAAGAAGAAACAAAGTGGGAGATGTAATGCTTTGCTGTCGGAATCTAGGCAGGAACACAACTTGTTTTCTTTTATAAAAACAGATTTATAAGGCTGTTTACCATAGCCTGGATTATTACATTGAGTAGAAAGAACAATCCGCCATTAAATTGTGAGAAACCTACTAATGTAGCATTTGCTACATTTAATTAAAGTCTTTGGGGGTTGAATATAAAAAGGGAAACATAAAAAAGGCTTATTTTCAGAACAAAGTAGAACAAAAGAATTCTATTTCACTTTGTCTTAATTCCTTTGATACAGGTAGTCCCCAATTTACAATCATAATTTGAGACCAACATTCTGTTAAGCAAGGTGATTAAGCTTCACCTTTTAATTTTTTGCCATGGTTGTTAAGTGAATCATTGCAGCTAAATGAATTATATCATTAAGCAAATATAGCTTTCAGCATTAACTTGGCTTGTTGGAAGCCAGCTGGGAAGGCTGCAAATGGTGACACATAACTTCAAGATGCAGCTGTCCTAAAATACATGCTGTTCACCAAGTGCCTAAATTTAATCATGTGACTGTGGAGATGCCAAAATGGTTGTAAATATGAGGACTGGCTATCACTTTTCAGTGGCATAACTTTGAAGGGTCACTAAATGAAGGGTTGCAAGTTGAGACTACCTGTAATTGGGAATTAATTTGAAATAATGACATTTCAATAAATAAGTATGTGCAATGAGGAATTCAGTTAATTGCAGAATTTAAAATTTGCAAATTTGGATAAATGACTTGGCTTCTTTAAATATTTTTTTACCATAACAATATTCAAACCTGTTTCTTAAAAAAAATCAATTATTTCTGTTTGCTTTAGAATCGGCTGGTACGTCTTGTTTGTGTATTCCTGCAATCCTTGATTCGAAACAAAATAATTAATGTACAGGACTTATTTATAGAGGTACAAGCCTTTTGTATTGAATTCAGCCGAATAAGAGAAGCAGCTGGACTTTTTCGATTGTTGAAAACACTCGACACTGGTGAAAATCCTTCAGAAACAAAGACGTCCAAATAAGATTGATTTGGAACTTTTTTTTTACTTGATTAGTGTGGAAAAAATTCTGTAGTTTTTTGTTGCTTGCAATTAAAATGTTTGTGCTTTATTAAATAATGCCTTTCTGTTGAAACTTTTGTTGATGGAACAACTTGAACTAATTTGAACTTTTAAGTAAATTAACCTGATGTTAAACCTGAAACTAAATGGGCGTCAACCTACCTAGCAAAATATTCGGTTATTCTCATCTCTGTCCTAGAATTTTTATTTTTAATCAAGTTTAAAAAAAAAATTAGAAAAACTTGGGAGCTTACATATTGCCAATTAACAGATCACCTACTAAAAATGATAAATTGTGGACCCAAAAATCATTCTTGTAAAGGGCTACTATTGAGCTTTAGAACATGCCAACATAATCCTTTAAAAGATGCTTCTTTTTCAAATGCTACTACTAAATGCTATGAGTAGACCACTTTGTTTATTGTAAGTTTTGTAGAGGTATATGTTTGATTTAATCAAGTGCTTGATCTAGGATTGTTTTAAGCAATTGTTTAAGATCAATGGCATTAAACTCCCAGGAATTCTCAGTCAATATGAAATTGCTGAGAGTACTGGGAATTTAACTTTATGCCATCAGGAAATAGTGGGTGTCAGTAATAGATCATGCCAGTGATCTTGCTAATGTGAAATACTGTATTTACTACTAATAATTGAGAAGTGGCATTTTGAAAGTGATTTCTTAAGTCTTATTTCACTGTGCAAAATGGTTAGTTAAACCTTTTATAGTTTTTGAGGAATCTCCTGAATTACTATAGTCCCGTGATGGCGAACCTATGACACGCGTGCCACAGGTGGTAAGCGAAGCCATAGCGGAGGGCACGTGAGCGTTGCCCACCGGAAGTGCGGAAAAACACAGTTCCGGTTTGCCAGTGGGCTGTTTTTTGCACTCAGGAGGGTTCAGGGAAGCTTCCTGAAGCCCCGGAATGCAAAAAAAACCCAGCAAAACGGGCAAACCGGAAGTGCATTTTCCGTTTTTTTTGCATTCCGGGACTTCAGGAAGCTTCCCTGAACTCTCCGGAGTGCAAAAAACAGGCCAATGACAAACCGGAAGTGCATTTTTCCACACTTCCGGTTTGCCCATTGTGCGCATGCGTGGGGGGGCAATGGGCATGGGTACGTGAACCAGAAAAGGTTCGCCATCACTGCTATAGTCCATAATAAAGCTTCACAAAAAATAAGAAAGGATATCTGTAAATGTAATGGGAGAAATTCATGCTATTTTGGGATAAAAACATTAAGGCATTTCTTCAATAACTTAGAAGAAAAGATTGTTTTAAAGATACACAAGCAGTAATAAGTTCTAATGGTATAAACGTCAGACTAATAATTAAGCCTTACACATCACAGATAGAATAAGATTATACTATAAAGATTTAATCAGTTTTGTACAACAAAAATAGATATTTTGATATCTAATAAATGTTAAGTTTAAAATATTTTGACACTTCAGAAAAAACGAAATGTAATTCAGGATACTTCTGTTTCATCTCCCAGGTATTTTTGTAGCCAATTGTCTTCTGAAAATATTCAATTATATTCAAACATATATTTGAATATATTCAAACAAATATTCAATATATTCAAATACATTCAATTCTATTTCCAGAAGACACTTTCATGGTGTCATCAAATGACAATCATTTTGACTTAATTACCGTGTTTCCCCAAAAATAAGGCCTGTTCTTTTAGGGGGGGGGGCTCTAAGAGGCATTAGGTCTTATTTTCGGGGGAAATATTCCACTGTCTTGCCTCACGGTGGCAGCATCAACAACCCCGCCCAGCAGGAGTCAGTGTGGCCGCTGCCGGCCCACTTCTGTGGGTGCTTGCCACGGCTCGTACGTGGCTCCCCCCGGCTTGTTTTGCCATCAGAGGCATTCAAGGAAAAAAAACCTCTGCAGCCGAGAAACAAGCTCTGACAGCGCCTCTGGTGCTGAAATGGAGGTCAGGGTTGCTGTGCTCTTCAATGCAGAGCTCGTTTCTGAAGGCCTCTGCAGCAGAAACGGAGGCTGGGGGTGATGCGTGCAAGCGGCTGCAGAAGCGGGCTGGCGAGGCAGGTGTCGGGTGTGCGAGACCTGGCTGCAACTATCCTAAGGTAAGTGGGTCTGGGGCAGCTCCACCCCCCCATCCCCACCCTAGCTTTTTACCTGTTGGCCTCATCCCATCTCATGCAACCAGGTGCAACGGAGTGGTGGTGGTGGTCTTAACTAGGGCTTATTTTGGGGGTAGGACTTAAATTGGGCGTATGTGTAAAAATCTAGGTCTTATTTTCGGGATAGGTCTTATTTTTTGGGGAAACAGTAGTTCATGAGGACTGTCTTATTGATCAATGCTGGGCCTGCATACAGTAATGGTGCCTAAATTGGTGATCTACTTATTGTATAGTATTCTAGAACAGATTAAGGAACATCTTAATGAGAATCCCATCCTCTTCATGTAATATAAAAATGTAGCAGAAATATTTCTTCTCAGATATATTTACACAAACAATAGCTTATAAAAGTCAGGATCAGTAAACCTAAGTTTTGAAAAATTATGTTTTTTTTATAGAAAGGCAGAAATGGCATATTTTCACCAATATTCTCTCTAGATCCCTGAAAAACTAAGGCTGGGAAACAAGGGATGGCTAATATCCTGCAAAATCATAAAAGTAGTTAAAAATAATTTTAACAATCTTAAACACTTGATTCCTAACCCTTTATAGAACCTATGAGTACAGTCAATAGAATCTTAAAAATGGCCTAATGATAAATATAGCAAAACCCCCCAAGATATTTGCAAATACCAGAATCTGCTCCTAGGGAGTTTGTTCTAAAACTGTAGGTAGACAAAAGCATTCAACAATATAAATAAAAGGATTCATTTGAATTGTAGTATTGGTCTACTTATTAACAGTGATTCTATTGAGATATCTCTATTCTGGGGGGGGGGGAGAGAATCAAGGCTTCATGGTTTATCTTGTGCCTAAATGCAACAGCTGTTTACTTTGTAATCATTTAGAAAAGGACTAGCTGCAGAGAGCATAGACTGTTTTGTCTTTTTATGGTGCTGCCAAGGTCAGATAAAAAGGTCGCTTCGGGAACTTTGTCATCATGCCTCGAGAGTAAACTGTTAAGAGGCACTGCAATTCGGCCTTTCATTGTCATCACTCCTCAGCAGCACACAGGGTATAAATTTTTTATAAGACATAATTTGCAGTTTATCTAAGATAAATTTCAGTTAGTTCCAACTTGTAATCGAATAAATTGTAAAAAAAATAATTCTAAAATTCTATCTAAATCCTTAAGTAAGAACACAGGCTTTTTTATCTGTATTGCTGAAACACATTTAGTTTAGCAACTAAAAATAAACTTAAGGTTTCATAAGTTCTGGGAAAAAATAGTTCACAATTTCACCATGTTTTCATACATTACCTAAATTCTTAAAAGGATAAACCCAGAGATAAATATGCAAAATAGTTGTTACAGGATAAAATGGCTGGTACTTAAGGCATGGCAAATGCTCCATTTTAAAGTAGAATTTTAAGATTGGCTTAAGAGGTGATGGCTTTGCTCCAGCTCCTTGACATTAAAAGAACTGACAAGTAACATAACATTTTTTGCAAGGTGCAAACTCGGATTACACACACTGAAGATGTGAGAAGTTGTTTTAACCCTGGCATCAACATTTCTTGGAAGACAGCTGCAGGCTTAGATATTAATATTGATAAGGTGGCATATATCTGGCTTGTTTTTACCCTGGGTAAAGTCTTCAAGACATATATTTTTCAGAAATCTTTATTAAATAAAACATCACTGGAGGCTTTTAAGAAGAGTCTAGACCAGGGATGGCGAACCTATGGCACGCGTGCCACAGGTGGCACGCGGAGCCATGTCTGCCGGCACGCGAGCCATTACCCTAGCTTAGCTCCAACTCGCATGTGCACGCCAGCCAGCTGGTTTTCAGCTCACACGGAGGCTCTGGCAGGGCATTTTCGGCTTCCGGAGGGCCTCTGGGGATGGGGGCGGCGGAAGAGGGTGTTTTTGCCCTCCCCAGATTCCAGGGAAGCCTACTGGGCCCACCAGAAGTCAGGAAATGGGCCATTTCTGACCTCCAGAGGGCTTCCGGGAGGGTGGGGGAGGCTGTTTTTGCCCTCCCCAGGCATTGAATTATGGGTGTGGGCACTCGCGCATGTGCGATAGCGTGCGCGCACGTGCTTTCGGCACCCGAGGAAAAAAAGGTTCGCCATCACTGGTCTAGACCATTGATGGCGAACCTTTTTTGGCTCGGGTGCCAAAAGAGTGTGCACAAGCGCGATAGTATGCGCGTGTGTGCCCACATCCATAATGCAATGCCCTCCCCGTGCATGCGCACAACCCCCCACACTGCCCCCCCCCGTGCATGCGCACAGGTCTCACTGAAGGCTCCAGCCATTTTTTGCCGTCCCCAGGGTTCAGGAGGCTTTCCTGAAGCCTGGGGAGAGCGAAAAAAGCTGAAAAGAAGTCCAAAAATCAGCTGACTAGCATGCACATGCACGCTGGAGCTGACATAGGGCAACGCCTCATGTGCCCCCAGATATGGCTCCGCGTGCCACCTGTGGCACCTGTGCCATAAGTTCGCCATCACTGGTCTAGACAGTCATTTATCTGAAAAGGTATAGGTTCTCCTGCTTGAGCAAGGGGTGGACTAAAAGACCTCCAAGGTAAGGTAAGGTAAGATGCAATGGTCTGAATTTGATATATATGATTTAGTTGACTTATGCCTAAGGGTATGTGCTTCTCAGTTTCTGTATAAAGGTACTCTGCTGCTATCTAGCACATTAAACCAATCAAGCAATGTTCCAAATACTGAAATAGAAATGTAATTCTACAAGTACCCAGTATAGAATTCTGACAAAGAAAAATCAAGAAACTTCTGAAATAGAAGACAATTGTGTAGCACGACACACATATTATTTCTCTCAGATGTATCTCAAAAGACTTTTAGAACCATTTATATTTTACATGTTTAAGTTAAGCCATATTTTACAAGAAAATAGTTCTTAATTATGCATATATAGTGTAATATATCCCATATAGTTTATTTGTGCTGTTTATACTTGTATTAGTCTTCCAAATTTATTTTTGAAATATTTATAACTTGTTTTTTCCTGATAAGATTTTATTTTGTTACAAACAAGAGGACAAAGGGATAGAAAGAGGTAGCAATGTCATTCTATGAAAGGCACCATTTTTTTCTGAGAATCAGAGTAACGACCTGACACCTTCAGATAATCTTTTTAAAAAGCAGGGGTTTTTTTCTTCCTTCTTCTCGTAGATCAAAAACAGAACTAGTATATTTTATCTTGTATAGAGGAAAGCTCTGTAACCAAGACTAACAGGAAGTATATATTTATTAAGCTAGATTCAAGTCCATAAACATTTTTGAAAAACATTTTTTTACTATCAGTTCAAGTTTCTCAAATTCTCATTAAATTTGTAGTGATCCAGAAGACAATTGATCATGTTGATTATCTTCACTCTCCAGTTCTATAAAAAGAAATACAAAATTCATGACGTTGAACTACTCTCTAAATGTAAGAATTATAACAAGTAACATTTGCTTATAATATGCATTGCATCAGAACTTAATCATAAATATTAAGTTTAGCATACTTTGAACAATAAAAACATCTCAACTTGGCCTATCAGTATTAAAGACAAATGAAATAAATCTCTAAATACATTAAATTTGAATTTTCAAAACAGTTGAGAGTTTCCTAGAACAAAATATAATTTGTATTCATATTTTTTTCCATTCTTTTCCCTAGCCCATTTTTGGCCAAGTCGTTTTACCTTCCATGTATCATATTTATTTCTTATGGAACTATTTGTAATTATTGTTCTGATGAAAGAACAAAATACTACTGTACTGAATTCTAATGATAAGTATATCACAAATTATTTTCTAATCTAGAAAAGACTCAAATTATATAATTTTGAGATCAATGCTCTATGCAAACAGGAACAATATAAGAGCTTATGTGAATTACCCAGATATTTAAATGATATAAAGGTAAAGGTAAAACATATCCGTAACTAAGTCTAGATTTACAAAGTAATACTTTGTTCCTAGAAAAAGAAAAATCTCCAAAATTACCTATCAAGTAAAATTGTTGTTTCACACAGATTTTCTTTTAAAACATTATTTAATGCAATTGAGCTAGTACATGATGCTGATAAGCCACTTGTTTCGTTATTATCTTCTTCCATAGAAATATTCCCATTTTCAGTTGGTATGTATTCAGGCACTGCAACTTTTTTAGAGCCTTCCTTTAAAGTTAGAGAAAAACTCATTACTATGGAGGAAAAGAAGTTTAATTGATAAATTCCAAGAATAAAATTAAAAATTGTAAAAATTTAAATTTGATGGAATCAGACTAGTAGTAGTATTTGAAACCAGCAAAATAAAAGATCATCTCTGAAGAAAAGCAAGTATTTTAGCAACAAGCATGGTTCAGAGAAGCACACACAGTATTACATACCAGGGAAGAACAACATTTGAACTTTAGCTCATATGCAGCTCCCGAATTGTTTTTCTATACCCCCACCCAGTGTGCTTTCCAAGCCTCAATGGCAAATTTGAAAATCTGAGATCTCTTACTCATTTTGATGGGCTAATAACACAAGTTATTTTCTACTTTCTACACACAAGTTGTAGAAAACGTAGGCATTACCAAAAATAAATATATTTTATTACATATGTTTGCAACATACCCAATATTCTAGCGTTTTCATGATATCCAATTTACACATTGGACATGTTCTCTGTTCCAGCAACCAGGGATCAATGCACAGCTTATGGAAGATGTGTCTAAAGATAGAGACACTACCATCAAAATCAAGTATAAGGACATTCTAATTCATATTTATAGAATCAGTAGTATAAAAACAAATTCATATTTATAGAAAAAAATCAGCTGGTCAAAAAGTGATAATAAAAGCTTAATATAGGACAGTGATGGCGAACCTTTTTTCCCTCGGGTGCCAAAAGTGCATGTGTGTGCGCTATCATGCACGTGCGAGTGCCCACACCCATAATTCAATGCCTGGGGAGGGCAAAAACGGCCTCCCCCGCCCCCACAGAAGTCCTCTGGAGGCCAGAAACATCCCATTTCCCGACTTCCGGTGGTCTGATAGGCCTGTTTTTCGCCCTCCCAGGCTCCAGAGGCTTCCCTGGAGCCTGGGGAGGGCGAAAATGCCCCCCGGAGCCCTCTGGAAGCCTAAAATGCCCTCCCAGAGCCTCCGTGTGAGCCAAAAATCAGCTGGCCGACGCGCACATGCATGCTGGAGCTGAGCTAGGGCAACGGCTTGCGTGCCGGCAGATAGGCTCCACGTGCCACCTGTGGCACGCGTACCATAGGTTCGTCATCACTGATATAGGAAGTCTATTTTCATCTTGGGTTTGACAAACTCTGAATAAAGAAATGCCTCACTTGCCAATATATTAGGCTCATAATTCATATCTTTACAAGATGCTATGTAGAATAACAGCAAAATTATACACTAACACAAAAATGTATCATGCAATGAAAGCAATAGATGGCATTCAGAGAGCTGTTGCAGAATACATATCAATTATCATTCCTTGTTTGGGCAAGGCAAAATTTATAGGTGTGTTGAATTTCTCTTTTATTCAGAAGATTTCAATTACCATGATAGTTCTGCCTATCCCACAAGACCAGACAAAAATGATACACCCCATCACTTAAGCTATATTGGTTAGTGGCTCCTCAGAAATGTCCCTTTTCTATCATGGTGCCTATCTTATAGAGTTAACCTCCTCCCTGAAATACACAGCCAACCTAGCTGGTTTCTGCAAATCCATAAAGACCTGACTATACTGAGGGGCTCATGGTGGCCTCTTACCTTGATTGTTACCACCACTATTACCTAGTACGGTAACGAAATGTCTGCAAGAAAACAACCAAGCTCAGAGACCACCAAAGACTCCACAGTTCAACGCAATATTATCTTCTATTGGGACGTGGTTATACCTCCAGGCATTGGGGCCAGGGTGCCACTGGAGCTCTTATTTATTTAGCATTTGGCAACTGGAGCTCTGATGAGGGTACTATTATTTTTATTTTTGTGGGACTATTGCTATTCATTTTAAGCCATTTTGAACTGATATGGACTGTGATTGTTTTTTGTTGGTTCACTGCTCAAAGTCTTTTGGTAAATTCATATTCATAAATATGTTAAATACAAAAAAATGTAAGTTACATATGTGAAAATAAGCTCTGATCTCCTGATAAATTTCCTAAACAAGCAAACCAAAACAGAGTGATATCTCTTGTAATATGAATTGTTGTTGAAATATTTTATGCCCTGAAGACACACTTAGTTAATGATCCCTTGCTTAAGGAGAATAGATTATCCAATGAGACCAATAGGGAAAATGAACCACCTCTTCTAAATATATTCCAGCAGAAATAGGTTTGGTAATGTAATTTTATGTTTGCCTTTAGATATGATATTTCTTGTCCATAAAATAATTATGCAAATGACAATACTTGAGAATTGTAAAAACTTAAAAAGGAAAACTTGTCTTAATATCAATCAAAACATGTACTCTTAAATTTATTAGATTTATTGCACATCCCAGTTTTTCTCAGCATGACATATAACCTACTTCTTTTTCCCGTAACAGTCACATTGTGAGATAGATTTAGTGACTCCAATCTTTGTACTTGAATGAACTACATATGGGATAATAGCTTCAATGTGTGAACTCCCTTTTAAACATTCTTTTTTCATTGAATATTTTTAATCAAGACTCACTGAAACAAAGTTAAAAGTTTTAATAATCTTACTTGCAAGGCAGAAGTCGAACAGTATCTTTGGCTTTATAGTTTTCGATGCATATAGCACAATTTTCTGTATCAATAGCCCAACACTTAAAAAAAAAGCCACATTTAAGTATATTGTCAAAACAAAAACAGTTTGAACTATATATTACACTCAAGGCCAACTCTGAGAAGAAGCAATACATGTATTCAGTCAGACAGTAGAACTAGAATTTTTGGAAAAAATGAAAGACTAGGATAATTGTGTGCAATGCTGCCGTCTTCTATTGTTTTTATTAAAACTCTGAATTCCATTAGTTGGAATTTTGTACAAAGGAAATAAGATTTGAAATTAAATAATTCTAAGGTCCAGAAACAAATAATTGTTAATTGCTTCAATTCAGTAGTCAATTATAATGTTTGGAAGAGTACCGAGTTGATGGTATTTAAAACCAAGATGGCCAACTCTTTGTCATACAAAGATCTACCAGACTTTGTAACTCTGGTACATAGTCTAATAGGACTAGGATATGGCAGATGTATTAGTACTGAAGTAGATTTTTCTTTCTTTTTGAAAATACTGTACAATTATTTTGACATTAGTGAAGCGTGTTAACTCTGAGCCAAGGAAGTCTTGATGCAACTCACTTAACTGTCTTGCTTAACAACAGAAATTTGGGGCTCATTATGTTCTTAAGTCAAGGACAATCTGTAGGGAGCTGTCTCTGGAGATCAAATCTGCAATTCATCCAAGATGCAGCATCAAATACACTGGCAAAACAGGGTCATTACATTCATATAACCACCATATACTGTAGGTAGTTGTCAACTTACAACTGCACAAAATTATGCTGGACCTACTAAAACAGGAGTGTCAAACTCAAGGCCCGTGGGCCGGATGTGGCCCATGATGAGGCCGAATCTGGCCCGTGTGGCCATCCTGGAAACTGTAAGGGTGGCCCGCGTCACTTTGGCCCGTCCCCCGCCATCCCAGCGCGCGCGCACACAGGCCCAGTTCTCCGTCGCCGCATGCAGGGCAACTAAAGTAGTCTGAGGGAGTACCGTAAAAAAATAGTTCAGGCCTTCCAACCTCGCGAGATCTTTTTTTTTTCTCATGAGAAGGGATGTGACTGCCCTGGGTTTGTGTGTGTGTGTGAGGGTTTGGCCTGACTGAAGGGCCCTCAGGTAAGCTGGGGCAGGGCGTGTGGGGCAGCTCTGGACCCCCTGCCTTGCTTCGTCCTTCACCCCCCTGGCTCGCTTTGTTCTTCGCCACTTCTTCTCCTTGCTCGCTGCTGTAACCTAGTAGGAGGCTGAGCAACACACTGGTGCGATGGCTACAAAGAGAGGCGGTGGGGGTGTGTGGAGTCCGAAGCAAGGCGGTGGAGGGGGTGCAGGTCTCCCCACACATCCCAGCTTACCTGACCGCCCCACCAGCCAGGCACTGAAGCACCACAATTGCCACCACAGCAAGACAGAGAGAGAGGAGGGGGGCTCGCCAAACTCTGTGTGTGTTTGTATGAGAGAGCAAGATCCCTCTTTAGTCGGGGCACCCAAGCTGCTGGCAGCGGCGTGGGCGACAGGAGCCACCTGAGCAGTGAGGTGCGGGGGCTGGAGTACGAAGCAAGGCGGGAGTGTGTGGAGCTGCATCCCCATGCCCTGCACCAGCTTACCTGGTGCCCCGGCAGCCAGGCACTAAAGTGCCGCAACTGCTGCTGCAGCGAGACAGAGAGAGGGGGGGCTCTCCAAACTCTGTCTCTCTCTCTTTCTGTCTGTGTGTGTGTGTGTGTGTATGTATAGAGCGAGTGCGCGCGTGATCCCTGCTTTAGTTGGGGCATTCAAGCTGCTGGCAATGGCTGGGGGGGGGGGAAGAGCCAAATGAGCAGCCATTTTTCTCCTCGTCCTCCCCACTCAAGTAGCGCAGGCTCTGCGGGACAGCAGGGCCTCTCATTTTCCCCCCGGCATGGCGAACTCCAGCTTCAGGCGGGACATTTAAGCTGCTGGCGGCGGCAGTCACCTAATGATTGCCCCCTCCCCAACCAGCCAGCCAGCACCGCCTGACCTGCTCCCTGCCTGGCCAGCCGGCGCAAAGCCTCACCATTCTTCTCCTCCTCCCTGCCCAAGCAGCAGTAGGCTCCACGGGACAGAGCCTCATTCCTGCCCCGGTGCAGCGAACTCTGGTGGGCTGGATGCGGGTGTGAAGGGCGTGGCCCCACAGTGCTTACTTGCTCAGTTGAAGGCTTCGTTCAGCCTTCAAATAGTAAGGCCGGCCGTGGAATTGGAATCGGTTGGTTGCAGGAAGCAATGCCGTCCGTGGCCCTGGTGCGCTGCTCACTTACATGGGCCAGTTTTACTGTTTGAAGGCTGAATGAAGCCTTCAACTGAGCAAGGAAGCACTGCGGGGCCAGGCGTCCAGCCGGCCAGAGTAGGAATGAGACCCTGTCCCGCGGAGCCCGCTGCCACTTGGGTGGGGAGGATGAGGAGGAGAATGGCGAGACTTTGCGCCAGCTGGCAGGGAATAGGTCAGGTAGTGCTGGCTGGCTGGTTGGGGGAGGGGGCAATCATTAGGTGGCTGCCGCCACCAGCAGTTTAAATGCCCAGATTGAAGCTGGAGTTTGCCACGCGGGGGAAAAATGAGAGGCCCTGCTGTCCCGCCTCACCTGGGCTTGAGTGGGGAGGACAAGGAGAAAAACAGCTGCTCAGTTGGCTCTCTTCCCCCCCCTCCCTGCCAGCAGCTTGAACGCCCCAACTAAAGCAGGAATTGCTCTCTCTCTCTCTCTCTCATACACACACACACACAGAGTTTGAAGAGCCCTCCCCCGTCTGTCTCTGTCTCGCTGCGGCGGTTTAGTTTAGTTTACTTTATTGTCATTGCACATGGCACGACGAAATTAAATGCCGTCTTCAGTGTACATTATAACTATAAAAATAAAAACACAAACATACATCCATTACATTCTATATAATTGAAATTGAAAGCCCGATATTGCACTATACCGCAGAATTTAATATGGTTATTTCCCTGGGATAGAAGCTGTTTTTCAGCCTATTTGTCCTTGTTTTTATTATCCTGTACTGTCTGCCAGATGGTAATAGTTCAAAAAAAGGGTGCCCAGGATGAGATGGATCTTTAAGAATGATACACTGAAAAAAGGAGTGCCTAGCCGCAGCATCCGTGTGTGCAGCCATCTTGAATGGCAGTTGCAGCGCTTCAGTGCCTGGCTGGTGGGGCGCTCAGGTAAGCCGGTGCAGGACGAGGGGGGAAGCTCCACCACCACCCCGCCTCGCTGCTCAGTGGTTCATCGCCCACGCCGCTGCCAGCAGCTTGGGTGCCCTCTCTCTCTCTCTCTCTCTCTCTCTCTCTCTCTCTCTCTCTCTCTCTCTCACACACACACACACACACACACACACACACACACACACACACACACACACACCTCTCTTGCTCTCTCTCCCTCTCACCCCATTTGCATGCAAGCATGCTCCTTGAGACTCATTAAGTAGTTAAGTGGAAAGTATTTGGGGGGGAGGGAGGAGCAGGAAACCGGCAAACAGTTTTTGCACCGAGAATGAAAGTTTCTGGGTCCTTGACTCTGCAAAAGAGGATGGGTGCCTGAATCTGCGCGATATTATAGCAACCAGGAGCGTCCATTCTTGGCACAAAAAGCATTTCCCAGCCAACTCTCCTCTTCCTTCCTCAAAGCAAAGGCAAAGAAACAGAGAGGAGACAGATGTTTCCAAGGTGAGTCCTTGTGGCAGGAAGGGAAGGAGGAGCATGAGGTATCTTAGTGGGTCGGGGAGGCCTTGAGGGCCTGTTCTATCATTAGGCCTCCCCATGGCCTTCCCCACCCTGAGATACTTCATGTGCACATTGGTATTCTTGAATTGTGAGCTCTTAGGAAAGTATCCCCTCGTGTGTTGCAAACAGCTATTTCCAGTGAGAAAAACAGGACAAGGAAAGAGGGGAAGAGAGCAAGGAAGGAAAAAGGGGAAGGAAAAAGAAAAAAAGAATGAAGAGGGAAGGAAAAAGAAGAGAAGGAAGGAAGGAAGATTATAATGAGAGTGAGGGTAAATCCCGACTTAGCACTTGGCCACCAGCAGCCCTACTGCCTTTTGCCATCTCCTTGTCCCCTCCTGACCTCTCCTGGTGGTCTCCCATCCTATCACTGAGGATGCTTTGGTTACAATGCCAGGTCTCCTAATAAGGAGATGGAGTGGGCCTCCCTCTGACCCACACACTTTGCCCTTCCGCACACACCATGAGCAACCTGGCCAAGGAGAGCGAGCACTGCAGCATTGGGAGCTGGACATGCCCCCCGGCCATGCCCCCCCCGAAGTCAACCACAATCCTGATGTGGCCCTCAATGAATTGAGTTTGACACCCCTGTACTAAAAGATACTTAGGACCCAAATTCAAAGTTATAACAGCTGCACCACTATTCCCACCCATGATCATGTGATCAGATTTGGGGAGCTTGGCAACTGGTTTACTTTTATGGCTGTTTGCAGCCTCCCATTATCATGTGACCATGATTTTTGACTTTTGCTGGTTCCTCGCGTTTATTACTGGTTTCTGGCAAAAAATGCCCATTGGGTAAAATTGAATTGCTTAATGACTGCAGCGAAAAAGTTGTAAAAAAGATTATACAATCAGGTCTGGTCATATGGTGACCTGCTTAATGACTTAAAAACCATAATTCCTTAAAATCAGAATAAAGAGTTGAAAGGCACCTCTAATCAAACCCCCTGCTAAAGCAAGAAACCCAAATGCTCAATTACAGTCAACAGTTGAGGACTATCAGTATTCACTGTACTGGTTGCTAATTGGTATCTGGGTACAATTCAAAAATTGATAGCAGTAGCACTTAGACTTATATACCGCTTCATAGTGCTTTACAGCCCTCTCTAAGCGGTTTACAGAGTTCAGCATATTGCCCCCAACAATCTGGGTCCTCATTTTACCCACCTCGGAAGGATGAAAGGCTGAGTCAACTTGGAGCTGGTGAGATCTGAACAGCTGAACTGCTGAACTAGCAGTAGTCTGCAGTGCTGCATTTAACCACTGCGCCATCTCAGCTTCTATAGATTTTAATCTATAAATCCCTATATGGGTTATTGATACAAATAGGACCACCTCTTCTGCACAGAAGTAATCAGTCTGCATTGTCTGGTATGTACTACCTACATTTTCTAGTATTTGTTTGAGGTGAAAGGGACATGGGCCTGCAAATAACATTTTTCATTAGTGGCACCTATACTCTGGAACATCATCATCCCAGATTAGGGAAACACCCTTATTTTTGGAGTTCCAAAAACTAATTAAAACTTGATTAGTCTGGAAGGCATTTGGATACAAGGATGCTGTCACTGCATAAAATGTATTTAGTATATTTTTTTATTATACTAGGATTATTTCTTTTATTAGTTTACAGTTTAGATACATTTTATGATTTTAATGATGCAAATCATCAGAAACCTACTTAGATTACAGTATATTGAAACACAACATATAAACTCAATTTCATACAAAGATATAAAGGAATATGTCAATAAAATACGTGAGATGCAACTGTCAGTATAATTAGTTAGCTGATTAATCTCAAATTGAAAGAAAATACAGTAAGTTAAGATGAAGAGATCTATTAATCCCACTAAACTTCCACTCATAATTTGTATGGCGTAAAATATGATTCATTTTGAAAGGAATTGCAAATATTTAAAAAAAACATTTTAGAAAAGTGAAGTTTATTATTCCCAATGCCAAATTTAGAAAATTACCTTATCTTCATCCTTCAGAGTGTACAGTGGCAGCTGGGAAATTGCACCAATAGTTTCTTCTCTCTGACCCTTAAAAAATAAGATTTATAAATTTGCGCGTTACAAAGAAACATGTTTCTGAGCAACATTCATCTAAGATCTGTCATATTACAAGTCAGTCAGTACCATGAGATCTCCTTGGTGCTCTCTGACCTTGGTAGTTTTCTTACAAATGTTTCATTACCAAAATAGGTAACACCATCAGTGCTAAAGGGAGTGGGTTTGCTCTTATTTTTATATTCTAGTGGCTTGCCCTGTCAGTGTTGCTGGGAGTATTCTTGGTGGTTCTTTGAGCAGGCTGTTGTTTACTATTAGTATGCTTCTTTGTGTTAGTAGTTCCTTGATTAGGGCAGTATTATAAGTTGCAGACATAAAATGAAAACCCACAGAGTATGCTATACGGACCAAGATGAATGCAATAGCACAATTCAGGTATGATAACCATTTTGCTAACATTCCCTTTTTATTGAGCAAAATAGTTACAATGGCTTTATGTTAAAAAATTAAGACTTCCAAGAATATTTACTCAAATGGCTTGATTCATTAGTTAAGAGCCATAGCAAAATATTTCTATTGGTTAATATTCGAGCAGAGAGTTTAAACAATATGATAGAATTTAACAGGGAAAAACTAAGTTCTTCAACTGGTGAAGAAAAATGTGACAATTATAGAATGAATGAAGTAGTACACATAAAAAGAATCAACGCAAGCCAACAAAGTGATGTGATATATCTGCCAAAAAACCCCAAACAAAAAACAAAAGGTATCCTGGTCACTTTACAGGCAGTCCAGGACACTGAAAGTAATTATCTCATTTGACACAGTTCAAATAAGGACAGATTTGGAGTAATGTGTCCAGTTCTGGGCTCCATAATTCAAAAGGGGACAGTGACAAATTGGAGAGTTTGGAAAATGCTAGCAAGCCAATGAACAGTATTAAAATGAAGCCCTCTGAGAAACGGTTCAAAGATTGAGGGCCGATACTGCATGGTAGTGATCTTCAAATATTTCCCAGGGTGTAAATTAGGGAGTGAGTTATTCCTGTCACCCCAGAGAGCAGGCTGGAAGCAATGGGTTAAAAGTACAAGGAAAGAGATTCAGGCTAGGAGGCTCATAAGTTTCAGACTATATGAACTGTCAGCCAGGGAAACTAACTTTAATGTGAGGTAGTAAGTTTTTTTCTAGAGATCTTCATATAGAAAAATGAGAATGGTCATCAGGGATTTTCTGTTGCAGGTGTCCAACCCACAGGCTGCATGCCCCCTGGACAGTAGCGCAGCCCCACAAGATCATAATAAAAATGTAAAAAATAAAGGGAGTTTGTTATTTATATATCAATATATATTTTATATGTGGTCCAAGACAACTCCTCTTCACTCATTGTGGCCCAAGTAAGCCAAAGGTTTGGACACTCATGCTCAAGTGGATTCTATCTAAATGAGGGCTGAGTAAGGTGACTGTGAAGGGCCCTGCAACTCTGTGATTCTTTTGAGTTGTATTAGTATAGACAAATAGATTGAAGAGAGGAAAAGAACAAGCAGCAAAAGAAAAACATGAGAAAAAATAATTTAAAAAATCACATTAAGCTTTTCCATCATACCAGCTTTATGCCTAATTTATGTAAATTTGTACTAGAGAAACTGAAGTTGCAAGGACTAAAATCATGAGCTTATTTGACTGTGTTTGCTCAGCAAAGCCATGCAAAGTGTTTGAAATGTAATGCATAGAAACATGGACAAAGCATTATTTTAAAAATGTGTTAAAGCAGTTGTGCTGGAAGTAGTTCAGGAGCAGCTGTTTCAACAATTGGAATACTATTAAGTGCTTGTACAACACCTGCTTGTTGAAAAACTTTTGACAGTTCTGTACAGCCTCACCTTGTAGTATATTGTTAAATTAATTAAAGAGGCAGTTCAACTTGGTTACACCTCCACAGATAATAGAGAAGTAAGGTTAAGTATAACAATTAGTTTCATCAACTGAAAATAACTACTACCTAATCCTAGTTTAAAATACTAATCTGAACTATAATTTTCAAGTATATCTAGTTCTGGAAACAAGTTATAACAGATAAGTAATAGGCAGCACATTGAGAGAACTTTTCAGGTTAAACAGCATTCAAAGATTGGGCAGAAAGATGCACTTACATTACACAAGGTAAAAAGATAATCAGCACCAGTAATTACCTGGCTTCTAAATTGTGATCCAGTATAGAGAAAACGTTGTACATAAAAAAATATAAGCCATGCTAAAGATATAATCATCATTGTGATAAATGCAATTGCTACAAACATAACTGACTGTCCGTTGATATATTCTTGTATATGTTGTTTACCAACACTAATAGTCATTTTCACTGGAATTCCTCTTAGGATTGGCTCCAGGATCTCCATTCCTTTTGGATACCCAACCATAATTACAACTGTATCAGCAGTACCTAGTGAAAAAAAGAAAAACAGGAATCAGATGCATTCTTCTACAACTCTTATTTGCTGAAGGAAACTCAAGCCATCTTGTTGATAGTTATAAGTAAATTAAAATTGTTCTTGCCATAGTTTTACTTCCAAGATCTCTTGATCCCAAAATATGACGAGGAACTAAAGGGGAGTAGGCAAGGATATTTCCTAGAATGATCCTCTTGCACTGAAGTATAAAAATTAAATCTGCTCATCTTTTTTAAGCAAGAGTTTTTTTTCCTTATGCAGCCTCCAGTTGTCCTGGAGCATACACAGATTGCTACCGTACAACAAAGAGATAAAGCATGAGTATGCAAAACAATAAAAATAGAATTTAGACTACTCAAGATTCATGTTAAAATTAATTGAATTTTTTGCAGCTTTTTTTCTGTCACATTTGTTCAAAATATTTAAGCTGTTGGCCCATGATCTATTCTAGGCAACAATGGGTCAGATTTAAAGAAAAAATCCACTAAGGTCTGAAAGGAACAGGGCAGTGATATAATTTCTACTAAATGGACATTGGTAATTTTTACAGCCCAGTTTATTTGGGCTTCACACTACTGGAATAAAATAATTGCATTTAAATGTTTCTGTAGTTTTTTTTAAAAAAAACTATAAACATAAAGGCATTTTAATGAGAAAATCCAGTTTCATATTTTAATATTTAACAGCATTTTATCAAGAATGCATTCCAAATGTGGGAATGTAGGATATGATTTAACCTTATTTTTTCCAGCCCAGTTTTTCCCATGATCTCTGCCTCCCCACAATTTTCACAGGTATTACATCTTCTCTGGCTTCAAGAACTAACAATTGGAAGCTCATATATTTTGCTTTTCTGATGGAACAGATATGTTTATCATTTGTTGCTTAGAAATAAGCAACATGCAATTTTTCTATTATCATAGCTGCATGTCCTTAACACTGTATATATAGCAAGTACTGAAAAATCCACAGTAAAGCTACCTGGTGTTTCAAAACTTTCACTGTAGCCCAGTGGTATTTTGTATTCCTCTGCCTCCAGCATACCCCTCCAGAATACATGTAGCCATTCTGAGATAGATTAGGAATCTCAACAATAAAACAAACAAAACTAAATGAAAAGTTATAGAAAAAAACAAAAACAAAGCCTTTGCAAGTTTTAAAGGAATCATATATTTGCTTCAGCAATGAGACCATTGGAAACAGTTAAGACACTAATCTTCTCATAAACTAATTTGACAAACCAAAAATTAAAAAGTTTAATAAAATTCAAGAAAAATAGCCTAAGATAGAAAGGGCCCTCCAGATGTTACTGAACTATAACTCCCAGCAGTCCAGACGAACATAGACAATGAGGGTTCAGCAACATCTGCAAGGCCAAAATCCACTTTCATCCATAAAGAACTTTAGTTTCTTTCTCAGCAAGAATATCCAAAGTTGACTTCATATCATATAAAGGCAATATGCAATCCTAAAATTTACACACAATATTGATCAGAACTTTTACAGTTCTTAGACAATCTGCAGCAATCAATATTAATCTACCTAAAACTGAAAGACTTATTAATCATGATCAAAACTGAATATAATGGGCATAACAAATTCTTTATATAGAAATTCATTAAATGGCATGAATCTAATTTATTTATTTATTTATTTTGTGAGATTTATATACCGCCTCACAGTGCAAGCACTCTCTAAGCGGTTTACACCAGTAAGCAATGTATATTTATATTGCCCCCAACAATCTGGGTCCTCATTTTACCTACCTCGGAAGGATGGAAGGCTGAGTCAACCTTGAGCCGGTGAGATTTGAACCGCTGACCTGCAGATCAGTGTCAGCTAAAGTGGCCTGCAGTACCTGCCTCTAACTGCTGTGCCACCTCGGCTCTTATTAGAATTAAAATTAAAATTTTAATTATTAAAATTATTAAAATTAAAATTAGCCTAATTTTCTTTGATACTTGAAATAGCATTACTTTTTTTCCACACAAGAGAAGCAGAATTTTATTACCTCCCATCCAGTTTCTTGACTCAACCAATAGCTCCTTGTTATGGCATTACAGAAGAAACCCTGTAATTACATCTAATTTCCAACCTACTTCTGAATCAGTGTCTTTAAAATGAATTTGCTTCATTTTAAAGAGAAGACTAGGCTCTTGATTTTGCACCCCAGAAATAAAATATCTTCTAGTTTGGGCTTTTACATCCCTACTCAAGGATGAAATATAATACTTTCCACGTGGGCTTTTGAGATATTTGGCAGATAACTGGTGGGAAAAGAAGTTTGAATCCACTTTTTTTTAAATCTTCCCAGCCCCTTACCATCGATGTCGGCACCCACCCAAGCACCTTCGCAACAAAAATAAGGCAGTTTTCAAATTACTTTCCTTATTTCTCCCCGCACTACACTGACCGAGGTACGGGACAGAGGTAAGAGTGGAGTTGCCGAACCGAGGCTCGTTGTAGATGACCACGGCGGCCGCTTTCCTCCTTGCTGCGTTGGCGACTTTGTCCTTCAAATGGCAGCCTCCGTGGGCCACTAAGGCGATCCAGGACTGAGGCGGCGAGAAGGGCGCTCCAGCCTCTTTTCCTCCCGAGGAGCTTCCGGGCGCCATGGGGATCTCGTATTCCAGCTTGGGGTCGCAGCCCTCCATGTGGCGGGCCGTTCCGCCAAAAGGGATGCCCACTAGGCCCTGCGCGCTCTCCTTGGGCGAGCTGTTCCCATAGCGCCCGCTTTCCGCGCTGTCCCGCACCGTGCGGTTGGTGCCCGGCTCGGTGTACACCGTGCTCACCCAGGCTGTGTACCAGACCAGCGACCAGGAGACCCGCGGCCATCCTCCTGCCGCCAGGAAAAGCAGCGGCAGCGTCACGCGGTGCGACAGCAGGCCCATCGCTTCCGGATGCACAAGGCGAGCGGTCCAGCCGGCGTCTGAGGCGGGATGTTCTCGGCCGCTCACCTGGGACGCGAGTTTCGGCGGCTTAAGCAAGCGCTTCTGGATTCCCGCCTCTGCCCAAGAGGCGGCCCACCTGGCGGGAAGACCTGCGCCTGAGCCTGGGAAAAAGAGGCGGTGACTGAGCTTGCTCAGGTTGTCCTTTTTCTCCTCCTTCTCCGAGCCAGAAGGTTTCCGGGCGCTTCGGCCGCGCGCCCATTTCTAGCCAGGCTTCCAAAGTCGGATCAGAAGGCTTGGGGTTCCTCAAATGCAGCCGAGCGGAGTCGGGTGGCTCAGCACTCCGACTCTGAACGATTACGTCTTGCTTGCAACTCGAGACTCTGGTCGTGCTTTCCATCTCGGCGTACGACCCGGCCTCTTAAGTCTTCCCCCGTAGAGCAGGGGTGGGGAACTACTGTGGCCCTTTTACGGTCTGTGAACTTCAACTCCCAGAATTCCTGAGCCAGCCATGCCATTGAATTCTGGGAGTTGAAGTTCCCAGATCGTAAAAAGGGCCACAGTAGTTCCCCACCCCTGCCATAGAGCAAGCCGGCTAGGGAAAAAAAAAAAGGGGGGGGTGCTCTTTCTGGAGAAAAAGCGTGGGACGAAGTTTGGGAGAGAGGCTTTATTCCTGCTTTGGAGTCCAGAGTTACATTTCGATGCGTGAAAAAGGATCTATTAAAGCGAGTCGTTAAGAAGGCCAGACTCCTTGTGAAAGCTTTCTTACTCGTTAGCAGGGCTTTGTTTAGCATTTCGGCAGCACTTTGAGGAATTAATGCTAGTGTTTCTCAACCTGAGCAAATTTAAATATAGCTGACTGATGAATTCTAGGAGTTGAAGTCCACAGATATAAACTTGCTGAGGTTGATAATTACTGAATTACACTAAAATCCCTATTCCCTCCACCCTTTCAGCTTTTGATTGAAAGCTAGATTTTGTAGAAAAGTTGATTTGGGGCTTAATGTAGACATAAGAATTAAATCATTTGAAAATCTTGGTACACACGTGACAACATTTTTCATCAAGCATACATTTGTTTCTCTCTCCCAACCCTTATTGAATCTTCACATTCTTAAAGCAATGACAGATGTAGTAATTTTTTTTAATTCTGACAACAGGCCTTGCACTTTCTGTATTGAAACTGAGTGACTTCATCCTTGCTCTTGTCACATTAAAAGTTTGTAGTTGGTCTATATTAAAAGGAAGCAAGTATAAATGATTATATATGTAAAGAAATAAAATACTGCATGTATGTTCAAGGTTGCATGCTTTTTTTTTTGCTTTTATGAAAAAAATACCATATAGGGACATTATGGTGTTATACCCTCATTTATTGTTGTTTTCTTGTTTTTACATGCATGCCTGCTTCTGGCACTTAATCTTCTTAATTCTTTTATTTTTCAATGATCTTGAATTGTGATTACAATTCTTAGATTTCCAAGCCAATATGGTTACATACAGTACTACTGGAAAAAAATGATTGGACTTAAAGATAAATGGCTGAGTTCATACATTACACCAGGCAATAATGTATTTTATTAATAAAATAATTGCCATTTCCATTAGTACTTTATTAATATTTGATTTTATTAACATTTAATGTTTGATAAGTGTGTTACAATGATCAAATCATTCATAAGTGCAAATTGACAAGTAGGGCAAAATAAGGAAAATATTTTTATCCAGTTGAGAAAAATATTTTTGAAATACATTCTTTGGTTAAGTAACAGATAAAACAATGCTTAGTTCCTCCACAGGTATTATATTACTCATTGTGTAATTGTACCCAGTTGAAATTATATTTTTAAATCATTTTTCACCAAAGATATAGCAGATATAAAATATGGTTATTATGTAGCTGTTTTGTTAGAAAGAGCTTAATGTCTGCTAGACTTTTGAAATATTAATATCAGAGATAATATATTAAAATACTGTACATGTTAAGTCACAGATTCTGATTCTGAATACCCCTTTTTATGATTGAATACATAATGATTTTACTTTGCCAGTCAAAATCTACAAGATTAAGATCTCCATAGGAAATTTTACACGGCATCACTAAATCACTACTAGGGAAATGTTTAGCTGAAAGAAACCTCACTGAGGAATTTAGCAGACATTTATTCTGACTTCTATATTTTAATAGATATTATAAAAAAATGGGAATCTCTTTAAGGTGGAAAGCTGTATGAGGATGGATGCATCCTACAATTGAAGTGGGGGAAATGCCTCCACCACTGGTCCAAAAATAATGGCTCTAAGAGATGGGCAGTTGCTAAATCTCTAAATTAAATAAACAAATAAACAAATAAACAAGCAGTTCATTAGCAGGTGGCGTGGTGGCTCAGAGATTAAGACACTGAGCTTGTCAGCTGGAAAGGCGGTAGCTAGATTCGAGACCTGAGCTCCACATGACAGGATAAGCTCCCGTCCTCGCCCCAGTTCCTACCAACCTAACAATTCGAAAGCATACAAATGCAAGTAGATCAATAGGTACCACTTCAGTGGGAAGGTAACAGTGCTCCAATGCTCCATGACATCATGTTGGCCACATGACTGCAGAAATGTCTTTGGACAGCGCTGGTTCAATGGCCTTGAAAGAGATGAGCACCGCCCCCTATAGTTGACAATGACTAGCAGAGTAAAATTTGCAGACTCCTACCTTTAGTAGCTCTTTTATATTTCCTAAAGCTTGCAAAGTAGAAAGGACCCAAACTTTGCATATGGGAAAGGGAGGAAGCAAAATAGATTCTTACACATTACAGATGTTTAAGGCCACTATTTCTCTTTCAAAACTATTGAAACATCTCCCAAAATACTTCTGGGCACAACTCACTTTGCTGTGAACAAACTACATAAATCCTGTGTTGCCCATATGCAAATGGCACGTACGTCCAACAGGTAATTGAAGGCATGTATGTTGCTTTTATCTTGGTACTATGAAAGTCATATTTGTGTGAGCTACCAGGACATTTTTACAAAATATGAAGACAACTCAGAATAGTTAAATCACATTAAATTTGGGGCATAAATTAACATTGTACTATTTACAGTAATTATACCATTGCTAAAGATCTGTTGTATAATGATGTATATAAAATAATTGACAAACACAATCTTCTATGCCATGTTAAAAGATTTATGCTGCTCTTCCAAAAGAAGTATTCTCACTTTTTGATTGTAAATCACTTATTTAATGCATGATCATGCTAGATTGTTTTTGATTGCTCTAGTATTTGGTATGATAGATCTGAATGGAATTCTTAAGAGCAACTTGATGATGTCCTTTGTTTATCACTCTAAAAATACATGATATCACATCAAAGGCACAAAAATGCATCACTTTCAATATACAGTACTAGTGAAGCACAATCAAACCAACACATGTCATTCTGTTTTACTCTGAACAAGTGCATGCACATTACAATATTTTACTCTTCATAAATAAGAATAAAATCTATTGATCCATCTTTTGCTTGCCATATGGCATCTTAAAATAATAATTCTAGTACAGGAAAGCCATCTGAAATTTACTATGGGGGTAAGGAATTTACAAGTTTCCATTGACCTTCTTTTGAATACAAGCAAAATAAAATGGCTAAAATATATAATTTAGAGCTGGGTTGTTAAACTCGATTTCATTGAGGGCCACATCAGGGTTGTGTTTGATCTTGGGGTGCTGGGTGGGCGTGGCCAGCTCAACACTCATGTCAGGGGCACCTGTGGCAGCCCGAGTGCTCTGCCAGCAAAAATGGGCTCCCGAGCTCCATTTTCAGCTGCAATGGCCTCCTGCAACCCTCTGCGAAAACGGAGCTTGGGAGGGTTGCACGCAGCACTCTGGAGTTCTGTTTTTGCTGGCAGAGGCACTACAGGCCAGTCCTTTGCTGTTTCCAGGGCAGCCACGCGGGCCGTATCTAAGCACCCTGTGGGCCAGATCCGGCCCCTGGGTCTTGAGTTTGACACCCCTGATTTAGAGCATTTCTAGATGTAACAACCCATTATTGTCAGTTCTGATCATCATGAACATGATGTTACAGTATGAAAAGGTGATATAAATGTAATAAATCACACTATTGAAAGGTGTAGGAGAAACATGCACACTTGAAACTGGCCTGGCTCTAAAATCAATCAGGTGATCAGGAATTATAAATTATATTACGGAGGTTATTTAAGAATGTCTAATCTGTTCTTTTATAACTGGTCCCAAAATAAAACAAATTATCCCTTAACTTTTTAAAAGGTTTTGACATTTAAAAACATCAGCATAAAAAGGAGGAATGCCTTATTGTGGGCTAGTAATATCTTCAACTTGGCTGTGATGAAGGTGCCACATTTAATATATATGTGAGTTTTGGGCTGACCTAGTCCGATACCCCTTCTCTATTCAGGTCTCTGGGAATTCAATGACAAAGCTTATGCTTCTATTTTTAATTAAGCGTAGTATCTCATTGTGTCCAAATGACAGGGCTACACTTCCCCGAGAGACTAGATTTGTAATGTGGGAGCACTTGCTCAGTTTTAGCTGTCTTAAGTTTGTAGGCATTTGATTTAAAACCTGCTACAGTGAGGAATGCTTTTTTACAATGAAACACCTGTTATGCCAACCATGACAATTCATGAGCCACTAGGATTGGAGATGATGTTTTGTGCCTTGATTGTGTCCTATCTCAACTAGTACAGTACACAATAGCGGGCAATTATTGAAAAAATAGAACTGCAAATAATAGAATTAGTACTGCACTGATACAAATGTAGTTACTAGAATGCTGTCACGATATGCCAGTGCTTTAAAGTGTTGAAATCAACCTTTAAATCCCAAACAGCTCAGGGCCTTTCTCTCTAATGTAACACTTGCCGTGTTATTACCATGCATACAAAAAAGGAACCAGCAGGAATAGCCCTCTTGAAGATATTCCCACTGGTTTATCTTTCTAACATTCAGGAAATGGCCTTTTGTTTATTTCCCAGCCCTCGTAAGTTGTGCTTGGTCCCTACTTCCAGAATTAATATTTCTAATGATGTATATTTTATCAAGAATTTAATTGATTACAGCTTAAATTTTAGTGCTGGTTTTAAATTATCAGCTAGCAAATGCTATCATTTTTAACTTTTCTTGGTCACCTTGAGAACTCACAAATGTAAAATGGAGGGATACAAGTCAATAAATCGATTGATCAATTAATCAATCAATCAAATAAATAAATAAATAAATAAATATAAACCATTATTTAAAATTCACAGTCTATTGTTAACACTATCTGTAGCTTGTTCAGACTTAAACAATAGCAAAAATATAACATTGGAAATGAAGTAAAAACTTCAGATCTTTTTTTCCTGAAGCAAGGAAGTTGTGAGAAAAAGTAAGGGTTTCATGCAATAGCTTAATATTTACGTGCAGAACAGTAACTGCCAGCTGAATTCTTAATATATTGTATGTTGGTCTGAGATAATGAAGTAAATTATCTAATCATTTCTGGAAAGTTCCAGATCTTTCTAGCTTTTTTCTATTTTTTTCATAAAGCTATTTCTAAATCATTCATTTAAAAGATAAATCTGTAGCTGTGGAAAAATTAAATCTGTAATATAAATTTAATTAAAATGCAACATATATATAATATGTTATTAGATGTTTGATTAATAGCAGTTAGGGATATATATCAATCATTATACCACTCATTACATATAGATTTGCAATTTTTGCCTAGTTTCAGATTGTATTATTTCAATAGATCTTGTGAGATTTGTATTTATAAAAATCCAAAAGTATTCAAAACATCTTCAGCAATAACTTAGTATGATCTGTCTCCAGACTGTTTAACATCTGCAGCTTTTTTTCTAATGTTCAAAAATAAATCTGCTTCAGTTAAGATGGAGCCACATTCAAAACTTTACACAAAAGTATTAAATAAATACCTGATAACATAGTATATAAAACTCTTCGTTCTGAATTAAATATGAAAATGCTGAATTCTCATACTTAAAAATTCAATTACGTTTTACTAGGAACTGCTTTGAAATATTCCTCCAAAGTAATAATTGTAATTCCTCCATACCAGTCCTGTAGCCATATATGTTCAATATTCATTTTCATAAAGAACCATTCATAATTGCGAGGCCATTTTCTCATTATGGGGTGCCTGGAAGAACAACCAAACAGCTAGAAATGATTGGCTGACATTATTTTATAGATTTGTCTATGACTTAGCAGCAGTTAAATATTATATTTAGAAAATACAACAGTGAGCGTTTAACAATGATTGTTTGAACTGCAAGATTCGTCAAATTCTATTGGCTAATCATTGCACAATGCCTCTTGAAAATGCATCCTTTTTGATTTTCATTTTATTCAACTACATATCCATACATTATGTCATGGCTTGGAAAGAATGGAGGGAAGGAACTCAAAACAATTATTCTACTTCTATTATAATATGGGATGCATGCAAAGAGAAACTGTAGAATAAACAGAAGTAATGTATGTCACAGGGTTCTAGGAAATTCAATCTTTGGACAGTTTAATATTTGATAATCTTAAAACTGAGATATCTCAGAGTAATAAAAATTATTTAATTTGGTCAGTTACTCTGTTATTTATTATTTCCTCATGCTGAACTTGGTTATTACTCAGTTAACAGTGATATCATTAGGAGAACTGAATTTTTGACCAAAGGAATTTAAAAGAACTTAATAATGGCTGGAATGAATTTTTGCTTTCAATTACAGGTAGTCCTTTACTTGCAACCATTCGTTTGGTGACTATTCAAAGTTACAATGATGTTGAATCGCACTTATGACCTTTGCAGCATCTCCGTGGTCACATGATTAAAATTCAGGCACATGACAATTGGCATGTGTTTACAACGATTTGGGGGTCACATAATTGCCATTTGAGCTTCAAACAAGCAAAGTCAATGGGAGAAGCCAGAGTCACTTAACAATTGGGTGATTCATTTAACAACTGCAATGATTTTCTTAACAACTGTGGCAAAAAAGATCATAAAATTGGGTGGAATTCACTTAACAATTGCCTTGCTTAGCAACAGAAATTCTGGGCTCAATTGTGGTCATAAGTTAAGGACTACCTATACAATCTGATTAGTAAGCAATTTCTTCCAAAGACTTTCTGGTATTCAGGAAGACAGTGCTTACATTTTCCAATAATACTCCAAATGCTTATTTTATATTCTCTCTTCCTCTTCCCACCAGACACACTTCAGAGGATAACAGTAGATTCATACAGACCTAGAAAACACAGCTTGCTTGACAGATTCCAGTTCTTCTGGAGGGACTGTAACCATATTTCCAATAAAAGTTAGCCTGGTACACCTTGGGTCATCGGGGTCAACAATTGTTTTTCTATAAACATAGACAAGTATAATAATTAATATATTTTTTAAATTATTATTATTATTTTTGGATATACATCAGTATCACTATATGAACAGTGAATCAACTGGGTATCATTCATTTAAATACAAATAATAATATTTGTTACATTAATCATACTTATGTAATTGTGGTGTTATTATACATATTGTATTAGAGTGGGTTCCTTCATTGTTTAGTTGTTCAGTGTTTTTGTGCACCATTCTAATAACATTCTAATAATGTCTCCTTAAGTCCACTCTGAAAGTTCAGTCATAGATCCTGGCATTTGAAAGTCACTTTCTTTAGATGTCTTCCATAATCTCACAGTTAAACCTCCAATAACCAGGAAGTAGACAGATATAGAACAGTAGATAGCACAGCAGTCCTCCAGGTGTTATTTATTTTCACTCCCCCCCTTTGTCTTATCAATACTTCCTAAGGTTGTAGGAATTTAGTATATATTCCATTCACCAATAGCTGGCACCTTCAGCTTAAATTTCAATGTTCCACAAAGTCTGACAAATATTTATTTCAGTTTTTTGCAAATAGTCAATATTCAAATAATAATATTTTAATATAAATTCAAATACAAATAATTCCAGCATTTTAAAATGCCTTGCCAAAATATTGCCAATAAAGTTTAAAAATCCAATCTTTCTATATTTTAAAGATTTTGTCCTCTCCCTTTAGTTCCTTTTCTTTCGGGTCTATACTTTTTCTCTCTTTAATTATTCGCCGCTTTGACAAGCATTTCAAAGAGTCTCTTTTCTAGGGTTTATATTCTTTGGGGTTAGGTTCTAGGTAAAAAAAGAATCACCTCACCCAGTTCCAATCACTGTTCATCTATACTGCTCCAGCACATTCTTTGTTTCTTCAGCTACCCCAGCTTCATAGCAGCTATAATGGCTGCCTCTCCTCTTTGTTGTTGGATGGGAGGGAATCTCTGGGTTCAGCTGGAGAACCGCCGCTCTCCGCGACCTGCAGGATGCCCCTTTCTTTGTCACCCCTACAGGGTGTCTTTAGCTCCTTGGGGGGGCCCTCCAACAAGGAGGATTTGGCCCCGCTCGTGTCCAATCTCACCGCGATGTCAAACCAGAAGTCCATAATAATTAATATCTTAATAAATCCAAAACAGAATAATTATTTAGTTAGTAAAGTCCTTTCCATAAGAAAAACATGTTTGCTTACAAATGCATTTATTTGCTTAATTGTAGGTGCTCACTTCTGAGAAAAAAACAATACTATAAATATTTTTATTTCAAATTCTGTATAATATTACGAATTCTTTTTGTCCAAGTCTATGTAACAGTAACATTTATGTATGAAGATAGATTCAAAGGATTAGCTCAAGCTCAAATTTATTTTTCAAGTATTGTTGTTTCAGAATCTTTTGATGAGTCCTGATGCAACCAGAAACTAGACATTTCCAGGCAGAAATCGATGCTGCTCCCAAAGTTTTATTTTTGACTCAACTGTGGCTCATGATGAATTGGACATTTTCCGGGATTTTATTTAAAAAAAAATTGAAATGTTATTGCTTGCTTGCAGACAGTTTCCCCTTGACAGAAACCTTTATCTTGCTTGTGAATACCAAATCCAGATAGTCTGAAGTCCTTCAAAGTGAACCACTGTCTTGTATAACTAGATAAGATCTATATGCAAATAATACATTCTCCAGGGATGGAGTGAAAAAGGAAGTTGTGCGGGTAGAGCATTCCTAAGCAAGAAAAAGAAACGTGTCTTTGTCATATGCTCCACTTTTGCTCTGCATTCAGTTTCTTAGGCAGGTTGCTTGTATCATTGCCCCCAATTTACTAGTTTGTGAAATGGGTGCTTTGTGACCAGCCACATTCACTATAGTAGGCATTCAATGAATGGGCACCTGTTTGGGACTATACTCTTCTTAGTCAGTAAAAATTCCGGATATTCTCCTTAATGGAAGAGATGGAAATTTATTTATTTATTTATTTATTTGGCATTTTTTCTATGCCGCCCTACTCCCTCAGGACTCAGGGCGGCGTACAACGTTCTATAAAAACTCCAAACAAATTATTAAAAAAGGCAATTTAAAACAATTAAAAAACATATAGGCAACATACATACGTGGGGGAGACATCAGATATAAAGTCGTCTCAAACTCACCCCACCTGCCAGAAGAGCCATGTCTTAATGGCTTTTTGGAAGGCCAGCAAGGTGGGGATGGTTCGGATATCTGGGGGAAGTTGGTTCCAGAGAGCAGGGGCCCCTACAGAGAAGGCCCTCCCCCTAGGTCCCGCCAGTCGGCACTGTTTGACTGACAGGACCTGGAGGAGATCCACTCTGTGGGACCTGACCGGTTGAAGGGAAGAATGAGGCAGAATGCGGTCCCGGAGATAGCCTGGTCCTAAGCCATGTAGGGCTTTAAATTCCTATAAAATGGCTCCCAGAGGAAAGATGCATTTGTAGAGCTCTCTTCCAGGTGAAAGCTTATAGATCCCCCCCCAGTTCCTTTCTATACCATTCAACAGAACAATTTAGTAAAATTAGCAGATAGGTTTACACATAAGCAGGAAATGAATACAGAAAAAAGACCAGTGTTTTTATTATTAATACCACAATATTTTCGGTAAGGGCTGAGGAAGGGAAAAGAGAAGAATATAGCTTTGTAGAAAAGGGTTATTGTAATAATTTTTCTAACGTGCTTACCATGCAGAGAGGTTTGGTTCAATAAAAACTGAACGGTCACTGCATAATGTTATTAATAGAAATTATCTATATTCTACATAATGTAAATTAATACAAATAAACTAATAGAAATAAACTGATAAGCTGATACTTGAAAATATATTTCTTATAAGCACAATATATTCAGTCATCTCAAAAACAAAATACTTGTATACAATAAATGGATTGTAGATTATGAGGACACAAAGTCTTATGTAATTCCAAGTGAATCATAAACTGATAATTTTTTCATCCAACCTACTACTTCCTGTTTTTTTCCACTCAACAGAAATTCCCAGTTTAAAATGGCTGAGAGACAAGCGACCTGCTTATTAAAATATGTCTCTGTAGCAATATTAGCAGCATAACATCTACTGGATTAACAATTTTATCTGCGCTGTATCTTCTCATTCACAGTTGTCAAGAAAATAAAAAATAATTACATTGATGCACTACAGCAAACTTCAAGAGTGTAACTCAGGTCCCCAAACTTGGCAACTTTAAGACTTGTGGACTTCAACTCCCAGAATTCCTCAGCCAGCTATGCTGACTGGAGAATTCTGGGAGTTGAAGTCCACAAGTCTTAAAGTTGCTAAATTTGGGGACCCCTGGTGTAGCTTATCCAACAAGTTGTTTCATGATAAGCTTTACCTGGTGTATAGCCTTTAAAAAAAACAAGCTATATGTTTCAGCCAATGAACCACTATCTCTTTAATTGTGGCAGATAAACATCTAATAAATACTTTCATACAGAAACAAACACAAACAAACTCAACTCTGTGGAGTTGAATTCTGAGCACAAGCTTCTTAATACACCATGAATATAATATCTCAGGTTTATTTGGCAGAAACCATAACTGCTCAATTTAAATATTTCTACCATGTAAACACTAGATATTGATGCTTAAGATTAAACAAGGCAAGCAGAATTATGATCAGCAACAAGATTGGTAGTCTCGTAATGAAAAAATAAAATGTGGTGGTGTTTGTCTTTCAGTAAATAGCAATAGCAATAGCACTTAGACTTATATTCTGCTTTACAGTGCTTTACAGCTCTCTCTAAGCGGTTTACAGAGTCAGCATATTGCTGACCCAACAATTTGGGTCCTCATTTTACCCACCTCGGAAGGATGGAAGGCTGAGTCAACCTCGAGCCTGGTGAGATTTGAACTGCCAAATTGCAGGCAGCTGGCAGTCAGCAGAAGTAGCCTGCAGTACTGCACTCTAATCACTGCGCCATAGTTTGGCTATGAAAAAAGGGAATAGATATTAAACAATTTTATAGGTTTGGAGACATTTGATACCAATGCCATCCCCTCACAATAATAAAATGAGCTTTAAAAATCTCCTTCCCCAAAATATTCTAAATTATCCTGAAAGTGAGCTACAAAAGCTACAGTGTCTTTTAATTTAGCTAATTGACTCAATATTAAGAGTCTGGCCCTGCAGGAACTTTTAATTCATGGTTCTAATGTATAATTACCAATAGGTGGTCATATGTGAATAGAGCTTGAATTTATTATTTTTTAAGTAGCGATCACTAGTTTCAAAGATGGCCATGATTATCTCTTGTGCTCTGTATCATTTGTTTTTTAGATAGGCATTGTGGCAATAAGATCCAGGAAAACTACTTGCTCCTACCTTTTTTTTGGCTATTGCCAAGTAGGTAGGTATCTGATTAAATATATAATAACAATACACTTTTCAGAGAGGATGGCTACAAGCAGAAAAGTAATGAGAAAGTTAATGCTTAATTGTCACCTTCGTTGGTCGTTACATCATTTGATATCCTCCCTCTTTGTGTTTTTAACATCCCTGCCTTCAGGTTATAGATATCCATCTATCATAGGAAAATTGAAATTGAATCTTGGTAAGAGAAAAGCAACTTAAGAAGGTCGTATATGGAATGGAAAACTTGTTGGTAGAGAAAGGGCTGAGCACCTCTCATGCTATTTAGGGCCACATATTTTTGAAATTGTTTCCTCCAAGAAACAGCTGTTCAATCTTTAGTCTATACTAGTGTTCTCAAACATGGAGACTGGGGAACCCCAGCATGGTTGACTGGGGAATTCTGTGAATTGAAATCCACACATCATAAAGTTGCTAATGTTGAGAAAACTGGTCAATATATCAGCATGTAATTTTGTGCCTAGATAAGAGACTCCAGGTTGAGTTCCATCTCCTGCTGACTGCATCCATGCAAAATTGTTTGACAATTTTATGTAGTAAAACAGGTTTGATGTTATCTTCTTCCAGAAAATAACAAGCACACAATATGAGACTTTCTACTATTGACCTCACCCCATTCCTAAGAGGTCTGTAAGGGGCATGCATAAGCGCACCAACGTGCCTACCGTCCCTGTCCTAATGTTCCCATGTACTCAAAATTGTCTCATGTATACAAGTTTATACTTTTACTGTAATCTTATATATGCTTGACAAATAATAATAAATACAATGTTTTTTGACTTCTCAGTCTTGCTTTCTGCCCTGAAATACTCCCTCATTCAACCATTAACCAGATGTGATGCTTCTTAGTTTCCAATGAAAGCTAAGTGCTGCCACCCGCTGAGGTAAATATGTTAATAGAACTACAAACTATTTTCCTATTACATCCCCCTCCCCGCCCTATCAAGATGCACAGTACCTAAGATAAGATTTTGTTTTAAAAAAATCCTATAGGTCTTTCCAATCCCTTAGAGCAGTGGTCCCCAACCTTTCAGGCTCTGTGGACTGGTGGTGGTGGTAGCGGATGGTTTCGTGTCCGCGCCCGCCGCTTGTACAAATGAAGCTTTGTGTGCTTGCTTGCTTGCTTGCCAGTTCCGTGGCCCAGTTCCCAATGGATACAGGGTCATGGACCTGGGGTTATGCACCCCCACCTTAGAGTACAAATACAATAAAATTAAACAGTCCAGCATTCTGTCATAACTCCAAACATCAACCATCTGAGGTGGCAAAATGTTTTTCCAGCTTTCTGAACTCTCTGTACTATTGTATTAGCTATAGAACTGTGCATCATTGGTAATATAGATCAATCTAAGGCAGTATTTTGAACTTCAAGCTCAGCAATTGTCAGCTATTTAAATGGGTCAAAATGGAACCCAATAGTCCTATAAATTAGACTATCATCCTTTTGCCCAGATCATAATACTTGTACCCTGCTTGGTATAATTTGCTTAAAATTTGCAAATTCATCTGCTATATCTTCATATCAGAAACTCAAGAAAACGTATATGACTTCATTTAAGAAATCAATTTTGTACTTGGCAAAGATGTAGTTTCCTGTGTTAGTAAATATATAAGAGTCTGCAAAACTAAGTAATTGAATAAGTGGACTGCAGATAATTATGTAGCAAAGTTATTTCTAAAGCTACTGAATTGGGAAAAAAATATATTGCCATGTGCTTCTCTTTTGGAAAATATAGCTATGACTTGCTATTCTAGATTCATAACTAAAATGAGATTTTCTGATCTTATTTCTTTCACATCTTTGGATTAAATTTTGGAGTTGATGGAGTTCAAACAACCACTTTTAACAGTGCCGAAAGATTATGCATGCAACTCACAAAGCAATTGAAGAGTAACAACACATTTATTCTGCTGAACTGCTATCTAGAAAGAGTTAACTGTTGAAGTTCTGAAAAAGTCACTTTTGTCTAGTGATTAAGGCACCAGGTTAGAAAGCAGGAGACTGTGAGTTCTAGTCCCACTTTAGCCATGAAAGTCAGTTGCATGACTTTGGGCCAGTCACTCTCTCTTAGCCCAATCCACCTCACAGGGTTGTTGTGTGGGGAAAATAGGAGGAGGAAAGTGTGTTGGATATGTTCACTGCCTTTAGTTATTTATACAAATAATAAAGGTGAGATACAAAGAAATAAATATCATTTTGCAGTAAAAGTTATCAAAATGATTGTACCTGCAAAAATCTCCTTCTGCTTCAGGTAATGTCAATGAAGCAATTGAATTTTTCACCAGATCAGCTACAGTTTTATCCTTTGGAGTCATGTAAAAGTAAGGAATCCCGGTGCTGTTGTCTGTGGAGCCATCACTGATAGATAAACAAGTCCCAAATGGTGCCCCCTGGATCTGAAAAATTTCAAATGATTAGCTCTTCTAAAGCACTTTTATTTATTTATTTTATTTGTCAAACATGTATAGTAGTAATTTGTATAAACATAAGTAAAAAGTAACGATAAAAGAGGACAATAGGACAGTAGGACAGGGACGGTAGGCACAGTGGTGCGCTTATGCACGCCCCTTACAGACCTCTTACAAACGAGGAGAGGTCGACTGTAGACAGTCTAAGGTTAAAGTTTTTGGGGTTTGGGGAAGAAACCACAGAGTCAGGTAGTGCATTCCAGGCATTGATCACTCTGTTGCTGAAGTCGTATTTTCTGCAATCGAGTTTGGAGCGCTTTACATTTAGTTTGAATCTATTACATGCTCGTGTATTGTTGCGGTTGAAGCTGAAGTAGTCATTAACAGGAAGGACATTTTGGTATATGATTTTATGAACTACATTTAGATCAGATCGGAGGCGACGTAGTTGTAAATTGTCTAATCCCAGTATTTCAAGTCTGGTGGAATAAGGTATTTTGTTGTGAGCGGAGGAGTGAAGGACTCTTCTTGTGAAATATTTCTGGACTCTCTCGATTGTATTTATGTCTGATATGCAGTGCGGGTTCCAGACAGGTGAGCTGTATTCCAGAATTGGTCTAACAAATGTTTTGTATGCTCTGGTTAGTAATGTAATGTTGCCAGAGAAGAAGCTACACAAGATTAGATTAACAACTCTTAGTGCCTTTTTGGCAATGTTGTTACAGTGGGCTCTAGCACTTAGGTCGTTGGATATGAGTATCTTGGTGCAAATATTTTCGAAGCAAGTTTAGATATCGGTATTACTTATTCTGAACTTTACTGGATATTAGAAGTGATTTGCAATTTATCATATTTAATCTGAAATACTAAGAAGGAAAAAGAAAAAGTATCTATTGAAGAGAATGGGAATTTTATTCTGTTACTCATAGATTTTTTTAAACTTTTTGTTCGATGTTTCAGATTAAAATGAGTATTTTTTTATCACACACTGTTTAGAAACTAATAAAAAGGAATAGTTGTAGTGCAGAAGCAAATATATTACTGCTTAACTTCCTAGTATTCGTGATAATTTTATAAAGTCATATTGTTTTGAGAGCAATAATTCTATGCAGAGAGCTAAATATTTCTAACAGAATTCCAAGCAATTTAGGGAAACTAATTTTATTTATTCATGGTACTTTTATTTATGAGTATTACACCCCATTTATTCACTGCAAGTTGAATAAAGCAGAATGGCACAAAAGTAATTAAAATCAAATAGCAATGTATAAAGTATAACAGTATAAAGGCAGGTACAGATACAAATACCTTATGTTTGTCGTATATTAAGAGCTACTTATAACAAGATCTGAAGATAACATTTTACCTTGATCTTTAAACATGAATGGCAAAATATTTAATGCAAGAATTTTTTAAATGTAACTTTTCACGATGAAACATTCCCTTGAATTGAGCTTGATCTTTGGTGTATGTATGCATATCTCTAAGTACAGTTTTTTCCCCTTTGGTGGTGGGACTAACAATAGAGTAGTAGTGGATTATATTATTTTTTGGACTTTCCAGATTAGCCTACATCCCTGAGATTTATTGGTGATCCACCAATCAAATATTAATTACTATAGATGCAGTCTTACTTCACCTTCTGAGTTAGCCATCTGCTGTGACTTCAAGGTTATACTTGCTAAATAGAAAATCAAATTAGGATTTATTTTGGCATCTATAAAGGTGTGTGGTAAGAATGTTAAGAGTCAGCTATAATAGCCTCCAGTTCTGCATGAATTTTAACAATATTGTTGTAAATAACAAAGATATTAATTAAGGTAGTGTAGAACTTCCGTTTGGCTTAAAAAAGTGTTTCAGAGAATAGGGAGGTAATACCACATTGTTATTTTTTTTCTGGATTGCACATTGCAGTATGTTAACTAATGGATTTAAAATTTGAGGGCAAAGTAAATTGCTTATGAATCACACATACAAAATGCTGACTTGAGCTATGCCCTGGAGAAATCCTAACTTTTTCTTTTCTCCTTTGAAGCACAATCCCTATTTTTCCTTGGGCTGTATCCAAAAATGCTGCTATACTTCTCTTACTTTCAAAGAGAGTTTGCTCTGGGACAAAACAGACAGCATTTTTAATAAACATTGGACTTGTTTGGTCCTGTGGAGCTAATTGTGAATTACAGTATGTTCTTTGGCTATTGACCTACGGTATAGGTTAAAAAAGGCATACAGCAGGCAGCAACAACAATTAAAACTTCATTATTCAAGCATGAAATTTATAGGGCTGAATTATAAGCTTCATTGAGCAAAAGAGAAAATGTTATCAATTACTTTTGTTAGCAAGCAGACCTCCACAATCCAACATTTCCTTACTACCCTAGACTACCATTTCTATCATTCAGAGCCAGAATGTTACCAAGTTATGAAAAGGGTTATCCTGCCTAGCTTTTCATGATCAGTCAGGTGAGCTGGCTGGTGACACCTGCTCAGATACCTACATGGAATAAGTTAGATTACAGGTTGTTGTGGCTGTTTAAACACGCCCCATCTCCGCTGGGCCGGAAACTGATTTCTTTCCCCTCTGTTCCGCAATTGCCAGTTTACGCTCGCAATTGGAATGGCGGTGCAGCTGCTGTGCCGGGCTAAGGCGGGGAGTCAGCCTAAAGCCGTGATGGTGAACCTATGGCACGCATGCCACAGGTGGCACACAGAGCCGTCGCCCCAGCTCAGCCCTACCGTGCATGTGCGTCTGCCTCCCACCGGCCAGCTGGTTTTTGGGTCTCTGCCACGCATGCGTGGGGGGCGGGTGCATTTGGGAGATGTGTGTGCATGCACGGGGGTTAAACTGTTAAATTATTAACAGTTGCATAAAGTTTTCATTTATTTATTGTACTTTACTTAAAATTTACTAGTACAACACTAACATTGAAATGTATTTTCCCCTCATTACTTAAAGAATCCTGGTAATTCCAGTTCACTAACAATGGTGCCAGAAGATGCTTGTAATGTACTAATTTCAAACTGGCTATGATAAATGGGAAAAGAAAAGCCAAGTTTGAAATAATTCAAAATGCACTTTTAAGAATTGCTGCTCCAACAATGAAATATGTGTTTGCATGTTTACTCTTCTTATAATTTGGAGACTAGGCATATGTAAGAACTTTCCAGAAGAGCCTTTTATGCAGGATTATTTCAACAATGAGATTCAGTTTGTTGTACTGGTTATAAGGCATCCGGTTACAAGCATCTTCTGAAACCATTGTTGGTGAACTGGAATTATCAGGATTCTTTGAGTAATGAGGGGAAAATACATTTCAATGTTAGTGTTGTACTAGTACATTTTAAGTAAAGTACAGTAAATAAATGAAAACTTTATGCAACTGTTAATAATTTGGTCCCTATATTTAAATTGGAAAAAAAACAAAGACCAAATTTGAATCATCTATTATAATTGTAACAATTATCCGACATTATTGGAGATTGGACACATTCTTCTTCTGATTGAGGGGTCTCCAACCTTGGCAACTTTAAGACTTGTGGACTTCAACGCCCAGAATTCCTCAGCCAGCAAAGCAAAGCTGGCTGAGGAATTCTGGGCGTTGAAGTCCACAAGTCTTAAAGTTTCCAAGGTTGGAGACCCCTGAAGTCTGATTGATTGGTTTCGGATTCCCCCCCCCCCCGCTTTGTATCCACGTTGCAGGTGTCATTGAAGAAATCGTCCTCCTGTTTTTCAGGACTGGGGAAGGAAGCCCATTAAAACTATCTCATTCAAGCCACTATTAATCTGTGGTGGATTTGTCCCCAAATGACAACCGCGTGGCTCACTAGAGCCAGTGCGTGGCCGGACAGAGCTGAACGGCAGCAACAAGGCTCGAAAAAGAGAAACACAGCAACGCTGTTGCAGAGCAGCGCTCGGAGGGAGAAAACGCAAAAGCTTCCTTTCCCGGCTGCTACCAGAGGGGCGGCTTACGGTGGTGGTACCTTTTCTTGGGTTGAGATCGTGGCCAAGAAGCCCCAGCCGTGGCGATGCATCAGGAACCGGGCCGTTCTGGCTGCTTGCTCCAGAGGAAGCGCTGGGCTGTCTGCTCCTTTGGAGCTCTCCCTCCGGTAAGAAAACATCCGTGACGGCGAAGAGATTTGCTTCGATCTCCCCGTTCCCGGCCGGGTTCGCATTTCCGCTTCTTCTTTGTACACCGAGGCCGGGTAGCTCTGCTTCCAAATGCTGCTGGTGTCTTCAAGGAGGGCGGGGAGAGCCTCTTCGTTGGAGGAGCTGTCCAGCTCTTCTTCCACCTGGTCGGGCACCGACCAGGAGACCGAATTCACGATCACGTACCCGCAAGCCGGAGCCAGGGCCAAGCTGCCCCAGAGGGCCCAGGAAAGCCAAGAGACGCATAGAGCTCTTCCCCGCAGCTTGATCTCCGAGCAGGACCCGGGCATTTTGGGCCAAGACGCTGAGCTTGGCAATTGAGCGCAAAGATGCCGGAAGGTTTGGGCTGTGGGAGCGGCGCCCCCTTGTGGCCAGCACTCGCGGAACTCCGAGCCCGTGACGACGGTTTCTGTTCGTCTGCCTGCCTCCGCTGCGTTTTCGTTTCCTTGATTCAACGTTACCCTTTGGTTAAGGAGCCTTGCGGCGTAATCAGCAATACTTTCTCCTGATACTATCAGCACATCGGCGTTTGATAGATTTAAAAAAGGTTTACCACGGAAAATAAATTTAAAAAGCACATGAACACATACCTAATATAGGTATTTTTAAATTGATTATGTGCAGTCAAGACAGCGTCCAGGCTTACCGACTGTAATGTACCGGAAGG